>CM077085.1:101440453-104211895 GCA_039513925.1 Platanthera zijinensis | reverse complement strand
CTGTTTTGGAAATTGCACCTGTTTTGCCTCGGGTTGAGAAAGTACTGTGTGTGCTGTTTCCGGATGTCTTTCCAGTTAGTCTTCCAGTCTTCCACTGAGCGAGAGGTGAGTTTGTTATAGATCTCGAGCCAGGCACTCGCCCTATCGCGAAAGCACCGTACCGCATGGCTCCGCGCGAGTTAGAGGACGCATTCTTCAGTTAGATGAACTGCTTCAGTTTGGTTTTATTAGACCCAGTTCTTCCCCCTGGGGTGCACCAGTCCTCTCGTGAAGAAAAAGGATGGATCAATGAGCCTGTGTATAGATTATAGAGAGCTAAACAAGGTGACCATCAAAAACAGATATCCATTGCCTAGGATAATGACTTGTTCGATCAGCTTCGGGGTAGTTCCGTATTCTCGAAGATTGACCTTCGTTCGGCCTACCATCAGTTGAGAATCCGTGAGTCGGACGTGCCCGCGAACTGCTTTTTCGTTCCCGATATGATCACTTTGAATTTCTGGTGATGTCGTTTGGATTAACCAATGCACCGTCAGCTTTTATGGACATGATGAACAGAGTATTGAAAGATTTTCTGGATAAGTTCGTGGTGGTATTCATTGATGATGTCCTCGTATATTCTAGAAATGCTGAAGAGCACCACTTGCGGCTGGTTTTGGCTACTCTGAGAGAGCACAAACTGTATGCAAAGCTTAGCAAGTGTGAGTTCTGGTTGTCTCAAGTGTCATTCCTAGGACACATTATAAGCAAGGACGGTATCTCAGTGGATCCCTTAAAGATAGCTGTAGTCTTGGAATGGAAGAGGCCTACGACGCCTAAGGAGATAAGGAGCTTCTTAGGGTTGGCAGGTTATTACAGAAGATTTGTGGAAGGATTCTCTGTGCTTTCTTCGTCGTTGACCAGACTAACGCAGAAGAACGCAGCGTTTGTTTGGAGTGAAGCCTGTGAAGAAGCTTTTCAGGAACTCAAGAGAAGATTGTGTTCTGCTCCAGTATTGACTTTGCCTAGAGAAGGAGTGGAGTATGCTGTTTATTTGGATGCCTCGCGAGTTGGACTCGGTTGTGTGTTGATGCAGGACGGCAAAGTGATTGCGTATGGATCGAGACAATTGAAAATTCATGAAAAGAATTAATTCCTACGCACGACTTGGAATTTGCGGCCGTCGTTTATGCTTTAAAGTTGTGGAGACATCTTTTGTATGGAGTTTCGTGTAAAATCTACACAGAACACAAAAGTTTGAAGTATGTATTCACTCAGAAGGAGTTGAATCTGCGCCAGCGTAGGTGGTTAGAATACGTTGCGGACTACGAAGTCGATATCCTTTATCATCCCGGCAAGGCTAACGTAGTTGCGGACGCCTTAAGCCGAAAGCCCGCACATATCTTTAATCTCTCGGTGCAATCGCTTGCAGAAGAGTTTTTGCTCATGGATATAACTGTGGGGAATGGCGTTTCGCCGAGTAGCTTAGAAGTGGAAGAGCCTTCGTGGATCACTCTCACTAGGCTGCATAAGAAAGATGACCCTGATTTGCAGCACCTCCACAGTAGAACTGAGAAAGGGGAATTACCTGACTTTTCAATTGATAACGTGGGTACCGTAAAGTACCGGAGCAGATATTGTATTCCCGCTGTTGAGAACATTCGAGTAATGATATGCAGTGAAGCGCATGGATCAAGTGTTGCTTATCATCCTGGTTCCACGAAAATGTACAGGGATTTGAAGTAGATTGTTTGGTGGTCAGGTATGAAGAATGACATCGCAAGGTTTGTATCCGAATGTTATACCTGCCAATGTGTAAAAGCTGATCATAGAAGGCCGGGTGGTAAGTTAATGCCTTTAGATATACCGAGTTGGAAATGGAAAGTATATCCATGGATTTTATAACCGTTTTGCCTAGATCGCCTCGAGGCATGATGCAGTATGGGTCATTGTGGACAGGCTGACCAAGTGTACCCACTTTGTGCCTTTCAAGATTGATTATTCTATGGAAAAGATAGCAGAGCTTTACTTGGATGAAGTTATCAGACTGCATGGTGTGCCTATGGATATCGTGTCAGATATAGATTCCCGATTCATGTCTCATTTCTGGCAGAGCTTGCAAGGGGCTCTAGTTACTGACCTTAGGTATTCTACGACCTATCATCCTCAGACAAATGGTCAGACAGAAAGAGTGAATCAAATTTTAGAAGACATGATAAGATGCTATATTCTGGACCATGGTGGACCTTGGGATAAACGCCTCGGACTGATGGAATTCGCGTACAATAACAGCTATCAGGAGAGTTTGCAGATGGCACCCTTTGAAGCCTTATATGGTAGGCGTTGTAGAACTCCCCTCTTCTGGGCATAGGTTGGTGAGAAGCCTTTGCTGGGTCCAGAAGCTTTAGAGGAAATGAGCATTTCAGTGACACATATACGTGAAAAGCTGAAGTTGGCTCAAGAGCGATATGAAAAGTTTACAAATCAGCGTAGATTGATCTGGAGTTTGCAGTTGGGACATGGTATTTCTGAAGGTCTCTCCGATGTCGGGTGTTAAGAGTTTTGGGAGGAACCATAAGCTGGATCCCAGATATGTGGGACCTTTTCTGATTCTAGAGCGCATCGGAGTTTCTGCCTATAGACTGGAGTTGCCTGTTTCCTTCCCTAGTGTTCACGACGTGTTTCACGTGAGCCAGTTGCAAAAGTGTTTTTCGTAGCGATCGTCAAATTCTTGACTCCGTGCCTCAGTTGCAACCCAATCTTTCTTTCTTATGTCGAAGAATCTGTTCGGATTCTGGAATCGCAAGATCGGGTGCTGAGAAGGAAGACAATCCCAATGGTCAAGGTTCTCTGGCGCAATCAGGATGCTAGAAGTGCGACTTGGGAATTGGAATCCTCGATGAAGAATCTCATCCTCAGCTTTTTGCCTAGAATTTCCAGGTTAGTAGTCTGTTTGAGAATTCCTTTTCTAGTTTGCCTCTCCCTCTGTTCTTTTTGTTTTCGTTCCACGTCTCAAGTTTCGGGACGAAACTTCCTTTTTGGAGGGGTGACTGTAACGCCCCAGTTTTTCGTAAATTATTTTATCATGTCGGTTGACGTCATATTGACGTAAGGGCGTTACGTTTCCGCGAGTTGACGACGCGTCGCCGTTAGCTCGTTTTGAGTCCGCTAGGTTTGACCGGCCAAATTTTGGGATTTGCGCCGGAAGTGGGAAAAATTTTACGTTAGGATATTAAAAATGGCTAATTTTAGACTTGCTCGTCAAATTTCGTCGCGTTCCGAGCCTTTTTGGAGCCTCGGCGCGCGATTGAAGTTTTGTATGTTTTCCCGTACGCCGTTAACTTTAGAAATTTTTATCTCGAAAATGGTGGCTTCGAATTCGATTTCGACTTTGCCGTTGGATTCGTAGCGTCGTCATTCATTCGCCTACGGTGCGAATTTTGTTTGGTTCGGCGCGCGTTTGTCCCTCCGTAACGATATAATACTATATTGTTATTATTATTATTATTATTACTATTATTACTTTTAATATAAATATTATTATATATATATATATAATAAAGATTAAAGAAAAAAAAAAGAAAAAAAAAGAAAGTGAAGGCTGCTGATACACGCCGATCGGAGTGTATCCCCCCCTCATCATCCCGCCGATTCTGCCCCCCCTTTTTAGTTGCATATACTATTTTTTATTTTATTTATTATTAATAGTTATAATAATATTATATTTGCTTATACTATTTTATTAAATAAATAAAATAAGTGAGCCCCTTTCTTCCCCCGAACCAGCAGCCCCCCTTCCTGTGCGAGAAAAGCGAGCGGAAACCTTTCGTTCGCGAATCTTCCGGCGGCCGCCACCGCCGATCCGGTGGACGGAATTTCGATCCGATCGTGGCGTTGGAAAGCTCTCGGCGAGAGCTTCGAGATTGCGGTAAGCTTTTCCCGTTTCGGTGACCTTTTCGCCATGGATTTTTTCGGCCTAACCTCATTTCGTCCGTTTTTCGTAGATCTCGCCTCCTCGTGTCTTCTTTTGGGTGGATCTACGCTGGGGAGTTGATTGGAGACCAAATTCCGAGGCAAGTGTGTTTCCCTCGTCAATTTCTTCTGTCGTTAATTTCGCTCCTAACTCGTAACATTTCGAGTAAAATTATTCGTTAGGAAGTCACGATTTTCCATAGGTTTCGCCGTCTAGAAAAATTACGCGTGTGGCCTTGCGAATAAAATAATTTTCGCGAGCGATCCCGTCGGAAACGTAACGGTTTACGGAAGCGCCGTACTGGTTTGCGGACGTGTCGGAGTGGTCGCGACGTTTCGATCGTCTCGTTGTTTTGACGAGTATAATTTGTGCAAAATGTTTAGTCGTACGAATCATTGTCGTACCGTTCCGGTCGACGTGTCGCATTGCCCGTTCAATTCGAACTAATACACGAACCTTAACTAAAGAAACTGAATAGTACGTTATGAATTAAAGAAATTATGATATGGTCTGTGTGCGTGGGGTTTCTCCCACGACACAAATTTATGAAATGTAGAAAGCTTGAAATGGTCTGTGTGCGTTGGGGTTTCTCCCACGGCACAGTGCCTTAGGGCGAAGTCTGTGCGCGTGGTGGATTTTCATCCCCAGCATGTTACCTTAGTTGTAGGACTGTGTGCGTTGGGGTTTCTCCCTCGGCATAGTGCCTTTAGGCTGGGTTTATGCACGTAGTGGACCTACTCCCCCTGCACAACACTCTGTCCCGATGAGCTGATTGACTCAATTTAAAATACTAAATGACTAGAATACCGAAGAAAAAGAATAAAGAAGAATTCTGATAGTAGATGTGATAGTTTGAGCAGGCTGTTCTAGCCTAGTTTTCCTAACTTGTTAGATTTCCAGTTTTGATTTCCTATACCATAATTCTAACTCCTTTTGCAGCTGTTTGTTTTACCTCGCTCGTTTCGAGGTTTGTTAGCTTTCTTTTTACTCTTGCACCGCTTGTAGCTTGCTTTCTGAGGTGTTCTTCTTTTGAATACCCCAGGTCCAGGGCAGGAGCAGAGTTAGCTGACAGGGTTGTGTTGCTGGTGTTGCGGGTTGCCGCCACCGCTTTTAGTTCCACCTCAGGGTTTTGAGGTAGACTTTTTGTTAGACTTTATAGACTTTCTATGGGTTCGTGTCAGCTGTTGATGCCCATAGTTTTAGACTTCTGTGATAGACTACTTACTACTCGTGCTGTTTTACTTACTTTTAGCCTAGTACTTGTTCTCTGGGAATGCTTTATGTTAGGATACATGTTAGGTATTTTAATATAAAATAAAACTGCATTTTTCTACATGACTCTTTAGCTTGCTTTTCAAAAGATCAAATCACTATTTTAAGAGCTATAAAACTATTTTCTTACTTATAATAAATCTAGAAGTCTCATGTTCATTGTATTTTATGCTGAATTTTTATTCTGATATAGGATGATAAATGAATCAATCTAGTGTTTTCCGCTGTGTAAACCTATACCTTCTAACCCGTGGACTAGTTGATCCACTAGACTGAGGGACACGGTCAGCATACATAATAATAAAACAATGTTTTAAATCATAACTCATAGTCTTTTTATAAAAATTATTGTTAGGTCAGGGTTGCTTGAACGTCTGCAGTTGTCCCCTGCACGGCGTGGCATCACGATCGCGTATTTTCTCTCACTCTGATAGTATTTTTATACTGAGAAAATGCGGGTTGTGACAGTTAGTGAGAAGTGGTGTTGGCTAGAGTTAAGAGGTGTTCGGGTTCGACGATAGATCGTCTTCCCCGGGGAGAGAAAGAGTCAAAATCACATTAGGATTAGCCCACTATAATATGAGAAGGGAATGGGTTAAGGGAATCAACCAGTAAAAATAAGTGCCTTGTGAAAGAGAACGATTGGCTTCAGCTACCATCATAGTTCCTAGTGCCCTTTGAGTGCCCTTTACAAGGAATACGAGGGGCAGTCATGGGTTAACGTAAACTGTATTAACAAACTGATAAGAGTAACTTAGTAATTAGGGTTGCACGTTTCACAAACACTGTTAGCACATGAAGATAGTTTGGAGCTTCGGCTCGGTTGGTTAAGATACGGACAGAATGGTCCGGGGAGCTTCGGCTCGGTTGGTTAAGACACGGACAGGATGGTCCGGGGAGCTTTGGCTCGATTGGTTTGATACGATAAATATTACATGTGCATAGTCAGGAAAGAAAATTAAGGTGGTGAGTCTTCGGTATTGGAGGGTCGATACACCGACGCCAATACGCTGACTCGACAAGTGTGGTTAACACTTCGCCAACAGAAGTCCGGTGTGTAAGCCGGCAAGAGTACGCTGGAGTCCGCTTTGTGCACCAAGCGTTGAGGCGTACGATAGGTCTGACCGGTAGTGCTTTACTAGTTTAGAGGTGGGCGAGGCCTAACCCACCGCTTCTGTCTACCACTACGGAGGTATCCTGGGAGGTAATGGCTCCGAAAGGGGGAACTAAAGGTCTGTTTACACAGAGTCGGGTGTGTGTGTTGCACTTGCATGATTCATCATACCCACTAGCATGTCATGGAATAATAGATTCATTTAACCCCCGACACCTAACGTATAAGTGGAATGGGACGCTTATACATTAGGACTTGCAAAACGACCCTTGGTCTATAAGCTTGTGTGGGCAAGTTTATAAATTAAAGTTAAATTCTACATATTTATGCTGCTGTTTGATAACCGACACCCCAACGTATAAGTGGTATATGATACTTTATATGATGGGAGCCTTGCAGAAGATCCCTTGGCTTATGTGTTCCGCACATAAGTTAAGGTTACTTTTCATACTTACTTGTTCACATTACTGCTTCCTTGTTATTGTTCTTTTATACATACACCTGCTATGATAGTTCTCACCTGCTTGTTCCACACTGCTTTGTTTTCCCCCGCTTTCATCCTCCACGCACGGTGCCTAGGAGTCGCGAGGGTGAGGCGAGGATGAAGTGACTTTGTCTTTATGACTAACGGTCGGTGACCACAACATTTTAGGGGACCGAGCATTAGGAGCATCAACACCGGAAGGATAAGGAGGTAGGACATTAGGAGCAGTTACTGCGCACAAACACTACTACATGGCGACGGGTAGAGGATGGACTTTAGTTTGCTTTCACTTAGATGTTGAGAGTTACGAGAGTGTTGTACTGAGGATCATGATGTATCAGGAAGAAGCCCTCCTTTTGTACTCTGATTATTATTATTATGGACTCTCCCTTCGTGGAGATTTTTATTTTTATGCATGTGATTTTCATGGACTTGCTTTTCAATTATTGTGCTATCTCTTGTGATCGAATTGGCCGGCAGAATCGGCGCCTTGTGGTGACGACCCTTCAGGACGTGATGGTGTCACCGCAAAGCGGCGATCCTGGGCCTAAGACCCCGGTGTTCTAAAAAAATATGGGGGTCTTACAACAAATGGCGGCAGAGAAGTAAGAAAAATAAAACAAAGGTCAAACATGGTACCAACCCAATGCCAACAGTACTGAAGTAAGGCATCGAACAAGAAAAAGAAATAAATGCTTACGTGAATCATCACGTACTCCAATAAATACACCAGATTACTCAAGGCAAAAGAGGAACAAAAATAAGTAAAAAAACATAAGGAAGAAATTTAACTACCTTTATAAAGCACCTGTGGTTGACTCTACCCAAAAACACGGGCGAGGTTATCACTCAGCTGGACACACCCCTCACGAATAATTTATCCGCTTAACTGTGAGGGAGTATAATACTCTCCACCATACAGCGCAGATGCCCAAAAACCTGGTAGACTTCCACAAGGTACATTAAAGGAGTCAGACAACACGGAGGTGGTTTTATCCACTAACTCCCTCAATTTTAGAAACCCAAAGATACCACAACACATATATATCTCGAGATTGGCTCGTCAGATTCTACTTGACACTTCTAGTTTCAAGACATGGTTGATCAACCCTTAAGAACAATTTACAATCCTTAATAACTCTAATCCATTCAATAACGAAATCTAAGGTGTTTAAAGCCATCAATAAGACACTTCAAGAACGATCAAACATATCCGGACAAAAATCGAGTTCACCATGACAAAACGTTACAACCTCATGTAATCATTGAGATGGTTAATCATAACAATAAATTCGAAGAATAAGTGTAGAAAATTTTAAGGAACATGAAAAGCATAACCGTTACCATCAAATCAGAAAAGGAGAAACGAGGGGAAACCACCACTTTCCTTGGTTTTACCGGAAAGGTCCTCTGAATAACTCCACGTCGTAGATCAGGGCAAAAGAACACGGTTGGAGTTTAAATCTAAATAAAAATGACCGAAAAGGGGGTTAGGCCCGAAAAACCCTTACGAGAAAACTCATGGAATGGGGAAAAATTTAACACGATAGCGTAGATCTCGGCGAGAGCTTTCCGGATCTACGTTCGGTTGACGATTTCGAGCACCAGAGCTCCGTAGGAGGCCATCAGAAGATTCACAAAAAGAACTCTCTCTCGCTCGCTGTTCTTGTTTGGGAGAAAAAGGAATCGGATGAAAATAAGTTTGGTTAAAACATAAGTATAAGAAAATATATATATATATATATATATATATATATATATATATATATATATATATATATATAAATGTAAAAGTACATATACATTGTTTTTTCTAAATACAAGAAAACGTGTGATTTATGAGTGGCTATTGGGAAACCAAAAATACAGGTCTAAGATTGCTTCAAATCGAAAAGTGCCAAACATGAAAGTTGTAGATCTCGTCGAGACGAACATATTTTATGTTGACCATTTTTTGTACAACATCGTTTTAACCTTCAGAATAGCGTCTGAACGTTCGGAAACAGAGCAGGCCCGAATTTCTCGAGAAATAGCATTGTTTCTCGAGAAACATTGCTCTTTCCCGAGAAACATTGATGTTTCCGGAGAAACATTGCTGTTTCACGAGAAACATTGCTGTATCTCGAGAAAAAATGTTGTTTCTCGAGAAATAACATGATTTCTCGTGAAATATCATGATTTCTCGAGAAATAACATTGTTTCTCGAGAAATCAGTTTTGTCTTATATTTCTGGAATAAAAAGACGATACGGGGCTAAACGTACCCCGATTTGAACGAAATTCACAATGTAGGCGAAAGATGGTGCTCCAAATCTAACAGCGAAGATAAAACTAAAATCCGACGAGCCATTCCTGAGATATAAATTTTCAAAGTATGCAACTAACATAAACAATCCAAAACTTCAATCGCGCGTCGAGAGTCCAAAAATGCTCGGATTGCGACGAAACTTGACGAGCAAGTTCAAAATTACTTAACTTAAATTCCAAAAGCAAAATTTTCCTATAATAATAAGAATTCGGCCGACTCGACCGCACGGACGCGAAAATGCCTTAACGGTATTGCACCGTCAACTCGACGTTAAAAGTAACGCCACGACGTCACAAATATGACGTTGCCCATTTAAATAAAATCATCGAAAAATCGGGGGCATTACAGTCACTCCCCCTAAAAAGAAGTTTCGTCCCGAAACTTAACACAACTCCAAAATCAAATCAAAACGATAAAATCAAACATAACTGAAAACATAATGATAAAATCAAACATAACTGAAAACATAATGACATACCCGAAACTAATAGAAGAGGTCATGATGAGAGTCTCTCATCGCTGATTCCAATTCCTCCAAATAATCTTGACCATGTGGATGGTCTTCCTCCGCAACGCACATTCTTGATAATCCAGAATACAAACAGGTTCTTCCACATACGTAAGGTTAGGCTTAATCTGGGGCATCGAGTCGAGAACTTGACGATCATTACGAACACACTTCTGCAACTAGCTCACATTGAACACATCATGGACACCAGGAAAGGTTGCAGGATACTCCATCCTATATACAGAAACTCCGATGCGTTCAAGAATCTGAAAAGGTCTCACGTACCGGGGGTCTAACTTGTGGTTCCTTCCAAACCTTTTAACGCCAGACATCGAAGAAACCATCAGAAAAACCAAGTCTCCAACGGCAAACTCTAGATTGACCCTTCGTTGATTAGCATACTTCTCATAGTGCTCTTGAGCCACACAGAGCTTTTCTCGAATATGAGTCACAACACACTTCATCTCCTCAAGGGCTTCCAGACCTAGCAACGGTCTCTCACCAACATCATCCCAAAACCAATGAGTTCTACAATGCCTCACATATAACGCCTTAAACGGGGCCATCTGCAGACTCTCTTGATAACTATTATTGTACGCAAACTCCATGAGCCTCAAACGCTCATCCCACGCTCCACCATGGTCCAAAATATAACATCTAATCATGTCATCCATGATCTGATTTACTCTTTCTATTTTCCCATTCGTCTGCGGATGGTAGGCGGTGGAATACCTCAAGTCGGTACCCAACCCCTCTTTCATACTCTTCCAAAAGAGTGAAATAAATCTAGAGTCCCTATCTGATACATTGCTAATAGGCATTCCATATAACTTGATGACCTCTTCAAGATATAGCTCAGCTATCTTCTTCATCGAATACCCAATCTTAAACGGAACAAATTGGGTACACATTGTCAATCTGTCGACTATCACCCAAATAGAGTCATACCTACGGGGAGATTTGGTAGACCGGTGATAAAATCCATTGAAATACTCTCCCATTTCCAACTTGAAATATCAAGAGGTGTCAATTTACCACCAGGCCTTCTATGATCATGTTAGTACCCTAGTTTGGATTTGTGTTAAGTCTTCTCAATTAGTTTCTTGACCCATGATTTATCTATGGTCAAAAGTTAGTTGTTAAGTTAGAATTCCTCAGTTGTAGAATTGTCACTTATCTAGTGGAAATCTGGCTAAGTTGTTTTTGGTTCGACTATAGTCGAATGGCGCTCGACTATCGTCTATCAATTGTTCGACGATCGTCTATCAGTTGGTCGACTTTTGTCAGTCAGTAGATCGTCTATATTTGAGTTAGTTCAACTCTTGATAGCTCGACGATCTGTGGTCTCTGCCTCGTCGATCGTCGAACCCTGGTCGACTTCTTTTGTCCAGATAGTTTGTTTGATAGTTCGACTATCTGCCTTGATAGTTCGACTATCTTTTCTGTTTTGATAGTTCGACTATCTGCTCTGATAGTTCGACTATCTGGTCTGTTTGATAGTTCGACTATCTGCCTTGGTACTTCAACTATCTGATAGCTCGACTATCTGCTCTGATAGTTCGACTATCTGTTCTCTTTTGATAGCTCGACTATCTGCTTTGATAGTTCGACTATCTGTGTCGTTCGACTATCTATTCTGATAGTTCGACGATCTATGTGGTTCGGTCGAAGATCTCCGAGGATCGTTCGACGATCTTTTGTCTGCTGTTAGTAATTTTGTACTTCTTTTCTTCTGTGATTTATTTCATATTTATTTGGCATATTTTATTAAAGATTATTTCATTGATTTTATGCTGACATTTCAAGGCAATCTTTGCCCCATTCTTTATGCATAAGTCAAGTTCTTTCTGACAAAAGTCTTTTGTCTTATTAGTTGAAATATCTTTATACTTTATCTGCCATGCTGTCCTTTATAGCTGTTAGACACAAAAGTCTTCTCTGGTCGTAAAGAGTTTAGTCTGATAAGACATTCTCTAGTATTCTTTTATCAGATTGGATTTGCAGCTTCTCATAAATCTTTATCCCTTTTTAGGATGTCTGTCTACAGGATATATTTTTTGTATTGTGCTATTTGCAGCCCAGATTGCAGATCTTAGAAGAAGACAAAGTTCAAATAAAGATTAGAGCCGTTACAGAGGCTAATATATAAAGAGTTTCTTTTGAAAGAAGTAAACAACACACATATACATAGATAGAGAGATATACTCATAGACAGCAAGTCTGGTTGACAGAGATATTCATATACAGATTCAAATCAAGAAGAACAGCTCTCAGTTTCTTTCAAATTCAACTGAGAAGATCTACTCTCTTCAGCATTTTTCTTCAACCCTGAGTTCATCCTGCTTCAGGAACATTCACACTCAGAGCCTCTAGAAGAAGAAGAAGAAGAAAGAAAAGCTGATTGAAGAAGAACAATCATTGTACATCAAGAGTCTTCTTCAAGCTGCTCCTTCAAGAACTTCAAGACAACAGATTTTATCTGTCAAGAGTTCAGAAGAGTTCCTGCACACTAAAACAAGACTTCTTCCTGGATATCACTAAGCCAGGGGGAGCCTTGATTCCTTAGAGCTTTCTAGCTCTGTGCAATCCACTTGCTTCTCTAATATTGTTTTAAAAATATAGAAGACACTCTAACTCTCTCTTAACCTCTTGTAAAAGGGTTATTACTCCCTTCAAAAGTGAACCTTGGTGGCAGGGCACCTTAGCAAAAACCTGTGTTGGATTTTGAGCTCCTGATCAAAAGCTCAAAGGGTCTACTCTATCTACCTAAACCAGATCAGATGGTGGCAGGGCACCTGAACAAAAATCTGTAGTGGATTCCTACCAGGGTGGTAGAAGAGTGGATGTACCTATTTAGAGGGAACCACTATAAACCTCTTGTATCGTCTGTGTTGCCTACTTTAATTATTGTACTGTGGCTGTGAATAGAACTAACTAGGATTGCTAGTTACTGTGTTAGGACTAAAGCTGAAACTGTAATTACAATTAGCTTTCTTTTGTGCACCACACTTTGTGTTAGGCGCTAGGGTTTTAAGTATCTATAAACTCTTTCCACAAACTAAATCTAAGGGAGTTTAGTAGATAATCAAATTTTTGAATACTCTATTCACCCCCCTCTAGAGTTGTATCTATCCTCACTTTCAATTGGTATTAGAGGGAGGTTGACTGACTGTACAGGCTAACACCTGAGTCACAAGATCCAGATAGATACCAAGTTTATAGACATTCACTTCATGGCCCAGTACAAGGATTATTCTAGCATAAGACCTCAAGTTTGCAACTTAGCTAAGTTCAGCATCTGGAAGGCAAGAATCAAATTATATATGAATTCTATTGATGAAGATATATTTTCTTCTATTTTGACAGGACCTCCAACACCACCTGCTGCAGCCACTGCTACAACATCTACAAATCTCAGTGCAGTGCCACCTCCAGACTACAATGATGTATACAAGAAAGCAAAAGTTGCTGATGCTAAAGCAATGAATATTCTTGCTCAGACTATGTCTGATGAAACCTTTCAGAAAGTGGCTGATTGCACTTCTACAAAAGAAATGTGGGACTCACTGAACAAGATTGTAGCTGGTTCAGCTGATGAGAGGAAGGATAGAAGGTCCAACCTTATATCTCAATATGAAAACTTCAAGAAGACTGAAGCTGAATCAGTTGAAGGAATGTACACTAGGCTCAGCTCCATCATCAATGAGCTGAGAACCCTTGATAGGAGATAACATTGACTGAGGTCAATGATATGATACTGAGGTGCTTCCCGCAGCATGATCTTAGGATCTGGCCCATCAAAGACCGAATACTAAAGATCTCACTGATACCCGTCCTTGGAAAGCTCAATCTTTTGAGCAATCTTAAGTCCAGGGTGTTAGTAAGACCCCCTTCCCGGAACACAACACACGGCACGAGGGAGTCTTATGCCCGAAATAGCCGCCTTGGGTAGCACTAACACGGGTTAGCCTTTACCACAAACGCCTATTCCCCGGCTACAATCCATATCACAACAATTATGCCAACCCAACCATAACAGAAAGTAAAGCTAAAAGCATTCAGTTCACAGCTAAGTTAAAGTCCAAAAATAGCGGAAGATAACAAGCACAACAGGCTTGTACAAAAGAAACAAGAGTCTAGAAATGTTTTGCCAAACGCTACATGAAAACACTCACGACTGTCACTGACGGTGCCGATGGCACCACACCTCAGTCCTATCATCCGGGCCTGGCTGTCCTGCTGCATAGTCCGTTGCCGCTCTACCTGCGGGGTTTCCTCCTAAAAAGGAAGACGTAGCAACCGTTAGTCCATAAGACTAAGTGGCTTCACATCCGCTCCCCCGATGACTCCTCGGCACCGGGGGAGAGAAAGGAACACAGGTACAATATATATACATAAGCAAGTAAACAAGCAGGTGATAGTAAGTATGGTGAAGTATAAAACTACGCTACACAACTAGCAGTTCTACGAATATCAATAATATATAAATGACAGCAGGTATAATTAATCAGAATAGTAACTTAAACCTATAAGAGTGCCCATACAAACTTATAAGTTAAGGATCGGCTTAACAGTAAAGTAACTCATACGTATAAGAGTGCCCATACAAACTTATACGATGAGGATCTTGTGTATGCAATGAATGACATGATATGAATGTTATGGTATGACCGAATCATGCGCACGCAATTGCAAGTTGCTATGTCGACACAGACTAAAGTTCCACTTTTCGAGCAGGTAGCTAACCTCTCAGCGTCGTCCGTCGTGGCCAGACGGCGACAGTGGAGCGGGCGTCTCCACTACTAGGTGGTATCACACTACCTATCCTAGGCCCCCGTACGCCTCAACGCTAAGAACACAACAGCGGAGCTCACATGCGTACTACGGCTCAGAAGGGGTCTTGGGTAAATGTGCACCAAGAACACAGCCCAACCTGGCCTTTGATTTCGAACCGGATGGAACCTCGAAACGCACGAGGTGCAAGCCCAACCGTTCTCATGGCGGAGAGATCTCGGGTTATGGACACCAAGTATCTAACCCTACCGCCCAAGGTCTACCCATTGGCTCCCATCGTGTGACGACTGGCGAACCCGTAGACCTGCCACAATCATTATCTCAACATCGCGACACGATGAATCGTCGCACATCACATGCCCCAAAACAACTCACTCGATGCTACCCGTAGGGAGACTTCAACTCTAAGCATCGGTTGTTAATAAACCCCTTGGGCTCGGATTACAGTTACAAAATACTCTTCACATAGTGTTCATCATTTCACGCCCACCTATTCAATGAATTCATCCCTCAACACTAACGCATAATAGATATGTTCAACACCAAATGTATAAATATATCCTTTACCAATATCAACTCCTAATATCTAGCCTTCCCATCCAATCCATTTCTCTACCATTGCATGGTTATCCTTATTACACAACCAAATGAGTAACCATACTAAATTATAGTAACAACGACATTATAGATATATGAGAGCAAGATCACATGAGCAAATCGCAATCATTGCAAGAGTGCTAACATTATAAATTAACAAGTGCATTAACATAGGATAGTCCAATACTAAAACTGGGATTCCCGGAGCTACAGGAATCCGATCACAATGAACAACCCCTCGTTGGAAAGGTATTCACGAGGGCTACGACTTTCGTGTTGAGTCGATCGCCCAGATCTGGTCGCAACATACCAGAAATTCAACTCGAATACGTACAGGAAACAGTTTCCTGTACAGGAATTTTCCCGAACGCAGCGGACTCGAACCAGCTTTCCCCGTGGCTACAGGTATCACATGGAAACGAGCAACCCCTCGTTGGAAAGGTAATTTCAAGGGCTACGACTTTTGTGTTGAGTCGATCACCCAGATTTGGCCAGAACACCTCCAAATTGGCCACGAAGGTCGCCGCGTGCAGAAATCAATTTCTGCACGGATCTTAAGGCGAGATGAACGGCATCCGTTCATCTTCTTCCTTGCAACGACCTCGCATAAACTTCTCCAGAAATCACATCCCAACCTTATTTCTCCTTTCAAAGCCAAACCCTCAACGAAAACCCCTCTCATCTCATCTCACTTTGAATGATGAGAAGGTTGATGAGGGAGACTAAGCCTAGAAAACCTAGCATGGCTTATCCTAAGAACTCTCCTCACCATCAAAACTCTATGGAGTCGATGTCTCTCCTAAAATAACTATAGATTCTAGCACCAAGGGAGAGGAGAAGCTCACCTCAAGTCCAGCGGTACCACCATGCCGCCATGAGCCTCGCACTCCTTCGCGCGGCATTGTTTTTCCCTTGACGGTGGCGGCGTTTTGATTCCTCCAAGGATGGCTCCGGCAAGCTCTTCCTCCTCCTCCAGCCAAGAACCCTCTCAGAATTTCGGGGAAGAAGAAAGGAGTGAATGCTAGGGTTTCCAACTTTTTTCCTTTTTATACATCGCAGACACGGGTAGGCACACGGCCGTGTTCCTACCCGTGTTCAGGTGACATGGCCGTGTGGCCTGCCGTGTCTAGGGCCGTGTTCATCCCAGATCCACTTCTGCCGGGTCAGGGTTGCGGCACACGGTAGAGACACCCGTGTCCCGACCCGTGTCCTTGGCACACGGCTAGGACACGCCCGTTCCCAATACCCTGTACCTCTCTGACTGGTAAGCCTATTTTTATGAGGCACACGGGTATGGACACAGCCGTGTCCATACCCGTGTCGCCAGAAAGGCCATTTTGCCTTGTTTTTCCTCATTTCCCGTACGTCCGCACCTGTTCACCCACACCCCCATTGGGCTCACCACAGCCCCCTTGACTCAAATACGCAATCAAGGGCCTAGCGCGAATTGGGACGTTACAAATCCTATAAACAAAATAAAAGATTTCGTCCCCGAAATCAGGGTAAGGCTATATGGTGAAACACATAAAAGGGGATTATGCTTTCAAATAAAATTTTACCTGGAGTAAATAATTCCGGGTAGCGCCCTGCATCAAATCCCTTGGCTCCCATGTGAACTCCATCCTTCCCTGATTAGACCATAGCACTTTCACCAAGGGAACACTTTTGCGGCGCAAGGTTCTTGTCTGTTATCAACGATCCGCACCGGCTCCAGTCGCACAGACCTATCAGACGCCACGGCACCATCCGCCGTGGGGATATACTGTTCAGGTCGCAACAAAGCCTTCCGAAGCGACGATACATGGAACACGTCGTGAAGGTTTCTCCAGCTCCGGTGGTAACTCCAATCGATAGGCCAGAGGGCCCATCCTTTCCACTACGACATAGGGCCCGACATACCTTGCGCTGAGCTTCTTGACTCCACGTACCCGCGACACTCCGTGCATCGGTCGAATCTTCAGGAACACCTTATCACCCACTTGAAACTCTACCATACGGTGCCTTGCGTTGTAATATTTCGCCTGTCGGCTTTTGAGCCTCTAGCATTCGATCCCGGATCAACCTAACCACCGCGTCCGTGTCATCAATATACTCATTTCCCAATGTCTTCGGATCTTCGTCTTGCACCCAGGACAAGGGTGTTCTACACCTCCTTCCATACAAAGCTTCATGAGGTGCCATTCCAATACTGGCTTGATGACTGTTATTATAAGAGAACTCCACGAGAGGTAGAGCCTCTCCCATGGTTCTCCTTTATCTAGCACACCACAACCTCAATAGGTCCTCCAATGTTCGGGAAGGTTCGTTCAATTGCCCTTACGTTTTGGGTGAAAGGCTGTGCTAAAGGCGAGGCGCGAGCCCAAATAAGCCTGTACAGCCCTCCATTCTCTTGAAGTAAACCGACCATCCCGGCCGGAGACGATCGTCTTCGGCACACCATGGTACCGCACAAATTGCTCCACAAAGAGACGCACTAGGACGCCCACCTGCGCCTCCTTCTTCATTGGGATAAATCGGGCTACCTTGGTCAACCGGTCAACTATCACCCACACAGAATCATTCCCCGAGCGCGAGCGAGGTAACCCGTGGACGAAGTCCATGGAGATGTCCTCAAATTTCCATTCGGGGATGGGCAACGACTGTAGCATTCCACCGGGGCTTCTGCATTCCGCCTTCACCATTTGGCAAGCCACACAATGAGTGACGAAGTACTTAACATCCCTCTTCATTCCCGGCCAACACATTGTTTTTCTCAAATCGGTGTACATCTTCGCGATCCCCGGGTGCACCGAGTACTTGGAGCAATGGGCCTCCTTTAGAATATCCTCCCGAATGTTGTCACCTTCGGGAATGTAAAGCCGGCCACGAAAATGGACGAGGCCGTCTTTTAGGGAATATTCTTCTGTAGTCCCATCCTCCATTGACTTGAAAGCCGGGGTTAAAGCCGCATCCTTCTTTTGTTCCGTACGGATCCGGTCTCGTATGTTGCAAACTATACTCATCGCGGCCAAATATTCTGTATACTCTTCCGGTTGATTCTTAATGACCAAAGTGATTTCCATCTCTTGCAGCGTTCGGATTAACTCCATCCTCATCAAGCGGGATTCCGTGCTCGTTCCCGGTGCTTTTCGGCTCAAGGCATCAGCTACGGAATTAACCTTCCCGGGGTGGTAGTTCAAGGTGAATTCATAGTCGCACAAGAACTCCAACCACCGCCGCTGTCTCAAGTTTAACTCCTTTTGGGTGTGAACGTACTTCAGGTTTTTGTGATCCGAGTAGATCTCGCAGTGGACGCCATATAAATAATGCCTCCACATCTTCAAGGCGAATACCACCGCTCCCAACTCTAGATCATGCACCGGGTAGCTGGCTTCATGCTTCTTCAACTGTCTTGAAGCATAAGCGATCACATGCCCATTCTGCATCAACACAGCTCCCATCCCCTGATACGACGCATCCGTGTAAACTTGAAAGCCATACTTCCCAGATGGAAGAGCTAGGATGGGTGCAGTCGTCAATCTGTCCTTCAACTCTTGGAATGCAGATTCGCACTGGGGTGTCCATTCAAACGGCACACCCTTCTTGGTCAGCGTAGTAAGGGGAAGGGCGATCTTCGAGAAGCCTTTCACGAACTTGCGATAGTACCCGGCAAGTCCAAGAAAGCTCCGTATGTCGGCCGCTGACTTCAATGGCGACCACTCCTTCACGGCCCGCACCTTGGCCGGATCTACAGCTAGCCCCGCCCCACTAATCACATGTCCCAAGAACGCGACCTCTCGAAGCCAAAACTCACATTTGCTGAACTTGGCAAACAAAGTGTGCTCCTTTAGTTTCCTCAGCACTAAAGTTAGATGTTCGGCGTGTTCTGCCTCAGTCTTTGAGTAGACTAGGATATCATCGATGAACACGATGACAAAGATGTCCAAATAAGGGCCGAACACCTTGTTCATCAAGCTCATAAAGGCGGAAGGGGCGTTTGTGAGCCCAAACGACATCACGGTGAATTCATACAAACCATATCTCGAACTGAACGCCGTCTTCTGAATGTCATCTTCTTATATCCTCAGCTGATAATATCCCGAACGCAGATATAACTTGGAGAACCAATACGATCCCACCAATTGATCGAATAATTCATCAATGCGCGGTAGGGGATAGGTGTTCCGCACCGTTAACCGGTTCAACTCTCGATAATCAATACATAACGCAAGGTGCCATCCTTCTTTTTGACGAACAAAACGGGCGCTCCCCAAGGCGACGAGCTTGGGCGAACGAACCCTGCTTCCACCAATTCCTGAAGCTGGACTCTAAACTCTGCAAGTTCCTTCGGAGCCATTCGGTATGGAGCTCGTGAGACGGGCTTGGCACCCGAATTAGCTTGATTTGGAAGTCCACTTCCCTATGCGGGGGTAGTCCCGGCAATTTCTCGGGAAATACCTCGGGAAATTCTCGCACCACCCGCACATCCTTGACCTCTAATGTCAATTTCTTCAACTCGAAGCAAATTACATAGACCTCGTCCCCTTCCATATGAGATTTCATAACTTGGATTGAAGACAATAATTTACGGGGTGCGAATTTAATACCTGGAAGATGACTTCCGAGTCTCCATGCCTCAACATAACTTGCTTCTCCGCACAATTGATCCTGGCGTGGTGCCAGTCCAACCACCTCATGCCCAGGATGAGATCGAACTCCGGGATTCTTAACACTGTCGCCGGAGTTTCAAAGAACTTTCCTCCAATAAGGTGTCGAAGTCGCAACTTGCTGACGACGTCATCTCAGAGCCGTCCGGAAGGCGCACCCTTTGAGTAGTGCCCGTGAAGTGTTGCACTCCCTCCAAGTTCCTTCACGAAGTCCTCCGAGATGAACGAGTGAGACGCACCCGTGTCAAATAACGTATAGGCGGGTCTCCCGCTAACCATGACAGTGCCTAAGTTCCAAAAAGGTAATCACTATTCAAAATTGCGCGTATCATTTGTATCGTAAATCCAACAAGTCATATAATATTAATAAATTTTGCACGTACCGGTGATGACTTCCTGCGGATTTCTCTCCTGAGTCATATCCAATGCGAATACATGCTCCCGTGCATGTCCTTGATTTCTCCCTGGTGGTCCTCTTCCTCGGCCACGCATGTGCCCTCGCCCCCGTGGAGCTACTGGAGGGGGAGCAATAGGGGCACCCCCGATCAGTCGCGGGCAAACTCGTCGGACATGCCCCGGTTGGTTGCACTCAAAACATATCATCTCACGTCGGCCCCCAGGTTGTTGATAATATTGCTGCTGCGGTGGTGGTGGTAAAGGTAGTGGTTGCGGAATTGGGTACTCCACCCGATAGTTCCGGTTGACCCACCGACCGCCTCTGTGGTTTCCCCTTCCTCTGCCATGATCATTCCGCCTTCTATTACTAGGGCCGACTTCAATTACTCCTTCCGCAGGTCTCTTGCCACATCCCATGTGGTCCGCCTCCAGTCTCTTTGCCATGTCAATGATTTCTGCCAGGCTTCCATCGGTATAAACAAAAGGGCCTGCCTCAGGGGGTCCCTCAGCCCTTTGTAGAAGCGCTTCGCATAGCCTCTATCGTCCAAATCATAGGAATCAGCAAATCTAGCGAGGTGTTGGAACTCCCTCTGGTACTCCGTTACCGATTTCGATCCCTGCTTCAGCTGCAGAAATCTTTCTTCAAGTTCATCCCGAGCAGAAGAAGGAATGAAGTGATCCAGAAAAGCCTCGGTGAACTCGTTCCAACTGATGTCCGTGT
Source organism: Platanthera zijinensis (assembly GCA_039513925.1). Classification (NCBI taxonomy): domain Eukaryota; kingdom Viridiplantae; phylum Streptophyta; class Magnoliopsida; order Asparagales; family Orchidaceae; genus Platanthera; species Platanthera zijinensis. The sequence continues at coordinate 104,191,104 of CM077085.1, read as the reverse complement.
ACAACCGCCCTTGGAAGGTGGAGCCCATGAGGGACTTCCACCACCTTTTGGCGTGTAGCTCTAGCAGCGTCACTACCAATGTCACCGCCATGTTGTTCGGACATCTTATGCCAGCCATCAATTCTGCACGGTATCAAGCCATTCCTCGGTGCGCACCGGCGATTCTGTCCCAAGATAGGCAGGAGGGGACAGGGCACGGAAGGTGCTCACCCAGTTGGAGCCTGGCGCCTTGTTGTTGCACCGGAGCTTGCTGGGCTTTAAATGCATCCAATATGGCTGACAGCGTTTGTCCCAGTTCCGACTGCTGGAATTGTGAAGGGACGGAAGGGGTAGGAGTGCCCCCAACCGGCTCCACCTGCGCTGGGACCTATACGCAAGGTACAAACTACGGTCAGGTTGGCTAAAACTAATGTCAAAGTTGGACAACTTAGTGTGAATTACATATGGGCACACCACTGCTTCCGCTAAGTCGGTTTGTCCCCAAACCGACTAATCGAACGGGAGTGGCCCATTGTTACCTGACTGCTGTAGGTGAAGATCGGCTTAGTCTGATACTATTTGTAAGACCCCCCCCCCTCCCGGAACACAACACACGGCACGAGGGGAGTCTTATGCCCGAAATAGCCGCCTTGCGGTAGCACTAACACACGGGTTAGCCTTTACCACAAGACGCCTATTCCGCCGGCTACAATCCATATCACAACAATTATGCCAACCCAACAGAAAGTAAAGCTAAAAGCAGTTCAGTTCACAGCTAAGTTAAAGTCCAAAAATAGCGGAAGATAACAAGCACAACAGGCTTGTACAAAAGAAACAAGCGTCTAGAAATGTTTTGCCAAACGGCTACATGAAAACACTCACTACTGTCACTGACGGTGCCGATGGCACCACCACCTCAGGTCCTATCATCCGGGCCTGGCTGTCCTGCTGTATAGTCCGTTGCCGCTCTACCTGCGGGTTTCCTCCTAAAAAGGAAGACGTAGCAACCGTTAGTCATAAGACTAAGTGGCTTCACATCCGCTCCCCCGGCGACTCCTCGGCACGGGCGGAGAAAGGAACACAGGTACAATATATATACATAAGCAAGTAAACAAGCAGGTGACAGTAAGTATGGTGAAGTATAAAACTACGCTACACAACTAGCAGTTCTACGAATATCAATAATATATAAATGACAGCAGGTATAATTAATCAGAATAGTAACTTAACTTATAAGAGTGCCCATACAAACTTATAAGTTAAGGATCGGCTTAACAGTATAGTAACTCATCGTATAAGAGTGCCCATACAAACTTATACGATGAGGATCTTGTGTATGCAATGAATGACATGTTATGAATGTTATGGTATGACCGAATCATGCGCACGCACATGCAAGTTGCTATGTCGACACAGACTAGAAGTTCCCACTTTTCGAGCAGGTAGCTAACCTCTCAGGCGTCGTCCGTCGTGGCCAGACGGCGACAGTGGAGCGGGCGTCTCCACTACTAGGTGGTATCACACTACCTATCCTAGGCCCCGTACGCCTCAACGCTAAGAACACAACAGCGGAGCTCACATGCGTACTACGGCTCAGAAGGGGTCTTGGGTAAATGTGCACCAAGAACACAGCCCAACCTGGCCTTTGATTTCGAACCGGATGGAACCTCGGAAACGCACGAGGTGCAAGCCCAACCGTTCTCATGGCACGGAGGAGATCTCGGGTTATGGACACCAAGTATCTAACCCTACCGCCCAAGGTCTACCCATTGGCTCCCATCGGTGTGACGACTGGCGAACCCGTAGACCTGCCACAATCATTATCTCAACATCGCGACACGATGAATCGTCGCGCATCACATGCCCCAAAACAACTCACTCGATGCTACCCGTAGGGAGACTTCAACTCTAAGCATCGGTTGTTAATAAACCCCTTGGGCTCGGATTACAGTTACAAAATACTCTTCACATAGTGTTCATCATGTTCACGCCCACCTATTCAATGAATTCACCTCAACACTACGCATAATAGATATGTTCAACACCAAATTGTATAAATATATCCTTTACCAATATCAACTCCTAATATCTAGCCTTCCCATCCAATCCATTTCTCTACCATTGCATGGTTATCCCTTATTACACAACCAAATGAGTAACCATACTAAATTATAGTAACAACGACATTATAGATATATGGGAGCAAGATATCACATGAGCAAATCGCAATCATTGCAAGAGTGCTAACATTATAAATTAACAAGTGCATTAACATAGGATAGTCCAATACTAAAATTGGGATTCCCGGAGCTACAGGAATCCGATCACAATGCACAACCCCTCGTTGGAAAGGTATTCACGAGGGCTACGACTTTCGTGTTGAGTCGATCGCCCAGATCTGGTCGCAACATACCAGAAATTCAACTCGAATACGTACAGGAAACAGTTTCCTGTACAGGAATTTTCCCGAATGCAGCGGACTCGAACCAGCTTTCCCGTGGCTACAGGTATCGCATGGAAACGAGCAACCCCTCGTTGGAAAGGTAATTTCAAGGGCTACGACTTTCGTGTTGAGTCGATCACCCAGATTTGGCCAGAACACCTCCGAAATTGGCCACGAAGGTCGCCGCGTGCAGAAATCAGATTTCTGCACGCATCTTAAGGCGAGATGAACGGCATCCGTTCATCTTCTTCCTTGCAACGACCTCGCATAAACTTCTCCAGAAATCACATCCAACCTTATTTCTCCTTTCAAAGCCAAACCCTCAACGAAAACCCCTCTCATCTCCACTTTGAATGATGAGAAGGTTGAGGGAGACTAAGCCTAGAAAACCTAGGCATGGCTTATCCTAAGAACTCTCCTCCTCACCATCAAGACTCTATGGAGTCGATGTCTCTCCTAAAATAACTATAGATCTAGCACCAAGGGAGAGGGGAGGAAGCTCACCTCAAGTCCAGCGGTACCACCATGGCCGGCCATGAGCCTCGCACTCCTTCGCGGCGGCATTGTTTTTCCCTTGACGGTGGCGGCGTTTTGATTTCTCCAAGGATGGCTCCAGCAAGCTCTTCCTCCTCCTCCAGCCAAGAACCCTCTCAGAAATTTCGGGGCAGAAGAAAGGGGAGTGAATGCTAGGGTTTCCAACTTTTTTCCTTTTTATACATCGCAGACACGGGTAGGCACACGGCCGTGTTCCTACCCGTGTTCAGGTGACACGGCCGTGTGGCCTGCCGTGTCTAGGGCCGTGTTCATCCCAGATCCACTTCCTGCCGGGTCAGGGTTGCGGCACACGGGTAGAGACACGGCCGTGTCCCGACCCGTGTCCTTGGCACACGGCTAGGGACACGCCCGTGTCCCAATACCCGTGTACCTCTCTGACTGGTAAGCCTATTTTTATGAGGCACACGGGTATGGACACGGCCGTGTCCATACCCGTGTCAGCCAGAAAGGCCATTTTGCCTTGTTTTCCTCATTTCCCGTACGTCCGCACCTGTTCACCCACACCCCCATTGGGCTCACCACAGCCCCCTTAACTCAAATACGCAATCAAGGGGCCTAGCGCGAATTGGGACGTTACACAGGGAAGCTGAAGCTGAAGCTAAGACTCCTACTCCAACAAGGAAAGAGCAAACTCTTGCTCTCAAAGCTGCTGATGCTTTTGAAGGAAGCCAATCCAATGAGGAGCTTATGGCACTCTTTGCCAAAAGGTTTCTCAAGATGGGCAGAAAGGACTTCAGAAAGAAGTCTTTAAGATATGAAGATAAACCATGGTATGATAGATCTCCTGCTAAAGAAATTATCTGTTATTTTTGCAGGAAACCTGGACACATTCTACCAGAGTGTCCAGAGGAAAAGAACAAGGGTAATAGAAAAGAAAAAGGACATCAGAAGAAGCACTCCAAGTCCTCCTCCTACAAAAATAAGAAGAATGAGAAAGGATTTGTTGCTGAAACCTGGAGTGATTCAGATGAGGAATCTTCCTCCTAAAGCTCCAGTGAAGATGAGGAAGAGAAGAAGGCAAAAAAAAAATTGCCTTATGGCAATTGATGCCTACAGCAATCACTCAGCTGCAGAGATTTCTGATGATGATGAAGAAATGCCAACAGAAGATCATGTATTATTTTCTTATGATTTTTCTTCTGCTGAATTTAAATCCCTTGTTTAGATTTAATTAATTCAGAAAAGAAATTAAGGAGCTTAGAAATAGGATAGCAGAATCAGAAATCCTCTTCATTGAAAATGCTAGGTTAGAAGCAGAACTCACTAAGTCCAGTGAAGAAATAAAATTTATTAAAAATGAACTAGCTAAGTCAAAAAGATTAGAAGAATCTCTAAATGGTAGAAGCCTTAAGCTGCTAGAGATCACTAGTATGACAAACACTATGTCAGGCAATAATAAGCTAGGCTTAGGAGACTCATCAAGTGAACCCCCCTTGGTTCTAAAAAATCATCTTTCAACTCTAGTAAACTTTATTTCAGCTGATGGAATAAAGAATACGGAGAAAGTAAATCTAGTTAACAAAGCCTTAAATAAAGCTAAGAGATAAAAGAGAAAGCAAAAATTTAAGGAAATACAAAAGCCGTCGAACGCTACTCGACGATCGAAGGCTCAATGGTCGAACGATGCTCGACGATCTGAGCATCGATCGTCGAACGATGATCAACAATCACAATATGATTTTCAAAATAATCACCTGAACCTTAGAAATCCTAATGTAAATAGAAACCCTAGGTTTATTGACCCATCAACTGCATGGAGCATTCCACCTAGGAGATCCTATCCCTTAGGATATAAAACCCAACCTTCTTATTCTTTTATTTCAAGCTTTCATTATGTGAAGAATAATGGACCCAAGGTTGTCTGGGTCCACAATGTCTAACTGTTTAATTTGCAGGTGAAGAAATATCCAATTACTAAAGATAAATGGTATTTGGATAGTGGCAGTTCCAAACACATGACAGAAACAAAAATCTGTCAAAATATAAGGCCAAGCTTGGACAAAAGGTGATCTTTGGGGATTCCAGCTGTGGTCAAACAGAAGGATATGGTAGGATTACCATTAGAGCAGTAACATTCAAAAGGGTTGCATATATAACTGGACTGAAGCACAACCTAATCTCAGTAAGCCAGTTGTGTGATGCAGGTTATCAGGTATCTTTCACTAATACTCTCTGTAATATTACTTTAAATAGTAATGTAGTGTTAGTAGGCATTAGACAGGGTAATATTTATTTAGTAGATTTTAACTCAACTCAATCTGAAATGTGCATGTTTAATGAAGTAACAAATAATAACACCTTATGGCATAAGAGGCTTAGCCATGTTAACCTCAAGAACATATCTAGGTTATCTAAATACAACCTTGTTAGAGGTTTACCTTCTTACCCCTACAAGAAGGAAAGCTTATGCAAGGCTTGTCAATTAGGAAAGCAAACCAAAAACTCCTTTAAATCTGTAAATAAAAGTGATTTACCTAGAATCCTGTATTTATTACATTTGGACCTTTTTGGCCCAATAAATATACATAGTCTAGGAGGGAAGTATTACACTTTAGTGATTGTAGATGACTTCTCTAGGTTCACTTGGGTGTCCTTCTTGAGAACTAAGGCTGATAACTTCAAAGTTCTTACAAACTTTCTGCTATGTGTGCAGACTGAGTATTCTACTAATGTGGCCTTGATCAGAAGTGATCATGGTACTGAGTTTGAGTCTCTTCTCATGCAAGAATTCTGTGAGAAAGAAGGTATAAAACATAGCTTCTCTGCTCCTAGAACTCCGCAACGAAATGGGGTAGTGGAAAGGAAGAATAGAACCCTGATTGAAGCTGCTGGAACATTATTAGCAGATGCTAACATGCCTCTCTCTTATTGGGCAGAAGATGTTAGCACAGCTAATAATGTCTTAAACAGATGTCTTATACACAAGCTTAAGAGTAAAACTCCTTATGTGTTGCTTAAAGGAACGAAACCTAAAATTAATTATTTTAGAGTCTTTGGTTATGTAGTGTATATTCACAATAACAACAAAGAATACCTTAGAAAGTTTGAAGCAAAAGCTTCAATGAGAATTTTTCTTGGATATTCCCAAGTAAGCAAAGCTTATAGGGTCTTTAACAAATCAACATCTAAAATAGAGGAGTCTGTGCATGTTTCTTTTGATGAGTCAAAGATGTTTTACAAGGAGAAGGAAACTTCTCCTTCCTCAAGCTCATTGCAGGTACCTGAGTCATTTAAAGATGTCACTCAAGAGATTCTCCATCTTTCAACTCTTCATATCACTGATTCAGACAGTGATGGAGACACTGTGGAAGCAGTTTCTGTACCACCAACAGTTGATCCAATTTCTCAAGAGGAATTAATCCAAACTGTTATTGAAGATCACATCCCACCTGCTGATATTGTCACACTTAAAGATCATCCTACATCTCAAGTGATTGGTGACATATTAGTTGGTGTGCAAACAAGACATCAATTAAGAGAGGATATGATGCATGCTTGTTTCCTTTCACAGATTGAGCCCCTCACCATAAAAGATGCTGAGCTAGATCCCCACTGGATCATTGCTATGTAAGAGGAGCTTAATCAATTTGAAAGATGTAAAGTATGGACTTTGGTTCCAAGACCTAAAGGTAAACTGATCATAGGCACCAAGTGGGTGTTAAGAAACAAGTTGGATGCAAATGTAATTATTGTAAGGAACAAAGCTAGGCTTGTAGCTCAGGGCTACAGATAGGAGGAAGGTATAGAATATGACCAAACCTTTGCCCCTGTTGCAAGGCTAGAGGAGATAAGGATCTTTCTAGCCCATACAGCCTATATGAAGTTTAAGGTTTTTCAGATGGATGTCAAGAGTGCATTCCTAAATGGTGAGCTAAAGGAAGAGGTGTTTGTTGAACAACCTCCTGGGTTTGTCTCTTCAACTCAACCCTCATTTGTTTACAAGTTACAAAAAGCTCTTTATGGACTTAAGCAAGCACCCAGAGCCTGCTATGAGACTCTAGCTAGTTTCTTGTTAGAGCACAACTTTGTTAGGGGAGTAGTTGATAGAACCCTGTTTGTCAAGCATCACAAGGACACCTTCATATTAGTTTAAGTTTATGTGGATGATATTATTTTTGGCTCCACTGATCCCAAACTATATAAAAAGTTCTCAGACCTGATGAATTCTAAGTTTGAGATGAGTAGTATGGGTGAGCTGTCTTACTTTCTATGTCTCCAAGTAAAGCAAGATGCTGATGGCATCTTCAACTCCCAATCCAAATATGCCAAGGAATTGGTAAAGAAGTTTGGGATCGCTGATGCTTCAGCAATGCATACACCCATTGCTACTAATGCAGTTATAGATTCTGATGATCAGGGTAAGCCAGTTGATCAGAAAAACTATAGGGTCATTGTTGATTCCCTATTGTATTTAACTGCAAGTAGACCAGATATAATGTTTGCCACATGCCTATGTGCTAGATTCCAGGTCAACCCCAAGGAATCTCATTTGATTCTCCTCAAGATAATTTTAAGATACCTGAAGGGATGTCCAAATTTAGGACTATGGTACCAGCTGAATCAGAATTTGAGTTAATTGGATACTCTGATTCTGACTATACTGGTTGTAGAGTTGACAGGAAAAGTACCACAGGAACATGTCAGTTCCTGGGAGAGAGATTCGTCTCTTAGTTCTATAAGAAACAGGCTTCTGTCTCAACTTCAACTGCAGAGGCTGAATATATAGCAGCTGCTAGTTGTTGTTCACAGATCCCGTAGATTCAAAACCAGCTTTTGGATTATGGGTACACACACAAGAACACCAAAATCATGTGTGACAGTACCAGTGCTATCTCCATTGCACAATATCCTGTGCACCACTCTAGGACCAAGCACATTAAGATTAGACACCATTTTATAAGAGATTGTGTGGAAAAGAACAAGATCAGCCTTGAGTTAATATCCACTGACCTTCAGAGAGGTGATATTTTCACCAAGCCCTCAGATGAACAGAAGCAACTGTTCTTTTTGGTTCAATAAGGCATGATAAATGGAAAAGACTAAGTGTGACTTCTGTCTTTGTTGAAATCTATTTGAAGATCGTCAAACGACGTTCGACGATAGTCGAACAGGTTGAGCCTATCATCGACCTATGGTTGACGCCGACTCATTTTCTTGTGAATACAGAAATAGTCGAACGATTGTGAGAGTACTTAGCGCAACCACTCACACCAAAAGCCCGGACTGATTGAGGACGGCGCAACTAATTTTTATATCAAAGGTCCTCGGGCGGATCCACAGGGCAGCCAGTTAAGCCATTACCGCATAGCACCGCAGCGCGGGGGCGATTCCGGACCGCAGCGCCAACAATCCCCCCCCGGAAACGACCCAAGGGTTTCGAACCCGCAACCCCCTCTGATACCACTTGAGAGGACTTAGCGCAACCACTCGCACCAAAAGCCCGGACTGATGGAGGACGGCGCAACTAATCTTTATATCAAAGGTCCTCGGGCGGATCCATGGGGCAGCCAGTTAAGCCATTACCGCATAGCACCGCAGCGCAGGGGTGATTCCGGACCGCAGCCCCAACAGATTGCTCGACTACTCTACTTCAGGAAACGATCGTCGAACGACCGTTCGACTATCGCTTCTACTATCTGTTAAAACAGGTCGACGATTGTCGTTTTAATATAAAACCGATGGTCAACCTAGGTTAAAAGATCGTCTTTTTAGTAGTTGACAGAGCTTGTCTTTTTGTATTCCGTCTTTCTGCTTGAGATCTGCCCCGTGCTTTCCGCCGTTTCGTTTTTGTCGTCCTCTCCAACCAAATAAATGGCGATTGCTCCAGGTCTCCTGACAGCGATGAAGTTTGATGCTGGTTTCAGCGTGGATTTCGACTCGTTCAGCGTCTGCGATGCTGAGATTATAGAGATGCTCCAGCTCTGCAAGGATCAAGGACTGGAAAAGCTTATGTCCACAAGGATTAAGATAAACATTCCCGAGATCAAAGAATGGGTTTTCTCTTCATCTTCTAGCAACGAATCCATGACCGGGACAATAGGCGGCGAAGAGGTAATCCTGACTCCTGCCGTACTGACTGAAATTTTTGGATTATTGAATGGTCAAGAGGAGTATGACCAAGATACTCAAGAGTATGGAAGAATGCTCGTAGATCTAGGACATGCTGAGGGCATTCCTACAAAGTTGCTGAAAGTAAATTTCCCGATGAGGATAAAGTTCTTAGCAGAACTAGTTGGAAAAGTGCTATTGGGTAAGCACTCTGCTCATGACAACATCACCAGGCAGCAGTTTGCCTTTATGTGTGCCCTTATCAATAAGAAAGAGATTAATTGGGCAAGTATAGTGTTTGATTTGATCAGGAAGAAGAACTCCAAGAAGGAAGTAACTCTTGGAAGGGTGATAGGAATATTTCTGAAAGAAAAATATCCTCAACTGTTGGGTACAGTTGCTACATCCATCAATGCTAGTAAGAAGATGGATCCCACTTTGTTTGTTAAGTGGAGGAGGAACATCCAGAAGCCCTCACAAGCTGGGGTTGCTCCTGCTGCATCTGAGAGCACCAGGACTGTATCAGTCACTCCCCACCTACCTGAAGAAGGCTCTTCAATTCCCCCCATTCCACCTTCATCTGCATTGTCATTCACATCTACTGCATTACCATCCACTTCCACTGAAGTGCCATGTACATCTAGTGTCTATCTTACACTCGATTCCTCCACTATTCTCCATGCATCACCACCAGAACCTCCACCCCCTTCTCATCTTGTTGGGACTTCAATTCCCAGTTTTGATTTGTTAGCTTCTGAGACTTTACCCACACCACCTCAGTCACCACTTATACCTCCAGATCATATTCATCTTACCTCATCCACTCATCAGTCTCCAGTTCACAACATATCTCATAAGGAGTCCACCGTCCCTGATGATCTTCCATCTACTGTGATTCCCCCACTATCCTTTGAAATAACTCCAACCTTCATTGCAAGCATTATGGAGCTAATTACTCCTTCAATAAAAATCATGATTGAAGAAGCAATTGCACCTCTTGTTTCTTCCATTTCTTCCCTTACTAAATCCACCACAGCCCTCTCGAAATCTGCTGAGCCCTCTTCATTTAGGGGCCTGAGTTAAGTTCCAACTGAAATCAGGCAGGGGGAGATGTTCCAGGAAGATTTCTCAGGACTTCCCCTGATCTCTCTCTAAGTTACAGTTCAAGACCCAGGAGTTGTTCAAATAGCCCAAGTCTCAGATCAGAGGGCATCTGATGTTATAATGGAAGCAGAATTTGCTGTCAAAGTTTGCCTTGAAGAATCCTCCACTCCCATTGTTGCTCTGTACCTAGAGGGAGTCATAACCTCCTTTATAGATGATTTATGGGAGTTGGGAAACCCCGCAGGTATTTCATTTACTCAATTTCTTTACATGTTAACTGACATGTTAACATATGAATATCTTGAAGGTATGTTGCTAGCCCATTTAGAAAATCTGTGTGTTCCTGATACAACAGATCAAGTGCAAGAAGATCAAGAAGATCTAAAAGCTCCAGAACCAGCTCAAGAACCTGCTGTTCAAGAACCTATATCTACTCCTCTAGCTCAGATAGCTGTGCAAGATGAACTGGTCTCCAAGATAGTTACTGAAGAGCAAGAAGAGAAATCAACATTCTGGGATGATACCCCAGGACCTGATTTGGATACCCTTCTGGCACAAGATGCCTTAGAAGAGTAAAGAGAGAGAGCTATATTGAAAGCCAAAGAACAAGCTGAGCAAGAGGATTTTGATCCCTATTATCAACCTCAATCATCTCACTCTGATGATGAGGATGATTTTGATGAGTCAGAAGGTTCTAAGAAGAAGAAAGCAGCAAAAAGAAAAGCAAAAGTAGATGCTCCTCCTCCTCCAAATCCTGGTCATTATGTTCCCTATTACATACTAAAAGGGATAGATCCCAAATCTAAAGAATATAAACATTGGATGGGGCTATCCAGAAACCAACAAAAGTAGAAAAAGAAAAGCAAAAGATATGACAGTCCAGCTCCCAAGTGGACTCCTAGAGGACCTCCTCCTCCTCGTCTAAGTACAGGAGCTTTTGGAAATATTTCTTCCAATCCCTCAGCTCCTTCTGCAAGATTCATACCCTCACAGGCTTATCAAAGAGGAAGTAATCCAGGATATCAAGGCAGATCTCAATCTGGATATCAAAGACAAGAGGCTGACACAAAAGAGCAAGTGAAGGAGATAGTTTATCAGAAGCCAACCTTTTCTCCTCCTCCTTCACCCAAGAGGAAAGCATCACCTCCTAAAGAAAGCAAAAGAATACCATCCAAAAAGCCAGCTCAAACAACGAAAACAGATTCAATAGGTAAAAGAGTAGTTTACTCTGAAAAATCAAGTAAAAAATATGCAGAGTTTGCTCCTCCATCTTCTTTAGTTATTCAAGAAAATAAAGATCCAGCTGCAAGTTTGCTAGAACTCTCTATAAAATTCAAAACTGTAAAACCTTTAGATTCAACTGATGATAATGAATATGAAAGCCAAGAGCTTAATCCTGATTTCAGGATGACAAGATTTCTTGAACTAGTTGGATCAGCTCAGATCAGACAAGCTCGAGCTGAAGGAAAAGATGTTACAGGCTTAACTACTATGTAAAAATTCAGAAAGAAGGAACTAGATAGATTCCAGGTCAGACCTGAAGTTTTTGATGCTTTAAAGTACATGGAAAAGCATCCAGAAGCTGTAGTGCCAAGAACAGGAGAATCCAAGATTATTGGAGAACAAGACTTGAAGACCTCAAAGAAAGATGCTCCAGATCCTTACAGAAAAATTTCTTTTCTTCCTTGTTCTTCTGTCTCCAAATCAGACTCTGATGTTGTTTGAGTTCTTATTTATTGTCACATTGTTTATCTGTTTGATTGATGCAATTTGATGCTTAGATGTTTCTTTTCCTAAGTTATATTTATTTCCTGTAGTTTTTGTTTTGAGAGACTTAACCCAAATAGGGGGAGATTGTTGGTACCCTAGTTTGGATTTTTGTTAAGTCTTCTCAATTAGTTTCTTGACCCATGATTTATCTATGGTCAAAGGTTAGTTGTTAAGTTAGAATTCCTCAGTTGTAGAATTGTCACTTATCCAGTGGAAATCTGGCTAAGTTGTTTTTGGTTCAACTATAGTCGAACGGAGCTCGACTATCGTCTATCAACTGTTCGACGATTGTCTATCAATTGGTCGACTTTCGTCAGTCAGCAGATCGTCTATCTTTAAGTTAGTTCAACTCTTGATAGATCGACAATCTGTGGTCTCTGCCTCGTCGATCGTCGAACCCTGCTCGACTTCTTTTGACAAGACAGTGTGTTTGATAATTCGACTATCTGCCTTGATAGTTTGACTATCTGTTCTGTTTTGATAGTTCGACTATCTGCACTGATAGTTCGACTATCTAGTCTATTTGATAGTTCGACTATCAGCCTTGGTAGTTCAACTATCTGATAGCTCGACTATCTGCTCTAATAGTTCGACTATTTGTTCTCTTTTGATAGCTCGACTATCTGCTTTGATAGTTCGACTATCTGTGTCGTTCGACTATTTGTTTTGATAGTTCGATGATCTCTGTGGTTTGGTCGATGATCTTCGAGGATCGTTCGACGATCTTTTGTCTGCTGTTAGTAATTTTGTACTCCTTCTCTTCTGTGATTTATTTCCTATTTATTTGGCATATTTTATTAAAGATTATTTCATTGATTTTATGCTGACATTTCAAGGCAATCTTTGCCCCATTCTTTATGTATAAGTCAAGTTCTTTCTGACAAAAGCCTTTTGTCTTATTAGTTGAAATATCTTTATGCTTTATCTGCCATGTTATCCTTTATAGCCGTTAGACACAAAAGTCTTCTCTGGCCGTAAAGAGTTTAGTCTGATGTGACTTTCTCTAGTATTCTTTTATCAGATTGGATTTGCAGCTTCTCAGAAAGCTTTATCCCTTTTTAGGATGTCTGTCTGCAGGATATATTTTTTGTATTATGCTATTTGTAGCCCAGATTACAGATCTCAATAGAAGACAAAGTTCAAATAAAGATTAGAGCCATTACAGAGGCTAATATATAAAGAGTTTTTTTGAAAGAAGAAAACAACACACATATACATAGATAGAGAGATACTCACAGACACCAAGTCAGGTTGACACAGATATTCATATACAAATTCAAATCAAGAAGAACAGCTCTCAGTTTCTTTCACATTCAACTGAGAAGATCTACTCTCTTTAGCATTCTTCTTCAACCCTCAGTTCATCCTGCTTCAGGAACATTCACACTCAGAGCCTCTAGAAGAAGAAGAAGAAAGAAAGAAAACCTGATTGAAGAAGAACAATCATTCTGCTTCAAGAGTCTTCTTGAAGCTACTCCTTCAAGAACTTCAAGACAATAGATTTTATCTATCAAGAGTTCAGAAGAGTTCCTGCACCCTAAAGCAAGACTTCTTCCTAGATATCACTAAGCCAGAGGGAGCCTTGATTCCTTAGAGCTTTCTAGCTCTGTGAAATCCACTTGCTTCTCTAATATTGTTTTAATAATAGAGAAGACACTCTAACTCTCTCTCAACCTCTTGTAAAAGGGTTATTACTCCCTTCAAAAGTGAACCTTGGTGGCAAGGCACCTTAGCAAAAACCTGTGTTGGGTTTTGAGCACCTGATCAAAAGCTCAAAGGGTCTACTTGATCTACCTGAACCAGATCAGTTGGTGGCAGGGCACCTGAACAAAAACCTGTAGTGGATTCTTACCAGGGTGGTAGAAGAGTGGATGTACCTATTTAGAGGGAACCACTATAAACCTCTTGTGTCGTCTGTGTTGCCTACTTTAATTATTGCACTGTGGCTGTGAATAGAACTAACTAGGATTGCTAGTTGCTGTGTTAGGACTAAAGCTGAAACTGTAATTACAGTTAGCTTTCTTTTGTGCACTACACTTTGTGTTAGGCTCTAGGATTTCAAGTATCTGTAAACTTTTTCCGCAAACTAACTCTAAGGGAGTTGAGTAGATAGTCAAATTTCTGAATACTCTATTCACCCCCCCTCTAGAGTTGTATCTATCCTCACTTTCAGATCAGCCTTGACACACTGACACTTATAACATTCTAATACAAACTTTGTGATATCGCTCTTAATCCCTGACCATCAAATAATTTGCTTTAGTTCCTTATACATCTTAGTTGAACCAGGGTGATAGGCTACACTGGAACCATGAGCTTCAGCATAGATCTTACCTCAAATATCGCCAAAGACGGGGATGCAAAATCTACCCCGATACCTTAAGGTATCCAACACATCCAAGGAGAAATCTGGTATCTCTCCCTTCACAGTTCTATGTCGGAGGTGCAACAAATAAGGATCATTCATCTGGTGTGCTTGAGTAAGGGAATTCCAAGAAGGTTCTTCCGCTTCCAAACTAGCAGACACAGTTCGACTCCCAACCTCAATATCCATCAACAAGAATTCTTCTACTAAGGACTGTACCATTAGATTAAAAATTTTAGCGAGATTTCTACTCAAAGCATCGGCTACTACATTAGCCTTTCCTCGATGATAAAGAATTTCCACTTCATAATCCGCCACATATTCGAACCACCACTGCTGGCACAGATTTTGTTCCTTTTGAGTGAAGACGTACTTCAAACTCTTATGGTCTGTATAGATCTTGAACAGCGCGCCATACAATAAATGTCGCCATAGCTTCAGCGCATAAATTACGACAGCAGACTCTAAATCGCGTGTAGGATAGTTTCTCTCGTGAATCTTTAGTTGCCTCGATCCATACGCGATCACCTTACCATCTTGTATTAAAACACAACCATGTTTGATGTGTGATTCATCGACATACACAACATACGCAACTCCTTCAGTAGGTAAGGTTAAAATTAGGGCAGTACACAGTCTCTTCTTCAACTCTTGGGAAGCCTCTTCACACTTATCACTCCAAATGAATGTAGTATTCTTCTGAGTAAGTCTAGTTAGAGGAGCAGACAACCCTGCAAATCCTTCCACGGATCTTCTATAATATCCAGTGAGGCCAAAGAAGCTCCTAATCTCCTTAGGTATAGAAAGAATCTCCCATTCCATCACGGTAGAAATCTTGGTCGGGTCTACAGAAATACCGTCCTAGCTCACAACATGACCAAGAAAGGACACCTGATGTAGCAGAAAATCACATTTGCTCAACTTCGCATATAGCTTATGCTCCCTCAGGGTCGACAAAACCAAATGCAAATGCTGAGTATGCTTTTCAACATTGCGGGATTACACAAAGACATCATCTATGAACACAATAATAAATCAGTCCAAGAAATCCTTAAACACCCTATTCATCAAATCCATGAAAGCAGAGGGTGCATTGGTTAAACCGAAAGACATCACCAAAAACTCATAATGTCCATGCCGCGAACGGAAAGCGGTTCAGGGAATATCTGCCTCACGAATCCTCAACTGGTGGTTGCCTGAGCAAAAATCTATCTTTGAAAATACCGAGCTACCACACAAAAAATCGAACATATCATCAATCCTTGGCAGGGGATATCAATTCTTAATGGTCACCTTATTCAATTCCCTATAATCGATGCAAAGCCTCATCGATCCATCCTTCTTTTTTACGAACAAAACCGGAGAACCCAATGGAGAAGAACTTGGTCTAATAAAACCACACCTCAACAACTCATCGAGATGAGTACATAACTCATCCAACTCACGCGGAGCCATACGGTATGGTGCCTTAGCAATTGGGCGAGTACCTGGCTCGAGGTCTATCACAAACTCTATCTCCCTTTTAGGAGGAAGTCTTGGAAGGATTTCAGGAAAGACATCTAAAAAATCTTGCACCATCCAGACATCCTCAAGATGTGGTGTAACAAAAGCTATTTCCAGAGCAGAAGTAGAACTAAAAATACCTCGCAACCAGACTCTATAGTATGACAAACACGTACCGCAGAAATAACAGGGGAAACTCTGTCCTGAAATCCATAGATGCTCATAAGTTGGCCATCATCCATCCTGCAATCCACTATCTTAGCCTTGCACTGGATGAACACATCATACTTTGACAGCCAGTCCATGCCAAAAATCACATCAAAATCAGCCAGGTCTAAAATCATCAGATCCGCAAAGGACAGAAAATTGCCAAGATGAATAGGGCATCTCAGAACTCCTTGATTAGATATCACCGAATCACCGGAGGGAAGCTTGACATTCAAGGAGTCTCTCAATTGATCCACATCCAGGCGATGTTTATAAACAAACCTCATGGACACAAAGGAATGGGTGGCACCCAAATCGAAAAGAACACGCGCCCACCAATTCCTCACCTTAAACTCCCCTAAAACCGTAACATACATAACTAAACGAACGATGACTAGGGAAACAACGATAAATAATAAGGATATTTTAAACTTGGGCTAACCTGATATCACTTGCGTAGAGGTTTGAGCTTCCTCGCTGGTCATCACGTTCAGCTTCCCTTTTCCTTTATCCAGGGTTTGTGGCGGCGACAGAGCTCGAAGCGGGGCAGGCTGTAGTGGGGATTGAGCCTGGGGGCATGAATATTTCTAGTGTCTGTTCTGCCCGCACTGGAAAAAGGTCCTTTCTTTCATCCAGCACCGACTCACATCATGACCTTTCCTTGCACATAATGAGCACACAAGATCTCCCTTGGGTGCACCTTGGATGGCGTGCACCTGCTGCTGCTTCAGGGTGGCAATCCTCTTGAAACACCTTTCGTAAGGGTTGCCAGGTCGACCACAGAAGCTACATGTTTCTCAACTTTTCTTTTTCGAAGAAGGGCCAGATGCCCTAGTTCTTCCATCCTCAACGGCCTTCCTCTTCCTTTTCCTTGCCACAACATCTTGATTCTTGGCATTTTCAATCGACTCCACTTTTAGTGTGGCTTCCACTGCCACAGCATAACTGTCAGCTCCATAAGCGCATGCCCACTATTGGACATTGCTTCTTATTCCTCCCAAGAAGCGTTTCACTCTTCCCTCCTCCGAAGCTACCATATCGGGAGCAAATCTACTCTACTTGTTTAACTCAATCTTGTACTCGCTCACGATGAGTTGTCTATGCTTTATATGTAGGAAGTTATTTATCAGGCGGTCCTGCTCGACCGAGGGTAGAAACTTCTTCAGCAATATATTCTTAAAAGATTCCCAAGAACAACCTTTCTTCATACTCTCCCTTTCATGAATCCACCAACTCTTTGCCAGGACTTTTAACTGATAGGCTGCAATCATCTTCTTCTGGGCTTTTAGAATTCTGGAATACGAAAACATCTCTTTGATGTAGATGATCCAATCATCTAAAATCATGAAGTCGGCACTCCCATCATAAGTAGGAGGTCTCAATTGCTGGAAATGTGAAATGAAATTCATATCCGATGGTAGCGTCACCGGGGGCACGAAAGGAGAAGGGGCATCAGGTACGGCTTGATCCACAGCATGATCTTGCACTAAGGGTTTTTGGTGGGAGCGACAGACAATAAGGTCTGAATTTGCGATTGCATCGCAACTACTTGCCTTGACAGAGCCTCGTTGCTCTAGCGCAAACTCTCGATCAATGCATCACACTGCGCACCTGACGACTTGCCCTTTGACTTGGGAGTTGACCTCATCGCAATACGCTTTGGCGGCATTTCTAAAAAGGCAAACGAACAACCCGTCAAAATCCTAGATTACGACTAGGGCAAACAAAATTAGTTCATACCATACTTAAAAGACACTTGCTTAAGCTGTCACTTGCTTTGGGATTATATGATGATGATATGTCCTACTCAAGATGATATCCTATCATCCTATTAACTCATGTGCCTATGATATGAATGCAAGGATTCTTTACTCTTATTTAAAATCATGTGTGTACATATGTCATCATGTAACTCTTTAGCTCGGCATGTTGTGCTTATGTTATGTTATGCTATGTATGCAGTGTTATGCATCCTAAAAAGGCCTTAACGCATGTTATGAGCGGCGTACACATGAAATTTTATGCATCCCATACTACATAACATTGAATGAAACGAAAAAAAGAAAACTTGTTAATGGCATTCATGTGGTGAGGTTATGCATCCCATACTACATAACCCTCACATGTTGCCACCTATGGTGGTTCCCTATACAAACACTCCCATACTACATAATATGCCCCGCATACTTCTATTCATGCTTATGAGTGTAGTGTTCATGCTTCAAGACATACTGATGACACCTCGGTGTGTATATAATATGACACAAAACAACTAACACAAATAAAGGAAGGTTGCTCGACCAATTATCAAGCAACCTCCCTCTGATATCAACTATCACAACCCGCATTTTTCCCAACAATTTAATTATATCAGAGTAAGGGAAAATTACGCGCCATGACGCCACACCGTGCGTGGGATAACCGCAGACGTTATGGAAAGACTCCAAACTCTACAATTTTAAAAGAAAACATAAATTATTATGAATGAAATCCAGTTTAAGTTATGATGATGGTCGTATCCCTCGGCTTAGTTGATCATCTAGTCCACAATTTAAAATATAATTTATACGCTTGCGGCAGATACTTGTTAAATTTGACTCTAACATCCTACATGAGTATAAATGTTCTCGTGGAATAACTCATGCAAAACAGACTCTAGATTTATAATAAGTATAGGAAAAGTCTTTACTCTAACCAAAAAAATAGTGACTTAGTTTTAAAAGAGATTGCATGGATGCTTTGCTAATAAAAGGTTTTATAAGCTTGAAAATATCTAACATGCGATCCTAACAATAAATCATCTCAGAGAGCAAGCAATCTAAACCAAACATAAGACAATCAAATCAGCTAGCAAGTGTCAAGGTTCAACAATCCTGTAGGTGTCAACAACCTGACACGAACCCACGGTACCAAGTATGTTAGAAACTAGGAAAATAAAACTGAAACAACAACTACCTCGCAAAGGCGAGGGGAAAAACCACAGTCGACCTGCTGTTGCAAGGGCACCAAAACCGTCTCCTCTACCTGCTAATGCTCCAAACCTGAGGCATTCCAAATACAGAACACCTCAGCAAGAGGGACAAATGGCGGCCGAGAAGTAAGAAAAATAAAACAAAGGTCAAATGGGGTACCGACATAAGACAAATAGTACTGAAGTAAGGCATCGAACATGAAAAGAAATAAATACTAACGTGAATCGTCAAGTACTCCAACAAATACACCAAATTTCCCAAGGCAAAAGGGGAGAAAAAATAAGTTAAAACATAAGGAAGAAATTTAACTACCTTTACTAAGCACCTGTGGTCAACTCTACCCAAAAATACGGGCGAGGTGGTCACTCAGCTAGACACACACCTCACGAATAATTTATTCGCTTAACTACGAGGGAGTTTTATACTCTTCACCATACACCGCAGATGCCGAAAAAACTCGGTAGACTTCAACAAGGTATAATAAAGGAGTCAGACAATGCGGAGGTGGTTTTATCAACAAACTCCCGTAATTTTAGAAACCCAAAGAAACCACAACACAAATATATCTCAAGATTTGGCTCGTTAGATTCTACTTGACACTTCTAGTTTCAAGACATGGTTGATCTACCCTTAGGAACGATTTACAATCCTAAATAACTCTAATCCGTTCAATAACAAAATCTAAGGCATTCAAAGCCATCAATAAGACACTTCAAGAACGATGAAACATATCCGGACAAAAATCAAGTTCACCATGACTAAATGTTACAATCTCATGTGATCATTGAGAAGATTAATCATAATAATAAATTGGAAGAATAAGTGTAGAAAATTTTAAGGAACAAGAAAAGCATAGCCGTTACCATCAAATCGGACAAGAAGAAATGAGGGGAAACCATCACTTGCCTTGGTTTTACCCGAAAGGTCCTCTAAATCACTCCACGTCGTAGATCTGGGCAAAAGAACACGGGAGGAGTTGAAATCTAAACAAAAATGACCGAAAAGAGGGTTAGGTCCGAAAAACACTAACGAGAAAACTCAAGGAATGGGGAAAAATTTACAACAATAGCGTAGCTCTCGGCGAGAGCTTTCCGGATCTACGTTCGGTTCAAGATTTCGAGAACCGAAGCTCCGTCGGCGGCCAGCGGAAGATTCACAAAAAGTACTCACTCTCTCTCGCGCTCGTTGTTCTAGTTCGGGAGAAAAGGAATCGGAGAAGAAGAAGATCTGTTCAAACCTAACTCTAAGAATATATATATATATATATATATATATATATATATATGTAAAGTACTTATAAATTTTTTTGTCTAAATACAAGAAAACGTGTGATTTATGAGTGGCTACGGGAAACCATAAATAGAGTTCTAAGATGGCTTCAAATCGAATAGTGCCC
This sequence comes from Platanthera zijinensis, assembly GCA_039513925.1. Lineage (NCBI taxonomy): Eukaryota > Viridiplantae > Streptophyta > Magnoliopsida > Asparagales > Orchidaceae > Platanthera > Platanthera zijinensis. The sequence continues at coordinate 104,170,762 of CM077085.1, read as the reverse complement.
AATATAAAATTTATAGATCTCGTCGAGACGAACAAATTTTATGTTGACTATTTTTTTGTACGACATCGTTTTGACCCTCAAAATAATGTCTGAACGTTCAAAAACAGAGCATGCCCGAATTTCTCGAGAAATAGAATTGTTTCTCGAGAAACATTAATGTTTCTCGAGAAACATTGTCGTTTCTCGAGAAACAATGCCGTTTCTCGAGAAACAATGTCGTTTCTCGAGAAACAATGCCATTTCTCGAGAAACAATGCCGTTTCTCGAGAAACAGTAACATTGTTGTTTCTCGAGAAACATTGCTATTTCTCGAGAAACATTGCTATTTCTCGAGAAAAAATGATGTTTCTTGAGAAATAGCATGATTTCTCGAGAAATATCATGATTTCTCGAGAAATAACATTGTTTCTCGTGAAATCAGTTTTGTCTTATATTTCTGGAATAAAAAGACAATACGGGTGCTAAACGTACCCCGATTTGAACGAAATTCACAGTGTAGGCGAAGGATGGTGATCCGAATCTAACGGAGAAGACAAAACTAAAATCCGATGAGCCATTCCCGAGATATAATTTTTTAAAGTATGCGACTAACATAAACAATCCAAAACTTCAATCGCACGCCGAGACTCCAAAAATGCTCGGATTGCGACAAAACATGACGAGCAAGTCCAAAATTACTTAGCTTAAATTCCAAAAGCAAAATTTTCCCATAACTATAAGAATTCGGCTGACTCGACCGCATGGACGCGAAAATGCCTTAACGAAATTGCGACGTCAACTCGACGTTAAATGTAACGCCACAACGTCACAAATATGACGTTGCCCATTTAAATAAAATCATCGAAAAATCGTGGGCGTTACAATTACCCAACCGAGCAGTACAAAGCCTCAGACACGCCCGTGTCCCTGGCCGTATCACCTCTCGACGATCGTCGACTGAACTATGTCGAGAAAACGACTCGACGCTCACCGTGAAGGATACGCCCTGGGACACGCCCATGTCCAAGGATGTGTACCGCTGCACACGCCTTGGGACACACACGTGTCCCAGGCCATGTCACCCATCCTGCACTCAAATTTTTATTTGAGGTGTTACATTTTATCCCCACAAAGGCCTCCACCATAGATCCAACTCTGAGAATGCCCAAGGCATATACAGAGATGGATAGAGATGAGGTAATTCTGTCTACCATGGACAAAAGGGCACAGAATATTATAGCGAGTGTGATTAATGACTCAGCCCCCCAAAATCTTGTACACTCCAAGACCTCCATGGAAAAATGGGACACTCTTGTGGTCTATATGGAAGGCTCTATGGAAGTTAGAGATGATAGGAAGTCCATGCTAACCCAAGAGTATGAGGCTTTCAGACAAAGCAAATCATAAAAAGTAGCTGACTAATTTGAGAGGTTCTTTAGGACAGTTAATGAACTAAAAACCTATGGTGGGGCCTTCAACAACTATGAGCTGAATAACAAGTTCCTTAGATCTCTCACTAGAGATTGGGAAACCAAGATTTGTGTCATTAAGGAAATTGATAAGCTGGCAGACACTCGTCCACCAACTCTCTTTTTGAAGCTGCTGTCTTATGAAATGCATCTGGCTGATAGATAAGAATAGGAGAAGTGAAATCAATCCAATCCAGTGGACCTCAAGGTAGAAGACCCAAGGTGCAGAAGAAAGACTCCTTCTCCACCAGGGAAAGAAGCTGAGTCCAGCTCAGAATTGTCTTGTGTAAGTTCTTCAGACAACAACATGTCTTATGAAGAGTTGCAGCGTTCTCTAGGAAATTTTAGAAGTACATGAAGAAGAAGCACTTGAAGAGCAAACCCTCTTCATCATCTCATCACAGGAATTCTTTCATGAAGGACAGATATGGCCCTAAATTTAGTAAATAGATTACATCTTATGTTATCTGTTATTTTTGCAGTAAGGCCGGACATGTCATTGTTAATTGCCCAGTATGGAACAAGGAAGAAGATTAGAAGAAGAATAGGCAAAAACATAACCATAAGGACATGAAGAAGGAGAAGTCCTTTTTGGCTAAGAAAGAGAAAAGATGGACATATTCTTCCTCCTCAGAATAAAAAGATAATGAGGAAGAAGCCTATATAGGGCTTATCTCAGTTGGAGCAGATACAGACGAAGAAGAGGAATGTCTTTCTTCTAGGATATAAATAAGGGCCCCTCTATCACACTCAGACTGTGATAATGAGGAGGATGAATAAGAATGTGGATACCAAGGGCTGATGGCAATAACTGAAGAAGAAAGAAGTGAGGTACATATATAATCAATCAAGGTACATCCTCTCTCCATTTCTTCAACTTCCTCTTACTATGTAACCAGTCCAGATACTGGTGCATCTTCATCCTGTGATGAAGATTGCACAGAATCTTAGACTGATGTCAATCAATTATTTGACAAGTATGGACTGCTCCTAGATGCTCTAAAGAAGAGCAAAAATCTTGTCAAAAGGCAAACAAAGGGGATTCGAATCCTCAAGCCTTATAAAACTCTTTATAACAATAAATCTATTGAGTTTTATAAGAAAAGTCATGAGGTGTCTGAACTCAAGAAAAGCCTTGAGTGTCAGACTAAGGTTCTAGTAGAAAAAATGCAAACATATTAAATATCTAGAACAAAAATTAACAGAGAGATTAGGGATTGTGATTTACCCCTCTCAATCTCTTGGTATGTTGCCAAAAGCTACAACTTGTCAAACCTCTGAGAAGCTGTGTATTAATCACACAAATTATCAAGTCAAATCAAATCTCCCTGATAAGTTGATAGTATTTCAAAAGGTGAATTTGCCTTCTAAAACATCAAGTTTGCACCTCCCCATAAGAGTCAATCAAATGCGTGCTCTACCAGTGGGGTAAAGACACATGATCTCAGAAGGAGTGATGCTGCCCACTCTAGCCATAAAGTTCAGGATAAGTTCTTTAGATTTGGATCCAAATATCCTTTATCTAAAGGTATGAGAGAGACTACTAGATGGCAGGCTCCACAAATACAATTGGCCCATCCTTGACCAGCTGTATTTAGTTCTTCAGTACCTTCACTCAGGAAGAAGGAAGCAGCATCATGCAATGCTCATCCAGCAAAATCTGGAGCTGCTCACATCTCTCATTGACAGCAATTCTATGCTTTCCCGAAAAGAAGGTACAACATTCATAAATGTTGGTGTTGTGAGAAGGTCGGCAACTTTTCACTTGATTGTTGGCACAATCTGAATGTGGCTAGTGAACATAAAGGTGCTCAGCCCAGGCAAAGAGTTTGGCAAAAGTTTTATAATACTAATAAGAACCTAGAACCCAATAATTATTGGGTGCCTAAGGGTAAATGAATTTTATTTTGTAGGATAGTCCAAATACCTGTCCTGATAATACTTAGTATTTGGACAATGGTTATTCCAGGCAAATGTCTGGGATAGGATGATTGTTCAAGGAATATACTCCATGTAAAGATATAAACAAAGGTTGATGATGTTAAGTGTGTAATCCTCAAAAGATAGAGGCAGCATGTCTCAAGGTAAATCTCTCTCTTGTATATAGACTAAGCTTGAAAAGTCATGAATTAAGTTAGATGTTCTTAGGATAAACTGAATCATGCACACCAGTTAGAAAACAATGATTCAATTATCCTTCATAATTATTTGTACTTTTAACTTATCTAGCTTCTTCTCTCAAACTCAAATAACTTTTAAAGCAATGCATAATAAAGTTGTTAATAAAACAGGCATATTAGCATGTTAGGTCTCCATTATATTTAGAATTGATAAAATATTTGAATAATGGTGTGATAAATATAATGTACATCCAGACAGTGAGGGAAGCTAAAAATTGATCAGGCGATTGAGTGAATGAAATAAAAGCTGAGAGGTATAATAAAAACACTAAATGCCCTGTATCATAACCGGAAGCATAGAGCAAGCCGTAAAACCTAAAAGTACTAATTTAAGCTAAAATTGTTTAATTAGTTAATCTAATGATAAGGTAATTAAACTTTTTCATCATATATATAAAGGAGAAAAGAGACGAAAAATCCACACCACTCTTAAAAGCACTAAACCTAGCTGTCGAGACTGAAAACTTCTCAACGTCTTACTACACTGGTTCAATGGCACCAAAAATCACCAAGGAGCTCGAGGAGGGCTAAGAAATTGTAAGGAATGGATTGATTCATGCCTCATGAGATATTAAAAAAGTGTTAAGTATGATTGAGACCACAGGTTTGATTACACCCTTTTTGAACCCTCCACCATTCTTAGAGAAGATGTGGTAGAATTCTATTCCAATGTTAAGTTTTCTTCTTCTCAAAACTCAATTTAGTCTAAGATTGAGGACATCGAGAATAAGATAAACAATAAGAGACTAGGCAAAGCCCTTCATCAACCTTCCATCAACCCTAGTGAGAAAGAAGAACCCACCATCACGGACAGAGACAGAGCTCTCATGTGGTGTGGATACAGTGATGCCAAACCTGGGTTCCTTGAAAGGAAATTCTTTAATCCAACAGGTAAACTACTGGCAGATATTGTAGGGAAATCCCTTATCTGCAAACTTGGATCACATGATACAATCACCAGGTAAATGTTTGATGTCATGACTAGGATAATATTCAATAGGAAGACCTCTTTGTCTTCTCTCATCTACTAGAGAATAGTAGACTACCTACACACTCCAAATATGGGAAGAATTCTTTCTTTATACCTTGTGAACACCTACCCTGATACATTCAAGCAGGAGCATGAAGTGAAGATTCACTACCTGAAAAGGATGGATATAAAGACATTGGATAGATTCACTAGGATCCTACCTAAGAGCCAACCTTCAACAACAAAGGACTCCTCAAGGGATAAGGGATAGCAAGTTGCTAATGTAGATAGTTTCTCCTGCTCTGAACCTGAGCAAGGAACTTACCCCATTACAGATGTATGTCTGCAGACAGACATATGCCTAAGTATCTCCTCAACAAACATTCAACTCCAGGATACTGTTTTACATGTTGATAAAGTCCATGCCAGCCCTAGGTCAGGAAAAGTTTTAAAGAATTCTATTGAAGAAGTGATTACTGCAGAAGATGAGGCAGATATGGCTGATACTAATGATGTAGCTACAGTTGAAGATATCCCTGCTACAGAAGATAACCGTGAACCTCCTGAGGCATTAAATACTTATCTTGATAGGTCAAGCCCAAAAAAGGATGCTTAGTCTGAGGAGGAGCAAAATCAAATGGATTTAATAACTTTGGATCTAGTTGTCAACAGAATGGTTGAGTCTGCACTTGCTATAGGTAATACTAATACCCTCTTAATTAGTAGTGTTAATATAGTGTTAGCTAAGAAAATGGTTCCTTCTATAGGTGTTGTAGCTGATGGGGAGTCTTCATAGGTCCCTGCTCAGGATAATGTCCCTACTCCATTAAGCCAACCACCCACTACCCAAATCTCTTATGAGTTACTCCTAAACCATATCAAAGCACTCATGGATGCTCATACAACAACCCTAAAGGAGTTTGTTGACCAATCAGTTGTAAAGTTAAGCGATGAAATATTAACTGAAGTCAAGGAAAGTAAACAAGAAACCTCTCACTTAAACATACAGGTCACCGCCTAGTTTGATATGTCTGGAACTGCTGTCATAAAGCTGACCACCCTCATGAAATTTTTGGAAATAAGTCAAAAATTCTATGCGGCTGACATAGGATATGTCAAGAATTATACAAGTACTACTGATGAGGTGAATAGGGGTACAGCAGATCGTTTAAATCATCATGTCATTAATATTGCTGTCCACTGTTTGAAGGAGGCAATAGTTCTAGAAAATGAGCTGTTTGCTTACAATGAGAGAATATTCCAATCTATATCAAGCAAAAATGAAGCCAACACCACCATACTGCAAAAGACCATCCTTTAAGAAGGCAAAAAGGGGGAGATCAGCCATACTAAGACAGCAGCACTCATTAAAGATCAAGCCTTCAATGTAATTCAAAGCAGCAGGGTGACACTACACCTTCCCCTTGTGGATAAAAATAGGTCAGAGGACCTAGAGTTCCCAATACAAGCAAGAGTTGTACAGGATGGACAACTTGCTGCCAGAAGAAAGAGGGAAGGAACTCAAATTGTTGAAGAGTTCATGGCAAAGAGGAGAGCTGAGAACAGAGATGATCCAGATCATGAATATCAAAGTGAGGCCTCTGAATCAATCATTATCAATGCATGGGTAAGCCATGGACAAATCTTAAAGAATATTGATAGTGTATATCCTTCTGAGGATTGGATAAAGCATTTGGAAAGAAATTCCATAAGGGAAAGAGTATTCAAAGAAAATCTGGTAAGAAAGAGCAACCCTAAGAAAATAGCTCCTAGATATATTCCAAAGCCATTCCTTTACTTCAAACGATAGGAGAACAAAGCTGAAAACTTGAAGAAGACTGTTGTTAACAAGGATTCTGAGTCAAGTTCATCAAAGAAGAGCTGAATGAATTCAAAAAAGACCCAAATCATTTTCATGCTCCTAAATTCATCTAAATAAAAAAATTTGAAAAAAAATAAGTCCTAGATAGCAATTAGAGACTAATGAAATTATCATTAACATAACAATAATAAGTGTCTAGTATAATTTAAATCTATTACAATAATCCAAAGTTAACATTACAAATTTTTTTTAAAAATAGAAACGAAAGTAGTGGATGAAGAATTTTTAGGAAAGTAAAGAGAATAAAAGAAGAAAATCACAAAGAAGTGCAAAGTTTTAAAAACTTTTCAAATTAGTATGCTACCTAGAATTTGAACACTACATGAGTCAATATTTTACTCGTACAACATAATTAAGAAAAAGGATTAAGAAAAATTAAAATTAGCTATGTTTATATATAAGATTTTGAGAATAACAAAACATAAAGCAAGTGGTACTATTGATTCTATCACAGTTAGTCTAAACAACAATTATATTTTTTTTGTTATATTCTTTAAAGATTTTGTAATATTTTATTTTGTAATTTTTGAAATAATATCTTCTTTTTATATATTTTCTTTAAGATAAAATAAAAAGAAAAAAAAGTAGAAAGAAAACGGAAACCTAAATAACTGAAGATTTGTTTTGTTAAGTGCTTAAGAGAATAAAACAAAGAGAAAATATTTTTTGAGATTTTCAAAGTATTATGATTTTTTAAAAAAATATTGAAGGACTACAATAAGAAAAGACTCCCACAAACTTAAAATTAAACATTGTCCCCATTGTTTAAATCTAAGTATGAAGAGGAAGAAAATAAAAGATTGGAGGGGGAAAAGATGGATTCCCTGCTAGCGAAGGAGGAGAAGACCGCAACAAACATCCGACACAAATTATTAATACAATAAAAAAACAAAGAACTAATAAGGATTCCTATGGGGTGCCTCCCACAAGAGCTTTGTTTTAGGTCACGTAGCTTGACCCACATGGCGGCAAAAAATATTTAGGTCAAAAGGTCGTATGAATCACACTTCTCCAACAGTATGTCTCCTGGGAGGTATTACTTATTGTGGTGTGCGTCCACTTTAAAGGAGCCTTTTTTCGGGTAGGAAATGAGAACCATCCCATATGGCGATGCCTCTTTAACGATAAAGGGTTCAAACCATTGTGATTTTAATTTTCCCAAAAAGAGACAAAGAAGAGTGTTATAAATATGGACGCGATCTCTAGAAGAAAATTTTAGGAAATTTTATAATTTTGTTCTGATAAAAAATTTTTCGCTCTTTATAAAGCTTATTGCTATCGTACGCATTCACGTGCCACTCGCTGAGTTGGTTCAACTTAAATTTTCGTGGTTTGGAAGCTATGTTAGGATCAAAATTCAATAATTTGTGTGCCCAGAATGCACTGTCTCTAACTCGACTAGAAGGTAGAAAGCTTTGCCATAAAATAATTGATATGGCATACAACTGATGGTTGTCTTATATGTTGTTTCATAGGCCTATAGCGCATCATCGAGCTTTAGTTCCCAATCAATCCTATTCACATAAACTATTTTCTCTAAAATGAATTTAAGCTCACGATTAATGACCTCGACTTGAATGCTCGTCTGGGGGTGATAGAAGGTCGAGAGTATATGCGTGACACCATATTTTGTGAAAATTTTTGCGAGTTGGATATTGCAAAAGTGGGTGCCCCTACCAAAAATGATAGCGTGTGGCATGTGAAATCGTGAAAATTTCTTTTTTAGAAAATTAACTACAACTCGCGCATTGTTGGTGGGGAGATCTTGCACTTCTGCCCACCTCGATACGTAGTCGATAGAGATGTGTATATATTTATTTTAATAAGAGGGAGGGAGAGGTCCAGCAAAATCAATGCCCTAAATATTGAAAATTTTGCATTCGAAGAAAAGATTTGGAGGCATCTAATCCAGATGAGTGATATTACCCGACCGCAGGCATCTATCGTTAGTACTCACAATGATGTGATGATCTTTAAAGAGCGTGGGCCAATAAAATCCCGCATCTAGCTCCATCATTGCGATATGATTTACCAAATAATGACCACCAGTTGGTTCCTCATGGCAGTGCCACAATATCTATAATCCTTCCTCACTCGAAATGTAACATCTCACTTCCTGGTCCGCAAAGACACAAAATAAGAAGGGGTATTTCCAAAAGTAATTCTTTATGACAAAAAAGAATTTATTCTTTTGCTGACTTGAGAATTCTTTTGTCAAGCCCCGATCTACAAAATAATTAGCTAAATCGGCGAATCAGGGTGTGGAATTTTCTTTATATTTTTGAGAGCGAGAAGGCGCTCTTCAAGAAATTTATCATAAATATCGTTCTACACTAACGCTTCACTAGCGGGATTCTCTAAACGAGATAAAAGGTCGGCCGCCAAATTTTCGGCACCCCTCTTATCTCAGATTTCAATATTAAACTCCTATTAAAGGAGGATCCATCACAGAAGGCAGGGCTTATCATCCATTTTACTCAATTAATACCTAAGGGCGGAGCGATCCATAAAGACGACTACTTTGAGAGTGTTGTACGACCTAAACTTATTGAATGCAAATATAATCACTAGAAGCTCCTTTTCGGAATTAGTGTGTTGGCTTGTGCAGACGTGAGTGCATTACACACATAATAGATCAAGTGAAAGAACTTATTCACCTGTTGGCCTAAAATTGTGTCAACTACAATGTCACTCGTGCCACACATAATTTCAAATGTGAGCGAGCAACCCGGTGCGACTAGGATCAATGATTTTACTAACTTTTCTTTAATTAGATTAAATGCTAAAAAACATATGTCATCATAGATGAAAGACGATTCATTTTAGATAAGATGGGTTAACAGCTTGATGATTTTGGAAAATTTTTTAATTAAGCGCTGATAGAACCCTACGTGGCCTAAGAAACTACAAATTCCTTTAATGTTTGTTGGAGGGAGGAGTTTTTCAATAACCTCGATCATGGCCCGGTCGACCTCGATCCCTTTGCCCGAAATCTTATGACCAAGGACCAATCCCTCTCGGACCATAAAGTGGCACTTCTCCCAATTGAGATTTAAGTGAGTCTCCTCAAAACGGATAAGCACACGGTTAAGATTTTTTTAACAATTTTTAAATGAATTACCGTTGATCGAGAAGTCATTCATGAAGACTTCCATCACCTCCTCTTCCAACTGTTAAAAAATATCAAGCTTACATCTCTAAAATTTAGCTGGCGCGTTGAATAAACCAAATGGCATCCTTTTATTTATGAAGGTGCTAAAGGGACAAGTGAAGGTAGTTTTCTCTTGGTCCTCAGGTGAAATATGGATTTGGAAGTATCCCGAGACACCGTATAGAAAATAGTCGAAAGAGTGACTGGATAGGTGTTCTATGATTTTATCGATAAAAGGTAACAAAAATTTGTCATTTCGGGTGACATCATTAAGTTTTCAATAATAGATGCACATCTGCTAACCCCTAACAGTAAGAGTCGGAATTAATTTAATGTTTTTGTTAGCGACCACCATTACGCTGCCTCTCTATGACACAACTTGTACTTGGCTAACCCAAGTACTATTGGAGATAGGATACATAATTCCTGCATCTAGAAGTTTTATCACCTCAGCCTTCACGACTTTCTTCATATTCAGAATTAGTGATCGTTGGGGCTGGATAGTATTACAGGAATTTCCTTCCAAGAAAATCTTGTGGGTACAGAATGAGGGGTTGATCCCCTTTTTATCAAATAGCTGTCTTGCAATTGCGTGGCAATGATTTTTAAAAACTAGAGCCAACTCAGAAATTTCTGAGTTGCTCAAATCAGAGGAGATGATGACGGGTGGCTTTAAGTTTCTCTCTAAAAAGAAACATTTTAGATGAGAGGGGGAGTTGCTTCAACTCTATGGTGGGTGGTTCCTCAAAAGAGGTTTTGATTTTTAAGGTTTCAAAGTGTAGTGGTTTGGGTGGTGTGGGGCGAGAGATTTCTTCTTAGCAGAAGAGCTTTGCGATAATGGGTTCATCATATGATGAAGGTACTAACTAGGATGTTGTGCATAAAATTCATTTTAAAAACATTCCTCTAGGTAGAAGCAGGAATGAACATTTGCTAAGGTATTACGCATCAAGGGATTTATACTAAAAGTGACTTAAACATCTCCAACCCAAAGGAGCTTTCCATCACTAACGTAAATAATTGCGCGGGAGTTGGCAAGGAAGGGAAGGCCGAGTATAAGGGGTACTTCGGTATTCTCTTCGATGTCTAAAATAAAAAAACTACGGGGAAGTTGAATTTGTCCACTTTAACAAAAACATCCTCCACTATCCCTACCTAATACATAACGAATCGATCAGCTAACTGAATACTTGTTCGCGTGGGGTTCGGAAGTCCTAAACCTAGCCTTTTTAATAAATAAAATTGCATGAGATTTATATTTGCTCCCAAATCAGCTAGTGCACATTTTATTAACAAATTACCAAATAGGCGCGGGATGGAAAATCTTCCCATATCATTCACTTTCTAGGGTAATTTATTAAGTACAACTGCGGAGCATTCTGCATTAAGGGAAATATTCAAAATATCCTCAAGATTTTTCTTATTGGAGAGCAACTCCTTCACATATTTCACATACTTCAGCACTTGAGAGATAGCCTCGCAGAAAGGAACATTTTTATAGATTTGTTTTAAAACATTTAAAACTATTTTATAACTTTCCTCAACGCGCTCATTTTTCAACTTAGATGGATAAGGTATATTCAAACTAGAGGCATGCAGCGCAAATGTAGCAGGTAAATTCGAAGCTAAAATAAGAGGAGGAGGAGGAGGAGAAGGAAGTACCAGGGATTCGTCATTTTGTAAAGCTACCTCCTTTTTGCTGTGGAGGGTGATTGTATTTGTGCTTTCTCTTGGGTTTTGCTCGGTGTTTCCTAGCAAGGTTCCTTATTGTCGATCGGAGAACATCTTCGCTAGCTGGCCAACTAGATTTTTCAGGCTTTTAATTGACCCGGTGATGTTCCCTATATTAGATTCATTTGTGGCAACATGCTTGGCAAAGAAATATTAAAGCGAAGCGGGCTTCAGCAGTTGCGATGGAAAACTGTGTAGATTTAAATTAAGGAGGGAGATAGATTAAAAGAAGTATTTAGATTATAAGGGCGTTGAGCATTCCCTTGGTTTCTCCATGAGAAATTTTGATGGTTCCTATAACCTGAAGTGTGGGTGTTGTCATACGATGCTTTACTCGAGATATAGGAAGGTCGAGGCACGTTTCCCATGAAGTCAACATGTTTTTTTAAAATAGCATTATAATTATTATTTACCTAATGATGAGTGGCGGAGGAAGTAGTAATCTTTTCTACTTGCGTAGTTAGGGGCTCAACTTGGAGAGCTAGATTCGATGATTCGTCAATTTCAAAAATTCCCACCATCTTAACCGGTCACACACAGGGCGCATTCCATTAGTACTCATTCATGTCCATATCCTAAACTAGCTTTTCAGCGGCCTCGAGGGTGTTGTTATATAACGCCCCGAACGGATGCGTCGATCAATTGCTTTATTTGTAAATTTAAACAATTATACAAAATTTGCACTTGTTGCCAAGTGGGAAGTAGTCTGGGCATCTACACAATTATTCCTTGAAGCACTCTTTTGTGTCATAGAGAGTCTACGAGTCTATTTGTATATTTAATGCAATATCAGTGCGTAATTTGGCTATTATAACAGGCGAAAAATACTTTGTAAGGAATTTTTCTGCAATGTCGCCCCATATATTGATTGACCCTCAAGGAAGACAAACTAGACACGGCTTGCCCTTTGACTGCAAGGAGAAGGTAAAAGAGGTAATAGAATGGCATCATCCGTGACTCCATCGATTTTGAAAGTATCACATTTCTCGAGAAATTTCGAAAGGTGGCAAATTGGATCCTCGTCTGGGAGACCATCAAAGGTCACCGACTACTACACCATTTTTATAATACTGGACTTGATCTCAAAGTTATTGTTCGCCATCATGGGGCAGACATGGTCCTTTGCTCGACCTTATCTTGTTGGGTGCATTAGGATCCATAGTTTATGTGGCAGTGTCTCCGATCAACTCTTTGATGCTTAATCACGAGAACGGAGGCAATTCAAAATGGTGCGCTCTATCTCAGGATCAAAAGGAATATTCGAAAAGCTTTCTCAGGTCATACACTAAAAAGAAAGCTATATGGAGAGAGAGATAAAAGGAAAATAAAATGACAGTAAAAAAGAAGCGATAAAATTAATAGCTATCCTTTTTTCAAAATATTAGAACTAAGTCCCTAGCAACGACACCAAAAACTCGATAGAAAAATTGTATGCAAAAAAGAGAAGTGGTTGAGAAAAGAGATGGAAATGTGGTTGATAATATTCTCTGATTCTATATTTGATAAAGGCAAGTGTACATTATCATTTATAGTATAGGATATTTAAGTTCAATATCAAGGTTGTATTACCTAGGGCAGATTTATTGCTTCTACTTCGAGGACGTTACTATTATCTTATCAATTGAATTTTTTGGTTATCTTACTTAAGTAAAAGAGAGTTTATAAGTTAATATTTATAGTTATTTTAATATATATTTTATTTAATAAATAATTAATTTTTGTTTACTTTTATATTAATAATTGTATTATTTTGTTTATTTTTATATTTCAGGTTAATCTGGGCTGCAAATAGCAATTTGGAGCTTGCAGGACTAATCAGGAGAATAAGCTGAGCAAGTGTGGAAATTTCGCATTTACACGCTCCAGTCACGGGCGTGACCCTCAGGTCACGGGCGTGACTGATAGGCGTAACCCATCTAAACATTCTAGAACTCGTGCCACGTCAATTAAAATTACACGCCCCCATATCATGAGCGTGCCAGTCAGGTCATCGACGTGACACTCAAGAGTGATATCAAGCTTAGGCGTGCCACACATTAAGAAGCAAGTTTCAGATCCAGGATGTTTCAAGCTTAAATGCCCTAGGTCACGGGCAATACCAAGGGGCGTGACCTCTTCACCAACTGCCATATTAACTCATTCCATTTCGAGTTCCTACTGTTTCCAATAATAGTAAAGACACGTCCTAGGTTACGGGCATGACCTAGGAGGATGATCTGCAAAATAGCATTTTTTGTAGTTTTTCTCACTACATTCTCGGGCTTTTAAGAGGTCGGTCCAAACCTGACATGACCCCTAGTCACGGGCGTGACCTAGGGGCGTGACTTCCAAGAGTAATTCCTATAAATTCTAGACAGATCCAAGAGTTTGATGAGTCAACTGGGAGTAGGTTTTAGGCAAATTTAGTAGCTCATTTTTAGTTATTATGCATTTCTTTATGTACTTTTCAATTTCAAAAAGTAGATTTCTTTTGTTTAGTTTTAATTCAGAACTTTTCCTTTCTTTGTAATCTTGTTCTTGTCTTTTTTATGTATTTTCTTTATCATATAAAGTAGCTAATTTCATTAGCACTTGATCATGATAACTTTTGAAATTAAATAAACTTCTTTTTGTCAAGCTCTCTTTATTTCCACTTCGATTTATCTTTGATTAAATATTCCATGATTTTTATCTTAGATCCTTATCCTATATTTACCGAGAGGTTGTGGATATGAATATATCACTCAAAGGTAGAAGGAGTTGCATGCACTCCTCAAGAGACGATGATATAAATCCTCCGGATGGGAGTAAAATCCAATAGCAGAGTTCACTGTGTAAAACAAGCTTAAGGGTTTCGACTAGCCGAGGGGTCTTAATCGATCAACATAGTTTAGTCGAAGCGTATTTTCGAGAAAGGAACTTTTGTAAATTGGAAACCTTGATGAACCCGCGAACAAACTGTAACACCCCTATCCGTCATATAGCATATAGCAGTAGGTCCGGCCAGGGCCGACGCCATATACCACGGACAGACCGAAAGGTTACTCATTGAAACCATTCTTCCAATCCTAACGTCCAACACAGAGCATTTAGCGGAAGCAATTTATTAAGTCGCAAAATAATAACCATGCCACAAGCATGAATGTCCACTATCAAACCCAAATAGGAATAAATTAAAAAGTACACAAAGTACCGTCCTTATTGCCTTACAAGAGTTCACTAATTTTAAAATAGTGTCTTCCATACCTCGGCTCGCAGGCCGGTCACACATGAATTAAAAAGGAAAACAAAACAAGGCATTCAAGGGCCGGCTCAGCAATAAAGGCTTTGTCCTGCGATTTGCCACTCGGCTCCGTAGCACCTGCAAGCACAATTCACCGCAATAGTGGCAAACAAAAGTAACGGTCAGCTAAAGCTGACCAAATTATAACGATCCCATCCCCAAACTCGGGGCGGCGATGCTCTATCCCTGCACTTATTAGCATATTAAGCATTATAGTGAATAATCACAACACGATAGGTGCAGGCACGCACAGCCACATACCCCGTGCTCTCAGGGCACTTACACGGTGAAACTGATCAAAATCACGGTCTCACCACCGCCCCTTAGATGACAATACTCGTGAGCATTTTAGTCTTTTCGGCTTAAGCCTAAGACCCTCCATCTATGCCAACAGTAAGTGCCATGTACTTTAGGTCTCTTTAACAGAATGACAAAGAGCGGGTATGGCTCTGCCTAACCCGTTTCTCATACCGCAACGTCAATTCAAGACATATGTGCGGGTCAAGCTTCCCCGAGTCCCAAAACAATCAAAAATGCACAT
Source organism: Platanthera zijinensis (assembly GCA_039513925.1). Taxonomy (NCBI): domain Eukaryota; kingdom Viridiplantae; phylum Streptophyta; class Magnoliopsida; order Asparagales; family Orchidaceae; genus Platanthera; species Platanthera zijinensis. Next base: position 104,155,597 of record CM077085.1, on the reverse strand, counting down.
AACTCAGTTATGTTCAAGGCTGGCTCCAGGACCCTAAGTACGCAGAAATGCATTTCTGCCCAGTTTTCTGGGTGAACCTTTGAGTTAATCCCCAAGACTCCCTGTTGCAATCTACCGTGTAGAAAACACGAAAACAACTAAAGGCACAGATTCTTCTCCGACTAATCATGCATAATGAAACATCACGGATACATACCAACTTGTCCGAGTAGGCTTCACAAATCATGCCTATGTCCGTATTTCAATTTCGGACTCTACCTGCAAATAAGGTGGAGTATTCACATCTACCCTAAGGAACGCCGCACACTCACCGCACACTCGTCGGAGAAGGTTTCGTTATGCAAAAGATGGAGAGCTTCATATGATCAAGAAGAGAATCGTTACCCTAGCATTTCTATTCGGTGCCATGGAAATCTATACGGATGAAAAGCACATTGATGACCTCGCCTTCATAGATCTGGACTCAGCTTGCGATTTGGTGCTCCGAATCTCCTCCGACAACCGGATCTCACTTCCTTCTTGTTCCTCGCTCTCCCCTCTCGCTAGAACATTAGAAAGAGAAAACCCAAATAGAATGAGGGTTTCAAAGCCCTATTCCTTGGTATATCATAGCAAGAATAGCCCTGAGCCGTTGGATCCAAAAATAAGGAAACGAACGGCCATGATTCGCACTAAAAACCCAAAACCTAGGTCGAACACGGGTTGCTACACTCTCGTTTCCAAGACCGTGTGCCTCAATCGACGCTGAAACTATCGCGTCCCAAAAAGAACACGGGCTCTCGACATGCCCGTGTCAAGCTTAACACTCCCGTGTCAAGCTTGACACGCTTGTGTCATCTAGTAAATGCTTGTATAGCTGGTCGTGTTCCTCCATTGACACTGGTCAAACACCAACCCGAGGAGGACACAGGTATTCGGCAAGCCCGTGTCGAATTTGAAACGCCCGTGTCAGACCCGATCATGCCTAGGCTCATGCCTTGTCTCTCCCCTAACACAACTCGGGTAACAACCCGAGTAGGACATTAACAATTCGCTTTAGACGATAAGCTGCTTCACCAATCCGCTTCACAAATCCGCTCAAGGATCTCAAATGGTCCAAGATACCTCGGCCTCAGCTTCTTCAAGCGTCGTACCCGTGAAACATCCTTGAATGGCTTTATCTTAAAATACACCTAGTCTCCAACAGCGTACTCCACGTTCTGATGCTTGGAATTAAATTATTTGGCCTGTCTATCCTGAGCGATCAGCAACTGCTCTCAAATGGTTTGTACCAAAGAAGTGGCGCTCTCCACCTCTTGCTTTTTGTACAACCTCGCCTCACCCGTTTCCAACCACGACAACGGCGTGCGATATTTTCTACTATATAGAGTCTCGAAGGCCGCCATTTGTAAGCTCGCTTGGTAGTTGTTGTTGTACGCAAACTATACAAAATATAGATGATCTTCCCACTGCTTGCCGAAGTCAAGGACACACATGTGAAGCATGTCCTCCATCGTCTTGTTAACCCTCTCGGTCTGACCATCCGTCTGCGTATGAAATGCTGTGCTAAACCTCAACTTGGTTCCCAACATTTGCTGCACCAACCTCCAATCATTGGACATAAACTGCCCATCTCTATCACTCACGATACTGCGGGGCACACCGTGTAGTATAACAATGTTATCCACTTAATGCTTTGCCAGTTTCTCCACCGAATCATCCTTCCTATTCGGAATGAAATGCGACACCTTTGTCAATCGATCTATAATCACCTAGATGGCGTCGTTTCCCTTCTATGACCTTGTCAATCCATGCACAAAGTCCTTTGAGATATCGTCGAACTTCCACTCTGGAATAGACAAAGACTTCAATAAACCCCCTGGCTTTTGGCACTCTGCCTTCACTAAGGCACAAGTCTTACACTTTGCTACATATAGTGCCACATCCTTCTTGAGTCTTGACCACCAGAACAACTTCTTCAGATCTCGGTACATCTTCATGCTTCTTGGGTGAATCGAGTACTTGGTATGATGAGTCTCGTACATCAACTCCACTCTTAAATTACCCACGTTTGGGATGCAAAAACGACTGAGCTTCCTTAGCAGTCCATCTTCGTGCTTCATACTGCTATCCAAAGCCATAGCCTGTCCGAATCCGAACAGCCAGGTCATACTAAACTTCCGTCCAGTTCAATAGCGCTTCGGCGCTAGTCTGCTTGTCAATACAAGAGATATCTCTAACACCTCCAACTCCAAAATCAACCGCTCATCATGAATCGACAACCAGTTGTCTTGCGCGGGAGCCCTGAGACTTAACGCATCCGCAACTGCATTGCCTTTCCCGGGCACATAATGAATTTTGAATTTATAGTCCCCCAATAACTCCATCCATCTACGCTACCTCATATTCAGATCCTTCTCGTCCAACAGGTATTTCAGGCTCTTGTTGTCGGTATAAATATCGACATTTATGCCGTACAAATAATGCCTCCACAGCTTCAGAGCAAAAATCACGGCCGCTAACTCTAAGTCGTGTGCCGGATAATTTCTCTCATGCACTTTCAGCTCACGCGAGCCATTAGTTATAACACTTGCATGATGCAGCAACACGCAGCCCAAACCACTGCCCGAACCCTCGCTTTAGATTTCAAAGCTTTCGGTCCCACTCGGTGAACTTAACACGAGCGTCGTGGTCAACTGACCCTTCAACTCTTCAAAAGCTTGCGCGCACTCTAGCATCCAAACAAACTTCTGATCTTTCCTTGTCAAAGTTGTGAGAGGTAACGCTATCCGTGAGAAGTTCTCTACGAAGCGCCTGTACTAGCTGGCAAGCCCCAGAAAACTCCAGACTTCCGCTATCGTAGACAACAGAGGCCACTCCCATATTGCAAATATCTTCGCCGGATCCACCGCAATCCCTTCTACACTGACTATGTGACCAAGGAACGCTACTGAGGGAAACCAAAACTCGCATTTGGAGAACTTTTATTGTAGTTCGTTCCTCCTCAGCGTCTCCAAAAAAAAATGCAGATGCTTGAAGTGATCCTCTTTGCACTGCGAGTACACCAATATATCGTCGATAAAGACGATCACAGAGTGGTCTAAATACTCCCTAAACTTTCTGTTCATCAAGTCCATGAACATTGATGGCGCATTAGTCAGCCCGAACGACATGACCGTAAACTCGAAATGCTCATATCTCGTGCTGAATGCTGTCTTTGGGATATCACTTTCCCTTATTCTCAGCTGATAGTAACTGGACTTGAGATCAAATTTTGAGTACACCGATGACCCGACTAACTGATCAAATAGATCATCAATCCTTAGGATCGGGTACTTGTTCTTTTCCGTTAACTTATTAAGTTCTCTATAATCGATATAGATCCGCAAACTTTCTCCCTCCTTCTTAACGAAAAGGACCGGTGTGCTCCAAGGCGACGAACTTGGACGCAAATAACCCTACTCCAATAACTCTTCAAGTTGAACCTTTAGCTCTGCCATTTCCTTAGTAGCCAACCTATAAGGAGAGCATGACACAAGATTGGCACCTTATACTAGATCAATAGTGAAGTCGATCTACCACTGGGGTTGGGCTCCGGAAAGATTGTTCGGGAACACATCAGGGTACTCGCACACTACTTGGATGCTACCCAAAGTGGGCTTAGGCTTTATAGTCTCCACTAGCATGAAGAACAGCTCTGCAGCAGTACGAACTGCCTTGAACACCTGAAGAGCAGACATTAAAGTCTTACTCGACACCTTCAAACCTGCAAACGTTGTCTCCCGTTCAGCTCCCCACTTGACTTCCTTACGATTGCAATCTATGTATGTCTTCTGCTCCAAAAGCCAGTCCATACAAAAATGACGTCGAACTCTACTAGCTACAGTAACGATGCTAGTAAGTCGCACTCCTGACTACCAATATGAATCTTTATGGCATAAACTCTATCCGCGCGCATAGAACACCCATTCGATAATAACACATCAAATTTGTCCTTCTCCATCGAAGAAGGTACTCTTATGTGTGATATGAAACCTTTGGACAAAAAGGAGTATGAAACTCCCGTATCGAAGAGTGCTCTCGCCGGATTATCACAAATCAAAACAAAGCCTATACAAAAAGTAATAAGCTAACAAGCACAAGGTAAAAGTATTTAAAGCTAAATTGCTATAAATTTAAACCGTACCTGTCACCACATCCTCTTGCTTGATGTCCTCCTGCTGGCCAAGATTATAGAATTTTTGTTGAGCCGGAGTATAATGGGATGCGGTTGACTCCACCGCCTTGCCCTTTTCCTCGTAAGTTGCTCCCTGCATCATCTCGGACTTTGGACATCCGCTCCAACAGTCAAGGGCAAAATGCCCTGGCTTCCCACAAGTAAAGCAAGTGCGCGGAGTCCGGCTTATAGTTGCTTCCGAAGCACCGGAAGAAGGGGCTTGACCCGAAGTCCAAGCCTTCTTAAAGAACTTATGATAACCAGACATCGAGGTAGTCGGCACCTTTAAACTCTATCTTATTAACACTGGAGTCTTTCTTTGCCTGCACATTCTTCATATCTTTCTCCAAAGACCGGGCCGTGTTGACCAGGTTCAAAAAGCCACGTGTTATCATCCCTAAGAGAAGTTGCCTTAGGTCATCCATTAGAATTTCATAGAAACGATTCGTCTTTCGCTCCTCATCAGCAAAAGTAGAGCTAGCATACCGACCCAAACATGTAAATATGTGGAGGTACTCATCCACGCTACTTTCTCCCTGCACCAACTTTTGAAACTTTTTCTCCAATGCAATCCTCTCAGCCGAGGGGAGGTATCGAGCCAAAGAATAGTCTCGAGAATTCTTCTATCGAGACGTAAGTAAGTTTTCTACCCCTCAAATGGTGTAACTCAAGACCTTCCCACCACAGTCTTGCGTTGTCATCCAACGAGAAAGTGGCAATAGTGGTCTTCTTCCACTCTTTCGTCTCCGTAGCTATCAATACTCTCTTAACTCTGGAGTTGCAATCCTCCACTTTTGTTGGGGTTCCCGTCCCCAAGAAAACTAGAGTATTGAAGCCCATAATGTGTTTGACTTGTTTCTCTTTTGCTCTCCTAGTAATCATTCGGCTCCACCACAACCTGCTCCAATCTCCTTGGTTCCGTCCGCTTGGAGTGGTACTTGATATACAGCAGGGGCAGGCTATTGTACTTTTCTCGCAGGCTATATATTAATCATCGCAAACATTGCTTCAGCTACCAATCGTATGGTTTCAACAGAAGGAGGTGTTGCTGGTGCATCGTTCAGTGCGCTACTTGCCTTAGAAACTGGACGTTCCGATAGCCCCGCACCACTCCTGGTCACCTATAGTCGTACAAAACACCATTAAGTGACCAAACAATATTGCAAAATGCATTTATAGGAACACGTAGGTTCCTTAAACAAGTGTATTTTCATTCCTAAGTGGACATTCATTGGTTCTTTTCATGTTATAATGTTGACGCACACACATGTGCTCACCACCCCTTAAAGTGAATTCGTCCACGAATTCATTTAAGCCTGACTGAAACCGGTAGCTCTGAAACCAAATTGTAACACCCCAATCCGTCACATAGCATATAGCAGTAGGTTCTGCCGGGGCCCGATGCCATATACCACGGACAAACCGAAGGGTTTCTTATTGAAACCATTCTTCCAATCGTAATGTCCGATACAGAGAATCTAGCGGAAGCAATTTATTAAGTTGCAAAATATGAACCCAGCCACAAGCTTGAATGTCCACTATCGAACCGAAACAGGAATGAATTACAAATTACACAAAGTACCAGCCTTATGGCCTTACAAGAGTTCACTAAATTTAAAATAATGTCTTCCATACTTCGGATCGTACGCTGGTCACACATGAATTAAACAAGTAAACAAAGTAAGGCCTTCAAGGGCCGCCTCAGAAACAAGGGCTTTGCCTTGCTATTTGCTACTCGGCTCCACAGCACCTATAAGCACAATTCACAACAACAGTGGCAAAAAAAAGTAACGGTCAGCTAAAGCTGACCAAATTATAATGATTCTGCCCCCAAACTCGGGGCGGCGATGCTCCTTCCCTGCACTTATTAGCATATTAAGCATTATAGTGAATAATCACAACACCTCAGGTACAAGAAAACACAACCGCACACCCCGTGCTCTCAGGGCACTTACACGGTGAACCCGGTCAAAACCGCGGTCTCACCACCGCCCCTTGGACGGAAATACTAGTGAGCATTTTAGTCTTTCCGAACTAAGCCTAAGACCCTCCATTTATGCCAATTGTAAGTGTCATGTACTTTAGATCTCTTTAACTAAATGACATAGAGCGGGAACTGTTCCTCCTAACCCGTTGCTCACACTACAACGTCAATTTAAACCATATGTGGGGGTCAAGCTTCCCCGAGTTCCAAAACGATCAAACAGGCACATAACCCAGTTATGTTCACGTCTGGCTCCCATACCACCAAGTTGGCAGAAATGCGTTTCCGCCCAATTTTCTGGGTGCACCTTGGAGTTAATCCCCAAGACTCCCTATTGCAATCTACGATGAAACAAAAAAACAACCAAAGGCATGGAGTCTTCTCCAGCTAATCATGCATAAAGAAACATATCAGATCAAGACCAACTTGTCTGGGTTTGCTTGACACACCATGCCTATGTCCATATCTCGATTTCGGACTCTACAGGCAAATAAGGGGGACTATTCATATCTACCCCAAGGAACGCCGCACAATCACCGCAGACTCGCGAGAGCGGGTTTCCTTATGCAAAAGAAGGAGAGCTTCACATGCTCAAGAAGAGAATCTTTACCCTAGCATTTCTCTTTGGCGCCATGGAAATCTATACGGATGAAAAGCACTGTGATAACCTCGCCTCCGTAGATCTGGACTCGGCTTGTGATTTGGCGCTTCGAATCTACTCCGACAACTGGATCTCACTTCCTTCTTCTTCCTTGCTCTCCCCTCTCTCTAGAACTTTAGAAAGAGAAAACCCAAATAGAATGAGGGTTTTTAAGCCCTATTCCTTGGTATATCCCAGCAACAACAGACCTGAGCCGTTTGATCCCAAATTAAGGAAACAAATGCCACGATTCACACTTAAAATTCAAAACCTGAGCTGAATACGGCTGGTGACACGCCCGTGTCAAAGGCCGTGTGCTTCAATTGACGCCGAAACCATCGCGTCCCGAATAGAACACGGGCTCTCGACATGCCCATGTCAAGCTTGACACGCCCGTGTCATCCAGTACACGCCCGTATAGCTGGGCGTGTTCCTCCATCGACACAGGTCCAACATCAACCCAAGGATAACACAGGTATTTGACACGCCCGTGTCAAATTTGACACGCCCGTGTCGGACCCGAACACGCCTGGGCTCAAGCCTTGTCTCTCCCCCAACACAACTAAGCTAACAACCCGAGTAGGACACGGCCTGGGACACGCCGGTGTCTCAGGGCATGTTCGTTGTTCGACGATCGCTGACTGTAATTTAGTTGACCACACGGCCATCATTCAACCCGAGCACGACACGCCCCTATGACATGCCTGTGTCCCAGGCCTTGTGACCTCTACCAAGTCCCAGACTTGGCTCAAAACACCACCCATCCCTCTTTTGAGTTTCGGGGCGTTACACAGACTCTTATTTGCGTTGTTTGTTCGATGAGTCGAACGTCGCGGGCTTGCTAAAAAGTGGTTTTTAACGAAAGGAGGCAAGTGCTCCTATCGCATGTAGTACTCGATATTCAGGGGAATACCAAGGTCATATTATTCTCGGTGCCTGTTGACTATTTCTACTCCTTCCGGGGGGACTATTATTTTATCGAAAACAACTTGTCTGGTTTTAGTTAATTAAAGCGGTTAAAAGAGAAAGTTGTAAAAAACTTATAAAATATTCGATGAAGGGTTAACGCTCGGCATCAAATCAGATCGAAATTAAAATGACTCTTAATAATTATAGAACTTAGTTTTCAAATAAACTAAAGGTAACTTGGTCGTGGAGGTTCCAAAAACATGAGCTCAACTAGCTCTAGGAATATCGCTCACCTGAACATTATGTCTATTCGACCGAACTCTCATCCGACGACGCATTCCTCTTAATGCTCGCTTTACGCTAAGAACACTGCTATTGGTTAGGGAACCCAATATGTCAGAATTACGCTTCTCCTCTCTCGAGGGTATGTATGCAACTCTCTTTACACAAGTGTGATAAGTCCATATGCACAGACTCTCGGCTAGCTAGCGTATGGATGATAGAAATAGACCCCACACATCGATATATGGTTCTACGCGTCGTTAACCCAGGTCAAACCTTCGGCCCTTTAATTAAAGTGAGAAAAAGATTCTTTAATTATTTAGAGGGATTTCAAATGTCCCAATGCTCTTTGATGTTGATGGAAAAATACGATTAGCCACTCATCGATATGGGGATGGCTTATGATTTTTATGAGGCGTGAGTTCGTAACTAAGTGCTAAAGGGTTATAAGAAGAAGACAAAGAATAATAACACAAAGTTTAGAAACATTGTAAAGCTAAAATAATGCGAGAACTCACACACTCAATGAAAGCAAAAGTAATATGATAAGTCCTACTCGAATGAGTAGGCGGGAAGTAAATGCAAGTAAAAGTACTACTCAAATGAGTAGGTGGGAAATGAAGCGAGTCCTACTCAAACGAATAGGCGAGAAGTAAATGCATGTACAAGTCCTACTCAAATGTAGTAGGCGGAAAATGACGAGTCCTACTCAAATGAGTAGGCGGGAAATACAAGCAAGTCCTACTCAAACGAGTAGGTGGGAAACAAATGTATATGCACGCACACACTCTTCATAATTAAAAGAAAACTATAAAGATTATATCGTACAGGCACGAACTCTACATAATTGAAGAAAGCGATAAAGAAAGCGATAAAAACTACCTCATACACTCCCACACACTTCATCAAATTAAAAAAACAAAATGAAAAATATACCTCATACACTCACACACATTATTAAAGAGAAAAAAAAAACAAAGTTACATAAAAATTAAAATTACAACATACCTACTCCTAAATCTTGCGAAAAACACATAAAATAATAAAAAAATAGATTAAGATCAAAAGGTTTTCAAAACAAAGCAAAAACTAAATTCTTTCAAAAATTAAAACTATAACTTTACCATTCATAGAAGTTCATAAAAGTGATTAACATGTTAAAACAAAGTGAAAAGAACAAAAAGGGTTTTACAATCCTAAAACAAAGCTAAGTAAAAGAAAATAAAATGACTTTGAAAGGCTCTTTTACAAATCCTAAGAATGAAAACATAAAACCTAAAACATAAAGAAGATAGGAAAGAAAAAAATTAAACTATCCTAACAACATTTTTGCAACGAAAAACACTATGACAACCTATCATATTAGCAAAAAAAAAGATGAATTAAAAAATTCACTCACAAACTCACACACACATTTCATAAAGAGAAAAACAAGAAAATACAAAAATAAATATCATTGAAATTTGGCCACTCAAATGCATTCCATACCATCATGTGGAGAGAAAAACTACCAAGTTTTATTTAAGGAAAAAAGTTGGAATACAAAGTTAATGAAAAGCTAAAACAAACATGAAAGGGAGTGGGAGAAATCTCCTTACATTACACAAAAAGCACCCAAGTAGTACTCAAACAACAATATTGGCCCAAAAAGTGGAACCCTTGGTCCTTATAGAAACTTTTTCTTAATAGGCAAAAAAGTGGGGATGACACGGGCGTGTCGGGTTGTTGGACACGACCATGTCCTGGTCGGGTTGACTAAGCGATTACTGGAGGCAGTTGTTGCATGATGTGTGTCGGACATGGGTGTTTCGGGAGGCGTGACACGGGCGTTTCGGGACACCTTCCAACTTTTATATCGGTAGTGGCTGAGATTAAACTTGTGATACGGGCGTGTCGGTATTTGGGACACGGGCGTATCCTATTCGGGTTGACGAAGGCCAAACATCTAGCTGGAAGCATCAAGTGCGTGATACGGGCGTGTCGGCGTTTGGGACACAGTGAGTCCTACTCAGGTTGAAAACGTCGAGTGTTGACTGGGATCAACGAAGGTTGATCATCGAGGGGTGACACGGGCATGTCGGAAGGTGGAACACAGGCGTGTCAAGACAACTTATTTTGACTTTTTATAGAAAATTTCTACAAAATAAAATAAAGCTAAGTTAGAATAATTTTAACAAAAAGGAAACATTTATTGAAGAAAAATAACTAAAAACAAGGAAAAAAACTAAAATGACCTAATAGAAGTAGTGAAAAAATACGTATATTTGCAACTTATCAAACCTTCACGGTTGAAGTAGGTAATTTAGAAGTTTGTACTTTAAAAAAAGTTTATTTTAATTCAAAAGGGGTCTAAATCAAGTGCTATCTTTTATTGCATTATTTTAATATAGTTTTAATTATTCTTTTTATTATTCGATAAAATAATATTAATTTTCTTGAGTAGAAGTAGTCAACAGTCCTGGAAGAATACAACCTCGGTATTTTTATATCCTATGCTATATCTCGATAGGTACACTGGCCTGAATCAAATATTGGATGGAGAATACAAATTTTCTCTATCAACATTTTGGCATCGTTGCTGGGGAGTTATTTTTATTGATATTTTGAAAGTGAAAATTTTCTTAATTTTATCATTCTCTTTCTCTACCTCCATTTCTCTTCTTAATTTTTTTTAAAACTCAATTCCATTAGGTAACAGTTGTATTTTTTTTCTTTTATAAAATTTTTTTTATCTAAATTGGCTGGCGTGCTTGCCGAGCTTGAATATTAACTCAATATTTTCGAAGCCGCAAAAAAGCACCAAACTTTTTGTTATTATTGTTGTGCTCCTCATTGAACTGAGGATTGTTATAATTATTATTATAATCAAAAAATTTCTTATGAAAATAATTATGAAAATAATTATTCTTACTTTAGTGATAATTTTTCTTCAAGTTTTCATGAAAATAATTTCTCCAATGTTTTTAATTTTCATGAAAATATGTTTTTGAATTTTAATGTGAATAATTATTTTGATTTAAATAATTTTTCTTCCACCTCGGATGTAAATTTTTCTTGTTGGCAAGATCAACCGAAAGGATTCTCGAGTAATGAGAATAATTATTTAAATCCGAATTTTTTTTCTTCTTTTATCGCACAACAAGCTTTTTCTTCTAATTTTGGGGAAGCTTCTCTATTTCAAATTCTTCCTCCTCCCCAAAATTTAGAAAATATTAATACTTGTTCTAATAATTTTTCCCCCTCTTCGAATATTTCTCTTTTTGAGATACATGAATCTTCATGTGATGCCTTGGTTTCTTATTCTGAAGAGGAAGAAAAATTATTATATCAGAAATTTTTAAATATAATGGGCACAACATCATGAATTTTTGTGCACAACCTTTAAATATTTAGGAATCCAAATTCATGAAAATGATGTGCCCAATAATTTTATTTTAAAAGAATTTTTGGTTAGCGATTTTATTTTAGAAAATAAACAACCTGAGCTTATATAAATAGTTTCGCAAGATCCTCCTCCTTGCGAAATTTTTTCTTAAACCCTTACTTTTGATTTTTATTATACTAATAATTTTCATGAAGAAGATGAGCCATTGCAATCAAACATCATACCTGATCCATTTGCCGCTCATCTACAAAAATTCAAATCATCTCTGGTATGTATCATCAAACTCAAGAAGGAAAATCAAGCAGAAAGCATAGGAGTAGTAAGGCGAGCAAATTTGGCGTATTCACCTAAACGTGAATTAACTGAGTTGCCCGATCACTTAAAATTGTTTTATCATTTTTCTTAACTATAACCGTCTAGCTTAAAAATAGAAACAAGAAAAGCGATCTTGGGAGACCCCTCTTGCTTATCCTTTCATTTCTTGAATTTTCTTTTTTTAAAAAATTAATTAATCTATTTTCTTTTTCTTTCCCCCTTCCTTGGCATAAAAACATTGGGGTCAATGTTTATTTTTAAGTATGAGTGGCATCTCCTTTACTATTTTAATTTAAAAAATCAAAATTTTTTTTGAAAAATCTTTAAAAATATTAAAAAGAATTGTTTTCTTTTTATTTTAACCAAAAATACAAAAAAAAAGAAAATAGAAATTTAACTTCTTGGAAAGGGCTGTGTTGGGTTTTCATTCCACAAAACTGCCTAGTACATTACGAACCCATCACTGGGTTGTCAACAGGAAGTCCATGAAATAATAAAAAATTAGGAATATAATTTATGTCTTCAGTATTTATATCTTTGAAAAAAATCAATAAAATATAATAAACCCCTACTTTTTTTGTGATTTTTAGAGATTTATTTTGTGTTTATTTATAAGAATTTTTATAATTTTTGATTTTCTAATCTTTTATTTCATCAGTGCTAGTAAGATTTAATTTTAGGTGATTTAATTTTAAGAAATACTTTATGAATTAAATTTGTTTAGGGTAATTTATTTAGCTTTTTTTCCCTCTCTTATTCTTATTAGTTCAAATTTTGAAGTACTTTGCTTAACAATTTTTAGATTTTAATTATATGCACTTAACGCTTTAAGATTCTTAGAAAATTTAAATTTTCTATAGTTTCTCTTTAAGCATTTTAATTTACTCTCAATATTTGTTACCCTTTCCCTTGTTTTTTTTTATTTTCTTGTTAGATCATATGCCATGGGAATAAGAGGATAAAATTCATTACCCTCTAGTAAACATATGTATTTTTTTCTTATTATTAGATCATATGTCATGGGAATCAAGTATTATTTGGTACAGTTATGCAACCCAAAAAAGTTATAGTAAAAGGATAAAATTCATTACACCTAATCATTTTTGTTTTTATTTGAAGATAGAAAAATATTTTTTCATATGTCATGAAAAATGAGAGGATAAAATTCATCATTTTATTGGTAAACATGTGCAAATATCAAAAGAAAAATTATGTGAGTGAGAGGATAAAATCCATCACCTCCAATCAAAAACCTCTTCATTTTCTAATCTCCAAATCCTAAAAATAAAATTTTCTTTAGTTGTAAATTAAAACACTAATAAAGCTTAAGTAGTAGTTTAAATTTTTCCTTCAAGTCTCTTTTTGGTAAATTATGTTAATAATTTTAATTTAATTTTTTTTGCTTAAACTACTCAATTTTGAATTCTAATTATTTATAAGTGAAATTTTTGCTAAATATCTTTACTCTTCAGATTTTAATTTCATATTTTAGGACTAAAATTTCGAATCCCTAATTTTTATTTTAAACTTTCTTTTGATTTAATAAATTTTTAGTTTAATTAAAAAATTATATTAATTTCCTATAAGTACTTCTCATAGTTTTGCTCTGAAATAACAAAAGCTTAAGTATGGGCGTAATTGATAAGTCAATATTTATAGTTATCTTAATATAGATTTTATTTAATAAATAATTAATTTTTCTTTGATTTTATTTTAATATTTGTATTAATTCGTTTATTTTCACATTTCAGGTTAATATGGGCTGCAAATAGCAATTTCGGGTTTGTATGACTAATCATGAGAAGAAGCTGAGCAAATCAAGAAAAATTTCATTTACACTCCCTAGTCACAAGCATGACCCTCGGGTCACGGGCGTGACTTATAGGCGTGACCCATCCAAATATTCCAGAACTTACGCCACATCAATTAAAATTACACGCCCCCATGTTACGAGCATGGCAGTCAGGTCACGGGCATGACACTCCGCGGTGACATCTACCTCAGGCTTGTCGCACATTAAGAAGCCAATTTTAGGTCTAGGATATTTCATGCTTAGACGCCCTAGGTCACAGACATGACCTTGGGGCGTGACCTCTTCAACAACTACCACATTAACTCTCGCTGTTTCGAGTTCCCGCAGTTTCGAGTAATAGTAAAGAAATGCCTCATTGAGGTGGTCCAAGCCTAATGAGTTTTAGAATTATCTAAAATGCCATACATTTTTTGGAAATGGTGACTAGGAGAGACAAAGATCCACTTCCCCTTAAATGGAGGAGAGAGGAAATGAGGAAGAGAGTCATTCATGCCAAGGGAGGCCAAGGGCGTTCTCTCTTTATTCCAATGAGTTGATTCATCTCCCTTGATGAATTAGGAGAAGATTAAGAGGTTTTCCAGGTTGTGTAGAGGATGGAATCAGAGAGTTATACATTGGCCGAAAATATTCATTCATGGAGAATAATTGCATTGATGCCATGACCACTCCCCTCCCACATTTGGCTATTTTAAAAGCTTCACCAGGAGGAGAGGAGCAGTTTCCACCCTTCCCCTGAAGAAATCAAGGCCTTTGCCTGTACTATTGCAGAGCACTCGATGCTACCACCACTGACAACATCATCTCATCGATCGACAAGACTTCACACCTACAAAAATGTCCTATCCCTCTCCACTTCCTTAGTTGATAGGTATCTATACATTGGCTGCAAGGTTTGGGGTCAATTGGCCCTGGATTTGGTAGGCTAAGAGCTTGATTTTTAAGATTTTATTTCCAATCACAAATCACTATTCCGGCCACCTCCAGCCGGCCAACCACCGCAAATTGCCAGCCACCACCTCAATGAAGGTGGTGGTGGCGGTGGCCGGCCGGGAAGAGGCGTGGGTGGCCGGGAAATCACGGGCAAACTTTGCCCAAAACGGGCCAATTGTTTCTATTGGATTCACGGGGATGATGAATAGATGTCGTCCATCCTTGCGCCATGATTCGTGCAGGATCTATAAAATATCATTTTCATTTAGTTCAATTCTATTACATAAAATGCAGTGGATGTTTTGATTTATTAAAAATACTTGAAGGCCTTATATAGATAAATGTCCCATATGAAATTTATATCCCATGATTTCTAGTTTAATTTAAAATTTGTTCCAGCCAATTTGGGTCTCTGGTCTTACCACAACACTCAAAATTGTGCAGCCTATACATAAGGCTAGTCAGAGATTAAATTGAGTGCCCCCAGTAAACCACTTGACCAAATGACTTGAAATTTGGATTGGGGATCACTATTTTTATAACTATAGCATATCAAAAAATGGAATTTTTGGAAAATAATTTCCTAAATTTTTTTAAAAATTTTAATAAAATTGGTAAGAATTAATTGAGGGGTCTAATGACCTCAAAACCAACCAAAATTTTGGTGGTTGGTCCATAGGGTCAATATATGTCTCTGGTATAAATATTAAACTATTTGGGGATTGTTTGAATGGCTTTAGGATGACCAAAGTTTGTTCCCTTAATGGTAAATTAGGGCAAGAGGGTGTTTGGGGCAAGGTGGAGCCAATTCTCACCCAAACGGGATGGGACTTTGGCCAGAGCTTCAAGGTCAGTTAAAACACCTTCACTTAGAGTTTGGGGTGGATTAGGGTGAGGACCCTAGTTCAAACCCTAAGGCTGAACTTTGGGGGTTTGTGAAGGACATAGGGTGATATGTCCTTTTATGGACTTGGAGTTTACTCCATATGATCTTTGGATGGTAAATAACCGTAGGAAGAAATTCTAGGACTTTTAGAGTTTACATCCCCCTTATAACAAACTAGGATTGTTTAGGGCACATTTACACTTAATTTTATTACTGCATCATAGGACTTTGGATGATATTGAAATTTAGGCTGAGGAAAAATAATCTTGCTATTATGCTCTGAATATTTTAGTGTTAATTGTAGATCAGTATTTATGATACTTCATTCACAACCCTTGTAGTTTCCCAAATCATTAAGAAATTTATTAAGAGATATTTACTCATTGAAAACTTATGAAATTTGGTAAAAGGATCTTTTTAAGTTATTCATGAGCTCTATGAATTTTTATAGAATTATTTGAGGACTGTCTATATGGGTTGCTTCATAAGATACCTAATATTGATTTGTTTTAAATAATTTAAATATGCGACCAAATATGTTTGGAAAATAATAATCCTTGTTCAATAGTCTCTCCTACTTGGTTTGTCATCTGGTAATTTTTCTATAAATTTTGGATGAATAATTCTATTTTCCCCTAAATATCCTAGTATTGTAGTTTTTTATTCAATAAATTATTTGTGGTCAAATTCATATTGAAAAATTGGGATTTCTGTGTATTTAATATTATTTTGATGATATTAACCTATAATAATTTTTTTAATACCATGCTTGGTTAGAAAACTGTACTTGATGTTCAAATGCATTGTTGGCTTAATTTTAAGGAAAATATAATAAATGTCAGATAAATTAGGAAAAATATTAACTTCTGGATTTAACCTTAAATTATCGTGATAGACCCCCAGTAATAATGTTAGGTCATTTGGATGAATATTTGAAGGGGTCACCATTCATACTCATAATATAGCTTAGGTGGGTCGGCGCATAGTAAAAATGCAGAATTATGTTAACATGTGAGAAGGACATAAGGAGTTGGGTTAATGATATATTGATTTGATAAGGTTAAATTGAGTACATCATTAGGATTCATGATGGGGAGGGTGTTGGTCTGACTGGTGTTAAGTGGTGCTCAGGATCGACAAAAGATCGTCTTTCCTGTGGAGAGAGAGATAGTCAAAATACATTAGGGTTAGATTTAGTATAACATTAAATGGGATTGGGACTAGGGTAGATACCAATTATAGTAAGTGCATTGCGAAAGGGAACGATGGGCTTCAGCTGCCATCATAGTTCCTAGTTCCCCCAAGAGCCCTTCATAAGGAATACACTGGGCAGTCCAAGGTTAACCTTAAACCGTAAGACTAAAATGAATACAAGAGTAATCAACATTATACTAGGACTTCATCTTCACTCACCCTGATTTATTGATAGGTTAGCTTGGCTAGATTATCTGAGCAGTAGGCCCAGTGGTTGTAAAAAGGGGAAGGTTAGCCCGAAGAGCCGAAGGCTCTAAAGGTAGTTGTAACGGATAGGTTAGTCCGGGGAGCCGATTGCTCAAGAAATTCATGGTTGCATGTGAATAAATTGGCGGGTCTTCGTTATTTGATGATCGTTCACACCGACATCGGTATGCTAACTTGCCGAGTGTGATTTACACATAGCTAAGGGAAGTCTGGCGATGTGACAGCATAGTACTGTGTGACTTTCGTGTGTCCTTCAGAGACATATATAAGGGCTAGGCCTGCTAGTGTGAATACTCGTCTAGGAGTTTTGTGGCCCAACCCACTGTCTCTGTTGGCCACTACAGAGGTTTATGGGAGTGAAGTTAGCTTCCTAACAGGGGGAACTAAAGGTCTGTAAGCATATAGTCGTGTTTGTGTGTTGCACTTGTGTGAACCATGACATAACATATCACTACACTCGTACTTGCATATAATCACAACACCCCCATCGTATAAATTGGTATGGGACTTTTTATATGATTGGAGCCTTACAAAAGACCCCTTAATCTATAAGTTTGTATGGGCATTCATATAAGTTAGGGTTACTTATTTTATTGTCCACTTTATATGTACTTCCTGCTCTGCTTACTCATTTACATTACTGCTTCCTTATTAAGGAACTGCTAACTTGCTTTTCCTTTATAGCCCTATAGTTGTTACAATATACCTGCTTGAATAGGTCCACTGTCATCAACCTAGTTTGTACTCTCCACCATCATAGCTTTGTTATCATTCCTCCCGCCCGGTGCCTAGGAGACACTAGGGGAGGGGTGGGGGATATTAGGCTTAGTATTTTTACTAACTATCGGTGGACAAAACATTTCAGGGAATCTAGATGTGGGAAAGGGAGCAGTAGTAGGAGATACACCACCAACGGAGTTTGGTACACATGGAAGTGGGCAAGTCTAGTATGGGAGCACGAGCCTCCGCCTTAGTTAGTGATTATTCTTAATTATCTTAAGCGAGAGTGATGTAGTGAGGATTTGCTGTACCGGGCATAAGCCCGCTTGTGTTTCTATTTTACTGGTCTGTTTCAGTAGTTTCTTTTCTACTCTCTTTCATACCTTCTTATCATGTGGACATTCTTGTGATTTTAATTTCATATATTATATGTGATTGTGGACTTAACTTTATAATCTTGTATTTGTAAACTTCTACTTCTTTGGTAATCGTTATGGCTGGCAGGATCGACATTTTGTAGTGGCGACCCTCTCGAGTGTCGGTGTCACCGAAAAATGAAGGTTCTTGGCATAAGACCCTGTAGCGTAGCAATAAAAAGGGGTCTTACAAACTGGTAGCATAGGAAACATCAATCCAAAGAGAAGAAGTCCACAAAACCCTGGGCCACCCCACGCGAGCTTAGTTTGAGGACAAAATAGTAGCGGAATCAATTGTGTGCCCATAAGTGGAATCACATGTAAGTAGTCTACCTTTTCCTTTCATTAGTTCCACTTGTACATCAGCTAACAATTGGAATTTCCCTTCCTAGCCTCCAACGAACCATACTCCACAGTAGGGTACACCTCAGGCACAAAACCTGGTTCCACACCCCGCCGGCTCCGACTCTGTTCCAGCAGATGGAGATGGGGCAGACACTGACGGCTATTTTGGAGACCTTCAGGGCTCAGCAGGCTCCAGCCGCATAGACAAATACCGGGACTAACTGGCTAAGCGACTTCTGGGGATCTCTCCTCCATCCTACCTAGGGACGGAGTCAGTAATCCTTATAGAGGAGTGGCTGGACATTATCTATGAGATGCTGGATAGGATTAGATGCCCGCCGGAGGAGGCTATTGCCTTGGAAGTTTTCTGCTTGGAGTCACATGCGAAGAGATGGTGGAACTCACTGTTGGACACCACCTTTGCTAGAATGGAGTGCGTAGACATCTCCTGGTAGGATTTTAGAGTAGCTCTATGGGAGAATTTTATAACTCAGTCAGCGAGGGATAAATTGGAGGACAGGTTCTTGCAGTTGTGGCAGGGCAGTAGGATGGTGTTGGAGTACTACCGGTAGTTTACACATCTAGCCCGCTTTGCGGACTCATATTAGCTGGACGATGCGGGCTACGTTATGAGGTTCTATAAGGGCCTTCATGATGACATGAGGAAGGCCCTCCTCTTCATTTCTGACAGAAGCTTAGCGAGGATTTTGGAGGTGGCAAAGAAGTTAGAGGTAGACCAGCTTACAGTTCTTGACTGGAAGTTATCGGCTAACCACTCAGTGTTTGGAGGCAGGAAAGACCAGCCTAGAGGTCGTGTCATAGGGGAAAGGAGGAATGGGGACCAAACCATCCAAGAGAATAGGAAAGAGTAGAGGAACCCGTTGGTGTTAGCTCCTCAGCCTTTATAGATGCAGGAGATGTTGAGGGCAGTGGAGGGGGCATAGACAAGCTTCCATTACAACCATCTTGGGCACTTCAAGAGGAACTGCCCCATGAGGGAAGCACCCCTACCAGAACTTCAGGATGCCCCACCTGCTCGACAATTTGGTGGTCAAGGACGTGGCCGAGGACGTGGATTTCAGGGTTGTGACCGCAGGAATGATAGAGGGTAGGTGTATGCCCTGGTCTTGGCTCAGCCTCGGAACCCGGAGTGGGTGATAGCAGGTATGCAAATTATTTAAAGTTTCTTTCCCTTTCTAGAAGTTAGATTACATGAATATATAACTATAGAATAAGGAAGGAATCAGAAACTATATAAATAAGAAGAATAATCTTAACTAACTCTGGGATAGTGATGGTGTGTGGCAATCCCACCCACAATCTATTCGACACTGGAGCATCAGACAATTTCATCTCAGAGAAGTTTATCAGAGACCTGGACCAGATCGAGAGCTTTGAGTGATTCGTCAGGAGGGTGCATCTCCACAACGGGAAGGAGATCCAGTCTATGGCTAAGTGCATTCTGAGAGTGACCAATGATGGTGTAACATTCGAGACCCCGACAACGATCCTAAGGATGCTGGATTTTGACCTCATCCTGTACATGACATGGCTTACCTGGAACCATGCGTAGTACTATTTCCCAGTAAAAAGGGTCATGCTGAGATAAGGCAACACTTACCCAACCTTCGAAGGTATTGCCTCAGCTTCACATCTTTTACTTTCCTCTATTCAGGCCATCAAGGCCCACCAACCGGGACACGAGGTCTACCAGGTGATGTTTGAGATGGCCGAGGCCAAGGATTCTATTGCTAGTATCCTAGTGGTGTGGGATTTTGCTGATGTATTTTTGACGAAGTTTACAGGGTTGCCGCAACATCAAGAGAAGGATTTGCAGATACAGATCGTGTTAGGGGCTAAGACAGCATCCAGAGCTCCTTATTGGATGGCCCCAAAGTATTTTGTGTAGTTTCGAAACTAGCTTGAGGAGATAGTATAGGCTTGGTTTATCAGGATGAGCTCTTCTCCATGGGGAGCCCCGGTGCTATTCGTGAAGAAGAAGGATGGGACACTCCGACTGTGCATCGATTACAGAGCACTAAACAGGTTGACCGTCTGAAACACGTATCCTCTTCTGAGGATAAATGAGATGTTTGATCAATTAGAGAGAGCTCACTAGTTTTCGAAGCTAGATCTAAGGTTAGGGTACTACCAGCTACTGATTAAGGAGAAGTACATCCCGAAGAACTCCTTCAGTAGTAGATATGGGCTGTATGAGTTAACCGTGATCCATTCGGGCTCACGAATGCACCATCCACGTTCATGAGTTTAATGAACCTAGTATTCGAGGCATATTTGGATTTCTTCATCATAGACTTTATTGATGACATCCTCATCTATTCAAGGACCAAGGAGGAGAATGCGCGTCATCTTGAACTGACTCTAGAGAATCTCTGAGAGCACAAGATGTATGTTAAGTTCAGCAAGTGATAGTTTTGGCTGAAGGAGGTGGCCTTTTTGGGCCATATTATTAGTGGAGCGGGACTGGCAGTGGACCCGGCAAAGGTTCAGGCAGTATGGGATTGGCCACCATTGAAGACTTCCACTGATGTGAGGAGTTTCCTAGGACTTGCCGATAACTACCAAAAGTTCGTAGAGGATTTCTCTCGGATTCCCCTCCCGCTCACATCTCTAATGAAAAAGAAGACTCCATTTGTTTGGACACCGCCGTATGATTCTGCCTTTCTGGAGCTGAAGGGTCAGCTTATATCGGCCAATATCCTTTCCCTTCCTTCTAGGAAGGAAAGATGTCAGGTTTATACCAACCAACCTTATCAAGGAATGGGTACCATTCTGATGTAGAACGGGAACGTGAGATCTTATGCTTCTAGACAGCTGAAGAAACACGCGCAAAACTACCCAGTGCACGACTTAGAGATGGGAGCTATTATCTTTGCTCTAAAGATCTGGACACACTACCTCTAAAGTGTCCACTGTGATATCTACTCAATCCATAAGAACCTGAAGTACATGGACACGCAAAAGGAACTGAACATCCGACAGAGGCACTGGATATAGTTTTCGTCAGACTACCAGTATACCATGCACTATAATCTTGGGAAGGCCAACGTGGTAGCAGATGCCCTGAGCCGGATAGCCACCCCATCAGGAGAGAAGCCTCGGCTAATGGCTATAGGGCTGGTGCAGATGTTATAAGAGATGCAAATATTTATGGTATATAAGGACGATCCAGAGCTTTATGAGGAGTACCTGACGTTGATGAGTACCACTGACGACATCTGGAATCGTATCAGGGATGGGCAGAGGTTGGATGTGAGGACGGATCTGATATTTAGGGCCTTGGAAGAAGGCACAGTATGGGATTACTCACTGAGTTATGGGCTGCTATGCTTTAGAGGCCGAGTTTATATACCTGCAGGAGGCCGAATTCGAGATGATATAATAACAGAGTCACACTATAGAGGATATTCAGTGCACCTAGGGATTACAAAGAGGTCAACGGATCTTAAGAGGTCGATGTGTTGGTCGGGTATGAAGAAGGATACTACAAACTTTATGATGCATTGCGAGGCTTTCCAGCTCATAAAGGCATAGTGCAAGAGTCATGTCAGATTATTGCGGCCCCTTCTAGTGCCAGAGTGGAAGTTTGAGGACATAGCCATGGACTTTATACATGGGCAACCCCGATCTCATGCAGGGAACAATTCGATTTGGGTGATCATTGATAGATTGACAAAGGTGGCTAGGTTATTCCAATCAGGAAGGACGCTTTAGTCGGTGTTCTGGTACGGAGATTTGTGGAGTAGTTTGTCCGGTACCTTGGAGAGCCCAGGACGATCGTGTCAGATTATGATGGACGGTTTATGTCCAAGGAGTGGAGTTCAGTTAAGGCCTACCTATGCTATCGGTTGACTTTCAGCATGACTTTCCACCCCCAGACTGACGGTCAGACGAAGCACACCAACTGGACACTGTAGGATCTTCTATGCCTATGCATTTTGCACCGCGAAGAGCCCTAGGACAGAATATTGCCACTGATCGAGTTCACCTACAACAATAGTTATCAGTCAAGTATTGGCATGGCCCCTTACGAGGCACTATACGGACAGAGGTATAGGACCCCCAGTATCTTCGATCCAGGTAGAGGATCTAAAGGTAGCTCAGAGTTCATCAAGGACACAGATGCTATGGTAAGATTAATTCAGGATAAGATGCTGGCAGCCCAGAGCAGATAGGATAAATACTATGATGTGCGGCATCGTCGGGTGGAGTTCTATGTGGGAGACCAGGTTTTCATAAAGATACAGCCGAGGCTTCGACTCTCGCAGGTTTGCGGGTGGAAGAAGCTCAGTCCGAGATACATGGGGCCTTACAGGATCATGGAGCGGATCAACCTCTTGGCTTACAGACTTGAGTTGCCGTCGAAGTTAGCGGGATTGCATGACGTCTTCCACGTTTCTTCACTTCAGAGAGCTCTACTATAACCCGAGCAATTTATTTCCACTATAGATTGCCCAATGGCTTCAGATCGATCAGTCAGCATGGAGCCGATCAGGAACGATGATATATTAGTGCAGGTCTTACGGTGTAAGAAGGTTCCACTTGTCAAGGTCCTATTGAGAAAACTTGAATAGGAGGAGCACACCTGGGAGCCACGGGACTTGATGCGGCAGAGGTATTCATATCTCTTCGAGTCAGGTATACCTTCAATTCCTAGGGAAGTTACATACTTTTACTTCAGTAGAAACCCCGTGGCCTAACCTTAATTTCGGGGACAAAATTATTATTTTTAAATATTAGGATTTGTAACATCCTACTAGACCCATAAGAGTGGTTTTGTCATGACAAAACTCTAGGAAGCCCAAGAATACCCAAGTGAGTCAAGGCATAAGGTCGAAATCACCTAGGTCTCCCTATAGCTCAACCCAATCACTAGGCCAAGGGTTTGGCTGTATGGTTTCACCTTAACTACATGACCCCACCATGGCACCCCTAACCCTATGGAAGGCCAATGGGTCGCCAAGGACCCATTGGGGTCAACCATAAGCGTTAAGTTGACCAAAGTCAACCCAAACCCTAACTAGGTCAAACTAAGCTCACTCATGGTCATATGACCTCCCCTTAGCCAAAAGGACCCACGTAGACCATCCTAATCCCTAAGGGAGACCAATGGGTCACCAATGACCCATTGGGGACAACCAAAGAGGCTAAGTTGACCTAAGTCAACCCTAGTCCTAAAATGGTCAAAGTGCCCTAAATAAGGGTCAAGTTGTCACAACCCGCATTTTCACCGCTTTTAATAACTTATCAGAGTAAGAGAAAATGCGCGTCATAATGCTACGTCAGTAGGGGATTACTGCGGAAACTCAGGCAAAACTCTTACTTAATGCATAAAGAAAGATCTTAAGGTTATTTAGAGGAAAATCTAGTTTAAGTTAAGCAGTTTGTCGTATCCCTCGGCTTAGTTTATCAACTAGTCCCCGAATCAAAATTTAATTATACGCTGCGGAAGATACTTGTTTAGATTGACTCCAACATCCTACATGAGTATAAACATCCCCGAAGGAAAACTTATGTCATGCAAGGCCCTAGATTTATAATAGTAGTAATGATATTTTTAACGGTCGCTAAATATTACAAGTAAGAGTTTTAAATTATGCAATGCATGGACTAATAATAGTAGATTTTATACTTGAAAATACCTACCATGTATTCCTAGCATAAATCATCCCAGAGAGCAAGTAATCCATCACAAAGAAAAATAACTAACAACTAGCAAGGTATTCAAAACCGTCTATCCTATGGGCGTCAATAATCAGGCACGAACCCACATAAAATAGAAGTATGTCTGAACTAAACAAACTGACAAAAACAACAAACTACCTCGCTATGGCGGGGTGAAAACCACAGCCTAAACTGTTGCCCAGAAACTCGAAAACAAGCTTCGCTATCTGCTACTGCTCTAAACCTGAGGTATTCTAAAGACAGAGTACCTCAGCAAGAAAGTATAAATAGTGGCAGAAAGATAAGCTAAAATAAATAAAGGTTAAATGGGGTACCAACCCAAGACAACCAGTACTGAAGTAAAGTACAAAAGTAAAGCATCAAATAAGAAAAAAAAAGAACACTTATGTGAATCGTCACGTACATCGACAAATATACCAAATGCATAAGGCTATAAGGTGACAAATATAAGTAAATCATAAGGAAAAAATTGCACAACCTTTATTAGGCATATGTGGTCAACTCTACACAAAAACACGGGCGAGGTGGTCACTCAACTAGACCCACCCCTCACGAATATAATATCCGTCTAACTGCGAGGGAGTCTCATACCCTCCACCATACACCGCAGATTCCCAAAAACCCGGTAGACTTCCACGAGGTACCAATAAAGGGAACAAACCTTGTAGAGGTGGTTATGTCCACTAACTCCAATCAAGAAAATCCAAAGAAACCACAACACATATATCTCGAGATTTGGCACATCGAATTCTACTCAACATTCTAGATTAAAGACACAGTTGATCGACCTCTAGGAAGTGTTATAAGTCCTAGATCTATTCTAACACGATCAACAATGATTGATAATGCGATTAGAGCTGCTAATAAACACTTAAAGAATGAATAAACATGGCCTGACAAATTTTAGGTTCACCATGACAAGATCTTATAACATCAAGTGATTATTAAGGAAGATTAATTACTGTGATACCTTGGAGGGGGAAAAGTGTAGAAATTTAACAAACATGAACTTAACAGTTACCATCAACCGAAGAAGAGAAAATTAGGGTAAACTACCACTTGCCTTGGTTTTACCGGAAACATTCACCGAATTACTCCACATCGCAGATTGGAGCAAAAGAAGACGGGAGGAGCCGAAATCTGAACAAAATGACCAAAATAGAGGTTACGGCCGAAAAAACCTAACAAGAAAACTCAAGGAATTGGAAAATTTTTACCACGATGGCGTAGCTCTCGACGAGAGCTTTGCAGATCAACGATCTGTTCACGATTTCTAGCACTAAAGCACCTTCGGTAGTCTCCGAAAGAAGTACGGACGGAAAACCTCTTACCCACTCACGCCGCTCTGGTTTGGGAGGTCGACAAGAATTTTGCTCGATTAATAGATGAAGAAGAAGTAGATATTTATACTTAGGGTCAAATCAGAATAACCGCACTTAAAAGAAGAATTCGGGTCGGCTGACCTGTGTTTCTCAAGAAGGAAGAAGGGACTACTCGAGTACTGGAAGGACTACTCAAATACCAGGGAAGAACAACTCAAGTACTAGAATAACAACTCGAGTACGGGAAGGACTACTCGAAAACCATTTAAGGACAACTCGAATACTAGAAGAACTACTCGAGTACTGGAAGGACTACTCAAGTACAGCAAGGGATACTCGAGTACTATTAGGGCTACTCGAGTAAAAGAGAAGACCTTACTCTAGAATAGGATAAGGAATTCTCGAGATCTAGGGGATTACTCGAGTACTAAGGGACGATTACTCGAGTACAAAAAGAAATGCCTCTCGAGAAAAAGGCACGCTCTACTCGGGTACTGAAGATAGGTATCTCGAGTACTAGAGGATACTTCTCGAGAACTCCAGGTCCTCTTGAGAACTGAACAGGAAAATTTCAAAATATACGAAATGTCTTAAATTCTGGAATAGAAATGCCGACTCTAAGAATTTAGCGGGAGAGACGAACCTAGAATCCGACGCACCAACCTTGAGGAACTATCAACAAATGCTTACTTAAGAAAAGTCATCATAAGGATTAAAAACACGTGCCGAGACCCAAGGATGCTCGGTTCGGAATAAAACCAGACGAGTTCAATACTTCAAAACTAAAGCCGTCCAACATGGAAACATTCAATCTCATTAAAAACCCAAAACTGGTCAAACAAACCCAACGGACGTGAAAACGCACAAGCGGTGCAATGCTGCTAATAAAAATAAAGCGGTGTAACTCCATGATGTCATAAATATAACTATACCAAATCAAATAAAATCATCAAAAAATTGGGGGGGGGGGGTTACAGTCACTCCCCCTAAAAGTAAGTTTTGTCCCGAAACTTAACACAAATCCAAAACCAAACTAAAAACGAGAAAAATTCAAAAACCACCAAATACATAGAGACATACTAGGACTAAGAGAAGAGGTACCGATGAGATTCCCTCATTGTCGAGTCGAATTCCCACGTCGCGCTCTCGATGTCTTGATTTCGCTAGAGAACCTTAACCATAGGGATGGTCTTTCTCCGCAATACTCGATCTTGAGAATCAAGAATACGAATAGGTTCTTCCATATATGAAAGGTTGGGCTGAATCTTGGGCACCGAGTCAAGGACTTGACGATCAATACAGACACACTTCCGCAACATGCTCACATGAAAAACATCATGAACACCACTGAAGATAGCAGGGAAATCCAACCAATAAGCCGATACTCCAATGCGCTCAAGAATTTGAAAAGGTCCCACATACAGGGGGTCTAACTTGTGGTTCCTTCCAAACCTTTCAACGCCAGGCATCAAAGAGACTTTCAGGAAAACCAAGTCCCCAACAACAAACTCCAGATCGACCTTTGTTCATTAGCTTACTTCTCATAACGCTCTTAAGCTACACGGAGCTTTTCTCGAATATGAGTCACTACACAATTCATCTCCTCAAGGGCTTCCGGAACTAGCAACGGTCTCTCACCAACTTCAGCCCAAAACAAAGGAGTTCTATATCGCCTCCCATATAAGGACTCAAACGGGGCCATCTGCAGACTCTCTTAACAATTGTTATTGTACGCAAACTCCATGATTCTTATACACTCGTTCCAAGCGTCAACGTGATCCAATATATAACACCTAATCATAACTTCTACGATCTGATTCACTCTTTCCGTCTAACCATTTGTCTGCGGATGATAAGCGGTGGAATACCTTAAATCAGTACCCAACCCCTCCTGTAAACTCTTCCAAAAGCGATACATATATCTAGTGTCTCGATCCGATACGATGCTAACTGGCAATCCATGTAATCTAATGACTTCATCAAGGTATATCTCCGCTATCTTTTTCATAAAATACCCAATCTTAAATGGAACAAAGTGAGCATACTTTGTCAATCTATCAACTATCACCCAAACAGAGTCATGCCCACGGGGAGATTTCGGTAGACCGGTGATGAAATCCATTTAAATACTCTCCGATTTCCAACTTGGAATATCAAGCAGTGTTAATTTACCTCCCGACATTCTATGGTCAGCCTTGACATGCTGACACGTATAATATTCTGATACAAACTTTGCGATATCATTCTTCATTCCTAACCACCAAACAATTTGCTTTTGATCCTAATACATCTTAATGGAACAAGGATGGTAGGCTATACTAGAATAATGAGCTTCAGTACAGATCTTAGCCCGAATGTCGCCAAAGGCGGGGATGCAAAATCTTCCCCGATACTTTAAGGTATCCAACTCATCCAAGGACAAATCAGGTAGCTCTCCCTTCACAGTTCTATTCCGGAGGTGTAACAAATCTAGATCATCCTTCTGATTTGCTCGAGTAAGGTAAATCCAAGACGGCTCCTCTGCTTCTAGACTAACAGGCATAGTACTACTCCCAACCTCAATATCCATGAACAGGAATTCTTCCATCAAGGAAAATACCGAAAGATTAAAAATTTTAGCAGTCTTTCTACTCAAAGCATCTGCTACTACATTAGCATTTCTTGGATGATAAAGAATTTCCACTTCATAATCAGCCACATATTCTAACCACCGATGCTGGTGTAGATTTCATTCCTTCTGAGTGAGGACGTACTTCAAACTCTTCTGGTCCGTATATATCTTGCACTACGCGACATAAAATAAGTGTTGCCAAAGCTTCAACGCATAAATTATAGCAGCGAACTCCAAATCGTGCGTAGGATAGTTTTTCTCTTGAATCTTTAATTGCCTCGATCCATACGCGATCACCTTACCATCTTGAATTAAAACACAACCAAGTCCGGTGTGTGATGCATTAACATACACAACATACTTAACTCTTTCAGTAGGTAAGGTTAAAATTGGAGCAGTGCATAATCTGTTCTTTAATTCTTGAAAAGCTTCTTCATACTTGTCGCTCAAAATGAATGCAGTGTTCTTCTAGGTATGTTTTGTTAGAGGAGCAGACAACACTGAAAACCCTTCCACAAATCTTCTATAATAGCCTGCCAGGCCTAAGAAACTCCTAATTTCCTTACAGGTAGAAGTTCTCACCCATTCCATCACAGCAGAAATCTCGGTCGGGTCTACAAAAATACTGTCCTTGCTTACAACATGACCTAGAAAGGATGCCTAAAGTAGCTAGAACTCACACTTGCCCAACTTCGCATATAACTTAATCTCATTCATGGTCGACAGAACCAAACACAAATGTTGAGTATGCTCCTCAACATTGCGGGAATAAACCAAGACATCATCTATAAACACAATAACAAAATGGTCCAGGAAATCCTTAAACACCCAATTCATTAAATCCATGAAAGCAGAGGGTGCATTGGTCAAACCGAAAGACATCACAAAAAATTCAAAATGTCCATGTCGCGAACGGAAAGAGGTCTGAGGAATATCTGCCTCACGAATTCTCAAATCGTAGTAGCCTGAACGAAGGTCGATCTTTGAAAATACCGAGCTACCATGCAACTGATCGAACGAATCATCAATCCTTGGCAGGGGATATCTATTCTTAATGGTCACCTTATTCAACTCTCTATAATCGATACAAAGACTCATCTATCTGTCTTTCTTCTTTACGAACAACACAGGAGCACCCCACGGAGAAGATCTTTGTCTAATAAAACCACACCTCAGCAACTCATCGAGCTGAGCATGAAACTCATCAACCTCATACAGAGCCATACGGTAGGGTGCTTTGGCAATAGGACGAGTACCTGTCTCGAGATCAACCACAAACTCTATCTCCCTCACCGGAGGATGTCCTGGAAGACAGTTAGGAAAACATCTGGAAAATATCGCACCACCAAGATATCCTAAAGACGTGGAGTAGCAAAAGCCACTTCGGCCTGATATCACTTACGTAGAGGTTTGAGGTTCTTCCCTGGTTACCACGTTCAACATTCCTTTGCCTTTATCCTTGTTTGGCGGCGACGGTAGAGCTCGAAGCAGGGCAGGATGCAGTGGGGACTAAGCCTGGGGGCACGAAGACTTCAAATTCCCCTTCGTCCCGCATTGGAAGCAAGCCTTATCCTTTGTACAGCAACGACTCACGTTATGTCCCTTCCTAGAACAGAATATGCACACCAAATATCCCTTGGGTGCACCTTGGATGGCGTGTACCTGCAGCTGCTTCAGGGTGGCAGTCCTCTTGAAACACCTTTCGTAAGGGTGTCCAGGTGGACCACACAAGCTACATATTTCTCCACTTTTCTTTTTCGAAGATGGGTCGGATTCCATAGTGCTTCCATCCTCAACACACTTCCTCTTCTCTTTCCTTGCCTCACCACCTCGATTCTTGGCGTTCTCGATTGCCTCAAATTTCATTGTGGCTTCCACTGCCATAACATAACTGTCAGCTCCAAAAGCATATATGCCCACAACTGGACAGCTCTTCTTAGTCAACTTAGGAAACGTTTCACTCTACCCTCCTCCAAAGCTACAAAATCAGGAGCAAACCAACTCAGTTTGATAAACTCAATCTCGTACTCACTCACCGAGAGCTGTCTCTTCTTTAGATGTTGGAAGATATTCATCAGGCGGTCCTACTCGATCGAGGGTAGACACTTCTTCAACATCTTCTTAAAAGATTCCTAAGAACAACCTTCCTTAAGACTCACCCTTTCCTGAATCCACCAACTCTTTGCCCGTCCTTTTAACTAATAGTTTGTAATCATTACCTTCCAGGCTTATTGAATTCCGGAATACGAAAAGATCTCCTCGATGGAAATGATCAAATCATCTAAAATCATAAATTCAGCACTCATGTCATAAGTAGGAGGTCTCAATTGCTTGAAATGTGAGATGAAATTCATCTCTGGTGGTAGCATCACTGGGTGCACTAATGGAGCAGCGGCATTGGGTATGGCTTGATCCACGATAGGATCTTGCACTAAGGATTGCCGCGTGGTGGCGGCAAACAACAAAGTCTGAATTTGCCTAGATAGAGCCTCTTTGCTCTGGCGCAAACTATCGATCAACGCATCACTCTACGGACCTAATGACTCACCCTATAACTGGGGAGTCGATCTCGTCGTAATACGCTTTGGCGGAATTCTTAAAAGGCAAATGAATAACCCATCAAAATCCTAGATTACCACTAGGCAACACAACCAATTCATACCATACTTAAAAGAAACTTGCTTATGCTACAACGTGCTCTAGGATTTTATATTGATTTTATCTCCTACTTAGGATGATATCCTCTCATCCTATTAACTCTTGTGCCTATGACATGAATGCATAGATTCTTTATTCTTATTTAAAATCATGAGTGTATATATGTAATCATGTAAACCTTAACTTAGCACGTGTGTTTATGCGATACTATGTTATGTATGTAGTGTTATGCATTCTAATAAAGGCCTTAATGCATGTTATGAGCGGCATACACATGAAATTTCATGCATCCCATACTATATAACATCGCATGCAATGAGGAAAGAAAACATGCTAATGGGCACCCATGTGATGGTGGTTATGCATCTCGTACAACATAACCGTCACATGTTTCCTCCTATGGTGGATCATATACAAACACATATTATGCATCCCATACTACATAATATGGCCCATATACTTCTTATCATGCTATGACTGTAGTGACTATGCTTCAGCTAGGACGTACTGATGATACATTGGTGTGTGTATGAAATGACACTAAACAACTAAGACTACCAAGGGAAGGTTGCCCGACCAATTATCAAGCAACCTCCCTCTGATACAAAATGTCACAACCCGCATTTTCACCGCATTTAATAAATTATTAGAGAAAGAGAAAATGAGTGTCATGATGCCACGTCAGACGGGGATAACTGCGGATGCTCAGGAAAAACACCTACTTAATGCATAAAGATTGTTCTTAAGGTTATTTAGAGGAAATTTCAGTTTAAGTTAAGAAGTTAGCCATATACCTCGACTTAGTTGATCAAGTAGTCCACGAATCGAAATATAATTATATGCTACGGAAGATACTTGTTTAGATTTACTCCAACATCTTAAATGACTATAAATGTCCCCAAAGGACAATTCATGTTTTGTATGACCCTAGATTTATAATAGTAGTAAAGATAGCTTTTACAGTCGCTAAATATAACAAGTTAGAGTTTTAAATTATGCAATGCATGGACTAATAATAGTAGACTTTATATTTGAAAATACCTATCATGTATTCCTAGCATAAATCATCCTAGAGAGCAAGTAATCACTACAACATTTTTGATCTTTAGCAACACCTGACTTGGCAACAGTTATAAAAATGTTGCCTAAACTTTGTTAGAGAACAATTTTTAAGTGTTGCAATAGGTTTACATCTTTAGGCAACACTTTCCGTGCAACATTCAAAAACTGTTCTCTAATCCCTTATAAGAAACATTTTTGAAATGTTGCCCTTTAGAATTCACTTTAGGCAACAATTATGATATGTTGTCTTCTTAAAAATTAATTTGTAATATTTAAAAGTGTTGCCTAAAGATTACTTTAAGAATAACCAAAATTATTATTCTCTCATGCCAAATTATTACTGTACAACTGTAACGCCCCTGATTTTTTCGATGATTTTATTTGGTTTTGGTATCGTCATATTTATGACGTCATGGCGTTACTTTTAACGTCGGGTTGACGGCGCATCGCCGATAAGGCATTTTCGCGTCCGTTCGGTCGAGTCGGCCAATTTCTTGGATTTTTGTCGAAATCAGAAAATATTTCTATGAGGTTTAAGTTGAGTAATTTTAAACTTGCCCGTCAAGTTTCGTCGCAATCCGAGCATTTTTGGAGTCTCGGCGCGCGATTGAAGTTTTGAGTATTTATGTCATTGTATTTGGAAATTTTTATCTCAGGAATGACTCGTCGGATTTAGGTTTCGAATTCGTTATTGGGTTCATCCCGTCAATTTTCTCCTCGAGCGTTCTCCCTTTGACTCTAATCGATCCTAGTTGTTTTCTCGAGTCCTATACGTATTTTGGCAAGTTTCTATGTAAATCTCGAGAGTTCAAGCCTTTATCTCGACCGTTTTTATTATTATTATTTTTGTGTCGGTGTTCGGGCGCTATTTAGAGGGTCAAATAGGAGTGGTATGGAAAAAATGGTCAACATGAAATTTGTTCGTCTCGACGGGATCTAAAACTTTCATGTTGACCACTTTTCGATTTGAGGTCATCTTGAACCCTTATTCTCATTTATTCTGCTGGAACTCGTGTATGGTGCTCCTACTCGAGTATATAGACTCCTACTCGAGTATATGGACTCCTACTCGAGTATATGGACTCCTACTCGAGTATATTTGAACTCCTACTCTAGTATGTATTATTCTACTCGAGTATGTATGCTTCTACTCGAGTATGTATGCTTCTACTCGAGTATGTATGCTGCCACTCGAGTATTCCTTTCATGTCAGCGTTAGAGAGCCGTTTTGATGGTCAAAACGGCATCGTATCAAAACATGGTCAACATGAATTTTGTTCGTCTCGACGAGATCTACAACTTTCATGTTGACCACCTTTCGATTTGAGGTCATCTTGAACGCTTATTCTCGTTTATTCTGCTGGAACTCGTGTATGGTGCTCCTACTCGAGTATATAGACTCCTACTCGAGTACATGGACTCCTACTCGAGTATATGGACTCCTAATCGAGTATATTTGAACTCCTACTCGAGTATGTATGCTTCTACTCGAGTATGTATGCTTCTACTCGAGTATGTATGTTGCCACTCGAGTATTCCATTCCTGTCAGCGTTAGAGCGCCGTTTTGATGGTCAAAACGGAATCGTATCAAAAAATGGTCAACATGAATTTTGTTCGTCTCGACGAGATCTACAACTTTCATGTTGTGCACTTTTCGATTTGAAGCCATCTTAGATGCCTATTTTTGATATTTCCGAGGTTGTCCCTTTTAAGTTGAAATTTTTTATAAAAGAAAAAAAAACTATATATATACTTTTCTCTTAGGTTATTAGAATATAACTTCATCTTCTCCGATACTTCTATTCCGAACCAGACCAGTGGCGAGAGATAAGTTTCTCCATTTCGTGAATCTTCCGGTGGCCGCCGACGGAGCTCCGGTGCTCGGAATCTTCAACCGATCGTAGATCCGGAAAGCTCTCACCGAGAGCTACGCTATCGTGGTAATTTCTTCCTCTTTCCGTGAGTTTTCTTGTTAGGGTTTTTCGGCCCTAACCCCTTTTCCGCCATTGTTG
Source organism: Platanthera zijinensis (assembly GCA_039513925.1). NCBI lineage: Eukaryota > Viridiplantae > Streptophyta > Magnoliopsida > Asparagales > Orchidaceae > Platanthera > Platanthera zijinensis. The sequence continues at coordinate 104,121,944 of CM077085.1, read as the reverse complement.
TTTAGATTTCAAATTCTCCTGAGTTCTTTTGCCCCGATCTACGGCGTGGAACGATTCAGAGAATGTTTCCGGTGCAACCAAGGCAAGTAGTGGTTTTCCCTCCTTCCCTCTCGTCCGATTTCGATGGTAACGGTTAAACTTTAGTTCTCAATCCTTGTGCACTTTTGATATTCGGTTTAGTATGCTTGTTGAGTCTTCCTTATGAGTTTTCTTGGTTTTTATTTAGTTTTTGGCATGAAAAATCTCGTCTTGTGGAGTTGTAGAAATACGATGTAGGGTTTTATTGTGGGCTTTTATCGCCCTATTTATCGCGTTAGAAATTACCTAGGGTCGTAAATCGTTTCTAGAGGTTGATCAACCGTGTTTTTAACCTAGAATATATCGAGTAGAATCCGATGTGCCAAATCCTGTGATTTATTTCCTAGTGACTCGTTCTTGCGGGTGTTTGTGGGAAAATCCACCGACCGCAAGGTTTGTTTTCCTTTATTAGTGGTCGTGCAACTCTATTGGTGGTTGGGCATCCTGCGGCGACTAGTGGAGTGTATAAGTCTCCCCCGCAATTAGACGGATTTTAACATCTGTGAGGGGTGTGTCCTTATTAGTGAGCACCCTACATGTTTAGATAGAGTTGACCACATGCAGCTAATAAAGTTGTTTTTTTGAGTTTCTTTCTTATGATTTACTCATGCCTTTGTTTTCCCCCTGCCTTGGGTATCTGGCATGATTGGTTGTACGTGACGATTCACGTAAGTTTTATTTCTCTAAATTTGTTTTGTACCTTATTTCAGTACTTTGGGTCCTGGGTTGGTACCCCTTTCGACCTTGTTCATTTGTTTACTTTATTTATTTTCTTGCCACTACTTGTACCTTCTTGCTGAGGTGTTCTGTTTTTTTGGAATGCCTCAGGTTCAGAGCAGTAGCAGATAGTGGAGCTAGTTTTGGTTTTCTGAGCAGCAGTGTTGGCTGTGGTTTTGCACCTCGCCATAGCGAGGTAGTTGTCTTTTTAGTTGTTTTCCTTAGTTCAGACATACCTAATACTGTGGGTTCGTGTCAGGTTATTGACGCCCACAGGATTGTTGATTTTTGACACTTGCTGGCTGTAGTTGTTTCTTATGTTTTGATTTAGATAACTTGCTCTCTGGGGGTGATTCCTTGCTAGGAGTGCATGTTAGGTATTTTGACTTATAAAAAAATCTATTAATAGTAAAGCATCCATGCAATTTCTTTCAAAACTAAGTCACTACTTTCTAGTTAGCGTAAAGACTTTTCATATACTTATTATAAATCTAGAGTCTACATAGCATGAGTTATTCCTTGGGGACATTTATACTCATGTAGGATGTTAGAGTCAATCTAATCAAATATCTTCGGCAAGCGTATAATTATATTGTAGACCGTGGACTAGATGATCCACTAAGCCGAGGGATACAGCTATCTTCTCAACTTAAACGGGATTTTGTTAATGATAACATATGTTTTCTTTTAAAACTGTAGAGTTTGGAGCCCTGCCTGAGCGTCTGCAGTTATCCCCTGCACGACGTGGCATCACGGCGCGTATTTTCCCTTACTCTGATTTAATCTAATTGTTGGGAAAATGCGGGTTGTGACAGTTGGTATCAGAGGGAGGTTGCTTGACAATTGGTCGGGCAACCTTCCCTTGTTAGTGTTAGTTGTTTAGTGTCATGTCATACACACACCGATGTGTCATCAATATGTCTTGGCTGAAGCATGAACACTACACTCATAAGCATGATTAGAAGTATACGGGGCATATTATGTAGTATGGGATGCATAATATGTGTTTGTATATGGATCCACCATAGATGGCAACATGTGAGGGTTATGTAGTATGGGATGCATAACCTCACCACATGAATGCTCATTAGCACGTTTTCTTTTCGTTGCATGCAATTTTATGTAGTATGGGATGCATAACATTGCATGTGTACGCCGCTCATAACATGCATTAAGGCCTTTTATAGAATTCATGGCACCACATGCATAGCATAACATAACATAAGCACAACATGCCAAGCTAAAGATTTACTTGATGACATATGTACACACATGATTTTAAATAAGAGTAAAGGATTCATGCATTCATATCATAGGCATATGAGTCAATAGGATGATAAGATATCATCCTGAGTAGGACATATCATCATCATATAATCCCAGAGCAAGTGACAGCTTTAGCAAGTGTCTTTCAAGTATGGTCTGAACTAGTTTTGTTTGTCCTAGTCGTAATCTAGGATTTTAATTGAGTGATCGTTTGTTACCCTTTTAGAAATGCCGCCTAAGCGTCCTGCAACGAGGTCGACTCCCTAGTCAGAGGGTGAGTCGTCAGGTGCGCAAAGTGATGCGTTGATCGAGAGTCTACGTCAGAGCAACGAGGCTCTGTCAAGGCAAGTGCTTGCGATGCAATCGCAAATGGAATCCTTTTTGTCTGCCGCCCCTGTGCAGTAACCCTTAGTGCAAGACCCTATTGTGGATCGAGTTGTACCCGATACCCCTGCTCCTCTAGTGCCCCCGGTGACACTACCACCAGAGATGAATTTTATTTCACACTTCCAGCGGCTGGGGCCTCCTACCTATGACGGAAGTGCAGACTTTATGGTTTTAGACGATTGGATCATCTCTATCGAGGAGATGTTTTTATATTCGGGGATTGTAGAAGCCCAGAAGGTAATGATTGGGGCCTACCAGTTAAAAGGATTGGCAAAGAACTGGTGGATTCGTGAAAAAGAGAGTCTGAAGGAAGGTTGTTCTTGGGAGTCTTTCAAGAAGATGTTGCTGAAAAAGTTTCTACCCTCGGTCGAGCAGGACCGCCTGATGAATAACTTCCTGTACCTGAAACAGAGACTGCTCACGGTGAGCGAGTACGAGATTGAGTTTAGCAAGTTGAGTAGATTTGCTCCAGATTTAGTAGTTCAGAGGATGGTAGAGTGAAGCGATTCCTTGGAGGACTAAGAAGCGATGTCTAGCAATTGGCATGCGCTTATAGAGCGGAGAATTTTGCAGAGGCAGTGGAAGCCGCACTAAAGGTTGAGGCGATTGAAAATGCCAAGAATCGAGGAGCTGCAGCGAGAAAAGATAAGAGGAAAGGTGCCGAAGACGGAAGCTCTAGGGCATCTGGCCCTCCTTCGAAAAAGAAAGGTGGAGAGATATGCAGTTTCTGTGGTCGATCTGGCCACCCATACGAAAGGTGTTTCAAGAGGACCGCTACCCTGAAGAAGCAGCAGGTGCTCGCCATTCAAGGCGTACCCAAGGGAGAGCTAGTGTGCTCATTTTGTTCAAGGAAGGGTCATGACGTGAGTCGTTGCTGGTTGAAGGATAGAACTTGTTTCCAGTGCGGACATAAGGGACACCAGAAGTCTGCATGCCCTCAGGCTCAGCCCCCATTGCAGCCTACCCCACTCCGAGCTCTACCGCCGCCACCAAACCAGGACAAAGGAAAAGGAAAGTTAAATGTGGTTACTAGAGAGGAAGCTCAGACCTCTACCCAAGTGATATCATGTTAGATTCTAACTTGATTTTTACTCTCGTTGTTTGTTGTAGTTTTCGTTCGTTTAGTTACGTATGCTACGATTATAGGGGAGTTTAAGGTGCGGAACAGGTGGGCGCGCGTACTTTTCGATTCGGGTGCCACCTATTCTTTCGTGGCGAAGAGTTTTGTAGATAAACATCGTTTGAACGTGGATCAATTAGAAGATTCCTTCAACGTCAAGCTTCCTTCTGGAAATCTAGTGACATCAAGTCGAGGAATTCAGAGATGCCCTATTTGTCTAGGCGATTTTCTAGCTTTTGCGGATTTGATGGTATTGGATCTGGCAGACTTTGACGTGATTTTGGGCATGGACTGGTTGTCCAAGTATGATGCAGTCATCCAATGCAAGGCTAAGCGGCTGGATTTCAAGATGGGCAACGGCCAACCTATGAGTGTCTATGGTTCTCAAGGCAAGAGTTCCCTCCTTATTTCTGCGGTACGTGCTTGTCGAGCTTTAGAGTCTGGTTGTGAGGCATATGTTGTTTCTCTGTCGGCTTTGGAACCAGCTTTTGTTACACCACGTCTTGAGGATGTCTCGGTGGTGCAAGAGTATCCAGATGTCTTTCCTGATAGTCTTCCAGGACTTCCTCCTGAAAGAGAGGTAGAGTTTGTGATAGACCTCGAGCCAGGCACTCGCCCTATTGCTAAGGCACCATACCGCATGGCTCCGCGAGAGTTAGAAGAGTTGCGCGCTCAGCTGGATGAGTTGCTGCAGTGTGGTTTTATTAGACCGAGTTCTTCACCTTGGGGTGCTCCTGTTTTGTTCGTTAAAAAGAAAGATGGTTCTATGAGGCTCTGCATAGATTATCGAGAGTTAAATAAGGTAACCATCAAGAACCGATATCTGTTGCCTCAGATTGATGACCTATTTGATCAATTGTGGGGATGCTCTGTGTTTTCGAAGATTGATCTTCGTTCAGGCTACCACCAGTTGAGAGTCCGTGAGGCTGATGTACCCCGGATGGCTTTTCGTTCTCGGCATGGGCATTTTGAGTTCTTGGTGATGTCCTTTGGACTGACAAATGCACCCTCGGCGTTCATGGATTTAATGAATAGAGTGTTCAAGGATTACTTGGACCATTTTGTTATTGTGTTCATAGATGACGTCCTCGTGTATTCCCGCAGTGTCGAGGAGCATACTAAACACTTGCGCTTAGTTTTGTCAACCCTGAGGGAGCACAAGCTCTACGCTAAGTTGAGTAAGTGCGAATTCTGGTTACCCCAGGTGTCCTTTTTGGGCCATGTGGTGGGCAAGGACGGTATTTCTGTAGACCCAACAAAGATTTCTGCTGTGATGGAATGGAAGAGACCTTCTACTCCTAAGGAGATTAGGAGCTTTCTAGGTCTGGCCGGTTATTATAGAATATTCGTGGAAGGGTTCTCTGTGTTGTCTTCCCCTCTAACTAAACTTACCCAGAAGAACACCGCGTTCATTTGGAGCGATAAGTGTGAGGAAGCCTTCCAAGAATTGAAAAAGAGATTGTGTACTGCTCCAGTTTTAACTCTGCCTACTGAAGGACTTGAGTATGCTGTGTATGTAGATGCATCATGCATTGGACTTGGTTGTGTTTTGATGAAAGAAGGAAAGGTGATCGCATACGGATCAAGACAATTAAAAGTTCACGAAAAAAACTATCCCACACATGATTTAGAGTTTGCTGCAGTGATTTATGCGTTAAAACTTTGGAGACATTTATTGTACTGCGCGATGTGCAAGATCTACACAGACCATAAGAGTTTAAAGTACGTATTCACTCAAAAAGAATTAAATCTGCGCCAGCGTAGGTGGTTAGAGTATGTAGCTGATTATGAAGTGGAGATCCTTTATCACCCGGGAAAGGCTAATGTAGTAGTCGATGCTTTGAGTAGGAAGACAGCTGAAATCTTCAATTTATCTATGCAATCCCTGGTGGAAGAATTCTTATTAATGGACATTGAAGTTGGGAGTAGTTCGATGCCTTCCAGTTTGGAAGCAGAAGAGCCCTCTTGGATTTCCCTTACTAGAGTGCACTAGAAGGATGATCCTGATTTGCTGCACCTCTGGGTTAGAACTGAGAAAGGAGAGTTACCTGATTTTTCTTTGGATGAGTTAGGTACTCTGAAATATCGAGGTAGATTTTGTATCCCGGCCATTGGTGACATTCGGGCTAAGATTTGTCAAGAAGCTCATGGTTCCAGTATTTCCTATCATCCTGGATCCACCAAAATGTATAAAGATCTAAAGCAAATTGTTTGGTGGTCGGGAATGAAGGGTGATATAGCTAAGTTTGTGTCAGAATGTTACACGTGTCAGCGTGTTAAGGCAGATCATAGGAGGCCTGGTGGTAAACTGACACCGCTAGATATTCCACAATGGAAGTGGGAGAGTATATCAATGGATTTCATTACCGGTCTACCAAAATCTCCCCGTGGGCACGATTCGGTTTGGGTGATAGTCGATAGGCTGACTAAGTGTGCTCACTTTGTGCCATTTAAGATTGGGTATTCTATGAAAAAGATCGCTGAATTATATCTTGAAGAAGTTATTAGATTACATGGTGTACCTGTCAGCATCGTGTCAGATCGAGACTCCAGATTTACGTCTCGTTTTTGGAAGAGTTTACAAGAGGGGTTGGGTACTGATTTAAGGTACTCCACCGCCTATCATCCGCAGACGAATGGTCAGACGGAAAGAGTGAATCAGATTGTAGAAGATATGATCAAGTGTTATATTTTGGATCATGGTGGTGTTTGGGATGAGCGTCTCAGACTCATGGAATTTGCTTACAATAATAGCTATCAAGAGAGTCTGCAGATGGCCCCGTTTGAGGCCTTATATGGGAGGCGTTGTAGAACTCCCTTGTTTTGGGCTGAAGTTGGTGAGAGGCCGTTGCTAGGTCCGGAAGCCCTTGAGGAGATGAATTGTGCTGTAACTCATATTCGTGAGAAACTTCATGTAGCACAAGATCGTTATGAGAAATATGCTAATCGACGAAGGGTCGATCTGGAGTTTGCTGTTGGGGACTTGTTTTTTCTGAAGGTCTCTCCGATGCCAGGTGTTAAAATATTTGGAAGGAACCACAAGTTGGATCCCCGGTATGTGGGACCTTTTCAAATTCTGGAGCGCATCGGAGTGTCAGCTTATCGACTGGATTTGCCTGCTACTTTCCCTGGTGTCCATGATGTGTTCCATGTGAGCCAGTTGCGGAAGTGTGTTCGTAATGGTCGTCAAGTCCTTGATTCGGTGCCCCAGATTCAGCCCAATCTTTCGTTTGTGGAAGAGCCTGTCCGCGTTTTGGAATCTCTAGATCGAGTGTTGCGGAGGAAGACCATTCCTATGGTCAAAGTTCTTTGGAGAAACCAGGACGTCGAGAGCGCGACGTGGGAGTTGGAATCAGCGATGAGAGAATCTCATCCGCACCTCTTCGCCTAGTTCTGGTATGTTTATATGTTTTAGGTTGTGTTTGATTTCTTTGCTTTTGTTAGATTTTGGATTTGTATTAAGTTTCGGGACGAAACTTCTTTTTAGGGGGAGTGACTGTAACTCCCCTGATTTTTTAGATGATTTTGTTTGGTTTTGGTATCGTCATATTTATGACGTCATGGCGTTACTTTTAACGTCGGGTTGACGGCGCATCGCCGATAAGGCATTTTCGCGTCCGTTCGGTCGAGTCGGCCAATTTCTTGGATTTTTGTCGAAATCAGAAAATATTTCTATGAGGTTTAAGTTGAGTAATTTTAAACTTGCCCGTCAAGTTTCGTCGCAATCCGAGCATTTTTGGAGTCTCGGCGCGCGATTGAAGTTTTGAGTATTTATGTCATTGTATTTGGAAATTTTTATCTCAGGAATGACTCGTCAGATTTAGGTTTCGAATTCGTTGTTGGGTTCATCCCGTCAATTTTCTCCTCGAGCGTTCTCCCTTTGACTCTAATCGATCCTAGTTGTTTTCTCGAGTCCTATACGTATTTTGGCAAGTTTCTATGTAAATCTCGAGAGTTCAAGCCTTTATCTCGACCGTTTTATTATTATTATTTTTGTGTCGGTGTTCGGGCGCTATTTAGAGGGTCAAATAGGAGTGGTATGGAAAAAATGGTCAACATGAAATTTGTTCGTCTCGACGGGATCTACAACTTTCATGTTGACCACTTTTCGATTTGAGGTCATCTTGAACCCTTATTCTCATTTATTCTGCTGGAACTCGTGTATGGTGCTCCTACTCGAGTATATAGACTCCTACTCGAGTATATGGACTCCTACTCGAGTATATGGACTCCTACTCGAGTATATTTGAACTCCTACTCTAGTATGTATTATTCTACTCGAGTATGTATGCTTCTACTCGAGTATGTATGCTTCTACTCGAGTATGTATGCTGCCACTCGAGTATTCCTTTCCTGTCAGCGTTAGAGAGCCGTTTTGATGGTCAAAACGGCATCGTATCAAAACATGGTCAACATGAATTTTTTCGTCTCGACGAGATCTACAACTTTCATGTTGACCACCTTTCGATTTGAGGTCATCTTGAACCCTTATTCTCGTTTATTCTGCTGGAACTCGTGTATGGTGCTCCTACTCGAGTATATAGACTCCTACTCGAGTACATGGACTCCTACTCGAGTATATGGACTCCTAATCGAGTATATTTGAACTCCTACTCGAGTATGTATGCTTCTACTCGAGTATTTATGCTTCTACTCGAGTATGTATGTTGCCACTCGAGTATTCCATTCCTATCAGCGTTAGAGCGCCGTTTTGATGGTCAAAACGGCATCGTATCAAAAAATGGTCAACATGAATTTTGTTCGTCTCGACGAGATCTACAACTTTCATGTTGTGCACTTTTCGATTTGAAGCCATCTTAGATGCCTATTTTTGATATTTCCGAGGTTGTCCCTTTTAAGTTGAAATTTTTTATAAAAGGAAAAAAAACTATATATATACTTTTCTCTTAGGTTATTAGAATATAACTTCATCTTCTCCGATACTTCTATTCCGAACCAGACCAGTGGCGAGAGATAAGTTTCTCCATTTCGTGAATCTTCCGGTGGCCGCCGACGGAGCTCCGGTGCTCGGAATCTTCAACCCATCCTAGATCCGGAAAGCTCTCACCGAGAGCTACGCTATCGTGGTAATTTCTTCCTCTTTCCGTGAGTTTTCTTGTTAGGGTTTTTCGGCCCTAACCCCTTTTCTGCCATTGTTGTTTAGATTTCAACTTCTCCTGAGTTCTTTTGCCCCGATCTACGGCGTGGAACGATTCAGAGAACGTTTTCGGTGCAACCAAGGCAAGTAGTGGTTTTCCCTCCTTCCCTCTCGTCCGATTTCGATTGTAACGGTTAAACTTTAGTTCTCAATCCTTGTGCACTTTTGATATTCGGTTTAGTATGCTTGTTGAGTCTTCCTTATGAGTTTTCTTGGTTTTTATTTAGTTTTTGGCATGAAAAATCTCGTCTTGTGGAGTTGTAGAAATACGATGTAGGGTTTTATTGTGGGCTTTTATCGCCCTATTTATCGCGTTAGAAATTACCTAGGGTCGTAAATCGTTTCTAGAGGTTGATCAACCGTGTTTTTAACCTAGAATATATCGAGTAGAATCTGATGTGCCAAATCCTGTGATTTATTTCCTAGTGACTCATTTTTGCGGGTGTTTGTGGGCAAATCCACCGACCGCAAGGTTTGTTTTCCTTTATTAGTGGTCGTGCAACTCTATTGGTGGTTGGGCATCCTGCGGCGACTAGTGGAGTGTATAAGTCTCCCCCGCAATTAGACGGATTTTAACATCTGTGAGGGGTGTGTCCTTATAAGTGAGCACCCTGCCTGTTTAGATAGAGTTGACCACACGCGGCTAATAAAGTTGTTTTTTTTTGAGTTTCTTTCTTATGATTTACTCATGCCTTTGTTTTCCCCCTGCCTTGGGTATCTGGCATGATTGGTTGTACGTGACGATTCACGTAAGTTCTATTTCTCTAAATTTGTTTTGTACCTTATTTCAGTACTTTGGGTCCTGGGTTGGTACCCCTTTCAACCTTGTTCATTTGTTTACTTTATTTATTTTCTTGCCACTACTTGTACCTTCTTGCTGAGGTGTTCTGTTTTTTTGGAATGCCTCAGGTTCAGAGCAGTAGCAGATAGTGGAGCTAGTTTTGGTTTTCTGAGCAGCAGTGTTGGCTGTGGTTTTGCACCTCGCCATAGCGAGGTAGTTGTCTTTTTAGTTGTTTTCCTTAGTTCAGACATACCTAATACTGTGGGTTCGTGTCAGGTTGTTGACGCCCACAGGATTGTTGATTTTTGACACTTGCTGGCTGTAGTAGTTTCTTATGTTTTGATTTAGATAACTTGCTCTCTGGGATGATTCCTTGCTAGGAGTGCATGTTAGGTATTTTGACTCATAAAAAAACCTATTAATAGTAAAGCATCCATGCAATTTCTTTCAAAACTAAGTCACTACTTTCTAGTTAGCGTAAAGACTTTTCATATACTTATTATAAATCTAGAGTCTACATAGCATGAGTTATTCCTCGGGGACATTTATACTCATGTAGGATGTTAGAGTCAATCTAATCAAATATCTTCCGCAAGCGTATAATTATATTGTAGACCGTGGACTAGATGATCCACTAAGCCGAGGGATACGGCTATCTTCTCAACTTAAACGGGATTTTGTTAATGATAACATATGTTTTCTTTTAAAACTGTAGAGTTTGGAGCCCTGCCTGAGCGTCTGCAGTTATCCCCTGCACGACGTGGCATCACGGCACGTATTTTCCCTTACTCTGATTTAATCTAATTGTTGAGAAAATGCGGATTGTGACAACAACCCCGTAACCGGCCAAGTGGGACCCTCCCCAAGTGGCGGGCTCGGGGCATGCTATGAGCGGCGTTTTGATGTGGTTCCGTTCAAGAATGCCCGTGTTCTCGTGCATGTCTATGGAGATTATACATTTATTTATAATATATATACATTTATTATATATATATGTATATATTTATATATTAAATAAATATATATATATTTAATATGTATATATACTAATACATTTTTGGGGGAGGAAAAAGGGTGGGGGCAGCGGCTAGACAAAAAAAGAGAAGAAAAAGGTGTGGGGGGGGGATCGGGTGCAGCAAAAGTAAGAGAGTAAAAAGGGGCAGGGGAGATAGGGCACGGGGAAGAAGAATGGAGGGGAGGATTTTCGTTCTCTCCCGACGCCGCCTGGAGCAGGGGCTGCCCGACCCCGAGCCCTTGTTCTCCTCCATCCCCGTCGCCGCCTGGATCCGCCGAAGCCCGAGCCACCTCCCTCCTCTTTTTCTGTCCAGGCCGCCGCCGCAAGGAGGAGCACAACCCGAGCCTCCTGCTTCTTTCGTCTAGGCCGCCGCCAGCAAGGGGGAGCTTAGCACGACCCCCCTTCCACCGTTTCCTATCCAGGCCGCAGCAAGGGGGAGCATAGCGCGACCCCCCTTCCACCGTTTCCTATCCAGGCCGCCGCAAGGGGAAGCATAGCCCGAGCCCCTTCTATTCATCAGAATGATACTTCAAGACTGTGCCAGGTAATGGGGACCAATTTAGGCCAGTAGAGCTGTTTATTCAAGACATTATGGGAGCGTGTCCTTGAAAGAATCCATGTATCTGTTGACATTTGGTCATTCATAAGTTTTAAATTTCTCAATGAAAAAATCCCTCCTCTTTTCCTCTATTGTATACAGTATCTACTTCTTTTTGCAACATGTTCTCATTTTTAGAAGTTCTTTTTGCCTCAGAAATTTTACAATCAGAGCTATCTGATATTTTTATCTACACCTTGTAGTTTCTGCATTTTCAGGATACATATCTTGGTTTGTCGCTGGGTATACATGCTGATCTGTACATAATTGAATACTATAAATTGCTAAAAAAATAACAATAAGCATGAAGTTTCAGCAGCTTATTATTCTAAAGATTTATTTGTTTCAAATTAAAATAAAATACTCTGTCTAGCATAATGTTTGTATTATTTTGGCGGTGTCTTTCTTCTCTCCCTTTTTGTTGAGGAGTTTGTTCTCTAACTATGACATTATTATCAAAGTGTTTTGATTAAATTTTAGGGATGAATTGCATCAGAAGTATCATTCTAGGGGTGCATTTTTGAATGATTGATGAAGTTTTTTGTCGCGAATGCAGCTCCTAAAAAAGATGTTGGCCTGTCAAATTGCGAAAACTGCATCACCGGTTGAGCACCTTTGCCTAGAATTGCAACAGGTCAGTTATTAGCTTAAGATTCAAAGGCCCTTCTCATATCATAAATCTATTTTGTTACTTGAACTTAGATTGATTTATCCAATTTTTATGTTCAATAGGTTATACATGTCCTTACTCTATATATCTATATCTATATATCTATATCTATATCTATATATATATATATTTCAAAAAGTCCCCACCCCCACCACACACACACACACACAAATTGAAGGTCTATTGAGCTGACGATAGAGTATTACCAAAGGAAGTTTTTCTTATTTAATTTAATATGTATATACATATATTATGAGTTTATAACATATGATATGATTCTCAAATATTATTATCCTGAATCATATAGCCTCTTTTGGGTGAATTTAGCTTGGCAGAATTGGGGAAATATGCATTAGTGACTCTCACTTGCCATCTAATGGTTTTCATGTTATTGAGATCAAAACATTCAATTACAAAATTCATATGATGCACTTACTTTTTCTACCACTTAACATTATAGGCTTGTTAGGAAATTTGGATAGAACACTTTGATAATTATGAAAAAACTCTTAGGCTTCATTTGGTTCGGCGGTGGTGGGTCGATCCAGCGGGTGGAAACGGAGTGTTCGAACCGGAGGGGGGAGGTGGTTGCTCCAAACGGAGCTTTTTGGTGGCGTTTCTCAAGGGGGGGCGGGTGGAAACGGAGCAAATGCCGCCGGAGGTTCATTTGTTTTTCCTCCTTCCGGCGACGTTTGCTCAAAACGGAGCAACGAAACGCCCAAACAAATGAAGCCTAGACATGTTTCTAGCTTGTTCATCCAGTTAATAGCACTTACAATATACCTTGTATAACTACAGTTAGAGAACACTTGGGCTCCGTTTGGCACTGCTTTTTTGCTCCGGTGAGTTTGGACAAAAACAACATCGCCAGAGAATGTATGTTTGGCATGACAACGGTTATGACCACCATCAAAAAAGAAAACTAGTTTTGAACATAAAACTAGATGTATTTCCTTAAGAGAGGTCGGACGTTCATGAACGACGGTTCATAACCACCGCGTTCGTGACCGCCACCGCCGTGCCAAACAGAGTCTTAATCTAGTGACAACAAACAACATGAAAAACATGAATGTGTTTATAGGTTATGACTTTGTATTTTTTGGGGCAAGATAGATATATATTATTATGTTAATGCGTCAATTCTTTGTTTATAATAAATCTTTTAAAGGATACTTGTGTACTCTTAACCAATTTTCATGCAGCCTTAAATTCCCGTTGAATAACTTTTTTGGAGTGTCTTTCTTGGTGTGTTTTCATAACATTATTTATTTCTAGAAAATTTAATCTTATAATGCATATTTTTGTCAGCTTGGGGTACCTTTGTGTTTAAAGGATACATGAAAGTATGTGATTTGAGCAATAATTTAACTCTACCTATTGCAAGTGTTTAAACAGTGGGTTGAAGACCGAAGATTTATGCAGGCATGTGTTTTTACAAACTCCTTGTTTTCTTAATTACTTCTTCCAATTGTCCTCCGATAGTCAATTTTTTTCAGAATTTAGTTTTTCAAGGCTCTTTATGTATGTTATTTGTTGGTAAATGTAGAAATATAACTTTCTTGTAGGGAGAAATGCAACAGCTGCGGGATAAGCTCACTGTAGCAGAGCGGACTGCTAAATATGAAGCTCAACTAAAGGTATTTTTACCCTTGCTTTTTACGAGTTTACCTTGCTATTGCATAGTGAAGCATTTATCAATGAGAATCTGATTTAAAATCATTTTAATTTGGTTGGGAAAATATCATCTGCGACTGCAAGTACTCGAAGAGGGCTTGAAAATGTCAACGGGTAGCGTTCAACGCACCAACTCGGAGAGTAAGAGTGTAAGCAATGGTTCTTCACGTAGACAATCATTGGGAGTGTAAGCAATGTTTTGAAGAGGGCTTAAAAACATGCTTGAATGTGAAGTTTAAGAATGAATTTTGCTAGCCCACCCTACATTTTCATGATTAATCCTAGTTCTTTCTGCCAATATTCGTGAATACAAATTACATTTGCTTAGATATTAGACTGTTTATTTATGCATTCTATGTTGTTTGAATTGCTGATTTGAACTTTATATCCCAACGGTCTGATGATTTCATTTAATAGGGCACAATAAATTTGTCTGATTCACCATTTTTTGCAGGGTTCCAGGTCTGCCACTCGCTTGGAGGAGGAACTGGCTCAGGCATGGGGACACTGCTCATATCTAAGATCAGGGAAGAATATCCTGATCGAATGATGCTCACCTTTTTCGTCTTCCCTTCGCCAAAGGTCTCTGACACTGTTGTCGAGCCATACCTCTATGACATTTGCTTCTGCACTCTCAAGCTAAGCACACCTAGTTGTAAGCATCAACTCCTTCTCTTGAAGTTTTGAAACTTTCATTTTTTTTCTTCAATCATTTGCTAACTGGGATTTCTAACTCAGTCGGTGATCTCAACCACTTGATCTCGGCCACCATGAGCGGAGTTACATGCTGCCTCCGGTTCCCCGGGCAGCTCAACTCCGACCTCTGGAAGCTCGCCGTCAATCTCATCCCCTTCCCTCGCCTCCACTTCTTCATGGTCGGCTTCGCTCCACTGACATCTTGTGGGTCTCAGCAATACCGTGCGCTCACCATTCCCGAGCTCACCCAGCAGATCTGGGATTCAAAGAACATGATGTGCGCCGCCGATCCCATGCACGACCGCTATCTCACTGCGTCGGCAATGTTCAGGGGGAAAATGAGCACCAAGGAGGTGGACGAGCAGATGATCAATGTGCAGAACAAGACCTCGTCCAACTTCGTGGAGTGGATAATATTTCGAAGCCTTCACCCAATGGTCTTCTGAATAGGAGAACATCATCCTTCCAGTTTAGATCTCCCCTCTCAAGTGGCTCTAGCACTGTGTTGAAGCATGCAAAAGGGACATCAAAGTCATTTGATGGTGGAAGTAGGTCATATGATAGCAATAAAGTCCTTGCCAATGGGATTACTTTTTCACTCAACATGTATTACTGTTTCTGACTATATTGATTTGCAACAGAACTTTATTAATCTATTGTGGTGGTCCAGTGTGCTGTATTGTGAATAACTTCTTTTCAGTTATTATATATGTAAATATAGATTTTCGGAGTACAATAAATTTATGAGTTCTTTTATTAAATGCAATTTTGTGAAATTATCAGTTCAATTTTTGGGTTATTTATATGCCTCTATTTCAAACACTTATAGTGATTTCCAAACATGTCATTATACGTTACGCTCAACATCCTTTGACAGCATTGGCGTTTATTTTTAAAAAAAATCACAATTTTTTGACAACAGTTTAAAAGTGTTGCCTTTGTAGCTTTTGACAATGTTTTTTAATTATAACAGTACATGTCAATAGTTCTAAAATGTTGCAATAGGTCAACCAAAAAACTGTTGCCTATTCTAAGGGTTTAGGCAACAGTTTTTGTTTAGTGTTGCCTAAAGGTATGAAAACTGTTGCCTTAGATCTTTGGCAACACGCCTATTTGAGGCACCCCTATGGCAACAGTTTTTGATGTTTTGGCAACACTTTGCAGTTTTAGGCAACAGTTTTCAAGTGTTGCTAAAGGCCGGAAATGGTGTAGTGAATCCATCAAAAAAAAAAATAACTAGCAGCTAGCAAGGTATCCAAAACCATCAATCGTATGGGCGTCAAAAATCTGACACGAACCTACATAAAATAGAAGTATGTCTTAACTAAACAAACAAACTAAAACAACAAACTACCTCGCTACGACGAGGCAAAAACCAAAGCCAAAACTGCAGCACTGAAACTCCAAAACCAGCTCCGTTATCTGCTACTACTCTGAACCTGAGGTACTCCAAAGACAGAACACCTTAACAAAAATATAAAAATAATGGCAGAAAGAAAAGCTAAAATAAACAAAGGTCAAAAGGGGTACCAACCCAAGACCAACAGTATTGAAGTAAACTACAAAAGTAAAGCATCAAACAAGGAAAAAAATAACACTTACGTGAATCGTCACATACATCGAAAAATATACCAGATGTACAAGGCTATAAGGTGACAAATAAAAGGAAATCATAAGGAAGAAATTACACAACCTTTATTAGGAACTTGTGGTCTACTCTACCCCTAAACATGGGCGAAGTGGTCACTCAGCTAGACCCACCCCTCACGATTATAATATCCGTCTAATTGCGGGGGAGTCTCATACCCTCCACCATACACTACAGATGCCCCAAAACCCGGTAAACTTCCATGAGGTGCCAATAAAGGGAACAAACCTTGCGGAGGTGGTTATGTACACTAACTCTCGCAATCAAGAAAACACAAAGAAACCACAACACATATATCTCGAGACTTGCACATCGAATTCTACTGAACATTCTAGATTAAAGATGTGGTTTATCGACCTCTAGGAAGTGTTATAAGGCCGATATCAATTCTAACACGATCAACAATGATGGATAATGCGATTAGAGCTGCTAATAAAACACTTCAAGAATGAATAAACATGGCCCGACAAATTTAAGGTTTACCATGACAAGATCTTATAACATCAAGTGATTATTAAGGAAGATTAATTACTGTGATACCTCGGTGGGTAAAAGTGTAGAAATTTAACAAACATGAAAAACTTAACATTTACCATTAACCGAAGAAGTGGAAACGAGGGTAAACCACCACTTGCCTTGGTTTTACCGGAAACATTCACTGAATTACTCCACGCCACAGATCGGGGCAAAAGAAGACGGGAGGAGTCAATATCTGAACAAAAATGGCCGAAATAGAAGTTATGGTCGAAAAACCATAAAGAGAAAACTCAAGGAATGGGGAAAGTTTTACCACGATGGCGTAGCTCTCGACGATAGCTTTTTGGATCAACGATCGATTCACGATTTCGAGCACCGAATCACCTTCGGTGGTCACCGGAAGGAGTATGGACGGATAACCACTTACCCACTCACGCCACTCTGGTTCGGGAGGTCGAAAATAATTTCGGTCGATTAATAGATGAAGAAGTGGTAGTTATTTATACTTAGGGTCAAATCAAAATAACCGCTCTTAAAATAAGATTGGGGTCGGCTGAACCTTGTTTCTCGAGAAGTAAAAGGGACTACTCGACTACTGGAAGGACTACTCGAATACCATAGAAGGAGTACTCGAGTACTGGAAGAACTAATCGAGTACTGGAAGAACTACTCGAATACCAGGGAAGGACTACTCAAATACTGGAAGAACTACTCAAGTATTAGAAGGACTACTCGAGTACAGCAAGTGCTATGATGCGCGTAAAATACGGCAAGCGTACCGGTCGCACAAGTAATAAAGTTGGGAATGAATCCCCGGATGTCGGTCTCTTGAGGAATGCAATTGGCGTCGAACGATTTAGACTCTAAAACTATCGTTATGAGAGTTAATTGAAATAAACAGAAAAAGAAAGGGGCTTTGGTTGGTGGTCTTACGACCGATTACACTAATGTAAACTATGCGGGTCGCAATCACCGCTTCTCAAGGCGAGATGGATGTAGCGGCCGCGATGCCGTACTTCGATTGGCGAGTGGACGGAAGTCTAGCGAGTGAGGTGATTAGTGCGGAGCGAGCTTGAGTGAAACGAACGTGTGGAGTGGAGCGAGATGGAGCGAGGCGCATCAAAGAATAAATCTCTAAAGCAAGATGGAACACAACCAAACAAAATAACACTAGAAGTTGATGTTCATTACAAGCACAAACATTCCATACAACAAGAAAAGAGAGAAAATGCAAAACCACGAGATTGAATATCCACCGCGGTTGTTGGCCGGAGGTGCGGGTTGTCAATCCGCTTCCAAGCGCAGTCTGAGGAGGGCTTCCGTTACCACCGAGCTGTCACCTCGAGGGCCTGTAACTCTGTTCTCTAGGTATGCTTCGTCTTCTTCCTTGGTGGAAAGCTCGGAGAAGAATGCTTCAATGGCCGGGAGGATCACCGGAGGATGCGGAATGCTTCGGAATCACCGGAGAAGGTTCTCCCGTTGGTAGGAATGAAGGTGGAGGTGAATGGGACTGCTGGAGGGCGAAACGGCGGACTGGCGAAGGTTCCGTAACGATGCTCTCGCCCTAATTCGCGGAACAACGTATTTATAGCTTGCAGAATAAATAGGGCGCATGACCACTGGCGCACGACCAGTGGTCGTGCGCGACCAAGGTCAGCGCCCGTGCGTGAGCAACCAGTAGACCTGCATCAGAAAATTAGTGGTCGCGCACGATCGGCAGCGCACGATCAGTGATCGTGCGAGGCAATGCTGATGATCGTGCGGAAATAGCCAGACAGTCTTTTGCAAAATGGGTATGACTGCGCACGATCGGCGGCGCACGAGCAGTGGTCGTGCGCGGTATGGCAAGTGATCGTGCGGAAGGTTCAAGACAGAGTTTTCACAAATGAGACCGGGCTGCGCACGATCAGCGATCGTGCGCCAGGAGGTCGATGGTCGTGCGTGGGTAAAAACGCATGACCACTGACTCCTTTGCCAAAAATAGTGAAACGCCTATCCCGAATGCCCTCACGATCCCCAAACCTGCAGGAAAACTGCATGGGACATCGATCGCGGCAGCCACAGCAAACAGTGATAAACATAGCAAGAAAGTAAATGCACACAAGCACAGAAAATGGGCTAAAAAGATGCACAGGGCGTGGAAAACCATAGCGAACCAAAAGGAGTGCAAATGACGCTAAACGGTGTGCAAAGACAAGAAAATGAGCCCAGATGAGTCCGCAAATAGGTATAAAATATGGACTCATCACCACCCCCAGACTTAACTGTTTGCGCGCCCCGAGCAAACAAAACCTAAGCAGACGGGGAAAATGAACTAGCTAAGAAAGAAATTGCAGAACGGAGTACCATGCGAAGTCGCATGCTCGCGTGCATAAAAATAAGGTACAGGAAATTCTTAAGTATACAAAATATTTTATATTTTTCACAATGCGTAACAAAAATTTATTATTACTCCAAAGTAGAATCACGGTGAATCATCCGGTCTTACGCAGGGAGAAAGTAGACAGGCCACTAATGTGAGCATTGCCGAAGACCGGGGCTCAAGATTACCCCCAAAGGAATCCACCAATATCGGAAACCATAAGCTTGCCCGTTCGCACTCTCTCCACGGCACTAGTCAACTCAAGCGCAAGTCCGTAGGACTTCGGGTAATAATGGGGCTTGGGTTACGGTGAGATAAACAATGATAAAAAGAAAGGCTATGCACCTAACCCAAATGAGCTAGCCTAAAAGAATCCCTCGGCAAACCACAATATAACCAGGTGCACCACACCCCCAGACTTGATTTGTACAACATGGGTGTGTGCACCGCCTACTCCAAATCCAAATCTTCTCAAATAAATGTTTTCAATCAAACTTTTTCTTTTTTCTTTTTCTTTTCTCTTTTTCTCTTTTAAATATTTTCATTTTCTTTTTACAAAATCATCACATTTTTCTTTTGGGCACAACCACATATCACAAATACGAATCACCACATCACAACCCAACATAAAATGTAAACTACTAAAGCTCGAATTGGGTGTGCGACTAGGATAGGCTATAAGGCTTTGGTGAAATACTAGTGGAGCTGAATCAAAAGAAGGGTAGGCACAACGGGGCTAGCAAGGGCGAAGTTAGGAATGGGTACAAAGCTCAACCGGACCAAAAGGTGGCCTACATCACTCTCACGCTAGACTAACCGTGTACCAATGCCTCAAGAATAGCTTGGGGCAAGTTCTTTGCAACCGAGAAAGATAATCCTTCCTCCCGACTCAAGCAATACGAGTCTAGTGGCGGCTACACACATTCCTACGCTACCGTTTGATTCACACCGGATTCACCAACTTTTGAGTAGAATAAAAGAATTTACGCAGATAGAAAAATATAAACTATAAGCATACAGAAAAATTAAATCTACTCGAATTTCTTCACAAAACGAGAGCAGTTGACGAGAAACACAGCAAGGCCAACATTTTACTCCGTCGCACAATCCTCAACTAGCACAGAAATTTTCCAAATCGAACAAAGATACAGGTTCAACTCGTGACACGCAAACCGCTAAGCTCGCGCTCAAGTGGGTGCAGTGGTGTGCAACAGGAGTCTAACACAATGAAGCAAAAAGGAAAACTACTGGCATGCGAAATTAAATGTGCTCGTGGAGTGCACAAGCGGCTCTTCCCCCCAGACTTGAATGAAAACATAAGCAAGAAAAATAGACATTCGACCAAGGAATGAAATCTGAAGCGAGAGAGAGTACCAATGCTCCAAAGAGGGGAGCATGCCATAAGATTGCGTGATGATTCGCGGGAGTTGCTGCTTCGCACAAAAGATAAGCTGAACCTGCGAATTAGGCCGAACAACAGAAAATACAAAAAAGATAGAAAACATAAAATAAAATAAGACATAAACAAGGGGACCAAAAGGTCCAAGCGTGGGTTGTCTCCCGAATAGCCCTTTTGTTTACCGTCCTTAAGGTGGACCAAATACCTGTATTAGCAGTTGTATATAATGTTTATGCAGCAAAATAGATAAATAACGACCAAAAATAAAATAAAATAAATCGGACAAACAAGAAACACAGATTCTGAAGACACAAATGCAGAGGTAGTTGTGGGGTGGAGGAATTGCACTCATTCCTCGTCGCTGCTGTCGATCTCAACGGGCGGCGGGCGAGGAGCGGGAGCGGAACGAACTGGCGGCGGAGGGATGCTCAGGCCACCACGCAACGCCTGCTGATATACCAAGTTTTGCACCCACAACTGGGAGGCCTCGATGTCCGCAAGGCGCTGATTTAGAAATGGAATGTTCTGACCCTGCGCAGCACTGAAATGAGGGTCGGGCTGCCTCTCCGGCTCAGCAGATGGTGGCCGAGAACGACGTGGTTGAGTGCCTCCTGCAGCTCTCCGCCTACCTATGGCGGAAGATTCTGGAGCAACTATATCCTCGTCCTCCTGCAAAGCTCCTCGGGCGTCACATGGCATAACAATCTCGAATCGACGATCGGATCGCATCCCAATAACACGCAGCAGATGAAAACTGACCATGTTGGCTCGGGTGATGACAGAAGGGGTGGTAACCTGCTCCATCGGCGGCAAACTATCCCAAACTCCCAAATTCTTGGCGATGCGAGTGATGTAATAAGCACCACCGATCGCACCGACGAGGCGATATGTAGCCTCATGATGGAAGAATGTCGCCAGCATATAACCAAGGTGGATGGGTTCCTGACGGAGCATGCTATAGAGTGAAACTAAATCCTGCCACCCAACCACATTCTGACTAAGTGACCGCGCCGTGAGTGAGTGGTTATGAAGATGCTGAAGATACCGCAAGGCAGGGGAAATGATCTTGGTCGACTTGGCCTTCCGAGCCACATACTCCTCGTCGGAACCGGTAATTTCGCGCCAAGCAGACCCATGGGAGGACCCTTCAGGGAAGCCGGAGCCTAAACCATGTGGTTCCGAGGCATCTGAGTAGAATCCAGCTCGGACGCCAAGCTCATGGATGGTCATGGAAATGACCCATCCCCGAATCCGGAAGGAGCATTCAACAGGGCGATAGCCGCGAGTGTCGCATTCCCACTCAAACGTGGAGAGGAACTCCAAAGTGAGCTCTTTGAATCCGGGTTCGCGGCACTCGAAAACGTGGCTCCACTTGTCAAATGAGTAGAGGTGGAGGATAGAATCCGCAAGAACACTGCCGTCGCCAATGGACCTTAACTCCTCCCAGTCCACAAGACGCTGAGGGAGGAAGGGTTTGTTCTTCAAATTAGTAAACCGGCGCTGGTGGGTGTCCTTCTGAAATGCCGCCATCCTCTGCAGCACCTGAGCCGGAGTGGAGCGCTGGTAGGCGTTGACAGCCCTGCGGTTAGAGGTAGAAGCCATTGCAAGAGGAAGATACGGTGGAGCGAGGAGGGAAGAAATCTCCCAGAGATTTGCCGGAGAAGAAGAGGGGGACGGAAGCTCGAGAAAATGACGCACGACGAAAGCTCGGGAGCGGGGAATTAGGGCGCACGCTCGGCACAGCCCGAGCGGTCTTTTTATAAAAACTGGGCCGACCGCACGATCACTGATCGTGCGCGATACTTAAAAATTACAAGCCGCCAATTTTTGTACCAAGATCGCTCGGATAACGCTGAGGGTGCGCTAGGGAGATATAGAAATGAGGCAAAGCTACCGCAAGCATTTTTAGACTAAAAGGCAAGAATATATAAGATGAGATGAGAAAAGTGGAAGAAAATTGCCCAAAAATTCTAAAAAAAAAGAAAAAGAATACGCTACCTAGATAACTATTGGGTTTTCTGTCTCCCAACAGGACTTATTCAAATTCTCGACATTGCTTAACTGATTGGCGTATGGAAATGGAAATGCCCAGGCAATTGTTCTTGCTCGCGTGTTGGTAGCGGGTACCGGTATGGAGACAGAACAAATGCCCCACTGCCTGTATAAGTACACCTGCCGAGAGTGTCAGGCATGGGTAAGACATAACTTGTGAAGTTCTTCATCTCCAACTCCACCTGCATCTGGTTGCTAGCAGACATAGGCCGCATTACAAGCCCGTGCACTGGTTGAACCGGTTCCAAGATGGAATCCTGCAGGGAAGTGGAAACAAGAACAGGGTCAAGAAATAAATCAGAAGAATAACATAAACAATCCTTAATCTTGGAAATGATCCCGGAATCATCTCCCGTTGGTGGAATTGCAGAAATATGAACACCACTGTCCAGGATGGTGCAAGAAGTTCCTAGCGCAGCATCCATTTCGTCCGCGCATTGGACATCCTCACATGGGGTGAAGGTAGCAACCTCAACCACGGAAAGGTCCTCCTCGACCGGATCTAACAAAAAGTTGAGAGTGCTAGTTTCCACCTGCGAATCAGCCTCAACAGAAACATCAAAAAAAGAATGAATACTATGCAAAGCGGAAGGCGGAGGTACAGAACTCAACGGGGAGTCAAGAACTGTCTCTTCGCAACCGGACTCGATGCTAGGTGATGCATGTTCATCAGAAGTATACGTATCCATGCCGGGATTGGGATCGACACAAGCATCAGGGCATGTACCGGAAGTGCTTTCTCCAAAACATGGAGATGGCATCGATGCATATCCCGAGACTGAAGGGGTGCTGCCCACGGTGGAAGTGGGAATAATCCGGAAGTCCGGCTCATTATCCACTTCCAATTCAGCTAAATAAGCAGTGCAGTCCTTCAATGCATGATCCCAGCTTCGACAAAAGATGCACTGCTTAGCTGGCTTCCGCGGTGAAGCGTTTGCTGAAGCTGAGAAAAAGTAGTGCGGTAATGGCTCCGCTGGTTGGTGGATGACCGGCTTATGTCTACGAAATGTAGAGTCGTGAATTTCCTGGGAACTATACTTCTGGGGACATCGATCACTTGCATGCGAGATATCTCCACAATGAGGGCAACGAATATTGAAATTGGCCCACATTGCGGAAATATCAAAGTCAAACGGAAGCAACTACTTTGCAAAGATTCATCGCGCAAAACTTACAATTCCAACAATGAACTACAGCAGAAGAGAAAAGAAATGAAACAGAGCAAAACAAATTAACTCGAATACCAATATTTTCAGAAATCCTCAGTCGTTCCACAGTTACATTCCCCGGCAACGGCGCCAAAAACATGATGCACGTAAAATACGGCAAGCGTACCGGTCGCACAAGTAATAAAGTTGGGAATGAATCCCCGGATGTCGGTCTCTTGAGGAATGCAATTGGCGTCGAACGATTTAGACTCTAAAACTATCGTTATGAGAGTTAATTGAAATAAACAGAAAAAGAAAGGGGCTTTGGTTGGTGGTCTTACGACCGATTACACTATTGTAAACTATGCGGGTCGCAATCACCGCTTCTCAAGGCGAGATGGATGTAGCGGCCGCGATGCCGTACTTCGATTGGCGAGTGGACGGAAGTCTAGCGAGTGAGGTGATTAGTGCGGAGCGAGCTTGAGTGAAACGAACGTGTGGAGTGGAGCGAGATGGAGCGAGGCGCATCAAAGAATAAATCTCTAAAGCAAGATGGAACACAACCAAACAAAATAACACTAGAAGTTGATGTTCATTACAAGCACAAACATTCCATACAACAAGAAAAGAGAGAAAATGCAAAACCACGAGATTGAAGATCCACCGCGGTTGTTGGCCGGAGGTGCGGGTTGTCAATCCGCTTCCAAGCGCAGTCCGAGGAGGGCTTCCGGTACCACCGAGCTGTCACCTCGAGGGCCTGTAACTCCGTTCTCTAGGTATGCTTCGTCTTCTTCCTTGGTGGAAAGCTCGGAGAAGAATGCTTCAATGGCCGGGAGGATCACCGGAGGATGCGGAATGCTTCGGAATCACCGGAGAAGGTCCTCCCGTTGGTAAGAATGAAGGTGGAGGTGAATGGGACTGCTGGAGGGCGAAACGGCGGACTGGCGAAGGTTCCGTAACGATGCTCTCGCCCTAATTCGCGGAACAGCGTATTTATAGCTTGCAGAATAAATAGGGCGCACGACCACTAGCGCACGACCAGTGGTCGTGCGCGACCAAGGTTAGCGCCCGTGCGTGAGCAACCAGTAGACCTGCATCAGAAAATCAGTGGTCGCGCACGATCAGCAGCGCACGATCAGTGATCGTGCGAGGCAATGCTGATGATCGTGCGGAAATAGCCAGACAGTCTTTTGCAAAATGGGTATGACTGCGCACGATCGGCGGTGCACGAGCAGTGGTCATGCGCGGTATGGCAATTGATCGTGCGGAAGGTTCAAGACAGAGTTTTCACAAATGAGACCGGGCTGCGCACGATCAGCGATCGTGCGCCAGGAGGTCGATGGTCGTGCGTGGGTAAAAATGCACGACCACTGACTCCTTTGCCAAAAATAGTGAAACGCCTATCCCGAATGCCCTCACGATCCCCAAACCTGCAGGAAAACTGCACGGGACATCGATCGTGGCAGCCACAGCAAACAGTGATAAACATAGCAAGAAAGTAAATGCACACAAGCACAGAAAATGGGCTAAAAAGGTGCACAGGGCGTGGAAAACCGTAGCGAACCAAAAGGAGTGCAAATGACGCTAAACGGTGTGCAAAGACAAGAAAATGAGCCCAGATGAGTCCGCAAATAGGTATAAAATATGGACTCATCAGGCTACTCGAGTACTACTAGGGCTACTCGAGTAGAAGAGAAGACCTAACTCGAGAACAGGATAAGGCCTTCTATAGAGCTACGGGATTACTTGAGTACTAAGGGACGATTACTCGATTACTAGAAGAAGATTACTCGAGTACTAACATAAATTCCTCTCGATAACCAAGCATGCTCTACTCGCTTACTGAAGATAGGTATAAAGAGTACTAGAGGATAATTCTCGAGAACTCCATGTCCACTCGAGAACTGAACAGTAAAATTTTGAAAATTCTTAATTGTCTATAATTTTGGAAGAGAAATCCTGACTCTAATAATTTAGTGGGATAGATGACCCTAAAATCCGACGTACCAATCTTGAGGCACTATCAACAAATGCATACTTAAGCAAAGTCATCACAAGGATTAAAAACACACGCCGAGACCCAAGGATGCTCGGTTCGGAATAAAAACAGATGAGTTCAAAACTTCAAAACTCAAAGCTTCCAACATGGAAACATTCTATCTCTTTAAAAACTCAAAACTGGTTAAACAGACCCAACGAACGCGAAAACACACAAGCGGTGCAACGCTGTTAATAAAAAGAAAGCGGGGTAATGCCCTGACATCATAAATATGATGATACCAAATCAAATAAAATCATCGAAAAATTGGGGGCGTTACAGTCACTCCCCATAAAAGGAAGTTTCGTCCTGAAACTTAACACAACTCCAAAACCAAACTAAAAATAAGAAAATTTAAAAAAACACCAAAAACCTAGAAACATACCAGGACTAAGAGAAGAGGTGTGGATTAGATTCTCTCATTGTCAACTCCAATTCACATATCGCGCTCTCGATGTCATAATTTCGCCAGAGATCCTTAACCATAAGGATGGCCTTTCTCCGCAACACTCAATATTAAGAATCCAGATTACGAATAGGTTCTTCCACAAACGTAAGGTAGGGCTGAATCTGGGGCACCGAGTCAAGGACTTGTTGATCGCTACGGACACACTTCCGTAACTAGCTCACTTGGAAAACATGATGAACATCAGGGAAGGTAGAAGGAAAATCCATCCTATAAGCCGATACTCCGATGCGCTCAAGAATTTGAAAATTTAACACGTACCGAGGGTCTAACTTGTGGTTCCTTCCAAACCTTTTAATTCCAGGCATCAGAGAGACTTTCAGGAAAACAAAGTCCCCAACAGCAAACTACAGATTGAACCTTCATCGATTAGCATACTTATCATAACTCTCTTGAGCTACACAGATCTTTTCTTGAATTTGAGTAACGACACAGTTCATCTACTCAAGGGCTTCCGGGCCTAGCAACGGTCTCTCACCAACTTCAGCCCAAAACAAAGGAGTTCCATATAGCCACCCATATAAGGCCTCAAACGGGGACATCTACACACTCTCTTAATAACTATTATTGTACGCAAAATCCACGAGTCTTAGATGCTCGTCACTAGCGCCACCGTGATCCAATATATAACACATGATCATATCTTCGACGATCTGATTCACCCTTTCTGTCTGAACATTTGTCTGCGGATGATTGGCGGTGGAATACGTTTAATCGGTACCCAACCCCTCCTGTCAACTCTTCCAAAAGCGAGACGTAATTCTAGAGTCTCGATCTGATATGATGCTAACTGGCACTCCATGTAATCTAATTACTTCATCAAGGTATATCTCCGCTATCTTTTTCATAGAATTCCCAATCTTAAAGGGAACAAAGTGAGCACACTTTGTCAATCTATCGAATATCACCCAAATAGAGTCGTGCCCACGGGGAGATTTTGGTAGACCAATGATCAAATCCATTTAAATACTCTCCCATTTCCAACTTGGAATATCAAGCAGTGTTAATTTACCCCCCGGCCTTCTAGGGTCAGCCTTGACACGTTGACATGTATAACATTCTGAAACAAACTTCGCGATATCATTCTTCATTCCTGACCACCAAATAATTTGCATTAGATCCTTATACATCTTAGTGGAACCAGCATGGTAGGTGAAAGTGAGGGTAAGATCTACCTTTACTCTAGAGGGAGGGGGGTGAATAGAGTATATTAAAATAATTTTCCAAATAAAAAATTATTTGCAGTGGAATAATTGATTTAAGTATATGTGTAATGTGCTTACAGTAAATAAAACTAAGATAGCAAGGAAATAAAAAATCACAGCACACAGCAAAGAAAAACACAGCAATCCAGAAGACACAAGGATCTATAGTTGTTCCCCAATCAACCTTGGTACATCCACTCTTCTACCACCATAGGAAGGAATCCACTGTAGGAATAGTTGATCAGGTGTCCTGGGCACCAATGAGCTTTTGATAAGGTGCTCAAAAACCAAACCCAGATTTTTTGATCAGGTGTCTTGCCACCACTGAGTTTTTACAATGTCTTAGAAACCAGCCACAAAAATTTTTGGAGGGAGTTTTGAGAAACCCTTTTACAGCAGAATAAAGAAAGAAAGAAAAGAGTTTGTTGTTCTTCTTTGTCAAAAGTCTAAGAGAAGACTAGTGGATGATGTCTTTAGAGCTCCCCCTGAGATCTGTAATTGTTCAGGAAGAAGAGCATTGCATAGGGTGATAGGTCTTCAGTAACTTTAGATCTCCAGCAAGAGATGATTTCAGCAGTTGCTGAAATATGATGTGTATGGAGTCTTTGATGAAGAAGCCTTTGAACACTTGAATCAAGAGGATCTTGAAAGAGTAGAATAGAAGAAATCTTTTCTGTTTGATGATCTCCTTCACAGTATTATTCCTTGTGTTCTTTATGAATTCTAACTCAGTAATCCTGTAGACTTGTGTCTCTTGAGTCTATTCCTAGAATTCTCTTAATTCCTGATTGATTTCTCTTGTTCTATCTTTTTCAAAAATTCTCTTGAGATATACTGAAAATCTGTCTTTTAGATAGCCGTTAACCAGTCATAAATGACTTCCTTAAATGAAATTTGTCTCTGGAGGAAAGTCTTAAGAGACATTACTTTTTATCTTCCTTGAAATTTGCTCCAGATTAGTTGAAACGACTACAGAATCTTTTGAAATAAATGTTGATAATAAATCAGATTGAATTCCATAACTGTCTGAATTTGAATTCCTAAAATCGTCGATCTCTTCAGAAAATAATCGATTTGAGCAAAACTATCGTCGACCTGAGCTCAGAGATAGAAGCTAGACTGAAAACAGAAATCGTCGACCTGAGCTCAACTATCGTCAACCTGAGCTCAGAGACTTGGATTATAGATAGATACAGAAACGTCGATCTGAACTCGAAGATCGTCGAACCGAGTTCGACGACTCGTTGAACTGAGCACATAGATAGTCGAACTTAGTTCGACGTTTCATCGACCTGAGCTCGACAAAAATTGTCCTAGTCTTCAGCACTTGAATTCTGATCTTAGAAGGTCTTGGGGGAAGCTTTCAAACCTAAGTTCTAACACTTAGACTCATTCTGAATGACCTTTAAGACTATACAATAAGGTCAAAACAATTTCCTAAGAACATAGTGATCCTTGCCCAAATTAGTAATAGGGTGTTCCAACAATCTCCCCCTATTTGGGTTAGGATTACTATTTACAAGACAAATGGAAAATAACAAGCATACAGGTAGAATAAAAAAGCAGAAACAATAATGCAAAGAAAAGAATTTGCAGCATTGCATAAGCACAGATAGAATCACAGCAGACAGTCAGAATTATATATTGTCACCTTACACATTTACTTCTTCGCATTGCCCTTCTTGAATAAGATTTCTCTGTTAGGGTTGAGAGCTTCCTTTTTGGATCTCCTTTCATCACCAACACCTAAGGAGGTTTGCGATTTGGGTCTGGGAACCACAGCTTCTGGGTGAAGCATCATATAGCTTTCTGGATCAAAGAATTTTTTGGATGTGTATCTTTCTAGTTCCTTTTTTCTTTGCTCAGATAAGGTTGTGATGTTTGAAGTGTCTTTTCCATGATCTCTTGCCTTCTTTATCTGATCCAAAGCAGCTAGCTCT
Source organism: Platanthera zijinensis (assembly GCA_039513925.1). Classification (NCBI taxonomy): domain Eukaryota; kingdom Viridiplantae; phylum Streptophyta; class Magnoliopsida; order Asparagales; family Orchidaceae; genus Platanthera; species Platanthera zijinensis. The sequence goes on along the minus strand of CM077085.1, from coordinate 104,093,049 downwards.
TTCATTCTGGCAGTCCAAGATAGTGGATTATTTTATGGATCTTCAAAAGTGACAGGAGTTTCATATCTATTCACTGTATCATCAGAAGGAGGAGTTCTTGAAGCAACAGTATCTTTCAGCTTATAAGGGAAAGGACCAGAAGTTGAGTTAATGGGCCCTTGTCCTTCCCTTTGATATGGATGTTGTCTAAGTTAATCTCTAGAGTATACTCTATAATCTCTTTAGCTTCCTCTATACTGACCTCTTCTAGATTGATAACCTCTATGTTGATATAATCATGATTGAGACCTGTCTTGAGATTGAGAGAAGCTTTGATTTACAGCAGATGAGATCTGAGAAGCAGAACCTCCACCAGTTCCTGTATCTGGAGGAGGGGGATTAAAGTGAGAAGGTCCTTTGTCATACTTATCATACTTCCTCTTTTTCTTCATGGCCTTGAGCTGGTTCTTTGAATATTGCATCCAGGGTTCAAAGATGGGGCAATCATACAGAATATAGTATGGAATATCATTATCATCTTTCACTTTCTCTAGAGGTACCCTCTTCAATGCCTTACTTCTAGCTTTCCTCTTCCTTGCAATGGTTCCAGAGGAGTCATCAAAATCAATTTGGAATTTGTCACTATCTAAACTCTGAGGATTGTCATGTATTTCATCAATCCTTTTATTGTAATCCTTTTGTTGTTTTGATTGATCAGTAGAAATAACAGTAGCAGTAGTAGCAGTGACAGAAGCAGCACTAACAGATGCAACAACAACACCAGGCTCAACAACAGCAGAAACAATTTGGGCAATAGGAGAAACAGAAATAGATACTTCAGCAGTAGATCCTAGAACAACATCATCAGTAGCAGTAGGTTCTGAAAAAATATCATCAGTATCCATAACATCAACAGGATGACTACTTTCCACAGCCTTGAATGACTTGATATATGTAGAAATCTGGCTTGCCTCACAGCTGGAAATAGGCACAATGGCCTTAGTAAGGTCCCCAACTTCGTAAGCTGGAAGAAATCTGCTGTGAAGAGCATCAAAATCTGACAGCAGTGACTTAAAGTCAATTGTGCTGAAGGAAAGCACTGGAGCTGAAGCTATAATTGGAATCTCTTGCAGGAACTCTTCTAGGGAAGGCACCATCTCTTCTTCATGAGGCATCTCCCCCTGCCTAGATTCAGTATACACTAGATCAAGGCAACCCATAAAAGGGACTGCCTGAGGAGGAGAAAGGGAAGAGAGCCTGGCAGATAACTCCTGGATGGATTTTAGGAGTGGAGCCATGGAGGTCTCCAGTAGGACTGTTAGCTAGGGAGCCAACATCCCATACAGCCTATCTGCTAGGGAAGGATGGTCTACTTACTCAAGTGAAACTTGAGTAAAGGTAGAGGAGAGAGTGACAGAGATTGGTGTAGAAGGGGTTGCAGAAGTAGAAATAGAAGATGTGGATGGTAGGATGGATGGTTGAGAGATTGGAATGGTGGAGATGGAAGTTATTGGAGTGGAAATGGATGGGGTGAAGGATGGTTATGCAAGAATATATTGGAGTAGTTGTTGATAGGAGATAGAGGATGATGGGAGATCAAGAGGTGAGGAATGGGAATCATCCATGTAGGAATCATCCAGAAGATTGAAAGATGGAATGGATGAGTCAATATCAAGTGGTGGATAATAATGTAGGGGACAGAAAAGATCCACAGAAGTTGCTGGTTGAGGTGAAGGAATTGAGAGTGGAGTTGCGAAGGTGATGGGGGATGAAGTTGAAGTAGTGATGGTGGAAGAAGGGGTGGTTGAAGAAACAATGGGTTGAGATGAGGAGGAGGCAGACAGTTCTTCCAATGGGGCAGTTGCCTGCGGGGAAGTGACTTGAACAGTCCTGGTGCCTGAAGTTGAAATAGATGTAGGAGCTCTGCTTGGTTTGACAATCTGCCTGTCCCATTTACAAAAAAGGGCACAGTATAACCTCTTAGAAGAATTAATGTGCATCCCAATGGACACAAGCAACTGAGGGAATCTGTTTTGTAAGAATAGCCCTAGTATCCTCCCAAAATTAACAAAATTATTAATTACCTTTTTTTTGATTAAATCAAAGAAAATCTCCCCCCAATTGAGATGCTTCTTATCCACTAAAGCAGCCATCAAACAAAATTGATACCTTGAATTGGTATCATGAGCAGAATTCTTGGCTAATAGCACTTTTCCAACAACATCAGCTAAAAATCTATATTCAACTGACAGATTCTTTTTAAGCAGCTTGTTAGGGTTTGCTACAGAGTGACCCATTCTGTCAAGCATACTTTCAAACTCGTCTCCAGATAACTCAACTGAAGCATCCCCAGAACTCAACTGAAAAACTTCTGTAAGGAGGACAAGCGTTAGAGATACCTGAGTACCGTCTATTGTACTAACCACTGTATTCTGATCCAGATTATGAGCCGTATACACCCACTCTTTGATTTCATCGGCAGCAAGTTTCATCCTTGTGGACATGATATACACCAACTGTTGTTCCTTGAATAATTCTAGAATGTCTTTGAATATTTGGTCACTGCCGTCAAAAGAATCCATATCGATGTCGAATCCAGTGTCAAATTTCATCGCGGCTAGAACTGCAACAGAAACTGTCATTGTATACCTGGAAAAACGAGAAAACGAGACCAAGTGTAGAGAAGTTAGGAGGGAAAGAATGATTCTGCAGAGAGTATGAAAGCGCAAAAGGAGAACGACGACCGAAAAATTAATTTTATATTAGGGTTCGACGCCGAAAAGGAAAGATCATTGAAATCCGTTCGACGATCTGGGCTTCTAAAGGAATCTGAAGGGTCTTCAACATCGTCGATCTCCATTCGACGATATTGGAGAGCGTTGATCTCCGCTCGACGATATCTGACCAAAAGAGATAGCTTAGCACTATCTGGAAAGCGCTGAACTTCGGTCGACGATTTCGGAAAACGTAGATCTCCGTTCGTCGATCCTTAGGAAAATCGTCGAGCGCAGTTCAGAGAAAAAAACACCCTATAGACACTAGAAAAATCATGTTTTTAACCATGTCTTGGTCAATTTTAGGGTTTTAAAATCTTGGATCTTATTTTAAGCTTCCTCCATCTAACATTCCTAACTGTTTCAGGAAGAAGGTGTGTTTCTTTTCATCCAATGGTTTGGCGAAAATGTCTCTCCTTTGCAAATCAGTTGGGATATATTGAAGTTCAATTTTATTCTTCTCAACATTATCTCTTAAAAAGTGATGCCTAATCTCTATATGTTTTGTCCTACTATGGAGGACTGGATTTTGTGCTATAGAAATAGCACTGGCGTTATCACAAAAGATTTTTGACCTTTCTAAGTTGTAACCATAGTCTAGGAGATGGTTTTGAATCCATAAAATCTGTGAGCAACAACTACCTGCTGCCATATATTTAGCTTCAGCAGTTGAAGTGGACACAAATGTTAGTTTCTTACAGAACCAAGAGATAAGTCTATCATCAAGAAACTGGCAAGTTCCACTGGTGCTTTTCCTGTCTACTCTACATCCAGCATAATAAGCATCTGAAAATCCAGTTAATTCAAATCCTGAGTCTTTTGGATATCAGAGACCTAGATTTGGACAACTTTTCACATACCTAAGAATCCTTTTTACTAATGTTAGATATGACTCTCTAGGGCTTACTTGGAATCTAGCACATATGCTTATAGCAAACATTATGTCAGGTCTACTAGCTGTAAGGTACAATAAAGAGCCAATCATTGCTCTATATATTGTCTGATCAACAGGTTTCCCATGTTCATCAGCATCTAATACAGCATTAGTAGGCATAAGTGTTTTCATACATGATGCTTCAGACATACCAAATTTCTTAACCAATTCTTTTGCATACTTGGTTTGAGAAATAAATATGACATCAGCATGTTGTTTGACTTGCAATCCTAGAAAGAAGGAAAGCTCACCCATGCTACTCATTTCAAATTTAGAATGCATTAGATTAGAGAATTTTTTGCACAAATTTGAATCAGTATATTCAAATATAATATCATCTACATAAATTTACACTAGTAGGATATTGGACTTATGGGTTCTAATAAAAAGAGTTTGGTCTACTCTACCCCTTATAAAATCATTTTTCAGAAGAAAGCATGCTAAGGTCTCATACCATGCTCTAGGTGCTTTCTTTAGACCATATAATGCTTTATGCAATTTAAAAACATGATTAGGATGAGTTGGAGAGATAAAACCTGGGGGTTGTCTAACATAGACTTCTTCCTTGATGTCTTCATTGAGAAATGAACTTTTTACATCTATCTTATAGACGTTGAATCCTTTGTAAGCTGCATAAGCTAGGAATATTCTTATGGCATCTAACCTTGCAACTGGTGCAATGGTCTGGTCATAGTCTGTAACGCCCCCAGTCTTTCTGTGTTTTGTTTGATAATTGTTTGGCGTTACGATGACGTTTTGTCAGCTTTTGCCATTGTTAAAGTGTGGTCTTAGCTCTTTAGGTTCCTCTAGTGACCCATTAGGAGCCTGTTTGTAAGATTCCCCAGCAAGACGGAGTCTGTTTTGGTGACTCGGCTGGGCCTCTCTGGGAATGCTTGTGTTTTGGCTTCGGGTAGTGTTAGCCCAAGTTTTGATCGTCGGATGTTGTTTTCGACTTCTCCGTTGTGTTTGTAGCTGTGGTGTTTAGCTATAGGGAGAGTTTTTTCGAAATCCGAGATCGTTCATTTTTCGCATCATTTCGACGTGCGTTTGGTTAGCCGGTAGTGGCTGTCCGTTTGTCGAGCATGGCCTGTTGTGATCGAGCTTGGTAAGCCTGGTGCTTGTTTTAGGCTAAGCATAGTTAGCCAATTATGTTATATATGTATAAGTATGTATATATATATATATATATTTATGTTTGTGTATAGCTTGGCGTGCCGATAGTGTTTTTTATATATATATAAATATATACATATATATGTGCATGATACATATACAAATAAGCTTGTGGCTTGGGTGCTTATTATATATATATATATATTATATAAATAAATATATATATATATTAGCTTGCTGGTGGGGCTCGGGTAGCAGATAGTGGATGCTTAGGCTTAGTATTGTTATAGCTTAGTGGCTGTTATATATATATATATATGTGTGTGTGTGTATTATATATAAATATATATATATATATAGGTTAGCTTTTGGGTAGTGGCCGACCAATTAGGATAGAATATCATTTTCTTATAGCCTCGTGGTTGCTAGTGGCCGAATGGTTGCATAAGCTTATTATTATATTAGCTAAAGTAAGTTAGTGGGAGAATTTAGATAAGCTCCAGCAGTGCCCCTCCTCCCCATTTCCCGAGCACGGCTAGCTTCCAGCGCAAGGAGCACGAGGCACGCGGAGAAGCTGCAGCCTTGGTCGGCGATTCCAGCTGCTCTAGTGGTCGGTTTGCTCGGGAAATTCCAGATCCGAGCTGCTCTCGCCGAGAGCTAGCTTACTAGGTATGTATTTTACCTTTTAGGGTTGTCTTGAGAGACCTGAGAGTTTCGGGTTTCTCCTTATTTTCTTCCCTAATGCTCTAGCTTAGCTTCCTAGGTGTCCGATCTTGCCACCGGAGCTGAAGATTGGAGGTTTCTAGCTGTTTCCGAGAAGTAGAGGCAAGGGCTCCCTTGCCCTTGCCCCCTTTGTGTTTGTAAAGCTTGCTCAACTCCTTTATTTCATTTTATTTCCTATGCAATAGCTGAATCAGCCACTTTCGGCTATTTTGTTTTGGGTTTTTCTATCCTTCCTTTCAAGTATCTCGGTTAGTAGCTTAATTAGCAGCTTGTTTGAATTTTAGCCTAAGTGTAATGGTGTCTTAAGGGTAGGGTAGTGCTGTTAGATCGGTTAAGAAAGAGAAGCATGAGCCTTGGAATATATTTTCCAAGACTCTGTTTGATTGCTTTGAGAAGAGTTTGGGCTTATTTGGTTTTATAGTCTAATTTATTAGGTTGTGGTCGGGTAGGAGAGATAGGAGTGAGAGCTGGAATTAAATCCCAGCTCTCGGGTTGTAAAAAGCTTAGTGATAAGATAGTTTGGAGATTCGGTGGTCAATCTTGCCAAAGCAGGTTTGGCGTTGAGTGAGGTAGACTCATTCAATGTCATGGCCAGGGCTTGCGGTTAAGTCTTCTGCATTGAGCGAGGTAGACTCACTCAGCACCGACGTTTCTTTTTAGGCTAATGTTATAGCCTTGGGATGTGAGCTTCTTTAGGGCTGTTAGAAAAGTTTTACCTTCCTAAGGGGGGTATTGGGGGTGTTCGGCTAGTTTTTGCATGCCGACTCATGGGCAATGACCAGAGGGGGTGTTGTTGTTTGGACTCTAAGGGGTGAATTGTGTGTGCTAAGCTGTGGCCACCACTAAGTTTGGAAACTGTGGCCAACTTGTTGGGTGTGTGGACCCTGAAGCTTCCCCCGGTTGTGTTTTCACCCTTGAGTATTTTTGGGGTTTGGTGGTTGGTGTTGGACACTATGTCCGCCCACTCCAGTCCCCCTTATTTTTTACACCCCGGTCATTTGACCACAAGCTTAGGACTGTTAGTTTCCTATTGTCTACTTTTGGTTTTTCCTTGCTTTTATGTTGATGCATTTGTTCTGCAGGTTGATTCTTTCCAGAGCAGGTAGATTTGTGCTCGCGCTTAGTGTGTTTTGCCTTTATTGCTCTATAAGCAATGCTTCTTTCTGTTCCTGCTTCTGTAGTTTAGTACTTTGTTGCCGGGTTGGAAAACCCTTCTTTATTTAAGTAATCTGACACTCCTTTCTTTTGTTTATTTACTTGCTGAGGCATTTCTTTTCTTGAATGTCTCAGGCCCAGGTTGTAGCCGATTGAGCGGCTGATTTTCCATTTGCTGGGTCTTGCTGGTAGCCTCCAGGGTAGCAGAGTTGCATATCACTCCCTTGTGAGGTAGTCATTTTTCTTTTCTGTATGGACCTGTGCACTCACTGATGGGTTCGTGTCGGGTTGTCGCCGCCCACTGGTGGCTTTCTTATTTTGCTAAGTATGAATTTAGAATGCTGTTTTTTCCCTCTTGGGGTTGTTTACTTGCTTCTGGGAAGGTTTTATGCTAGGTTGCATGTTAGGTATTTTAAAACCCTAAACTATTATATGTACCTCATGCATAACATGTTTGCCAACTAATGTACTATTTTCTTATATGCGTAAAACATTTTTTAATACATATATACTATACTCACATTAGGCGTCGTGCATACTATAAGTGGCCTCTTTAGGGCCCTTATACTCATTTATAGTGTCAAACTAACTGAATCAAAGTATTTTTCCGCTCTAAGCATATATATTTTCTTAGCGTGGACTAGCTGATCCACTGTGCTGAGGGATACGACCTTCAAACAAACTAGTTTTCAATTAAATTAAAACTTGTGATTTATGGTTTTGGTGTGCCGCCTGAGCGTCGGCAGTTATCCCCTGCTCGATGTGGCATCACAACGCGCATTTTTCCCTTACTCTGATACTTCTTAACCTCGGGGAAAATGCGGGTCGTGACAGTTGGTATCAGAGGGAGGTTGTCTTGATAATTGGTCGGGCAACCTGTCCTTTTGATTGCATTAGACGTTTAGCTTCATAAGCATACACTCACCGATATGTCATCAGCTCGTCTTGGCCTAAGAATGAACACTACACTCATAAGAATAAAGAAGTATACGGGGCATATTATGTAGTATGGGATGCATAATATGTGTTCGTATATGGATCCACCATAGGAGGCAACATGTGAGGGTTATGTAGTATGGGATGCATAACCTCACCACATGGATACGGCTAGCACGTTTTTCTTTTTCGTTGCATGAGAATGTTATGTAGTATGGGATGCATAACATTTTCATGTGTACGCCGCCCATGACATGCATTAAGGCCTTTCTAGAATGCATAGCACGACATGCATAGCATAACATTTCATAAGCACAACGTGCCAGGCAAAAGATTTGCATGATGACATATGTACACACATGGTTTTGAGTCAAAACGAATATAAAAGCATGCATCCATGATATAGGCACATGAGTTAGTGTGGTGGTTGTGAGCCATCTTAGAATAATCATGACCTCATCATTATAAAACAAATCCCAGAGCAAGATTTGCAGTCACAATTCATATTTAAGTATGCTTGTCTGTACCGGGTAGGCTTGTTATAGTTGTTGGGATGGGTTTTAATTAGGTTTAGTGCAATTATAGGATGGAGAAGCATCCTGTGACGCGATCGACTCCCCAATCTGCGGGTGAGTCTTCGGGATCCCAGAGCGAGGCCCTGATTGAGAGCTTGCGGCTAAGTAATGAAGCCTTGTCAAGATAGATGGTGGACATGCAGAGCCAGATCCGGTCCTTGGTTGCAGTAGTGGCAGGGCAGGCTCAGAGAGCTTAGGACTCCGTTGGGAGTGTAGATGTTCCTCCTCCTCCTCTGGTACCTCCTATTGTGGTGCCTCCGGAGATGGCGTTTATTTCTCAATTTCAGCGACTTGGACCACCTACCTATGATGGAAAAGCGGATTTCATTGTTTTGGATGATTGGCTGATAGCAATTGAGGAGATGTTCTCTTATTCTGGAGTCACTGTCGATTAGAGGTTGATGATCGCTGCTTATCAGGTCAAGGGTCTAGCAAAGACTTGGTGGTTGTGAGAAAAGGAAAGCTTGAAGGAAGGATGTTCTTGGGAGACCGTTAGGGAAATGATACTTAGGAAGTTTCTGCCCTCGGTCGAGCGGGACCGGTTGATGAATGACTTCCTGCATTTGAAGCAAAGGAAACTCACGGTTAGTGAGTATGAGATTGAGTTTAGCAAACTGAGTCGGTTTGCTCCTGGACTTGTGAGTGTTGAAGCAGACCGGGTTAAGCCGTTTCATGGTGGGTTAAGAAGCGACGTTTAGCAGTTAGCAAATGCCTATGGAGCAGTCAGTTATGTCGGAGTAGTGGAAGCTGCTTTGAAAGTTGAGGCCATTGAGAATGCTAAGAATATAGGCCAGCAGGCAAGGCAAGACAAGAGGAAGTCTGTTGGGGGGGGGAAGGCCCCTAGGAACCTGATGCAGTTTCAAGAAAGAAGACCAAGGGGACGTGTAGCTTCTGCGGCCGGCCAGGCCACCACCTAGAGAAGTGCTTCAAGAGATTGGCAGCGCAGAAGAAAGAGCAAGTCCATGCTATCCAGGGTGCTCCCAGAGGAGATGTGGTGCGTTCCTTGTGTGGAAGGAAGGGGCATGATTTGGCCCGTTGTTGGTCGAAAGATAAAGCTTGCTTTCAGTGTGGGCAAAAGGGCCATCTCAAGTCGAGGTGCCCTCAGGCGCAGCCCGTTCTTCCTGTGGTTCCTTTGCAGGCATTGCAGCCACCTTCGCGGGCAGATAAAGGCAAAGGGAAGCTTAATATTATCTCTACAGAGGAAGCGGCGACTTCGACCCAGGTCATTTCAGGTTAGATTTCTTCCTAACTTGAATTTTCTACCTCTTGTGTAGTTTAGCTTTTATTTTCCCTTAGTTGTGTGGATTGTTATATAGGGAGATTTAAGGTAAAGAACCGTTGGGCGCGCGTTCTTTTCGACTCTGGCGCCACCCACTCTTTTGTTGCTAGGGCTTTTGTGGAGCAATTCCATTTGAGCCTAGATCGTGTTGGTGGAGCTTTCAGCGTCAAGTTTCCTTCGGGTGACTCTGTGTTTTCAGACTTGGGTATTCAGGGCTGCCCAATCTTATTGGGAGACTTTCTAGCTAAGGCAGATCTGAAGGTGATTGATGTATAGGACTTCGACGTTATCCTAGGCATGGATTGGTTGTCCAGATATGATGCGGTTATCCAGTGCAAAGATAAGCGCTTGGACTTCATTAACGACGACGGTCAGCCCGGGAGCGTTTTTGCCGACCCTCTCCAGGAGCCTCCGATTATTTCTGTGATACGTGCTTGCAATTTGCTTGTTCCGAGCTGTTTTGCCTGTTTGGTCTCTCTAGTAGGGGTAGATGTAAGTGTGCCGCGGTTGGAAGTGATTCCTGTTGTTTGTGAGTTCCCCGATGTTTTTCCTGCTGATCTTCCAGGACTTCCACCCGATAGAGACGTTGAGTTCGTTATAGATTTAAAGCCGGGCACGCATCCTATTACTAAGGCGCCGTAACGCATGGCCCCGCGAGAGCTGGAGGAGTTGCGGACCCAGCTAGATGAGATGTTGGCAAAGGGTTTTATCAGGCCGAGTTCGTCGCCCTGGAGTGCGCCTGTTCTGTTCGTAAAGAAGAAGGATGGGTTGATGAGGCTATGCATCGACTATAGAGAGCGGAATAAGGTTACAATTAAGAACAGGTACCCATTGCCTCAGATTGATGAATTGTTTGACCAGCTGAGTGGTAGTGCTGTGTTTTCAAAGATAGACCTTCGTTCGGCTATCACCAGTTGAGGATTCGGGAGTCTGATATTCCGCAGACGGCATTCCGTTCTCGTCATGGACACTTTGAGTTTTTAGTCATGCCTTTTGGTTTGACTAATGCACCTTCGACCTTCATGGATTTGATGAACCGCGTGTTCAAGGAGTACTTAGAGAAGTTCGTGATTATCTTCATTGATGATGTTTTGGTGTACTCCCGGAGTGCAGAAGAGCATGATCGCCATTTGCGTCTAGTTTTGGCGACTCTGAGAGACCATAAGCTTTATGCCAAGCTGAGAAAATATGAGTTTTGGCTGCCTCAAGCACGTTTCCTAGGCCATGTGCTGAACAAGGAGGGGATCTCAATAGACCCAGAGAAGATTGTTGCAGTTATGGAGTGGGCGAGACCAGTTACTCCTCGTGAGATCAGAAGCTTCTTGGGTTTGGCAGGTTATTATAGAAGATTTGTGAAGGGATTCTCCACCCTGTCTGCGCCCTAGACCCGGTTGACACAAAAGAATGTAGCCTTTGTTTAGGATGGCAAGTGTGAGGAAGCTTTTGAGGAGCTAAAGAAGAGGCTATGTTCAACCCCTATTTTATTTTTGCCTACTGAAGGTGTTGAGTGTGAGGTATATGTGGATGCTTCCCATATTGGACTGGGATGCGTGTTGATTCAAGATGGAAAGGTGATTGCGTATGGGTCGAGACAGCTGAAGACTCATGAGAGGAATTACCCTACACACGACCTGGAGTTTGCTGTTGTGATTCATGCTTTGAAGTTGTGGAGAGATTTACTTTATGGTGTACAGTGCAAGATTTTTACTGATCATAAGAGCTTAAAGTATGTCTTCACGCAGAAGGAGTTGAACCTGCGTCAGCGGCGATGGTTAGAGTACGTGGCCAACTATGATGTTGAGATTCAGTATCATCCGGGCAAGGCAAATGTGGTGGCCGATGCCTTGAGTCGGAAATCAGGAAAGATCTTTGGTATCACAGCTGAGTCCTTGGTAGAGGAGTTTCTGTTGATGGACATTTCTGTGGGTAGCTGTGATGGGCAGAGTAGCCTGGTAGGGGCAGAGCCTTCATGGATCGCGCTTACGAGATTGCATCAGAAAGATGATCCTGAACTACTGCGGTTGTATGTTCGAGCAGAGAAAGGCGAGCTGCCAGATTTTTCTATAGATGATTTGGGTACCTTGAGATACCGAGGCAGATTTTGCATTCCCGATGTTGGCGATATCAGGGCTATGGTGTGCAGGGAAGCCCATGGTTCTAGCGTTGCCTACCACCCAGGATCCACTAAGATGTACCGCAACTTAAAGCAGATTGCCTGGTGGTACGGGATGAAGGGAGACATAGCCAAATTTATTTCTGAATGCAACATTTGCAAGCAAGTGAAGGTTGATCATGGTAGGCAAGGGGGCAAGCTGACTCCCTTGGAGATTCCTACTTCGAAGTGGGAAAGAATCTCGATGGATTTTATTACAGGCTTACAAAGGTCTCCGAGGGGGCATGATTCAGTATGGGTGATCGTGGATAGACTAACGATGTGTGCCCACTTCGTGCCGTTTAAGATTGATTACCCGATGAGAAAGATAGCTGAGTTGTATGTGGAAGAGGTTATAAGACTGCATGGCGTCCCCGTGAGCATCATATCAGATCGAGACTCCAGGTTCACATCTCATTTTTGGAAGAGTCTTCAGGAAGGATTGGGGACAGATTTGAGGTATTCCACTGCTTACCACCCGCAGACTAACGGCCAAACAGAGCGAGTAAATCAGATTGTGGAAGATATGATCCGATGCTATATTCTGGAGCATGGTGGGGCGTGGGACGAGCGTTTGCGGCTTATGGAGTTTGCTTATAACAATAGCTATCAGGAAAGCTTGCAAATGGCTCCGTTTGAGGCTTTGTATGGGAGGCGCTGCAGGACTCCCTTATTTTGGGTTGAGGTTGGCGAGAGACCGTTGTTTGGTCCAGAGGCTCTCGAGGAGATGGAAATTTCGGTGAAGCTTGTTCGGGAAAAGCTTCGAGTAGCCCAGGAGAGATATGAAAAGAACGCCAACAGGCGTAGATCAGATTTGGAATTTGTTGTGGGGGACCAGGTGTTGTTAAAAGTTTCTCCGATGACTGGGGTCAAGAGATTTGGAAAAGACCGGAAGTTGGACCCGAGATATGTGGGGCCATTCAGTGTTGTTGAGCGGATTGGTGTGGCAGCTTATAGGCTTGAGTTGCCCGCAAATTTTCCTGGCGTACATAATGTTTTTCACGTCAGTCAGCTGCGGAAGTGTGTGCATAGTTGCATGTAGGTTTTGGATTCTGTCCCTCTGTTAGAGCCGAACCTTTCTTATGTGGAAGTGCCTGCCCACATTTTGGATGCTCGGGATCGCGTGTGGCGGAAGAAGATGATTCCTTTGGTGAAAATATTATGGAAGAACCACGATGTTGAAAGCACAACTTGGGAGCTGGAGTCAGCTATGAGGGAGGCTTACCCTCACCTTTTCCCCTGACTTGTGCCTGGTATGTTTGCACTCTTTCTTTTATGGCTCTTGATTAGCTTGTTCTTATTCCCTTTTGATAATAGGGTTATGTGTAAAATTTCGGGGCGAAACTTTCTTTTATGGGGAGTGACTGTAACGCCCCCAGTCTTTCTTTGATTTTGTTTGATCATTGCTCGGCGTTACGATGATGTGTTGTCAGCTTTTGACATTGTTAAAGCATGGTCTTAGCTCTTTAGGTTCCTCTAGTGACCCATTAGGAGCCTGTTTGCAAGATTCCCCAGCAAGCCGGAGTCTGTTTTAGTGACTCGGCTGGGCCTCTCAGGGAATGCTTGTGTTTTGGCTTCGGGTAGTGTTAGCCCAAGTTTTGATCGTCGGATGTTGTTTTCTACTTCGCCGTTGTGTTTGTAGCTATGATGTTTAGCTACGGGGCGAGTTTTGTCGAAATCCGAGATCATTCGTTTTTCGCGTCGTTTCGACAGGCGTTCGGTTAGCCGGTAGTGGCTACCCGTTTGTCGAGCATGGCCTGGTGTGATCGAGCTTGGTAAGGCTGGTGCTTGTTTTAGGCTAAGCATGGTTAGCCAATTATGTTATATATGTATATGTATATATATATATATTTATTTATTTTTGTGTGTAGCTTGGTGTGCCGATAGTGTTTTTTTATATATATAAATATATACATATATATGTGCATGATACATATACAAGTAAGCTTGTGGCTTGGGTGCTTATTTTATATTTATATATATATATATATATATATATATATGTATATATATAAATATATATATATATATATATATATATATATAAATATATATATATATATATGTTAGCTTGCTGGTGGAGCTCGTGTAGCAGCTAGTGGATGCTTAGGCTTAGTATTGTTATAGCTTAGTGGCTGTTATATATATATATATATATATATATATATATATATGTGTGTGTATTATATAAATATATATAAATATATAGGTTAGCTATTGGGTAGTGGCCGACCAATTAGGATAGAATATCATTTTCTTATAGCCTAGTGGTTGCTAGTGGCTAAATGGTTGCATAAGCTTATTATTATATTAGCTAAAGTAAGTTAGTGGGAGAATTAAGATAAGCTCCAGCTGTGCTCCTCCTCCCCATTTCCCGAGCACAGCTATCTTCCAGCGAACGGAGCAGGCGGCAGGCGGAGAAGATGTAGCCTTGAATGACGATTCCAGCTGCTCTAGTGGTCGGTTTTCTCAGGAAATTCCAGATCCGAGCTTCTCTCGCCGAGAGCTAGCTTCCTAGGTATATATTTTAGCTTTTAGGGCTGTCTTTAGATACCTGAGAGTTTCGGGTTTCTCCTTTTTTCTTCCCTAAAGCTCCAGCTTAGCTTCCTAGGTGGCCGATCTTGCCGCCGGAGCTGAAGATTGGAGGTTTCCGGCTGTTTCCGAGAAGTAGAGGCAAGTGGCTCCTTTGCCCCTGCCCCTTTTGTGTTTGTAAAGCTTGCTCAACTCCTTTATTTCATTTTATTTCCTATGCAATAGCTGAATAAGCCACTTTGGGCTGTTTTGTTTTGGGTTTCTCTATCCTTCCTTTCAAGTATCTCGGTTAGTAGCTTAATTAGCAGCTTGTTTGAATTTTAGACTAAGTGTCATGGTGTCTTAAGGGTAGGGTAGTGCTGCTAGATCGGTTAAGAAAGAGCAGCATGAGCCTTGGAATTTATTTTCCAAGACTCTGCTTGCTGGCTTTGAGTAGAGTTTGGTATTATTTGGGTTATAGTCTAATTTATTAGGCTATGGTCGGGTAAGAGAGATAGGAGTGACAGCTGGAATTAAATCCCAGCCCTCAGGTTGTAAAAAGCTTAGTGATAAGCTTGTTTGGAGTTGCTGTGGTCAATCTTGCCAATGCAAGTTTGGTGTTGAGTGAGGTAGACTCACTCAACGCCATGGCCAGGGCTTGCGGTTAAGTCTCTGGCATTGAGCGAGGTAGACTCACTCAGCACCGCCATTTCTTTTTAGGCTAATGTTATAGCCTTGGGATGTGAGCTTCTTTAGGGCTGTTAGAAAAGTTTTACCTTCCTAAGAGGGGTATTGGGAGTGTTCGGCTAGTTTTTGCATGCCGATTCGTGGGCTATGACCAGAGGGGGTGTTGTTGTTTGGACTCTGAGGGGTGAATTGTGTGTGCTAAGCTGTGGCCACCACTAAGTTTGGACATTGTGGCCAACTTGTTGGGTGTGTGGACCCTGAAGCTGCCACCGGTTGTGTTTTAACCCTTGAGTTTTTTTGGGGTCTGGTTGTTGGTGTTTGACACTGTGGCCGCCCACTCAAGTCCCCCTTATTTTTTACACCCCGGTCATTTGCCCACAAGCTTAGGACTGTTAGTTTCCTATTGTCTACTTTTGGTTTTTCCCTGCTTTTATGCTGATGCATTTCTTCTGCAGGTTGATTCTTTCCAGAGCAGGTAGATTTGTGCTCGCACTTAGTGTGTTTTTCCTTTATTGCTCTATAAGCAATGCTTCTTTCTTTTCCTGCTTCTGTAGTTTAGTACTTTGTTGCCGGGTTGGAAAACCCTTCTTTATTTAAGTAATCTGACACTCCTTTCTTTTGTTTATTTCCTTGCTGAGGCATTTCTTTTCTTGAATGTCTCAGGTCCAGGTTGTAGCCGATTGAGCGGCTGATTTTCCATTTGCTGGGTCTTGCTGGTAGCCTCCAGGGTAGCAGAGTTGCAGATCACTCCCTTGTGAGGTAGTCATTTTTCTTTTATGTATGGACATGCACACTCACCGGTGGGTTCGTGTCGGGTTGTCAACGCCCACTGGTGGTTTTCTTGTTTTGCTAAGTATGAATTTAGACTGCTATTTTTGCCCTCTTGGTGTTGTTTACTTGCTTCTAGGAAGGTTTTATGCTAGGTTGCATGTTAGGTATTTTAAAACCCTAAGCTATTATATGTACCTCATGCATAACATGTTTGCCAACTAATGTACTATTTTCTTATATGCGTAAAACATCTTTTAATACATATATACTATACTCACCTTAGGCGTCGTGCATACTATAAGTGGCCTCTTGAGGGCCCTTATACTCATTTAGGGTGTCAAACTAACTGAATCAAAGTATTTTTCTACTGTAAGCATATATATTTGCTTAGCATGAACTAGCTGATCCACTGTGCCGAGGGATACGACCTTCAAACAAACTGGTTTTCTATTAAATTAAAACTTGTGATTTATGGTTTTGGTGTGTCGCCTGAACGTCGGCAGTCATCCCCTGCTCGACGTGGCATCACAATGCGTGTTTTTCCCTTACTCTGATACTTCTTAACCTTGGGGAAAATGCGGGTCTTTACATAGTCTATTCCTTCTTCTTGGGAGTATCCTTGTGCAACTAGCCTTTCCTTGTTCTTGATAATGATTCCTTGATCATCCAATTTGTTTCTGAACACCCACTTTGTTCCAACAATGGAGTGATCCTTAGGCCTTGGCACTAGCTCCAAAACATTGTTCCTTTCAAATTGATGTAATTCCTCTTTCATTGCAATGATCCAGTGTGGATCTTGTTCTACATCTTGTATGGATTGAGGTTCAATTTGAGATAGGAAGCATGTGTGCATCAGGTTTTGGTTGACCTGATTTCTGGTTTGCACACCAGCTGAGATGTCTCCAATCACTTGGGAGATTGGATGATCTCTTGATGTTACTAAATCAATAGGGGGTGTTGATTGTTCACCAACCTGTATTGTTGTTTCCTCTGGTGGGACAACAACTGGCTCTTCAAGATGATTCTCTCCAAGATGTTGAGCAATCTCTTCATTTTCACTGCTCTCATCCTTTTGTTGAATAGGTGAATGTGTTGTATCTTTTTCTACAATATGTACCCTGTCCAAATTTTCTGAAAGAGAGTGAACCTGCAAAGGTTCTATGGTAGAAGTATTCTACTCCTTGTAAAACATGTTAGTTTCATCAAAAGATACATGAACAGATTCTTCTATTTTAAGAGAAGTTTTGTTATACACCCTATAAGTTCTACTGATCATGGAGCATCCCAGAAACACTCCTTCATCAGCTTTGGCTTGAAATTTTGCTATGTACTTCTTGTCATTATTGTGTATGTAACAAATACAGCCAAAAATCTTGAAATAATCTACTTTAGGTTTCTTCCCTTTGAGTAATTCATAAGGAGTCTTGCCCTTCAGTTTATGTATCAAACTTCTATTCAACACATAGTTTGAGGTGTTCACTGCCCCTGCCCAAAATGATAGAGGAAGGTGAGCATCTGTCAATAATGTAGTAGTAGATTCAATAAGGGTTCTATTTTTCCTTTCAGCTACCCCATTTTGTTTGAGGAGTTCTAGGAGCTGAGAAAGTGTGCCTGATCCCTTCACTCTGACAGAACTCTTGCATAAGAAGAGAATCAAACTCTGTCCCATGATCACTTCTGATCAGGGCAATGTTAGTATTGAATTCAATCTGTATTCATTTGAGAAACTCTGTCAAACACTTTAAGTTTTCAGACTTCTTCCTCAGAAAGAACACTCATGTGAATTTAGAGAAGTCATCTACAATCACAAAAGTGTAAGATTTCCCTCCCAGGCTCTGTACTGTAATGGGTCTAAAAAGATCCATGTGTAACAGATACAAGATCCTAGGTGAATCACTCTAATTAAGTGACTTAAAACTATTTTTAGTTTGCTTGCCTAATTGACAAGCCATGCAAAGTCATTCCTTCTTGTAAGGGCAAGAAGGTAGTGTTCTAATAAGTATGTCCTTGGATAGCCTATCAATGGTTCTAAGGTTTATATGTCCTAATCTTTTATGTCATAGATCATTTGGCTTGTAATCAGAATTGAATAAACAAATATCTACCTTAGTTAAAAGAAAATATACAAGATAAATATTACCTTTCCTTTTACCTGTCAACACAATTGTGTTCTCCTCTGATTTGATTTTACATGAGGATTTGTTGAATGTCACTTGGTAGCCTTCATCACACAGTTGACTGATGATGATTAGATTGTGCTTCAGTCCTTCTACATAGGCCACCTTCTTGAATGTGACTGAGCCAATCTTGACAGCACCATATCCTTTTGTTTGTCCAAAGTTTGAATCTCCAAATATTACTTTGGGTCCAAGTTTTGTTTTTAAGGATGTGAGTTTCTCCTTACTTCCTGTCATGTGCTTTGAGCACCCACTATCCAGATACCATTGTTGGTTCATTGCTGGATAGGTCTTCTCCTGCACATAAGCAACTTATATGTTTTTGACCCAGTTTACCTTGGTCCTAGGTTGATAACCTTTAAATTTTTAAATGAAAGACATCCATGGCTGACTCTTATAACGTTTAGGATGATATCTCCTAGGAGGTATTATCCATTCAGTATAAGGGTTAAAGTTTTGGGATGTAGGACCACTAGGATTGAAGTTTGATTTACCTTTAAAAATTTGTTCATAACTCTGATCTCTGTTCGACGATCTCTGAGCTGAGTTCGACGATCTTGGGTCAGATCGTCGAGCTCCATTCGAAGATTGATTTTGCAAGAGTTCAGAGTTCGGCGATCGTCGACCCGAGTTCGACGATTTAGCTTGTGATCGCTGAGTTCTGTTCGACGATCGTCGAGCTCTGTTCGACGTTTTCCGTTGAACTTTAGTTTTCTTAGGCAGATAAGAATTCTTCCTAGCCACCTCTACAACTCCCTTCCCTTTATCTGAGATAAACTTGATTGGGGTTGTTAACACTATAGGTTGGCTGGATGAAGCACCCAAGCCCAGTATACTATTAAGTCTTGAGTTCACTGTGCTTGTAATGTCCATCAGTTTGATGCTTCTCCCATTGAGGGATTCTTCAAACCTCTTGGCCTCAGATAGTTCACTTTTCAGTGAGACTATCTGCTCCCTACAGCATTCCAACACATCAGAGAGTTTGAGGTTATTTGATTTTAAGGTGCTAAGTTCAGATAATTGATTTCTGAGAGAGATAATCTCTTTCTTAGACTTTAGCAGGTCTAAACAAAGTTCCTTAAATTTAAATTTAAAGTCCTTTGAATTAAAATCAAAGGAATCTATTACCTGGTCTTCTTCATCTTCATGTTCAGATTCAGATTCTGACTCATGTTCTATATCAGAATTATGTTGGGAGGCATTGATAGCCATCATTAAGAACTCTTTCTCTTCAGCATCATCTTCATCATCACTTGAGCTTGATGAAGCCTCTGATTCTTCTTCAGTTTCACTCCAGGTTTCAGCTACAAATCCCTTTCTAGTGTGTTTGTTCTTGCTGGAGGAGGATTTGTAATTTTTGTTTCTCCTGGAGTCCTTGTCTTTTCTCCTATCTTTCCTGTCCTTCTTGTCCTTATTCTGATTTTCTGGACAATCAGGAATAATATGGCGTGATTTCTTGCATCCAAAATAAATAATTTCTTTATTATTGGATTTGTCATACCTTGGCTTCTCATGACCTCTGGATGACCTCTTTCTGAAATCTTTCCTGGTCATCTTATAGAATCTTTTGGCCAGTAAGCTCATTAATTCTTCATTGCCTGTGACCTTGTCTTCAGGTAGTTCTTCTGTAGCTTTAAATGCTATTGTCTTCTCCTTCCTGATTGCTGGAGAAGCAGCCTTTTATTCTTCCTCTCTATTCTTGATGAGCAGCTCATAGGACTTGAGCTTGCCCAAAAGAGCCTCAGTGGTGATCTCAGTTAGGCTTCTGGCATCCTTGATTGACCAGATCCTTGAGTCCCAAGTGCTGGGGAAGCACATTAGGATTTTGTCATTGAGTTCAGTTAGTGAGATCTCCTTGTCCAATGTTTTCAACTCACTGACTATAAGACTGAGTCTGTTGTACATGTCAACAACTAACTCAGTTTCTCCCTTTTTGAAGTTCTCATACTGGGTTATGACATGGGATCTTCTGTCTTTCCTTTCATCAGCAGATCCTAATACAATTTCTGAAAACTTGTCCCATATTTCTTTTGCTGAGTTTCATTCAGCCACTTTCTGGAATATTTCATCTGACATAGTCTGAGCCAGAATATTCATTGCTTTGGCATCTACAACTTTCCATTTTTTGATTTCTGCATCTATTCCTGAAGGAGGTTGAACAGCACTTAAACTTGTATTCTCTGGGGGTCTTGGACACACTGTCAAAACAGAATTGTAGATGTCCTCATCAATAGAATTCATATATAATTTGATCCTTGCCTTCCAAAGTGAAAACTTAGAAAGGTTGCACATTAGAGGTCTGGTGCTAGCATAATCTTTGTTTTGTTCCATGGTTTTGTATGAAAATAAATATAATACAAATAAGAACCCTCAATTAAAGATTGATTTTATCAGAGATCTTTTTGTTCAGGTGTTAGCCTATAGGAACAACCAATCTAATAAAGATTCAGTTGTTGAGTAACCAACCTGCCACTGATACTAATTGAAAGTGAGGGTAAGATCTACCTTTACGCTAGAGGGGGGGGGGGGTTAATAGAGTATATTAAAATAATTTTCCAGATAAAAAATTATTTGCAGTGGAAGACATGATTTAAGTATATGTGTAATGTGCTTACATTAAATAAAACTAAGATAGCAAGAAAGTAAAAAATCACAGCACACAGCAAAGCAAAAACACTGCAATCAAGAAGACACAAGGATCTATAGTGGTTCCCCAATCAACCTGGGTACATCCACTCTTCTACTACTGATGAGTTGTAAATATACCCATTTTATAGTGTATTTATTTTGTTGTTTTACTTTATTTTTCTTCTTTTTTAGTTTGTTTTGTTCAATAAAATGTTTCTTTTTTGTAAAAATATATTCTAACTTAGCATTTTTTATTTTCTGAATTTTTCCAGGAAAAACATTTTTTCGGCCATGTCACGCCCGTGTCACCCCCCGACACGGGCGTGTCAGGCTCTCAAACGCAATCAGCCAGTCAAAACATGCAATTTCACTGACCCGTGCCCGACACGCCCAACGTCACACCCGTGTCAAGGCTTGTCACGCCCGTGTCGAGGCCGACCCGCACGCTTAGTCAAACAGTCAATGTTGCCGACATCAGGATGCCAGCTGTCCGGTTCACGTCCCCCTGTCACGCCCGTGACAATTGTGTCACGCCCGTGACCGCCACGTGGGCTGCCCCGAAGTCAAAGCGCGCGTCAAATCCCCAGAGCCAGCTCCCCGTCACGCCCTAGTCACGCCTGTGCCTGACACCTGTCACGCCCGTGACCTGGGGCGTGACCGCCACATTTTCAGCCGAAGTCAAAGCTCCAGTCAAATCACTAATCAGCTCATGAACAGTACTGACACGCCCCCCTGTCACGCCCGTGACCTAGGGCGTGACCAACCCGAAATTTTGCCTATAAAAGGGCAGCTGCTGTATGAGATTCTTGTCTCCTTTTTTGACCATTTCACTTAGGGCAGGTGCTGCCCAAATGGATCCAAACGCTTATGTAAGAGAATTTTCTCCCCCCTCCCTTAGTTTGTTTTAGCTTTCTAGCTTTAGCTTTCATGTAATAGCTTCTTCATAAATGAAATGTTAGTTTTTCTCTCCTTACATAGTATGAATGTTCATTTGGAAGCGCCTTTCTTAAGTGATTTTTCGTTCCTTTTTGTGCATTTTATCTTTGTTTTCAATTATAGCTTTTATAACTTAGCTTAGTTTAGGATTTTCCGCACTTTCTAGCCGTTGTAATGTCCATTTTATTTTCATTTTCCGCACCCGTTTAACTTTAGTTTATTTTTATTTTCACTTTTTATGCATTTCTACCGCATTCTAGCGGTAGAAATGCAGTTGTTCTAATTTTTCGTCAACTTCCATTTTGCGTTTATTTGCAAAACTTTTCGCTCCGTTTAATTTTTATTTTCTCTTTTTATGCATTTCTACCGCATTCTAGCGGTAGAAATGCAGTCATTTTAATTTTCCGAGCACTTAGCTTTTCGTTTTAATTTTCAAAACTTTTTGTCCGGTTAATTTTTATTTGCACTTTTTATGCATTTCTACTGCATTCTAGCGGTAGAAATGCAGTTGTTTTAATTTTTCAGTCACTTTGCTTTTTCTTATTTTTGCAAGTGTGTGTGCGTGTATGAGTTAGATTTTATAGCTTTATTTTAATTTCTGTAGAGTGTGTGTGTATGCATCTATTTTCGCCTACTCGTTAAGAGTTAAATGGCGCTCTGCTTTCATTTTCCGCTCACTCGTTTGAGTGGGACTTGCTTTCTTACTGCTTTCATTTTCTTCCTACTCACTTGAGTAGGAAAACTTTGAGTGTGTGCGTGTGTTTTCTTTCAAGTAGAGTGCGTGAGTGCATTTCATTTCTGTAGAGTGTGTGTGTTTATGAGTATAAATTTACCCCCGCCCACTCATTTGAGTCGGGATTCGCATTTACTGCTTTCTTCAGTCCTACTCGTTTGAGTAGGACTTGCAATTTTCAGCTTTCTTTACTGCTTTCTTACTGCTTTTTTATTGCTTTCTAGCGTAAGTGTCCCCATTCCGATGAGTGGCTAACCGCCCTTAGCCCTCAATATCGAAGAGCATTGGGACAAATTAAGTAGCTTTAAATAATTAAAGGTCTTGTTTTCTATTTAATTAAATTTCTTAAGGTTTGCCCCGGGTTAACGACGCGTAGGACCGCATATCGATGTGCGGGCACTATTTCCATTATCCATACGCAATGCCGAGAGGCCGCACGTATGGACCGATCGCCCTTGGGTAAAGAGAGCTCCGCGCTAACCCTCGAGAGAGGAGGCACGTGACTCTACCGGATTGGGTTCCCCACCCAATAGCGGGGTTCTCAGCGTAATGCGGGCGTTAAGAGGAATCCTTTGTCGGTCTAGCGATCGGTCGAATAGTCTTAGCGTTCAGGTGAGCGATATCCCTAGACCAAGGTGAGCTCATATCTAAGGAACCTCCACGGCCGAGTCTCCACCTTAATTAAATTGAAAATTAGGATCTCTTTTTATTAAAAGTTTACTTTAGTTCAATTCTCTTTTTGATAGCGTCGCGCTAAGTTGGTCATCGGACTTCCGCACTTATTTACTGCAATTTTTCCTGCTTTCTTTTTATGCTTATTATTATTATTATTATGCATTTTTATATAATTTGTAAACCAAATTAAGATATTTTCGGTAGAATAATAGGCTTTCAGGGAAAGAGTAGATATAGCTAAGCCGGCCCCGAGAACAATACGACCCCGATATTCCGCACCGGAATATCCTGTACTACACGCGATAGGTGCACTTGCCTCCCTCTCGTTAAAACTCGGTTTCTAACAAAATAAAACGCTCTTCTTTTTATAAATAAAAACCTCCACTCATCCACCTAAATAAGAGCCGGCGTTTTAGCCATCAAGTTTTTGCCGCCGTTGCCGGGGAAAATTTCGTCTTACTATTTTGAATTCCTGAAACCTATTAATTTTACCCTTTATTTCTACTAATATATATAAAAAAAAAATTGATCAACCAAAAAAATTTTATATTAATAATAATAATAATAATAATATTAATATTAATAATAAATACTTTAAAAAAAATAAAAAAAAAATCAAAAAAAATCAAATATTTAAAAACTTTAAAACAAAAAAAAAATCAGAAAAATTTAAAACTTAAAAAAAGCAAAAACTTAAAAACATAAAAAACTAAAAAACTTTAAAACTAAAAAAAAAATAAATAAATAAAAAAAAAAACTAAAAAAAAAAATGATGAATTTTTTTTTTATCTTTCTTTTCATCCAAAAAATTTAAAATTCAAAAAAAACTATATATCTCTTTCATTTTTAGTTTGCTTTTAACTTATTTTCTTATTTTCTTATTTTTATTTTCAAAAAATAAAAAACTAAAGAAATAAACTTATCTAAAAATTCAAAATAAAAAAAAAAAACCAAAAAAAAAAACTAAGAAAAAATATATAAAACAAAAAAATTTATTAATTATGTATTTATTTTGTCGTTTCGGCGCGCTTCACATTTGTGAGCGCTAGGGGAACGCATATCGATCGCACTCACTTAGCTAAGACGTTAGCTTACGAGTCACATCCACTTGCCCTCTATCACCCGCACCATTTTCGCCGAATTTTTCTTTTTTGTTTTTTATATTATATTTTTGCTTTTACTTTGAACTTTTGCAGGGTTAAACTCAACGGGCTTCCCCGAACGCGATTTAGGGAAGATTTCAAAACCCCTGTTTTTAAATTTTTTGTACATAACTGTTTAGCTTTCCTTTTATATATATATATTTATATATATCCTGTTCCTCATACTTAGTGCAACATTGGGGACAATGTTGGACTTAAGTATGGGGGTGTTTCCTATTTTCTGTCCTTTTATTTCAAGCACTAAATAAAAATTCCAAAAAAAATAAAAATTGCAAAAATTAAAAACTTCAAAAAATTTCATGCTTTAATAATATTAATTATAAAAATTAAAAATTTTAAAAAAAAATAAAACATCGCTCCGCGACGTTCGACTCATCGAACCAACCACAAATAAGAGTCTGTTCGCGGGCGATCCTTTTTCTACTTGTAAATATTTTGTAAATATTCTTATCTATTTCCACTTCTCTTTCCTATCTTGTAAAAAAAAAATCTCTCTCTTTTCTTGTAAATATTTCTGTAAATCCAAATTTTCAAAAAAAAAATCTGTATAACTAAAAAAAAAACTCAAAAAATTTTTGCATAACCTTTAAAAAAAATTTCCAAAAAATAATGATAATAACCCCAAAATATCAAAAAAATTAGAAAAACTCATAAAAATCAAAAAAATTATTTTGTAATAAATAATTCGAATACCTTAATTCTTAACCCCTTTGCTATCCAAAATAATCGTTTCGAGTTTATTTATAAGCGAATTTTAATTAATTCTTTATTTACTATTCGTTTATTAATTGTAGCTCGATAGACTTAAATTTCTGGGGTTAAGATTTTAAAGATTTTTTTATGGCTTTTTCTTATTATAGGGAACTTACGTTTCTAATTTCGCTTCTTATTTTTTGAAATAAAGCACATCTTTATGTTAGAAAATAACATTTATGGATTTTACATTATTTCCACTTATGCTTTTAGAAACGTGGGGACGTTCAAATTAAAAAGGTTGCTCTCGAAATTTTTTATTAAACTCTAACTTTCTTTTAGAAACTAAACCATCCACCTTTTTTTCATGCCTAAATCTGTATGATTCCCCACTCACCCTTAAAAGATCTTATGTCAATGGGGATAAGATTTCGTCCCGCAAACATAGGCACCCAATAATTAAAAATATTGTATGTTAGGAGTAAGAGGATAAAATTCATTACTCCTATACATATGCATTGGGTTTATTTATATTTATGAAGAAAAAAAATGTGTGTTAGGAAAATAAGATTTCATTTTCCTAATTATTCAAAAAAAATTATTATGGAGGTTCGAGAAAAAATTAACTCGCCTCAAAAATCAAAGCCCTCTTCATAACCGCCAATCCACTTATCCATTTTTCATGATTCTAGAATTAGGGTCTGTTTGGCGCAGCTCTGGCGGCTGGAAAATCTCTATTCCAGCCGCCAGAGCTATTTTATATGTGTTTGGGACAGCTCCCTGTGAAGAGTTTTTCAATCCGCCAGAGCTGTTTTGCAGCTTTTCAGAAATCTCCTGCCCCCAGCTTCTGCTCCCGCAAAATAGCTTTCTCTCTTACAGGTTTTGGAAATCTAATGGTTTCTTCAGTTAGAACATGCTCAGAGGCCGGACGGCCTTCCTCCGGCGATTCCGACCCCCGGACGGCATTCATCCGGCAATTCTGAGCCCCCGATGTCCTTCCTCCGGCGATTCCGAGCGCACTTCTGCACAGAACACCCAAACACTCTACAGCTTTTCAAAACTGCTCCCCAAAGATCTATTTTAAAACAGCTCTATCCGGACAGCAGCTTTTCAATCCGCCAGAGCTGTCCCAAACAGAGCCTTAATCTAAAACTTTTTGAGGGCATAACTTTTAAATTGAATTATTTCCTATCAAATTCTTTTAAGCTAAAGTTTTTTCGATAATTCAAATCCATTTTTGTTAAACTAACAAAATAATTTTCGCTTTTTTTTTCCATTTAGAAGTATTTTTTGAAACGGTTCCTCTATTTATAACATTTTCATAATTTAGGATTTAATTCCGAAACCCCGGAAATTCATTTCGATCTTTCGTACAATTAAATCAAGCGGTAGTTAAATTTAGGATTCTTTTTAATTCCTTATAGGTTCATCTCCAACTTTTGCTCTGGAATAGCAAAAGCTTAAGTATGGGGGTATTTGATGAGTTGTACATATACCCATTTTATAGTGTATTTATTTTGTTGTTTTACTTTATTTTTCTTCTTTTTTAGTTTGTTTTGTTCAATAAAATGTTTCTTTTTTGTAAAAATATATTCTAACTTAGCATTTTTTATTTTCTGAATTTTTCAAGGAAAAACATTTTTTCGGCCATGTCACGCCCGTGTCACCCCCCGACACGGGCGTGTCAGGCTCTCAAACGCAATCAGCCAGTCAAAACATGCAATTTCACTGACCCGTGCCCGACACGCCCAACGTCACGCCCGTGTCAAGGCTTGTCATGCCCGTGTCGAGGCCGACCCGTACGCTTAGTCAAACAGTCAACACTGCCGACATCAGGATGCCAGTTGTCCGGTTCACGCCCCCTGTCACGCCCATGACAATTGTGTCACGCCCGTGACCGCCACGTGGGCTGCCCCGAAGTCAAAGCGCGCGTCAAATCCCCAGAGCCAGCTCCCCATCACGCCCTAATCACGCCCGTGCCTGACACCTGTCACGCCCGTGACCTGGGGCGTGACCGCCACATTTTCAGCCGAAGTCAAAGCTCCAGTCAAATCACCAATCAGCTCATGAACAGTACTGTCACGCCCCCCTGTCACGCCCGTGACCTAGGACGTGACCAACCCGAAATTTTGCCTATAAAAGGGCAGTTGCTATATGAGATTCTTGTCTCCTTTTTTGACCATTTCACTTAGGGGAGGTGCTGCCCAAATGGATCCAAACGCTTATGTAAGAGAATTTTCTCCCCCCTCCCTTAGTTTGTTTTAGCTTTCTAGCTTTAGCTTTCATGTAATAGCTTTTTCATAAATGAAATGTTAGTTTTTCTCTCCTTACATAGTATGAATGTTCATTTGGAAGCGCTTTTCTTAAGTGATTTTTCGTTCCTTTTTGTGCATTTTATCTTTGTTTTCAATTATAGCTTTTATAACTTAGCTTAGTTTAGGATTTTCCACACTTTCTAGCCGTTGTAATGTCCATTTTATTTTCATTTTCCGCACCTGTTTAACTTTAGTTTATTTTTATTTTCACTTTTTATGCATTTCTACCGCATTCTAGCGGTAGAAATGCAGTTGTTCTAATTTTTCGCCAACTTCCATTTTGCGTTTATTTGCAAAACTTTTCTCTCCGTTTAATTTTTATTTTCTCTTTTTATGCATTTCTACCGCATTCTAGCGGTAGAAATGCAGTCATTTTAATTTTCCGAGCACTTAGCTTTTCGTTTTAATTTTCAAATCTTTTTGTCCGGTTAATTTTTATTTGCACTTTTTATGCATTTCTACCGCATTCTAGCGGTAGAAATGCAGTTGTTTTAATTTTTCAGTCACTTTGCTTTTTCTTATTTTTGCAAGTGTGTGTGCGTGTATGAGTTAGATTTTATAGCTTTATTTTAATTTCTGTAGAGTGTGTGCGTATGCATCTATTTCCGCCTACTCGTTAAGAGTTAAATGGCGCTCTGCTTTCATTTTCCGCCCACTCGTTTGAGTGGGACTTGCTTTCTTACTGCTTTCATTTTCTTCCTACTCACTTGAGTAGGAAAACTTTGAGTGCGTGCGTGTGTTTTCTTTCAAGTAGAGTGCGTGAGTGCGTTTCATTTCTGTAGAGTGTGTGTGTGTATGAGTATAAATTTACCCCCGCCCACTCATTTGAGCCGGGATTCGCATTTACTGCTTTCTTCAGTCCTACTCGTTTGAGTAGGACTTGCAATTTTCAGCTTTCTTTACTGCTTTCTTACTGCTTTCTTTATTGCTTTCTAGCGTAAGTGTCCCCATTCCGATGAGTGGCTAACCGCCCTTAGCCCTCAATATCGAAGAGCATTGGGACAAATAAAGTAGCTTTAAATAATTAAAGGTCCTGTTTTCTATTCAATTAAATTTCTTAAGGTTTGCCCCGGGTTAACGACGCGTAGGACCGCATATCGATGTGCGGGCACTATTTCCGTTATCCATACGCAATGCCGAGAGGCCGCACGTATGGACCGATCGCCCTTGGGTAAAGAGAGCTCCGCGCTAACCCTCGAGAGAGGAGGCGCGTGACTCTACCGGATTGGGTTCCCCACCCAATAGCGGGGTTCTCAGCGTAATGCGGGCGTTAAGAGGAATCCTTCGTCGGTCTAGCGATCGGTCGAATAGTCTTAGCGTTCAGGTGAGCGATATCCCTAGACCAAGGTGAGCTCATATCTAAGGAACCTCCATGACCGAGTCTCCGCCTTAATTAAATTGAAAATTAGGATCTCTTTTTATTAAAAGTTTACTTTAGTTCAATTCTCTTTTTGATAGCGTCGCGCTAAGTTGGTCATCGGACTTCCGCACTTATTTACTGGAATTTTTCCTGCTTTCTTTTTATGCTTATTATTATTATGCATTTTTATATAATTCTTAAACCAAATTAAGATATTTTTGGTAGAATAATAGGCTTTCAGGGAAAGAGTAGATATAGCTAAGCCGACCCCGAGAACAAAGCGACCCCGATATTCCGCACCGAAATATCCTGTACTACACGCGATAGGTGCACTTGACTCCCTCTCGTTAAAACTCGGTTTCTAACAAAATAAAACGCTCTTCTTTTTATAAATAAAAACCTCCACTCATCCACCTAAATAAGAGCCGACATTTTAACCATCAACCACCCTAGGTAGGAATCCACTGCAGGAATAGTTGATCAGGTGTCCTGGGCACCAATGAGATTTTGATAAGGTGCTCAAAAACCAAACCCAGATTTCTTTGATCAGGTGTCTTGCCACCACTGAGTTTTGACAAGGTCTCAGAAACAAGTCAAAAAACTTTTGAAGGGTGTTTTGAGAAACCCTTTTATAGCAGAATAAAGAAAGAAAGAAAAGTGTTTGTTTTTCTTATCTGTCAACAGTCTAAGAGAAGACTAGTGGATGATTTTGTCGAAGCTCCCCCTGAGATCTGCAATTGTTTAGAAAGAAGAGCTTTGCATAGGGTGATAGGTCTTCAGTAACTTTAGATCTCCAGCAAGAGATGATTTCAGCAGTTGCTGAAATCTTATGTGTCTGGAGTCTTTGATGAAGAAGCTTTTGAACACTTGAATCAAAAGGATCTTGAAGGAGTATAATAGAAGAAATCTTTTCTGTTTGATGATCTCCTTCACATTATTATTCCTTGTGTTCTGTATGAATTCTAACTCAGTAATCCTGTAGACGTGTGTCTCTTGAGTCTATTCCAAGAATTCTCTTAATTCCTGATTGATTTCTCTTATTCTATCTTTTTCAAAAATTCTCTTGAGGTATACTAAAAATTTGTCTTTTAGATAGCCGTTAACCAGTCATAAATGACTGCCTTAAATGAAGTTTGTCTCTGGAGGAAAGTCTTAAGAGACATTCCTTTTTGTCTTCCTTGAAACTTGCTCCAGATTAGTTTAAACGGCTACAGAATCCTTTGAAATAAATGCTGATAATAAATCAGATTGAATTCCATAACTGTCTGAATTTGAATTCCTGAAATCATCGATCTCTTCAGAAAATCTCCGATCTGAGCTCAACTATCGTCGACCTTAGCTCAGAGACAGAAGCTAAACTGAAAAAAGAAATCGTCGACCTGAGCTCAACTATCGTCAACCTGAGCTCAGAGACTTGGATTATAGATAGAGACAGAAACATCGATCTGAACTCGAAGATCATCAAACCGAGTTCGACGACTCGTTGAACTGAGCTCAGAGATAGTTGAACTGAGTTCGACGTTTCATCGACCTGAGCTCGACGAAAATTGTCCTATTCTTCAGCACTTGAATTCTGATCTTAGAAGGTCTTGGGGGCAGCTTCCAAACCTAAGTTATAACGCTTAGACTCATTCTGATTAACCTTTAAGACTATACAATAAGGTCAAAACAATTTCCTAAGAACATAGTGATCCTTGCCCAAATTAGTAATAGGGTGTTCCAACAGTAGGCTACACTAAAACCATGAGCTTCAGCACAGATCTTAGTACGAATGTTGCCAAAGGCGTGGACGCAAAATCTACCTAAATACTTCAAGGTATCCAACTCATCCAAGGAGAAATAAGGTAGCTCTCCCTTCACAATTATATTCTGGAGGTGTAACAAATCTGGATCATCCTTCTAATGTGCTCGAGTAAGGGAAATCCAAGACGGCTCTTCTATTTCTATACTAACAGGCACAGTACAACTCCTAACATCAATATCCATCAACAGGAATTCTTCCACCAAGGATTGTACCGACAGATTAAAAATTTTGGCAGTCTTTCTACTCAAAGCATGGGCTACTACATTAGCCTTTCCTGGATGATAAAGAATTTCCACTTCATAATCAACCACATATTCTAACCACCGATGCTAGCGCAGTTTTAGTTCCTTCTAAGTGAAGACGTACTTAAAACTCTTATGGTTTGTATAGATCTTGAACAACGCCATACAATAAGTGTCGCCAAAGCTTCAATGCATAAATTATAGCAGCAAACTCCAAATCGTACGTAGGATAGTTTCTCTCATGAATCTTTAGTTTCCTCGATCCATACACGATCACCTTACCAACTTGCATTAAAACACAACCAAGTCCGATGTGTGATGCATCAATATACACAGCATACTCAACTCCTTCAGTAGGTAAGGTTAAAATTGGAGCTGTTCACAATCTCTTCTTTAATTCTTGAAAAGCTTCTTCATACTTGTCGCTCTAAATGAACGTAGTGTACTTCTGGGTAAGTCTGGTTAGCGGTGCAGACAACAATGAAAACTCTTCTACAAATCTTCTATAATAGCCTGTCAGGCCAAAGAAATTCCTAATCTCCTTAGGGGTACAAGGTCTCTCCCATTCCATCACAGCAAAAATCTTGTTCAGGTCTACAGAAATACCGTCCTCGCTTACAACATGACCCAGATAGCACACCTGAGGAAGCCAGAACTCACACTTGCCCTACTTCACATATAACTTATTCTCCCTCAGGGTCGACAGAACCAAATGCAAATGCTTAGTATGCTCCTCAACATTGTTGGAATACACCAAGACATCATCTATAAAGACAATAACAAAACAGTCCAAGAAATCCTTAAACACCCTGTTCATTAAATCCATGAAAGCAGAGGGTGAATTGGTCAAACCGAAAGACATCACCAAAAATTAAAAATGTCCAAATCGCAAACGGAAAGCGGTCCGAGGAATATCTGTCTCACGAATTCTCAACTGGTGGTAGCCTGAACGAAGGTCGATCTTTTAAATTACTGAGCTACCACGCAACTGAATGAACAAATCATCAATCCTTGGCAGGGGATATCTATTCTTTACGAACAACACATGAGCACCCCACGGAGAAGAGCTTGGTCTAATAACCATACCTCAGCAACTCATCGAGCTGAGTACACAACTCATCCAACTCACCCGGAGCCATACAGTACGGTGCTTTGGCAATAGGATGAGTACCTGGCTTGAGGTCTATCACAAACTCTATCTCCCTCACTGGAGTAAGTCCTGGAAGATAGTTAGGAAAAACATCTGGAAGCTCGCGCACCACCGAGATATCCTCAAGATGTGGAGTAGCAAAAGCAGTTTCCAAAGCAGAAATAGAAACCAAAAATGCCTCGCAACCAGACTCTATAGCATCACAAGCACGTACAGCAGAAATGATAGGGGAAACCCTGTCCTAAAATTCATAGATGCTCATAGGTTAGCCATTGTCCATCCTAAAGTCCAGTCGCTTTGTCTTGCACTTGATGACTGCATCATACTTGGACAACCAGTCCAAGCCCAAAATCACGTCAAAGTCTGCCATATCCAACACCATCAGATCTGCAACATCTAGGAAATCGCCTAGGTAGATAGGGAATCTCATAACTCCTTGATTAGATATCACTGAATCACTAGAGGGAAGTCTGACGTTGAAGGACTCTCCTAAGTGATCGACGTTAAAATGATAACTATCTATGAACCTCCGGGCCATAAAGGAATGAGTGGCGCCCGAATAAATAAGAATGCGCGCCCACCTATTCCGCACCTTAAACTCCACTAAAACCGTAACATACGTAAATAAACGAAAAAACTTGGGCAAACAAAGAGAGTAAAGGAATTTGAAATAGGGTCTAACCTGATATCACTTGCGTAGAGGTTTGATATTCTTCCCTAGTTACCACGTTCAGCTTTCCTTTTCCTTTGTCCTGGTTTAGCAGTGGTAGTAGAGGTTGATGTGTGGAAGGCTATAATGGGGACTGAGCCTGGGGGTACGAAGACTTAAGATGCCCCTTCTGCCCGCACTGGAAGAATCCTTATCCTTTGTCCAGCAATGACTCACATCATCACTTCCTAGAACAGAATGTGCACACCAAATCTCCCTTGGGTGCACCTTGGATGGTGTGCACCTGCTTCTGCTTCAGGGTGGCAGTCCTCTTGAAACACCTTTCATATGGGTGACCAGGTCGACCATAAAAGATACATATTTCTCCACTTTTCTTTTTCAAAGAAGGGTCGGATGCCATAGTTCTTCCATCCTCAACAACCTTCCTCTTCTCTATCCTTTCCGTAGCACATCGATTCTTGGCATTCTCGATCGCCTTTACTTTCTATATGGCTTCCACCACCACAGCATAACTGTCAGCTCCATAAGCGCATGCCCACTCCTGGACATCGCTTCTTAGTACTCCCAGAAAATGTTTCACTCTTCCGTCCTCTGAAGCTACCAAATCAGGAGCAAACCTACTCAGTTTGCTAAATTCAATCGCGTACTCGCTCACGGAGAGCTGTGTGTGCTTCAGATGCAGGAAGTTATTCATCGGGCGGTCCAGCTCGATCGAGGGTAGAAACTTCTTCAGAAGCATCTTCTTAAAAGATTCCCAAGAACAACCTTCCTTCAGACTCTCCCTTTCCCGAATCCACAAACTCTTTTCACGTCCTTTTAACTGATTGGATGCAATCATTACCTTCTGGGCTTCTAGAATTCCGGAATACAAAAACATCTCCTCGATGGAGATGATCCAATCATCTAAAATCATAAAGTCAGCACTCCCGTCATAAGTAGGAGTTCGCAATTGCTGGAAATGCGAGATGAAATTCATCTCTTGTCGTAGCATCACCAGGGGCACGAAAGGAGCATGGGCATCGGGTATGGCTTGATCCACGGCAGGATCTTGCACTAAGGGATGTTGCATGGGAGCGACAGACAACAAAGTCTTAATTTGTGATTGCATCGTAACTACTTGCCACGACAGAGCCTCATTGCTCTGGAACAAACTCCCGATCAACGCATCACTCTGCGCACCTGACGACTCACCCTTTGATTGGGGAGTCGACCTCGTCTCAATACACTTTGGCAGCATTTCTAAAAAGGCAAACAAACAACCCATCAAAATCTTAGATTACCACTATGCCACACGACCAATTCAGACCATACTTAAAAGAAACTTGCTTATGTTGCAACTTGCTCTGGAATTTTATAATGATTATATGTCCTACTTAGGATGATATACTCTCATCCAATTAACTCTTATACCTATGCCATGAATGCATGGATTCTTTATACTTATTTAAAATCACGAGTGTACATGTGTCATCATGTAAACCTTAACTTAGCATGTGTATTTATGCGATACTATTCTATGTATGCAGTGTTATGCATTCTAATAATGGCCTTAATGTATGTTATGAGCGGCGTATATATGAAATGTTATGCATCCCAAACTACATAACATCGCATGCAATGGGGAAAGAAAACGTGCTAATGGGCACCCATGTGATGGTGGTTATGCATCTCATACTACATAACCTCCACATGTTGGCTCCTATTGTGGATCCATATAAAAACACATATTATGCATCCCATACTACATCCACATGTTTCCTCCACATGTCCCGTATACTTCTTATCATGCTATGAGTGTAGTTACTATGCTTCGACTAAGACGTACTTATGACACATCGGTGTGTGTATGAAATGACACTAAACAACTAACACTACTAAGGGAAGGTGGCCCGACCAAATGTCAAGCAACTTCCCTCTGATACAAACTGTCACAACCCGCATTTTAACCGAATTTAATAACTTATCAGAAGTTATTTAGATGAAAATAAGGTTTAAGTTAATGACGTAGAGGTCTTTCAGAGAGCATTACGAACACAAATAGACATACCATCCCCAAAAAGCCTTAGATCTTCTGCACCTACACAAGCATATATCGTCTCGTTACGGATCGGCTAAAATGTAGAATATAAAATAACAAGGTGGAGTCATCGACTCTAAACAACGATCAAGAAAAAGAGTCGGATGATTCCCGAAATTAACGCAAAGGTTTCCACTCCCTTATTGAGAGTAAAATCTAGGCTATAGGCCTAGTTCCACTCAAGCAAATAGGATCTACCCGATCCGGATTAAAGAAGTTCGTAAATGATGAATTCGATATTTTTTAAATAGCAAGCGATTGTATTTCAAAATCACGGAAGCAACGGTTGTTCAATCTCCACAAAACTAAAGCAAGAACACACAAGAGGGAGGGGAAAGGATATTACCCAACCCAGATTCACTTTGCATACATGATAAGTGGGAGAATCACTCTCTCCACGGATCCACTGACATCACATTGAATGGGGGCTGCAACCTACTTCCTTGGCGTCGCACCGGAGGAATCCATGCCGGAGTCGCACTAAAGTGGGGTGGAGGGAGCAAAGGGCGGCTTCACACCACCTTGTGTATGGCGGCTAGGGAGGACCCCTCTTGGCCGTATTTCTCTCTTAGGAGGAATTTAGGGTTAAGCAAATCTTCTCTCTAATATTCTCATAAATGGTTGTCCTTAAATAGGAGTTACAAACATACTTAGAGCCGTCCAAGATGGAGATGAAAACTCATCCATCCGGGTGGATAATAACAAACCAAATGTTTAAATGCAAGAAATAACAAAATAAAAATTCCTCTCATGAATATAAAATTATTACCCAAGCAATAATTTTATATTCTCAAATATAAAAGGTAATTAAAATAATTTAAGTGCATTAATTTGAAATAAGCCTTCCAGTGGGCTTAGCATGCCGCGGGCGGAGGTTATAACGCTGTCTTCCGTTAGCATCATCATGGCTCTGAAAGTCTTTATGTTGTAACGCCTCGGCAACCGGATCATCATCAAGTAGTGGTGGCGAGGCCACAACATCAATCCTCCCCCGCTCAAAATCACGTATCTCTGATGCGTGGTCCAAGAAGTAGCGATGGAGAAGAGCGGCATCAAAGTGTATAAGCTCTGTCTCGAGTACCCATGAGTCGTCCGAAGGGGGGCAGTCACGCGAACGGATGAGGATGCGATAGGTATCACAATCGGTAGTAGCAAGTTCCTCAGCCGTAAGTATCCTTTCTGGAGTAAGAAATGTCTTTGGAAACCTGGGGAACATGTTAGCATAAGGAATAAATGAATGCAACTCACCATCTGATGATGTACCTATTGGGACCGTAAGAGAGAGATCATCTGAACTACCACTCTCTAACCCATTTGAAATTTTAGTGGAATTAGAGGACGATAAAGAATTCAACTCTTATGGAGGCGGAACAAACAACGTTAAATCCGAGACATTAAAAATGGGGGACATACCCCAATCAGTAGGCAAATCCATAACGAAAGCATTGTCACCTAGCTTCTTTATAATCCGAAAAGGCCGGCGCGCTTTGGTGTTAACTTTTTAACGGTGACAGTTGGCAGTCGTTCGGGAACTAACCGAACTAAGACCAGATCGCCGATGTTAAAGTGTGACACTCTCCTATGTTGATTAGCATGCGCTTGATAAGACTCGTGTTGAGTAGTCAAGGTAGCCAATATACGTGCGTGTAGGTCATGAATGTGTTGGGAAAAGTATTGTGCAAATTGACTTGCTTTGTATGTTGGAGGCAACGGAACAAAGTCAAGCGGCACAAGGGACTTGTACCCGTGGACAATCCCGTTGGGAGACATACCCGTGGACATATTTTTTGAATTATTGTAGGCCAATTGGGCATGGGAAAGAAGTGGATCCCAAGTTCCTTTGTGATCGCTCACAAGACATCGAAGAAGATTCCCTAAGCTCTGATTAATCACTTCCGTCTGCCCATCGTTTTCTGTATGGTAAGCGGCGGAAAACAATAATTTGGTACCCATTAAAATCCAAAGTGTTTTCCAAAAATAACTCGAAAACTTTACATCTCTATCCGAGACTATTGTCTTCTACACTCCACGGTGACTAACGACGTCTTTAAAATACAATTTTGCAATGTGAGACACGTCATTGGTCTTACTACACGGAATGAAATATGTAATTTTAGAAAACCTATCCACAACTACAAAAATAGAATCGTGACGACGTAAAGTGGTGGGTAGGCCTAGAAAAAAAATCCATACTTACGTCTTCCTATGGTGTGGAAGGGATAGGTAAGGGTGTATATAATCCTACATTTGTTTTGGTGCCCTTGGATACCTGACAAGTACAACAGCTACTTACTACCCTTCCCACCATTGCCTTAAGTTTTGGCCAGTAAAATTTCTCCTCAACTAGCGTAATTGTCTTATCCCTACCGAAGTGGCCACTCAACCCACCGCTATGCAGCTCCCAGATGATATGAAGTCGTAGGTATGACTGTGGGATACACAACTTCCCATGCCGAAAGAGATAGTCGTATCTAATAACAAACGCAGATATCGTCGTGGGGGAGCTATCCTGGGCAGATAAATATGACTCCGTAAAATCTGGGCAGGCAGCATACTCATCTTTAATTCGTTCAAATCCTACAATATTAACCTCCATAGTGGAAAGCAAGAGGGTAAGGCGACTAAGAGCATCCACGACTCGGTTATCTGAACTCTTAAAGTGCTTAAGATTAAACATGTAACCTTGTAGGAAAGCTACCCACTTAGCGTGATGCATGCTTATTTTATGCCGGCCAATGATGAAGCGCAAAGCTTCGTGATCGGAGAGGATCACAAACTCCTTAGAGAGGAGATAGTGCCTCCAATGGTGCAAACACCGCACAACTGTAAAAAACTCCCTATCATAGTTCGAATAATTTAGCTTAGCACCGGTTAACTTCTCACTAAAATAACTAACAAGGTGCCCCTCCTTACTCAAGACAACTCCTATTCCCCTTTAGATGCGTCACAAGTTAACTCAAAGACATTGGTGAAGTCAGGTAGACGCAAGAAAGGTACCTCAGTCATAAGATTCTTAATGCGTTTGAAATCATGGGTGGCGGAATTTGTCCAGGTGAACTCTCCATTTTTCATGCACTCCGTAATGGGGGCCATGATGCTACTGAAGTCTCATATGAAATGGTGATAAAAAGTAGCTAATCCATGGAAACAACGCACCTCACATAGGCTAGTTGGTTCGGGCCAGTCCCTTATCACATGAACTTTACCGAGGTCAACTCACATTCCCTCAGACCCGACAATATAACCTAAGAACTCTACCTCTTAAGCATATAAAGTGCACTTTTTAAAGTTTAGAAACAATGTTTCCTTCCTCAAGGTGGAAAGAATCACTCTCATGTGGGAGATGTGCTCGGTCGTGGTGGTGTTGTAGACTAAGATGTCATCGAAATAAACTACCACAAACTTCCCCATGAATGGCTGAAAGATATGTGTCATCATCCGGGAGAAGGTTCTAGGAGCATTGGATAACCCAAAGGGCATCACAAGCCACTCACGGATCCTAATCTGGTGATAGACAATCCGTAAGTCTTACTTCGAAAAGATAGTAGCGCTAGATAGGATATCTAAGAGGTCATCTAATTGTAGAATAGGAAACCTATACTTAGTGGTAATCTTATTGATAGCACGACTATCAACACACATCTGCAATGTACCATCCTTCTTGGGGGCAAGCAAGGCTGGTACCGTATATAGGCTCAAGCTAGTCCTAATGAACCCCTTCTTCAACAGGTCCTTAATATTGGTTTGTAACTCTTTATGGGCAACGGGATGAAGTCTACAATGGGGATGGTTGCGTAGGGAAAAACCGGGAATAAGATCTATCGCATGTTGTATATCCCTAAGTGGTGGTAACGTCGGAGGTAGCTCATCTGGGTAAGTCTTCAACACTCCCAAATCAGTGCTTGCACTCATAAGTACTAAAACATACAACACTCAATCAAGAAATGAATCCTTCACAAATTCTTTCTTACCCACTAGACTCAAAGTCCTCCTCTCTACTGGGATAGTTGTGTCCTTAGCCACAACTACTGGTTCCTTCAGAATGGTCGGCCTCAACGTAATGACTTTGCCATTAAATTTGAACTCGTACGTGTTGGCTCTCCCAAAGTGTGTCTTATCGCGGTCGTATAGCCAAGGATGGCCCAACAACACGTGAAAAGCATCCATTAGAAGGACATCACACCACACTTCATCAGTATAGGATTTGATTGAGAGGGGTACTAGGCATTGCTTGGCGACCGAAACGGTAACCTTATTGATCCAAGCTACCTGATTTGGAGTCGGGTGGGGCTGCATGGTCAAAGCCATACGTATAACGACATTCTCAGAAACGACATTCACACAGCTACCACTATCGATAATCAGTTTGTAGTGTTTCTTACCACTCTAAAAAATCAGAGAAAATATGCTCGTCCTCTTCCAATCATCTAACGGACGAGGAATGGTCAAGATACAACGCATCACCATAAGGTGGTGATCGTCCTCTAAATCACTTGGGAACCCATCTGGGTCACACTCCTCTGCAGCCTAATAAACGTAATCAGCGAGGTCGGTAGTCGACTCTAAAAGGGATATGGACCTAGAGAACACACAAGTAGGATGGCCAAGAGGGGTGCTCCCTAGCCGCCGGCCACAAGGTAGTGTGAATCGGCCCTTTGCTCCCTCCACCCCACTTCGGTGCGACTCGAGCGTGGATTCCTCTAGTGCGACACCAAGGAATAAGGTTGTAGCCCCCATTCGGTGTGACGCCGGTGGATCCGTGGAGAGAGTGATTCTCCCACTTATCATGTGTGCAAAGTGAATCCGAGTTGGGTAATATCCTTTCCCCTCCGTCTTGTGTGTTCTTGCTTTAGTTTTATGGAGATTGAACAACCGTTGCTTCTGTGATTTTTAAATACAATCGCTTGTTATTTATAAAATCAAATTAATCATTTATGAACTTCAATAATTTGGATCGGGTAGATCCTATTTGATTGAGTGGATCTAGGCCTATAGCCTAGATTTTACTCTCAAAAAGGGAGTGGCAACGTTATAGTTAATTTGGGGAATCATCATACTCTTTTTCATGATCATTGTTTAGAGTCGATCACTCCTTGTTATTTTATGTGCTACGTTAGAGCTGATCCATAACGAGATGATAGATGCTTGTGTAGGTGCGGTAGTTCTAAGGCGTGTTTGGGATGATAGGTCTATTTTTGTCCGTAACACTCTCCGAATGACTGCTACGTTAGTTAAGCAGTTAGTTGTATCCCTTGGCTTAGTGGATCAACTAGTCCACGAATCAAAATATAATTATACACTACGGAAGATACTTATTTTGATTGACTCCAACATCCTACTTGAGTATAAACGTCCCCAAAGTATAACTCATGCTATGCAAGGCCCTATATTTTTAGTAGTAGAAAAGATAGTTTTTATGGTCGCTAAAAAACAAGTTAGAGTTTTAAATTATGTAATGCATGGAGTAACAATAGTAGATTTTATACTTTAAAATACATATCATGCATTCCTAGCATAAATCATGCTAGAGAGCAATAAATCCATCACAAAGAAAAATAACTAGCAGCTAGCAAGGTATCCAAAACCGTCTCTCCTGTTGGGGTCAATAATCTGACATTAACCCACATAAAATAGAAGTATGTCCGAACTAGACAAATAAACTAAAATAACAAACTACCTCGCTACGGCAGGACGAAAACCACAGCCAAAACTGCTACCCAGAAACTCCAAAACCAGCTCTACTATCTGCTACGGCTCTGAACCTTAGGCATTCCAAAGACAGAACACCTCAGCAAGAATGTACAAATAGTGGCAGAAAGATAAGCTAAAATAAATAAAGGTCAAAAGGGGTACCAACCCAAGACCAACAGTACTGAAGTAAAGTAAAAAAGTAAATCATCAAACAGGAAAAAAAATAGTTACGTGAATCATCACGTACATCAATAAATATACCAGATGCACAAGGCTATAAGGTGACAAATATAAGTAAATCATAAGGAAGAAATTGCACAACCTTTATTAGGCACCTGTGGTCGACTCTACCAAAATACAGGCAAGGTTGTCACTCAACTTGACCCACCCCTCACGAATATAATATCTGTCTAACTACGGGGGAGTCTCATATACTCCACCATACACCGCAAATGCCCAAAAACCCAGTAGACTTCCATGAGGTACCAATAAATGGAACAAACCTTGAGGAGGTGGTTCTGTCCACTAAATCTCGCAATCAAGAAAACCTAAGGAAACCACAACACATTTATCTCGAAACTTGGCACATCGAATTCTACTCAACAATCTAGATTAAAGACGCGATTGATCAACCTATAGGATTTGTTACAAGGCCTAGATCAATTCTAACACGATCAAAAATGATTGATAATGCGATTAGAGCTGCTAATAAAACACTTCAAGAATGAATAAACATGGCCTGAAAAATTTTAGGTTTACCATGACAAGATCTTATAACATCATGTGATTTTTAAAGAAGATTAATTACTGTGATACCTTGGGGGGCAAAATTGTAGAAATTTAACAAACATGAAGAACTTTACATTTACCAATAACTGAAGAAGAGGGAACGAGGGTAAACCACCACTTGCCTTGGTTTTACTGGAAACGATCATTGAATTACTCCACATCGAAGATCAGGGCAAAAGAAGACGGAGGATTCGAAATCTGAACAAAAATGGACGAAATAGAGGTTAGGGCCGAAAAAATATAATGAGAATACTCAAGGAATGGGAAAAGTTTTACCACGATGGAATAGCTCTCGACGAGAGCTTTTCCAATTAACGATCGGTTCACAATTTAGAGCACCAGAGCACCGTCAGCGATCATCGGAAGGAGTATGGATGGATAACCTCTTACTCACTCACGCCGCTCTGGTTCGGGAGGTAGTCAAGAATTTCGGTTGATTAATAGATGAAGAAGAAGTAGGTACTAATACTTAGGGCCAAATCAAAATAATCACTCTTAAAAGAAGAATTGGGGTCGGCTGAACCGTGTCTTTCGAGAAGGAAGAAGGGACAACTCGAGTACTGGAAGGACTACTCAAATTCCTAGGAAGGACTGCTCGAGTACTTGAAGAACTACTCGAGTAATGGAAGGACTACTCGAATACCAGGGAAGGACTACTCGAGAACTGGAAGAACTACTCGATTACTGGAAGGACTACTCGGATACAGCAAGGTCTAGTCGAGTACTACTAGGGCTACTCGAGTAGAAGAGAAGACCTTACTCGAGAACAGCATAAGGGCTTCTCGAGAGCTAAGGCATTTCTCGAGTACTAGGGTACGATTAATCGAGTACTGGAAGAAGATTACTCGAGTACTAATAGAAAGTCCTCTCGAGAGCAAGGCATGCTCTACTCGAGTACTGAAGATAGGTATCTCGAGTACTAGAGGATAATTCTCGAGAACTCTAGGTCCTCTCGAGAACTGAACAGGAAAATTTTAAAAATTCCGAATTATCTTAAATTCTGGAAGAGAAATGCCGACTCTAAGAATTTAGCCAGAGAGACGACCCTAGAATCCGACGCGCCAATCTTGAGGTACTATCAACAAATGCTTACTTAAGAAAAGTCATCACATGGATAAAAAAACACGCGCCGAGACCCAAGGATGCTCGGTTAGGAATAAAAGCAGACGAATTCAAAACTTCAAAACTCAAAGCTTCCAACATGGAAACATTCAATCTCTTCAAAAACCCAAAACTGGTCAAACAGACCCAACGGACGCAAAAACACACACGCGGTGGAACGCTGTTAAAAAAAAGTAAGCCGGGTAACGCCCTAACGTCATAAATATGATGATACCAAATCAAATAAAATCATCGAAAAATTGGGGGCGTTATACAAGTGGCCTTCAAGGGGCCCAACCAACCCTACACAACCCCACCTACACCATAGGGGGGTCAATGTGTCACCAAGGACCCATTGGGGTCAACCCAAAATTCCAATTTTACCAAAGTCAACTCAACCTAGGTTTAGGTCAAACTAGCTCAAGTTGGCCTAACCTACCCCAATCCACTTGGGCTAAGCCCCATTGAGGTGGTCCAAAAGCCTCTTGAGGTTTAGAATATTCTAAAATGCCACTCATTTTCTTGAAATGGTGACTATGAGAGAGAAAGCTCCACTTCCCCATTAATGGAGGAGAGAGAATTGAGGAAGAGAGCCATTCATGGCCAAGGGACTTCTCTCTTCATTGCAATGAGTAGATTCATCTCCCTTGATGAATAAGGAGAAGATCAAGAGGTTTTCCAGGCTGTG
Source organism: Platanthera zijinensis (assembly GCA_039513925.1). Taxonomy (NCBI): domain Eukaryota; kingdom Viridiplantae; phylum Streptophyta; class Magnoliopsida; order Asparagales; family Orchidaceae; genus Platanthera; species Platanthera zijinensis. The sequence continues at coordinate 104,050,568 of CM077085.1, read as the reverse complement.
CATAGGCTGGAATCAATGGGTTATACATTGGCCAAAAAAGCTCATTCATGGCCAATAATGGCATTGATGTTATGACCACTCCCCTCCCACGTTTGGCTATTTTAAAAGCTTGAACAGGCAGAGAGGAGCCGTTTCCACCATTCCCCTGAAGAAATTGATGCCTTTGGTTGTACAATTGCAGAGCACCCGACAGCACCACCACCTATATTGGCGTCCCGTCGATGGGCAAGACTTCACACCTCCCAAAAGGTCCTATCCCTCTCCTCTTCCTCAGTGGATAGATGTCTATCCATTGGCCGCAAGGTTTTTGTTCAATTATGCCTGGATTGGGAAGGCCGAGGGCTTAATTTTCAATATTTTATTTCCTATCACAAATCACAGTTCCAGCCACCTACGACCGGCCAACCACCGCGAATCGCCAACCACCAACTCAACGAAGGTGGTGGTGGCGGTGGTCGGTTGGGAAGAGGCGCGGGTGGCCGGGAAATCACGGAAAAACTTTGCCCATAATGGGCCAATCGTGGTCGTTGGCTTCACGTGGACGATGAACAGACCCCTTCCATCCTTGCGCCAAGATTCGTGCAGGATCAATTAAATATTATTTTCATTTAATTCAATTCTGTTACATAAAATGCAGTGGATGTTTTGATTTATTAAAAATATTTAGAGGCCTTATATGGAACAATGTTCTGTATGAAATTTATAGCCCTTGATATCTAGTTTAATTTAAAATTAGTTTCAACCAATTTGGGTCTCTGGTCTGAGCACAACACTCAAAATGGTGCAGCCTATACATAGGGCTTGTCAAAGATTAAATTGAGTGCCCCCACTAAACCACTTGTCCAAATGACTTGAAATTTAGAATGGGGGTCACCCTTACCTATACCAATAACATATTCAAAATGGGAATATCTGCAAAATATGTTGCTAAAGTTTCTGTAAAAATTTAATAAAAAAAGGTAAGAATTAATTTAGGGGTCTAATGACCTCAAAACCAACCAAAATTTTGGTGGATGGTCCTTAGGGTAAATATATGTCTCTATTAAAAATATCAACCCATTTGAGGATTGTTTGAATAGGTTTTGGTATGACCAAAGTTTGGTCCCTTAAGGGTAAATTAGGGCAAGAGGGTGCTTGGAGCAAGGGGGGCCAATTCTCACCAAAAGGGGATGGGACTTTGGCCAGAGCCTCTAGGTCAGTTAAAACACCATCACTTTGAGTTTGCGGTGGATTATGGTGGATTTGCCTTAGGAACCTAGTTCATACCCTAAGGTTGAACTTGGGGTTTTGTGAAGGATATAGGGTGATATGTCCTTGTAAGGACTTGGAGTTTAGTCCTTGTGATCTTAGGATGGTAACTAACACTAGGAAGTAATTCTAGGACCTTTAGTGTTTACATCCCCCTTGTAACAAACTAGGACCATTTAGAGCACTTTTACACTTGATTTTATTACTGCATCATTGCACTTTTGATGATTTTGAAATTTAGGCAGAAGACAAATAATATTGATATTAAGGTTTAGAAATTTTAGTGTGAATTTTAGATCAGTATTTGAGATACTTCATTCACAACCCTTGTAGTAGCCCAATTCATTAAGAAATTTATTAAGAGATATCTACTCATTGAAAACTTATGCAATTTGGTAAGAGGACCTTTTTAAGTCATTCATAAGCTATAAGAATTTTAATAGAATTATTGGAGAACTGTCTATATAGGTTTTTTCACAAGGTGCCTAATATTGATTTAATTAAAATGATTTAAATATGTGACCAAATAAGCTTTGAAAATAATAATACTTTTTCAATAGCCTCCCCCTCTTGTGTTTGTCATCTAATAATTTTCCTATAATTTTTGGATGAATAATTCTATTTTCCCCTAAATATTATATTATTGCAATTGTTTATTCAATAAATTCTTGATGGTCAAATTCATCTTGCAAAATTTGGATTTTTTATATTTACTATTATTTTATTGATAATAACCTATCATAATATTTTTAAGACCATGCTTGGTCAGAAAACTATACTTGATGTTCAAAAGCATCGTTGGTTTATTTTTTAGGAAAAAATATAATAAATGCTAGATAAATTAGGAAAAATGTTATCTTCTGGATATAACCTTTGATTATCATGATAGACCCTCAGTAATAATCTTAGGACATTTTGATGAATATTTGAAAGGTTCACCATTCATACTCATCATATAACTTAGGTGGGTCGGCACATAGTAAAACTGTAGAATTGTGTTAACATGTGGGAAGGACATAGGGAGTCTGGCTAATGATATACTGATTTGGTAAGGTGAAATTGAGTTCATCATTAGGAGTCATGATGGGGAGGGTGTTGGTCTGACTGGTGTTAAGTGGTACTCGGGATTGACGAAATATCAACTTTCCTGTTGAGAGAGAGATTCAAAACACACTAGAGTTGGATTTAGTATAACATTAAATGGGATTTGGACATGGGTAGATACATAAAATAGTAAGTTCCTTTCTAAAGGGAATGATGGGCTTCAACTACCATCATAGTTCCTAGTGCCCCCGAGAGACCTTCACAGGGAATACCCTGGGCAGTCCAAGGTTATCCTTAAACCTTAAGACTAAAATGAATACAAGAGTAATCAATAATATACTAGGACTTAATCTTCACTCACCCCAATGTATTGGGAGGTTAGCTTGGCAAGATTATCTGAGCAGTAGGCCCAGTGGTTGTAAGAAGGGGCAGTTTAGCGCAGTGAGCCGAAGGCTCAGAAGGTAGGTTTAACGGACAGGTTAGTCTAGGGAGCCGATGGCTCGAGAAATTCATGGTTGCATGTGCATAAAGTTGTGGGTCTTCGATATTTGACAATCATTCACACTGACGATGGTATGCTAACTCATCGGGTGTGGTTTACACATAGCCAAGGGAAAGTTTGGTTGTGGGTCAGCATAGTACGTGGTGACTTTAGTGTGTCCTTTAGATGCGTACGTAAGGGCTAGGACTGGAAGTGTGAATACACGTATAGGAGTGGCGTGGCCCGACCCACTTTTTCTGTTGGCCACTACAGAGGTTCCTGGGAGTGAAGATAGCTTCCTAATAGAGGGAACTAAAGTTCTATGCGCATAAAGTCGTGTGTGTGTGTTACACTTACGTGAACCATTGCATAACATATCACTACACATACTTTCATATAATCCAGACACCCCACCATATAAATTTTATGGGAATTTTTATATGATAGGAGCCTTACAAAAGACCCCTTAACTTATAAGTTTGTATGAGCATTTAAATAAGTTAGGGTTACTTATTTCATTTTCCACTCTACATGTACTTACTGCTCTGCTTACTCGTTTTCATTACTGTTTCCTTATTATAGAACTTCTAGCTTAGTTTTCCTTTATAGCCCTATAATTGTTACAATATACTTGCTAAAATAGGTCCACCATCATCTGCTTTGTTTCTACTCTCCACCACCATAGCTTTCCTATTATTTCTATCGTATAATGCCTAGGAGCCACTAGGGTAGGGGTGTGGGAAATTAGGCTTAGTCTTTTGACTAATGGTCGGAGGACCAAACATTTCAGGGACTCCGGATGGGGGACAGGGAGCAGCAATATGTGATGCAACACCATCGAAGTACGGTACACATAGAGGTGGGCCAGTCTAGCACGGGAGCACTAGCCTCCGGCTCCGTGAGTGATTAGTTTTGCTTAGCTTCCGCACGAGTGATGTACCTAGGATTTGTTGTACTAGGCATAAGCACGCTTATGTTTCTAATTTACTGATCTGTTTCAGTACTTTCTTTTCTACTCTCTTTCATACCTTCTTATCATGTGGACATTGCTGTGATTTCTATTTCATATATTATTTGTGATTGTGGACTTAACTTTATAGCCTTTTATCTGTATAATTCTACTTTTTTGGTGATCGTTAAGGCCTGCAGGATCGATATTTTATTATGGCGACCCTCCCGAGTATCGGTGTCACCGCAAAATTGCGGTTCTGGGCATAAGACACGGGAGCATAGAAAAAAATGGGGTCTTACAAACTGTTCGATATGGGTGCTTCACATTCATTTCTATCTGAGGACTTCGTGTCTCGGATTGGAGTGCCTACTTGTGTGCCATAAGATAACCTATCAATATTGTTGCCTAATGGATGCGTGATGCATGCAAATAAGTCTTGTTGTATTGAAATGCAGATAGGAAGTCAGGGTTTTGGGTTGGAAGCATTTATGGTACCGATATCGGAGTTTGATGTAATATTTGGTATGGATTGGCTCTCGGAGCAGCATGCATTTATAGATTGCAACTCAAAGGAGATCTCACTGGGACAGAATACCAAGCTAGAGACTAAATTAACTGGTATGCGAGGATCGAGCAAGATATTGATGTTTGCTCTCCAAGTCATCAAAGCGGTTTGGAAGGGTGCAGAGTTATTCTTCACGCTTATAACGGATGATGAGCCAAAATCCAATATGTGTGATGTTCTTATTATATCAGAGTACCCAGATGTGTTCCTGAAGAATCTTCCATGGTTACTGCCCCAGCGAGAGATTGACTTCTCAATTGAGTTGGTGCTAGGTGCGAAACCTGTGGCCCACTCACTGTATCGTGTTATACCAAAGGATTTGGCGGAACTAAAGGTTCAATTGCAAGAGTTGCTGGGGCAAGGATATAAATGCCCAACTATGTCACCTTGGAGCGCACCGGTTCTCTATGTGAAAAAGAATGACGGAAGTTTGTGGCTATGCTCTGACTATCGAGAACTGAACAAGCTAAAGGAAAAGAACAAGTATCTGATACCATGGATTGATGACTTATTTGATCAGATGGTTGGATAAACGGTATACTCAAAGCTAGACCTGAAGTCTTGCTATTACAAGTTGAGAATTCGAGAATATGACAATCCCAAGAAAGTGTTTGGAAAACGCTACGGTCATCATGAGTTAATGGTAATGTCGTTTAGGCTAAAAAATGCGCCATCAGTGTTCACGGACCTAATGCACCGAACATTTCGAGAGTACTTGGACTTATTTGTCATCGTCTTTATTGACGACATTTTAGTGTACTCTCAGTCTGAAGAAGATCATGCGAACCATTTGCGGATGGTGTTGCACACCCTGAGAGGAAACAAGTTGTATGCCAAGTTCTCAAAGAGCGAGTTTTGGCTACCAAAAATTTCTTTTTTGGGGCATGTGGTTAGCGGAGAAGCTATAGCGGTGGATCCAGTGAATATTGTGATAATTGAAGAGTGGCCTGTTTTATCTACTATAGGTGAAGCCCGGAGTTTCCTTGGACTTGCGGGCTACTACAGTGGCTTCGTGGAGAATTTCTCATGGATAGCCTTTCCTCTTACCACACTGAGGAGAAAAGATCAGAAGTTCGTTTGGACACCGGAGTGCACGAGAGCTTTTGAAGAGTTAAAAAGTTGTTTGACCATATCGCCTATTTTGACGTATCCATATGGTACAGACAACAATGAAATTTATAGTGATGTATCAAGGAGCGGCCTAGGCTGCGTTCTTCTTCAGTTCATAATGGTGATCTCCTATGGATCACGCTAGGTAAAAGTTCATGAGTAGAACTATCCCGTCTATGACTTGGAGTTGACGACGTTGATTTTTGCACTTAAATTGTGGCATCATTATTTATATGGCATGAAAGTTGATATATTTACACACCATTAGAGCCTTAAGTATCTGCTGGATTAGAAGAATCTAAATATGTGACAACAGAGGTGGATGGAGTTCCTCGTGGACTACACCTTCCAGATATATTATACTCCCAGGATGGGAAATGTGGTCGTAGATGCCTTAAGTCGTAGGAATTTGATAAGGACAGATGGTTTACAAATGGATGATGATCGTCTTATCCAGGGTTGGAGGCCCTCGAGATTTCTTATGTCTACAAGAATACTACTACAAATGCGTACCTGAACTGGACCGAGGTATAGTATGACCTTATGAACTAGGTTAAGTGAGCAACGGAACTGGATGAGAGTCTATAACGCTATGCAATGGATGGGTCAAATGCCCAATTCTCCTTGGATGATGGCCTTTTGTGAAAAGATGGTCATTTGTGCATCCCGAATGTGGGCAAACTACGTGAGGAATTGATGTACAAAGCACAATTTTATAAGTACTCAATTCACCCAGGGAGCATGAAAATGTACAAGGACATGAAGAAGGTGTTCTGGTAGCCAGGTTTGAAGAAAGACTTAGCCCATTACGTGGAAAAATGTCAAGCAAGTGCCTCAATGAAAGCTAAATACTAGAAACCTGGAGGGTTCCTAAAGTCATTACCAATCCCAGTATGGACGTTCGATGACATTTTTATGGATTTAGTGCATGGACTGCCGAGATCTCAGAGCGGAAATGATGTCATGTGGGTGATAATTGACCAGTGGAAAAATTAGTTACGCTTTACGTTGATAATATCGTATGACTGCACGGCATGACCCGTAGCATCGCTAGTGACTGAGATGGGTATTTTACTTTAGGTGATTTGAGCTAATCCACTAACTATTGGGTACCAAGTTAAAGTACAGTACGGCCTTAAATCCATAAATGGATGGTCAGACCGAAAGGAAAAACAGAACAATAGAGGATATGCTCTGTATGTGTGCTCTGGATTTCGGGAAGAGGTGGAAAGATCACCTGTATATGATTGATTCGCTTACAATAATAACTATCAAGCTAGTATACAAATGGTGTTTTGAAGCTTTATATGATAGGAAGAGTCGTACACCGTTAACTTTGGTGGAAACAGGCGAGTCAAAGCTATATAAGCATAAGGAGGTCGAAGATGCAAATTCGACCATATGTAATATACGAGAGCGGCTACTGATAGCCAAAGATAGGCAAGAGAAGTACTACGATGCCAACCACCGAAACATAGGGTTTGTAGTTGGCGAGTGGGTGTACTTAAAGATCAAGCCCTTCAAAGGTGTATCCAGGATCCGATGGTTGGAAGGGTTGAGTCCGCGATATCTTGGTCTGTTTGAAGTGGTTAAGAGAGGTTGTGTAATGACTTCGACCATTAAATAACATATTATAGAAGGCCCGGCCGGGCCCCCACAGTAAATGCTACAAACAGACGGCGATGTCACAAGTTAATACCACAACACCATCGCATCCTAGCTCAGAGCTTGCTAGCGGAAGAGTTTAACAATAAAGATGAACTCATACTAGGAATGTCCACTACATATATAAACAATATTTATATATCAACTCTTGAAAAAGAGTACAGCAAATACAACACAAGGTTGCCTTAGGGCCTTACAGTTCCTCTTTTGATACTATGGATTGCATACATCGGCGTGCAGGCCAGCCACACATGAACAACACATAATATAAAGCTTTGTCTTCAAGGACTAGCAGCGGCAGCAACAGTAGCAGCAACGACTAGGACTTCAGCCCTTACTTCCCGCTCGGCTCTCCATCACCTGCATAGGGACAGCCCACCCAAAAGGTGGCAAACAAGGCAACGGTTAGTATTCAGCTGACCAATATATAACAATCCTACACCTTGCTTGGGGCAGTAGCATTCCTTCCCTGCAGGCATAGCAATGCATACACATATATATATCATAACTTGTGCTCTTACTCACAATCAATCCATCATAATCGTCAGCCACACGGCCCGACGATCCGTGCACTCAGGGCACATTCTTGGTGCACCGGCGAACCACATTCAACACCACCATTTACACGGTATTTAGCATTTAGTCTTACTAGCGCACAAGCCTGAGGCTCTTATTATGCCACTGACGAAAGCTCAATGCCTTGACGCTCTCCTGTACAGTTGACATAATGCAGGTACGGATCAACCACCACCCGTTTCTCAAGTCGCCTTTCCATTACCGAGTACAGCGTACCCGAGGCTATATCTAAAGGCACGGGTCGGTTTCACCTTTCCTGTTCAGCAAGAAGCCTTTTTAGAGCTTGCAAATCACACTAGCCATAATGTCCGCCAAGGACTGGCTTCACAATAGCTATGTTGTCAACCAAGGATTGGCTTCCCTACCCACATTGGATTGGATACACTATAGCCACTGCTCAAGCAGTACAAGTTTATTTTCCTGGAATTCCTCATTCCAGTACTTACTGCTACTTCCCTTCACAGGCACAACCCATTGACTCCACAAACTACATGTTTATACGCGAAGTCTTCTCCGGTGCGCAATATGAAACATCACCAATCCAGACCAACCTGTCCAGATGGGGTTCACACAGTATGCTTATCCCGTACTACACATTTCCAGGCCTAAATGCAGACTCAATTGGGGATAACAACTATCAACCCACGGTGATCACTTACTCTTCCACCTTTTGGTGGAGGATCCCATACTCATGCATAAAGGAGGACTTCACTTGTCCAAGAAGGAAGATCGTTACCCTTGATGATCTTTTGGGAGCCATTAAAATTCTAGCTGGTTGGAAAGCACCGCAGCAGCTTTGCCTCCACAGAACTGGCTTCGGATCTCGAATCGCAACTCGGGAGCTCCACCAGTGGATGGATCTTCACCTCCTTCTCATTCCTCCTCTCCCTTCTCTCTTCTCTTTTAGAAAGAGAATAATCCAAAGCATGAGTGAACTCTTCACTCAAATCCTTGACTTAACCCAGCTAGAAAATATCTTGGTCATTGGATCTAGGATGAAGGAAACGATCGACCACAAATCTACACAAAAGTCAAATATTTGTGCTGACACGGCTTGTGACACTCTCATGTAACATGTCGTGTACTTTAAGCGGTACGCGAACCGAGTCACCCAGAACTGAACACGGGCTTAGAAATGCCCGTGTCAATCACCTGACATGCCCGTGTCACATAATACACGCCCGTGTCGAGGGGCTTGTCCATCAATTGATAGAGGACCAACACTCCATAAAAGAACACGGCTGGGGCACATGCCCGTGTCCTTGGCTGTGTGCCAAACACGCACCTATGATATGCACGTGTCATAGGCCGTGCGCCACACTCAACGCCGCCTGGTTATCCACTCGAGCAGGACACGACATTGGACATGCCCATGTACCTGGCCGTATCACCTGTCGATGATTGCTGACTGCATGGCGTTGAGTGCTCGAGACGAAACATATAAGGACACGCCCTGGGACAAGCCCATGTCCTCGGCCGTGTCACCCAGCCTGAACCACATTATGAGACTTTTGGGATTTTGTGGTGTTATAGTTGGAGGAGTTGTCTATCGTTTAGCTCTGTCTTCAGAGCTAAGTGGTTTGCACGACGTGTTTCACATATCAGTGCTGCAAAAAGTTATGAAAGAGCCATCTCAAGTGTTTGCGGATTATAAAGTATCGGTCGATAGTCAATTGACGATGAAATTATAGCCCATTCGGATCAGGAATATGGAGGTCAAGCAACTGTGAAACAAGATAATCGGGATGGCCAAAGTCCGGTGGGACAACTGTGGCCATGAAGAGGTGACATGGGAGTGTGAGCAGATCATGCATGAGGAATATCCTGAGTTGTTTGTATAATGATGTTGTAATATAGGATTTTGAATGTTATAACAAATAAGTTATTGTATTGTATCCCTTATAGATGTATAAAATTTTGGGTCGAAATTTCTAGATGAAGGGGAGGGTTGTAACACCGTAAATTTGACAACAAAACTTCTAGTCATTAACGTCGAGTGACAGTGGGTATCGTCAGGGCGATAGCAATAGGTCTCAATGCCTAAAAGCGTTGAGTGAGCTCAACCCACTCGATAACTCGAAGCGTTGAGTGATCTACTAGCTTCGATAATGTCCGGCGACAGTGGGTATCACCTGGGAGATAGCGGGAAAGCGTTGAGTGACCGTAATGCACTCAATGCCACAAAGCATTGAATTAGTTCAACACACTCAATGCCTGAAAGTATTGAGTGAGCTATTGGCTTGGTGTCGCGTGGCGATAGTGGATATCACCAGGCGAGAGTGCTACGTGACATGGACAAGTGTCAAATGGCTGTTAAGTGGCTAATGAGCAGTGGGTGAATGGAGTCAAGCAGCTGAAGTCGATGTCGCCAGGCGTTATCGATCTCGTGTGGCGATAATGACAACTTTGAATTTTCTGCTGATTTTGCAGCCACTCGTTTCTCTTGATGTATTTAGCCTGTGGGTGGGATTGAGCCTGAAGTTACTTATGCAGAGATGTGCTAGAATGAGAAATAATTCTCATTTCATCTCTCTCTCTTCATTTCCTTTTGTTCTCTTAGAATAAGGATCTAAGGAAGAGTTGGGATAATCTTGGTATGGGCTGGAGCTGAGTTTGAATAGCTTGGTGAAGGAGATCCATTAGTCGAAAGCAAGAACCGATGCTTGGTCCGTGAAGAGGAAAGCGCAGTGCTCCTTTCCAATTGGACAGAAAAGCGGTCATGGATCCGAAGAAAACTACAAGGGTAATGATCTTACTTCTTGGACAAGTGAAGTCCTTTTGGCATATGCATGGAATCCCCCACCAAAAGTTGAAAAATCGAAGGGAATTCCATTTGGTCTATTCACAAAATCCCTAGTGAGTCTTATATATAGATCAAAAAATGTGTAGTATAGAATAGTCATGTTGTGTGAAGACCATCTGGACAGGTTGGTCTGGATTTGTGATGTTTATTTTGCATGTCGGAGAAGACTTCGAGTATAAATGAGTAGTTTACGGGGTCTGCGGGGTTGTTCCAGTGAACTTAAGATAGCAGGAAATACTGGAGTTGCACACCAGGAAAATACCCATAAAATTCCACGGTTTTAAGAATAGTTGGATATCATCGGGCGACATTGAGTATCTCCAACAACGATAGCTCTTTGTGAGCTATTTTTTTGTTATGTGCTATGAAAAGACTAGTGTTTCTTGCACTACAGTATGTTGCATGGTTTTGGGTTGAGTTTGGGTGCAGAAAGAGAACTTTTGTTGGTCCTGCCAAGTGATCATGACGAACGCTGGCGATAACTCCCTTTTGATTGTAAAGCCAGTCTCTGGGATACTGTGGGGCAAATTTGTGAGTTTTGAGCTCATAAAGGCAAGTGACTCGAATGGATAAGGGGAAGCCGACCTGCGTCAGAGTTGACATTGAATTGTTGATTTGAGCAACAGGCAAAGACTAAACTGTATCCGCATTATGGTTGTCTAACTCGAGTTCCGAAGTTATTGGCTTCTTTAGGATCGTATAATGAGAGTCTTTGGCTATATGCCGTCAACACTAAAGTCTCAGGCAGGGGGCCGTAAAGTCTATAAATGCACAAAGTAAATAGTTATGTATGGGACCTCTGAACGGTGGTGGGACACTGGCATCAGGTACACTGAAAATGTTCCCTGAGTGCACGGAACATTTTTCCATTGAGGCATTCGTTTGTGATATATTGAATTATACATGAGTGCGCATTCTTGTGATATATCTGCATGTTAAAATGTTATGCCTGTAGGGAAGAAATACCATACCCTAGAAAAGGGCTAGGGTTGTTATTGTAAGACCAATTTTTTTTCTTTCTTAAACCACCGGGGTCTTATGCCCAAAACCGCCTCTTTGCGGTGACACTGACACTCGAGAAGGTTGCCACTATAAAACTCTGATCCTGCCTGTCTTTATGATCACCGAAGAGAAAGAAGCTAAAACCAGTTCTGATAAAACAAAGTCCACAATCACATATAATATAAAATATGAGAAATCACATCAAATCCACATGATAATAGAAGTTATGAAATAGAACAGTACAAAGAAATATAAACGGCCTCAGGCCCGGTACATCAATACTCACAACAAACTCTTGCAGAAGCTAAGTAAACTAATCATTGACGGAGCCAGTAGTCGGTGCTCCTATGCTAGACAAGCCCACCTACATGTGTACCGTACTTCGCTGGTGTTGTATCCCCTACAGCTGCTCCCTATCTCTCATCCGGAGCCCCTGGAATGTTGTGGTCTGAAAACCGTTAGTCAAAAGACTACGCAATATTATACCCTACCCCTCCCTAATGTCTCTTAGGCACCGAGAGGGGAGAAGGAAAAGAAATCTATGAAGGTGGAGAATAAACAAAGCAGGTGACTGTGAAACTACTCTATCAGTTATTTATAATGTATATACAGCTAAGGAAGAAAGGTACAAACAAGCAGTTCTATAATTGCAAGCAGTGAGGTAAACAAGTAGGGTAAAGTAACATATATAAGAAATACATACAAAGAAATAAGTAACCTTAACTTATATGAATGCCCATACAAACTTATAAGTTAATGGGTCTTCTGTAAGGCTCCAATCGTATAAAAAGTCCCATTCTAATTTATACGTTGGGGTGTAAGTTGTATGTAAGTATGAGTGTAGTGATATGTTATGCTATGATTCATTCAAGTGCAACTCACGCACACGACTCTATTCACACAGACCTTTAGTTCCCCCTTTTGGGCAGCTAGCTTCACTCCTAGGAACCTCTGTAGTGGCAAACGGAGACAGTGGGTTGGGATCCCCACTACAAGGCAGGTATCCATACTACGAGGCCTACCCCTTACGTATGCCTCTAGAAGGACATAACCCAGAGTCACCCCGTACTAATGTTGGCCATATCCACCAGACTTCCTTTGGCTAAGTGTTCACCACACCCGCCGAGTCAGCATATTGATGTCGGTGTGAAAAACAGACAATACCGAAGACCCACCACCTTTTATCTTATGCACATGCAATAGTATTATATTCTCCCACCAAGCAAAAGCTCCCCGGACTATCCCGTCCGACACAATTATCTACCGAGCCATCGTCTCGCCGGGCTAACCTGCCCACCACTAAAATGACTGAGCCTACCGCTCGTGAGACCCATCCTAACACCCACAATATCGAGAAGTGTGAGTGTATGTGTAATCCTAGTTATACTAATTACTCTTATCATTGATTATTCTTACGGTTTATGTTTACCTTGGGCTGCCCTAGGTATTCCCGGTGAAGGGCTCTCACATGGCACTAGGAACTATGATGGTAGTTGTAGCTCATTGTTCCCTTTCGCAAGACCCTTAATATTATTGGTAAATACCCAATCCCTGATCCCTTTTAATGTTATATTAGATCTAACCCTAGTGTATTTGGCCATTCCTCTCCACAGGGAAGACGATGTTTCGTCGAACCTAAGTATCACCTACACTAGTCTTCCCATCAATACTCCACACCATGGCTCTCATTGATGAGCACCTTTCTATTTCACCATAATAGTAAAACTGATACCCCAACTCCCTATGTTCATTTTACATTCTATTATGATTTCTGCCATTTTACTATATGATGACCAACCTAAGCTATATGATGTATATGATAGGAGGTACATCAAATTTTCATCCAAAAGCCCTAAGATATTTATTTGGGGACTATCATGATATATTTAACCTAAATCCAGAAACTTGGAATTTTCCTAAATAAATTGGCATTTAATTAATTTTCCCAAAAAATTGTCCATGTATTATTTGAAAAAGAAGTGCTAGATTTACATAGGATATGACCATACCAAAATTATGAACACTATAGGGTAGCAAGATATCAGTGAATACCAAATTTCATAAATTTTTATAAAGGAATTATCCTTCAAATAAATAATCCAAGGTAATTCAAATAAATAGGGGTAATGAATGAAGTACAATAAATACTTGTCCAAAATTATACAAAATTTAATAGAGCTTTATTATGATCATAACACCTTACTGACTAAATTTTATGCAATTCTAGGGTCAGTAACCTATATATAAAAATATCGCAACTAAATCCTTCATGGGGCACTTTGTGAAGGAACATCCTTGTAATCTCAACTACAAAACATGTAAATATTTTTCCAAGCTTTTTTATGTCCTAAAAAGTACTCTAGCTAAATAACACACTTTTCAAGCAAGCTATAGTATTTATCTTCTATTTACCAAAGTAGGGTGCACTAGTTTACTTTACACATGATGTACTATAAAGAAGTGTTCAACTATATTAAATAATTCGCTTGTGCATCTACATTCTATTTGATCAGCTTTTCCAGAGTTTTAAATCATTCTAAGACATAAAGCATAATTACATCAATATCATCAAAATGTCAAGATGAAGTTTATAACTACAAGGGTGAGCTACTATTATCTAGACACCCTATAATAAATTCCAGAGGTATATATCACAATGACAAAACTCCTTCCAAAATATCTCAAAGATCAAACGTCTTATGTCCCATTGAATATTCTCTAAGGTGTAAAGACTTAAATATCAACAAAATACTTTAAGTGGGGTGCATGTGTCCAAAGTCCACCAAATCCCTTCCTAGGGAATTTCACCTCCTAGGTCACATGGACTAGTCAACAAGTCCATCCAAGGAAATAACACACTATGTCCTTCACAAATTCCCAAAGTTCATTCTTAGGGTTTGAACTTGGTTCTCAGGGCAAATCTACCCTAATCTATCACATACTCCTTGTGAGGGAGTTAAATATCATAATAAATCAGAGGCCCAAGTCTAAACCTCTATTTAGGTGATCGGGCAATCTAAACCTACATGGGAAACTTTGACGTAATTACCCCCCATTTGGTCCAACTTAGGGTTTCCTTATTTCCAAACTAGATGATGCAGTAGCCCCGAGCCGGCCCCTCTCGGTCGGCCAACCTCGGCCTAGCCAGCGGACCACGTGCTGGCGACCATTGCCGGGCTGCAGCCCAAGAACCCCACCCATGACCGCACCTATTCTCAGCGCGGTGGGATGTTGAGGCGAGGTCTCGAACCCAGCACCCTTGATAAAGAGCTTTCCTAACAGCTCTCATCACCAACTGAGCTGGCTCAGTTGGTGATGAGAGCTGTTAGGAAAGCTCTTTATCAAGGGGGCTGGGTTCGAGACCTCGCCTCAACATCCCGCCGTGCTGAGAATAGGTGCGGTCATGGGTGGGGTGCTTGGGCTGCAGCCCGGTAGTGGTCGCTAGCACGTGGTCCGCTGGCTAGGCCGAGGTTGGCCGACCTAGAGGGGCCGGCTCGGGGCTACTACATCAAAAAAGTGCAGTAGCCCCGAGCCGGCCCCTCTCGGTTGGCCAACCTTGGCCTAGCCAGCGGACCACGTGCTGGCGACCACTGCCGGGCTGCAGCCCAAGCACCCCACCCATGACTGCACCTATTCTCAGCGTGGCGGGATGTTGAGGCGAGGTCTCGAACCCAGCCCCCTTGATAAAGAGCTTTCCTAACAGCTCTCATCACCAACTGAGATGCAGCTCAGTTGGTGATGAGAGCTGTTAGGAAAGCTCTTTATCAAGGGGGCTGGGTTCGAGACCTCGCCTCAACATCCCGTCGCGCTGAGAATAGGTGCGGTCATGGGTGGGGTGCTTGGGCTGCAGCCCGGCAGTGGTCGCCAGCACGTGGTCCGCTGGCTAGGCCGAGCGAGAGGGGCCGGCTCGGGGCTACTGCATCACTAGATCATCTCCAAATGGGATGAAAATTTATACAGAGCCTTATGATGACACCAAGGACCACTCACCAAAATGTGGGAGAATTTGGAGATCATTATGCATTTTAAATAAATCATACATTAATTATTAAATTACTATAAAAACTTTAGGAAAATGTTTTCCAAAAATTCCCATTTTTGGATATGTCCTAGGAATATGTAAGGGCGATCCCCATCCAATATTTCAAGTCATTTAAATGGCTAGATTGATGGGGGCACCCAAAATAGTCTCTTGTCTAGCCTAAGTATAGTCCTCACCAAAATGAGTGCTCTGGTCAGACCACATACCCAAATGGGTTGAAACAAAATTTTAATTAAATAGACCCATAGAGCTACAATTTTCTTGTTGACCACTATCTCTGATTAAGCATCTAAGTATTTTTAAAATAATTCCTAAGCTGACTGATTTTGTGTGACAGATTATACAAAAAATATATGATATATATAATCAGATCTTGCACAGATCTTTACGCAATCCGACGATTAATGGCCTTCTTCTTCCTCCAGCTGACGGGTGAGATTTACCCAACCTAGAGCAACTTCTAGCCTTATTTCCCAGCCACCCGGCCACCTCCCTGGCCGACCACCACTACCACCACCTTCGTTTAGGTGGGGGTTATCGCCAAGCGGCGGCACGGCCGTCGGAGGGGCCGTTTTCGGCGATCCCGCCACTTTGTTTTGCATGGAAAAACCAGGAAAAGTAACTACCCGATCTCGCTCAATTAAGTCCGATTCTTATACCTATTGATTCCTAAGAACTACCCATAGAAGAAAGAGAAGGGGACGACCTTATTGGAGGGATGGAGGTGGGTCGATTGCCGGATTATCATGGTGGTGGTGGCATCGTTCGAGTTTCTGCAACTACACCGTAGAAGGGCTCGAAATCTTCAGGTAAATGGTGGGAAAGTCTCCTCTCAGGCCACTGATGGTGTTTAAAACACCAGTTGGGGAGGGGAGAGGCCAAGCCATTAGTGACCTGATGGCGCACCCCCTCCACCTCTACTTGGAGACGATGCTGACGATGATGAGGTTGACCCGGTTGCTGAGGCGATTCAACTAAAGTACGTGAGGCGTCACGATGATGCTAGCGGAAGGCTACGTTACAACATCCGCCCGCGGCGCGCAACATTCGCCGCACCGCATTAAAACATTTCCCTTTTCATGCTTTATTATTTCTATTTTAGGAATATAAAATTATCCAAGTTTGAAGTGATAATTTTATATTCAATATTGAACTTTTTATTTTTGCATTTGGACAATATTTTTATTTGGTGTGCATTTAACCATTTGGATGGATGAGATTACATCTCCATCATGAATGGTTAAGGCTTGTTTGTAACTCCTATTTAAGGAGGCCTTGTTATGAGATAATTAGAGAAGAATTGAACCCTAAAATCCCCTTGAGGAATTTCGGCCAAGAGGAGGAAACCTCCTAGCCGCCGCCCCTTTCCCCCCCTTTGCTTGTGGTGTGCAGCCGCCGGCCTCCCTTGCTCCCTCCATCCGTTCGGTGCGACTCCGGCGCGGCTTCCTTCGGTGCGACTCCGTGGAAGAAGGTTGCAAGCCCTTCAGTGTGACGTCGGTGGATCCGTGGAGAGAGTGATTCTCCCACAGTTATCTTGTGTGAACGTTCTCCGGTTGGGTAAAATATCTCATCCCTCCTTGTGTGATTTCTTCTAATTAGTTGTGGTGGATCGCAAATCGTTTTATCAGCTTTGTTAAATCAATCGCTGCACTTTCATTTCGAAATCGCCGTTGCTAGGCTTTTTATTTCCGGATCGGGTGGATCCTATTTGCCGGAGTGGATCTTGGCCTATAGCCTTGGTTTTGCTCCCAAAAAGGTTGGCAATCTTTATGTTAATTTGGGGAACGATCCGACTCAAATTTCGATCGCTATTTTCGAGTCGACCAATCCTCCTTGTTATTTTTATGCGCTGCATTTGTGATGAGGAAATATTGTGGGCGATAGGTGCTGTGTAGGTGCGATAGTTCTAAGACGATATTGGGCGAGGAGTGAATTATTTCCGTAGAGATCTCCGATTCCGGACATCCCTACATCAATTTGGTATAAGAGGCGGTCGTTTAAACTCCCACGTTGCAAACATCCTCTCTGCGTTCGTCGTGGTTGATCTGAATTTTCTAAGATCTGAAATTTCGGATTGGTCTGCGTTTAGTAAATCCGTCGAAATTTTAAACTTGTCAAAAAAATCTGAAAAAAAAACTGTAGGTTCCTGCACTTATTTCCAGCAACTTTAAAACAGAAAATTTTTTGATTCGACCGCGTTAAGTCTGCCTGCAAATTAGAACATCGTAATTCTATCTAGTTTGTCTGCAAATAGCGGGCTGAAATCTTCATTTTTCAGCAAAATTTCAAAAAAAAATTTTTTTTAACGATCTACGTGTTTCTCACATCACGCTTGTCAAAAAAAAAATTATTTTCATTCTAGCTACAGCCCTAGGAAAAATTATCTTTCATAATTTTCTGGGTCTTGCATGCGCACTAGGCTAGGCACGGAGTATTCGGCACCGTCTACTTCTAGGATGGCTGAGAACGAGCACGAAATTCGTAACGCTGAAGCGATAGCAGGTCTTCGTAACGATATGACGGAACATAGGGCCACCTTAGCACAGATTTTACAAAATCAAGCTAGGCCACCCCCACCTCCCGCTAATGTTGAGTTGCCTCACCGGCGCCAACATATTTCCGATTCAGATTCGGATGGCGACTCCCCACGAGTGCCCCCTCGAGGCAATCGCCACGGGCGAGAGTTTGATATTACAAGGGCCATCAAAATTGATGCCCCCACTTTCGATGGTATGGGAGATCCACAGAATTTCCTCACATATATAGTGGACATGGAATGCTATTATGATTGGCACCATCTTACTGACCCCCAAAAGGTCCAAGTTGCCAGGTTGAAGCTAACCGGTCGCGCCAAAACTTATTGGCTGAATGAAGAGCGTAGACTAGGGACTGGGGACGGAGACCCGATTATTGGATGGACCGTCATGAAGAATTTGCTGACCGATCAGTACGTCCCCGCGTACCATCGGACACAAATGTTTAACGAGCTCGCCTCCCTGCGGCAAGGCTCCAATTCTGTATCAGAGTACATGGGAGAATTAAAGGACCGGTTAGTGCGTTGTAACCTGAGGGAGATCCCCGAAGTCACCCTTTCTAGGTTTCGTAAGGGGCTTCAACCCGATATTCAGCGGAAGCTCTTGCGTTATGGCCACACTGATTTGAACACCACATTCAATGCCGCCCTCGACATTGAAAAACACTTAGCCTCTAAGGCTCACTCCCGTTATTCTCATGCGAAAGGAAAATCCTCTACCGGAGCATCTTCCTCCACCTATCAAGATAAGGGGAAGTACCGGTCGGCCGAGTCCAAGTCTGTCGTGATCACGGCTAGGAACACCAAGAACCCCGCGAGTGAACACATCCCAATCGGAAAGGTTAGCAAGACTAACGCCACATGCTATTCTTGCGGCATTCAAGGTCATTATGCCTTCGAATGCCCAACGAAGACTAAAGCCATAGCCCTATTAGAGTCATCGACCGATCTTGCGGATTATGTTTATGAGACTGCTGAGGAAAGCGACCCGGAAGGGGTCCCAAGTGACTTAGAGGACGATCACCCCCTTATGGTGATGCGTTGTATCTTGGCCACCCCTCGACCATTAGATGAATGGAAAAGGACGAGCATATTTTCCCTGATTTTTAAGAGTGGCGAGAAACTCTGCAAGCTGATTGTTGATAGTGGTAGCTGTGTGAACGTTGTATCTGAGAACGCCATAGCACGTATGTCCTTGACCACGGAACCACACCCGACCCCATATAAGGTCGCTTGGATCAATAAGATCTCCGTACCCGTTACCAAGCGATGCCTGGTCCCACTCTCATTCAAATCCTACGTTGATGAGGTGTGGTGTGATGTCCTTCCGATGGACGCTTGTCATGTGTTGTTAGGCCGCCCTTGGCTATATGACCGTGATGTTACTCATTTTGGTAGAGCCAACACATATGAATTCAAATTCAATGGCAAAACTGTCACCTTGAGACCGACCATCCCAAAGGAGCCCGTAGTCTTGGCTAAGGACACCACTATCCCGGTAGAACGCAAAGCATTGAATCTAGTTTGGTAAGAAAGAGTTTGAGAGAGATCCTTTCCTTGATGGAATTATGTATGCGCTAGTCCTCCTAAGTGCAAAGCCCGATTCTAGCGTTTTGGATGAGTTACCTAGTGAGTTACGGGTACTATTGGAAGAGTATAGGGACGTGTACCCGGATGAGCTACCGCCCACGTTGCCCCCGCTTAGAAATATTCAGCATGCGATAGACCTCATCCCGGGGTCTTCCTTGCCAAATCAGCCCCATTATCGACTCCACCCCGCAGCTCACCTGGAGTTGCAGTCCCAGATAGAGGGCTTGCTAGAGAAAGGTTTCATTAGGACTAGTATGAGCCCATGCGCGGTGCCAGCCCTTCTTGCCCCCAAGAAGGATGGTACGTGGAGGATGTGCGTTGATAGCCGGGCTATCAACAAGATCACCAACAAGTATAGGTTTCCCATTCCCCGCCTAGATGATTTGTTGGAAGTCTTGTCTGGGGCCGCCGTATTCTCCAAATTAGATCTTCGGAGTGGCTACCACCAGATTAGGATACGAGAGGGCGATGAGTGGAAGACAGCATTTAAGTAGAAGGATGGACTGTACGAATGGCTTGTGATGCCCTTTGGGTTATCCAATGCCCCTAGTACCTTCTCCCGGATGATTACACATGTCTTTCAGCCATTCATGGGGAAGTTCGTTGTCGTCTACTTTGACGATATACTGATTTGTAGCACCTCTACTACCGAGCACATCTCCCACATGAGAGTGATCCTTTCCACCCTGCGGAAAGAGACCTTATTTCTCAATCTTAAGAAATGCACTTTCAATGCCTCGGAGGTAGAGTTCTTAGGTTATATAGTCGGTTCACAGGGTATTCGAGCTGATCCGGGCAAGGTTCAGGTCATTAAGGACTGGCCCGTGCCAACCACCCTACGTGAGGTACGTAGTTTCCATGGGTTAGCCACGTTTTATCGTCGTTTCATACGAGACTTCAGTAGTATTATGGCACCTATCACCGACTGTATGAAGAAGGGAGAGTTTACATGGACGATGTCCGCCACCTATTCTTTTGAACGAATAAAGGAGCTAATGATTGAGGCACCTGTCTTACGTCTACCTGACTTTTCTAAAGTCTTTGAGCTCACATGTGATGCGTCTGGAGTAGGGATTGGAGGTGTCCTGAGCCAGGAGGGCCATCCCGTTAGTTATTTCAGCGAGAAGTTGTCGGGCCCCAAGTTGAATTATTCCAATTACGATAGGGAGTTCTATGTCGTAGTCCGATGTCTACACCATTGGAGGCACTATCTCCTCTCCAAGGAGTTCGTGATCCTCTCCGATCATGAGGCCTTGCGTTTCATTAACGGACAGCATAAAATCAGCCTAAGACACGCTAAGTGGGTAGCATTCCTACAAGGTTATACATTTAACCTCAAACATCTTAAAGGAGCTGATAACCGAGTCGCTGACGCCCTTAGTCGTCTTACGCTTTTACTCACTTCTATGGAAGTACATGTTATAGGATTTGAGCGGGTTAAGGATGAGTATGCTACGTGTCCTGACTTCCAAGACGTCTATTTATCAGCCCAGGATAGTTCCCCCACGACGATATTTGCATACGTCAAGGACGGTTACCTGTTTAGGAACGGAAAGCTATGTATTCCGCAGTCATCGTTACGTCTACATATCAATTGGGAATTGCATAGTGGAGGGTTGAGTGGTCACTTCGGTAGGGATAAGACGATTACGTTAGTCGAGGAAAAGTTTTATTGGCCCAAACTTAAGACTATGGTAGGAAGAGTCGTGAGTAGCTGCCGAACGTGTCAGGTTTCTAAGGGTGGTAAAACCAATGTAGGATTATATACACCCTTGCCTATTCCCTCCATGCCTTGGGTGGATGTTAGTATGGACATTGTATTAGGCCTTCCCCCTACCCGACGCCGTCATGATTCCGTTTTTGTAGTTGTGGATAGATTTTCCAAGATGGCTTATTTCATCCCATGTAGTAGAACAAACGATGCGTCTCATGTCGCTAAACTATATTTTAAAGAAGTCGTTAGTCACCGCGGAGTGTCAAAGACCATAGTTTCGGATAGAGACGTAAAATTCACTAGTTATTTTTGGAAAACGTTATGGATATTAATGGGAACAAAGTTATTGTTTTCCTCCGCCTATCATCCCCAAACGGATGGGCAGACGGAAGTAGTTAATCGGAGTTTAGGGAATTTGTTAAGATGCCTCGTGAGCGATCATTTAGGCACTTGGGATCTTCTCTTACCCCACGCCCAATTAGCCTACAATAATTCCAAAAATAGGTCTACGGGTATGTCTCCGAATGAGATTGTCCACGGTTATAAAGCTCCTGTGCTGCTTGACTTGGTGCCGTTGCCTCCAACGTACAAAGCAAGTCAATTTGCACAATCCTTTGCCCAACACATCCATGATCTACATGCACGTATACGGGCCACTTTGACTTCACAATACGACTCTTATCAGGCGCACGCTAATTTACATAGGAGAGTATCAAACTTTAAAATTGGCGATCTGGTTTTAGTCCGTTTAGTTCCCGAACGCTTGCCAACTGGCACCGTTAAAAAGTTAGCACCAAAGCGCGCCGGCCCTTTTCGGATTATTAAGAAGTTAGGTGACAACGCTTTCGTTTTGGACTTGCCTGCTGATTGGGGTATCTCCCCCATTTTTAACGTTTCGGATTTAACGATATTTGTGTCGCCACAACAAGAGTTGATTTCTTTGTCGTCTTCTTCTCCCACTTTAAATTCTCATGGGTTGGGGAGTGGTAGAACGGATGATCTCTCTCTTACGGTCCCCACAGGTATATCATCGGATGGTACGTTGCCTTCTTTCTTGCCTACTGCTAATATGTTCCCCATGTTCCCACGGACATTTTCCACTCCAGAGATGATACTTGCTGCTGAGCATGTTACCACTGCTGATGGCGACACCCGCCGCTTCCTCATCCGTTGGCGTGACCTCCCCCCTTCGGATGACTCTTGGGTGCTCGAGTTGGAGCTGCAAAGTTTGGATGCCGATATTCTTCGCCGCTACCTCTTGGACCACGCAACAGAGATGCGTGATTTTGAGCGGGGGAGGATTGATGGCGCACCCCCTCCACCTCTACTTGGAGACGATGCTGACGATGATGAGGTTGACCCAGTTGCTGAGGCGATTCAACTAAAGGATGTGAGGCGTCACGATGATGCTAGCGGAAGGCTATGTTACAACCTCCGCCCGCGGCGCGCAATATTCGCCGCACCGCATTAAAACATTTCCCTTTTCATGCTTTATTATTTCTATTTTAGGAATATAAAATTATCCAAGTTTGAAGTGATAATTTTATATTCAATATTGAACTTTTTATTTTTGCATTTGGACAATATTTTTATTTGGTGTGCATTTAACCATTTGGATGGATGAGATTACATCTCCATCATGAATGGTTAAGGCTTGTTTGTAACTCCTATTTAAGGAGGCCTTGTTATGAGATAATTAGAGAAGAATTGAACCCTAAAATCCCCTTGAGGAATTTCGGCCAAGAGGAGGAAACCTCCTAGCCGCCGCCCCTTTCCCCCCTTTGCTTGTGGTGTGAAGCCGCCGGCCTCCCTTGCTCCCTCCATCCGTTCGGTGTGACTCCGGCGCGGCTTCCTTCGGTGCGACTCCGTGGAAGAAGGTTGCAAGCCCTTCGGTGTGACGCCAGTGGATCCGTGGAGAGAGTGATTCTCCCACAGTTATCTTGTGTGAACGTTCTCCGGTTGGGTAAAATATCTCATCCCTCCTTGTGTGATTTCTTCTAATTAGTTGTGGTGGATCGCAAATCGTTTTATCCGCTTTGTTAAATCAATCGCTGCACTTTCATTTCGAAATCGCCGTTGCTAGGCTTTTTATTTCCGGATCGGGTGGATCCTATTTGCCGGAATGGATCTTGGCCTATAGCCTTGGTTTTGCTCCAAAAAGGTTGGCAATCTTTATGTTAATTTGGGGAACGATCCGACTCAAATTTCGATCGCTATTTTCGAGTCGACCAATCCTCCTTGTTATTTTTATGCGCTGCGTTTGTGACGAGGAAATATTGTGGGCGATATGTGCTGTGTAGGTGCGATAGTTCTAAGACGATATTGGGCGAGGAGTGAATTATTTCCGTAGACATCTCCGATTCCGGACATCCCTACATCATGACCATTAATGGCCATTGAAATCTTTGCTCAGCCAAGGAAATTCTCCTAACTTGCCAGGGGAGATGATTTCATTAAGAAAAGATGGCCTTTGGACTTCCATGAAAAGAATGGCCTCACTCCCTGTAACGTCCCAATTCGCGCTAGGCCCCTCGCACGAGTTTTGAGTCAAGAGACTTGACTCGGGCTCGGGGCGCACTGGCAAAAGGTGTCAAGTGCGTTGGATGGAGTGTAGGGTTGGTTGATATCCAACAGATCGAAAGGGAATGGCCTAAGGGAAAATCGTCGAGAATACCTGGTGATTCTCGCCGATCGTCGAGTATCGATGAGAATACTCAATGCTCTCAACGCCAGATTTCCGATAAGAATGGCCTAAGGGAAAATCGTCGAGAATACCTGGTGATTCTCGCCGATCGTCGAGTATCGGTGAGAATACTCAACGCTCTTAACGCCAGATTTCCGATAAGAATGGCCTAAGGAAAAATCGTCGAGAATACCTAGTGGTTCTCGCCGATAATCAAGTATCGGTGAGAATACTCAACGCTCTCAACGCCATATTTCCGATAGGAATGGCCTAAGGGAAAATCGTCGAGAATACCTAGTGATTCTCGCCGATCGTCGAGTATCGATGAGAATACTCAACGCACTCAACGCCAGATTTCCGATTAGTTAGGCTAAGGGAAAATCGCCGGGTATCATTGTTGATACCCGACGAATTCGTTGAGAATGCCTGACGATTCTCGCCGATCGTCGAGAATGACAGATGATTCCCGCCGAATTTGACTTGTGCGTTTTCTTCACCCAGGCAGATTCGCTGGCTTGCACAGGCAGACCGAACCGGGCTTCGGGATTCGTGCTGGATGATTCCTTGGACCGGGTCACTTCAATATGACTCATTATGAGCGGTCCAATGGGGCGTTGACACGTGTCAGAAGATGTAACCTAATACATCGGCTTATAAAGGGACGTTAAAGCCGACCCTAGCCTTGCGTCGATCAACCCTTGTCGTCATCATGGATCACGCGAACCGTCAGAGCCGAGGGAAGTCGGAGCTCTTGGAGGCGGCCTTCTCTCTCTCTCTCTCTCTCTCTCTCTCTCTTTCCTTTGCCGTGAAGAACAAGCACCAAGCAAGGGATGCCGCAAAGAAGAACGACTAGATCCTTGGCCGGGAATGTTGGTACCGCCGGAAACGAGGTGAGCTTCCTCCCCTCTTCCTTGGTGCTAGATCTGTAGTTATATTCTAGGAGGGATATCGACTTCATAGAGTCTTGATGGTGAAGAGGAGATTTCTTAGGGAAAGCCATGCCTAGGTTGTTTTCTAGGCTTTTAGTCTTCTTCAACCTCTCCATCATTCAAAGTGAAGATGAGAGAGTGATTCGTGGAGAAGTGCGGCTTTGTGAGGGTGAATAAGGGTGGAAAAATGTCTGGAGGAGTTTTGGGAGGTCGGTGCAAGAAGGAAGATGAACAGATGCCATTCATCTCACCTTAAGATGCGTGCAGAAATCTGACTTCTACACGCAGCGATCTTCGCCGCCAATTTCGGAGGATTTATGTTCATATCTGGGTTCTCAAATCAACATAAAAGTCGTAGCCCTCGAAGATACCTTTCCAACGAGTGGTTGCACGTTTCCAGGCGATACCTATAGCCACAGGAAAGTCCGTTCGAGTCTGCTGCGATTTGGGGAAATATGTCCAGGAAATCTGTATCATGTACGCAGCAGACTTCGAGTCAAATTTCTGATGTGATGTGACATGATCTGGGCTTCTGACTCAACATGAAAGTCGTAGCCCTTGCAAATACCTTTCCAACGAGGGGTTGAGCGTTTATAGCGGATTCCTGTAGCTCAAGGAATTCCAGTTTTTTTGGCTAGCAATATAATAATAATGTTCATGATAACTCATGGTTAAGTGTACTCTTGTGAAAGTTATGATGTGCAATTTATATCGTTTGGCTCCTTTGATTATGATGCTATAGTTAACCTTATGAATGTTGTGCTTAACATTGGTAGCCATCTAGGTTAATGGTGATGTGAATTGAGATAGGATGGCTAGTGATCAATGGAGGTTGAGCATGGTTGTAGATTATATCTATCCTGTGATGAATTGAGGTGATCAATTGAATAGATTGTTGTGAATGAGAGGAACTCTATTGGGAGAGTATTTTGTACCCGGGATCCGAGCCTAATGGGTTTTGTTGATAACCGATGCTTAGAGATGTAGTCTCCATACGGGTAGCATCGAGTGAGTTGTGATGGTGCATGTGGTGTGCGACGACTCGATGTGTCGCGATACTGAGATAATGAATGTGGCAGGTCTACGGGCTTGCCAGTCGTCACACCGATGGGAGCTAATAGTAAGACCTTGGGCGGTAGGGCTAGACACTTGGTGTCCATAACCCGAGGTCTCCTCCGCGCCATGAGAACGGTTGGGCTTGCGCCTCGTGCGATTCCGAGGTTCCTTCCGATTCGAAATCAAAGGCTAGGTTGGGCTGTGTTCTTGGTGCACATCTACCCAAGACCCCTTCTGAGCCGTAGTACGCATGTGAGCTCCGCTGTTGTGTTCTTAGCATTGAGGCGTACGGAGGCCTAGGACAGGTAGTGTGGATACCACCTAGTAGTGGAGACGGCCGCTCCACTATCACCATTTGGCCACGACGGTAGACGCCTGAGAGGTTAGCTACCTGCTTGAAAAGTGGGAACTTCAAGTCTGTGTCGACATAGCAACTTGCATGTGTGTGAACATGGGTCGGTCATTGCATTGCATTCATACCATACCATTCATATCATGCACAAGATTCTTATCGTATAAGTTTGTATGGGCACTCTTATACGATGAGTTACTTTTCTGTTAAGCCGAACCTTAACTTATAAGTTTGTATGGGCACTCTTACAAGTTAAGTTACTATTCCTGTTGTAGATTACCTGCTGATTAATTATTTGATTTAATAGAACTGCTAGCTTACTTCGTAGAGATATTATTCTTTCCAGTTCCTTGTCACCTGCTTGATTACTCCTGTTATATATATACATATTGTACTTGTTTCCTTTCTCCGCCCGGTGCCGAGGAGTCGCGAGGGGAGCGGATGTGAAGACACTTAGTCTTTATGACTAACGGTTGCTACGTTTTCCATTTTCGGAGGAAACCCCGCAGATAGGCCAACAGCAGGACATCCAGGCCCGGACGACAGGACCTGAGGTGACGGTACTGTCGATTCCGTCCGTGACAGTTGTGAGTGTTTTGTTGTAGCCTTCTTGGCAAACAGTTTTTACACTCTGATATTTTAGAAGCTCGATGCTTCTTATTTTTCGCTATGTTTTGGACTTAAAACAATGTGTGAATTGACTTTCTTTTTATCTTATGATTGGGTTGGCATAGTACATTGATATTGGTTGTAGCCGGCGGAATAGGAGTCTTGTAGTACAGACTAACCCGTGTGTTAGTGCTACCGCAAGGCGGCTACTCTGGGCATAAGACTCCCCTCGTGCTGGGTTTTGTGTTCCGGGAGGGGGGGTCTTACAAATGGTATCAGTTTGTCGCGATCCTCACCTAAAGAAGTCATTTAACAATGGGCCACTCCCGTTCAATTAGTCAGCTTGGGGACAAACTGACTTAGCGGAAGCAGTGGTGTTCCCATATGTAATTCACACTAAGTTCGTCCAACTTTGACCTTAGTTTTAGCCAACCTGACCCTAGTTTGTACCTTATGCGTAGGTCCCAGCGCAGGTGGAGCCAGTTGGGGGTACTCCTACCCCTTCCGTTCCTTTACAATTCCAACAGTCAAAGCTGGGGCAAATGCTGTCAGCAATATTAGATGCTTTTAGAGCCCAACAAGCTCCGGTGCAGCAACAAGCTCCGGGCTCCAACTGGTTGAGCACCTTCCGTGCCCTGTCCCCTCCTGCTTACCTTGGGACAGAGTCGGTGGTGCGCACCGAAGGGTGGATTGATACCGTTGAAGAGCTGTTGGCCGGCATAAGATGCCCGAGCAATATGGCAGTGACCTTGGTGGTGACGTTGCTAGAGCTGCACGCCAAACGATGGTGGAAGTCCCTCATGGGCTCCATCTTTCGAGGGCGAGTGTACACAGACATTATTTGGAGTGAATTCTCGGAAGCTTTCTTGGAACATTTCATCCCCTCTTCCGCACGGGATGGACTTGAAGAGAGATTTCTACAACTGAAGCAGGGATCGAAATCGGTGACGGAATACCAGCAAGAGTTCCAACACCTTGCTAGGTTTGCCGATTCTTATGACTTGGATGATAGAGGCTATGCGAAGCGCTTTTACAAAGGGTTAAGGGTCCCCCTGAGATAGGCCCTTTTGTTTATAGCTGACGCTAGCCTGGCGGAAATTATTGACATGACAAAGAGACTAGAGGCAGATCACATGGAAAGTATTAAGAGACCTGCAGAACGGGTGATGGAAGTCGGCCCCAGTAATAGAAGGAGACATGATCATGGTAGAGGAAGAGGAAATCAGAGAGGCGGCCGGTGGTTCAACCGAAACTATAGAATGGAGCACCCGATTCTGCAGCCACCAGCTTTGCCTCCACCACCACAACAGCAACAATTTCAACAACCTGGGGGCCGACGAGACATAGTGTGTTTCGAGTGAAACCAACCGGGGCACGTCCAGCGTTTCTTCCCGCGGTTGTTTGCGAATGCTCCTCTTGCTCTCCCTCCAGCAGCTCCTCGTGGACGGGGGCATATGCGAGGTCGGGGATGGGGACCACCAGGGAGAAATCAGGGACATGCGGGGGAGCAGGTGTTCGCATTGGATATGACCCAAGCGCGGAACCCGCAAGAGGTTATCGCAGGTACGTACTGAGTTTATTAATAGTGCTCGGATATGTTTCTTTTTATGATACATGGAACATGCACATCCCTAGCTAGTGGTTATATCTTGATATTTTAGGCACCGTCATGGTTAGTGGGAGCCCCGCTTATGCGTTATTTGATACAGGCGCATCTCACACGTTCATTTCGGCGGACTTCGTGAAAGACTTAGAGAGGGTGCACCATTTCACTGGCACTACGCATAGGGTGCGTCTCCCGGATGGATCCGAGATGACGTCGTCTGCCGGCTGTGACTTTGACATGCTCATAGGAGGGAAGTTCTTTGAAACTATAGTGATAGTATTGAAGATTCCGGAGTTCGACCTCATTTTGGGCATGCATTGGTTGGACTGGCACCACGCAAGAATTAATTGTGCGGAGAAGCAATTTACCTTGAGGCATGGAGACTCGAAAGTCGTCTTCCAAGGTATTAAATTCGCACCTCGTAAACATTTATCTTCAATTCAGGTTTTAAAATCTCATATGGAGGGGGACGAAGTCTATGTAATTTGTTTCGAGTTGAAGAAGATGGCATTAGATGTCAAAGATGTGCGGGTGGTGTGGGATATCCCCGAGGTATTCCCCAAGAAATTGCCGGGACTACCCCCGCATAGGGAGGTAGATTTCCAAATCAAGCTAGTTTCGGGTGCCAAGCCCGTTTCACGGGCTCCTTACTGAATGGCTCCGAAGGAACTTGAGAAGTTTAGAGTCCAACTTCAGGAGTTGGTGGAAGCAGGCTTCATTCGCCCAAGTTCGTCACCTTGGGGAGCTCCTGTTTTGTTTGTTAAGAAGAAGGACGGCACCCTACGGTTGTGCATAGATTATCGAGAATTGAATCGGTTAACGGTGCGGAACACCTACCCTCTACCCCGCATCGATTAACTATTTGATCAGTTGGTGGGATCGCATTGGTTCTCAAAGTTGGACCTGCGGTCGGGGTATTATCAGCTGAGAATACAAGAGGACGATACTCAGAAAATGGCATTTAGCTCGAGATACGGCCTATATGAGTTCACCGTGATGCCATTCGGGCTCACGAACGCCCCTTCAACCTTTATGAGTTTGATGAACTAGGTGTTCGGCCCCTATTTGGACATCTTTTTCATCGTGTTCATCGATGACATTCTGGTCTACTCCAAGACAGAAGCGGAGCACTCTGAACATCTAGCCTTAGTACTGGAGAAGTTAAAGGAACACACTTTATTTGCCAAGTTCAGCAAATGCAAGTTTTGGATCCAAGAGGTTTCCATCTTGGGCCATGTGATTAGTGGGGCTGGGCTAGCGGTGGATCCGGCCAAGGTGCGGGCCGTGAAGGAATGGTCGCCATTGAAGTCGGCGTCCGACGTACGGAGCTTTCTTGGACTTGCCGGGTACTATCGTAAGTTTGTGAAAGGCTTCTCGAAGGTCGCCCTTCCCCTTACCACACTGATGAAGAAGGGTGTGCCGTACGAATGGACACCCCAGTGCGAAGCCGCGTTCCAAGAGTTGAAGGACCGGCTCATGACTGCACCCATCCTAGCCCTCCCATCAGGGAAGGAAGGCTTTCAAGTTTACACGGATGCGTCGTGCCAAGGGATGGGAGCCGTGTTGATGCAGAATGGGCACGTGATTGCTTATGCTTCAAGACAGTTGAAGAAGCATGAAGCCAACTATCCGATGCATGATTTGGAGTTGGGAGCGGTGGTTTTCACCCTGAAGATTTGGAGACACTATCTGTATGGCGTCCACTGCGAGATCTTCTCGAATCATAAGAACTTAAAGTACATCCATACTCAAAAGGAGTTGAATTTGAGACAACGGCGGAGGTTGGAGTTTTGTTGTGACTACGAATTCACCTTGAACTACCACCCCGGAAAAGTTAATTCCGTAGCTGATGCCTTGAGTCGTAAAGTACCGGGATAGAGCACGGAGTCCCGTTTGATTAGCATGGAGTTAGTCCGGATACTTAGAGAGATGGAGATCACGTTGGTATTTAAGGATCAACCGGAAGAGTATACAGAATACTTGGCCGCGATGAGTATAATTTGCAACATACGGCACCGGATTCGGATGGAGCAGAAGGAGTATGTGGCTCTAATTCCGGTTTTCAAGTCAATTGAGGATGGGACGACGGAAGAGTACTTTTTAAAAGACGGCCTCATCCATTTTCGTGGACGGCTTTATATCCCCGAAGGTGACAATATTCGAGTGGATATCCTAAAAAAGGCTCATTGCTCCCAATATTCAGTACATCCTGGGATCGCAAAAATGTACACCGATTTGCGGAAGACGATATGTTGGCCGGGCATGAAGAGGGATGTCAAGTATTTTGTTACGCATTGTGTGGCTTTCCAAATGGTGAAGGCAGAGTGCAGAAGTCCCGGTGGAATGTTACAGTCATTGCCCATCCCAGAATGGATGTTTGAGGATATCTCCATGGACTTCGTCCACGGATTACCTCGCTCACGCTCGGGGAACGATTCGGTGTGGGTGATTGTCGATCGCTTGACCAAAGTAGCCCGGTTTATCCCAATGAAGAAGGAGGCGCATGTGGATGTTTTGGTGCGCCTATTCGTAGAACAGTTTGTGCGGTATCATGGAGTGCCGAAGACTATCGTCTCTGACCGAGATGGCCGGTTTACGTCAAGAGAATGGAGGACTGTACAGGCTTACATGGGCTCGCGTCTCACTTTCAGCACATCTTTTCATCCTCAGACGGACGGGCAATCTGAACGGACCATTCGAACATTGGAGGACCTATTGAGATTGTGTGTGATAGATAGGGGGAGCCGTGGGAAAGACTCTTGCCCTTAGTGGAATTATCCTATAACAACAACCATCAAGCTAGCATTGGTATGGCACCCCATGAAGCTCTATACGGAAGGAGGTGTAGGACCCCCTTGTCCTGGGTGCAAGACGAAGACCCGAAGGCATTGGGCATAGAGTATATTGATGATACTGATGCGGTAGTCAGATTGATACGGGATCGCATGCTTGAGGCTCAGAGTCGGCAAGCGAGGTATTATAATGCGAAACACCGGATGGTGGAATTTCAAGTGGGAGACAGGGTGTTTCTGAAAATCCGGCCGATGCATGGAGTATCACGTGTACGAGGCATGAAGAAGCTAAGCCCAAGGTACGTTGGACCTTATGTCATAGTGGAAAGGATCGGCCCGTTGACCTACCGGTTAGAGTTGCCACCAGAACTGGGGAACCTCCACGACGTGTTCCATGTATCATCTCTCTGAAAAGAATTGATGCGGCCCGACCAATACACCCCCATAACTGATGGTTCTATGGCATCTGATAGGTCTGTGCGATTGGAGCCGGTGCGGATCGTTGACAACGAGGTGAGAGCTCTGCGCCGTAAAAGTGTGGCTCTGGTAAAAGTGCTATGGTCTAATCATGGGAAGGAAGAATTTACTTGGGAGCCGGTGGACTTAATGCGGAAGCGCTACCTGGAGCTGTTCTCCCAAGGTAACATTTTATAGCGCATATTATTTTGTACTTGCATCCCCATAGCCCTAGCTTGATTTCG
Source organism: Platanthera zijinensis (assembly GCA_039513925.1). Lineage (NCBI taxonomy): Eukaryota > Viridiplantae > Streptophyta > Magnoliopsida > Asparagales > Orchidaceae > Platanthera > Platanthera zijinensis. Next base: position 104,018,515 of record CM077085.1, on the reverse strand, counting down.
GGGACGAAATCGTTTATTTTGTTTATAGGATTTGTAACGTCCCAATTCGCGCTAGGCCCTTCACACGAGTTTTGAGTCAAGAGACTTTAATTGGGCTCGAGGCGCACTGGCAAAAGGTGTCAAGTGCGTTGGATGGAGTGTAGGGTTGGGTGATATCAGACGGATCGAAAGGGAATGGCCTAAGGGAAAATCGTCGAGAATACCTGGTGATTTTCGCCGATCGTCGAGTATCGATGAGAATACTCAATGCTTTCAATGCCAGATTTTCGATAAGAATGGCCTAATAGAAAATCGTCGAGAACACCTGGTGATTCTCGCCGATCGTCGAGTATCGGTGAGAATACTCAACGGTCTCAACGCCAGATTTCCGATAAGAATGGCCTAAGGGAAAATTGTCGAGAATACCTGGTGATTCTCGCCGATCGTCGAGTATCGGTGAGAATACTCAACGCTCTCAACGCCAGATTTTCGATAGGAATGGCCTAAAGGAAAATTGTCGAGAATACCTGGTGATTCTCGCCGATCGTTGAGTATCGATGAGAATACTCAACGCACTTAACGCCAGATTTTCGATAAGTTAGGCTAATGGAAAATCGTCGGGTATCATTGTTGATACCCGACGAATTCGTCGAGAATGCCTGACGATTCTCGCCGATCGTCGAGAATGACAGATGATTCCCGCCGAATTTGACTTGTGCGTTTTCTTCGCCGAGGCAGATTCGCTGGCTTGCATAGGCGGACCCAACCGGGCTTCGGGATTCGTGCTGGATGATTCCTTGGATCGGGTCACTTCAATATGACCCATTATGAGTGGTCCAATGGGGCGTTGACATGTGGCAGAAGATGTAACCTAATACATCGGCTTATAAAGGGGCGTTAAAGCCGAACCCTAGCCTTGCGCCGATCAACCCTTGCCGTCATTGTAGATCTCGCGAACCGTCGGAGCCGAGGGAAGTCGGAGCTCTTTAAGGCGGCCTTCTCTCTCTCTCTCTCTCTCTCTCTCTCTCTCTCTCTCTCTCTTTCCTTTGCTGTGAAGAACAAGCACCAAGCAACGGATGCCGCAAAGAAGAACGACTAGATCCATGGCCAGGAATGTTGGTACCATCGGAAACGAGGTGAGTTTCATCCCCTCTCCCTTGGTGCTAGATCTGTAGTTATATTCTAGGAGAGATATCGACTCCATAGAGTCTTGATGGTGAAGAGGAGATTTCTTAGGGAAAGCCATTCCTAGGTTGTTTTCTAGGCTTTTAGTCTTCTTCAACCTCTCCATCATTCAAAGTGAAGATGAGAGAGTGATTCGTGGAGAAGTGCGGTTTTGTGAGGGTGAATAAGGGTGGACGAATGTCTGGAGGAGTTTTGGGAGGTCGGTGCAAGAAGGAAGATGAACGGATGCCGTTCATCTCACCTTAAGATGCGTGCAGGAATCTGACTTCTGCACGCAGCGATCTTCGACGCAAGTTTCGGAGGCATTCTGTTCATATATAAGTTTTCTACTCAACACGAAAGTCATAGCCCTCGAAGAGACTTTTCCAATGAGTGGTTGCACGTTACCAGGCGATACATGTATCCATGGGAAAGTCCGTTCGAGTCTGCTACGATTGGGGGAAATATGTCCAGGAAATCTGTATCCTGTACGCAGCAGACTTCGAGTCAAATTCTCTGATGTGATGCAACCAGATCTGGGCATCCGACTCAACATGAAAGTCGTAGCCCTCGCGAATACCTTTCCAACGTGTGGTTGAGCGTTTATAGTGGATTCTTGTAGCTCCAGGAATTCTAGTTTTTGTGGCAAGCTATATAATAAAAATGTTCATGTTAACTCATGGTTAAGTGTACTCTTGTGAAAGTTATGATGTGCAATTTATATCGTTTGGCTCCTTTGATTATGATGCTATAGTTAACCTTATGAATGTTGTGCTCAACATTGATAGCCATCTAGGTTAATGGTGATGTGAATTGAGATAGGATGGCTAGTGATCAATGGAGGTTGAGCTTGGTTGTAGATTATATCTATCCTGTGATGAATTGAGGTGATCAATTGAATAGATAGTTGTGAATGAGAGGAACTCTATTGGGAGAGTGTTTTGTACCCTGGATCCAAGCCTAATGGGTTTTGTTGATAACCGATGCTTAGAGATGTAGTCTCCCTACGGGTAGCATCGAGTGAGTTGTGATGGTGCATGTAGTGTGCGATGACTCGATGTGTCGCGATACTGAGATAATGAATGTGGCAGGTCAACGGGCTCGCCAGCCGTCACACCGATGGGAGCCAATAGTTAGACCTTGGGCGGTAGGGCTAGACACTTGGTGTCCATAACCCGAGGTCTCCTCCGCGCCATGAGAACGGTTGGGCTTGCGCCTCGTGGGATTCCGAGGTTCCTTTCGATTCGAAATCAAAGGCCAGGTTGGGTTGTGTTCTTGGTGCACATCTACCCAAGATCCCTTCTGAGCCGTAGTACGCATGTGAGCTCCGCTATTGTGTTCTTAGCATTGAGGCGTACGGAGGCCTAGGACAGGTAGTGTGGATACCACCTAGTAGTGGAGATGCCGGCTCCACTATCACCGTCTGGCCACGACGGTAGATGCCTGAGAGGTTAGCTACCGGCTCGAAAAGTGGGAACTTCAAGTCTGTGTCGACATAGCAACTTGCATGTGTGTGAACATGGGTCGGTCATTGCATAGAATTCATACCATACCATTAATATCATACACAAGATCCTTATCGTATAAGTTTATATGGGCACTCTTATACGATTAGTTACTTTTATATTAAGCCGAACCTTAACTTATAAGTTTGTATGGGCACTCTTACAAGTTATGTTACTGTTCCTGTTGTAGATTACCTGCTGATTAATTATTTGATTTAATAGAACTGCTAGCTTACTTCGTAGAGATATTATTCTTACCAGTTCCTTATCACCTGCTTGATTACTCCTGTTATATATATACATATTGTACTTGTTTCCTTTCTCCGCCCGGTGCCGAGGAGTCGCCGGGGGAGCGGATGTGAAGCCACTTAGTCTTTAAGACTAACGGTTGCTACGTCTTCCATTTTAGGAGGAAACCCCGCAGATAGGCCAGCAGCAGAAAATCCAGGCCCGGACGACAGGACCTGAGGTGACGGTACCGTCGATACCGTCCGTGATAGTTATGAGTGTTTTTTTGTAGACTTCTTTGCAAACAGTTTTTAGACTCTGATATTTTAAAAGCTCATTATGCTTCTTATTTTCCGCTTCGTTTTGGACTTAAAACAATGTGTGAATTGACTTTCTTTTTAGCTTATGATTGGGTTGGCATAGTACATGGATATTGGTTGTAGCCGGCGAAATAGGAATCTTGTAGTACAGACTAACCCGTGTGTTAGTGCTACCGCAAGGCGGCTACTCTGGGCATAAGACTCCCCTCGTGCCGTGTTTTGTGTTCCGGGATGTGGTCTTACACTCCCCACTTTCTCTCTCCTCCATTAAAGGGGAGAAATGAAGTTTTCTCTCTCCTAGTCATCAAGGCCAATTTCAATCTCTCCTCCAGCCAAATGGCACCCCACTAACTCATATTAATAATAAAAATGAGGTTAGCCCAAGTGCGGGAAATGGGTTTGAGCTTGGGTTAGCCCATTTGGGCTAATTTGACCTAACACTAGGGTAGCGTTGACCTTGGTCAATATGACAATTTGGGTTGACCCCAATGGGTCTTTGGTGACCAATTTTCCTCCCCTAGTGTCTAGGTATGGTTGGGTAGGGTTGACTTGGCACTTTGGAGGTCACCTGACCCTTAGGAAGGGTACTTTGACCAAATTAGGGCTAGGGTTGACTTGGGTCAACTTAGCCTCTTGGGTTGACCCCAATGGATAATTGGTGACCCATTGTCACAACCCGCATTTTTTTTCACCGCCAATAAAGGAGTATCAGAGTAAGGGAAAATGCGTCTCATGATGCCACGTCAGTAGGGGATAACTGCGGACGCTCAGGCAAACACCTACTTAAACAAGAATAAAGATTCTTTAAGTTATTTAAAGGTAAAATCAGTTTAAGTGCAGTTGTTAGTTGTATCCCTCGGCTTAGTGGCCCATCTAGTCCACAAGAAAAGTAATTAAACGCTAATGCGAATGTGACGACAAGTGTACCTGTCACACAAGTAATATAAAATTGGCGAATTTTCCCAAGTATTGATCTCTCAAGGAACACAGTAAGGTGGAGTTAATTTCGAGGAGGAATTGTGATTGAAGTCCTTTGGTCGGAGTTAACTAAGGGGGGTTTTGATATTTGCGGAAAAATAAAGTAAAAAGCTAACAACTACTCCTATGCAACGCCGCTATGCGATGCTTCGCCAGGCAGGATGGAAGACTACACGGGCTGCTATGCACCCAATAGCTGGGCGGATGGACGAGTAGGCAAGCGTAGGAACCGAGAGAAAAGTGAGGGTCGTAAGCACCTCTTCGCAATGCACGCCACTAGCAATCGCTAGTGCGGCCAACAACAATTGATGGCGGAAAGTGGAAATAGGCGCACCTCAAATAAATATAACGAAAATACAAACAATCACATAGACATGATTAAGCGTAAACGTTAATTACAATAAGCATACTTCATCAAACAAAAGAGATCAAGCTAAACTATCAACAACAATAAGAGAAAATTGTGTGAAATCGACCGGATCTGAAGTCTTACCAAGGGTTCACGGTTGGAATCGCCGAGTTGTCAATCCGCATCCAAGCTCGGTCCTCAACGACGTCCAGGGTAGAGGAGGTTGTCACTCACTGCCAATGAACCAGTCTTCTTCGTGTCACGAGCCAGAGGAGAATGGCACAACATCTCCTATCTTGATGGAGAAAGCTCGGTTTAATCTCCTCTTGAAGCTCAAGGATGAAGGAGGAGGCCGAGAGGAAGCTCTGGCTTGGATTTGGCGTTGAATGCTTGCCCGGATCTGCTCTTCTTGGCGGAACGACGAAGTTTCACCCTAAAATCGCCGGAGAGATGGCTGGGAATGAAGGTCTCCATCAATTGGGAAAATCTACGCTTTAAATAGAAAAAGATAAAAAAAATGGTCATGCACGGTCCCGCGCACGACCGTCTGCAAACTGTACAGTCTAAACTTGTAGATCTTGATCGCGGAAGAAGAAGCGTTGACCCATGCGTTTTACTTGCGCACGGGTGATTCCGCCCGTGTGTGAAGGAAATCGCATGGGTAAACACAGAACGCATGAAATTGAGGGAAACAGGGGAACCGTGCATTTTACTCGGGCATGGGCGCATTTGCCCATGCGTGAAGGAAATGCACGATTAACCACAGAATGGTGCCAAAAAGAAAGGTACATGACAACCGTGCATTTTCTTATCGCATGGTTTGGCCAAAACCGTGCGTTTCAAATCTTAGAGCTCATCTCGACGAAATGTGTCAAGATGCTCTCGACCAAGTAAAACACATGATTATGAAGAATTCGTGCGCTAAGGAAACGCATGACCGTGCATTTTCCACAAATCAGAATTCCTACCTTGGGGAAAACGAACCACCTGGACAGCAAAAACCAAAACTAGAGCACAAGCTCCCAACACCAATACAAAAGTGAACAAAAAGAACCATGGGGAGCACCATGTGCTTACCCCCAACAAAAGAATGCGCAATTGCACACCCTTGGGCCAAAATAGGGCACTATGCGTGATAAGCAGAATAAATGAAATATCATCAATAACATACTAAAAGTGAAGTGCAAGTGTGAAAAAACTAGCCCAGATGAGTCCGAAAAACACTATATAAATCGGACTCATCACACCCCCAGACTTACCTATTTGCGCATCTCGAGCAAACAAAATCTATGCATATAGGGAAAATGATTTTGCCAACAAGGAAATTGCGATATGGAGTACCATGCAAAGTCGCCTGCTTGTATGCATACAAATATAATTGAAGAAATTTCTAAGTATACAGAATAGTTTATACTTTTCACACTGCGTATAAATTTTTTATTATTTCTCAAAAATGGAATCACGGTGAATTTCTCGGTCACTCGGAGGATGAAAGTAGACAGGATACTAAGGTGAGCTTTGCCAAAGATCGGGGCTCAGGATTACCTCCAAAGGAATCCACCAATGTTGGGGACCATACGCTTTCCTGTTCACACTCTCTCCACTGCACTAGTTTGACTCAACATGAATCCGTAGGACTTTAGGATAATCGTGGGGCTTGGTTTACAGTGAGGTAATCAAAGATACATAGTAATGCTATGCACCTAACCCAAATGAGCTAGCATAAACAAAATCCAACTCTAACCACAATACATACGGGTACACCACACCCACAGACTTAACTTTTAACTTTTGGGTCTGTGCACCGCCTACTCCAAATATAATCACATCACTAATAGGATTTTCAATTATACTTTTGCTCTTTTTATTTTTTTTTCTTTACAAATATTTTTCTTTTTTTTTCTTTTTCAACTTTTTATTCACAATCTCAGCAAATATAAACCTTTTAGCACATCCACATATTCACTTATAATATCACCACATCAATACCCCAAAATGATAATGTAAAACACTAAAGCTCGACTTGGATGTGCGACTAGGATCGCTATGAGGCTTTGGTGAATGAAGGTGGAGCTTAATCAAAAGAAGGGTAGGCACAACGGGGCTAGCAAGGATATGACGTTAGTAATGGTACAAATATCAACCGAGCCAAAATGATGTCCTGCATCAAACTCACGCTTGACTAACCATGTACTCATGCTTCGAGAGTAGCTTAGGGCAAGTTCTTAGCCAGCGAGAAAGATAATCCTTCCTCTCGACTCGAGCAAAATGAGTCTAGTGACGGCTACACACATCCATACACTACCGTTTGATTCACACTAGATTCACCAAATTTTTAGTAGAATAAAAAGTATTTACGTAAATAGAAAAATATAAAACTATAAGCATACAGAAAACTTAAATCTACTCGAATTTCTACACGAGATGAGAGCAATTTACTAGGAGCACAGCAAGGTCAACATTTTACTCCGTCTCACAATCCAATGCAGCACAATAATTTTCCCAAATCTAACAAAGAAATGAGTTTAACTCGTGGCACGCTAATGGCTAAGCACACGCTCATGTGGGTGTAGTGGTGTGCGATGCACTAAACTAATCAAAATAAAACTATAAAAACTTCTAGTATGCACGTTAAAAGTGCGCATGCAAAAGGTAACAAAAATGGCTCTCCCCCAGACTTAAACTAAACAACACATCATATGATATTGAAATTTAACTCAAATAGAGCTAAAGGAATAGGTTACCCAATACTCAGCTAGTGATCATACCAGAAGATGCTTGAAAAACTAGAAGCATGCCCAACATACAAAGAATCACAACCCCGCCAATATGAAGTTGCAAAGAATACCTACAGGGGTGAGCTCCGCTAAAACCAAAGAGAAATATACAAAAAGAAATTCTACAACTAAAATAGACAATAAAATAAAAGTATATAATATGAAAGATAAGTACTGGGGTTATTTTCATCCCCGCACGACTTATTAAATTCTAAACATGTCTAGTAATGGGCCTATGAAAAGAAAAATGAACAGGCAACTATCCTAATATCCGCATTGGTAACGGGTACCGATAAGGAGATAGAACAGTTACCTCTCTACCTGAATAATAATACTTGCAAACTGTAAGTAATGGAAATAGAATGTAAGATGAGGAGGAGGCTTGGTCCTCACTCAACTCACACAAAAAATCCTTGCCCTGCAAGGTATCATCCACAGCAGGGAGACAACAAGATGAGAAAGCAATCAATGGAGCTTCCTCAGCACAGGAGGAATCAACCTCCTCGCAAAAGAGGATGCTATCATCGATGACTGGAGCAGAAAGCTCCAATTCCTCCTGAGGCACCATTAAAGGCTCAACTTGCACGACCTCAGATAAAGAATGGGGGTCAAGAAATAAAAGAGATGAAGAACTAAAATAATCAGAAAATGGGAGAGTGACTCCGGCTTTACTTTCAGCGAGATCCAAGTATAGCTTATCATTGGTATCATATGAGTCATAACGAGGGGATATCAGAGCTCAAGGTCCTCAGTGGTGGTTTGGACCTCCTCATCAAACAAGGAAATGTAAACTTCCTTATTAGAAAGTATCTCCTCATCAACACACCTTGGGGAGTCATCATGTTCCAAGACGTAATACTCTCCATTGATGAGAATAACGTCCTCTTCATATCATGACGCAACCTCAGACTCTAAATCACCATTGGGCATAACAACATCAACCGTCTCACTACAAAGAGGAGTAGTACAATTCGGCAAAAACTGCGCAGGGGCAAGGCTTCTCTCAAAATTAGGCATAGATTTAGCAGTAACCAAGGCAAAATCATCTATAGACGCCACCCCGTCGACTGGAATAATCCCTGTAGTAAAAGAATGAGCAAGGTGCGCTCTGTCAGTGAATGGGCCAAGCAACACCCAAGTAGGCCCGTCTACAGCAGTCTTCCGCGAATGGGAGGTAGCAGCAGGTACGCCCACAGAGGGAGAAGGCTCGTATAAGCTAGGGAAGTCCTTCACCATGTGGCCTACACCTTGACATAGCAAGCATCTTAAATAATGCTCGGCATTCTAAAAAGCCATGGCGTCGATGCATTGGCGCAAAGTGTCAATAAGTCGGCACTCAGCAACAGAAGACATCGCGAACAAAAAATATATTTATTGAAAGTGCGCTACTCAACAAGAATAAAAATAACATGGATTTGCTATCTAAATAAAAAATCAGAGAGAGGCAAAAAGGAATAAGCAAAATAAAAATTCTAAAAACTAAAGCAAGTAAGAAAAATGATATGAACAAATTGAAAAGGGCTTCAATCTAATATCTCCCTCTCCAAAAACTCACACGATTGTGTTTCCCGGCAATGACGCCAAAAACTTGATGCGAATGTGACAGCAAGTGTACCGGTCGCACAAATAATATAAAATGGGAGAAATTCCCCAAGTATCGATCTCTCAAGGAACACAGTAAGGTGGAGTAAATTTTGAGGAGGACTTGAGATTAAAGTCCTTAGGTCGGAGTTAACTAAGGGGGGTTTGATATTTGCGAAAAAATAAAGTAAAAAGCTAACAACTACTCCAATGCAAAGCCGCTATGCGATGCTTCGTCAGGCGGGATGGAAGACTACACAGGCCGCTATGCACTGAATCACTGGGCGGATGGATGAGTAGGCAAGCGTAAGAATTGAGAGAATAGTGAGGGTCGAAAGAACCACTTCGCAACGCACGCCACTAGCATTAGCTAGTCCGGTCAACCACAAATGAAGGAGGAAAGTGGAAATAGGCGCACCTCAAATAAATATAACAAAAATACAAACAATCCAATAGACATGATTAAGTGTAAACATTAATTACAATAAGCGTACTTCATCAAACACAAGATATCAAGCTAAACTATCAACAAAATGAAGAGAAAAGTGTGTGAAATCGATCGGATCCGAAGTCTTGCCAAGGGTTCACGGTTGGAATCGCCGGGTTGTCAATCTGTGTCCAAGCTCGGTCCTAAACTGCGTCTGGGATAGAGGAGGCTATCACTCACTCCCATTGAACTCGTCTTCTTCGTGTCACGAGCCGGTGAAGGATGGCACAACTTCTCCTAACTTGATGGAGAAAGTTCGGTTGAATCTCCTCTTGATGCTCGAGGATGAAGGAAGAGGCCGAGAGGAAGCTCCAGATTGGATTTGGCATTGAATGCTTTCCCGGATCTCCTCTCCTTTGTCTAACGACGAAGTTTTACCCTAAAATAGTGGGAGAGATGGCTGGGAACGAAGGGCTCCTTCAATGTTGAAAATCTGCGCTTTAAATAGAAAAAGCTCAGAAAAATGGTCACGCACAATCCCGCGCACGACTGTGCGCTAACCGTGCATTATTAACTTGCAGATCATGATCACGGAAGAAAAAACGTTGAGCCATGTGTTTTATTCGCGCACGGGTTATTCCGCCCGTGCGTGAAGGAAATCACACGGGTAAACATAGAACGCGAGAAATAAAGGGAAATAGGGGAATCATGCGTTTTACTCGCGCACGTGCGCGTTTGCCCGTGCGTGAAGGAAACGCACGATTAAAAACAGAATGGTGCCCAAAAGAAAGGTACAGGACAACCATGCATTTTCTTCTCGCATGGTTTGGCCGAAATCGTGCGTTTCAAATCTTCGAGCTCATCTCGACGAAATGTGTCGAGATCCTCTCGACCAAGGAAAACACACGATTACGAAAAAACTGTGCGCTAAGGAAATGCACGACCGTGCGTTTTCCACAAATCAGAATTCCTGCTATGGGGAAAATGCACCACCTGCACAGTAAAAACCAAAACTGGAGCACAAGCTCCCAGTACCAAAACACAGCATAAAATGAAAAAAAGAACCATGTGGAGCACCATGTGCTTACCGCCAACAAAAGAATACGCAATTGCACACCCTTGGGCCAAAATAGTGCACTAAGCGTGATAAGCAGAATAAATGAAATATCATCGATAACATACTAAAAGTGAAGTGCAAGTGCGAAAAAACTAGCCCAGATGAGTCCGAAAAACACTATATAAATCGGACTCATCAAACGCTGCGGAAGTACATCTTTTATCAGATTAGGCATCCTAAAAGAGCTTAGAGGTTCCCAAAGGTCACCTCAAGGCATACAAGTTATAAATTTAGTAGAAATAAAAGTAGATTTGTACGGTCGTTAAATATAGTGATTTTATATTTTAAAATATGTAATGCATGAGGTAATAATAGTAATTTTTATACTTGAAATTAACTATCATGCATTTCTAACATAAAACATCTCAGAGAGCAAGTAATCCACATGCACAAAAAGAAAACTAAGCCGCTAGCAAGTATCTAAAAATAACAATCCTGTCAGCGTCAACAAACTGACATGAACCCACATACAGTAAAGTATGTCTGAACCAGTAAAACGAAATAAACAACAAACTACCTCGCTACGGCGAGGCAAAACCAAAGCCAAGAGAGCTACCAAGGAACTCCAAAACCAGCACGGCTATCAGCTACATCTCTGAACCTGAGGCATTTCAAAGACTGAACACCTCAACAAGAAAGTACAAGAGATGGCATAAAGTAATGCAAAAGTAAACAAAGTCAAGGGGTACCAACCCTAGACCCAAGGAAAACAAATGCTTACGTAAAGTACAGCAGTCAGGTACAAAGGTAAAAAGAGAAACACATATGTGAAGCGTCACGTATAACCACAACACCCCAAATGCACAAGAACATAAGGGGAAAAAGTCAAGATTAAACCATCAAGAGTGAAACAACCCCAATTAGCCACCTGTGGTCAAGTCCACCAAAACCAAAACAACATGGGCGAGGTGGTCAACTCATCCGGACACAACCCCAAAGACAATTTATCCGTCTAATTGCGGGGGAGGTTGATTACTCCACCATTCACCGTAAATGCCCAAAAACCCGATAGAGGCCCACAAAGTGCTAAGAGGTAGATCAAATGTTGTTACGGTGGGGTCACACACTAATAACGCCCGTAACAAAGAAAACCCGGAAGGAATGCCCTGTAATTATCCATGTTTAGAGCTCAGACGAACACCAAATCCCAATTGGGGCCTGGTGGCTTATCTCGCACCACGAAAATGCCACAAAGAAAAACCATGATATATATCTCAAGTCGGCAACGACACATCAGATTTTACTAAACTATTCTAGATTAGAAGCAGTTGATCAATCTTTAGGAAGAAATTATAATACTAAAATAAACTCTAACGTGTTCTACCAGAAAGTTGCGGAATAGTAATAAAGGTGATATTTAATGACTTCTTCAAAACATAGAGGATTTACAAGGTTGAGTAACAAAATCTTGTACTTTGAAACTGTAAAGAAAATTAGACAGGAGATCTCCACATCACTTCAATTCAGAAGTTATTGAACAATCATGATAACAAGAAATTAGAAATTTCTGCAAATCGGGTAAAAAAGAAAGAGGAGGAAACCACCACTTGCCTTGATTTTTACCGAAAATATCCTCTAAATCCCCCTTGACGTAGATCGGGGCTAAAGAAGACGAGAGAAGTCGAAATCTTAGAAGAACGACCAAAAATAGGAGTTAGGGCCGAAAACCATAGTGAGAAAATTTCAAGGAAAGGGGAAGATTTTATCATGATGGCGTAGCTCTCGACGAGAGCTTTTTGGATCTATATTCGGTTGAAGATTTCGAGCACCGGAGCACCGTTGGCTGCCACCGAAAGATTCAAGAAAACAATTTCTCTCTCTCGCTCATGCAGCTCTTGTTCGGGAGGTAATCCCGAGAAGATGAAGTGTTTTATTACTTTGTATCTTAAGTATAAGAATATATATATATATATATATATATATATATATATATATATATATATATATATATATATATATATATATATATATATATATATATATATATATATATATATATATATATATATATATATATAAGTATTTAGAAAAAAAATTGTCTAAGTAGAAAGAAAAAACGGATTATATACGAGCAGTTGTGCGGAAAACGAAAATATATGTATAGGATTGCTTCAAATAGAAAAGTGCCCAACATGAAAGTTGTAGATCTCGTCGAGACGAATAAATTTTATGTTAACCATTTTTCCATATGAAACCGTTTTGACCCTCAAAACGGCGCCCTAACATAAATAGGAACGAAATTCTCGAGACGAACAAACAATATTCGAGAAGGACTGCAGAACACTCTAGAACGACCAACAGTACTCAAGATGAATGAACAGTACTCGAGAAGAACAATAATTTACTCAAAAAATAAAGGAGATTATTCGAGAAGCAGACTGGACAATCGAGAAGCAGCACACGAGAGGTGAGAACATCTCTCGAGAAGCAGTGAATAATTACTGGAGAACAAGCCAGCATACTGGAAAAAAAAATTTGCATGAACAGTAGATTTTGTCCCGGTGAATAGTGCTTTTTGCAAAATATCAAAAAACAAACTATAAAGATGAATAGTAAAAGACATTTTGGAATTGTGTTTTAATATTAAAATATTCAATTTTATATTTTTGAACAAGGAGACACGAGTTCAAAACGGAAGCCCAAACGCGCGCCAAATTAAACGAAACTCACACCGAAGGCAAACACTGATGCTACGAAACCAACGGCGAAGTCAAAAAAAATCCGATGAGCTGTTCTTGAGATATAAATTTTAAAAATCTACGGCGAACATAAATTCCAGAAAACTTCAGAAAATCGCTGAGTATCGAATATCGCTCGGATCACGACGAAACTTGACGAGCAAGTCCAAAATTACTTAACTTAATTTCCAAATGCAAAATTTTACAATTACAACAAGAATTTGGCTGACTCGACCGCACAGACGCGAAAATGCCTTAACGACAATGCGTCGTCAATTCGACGTTAAAAGTAACGTTATGACGTCATTAATATGACGATACCAAATAAAATTAAATTATAGAAAAATCGGGGGCGTTACAGTCACTCCCCCTAAATAGAAGTTTCATCCCAAAACTAAACACAACTCAAAAATCAAATTAAAACGAGAAAATCAAACATGACTGAAAACATAGAGACATGCCCGAAACTAAGAGAAGAGGTGCGGATGAGATTCCCTCATCACCGATTACAATTCCCACGTCGCACTCTCACGTCTTGATTTCTCCAAAGAATCTTGACCATGGGGATGGTATTTCTCTGCAACACACGCTCTTGAGATTCCAAAACACGGACATTCTCTTCCACGTACGTAAGATTGGGCTTAATCTGGGGCACCGAGTCAAGGACTTGACGACCATTACAAACACACTTCTACAACTGGCTCACATGGAACACATCATGGACACAAGGGAATGTAGCTGGCAATTCCAGTTATAAGCTGACACTCTGATGCGCTCAAGAATCTTGAAATGTCCCACATACCGGGTGACTAACTTGTGGTTCCTTCCAAAACTTTTAATGCCAGACATCGGAGAGACTTTTAAGAAAACCAAGTCCCCAACATCAAACTCCAAATCGACCCTTCGTCGATTAGCATACTTCTCATAACGCTCTTGAGCTACACAGAGCTTCTCTCCAATATGAGTTACAACGCAGTTCATCTCTTCAAGTGCTTCCGGACCTAGCAACGGTCTCTCACCAACTTCAGCTCAAAATAAAGGAGTTCTACAATGCCTCCCATATAAAGCCTCAAACGGGGTCATCTGCAGACTCTCTTTATAACTATTATTATACGCAAACTGCTTGAATCTGAGATGCTCATCCCAAGCGCCACCGTGATCTGAAATATAACACCTGATCATATCTTCTACGATCTGATTTACTCTTTCCATTTGAACATTTTTCTACGGATGATAGGCGGTGGAATACCTTAAATTTGTACCCAACACCTCTTGTAAGCTCTTCCAAAAATGAGACGTAAATCTAGAGTCTTGATCCGATATGATGCTAACTAGCACTCCATGTAATATGATGACCCCTTCAAGATATAGCTCAGATATCATCGAATACCCAATCATAAATGGCACAAAGTGAGCACATTTAGTCAATCTATCGACTATCACCCAAATAGAATCGTGCCCATTGGGAGATTTTGATAAACCGGTGTTGAAATCCATAAAAATACTCTCCCATTTCCAACTTGGAATGTCAAGCGCTATCAATTTACCTTCAGGCCTTCTATGGTCAGCCTTGACACACTGACACGTATAACACTCTGATACAAACTTTGCGATATCATTCTTCATCCCTGACCACCAAACAATTTTCTTTAGATCTTTATACATCTTAGTGGAACTAGGGTCGTAGGCTACACTGGAACCATGAACTTCAGCACAAATCTTAGCCCGAATGTCGGCAAAGGCAGGGACATAAAATCTACCACTATACTTCAAGGTATCCAACTCATCTAAGGAGAAATCAGGTAGCTCTCCCTTTACAGTTCTATTCCGGAGGTGTAACAAATCTGGATCATCCTTGTGATGTGCTCTAGTAAGGGAAATCCAAGAGGGCTCTTCTGCTTCTAGACTAGTAGGAATAGTACTAGTACCAACATCAATATCAATCAACAGGAATTCTTCTACCAAGGACTGTACCGACAAGATTAAAAATTTTGGAGGTCTTTCTACTCAAGGCATCGGCTACTACGTTAGCTTTTCTTGATGACGGAGAATCTCCACGTCATAATTAGCCACTTATTCTAACCACCGATGCTGGTGCAGATTTAGTTCCTTCTGAGTGAAGACGTACTTCAAACTCTTATGCTCCGTATAGATCTTAAATAGTGCGTCATACAATAAGAGTCGCCAAAGCTTCAGTGCATAAATTACAGCAGTGAACTCCAAATCGTTCATAAGATAGTTTCTCTCTTGAATCTTTAGTTGTCTCAATCTATACGTGATCACCTTATCATCTTGCATTAAAACACAGCCAATTCCGAAGTGTGATGCATCGACATACACAGCATACTCTACTCCTTCAGTACGTAAGGTTAAAATTGGAGCAGTACATAATCTCTTATATAGTTCTTGGAAAGCCTCTTCACACTTATCTCTCTCAATGAATGCAGTATTCTTGTGGGTAAGTCTGGTTAGAGGAGCTGACATCACAAAAAACCCTTCCACGAATCTTTTATAATAGCCAGCCAGGCCTATGAAGCTCCAAATCTCCTTTGGTGTAAAAGGTCTCTCCCATTCCATCACAGCAAAAATCATGGTCGGGTATACATAAATTCCGTCCTTGCTTACAACATGACCTAGAAAGTACACCTGAGGTAGCCAGAACTCACACTATCTAACCTTCGCATATAACTTATGCTCCATAGGGTCGACAAAACAAAATGAAAATGCTGAGTATGCTCCTCAACATTGCGGGAATACACCAAGACATCATATATAAACACATTAACAAAATGGTCCTAAAAATCCTAAAACACCCTATTTATTAAATCCATGAAAGCAAAGGGTGCATTGGTCAAACTGAAAGACATCACCAAGAACTCAAAATGTCCATGTTGCGAACGGAAAGCTGTTCGAGGAATATTTTCCTCACAAATTCTCAACTGGTGGTCGCCTGAACGAAGGTCTATATTTGAAAATACCGAGCTACCACACAACTGATCGAACAGATCATCAATCCTTGGCACGAGATATCTATTCTTAATGGTCACCTTATTCAACTCTCTATAATCGATACAAAGACTCATCGATCCGTCTTTCTTCTTTAAGAACAACACATGAGCACCCCATGGAGAAGAGCTTGGTCTAATAAAACCACACCTCAGCAACTCATCGAGCTGAGTACGCAATTCATCCAACTCACGTAGATGCATAAGGTATGGTGCTTTAGCAATAGGATGAGAACCTTGCTCGAGGTCTATCACAAACTCTATCTCCATCACCGGAGGAAGTCCTGGAAGATAGTCAGGAAAAACATCTTGCAAACTCTCGCACCACCGAACGCGGTGTAACAAAAGCAGTTTCCAAAGCAAAAATAGAAACCAAAAATGCCTCGCAACCAAACTCTATAGCACGACAAGCACATACCGTAGAAATGATAAGGGAAACCCTGTCAAGAAATCCATAGATGTTCATATGTTGGTCATTGTCCAACCTGAAGTCTAGTCTCTTTGCCTTGCACTGGATGACAATATCATACTTGGAAAGCCAGTCCATCCCCAAAATCACGTCAAAGCCGCTAGATCTAACACCATTAGATATGCAAAGGCTATGAAATCGCTTAGATATCATTAAATCACCGGTGGGAAGCTTGACGTTGAAGGACTCTCCTCATTGATCCACATCCAGATGATGTTTATCTACAAACCTCTAGGCCACAAATGAATGGGTGGCACCCAAATTAAAAATAATGCGGGCCCACCTATTCTGCACCTTAAACTCCCCTAAAAACATAACATACATAACTAAATGAACGATAACTAGGGCAACAATGAGAAATAATAAAGATATATTAAATAGGGGCTAACTAGATATAACTTGCGTAGAGGTTTGAAATTCCTCCATAGTCACCACGTTCAGCTTTCCTTTTCCTTTATACATGTTTGGTGGCGGCGGTAGAGCCCGAAGCAGATCACGCTGCAGTGGAGTCTGAGCCTAGGGGCATGAAGTCTTCAAGTGCTCCTTTCTGCCCGCACTGGAAACCAACCTTATCCTTCATCTAGCAATGACTCGTGTCGTGTCCCTTCCTTGCACAGTGCGTGCACACCAGATCTCCTTTAGGTGCGCCTTGGATGGTGAGTACCTACTGCTACTTTAAGGTGGCAGTACTCTTGAAGCACCTTTCGAAAGGGTGGCTGGAACGACCACAGAAGCTATATACTTCCTATCTTTTCTTCTTCGAAGAAGGGCCAGATGCCCTGGAGTTTCCATTTTCATAACCTTTTCCTTTCTCCTTTCTCGCCGCAACACCTCAATTCTTGGCATTCTCGATCGCCTCAACCTACAAAGAGGCTTCCACTTCTTCAGTATATCTTTCAGCTCTATATGCGCAGGCCCTTTGCTGGACATCGCTTCTTAATCCTCTAAGGAAACTCTTCAATCTTGCTGCCTCTGAGGCTACCAAATCAGGAGAAAAATTGCTCAGCTTACTAAACTCGATTTCATACTCGCTCACAGTTAGCTGTATCTGCTTCAAATGCAGAAAATTATTCATCAATCGGTCCTGCTCAACCGAGGGTAAGAACTACTTCAGCAGCATCTTCTTGAAGGACTCCCAAGAACATCCTTCTGCCGACTTTCCTTTTCTCGAATCCACCAGGTCTTTGCCAGGCCTTTTAGCTGGTTGGCCGCTGTTGGGTATTATATCCACAATTACCTGGATTTGAAGAAGACTCCACTCAAGCTAAGATGGATTCACAATGTATTTGATGATTTTCTATCAAGATGTGCTTGCAGCTATTTTATGCTAAGTACACACCAATGCCAGGCTACAGTGGGTCAATATACACAGGTCTGCGTAACGTAATCCCTCATTGAGCAGATCAGTATGTTGACTCACGTGTGCTCTCTCTATTGGAGTGTACTTACTTTCAAGTACAGGATCGAGATAGATCAAGAGTAGAAGAGTATCAAAGATGGGTCAAAGACCAAGTTCATAGGAAGGAAGAGAAAAAGCGTCTAAGTAAAAATCGACCGGAATCACTAAGTGATTCTCGCCGATTCGACGGGAATCATTAGTGATTCTCGCCGAATTGTCGAGAATCAGTCAGTGATTCCCGCCGACTTCATCCGGCTGACTGTCCTCCTACAAGAAATCTGCTAAGGAAGAATCGACGGGAATCACCAAGTGATTCTCGCCTATTCGACGAGAATCACCTTGCATTCGTGCCGATTCCTTCCCGATGACCATAATTCCAACTGGAATTCGTCCGAGGCAAATTCGACGGGAATCATGAGTGATTCCCGCCGACTTCGACGGGCATCACCAGCGATTCTCGCCGAATTTGCCTTAGGCAAAATTCCCGTTCGCTGGACCGAACCAAGTTCTCTGTGCGCTATTTTGAATGGGACTAGGGCTTCTCCTTATGGGCCCCACAACGGTCATTTAGGGTTGGCTTCCTGTATATATACTCGCGTATTTGAACATACCAGTGATCGAAGAACGAAAAGTAAAACTGAGGCCAAGCGTGCCCTAGCCGATCGCGGAACTTCACCGATCGTCGTCGCCGCTCGCAAGCTAGTCGCCGCTACTGATCTTAGAGCGTCTTTGATCTTCCGGCGACAGTACCGAGGCAAGCCTAGCATCTCACGCTTCTCTCTCGAGATCTCTTGTCTCTCAATTTGTTGAACGAGGATAGTTCTTCATTCCGAATCGATTGAGATGATTGATCTGATTGAGATCGTTGGTAAACCTTGCTTGCTTCGTCAAGAAGTTTGGATCTACAAAGCATCGTCGCCGCAATCACTTGCCGCCGCTGATCTTGTCAAGATCCTCTCCAAGAGAGAACACTGGTCGTGGATTCTTTGTCTCTTTCAAGAAAGCTTCAATGAACAAAGAAGGACATCGGAATCTCCACAAGTTTGTTTGTATTTCTTGTACATTCAATTTTTGTTTTGTTGTAAAGGAATATTTATTCCTAGTTGTAAGGGTTGGGTGCAACCCGTAGTGGAGGAGTAGTGACTCCTTTAGATTGGAAGGGTTCCTTCCGTAGTGTGAGGATTGGATTTCAATCCTGTTGGTGAAACGACCGAGTCGTCCCTTGGTGGGAGATAGGTCGAAGGGGGAGAGTGGACGTACCCAAACCGGGGAACCACTATAATTGTTTGTGTGCTTTTCTGTGTTGTGTTTGTTTAATTGTGCAGGTATTTTAAATTCCGTAAAAGACTGAACGACACATATTCCCCCCCCCCATAGGTGGATTTAGTTGACACTAGAGACTTTCAAGTGGAATCAGAGGGAGGTTACTCATCAATAAGGTTAACACCTTGAGTATGATCCCGTGTCTAGTGTCAAAAAGAAAACAAGACTCAAGCATGGAGTTGTACACGAATGTCTCTCCCCTGAGACTGACTGCATGCACAAAAGAATATTATCCCATCTGGAAAATGAGGGTTCAGTTTCATCTGGAAGCGATTGACCCCCGTGCTTTATTTATTGTGGAAGAGGGTCCCTTCATTCCCATGAAGGCTTCTTACTCTGGAGAAGATCACCAAATCTCTAAGATTACCACATAGATGTCTGAAACCGAGCTTTCATTATTCAACTTGGACAAGCTGGTACGATAGATCATCTCTGATATTTGGTCAGGCTCGTCTCTTATAAGATTGGATAAGTGCAAGACTGTCAAGTCCATGTGGGAAACAATCTCTGACCTCATGGAGGGAAAGAAGACTGTCGAGACTGAATGCCAGCAAGATGATGAAGTATATGTAGGGGTCCTCATCTCTGATGATGAAAGTCAAGAACAACATCTCAATATCAGGGCTCCCGTGCCCCTATCTGAGACTTAAGAAGAGATTGAGATATGCAGCTGTGTTGAAGCTGAAACATAAGTCTCTGAAGACCTTAACGCTTACCCTGATCAGCACAATCAGGATCAGGTATCTTCCTCATCTGCCTCCTTTCCTCTTGAATCTCCTGAAGATATGAGAAGTTTAGAGGTTTGTCCATCAAGTGATGCAAGGGAGATTGACAGCTTCAATGAAAAGATTGAAACACTTGATTCCCTTCGTAGTGCCCTTATGAAGAGCAACTTGCTTGTGGAGAAACAAGCTATGGAAATTGCTCAGTTGAGGACCATGATGGATCTCCAATTGGAATCCATCAAGTTGAAGGACTCGAGGATCTCGAATCTAGAGTTTTCTCTAGAGACCGAGAAGAGAATAGTATCTAACTTTTCCAAGGTAGATGCTATTAAGAGAAAGGGAGAAAATGGGTGGATCTCACGAATTATAAAATTGTGGAGAAATGGGGAAACTGTTTTAAGACCCCCCACACCGAGTAGGAAGGGCACACATCATGCCTTCAGGTATGACCATAAGAACAACTATGGTCACTGCAAGAATGATCAACCCTCATGTGGAAATACCCATAGTGCAAGTGATATTATGGCTACCCATGAGAAAATACATTTGGCTCATCATGAACCATTTGTATTCACTGCCTCAGCCTCAACACTTCATGAGATTGCAGGAACCTGCTCTTATAGTACCTCTCACCACCCTAGGATGCTGGGAAAGGGGGTTCGCAAACATTTAGCTAGTATTTATGGGGGCCCCGGATGTGTGCTGACTGAAAAGAAGGCACCACCTCCCAGGCCTCATGACACTCACCACATGTTCTCAATCCACCCTCCCTCATGTCCCGGTGGAAAGGGTAAATCTGAGAGCAGAACCTGCTCTGCCCTTGTCAGACCTATAATCGTGACAAACTCAGTCAGTAGATCTGGTCAAAAAGGAGATACAATATTCACGAGTGCTGGTGCTGTGGCAAAGTGGGTCACTTTGCCATAGATTGTTGGCACAATCCTTCTGTTCCAAGGGCAAGGGTATGTCCACATCCCTTGGCTAGAGATAGCCTTCCTGACAGAAATCCTGTAGGAAGGCATCCTGTATTTTATGCTGACAAGAACCTAGGACCCAATACATATTGGGTTCCTAAGGTAAGGTAATTCATTTTTGCAGGATAGTCTAGGTACCCGTGAACATGATGGGACCTAGACATGAGATGTTCTAGGAATGCTATGGAACAAGTATATGGGATAAGAAATAATACTAACTGCAATGTCCTACTTGAACTGGATACCTGTTGTACTTCAAATAGTGGATCCGAATGATCAACCTAAGGATCCCAGGTACGCACATTCAGTTTCGAAAATTGAATCGCAGTACATAGATGTTTATATATATATCCAAACAAATAAGTAGATTCTCTTTCAAGATATAAATATATATATATATACACACACATGATGGAAGAACACGGTTGCTAATAACTGTATGATCCTTAGTTTGGAATCTGATAGATTTTTTATATCATTGATAATGGGTGACTCTGGGTGTCAATCGGTCCAATGAAATTCAAGGGACGTGTGCCAGTAGTTGCAACAAAAATTTTACATTTTGACTCACCAAGAAATAGCCAGTGCTTATTTCTAGGGTTAACCTTCCTTTGACTCGGCTTAGTTATTCTGACCGGGATATTTATTATCCAACATTTAATAGGGCAAAGTTTCGAATTAATAGGAATTCAAATCGACAATTTAAATTTATCAATATAAAAACGGTCAAGCGGAAACCTGCCATTCCCAGAAAAAATATCGGATACTGCGGCTATCTTAGGAAATAAATAGTGCTTATTGCGGAAGTCCCGACCATTCGTATTCTAGAAATAGCGGAAATTCCTCCCGTTGCTCTCGTCACTTGGTGTTCTTATCGACTCTCGATCGCCTCTCGTCCATTGCAGTCCGTCGCTGTCCACTCTCCGTCGTCTCAGTGTTCCCGTCTTAGGCATCTGCTTGACGCAAGTTCTCGCCAATTCACCGCCAGCATTCCCATTCTCGTCGACTCACACTTCCGTCGATTGCAGTCCCGACGCAAGCCGCTTATTCGACAAGGCTTCTATCCGCTCGGCGCAAGGGTAACGACCGTTCCTCATTGAATCACTAGCTTGTTTGTAACTTGTCTAGTTCCTACTAGTTTAGTTCCTAATCTATAGATTTAGATAGAGTTAAGTCCCTTGGATGTTACTTGTTTAGGTTTATAATGGCTCCTCGAACAACGGCCTGCCTCCTCACTGGGAGTGAGTTGGTTAGGACTGGCTTCGGCCATGCTTCTGATGAATTCAGGAACATCATCCTGATGCTCGAGCAAGCCGGGCTCTCCTTTATTCTCGAGCACCAGTGCAAGGTTCTAGATAAGGAAGTTCTTGAGTTCTATGCAACCGCCAAGCTACGTCACGATGACACCTTGATAAAGAGTAAGATTGCTTGACTAAGAATCAAGATGACTGCTGCAAGAGTATCACATCATCTGCAGCTCCCCAGCTCTGAACAAGAGGACTACCTGGATGAGAATGATCGTGCAAGGACACTACTGTTATGTGGACTAGCTCGAGGGACCAAGGCCATCAAACGCAAGGACATGAACGAGGAAGGAAAGCTCCTCTAGGATATCATAGGAAAAGTTCTGATCAGCAAACCCGGCTCCCATGATCATATTTCAGGGGATATTTTTGCGATCCTGATGGCTGTGGTGTGCAGAAAGAGATTCAACTGGGGTGCCATGTTGTTTGAGAAGATAAAAGATACCCTACGAACTCCTAACTTTGGGAGAATCATCAGCCTATACCTGAATCTGATGGACGGAGACAGGTTTGATATGAGCAAGGGAGTTCCTCTTCACTACTTACAGAATATGGACTCCAGCATTTTTGATAGATAGGAGAGGAGAATTGGCCAAGGAGGTGCAGCTGAAGCACATGGTGATGAAAAAGACAGAGCTCCGGTGTTAAGAAATCCCTTGGGAGAGCCCAGTGAAGTTCCTGATCTGCTACATGCAGGAACTGAGGGGGAGACTTTACCCATTCCTCTTGATTCCCTCAGGATGGATGTCTCAGTTTCAGATCAAGCTGACACCATTACTAATATTACGCTGATCGCGAAGGATGCAGTGGATACCCTCGGTACCGATCAGGCTGACGAGGAGGAAGTGGAGGATGACATGGAAGATAATGCTGGTGATGAGGATGATGTGGAGAATGCGGCCACTGATGATGTGAATAATGAGCAAGTTGGAAATGAAACGACCATGAGGGAGAGTGATGTTGACCTCACCTCTGAGGAACAGGTTCCATTAAAAGTTCCTGATGAATTTGGCGCAATAATGGAGGGGGAGACCTCCCGGCAGGGGATGATAAGTACATATAGAAAAACAACAAAGGCTTCCCCTATCCGCCCATAAGAGACTATGAATCTATCAAGCTCTATGAGTGTATCTACATAAGAGAATCCTGACTCCCAGAGTCCTATCCCCCCCCCCCCCCCCCGAGCACGACCAGGACATGCATCAGGTTCATCCGCTAGGACCTAGTTTGGCAAATCACACGGTAAATATCATTTAAAGTATAGTGGATGAACTGAAGGTTACTTTTGAACGAACTCATAACTAAGTGCTGAAACGAATTAAGCAATCTAAAGATCTGATGCTTAAAAATGTTATGGAGATAAATCATAAGCTGGATATGATGGAACAAAAGTTTGAAGCTAAGTATGCAGAGGTCGGCACTGCCGTCAATCCTCTAATGCAAGGGCTTAAGAAAAATATAGCTGATCTGGCAGTAGTAAACCAAAATGCACATGTTTTGGCCAACAACATCAAATTGTTTGATGCCAACATGGTGACACTCAACGCAAATCAGACATCCCTGCTGAATGAGTTTACTAAGACTGTCAAGCATATAGATGTGTCACTGCATTCTTATGCAAACTAACTAGCTCATGAAGCCAAAAAGGGGGATGAGGGATATACAGCTAAGATGGCATGATTACAACAAATCATAGTCGACAACTTCAAGCAGTCTAATGAGTATGTTTTTGAAAGCTATCACTGGCTAGTTCAGCAAGCATCTGGTATACAAATTTCGGTTCCTCCTACTGATGAAGTTGCTACTGCTGCTGATGATGAGGTTGCAAGTGCTGAGGAGGTTCCCTTGAGTGAAGCTGATGCCAGAAAGGCTGCTAAGGCCACTGCCAAAGCTGCTCACAGGGCTATGTTTGATCAAGAGGCCATTGCAAAAGGGAAAAGAAAACTTCAAGAAAGAACTTCCAAAGAAACTCCAGCAGAGAGGAAATTAAGATTGAAGGAAAGTGATGTTAAGAATGAACGATGGAGTCCTACTTCCAGGAGCATCATACTGGATACATTTATGCTCCAACAACGGGGAGAGCTTGATAGAAATGACGTATATAGTCAGTATGAGTGGGAGATGCACAAAGAGTGTGAGGCTAAAAGAAACATATTCTTCAGGTCTAATACTGTGGAACATAAAGCTCCTCAACCCCGATATTACCCGAAGCTGAAGGAATTCTTTGAGAGGCAAAGCAAGAAGTACATGGCTGAACAATTAAGAGATGCTCAGGCAACGGAGAGATAGAATTGGAATCTAAATTTGTTTTTATTCTCTATATGCGTGTATATCTTTTCTTGTATTTAAATGAACAACCTTTTGATATATATATATATATATATATATATATATATATATATATATATATATATATATATATATATATTTGATCACATGTTGATTCAATTGTTGTTCTAAATGCGTTTATTATTCTGATTTCTTGTCTAGCATATTGTTTATGTATATCCTTCTGGTTAGTGTAATTCATCTTAGCTAGTAGGATTTTGGCTTCTTCAAATAGGGGGAGATTGTTGGGTATTGTATCCACAATTACCTAGATTTAAAGAAGACTCCAGTCAAGCTAAGATGGATTCACAATGTATTTGATGATTTTCTATCAAGAGGTGCTTGCAGCTATTCCATGCTAAGTACACACCAATGTCATGGTATAGTGGGTCAATATACACGGGTCTGCGCAACGTAATCCCTCATTTAGCAGATCAGTGTGTTGACTCACGTGTGCTCTCTCTATTGGAGTGTACTTACTTTCAAGTATAGGGTTGAGATAGATTAAGAGCAGAAGAGGAGCAAAGATGGGTCAAAGACCCAGTTCAAAGGAAGGAAGAGAAAAAGCGTTTAAGTAAAATTCGACGGGAATCACTAAGTGATTCTCGCCGATTCGACGGGAATCATTGGTGATTCTCGCCGAATCATCGAGAATCAGTTAGTGATTCCCGCCGACTTCATCCGGCTGACTGTCCTCCTACAAGAAATCTTTTAAGGCAGAATCGACGGGAATCACCAAGTGAATCTCACCGATTCTACGAGGATCACCTTGCATTCCCGCTGATTCCCTCCGGATGACCAGATTTCCAACTGGAATTCTGCCAAGGCAAATTTGATGGGAATCGTGAGTGATTCCCGCCGACTTCGATGGGAATCACCAGCGATTCTCGCTGAATTTGTCTTAGGCAAAATTCCCGTTCGCTGGATCGAACCAAGTTCTCTATGCGCCGTTTTGAACGGGACTAGGGCTTCTACTTGTGGGCCCTACAACGGTCATTTAGGGTTGGCTTCCAGTATATATACTCGCGTATTTGAACATACCAGTGATCGAAGAACAAAAAGTAAAACCGAGGCCGAGCGTGCCCTAGCCGATCGCGGAACTTCACCGATCGTCGTCGCCGCTCGCAAGCTAGTCGCCTCCGCTGATCTTAGAGCGACTTTGATCTTTCGGCGACAGTACAAAGGCAAGCCTAGCATCTCACACTTCTTTCTCGAGATCTCTTGTCTCTCGATTTGTTGAACGAAGATAGTTCTTCATTCCGAATCGATTGAGACGACTGATCCGATTGAGATCGTTGGTATACCTTACTTGCTTCGTCAAGAAGTTTGGATCTACAAAGCATTTCCGCCGAATTCACTTGTAGCCACCGATCTTGTCAATATCCTCTCCAAGAGAGAACACTGGTCGTGAATTCTTCGTCTCTTTCAAGAAAGCTTAAACGAACGAAGAAGGACAACGGGATCTCCACAAGTTTGTTTGTATTTCTTGTACATTCAATTTTTGTTTTGTTGTAAAGGAATATTTAATCCTTGTTGTAAGGGTTGGGTGCAACCCGTCGTGGAGGAGTAGTGACTCCTTTGGATTGGAAGTGTTCCTTCCGTAGTGTGAGGATTGGATTTCAATCTGGTTGGTGAAGCGACCGAGTCGTCCCTTGGTGGGAGATAGGTCGAAGGGGGAGAGTGGACGTACCTAAATCGGGGAACCACTATAATTTATTGTGTACTTTTTTGTGCTGTGTTTGTTTATTTGTGCAGGTATTTTAAATTCCACAAAAGACTACACAATGCCTATTCCCCCCCCCCCATAAGTGGATTTAGTTGACACTAGAGACTTTCACCCGTAAGCATCACCTTCTCGGCTTCAACAATCCCAGAATATGTAAAAATCTCATTTATAGTGATAATCCAATCATCCAAAACAATGAAATATGCACTCCCGTCATAAGTGGGAGGTCTCCATTGCTGGAAATGCGATATAATGGTCATCCCTGGCAGTAACATCACCGGAGGCACTAGAGGAGAAAGATACGCAGGTAGGGCCTGACATGCAGCAGAATTTTGCGCTATAGGTTGCTACACGGGAGCGGTAGATAACAACGACTGAATCTACGACTGCATCGCAACTAACTGCCTAGACAGAGCTTCATTGCTCTGACGCAAACTCTCGATCAACGCCTCACTCTGCGCACCCGACGACTCACCTCTGACTAGGGAGTCGACCTCATCGCAATATACTTTAGCGGCATTACTAAAAGCAAACGAACAACTCATCAAAATCCTATATTACAACTAGGCCATACAACTAGTTCAGAACATACTTAAAAGAGACTTACTTATGCTGCAACTTGCTCTGGGATTTTATAATGATGATGTGTCCTACTTACGATAATATCCTCTCACCCTATTCACTATCATGCTTGTGATATGAATGCATGTGCTCTTTACTCTTATTTAAAATCATGTGTGTACATGTGGCATCATGTAAACCTTAACTTAGCACGCGTGTTTATGCGGTGATATGCTATGTATGCAGTGATATGCATTCTAATAAATGCCTTAATGCATGTTATGAGCGGCGTACAGATGAAATGTTATGCATCCCATACTACATAACATTGCATGCAACGAGAAAACAAAACATGCTAATGGGCACCCATGTGATGGTTGTTATGTATCCCATACTACATAACAGTCGCATGTTGCCTCCTATGATGGATCCATATACAAACACATATTATGTATCATATACAACATAATATGCCCCATATAATTATTATCATGCTATGAGTGCAGTGACTAGACTTTGGCTAAGACGCACTGATGACACATCGGTGTGTGTATGAAATGACACTAAACAACTAACATTACCAAGGGATGGTTGCCCAATCAATTGTCAAGCAACCTCCCTCTAATACCAACTGTCACAACCCGCATTTTTTTCACTGCCAATAAAGGAGTATCAGAGTAATTGAAAAATGCACATCATGATGCCACGTCAGTAGGAGATAACTGCGGACGCTCAGGCAAACACATATTTAAACAAGAAGAAAGATTCTTTAAGTTATTTAAAGGTAAAATAAGTTTAAGAGCAGTAGTTAGCCGTATCCCTCGGCTTAGTGGCTCATCTAGTCCACAATAAAATTAATTAAACACTGCGGAAGTACATCTTTTATCATATTAGGCATCCTACAAGAGCTTAGAGGTTCTCAAAGGACACCTCAAGGCATAAACGTTCTAAATTTAGTAGAAATAAAAGTAGATTTGTACGGTCATTAAATATAGTGATGTTATATTTTAAAATATGTAATGCATGAGGTAATAATAGTAATTTTATACTTGAAATTAACTATCATACAATCCTAACATAAAACATCCCAGAGATCTAGTAATCCACATCCAAAGAAAGAAAACTAAGCAACTAGCAAGTGTCCAAAAATAACAATCCTATGGCTGTCAACAAACTGACACAAAACCACATACAATAAAGTTTGTCTGAACCAGTAAAACAAAATAAACAGCAAACTACCTTTCTACGGCGAGGCAAATGCACAGCCAAGACAACTACCCAGGAACTCCAAAACTAGAACGGCTATCAGCTACAGCTCTGAACCTGAGGCATTCCAAAGACAGAACACCTCAGCAAGAAAATACAAGAGATGGAAAAAAGTAAGCAAAAAGTAAACAAAGTCAAGGGGTACCAACCCAAGACCCAAGGAAAACAAATGCTTACGTAAAGTATAACAGTCATGTACAAAGGTAAAAAGAGAAAAACTAACATGAAGCATCACGTATAACCACAACACCCCAAATGCAGAAGACTATATGGGGAAAAAGTCAAGATTAAACCATCAAGAGAGAAACAACCCCTATTAGCCACGTGTGGTAAACTCCACCAAAACCAAAACAACACGGGCAAGGTGGTCAACTCATCAAGACACAACCCCAAAGACAATTAATCTGTCTAATTGTGGGGGAGGTTGATTACTCCACCATTCACCGCAAATTCCCAAAAACCCGGTAGAGCCCCACAAAGTGCTAAGAGGGAGATCAAACGTTGTGGCGGTGGTGTCACGAACTAATATCGCCCGGAATAAAGAAAATCC
The DNA here is from genome assembly GCA_039513925.1 of Platanthera zijinensis. Lineage (NCBI taxonomy): Eukaryota > Viridiplantae > Streptophyta > Magnoliopsida > Asparagales > Orchidaceae > Platanthera > Platanthera zijinensis. Next base: position 103,989,782 of record CM077085.1, on the reverse strand, counting down.
GGAAGGAAAGCCCTGTAACAATCCAGGTTTAGAGCTCAGAGGCACTTCACAACCCAATCGGGGCCTGGTGTCTTGTCTTGCCCCACGGCAATGCCACGAAGAAAAACCATGATATACATCTCAAGTCGGCAACGACACATTGGATTCTACTAAACAATTCTAGATTAGAATCGGTTGATAAATATTTAGGAATAATTTACAATCCTAAAATAAAATCAAACATGTTCTACCTGAAAGTTGCAGAACAGTAATAAAGGTGATATTTAATCACTTCATCAAAACATAGAGGATTTATAAGGTTGGGTAACAAAATCATGAACTTCGAAACTGTAAATAAAATTCGACAGGAGATCTCGACATCACATCAAATTAGCAGTTATTGAACAATCATGATAACAAGAAATTAGAAATTTCTGTAAATTTGGTAAAAAAAGAAATAGGAGGACGAAATAATCACTTGCCTTGATTTTTACCGGAAATGTCCTCTGAATCTCCCCTTGACGTAGATCGGGGATAAAGAAGACGAGAGAAGTCGAAATCTAAGAAGAACGACCAAAAATAGAAGTTAGGGCCGAAAACCGTAGCGAGAAATTTCAAGGAAAGGGGAAGATTCAACCACGATGGCGTAGCTCTCGATGAGAACTTTCTGGATCTATATTCGGTTTAATATTTCGAGCTCCGGAACACCGTCAGTGGCCACCAGATGATTCACAATAAAACTTTCCCTCTCTTCCTCACGCCGCTCTGGTTTGGGAGGTAATCCAGAGAAGATGAAGTGTTTTATTTCTTTTTTAACTTAAGTATAAGAATATATATATATATATATGTATAAATATTTATACAAAAATTTTGTCTAAGTAGAAAGAATAAACGGATTATATACGAGCAGTTGCGTGGAAAATGAAAAAAGTGGTGTTGGATGGCTTTAAATCGAAAAGTGCCCAGCATGAAAGTTGTAGATCCCGTCGAGATGAACAAATTTCATGTTAACCATTTTGCCATATGACATCGTTTTGACCATCAAAATAGCGTCCGAATGTAAACAAAATAGAAATTCTCGAGACGAATGAACAGTACTCGAGAAGGACAGTAGAACACTCGAGAAGGACCAACAGTAATTGAGAAGAATGAACAGTACTGGAGAAGAATAGTAATTTACTCGAGAAATAAATGAGATTACTCGAGAAGCAGACAGGACACTCGAGAAGCAGCACACGAGAGGTGAGAAGATAACTTGAGAAGCAATCAACAATTACCCGAGAATAAGACAGCATACTAAAAAAAAAAATTGCATGAACAGTAGATTTTGTCCTGGTGAATAGTGCTTTTTGCAAAATATCCAAAAAATCAAACTACAGAGATGAATAGTAAAATACATTTTTGAATAGTTTTTTAATATTAAAATATTCATATTTATATTTTTGGACAAGGAGACACGAGTTCAAAATAGAGGCCCAAATGCGGGCCGAATTGAACGAAACTCACACTAAAGGAAAACACTAATGCTACGAACCCAACGGCGAAGTCAAAACCAAAATCCAATAAGCCGTTCTTGAGATATAATTTTCAAAGTCTACAGCGAACATAAATTCCTCAAAACTTCGGAAAATCGTCGATGCTCGAATATCGCTCGGATCACGATGAAACATGATGAGCAAGTCTAAAATTACTTAACTTAATTTCCAAATGCAAAATTTTCCAATTAAATCAAGAATTTGGCCGACTCGACTGCACAGACGTGAAAATGCCTTAACGACAATGCGTCGTCAACTCGACGTTAAAAGTAACGTCATGACGCCATAAATATGACGATAACAAATCAAATAAAATCACCGAAAAATCGTGGGCATTACACCCATTGACTTTACTTTAGGGTTAGGGAGGCATGTGTTGGGTTCACTTATCTAAGGGAAGGTCAATTGACCCTGAGTAGGGAAGTTTGACCCATTTGGGTTTAGGGTGGACCTAGGTCAACTTGACCACTTTGATTGCCCCCAATGGGTCCGTAGTCACCCTATGGACCACCCAAGGGGTTAGGGGTGTTGTGGTGGGGTTCATGAAGTCAAGTTGAAGACCTAAGTTCAAACCCTAAGTCTGGTGGTGAGACTGTGCTATAGGCAAACCAAGGTGATTTTCACCTTTGCCCTTGTTCACATGGTCCTTTGAGCTCCTTATGGTTTTGTCATGACCTAGTCATGACAAAACCTCTCCTAGGGGTCTAGTTGTTTGAGGGATGTTACAAATACCAATATATAAAAATAAAATTTTTGTCCCAAAAATTAAGTTTAAGCATACGGGATTTCTACTGAAGTAAAAGTTTGTAACATCCCGAGGAGTTGAAGTTATACCTGACTTTAAGAGTTCTGGGTACTTTTGTTTCATCAAGTCTTATGGCTTCCAAGTGTGCTACTCCTACCCATGGTTTCTCCATGAAACCTTGACTATCGGAACCTTCTTGAGTTGCAAGACCTGCATCGCCGTATCATCGATCCTGATCGACTTCATGCTGACTGATCGATCTGAAGACACCTGGCAATCTGTGGTGGAAATCAGTTGCTCAGGACATAGTAGAGCCCTCAGAAGTGAAGGGAAGTGGAAGTCGTCGTGCAACCCCGCTAAATCTGGCGACAGCTCCACTTTGTAAGCCAAGGGGCCAATCTGCTCCAGGATCCTGTAAGGCCCTATATATCTCGGAATGAGCTTCTTCCTCCCGTGAACCTGCGAGACTCTGTGCATAGTCTGTATCTTTAAGAAAACTTGGTCTCCCCCTAGAACTCTACCTGGCGATGTCGCGCAACGTAGTATTTGTTCTTGTCTGCTCTAGGCTTCCAAAATCCTTTCCCGAATCACTCTCACTTGAGCATTCGTGTCCTCCACGAACTCCAAGTAGAGTGCCTTCGGATCCTCATCCTGGATTCAAGATAGTAGGGTCCTACACTTTCGTCCATATAATGCCTCGTAAGAGGCTAGGCCTATGCTGGACTGGTTGCTATTATTGTACGAGAAATCGATCAGCGGTAGCAGTCTCTCCCAGGGCTTGCACGGTCCAAAATGCATAGGAGTAGAAGATCCTCCAGTGTTTGGTTGGTGCGTTCCATCTGCCCATCTGTCTGAGGGTGGAAAGTCGTGCTGAACATCAACTGAGAACCCAAATAAGTCTGAACAAACCTCCACTCCTTAGACGTAAACCGTCCATCCCGATCTAACATGATCGTCTTGGGCACTCCATGATAATGAATAAACTGTTCGACGAACCACTGAAATAGAACACTGACTGGGGCATCCTTCACCACTGGAATTAATCTGGCAACTTTCGTCAGTCTATCGACGATCACCCAAATCGAATCATTCCCCGCATGAGATCGGGGTAGCCCATGTATAAAATACAGGGATATGTCCTCAAACTTCCATTCCGGCACTGGAAGTGGCTGTAGAAATCTGGTCGGGCTCTTACACTCTGCCTTTATGAGCTTACAGGCCTCGCAAGGGGTCACAAAGTATGTAATATCCTTCTTCATGTCCGACCAATACATCGTCCTCTTCAGGTCTGCTGCCATCTTCGTAATCCCTAGGTGCACAGAATATCTGCTACCGTGTGCCACTGCCATAATATACTCCCGAATTCGACCTCCTGTCGGTATATAAACCCTACCTCTAAAGTATAGCAGTCCATCTCTCAGAGAGTAATCCCCCGTCGTGCCTTCCTCCAAGGCCCTAAATATCGGCTCTATCCTCGCATCCAGCCTCTGCCTTTCCCTGATGCGATCTCGAATGTCGTCGGTGGAAATCATATATGACAGGTACTCTACATGTAGCTCTGGGTCATCCTCAGACACCAAAGTTATCTGCATCTCCTCCAACATCTGCACTAACTCCATAGCCATCAGCTGAGGCACTACTCTAGATGTAATAGCTCTCCGGGTCAGAGCATCTGCTACCACGTTTGCCTTCCCGGGATGATATTGCATGGTATAATAATAGTCCGACAAAAACATTACCTAGCATCTCTGTCTGATGTTTAGCTCCTTCTTTGTGTCCACGTACTTCAGGTTCTTATGGTCTGAGAATATATCGTAGTGGACCCCATAAAGGTAGTGCCACCAGATCTTTAGCGTAAAGATAACCGCTCTAATTTCCATGTCATGCACAGGGTAGTTTTGCTTGTATTTCTTCAACTAACGAGAGGCGTAAGCTATCATGTGCTCATTCTGCATCTGAACGACACCTATCCCCCGATAAGAAGAATCTATGTAAACCTGAAATCCTTCCTTCCCAGATGGAATAGTAAGGATAGGGGCCGAGGTAAGCCAACCCTTCAGCTCCAGAAAGGCAGCCTCACACCGTGGCATCCAAATAAATGGAGTCTCCTTCTTCGTCAGAGATATATGAGGGAGAGAAATCTGAGAGAATCCCTCCATGAACTTCCTGTAGTATCCGGTAAGCCCTAGGAAACTCCTCACATCAGTGGCCGTCTTCAGCGGTGCCCAATCATGTACTGCCTGAAACTTTGCCGAATCCACTGCCAATCCTGCCCCACTAATGATATGGCCTAAGAAGGCCACCTCCTTCAGCGAAAACTGGCACTTGCTGAACTTAGCATATAACCGGTGCTATCAGAGCTTTTCTAGGGTCAGAGCCAAGTGACACGCATGCTCCTCCTCAGTCCTTTAATATATGAGGTTGTCGTTAATAAATACGATGACAAAAACATCCAGATATGGCTCGAATACCCGGTTCATTAAACTCATGAATGCGGATGGTGTATTCGTGATCCAGAAAGGCATCACGGTAAACTCATACAGCCCGTATCTACTGCTGAATGCTGTCTTCGGGATATCCTCCTCCTGAATGTGCATCTAGTAGTAACCTGACCTTATATCCATCTTTGAGAACCAATGAGCTCCCTCTAACTGGTCAAACAACTCATTAATTCTCAATAGAGGATACGTGTTTCGGACCGTCAGGTTGTTCAAAGCCCTGTTTTCAATGCATATTCGGAGTGTCCTATCCTTCTTCTTGACGAACAGCATCGGAGCTCCCCAAGGTGAAGAGCTTGGCAGGATAAATCCGGCTTTCACTAGCTCCTAGAACTAGCTTCAAAACTCCACCAACTCCTTTTGGGCCATACGATAAGGAGATCTGGATCCCTGTAGAGCCCGTGACACGAGCTGTATCTGGAAATCCTTCTCCCGATACGGGGGTAGCCCTGACAACTTCCTCGGGAATACATCAGCAAAATCTAGTACCACCGGGATATTAGGAATGAAATCCTTGGCCTCAGCCATCTCGAACAGCACTTGGTAGACCTCGTCACCTTGCAAATAAGCCTTGACAGCCTGTACGGACGATAGTAAGAGGTGGGATGTAGATCTAATACCTTCGATGACAACGAAGGAGTCCCCGTGCCTCAAGGTGATCCTCCTTGACAAGCAATCGATCTAAGCATGGTTCCAATGCAACTAACTCCTGCCAAGGATCAGATCAAAGTCTGGCATCCTTAGGATCGGCACCGGTGCTTCAAATGCTTTTCCGTCGATTTCTTCCTCCATGTTGCAATGGGCAGAGTTCAATAGCTCCGATCTATCGGGTAGATGCACCCTCATCATCAAGCCTGTGAATCATTCCATGCCTTCTAGTCCTTCCACGAAGGCTTCTGACACAAACTAGTGTGAAGCACCCATATCGAACAGTGTATGAGCAGGCGTGCTGCTGATGAAGAGTATGCCTGAGGTGGTTTAATGACTTAGAAATCTAGTTATGGGTTTCTTTCCTATTTATAAAAATTCTATATCCATGAGTCTAGCTTTTAAGAAAGAAAAGAACTTAAAATCATCGGCGTACCAGCTATCACCTGCTCTGGGTTCCGGGGCTGAGCCATGTCCAAGGCATACACTTGCCCTCTATCTTGCCTACGGACTCCGCCCTGAAATCCTCGGCCCCGCCCTCGACCACCAAACTGCCGTGTAGGTGGGGCATCTTGAAGTGCTTGTAGGGGTGCTTCCCTCATGGGGCAGTTCCTCTTGAAGTGCTCTGGTTGGTTGCACTTGAAATATATATGTGCCCTTTCCCATATCCTTGGCATCTACCGTATCTATAAAGGCTGAGGAGCCAATACCACCGGGTCCCTCTATTCCTGCCTATCCTCCTAGCGGGGTTGATCCTCATTCCTTCTTTCTCCGATGACATGCCCTCTGGCCTGGTCCCTCTTAACACCAATCAAAGCATCGTTAGCCGGTCTCTTCTGGCCCCGGACTGTAAGTTGATCCGCCTCTTGCTTCTTGGCCATCTCCAAGATCCTGGTTTGTCTCCCATCAGAGATGAAGAGGAGGGTCTGTCTCATATCATCATGTAGGCCTTTGTAGAACCTCTTGGCATAGCCCGCGTCATCCAACAAATATGAGTCCGTATAACTAGATAGATGTGTGAACTCCAGGTAATACTCTAACACTGTCCTGTTTCCCTGCCTCAACTACAGGAACCTGTCTTCCAACTCATCCCTAACTGACTGAGGTACAAAATGCTCCAATTGAGCTACTTTGAACTCCTCCCAGGAGATGTCAGTGCAATTCACTCCACCAAAAGTGGTGTCAAGGTGTGACTTCAACCATCTATTCCCATGTGACTCTAAGCAGGAAACTGCCAAAGCAACTGCCTCCTCCGTCGAGCATCAAATTCCAGCTAGCATCTCATAGATGATGTCCAACCACTCCTCCGTACACATTGATGACTCTGTCCTGAGGTAGGATGGAGGAGAAAGCCCCCGAAAGGCACTCATCTAGTCAGCCCCAGGATTTGGCTGTGGAGTCGGGGCCTACTGAGTACTGAAGGTCTTTAGAATGGACGTCAGTGTTGTCCTAATCTCTATCTGCTAGAAAGGAGTTAGAGCCGGCTGGGGTGGTGCCACATTCTATGCCTGAGGTGTACCCTGCTGTGGAGTAGGGTTCGTCGCAGGCTACAAAGAAAAAAATTGAATTATTAGATAATGTAAATGTGGAACTAAAGAACAAAGTGGACTTTTACATATGATTCCCCTTATGGGCACACCATTGCTTCTGCTGCTAGTTTGTCCGCAAACTAAACTCGCGCGGGGTGGCCTACGGTTTTTGTGGACTACTTCTCTTGGATCGATGTTTCCTCTGACACCAATTTGTCAGACCCCTTTTTTTTCTTTTTGAAACCACCAGGGTCTTATACCCAGAACCGCCGCTTTACGGTGACACTGACACACGAGAAGGTTGCCACTACAAAACACCGATCTTGCCAGCCTTTACGATCACAAAAGATAAAGAAGCTTAAACCAGTTTTGATAAAACTAAGTCCACAATCACATATAATATAAAATATGAGAAATCACATCAAATCCACAAGATAATAGAAGTACTGAAATAGAACAGTATAAAAAAATATTAAAGGGCTATGGCCCGGTACATCAATCCTCACTACAAACTCTCACGAAAGCTAAGTAATCTAATCACTCACGGAGCATGTAGTCTGTGCTCCTGTGCTAGAGTAGCCCACCTCCATGTGCACCGAACTCCGCTGGTGTTGTATCCCCTACTACTGCTACCTGTCTCCCATCCGGAGCCCCTGCAATGTTGTGGTCCAAAAGCCGTTAGTCAAAATACTAAGCCCTATCATCCCCTACCCCTCCCCCATGGATCCTAGTCACCGAGAGAGAAGGATGAAAGTAATGCTATGAAGGTGGAGAATAAATAAAGATGGTGATGGTGGAACTACTCTACCAGTTATTTATAATGTATATACAGCTAAGGAAGAAAGATACAAGCTAGCAGTTCTCTAATAGCAAGCAGTAAGGTAAACAAGTAGAGTAAAACAACATATGTAAGAAATACATACTAAGAAATATGTAACCTTAACTTATATGAATGCTCATACAAACTTATAAGTTAAGGGGTCTTCTGCAAGGCTCCCATCATATAAAATGTCCCATACTAATTAATACATTGGGGTGTAGGTTGTGTGCAAGTATGAGTGTAGTGATATGTTATGCCATGATTCATGAAAGTGCAAATCACGCACACGACTCTATGTGTACAGACCTTTAGTTTCCCCCTTTAGGGAATCTAGCTTCGCTCCCAGTAACCTTCATAGTGGAAAATGGTGAAAGTAGGTTGGGCCCCCCACTCCTAGTATGGTATCTAGACCACCAAGCCTAGCCCTTATGTAAGCCTCTGGAAGGATACAACCCAGAGTCACCACGTACAAATGCTGGCCATATCTAGCAGACTTCCTTTGTCTAAATGTACACCACACCGGCCGAGTCACCGTATTGACCTCGGTGTGAACATCAGAAAATACCGAAGACCTATGATCTTTTATCTTATGCACATGCAATAGTATTATATTCTCCCACCGAGCCAAAGCTCTTCGGACTATCCCGTCCTTCATAATTATCTACCGAGCCATCGGCTCGCCGAGCTAACCTGCCCACCATAAAAACCACTGACCCTACCGCTCGTGAGACCCAACCTAACTCCCACAATACCGGGAAGTGTGAGTGTAAGTGTAATCCTTGTTATACTAATTACTCTTATCATTGATTATTCTTACGGTTTACGTTAACCTTGGACTGACCTAGGTATTCCCGGTGAATGGCTCTCACAGGGCACAAGGAACTATGATGATAGCTGAAGTCCATCGTTCACTTTCGCAAGGCACTTACTGTCACAACCCGCATTTTCTTCGAATTAAAAATCATCAGAGTCTGAGAAAACACGCGTCGTGATGCCACGTCGAGCAGGGGATAACTGCTGACGCTCAGGCAAAACACTATCTACTTTACTTTAAGAAAAATCATAAGTTAAATTACTAGAAATTTAGTTATATTTTTAAGGCCGTATCCCTCGGCTCTGTGGATCATCTAGTCCACCCTTCAAAATTATACTTATACGCAGCGGAAAATACTTTATTTACATTTGTGCATCCTAAGAGAGAACGCATAAGTGTCCCCAGGGGACATCTTATACTATGCAGGACCCTAGATTTAATTTATATGTATATATAAGAAAAACGATCTTTTTACGTCGCCTTGAAAGTAATGTATGAGTTTGTAAAAACATGCAGATCATGAGCTATATATACTTAATAGTGTTTTTAGGGTTTAAAAGTAACTAGCATCCTAACATAATTCATCCCAAGAGCAAGTTTAATATAACCAAAAGCAGTAAAACTAACAGTGTAAGATGGTGCAAAGTATCTAAAAGAGAAACCACCAGTGGGCGTCAACATCTGACACGAACCCACTGGTGAGTAGGTATGTCTATACTACAAGTCTAAAGAAAACTACCTCCCAAACAAGAGGAACTGAGAACCACAGTAGCAGCTGAAATGCTAGAAAATCTCCAGGAACAACCTAGCCGCACAGTCGGCTAAATACCTGTACCTGAGGTATTCAGAAAAAGAACACCTCAGCAAAGCAACTATCAAAAGGAAAAGCAAAGATGCAATAGATTCAAACAGGAATTAAGATCAGGTAAGGACAAGTAGAAATGAAGTAAACAAGTGCTGGAAAAGTAAGGTAAGAAAAACAGGTAAGAAAAATACTCATCAAAAGTGAGTAAAAAAGGGTGCACCAGGTGCACGAATGAAGCCAAGCTCCAAGAATCTCTGCAAGAAGGATTAGCACAATAACAATAACATCCTAACATAGAGCTAGAGCGGAAAGAATCACCTAGTACTGGAGATGGACAAATTCAGTAACAAGAGCCTAGGCTGGTGGCAACATGTCCAACCAAGTCTATCAGGCCTAAATATCTCCAAGGTGCTGTGGTGGTGGCATCAGTCCAACTCAACAAAATAGCCCAGAATGTCTTAACAAGACAAGAAGTAAAACAAGGGTTGCGGTACCGGTCCGACCCACCTCAAAACCACATCCTACTCCAGTACTAAGTGACTCGGGAAAACCCCGGCTGGTGGTCCCATTTACCACCAAGAAGTCACACTGAATCCTAAACAATCTAGAGCAACCCACCTAAGAACCCTAAGCTCGAACCGACGGACTAACCGTCGAGTTGCTAAGCTACGCAATACTACACATCAAATTTAAAATAGAGCGATACTAAATAGGAAAATAGTTTGATACACAACTCTTACCCACTACGCAAAACTAAACATAATTAGCAACTTGATCACAACTAAGTGTGTTCAACTAACTTGGTACAAACTTATACGGTTAGCATGATACTACCGTAAATATATAAATTAATACAACCCCTACACAATTAAATTATACAACCTCTACACATTTCGCTTAATACAACCCATAGACACTTAGCTTAATACGACCCATACACACTTAACATGATAACTCACAAACGTTTAACTTGAGTGGTTTGATACCCAACTTTAGCGAGGGGTTTGACATTAATTGCAAGCAAAAGGATGGGCACCAAAAGAAAATAAACGGCAAGGGTTGGGTGGCTTCGATACCACTTCTATCGTAGAACAACCATGAAACCACTACACTAACTCTTGAAATTAAATAAAACAAAAACACTAATAATTGTTTGAACACAAGGAAAATGCAAACAACTAACTATCCCAGGAACGATCAAAACAAGGCACAGGGTGCTTGGGTTTGCACCCTATCGGGGTAAGATCTCCTAGTAAACAAATTTAAACTCTTAACACCACACTCCCAATGAACGAATTCAGCACACAATCAAGTCCAAACAACAACTAATATAACGAACCATACAACTAAGGATACACAAAAAAAAGAAAGGAATTGCTATGGCAAGTGAGTACTTGCCTTGCTCTTGAAGAATTCGGCTAACCCCCCTCTTCTCAAACCGCCGGCCACCAAAAAAATTTTGGCAGCACCTCCCTCCGAACGGCCGGAAATCACAAAGAACACACAAAAAAATTCCTGGACAACAGATCGGGAAGAACAACACCATCAAAACCCATGAAAAAAAGAAAGCATAGCCTACTGATCGAACAAAAAATCACGAATGAAAAGGCACAAGGCTTACCTCGGAACGAAGATCTCGCCTAGGGGAGTACGGATCCGGCCTCAAACCAAGTTTTCGAGCGGATCTGGGCGGAAGATCGGCGGTCGGAGCAGTGATCGGGCGTCCGCCTCTTTTCTTCCGCACGGAGGAGCATCGCTCGACTTTTTTTTTCCCTTTGCTACTGGTCGGCTGAATGGGGGGGGGGGGGGGGAAAGGAAACCTAAATACTTAAGAAACCTAATGTTATCTAATATATAATATAACATAATATATACTATAATATAAACCTAATAATAATTCCTAATATACATATAATAATACCTTACGTTACATTACATCCTAAACCTACTACTAAACACTTAAGTTATATCAAATATAATTAAGGTATAATACATAACCTAAGGTTTAGACCTACACCTAAAACAATATAAATATTCTCTCATATATAAAACCGCACGCACAAATGCGCGAACCCACATACACAAGCTAATACACATATATACGTAAACACGCACGCGTACGCTTAATAACGCTCCGCACGCACAGACATGTGCATTCTCGCACCGGCACGCCCAAAACACGCACTATGCCCAAAAATGCACAACTATATATATATACGCTCGCATAAGGTGACGACTCGCTAATAAGCGACCGTCGGAACGACGCGAAAATATAAACGATCTCGGATTTCGACCAAACTTGCACCGTAGCTAAACACTCAAGCTACGAAAACAACGACGAAGTCGAAAACAACCTCCGACGATCAAACACTCGGGCTAACACCTCCCGAAGCCAAAGCACAAGCATTCCCTAAGAGGCTCAGCCGAGTCTCCAAAATAGACTCCGGCTAGCTGGGGAACCCTGCAAACAGGATACGACCACTAAGAACACCTAAAGAGGTACTCTAACAATGGCACAAGCCGGAAACGCGTCAACGTAATGCCAAAGGAATAATCATTAAATACCGAAAAATCGGGGGCGTTACAGTCACTCCCCCTAAAAGAAAGTTTCGCCCCGAAACTTTACGCACCAACTTCTATCATAGAAGGAAAAGAACAAAACTAACCAAGAGTTAGTAAAAAGAATATCAAACATACCGAGCACAATCAGGGAAACAGACGAGGGTGAGCCTCCCTCATAGCCGACTCTAATTCCCAAGTCGCGCTTCCATGCCCTGATTCCTCCGCAAAACTTTGACCATCATGATTGACTTTCTCCGCAACTCCAGATCTTGAGTATCCAAAAATGCGGACAGGCTTCTCAACATAAGAAAGATTCGGCTCTAATTGAGACACAAAATCCCAAACTTGCCTATCGTTTAGCACACGCTTCCGTAGCTGGCTTACATGAAACACATTGTGCACACCTGGAAAGTTCGCGGGCAAATCTAGCCTATAAGCTGCCACACCAATTCGCTCAACGATTATAAATGGCCCCACAAACCTTGTGTCCAACTTCCGATTCTTACCAAACCTCTTGATTTCAATCATCGATGAAACTTTAATAAATACCAAGTCTCCCACAGCAAATACCAATTCAGATCTACGCTGGTTGGCATTCTTCTCATATCGCTCCTGGGCTATCCGAAGCTTCTCTCGAATAAGTATCACAGCAACATCCATTTCTTCAAGGGCATCCGGGCCCAACAATGACCTCTCACCAACCTTGGTCCAAAACAGGGGATTCCTGCAGCGCCTCCCGTACAAGGCTTCAAAAGGAGCCATCTGCAGGTTATCCATATAGCTGTTATTGTAAGCGAACTCCATCAGCCTCAAGCGCTCATCCCACGCTCCTCCGTGGTCTAAAATACAACATCTGATTGTATCCTCCACGATCGGGTTAACTCGCTCCGCCTGACCATTTTTTCTGCGGATGATATGCGGTAGAATATCTCAAACCAGTACCCAAACCTTCTTGCAAACTCTTCCAGAAGCGAGACATAAACCTGGAGTCTCGGTCTGATATGTTGCCTTTAGGAACTCCAAGCAACCGGATGACTTTATTCAAATACAGCTCAACTATCTTCTTCAAGGGGTAATCCATCTCATTAAGGTACGAAGTGAACACACTTCGCTAATCTGACAACCATAGACAAGACTGAATCAAATTCTCTCGGAGATCGCAGCAAGCCTGAAATAAAATCCATCGAGATGCTCTACCACTTTCAAGTCGGGATTTCCAATGGAGTCAACTTGCCACCAGGCATTCCATTATCGGCCTTAACATGCTAGCAGGTGGAACACTCCGAAACAAACACAAAGCAATCTGCTTCAAGTCCTAATACATCTTAGTTAGGACACGGGTGGTAGGCAACACTGACACCATGCGCCTCACTACACAATTCAACTCGCAAGAGCAGTGCATACTCAAATCTTTAATTCTTGAAAAGCTCCCTCGCGCTTATTGCTCCAAACAAAACTGCATTCTCATGCTTCGATTGAAATCCTAGCCCATTTCCATAACCACAACTATTTTTCTCTGGATCGGCTTAAATCTCATTCTATAATAGCAACCATCTATTCTGGGTTGACATAAATCCTGACCTTGCTAACCACATCACCCAGAAAGAAACCCAAGGTAACCAAAACTTTCACTTACTAAATTTGGTGAATAACTTATGGTCCTTCAAAGCAGATAAACTAAATGAAGATGCCGGTCACCCTCCACAGCATCGCGGGAATAAATCAAAACATCGATGATGAACGTGACCACGAACTTATCCAGGAATTCCTTGTACATGCGGTTCATCAAATCCATAGAGGCTGCTGGAGCATTTGCCAAACCACACGACATAACCAAAAACGCAAACCTGCTCAATCTAGCACACATCCTGAGGTTCATCAAGGCAGGCAACACTAAGGACAAGAGTCGGCATGATTTACAACATTAAGAGAATACCCAAAAACGTCACCTAAAAAAACAATCACAAAGGTCCAGATTTAGGACGAACTCTACGCCTCACACAGGAGGAAAATTAACTAGGAAGGCATCTAAACACTCGCGCACCAAGGGAATCTCCTCTAAACGCGACAACGAACACCGGTTTCTAAAAAAAACTGAACCCAAACAAACAAACATCCCGAAGCTAACGACTTCCAAGCACAAACCGCAGAAGATAACTGGAGAAGCCTAACACGGAGCACCATAAATGCCCTTGGGTCGACCGTCATCCATCTTGAGGTCCAAGCGCTAAATTTTTGCGCCGAATAACAGCGTCATGCCCGGACGACCCATACATGCCCAAAATCACATCAAAAACTTCCTGGTCTATCACCTTTAAATCAAAAGTCACTAGAAAATCACCCAACTGATTCGGACATCACTGAACAACTTGGTACGATACCACCGAATCATCAGAAGGAAAACTTGACACAAAACATGTCACCAATCCGACAGAGGGTCAAACCGTGACACTCTACCAAGGCCCTAGACCCCAACGGGTGGGTAGCGACAAAACCAAAAAGAACACGCGCCTAACTGCTCATTACCTTAAACTTCCATATACAAATCGCGTACACAACTAAACGAACAAACGACAAACCAGGAAGAAGATAAAACAAGTTATAACCTAACCTGAAATCATTTGGGTCGAAGACTGAATTTCTTCCTCGATCGACGCGATCAACTTACCCTTTCCTTTGTCCAAGTACTGCACCTGAGGTAAAACTTGAAGTGGGGCAGGCTGAAACGTAGGCTGAAATTGCGGGCACCTTGTCTTAACATGTCCCTTTTGCCCATACTGAAAGCAGACCTTACCTTTATCCCAACAATGGGCCACCTCATGCCCCTTCTCCTTGCACGAGGTACACACTAGATCTCCCTTGGGGGTCTTCTGAACCTCCTGAACTTGGTCCTTCTTTTGAGCCTTCATTTGCTTAAAACATCTTTCAAAGGGATGGCCTGATCGGGCAAAGAAGCTACACATTTCCTTACTCCTTTTCCTTAAAACATCACTGGATACCTGGATGGTCTTACCATCATCGGTCTTCCTTTTATCCATCCTTAGCATCATGTCTCTATCCTTAGCATGGCCGATAGTATCAACTTTAAGAGCAATTTCCACTCACCTTCCATCAGTCTCGAATTGGTAAGTATTAGAGTACTGCTGAATGTCACTTGGGAGGCCACCCAAGAAGCCTTTTACTCTGCACTCTTCAGCAGCAAACAATCCAGAAGCAATCTTATTAAATTTGCTGATCTCGCTCTCATTTTCCACCACAGCGGGGGCTGGCTCGCCAGGCTATCGTCCTAAGGTTGCAACCAACAATTCCTACAACTGCACTTGCATTGCCACTACCTGACCCGCCATTGTCTCCAGCACTGGCAGAGTTCTACAATCACGGCCTCTCTCTACGCGCCTAACGACTCGCCCTCAGATTGGGGAGTCGACCACGACACTATACGCTTAGGCGCCATGCTATACAAGCAAACAACACAATAATCGAAACCTAGTTCAACTACTAGGACAAAACAAACAGGTATAGACAAACCCATATAAGTACTTGCTTTAACTGCCAACTTGCTCTGGGGTTATATATATATATATATATTTTACAAAAATGATATCATGCTTAACCTAAGATGGTTTACCACCATCATACTAACTCTGGTGCCTAGACCATGAATGCATGTATTTATATTCTTTTTGACTCAAAACCATGTGTGTACATATGTCATCCTGCAAATCTTTAGCTTGGCACGTTGTGCTTATGCAATGTTATGCTATGCATGATTGTGCTATGCATTCTAAAAAGGCCCTAATGCATGTTAGGAGCGGCGTACACATGAAAATGTTATGCATTCCATACTACATAACATTTCCATGCAACGAAAAAAGAAAACGTGCTAGCCGCATTCATGTGGTGAGGTTATGCATCCCATACTACATTACCCTCACATGTTGCCTCCTATGGTGGATCCATATACAAACACATATTATGCATCTCATACTACATAATATGCCTCATATACTTCATGTCATGCTATGAGTGTAGTGTTCGTGCTTCAGCCAAGACGTGCTGATGACATATCGGTGTGTGTATGATATGACTCTAAACACCTAATACTTATAGGGAAAGGTTGCCCGACAATTTGTCAAGCAACCTCCCTCTGATACCAACTGTCACAACCCGCATTTTCTTCGAATTAAAAATCATCAGAGTCTGAGAAAACACGCGTCGTGATGCCACGTCGAGCAGGGGATAACTGCTGACGCTCAGGCAAAACACTATCTACTTTACTTTAAGAAAAATCATAAGTTAAATTACTAGAAATTTAGTTATATTTTTAAGGCCGTATCCCTCGGCTCTGTGGATCATCTAGTCCACCCTTCAAAATTATACTTATACGCAGCGGAAAATACTTTATTTACATTTGTGCATCCTAAGAGAGAACGCATAAGTGTCCCCAGGGGACATCTTATACTATGCAGGACCCTAGATTTAATTTATATGTATATATAAGAAAAACGATCTTTTTACGCCGCCTTGAAAGTAATGTATGAGTTTGTAAAAACATGCAGATCATGAGCTATATATACTTAATAGTGTTTTTAGGGTTTAAAAGTAACTAGCATCCTAACATAATTCATCCCAAGAGCAAGTTTAATGTAACCAAAAGCAGTAAAACTAACAGTGTAAGCAAGTGCAAAGTATCTAAAAGAGAAACCACCAGTGGGCGTCAACATCTGACACGAACCCACTGGTGAGTAGGTATGTCTATACTACAAGTCTAAAGAAAACTACCTCCCAAACAAGAGGAACTGAGAACCAGAGTAGCAGCTGAAATACTAGAAAATCTCCAGGAACAACCTAGTCGCACAGTCGGCTAAATACCTGTACATGAGGTATTCAGAAAAAGAACACCTCAGCAAAGCAACTATCAAAAGGAAAAGCAAAGATGCAATAGATTCAAACAGGAATTAAGATAAGGTAAGGACAAGTAGAAATGAAGTAAACAAGTGCTGGAAAAGTTAGGTAAGAAAAACAGGTAAGAAAAATACTCATCAAAAGTGAGTAAAAAAGGGTGCACCAGGTGCACGAATGAAGCCAAGCTCCAAGAATCTCTGCAAGAAGGATTAGCACAATAACAATAACATCCTAACATAGAGCTAGAGCGGAAAGAATCACCTAGTACTGGAGATGGACAAATTCAGTAACAAGAGCCTAGGCTGGTGGCAACATGTCCAACCAAGTCTATCAGGCCTAAATATCTCCAAGGTGCTGTGGTGGTGGCATCAGTCCAACTCAACCAAACAGCCCAGAATGTCTTAATAAGACAAGAAGTAAAACAAGGGTGGCGGTACCGGTCCGACCCACCTCAAAACCACATCCTACTCCAGTACTAAGTGACTCGGGAAAACCCTGGCTGGTGGTCCCATGTACCACCAAGAAGTCACACTGAATCCTAAACAATCTAGAGCAACCCACCTAAGAGCCCTAAGCTCGAACCGACGGACTAACCGTCGAGTTGCTAAGCTATGCAATACTACACATCAAATTTAAAATAGAGCGATACTAAATAGGAAAATAGTTTGATACACAACTCTTACCCACTACGCAAAACTAAACATAATTAGCAACTTGATCACCACTAAGTGTGTTCAACTAACTTGGTACAAACTTATACGGTTAGCATGATACTACCGTAAATATATAAATTAATACAACCCCTACACAATTAAATTATACAACCTCTACACATTTCGCTTAATACAACCCATAGACACTTAGCTTAATACGACCCATACACACTTAACATGATAACTCACAAACGTTTAACTTGAGTGGTTTGATACCCAACTTTAGCGAGGGGTTTGACACTAATTGCAAGCAAAAGGATGGGCACCAAAAGAAAATAAACGGCAAGGGTTGGGTGGCTTCGATACCACTTCTATCGTAGAGCAACCATGAAACCACTACACTAACTCTTGAAATTAAATAAAACAAAAACACTAATAATAGTTTGAACACAAGGAAAATGCAAACAACTAACTATCCCGGGAACGATCAAAACAAGGCACAGGGTGCTCGGGTTTGCACCCTATCGGGGCAAGATCTCCTAGTAAACAAATTTAAACTCTTAACACCACACTCCCAAGGAACGAATTCAGCACACAATCAAGTCCAAACAACAACTAATATAACGAACCATACAACTAAGGATACACAAAAAAAGAAAGGAATTGCTATGGCAAGTGAGTACTTGCCTTGCTCTTGAAGAATTCGGCTAACCCCCCTCTTCTTAAACCGCCGGCCACCAAAAAAATTTTGGCAGCACCTCCCTCCGAACGGCCGGAAATCACAAAGAACACACAAAAAAATTCCTGGACAACAGATCGGGAAGAACAACACCATCAAAACCTATGAAAAAAAGAAAGCATAGCCTACTGATCGGACAAAAAATCACGAATGAAAACGCACAAGGCTTACCTCGGAACGAAGATCTCGCCTAGGGGAGTCCGGATCCGGCCTCAAACCAAGTTTTCGAGCGGATCTGGGCGGAAGATCGGCGGTCGGAGCAGTGGTCGGGCGTCCGCCTCTTTTATTCCGCACGGAGGAGCATCGCTCGACTTTTTTTTTCCTTTGCTACTGGTCGGCTGAATGGGGGGGGGGGGGAAAGGAAACCTAAATACTTAAGAAACCTAATGTTATCTAATATATAATATAACATAAGATATACTATAATATAAACCTAATAATAATTCCTAATATACATATAATAATACCTTACGTTACATTACATCCTTAACCTACTACTAAACACTTAAGTTATATCAAATATAATTAAGGTATAATACATAACCTAAGGTTTAGACCTACACCTAAAACAATATAAATATTCTCTCATATATAAAACCGCACGCACAAATGCGCGAACCCACATACACAAGCTAATACACATATATACGTAAACACGCACGCGTACGCTTAATAACGCTCCGCACGCACAGACATGTGCATTCTCGCACCGGCACGCCCAAAACACGCGCTATGCCCAAAAATGCACAACTATATATATACGCTCGCATAAGGTGACGACTCACTAACAAGCGACCGTCGGAACGACGCGAAAATAAAAACGATCTCGGATTTCGACCAAACTCGCACCGTAGCTAAACACTCAAGCTACGAAAACAACGACGAAGTCGAAAACAACCTCCGACGATCAAACACTGGGGCTAACACCTCTCGAAGCCAAAGCACAAGCATTCCCTGAGAGGCTCAGCCGAGTCTCCAAAATAGACTCTGGCTAGCTGGGGAACCCTGCAAACAGGATACGACCACTAAGAACACCTAAAGAGGTACTCTAACAATGGCACAAGCCGGAAACGCGTCAACGTAATGCCAAAGGAATAATCATTAAATACCGAAAAATCGGGGGCGTTACAGTCACTCCCCCTAAAAGAAAGTTTCGCCCCGAAACTTTACGCACCAACTTCTATCATAGAAGGAAAAGAACAAAACTAACCAAGAGTTAGTAAAAAGAATATCAAACATACCGAGCACAATCAGGGAAACAGACGAGGGTGAGCCTCCCTCATAGCCGACTCTAATTCCCAAGTCGCGCTTCCATTCCCTGATTCCTCCGCAAAACTTTGACCATCATGATTGACTTTCTCCGCAACTCCAGATCTAGAGTATCCAAAAATGCGGACAGGCTTCTCAACATAAGAAAGATTCGGCTCTAACTGAGACACAAAATCCCAAACTTGCCTATCGTTTAGCACACGCTTCCGTAGCTGGCTTACATGAAACACATTGTGCACACCTGGAAAGTTCGCGGGCAAATCCAGCCTATAAGCTGCCACACCAATTCGCTCAACGATTATAAATGGCCCCACAAACCTTGTGTCCAACTTCTGATTCTTACCAAACCTCTTTATTTCAATCATCGATGAAACTTTAATAAATACCAAGTCTCCCACAGCAAATACCAATTCAGATCTACGCTGGTTGGCGTTCTTCTCATATCGCTCCTGGGCTATCCGAAGCTTCTCTCGAATAAGTATCACAGCAACATCCATTTCTTCACGGGCATCCGGGCCCAACAATGACCTCTCACCAACCTTGGTCTAAAACAGGGGATTCCTGCAGCGCCTCCCGTACAAGGCTTCAAAAGGAGCCATCTGCAGGCTCTCCATATAGCTGTTATTGTAAGCGAACTCCATCAGCCTCAAGCGCTCATCCCACGCTCCTCCGTGGTCTAAAATACAACATCTGATTGTATCCTCCACGATCGGGTTAACTCGCTCCGCCTGACCATTTTTTCTGCGGATGATATGCGGTAGAATATCTCAAACCAGTACCCAAACCTTCTTGCAAACTCTTCCAGAAGCGAGACGTAAACCTGGAGTCTCGGTCTGATATGTTGCCTTTAGGAACTCCAAGCAACCGGATGACTTTATTCAAATACAGCTCAACTATCTTCTTCAAGGGGTAATCCATCTCATTAAGGTACGAAGTGAACACACTTCGCTAATCTGACAACCATAGCCAAGACTGAATCAAATTCTCTCGGAGATCGCAGCAAGCCTGAAATAAAATCCATCGAGATGCTCTACCACTTTCAAGTCGGGATTTCCAATGGAGTCAACTTGCCACCAGGCCTTCCATGATCGGCCTTAACATGCTAGCAGGTGGAACACTCCGAAACAAACACAAAGCAATCTACTTCAAGTCCTAATACATCTTAGTTAGGACACGGGTGGTAGGCAACACTGACATCATGCGCCTCACTACACAATTCAACTCGCAAGAGCAGTGCATACTCAAATCTTTAATTCTTGAAAAGCTCCTTCGCCCTTATTGCTCCAAACAAAACTGCATTCTCATGCTTCGATTGAAATCCTAGCCCCTTTCCATAACCACAACTATTTTTCTCTGGATCGGCTTAAATCTCATTCTATAATAGCAACCGTCTATTCTGGGTTGACATAAATCCTGACCTTGTTAACCACATGACCCAGAAAGAAACCCAAGGTAACCAAAACTTGCACTTACTAAATTTGGTGAATAACTTATGGTCCTTCAAAGCAGATAAACCAAATGAAGATGCCGGTCACCCTCCACAGCATTGCGGGAATAAATCAAAACATCGATGATGAACGTGACCACGAACTTATCCAGGAATTCCTTGTACATGCGGTTCATCAAATCCATAGAGGCTGAGGGAGCATTTGCCAAACCACACGACATAACCAAAAACGCAAACCTGCTCAATCTAGCACACATCCTGAGGTTCATCAAGGCAGGCAACACTAAGGACAAGAGTCGGCATGATTTACAACATTAAGAGAATACCCAAAAACTTCACCTAAAAAAAACAATCACAAAGGTCCAGATTTAGGACGAACTCTACGCCTCACACAGGAGGAAAATTAACTAGGAAGGCATCTAAACACTCGCGCACCAAGGGAATCTCCTCTAAACGCGACAACGAACACCGGTTTCTAAAAAAAACTGAACCCAAACAAACAAACATCCCGAAGCTAACGACTTCCAAGCACAAACCGCAGAAGATAACTGGAGAAGCCTAACACGGATCACCATAAATGCCCTTGGGTCGACCGTCATCCATCTTGAGGTCCAAGCGCTAAATTTTTGCGCCGAATAACAGCGTCATGCCCGGACGACCCATACATGCCCAAAATCACATCAAAAACTTCCTGGTCTATCACCTTTAAATCAAAAGTCACTAGAAAATCACCCAACTGATTCGGACATCACTGAACAACTTGGTACGATACCATCGAATCATCAGAAGGAAAACTTGACACAAAACATGTCACCAATCCGACAGAGGGTCAAACCGTGACACTCTACCAAGGCCCTAGACCCCAACGGGTGGGTAGCGACAAAACCAAAAAGAACACGCGCCTAACTGCTCTTTACCTTAAACTTCCATATACAAATCGCGTACACAACTAAACGAACAAACGACAAACCAGGAAGAAGATAAAACAAGTTATAACCTAACCTGAAATCATTTGGGTCGAAGACTGAATTTCTTCCTCGATCGACGAGATCAGCTTACCCTTTCCTTTGTCCAAGTACTGCACCTGAGGTAAAACTTGAAGTGGGGCAGGCTGAAACGTAGGCTGAAATTGCGGGCACCTTGTCTTAACATGTCCCTTTTGCCCATACTGAAAGCAGACCTTACCTTTATCCCAACAATGGGCCACCTCATGCCCCTTCTCCTTGCACGAGGTACACACTAGATCTCCCTTGGGGGTCTTCTGAACCTCCTGAACTTGGTCCTTCTTTTGAGCCTTCATTTGCTTAAAACATCTTTCAAAGGGATGGCCTGATCGGGCAAAGAAGCTACACATTTCCTTACTCTTTTTCCTTAAAACATCACCGGATACCTGGATGGTCTTACCATCATCGGTCTTCCTTTTATCCTTCCTTAGCATCATGTCTCTATCCTTAGCATGGCCGATAGTATCAACTTTAAGAGCAATTTCCACTGACCTTCCATCAGTCTCGAATTGGTAAGTATTAGAGTACTGCTGAATGTCACTTGGGAGGCCACCCAAGAAGCCTTTTACTCTGCACTCTTCAGCAGCAAACAATCCAGAAGCAATCTTATTAAATTTGCTGATCTCGCTCTCATTTTCCACCACAGCGGGGGCTGGCTCGCAAGGCTATCGTCCTAAGGTTGCAACCAACAATTCCTGCAACTGCACTTGCATTGCCACTACCTGACCCGCCATTGTCTCCAGCACTGGCACAGTTCTACAATCACGGCCTCTCTCTACGTGCCTGACGACTCGCCCTCAGATTGGGGAGTCGACCACGACACTATACGCTTAGGCGCCATGCTATACGAGCAAACAACACAATAATCGAAACCTAGTTCAACTACTAGGACAAAACAAACAGGTATAGACAAACCCACATAAGTACTTGCTTTAACTGCCAACTTGCTCTGGGGTTATATATATATATATATATATATATATATATATTTTTCAAAAATGATATCATGCTTAACCTAAGATGGTTTACCACCATCATACTAACTCTGGTGCCTAGACCATGAATGCATGTATTTATATTCTTTTTGACTCAAAACCATGTGCGTACATATGTCATCCTGCAAATCTTTAGCTTGGCACGTTGTGCTTATGCAATGTTATGCTATGCATGATTGTGCTATGCATTCTAAAAAGGCCCTAATGCATGTTAGGAGCGGCGTACACATGAAAATATTATGCATCCCATACTACATAACATTTCCATGCAACGAAAAAAGAAAATGTGCTAGCCGCATTCATGTGGTGAGGTTATGCATCCCATACTACATAACCCTCACATGTTGCCTCCTATGGTGGATCCATATACAAACACATATTATGCATCCCATACTACATAATATGCCTCGTATACTTCATGTCATGCTATGAGTGTAGTGTTCGTGCTTCAGCCAAGACGTGCTGATGACATATCGGTGTGTGTATGATATGACTCTAAACACCTAATACTTACAGGGAAAGGTTGCCCGACAATTTGTCAAGCAACCTCCCTCTGATACCAACTGTCACAACCCGCATTTCTTCGAATTAAAAATCATCAGAGTCTGAGAAAACACGCGTCGTGATGCCACGTCGAGCAGGGGATAACTGCTGACGCTCAGGCAAAACACTATCTACTTTACTTTAAGAAAAATCATAAGTTAAATTACTAGAAATTTAGTTATATTTTTAAGGCCGTATCCCTCGGCTCTGTGGATCATCTAGTCCACCCTTCAAAATTATACTTATACGCAGCGGAAAATACTTTATTTACATTTGTGCATCCTAAGAGAGAATGCATAAGTGTCCCCAGGGGACAACTTATACTATGCAGGACCCTAGATTTAATTTATATGTATATATAAGAAAAATAATCTTTTTACGTCGCCTTGAAAGTAATGTATGAGTTTGTAAAAACATGCAGATCATTAGCTATATATACTTAATAGTGTTTTTAGGGTTTAAAAGTAACTAGCATCCTAACATAATTCATCCCAAGAGCAAGTTTAATATAACCAAAAGCAGTAAAACTAACAGTGTAAGCAAGTGCAAAGTATCTAAAAGAGAAACCACCAGTGGGCGTCAACATCTGACACGAACCCACTGGTGAGTAGGTATGTCTATACTACAAGTCTAAAGAAAACTACCTCCCAAACAAGAGGAACTGAGAACCACAGTAACAGCTGAAATGCTAGAAAATCTCCAGGAACAACCTAGCCACACAGTCGGCTAAATACCTGTACCTGAGGTATTCAGAAAAAGAACACCTCAGCAAAGCAACTATCAAAAGGAAAAGCAAAGATGCAATAGATTCAAACAAGAATTAAGATCAGGTAAGGACAAGTAGAAATGAAGTAAACAAGTGCAGGAAAAGTAAGGTAAGAAAAACAGGTAAGAAAAATACTCATCAAAAGTGAGTAAAAAAGGGTGCACCAGGTGCACGAATGAAGCCAAGCTCCAAGAATCTCTGCAAGAAGGATTAGCACAATAACAATAACATCCTAACATAGAGCTAGAGCGGAAAGAATCACCTAGTACTAGAGATGGACAAATTCAGTAACAAGAGCCTAGGCTGGTGGCAACATGTCCAACCAAGTCTATCAGGCCTAAATATCTCCAAGGCTGTGGTGGGCATCAGTCCAACTCAACCAAACAGCCCAGAATGTCTTAACAAGACAAGAAGTAAAACAAGGGTGGCGGTACCGTTCTGACCCACCTCAAAACCACATCCTACTCCAGTACTAAGTGAGTCGGGAAAACCCTGGCTGGTGGTCCCATGTACCACCAAGAAGTCACACTGAATCCTAAACAATCTAGAGCAACCCACCTAAGAGCCCTAAGCTCGAACCGACGGACTAACCGTCGAGTTGCTAAGCTACACAATACTACACATCAAATTTAAAATAGAGCGATACTAAATAGGAAAATAGTTTGATACACAACTCTTACCCACTACGCAAAACTAAACATAATTAGCAACTTGATCACCACTAAGTGTGTTCAACTAACTTGGTACAAACTTATACGGTTAGCATGATACTACCGTAAATATATAAATTAATACAACCCCTACACAATTAAATTATACAACCTCTACACATTTCGCTTAATACAACCCATAGACACTTAGCTTAATACGAACCCATACACACTTAACATGATAACTCACAAACGTTTAACTTGAGTGGTTTGATACCCAACTTTAGCGAGGGGTTTGAAACTAATTGCAAGCAAAAAGGATGGGCACCAAAGAAAATAAACGGCAAGGGTTGGGTGGCTTCGATACCACTTCTATCGTAGAGCAACCATGAAACCACTACACTAACTCTTGAAATTAAATAAAACAAAAACACTAATAATAGTTTGAACACAAGGAAAATGCAAACAACTAACTATCCCGGAACGATCAAAAAGGCACAGGGTGCTCGGTTTGCACCCTATTGGGGCAAGATCTCCTAGTAAACAAATTTAAACTCTTAACACCACACTCCCAAGGAACGAATTCAGCACACAATCAAGTCCAAACAACAACAAATATAACGAACCATACAACTAAGGATACACAAAAAAAGAAGGAATTGCTATGGCAAGTGAGTACTTGCCTTGCTCTTGAAGAATTCGGCTAACCCCCCTTTCTCAAACCGCCGGCCACCAAAAAAATTTTTGGCACCTCCCTCCGAACGGCCGAAAATCACAAAGAACACACAAAAAAATTCCTGGACATCAGATCGGGAAGAACAACACCATCAAAACCCATGAAAAAAAGAAAGCATAGCCTACTGATCGGACAAAAAATCACGAATGAAAACGCACAAGGCTTACCTCGGAACGAAGATCTCGCCTAGGGGAGTCCGGATCCGGCCTCAAACCAAGTTTTCGAGCGATCTGGGCGGAAGATCGGCGGTCGGAGCAGTGGTCAGGCGCCCGCCTCTTTCTTCCGCACGAGGAGCATCGCTCGACTTTTTTTCCTTTGCTACTAGTCGGCTGAATTGGGGGGGGAAAGGAACTAAATACTTAAGAAACCTAATGTTATCTAATATATAATATAACATAATATATACTATAATATAAACCTAATAATAATTCCTAATATACATATAATAATACCTTACGTTACATTACATCCTAAACCTACTACTAAACACTTAAGTTATATCAAATAATTAAGTATAATACATAACCTAAGGTTTTAGACCTACACCTAACAATATAATATTCTCTCATATATAAAAACCACACGCACAAATGCGCGAACCCACATACACAAGCTAATACACATATATACGTAAACACGCACCGTACGCTTAAATAACACTCTGCACGCACAGACATGTGCATTCTCGCACCGACACGCCCAAAACACGCGCTATGCCAAAAATGCACAAACTATATATACGCTCGCATAAGGTGACGACTCGCTAACAAGCGACCGTCGGAACGACGCGAAAATATAAACGATCTCGGATTTCGACCAAACTCGCACCGTAGCTAAACACTCAAGCTACAAAAACAAAACGACGACGAGTCGAAAACATCCTGCGACGATTAAACACTCGGGCTAACACCTCCCGAAGCCAAAGCACAACATTCCCTGAGAGGCTCAGCCGAGTCTCCAAAACAGACTCCGGCTAGCTGGGGAACCCTGCAAACAGGATACGACCACTAAGAACACCTAAAGAGGTACTCTAACAAGGCACAAGCCGGAAAAGCATCAACGTAACGCCAAAGGAATAATCATTAAATACCGAAAAATTGGGGGCGTTACACTTACTATTAGTGGTTAATACCCAATCCCTGATCCATTTTAATGTTATATTAGATCTAACCCTAGTGTATTTGGCCATTCAACTGCACATGGAAGATGATGTTTTGTCGAACCCATGTATCACCTATACTAGTCTTCCCATCAATACTCCACACCATGTTTCTCATTGATGAGCACCTTTCTATTTCACCTTAATAGTAAAACTGATACCCCAACTCCCTATGTTCATTTTACATTCTACTACAATTTCTGTCATTTTACTATATGCAGACCAACCTAAGTTATATGATGTATACGATAGAAGGTACTTCAAATTTTCATCCAAAAGCACTAAGATAATTTTTGGGGGTCTATTATGATATATTTAGCCTAAATCAAGAAACTTAGAATTGTCCTAAATAAATTGGCATTTAATTAATTTTCCTAAACATTTGTCCATGGTTTATTTGAACATGAAGTACTAGATTTACTAAAGAAATGACCATACACTATAGGGTAGCAAGATATCAGTGAATAACAAATTTCATAAATTTTATATAGGAATTATCCTCCAAATAAATAATCCAAGGTAATTCAAATAAATTGGGGTAATGAAGGAAGTACCATAAGTACTTATCCTAAAATTATACAAAAATTAAACCAGCTTTATTATGATAATAAAACCTTACTGACTAAATTTCATATAATTATAGGGTCAGTAACCTATATATAAAAATATCTCAACTAAATCCATCATGGTGCACTTTGTGAAGGAACATTCTTGTAACCTCAACTAAAAGACATGTAAATATTTTTCCAAGCTTCTTTATGCCCTAAAAAGTAATCTGCCTAAATAACACAATTTTCCTGCAAGCAATAGTATTTATCATCTATTTGCCAAAGTAGGGTGCACTAGTTTACTTTACACATGATGTACTAAAAAGAAGTGTTCAACTATATAAAATAATTCACTAGTGCATCTACATGCTATTTGATCAGCTTTTACAGAGATTGAAATAATTCTAAGATATATAAAGCATAATTACATCAATATCATCAAAAGGGCAAGATGAAGTTGATAACTATAAGGGCGAGCTACTGTTTTATAGACACCCTATAATAAATTCCAGAGATATATATCACTATGACAATACTCTTACCAAAATATCTCAAAGATCAAACGTCATATGTCCCATTGAATATTCTCTAAGCTATAAAGACATAAATATCAACTAAGTACTATAAGTCGGGGTGCATGTGTCCAAAGTCCACCAAATCCCTTACTAGGGCATTTCACCTCCCTAGGATCACATGGACAAATCAACAAGTCCATTCGAGGACATAACATTGTATGTCTGTCACAAATTCCCAAAGTTTAACCTTAGGGATTGAACTTGGCTCCTAGGAAAAGTCTACCATAATCTATCCCATACACCATGTGAGGAAGTTAAATATCTTAACAAATCAGTGGCCAAAGTTTCAACCTCTGTTGAGGTGATCTTGCCATCTAAACCCACAAGGGACACTTTGACCTAATTACCCCTTTTTTGTCAAACTTAGGGTTTGCTTACTTTCTAACTAAATCATCTCCAAATGGGATGAAAATTTATATAGAGCCTTACGATGACCCGAGGACCACTCATTAAAACTTGGTTGGGTTTGAAAGTCATTAGGTCTTTTCAATAAATCATACTTGGATTAATAAATTTCTACAAAAACTTTAGGGAATTGTTTTCCAAAAATTCCCATTTTTAGATATGTCCTATGAATAGGTAAGAGTGAGCCCCATCCAAATTTTCAAGACATTTGGATGGCTAGATTGATGGGGAACTCAAAATTGGCTCTGGTCTAACCTAGGTATAGTCCTCACCAAAATGAGTGCTCTGGTCAGAACACATACCCAAATAGGTTGAAACAAAGTTTAAATTAAAGTAGACCCATATAGCTATAATATTCATGTTGACCACTTTCTCTGATTAAGCCTTTAAGTATTTAAAAAAAAATTCCTAAGCTGATTGATTTTGTGTGACAGATTATACAAAAAATATATGATATATATAATCAGATCTTGCACAGATCTTGATGCAATCTGACATTCTATGTCCTTCTTCTTCCTCCAGCCGACTGGTGAGATTTACCCGACCTGGAGCAACTTCCAGCCTTATTTCGCAGCCACCCGACCACCTACCTTGTCATCCACCGCTGCCACCACCTTCGTTGAAGTTGGGGCAATCGCCGAGCGGCGGCACGATCGCCAGAGGGGAAATTTCCGGGGATCGCACCCCTAGGATTTTCTCAGAAAAACCAGGAAAAGTAACCAAACGATTGTGCTCAATTGAGCCTGATTCTTATCCCTATTGATTCCTAAGATCTACCCGTAGAAGAAGGAGAAAGGGAGGACCTTATTGGAGGGCTTGAGGCGGGTCGATCGGTTGATTTTCATGGTGGTGGTGGCGTCGTTCGGGTTTCTATAACTACACTGTAGAAGGGCTTGAAATCTTGAGGTAAATGGTGGGAAAGGCTCCTCTCCGGCCACTGATGGTGTTTAATACACCAGTTGGGGAGGGGAGAGGCCAAGCCATCAATGACCCTTAATGGACATTGAAAGCTTGGATCGGCCATTGAAATTCACCTAACTTGCCAGGGGAGATGATTTCAGCAAGAAAAGAGGGTCTTTTGCCCTCCAAGCCATGAATGGCCTCACTCCCCACTTTCTCTCTCCTCCATTAAAGGTGGAAAATGAAGTTTTCTCTCTCCTAGTCATCAAGGCTAATTTTGATCTCTCCTCCAGCCTATTTGAACCCCACTAACTCATATAAATAATAAAAATGAGGTTTGCCCAAGTGGGGGAAATGGGTTTGAGCTTGGGTTAGCTCATTTGGGCTAATTTGACCTAACACTAGGGTAGAGGTTACCTTAGTCAACATGACCATTTGGTTTGAACCCAATGGGTCCTTGGTGACCCATTGACCTCCCCTAGGATCTAGGTAGGGTTGGGTGTGGTTGACTTGGCACTTTGGAGGTCACCTGACCCTTAGGAAGGGTAATTTGACCAAATTTTGGCTAGGGTTGACTTGGGTCAACATAGCCTCTTGGGTTGACCACAATGGGTCCTTGGTTACCCATTGACCTCACTTTATGGTTATGGAGGTGTGTGCGAGGTTCACCAAGCTAAGGGAAAGTCAATTTACCGTAAGTAGTCCAGTTTGACCCATTTAGGGTTAGGGTGGACCTTGGTCAACTTGATCACTTTGATGCCCTAATGGGTCATTAGTGACCATATGGACCACCCAAGGGGTTAGGGGATTTGTGGTAGAGTTCATGAAGTCAAGTTGAGCCCTAAGGTCAAACACTAAGTGTGGTGGTGAGACTATGCTATAGGCAGACCAAGGTGATTTTCACCTTGGACCTTGTTCACTTGGTCCTTTGAGCTCCTTATGGTTTTGTCATGACCTAGTCATGACAAAACCAGTCCTAGGGGTCTAGTTATTTGAGTGATGTTATAGTTATAAATTGGTTAGCTTAATGCTGACCGTAGCCTTGTTTGCCAACCTTGTGGTGGATTGTCCCTATGTTGGTGCTTGAGAGACGAGCGGGAAATAGTGCGTTGAATCCCTTACTGCTATGCTAGCCCTCGAAGGCCGAGTGAAGAAGTTTAACTATTTTCATGTGTGACTGGCCTACGCGTCGATGTTTGTAAACCACACTTATGAAGTTTAACTGTAAGGCCTTAAGGGCCTAAATATTGAGAATTTGTAATTTACATTCCTGATATATATATATATATATATATATATATATATATATAATATATATATATATATATATATATAAATGATGTGGTTTATATATAATGGACATTCAATTGGTATGAGTTCATGCAACACTAAAGCTTCCGCTAGAATGCTCTGAGTCTAGATTTGAGTAGTCTTTTGAGATTAACCTGTAATCTCGCTGCCTGTTTATGGAATATGGTGTGGGGCACTGGCTGGACCCTCTATTATATTTCATTTGATGGACGGAGGTGTTACAAAAAAGACTAGCTATGCACTAATACTACACTAGTAAAGGACATTATAAGTTTATTACCTAAGTTGCATGAAAAGTAGAATAGGAATAACTTTAAGTGAGAGAGAGAAAGCGAGAAATTAAGAACATAAACACCAAGAAAATAAGAAGAAGCACCTCCCTGCTCACCCAATCTTCCTCTAAACACTTGGAGCGCTTTGGAAATTATAAGAAAATTTCTTGGAAGTACACGCCCCCCTTACACGCACATGTAGGGGCATGTAAGGTATGATGGATCGGTGGATCTAGAAAAGTCACGCAGGATAACGAATATAGGGAGTTAGGGTACACGCCCTAGGTACACCCATGTGTAGGGGCGTGTATTGTACACGCGACTTCGGCTGATGGAAATCTGGCGGGACTGCGTCTAACGGGATTTGGGTCCTGTCGCAGGTACACGCCTGTGTATCCGGGGCATATAATAATATTTGACTTTAGCTATTTGAATTTTAGCGGGGCAGTGAATTGCAGTAGTTGGGGTACACGCCCCAGGTACACCCACGTGTAGGTGGCATGTCAGCAATATTGACTTTGTTGTTGTAATTCAGGTAGGGCAGTAACTTGCAGGAGTTATGGTACATGCCCCAACTATACCCCCATCTAGGGGGCCGTGTAAGCTATGACGTGAAGGATGATCGGCGAAAGTCGTGCTATGGAGTAGAAAATAAGAACTTGTCGGGACATGCCAGTGTACGGGGTACACACCAGTGACCGGGGTACGCGCCAGTGTATGGGGTATGCGCTAGTGTATGGGGTACGCGCAGGTGTACGGGGTACCCGCCAGTGTACGGGGTACACGACCGTGACCTAGGGCCGTGTAAGGTTGATTTTTCTATATCTGGCTTCATGAGCGTATTTGCATCAGGATTGGGTTACATGCCCTAGGTACACTCCTATGTAGGGGGCGTGTAACATGGACAATCACCAAAATGTGTCGAAAACCTAAAAAATAGAAAATAAACTATGTAAGAATGATTTTTATAAAAGAAATTAATCATAGGCTCAAAATTCATAAATATATAATTATAAACAAAAAATATATGGATTTACCCAAGTAAATTAGGCTAAAATAACTATCATCAAAACTACCTACCTCACATTCAAGGGATTTCTCTCCGTATCTTTAGAGTTGTCCACAAGCAATATTACCGGCGAGGATTGATGAAGAAGACAGGTATATTGGGAGGAGACAACTCTCCTCTTCCCAGGACGTCATTCGATGTCCGAGAGAATACGTGGCTCTACAATCCTCGACTCCGCCCGTGAACCTAGGCTAGTCTTCGTGCATCGGTTGTATTCTTCTCTCCTCCTATCTTGTAGTGGATTTCTCAACGTCTATTTGAGATATGTGTTTGATTTGTATGAACCCTAATTTTCTTTTATTAAAATCATCCATGTCTATGTGGGTATTTTGTTGTTCATGCATATGAGTATCGCCTCCTTTTCATTTCATTGCCATTTCAATTACTTTTGGGCCACTATAACGATTACTAGTTGTGTGAATTTTGAAGATGTGTCTGCTATATACACTAAATTCAGTCCATTCAATAAGCTTGGCCAATTGGGTAATCCACCCGAGCGAAGTGGTGAAGGCGACTTTCGTATATTAATTAGGTTTCATAATTTTAGTAAACCAAATAACCCCCCCCCCCATTGCTCCATTTGAACAATTACAAATACTTTTTCGAATAATTTAATCACATACCTTAATTTCACTTCTCTGAGATCGATACTTGGGAATTTAATCCGATTTTGTATTACTTATGCAACTGGTACACTTGTCGTATCTGCGCATTATTTAAAGAGTTCATGAGGAAGATATTAGAGACCCTACATCATGCATTCGTCATGTGTGTTGCGTGCTCGACACCATTCATCCTGGTGGTTACACTACCATCCCTTAGAGAGAACGCCCCCATCAAGTTACCTGGAAATGAGGCGGAGGTTTAGGGTAGTGAGTGGGATCTCAACAGGCGAGAGTCCTTCCCAAGATCGACAAGTGACGGTTAGGCTGATGAGCCAACGTTGCGAGACGCACCAACTCACCCCGCAGGGGTAA
Organism: Platanthera zijinensis; assembly: GCA_039513925.1. Taxonomy (NCBI): domain Eukaryota; kingdom Viridiplantae; phylum Streptophyta; class Magnoliopsida; order Asparagales; family Orchidaceae; genus Platanthera; species Platanthera zijinensis. The sequence continues at coordinate 103,956,924 of CM077085.1, read as the reverse complement.
AAAGTCTCTTCAACGAGCTGATTATCTCAACCCCAAGTCTAGATGCTCTGGGTGTCTAATATGTCTTACTGTACTGGGAGTGATGATCCAATTCAACACGTTTAGTGGTTTGAAGATGTAGTTTCCATCATGAAAATATAAGACACTTTCAAGTCCCGTCTTTTCGCCATTACATTAAAGGAAATGGCGATGGAATGGTTCCACCATCTACGTCCTAATATGATGTACTTATTTGAGGATTTTCGTTGGAATTTATTGTTATGATTCTCGACATCAAAGAAGAGAAATAAGGGTGCGTAGTTCTTTCTAGCAGTCAAGAAGGGGTTGAAAGAGACTTTGGGAAGCTATGTGGATAGGTTCATGGAGGAGGTTCTCCTAGTATAAGAGGTAATAGGTACATCTTGATGTTAGCCTTCATGCATGGGCATCGTTAGGGATTCTTTTTGATGGAGATGAAGCGGGAGACTCCTCTATCCTTTTAGGAGTTGATGGAGAGGGTGAAAAAGGAAATTAAGTGGGAGGCAGCATACCGGCATTCGTCAAAAAGTTGGCTAGGTTGGTAGAAGGATAAGTGAAGGAGGGGACGTAATAAGAAGCAGGAGTTGAGGAGAACGGATGAGCCCAGAGGATAGGGATTCCAGGGACTATAATATGGTTGGGGTCACAAGGAGCCGAACATTTGGCTTGCTTGGAGACCTCAAGGAAGTCCCTTTCTGGACGAGTGGAAAGGATTCTAGGGCAAGGGGATCTACCACGGGGGACAGGGAAGTTTCAACCCTCCATGGTGGAGGCTGTCCCGTAGACCTTACCTACCCCCACCTCAACTAGCCATGGAAATCAAACAAAGAGATAGAGGAAATAGGAGAGGAGTTCCAACTAGTCGGGGAAGGGGCGGGGTAGCCATGCCCTACTATGACTTCCATGAGGTGGAAGTCTACGCAATAGCCACCTGCCCAGAGTTTTTATAGATGAGGAGAGTAAGAGGTCCAATGCTGCAACAATAACAAAAACATGTATGGATTGAAGAGGTTATACCAAGAGTAGGGGAGGAAGATACGTGTGAGGACTGAGCTAATGTGTGAACCCGTGGTGGAATCAAAATGATCCACGGTGGAGTGGGAATTGAGTCCACTCGTATGGGGAGCCTCCAAATAATTTTTTGTAGGAGCGCTGCTTCAACCTCCCAAACCTTGCCTCCAAAAAAGAGGATTACCTTCTCGTCAAAGGATATGCCAGACCATGAGGACCCATTTTGCGATGCCTTGGTGATCCAGATGACCATAAAGATCTTCATATTCTCTGGGATCCCTTCGATAGTGGGAGGTTGGTGAATGTGATCTTCAAGGAGGCCTTCGATGAGATGAATGTGGAAGCATGGAGGGCGGTGGCCTTATTTGGACCCTTGTTTGGGTTCTCCGGAGAAAGTAATGAGGAGTTCATGAAAATCACTAAAGCGATCATGCAGCTAAAAGATAGAGTTCACCCAGGTATACTAAAGGAGGTCGTGCATCCTAGAAAAACCTAATAGTAAGTTTCCATGACGGCTTCTGAGCATGAGCTGCCTTACTTCAATGAGAAGGATTAGACCCCTAAATATTAGAAAAAGGGCTGCCCGAACGGGCAGTCTCAGGGAACTCGGGCAGACCGAGGATGGTTACCTCGCTGTAAGGAAAAACCTAACTGATGAGGTCACCTCGACCTTTTGAACACGAAAAAATAGCTGACTGTGAAGTATCCTAAGGGCATAACTTGCGGTCACCACAGGCAACTAACTGCGCGAACTTGCAGTAAACATAGTTAAGAAAGAGCTGAGTTTGTACTCTCCCAAGGGGATGTAAAATTTTGTGAAATGTAGAAAATTAGAAACTAGGTCGAAGGAACACTTAACCTAAACCAAGCCAAATAAATAAAATGTAATAGAAGAGAAAGCAAATCTTATAATATCAATCTTCTTTACACTACGAGGCATACATGGCGAGACATGATTCACCAATGTACTTGGTGGAAGCAAAAAATAAACAAGGCCAAAAAAACTATCCAAGGATACATAAATAGTAACTGCCAACTCTGCCGAACTGAACAAGGAGTCCGCTAAAAAAGTCAAGTTGCCATACCATAACCAAATCGCGTGAACACCCTATTATTCCAAGCTGAAGAACACTATCTGTAATTAGCAAGCCGCCTAACCACAAGGTTGCATAACCGTCAGATAAACCATGAACAGCTGTTGTCGAACTAAACAGGCAGACCCCAGAAGGGGACAAACTTATTGAACTGGGTATGATTGGCAATAAGAAGACTGCCTAGTCGCAAGCCATGACCTGCTAAAAAATCACGACTACATCTGCAACTATCCGCATAAATCCCTAACGCAAGTCAGAACCAAGTCCCTGCCTTCTCAATGCTTGCCACACAATCTACAACAACAAAACTCGTTAACATCTTAAACCACACAGATGCAAAAACTTGTCCGCCGCAACTAGCTGAGCTCACTTACTGTTCACTCGTTAGACAATTATGATGTGACAGACGGTCCATTATATAGGCGCGGAGAGGAGTGTGGTCACCGCCCAAACCGATAGGATCACCACCCATCTCGCAACTAGCACAAGGCATATCCGCATAGCGCAGACACAAAACTAGTCCTCCTTTGTCGCCCCAATAAGGCCGGATATTCAGTACGCCATGGTTGCACCACAAAGGCAGGATAAAAACTGTATATGCCTTGAACACTGATAATACGTTTTGTAGCCTAAACTATTATTGTATTTTTCAAGTTTATAATGTACAAATCATGTCTTTTTAGTTTACCTTTTATCCTTTTTATATAAATATTATTGCCACTAACATTTTCTTGACCTTTTGCTGGTTTTCATAAAATTGGTCAAAAATGACCTGACACGCCCCACTGTCACGCCCTCCCTGGGCGTGACCTTGGGCGTGTTACCCAATCCCGAGGACTTTTGTTGGAAGGGACAGGAAAACGAACAAAACTGCTGTCACGCCCCCCTGACATGCCCTCCTCGGGCGTGTCTCCAGGCGTGACCAAGGGCGTGTCGCCCTCTGCCGCAAAGCCTGCCTCCGCATTGAATGCAGGTTCCGCACAGCACGCAACAGTACTGTCACGCCCCCAGTCACGGGCGTGACCTGGGGCGTGACATCAACTTTTCCGACGACTGACGGATTTCTGACCAATGATTTCGACGCGACGTACGTGTCACGCCCCACCTACACGGGCGTGACCTAGGGCATGTCAACCGACGTATAGAAGCAATCATCCCTCCCGCCAGAATCCAGAGCCCGAGGTCAACTTCGTACATGTCATGCCCCCTGACACGCCCCCCCTAGGGCGTGTCGTAGGGCGTGACCAACCCGAGAATTTTTCCTATAAATTCAGACTCCCCCCTTCCATTTCAGCAAGCTTTGGTTGAGAGGGGGAGGTGCTGCCCCTTTGTTTTTTGATCCTTTCTTATGCTTTCTCTCTCTCTCTCTCTCTCTATATCTCTCTCTATCTTTGTAATTTTCTTTTAACCCTAGTTTAATCTTTACTTGTTTATACTTTCTTTGTAATCTTTAGTGTTGCTTAGTGCTAATTGTAGGGCTAGAATAGGATTTCATTTTCATGCACTTGTAATTTTTTTCAATAGTGTAACTTGCCCCTTTTCATTAATAAAAGTGTTCTTTGTTTAGCTTGTGTTTTTTTATGCTCTACTACTCATTCCCCCTCCTCCATTCCATAATGATTAACTAATCCTCCTTGTACTCGATCTTGATGATCTGAGGTTCGAGTGATAAAGTTATGATGTTTTGATTAATCTTTTTTTTTAGGTTAGGGCCTTGAATTACTCATGATTAATCATGGGTTTGAGGTATATTATTGATATATACTCTCCACCTTTGCTTTCATTCTGGGCTTGCCGAGAGGCCGATAGAATGAAGTGAGCATTCAAGAGTAAAGGGAGTTGTACGCACCCCTCGAGAGAGGCAGACGTCCAAATCGCCCGGATTGGAGTAAAATCAAATAGTGGGGTTCACCGCGTAAAGCGAGTTTTAGGCCTCCGATTTAGACGAGAGTCGGTCGGACCTTCCTAAACTCTATTGGGCACGACTTCGAGAGAAGCGTGTTCAAGCTTTAGGAACCTCCACGGTCAAGGACCTTTATCCTATTAAGTTTAGATTTTTATCACATTTTCTTAATCGTCTTTAGCCAAGGTGATTCTTGATCGAGTGCATTTCTATTTCATATTTTTCAACCTTTCGTAGTAATCACCTATCTTGTGCTCTTTAATTAACTGCAGTAGTTTCCTTTCTAGCATAGTTCTTTACTTAATAGCACTTTACTTAATAGCGGTAGTTCTCTTTCTAGTATAGCTTTACTTCCTTCCTTGCAATTAGATTCTCTAAAACCCTAGTTTTTCCGTCGATAAGATAATAGTCTTCGTGTGAGTAAGCATACTCAACAGTTCCCGGATTTCAATACGACACTTGTGTCCCCTAGCTACAATTCGATAGGTATACTTGCCTCATTGGATTGCTAGTTCGGTTGCGTTTATTTTCTTCGAACCCTAGCGCGCAACAAGTTTTTGGCGCCGTTGCTGGGGACCCAACTTTCGTTGATATATTGAAAACACGAACCTATTAATTTATCTTTTTCTCTTTCTCATCCTCTTTCTTTAAGTTTTAAAAATCAAAAAAAAATTATCACCACTCTTAATAGTAACCAACTTCACAATTTTTCTACGCCACCTAATTCTCTCGAAAAGGGCAAAGGGATTTAAGCACCACTATCTTGTTTAGTACCTTGCGAACCCTTCATGGGGTAGTCCTTGGGAAGTTCGGGAGTTAATCTATATAAAAAAAAAATCTATTTCAAAAAAAAACATGAAGAAAAAAATTCTTATCTAGCTTTCTTTCTAGTTTATCCTATTTCTCTTTCTTTTCTTCTTTTCTGTTCTTTTAGTGCATGACCCGCGGGAGTCCGTCGGTTATTTTGGACTTGGACCACGAAATTGAGCGTACTCTTCGGAGAAGATCGCGATTTCAAGGTCCTACTATCCAAGGGCCGATTGAGGACTTCGAGTCATTTGCTACTTTAAGAATGGAAGAACCCAACGTAGCTGAGGCTGTGCAAAGGACTATGTCCTATTATGCACTACCGAACCTCAAGGGAACAGAATCTAGTATAGTCCACCCTGCTATAGCAAATAATAACTTCGAATTAAAGCCTAGCATAATTCAAATGGTGTAGCAATATGTGCAATTTGACGGACTTCAAGATGAAGATCCGAACGCACATATAGCTAGATTTCTTGAAATTTGCGACACCTTCAAGATAAATGGTGTCACAAAAGATGCAATCAGGCTAAGACTCTTCCCCTTCTCTTTAAGAACTAAAGCTAAGCAGTGGCTTAACACTCAACCTAAAAACAGCATAACCACCTGAAATGAATTAACTGAAAAATTTTTGGCGAAGTATTTTCCGCCAGCTAAAACTGCAAAACTTAGGAACGACATCTCTGCCTTTGGACAAATAAACTCTGAAACCCTATATGAAACTTGGGAGAGATTTAAAGAATTATTAAGACGGTGCCCACATCACGCACTGCCTGTATGGTTACAAGTGCAGACGTTCTATAACGGGCTAAATCAAAGCGCGAAGCAAATGATAGACGCAGCTTCTGGCGGTACTTTAAATCATAAGACCCCAGAAGCCGCTCTTGAGAATTTTGAGGACATGGCCATGAACACTTATCAGTGGAATGTGCCGAGGTCCCGCCCGAACAAGCCTGCAGGTATCTTTGAAGTGGAAAACGTCTCCCAGCTCACTCTACAAGTAGAAATCCTAAGCAAAAAGATAACAGAGATGACTGCTGCCTCCGCCCCTCAGGTATGGGAATCTACAACCCCTACTCCAGAACATTTAGATTATGTTAATAATATGCCTAGAACTGCTTTTAATAATTTTTCTGCTGCGAATTTTAATCCTCCTGGTTTTAATTTTCTGAATAGTTATAACCCTGCTTTAAGAAATCATCCGAACTTTTCATGGAGTAATCCATCGAATGCGATGCGCCCACCACTGCAAAATGATTTTTCTGCACCACCACCACCACTACCACCTCTTCAAAATTACCCAAAACCTCCAAACTTGGAGGAATTACTTTCTAAATATATCACCACAAATGACGCTACTATAAGAACTTTAACCGGAAGCGTAAAAAGTCTAGAAAATCAGGTAGGACAGCTCGCGAAAATAATTTCTGAGCGACCCGCAGGGTCTCTTCCTTCCAATACCGAACCCAACCCGAGAGAGCAAGCGAAAGCTATAACTCTTCAGAGTGGGAAGCAAGTCTCCGGTATGGTAAGTGAAGAGCCCGAGGAAAGCTCCGCTCCCGCCTTTAAAAATCAAAGCTCCGCTCCGCTTCCACCCTCTGCTGAAGAAGTTATCACCCCTGTTTTAGAAAAAAATCTCACTCCACCACCAATCTTCAAAAATAATTCAACTCCTCCATACCCCTCCAAACTTAATAGACAACGTCAAGATGATCAGTACTCCCGCTTCTTAGAGATCTTCAAGCAAATCCACATTAATCTTCCCTTCCACGAGGCTATTTCGCAGATGCCGAAATACGCCAAGTATCTTAAGGACCTCCTCACCAACAAGAAGAAGTTAGAGAATCTTTCGCACGTCACGCTAAACGCCGAGTGCTCTACTGTTTTAACAAACGGTTTGCCGAAGAAAATCAGTGACCCGGGTAGTTTCTCTATCCCGTGTGTCTTCGGTGATCTTTTTGTTAAACACGCGTTAGCCGACTTAGGCGCGAGTATAAACCTGATGCCCTTTTCATTGTTTAAAAAGTTAGGGATTGGTAGCCTTAACCCCACGCGTATGAGTATCTAGCTAGCCGATAGATCCGTTAAGTACCCGTTAGGAATAATGGAGGACGTTCTAGTAAAAGTCGACAAGTTCATCTTCCCGGTAGACTTTGTCATTTTGGACATCGAAGAAGACGTCGAGGTTCCCCTGATCCTTGGCCGACCCTTCCTTACCACCTCCTGAGCCATCATTGACGTAAGCAATGGTAAGCTCTTCCTTCGAGTAGGCGACGACGAAGTCACTTTTTCTATCACACCTTCGATGAAGAACACCCTAGCAAATGATGACTCATCTTTTTTCGTAGATGCCGTGAGTAGAGGAGGACCTTGTTCGTGGGCTGGAGGCGTGCAAACCGTGAGGATGCCATTGGTGCGGTGGTGGCGTCGCCGGAATTCTCAATAGCACAGTGGGAGGCTCGAAAACTTCAGGTAAAGGCTGGGAAAACCTCCTCTTGGGCCTCTGAGGGTGTTTAAAAGCTTGGTCAAGGACGGGGAACGGCCAAAACTTCAATGGCAATTATTGGTCCATTAAAGATTGTGTCGGCCAAGGTGGAGGGGGGGCGTAAATGGCTCAATCCAGCTGGCTAACAGCTGGAAACTCCTCCTCTTCCCTAGAGGAGTTGGATCTAGCTGTAAAAAGGGGGAGAGGAAAATGCCATTGCATCAAATGCCATTGATGGCCATGAAGGCAGGCTCTCGACCATGGTCATAACCGTCCTTTTTGCAAAACCGACGGTCCACGTGGCAAGCTTGACCTGTCAACTTAATTAGGTCTTAATAGGAGAAAACGACCCACTCCCTAGATCGGCCCGGTTTCTGCTGAACATGCACACAGCCAGAAATAAATGCCAGAAAAATTCTAAGTACAATGGCATTGAGTGAGCTCAGCTCACTCAACGCCATCCCAAATACGGCATTGAGTGAGCTCTGCTCACTCAACGCCATCAAGAATGGCCTCCCAGACTATGGCGTTGAGTGAGCTCAACTCACTCAATGACATCCGGATTATGGCGTTGAGTGAGCTCTACTCACTCAATGCCATCCAGAATATGCCCTTTAAAACGATGGCGTTGAGTGAGCTTAGCTCACTCAACGCCATCCATATTATGGCATTGAGTGAGCTCTACTCACTCAACGCCATCCAAGCAACACCAAATGGCGTTGAGTGCGGTCAGTGCACTCAACGCCGTTCAACTTATGGCATTGAGTGCACCCAACACACTCAATGCCATACCGCCTGACAGATTACGACATTGAGTCAGCTTAGCTCACTCAACGCCATCAAGTCTACGGCGTTGAGTGAGCTCATCACACTCAACGCCAACAAGTCGACACCAGATGGCGTTGAGTGCAGTCTGTGCACTCAACTCCGTCTAGCTTATGGCTTTGATTGAGCTAAGCTCACTCAACGCCATCCATATTATGGCATTGAGTGAGCTTAGCTCACTCAACGCCATTCCAAGGTCACAGGCGTGACGGATCGGTCACGTGCGTGTCAGGCCCATGTTGAAATTTCTGATCTCGCCGATCGTTTTTCTTAGGTTGACGATCGTCGAAGGGGTCATGCCCTAGGTCACAGGCGTGACGGGTCGGACACGGGCGTGACCACCCCTTGACTCAAAATCTTGGTCAATAAACTTCAATTCCTGGGTTTCCTAGGATTCTTTTATGACAAAACCACTTCTAGGGGTCTAGTTGGAAGTTGGACGTTACAAATCCCAATAAACAAAACAAAGATTTCATCCCCGAAATCAAGGTTAAGCCTATGGTGATGGAGCCGACTACCCCCGGCGTGTTGATTTGGAGCGTCCTCCCCTGGACGACTTTGGTGATCCAGTGCTTGTTGATGAAGACCCGCTTCCGGATGATTACGACGACCCAGTAGATATTGTTGCGGGCACTCTCTTGATTGGTGGCGTTGCTCGCCGTCACTTGTTGTTCGATGACCATGATGATCGTTGCAGCAAGCTTGAAGGTTGGAACTCGGCCGCAACATCCACCGCCATCGCCGCGTTAAAATCTTCGCCGCTTCTACGATCAAATTTATAATTATGTTGTTTAATTTAGTCATTTAATTTCAGCATGGTTATTTTGTTCATGTGGCCTATGTTTAGCCACTTTGGTGTGCACTTAGCCTATTTTCTTGTAAAGCCTATAAAAGGCTAACCCTTGCTTTATTTTGGTAGAATGAATAGAAATCAAAACCTAATTTCAGATTTATTGAAATCTCCTCCTCCCTTCCTCTTGTGGCCGCCCACTTCTCCTCACCTTCCCCTTAGGCCGCCGGCCTCCCTCCTCCCTCTCTTCCCTCCAACATCTTGGCCAAGCTAAGCCGACCACCTCCCTCCTCCCCCATCTAGCAGTCGACCACCCCTCTCCCTCTCCCACTTGTGGCCGCCCAACTCCTCTCTCCCCTCCAACCTTTCGGCCAAGCTAGGACGACCACCTCTCCTCCCCTCTAGCCTCTCTCCCTACCACATATTCTCTCCACTATATTTCATATCCCTTTTTTCTTGAACGCACCTTCCGTTATTTGGGCGGCACCATCTCCGGCGTGATAACGAAGAAGGCGATTGGTTTTCCTCCTACCGGTGTGGCTTCGATGGAACCGGAACCGGAACGATCCCTATAACCTCGTCGACATCCGAGCGGGGGTAACGAATATTTCTTCACAAACCTAGTGATTTCCCTCTTGATATATATTGTGGCTACGGCATGTTGTGTGATCTGTGACACATGATTTTCGTGACTTATATTTCTTTGATTTGCTTGCGTATTTCCGATCTTCATTTACGTTCGTGAGGCTTGGCGGCCCTCGTTCATTTTGTTGGGAGAGAACCACCCTTTTCCGAATCATTTATTTTCGATGGATTCTCTTTTGGTACAACTACGCTCGATCGAACCGTGTGGGTTCCTTGCGCTTGAGAGGACCTTGGCCTATAGCCTTGGTATCATCTTGAAGGGCTTTGCGACCCCTCGTAATAACCTAACCACCAATATCCGGATCTACATGTAGCTACGTTTCACATGTGCTTGAGTCATCGGAGAGAGTCTCGCCTAGTCTCGTCATTTCCCGTAACGCCAAAAGGACTAGCCTACATCAAATTTGGTATCAGAGGGAGGTTGTTGTCGATTTCCTAATCGGCACCATCCTTCTATATTTCGGTAGGCTATATGAGTTTCGCTAGAGAAAATTTCAGCAACATAAAAAAAAATCCTGTATATGTAAAATTTCTGATTTTGGTCTGCCAATAGCGTCCTAGAATCCAGAATTTTTATCTTTTTTAAAAAAAAGAAAAAAAGTGCATTTTCTACTTCATAACCATAGTAAGAAATTAAAATAAAATATTATTTCAGTCCTATAGGAAGGCTAGAAAAAAATATTTAATTATAAAATTTTACTTCTGATAAGAGCTTTTGTAGGCAAAAACCGGTTTTCTAAACTTTATTTACATGCGTTAGGTCGCGTCTTGCGTGCGCACCCATCTCCTCTATCGATGGCACATGACGTTGACGCTTCTCGCCGGTTGGCGAAGCATCAAACGGATGACCTTAGAGATTGGTTAGCGCAAGTAGATAATCACCGATTTGCTCCCTCTTCGCCGACGGCTCCAAGGAGGCCCTATGACCAGTTTAGCCCCCATCCCAATCAAATGACTAATGTCGTGTCTAGATCTTCCAGAAGCGTTGCCCCCACCTACGATGGATTGGGAGGTCCCCTGATCCTCCTACGTTGGGTAGACGACATTGAGCTTTACTTCGTGCGTGAACGTGTGCATGACCACTCCAAGGTCGGGGTCGCGAGCATACAATTATATGGTCGAGCCCAGAGCTTTTGGCTCAATGAAGAGCGACGTTTTAGAGGCTGTGTCAGTTGGCTTAACATGAAGAGCCTTCTCATCGACCAATACGCTCCTGCGTGGATGTTGAATGAGGTGGCTTCTACTCACCGGGGCACTAGATCCCCACCTGACTATAGGAGAGGCATGTCCCCTCAGGTTAGGCCCTTTCTCCATGAGGATAGAGCTACCCGTAGCGCTCCTATAACCACCTACCGGGGAAAGGAGTACTATAAGTCCCATATCCCGAGCTTGTTAGAAAAGGTTGCTAGGATTGCCATGAGCCCACGGGGTGAGAGTAGTCCTATCTGTACGGTTAGTCAGGCGAATGTGACGTGTGAGTCTAGTGGTGTGTCTGACCTTAGCTCTATAATGTGTTCCACTCCGACTACACCCGTAGTCTCTCCTGAGTCCCTTACAGGCCTATCTGTTCTAGCTGTTGATCCACCTGAGCCCGCCACTGAGGGCGAGGTCGAATTCACTGTCGATTGTAGTGACGCTGAGGAACTGGGCTATCCTAGTGATTTGGATGAGGATTTCTCCTTTGAGGAAGTTCCCCCTGGGATTATACCCCTTCCCCTCGACCATATTGCTGATCCGTCCCCTTTGACTGTCATTGAGCCTTCTGTTAACATTGATTTGGGTGATATTTTGACGGTGTTGGAAGAGTCCCCTTTGGACGAAGGCGTGATGTGGGATGATCATAGTTATGAGCGTTCAGAAGATAGATCTTTGATTTTATTGCCTTTACTCGAGACTCAAGCTATCTTGGAGTCTCCTCGGGATTGGATTTGTCCTACCCTCCTTCTTGATTTTGATGATGTGCCTACGTCGTGGGAAGATTTAGCTGTCGAGAGTAAGGTGTTATTGGAAGACTTGGAAGTAGCGTCTTGGATGAGTCACCTAGTCAAGGATTTATTTTTGGAAGATATTAGTGCTAAGGACCCGAGAGATGCTTCCTTGGTGTTATCTCCATCTCCAGACGGACAAAGTGATTTGGACAGTTTGTCGGGTTCGGCTATTCCTTTTTCTGAGCACGTTTCTGGCACTCATTTGAGTATAGCCTCTAGTATGTTGGAGGATTACCCTAGCAAGGGAGATAGACTTTTAGATGATGTTATTGTTGCTGAGCCGGGCATGTTACTGGTGATGCAGTCCCCGTTGCTTGTGATTAAAAATGACTTTGATTTTCACCCGGGCTCGATTTTACCGCCCCTCCCTCCGGACCCCTTGACCCGATTTGTGGACCTTTTTGGATACGAGTCTATTTTGCCGGGTCCGTGTCCTTCATTTCTTTCGACCATTTTGGCCCCTCCTTTGGGTGTAACTCGAGGAATTAGTGTTAGTAAATTGGTTGAGTCACCTGGTAGCGAGTGTTTGGCTGAGATTGAGTTAGGTGATGATACTTTTCTTGAGTTTGATAGTACGCGCCCGAAGGATTTCTCTTTGATGATTTCTCCATGGTATGATGATCCTTTTGAATTAAACCCTTCGGTTACCTTGACGCAGGTAGTTGACTTGTTAGGACACGTGCTGGTTCCTTCTAGTCTAGGATATTTTGATGCGCCCACTTATTTTGCCCCCCTGTTGGACTTACCTAGGCGGACTTATGCGGGCGAGTTACTGTTTGTCGTGTTCGGTCTCTCCATCACCTTGCGTAGACATGACTACGCTTTTCCTGGGATAGACCATTCTTTTGGAAGCCTGACGCTGGGTAAGCCCTCGCTTTGGATTGCTAGTAAATCCAAGGTTTTGGTTCCTCCGCACGTGGTACCTCCTAGACATTCCTATATACCACACCCGGTTGCTCGCATTTACCCACCCCCTTTTGTTGACCTTCATACGTACACATTCGTGGTCATAGTTGGGTACGTTGAGTTGAGTCGTTCACACGGTCGTTTGCTTCTGAGAGCGTCCAACTTTATGGTTGGGGATGTGCGAAGTTCTCTAGTTTTTCCTTATGTTCGTAGAGTGCCCGTGCCACCTGATTTACTCACGTTAGTCTACACTTTGGTTTCCCGTCTTGTTGCACACGGGTTCACCCCTCACGTTCACTATTTTCTTAAGCGCACTCTTAAATTATTTTCCAACCTAAATGCGTTTTACTTACTCGACGCTAGTGCGTATCGGAGAGCTTCCCACAGATATGTGGATGATTTGGATTTGGCTGATCTCACCCCTGAAGGGATGCCCTCGGGCGCCTTAGAAATTTTAACGAATCAAGTCAATCCATTGCGAATATTTTTGGAGGTTGGTGACCTTGCATCTCTTGTGGTATTTTTCACTGATTGGGGCATAGCTCCTGTTTTCATTGTGTCATATTTTACAATTCATGCTTATATGCAACTTGATATGTCTACCTTCCCATTTTATTTTTCCACTGTCTATTCTATTGGGTTGGGTGGTGAGAGTTTCCCAGGATCGTTCTCTTTCTTGGTCTCCATCGGAGGTATGTTGGTTGATGTTGTGGAAGCTTTGTTTCCTTCTTTGGCTAATGCATTTATGAGGTCCCCCCAAGACCACCTTTTGCCCTGCAGGTTCTTCTTCCCCGTCGACGCTCTTCCTGGTGTGTACACACAGGTCTACTCATCGGTGATGAGTATTTTTGAGAGGGGGAGGATTGATGGAGCAGACTACCCCCGGCGTGTTGATTTGGAGCGTCCTCCCCTGGACGACTTCGGTGATCCAGTGCTTGTTGATGAAGACCCGCTTCCGGATGATTACGGCGACCCGGTAGATATTGTTGCGGGCACTCTCTTGATTTGTGGCGTTGCTCGCCGTCACTTGTTGTTCGATGACCATGATGATCGTTGCCGCAAGCTTGAAGGTTGGAACTCGGCCGCAACATCCACCGCCATCGCCGCGTTAAAATCTTCGTCGCTTCTACGATCAAATTTATAATTATGTTGTTTAATTTAGTCATTTAATTTCAGCATGGTTATTTTGTTCATGTGGCCTATATTTAGCCACTTTGGTGTGCACTTAGTGATGCATGCCACCCCTACGCGATGCTAGAAATGAAAATAACAAAACTGAAAGCCTAAAGGGAATTTGAGCGAACACCAAACGAGCATCTAAAATAACCTAAGAGGCATTTCAACGAACACGTGGTGCGCGTGCAAAGTTGGAAATTTCGGCAGCATTTCGTTTGTAATTGCGCGATCTCACAAATGGGAAGTTTCCACACAAACCTGCATGAACATACACATCCACTAATAGCATATCCTAACCATACATCTAACATCGCAACACATCATTTCCATCCACAACGAGGGCGCTCCGGACTAAAGCTTCGATTCGGAAAATAGTCCAAGCTACAACCCTCAAAACAAAATCACACGAGGATATACCAAATCCTCTTGATCCGCTCGAAACCAAAGGCTAAACAAACCCCGGCTTGCAAACGTCCAAGGGGACCTATCCTTACGGAAATCTTCATGAAAATCGGATATGAACACAATAACAATTTCAGATTTTCATATGCAAATTAATTCAACATTTAGGATAAAATATGAAATCCAAGGTCTCCAATACACTCACAAATGCAAGATGAAATCACACAATGTTTAGTGGATAGGAAATCGTTACCCAAATCAGAAATTGGGGAGGAGATGAGGAGGGGAGGAGCAAGATAACGGTGGAAGAGTCGCACTTCCACGGGTCACCGGAGTCGCACCGGATGAGGAAGAACCGAGCTGCCTTCTTCGGAGTCACACCGGAGGAGGATGGAGGTCGCCGGAGCAGCCGCATGACAGCCCAAGGGGCGGTGGAGGCAGCAGGTCGGCGAGCTTCCTGGTCGGGTGCGGGTATCGGCCAGGCCGAGAGAAATCGGGAAAGGAGGGGGGGCGGCTGTAGGAGACCGAACACTTAGATAGGGTTTATTTTTTTTTCTTCTTCAATTCTATCCCTCTCCCACTCCACACACATATATATATATATATAATTTATTACACCACTCCATCACCCTCCATCTCAACCAAAATAAATCCTAGCCTCTTAAAATATTCGTTTTAACAAAACTAAAAACACATAATAAAACTTATAATTTTAGGACCTAAAATTATAAGTCTAATAACTTTTAAAATGAAAATTAAGATTATGAGTATAATATTATTTCAACGATGAAATAACATTATATTCATAACGAAGAGACGAAATGTCGCGGCGGTGGCGGCGACGGTTGCGGTGGCGGTTGCGGTGACGGTTGCGGCAACGACCATTGCGGCGACGTTTGCGGCAACGACCATCAAAGTCCGTGAACATGTAGCGGCGGCGATCAAGATGGAGATCCAAGTCGGCACGGGCAAATGGCGGGGCATCCTCACCATCAATCCTCCCCCGCTCAAAATCACTCATCACCGATGAGTGGCCATGGAGGGAATAGTAGGAGGCAGCAACATCCACCAGTAGCGTAGCAGGAGCGGACATCCACGGGGTAGGACAAGCAGTGCGGGCATCCACAATAGAACATAACCTGTCAAGGCCAAGCACAGCAGGAAACCTCATAGGTGCGTCAGCATAAAGAAAAACATCACAGATCTTACCATCCAATGCGAGAACCGGTAAACCCAAATGGAAGAGCGACACGGGAAAAATCTCACCTCTCAACCCACGAGAATTTGAAGTGGAAGAGAGAAACTTCGGAGAAAGCCGCTCATATGGAGACCAGATTTGCAAAATTAAATCCGAAAAATTGAAATGCGGTGAAAAACCGATTGCATCGTAAAAATCCAAAGAAATTGCATTAAACCCAAAATTCTTGAAAATCTCGAAAGGATCGGCGCTCCAATGTAATACTTTTGTTACGGAACCCGAAGGTATCCACTCGAGGGCTAACCAGACTAAATTAGAATCAACAATTCCGCAGTCAGAAGCTCTCGAAGGTGAACGGGCGTGAAAGTCATGCAACTCATAGACACTGGCATAAGGCGATGATATGTTTACATGCAGTTCGTACCAGGAGGGACGAAAGATAGGTGCAAATTGATTTGGCGGGTAACAATGTCGTGAGAACACCAAATCAATAGGCACAGTCGCCGTGAAATCATACGCAGTCGCAAAAGAAAACATGCCCGCCGGCGGATATTCACTAATACACAGCTCACTAGACATCTCAAGCGGAGGGGCTAATAACGACGATTTAACTACGCGGATTGGACTAAATAAAATCAAGTAGCGACCTAACAAGTCCGCTAACCGATCCAAAAGGACGGGTCCCTCGCAAGGTAAATCTTTCCACTCAGTAGGTATATCATAACTTCGTAGACTATGGCTAGC
Source organism: Platanthera zijinensis (assembly GCA_039513925.1). Lineage (NCBI taxonomy): Eukaryota > Viridiplantae > Streptophyta > Magnoliopsida > Asparagales > Orchidaceae > Platanthera > Platanthera zijinensis. The sequence goes on along the minus strand of CM077085.1, from coordinate 103,940,932 downwards.
GGATCCGCGTCCTAAAATGATATCAAATATATGCACACAAGCAGGAGGGAGGGTCGGTAAAATCGAGCCCGAGACTAAATCCAAATCCAAATGAATCTCACACAACGGTGACTCAATCAAGGGACACTCATCCGGGATACTCACGTCCGGGAAAACATCAGAACAATCGTCCAAGGATACCCTGCCCTCAGGAGGAAACTCATCCAAAATAATAATTGATAAATCCTCAATCTTTGGCTCCACAGATAGCTCAGATTTAATTTCGGAAAAATCAGATCGAGTCTCACTCGACATAGGGATCGTAGACTCGAGAGGGTACTCAATAGTAGGGTGAACTGAAACATCACTAACAAGACACGTAGTGGCTAAAGGGGTACTCTCATAAGTCAAAGCCTCATCAACATCCCAAAAATCATCATCCAAGTCGCTAGGATATCCAGTCTCCACATCGTCAGATAAATCGGCAGAATCATCGGGCGCTATGGAACATGCCAGGATACTCTCATCTAACTGGACATCCTCAACAAAATCAGAAGATACCACATCAACGTCCAGATCAGGATCAGCAGCAATCTCAGGGGTAGTCTGGGGTGGTTCCGAAGTGGAGACTAACATAGCTGAAGCCCTAGGCTTGGTGGGGCATGTCACGGCGTAGTGGCCAGTCACACCACAAGCATAACATAAAGCCTTCTCCTTGGCAACCTTAACTGGATTCCTATGCCTAACCTTCGACTGGATAACATCCCTAGTCGTGATAACAATAGAAGGCGGAACAGGGGACCTAAGATACTCTGGTTCCCGCATGGCAGGTGTAGGTGTGCTCAAAATGGTAGGATCCTTTTGGGGCAAGGATCTAACGCGAGGCCAATCATCACTCCTATAATCAGAAAGCGGTCTAGTGTCCCGGCGGGGAGAAATAAAATTATGAGACGTCCTAGTACGAGAGTACGGGGGAACGTGCTTGTTCGATATAGGCAAAATTTTAGGCGGCGCTACACTCGGATAACCAGAAGACTGAGAACGGCAGTATGAGGGATAATACTCATCCGTTAACAAATTCTTCATAAGTTGCCAACCTACAAGTGAGCCAACGAAGGACGGCCCAAAACGTCTCTCCTCATTGACCCAGAATGTCAGGGCTCGACCAGATAATTGCAATCTCGCAACGGGAATCCGGTGGGGGTCCACGAGACGATATTGCTCAAAGTAAACTTCCATGTCATCTACCCAACGTAAGAAAACCCGCGGTTCACCTAACCCATCGTAAGTCGGAGCAGAAATTCTAACAGACCTAGAAGTGCGTGATGGTGGTGTCGTGATCGCTTGACTAACCGTACTTGAAGGAACATGGGTCCTAAGCGGTTGCCTAGGGGCATTAAGATGCGGTGTCGGAAGCCGACCACCAAGTTGTGCTAACATATCTATTATGTCATCACATTGGCGAGTCATCTCCTTGCGAAGGGCACCAATCAGGGAACATGGGGGAAGGGGACTCCCAACGCGTGCCATGACAGACTAACGGAAAAAAAGGACTCAAATTAGGAAAACACTTAAAACTTTTTTTTGTTTGTTTTTATATAACTAAAAATAAATTTTTTTTTAAAACGAACGAAACGTACCTAAGTGCAAGTGGGGGTAGCGTGGTTCGAGCGGATCGTTGTCAAGTTGAGAAATTGACAAACCTGGCTCTGATACCAAATTGATGCAGGCCACCCCTACGCGATGCTAGAAATGAAAATAACAAAACTGAAAGCCTAAGGGGAATTTGAGCGAACACCAAACGAGCATCTAAAATAACCTAAGAGGAATTTCAACGAACACGTGGTGCGCGTGCAAAGTTGGAAATTTCGGCAGCATTTCGTTTGTAATTGCGCGATCTCACAAATGGGAAGTTTCCACCCAAACCTGCATGAACATACACATCCACTAATAGCATATCCTAACCATACATCTAACATCGCAACACATCATTTCCATCCACAACGAGGGCGCTCCGGACTAAAGCTTCGATTCGGAAAATAGTCCAAGCTACAACCCTCAAAACAAAATCACACGAGGATATACCAAATCCTCTTGATCCGCTCGAAACCAAAGGCTAAACAAACCCCGGCTTGCAAACGTCCAAGGGGACCTATCCTTACGGAAATCTTCGCGAAAATCGGATATGAACACAATAACAATTTCAGATTTTCATATGCAAATTAATTCAACATTTAGGATAAAATATGAAATCCAAGGTCTACAATACACTCACAAATGCAAGATGAAATCACACAATGTTTAGGGGATAGGAAATCGTTACCCAAATCAGAAATTGGGGAGGAGATGAGGAGGGGAGGAGCAAGATAACGGTGGAAGAGTCGCACTTCCACGGGTCACCGGAGTCGCACCGGATGAGGAAGAACCGAGCCGCCTTCTTCGGAGTCACACCGGAGGAGGATGGAGGTCGCCGGAGCAGCCGCAGGACAGCCCAAGGGGCGGTGGAGGCAGTAGGTCGGCGGGCTTCCTGGTCGGGTGCGGGTATCGGCCAGGCCGAGAGAAATCGGGAAAGGAGGGGGGGCGGCTGCAGGAGACCGAACACTTAGATAGGGTTTATTTTTTTTTCTTCTTCAATTCTATCCCTCTCCCACTCCACACACATATATATATATATATATAATTTATTACACCACTCCATCACCCTCCATCTCAACCAAAATAAATCCTAGCCTCTTAAAATATTCGTTTTAACAAAACTAAAAACACATAATAAAACTTATAATTTTAGGACCTAAAATTATAAGTCTAATAACTTTTAAAATGAAAATTAAGATTATGAGTATAATATTATTTCAACGATGAAATAACATTATATTCATAACGAAGAGACGAAATGTCGCGGCGGTGGCGGCGACGGTTGCGGTGGCGGTTGCGGTGACGGTAGCGGTAACGACCATTGCGGCGACGTTTGCGGCAACGACCATCAAAGTCCGTGAACATGTAGCGGCGGCGATCAAGATGGAGATCCAAGTCGGCACGGGCAAATGGCGGGGCATCCTCACCATCACTTAGCCTATTTTCTTGTAAAGCCTATAAAAGGCTAACCCTTGCTTTATTTTGGTAGAATGAATAGAAATCAAAACCTAATTTCAGATTTATTGAAATCTCCTCCTCCCTTCTTCTTGTGGCTGCCCACTTCTCCTCTCCTTCCCCCTTAGGCCGCCGGCCTCCCTCCTCCCTCTCTTCCCTCCAACATCTTGGCCAAGCTAGGCCGACCACCTCCCTCCTCCCCCATCTAGCCGTCGAACACCCCTCTCCCTCTCCCACTTGTGGCCGCCCAACTCCTCTCTCCCCTCCAACCTTTCGGCCAAGCTAGGCCGACCACCTCTCCTCCCCTCTAGCCTCTCTCCCTACCACATATTCTCTCCACCATATTTCATATCCCTTTTTTCTTGAACGCACCTTCCGTTATTTGGGCGGCACCATCTCCGGCGTGATCCGAAGAAGGCGATTGGTTTTCCTCCTACCGGTGTGGCTTTGGTGGAACCGGAACCGGAACGATCCCTACAACCTCGTCGACATCCGAGAGGGGGTAACGAATATTTCTTCACAAACCTAGTGATTTCCCTCTTGATATATATTGTGGCTACGACATTTTGTGTGATCTGTGACGCATGATTTTCGTGACTTATATTTCTTTGATTTGCTTGCGTATTTTCGATCTTCATTTACGTTCGTGAGGCTTGGCGGCCCTCGTTCATTTTGTTGGGAGAGAACCACCCTTTTCCGAATCATTTATTTTCGGTGGATTCTCTTTTGGTACAACTACGCTCGATCGAACCGTGTGGGTTCCTTGCGCTTGAGAGGACCCTGGCCTATAGCCTTGGTATCATCTTGAAGGGCTTTGCGACCCATCGTAATAACCTAACCACTAATATCCGGATCTACATGTAGCTGCGTTTCACATGTGCTTGAGTCATCGGAGAGAGTCTCGCCTAGTCTCGTCATTTCCCGTAACGCCAAAAGGACTAGCCTACATCATATGGGGGCTCCTATCGAGAGAACGAAGCTTGTAACATCCCATGAGAGTTGAAAGATTTCATCTCTACGTCCCTTTTGCTACGTAGGTCTGAAAGGGATAGTCAATTCTAAGACTAATTCGTCCAAATTACAAGGCATACACCCCAATAAACAAAAGATTAGCCCCTATTCTTGAAATTTGGGTCCTTTTGGTTTAAAACAGGAAAGAAAATTGATTGTCCGAAGGGGTTGTGAGGTATACCTGACTGAAAAAGTTCCGGATACTTCAGTCACATCAAGTCCTGTGGCTCCCATGTATGCTCCTCCTGCCCATGATTGTTCCACAGAACCTTGACTAACGGAACCTTCTTCCGTCGCAAGCCCCGCACTGCCGTGTCATCGATCCTGATAGGCTCCAAGTTGACTAACCCATCCGAGGCCATTGGGCCGTCTGCTGTGGAAATAAGCTGTTCAGGGCATAACAGAGCCCTCCGTAGTAAGAAGACGTGTAAGATGTCATGCAATCCTACTAACTCCGGCGGTAGCTCCAGTCTATAGGCTAAGGGGTCGATCCGCTCCAGGATCCTGTAAGGCCCCATATATCTCGGACTGAGCTTCTTCCGCCCGCGAACCCGCGAGACTCCGTGCATCGGCTGTAACATCCCATTTCCGGCTAGACCCCTAGGAGTCGGTTGGTCGTGATGGAACCCTAGGAAGCCCAAAAACCGAAATAAATCGACCAGGATTTCGGGTCACGGGTTGGTCACGCCCGTGACCGACCCGTCACGCCCGTGAACTGGGGCGTGACTCATTCGACGATCGTCGATCTCATGGAGACGATCGTCGGGCGCAGAATTTTCAACCTGGCCCTGTCACGCCCGTGACCTAGGAGTCACGCCCGTGACCAAGGGCGTGACCCCTTCGGCGATCGTCGATCTCAGCGCGACGATCGCCGAGCGCGGAAATTACCTCGTGACCCTGTCACGCCCGAGACCCGCAATGTCACGCCCGTGACATAGGGCGTGACCATGATCGACGATCGTCGATTTCAGCTCGACGGTCGTCGACCCAGATTTGGTCACACGGCCTGTCACGCCCGTGACCCCCAATGTCACGCCCGTGACATAGGGCGTGACCATATTCGACGATCGTCGATTCCAGTTCGACGGTCGTCGACCCAGAAATGACCACTGGACCTGTCACGCCCGTGACCCAGCTGTCACGCCCGTGACCACCCTTCGACGATCGTCGATCTCAGTTCGACGATCGTCGAACCCAGAACTGGCTAACCGGGTCTGTCACGCCCGTGACCTATGTGTCACGCCCGTGACCAAGGCCAAAATGACAGCCAGGTAGGAAATTTCGGTAACCGACGCCCTAATAAATTCTGACTATGGGAATGAAAATCAAGAGTATTTATGGGACGTTCCCTACTTTAATTATGTTAATAATTAAGGAAAAGTGGGTCAAATAAGAAATCGCCACCTGGCAACACCTCTTCATCTCCAACGTTTCAACTGCCATACGCCATAACCGAAATGTCATTAAGGGATTATTAATGGCCGCCAACGTTTCATCTTTTCCCTCCCCATTTGCTGATCTATAAAAGACTCCTAAGAGCAAGAGGAAAAGGTTACACTCCCTCAAACCGTTTCAGACTTTCCCCTTGCTGTTGAAGAATTTCCGACGACGCCATCACCGCGCCATGACAGTCCAACGTCCGTCTCGCCGTCAAACTATGAATAAGGTCCTCCTCTACTCTTTCTTCTATGGATAGATCTTAGAAATCATTAGGAGAGATATTGGGCTCAAAAGAGCCGGATCGGGTGAGCGTTTCCATGCTTTTCCGATATTTGCATGGTGGCGGGTTCGCCGGAAACCGCCTCTCCGGCGGCCGTGCCGCCGCCCGATGATAGCACTCGCCTCAACGGAGGTGGTGGTGGTGGTGGCCGGCCAGGGAGATGGCTGGATGACCGGGAAATAGCTTTGGAAAAGCTACAGGAAAAATGAATTTTCAGGCTTCTGGTTTCGGGCTGTTGAAGAAGATGAACAGTGCCATGAGAATTAAATTCTATTTTTAAAGCAATTTCTGAATGAAAATACCTGTCACCTTAGATAATTTTGGAAAAATACCTAAAGCTCCTACAGGAAAAATGATCAACATAGAAAATGTAGCCCTTGACGTCTTCTTTAATTCAAAATTGATTTCACTCGATTTGGAGTCCTGGATAGACCACAACACCCTTTTTGGTGAGGTCTATCCAGAGGGCTGCCTTGACCTTAGAAAAATTCCCCACTCCAATCAAGTCATCCAAATGACTTGAAATTTGGGGTGTGGTCTAATCCTACCTATATCTAGGTGTTATCCAAAAATGAGAATTTTTGGAGAATATATTTCTATAGTTTTTAGAAACATTCAATAATCCTAGCCGAATTTAATTAGATAGTTAAATAATTTCCAAACCCTCCCAAATTTTGGTGAGTGGTCCCTGGGTTCACCATAAGATTCTGTATAATTTTTCATCTCATTTGGAGATGGTTTGGATTAGAAATGAACAAACCTAAGTTTTGCCCTAATAAGAGGTCTTAGGTTAAAAGTGCACTTTTGAAGTTTGAGTGGTGAGATCACCTCAACAGAGGCTGAGATTTTTACCACTGGCTAGTAATATTCTCTAGCACCCCCCTCATGGAGTTTGAGGTGGATCGGGGTAAGTTTGCCCTAAGGCCGAAGGCCCAACCCTAAGGATGGATCTTGGGGGTTTGTGAAGGTCATGTGGTCAAATGACCTCGGATTGACCCGAGATTGGGTGATGAGAACCATAGGGCTAATATTGTTCTCTGGATGAAATCTTAGTAGATTTGGAGATCGTTGGAATATCTAAAAATCTAACCCTAGTTTAGGACGCAAAACTTGTAGAGATAGGAAATGACACCAAATCACATTAAAAAGTGATGAGAAATGGGTAGAGTTGATTATAGGGGTAGTACAAGCTCTGGATATTTTTCTATGAATTTTATGATCACTATTTTGGGTACTTCCTTAATGATTTAGTAGTTGTATGATTTGCTTAGAAAATTTATTATGGAGTACAAACTTCCTGGAAATTGATGAAATTTAGGCAGAGAACCTTTATTATGATTTTAAAACTCTGTTAATTTTTATGAGATTTTTAGAAGCTTAATTCTAAGGCTTGCTTCATTAAGTATTATTTATCATGGATATTGGATTAAATCTGTTTTAGTGCTTAGCAAGCTGGTAAAATTTTGATTCTTTGCACAATGATCTTTTCTATATCATACTATTAGTCAGTAATTTTTCTATAATTTTATGATGAGTAATTTCAGTACTTCCTTCTTTAAAAGGGAATAATGAGATTATAATGGATAAATTAATTAGAGGCTATATACCTTTTGTAAAATCCTGCAAATTAGTATTTGATGATACCTTACAGTTATTTAGTGATCACAATTTTTGGGTGGCCATAACTTAAGAATATCATGTAGTTCATGTTAAAAATTACCCATGGCCAATCTTTGGGAAAATTAAATAAATATCGGATTAATTAGGAAAATTATAAGTTTCTGGATTTAGACAAATTATGATATGGTAGACCTCCAGTAAATATTATAGGAGATTTGGAAGATAATTTGGTGTACCTCCCCTTGTGTACCTCATATAGCATTAGGATGGTCTGCACTTAGTAAAACCACGGAATTCTGATAATCGATGGTTGGTAGGGCAAGTTAAGATTGAGATCATTATTAGAAGTCAGGATAAGTAGAATGTGGGACTGGTTAGGGTAAGGGAGTACGGGGACGACGAAAGATCGTCCGTCCCGGGAAGAAGAGGAAGAGTCTTAATATTCTAGGGTTAGAACTAAAGCAACTAAAAGGGGATTGGGTAAAGGGTAGACAACCAATAATAATAAGTGCCTTGCGAAAGGGAATTTCAGGCCGTAATGCACCGTCTTGGTTCCTAGTGCCCCTTGAGAGCCCTTCACGGGGTATACCGGGGGCAGTCCTGGGCTAACGTAAACCATGAGAGTAATAAAAATTAAAAGAGCAACTAGTATAACTAGGATTGCACACACTCACTCCCCGGTAGCTAGGAAAGTAGAACTATAGGATTACTTGCCATCAGACAGTAGCTCTGAAGGTAGATGCACGGACAGTACTGTCCGGGGGGCCGCGGGCTCGAGGGTTGGAGTACGGGGAAAAGTGGTGGGTCATCGGTACTAGGCGATCGATCACACCGACAGCGGTACGATGACTCGGCGAAAAGTCTGGAGGGTACATCCAGCAGCAGTACGCGGATACTCTAGGTTGTGTTCTTCTAGGGGCGTACGGAAGGGTTAGGCCTGGTAGTGTGGTTACCCACCTAGGAGTGGGGGGCCCGACCCACTGTCTCCGTTTGCCACTACGGAGGTTCCTGGGAGTGAAGCTAGCTGCCCAAACAGGGGGAACTAAAGGTCTGTGCGCATAGAGTCGTGTGCGTGAGTTGCACTTGCATGAATCATGGCATAGCATATCACTACACTCATATTTGCATACAACCGACACCCCAACGTATAAATCGGTATGGGACTTTTTATACGATGGGAGCTTTGCAGAAGATCCCTTAACTTATAAGTTTGTATGTGCATTCATATAAGTTAAGGTTACATACTTATTTACTTGTTGTTTACTTACTGTTTTCTAGCTGCCCCTTTTAAATAAATTGCTACTTATTAATTGTTCTACCTATTACAACATTTATACTGTTCACCATTATAACTTGCTAGCATAGGTCCGCTGTCACCTGTTTGTTTGGTTTAATCTCCACCTTCATGTCCTTCCCTTTCTTCCTCTCCGCTCGTTACCTAGGAGCCATGGGGGAAGGGGTAGGGGATGATAGGGCTTAGTCTTTATGACTAACGGTTTTCGAACCACAACATTTTAGGTGTACCATTTGGAAGTGTCACGGCTTTTGCAGTTCCTGACAGAGTCGACCCCGCGACCGTGTTACCATTGTCACCAGCCGGGACATACACGGGTTGAATGCCCCTTGATGGGTGGGACTCCACCAACTCAGCAACCAGGAGGCCGAAGACGTAGACGTAGACGTGGATCGCGAGGCGGCGACGGCAGGCCGAAAAGGAAGAAGCACCCAGAGATGCAGCAACAGCGGAGTACAGAGTCGGTGGAGATGGGCCAGTCCAGCTTGGGTGCTCTCAGTTCAGTGACAGTTTCGGTGACTCTTAGTTTTAGCTTTGCTTCCGCGAGTGGCTTGTAGTGAGGATTACATGTACCAGGCATAAGCCTGTAGTTTCAGTACTCTGATATATTGTGGACACTCCCTTCGTGGAGATTTAATTACATACATGTGATTATTGTGGACTTGCTCTTACTTTATTATGCTACTATTTTGCGATCGAAAAGGGCCGGCAGTATTGGCGTTTTGCAGTGGCAACCTTCTCGTGAGTCGGTGTCACCGCAAAACGGCAATTCTGGGCTAAGACCCCGGTGGTTGAAAAAGAAAAAAAAAAGGGGATTTGTAACATCCCATTTCCGGCTAGACCCCTAGGAGTCGGTTGGTCGTGATGGAACCCTAGGAAGCCCAAAAACCGAAATAAATCGACCAGGATTTCGGGTCACAGGTTGGTCACGCCCGTGACCGACCCGTCACGCCCGTGACCTGGGGCGTGACTCATTCGACGATCGTCGATCTCATGGAGACGATCGTCGGGCGCAGAATTTTCAACCTGGCCCTGTCACGCCCGTGACCCAGGAGTCACGCCCGTGACCAAGGGCGTGACCCCTTCGGCGATCGTCGATCTCAGCGCGACGATCGCCGAGCGCGGAAATTACCTCGTGACCCTGTCACGCCCGTGACCCGCAATGTCACGCCCGTGACATAGGGCGTGACCATGATCGACGATCGTCGATTTCAGCTCGACGGTCGTCGACCCAGATTTGGTCACACGGCCTGTCACGCCCGTGACCCCCAATGTCACGCCCGTGACATAGGGCGTGACCATGTTCGACGATCGTCGATTCCAGTTCGACGGTCGTCGACCCAGAAATGACCACCGGACCTGTCACGCCCGTGACCCAGCTGTCACGCCCGTGACCACCCTTCGACGATCGTCGATCTCAGTTCGACGATCGTCGAACCCAGAACTGGCTAACCGGGTCTGTCACGCCCGTGACCTATGTGTCACGCCCGTGACCAAGGCCAAAATGACAGCCAGGTAGGAAATTTCGGTAACCGACGCCCTAATAAATTCTGACTATGGGAATGAAAATCAAGAGTATTTATGGGACGTTCCCTACTTTAATTATGTTAATAATTAAGGAAAAGTGGGTCAAATAAGAAATCGCCACCTGGCAACACCTCTTCATCTCCAACGTTTCAACTGCCATACGCCATAACCGAAATGTCATTAAGGGATTATTAATGGCCGCCAACGTTTCATCTTTTCCCCTCCCCATTTGCTGATCTATAAAAGACTCCTAAGAGCAAGAGGAAAAGGTTACACTCCCTCAAACCGTTTCAGACTTTCCCCTTGCTGTTGAAGAATTTCCGACGACGCCATCACCGCGCCATGACAGTCCAACGTCCGTCTCGCCGTCAAACTATGAATAAGGTCCTCCTCTACTCTTTCTTCTATGGATAGATCTTAGAAATCATTAGGAGAGATATTGGGCTCAAAAGAGCCGGATCGGGTGAGCGTTTCCATGCTTTTCCGAAATTTGCATGGTGGCGGGTTCGCCGGAAACCGCCTCTCCGGCGGCCGTGCCGCCGCCCGACGATATCACTCGCCTCAACGGAGGTGGTGGTGGTGGTGGCCGGCCAGGGAGATGGCTGGATGACCGGGAAATAGCTTTGGAAAAGCTACAGGAAAAATGAATTTTCAGGCTTCTGGTTTCGGGCTGTTGAAGAAGATGAACAGTGCCATGAGAATTAAATTCTATTTTTAAAGCAATTTCTGAATGAAAATACCTGTCACCTTAGATAATTTGGGAAAAATAACTAAAGGCTCCTACAGGAAAAATGATCAACATGAAAAATGTAGCTCTTGACGTCTTCTTTAATTCAAAATTGATTTCACTCAATTTGGAGTCCTGGATAGACCACAGCACCCTTTTTGGTGAGGTCTATCCAGAGGGCTGCCTTGACCTTAGAAAAATTCCCCACTCCAATCCAGTCATCCAAATGACTTGAAATTTGGGGTGTGGTCTAATCCTACCTATATCTAGGTGTTATCCAAAAATGAGAATTTTTGGAGAATATATTTCTATAGTTTTTAGAAACATTCAATAATCCTAGCCGAATTTAATTATATAGATAAATAATTTCCAAACCCTCCCAAATTTTGGTGAGTGGTCCCTGGGTTCACCATAAGATTCTGTATAATTTTTCATCTCATTTGGAGATGGTTTGGATTAGAAATGAACAAACCTAAGTTTTGCCCTAATAAGAGGTCTTAGGTTAAAAGTGCACTTTTGAAGTTTGAGTGGTGAGATCACCTCAACAGAGGCTGAGATTTTTACCACTGGCTAGTAATATTCTCTAGCACCCCCTCATGGAGTTTGAGGTGGATCGGGGTAAGTTTGCCCTAAGGCCCAAGGCCCAACCCTAAGGATGGATCTTGGGGGTTTGTGAAGGTCATGTGGTCAAATGACCTCGGATTGACCCGAGATTGGGTGATGAGAACCATAGGGCTAATATTGTTCTCTGGATGAAATCTTAGTAGATTTGGAGATCGTTGGAATATCTAAAAATCTAACCCTAGTTTAGGGCGCAAAACTTGTAGAGATTGGAAATGACACCAAATCACATTAAAAAGTGATGAGAAATGGGTAGAGTTGATTATAGGGGTAGTACAAGCTCTGCATATTTTTCTATGAATTTTATGATCACTATTTTGGGTACTTCCTTAATGATTTAGTAGTTGTATGATTTGCTTAGAAAATTTATTATGGAGTACAAACTTCCTGGAAATTGATGAAATTTAGGCAGAGAACCTTTATTATGATTTTAAAACTCTGTGAATTTTTATGGGATTTTTAGAAGCTTAATTCTAAGGCTTGCTTCATTAAGTATTATTTATCATGGATATTGGATTAAATCTGTTTTAGTGCTTAGCAAGCTGGTAAAATTATGATTCTTTGCACAATGATCTTTTCTGTATCATACTATTAGTCAGTAATTTTTCTATAATTTTATGATGAGTAATTTCAGTACTTCCTTCTTTAAAAGGGAATAATGAGATTATAATGGATAAATTAATTAGAGGCTATATACCTTTTGTAAAATCCTGCAAATTAGTATTTGATGATACCTTACAGTTATTTAGTGATCACAATTTTTGGGTGGCCATAACTTAAGAATATCATGTAGTTCATGTTAAAAATTACCTATGGCCAATCTTTGGGAAAATTAAATAAATATCAGATTAATTAGGAAAATTATAAGTTTCTGGATTTAGACAAATTATGATATGGTAGACCTCCAGTAAATATTATAGGAGATTTGGAAGATAATTTGGTGTACCTCCCCTTGTGTACCTCATATAGCATTAGGATGGTCTGCACTTAGTAAAACCACGGAATTCTGATAATCGATGGTTGGTAGGGCAAGTTAAGATTGAGATCATTATTAGAAGTCAGGATAAGTAGAATGTGGGACTGGTTAGGGTAAGGGAGTACGGGGACGACGAAAGATCGTCCGTCCCGGGAAGAAGAGGAAGAGTCTTAATATTCTAGGGTTAGAACTAAAGCAACTAAAAGGGGATTGGGTAAAGGGTAGAAAACCAATAATAATAAGTGCCTTGCGAAAGGGAATTTCGGGCCGTAATGCACCGTCTTGGTTCCTAGTGCCCCTTGAGAGCCCTTCACGGGGTATACCAGGGGCAGTCCTGGGCTAACGTAAACCATGAGAGTAATAAAAATTAAAAGAGCAACTAGTATAACTAGGATTGCACACACTCACTCCCCGGTAGCTAGGAAAGTAGAACTATAGGATTACTTGCCATCAGACAGTAGCTCTGAAGGTAGATGCACGGACAGTACTGTCCGGGGGGCCGCGGCTCGAGGGTTGGAGTACGGGGAAAAGTGGTGGGTCATCGGTACTAGGCGATCGATCACACCGACAGCGGTACGATGACTCGGCGAAAAGTCTGGAGGGTACATCCAGCAGCAGTACGCGGATACTCTAGGTTGTGTTCTTCTAGGGGCGTACGGAAGGGCTAGGCCTGGTAGTGTGGTTACCCGCCTAGGAGTGGGGGGCCCGACCCACTGTCTCCGTTTGCCACTACGGAGGTTCCTGGGAGTGAAGCTAGCTGCCCAAACAGGGGGAACTAAAGGTCTGTGCGCATAGAGTCGTGTGCGTGAGTTGCACTTGCATGAATCATGGCATAGCATATCACTATACTCATATTTGCATACAACCGACACCCCAACGTATAAATCGGTATGGGACTTTTTATACGATGGGAGCTTTGCAGAAGATCCCTTAACTTATAAGTTTGTATGGGCATTCATATAAGTTAAGGTTACATACTTATTTACTTGTTGTTTACTTACTGTTTTCTAGCTGCCCCTTTTAAATAAATTGCTACTTATTAATTGTTCTACCTATTACAACATTTATACTGTTCACCTATTATAACTTGCTAGCATAGGTCTGCTGTCACCTGTTTGTTTGGTTTAATCTCCACCTTCATATCCTTCCCTTTCTTCCTCTCCGCTCGGTACCTAGGAGCCATGGGGGAAGGGGTAGGGGATGATAGGGCTTAGTCTTTATGACTAACGGTTTTCGAACCACAACATTTTAGGTGTACCATTTGGAAGGGTCACGGCTTTTGCAGTTCCTGACAGAGTCGACCCCGCGACCGTGTTACCATTGTCACCAGCCGGGACATACACGGGTTGAATGCCCCTTGATGGGTGGGACTCCACCAGCTCAGCAACCAGGAGGCCGAAGACGTAGACGTAGACGTGGATCGCGAGGCGGCGACGGCAGGCCGAAAAGGAAGAAGCACCCAGAGATGCAGCAACAGCGGAGTACAGAGTCGGTGGAGATGGGCCAGTCCAGCTTGGGTGCTCTCAGTTCAGTGACAGTTTCGGTGACTCTTAGTTTTAGCTTTGCTTCCGCGAGTGGCTTGTAGTGAGGATTACATGTACCAGGCATAAGCCTGTAGTTTCAGTACTCTGATATATTGTGGACACTCCCTTCGTGGAGATTTAATTACATACATGTGATTATTGTGGACTTGCTCTTACTTTATTATGCTACTATTTTGCGATCGAAAAGGTCCGGCAGTATTGGCGTTTTGCAGTGGCAACCTTCTCGTGAGTCGGTGCCACCGCAAAACGGCAATTCTGGGCTAAGACCCCGGTGGTTGAAAAAGAAAAAAAAAGCGGTCTTACATCGGCCGTATCTTCAAGAAAACCCGGTCTCCCACCTGAAACTCCACCTGACGATGCCTCGCATCGTAATATTTTGGCCTGCCTGCTCTGGGCTTCCAACATCCTGTCACGAATCAATCTAATATGAGTATCTGTATCCCGCAAAAACTAAGAGCCTAGTTCCTGCGGATCCTCATCCTGAACCCATGATAGTGGGGTCCTGCACCTCCTTCCATACAACGCCTCGTATGGAGTCATGCCTATGCTAGGCGGATGGGCGTTGTTGTACGAAAACTCGACCAGTGGCAGCAATCTCTCCCAAGGCTCGCCGCGGTCCAAAATACACAGGCACAAAAGATCTTCCAGTGTACGATTGGTGCGCTCTGTCTGCCCATTGGTCTGAGGGTGAAAAGCTGTGTTAAATGTAAACCGAGAACCCAGATGGGCCTGGACTGACCTCCACTCCCTGGATGTAAACCGCCCATCCTGATCTGAAACGATAGTCTTGGGCACCCCCATGATAATGCACAAACTGCTCAATGAACCTCCATACTAATACAATAACCGAAGCGTCCTTCGCCACTGGAATGAATCAGGCCACCTTTGTTAGCCTGTCCACTATCACCCAGATCGAGTCATTCCCCGCACGGGATCGAGGTAGCCCATGTATGAAGTCCATGGCTAAATCCTCAAATTTCCACTATGGCACCGGAAGTGGTTGCAGCAAACCTGCCGAGTTCCTACACTCTGCCTTTACGAGTTGGCAGGCCTCACAATGTGTCACAAAGTACGTAATGTTCCTCTTCATACAAAGCCAGTACATCGTCCTCTTCAAATCTTTTACCATCTTGGTGATCCCCGGGTGTACCGAGTATCGGCTGCAGTGAGCTTCCGTCATAATGTCCTCTCGGATATGGCCTCCTGTCAATATGTAGACTCTGCCTCGGAATCACAGGAGACCATCCCTCAAAGAGTAATCCCCTGTAGTGCCTTCCTCCAAGGATCGGAATATCAGCTCATCTCTCTCATCCAGTATCTGCCCATCTCTGATGCTGTCCCGAATATCATCAGTAGTAACCATCGACCCCAGGTACTCCATATATAACTCCTGGTCATCCTCACACACTAGTGATATCTGCATCTCCTCGAATGCTTTAACCAACTCCAAGGCCATCAGCTGCGGGCCTACTCCTGACATACTTGCTCTCCGGCTCAGAGCATCTGCGACCACGTTCGCCTTCCCTGGATGGTAGTGCATGGTATACTGGTAGTCCTACAGAAACTCCACCCAGCGTCTCTGCCTGATGTTTAACTTATTCTTGGTGTCAACGTACTTCAGATTCTTGTGGTCAGAGAAGATATTGCAATGTACTCCGTAGAGATAGTGTCGCCAGATCTTAAGGGAAAAATGACTACCCCCATCTCCAAATCGTGAACAGGGTAGTTCTGCTCATGTTGCTTCAACTGCCGGGAGGCATAGGCTATTACGTGCCCATTCTGCATCAGAACGGCACCCATCCCCTGATAGGAAGCATCTGTGTACAGTTGGAATCCTTCCTTCCCTGACGGAAGAGCAAGGATGGGAGCCGAGGTAAGCCTGTCCTTCAGCTCCTGGAAAGTAGATTCGCATCGTGGTGTCCAAATAAAAGGGGACTCCTTCTTCATCAAAGACGTGGGAGGGAGGGCAATCTGAGAGAACCCATTTACGAACTTCCGGTAATAACCGGCAAGTCCTAAGAAACTTCTAACATCTAGGGCTAACTTTAGTGGTGGCCAATCCCGTACTGCCTGGACCTTCACCGTATCCACTGTCATACCTGCTCCACTGATGACATGGCCAAAAAAGGCCACCTCCTTTAGCCAGAACTGACACTTGCTGTATTTGGCATACATCTTATGCTCCCGCAGCTTCTCCAAGGTCAAGGCCAGATTCCTCGCATGCTCCTCCTCCGTCCTTGAATAGATAAGGATGTCATCGATGAATACGATAACAAAGACATCACGATACTCTTTGAACACCCGGTTCATCAAGGTCATAAATGCAGAGGGTGCATTCGTGAGCCCAAAAGGCATCACACTGAACTCGTACAAACCATATCTGCTGCTGACGGCCGTCTTTGTGATGTCCTCCTCCCGAATGCGAAGCTGGTAGTACCCCGACCTCAGATCCAGCATTGAGAACCAATGGGCTCCCTCCAGCTGGTCAAATAACTCGTATATCCTTGGCAAGGGATAAGTATTCAGGACTGTCAGCCTGTTCAGGGCCCGATAATCTATACACAGCCGAAGGGTTCCGTCCTTCTTCGTGACGAATAACACTGGAGCTCCCCAGGGTGAAGAGCTAGGCCGAACGAACCCGGCCTCCACTAACTCCTGAAGCTGGCTTCGAAATTCCACCAACTCCTTTGGGGACATTCGATAGGGAGCTCTAGATACTGGCTTAGCCCCCGGTACGAGCTGAATCTGAAAGTCCTTCTCTCGGTGCGGGGGTAGCCCTGGTAGCTTATCCGGAAACACGTCTGCGAAGTCCCGCACTACAGAAATGTCTGAGATGGAGTCCTTGGCCACGACCGCCTCAAAAAGGACCTGATAAACTTCTTCCCCCTGCATGTGGGCCTTAACGGCCTGCACAGACGATAATAATGTGCGGGGTGCTGGTATAATACCTTCGATGACAATGAAGGAGTTATCGTTCCTCACGGTGATCCTCTTTGCCACGCAGTCGATCTGGGCATGGTTCCAGCACAGCCAAGTCATGCCCAAGATCATATCGTAATCTGGCATCTTCAGAATCTTTGTTGGTGCATCGAATGCCTTCCCGCCGATCTGCGCTTCCATATTGTAATGAGCAGAGGTCATTATCCCTGATCCATCGGGTAGGCGCACCCTCATTATCTTCTCGGTGAATGACTCCACACCTGCCAGTCCTTTCACAAAATCCTCCGACACGAACGAGTGTGAAGGACCAGTGTCGAAGAGAGTATGAGCGTACTTGCCGCTAATGAAGACTATGCTTGCGATAACCTGCTCCGAGTTTTGGGGCTGTGTGAGGTCTAGAGCATACACCTGCTCCCTCTCTGGCCTGTGGCCTCGGTCCTGAAATCCTCGTCCTCGATCATATCCTCGTCCTCCAAACTGTCGGGAAAGTGGGGCACCCTGATGTGCTTGTGTGGGTGCTCGCCTCATAGGGAAGTTCCTCTTGATATGCCCCGGCTTATTGCACTGAAAGCATACCGGTGCCCGCTCTGCTGTCCTTGGCATCTCCAGCATCTGTAAAGGCTGGGGAGCCAATACCCCCTGACTCCTCTGCTCCTGCCCAATCTCCTGACGAGGTCGATCCCCATTCCTTCTCTCCCCAATAACCTGGCCTCGAGGATGGTCTCTACCACCTCCAATCACTGTATCATCAGCCGATCTCTTCCGTCTCTTCACTGTAAGCTGATTCGCTTCTCTCTTCTTAGCCATCTCCAGAATCCTGGCCAAACTCCCCTATTAGATGAAGAGGAGGGCCTGTCTCATGTCGTCTTGCAGCCCCTTATAAAACCTCCGGGCATAGCCAGCGTCGTCCAACTAATAAGCATCCGCATAGCAGGCCAGGTGAGTGAACTTCTGATAATACTCCACCACCGTCCTGTTCCCCTGCCTCAACCGCAGGAACCTATCCTCCAGGTCGTCCCTCACCGACAGAGGTACAAAATGTCCCAGGAGTGCTGCTCTGAACTCCTCCCAAGTAATATCAGCACAATCCATCACCGCAAAGGTTGTGTCAAGCTGAGATTTCCACCACCTCTTTCCGTGTGACTCCAGGCAGGAGACTGCCAAAGCAACTGCCTCCTCAGTGGGGAATCAAATCCCCGTAAGCGCCTCGTAAATGTTTTCCAACCATTCTTCAGTGCGTACTGCAGACTCCGTCCCCAGGTAGTATGAAGGGGAAAGTCTCCGGAAGACAGTCATCCAATTGGCCCCGGGGTTTGGCTGTGGAGTCGGGGCTTGTTGAGCTCTGAAGGCCTCCAGAATGGTCGTCAGTGTTATCCCCATCTCCGTCTGCTAGAACGGAGCTGGAGCCGGCGGAGGCAGGACCACATTC
This sequence comes from Platanthera zijinensis, assembly GCA_039513925.1. Taxonomy (NCBI): domain Eukaryota; kingdom Viridiplantae; phylum Streptophyta; class Magnoliopsida; order Asparagales; family Orchidaceae; genus Platanthera; species Platanthera zijinensis. The sequence goes on along the minus strand of CM077085.1, from coordinate 103,922,454 downwards.
GGAGCCTGAGGTGTCCCCTGCTATGATGTAGGGTTCGTCGCATGCTATAAGGAAAAATTCTACTTGTTAGAGGACGCATGAATGGAATATAAGAAAGGGTAGGATGGACTTTCACATGTAATTTCCCTTATAGGCACACCACTACTTCCGCTGCTAGTTTGTCCACAAACTAAGCTCGCACGGGGGTGGCCCAAGGTTTTGTGGAGTACTTCTCTTTCGATCGAGGTCTCCTCTGATACCACTTGTAAGACCCCTTTTTTTTTCTTTTTCGAACACCGGGGTCTTAGCCCAGAATTGCCACTTTGCGGTGGCTCCGACTCACGGGAGAGCGCCACTACAAAATGCCAATTCTGCCGGCCCTTTTTGATCACAAAGAGAGAGAAGTAAGTATAAATAAAATGTAAATAGGTCCACAAAAACACACATATAAAATGAAATCACATCCAGTCCATAAGTAATATCAAATAAAAGTACTGCAAAGATCAGTTCAGATGAAATATAAATAAACAGGCTCGAGCCCGGTACATCAGAGTCCTCACTACAAATCACTCATCGCGAAAGCTATAAAAATACTAATCACTCACGGAGCTGGATAAAGGTGCACCGGTGCTAGACTTGCCCACCTCCATGCGCACCGTACTCCGCTGGTGCTAGTCCCTGGACTGCTGGTCCCTGTATCCCATCCAGAGCTCCTGTAATGTTGTGGTTCGAAAACCATTAGTCATAAAGAAAAAACCCTATCTTCCCCTACCCCTCCCCCCACGTCTCCTAAGCACCGAGCGGAGAGGAGGAAAGGGAAGCTTCAAAGGTGGAGAGTAATCAAGCAGATGACAATGGAGATAATCTAACAACTATCATGGTGTATAAACAACTATCTAGAATAAAGTACATCTTGCAATTCTACGGTAATGAGCAATAAGGTAGACATGTGGTTATTAGTATAATAAAAGAAGGCAAGTAGAACAAGTAAGTTAGTAAGCAACCTTAAGTAAGTAAATAAGTAATAACCTTAACTTATATGAATGCCCATACAAACATATAAGTTAAGGGGTCTTTTGCAAGGCTCCAATCATATAAAAAGTCTCATACTGATTTATACGTTGGGGTGTCGGTTGTATGCAAATATGAGTGTAGTGATATGCTATGCCATGATTCATGCAAGTGCAACTCACACACACGACTCTATGTGCACAGACCTTTAGTTCCCCCTGTTCGGGCAGCCAGCTTTACTTCCAGGAACCTCCGTAGTGGCAAACAAAGACAGTGGGTCGGCCCCCCTACTCCTAGGCGAGTATCCATACTACTGGGCCTAGCCGTTCTGTACGCCCCTAGAAGAACACAATCTAGAGTATCCGCGTACTTGTGCTGGCTATATCCACCAGAATTTCTTTGGCTAAGTGTCCCACACCACCGATTCAACGTACCGATGTCGGTGTTAATGACAATCAAATACCGAAGACCCACCACCTTTATTCTGTATTCAAACCCTCGAGCCCTTGGCTCCCCGGACTGTCCCGTCCGTGCATCTACCTTCCTAGCTACCGTCTGAATGTCAACCAAACCAACTTATTCTACATCCCTAGCTACCAGGGTGTGAGAATGTGCAACCCTAGATATTCTAGTTGCTCTTTAAATTTATTATTCCTACGGTTTACGTTAGCCCAGGACTGCCCCCGGTATTCCCCGTGAAGGGCTCTCAAAGAGCACTAGGAACTATGATGGTAGCTGAAGCCCACCGTTCCCTTTCGCAAGGCACTTATTATTATTGGTTAATTTCCATTACCCATTCCCTTTTTTATATTACGGTAGACTAAACCTAAGGTGATTTTGACCTTTCACTCTACGGGGAAGACGATCTTTCGTCGAACACAAGCACCACCTAACACTAACCAACTCACATCTCACTACTCAACCTAAACTTCTATGATGACACATCCACATCTACAAAATCCAGCAAGATGACTAACTCCAACTATGCCAAATCATTTCCTAATGATATTTCAACAACTTACTAAATGCAGACCAACAGATACCTTATGGTGTTCATGATAGGAGGTCCGTCGAGTTTTCATCCAAAAGTCCTAAACTATTTACCGGGGACCTATCATGACATAAACAGCCTAAATGCAGAGAATTAAAATTTTCTTATTTAATCTGATAATTAAATAATTTCTTAAAAGGATCCAAAGACTATCACTTGAACATGAGGTATACTTTTCCAACATGTTTACAGCTTCATAAATTCATGATAAATATTAGGGTATCTGAAAACTACAAATCCAAAGTTTGATAATTTTTTGCTAATATCTGGGGGCCTTAAAACTATTTTAGCAATATTTTCTATCTTCCATGATTTCTGAATCAACTACAGAAAATTGTCATCCAAAATTATGAATTAATTTCATTACACTAATACCATCTTACAAATATCGCTGGCTAGGTTTCATAATTGTTCACTGGACATAAAATTCTAGGTAAATCAAATACTAAAATCTTAAATTGACATGCTCGTGAATCAAGTACTGTAAATATACTTCTAAAAATCCTGAATAAATTCCTATAAGTAAACATCCTTTTATTAATATCAGTGGCCAAGTTTCACATTTTTAAAAGGTATATTTATCTCTAACATATTTATTCACCAAAATTGACCTTTATGAAATTAGTTAAGGCAGTATAAAATAAAGTCCACTAAAATTAATAATAAAGTTCAGAGACATTCATTTAGGTCTAAAACCTCTACTGACCAAGTTTAATAAAATTACAATGCACAGAATGATCAAATTAAATCAAATACTATTTTGGGCAAATTGCTATCTACCAAAAGAAGTACTAAAAATGCATTCAATAAAATTCCATTAAAAATATCCAAGGGTTTTATCTACTTTAAAATTCACTCTACCCAAATTTCACAACTTGAGATAGAGATTAGTGACTGTTTTGACCTAACAGTGTTTCTTCCGTAAAACTAGGGTTTGGATTTTGAGGCATCTTACTACCTCTAACTTCTCTAATATTCTATCCATAGGATTAAATATAAGTTAACTTCCTCTCTGCTAATTTACAAGGGCATACAAGGGCATTTGCCCCTATGTCCTTCACAACCCTCAAAAGCCCTTCCTTAGGGTTTGAGTTTGGATTCTAGGGTAAATCAACCCTAAACCGCCCCATTTTCCCTAAGTGGGTGATAATGATCATACCAAGCCAGTGGTCAAAATATCAGCCTCTGTTGAGGTGAGTTGACCACTCAAACCCCAAGTACACTTTTACTTAAAAAATCCTTCCTTAAGATAGAACTAGGGATTGATCATTCCCTAACCAAAACACCTTCAAATGAGGTGAAATTTGTTACAGAGTCATGCCATGATACCAGGGACCACTCACCAAAATTTGGTAGGGTTTTAAGGTCATTTGACCACTTTACTAAATCATGCATGGATTATTAAATGTTTACAAAAACTATAGAAAAAGTATCTCCAAAAATTCCTATTTTTGGACTGGCCCTAGGTATAGCTAATGGTGACACCCTGTACAAATCTCAAGACATTTGGACAAGAGATGAAGAGTGGTCACTCAATTTAGTGTCTGTCCAACCCTAGGTATAGCCCCCACAAAAACGGGTGATGTTGTTAAACAACTTACCCAAATGGGTTAAAATTAATTTTAAAATAATTTAGACCCAAAGGCCTACAACTTTTGTGACTAGCCATATTTCCTAAATCGGCCTCTAAGGGCTTCATTTGGCAACATCAAAATGTGTATTCTTTTAGGCTAACTATTCACTATATAATATATATAATTTTTATAATATAAAATCGCACTGTTCATCTTCTTAAAACAAACCGAAACGAGCAACTCTAAAATGCAATTTCCTATAGCTCTTGTGTGACCCACCGTCGGCCACCAATCCACCTACCTGGCCGGCCACCACCACCGCCGCCTCTATTGAGGGGAGGGCTACCGTCGGGCGGCGGCACGGCCACCGGAGTGGCGGTTTCCGGCGAACCCGACCACCATTTATTTTTTAAAAACCTTGGAAAAGCTCACTCAACCTTGCTCCTTTGAGCTCGATATCACTCCTTAATAATTTCTAAGATCTACCCATAGAAGGAGTAGAGGAGGACCTTGTTCGCGGGCTGGAGGCGTGCAGACCGTCGGGATGCCATTGGTGCGGTGGTGGCGTTGCCGGAATTCTCAATAACACAGTTAGAGGCTCGAAAACTTCAGGTAAAGGCTGGGAAAACCTCCTCTTGGGACTCTGAGGATGTTTAAAAGCTTGGTCAAGGAGGGGGAATGGCCAAAACTTCAATGGCCATTATTGGTCCATTAAAGCTTGGGTCGGCCATGGTTAAGGGGGGCTAAAATGGCTCAATCCAGCTGGCGAACGGCTGGAAACTCCTCCTCTTCCCTAGAGGAGTTGGATCCAGCCGTAAATAGGGGGAGAGTGAAAAGCCATGACATCAAATGCAATTGATGGCCATGAAGGCAGGCTATCAGCCATGGCCGTAACCGTCCTTTTCGCAAAACCAATGGTCCATGTGGCAAGCTTGACAGGTCAACTTAATTAGGTATTAATAGGAGAAAATTGCCCACTCCCTAGACCGGCCCGGTTCAGCTGAACCAGCACACATCCAGAAATAAAATGCCAGAAAAATTCTAAGTATAATGGCGTTGAGTGAGCTAAGCTCATTCAATGCCATCCCAGATACGGCGTTGAGTGAGCTTTGCTCACTCAACGCCATCCAGAATGGCCTCCCAAACTGTGGCGTTGAGTGAGCTCAGCTCACTCAATGCCATCCGGATTATGGCGTTGAGTAAGCTCTACTCACTCAACGCCATCCAGAATATGCCCTTTTAAACGATGGCGTTGAGTGAGCTTAGCTTACTCAATGCCATCCAGATTATGGCATTGAGTGAGCTTTGCTCATTCAATGCCATCCAGACAACACCAAATGGCATTGAGTGCGGTCAGTGCACTCAACGTCGTTCAACTTATGACGTAGAGTGCACCCAATGCACTCAACTCCATCCTGCCTGACAGATTACGGCATTGAGTGAGCTCAGCTTACTCAACACCATCTAGTCTACGTCATTGAGTGAGATCAGCTCACTCAACGCCAACTAGTCGACACCAGATGGCGTTGAGTGCAGTCTGTGCACTCAACGCCGTCTAGCATATGGCTTTGAGTGAGCTAAGCTCACTTAATGCCATCCAGAGTATGGCATTGAGTGAGCTTAGCTCACTCAACGCCATTGTAAGGTCACGGGCATGACGGATCGGTCACGGGTGTGTCAGGCCCATGTTTAAATTTCTGAGCTCTTCGATTATTTTTCTGAGGCCGACGATTGTCGATGGGGTCACGCCCTAGGTCACGGGCGTGACGGGTCGGTCACGGGCGTGACCACCCCTTGACTCGAAATCTTGGTTGATAAACTTCAATTCCTGGGTTTCTTAGGATTATGTTATGACAAAACCACTTCCAGGGGTCTAGTTTGAAATTGGATGTTACACAGGGCATTATCATAAGTAACAAGGCAAGGCAAGTAGCTCAATGCTATAGGCAAGAGCAAGGCATTGACTATGATCAGACATTTGCCCCTATTGCAAGGCTTGAGTCTATAAGAATCTTCCTTGCATATGCTGCCTACAAAAAGTTCAAGGTCTACCAGATGGATGTCAAGAGTGCATTTCTGAATGGAGAACTCAAAGAAGAAGTATATGAGGAGCAACCACAAGGTTTTATCTCTCCAACTAATCCCTCTTATGTTTTTAAATTGCATAAGACTCTCTATGGTCTAAAACAAGCTCTAAGAGCTTGGTATGAAACCTTAGCTTGCTTTCTTCTAGAACATGAATTTTCTAGAGGCATTGTAGATAAGACCTTATTTATTAAGCATCATAAAGATAAAATCTTATTAGTAAAAATTTATGTAGATGATATTATCTTTGGCTCTACTGATTCCCAACTATGCAAAAGGTTCTATGACTTAATGCATTCCAAGTTTGAAATGAGTAGCATGGGTGAACTCTCTTACTTCCTTGGCCTCCAAGTGAAGTAATTGCCTGATGGCATCTTCATACCCAAATTCCAGTATGCTAAGGAGCTAATCAAAAGTTTTGTGATGTCAGATGCCTCAATAAAGGAAACACCCATGGCTACCAATGCTGTGCTTGACTCTGATGAACATGGGAAGCCTGTTGATCAGAAATTACAAAGGGGCATTGTTTGGTCCCTATTGTATCTCACAGCAAGTTGGCCAGACATAATGTTTGCTACATGCCTTTGTGCTAGGTTCCAAGTGAACCCAAAAGAATATCATCTTATTTTCCTTAAAAGAATTTTAAGATATATAAAGGGTTGCCCAAATCTAGGACTCTGGTATCCTACTGAGCAAGAATTTGAGTTGACTGGATACTCAGATGCTGATCTTGCTGGATGTAGAGTGGACAGGAAGAGCATATCATGAACATGCCAGTTCCTTGGTGCTAGACTTGTCTCCTAGTTTTGCAAAAGCAAACATTTGTGTCTACCTCAACTACTAAAGCTGAATATATAGTAGCTAGGAGTTGCTGTTCACAGATGCGAGGATTAAGAACAAAGTTCTGGATTATGGTATCAACTTAAATAATTCAACCTTACTCTGTGATAATATAAGTGCAATTTCTATTGCAAAAAATCCAGTGCATCATAGTAGAACAAAGCATATCAAAATAAGGCATCATTTTATTAGAGATTGTGTGGACAAAAAATTTTTTTACCTTGTTTTCATCTACACTGATTTGAAAAGAGCACACATCTTCACCAAACCCCTGGATGAGAGGAACCATCCATTCTTTGTTAATCAGCTAGGCATGATAGATGGAGAAGGTTTAATTTAATTTCTATTCTGAGTTCAACGATCTGGGCATCTTTCGTCGAACAGAGAGCGATGATCTATTACCTCTTCGTTAAGAGTTCGTCGACCTGCGATCGATGATCTCTTGTTAGGAAACCATTCGTCAAATGGAGATTGACGATCACTGAACTCAGCCCTAGAAACCTTCGTTGACCTAAGCTTTACCATATTTCTCTTAGAAGTAACTTTCGTCGACCTGTGATCGACGATCTTTCTTCTGAAAATATTTTGTCGAACTGAGATCGACGAACTGTTCTCCCTCATCTTCAAACTGAGATTGATGAACTTTCCACTTTCGTCGACCTCAGATCGAAGATTGTTTAATTACAGGACGGAGCTCGCCGTTTCATATTCTAAAAACCTTATAATAGGTTTTATTCTTCGAGCTCAATCCAGTGGTTTTAGAACTCTTCTGCACTTGATCTTTCTTGTTTATTTTGTAGGCGATTTCAGAAAACAATGGCGATTCCAGCAAGCACTTTCTCTATCATTAAGTATGACAATGGTTTCGACATCGACTTCGATTTCTTTAGTCACTCAGACAAAATCTTCACAGATATTCTTTACTTGTTTGAAGATAAGAAATTGAAGCAGTTTATTTCTACAAGGTCAATTTGCCTGCCTCCGAGATCAAGGAATGGGTCTACACATCAACTTCATCTGATATAGAGATGATAGGATCAATTTCTAGAACACAGGTTTCTTTCTCTCCTGCTGTTCTTTCTGATATATTTGGATTTGAGAATGGGGTAGATGATCTTGAGATGGATAGTTCTGATTTTGATGAGATGCTGATAAGAATGGGACTCTCCGAGGGAAACCCTATTAAGCTGCTGAAAAATAACTTGTCTGATGAATATAAGTTCTTGGCTGATGTAGTTGGCAAGGTCCTACTGGGAAAGCACACTGCCCATGACTACATCATAAGGCACCCATTTTTTGTGATGAATGCCTTGGTTGATAAGAAAAAGATTAACTGGGGATAGGTTCGGTTTTACTTGATTAGGAAGAAAAATTCTAAGAAGGAAGTTTGTTTTGAAAGAGTATTGGGAATTTTTCTGCAGGCCAGGGATAGTGACTTACTGGTCTCCCCGACAGTATTCATTAATGCCTCAAAGAGGTTGACATCTGCCCTCTTTGACAGATGGGAGAGGAAAATTTCCAAGCCATCCAAGGATTCCTCCTCTTCCTCAAGACCTTATGAGAGTACTAGGGCTGCTCCAGCCACTCCCTACCCTACTGAAGATGTTTCCACTCCACCTCCACCTCAAGCTCAATAACCAACACCTTCTCAACTTCACATACCTTCAACAACCCTCCAGCATACATCCACATCTCAAGACCATACACCAACATCTCTTGTTTCCCCAGTCCATCTCTCTTCACCCGTTCAATGACCAGTACATCAACCATCTCTTCATGCTTATCTAGGATATCATCCAACTTCTCCTCCATCTCCACATCCAACCCATCTAGACAACATTATATCAACCATAAAATTTGACTTGCTCTCACCTTATCCTTCTCCACAAACACATCATACTCCCTCACCATCTTATTCTCCTTCATCCTCTCCCACTCAACATGAAACCATGACTGATTCTATTTCTTTCACTGATTCTCTTTCCATAATCCGCCCATTTGCGTCCACTCAAACCCCTCCTAAGTTAATTGACATAGATTTTCCCTCTATTGTCTCCATCCTAGAGCACATCACTCCAGTCATAAGGCAACTCATAGTAGAGGCTATTTCACCTCTTACTGCCTCCAATTCATCTCTTGCTGCCCTACTTTCAACCTCCTCTGTCCCTCCTTCTTCAACAAGGGGCCTGGTTCCAGTACTTACTAAAACAAGGCAGGGGGATATACTTGATTAAGAAGCAGCTCCAGCAGCAGCAGCAGTAGAAGAAGCTCAATTTTTGCAGATAGTTGAGTTCACAGCAATAGATGTATATATGGCACCAAAAGCTGAAATGGTTGATTCTGATATGTTAAGTGCAGATGAGCAAGTTGCTCCCACAGAGTTTGTGATTGTTTGTGATTGTTTTATCAATCATACAGTAGATTTGTTTAATTTATTGAAACCTTTTATTTATGGATATATAAATTGTAACATCCCATTTACGACTAGACCCCCTAGGAGTGGTTTTGTCATGTCTAAGTCATGAAAAAAACCTAGAAAACCAAAAAGAGGCCAAGTTGACTCAAGTCTGGGGAGCATCGAGTGAGTCGACAAGACTCGGCGAGTAGATCGGGAATCTACTTAGACAGGTTTTTGGGCTTGGGCGTTAAGTGTGTGGAGTGAACTCAACGCCATGGCCTAATTGGCATTGAGTGCGTTGAGTGCACTCAACGCCATAGGCTGAATGGCGTTGAGTGCGCTAACTGAAATCAACGCCATAGGCCTAATGGCATTGAGTGCGCTGACTGCACTCAATGCTATCTTACTTGGACTGAATGGCATTGAGTGCGTCGAGTGCACTCAACGCCATAGGCTGAATGGCATTAAGTGCATTGATTATACTCAACTCCATCTTACTTGGGCTGAATGGCATTGAGTGCATCGAGTGCACTCAACGCCATAGGCTGAATGACATTGAATGCCTTGACTGAACTCAACGCCATCTTGCTTTGGCTGAATGGCGTTGGGTGCACTCAACACCATCCTACTTGGAATACTTCTGGGATTATGGTGTTGTGTAAGTTGAGCTCACTCAATTCTATAGACTGAATGACGTTGAGTGAGCTGAGCTCACTCAACGCCATAGGATGAATAGGCGTTGAGTGAGCTGAGCTCACTCAACACTGTAGGTTGAAGAGCATTGAGTGAGCTGAGCTCTTTCAACGCCGTAGGCTGAAGGGCATTGAGTGAGTTGAGATCACTCAACGCCATTGTACCTGGAAAAATTCTTGGCGAATTTCGGCCCTATTTGCTGGTTCGGCTGAACCGGATCTCTTGGGGAATTATGCAAGGATGAGTTTATTGGTCCTTTCTTTTATTAAAACTTATTTAAAAAAATATAAAGCTGTTCTTTTATTAAGACGGTTGTAAACCCGAATTTGTGTGTTAATGGAGGAGAGAGAAAACCCCATAGCCATGGTCGAGGATTGGCTTTCATGGCCATTAATAGCACTTTATTCCTTGGCCTCATTCCCCCTCCTCTTTTATGGTTAGATTCAACCCCTATGGGGAAGAGGAGGAGTTTCCAGCCGTTACCTAGCTGGATTGAGCCCATGTTCATCCCCCACCACCATGGCCGAGATTCACCATAAAGGGCCATTAATGGCCACCACCAGCTAGACCAATCCCCTCCCCCATTTTATTGATTTAAAAGCTTCACTAGACTCCAAACTTTCGTTTCCACACCTTGCCCGAAGGAGACACGAGACTTCATTGTGCTGTTGCAGAGCGCCGGAGACACGCCTCCAGCCCGCAAACAATGTCCTCCCCTCCTCTCTCTCTACGGGTAGATCTTAGCATTCTTTAGGGTTAAGAATCGGGCTCAATTAAACCCGATCGGGAGGGATTTTTTCTCTAGTTTTTTCGCAAAAATGAACCCATCGGGATCGCCAGATTTCGCCCCTCTGGAGGCTGTGCCACCGCCTGGCGATAGCCACCACCTCAACGGAGGTGGTGGTGGCGGTAGCCAGCTAGGGAGGTGGCTGGATAGCCGGCGGCAGCGCTTGGAAGTCGCTCCAGGTCAAGCTAATCATAGCCCTTGGCTAGAGGAAGAAGATGACCAGGAGGCGTTGGATAAGCTTCAAGATTTGTGCTGGTTTAAATTTCTTAATTCGTTTTGTTCTAATTTTCTGTCCCATTTACTAGGGGTTTTAAATTAAATATTAAAAATATGTAGGTCCCTCTATAGGAAAGATGACAAACATGAAAGTTATAGGCCGTGAAGTCTAGTTTTATTAAAAATTTGTTTGAACCCATTTGAGTATGTGGTTTGACAACAGCACCCATGTTGGTGGTGTCTATACCTAGGCAAGACTAGATAGTATTTTGAGTGCCTCCACTAATCCAGCCATCCAAATGACTTGAAATTTTTGATGGGGGTTACTAGATCATATACCTAGAACATTTACAAAAATGAGAATTTTTGGAGAAACTTTGACCTATAGTTTTTGTAAAAATTTAAGAAACCATTTATGTATTATTTTAGGGGTTTAATGACATCTAAACCCACCAATATTTGGTGGCTGGCTCTTAGGGTCATTATTTGACCCTGAGGAAAATCTCTGCCCAAGTGGGTTTGATTTGAATAGGTTTGGGTGTGACAAAAGATTGATCTCCTAAGGGGTAAAATAGGGCAAGGAGTATTTGGGGCATGGAGGGGCCAATTCTCACCCAAATGGGTTGGGACCTTTGACAGAGCCCCATGGTCAGTAAAAACGCCATCTCAAGGATTTTGAGATATATTGGGGTGGGTTAGCCCTAGGACCCTAGTTCAAACCCTAAGGTTGGACTTTGGGATTTTGTGAAGGACATAGGGTGATATTCCCTTTTATGGACTGGGTATTTAAAGAAAATAATTGTAGGGTGTTGAAATGCCCTAGGAAGTGATTGGGCAGTAGTTGGACACAAATACCCCACATAAACCACTTAATATGTATTTAGGTCTTTATAACCTAGGAATTTTATAAAGGGTCATATGACCTTGATTCTTAGTTAAATTTTGGTAGGAGTGTTTTCATAATAATAATCATATCTGGAAATTCTGTTATGAATTTTAGATCAATAAATATAGTACTTCTTTTACAAACCATCAAATTGCACTATCTACTTAGGAATTTCTTATGAGTTAACCACTCACTAGAATCTTATGAAATTCAGACAGAGGACATATTATGATGTTATAAAGCTTTGTAAATTTTTGTGGATTTTTTGGAAGTCTTGTTATATGGGTTACTTCACAATGTGATATTTTACATGTAAGATAATTTAAATTAATTTTGGTACTTAGTAGGCTTGCAAAATTATGATATTTACTCAGAGGTCCTATTTGGTCACCCTTAAGATTCAGTAATTTTTCTGTAATTTTCTAATGATAAATTGTAGTACTTCTTTATCCATGATTGTTGGTATTATATAGGATTAATCAATTAAAAGCCAAAGAATTTAAGGAATGTTATGGAATTTGATATGTATTGTTAATTCTCTGTTATCTAATGTTCATAAATTTTTGGTTGCCATTACTTGAGAAAATATTGTACACCATGTTGAATTCAAGAATGGATTAGTTTGGAAAGAAATTAATTAAATATCAAACAAATTAGGAAAATTGTGAATTACTAGATTTAGCCTAATCATGTCATGATAAACTCCCAGTAAATAACTTATGACATTTGGATAAATATTTTGGGTACTTCCCATTGTATAAATCATAAAGCTTAGGATGGTCTGCGTTTAGTAAAAACTGCATGAATCATATTATGGTGTAAAATAAACTTAGGGAGATGGGATATTAGTGTATTGGTCTGGTAAGTGAAATGAGGTTATTAACGGGAGTCATGATAGGGAGTGTGAAGTCTAGCTAGTGATTAGAGGTGCTCGGGGACGACAAAACATTGTCTCCCCTATAGGAGAGAAAGTGTCAAATACACTAGGGTTAGATCCAATATATTATTTAAGGGATTGGGAACTGGGTAGCAATTAATAATAGTAAGTGCCTTGCGAAAGGGAGTTTTGTGCTTCAGCCCATCATAGTTCCTAGTGCCCTTGAGAGCCCTTCACGGGGAATACCTTGGGCAGTCCTGGGCTAACGTAAACAGTAGGAATAATACACAAAAAGAGCAACTAGTATAACTAGGGTTTCACACACACCCCGGTAGCTCGGGAGGTTGATTTGGTTGGTTTTATTGCCATCTGAACGGTAGGTTTGGAAGGTAGATGCACGGAAAGGATAGTCCGGGTAGCCTGTGGCTCGAAAGGTTTTGGATATAGAATAAGGTGGTGGGTCTTCGGTATTGGACGGTCGTTCACACCGACGTCGATACGTTGACTCGGCGGTGTGAGACCCTTATCCAAAGAAAGTCTGGTTGATATAGCCAGCATTAGTATGAGGATACTCTAGGTTGTGTTCTTCTAGGGGCATACGGAAGGGCTAGGCCCGGTAGTGTGGATATCCGCATATGAGTGGGGGGGCCAAACCACTGTCTCCATTTGCCACTACGGAGGTTCCTGGGAGTGAAGCTAGCTACCCGAATAAGGGGAACTAAAGGTCTGTGTGCATAGTGTCGTGTGCGTGAGTTGCACTTGTATGAATCATTGCATAGCATTTCACTACACTCATATTTGCATACAACCAACACCCAAACGTATAAATCGGAATGGGACTTTTTATACGATGGGAGCCTTGTAGAAAACCCATAAACTTATAAGTTTGTATGGGAATTCATATAAGTTAAGGTTACTTATTTCTTACCTTGTCTTTTCTTACATATGCTGCCTATTCTACTTGTTTACTTTATTGCTCACTATTGTAGAACTGCTAGATTGTACCTTTCTACCTTAGCTGTTTATACAATATATATAACTGCTAGATTAGTTCCACTATCATCTATTTTGCTTACTCTCCACCTTTGTAGCTTCCCTTTCCTCCTCTCCCCTCGGTGCCTAGGATTCGTGGGAGAAGGGGTAGGGGATGATAGGACTTAGTCTTTATGACTAATGGTTTTCAGACCACAACATTACAGGAGCTCCGGATGGGAGACAGGGACCAGCATCCCAGGGACCAGCACCAACGGAGTACGGTGCGCATGGAGATTTGCCAGTCTAGTTCCGGAGCACCTGTGACCAGCTCCGTGATTGATTAGTCTTTCTTATAGCTTCCGCGATGAGTGATATGTAGTGAGGACTCTGATGTACCAGGATTGAGCCCGTTTATATTTCATATGTACTGATCTTTTGCATTACTCTCTTCTTTCTATATTGATGGACTTGCTGTGATTTTAATTTATATATGATTATGTGGACTTGATTATATTCAGTTTATATTTACTTCTCGTTCTTTTGTGATCGAAAAGGCCGGCAGAATTTACATTTTGTAGTGGCGGCCTTCCCGAGTGTCGGTGCCACCGCAAAACGACAATTCTGGGCATAAGACCCCGATGGTTAAAAAAATGGTGTCTTACATAAATTATCTTCCAGCAGTTTTCACTGAGCCATCCTTGGCTATAGTGTGTTACACTCCTCCAATAAGCCCTAAAGTTGTTAAACAACTGAACGCAAGTTTTGCTATTAAAATAATAGAGGAACCATCAGGCCCAACTTACATCATGGATGATAGCCCAATCCCAAATTTAGATGATATAATTGCTCAAAATGTAGCCCAAGGACTTTCAAAGATTCAGAATGATCCTGAACTGAATGAATTTCTGTTGACTGACAAAGATATAGATGATTGTCAGATGATCACTGAGAGTATTGCTCTACCTTAAGTTGCTGAACCTTAAGAACTTCCTAAGGCTGAACGACAAATTTCAAAGGAAACTTTAAAAGAGATAGATGCATTGTATGATAATCCTAAATACTCCTCTGATGATGACATAGATGATGATGATTCTGATGAATCTGATGATCCTAAGTCTAAGAAGAAAGCTGCAAAGAAGAGAAAAGTGGTTCCAATGGCTTCTCCAAAGCCTAACCCCACTCATGATGCACCTTATTATATCATGAACAATATTACTTCATTCCTAGGGATTCCTTAGTGGATGTGGCTATCCAAAAATTAGCAGAAAGAAAGGATGAAGAGAAGGAGGTATAGGTCCCCTCCTAAGCTGTTTAGGAAAGACACTCCTCCTCCTCCTCCTCCTCCTCCATCTTTAGGAGCCTCTGGAAATGTTTCTCAAAGATCTACTCTAGTCACCAAGACCTATAAGAGATATTCCAGGCATGGCAGTCAGCAACACTCATCTCAAAGTCATCCTACTCCAGCTTCATTCAAGAGAAATCATGCAGACTCTGTTGATGAATCACAAAAGGACTCAAGTCCAAAAAGGCCAGAATCTCCTCCAATACCCTTTGTAGATCTAGAGTAGGAGACAACTACTAAAATGGCAAGATTTCATGAGCTGATAGGACTGTCTCAAATTAACAAAGCCATAGATGAAGGAAAGGATCCTTCCCAATTCTCAACCATGTCTTCATATAGAAAGGAAGATCTTAAAAGGTATGCCAAGACATGTAAATTCTTTAATGTTGATGATTATATGAAATTACAACCAGAAGCTATAGATCCCAGAACAACACCTCTCAACATCAATGGTGTATCAGACATGACAATGTAAAAGAGAGAAGCTGCCAATCAAAACAGAGAAATCATTTTCAAATAGCCTTTTGAGAAGCCAGAAAAAGCAAATCCAAAACAGAACAAGTAATTTAGTTTATATTTTATTCTTATTATTTGAACTCTACTATGTTTAGTCATGAAGCATCTCTTGTAAATATCTGTTGAATGTTTTATTTCTGTCAAATATATATTTTGTTGCTTTATGATTGTTTCTTCTATTTTTATTTAGTGACCTAACCAAAATAGGGAGAGATTGTTGGATTCCTTGTTGGATTTGGGCTAGGTTCACTAAAATAGGTTGATTCTGACCCAACTTGTATAGCCAGGGTCAATTCTTTGAGTCCTAGATTTTAGTCTAAGTCAATAGGTTCAACCTTCATGGAACAGCCAGCAGAGGGCCTCATAAGACTCAGACTTAGAATATTCAGAGAACAGAATGTTTACTTCGAAATTCTTCGAACTCAGCCCGACGATTGTCGGTCTTAGATCTACGAACTCAGAGTTATTTCTTTGAGCTGAGCTCGTTGATATTCGAGCTCAGGTCGATGATCAATTCTTTCAGAAAGATTCTCAGGTCGATGAACTCAGAGTGTAGAATTGGCAAGTCATTATTTTTATGCAGTTCGTAGAGCTCAGGTCGACGAACATGACCTCTCAGT
Organism: Platanthera zijinensis; assembly: GCA_039513925.1. NCBI lineage: Eukaryota > Viridiplantae > Streptophyta > Magnoliopsida > Asparagales > Orchidaceae > Platanthera > Platanthera zijinensis. The sequence continues at coordinate 103,906,604 of CM077085.1, read as the reverse complement.
TCGATGGTCTTGGAACTCTGGTCGACGAATTCCATTCAGAGGTCGACGATTTTTGTCCCGCTCTAGAATGAGAAGTTTTTCTAATTTATATCCCGTACTTTCTATAGTATTTAGCAGTAATATTCCTGAGTAATTAATGCTCATATTCCCCTAAATATTGCCATTATTTACAGCATTAATTATGGTCTTCATCAGTTTAATTACTTGCTTATTTTATTAGGGACAGTTGGGGAAACTCATTTAAGTCATATTCCAGCCATTTGTATTCTCCAGATCTTTCAGCAATTAATGCCAGTTTTTCAAATTCAAAGGAGAATGTTTTTTACTACAGAATATAAAAAAAAAGATTCTCTTTTTCAGAAAAGCACACAAGGCAAGAACATTGTAAAGGTTTATAGAGAAGATAATTTTTACAGATAAACAAAAATATACAGAAGAAGATCTGCTTCTTCTCTGTGCAGAAATACAGTAAGTTCTTTCTCTTATTCATACCAAAAACACTTAAGAAGAATATTCATTAGAAATCAAGAGTCTTCTTCATCTTGACATCCTGGAATCTTCAGAGACATTTATTCATTATCTGTCTACTGGATTCTTGGACATTTACAACACATGGTTGAAGACCTACACCCTGAAGTAAAGCTTACAGTCTTCCTGAACCATTCAACTTCTCAGGGGGAGGTTTGATAACATTAAGATCCACTAGTTTTCTATGTCGATTAGAGAAAGAGATGACACCATCACCTCCTATCACCTCCTGTAAAAGGGTTTTAACTCCCTTCAAAAGTTAACCACTTGGATGTCAAGTCTCCTAATCAAAAGACTTGGGTTGGTTTTTGGGCACCTGATCAAATGCCTAATGGGTTGCTATATCTCACTTCAAATAGATATTGTGGTGGCAGTCACCTGATCAAAAACCTGATAGTGTATTCCTACCAGGGTGGTAGAAGAGTGGTTGTACCTAGTTGGGGAACCACTATAAAACTTCTTGTGTTGTCTGGTTGCCCCTTTTTCTTTCTATACCGTGCTGTGCTATTTAGCTTAGTTCTTTTTACATAATATTTATTATCACTTATTTTTACTGTTAGACATTCAAAACTATTAAAAATTTTTAAAATCACTCTATTCATCCACCCTAGAGTAAGTTAGATTTATCCCCTCCTTTCACACCGCACACTCCACATTTTGGTGTTTGGCATTGTAGTACTTTGCTTGTCTCTCCTAAAACACCAATAACCTCTCTTGAATAGTGCGTATAGTCGAATTGGCATCTTCGACCTCATTATGCTTATACAGCTTCGATTCGCATGTTTCCGCTCAAACTAAAGGAGTGCGACACTTTCTACTGTATAAAGCTTCGATGGGTGCCATCTGAATGCTATCTTGATAAATATTATTATAGGCGAACTCGATCATTTAGAGATTGTCCTCCCACCTCTTCTAGATATCCAAGGTGCACATACGAAGCATATCCTCAATTTTCCTATTTGTCCTCTTGGTCAGACCATCCTTTACGGATGATAGGTCGTAATGAATTTCAGTTGAGTACCCAACAACTGGTGTATTAGCCTCCAATCATTAGATGTAAAACGACCATCTCTATCGCTGACTGTACTACGGGGCACACTGTGCAACCTTACTATGTTGTCAACATACAACTTAGCCCATTTTTCAACTGAATCGTTTCTCTTATTCTGTATGAAGTGTGATACCTTTGTCAACTTGTCAATGATAACCCACATGGCATCGTTCCAACTTTGTGATCTCGACAACCCATGTGCAAAATCCGTAGAGATCTCAACGAACTTCCACATCAGAATTCGCAGTGACTTATGAAAACCACCAGGATTCTTACATTCCTCTTTCACCAAGGTGCAAGTATGGCACTTCATCACATAAAGAGATATATCCTTCTTTAAACCCGACCACCATAACATCTTTTTCATGTCCGAATACATCTTTATGCTCCCTGGGTGGATTGAGTTTTCAGTAAAGTGTGCTTCATACATCAACTCTTCCCGTAGTTTACCAACATTTGGGACTCACAAACGACCATCCTTTCACAAAAGACAATCAACCAAGGGGAACTGGGAATCTGACCCATCCGCTGCATAGCGTTTCACACTCTCATCGAGTCTCGTTGCTTGTCGAATTCTTTCTGCGAGATCATATTGCACCTCCATCCAGTTCAAGCACGCATTTGTAGTGGTATTCTTATCAACACAAGAATTATCTAAAGTATCTAATTCCTAGATCATATGCTCATCATGCATATCTACCCAACTTGTTAGTACTGGAGTCCTACGACTCAAGGCATCTGCGACCACATTTATCCTCCCTGGAGTGTAATGCATCTCAAAGGTGTAGTCCCCGAGGAACTACTTCCACCTCCATTATCTCATGTTCAGATCCTCCTGATCTATTAAGTACATAAGGCTCTTATGGTCCGAATATATGTCAACTTTCACGTCATATAGGTAATGACCTCATAGTTTAAGTGCAAATATCACAGCCACTAAATTTAAGTCATGTATTGGATAGTTTTTCTCGTGCACTTTCAAATAGCGCGAGCCATAATCTATAACCTTTCCGAATTGCAGAAGAACGCAGCCTAACCCGCTCCCTTAAGCATCATTATATATCTCATAGCCGTCTGTACCACCTGGCAAACTATAGATAAGCGTCGTGGTAAAGCGATTCTTTAACTCATCAAAATCCCGTGCGCACTCTAGCATCCAAACAAACTTCTGATCTTTCCTCATCAATGTGGCAAGAGGTAAAGTTATCCGTGAAAAGTTCTCCAAGAAGCACCTTTAGTAATACGCATGTCCAAGGAAGCTCCAGACTTCTGCTATAGTAGACAACACAGGACACTCTCGTATAGCAATGATCTTGCCAAATCCACAGCAATACCCTCTCCACTAACCACAATGCCAAGAAAAGACACCGACGACAGCCAAAACTCACACTTTGAGAACTTGGAAAAAAGTTTATTCCTTTTCAGGGTATGCAAAACCAACCACAGATGATTCGCATGTTCCTCTTCAGACTGAGAGTATACTAGTATGTCGTCAATAAAGACAATCATAAACAGGTCCAAATACTTTCGAAAAGTCATATGCATCAGATTCATGAATACTGATGGCACATTAGTGAGTATAAAGGGAATCATAGTAAACTCATAATGCTCATAACATGTACCAAACACTGTCTTGGGAATATCACTTTCCCGAATTCTCAAATGTCAGTAGTTGGACTACAAATCCAACTTCAAGTAGACAGGTTTTCCAACCACCTGATCAAACAGATCATCGATTCGATGAATCAAATACTTGTTCTTTTTTGTCAGTTTGTTCAGTTAACGATAGTTAATGCATAGATGCAAGCCTCCATCCTTCTTCTTCACAAAGAGCAACGGTGCACTGCATGGTGACATACTCAGACATATATATCCTTGCTCTAGCAACTCTTGGAACTGAAATTTCAATTCTGTCATTTCCTTTCATGTCACTCGGTACGGTGAGCGTGAAATAGGTTTTTCACCTAGCACCAGCTCAATAGCAAAGTCAATCTCTCACTAGGGTGGAAGTCCAGGGAGATCCTTGGGAAAAACATGTGCAAATTTCAATATAATAGGAATGTCACAAAAACTGGGCTTTGCCTCTACAACCTCCAATAGCGTGAAAAACAATTTCGTGCCTTTCTGAACGGCCTTGACAACCTGGAGGGCAGACATCAATATCTTTCCTGCTCCTTGCATATCTGTTAACCTAGTCTCGCATTCGGTATTTTACCCCAGTATTACTTCCTTAGAGTTACAAACTATATAGGTATGCTACTCCCAGAGCCATTCCATACAAAAGATTATATCAAACTACGATATCGGCAACACAGATGCTTGCAGATCAATGTCATGACTTCCTATCCGCACCAAAAAAACAGCAGGCTCAATCTGCGCGCATCAAGAACCTGTTAGGAAGCAACACATTCACATGATCTGTTGGTATAAACGAAGGTACTCTTATACGCACCACGAAGTCCTCAAACAGAAAGGAATGAGAAGCTCCTATATCGAACAGTGATGTCGTCAGATATTTTGATATCAAGACAAATCAAAATTCAACAAAATCATACACAAGCAACGTACAAGGTACTAAGTATAGAAAGTAGTAAAAACAATATCTTTACTCATACTTGTTACGATGTCACTTTGATTTATGGCCTCTTGCTAGCAAAGATTATAGACATGGGGTTGTGCTTGAGATGCAATTGAGCCCACCACTGCTTTTCCCTTTTCGGCAAAAGTCGCACCCGTCTTTTTCTCTGACTTTGGAGGGCCACTCCGACATTCTCGGGCCATGTGTCCCACCTTGTCACATGTGTAACAACTGAGCGAACCTCGCCCTATCATCACTTAAGGTTTATTAGAAGATGTTGGTCCCGAAGATTGAGCCTTCTTCTTCCAATTTTTATACCCAAACTTTCCCAAGTTAGGTACTTTGAACTCTGGCTTCTTCACTTCCAAGTCATTATAACATTGCAAATATTTTATATCTTGTTTGAGGGAATGGGCTGTATTGACCAAGGTAAGAAAACCTTGCGTCATATGTCCTGAGAGAACGTGTAGCAAGACTTCTCTCAGCCCTTCATAGAACCGATTTGTTTTCCATTCCTCATCTGCAAACGTAAAGCCTGCATACCTTCCCAATATCATAAACTCGTGCAAGTAGTCATCCATAGAACTCTTGCCTTGAGTTAGCCTTTGAAATTGGTTTTCCATCGCAATCTGATGTGCATATGGAATATATCTTGCCAGAAAACAACTCGAAAATTACTCCATCGAGATTTGAATCAACAGCGAACAAGCAAACTGGTGCAGCTCTAACTCATCCCACCACAGCCTCTCCTCACCATCTAACAAGAAGGTTGCTAAAGTGACTTTTTGCCACTCCTCTGTATCAGTTGCCGTCAGGATTCTATTTATTCTTGAGAGCTAATCTTTGGCTTGTGTAGCGGTTCCAATACTGCAAATAAAGGAGGATTGAAACTCATTACATGTTTCAATTTCTTTTTTGTTGCTCGCCTTGGGGTCATTGGCTCAACGTCCACTTGTCTTGTAACACCCCTATCCGGCACATAGCATATGGAAGTAGGTCCGGTCGGGGCCCGACGCCATATACCACAGATAGACCGACAAGTTACTAGATTAAAATATTCAACCAATACACACATCCTACACAAAGCATCTAGCAGAAGTAATTATTAAGTTGTGAAAGCCAGAACCCAGCCACGAGAACGAATGTCCACTAACATAACCCAGTAGGAATGATCTACAAAATACACAAAAGTACTAGCCTTATAGCCTTACAATAGTTCACCAAATTTAAATAGTGTCTTACAAACTTTAGCTCGCGGGCCATCCACACATGATTTAAACGGGGAAACAAACAAGGCCTTCGAAGTTCGGCTCAGCAACTTGGGCTTTGGCCCGCTATTTGTCGCTCGGCATCGCGGCACCTGCAAGCACAATTCACCGGTGGAAAATAAGAAAAATGGTAAGCTAAAGCCGACAAAATTATGACGATTCCGCCCCCAAACTTGGGGCAGCAAAGCTCCTTCCCCGCACTTGTTAGCGTAACAAGCAATATAGTGAATAAACACAACATCAAAGGTGCAGGCTCACACGGCCACACACCCTGTGCTCTCAGGGCACTAACTTGGTGAACCCGGTCAAAACCGCGGTCTCACCACTATCCCTTGGATGGAAAATCTCGTGAGCAATTAGTCTTCCCGACCTAAGCCTAAGGCTCGTACGACTATGCTAGTGGCCAGTCCCTTTTTCAGGTATTTATCACCAAACCACATAGCCCGGGTCCAGTTCCACAAGCCCGTTGTTCACGCCGCACTGTCAAACTTAAGACAAGCGCGCAGGTCAAACTTCGCATGATCCCAAATTCATTCATACAATCACATAACTCAGTTATGTTCAAGGCTGGATCCCAGGCCGCCAAGATGGCAGAAATATGTTTCCGCCCAGTTTTTCGGGTGTGCCTTAGGGTTAAGCCCCAAGGATCCCTGCTGTAATCTACCATGTAGAAACCCGGAAATAACCAAAGGAACGGAGTCTTCTTCGGCTAAACATGCATAGTAAAACATCACCGATCCAGACCAACATGTCTGTGTAGGCTTCACACACCATGCCTATGTCCGTTTCTCGATCTCGGAATCTAAATGCAAATAAGGGGGACTTTACATATCTACCCCAAGGAACACCGCAAACTCGCTGCGCACTCGCGGGAGCGGGTTTTCCCTATGCAAAAGAAGAAGTGCTTCACATGCTCAAGAAGAGAATCGTTACCCTAGCATTCCTCTTCGGCGTCGTGGAAAACTACATAGATGAAAAGAACTGCGATGATCTTGCCTCTGTAGATCTGGACTCGATTTGCTATTTGGCGCTCCGAATCTCCTCCGGTGACCGGATCTTCCCTCCTTCTTCTTCCTTGCTCTCCCTTCTCCCTAGAACTTAGAAAGAGAGTGGCCAATGAAAGTTGAGGGTTTAAACCCCCAATCCCGGCCTTAACCCTAGGATGGAGAGGCCTGAACCGTTAGATCCCAAAATAAGGAAACGAACGGCCACGATTCACCCTTAAAATAAAATTCCTGGGCCGAACACGGCTTGCGATACGCCTGTGTCCAAGGCCGTATAACTCATTCGCCGCCGAAAATGTCGCGTCTTGAAAAGAACAGGGGCACTCAACACGCCCGTGTCAGGCTTGACACGCCCGTGTAATCCAGTACACGCCCGTGTAGCTGGTCCTGTTCCTCGATCGACACAGGTCCATCACCAACCCGAGGAGAACATGGGTATTCGACTCGCCCGTGTCAGACCCAAACATTCCTGGGCTCATGCCGTATCTCTCCCCTGACACAACTCGGCTATCAACCTGAGTAGGACACGGCCTGGGACACACCCGTGTCTCTAGTCGTGTTCGTTGTTCGACGCTCGTCGACTGTAATTTCATCGACTGCACGACCATCGCCAAACCCGAGCACGACACACTCCTGGTACATGCCCGTATTCCAGGCCATGTCACCTCTACCAAGTCCCAGACTTGGCTCAAAATGCCACCCGTACCTCTTTTGAGTTTTGGGGTGTTACATTTCTTACCTCCACGTGTTCAACTATGGCAATCGGTTCCTGTACCATTGCAGGGGTAGGAGGTTTTACTCGCCCTCCATGTTGCGTATTGATTAATGAGAACAATACTTCAGCAGCCAACCGTATAGTTTCTGGAGAAGGAGGAGGTGTTGGCATATCAGTTGGTGCATTACTCTCCACCGAGCGCTAGGGTTCCTGCTACCCAGCACCAGTTCTTGTTGCCTATAATCGGGAAACGCACAATTAAGCAACGCACAATATTGTCATAAGCAATTATAGGATCACGCAAGTTCCTTCAACATGAGTATTTTCATTCCTAAGTGGACATTCATGGCTTCATTCATGTTATAACGGTAACGCATATACACGTGCTCAACACCCCTTAAAAAAATTTGACCACAAATTTGAATAAGAAAGACCGATACCAGAAGCTGATACCAAATTGTTACACCTCCTTTCAACACATAAAATACAACTTAGGGTCTGATCGGGCCCCCACGCCATATTCTATAGATAGTAGGCAGAGTTATGCATTGAAACCATATTATCGTATATGCATCCTAACTCAGAGCGCATTCTAACGGAAGCAGTTTATGTTATAGAACCCATATACCGAAATGACCACTATACATGTAGGACTGATAACCAAATACACCAAGTGTTCTTTCCTTCAAGCCTTACAACTGTTCCCTTTACAAATGTGTTTTCATACATCGGCCCGCCGACCGGCCACACATGAAATAGTAAAAGTTCACCTTTGGGCCATCAAGGGCCAGCCAATTACATCATAAGGGACTTCAACCCGCTACTTTCCACTTGGCTCTCCAGCACCTGCAAAGTACGTCCCACCAAAACGTGCCAAACAAGCAACGGTCAGCATTTGCTGACCAATTTATATCGACCCCACCCCTCACTCATGGCAGCGGTTCTCCTTCCCTGCAAGAAGCATCATATATATCTTTTGGAAAATAACAACGCGTACTTAAGCACCTTTCGCCACAGACATAGGCTCGATTGGTTTCATACCCCATGCACTTAGGGCACATTCTCGGTATACCAGACTTCCCAGGTCCCACAACCATCCATAGTCCCTGACTTGATGGTAATCTTGAGCATTCTAGTCTTTCCAGCTCATGGCATAAGAATCTCATTATGCCAACGACGAAAGCCAGTTACTTTAGGCGATCTTGGTCTGAATGACATAACGTGGGTACAGTTCAGCCACAGCCCGTTGCTCAAATTTCCATGTCAACGCTGACGATAATAGCCATCATGGCGAACGACAAGATGCGGGTTGCCTCCCCGTTCCTGTTCGGCTCTCTGGACTTTTTTCTGGGCACTCCAGGCTCTCAACATCAATTGCCGCACACATGTCCCCAGGACTTGAGCCTGCAATGATCATCCTTGCTCTCATGGCCAATAGCCTGGGCACTTTAGGATCAATGCTTATTATGCTACGCACCTTGTCACGCAGACACAGGCTTCGCAAAATTATATGCACCTTGTCTCACGGACACAGGCTTCACTACAACATTCAGGCTGGCTCGCATGGCCACCTTAGCTGTGCTCACAAGGCTCTCAGCTTCAAATAATGGCCCCATGTCTCCCATAGACAAGCCTTATAGATTATTGGAAGCTATTGCCAGCATTAGTACTATCGCCGCCAGATAGGGATAGAAGTCGCTTTTTCCCCATTTTGGGTATTTTACTGGATATCACCTCCAATACTCTTACTGCAGCATCCTACACACCCCCAAACCCCAGATTCTACATGTTTATTCACAAATTTTACCCACAGAGTTTTCTCCAGCATGCAAATTAATTCATCACCAATCCACACCAACCTGTCCAGATGGGATTCACACAGTATGCATATTCTGTAATTTTATTTGGGATCTTAATGCAAGTTTTAGCAGACATCACAAGGATCTACCTGCTGGAAACCACATTTTTCTTAACCTTTTTTTGAGGTGTTGAAAGCACGTATGTAAATTAAGGACTTCACTTATCCAAGGAGAAAGTCGTTACCCTTATCGATTGCTTAGGAGCCATGCCCTTATTATTTGGTCCGGATGGAACTGATCATCACTGCTTCCTCTAAGATGATCTAGCGTTGTCTTATAATTCCGATCACAAGCACACCTTGGATTGCTTCTCCTCTTAGCCTCTTGGTATTTCTTCCTCCTCTTCCCTCAAGAAGCTCATGAACCAAGATAGAAAGTGTGAGAGTGGAAAATGATAATGAAATCTCAATTCCATCCCTTAACAGCAAGCTATCGTTGCATGGTAATAGCTACCGTGGTACGGAATCAAAGGCGACTGCCGATTGGGCCAATTGACATCACTCTATCGCCCAAACGAGCCTCCACCAAACTGCAACGTGGCAAGCTACCACCAGTGTTAACTTACTACTGTCGAGCGAAAACTTCTCGAGGAATATGCCATTTTAATCAGCTATCGCCGCATGTTATCTCTCTACTGCCCTGCGATAGTATCTCAATGATTTGTCGATAGCGTTGGGTTCGTCGAGTGGTATCGCCACGCGATAGCCCACTACCACCGCGCGGTAAGTCTCTCATCGATTCGTCAAAAGCGTTGAGTACGTCGATTTGTATCGCCACGCTATAGCCCACTACCGCCATGTAGTATGTACCCGAGATGAAGTTTATTTTATTCAAGGCTAACACCAACGTTAACTCTAGCGCCGCGCGTTAACTTCCAATCCTTATTTTTTGGGATTTTCGAGGCATTACACGTAATTACTCAAACATTTTGAATTCTCACTTTATGGGTTTTAATCATGTAATGGTTAAGTCCTCCCATCACTCCTTCATATTACCATGATGTTACCCTATCCCAATCTTTAAGTTTCCAACGTAGTGACCTGGGTAAGTCAGGTAGGTGCGAATAATAGTGTTCAATAATCAACTTCTCCAAATTCTAACCATTTAATATGTGATAGTCTTGGTCACTCTCCTAAGATCCCTTGCTACGCAAAATTTCCAATTATCCTTCTGACTTGTACTGAATTCTCAGTTCACGTTGGCTCTCGCTTGCGATATGTCTGAGTTCATTAATCAAATCCTTGACCGACAATATATTCACTAATCGTGTGTTACATCGATTTGGTTAAGGTGTTTGAGCATCTAGAAATGTGATTTATTGAGTTAACACACTCCTTCAGTTGTACGTAGAGCCTTTATGTCATCGATACTACTTTGATTCTAGTTTTCAGAAAGCTAGCTATTCGAATTCTTATGGATTGTACACAACTTGTTTCATTCTTTAGATATAACATGTCATTATGCATCAATGAAATTACAGTCTATCTTTAAGTTGTGCTAAGTAATCATCTGTTTAATAAGCCTGAGAAATTTTCTAACATCTCATTTCGATTTTCCGTGTTCTAGTGTTGTAATATATCCAAGCGGGCAACCCTCTATGTATATCCCAAACTTCTAGGAAGGGTTGATCATCTTACCAATTATGCGTACACATGTATCAATTTTCATCCGGGTAATGTTCAAATACCGATTCTTCACAATCACTATGTTTGCATCACAATGATTTATAAACATCCTCTTCTGCAAGGGGGTTGATTACTCCCCTGTTGAGGAAGCTTCATTTTGCTTTCTCCTCCTGCCGCCTCCCTGCTGTGGATGATACCTTGGAGAGCAAGGATTTTTTATGTGAGTTGAGTGAGGACCAGGCCTCCTCCTCATCTTACATTATGTTTCCTCTACTTACAGTTTGCAAGTATTATTATTCAGGTAGAGGGGTTACTGTTCTATCACCGTATTGGTACCCGTTACCGACACGGATATTAAGACAGTTACTTGTTCATTTTTCTTTTCATAGGCCCATTAGCTAGAACTGTATAGAATTTAATAAGTCGTGCTGGGATGACAATAACCCCTATAGTTATCTTTAAAATTCTGTACTTTTATTTTCATGTCTATTTTAGTTTTAGCATTTTTTGTATATTTTTCTTTTCTTTTTGCGGAGCTCACCCCTGCAGGTATTCCTTAACATTTAGTATTGGCGGGGTTGTGATTCTTCGTATGGAGGGTCTGCTTCTATTTTTCACGCGTCTTATGGTAAGCTCACTTGCTGAGCATTGGGTAACTTCTCCCCTAGCTTTCTATTTTGATTTTCACCATTATATCATTATTGTTTACTGCTTAGATTAAGTCTGCGGGAGAGCTGATGTTTGTTACCTTTTGCACGTGCTCATTTCATTTGTATACTAGAAGCTTCTATTATTTTATTTTGATTACTTCATTGCATTGCACACCACTGCACCCACATGATCATGTGCTTAGCTGTTAGTGTATCGCGAGTTAAACTCATATCTTTTGTATGATTTTGGAAAATTATTCTTCTCGCATAGGATTGTGAGACGTAGTAAAATGTTGGCCTTGCTGTGTTTCTAGTCAACTGCTCTTCTCGTGTAGAAATCTGAGTAGATTTAATTTTTCTGTATGCTTATAGTTTTATATTTCTTTATTTGAGTAAATAATTTTTATTCTACTCAAAAGATGGTGAATCCGGTGTGAATCAAACGGTTGTGTAGGGTTGTGTGTAGCAATCGCTAAACTCATTTTTTCTTGAGTCAGGAGGAAGGATTATCATTCTCGGTGGCTAAGAACTTGCCCCAAGATACTCTTGAAGCATTGGTGCATGGTTAGTTAAGCGTGAGTGTGATGTAGGCCATCATTTTGGCACGGTTGAGCTTTGTACTGCTCCTAACGTGTTATCCTCGCTAAGCCCCGTTGTGCCTACCCTTCTTTTGATTCAGCTCCACCATGATTTCACAAAAGCCTCATAGATTATCCTAGTCGCACACCCAAGTCGAGCTTAGTGTTTTATATTTTCATGATTGGGATGTGATGTGGTGGTACTCTTTATGAAAAATGTGGATGTGCTCCAAGGTTTATATTTGCTGAAACAGTTTAAAAAGAAAAAGATGAAAAAAAAATGTTTGTAAAAAGAAAAAGTGAAAAGAAGAAAAAGTTTTATTGAAAATCCTATTAGAGATGTCATTATATTTTGAGTAGGCGGTGAACACATCCATATGTTAAAAGTTAAGTCTGGGGGTGTGATGTACTCGTTTGAATTTTGGAATAGCGGTTGGATTTTTTTGTTATGCTAGCTCGTTTGGGTTTGGTGCATAGCCTCACTGTTTATCTTTGTTTACCTCACCGTAACCCAAGCCCCATGTTTATCCTAAAAGTACTACAGATTTGCGCTCGAGTCGAACTAATGCCTTGGAGAGTGTGTGAACGGGCAAGCGTATGGTCCCCGACATTGGTGGATTCCTTTGGAGGTGATCCTGAGCCCCGATCTTTGTCAAAGCTGACCTTAGCGGCCTTCCTACTTTCTTCCTGCGCGTCACCGGATGATTCACCATGATTCCATTTTTGAGTTGTAATAAAATTTTGATACGTATTGTGAAAAATATAAACTATTTTGAATACTTAGAAATTTCCTCTATTTATATTTTTATTCGTACGTGTATGCGACTTTGCATGGTACTCCATATCGCAATTTTTATGTTAGCTAAGTCATTTTTTCTGTCTGCATAGATTTAGTTTGCTCGGGACGCACAAACAATTAATTCTGGGGGTGTGATGAGTCCTATTTATATACTGATTTTCAGACTAATCTGGGATAGTTTTCATTCGAATGCACTTCACTTTTAGTTCATTATTGTTTAATTTTCATCTTATACTTATTTCTATAGGAAGTGAACCTTTTGGCCTGTGGTTGTGTATTTTTGTGCTTTTATTGTTTGTTCTCCTTTTTATGCTTGTCTGGAATGTCTGCACATATCAGGGATGGGTTTAGGGGTCGTGTGAGTGTTCCGGGGAAGTTTGGAAGCAGCAATACTGCGCACGATAATCGGATCAAATGCGCACGACCACTGGTCGTGGGCCGTTGATCGTGCACAATTGTATCCTGATTTCCACATTCTGCTTGGGATAATCGCACGACCACTGGACATAGTGTGCACGACCACCGTTCGTGCTCCACTGATCGTGTGGATTGATCTCTCTTTTCATGGAGTTCTATCAGGGGTAATCGCACGACCACTGAACATTGTGCGCACGACCACCGGTCGTGCTCCACTACTCGTGCGCGTTATCCCAGTTCTTCTTTTGATTTTGCCATGCCAATACACACGATCACTGGCCATAGTGTGCACGCCCACTAGTCGTGCGCCCGTGATCGTGCACATTGTTCAATTCTACTTTCTATAAATATGCTGGTTCCGCCCTAATTCTGGATCGATCACCATTTTCCGCTGTTTTTCGCCTCCGATGAAGGGTTCTGTCGTTCCCCTTCATCTTCCACTGTAGGGAGGTGCTCCGAGTAAGCTTTCACCTCCAAATCCAAGACGAAGTTTCCTCTCAGCCTCCTCCATCATCTCTTGGGCTCTATTTCAAGTTTTTGCGCCATATCCACCAAGAAAGGGGAAGCTTGCAACTTTTTTCTGCAATCGTGACACAAAGAAGACGGGTGAATTATAATGTAGTGACAACCCTTCTCTACCCCGGACGCAGTTGAGGACCAAGCAAGGGCGCGGATTGATAACCCGGTGATTCCTTCCGTGAACCCTCGACAAGACTTCGGATTCGGTCGATCTCTTGCCTTGTTCTTCCTTTATTGTTGTTTATGTGCTGTTAAACTTTATTTATAGATTATGTGCTCTTAGTTGTAAACATTATTAGATTAATTTCTTTGTGATTCTGTGTTGTTTACTGCTTAAGTTGATTGAGGTGCGCCATATTCCATCCTCCATCCACCCTTTCCGCACTAGTAATTGCTAGTGGCGTCCGTTGCGAAGAGGTGCTCTCGACCCTCATTCCGCAAGCCTACTGGCCCATCCTCCTAGCGATTCGGTGCATAGCGTCCCGACTAGTCTTCCATCTCACCTGGCGAAGCATTGCATAGCATCATTTCATAAGAGTAGTGTTAGTATTTTAATTTATTTTATCGCAAATATCAAAACCCCCCATCGTAAACTCCGACCTAAGGACTTCAATCTCAAGTCCTCAAAAATTAACTCCACCTTATTGTGTTCCCTCGAGATCGATACTTGGGGAAATTCCTCCCATTTTATATTACTTGTGTGAACGATACACTTGTCATCAACGTATCAAGTTGCCCATTTCAGGGATCCACACTGCTCATAGAGCTGTTGGAATTATTGTAAATAAAAGCAGAGTTCCGAGAAATTAAAGGGAGATTTTTTCCTTTTCTGAGATGAAGTATTCTGGTGATATTCTTCCTGAAAATGAAGAAGAAGAGAACTCCAATAGATGTTCAGCAGCAAGTCTTAAGACATCAGACTAGGTTGGTTGATTGAAGAAATAAAGCACAAAAATATCATCTTGTCTTCATCAGCTAGTTTAGAAGCTCCAGTTTCTGAGATTCTTCCCAACACAAGTTGAACCAACCAAAAGATGTACTTCCTTGCTGTTGTGAAGAATTTGGGCAGAGCTAACTAAGTCGAGAGATAAGGCTCAGGGAACACTTTCTCAGGAGCAAGTCATCAACAACAAACTCAATGTTTCTATAGGATGTTTTTAAATCTCAGTTATGAGACAGAAATATAAAGCCTAAGTTGTAGGATCCTTCTGTGGATTTGAGGTAGGTCCTGTATGCCTGAGGTTAGAGATTTATTCTCTTAGGTAGGATTCAGTGGTAGATCTGAGTGTAGGGTATCCGCTTAGCCTAAGTGTAGGACTTTGGATTTTGTCTAAGGTAGGCGATCTGAAGGATCATTGAGCTGTAAGAGATTTTAACTCTGAGTGTAAGGCCTTGGGCCTGAGGTAGGACTATGAGTAGTTTGAGAGATCCTATGGGATCTATGTTGTAAGCTCATTGAGCCGAGTCTTGGTTGAGATTGTCTTGTCAAACACACTGTTAGAAAAGTTGGAGGGAAATAGATGTACCCATACCTTGGGGAACCACTATAAATATAATAGTGATGGTGTCAATTCTTGAAAGCTAACATAAAGTAAATCACTCACCAATTCAAAAGATAGTAACAAAAGACTTAAAAACCTATTCACCCCCTCTAGGTGTTTAGCTACTCTTGAAACATAGACTTTCAAGTGGTATGAGAGGGAGGTTGTTCAAAAAGGACTTAATAGTCTGAACAGTTCTCCAAGAGTAGCTGAAGATTTGCTCCATGGGTTCAAATAAGAACTACAAGGAGTTGAGCTCCACGAAGCTCCTTATCTGCAGAAAAGATAATTTTGGAATTTTGAAAGAGAGGGTCAGAGTTTTCATGGAAGCCTCAGACCCATGGATTTTCATCACAGTCCAAGAGGGACCCTTCATTCCCATGAAGATATCAGTCTAGGATGCAAAAGACCAAACTACCAAGAAGTACTCTATGACGACTAGGGATGAGGTCATTATGACAACTATGGACAAGAGGGCACAGAATATCATTGTCAATACCATAGATGACTCCACCTTCTAGAACTTCGTCCACTACAACACAACTAATTAAATATGGGACTCTCTCATTGTCTATATGGAGGGGACAGAGGAGGTGAGGGGTGAAAGAAAATACCTCCTGAATCAACACTATGAAGAATTCATGCAAGGGAAGATAGATTACATAGCATAATGCTAAGAAAAGTTCTTCATGATAGTGAACACTCTAATCACATATGGCAAACAGTTCATTAATTATGAGTTGAATGACATGGTTTTGAGATCCCTAAACAAGGAATAGGATATCAAGATCTGTGCCATCTGAGAAGTTGGCAACCTGACCAACACTCTACCTAAGAACTTGTTTTAGAAGATGTTATTCCATGAGATGCAGCTGAACTAAAGGAAGATGGGAGAAGAAGCAGCGAGATCTCTCAGCAAAGAGAAGACAGTGGCCTTCACAGCTGAAGCTGTAAGAAGAAGTAGAGAAAATATTCATTCTCCTCCAAGGAGAGTTATTGAGACAGAATGCTTAGAACCCAGCTCCTTTGGGAATGAACTGTCAGATGGAGAACTAGCAATGCTCTCCAAGCAATTCAAGAAGTTTTTGTTAAGGAGAAGTAAGTGAAAGAATAGGGTCTCTTCAAGCTATATATCAAGAAAGCCCCACTCCAGCAAAGACAAGTCCAGAATTGACCCCCTATGGGGAAAGGTATAACTCCAAATATAGGAGAGGACATGTCATTGCTGACTATCCAGTTAAGAGGAAGGAGCTTATGAAGTCTGTTGGGAATATTGCCCTCAATGTTCTCAAGATTTGAAGAGGCATCAAAATCAATACTAAGAGAATAATTGTATTTTATGTTGTTCAAGTTCATTATGTGCAGGATGTTCCTTGGAATAATTTTAGATAGGTTAGCTACGTGATTGTGAAAGGTCATCACAAGATAGAAATGTCGAGAGATAGAAATCTGTCTAAGTTCACAGGCATTGAGTGAAGCCAGATCACTCAATGCAAGATGTCAAGGAAGAATGTTGGAAAGACTGAAAAATTGTCTAAGTCTACATACGTCGAGTGAACCTAGTTCACTCGACTCCAGATGTCAAAAAGCACCGAGTAAAGGATGGACAGTCAAATCCCAATAGATTTCAAAGAAAATTTGCAGCTAAATCCGCAAGTGTTGAGTGAAGGCAGTTCACTCAATGCCATATAACTTGAGGTGTCGAGTATAACTCAGTCTGTCAAAGCTTAAACATTGGCAAGGGATAAATACGACTAAGTCTAGAATAGTTGAGTGAGGACAGCTCACTCAACGTCCAAAGAAGAAGGCGTCGACGGGACCATTGTTCAGTCAAAACATAAGAAGAGATAAATTGAAAAATCTATAAAAGTCCAGATGCATTGAGTGAGGACAACTTACTAATTGCAAGCCCATCAAGAAAATCGGCTACGTACAGAAGCGTTGAGTGATGCCAGTTCACTCAACGCCTCAGCATGAAGGCATTCAGTCAGTGAAGTGGCTAAGTCCAGTAGTGTTGAGTGATGATGGTTCACTCAACGCACTCAACTCTTGGCATTGCACAAGAAATTGGCTAAGTCCAAATTCTTTGACTGAAGCCAGTTCACTCAACGCACTCAATGCCTAGTTAACGGAAAGTCTGCCCAAGGACAAAATCGTTGAGTGAAGGTCGTTCACTTAACACACTCAATGCCTAGTAGTGTAGAAGTAATTGGCTAAGTCCAAATGCGTTGAGTGATGAAGGTTCACTCAAAGCACTCTACGCCTAATGGTACAGAGATATTGGCTAAGTCCAAATTCGTTGAGTGATGAAGATTCACTCAACGCCTAGCAGGGAAGATTATTTGACTAAATTTTTTTGTGCTAAGTGAAGGATATTCACTCAATGCACTCAACGTCAGGGTTGAAACTGTGAAAATGACTAAGTCCACTTATGCTGACGTCAGCATGAGTCAGCAAAGTTTGAAATTGTTGCGGGAAAGATACAGTACATGACATAAGGCGTCGTAGGGATACTGTATGACTTTTTCTTTAAAAGCAAAGTTGCACCCAACAACTTTAGGTGGGCCCATGGGTAAAATAGCTGTTGGACGACGCAAGATAAAAGGCTTGAGAGCGGCAAAGACAAATTAACATTTTGGGAAGAAAACTTTTAGGGTTTAACTTTTCACAAAGAGGCGGAACTTCATCATCTTCTTCCTCACCATTGTTGCAGAGCTTGAAGCAAAAGTTCAAACCAGCTGATCTAAAAGTTCATTAAGTTTGATGTAGCGATCTTCACTTGCTACAACAAGTTCAGAAGAGATTTCTGAGAAAGAAGAAGAAGTAGAGCATTCTAATTTCTGCAGTGAAGGTTAGCTGATTAAAGAACAACAAGAATTGTCAACTCATCTATTTTCATCAGTAAAGTTCAGAAACTAGAGTTCTGAGTTTCTTCCAGCACAAGCAGCAAATTTCTGAAGATCATTATTCTTGTTGTTGTGAAGAAGTTAGGGCTGAGATTTTCTCAGCTCACAAAGCAATAGACTTAGAGAAATTTTTTTGGAGTCAAATAAACACAAATTCTTTCTTTCTATAGGATCTATTAAATTTGAGTTGTAGGCCTACTTCATAAAGGCTGAGGTAGGATCATTTGTTGATCTAATTGTAGGGCCTGTGTAGAAACCCTAGTTCGTATTTGGGCATGGATAACTATTAGGTTTACTAAGTTTGACCCACATTGTATAGTCATGGGTCATAGGTTTATTTCCAGATTTGCCTCAGAAGGACTCTCTAAAATTGCTGAAAGAATTCCAAGAAATACTGTTGTGACAAAGTCAGGAATTCAGGTCGACGAAATTCGAACTCAGGTCGATGAATTCTTCCCTCAAGACAGATTCTCTGATCGACGAACTTGTAGTGCATAATTAACAAGATATTTCCAGATTGATGTTCGCTGAGCTCAGGACGATGAATAGGATTTCTCAGCTCGACGAACTTGGTGCTCAGGTCGACGAAATTGGCTTAGAGGTCGACGAATTCTATTCAGAGTAAGAATGATAAGTTTTCCATATCTCTATCCCTAATTCATGTTATTCTTTTGTAGTAATTCTTTAAATAATTAATGTTTATATTCTTAAGAATATAGCCGTTCATGGCAACATTAATTATGGATTTCATCAGAGTTAATTACTTGCTTATTTTAATAGGACAGTTGGGGAAACTCATTGAAGATCATTTCAGCCGTTTTCTTCACCAGAATCTAAGTAGAAATTAATGCATATAATTCAAAACTCAAAAGCAGAATTATATAGAAGAATATAAAAGAGAGTTTCATGCGACTCTCGACAAGAAGAAGAAGAAGAAGAAATACATAAGGATATACACAGAACAATATACAGAATAAATTCTGCTTTCACTGTGTAGAAAAAGATGTTGTTTTCCCTTGACCTTATAGAGGACTGAAGAAGAACATCAAATAGATATCAATTGTCCTCTTCAACTTCTACTCTAGGAATCCTCAAAGACAACACTTTTAGATCTTTCTACAAGTTCCGGGACTTCAACAAGTCAAGGATGAAGACCTACACCCTGAGCAAAGCTCCAGTCTTCCTGAACATTTCAACATCTTAGGGGGAGATTTGACACCAGCAATTCACTGAAGCCTTCTCTGTTGTTTAGAGAAAGAGAGGACAACATCACCTTCTTATCCCACTGTATAAAGGGTTTATTAACTCCCTTCAAAAGTTCTTTGTTGGTTTTTGTGCACCTGATCAAAAGCCTAAAGATTTGTGAGATCTCCCTATAAATAGATCTTGTGGTGATAGGTCACCTGAGCAAAAACTTGTCGGGGCAGTCTCCTGAGAAAAACTTATAGTGGATTCCTACAAGGGTGGTAGAAGAGTGGATGTACCAAGAATTGGGGAACCACTATGAATTCTTGTGTTGTTTATTTGTTCATTTTTCGTTGCTCTACTGTACTGTGGTTGTGTAGTTTATCTTAGTTCCTCTTTCATTTTATATAACTACTACTATCACTAATTTTACTAATAAATTTTAAAAATAGTAAAAAGATTTAAATCACTCTATTCACCACCCCCCTCTAGAGTAAATAAGATCTATCCCTATTCTTTCAATTGGTATCAAAGGGTCTTTCTTTTGTTTTACAGCCTAACACCTAAACCAAAACGATCTGACAGATCTTATATTTCTTTAGAGTTTGTCATGGCATAAAATGAAGACTATTCAAGCACAAGAACTCCTATGTGCAATCTAGATAAGCGTGCACAATGGAAGGCAAGAATTAGGATTTTTATAAACTCTATTGATGAAGCCAATTACAATTCCATTTTGACATGTCCTAATCAACCAATGGAAACATCTAGAATAAACTCTGTTTCATCACCTCAATGGACAGAAGCCCAGAAAAGGCTAAAGGTTGCTGATGCAAAAGCAATGAACATTCTTGCACAATCAATGTCTGATGAAATTATTCCGGAAATTATTGAATGTTCATTATCAAATGATATTTGGGACTCCCTCACAGCAATTGTTGCTGGATTAGCTAAAAGAGAAGATTTGATGCTGAAACTTGGAGTGAATCTGACTCTGAAGCTTCATCCTGTGCAACTGAAGATGAAGAAGAATCAAAAGCAAGAGAATTTTTCCTAATGACAATAAATGCATATTGTAGCAACTCTAATGATGAATCAGAATGTGAATCAAAAGAAGATCAGGTAATCTCTTCCTTTGATTACTCTTCAGAACATTTTAAAGAATAATGTAAAATCCTATGTAAAGATTTAATTCAATCTGAGAAGAAAATAAAACATCTCAGAGAGAAAGTAAATAATTTATCTTTTGAAAACATAAAACTCAAAGAAGATATGAAAAATACTTATGAACAAATAGCCCCATAAAAATCAGTTAAAGGCAAAGAAAAGTTAATAGATTTAGACAAAATAGCTGAAGCTTTACCAAATTAAACTAAAAATTTTTAGAAAATTTTTGTCTAATATAATTCGTTGAACCAAGCTCGACGAAAACAACATTATTGGTTGAATAGAGATCAACGGACTATGAATAAAGATTTTTATTTTAACTGTTAAGGAATTTATGCTCGACTAAATCAATACACTTCGTCAAACCGAGGTCGACGATCGTGGAACACAGATTATGACTTTTATCATTCTGTGAACCGAGATCAACGAAATCAATACCATTCGTCGAACTCAGGTCGATGAAATTATTTTTCGTCGAACTCAAAGTTTCGTAGCTCAAATTATCATTATTTTCAAAATTATAATCCAACTCAAAACCATACAATTCCTCTTACCCAGTAGTTTATCCCTTCTAGAAAATTTCATCCACTAGGTTATAAAAATCAACCTGAATATTCTTTTATATCTAATTATTATAAAAGAGAACTATGACCCAAGGAAATTTTGGTCCAGAACTCCTAACATCTCTTTTTCAGGAAAAGACCTATCTAAATGGAGGGGTTTGATCTGACTAACTCTAGAGGGGGGAGGGTGAATAAAGTTTTAAAAATCTTGGCTATTTTTAACTTTTATATCAGAGAGAAAGTAGGTGATACCAATAATAATTTAAGAAAAGAAAAATAGGTTAAGCTATTCTATGTATCACAGCCACAACAAGAACAAAACCGAAAATGAACACAACCAAACAACACAAGAATTTTATAGTGGTTCCCGAAATAGGTACATCCACTCTTCTACCACCCTTATAGGAATCCACTAGCAGGTTTTGATCAAGTGACTGCCACCACAATATCTATTTCTAGGGAGATATTAAGCCCCTTTAAGCTTTGATAAGGTGCCCAAAAACAACCCAAGTCTTTTGATTAGGAGACTTAACAACAGAGTGGTTAACTTTTGAAGGGAGTTAAAACCCTTTTACAGGAGGTGAGAGGAGGTGATGGTGTCTTCTATTTATCTAATCAATAGAGAAGACTAGTGGATCTTTGATGTTAACAAGCTCCCCCTGAGATGTTGAATGGTTTAGGAAGACTGGAGTTTTGATTCAGGGTGTCGGTCTTCAGCCTTGTCTTTTCAATGTCCAGGAATCAAGTAGATAGATATTGAAGGAATGTCTCTGAAGATTCCAGGTTCTGAAGATGAAGAAGTCTCTTGATTTGTGATGAATGTTCTTCTTCAGATTTCAGGATTGACAAGGATGAAAGTAGAATGCACTGTGAGAGAGTTCTGAAAGATCAGTCACTCTCTCTGTATTTTCTTGTGCTGTATGTTCTCTATTGTCTGGTTCAATATTTCTCAGTCTGTTAAGCTGTTGGTTTTGTTGTGGACTGAAAAGAGAAAATCTCTTTTATATTCTGCTGTCAATTTCTCCTTTGAATTTGGATTCTGGCATTAATTGCTGGCTGATCTGGAGAATACAAAAGGCTGGAATATAATCTAAAATGAGTTTCCGCAACTATCCCTAATAAAATAAGCAAGTAATTACCCTGATGAATACCATAATTAATGCTGCCAATAACGGTTATATTCAATGGAATATGAGCATTAATTACTCAGGAATATTACTACTAAATAATATGGAAACTAAGGGACAGAAGGAAGAAAACTTCTCATTATGGAACGAGACAGAAATCGTCGACATCTGAACAGAATTCATCGACCTGAGTTCCAAGATCATCGACCTGAGAATTCCGGTTCGTCGACCTGAGCTCTGCGAATTGTGTACTGAGAATGACTTGCCAAATCTGCACTCTGAGTTCTTCGAGCGGAGAATTTGTTTAAAGAAAACTGATCGTCGACCTAAGCTCGAATATCGTCGAGCTCAGCTCGGAGAAATAACTCTGAGTTTGTCGATCTTAGATCGATAATCGTCAATCTGAACGATCGTCAAGCTGAGTTTGAAGAACTTCGAACTGAACAATCTGTTCTTTGAATCTTCTAACTCT
This sequence comes from Platanthera zijinensis, assembly GCA_039513925.1. Lineage (NCBI taxonomy): Eukaryota > Viridiplantae > Streptophyta > Magnoliopsida > Asparagales > Orchidaceae > Platanthera > Platanthera zijinensis. Next base: position 103,884,052 of record CM077085.1, on the reverse strand, counting down.
GAGTCTCCTGAGGTCCTCTGCTGCCTGGACCAAGAATATTGAACCTAATGACTTAGCCTAAACCTTATGACTACTAGACTTGACCATGGCTATACAAGGTGGGTCATACTTAGCCTAATTTAGTGAACCTAGCCCAAATCCAACTAGGGATCCAACAATCTCCCCCTATTTGGGTGAGGTCACTAAAATAAAAATAAAAGAAATGATCATAAAGCATGAAAACATATATCTGATATAAATAAAACATTCAGCTGATATTTACAAGATGTGCTTCATGATTAGACAGAGTTCATAAATGAGAACAACACAAAAACTAAATCACTATTTCTACTTAGGATTAGCTTTCTTTGGCTTTTAGGCAGGTTGTCTGAAGATGATTTCTCTATTTTAATTAGCTCTTAGACATTGTCATGTCAGATGCACCAATGATGTTGAGAGAAGTTGCTCTGGGCACTACAACTTCTAGATGCAGTTTCATATAATCATCAACATTAAAGAATTTATTTGCCTTTGCATACATTTTAAGTTCTTATTTTTTGAATGAAGACATGGTTGAAAATTGAGAAGGATCCTTTCCTTCAGCATTGGCATTATTAATTTGTGGGAGTCCTACCAGCTCATGAAATCTGATCATTTTAGCTGAAGTCTCCTATTCTGGATCTACAAAGGGAATTGGAGGAGATTTTTGCCTGTTTGGACTTGAGTCCTTCTTTGATTTAACAATAGAGTCTGTAGGAGCTCTCTTGATTAAAGCTAGAGGAGGATGGCTTTGAGAAGATTTATGCTGACTTCTATGCCTGGAATGTCTTTGATAAGTCTTGGTAACTGGAGCAGATCTTTGAGAAATACTACCAGAGGCACCTGAAGATGGAGGAGGAGGAGGAGGGTCTTTCCTAAATTGCTTAGGAGGAGACCTGTACCTTCTCCTCTTCTTCCTTTCTTTCTGCTCATTCTTGGATAGCCACATCCACTAAGGCATCCCTGGGTATGGAGTTTATTTTGCAAGATATAGTAAGGAGTGTCATGGGTAGGATTAGGCTTTGGAGCGGCCTTTGGAACAATCTTTCTCTTCAATGCAGCTTTCTTCTTGGATTTAGGATCATCAGATCCATAAGAATTATCATCTATGTCCTAATCAGAAGAACTTTGAGGGATATCATATAATGCATTTATCTCTTTTAAAGTTTCCTTTGAAACCTGTCTTTCAGCCTGAGGAAGAGCTTGAGGTAGAGCAACTGCAGGTGGAGCAACATTCTCTGTGATCATCTGAGAATCTTGCATATCTTTATCATTCAATAAAAACTCATTCAACTCAGGATCATTCTGCATCTATGCAATCTCTTGTGCAACATGTTGTGCAATCAGATCATCTAAACTGAGGATAGGGCTTTTATCAATTACATAGGTTGGGCCTGAAGGTTCCATAACCATGTTAGTAGCAAAACTTGCCTTCAATTGACTAACAAATTCAGGACTTATAGAAGGAGTGTAGCAAACTATAGCCAAAGGTGGCTTAACTGCTGGAAGAAGAGAATTCTGATAAATTGTACAGAAAGAATGTAATAAACCAAAAATGTCTACTAAGGGATTGATATAACAATCACCATTAGTCAAAATATTTGTAATCAGCATATCTGCATCCAATATATCAACCTCTGGAACCATATCTACATCTATAAACCCAACTATCTGCACAACTGTTTCTGTTGCTCCTTTTGTTGCTTTTGGAGCTTCTTCTTCATTGAGTATCTCCCCCTGCCTAGTTTCAGTAAGAACTGGAATCAGGCCCCTTTTTGAAGAAGAAGGGATAGAGGAGGAAGAAAGTTGGGAAGCAAGAGATGAAATTGAGGCCGCAAGAGGTGAAATATCCTCTACTATGAGTTATTTTCGAAAAGGAGTGATGGTTTGCAGAAAAGAGGAAATGGAGGGGGAATCTTTGTCCATTAACTAAGGAGGGGTTTGAGTGGATACATATGGGTTAATGGAGGATGATGATGGATGAAATGGTGTGGAATATGGCATGTCCTCATCTTGAGATGATGGAGTATGGATGTGGGATGATAATAGATCAAATGTTGGTAGGGATGACATGTTGTGAAGGGGGATATCAGCAAGATGTTAAGGAAGAGGGGATAGAGGAGGAGTGATATGCTCTGGTGTACTAGCATGCACTGGAGATTGAATTGGTGATGATTGATGTTCAAGGGATTGATGTGGTGTAGGATAATGTACTGGAGTATGAACTTGTGAAGAAAGATGGACTGGGGAAGCTAGAGGTGTTGGTGTATGGGCTTGAGAAGTAGAAGTATGCTGGAGGGATGTTGAAGGTGTTTGATCATGAGGAGGTGGAATGGAAACATCTTCAGCAGGGTGGGGAGTGGCTGGAGCAGCCCTAGTACTCTTAGAAGGTCTTGAGAAAGAGAAGGAAGCCTTGGATGGCTTGGAGATATTCCTCTCCCACCTGCCAAATAAGGCGCAAGTAAGCCTCTTGGAGGCATTAATGAATATGGTCGGTGAGACCAGTGATTCAGCAGCCTTGTCCTGAATGAATATTCCAAGAATTCTTCCAAAACACACCTCTTTCTTTGTATTTTTCTTCTTAACCATCTCAAACAAGATTCTAGCCCAATTCACCTTCTTCTTGTTCACAACTGCGCACATCACTTGAAACTATTGTCTAGTTATGTAATCATGGGATGTGTGCTTGCCAGCAGTACCTTGCTTACAGCATCTGCTAGAAACTTGTAGTCACAAGATAAATTTTTCTTCAACAGTTTATTGGGTGTTTCTCTAGAATAACCCATCTTAATAAACATCTCATATAATTCAGAAATATAAATCTCTAACTCTTCTTCTCCATTAACTAATCCGAAAATTTCAGTTAAGACGGCGGGGGTAAGAGAGATGGCATTACCCAATATTGTTCCTATCAAAGTATCAACATCTGGAGAGGAAGAAGTGAAAACCCATTCCCGAACTTCTGTTGCAGTAATCTTCATTCTAGTTGTCATCAGACTCTTTAACTGTTGATCTTCAAATAATTTCAGAATTTCCTAGACGCTCTGGTCGGAATGTTGGAATGACTAAAAATCTATATAAAACTCATGTCAAACATCATTGCCGCAAGTGCGCTTGCTGGAATCTCTATGATCACCTGCAAAAGAGAAACAGAGAGATCAAGTTCAAGGGGAACATAAAGCGTGTGATGGAGCTCGAAGAAAACCTTGATATTAGGTTTTTAAGAATTTGAAATGATAAACTCCGTCCTACGAAAAAACAAATTCTTCGATCTGAGGTCAACGAATTATTTTATTGACAAAAGAGTTTGTAGATCTTAATCAAGAGAAGGGAAAACTTTTCATCATTCTCATCCAAGGGTTTGGTGAAGATATCTGCCCATTGCAAATCACTAGGGATGAAGGTAAAATTAATTTTCTATTTGTAAACACACTCCCTAATGAAATGATGCCTTACATCTATATGTTTGGTCCCACTATGATGCACTGGATTATGTGCTATGAAAATAACACTAGTACTGTCACAGAATATAGTTGAATTATTTAAGATGTATCCATAATCCAACAGTTAATTTCGTATCCATAACAACTGTGAACAGCAACTGCCAGCTGCTATGTACTCAACTTCTATTGTTGATGTAGACACAAATGTCTGATTTTTACAAAACAAGGAGACAAGTCTAGCACCAAGGAACTGGCATGTTCCTGATATTCTCTTCCTGTCCACTCTACATATAGCAAAATCAGTATCTGCGTATCCAGTTAACTAAAACTCTTACTCAATTTGATACCAGAGTCCTAGATTAGGGCAACTCTTTATATATCTTAAAATTATTTTTAGTAAAATAATGTGAGATTCTTTAGGGTTCACCTAGAACCTCGCACAAAGACAGGTAGCAAACATAATATCTGGACTACTTGCAGTGAGATATAATAGGGATCCAATAATGGCCCTATTCAATTTCCTATCAATAGGCTTCCCAAGTTCATGAGAATCAACCACAACATTTGTATCCATAAGTATTTTCTTAGCTGAGGCATCAGCCATCCCAAACCTTTTTATCAGCTCTTTAGCATACTTGGATTGGGATATAAAGATGTCATCAGGGGTCTGCTTCACATGGAGACCAAGGAAGTAGGAGAGCTCACCCATGCTACGCATCTCAAATATATAATGTATAAGGTTGGAGAACCTTCTGCATAGTTTGGGATCTGTAGAACCAAATATGATGTCATCAACATATATTTGTACTAACAGAATTTTATCATGATGATGCTTGAAAAATAAAGTCCTATCTACCATGCCTCTAGAAAATTTATGCTCTAAGAGAAAGCTAGCTATGGTTTCATACCAAGCTCTTGGAGCTTGCTTTAAACCATAGAGATCTTTATGCAATTTGAAAACATAAGAGGGATAAGTTGAAGAGATAAAACCTGGTTGTTGTTCCACATAAACCTCTTCTTTGAGTTCACCATTCAGCAATGCACTCTTGACATCCATTTGGTAGACCATGAACTTTTTGTAGGCACCATATGCAAGGAAGATTCTTATAGCCTCAAGCCTTGCAACAGGAGCAAATGTCTTATCATAATCAATGCCTTCCTCTTTCCTATAGCCTTGAGCTACTAGTATTTCCTTATTCCTTATAATAGAACCTTGAGCATCTAGTTTGTTTCTAAATACCAATTTAGTTCCAATGATTGGGTAGTCTTTTGGTCTTGGAACTAAATCCCAAACTTTATATCTCTCAATCTGGTTGAGCTCCTCTTGCATTGCAATGATCTAGTGTGGATCTTGCTCAACATCTTTAATGTATTGGGGCTCAATTTGAGATATGAAGCAGGCATGCTTCATGTCCTTGTGGAGTTTATGCCTTGTCTGTACACCCACTTATAAGTCTCCAATCACTTGAGATACAAGGTGATCTCTATGTGTGACTATTTCAGTAAGAGGAGATGGTTATTCAATAGCTTGGATAGTTAATTCCTCTTGTGCAATTAAGTTAGCTGTTGTTGGCTCTTCATTTAATTTAGTATCTTCATCATCACTTTCTTCTGCAACATGTGGAGAATGATGTGTAACAGCCTCATTGGTGAGGGTCAACTCATCCAAGTTCTCACACAAGTTAGGTACCTGCAAAGTTTCACTGGTAGAAGCTATCTTTTCCTTGTAAAACATGTTAGTCTCATCAAAAGAAATGTGAATAGACTCTTCCATTTTCATTATTAATTTATTATAAACCCTATAAGCCTTGCTTACTTGGGAATATCCAAGAAATATTCAAACTTCAGCCTTGCCTTCAAACTTTCTAATGAATTTCTTATTATTGTTATGAATATAACAAACACAACAAAAAACTCTAAAATAATCTACTTTAGGTTTCTTTCTTTTGAGTAGTTCATAGGGCATCTTACCCTTGAGTTTGTGTATAAAACTTTTGTTCAGGACATAGTTTGTTTTGCTCACAGCCTATGCCCAAAAGGATAGGGGCAGGTGAGCATCTGCAATTAATGTGCCTGCAGCTTCAATGAGTGTTCTGTTTTTCCTTTCAGCTACCTCATTTTGTTGAGGAGTTCTAGGAGCAGAGAAACAATGACTGATACCTTCCTTCTCACAGAACTCTTACATAAGAAGAGACTCAAACTCAGTACCATGATCACTTCTCATCAATGCAACTGAGGTAGAGTACTCAATTTGTATGCTCTTGAGAAAATCTGTAAGAACCTTGACGTTATCTGACTTATTTCTCAAGAAGAACACCCAAGTGAACCTTTAGAAGTCATCAACAATCACTAAGGTATAAGACTTCCCTCTAAGGCTCTGTACAGCAATGGGTCCAAAAAGATCCATATGAAGCAAGTACAAAATCCTAGGTGAATCACTCTTCTTAAGTAACTTAAAACCATTTTTAGTTTGCTTGCCTATCTGATAAGCCATGCAAAGGCTTTCCTTCTTGTAGGGGTAAGAAGGCAATCCTCTTACAAGGTTGTCCCTAGATATTTTAGCAATGCTTTTTATTTAACATGTCCTAATCTCCTATGCCAAAGTTCATTTTATTACTGGTTTGGTTAAATAAGCAAATTTCAGTTTTAGCTGATTTGAAATTAACTATGTAAATATTTCCTACTCTAGAGCCAGTAAACACAATTTTGTTGACAGCAGTAGAAATAATGCAAGAGGATTTATCAAAAGATACCTGAAACCCTTCATCACAGAGTTGACTAATGGAAATGAGGTTGTGCTTTAATCCACTTACATAAGCTACTTTCTTGAATATGATAACTCCAATCTTTAAATCTCCATATCCTTTAGTCTGGCCACAGTTGGAGTCACAAAAGACAACTTTAGGACCTAGCTTGAACTTATAGTTGGACATATTATCCTTGATGCAAGTCATGTTTTTTGAACAACCACTATCCAGATACCAGTGTTCCTCTGTGGTAGGATAGTCTTTCACCGGCACAAAAATAGATGAGATATTCTTGACCCAGGTTACCAGGTTACCTTAGGTCCTTGTTGATTTACATAATTAAAGCTGGAAATATATGAAAATTCAGGTTGATTTTTATAATCTAAAGAATGATATTTTCTGGGTGGAATTATCTATTGGTTAAAAGGATTGATGTTTTGTCTATGTTGATTAAAAATCCTATTGGAATTAAAGTTTTTATTATTATAAACTGGGGTCGATGAATTCTGGTATGTTTGTCGATCTGAGGTCGACGAACGGGGATGAGTTTGTTGAACTCCATTTAGAGAATGAAAGTATTCATTTTCTGGGCCCAGTATCGTCGATCTCTGGTCGATGAACTATACTAGTTTCTTCGATCGCAGTTCAGAGAATTGTTATGGTAGAAGTTTGCGTTTGGAGTCCGTCAACTTGAGCTCGACGAACTGTACACATTTCGTCGATCTGAGTTTGATGAAATCTGCTGAACATTGTTCTGGTTATTATTTTTCTTACTCTTTTTCTTTTTCTTGTTCTGGTATTTAAGTTCTGTTTGATTAAGATTATTATTTTCTATTTTCTCCTTACCTTTTTCCGAAACAAATTTTATGGGAGTTGTTAATATGTTTTTTTTAATTAGTGGGGGTTGGCTTGATGAAGCACCTAAGCCCAGCTTGCCATTAAGTCTGGCATTCACTATGCTTGTGATGTTCATCAACTTGATGCTTCTCCCATTTAGGGATTCTTCAAGTTGTCTTGCCTCAGATAATTCAGATTTTAATTTAATTATTTGTTCATTAGCTAAGGTGATTTCATCCTTTAATTGTTTATTTTCTGACATCATGTTTTCTCATTCATTTACTTTCTCTCAAAGTTACTTAATTTATTTTTCAGAGTTTATTAAATCAATACATAAAGATTTGAATTCTGTTCTAAAATTTTCAGAATTAAAATCAAATGAAGATAATACCTGATCCTCTTCAGATAGGGGTTCTTTAGTGTATCTCTGGTCAGCATCATAATGGGTGCTTGATGCATCAATTGCCATCAAGCAAACTTCCTTTGCTTTAGCTTCCTCTTCATCTTAACTAGAGCTGGAAGAAGAAGATTCTTCTTCAGTATCACTCCAGGTTTCAGCGATGAAACCTTTCTCCTTCCTTTTATGCTTGCTGGAGGAAGGCTTGCTGCAATGCTGCTTCCTGGTTTCCTTTTCTCTTTTTCTATCCTTCTTTTGGTTCTCTCGACACTCTAAGATGAAGAGTCCAGGCTAAATGCAGCCAAAAAAACCATTTATTTAGTTGATGTTTTGTCATACCTAGGTTTGTCATCTTGCCTTGATGACTTTCTTCTGAAGTCCCTCTTGCCCATTTTGTAAAATCTCTTGGCGAAGAGACTTAGGAATTCTTCATTTACTGTTGGAGCTTTTTATTCTTCATTAGCTTTGAATGTTATACTTTGCTCCTTTCTCCCTAGCGAAGGAGACTTCTGTTCTGCAGCCTCTCTGGACTTTATCAATTGCTCATAAGACTTGAGCTTGCCGAGGAGATATTCTGTAGAAATATCATTCAAGCTTCTGGCTTCCTTGATAGGTCAGATCCTGGAATCCAAAGTGTTAGGGAAGAACATTAGAATTTTGTCATTTATCTTAGTCAATGAGATGTCTTTATCCAGGGTTTTACCTCACTGATGATAATACTTAGTCTGTTATACATATCAGCCACTAATTCAGATTTTTCCTTTTTGAAGTTCTCATACCATGAGATGAGGTTGGATTTTCTATACTTTCTCTCATCAGCTGAACCTGCCACCATCTATTTTAGAGAGTCCAAGATTTTTTTGTTGAAGTGCATTCACCCACCTTTTGGAAGATATCATCAGACATGGTTTGATCCAGTATATTCAAAGCTTTTTCCTCAACTATATTGCCTTTCTTCTGAGAAATAGTCCACTCAGGTGGTGGAACTGCATGAGTGCTTGAAGTTTATGTGGATGTAGTCTCTGTTGTAGGTTGAGAGAGTCCTGTCAAAATAGAATTAAAAATTTCTTCATCAATATAATTCATGTAAAGCTTGATTCTTGCATTCCAGATGGCGAACTTGTATAAGTTGCAAACTAGAGGTCTGGTGCTTGCATAGTCTTTGTTCTGTGCCATTATGATAACAGAAAGGCTGAGAAAGTGGAAATTTTATCTAACAAGGATCTTGGTTCAAGTGTTAACTTGTACAACCAAAGAAACACACCCTATGATACCAATTTAAAGGAGGGGATAGATCTAACTAACTCTAAAGGGGGGAATAGAGTTTTAAAAATCTTGGTTGTTTTTAACTTTTATATCAGAGTGAAAGTAGGTGATACCAATAATAAATAAAGAAAAGAAAAATAGACTAAGTTATTCTATGTATCACGGTCACAGTAAGAACAAAATAGAAAATGAACACAACCAGACAACACAAGAATTTTATAGTGGTTCCCCAACTGGGTACATCCACTCTTCTTCCACCCTGGTAGGAATCCACTAGCAGGTTTTGATCAGGTGACTGCCACCACAATATCTATTTGCAGGAAGATATTGCAACCCTTTAGGCTTTTGATCAGGTGCCCAAAAACCAACCCAGGTCTTTTGATCAGGAGACTTGATAACCAAGTGGTTAACTTTTGAAGGGAGTTAAAACCCTTTTATAGGTGGTAAGAGGAGGTGATGGTGTCTTCTCTTTCTCTAATCAACAGAAAAGACTAGTGGATCTTTGATGTTGACAAAGCTCCCCCTGAGATGCTGAATGGTTCAAGAATACTCGAGCTCTTCTTCAGGGTGTAGGTCTTTAACCTTATCTTCTCAATGTTCAGGAATCTAGTAGTTAGATATTGAAAGAATGTCTCTGAAGATTCCAAGTTCTGAAGATGAAGAATACTCTTGATTTGTGATGAATGTTCTTCTTCAAATTTTTGGATTGACAAGGATGAAAGTAGATTGCACTGTGAGAGAGTTATGAAAGATCAGTCACTATCTTTGTATTTTCTTGTGTTGTATGTTCTCTATTATCTGGTTCAGTATTTATCAGTGTGTTAAACCCTTAGTTTTGTTATCGACTAAAAAGAGAGAATCTCTTTTATATTCTGCAGTCAATTTCTCTTTTGAATTTGAATTTTGGCATTAATTACTGGCTGATCTGGAGAATACAAACGGCTGGAATATTGATGATGCATATTTTAGCTTAATTTATTAGGGTAATAATATATTATTTTCATTTTAAATCTCTTCCTTTATGTAATTTTATGTTTCTTTTTATGTAAATATTATAACTAATGTTTATTTTCTATTTTGGCAGGTTTCAACAAATTTTCAGCCAAAAATCCTTTGTCACGCCCCCCCTAACACGCCCTCCCTGGGCATGTCATAGGGTGTGTAGCTTGATCTCGATGTTAAGAGCTGCCAGAAGGATTTTCCCGCCAAAAATCCCATGTCACGCCCCGTGACACGCCCTCCCTAGGCATGTCCTGGGGCATGACATGAGACGTGTCACCCTCATCCCAAAGCATGCCGCCGCATTTAATGCTTCCTCCACTACTACAAGCAAACAGTATTCTCACGCCCCCATGACACACCTTCCATGGGAGTGTCACAAGTCGTGACTCGGCTTTTTCTGACATCGGATGGATTTCCGAGCGCTGATTTTGACATGGCGCACCTGTCATGCCCCCTTTTCACGGGCATGACCAAGGGAATTTCTGACATCGTACCAAGGCAATCATCATTCCCGCTAGAATTCAGCTACTGAGGTTAACTCCGTACCTATCACGCCTTCCCTGGGCGTGACCTAGGGTGTGACCAACCCGTGGGAAAACTCTATAAATACCAGGCCATTCCCAGCATTCAGAACCATGTTTTGGTGGAGAGGGGGAGGTGCTGCCCCATGGTTTACTTTTTCTTTTCTTCTCTCTCTCCCTCTATCTCTCTCTCTTATTTTGTAATTTTTACTTAACCTAGCTTAGTGTTTTGCTTTTGTATTAGCTCTTGTATTTCTTTTAGTAGCTTATTGTAGGGCTAGAATAGGATTTCAAATTCCATGCAAGTGTAATTTTAATTTCATAGTTGTGTAGCTCGCTTTATTCTTAATATAAGTGCTCCTTTTGTTTACTTTTGTTCTTACTATGCTTTACTACTCATCTTTCCCCCTCCACTTCACTATGATTAACTAATCCTCCTTGTACTCAATCTTGATGATCTGAGGTTCGAGCGATTAAGTTAAGATGCTTTAATTTACCTTTTTTTAGGTTTTAGGCCTTGAATTACTCTTGATTTTTCATGGGCTGGAGGTATATTATCGATATATAATCTCCACCTTTGCTTTCATTCTGGGCTAGCCGAGAGGCCGATAGAATGAAGTAAGTATTCAAGAGTAAAGGGGGTTGTACGCACCCCTCGAGAGAGTCAGACGTCCAAATCTCCCGAATTGGAGTAAAATCCAAAAGAGGGGTTCACCGCATAAAGCGAGCTTTAGGCCTCCGATTTTTACGGGAGTCGGTCGGACCTTCCTTAACTCAGTTGGGCACGACTTCGAGAGAAGCATTTTCAAGCTTTAGGAACCTCCACGGTCAAGGACCTTTACCCTATTAAGCTTAGGTTTATTTATCGCCTTTTTAATCGACTCTTGCTGAGGTGATTTTTGATCGAGTGTGCCCCTTTATCTCTAGCTTTAACTCTTTTTATTTCTGCAAGTAACTAGTTTTCTTTTTTCTAGCTTAGTAATTTAATTTCAGTTTTTATTTTAGTAATTAATAGAAATTTCAGTTGATAAAATAATAACAATCTCCTCTGAGTAGAAGTAATCATTATGCCCCAGGGAAATACGACCTTGATACTAATCTTTAGTATCCTATACTATAATTGATAAGGTACGCTTGACTTTATCGGATATAGAATCGGAGAATATTCTCAACCACCACATCCACATTCTCTTCTCTTCTAACCCTCTCGCCACCATTGCGAATTTCTTGTATCATGTTTTTGGCGCCGTTGCCCGGGATTGTTTTGATATTTTGAAAAAAGGATAGGTATTAATTTTATCGTTTTGTTTTGTTTTTATCTCTCTCCCTCGCCCCTCCTTCGCGGTTGATTTACTATTTTTTGTAAAGGTTAATCTTTTATTTAATTGTGGAGAGTTCGGTCACTCTCGCGAGGAGTGTTGAGTCAGATATCCTTCATCCACCCGTGATTTTATCCCTTCCGGATTGAATCAATTTGGCCAAAGTAATCCGTTCATGGATTTTTTTCATGGGGGTAACGATGGTTTTCAAATGCCTTTCTACCCTTCTCCTCCGAATTTTTCTGATTTTAATTTTTCCGAAAATTTCTTGGATGGACATTTTGATCCTAGCCCAACTTTGAACTACTCAGGGTGGCAACACCCTGATCATTCTTTGGGCCAAGGTGATCATCAACTCATTCCATATCAAGATTTCTCCACTTTTTCTCCGCAAGTTTGCGCGCCTCCCATTTTGAAGTCATTTTTGATGGTGTAGCATTTGATGCACGTATCAATGCTCACTTCAAAGTGATTTTTGATGCTTTGGTTGCTAAGGCCGCATCTTTTTCATCCCCTCCTACTCCTATTTATATTTCGAATGATGAATCTTCGGATATTCCGCAGTGCCTTCAATCACTTGCGGAAGACGATTATTAAGAAATTCCATTGTGCCTTCAACCTCTCGAGGATGAAATTTCCCCTTGTATCTCGATTTTGTTTCAAGTTTCCGAGGAAGACAAACTTTTTTTTGTTCGATCTTCCGAGGAGATTGGTTTTTCGGATATCCCGGTTTGCTCCCAATCTACCGAAATGATTTATATTCAAGTGGAGTAACCAGATCATTCTATCCAACCATTTTCTTGTGATAACCGCCGCCGCCTTCTTATTTTTCTTCTCTTCCCCCTCCTTGCGAAAATTCTGTTTTCTTTTCTTCTTTTATTTTTACTTCTAGTTTAGTTTCTAGTTCTTCTTCTTCTTCCCCTTCTAATAGTTTAGTTTCTTTTTCTAGTTTTTTTTTTCTAAACCTTTTTCTTTTTTGTTTTATTTAAAAAATAAAAAAATTCAAAAAAATATTTTTATTTTCTTTAAAAATGTTTTGGCACTCACGCCGAAACGCATATTGCGTGAGCTGTCATTACATTTCTCTTTTTATTTTCCATTTAGTTAACCAAGAACGTTGAGCTCAACGGCGTTTTAAACAAAGAGCGCTCTTGTGAGGCACCCATTGCTTATTTTTTTTTTGTGCAGGAATAAGCTCCCGCGTGTTTGTGCCGCTTCTCGCCTCTCAACTTGGACTCAAGACGATCTTTAGCTCAAGTTTTGGGGGGACGTATTTTCCAACATCTGGGCATCAAGCGTTAGGGAAGTATCTTTTCCCTCTCTTTGCATTTCTTTTTCTTCTTTTCTCTCTCTTACAACTCTCTTTATACTTAACTATAAACATTGGGGACAATGTTTAACTTTAAGTATGGGGGAGTGTTCCCTTAATATTTTAATTTAGAAAAATAATAAAAAAAATTAATTATAAAAATTTTAGAAAAATCCAAAAAATCTTATATAATATATTTTTGAAAAATCAAAAAATATATATATTAAAATTTTTGAAAGAAAAATCCCAAATTAAATTGAGTTAATTTTTGCCAAATCAATTAGTATCCTGTTACATTACATTTTATTGTTTTTTAAGCTCATGTCTACTTGCTTAGTTAGAATAAATTAGATAAATTTTCTGTTTAAACATGTTAAGCGAGTAGTATGTTGACTCATGCAGTGTTCCTATTTAGGGTGGTATGCTATTTTTGTAAAATTTCTTGAATTTTTCTTCACTTTTCCATAGCATTTCTTTTACTTCTTTTACTTTTATAAATCCTATCATGCTCTATTTTTCCTTATTAAAATATTTTTAAACGTTAATTTGTATTAAGTGTAGTAGACACAAACCAGTTTAGATGCTTATTATCATTGTTTTCATGAAAGCAAATTCTCTATTTTTATTTTTTGTGCTTATCCTCTTTTGAAATTTCAAAGCTTTACTTTGAGTAGATTTTGGAAGCATGAAAATGATTTAGGACTTTCTTTTGAAACATTTGAGGCTTTGCACCCCTCCTAACTGTAACACCCCAAAAAGACCCCAAAAGACTCAAATTGGTTTTGAGGTGCAGGTCAGTTTACACGGCCTAGGACACGGGCGTGTCCCAGGGCGTGTCGGGGGTACACGGCCTGGGACACGGGCGTGTCCAAGGGCTTGTCACGCAAATAAAATGCGATTTGAGTCAGAAAGATACACAGCCTTGAACCAAGCCTTGAACACAGGCGTGTCAGGTTGGATACGGGCGTGTCCGATGCCGTGTGCCTACCCGTGTACTGCTTGCAGCTCGATGAGGCAGGGGTGACACGGGCGTGTCTCAGGAATGACACGGGCGTGTCAGGTTCGACACGGGCGTGTCGATGCCCGTGTTCTGGTAAATCTCAGTCGGTACGAATACCGCGTGTGCCGCTTAAGGGTACACGGCATGTGATACGGGCGTGTCACAGGCCGTGTCAGCCAAAAAATGCGTTTTTGGGCAAATCGTGGCCGTTCAGATTTCTCTCTTTGGATCCAAGGGCTCAGGTGATTCCTGGCTGAATTAAATCCGTGAAGGCTGATGAAGACTTCATTCTTCATTTGCTTAAGGAAGAGAGAAAGAGAGAGGAGGAAGAAGAAGAAGGAGGAGATCAAGCCACCGGCGAAGTTCCCGTGGTCCGATTCGTGATCCGAAGCCGGCGTTGTGAAGGCAAGGCTGCTACGGTTCTTTCTCACCGGCTAGTTTGCGATGGCTCCCAAGAGATCGACAAGGGTAACGATCTCCCTTCTTGGACATGTGAAGTCCTTCTTTTCTGCATTGCATAGGGAAAACCCTTCCCCGCGAGTGTGCGGTGGGTTGTGGTGTCCCTTGGGGTAGATATGTGAAGTCCCCCTTGTTAGAGGCCGGAATTGGAGTACGGCTCTAGGCATTGCTGTATGAAGCCCATCTGGACATGGTCTGGATTGGTGATGCTTGTTTGCATATCGGAGAAGGCTCCGTGATTATGGCTTGTGTTGCCTTGTGCCTACCTGTTGCTTCGTACAGCAGGAAGTACTGGATGATGTCCAGGAAATGAAGAGGGTTGGATGCAACTTTTGTGGCCGTGCGTTGCCACTTTATGAGCGGTTGAGCCGTTGGGCTGCAGCTCGATGAAAAGGCAGATTTCCGAACAGGAAAGGTGAAACCGACCCGCGCCTATAAATAGCCATGGATACTTCTGTATTCGAGGCGGCACGGCCACTTGAGCAACGGGGGGTGGCTGATCCGTACCTGCGTTAGGTCCGTCCGACTTGGAAGCCTGGTTATAGGTTTTGTTGGAGCGCCTAATGAGAGTCTTAGGCCTGCGCGTCGGAAAGACTAGAATGCTCAAATACCGTGTAGACGGTGGTGTTGACCCTGGTATTCCGGTACACCAAGAATGTGCCCTGAGTGCACGGACTGTCGGGCCGTGTGGCCGATGGTTGTGATGGCTTGAATGTGCCTGCGCACACATAGTTGCTATATGCTGATGCCATGCTATGCAGGTAAAGAATGCTCATGCCCCGAGAAAGGGGTAGGATTGTTATAATTGGGTCAGCTGAATGCTGACTGTTGCATTGTTTGCCACCGGTTGGGTGGATTGTCCCTATGCAGGTGCTGGAGAGCCAAGTGGTAAGTGAAGGGCTGAAGCCCTACTGCTGTTGCTGCTGCTACGGCTAGCCCTTGAAGGCTAAGCGAATGTTTTTGCTTGTTTTCTTTTACTCATGTATGGCCGGCCTGCGCGCCGAGGTTTGTAATCCATACGGTGTGAAAAGAGGAACTGTAAGGCCTGAAGGCCAAACTTTATGTAAGTGTTGTACATTCCGTGGTTATATATAAAGGTGGTTTATATATTGGACATTCTTGGTTAGAGTTCAAATTACAACCTAAAGCTTCCGCTAGAATGCTCTGAGTTAGGATTCATGTTTGGTTTGGTATTATCCTGTGACCTCACCGTCTGTTTGTGGCATATAGTGTGGGGCCCCTGCCGGACCTTCTACTATACATCATTTAACGGATGGGGTCGTTAAATTTTGGTATCAGCTTCGTTCGGTCTTCCTCTATCGAATTCGTGGATGAATTCTTTTATGGGGTGGCGAGCGCGTGCTTATGCGCCCTGCTGTAACGCTAATGAACACTGGAATGTCCACTAAGGAATGTACAAAATCTTGTTTGAGGAATCTGCGCGTTCCTTTTTGTGTTGTTTTGCTTGCATACGTTCGCTAATGTGTGTCTTGTCCACCTATAGGTGACGCGTAGTGGTGCTGGGCAGTCTGAGCCCCAGCGCTCTGATGAGAGTGCGGCACCAGCTGAGGTGCCAACACCTCCTCCATCTGCGGAAACTGTTCGCTTAGTTGCTGAGTCGCTATTTGCAATGATTCAGCCGACCGGGCAAGCGCAACCGGCAGTAGTGCCAGTTCGTGTTGATGTAAGACCCGAGCCGGTTGAGGCTGTAGATCTACGAGCAGCTGACCGACAGTTGAAGCAATTCATGAGTTTCAGTCCTCTTACGTTTACGGGACTGGGATCCCCAATGCAGGCAGAGGATTGGTTATCACGTGTCAAGTGGATAATGACAGCGATCAGGGCGGAGGAAACTCTAAAGGTCACCTTGGCCACCTTCATGCTTGAAGGAGAGGCGCGGTTGTTGTGGGATGAGGTTGAGGTACACCATTTGGCGGGCAGGCAATTAACGCAAGTGTCGATTGAGGAGTTCTCTCGGATATTTCTGGCGAAGCATGTCGCAGCGGCGCAATGCATTGCTATGGAAAATGAGTTCCAACGGTTAAAGCAAGGGGAAGATAGCGTGGATATCTACTTGCATGAGTTTACCAGGTTGGGACGGTATGCGGGAACAATCTTCGCGGATGACCAAAGGAAAACGAATCGGTTCTATGAAGGATTGCGGGATGAGTTGCGATTCCTGCTTTCGAGTTCAGTGAACCAAGGGTTTCAGGCGTTGGTTGATACTGCATGTGCGTTGGAGAAGGACATGCGGCGGGTGCAAGGGAACAAGGGCTTGGTTGTGTCAAAGCCAGAGGTTCAAGCACCTCGCCCGAGCAAATCGTTTTACCAGAAGAAAGGGGGCAAGAGGTCCAAGCCGTCTGGGCAAGTGACTACGACCGTTGTGTCGGGAGCGACATCAAGGCCGGATTCTCATACTTGCTATAACTGTGGCCGAGTGGGGCATATCGCCCGTGACTGTCGGGTTGTTCAGCCCAAAGGGGAAAAGAAGACGGGTGCATCGTATGCTGAGAAGGGCAAAGCGGTGGTTGATTCATCTGCGTCTCAGGCACAGCCCCGAATCTATCAGCTTGGCCAGCAGGAGGCAATTAAGCAAAGTGACGTTGTCACAGGTACGAGTAATTAGCTTACTTGCTTAAGTGATATTGCTTTTGGTTATGTATAGCTTGTGCATGATGTGTGTGCTGCAGGCTTTGTCCTGATTCGGAATAATTTGGCGAGAGCCCTGTTTGATATGGGTGCTTCGCATTCTTTTCTGTCTGAGGATTTCGTATCTCGAATTGGGGTACCGAGTCATGTGACGGTGGATAGTACAAGGGTGCTATTGCCGAATGGCTGTTTGATGCTTGCGGATAGGGATTGCGATGTGGATGTGCAAATAGGAAGTCGGGATTTCGGTTTGAGTGCAGCTGTGCTACCTTTATCGGAGTTTGATGTGATCTTTGGTATGGACTGGCTCTTGGAGCAGCATGCCTTTATTGATTGCAACTCCAAGGAGATTACACTGGGCCAGAATACCGGACTTGTGACGAAGTTCGCTGGTATGCGAGGAGTTGGCGGGACTCTGTTGTCTGCACTCCAAGTCGTCAATGCTGTTCGGAAGGACGCGGAGTTATTCTTCACGCTAATTCAGGCTGTTGAGCCAAAGGCCAGTGTCGGTGAAGTACTAGTTGTGTTAGAGTTTGCCGATGTGTTTCCTAAAGATCTTCCTGGGTTACCACCCCAGCAGGAGATTGACTTCTCTATTGAGTTGGTGTCATGTGCGAAACCTATGGCCCGCTCTCCATATCGCGTCGCGCCAAAAGAGATGGCTGAGTTGAAAGTCCAATTGCAAGAGTTGTTGGAGCAGGGATATATACGCCCAAGTATGTCACCATGGAGCGCGCCTGTTCTCTTTGTGAAAAAGAAAGACGGTAGTTTGCGGTTATGTATTGACTACCGTGAATTGAATAAGCTGACGGAGAAAAACAAATATCTGATCCCACGGATTGATGACCTCTTTGATCAGCTGGCAGGATCAACGGTCTATTCCAAATTGGATTTGAAATCGGGATATTATCAGCTGAGGATTAGGGAAGGGGACATTCCCAAGACGGCGTTTGGAACACGCTACAGTCATTATGAGTTCACGGTAATGCCGTTTGGCCTATGTAATGCGCCTTCGGTATTTATGGACCTAATGCATCGAACGTTCCGAGAGTACTTGGATTTGTTCGTTATTGTGTTTATTGATGACATCTTAGTATACTCTCAGTCAGAAGAGGATCATGCAAACCATTTGCGGTTGGTCTTGCATACCCTGCGGAGAAATAAGCTTTATGCCAAGTTCTCAAAGTGTGAGTTCTGGCTCTCTTCAGTAGCCTTTTTAGGCCATGTGGTAAGCGGAGAAGGTATTGTGGTGGATCCGTTGAAGATAAGTGCCATTCGGGATTGGCCAGTGATGTCTTCAGTGGCCGAGGTCAGGAGCTTCCTTGGACTTGCGGGCTACTATAGACTGTTTGTGGAAAACTTCTCACGGATTGCTTTACCTCTGACCACGCTGACGAGAAAAGATCAAAAGTTCATTTAGATGCCGGAGTGCACGCGAGCTTTTGAAGACTTGAAGAGTCATTTGACCACGGTGCCTGTGTTGACATTGCCATGTGGTACAGATGGGTATGAGATCTATAGTGATGCTTCTAGGAGCAGCTTAGGCTGCGTTCTTCTGCAGTTTGGTAAAGTGATTGCTTATGGCTCGTGCCAGTTGAAAGTGCATGAGCGGAATTACCCCATCCATGATTTGGAGTTGGCGGCGATAATCTTTGCGCTCAAGTTGTGGCGGCACTATCTATATGGCGTTAAAGTGGATATCTATACAGATCATAAAAGCCTAAACTATTTGTTGGATCAGAAGGATCTGAATATGCGACAACGAAGATGGATGGAGTTCCTTGGGGACTACACCTTCGAGATTCACTATACTCCCGGGAAGGGAAATATGGTTGCTGATGCTTTGAGTCGAAAGACTCCAGTACGGGCAAGCTGGTTGCAGAGGCATGATCAGCGGTTAATCCAGGAATTAGAAGCGTTGGAGATATCTTGTGTTGGCAAGGGTTCGTCAACCGATGCATGCTTGAACTGGACGGAGGTACAATATGACCTTACGGACAGAGTTCGGCGAGCAACGGAGCTTGATGAAAGTCTCCAGCGCTATGCAAAAGATGGGCCGGATGACCAATTCTCTTGGGATAACGGTTTGTTACGAAGAAATGGTCGAGTGTGCATCCCAAGTGTGGGTAAATTGAGGGAAGAGTTGATGTACGAAGCTCACTTTGCAAAGTACTCAATTCACCCAGGGAGCACAAAGATGTACAGAGATCTGAAAAAGCTGTTCTGGTGGCCCGGACTAAAGAAAGATGTCGCACGTAATGTGGCTGAATGCAATACCTGTGCGTTGGTGAAAGCAGAATGCCAGAAGCCTGGCGGGTTCCTGAAGTCGTTACCTATTCCGGAGTGGAAGTTCGATGATATTTCGATGGATTTCGTGCACGGGTTGCCGAGAACTCAACGCGGTCATGATACCATCTGGGTGATTGTGGATCGGTTGACGAAAGTGGCGCACTTCCTTCCAAACAGAAGAGACGATTCAGTGGAAACCTTGGCCAAGCTTTATGTGGAGCAGGTTGTTCGACTGCACGATGTTCCTCGGAGCATCGTTAGTGACCGTGATGGGCGGTTCACATCGAATGATTGGCGGCTCGTTCATCAAATGTTGGGTACAAAGTTAGCGTTTAGTACGGCCTTTCATCCCCAAACGGATGGCCATACTGAACGAACCAACAGGACGATGGAGGATATGCTCCGCATGTGCGCCCTAGACTTTGGTAAGAGATGGGAAGATTATATATTTCTTGTCGAATTTGCCTATAATAATAGCTACCAAGCGAGTATTGGTATGGCACCATTTGAGGCTTTATATGGTCGTAAATGACGTACACCGTTAGCTTGGGCAGAAGCAGGCGATTCTAAGCTGAGTGGGAAAAAGGAAGTCGAAGAAGCTACCTCGCTCAAACGCTCTATTCGGGAGAGGCTATTGATAGCCCAAGATCGTCAAGCAAAGTACTACAATGCCAAACACCGGAACGTGGAGTTCGCGGTGGGTGATTGGGTATATTTGAAGATCAAACCCTTCAAAGGCGTGTCCAGGATTCGGCATTTGAAAAAGCTAAGTCCGAGGTATCTTGGTCCGTTTGAGGTGGTGAAGCGAGTTGGGGAAGCTGCTTATCGACTAGCACTTTCAGCAGACTTGGGTGGATTACATGATGTATTTCACATCTCAGTCCTTCGTAAGGCGGTGAAGGATCCAGCTCAATTAGTGGAGAATGATCGGGTACCGGTCGAGTATGGGCTAACGACGAGGGTTAGACCCATTCGGATCGAGGATCGAGACGAGAAACAGTTGCGGAACAAAGTGATCGGGATGGTCAAGGTCCGATGGGACAATTGTGGCCGTGAAGAGCTAACATGGGAGCGAGAGCAGACCATGCGAGCTGAATTTCCCGAGCTGTTTGTATAAACAGTAGACCGTGTACTTTTGTTATATCCGAATAGTATTGTTGGTTCTTGTTTCCTTACCGGGCAAATTTCGGGACGAAATTTTGTTAAGGGGGGGAGGATTGTAACACCCCAAAAAGACTCAAATTGGTTTTGAGGTGCAGGTCAGTTTACACGGCCTGGGACACGGGCGTGTCCCAGGGCGTGTCGGGGGTACACGGCCTGGGACACGGGCGTGTCCCAGGCCGTGTCACGCAAATAAAATGCGATTTGAGTCAGAAAGTTACACGGCCTTGAACCAAGCCTTGAACACGGGCATGTCAGGTTGGACACGGGCGTGTCCGATGCCGTGTGCCTACCCGTGTACTGCTTGCAGCTCGATGAGGCAGGGGTGACACGGGCGTGTCTCAGGAATGACACGGGCGTGTCAGGTTCGACACGGGCGTGTCGATGCCCGTGTTCTAGTAAATCTTAGTCGGTACGAATACCGCGTGTGGCGCTTAAGGGTACACGGCCTGTGACACGGGCGTGTCACAGGCCGTGTCAGCCAAAAAAATTCATTTTTGGGCAAATCGTGGCCGTTCAGATTTCTCTCTTTGGATCCAAGGGCTCAGGTGATTCCTGGCTGAATTAAATCCGTGAAGGCTGATGAAGACTTCATTCTTCATTTGCTTAAGGAAGAGAGAAAGAGAGAGGAGGAAGAAGGAGGAGTAGATCAAGCCATCGGCGGAGTTCCCGTGGTCCGATTCGTGATCCGAAGCCGGCGTTGTGAAGGCAAGGCTGCTGCGGTTCTTTCTCACCGGCAAGTTTGCGATGGCTCCCAAGAGATCGACAAGGGTAACGATCTCCCTTCTTGGACATGTGAAGTCCTTCTTTTCTGCATTGCATAGGGAAAACCCTTCCCCGCGAGTGTGCAGTGGGTTGTGGTGTCCCTTGGGGTAGATATGTGAAGTCCCCCTTGTTAGAGGCCGGAATTGGAGTACGGCTCTAGGCATTGCTGTGTGAAGCCCATCTGGACATGGTCTGGATTGGTGATGATTGTTTGCATATCGGAGAAGGCTCCGTGATTATGGCTTGTGTTGCCTTGTGCCAACCTGTTGCTTGGTGCAGAAGGAAGTACTGGATGATGTCCAGGAAATGAAGAGGGTTGGATGCAACTCTTGTGGCCGTGCGTTGCCACTTTATGAGCGGTTGAGCCGTTGGGCTGCAACTCGATGAAAAGGCAGATTGCCGAACAGGAAAGGTGAAACCGACCGACGCCTATAAATAGCCATGGATACTTCCGTATTCGAGGTGACACGGCGACTTGAGCAACGGGGGGTGGCTGATCCGTACCTGCGTTAGGTCCGTCCGACTTGGAAGCCTGGTTATAGGTTTTGTTTGAGCGCCTAATGAGAGTCTTAGGCCCGCGCGCCGGAAAGACTAGAATGCTCAAATATCGTGTAGACGGTGGTGTTGACCCTGGTATTCCGGTACACCAAGAATGTGCCCTGAGTGCACGGACTGTCGGGCCGTGTGGCCGATGGTTGTGATGGCTTGAATGTGCCTGCGCGCACATAGTTGCTATATGCTGATGCCATGCTATGCAGGGAAAGAATGCTCATGCCCCGAGAAAGGGGTAGGATTGTTATAATTGGGTCAGCTGAATGCTGACCGTTGCATTGTTTGCCACCGGTTGGGTGGATTGTCCCTATGCAGGTGCTGGAGAGCCAAGTGGTAAGTGAAGGGCTGAAGCCCTACAGCTGTTGCTGCTGCTGCTGCGGCTAGCCCTTGAAGGCTAAGCGAATGTTTTTGCTTGTTTTCTTTTACTCATGTATGGCCGGCCTGCGCGCCGAGGTTTGTAATCCATACGGTGTGTAAAGAGGAACTGTAAGGCCTGAAGGCCAAACTTTATGTAAGTGTTGTACATTCCGTGGTTATATATAAAGGTGGTTTATATATTGGACATTCCTGGTTAGAGTTCAAATTACAACTTAAAGCTTCCGCTAGAATGCTCTGAGTTAGGATTCGTGTTTGGTTTGGTATTATCCTGTGACCTCACCGTCTGTTTGTGGCATATAGTGTGGGGCCCCGGCCGGACCTTCTACTATACGCCATTTAACGGATGGGGTCGTTACACTAACAATAATCGTTGCTAGGCATTTTTGTGCCTTTTCCTTTCCTTTTTGTTGCCCCACTTTTTATTTCACTACGGCCAAATAGCTTACCTATATGCACACTTTAAAATTACTTTTGAGCTTTAATTGCTAATGTGCATCTTTTTGAAAAATTAGTGGAAAATCTTTGTATTAACTTTTGTTACAAAAGTGGAAAATTTTAAAGTATGAAAAAAGAAAAAAAATGAAAAAAGAGAAAAATATTTGATGAAAAATGTAAAAGAAGAGAAAAAAGAAAGTGTATTTATTTTGGCTAGCTTTATTTTGGCAAAGCTCATTTCCTTTTTGTTTTAAGTGTGCAAATACCCCTCGTATTTATCTTTTTGAATATCGCACCCTTAAAAAACTAAGCCTAACTGTACGCCTAATTAAAGCCCTAGTTATTCATGCTTCCTAAGTTTACTTTTTAGTATAGTAGTGAGAAACTAGATTGAGTAAGTGTTTTTGATAGAAATATTGAACTTTGTCTTGATTGACTTTTGTTTTAATTTGTCTCTTAGACTTTAGTAGTGACTTAATGCGCTTTTTACTCATTGCTTTATTACGTTTTAATTCTGTAAAAATATGGGATGATTTGTTTTTATATTTAGTAAAATTTATAAAATTTTGTGCTAAGTTAAAGTAGAAATTTTGGGTTCTTTTTCAAAAATTTCTCTACCTCTAAATTCCCGTCTTACTCGTTTATAGCATTTTTAAACTTTTCAATTAATCCTCATTATTTTCTCTAACTCGTAGTCTTTGCTTGAGGACAAGCAAAATAATAAGTATGGGGGAATTTGATGATGCATATTTTAGCTTAATTTATTAGGGTAAAATATATTATTTTCGTTTTAAATCTCTTCCTTTATGTAATTTTATGTTTCTTTTTATGTAAATATTATTACAAATGTTTATTTTTTGGTTTTGCAGGTTTCAACAAATTTCCAGCCAAAAATCCTGTCACGCCCCCCTGACACGCCCTCCTTGGGCGTGTCATAGGGCGTGTAGCCTGATCCCGAAATTAATAGCAACCAAAAGGATTTTCCCGCCAAAAATCCCATGTCACGCCCCGTGAAACGCCCTCCCTAGGCGTGTCCCAGGGCATGATACGGGGCGTGTCACCCTCATCCCAAAGCCTGCTGCCGCATTCAATGCTTCATCCTCTACTGCAAGTAAACTGTACTGTCATGCCCCCATGACACGCCTTCCATGGGTGTGTCACACGGCGTGACCTGCCTTTTTCCGACATCTGATAGATTTCTGACCGCTGATTTTGGCATTACACGGCTGTTACGCCCCCTTGTCACGGGCGTTACCAAGGGCATACCTAACATCGTACCGAGGCAATCATCGTTCCCGCGAGAATTCAGCTCCTGAGGTCAACTCCGTACTTGTCATGCCCCCTGTCACGCCCTCCCCGGGCGTGACCTAGGGCGTGACAAACCCGTGGGAAAACTCTATAAATACCAGGCCATTCCCAGCATTCAGAAAAAAGTTTTGGTGGAGAGGGGGAGGTGCTACCCCATGGTTTACTTATTCTTTTCTTCTCTCTCTCCCCTCTCTCTCTCTCTCTCTTATTTTGTAATTTTTTTAACCTAGCTTAGTGTTTTGGTTTTGTATTAGCTCTTGTATTTCTTTTAGTAGCTTATTATAGGGCTAGAATAGGATTCCAATTTCCATGCAAGTGTAATTTTCATTTCATAGTTGTGTAGCTCTCTCTATTCTTAATATAAGTGCTCCTTTTGTTTACCTTATGTTCTTACTATGCTTTACTATTCATCTTTCCCCCTCCACTTCGCTATGATTAACTAATCCACCTTATACTCGATCTTGATGATCCGAGGTTCTAGCGATTAAGTTATGATGCTTTAATTTACCATTTCTTTTTAGGTTTTAGGCCTTGAATTTCTCTTGATTTTTCATGGGCTGGAGGTATATTATCGATATATACTCTCCACCTTTGCTTTCATTTTGGGCTAGCCGAGAGGCCGATAGAATTAAGTGAGCATTCAAGACTAAATGGAATTGTACGCACCCCTCGAGAGAGGCAGACGTTAAAATCTCTTGGATTAGAGTAAAATTTAATAGAGTGGTTCACCGCATAAAGCGAGCTTTAGGCCTCGATTTAGACGAGAGTCGGTCGGACCTTCCTAAACTCAGTTGGGCACGACTTCGAGAGAAGCGTGTTCAAGCTATAGAACCTCCACGGTCAAGGATCTTTAACCTATTAAGCTTAGGCTTATTTATCGCCTTTTTAATCGACTCTTGCTGAGGTGATTCTTGATCGAGTGCGCCCCTTTTTCTCTAGCTTTAACTCTTTTTATTTCTGCAAGTAATTAGTTTTCTTTTTTCTAGCTTAGTAATTTAATTTTAGTTTTTAGTTTAGTAATTAATATAAAATTCAGGTGATAAAATAATAGCAATCTCCTCTGAGTAGAAGTAATCATTACGCCTCAGGGAAATACGACCTTGATACTAATCTTTAGTATCCTATACTATAATCGATAAGGTACGCTTGCCTTTATCGAATATAGAATCGTAGAATATTCTCAACCACCACATCCACCTTCTCTTCTCTTCTAACCCTCTCTCCACCATTGTGATTTTCTTGTATTAAATATAGACTTAAATGAGTTTACCCAACTGTTCCAAATAAAATAAGCAAGTAATACCCTGATGGATACCATAATTAATGCAACCAATAATGGCTATATCCCTAGGAATATGAGCATTAATTACTCAGGAATATTACTGCTAAATAATTTGGAAAGTAAGGTACAGAAGGACGAAAACTTCTCATTCTGGAACGGGACAGAAATCGTCAACATCTAAATAGAATTCGTAGACCTGAGTTCCAAGATCATTGACCTGAGAATTCCAGTTTGTCGACCTGAGCTTTGCGAACTGCGTATTGAGAATGACTTGCCAAATCTGTACTCTGAGTTCGTCGAGCTTAGAATCTGTCTAAAGAAAACTGATCGTCTATCTGAGCTCGAATATCGTTGAGCTTAGCTTTGAGAAATAACTCTGAGTTCGTTGTTCTGAGATCGACGATCGTCGAGCTGATTTCGAAGAACTTCGAACTGAACAATCTATTATATGAATCTTCTAAGTCTGAGTCTCCTGATGTTCTATGCTGGATATTCAAAGAAGGTTTAACCTAATGACTTAGCCTAAACACTAGGACTACTAGACTTGACCTTGGCTATACAAGGTGGGTCAGACTCAGCCTAATTTAGTGAACCTAGCCCAAATCCAACTAGGGATCCGACACTATCTTACCACAAAGGAACTGTGGTATTTGATAGTAATCAAAATCTATAGTTTCAGCCAATGCAATGGATACATCAGTGGTTGTTTGGGGGATTATTGTTTATTCCCTTTGTAAAGAGAATTTTCTTAGGAGGTAGCAGCAGTAGCTCTATGTTATTAATTATATTTTCTCAAAGCACCCTTGTACATCTGTTGAAAATTTTATAATTCAGGCAGATTATTTTGCTTTGTATTTTATCTATTTTTGTGTAAATAGTGTCCTCACCCAAATAGGGGGAGTTTATTGGAAGCCTAGTTCTGATATTTCAGGTCGACGAAAGTCAAACTCAGGTCGACAAATACTTCTCTCAAGACAGATTCTCTAATCGACGAACATGGAGCGCAGAATTAACAAGATATTTCGAGATTGATGTTCGCTGAGCTCAGGATGACGAATAGGATTTCTCAGCTCAATAAAATTGGAGCTCGGTCAACGAAATCTACCCAGAGGTCGACAAATTCTATTCTGAGTCAGAATGATAAGTTTTCTATATCTCTGTCCCTAATTTATGCTATTCTTTGGCAATAATTCTTTGAATAATTAATGTTTATATTCTCAAGAATATAGTCATTCATGACAACATTAATTATGGATTTCATTAGAGTAAATTTCTTGCTGATTTTATTTGGACAGTTGGGGAAACTCATTGAAGACCATTTTAGGCATTTTCATCTCCGGAATCTAAGCAGAAATTAATGAATATAATTAAAAATTAAAAAGCAGAATTATATAGCAGAATATAAAAGAGAGTTTCAAGCATCTCTCGACAATAAGAACAAGAAGGAGTACACAAGGATATACACAGAACAATATAAAGAATAACATCTGCTTTCACTGTGTAGAAAAAGAAGCTGTTTTCCATTGACCATATAGAATTCTGAAGAAGAACGTCAAACAGATATTAATTGTCCTCTTCAACTTCTACTCCAAGAATCCTCAAATATAACACTTCTAGATCTGTCAATAAGTTCGTAGACTTCAACATGTCAAGGTTGAATTCCTACACCCTGAGCAAAGCTCCAATATTCCTGAACATTTCAACATCTCAGGGGGATCTTTGAAACCAGCAATCCACTGAAGTCTTCTCTATTATTTAGAGAAAGAGAAGAAAACATCACCTTCTTATCCCACTGTATAAAGGGTTTGATAACTCCCTTCAAAAGTTCTTTGTTGGTTTTTGGGCACCTGATCAAAATCTTAAAGGCTTGTGAGATCTCCCTATAAATAGATCTTGTGGTGATAGATCACTTGAGCAAAAACCTGTGGTGGCAGTCACCTGAGAAAAAACCTGTAATGGATTCCTACCAGGGTGGTAGAAGAGTGGAAGTACCCAGATTTGGAGAACCACTATAAATTCTTGTGTTGTATGTGTGTTCATTTTTCCTTGCTCTAATGTGTTGTGGTTGTGTAGTTTAGCTTAGTTACTCTTTCATTTTATATAACTACTACTATCACTAATTTTACGAATAGATTTTAAAAACTATATAAAGATATAAATCACTCTATTCACCCCCTCCCCCTCTCTAGAGTAAATAAGATCTATCCATATTCTTTCAGCGTGTGTGCCTGAGTTAGGGCTATTTGCTTGAGGTAGGAGAGTCATTCTCTCTGAGTGTTAAGGCCTTTATGCTTGAGTTGTAGGATCCATCTTTGGATCTGATGTAGGGATTTGCTCCTGAGTTATAAGAGAGTTTTCTCTCTGAGTGGTAGGTGATCGTTGGATCACTGAGTTGTAGGAGCAAACTTGCTCTAAGGTAGGGCCTTGTGCCTGAGGTAGGGTTTAGAGAAGATTGAGAGATCTTGAGGGATATGTGTTGTAAGCTCTTAGGAGCTGAGTTCTGGAGAAGTGCCTAATCTAATATAGTGTTATAAAGGTGGAAGGGACAATGGATGTAACCATAATCTAGGGAACCACTATAAATCTGATGTGTTCTTTGTGATTTCTTGAAAGCAAACATATAACTAATACACAACACACCTAAAGCAGATAAAGATTTATAAAGAGACCAAAAACCTATTCACCCCCTCTAGGTGTTTAGCCATTATTGAAACTACAGACTTTCGAGTGGTATCAGAGGTTAGTTACTTAAGAAGGACTTAATAGTCTGAGTAGATCTCCAAGGGTAGCTGAAAGAAGTATACTTATTGGTTTAGGAGAGAATCATAAGGAGCTGTATTCCATAAAGCTTACCATCTGCAGGAAGGAGAGATTTGGGATCTAGAAAGAGAGAATCATTCTTTTCATGGAGGCATCTCACCCAAGGATCTTTAATATTTTCAAAGAGGGTCCGTTAATCACTATGAATGTATCAGTTCTATATGCAATAGTCCTGAAACTAAAGAAATACTCAGAGATGACCAAGGATGAGTTCATTCTTGCCACCATGGATAAGAGGGCATAAAATATAATTATTTGTACCATAGATGACTCAACCTTCCAAAATATGGTTCACTGGCAGACCTCCAAGGAGATGTGGGACATTTTAGTTGTCTACATGGAGGGCATAGAGGAGGTTAGAGATGATAGGAAGTCCATGCTCAACCAAGAATATGAGGCTTTCAGGCAGTCTATGAAAGAGAGTATAGCTACATGCTATGAAAGATTTTTCATATTAATGAATGAGTTAAGGACCTATGGGAGGGTCTTCAGCCATTATGGCTTAATGACATGTTCCTAAGGTCTCAAACTAAAGACTAGGACACTAAGATATGTGCAATCAGAGAGGTGAAAAAGCTGGATGATACTCCACCTCACACTTTATTTTGAAAGCTAGTCTCCTATGAGATGCAACAAACTGCAAGAAAGAGGAGGATATCATCAACAAATCCCAGGCCACGAAAATGTCTTTTGCCTTCAGAGTGGACAGTACAAAGAGGAGCAAGGAGAGGATTGCCTCTCCTCCAAGGAGGCATGCTGAATCAGACTGCACAGGGCCAAGCTCATCAGACTACAGCAGCTCTGATGAAGAATTTGATGCCTTCTCCAGGAAGTTTAAGAAGTCGATGAAGAGGAAGTAGTGGAGGATCAGACCTTCCTCCTCCTCTCATCACAGGAAGAACCACTCCAAAGGAGATAGGTATGACTCAAAACCTAATAAACATATTTCCACTAAAGATGTCTACTATGGTTGCAGCAAGCCAGGGCATGTGATAGCTTACTACCCCGTCAAAATAAGAGAGGTTGGTGAGAAAAAGGTCCACCAGCAGTAGTGCAAGAAGGAAAAGTCCTTCATTGCAATGTAGGAGAATAGCTGGAGTCGGTCTGAATCAGCTTCTTCTGAGTCTAAAGAAGAATAGGCCTATATTGGGCTATTTGCTTCTAAAGCCGAAGCTAGAGAAGAAGCTGAAGACTATCCTACATTCAGGATAGGGATAAGGGGCCCTCACTCACATTCAGATAGTGACTCATAGGAGGATGATGATGAATAAGATGCTAACAACTGCTATGGGCTGATGGCTAGATCTGATGAACAATCAAGCCAGGAACAACCTGGTCTAGAAAAGGTACATTCTTTATTTAGTTCCTCATCTAAGTCTGGCTATGAGACTAGTCTAGATTCAGAAGCATCATTATCCTATGATAAAGATGAATCTGAGTCTGAGGAAGATGTCAATCAATTGATTAACAAGTATGGTTCCCTTTTCGATGCCTTTTGTAACATCCCTCAAACAACTAGACCCCTAAGAGTGGTTATGTCATGACAAGGTAAGGATAAAACCCTAGGAAGCTCAAGAAGACCAGGTGAACTAAGGCATAAAGGTAGGAATCACCTTGGTATGCCTATAGCACAAGGTCATCACCAAACCTATGGTTTGACTTTAGGGCTTTAACTTGACCCAATAACTTGACCATAGTACTCCTAACCCTTTTGGAGGTCCATTAGGACACTAAGGACCCATTGGGGGCAACCCAAGTGGTTAAGTTGACAAAAGTCAACCGTAACCCTTAAGTGGTCAAAGTGCTTTATTATAGGTCAAGTGACCACCAAGGTGCCAAACAAACCCTACCAAAGTCTCCCAAGGCCTTAGTTGAGTCCAATGGGTCACTAAGGACCCATTGGGGTCAACCCAAAAGGTCAAATTGAACAAAGTCAACTCAACCCTAAAATGGCTCAAATTAACCCAAGTGGACCTAACCAAGCCCAATTCACTTGGGCTAAGCTCAATTGGAGTGGTCCACAAGCTTTAGGAGGCTGATATTTACCTAAAATGCAACTCAAATTCTAGAGGGGGTGACTAAGAGAGAGAAAGCTCATTTTTTACTTTAATGAAGGAGAGAGAAGGAGAGAGAAAGAGGCCATTCATGGCAAAGGAAGGCCAAGGGCCTCCTCTCTTCAATTCCAATAGCTTGGTCCATCTCCCCTGATTAATTCTGAGGAGATCAAAAGCCATGCCCGACCCTATTGGTGGCTGGATTCAAGAATTTCAGTTGGCCGAAATTTTCTTCATCACCATTAATGTCCATTGAAGCTTGACTCCAACCCTCCCCATTTGATTATTTTAAAATCTTCCCCAGACCTAGATCAGTCATTTCCACTCTTGCCCCAATGATTTTGAGCCCTTTGGTAGTGTTGTTGCAGAGTAATCGAAAGCACCACCACCGTCAATGGCAACACGACAATCGGCACGACATCAGCTACCCTAGAAGGTCCTGTCTTCCTCCTCTCTCTCTGCGGAAAGATCTTCACAAGTTGTCCCCAGGGTTTGGGTCCAATTGGCCCCATATAAAGAGAACCGAGAGCTTGGTTTTCAAGCTTTTTCATCCATCGACATTTCACTTTTTTGACCACCTTCGGCCGGCTCACCACCGTGAATTGTCGTCCACCACTTCAACAAAGGTGATGGTGGCAGTGGCCGGCCGGGAAAGGGTGTGGGTGGCCGGGAAATCTCAGGCAAACACCGCCTAGAATGGTGCAATCTCAGCCGTCGGCTTGCTGGGTAAGATGAATGAATGTCGTCGATTGTTGCGCCAAGGATCGTGACGTGCCTTTATATTAATAGGATTAATATTATTATGATATCATTCTGTCACACTATTTGTAGTGTTTTGAATTAAATATTTAAAATATTTAGGGTAATCTAATGGAAAAATTATCAATTTAAAAGTTGTATCCCTTGAAGTGTATTTTAATTTAAAATTGATTTCACCCATTTGGGTCAGTGGTTTTACCACAACACTCAAAATTGTGAAGTCTATACCTAGGGTTAATTAGAGACTAATTTGAGTGCCCCCACTAAACCATTTAGGCAAATGACCTGAAATTTTGACCATACGCTAATTATATAGACACACTTATCATATCCAAAAATTGAAATTTTTGGAGAATATGTTTCTATAGTGTTTGTAAAAATTTAATAAATCTTGTATGATATAATTAGAGTGTCTATTGACCTCAAATACCTCCAATATTTTGGTGGATGACCCATTTGGGTTTGATTTGACTAGGACATGGTGTGACCAAAGTTTGTCCTTATAAGGGGAAAATTAGGTTAAAAGTGCACTTGAAGGATTGAGTGACCAATCCTCATCCAAAGTTGGTGAAACTTTGGCCACTAACTAAACATCACACAAGACATCCCCACAAGAGATTTTGGGTTGGGATGCCCTAGAACCCTAGTGTGAGCCTTAGGGTTGGATATTGAGCCAATTGAAGGACATTGGACCATATGTCCTAGGAATATCATGGAACTTGGTTGATGAGTTCATAGGGTGGAAATAAGCCCTAGGAAATGTTATTGGAATTTTAGTAGCATATAAACCCTATGAAACAATTAAGGACCAATTAGGGCAGTCCTCCTCATAATTTTATTGCATTATTATATGTCCTTGGATGTTCATGAAACTTAGGCAGTGATCTTATATATTTATTATTAACCTTTGGAAATTTTGGTCTAAACTTTTGGGTTACATTTATAGAACTTCATTCAAAAACCTAGTACTTGTCCTATTAGTGAGAAAAATTATTATGAGTTATTTATTCACTGGAAAATTATGAAATTTGATTTGAGGACTTTTTAAGGTTTGATCAAGCTCTGTGAACCTTTATAAAATTATTGGAATTTTTTTATATAGGTTGCTTGACAAGTTCCTTAGTGTTAAATATTTTTAAATGATTAATTTATGTGACCAAACTTGTTTAGGAAATAATTATTTTTGGTTAATAGACATTTCTGGTAACTTTTAACATCTGGTAATTTCCCATAATTTTTGGTTGATTAATTCTAATATTTCGTACTTTACCCTATAATTTGAATAATTAATCAACAATTTGTTTAGAGATCAAAACCTTTCTTTAAAATTGTGAATTTCAGTATTTTTTTATTATTTTGATGATACACACTTGTCAAAATTTTATTGAGGCCATATCTTGTCAGAAAATTGTACTTGGTGTTCAAAAGCTCATTGGGCACGATTTTGCAGAAAATTAAATAAAAACCAAATTAATTAGTAGAAATATTATCTTCTTGATTTAAACTTAAAATATAATTGTTTATCCCCAGTAATAATTTCAGGTCTTTTGGATGAATATTTCGAGGGGTCACCATTCATGCACACCATGTAGCTCATTAGGTCTGCACATAAAAACCTGTAGAAATAAGATAACATGTAAGCCTTAGAATGTGAATGTTGGATAGATGGTATACTTGGTCTGATTTGGATATGAAAGATAATTCAGGTTGTGGGAGCCTGGTTGGCTAAGTTTAGGTTGTGCTCTGGATCGACGATGGTTCGTTTTTCCCTTGGAGGAAGTCTAATTACACTTAGGTTTAGTTCAAGTGTAAGATCATGAGAGTTGGGACATGGGTAGATACTAATAATAATAAGTACCTTGCGAAAGGAGCTTTGGGCTTCAGCCCATCACAATTTCTAGTACCCTCGAGTGCCCTTCATAGGGAATGCCCTGGGCAGTCCAAGGTTAACCTTAAACCGTAAGACTAAAATATTAAAGGGCAATTAGTAAAAACTAGGGCTTCACCTTCACTCTCCCCGATGACTCGGTAGGTTAGCTTTGTTAGGTTATCCGAGCGGTAGGCTCGGTGGTTGTAGAAATGGGCAAGTTTGTCTTGCAAGCCGAAGGCTCGGATGGCAGTTATAATGGACAGGTTAGTCCGGGGAGCTGACAGCTCGGGAATTCATGGTTTCATGTGCATAAGGTGGTGGGTATTTGTTATTTGATAGTCATTCACACCGACGTCTATACGATGACTCAGTGGGTATGGTTTACACATAGCCAAGGAAAAGACTGAAGGGTTTGTCAGCATTAGTTTGTGTTGACTCTAGTGTGTCCTTTAGAGGCATAAGTAAGGGCTATGCCTGTTAGTATGGATACCCTCCTCAGAGGATGGTGGCCCAACCCCATATCTCCGTTGGCCACTACGGAGGCTCCTGGTAGTGATGCTAGCTTCTAAAACTGGGGAACTAAAGATTTGTGTGCATAGAGTCGTGTATGTGTTGCACTTGTATGTCCATATCATTAAACCAACAAAACATAACATATCATGTCATCATCATACTTAAACCAATACCCCTAACATATAAATTGGTATGAGACTTTTTATACGTTAGGCCTTGCAAAATGACCCTATAGTTTATAAGCTTAGTCTTTTTGACTAACGGTCGGTGGACCAATCATTTCAAGGGCTTCGGATGGGAGACAAGGAACAATAGCAGGAGTGCGGTGCATATAGAGGTGGGCTAGTCTAGCACAAGAACACCAGATTCATGATCTGTGAGTGATTAGTATATTTTGCTTCATCGAGAGTGTTGTAGTGAGGCCATGATGTACCGAGGATGAGCCCGTTTACCTTTGTCATTTTTATTTCATTTCTATGTTGACTGTGCTATGTTTCAGCCTTCTTATTTTACATGTGATATTAGACTTAGACTTATTTGTCCTAACTTTATACTTCTATTTCTTTGGTTATCATTTCTGCTAGCAGGACCAGCATTTTGTAATGGCGACCTTCCAGAGTGGTGGTGTCACCGTAAAACGACAATTCTGGGCATAAGATATAATGTCCCATTTTGTGCTAGGCACCTCCCCTTGCATGAGTTCTACGTCATGAGACTCGACTCAGGCTCGGGGTATACTAGAAAAAGGCGTTAAGTGCGTTGGGTAAAGTATTGAGTTGAGTGGTACCCAATGAATTGAAGGGGGGATGACCTAGGAGAATGTGGTAAACAGAAATTCATCGGACATCATTAGGGATATCCGACGAATTCATCGAGTAATGGGTCTTTTCGTACAGAATCTCTATATGACACTCGACGCACTCAACGCACTCAACGCACTCGACGCCAGGATTTGGAGAAATGGTTTAGCGGAATTCATCGAATATCACTAATGATATTCGATGAATTCGTCAAATATCATTGAGGGAATTCAACGGGATAGAAGTTGGATTTTTTGCCAAGTGGAATTCGTCGAATATCACTAAGGATATTTGATGAATTCATCGATTATCACTTAGGTGATTCGGCAGGAACAGTGAAGAATTTGTCGATTATACCCAGCCATATTCGTCGATTCGTCGAGTATGAAGCCTGATACTCGCCGAATTAGACTTTTGCATTTTTCGGCCTCGGTAGATTCGTTGTCTTGTACAAGTGGGCTGAACCGGGATTTGGGTTGCGTGCGAATCGATTTCCTCAGACCGATTTAGTCAAGAAAGACTCATTATGGGCGGTCCAATATAATGGCAACACGTGGAAGGTCAATTAAAACTTAATTTATATTATATAAGAGAATGAAAGACGAACCCTAGCAAATACTCCGATCTTCCCGAGCTGTCACTTCTTGCTAAGCGAAACCGACTAGAGATGAAGAGGAGAACGGGGACATCATCGCAGTTGATCATTTCCTTTACGCGAAAATGATACTATAGGAGAAGAACCATGCTGCCTAGAAGGACAACGAGATCCATGGCTGTAACCGCCGGAAATGAGGTGTGCTTCCTACCCTCTCCCTTGGTGCTAGATATTTAGTTATTCCCAGGAGAGGTTTGAACTCAAAAGAGTATTGACTTGCGAGATGAAGTTTTCCTAGGGAGAGACCATGCTAGGACTTGTGTCCTAGAGATTAGTTGTCTTAACACTTTCCTCCCTTCGTTGTGATGAAGATGAACTTGGTTACGTGAAGAAAAATGGTCTTGTGAGGGTGAATAAGGGATGAGGCAAATCTATACTGTGTTTTCAATAAGCGGTTAGACGAGGAAGACGAACCGATGTCATTCTCCTTACCATAAGGAGCGTGCAGAAATCTGTTTTCTGCGCGCAATAAACATCAAGGTTATTTTTGGGTACGATATGACCATATGGGGCTTTAGACTAAACACGAAAGTCTAAGCCCCTGCAAATACCTTTACAACACATGGTTATAAGTTTTCATGTGAGGTCTGTAGCCTCAGGAAAGTCCAGGCGAAGTTGCTAATACGATACACGTGCATAAATCTGTTTTTTGTACGCAATAGACTTTAAGTCTGATTTCAAGTACCTTATGGTCTGATCTGGGTGATGGACCGAATACCAAAGTTATATTCCTTGTAAATACCTTTCCAATTGATGGTTACACACTTTCATACGAGTAGGTATGTTTGGGAATGTCCGGTCAATGTGGATGTACAGTCGAGTCCTATATACCGAATATTCTTGGGTTTTGTTTGAGTAAAGAAATTGTAAAAATAAATGTTGAGGTTTTCGTGAACTGGGTCCTATGCAATCTTGATAAACAAGTGGTTGGAGAAACATAAACGGGCATGACTGTAATTTGGAAATGGTATGCATTTTGAAAGAGGTTGTGACGCTCCATAATTTAAGGGAGTAACACATAATTAGGTGTTCAAGTAAATTAAAGGAATGAACTATCTTTATGATGATGTGATTACCATGGTGGGAGTATATTTGATTAACGAATGCCCGACCCTTGAAAGTAATTGGAAGAGGTTGGAGCCTGGCCATGATAGATGATAAGTAATGTAATGTGTAAGTTGTCCACTATATAGGGTTGTGTCTTCATATGGGTAGTGCATGTGTGTTGCTGCATTGAAAATATATGTCGACAAGGGTCTCGGTGTGGAGCCCTTGAGTTTTGTTGAGCATTTCTTGGTGACGATGCGATGGGACACGGGTGGTGTCCATGAATGTTGATGGAATGCTTACGTGAATTTGCATGCAGTGTGAGTTGACACGCGGTGTCATAATCATGGGTTAAGGATAGTGAGGCAGGTTTACGTGCTCTCTAGTCGTCACACTGATGCGAGTTGATAGATAAACTTTGGGCAATTGGGCTTGGTCATCGGTGCTCAATCCCGAGTCTCCTTCTGTGCCAAGTGGACAGTTGGGCTTTGTTTGTTGGTGATACGCTCCCATAGGCTCCTTCCGTGCCACGATGATAGGTCGATTGGGCTTGGTCCTCGGTGCACATATACCTGAGGCTCCTTCTGAGTCGTAGTACGCGGGGAGCTCCGCTGTTGTGTTCTTAGCATTGAGTCATATGAAGGCTAAGGTTTGGTAGTGTGGATGCCCGCCTAGTAGTGGAGTGCCCAATCCACTGTCATCGTCTTGCCACGACGGTTGAAGCCTGATGTAATGACTCCACCCGTTAAATGACATATAAAAGAAGGTCCGTCCCGGGCCCCACACTATATGCCACAAATAGATGGCAGGTCACATGTTAATACCAAAACACCATTGCACCCTAACCCAGAGCATTCTAGCGGATGCTTATTACTTGCAAGAAATCAACCAAATAATGTCCACTATATATATAAATAGCACCTTTATTTATAACACACAATAATGTATACAACTACACAAACGCTCACGGCCTTAAGGCCTTATATGTTTCTCTAAACAAAATGTGGTTTCATACATCGGCACGCAGGCCGGCAACACATGAAATCCAATTCTTCACACAGCCTTCTAGGTCCTATAAGCAGCAGCAGTATCAAGGGATTCTTCCTGCTCAATCCAAATCAGCATCAGCCATGGTATCATATGCATATGGACGTCCACCCCAAGGGTGATAAACAAAGCAACAGTAAACATACAGCAGACAAATTATAATGAACATATCCTTTACTCGGGGCAGTGGTTCCTTCCCTGCATGCATTACAATCACAACATATATATATCTACCACAACAATATCACAAATGCCGACCTTCGTGCCAGGCTCTCCGTGCACTCAGGGCACGCTTACGGTGTTCTGAAATCCTCAAGGTCCCACCACCGGTTAGAGGTTATTAGCTTCTTGGCTGGGCATAAGCCTCCAAACACATGCTAGAGACATCACAGACCCATCCCACTCAGAGGCGTTCACCTCACGGTAACTAGTGAGTACTATACATCGACCTACGCCCGTAGTGTAAAAAATCGAGAAGGCCCGCAACCCCCCATTTGTAGTGCGATCAATCAACCGATCACAACCTCTAGATCAACCTACCACTATAATGTAATAAGCTGGGGAAACCACCCCTCTGCATTGCTACCAATTGAACTCAAATAACACAGGCACACTGTGCCGCTTTCCAATCCATCACTCAGCTCATGAATAGCATACAACCAAAGGAGCTATACAAAGATTCCTTACCACAATTCACAAGCATCCTCACAATCTCTACAACCTACTCGTTTTCTACACGAAGACTTCTCTGGTTCGCAGTATAAGCATCACCAATCCAGACAACTCGTCCAGACGGGCTTCATACATCATGCCTATCCCGTACGTACTACACATTTCCTGTCTTGATGCATGCACACTTAACCGAGGATAGCAACTATCAACCCACTGGAATAACTTACTATTTCCACCTTTTGGTGGAGGATTCCATGCTCATGCATAAAGGAGGACTTCACTTGTCTAAGAAGGAAGATCGTTACACTTGACGATCACTTTGGAGCCATGGAAAACAGCCGGTTGGAGATCACCGTGACAGACTTGCCTCCACGACACTGGCCTCAGATCTCAAGTCGGACTGCTCTAGCTCCACCGGCGGCCGGAATCCTTCTCCCTTCTCCTCCTCCTAGCTCTCCTCTCTCTCTCTTCACTTTAGAAAGAGAATGGTCCAAGGTATAAATGAAAACTTCATTCCAATCCGGGGTTAAACCAAGTAGGAAAGAGCTTCTGCCACAGGATCTAGGATGAAGGAAATCAACGACCATGATCTGCCCTCAAATATCTCTTTTTGGGCTGACATGGGTTGTGACAGGCCCGGGTCACAGGTCGTGCTCCCTAAGCAGTTAAGGAGCCAACTCCATCCAGACTACGACACAAGCTTAGACATGCATGTCTTAAACTCCTGACATGCTCATGTCTCCAGGTACACGCCCGTATTGAGGTGTGTGTCCCTTAATCGATACTGGACAAACAATCCTAAAAAGCAGATGGCTAAGGCACACGCCCGTGTACTTGGCAATGTGACAAACATGCCCCTATGACATGGCCATGTCACAGGCCGTGTGTCATACTCGACACAACCCGGTTACTAACCCGAGCAGGACACGGCCTCGGACAGGCCGTGTCTCCTCTCGACGATTGTCGACTGAAATTTCTCGGGAACTCGCGACACACAGTGAAGGACACGCTCTGGGACATGCTTGTGTCCTAGGCCATGTGCCTCACTCGAGACACACTCGAGGCCCACTCGAGTCCTACCCGAGACCCACTCGAGTATCTAGAGATGGAAATGCCTTTGGACACGCCCGTATTCAAGACCGTGTCACCCAGCCTGAACTCAGAATTGTGATTTGGGGGGTTACACCTAAGAGGTTAGCTAACTACTCAAAACGTGGGAACTTTAAGTCTGTGTCGACTTACCAGTAACATGTGTGTGTTGTCATGGGTAAGTCATCATGATGCATTCATATCATATCATTGCATCGCATAAGATCCTTATCTTATAAGTTGTATGGGCACTCTCATATGATAAGTTACTAGACTGTTGAACCGACCCTTAACTTATATGTTTGTTTGTGCATTCATATTAGTTAAGTTACTTCCCTGTTGTAGATCCATAAGCTTAAAAGGATTATGAAGGATCAAGCGCATACCCAACTGCACCAAAAGCCCGGACTGTTGGAGAGGGCGCTACTTAATTTTTTTATATAAGTAGCAGAGCGCCACGGGTCAAGTGAAGGAACGCCGGACCCAACAATCCCCCCCCCCGGCGTCCAGCACAACCCGTCGGCTCAGAGGTGGGGTTACCACATGGCCCACACGGCTCAGAGGTGGGGTTACCACATGTCCACGGTTGCCTGACCCACCGGACCCACATAGGTAGAAGGGAAAAATCAGGATTTAATAGCGCCCCCTCGGTCTTGAACCCGTGACCTCCTCTGATACCAATTGAAGGATCAAGCGCATACCCAACTGCACCAAAAGCCCGGACTGTTGGAGAGGGCGCTACTTAATTTTTTTATATAAGTAGCAGAGTGCCACGGGTCAAGTGAAGGAACGCCGGACCCAATAGATTATTATAGCTTGTGTAGAATTGTTAGAACTGAATGCTGATAATATTATATTACATTATTTTTATTGCTACTTATGATATATATACTTACTCCACCTTCTTTTACTTCTTATTTCTATATATATATTATACCATTGTACTTTCTCTGCCAGGTGCCTAAGAGTCGCCGGGGGAGCGGATGAGATAGCCACTTAGTCTTTTGACTAACGGTTGCTACGTCTTCCTTTTTAGGGGAAACCCCGCAGATAAAGCAGCAGTAGATTATGCAGGAGGACAACCAGGCCAAGAAGACAGGGACTGAAGTGATGGTGCCATCGCTACCATCAGTGACTGATGTGAGATTTTGAGATATTCATATTGTAGCCTTTTGTCCTTTGTACTATGATATTATAGAAGCCTTGGTTGCTTCTTTTATTTATTGTACTTATGGACTTATATACTATTATGCTATTTTGACTTTTGCTTATTCTTTATGATGTGTTGGCATTGATGATATGATTATCCAGCAGGACAGACGTCTTGTAGTATACATTAGCCCATGTGCTAACGCTACAGCAAGATGGCTGTTCTGGGCAAAAGACTCTCCTTGGTCGTGCTTTGTGTTCCGGGAGGGGGTGGGGTCTTACAAATGGTATTATAGGCTACGATCCTGAACTAAAGAAGTCATCGAACAATGGTGCCACCCCCATTTGATTTGTCAGTTTGGGGACAAACATACTTAGCAGAAGCAGTGGTGTCCCCATATGTAATTTAAGCTAAGTATGTCCAATTCTGACCTATAATTAGCAAACCTGACGTTAGGTTTGTACCTTATATATAGATTCCAGCGCATGTAAAACTAGTAATGGGCACTCCCGCCCTTACTTTACAAACACAGTTTCAACAGTCGGAGATAGGACAGACTCTCACGGCTATCTTGGGGCCTTTAGGTCCCAACAGGCACCGGTGCAACAACAAGCCCCGAGCTCCAACTGGTTGAGCACCTTTTTAGCTCTCTCTCCTCCTACGTACCCTAGAATGGAGTCGGCTATTCACACCGAGGACTGTCTCTACACGGTTCAAGAATTACTGGCGAGGATCAGATGTCTGGCCAATATGGTTGTGACCCTAGTAGTCTCAGTCCTACAATTGCATGTGAAGAGCTGGTGTAAGTCCCTCATGGGTTGCACTTTCCAGGGCCCAGTTTATACGGACATCAGTTGGACCGAGTTCTTTGGAGCTTTCTTTGAACATTTCATCCCGTCGATGGCTAGAGTCGAGCTCGAGGAAATATTCCTTTAGCTGAAGCAAGGATCCAAGCCGGTTTTAGAATATCAGTGGGAGTTTCAATATCTCGCTAGGTTCGCTGATGCCTACGAGCTGGATGATCGATGTTATGCAAAGCGATTTTACAAATGCTTGTGAGATCCCTTAAGGCAAGCACTTTTGTTTATAGCAGACTTGAGCCTAGCGTAGATTATCGACATGGCTAAGAGATTGGAAGCGGATCACTTAGGGTTCCAGGCTAGTAATAAGAGACTTGCTGAGGGAATAATGGAGGCCGACTGCAGTTATAAGAGGAGGTAGGACAATTGAGTAAGAGGAAACAATAGAGGCGGGGGTCTCTTCCGTCAGAACTTTAGAATGGAGTGTTCGGCCCCGCATCCATCTCTACCTCCACCGCAACAACTATACATGCAGCCTATGGAGCAGAATGAGAGAATTTGTTTCTAATGTGAAAGTGAAGGGATAGATACTACTTTAGAGGGGGGGGGGTGAATAGAGTTATCAAATTTTGCACTAGACAAAACTTAATGGTCTACCCAACTCCCTTGGAGTGAAGTGCGGAATGAAAAGATTATAGATATTGATTTATCCCTATAGCCTATCACAAGTGATGTGCACAAACTCAAGCTAACTGTAATTACAGTTAAGGCTTGGAAAACCTAATCAGCAACTAGCAATCCTAGTTATATCTATTCACAGCCACAATGCAGGAATTAAACAAGTGAATCCAGACGACACAAGGAAATTTATAGTGGTTCCCCAAACAACTTGGGTAGGTCCACTCTTCTACCCACACGGTAGGAATCCACTCAGGTTTTTGATCAGGTGCCCTGCCACCAACAGGATCTGCTTCAGGTAGATCCAGAAACCCTTTAGACTTTTGATCAGGTGTCTAAAAACCAAGCACAGGTTTTTGATCAGGTGCCCTGCCACCAAGGAATACTTTTGAAGGGAGTAATAACCCTGTACAGGAGGGGGAAGAAGGTTAAGATGTCTTCTCTATTTTACAAAGATTAGAGAAGCACAAAAACTTGCACTGAGCTAGAAAGCTCTAAAGAATCAAGGCTCCCCCTGGCTCAAAGATGTCCAGGTGAAGTCTTGCTTCAATGCAGAAAACTCTTCAGAAAGTTCTGAAGGAAAAACTACAAGAAGATAATAAATAATAAAATTAAAGATCTTCAAACAGCTATCTTCTTCTTCTTCTTCTTCAAAAGAACTCTGAGTTTGAACTTCCTGAAAGCAGGAGAACTCAGGTTGAAGAAGTGTCGAAGATCTTATCACTTCTCAGTTAGATGGAAATTGCTGAGAGCAGAAGACTTGATCTTGATGAAGGCTTGAATG
Source organism: Platanthera zijinensis (assembly GCA_039513925.1). Taxonomy (NCBI): domain Eukaryota; kingdom Viridiplantae; phylum Streptophyta; class Magnoliopsida; order Asparagales; family Orchidaceae; genus Platanthera; species Platanthera zijinensis. Next base: position 103,842,177 of record CM077085.1, on the reverse strand, counting down.
CTTGAAAATATCTGGGTAACTAGTTAGCTAGCTTCAATCCTTCTTCAAAGGGTCCTTTATATAGCAGCAACAAGCAACGGCTCTCTTCAGTTTGAATTACTTGTCTTCTTCTGAGACTTGAGACCTGGGCTGTAAATATCAAGAAGACAAAACAATCTCTACAGCAGAAACATTCTATAAAAGGAATAACCCTTTTTCTAGGAAGCTGCAGGAAGCAATTTGATAATAAAGTACTAAATAAAGTCATATCAGAAACAAACTCTTTATAGCAAAAAGAAAACTTTTCAGTCTAACAGCTATAAAGGGCTGACAGCAGATAAAGTAAATTATAATGTCAGCTAATAAGACAAACAACTTTATCTAAAAAGTTTTGACTCAGGCAAAAGAGATGGAGCAAATATTGCCTGGTAATTTTATCATAAAACTTAAAACAACGTGCTAGAAAATGTATTAATTAATTAAATATAATAAATAAATACAAAATATAAAGGCAGACAGAAAGCGTCGAACGACCTTCGGAGATCGTCGACCGACGCACGGAGATCGTCGAACTATCAGACAGATAGTCGAACGATCCAGATAGTCGAACTATCAAAGGAGATAGTCGAACTATCACAGCAGATAGTCGAACTACCAGAAGATAGTCGAACTATCAGATAGTCGACCTATCAACAGATAGTCGAACTATCAGGGCAAAACAGATAGTCGAGCTATCAACAGATAGTCGAGCTATCAGATAGTCGACCTATCAACAGATAGTCGAACTATCAAAAACAAACAGATAGTCGAGCTATCAACAGATAGTCGAGCTATCAGATAGTCGACCTATCAACAGATAGTCGAACTATCAAAAACAAACAGATAGTCGACCTATCAACAGATAGTCGAACTATCAGATAGTCGAACTATCAAAGCAGATAGTCGAACTATCAAAAACAAACAGATAGTCGACCTATCAAGCAGATAGTCGACCTATCTCAGAAAACAGATAGTCGACCTATCAACAGATAGTCGAACTATCAAAACAGACCAGATAGTCGAACTATCAAAACAGACCAGATAGTCGATCTATCAACAGATAGTCGAACTATCAAATAGTTGAACTATCAGGACAGATAGTCGAACTATCAAAGACGACAGATAGTCGACCTATCAACAGATAGTCGACCTATCAAAGCGGAACAGATAGTCGACCTATCAACAGATAGTCGACCTATCAAAGCGGAACAGATAGTCGACCTATCAACAGATAGTCGAACTATCAGGTTGTCGATCTATCAGGACAGATAGTTGAACTACCACGCCAAGCAGATAGTCAACCTATCAACAGATAGTCGAACTATCAACGCAGACAGAGCATCGACCAACTGATAGACGATCGTCGATCAGCCGATAGACGAAAGTCGAGCGGCGTTCGACTGTAGTCGAACGAACAAACTACTTAACCAAATTCTCAATCTGGAAAAGTGAGGACTCTACAGCTAGACTACTAACCATTGACCATAAATAATTCTTGGGTCAAGGGACTAAAAAGGCAAGACTAAACTCAAATCAAACTAGGGTACCAATAATCTCCCCCTATTTGAGTTAAGTCTCTCAAAAACTAAAACACAGAGCTAGCTAGAATACTATAAACAATACAGGAAATAGATAGCAATTAACTAGCAGATATCAATCAGATAGATAATAGACAAATATAACACAGCAGTCAATCAAACTATTAAGAGTCTATAGAATCTGGCAAAGGGTCAGAGGAACTAGGAACAAAAGAAATTTTCCTTAGAGGATCAACAGCTTCTTTCTTTGACAGCTTCAAGTCCTGCACACCAATGATCTTCAATTCTGCAGCTCTTGGGACTACTGCTTCAGGATGCTTTTCCATATATTTTGAAGGATCAAAAACTTTAGGGCTAACCTGGATTTTATCCAATTCCTTCATTCTGAATCTAGACATAGTAGTGAATCCTGTAGAATCTTTACCTTCTGCTTTTGCTTTCTGAATTTGAGTTGAGCCAACTGTCTCAAGAAACCTAGCCATCCTGTAGTCAGGATCTAGTTCTTGGCTTTCATACAGATTTTCAGAGGAAGTATCAACTGGCTTAACAGCTTTAAACTTTGTAGACAAATCTAACAAACTATCAGCTGAATCTTTTACTTCTTGAATCACAAGAGAAGACGGAGGAGCAAACTCTGCAAACTTTTTACTTGAATTTTCAGAAAAGACAGTTCTTTTTCCTTTTGCAGTGTTCTTATCAACATGAACTGGTACAGTAGTTGAAACCTTTCTCTTAGGAGAAGGAGGAGGTGAAAAGGTTGGCTTTAGATACACAACCTCCTTAACTTGTTCTTTCACTTCAGCTTCATGCATTTGACTATCAGAATGAGACTTTCCATGAGAGCTGGGAGAGCTTTTCCTTGATTGATGCTGAGAAGAAGCAGATCTTGCTGATGGAGCAGATTTTCTTGAAGAGGCAGAAGGGTTGGCAGAAAGATTACCAGAAGCTCCTGCACCTGGAGGAGGAGGAGGACCTCTGGGAGTCCATCTTGAACCAGGACTATCATATCTTTTAGATCTTTTCCTCTCTTTCTGCTGGTTCTTTGAGAACCACATCCAGTGCTGAAATTCCTTTGACTTAGGGTCAATGCCCTTCAGAATATAATAAGGAGTATCATTGTCTTTACTGGGAGGAGGAGGAGCAGCTGCTTTCCTTTTCTTTTGAGCAGCTTTCTTTTTCCTTGATTTCTCAGATACATCAGAATCATCCTCATCATCAGAGTGAGATGATGGAGGATTATCATAAGGATCATAGGCTTCAGAAACAACCTTTTCTTTTAAATTCAGATCAGATTTCTCTCTTTCCTCTTCAATGGCATCCTGAGCTAGAAGGAAATCTAAGTCCAACCCTGGTGAGTCATCCCAGATAGTTGACTTTTCAATTTGCAGCTCTTTTTCTTTCTCTTTTAACAAAGACTGTACTCTTAGATTCCAGGCAGCTCTTGCTTTTTCTTCTTCCACACTCAGAGCAGGAGTGTCATCTTTGATTTCATCTTGTTTCTCAGACTCATCTTCTCTATATCCTAAAAAAGAATCCAATTCTGGATCTACTTGGATATCAGGAACAATTGGATCAGCTTCAGAAACAACTGCTATGATCTGAGCAGCTAAACCTTCTCTAATAAAATCTATAGAATTATGAACACAGATCTGCTAAATAAGCAATAATCATTCCTTCTAGGTATTCACTAGCTAGCAAATTAATTGACTCGTCAATAAATCGAATGAGTGAATTACCTTCATACTTGACCATCTCTCATGATTCATCTAGATATGAAGTTATAATACCTTCTAGGAATCGAGCAACCACGGGAGTGGTGAGATCTTCTAGGCAGACTTTTACAGCAATTTCAGATAGCATAATTCCATCAGCTATTTCATTGTCAGATAATACTGGAACTACTTCTTTTTCAGCTGGAGCAGAATCTTGAACTGTCATCACAGTATCTGTTATAGCTGGAAGGGAGGCAGGAGGTTCTGAGGCATCTTCACAGAACATCTCCCCCTGCCTGATTTCAGTGGAAACTGAAACCAGGCCCTTGAGGAAGATGGCTCAGCAGATTTTGAAAGAGATTTGATGGAGGCAGTTAAGATATCAATGGAGGAGGCAAGTGGAGCAATTGCCTCTTCAATCATAGTTTTGATTGAAGGAGTAATCAACTCCACAATGCGGGAGATAAGTTCAGGGGTGATCTCAAAAGAAGATGGAGGTGTAGTGGATGGAGCTGCAGCAGATATGGTTGTAGTGCTGGGATGAAGAATGGTGTGGACTGGAGATCGAATGGGAGATGGAGCTGGAGAGTTAACAGGAGTGTTAACTGGAGAATGAATAGGGGACTGAGAAGGGGTTGGAATCCTCTCAGATCCTAACAAATCAAAGCTAGGAGCAGATATCCTAGCCTGATGAGAAGTAAGAGGAGATGCTGGAGGGGAAGGAAGAATAACCGTAGTTGTTTCTCTAACAGGAGAAGGGGAAAGTCTTACTTCAACTGAAGTTGATGGTACTTCAACTGAGGCAGACAGCATAGCAGAAGAAGACGGAATGGAAAGAGCTGAGCCAGCTTCAACAGGGTGAGGAGCGACCGAATCGGTCCTGGTGCTCTCAGATGTTGCTGGAGCAACCCCTGTGAGAGCGGGTTTCACAAAGGTTCTCTTCCACTTAGAGAACAGGTTTGGATCCATCTTCTTGCTTGCATTTATTGTTTTTGCGGTTGAACTCAGCAGCTGGGGATATTTTTCCTTCAGGAAAATGCCAATGACCCTTCCGAGGGTAACTTCCTTCTTACCATTCTTTTTCCTTATCAAGTCAAACATTACTGCTGCCCAATCGATCTTTTTCGATTAACAATCGCACACATCAGTGCGAATTGTTGCCTTGTGATATTATCATGAGCAGAGTGCTTACCGAGGAGCACTTTTCCGACCACTCAGCAAGAAACTTAATCTTGAAAGGGAAATTTACTTTGAGCAGCTTCGAGGGAATGCCCTCTGCATGTCCCAACTCAACTAACATTCTTCCGAATTCTTGAGCATCTTGCTCATAATCCTCTTCACCATTTATCAAACCAAAAAATATCAGTCAGAACGGCCGGAGTTAGGATTACCTCTTCTCCGCCGATGGTGCCAGTCATCGAATCGTCAGTAGATGACGACGTGAAAGCCCATTCCTTGATCTCAGGTATATTTATCTTAATCCTTGAAGACATTAACCCTCTAGTCCTTGATCCCGGCAAAGCTGAAGAACTTCCACGATCCCGGCTTCGCAGCTACTGAACGCGTCAAAATCAACGCTAAAGCCTGCATCAAACTTCACAACTGCTAGAACAGCTAGAGAAACCGCCATTGATTGTTGGAGAAAGCTCGAGAAGGACGGAGAAGACGAAAGAGACGAAGCGGCAGAAAATCGCAAGCGGGAAGGCAGAATGCGAAAAGTCACGCTCCGTCGACGATAAAACAAAAGATCTTTTAACCTAGGTCGACTATCGGCTTTATATTAGACCGGAAATAGGCGATCTATTAAAAAGATACTAGACCCGATAGTCGAACGGCCGTTCGACAATCGGCTCAGAAGCAGAGTAGTCGAGCCATTGTTCGACTATTTCTGGCTTCTCAAACAACAAGCTGTCGTCGTTCAGAGATCGACGATAAGCTTGACCTGTTCGACGTTCTTCGAACGCCGGTCGACGATCTTCAAACAGATAAGCTATCATTAACTAGAGGTCGACGATAGGCTTAATCCGTTCGACGATCTTCGATCATCGTTCGACGATCTTCAAGCAGATTTCAACATAGGCAGATATAGTCACACTTAGTCTCGTCCATTGATCATGCCTAGTTGAACTAAAAAGAACAGATGCTTCTGTTCATCTAAAGGCTTGGTGAATATATCACCTCTCTGAAACTCAGTGGATATGAACTCAAGACAAATCTTGTTCTTTTCCACACAATCTCTTAGGAAATGGTGCCGAATCTAAATGAGCTTTGTTCTAGAGTGGTGCACTGGATTTTGTGCAATTGAAATAGCACTGGTACTATCACACATGATTTTGTGTTCTTGTGTGAGTAACCATAATCCACAAGCTGGTTTTGAATCCACAGGATCTGTGAACAACAACTAGCAGCTGCTATATATTCAGCCTCTACAGTTGAAGTTGAGACAGAAGCCTGCTTCTTACAGAACCAAGAGACCAATCTCTCTCCCTCCCAGACTGGCAAGTTCCTGAGGTGCTCTTCCTGTCAACTCTGCAACCAGCATAATCAGAATCAGAATATCCAATTAATTCAAATTCTGACTCAGCTGGGTACCAAAGTCCTAGATCTGGACATCCCTTCAGGTATCTCAGGATTCTCTTAGAAGAATCAGATGAGATTCCTTGGGGTTGACCTGGAATCTAGCACAAAGGCATGTAGCAAACATTATATCAGGCCTACTTGCAGTTAGATATAATAGGGAACCAACAATGGCCCTATAATTCTTTTGATCAACTGGCTTGCCGTGATCATCAGAATCAATAACTACATTAGTAGTCATAGGTGTAGGCATTGCTGAAGCATCAGCCATCCCAAATTTCTTTACTAATTCCTTGGCATATTTGGATTGGGAGATGAAGATACCATCAGCAACTTGCTTAACTTGGAGACCAAGAAAGTAAGACAGCACACCCATACTACTCATCTCAAACTTAGAGTGCATCAGGTCAGAGAACCTTTTGCAAAGTTTGGGATCAGTGGAGCCAATATAATATCATCTACATACACCTGAACTAACATGATTGTGTCCTTGTGATGCTTGACGAAAAGGGTTCTATCAACTACTCCCTAGTAAAGGTTGCTCTAAAAGGAAACTAGCTAGAGTCTCATACCAGGCTCTGGGAGCTTGCTTTAGTCCATATAGAGCTTTCTGTAACTTAAACACATGTGAGGGCTGAGTTGAAAGAAACAAACCCTGGTGGTTGTTCAACAAACACCTCTTCCTTAAGCTCACCATTCAGGAATGCACTTTTGACATCCATTTGGAACACCTTAAACTTCATGTAGGCTGCATAGGCCAAGAAGATCCTTATTGCTTCTAGCCTTGCAACAGGAGCAAAGGTTTGGTCATAATCTATACCTTCCTCCTGTCTGTAGCCCTGAGCTACAAGCCTAGCTTTATTCCTTACTATAATTCCATTTGCATCCAACTTGTTTCTATACACCCACTTGGTGCATATGATCAGTTAGCCTTTAGGTCTTGGAACCAAAGTCCAAACTTTACATCTCTCAAACTGATTGAGCTCCTCTTGCATTGCAATGATCCAGTGGGATCTAGCTCTGCATCTTAAGGTGAGGGGCTCAATCTGTGAGAGGAAACATGCATGCATCACATCCTGTCTTAATTGGTGTCTTGTTTGCACACCAGCTGATATGTCTCCAATCACTTGAGATGTGGGGTGATCTCTAAGTGTGACAATATCAGCAGGTGGGATGTGATCTTCAGCAACAGTTGGGATTAATTCCTCAGGAGGAATTTGATCTACTGTTGGTGGTACAATAACAGTTTCAGCAATGTCTTCATCACTGTCTAATTCAGTGATCTGAAGAGTTGATAGTTGAAGAATTTCTTGAGGGCATCAGGTACCTGCAATGAACTGGAGGAAGGAGAATTTTCTTTCTCCATGTAAAACATCTGATGCTCATCAAATGATACATGCACAGATTCTTCTATCTTACAGGTAGATTTGTTATAAACCCTATAAGCTTTGCTTACTTGGAATATCCAAGCATAATTCCCATTGAAGCTTTTGCTTCAAACTTTCTAATATATTCTTTATTATTATTATGAATATAAACAATACAGCCAAAACTCTAAATAGTTAATTTTAGGTTTCTTTCTTTTAAGCAACTCATAAGGAGTTTTACACTTAAGTTTGTGTATCAAACTTCTATTTAAGACATAATTGGCTGTACTAACAGCTTCTGCCCAATAGGAGAGAGGCATGTTAGCATCTGCCAACAACATACTAGCAGCTTCAATGAGTGTTCTATTCTTCCTTTCAACTACCCCATTTTGTTGAGGAGTTCTAGGAGCTGAGAAGCTATGTTTGATACCTTCTCTCTCACAGAATTCTTGCATGAGAAGAGAGTCAAACTCAGTACCATGATCACTTCTGATCAAGGCCACATGAGTAGAGTACTCAGTCTGCACACATAGTAGAAAGTCTGTAAGGGCTTTGAAGTTATCAGACTTAGTTCTCAAAAAGAAAACCCAACTGAACCTAGAGAAGTCATCTATAATTACTAATGTGTAATACTTCCCTCCTAAACTCTGTACATTTATTGGGCCAAAAAGGTCCGAGTGTAATAGATACAGGATTCTAGGAGAATCACTCTTATTTACAGATTTAAAAGAGTTTTTGGTTTGCTTGCCTAGCTGACAAGCCTTGCATAGGCTCTCCTTCTTGTAGGGGCAAGAAGGTAAACCTCTAACAAGGTTGTGTTTAGATAACCTAGATATATTTTTAAGGTTAACATGACTAAGCCTCTTATGCCACAAAGAATTATTATTAATTGTTACTTCATTAAACAGGCAGATTTCAGAATGAGATGAATTGAAATCTATTAAATAAATATTGCCTATTCTAATACCTACTAAAACAACATTATTATTTAAAGTAATATTGCAAGAGGAGTTAGAAAATGAAACCTGGTAGCCAGCATCACATAGCTAGCTGACTGAAATCAAATTATGCTTCAGTCCATTGACATATGCAACTCTCTTGAAAGTAACTGCTCCAATTGTGATCTTGCCATAGCCTTCTGTCTGACCACAACTGGAGTCTCCAAAGATAACCTTTGGGCCGAGCTTAGCTTTGAACTTTGACAGAAGATCTTTATTTCCTATCATATGCTTAGAGCATCCACTATCCAAATACCACTTATTTTGAGTGATTGGATAGGCCTTCACCTGCAAGACATTTATTAGACAGTGTGGACCCAAGTAACCTTGGGTCCCTTGTTTTTCACATAAGAAAAACTGGAAATATATGAAAATGCAGGCTGAGGGTGATAACCTAGTGGGTGAGATCTCCTAGGTGGGATTCTCCATGCAGATGATGGGTCAACAAACCTAGGGTTTCTATTTTCATTTAGGTTTCTATGGTACTGATTATGATTTTGAAAATCATGTTGAAATCGTCGATCGACGTTCGACGATGGGCGCTCAGATCGTCGAGCTTCGTTCGACCATTGAGCTTCCAATCGTCGAGCGGCGTTCTACGCTCTTTGCATTTCTTTAAAAAATTTCTTTCTCTTTTCTCTCTTGGCTTTATTTAAAGTTTTATTAACTAGGTTTACTTGCTCAGTGTTCTTCATTCCACTAGCTGAAATGAAGTTTACTGGAGTTGAAAGATTATTTTTAAGTAGAACTGGGGGTTCACTGGGAGAAGCTCCTAAGCCTAGTTTGTCATTACCTGACCTAGTGTTAGTCATGCTGGTAATTCTTAACAACTTAAGGCTTCTACCATTAAGTGATTCTTCTAACCTCTTAGACTTAGCTAACTCTATTTTAAGAAATTTAATTTCTTCACTACAAGTAGTGAGATCTTCCTTTAACCTAACATTTTCAGTAGCTATTGATTCTGAGTCAGCTAACTTATTTCTAAGTTCTTTTATCTCCTTTTCTGAGCTAATCAAATCTAATCATAAAGATTTAAATTCTAATTTAAATTCAGCTGAGGTAAAATCATAAGAAGAAAGTACCTCATCTTCTGTAGGCATCTCTTCATCAGAATCTGAACTCTCTGCAGCAGAGTGGTTGCTGCAGGCATCTATTGCCATCAGGCAAACTTCTTTTGCCTTCTTCTCTTCCTCATCCTCACTGGAGCTTGATGAGGAGGATTCTTCATCAGAATCACTCCAGGTTTCAGCAATGAAACCTCTCTCCTTCTTCTTGTTTTTGAGGGAGGATGGCTTGGAGTGCTTCCTGTGCTGTTCCTTTTCTTTTCTCTTGTCTTTGTTCTTCTCCTCTGGACACTCTGGTAAGATGTGTCCAGGCTTCCTGCAACCATAACAAATAATTTCTTTAGCAGGAGAGCGATCATACCTTGGTTTGTCTTCATAGCGTGAAGACTTTCTTTCTAAACTCCTTTCTCCCCATCTTGAGAAACCTCTTGGCAAACAATGCATTTAGTTCTCATTAGATTGGCTGCCTTCAGAAGCATCAGTAGCCTTAAAGCTAGAGATTTGCTCTTTCTTGTTGGAGTGGGTGGGTCTTTGCTTCAGCTTCTCTTCCATGTCTTAGCCTTGCTCAAAAGACTTGAGCTTGCCGAGAAGGGCTTCAGTGGAGATCTCATTTGTACTTCTGGCTTCCTTGATGGGCCAGATCCTTAGATCCCATGTGCTAGGGAAGCACATAAGAATCTTATCATTGACCTCTGTCAATGATATGTCCTTGTCCAGGGTCCTCAGCTCATTGATGATTGAGGTGAGCCTGGTGTACATGGCTTCAACTGATTCAGCATCAGTTTTCTTGAAGTTCTCATACTGTGAGATCAGGTTGGACCTTCTGTCCTTCCATTCATCAGCTGAACCAGCTACAATCTGGTTCAGTGTATCCCACATGGCTTTTGCTAAGAGCAGTCAACAACCTTCTGGAATACCTCATCAGAAATTGTCTGAGCCAGTATGTTCATTGCCTTGGCATCTGCTATTTTGGCCTTCTTGTACTCATCATTGTAATCTGGAGGAGGCACTGCACTCATATCAGATGATGAGGCAGAAGCAGCAGCAGGTACTCTTGGGGGACCTGACAAAATAGAAGCAAAGATGCTTTCACCATTGAAGGTAAATAATCAAAGATTATAGAATGGAAATACATACTGAAAGAAACTAGGAGAACAGATGAGGATGAGCCTCCCTCATTGCTTACTCCAACTCCCAAGTCGCGTTTTCCACGTCTTGGTTCCGCCACAAAACTTTAACTATTGGTATGTTCTTCCTTCACAACACTCATTCTTGAGTACCCAGAATGCGAACAGGCACTTTGAAATAAGAAAGATTAGGCTCCAACTGGTGCATGGAATCAAGAACCTGTCGGTCTCTAAGCACACATTTTCGCAATTGGCTCACGTTAAACACATCGTGCACACTAGAAAAACTTGCGGCAAATCCAGCCTATAAGCTGACACTCCAATGTATTCAACAACTTTAAAAGGTCTCACATACCTAAGATCTAGCTTGTGGTTCTTTCTAAACCTCTTTACACTAGACATTGGGGAAACCATAAGAAAAATAATGTTCCCAACAGCAAATTCAAAATCAGTCCTTCGACGATTAGCGTTCTTCCCATAACTCTCATGAACTATTCGAAGCTTCTCTCGAATGTGTCTCACAGAAATATCCATTTATTCTAGAGCTTCAGGACCCCACAATGGTCTTTCACCAACTTCGGCCCAAAACAAAGGAGTTCTACAACGTCTCTCAAATAAGGCCTCAAACAGGGCCATCTGCAAGCTATCTTGATAACTATTATTATAAACAATTTCCATCAGTCATAAATGCTCGTCCGACACTGCTCTGTGGTCCAAGATGTAACATCTAATCATGTCCTCCAAAATCTAATTAACTCTTTCTGTTTGACCAATTGTCTGTGGATGATAAGTGGTGAAATACCTCAGATCGGTACCCAATCCTTCTTGTAAGCTTTTCTAAAAACGATACGTAAACCTGGAGTATCGATCTGACATAATAGTAACAGGCACTCCATGTAACCTGATAACCTCATCCAAGTATAACTCTACTAATTTCTTCAGGAGTAATCAATCTTAAACAGCATGAAGTAAGCACACTTTATCAGTCTATCCACTATAACCCGTGCAGAATCATATCTTTTGGGAGATCTCGGCAAACTCGTAATGAAGTCCATAGAAATACTCTACCACTCCCAACTTGGAATCTCTAACGACGTCAACTAGCAACTAGTCCTTTCATGATCGGCCTTAACTCGCTTACAAGTGAAGCACTCAGATACGAACTTGGCTATGTGCTTTTTCATACCGTACCACAAAATGATTTGCTTCATATCTCTATACATCTTTGTAGAACAAGGGTGGTATGCAACACTGGATCCATGTGTCTTATTGCACATCTTAACTCGAATATCCTCAATAGCGGGGATACAATATCTACTGTGGTACCTCAACGTACCCTCCTCATAAATAGAAAATTCTTGAAACTCCCCTTTCTCAGTTCAATTACGGAGGTGCAACAAATAAGGATCATCCTTTTGATGTAGCCTTGTAAGAGTAATCCATTGAGGCTCCGTTACATCCAAACTGCTCGACGAGTCGCTACTTCCAACTAAGATACCCATTAACAGAAATTCCTCCACCAAGGATTCTACTGAAAGTCCAAAGATTTGCACGGTCTTCCTACTCAGGGCGTCGGCTACCACATTAGCTTTGCCCGGATGGTATTAGATCTCAACATCATAATCCGCAACATACACTAACCATCTCCGCTGGCAAAAATTCAACTCTTTTTGAGTGAAGACGTACTTCAAACTCTTATGTCCGTGTAAATCTTGCACAACAAGCCAAACAATAGGTGTCTCCATGGCTTCAAGGCATAAATTATGGCTACAAACTCTAAATCATGCGTTGGGTAGTTTCTTTCATGAATCTTTAACTGCCTCGACCCATACGCAATCACTTTGCCTTCTTGCATCAATACGCAACCAAGCTTGACATGTGATGCATCCACATAAACTACATATTCCAATCCTCCGATAGGCAAAGTCAAAACTGGATCAGTACATAATCTCTTTTTCAACTCCTGAAAAGCTTCTTCGCACTGATCGCTCCAAATAAACGTTGCATTCTTCTGTGTAAGCTTAGTCAGCGGCGCAGATATCATATAAAATCCTTCCATAAACCTTCTTTAATATCCTGCCAACCCTAGGAAACTCCTTATCTCTTTTGGTGTGGTAGGTCTGTTCCAATCCATTACGGAAAAAATCTTCTCTGGGTCAACAGAAATTCTGTCCTTATTAACCACATGACCCAAGAAGGAAACCTGAGGAAACAAAAACTCACACTTACTTAACTTGGTAAACAACTTACGCTCTCTCAAAACATACAAAACAAAACTCAAGTGCCCGGCATGCTCTTCAGCACTGCGGGAATAAACCAAAACATCATCTATAAACACGACCACAAAATGGTCCAGATAATTCTTGAACACTATGTTCATCATGTACATGAAGGTAGAGCGTGCATTTTTCAAACAAAAGTACATCACCAAGAACTAAAAATGTCCATGCCGAGAACGAAAAGCAGTTCGTGGAATATCCATCTTACGAATCCTCAACTGATGATATCTTAAATGAAGGTCAATATTCGAAAACACTTTACTACCACGCAACTGATCAAACAAGTCATCTTATTCGCGGCAAGGGATTACCTGTTCTTGATAGTTACCTTGTTCAATTCTCTATAATCTATGCACAGCCTCATAGACCCATCTTTCTTCTTCAAAAATAACACGGGAACACCCCACGGTGAAGAACTTGGTCTAATAAATCCATTCTACAACAACTCATCCAACTTAGTACGCAACTCATCCAGCTGACGAGGGGCCATGCGGTACGGTTCCTTAGCAATATGATAAGTACCCGGCTCAAGATCTATAAAAAACACTACATCCCTCTTATGTGGAAGACCAGGAAGACTATCAGGGAAAACATCTGGAAACTCACGCACCACCAGAACCTCCTCAATACATGGCAAACAACTAATGGTTCCCAAAATGGAAACCAAGTAAGCAAAACAATCGGAATCTAAAATCTTATGAGCACATACCGCAGAAATAATCAGGGAATCTGGGCGCATATAACCATAAACACTCCTAGGGTGACCGTCGTCCATCTTGAAGTCCAAATGCTTGACATTGCATTGGATAACTACATCATACCTAGATAACCAGTCCATTCCCAAGATCACATCGAAGTCCTCCAGGTCTATCACCTTCAAATCAGCAACAGCTAGGAACACGCCTAAAAGAACCGTACATCCCAGGATACCCTGGTTCGACACCACCGAATCACTAGAGGGAAACTTGACATGAAACCCATCACCAACTTGATCAAGATTCAAACGATGACACTCCACAAAGGTCCTAGCCACGAACGAGTGGGTAGCACTAGAATCAAAAAGAACACGCGCCCAACGATTCTTTACCTTAAACTTCCCTATAAAATCACTTGCATAACTAATCGAACAACATATAAACTATAACTACGAGCTGAAAACAAAACTATGTAGGATCAAGCCTGAGATCACTTAGGTGGACGTCTGCACTTCCTCCAAGGTCACCATGTTCAGCTTGTCCTTCCCTTTGTCCAAATGTTGTGGCATTGCAAAGCCTGAAGTGGAACTAGCTATAACGTGGGATGAGACTGCATGCACTTTGACTTAACATGCCCCTTCTATCCACATTGAAAGTAGAACTTATCCTTAAACCAGCAATGGGTAGCATCATGCCTTTTTCGCTTGCACAAAGTACATACCAGTTCTCCTTTGGGAGTGCCCTGAATAGCATGTACGTGCTCCTTCTTCTGAGCTACTATTCTCTTGAAACATTTCTCGAATGGGTGGCCCGACCGACCACAGAAACTGCACGCTTCCTTGCTTCTCTTCCTTGAAACAGAACCAGATTGCTTAGTGATCTTACCCTCATCAGACTTCTTCTTATCTTTCCTCATTTATTGGCCTTGATTGTTAGCATTGTCGATCACTTCGACTTTTAGGGAAGCTTCTACTACTTCAGCATAACTTTCAGACCCATAACCACTGGCTAGCTGCTGGATGTCATTCCTCAGGCACCTCAGAAAGCGCTTAACTCTATTATATTCTGAAGATACCAAATCAGGGGCAAATCGGCTGATTTTGCAAAACTCGATCTCATACTCACTAACTGTGAGTTATCTTTGCTTCAGGTGTAGAAAATTGTTCATCAAGCGGTCCTGCTCGACTGACGGCAAAAATTTTCTCATCAGTAGCTCCTTGAAGGATTCCAACGAACATCCGTCCATAAAGTTCTCCTTTTCTCCCAACCACCAGCTCTTAGCCAAACCCTTTAGCTGGTAGGCAGCGACCATCACTCTTTGATCGGCAGAAATCCATGAGTATGAGAACATCTCCTCGATCATTATAATCCAGTCATCCAAAGACATGAAATCCACTTACCATCGTAGGTAGGACGTCCTAATCGCTGGAAATGCGAGATAAAGTTCATCTCTGGTGGTAACACAGCTGGGGGCACCAGAGGAGCAAGGGGAACATGAATAGCTTGACCCATAGTAGGGTCTTACACTCTAATCGGTTGCCGGGAAACAACAGAAAATAAGGCCTGGATTTGCGACTGCATCTCCAACATTTGCCTAGATAGAGCCTCATTGCTCTATCGTATTCCTTCTATCACTGCCTCATTTTGAGCTCTAAACGACTCACCCTTAGACTGGGGAGTCGACCTCGTCACAGGATGCCTTGACATTCTAATAACGCAACAAACAACTAATCAAAACCTAGCTTACTGCTAGAACTACACAACTTAGTTCAAATAATGCATGTACAAATACTTGCTTAAGCTGTTAACCTTCTCCGGGAATTTCATTAATGATGTCATGCTTAAACTTAGGATGATATATCATCATCCTTCTGACTCATGTGCATAAACCATGAATGCATGAAATCTTATTCTTTTTGACTCAAAACCATGTGTGTACATATGTCATCATGTAAATCTTAAGCTTTGCATGCGTGCTAATGCAAGGTTATGTCATGCATGTTCTGTTATGCAATCTAATAAAGGCGTTAGTGCATGTTAGGGCATACACATGAAATATTATGCATCCCATACTATATAATATCGCATGCAATGAAAGTAAAATCTAATGTGCATTCATATGATGATTGTTATGCATCCCATACTACATAATAGTCACATATTTCTTTCTATGAGGATTCATATACAAACACATATTATGCATCGTATACTACATATTATGCCACGTATACTTCTTGTCATGATTATCAGTGTAGTTTTCATGCTTCAGCTAAGATGTACTGATGACACATCGGTGGGTGAATGCAATGGGACATGAAAAATAAAACTAACCTGAGATGGTTGCTCAACCAATTATCAAACAACCTCGCCTCTAATACCAACTGTCATAAATCACATTTTCTCTGAATTTAAATGTATATTAGAGTAAGAGAAAACACGTGCTGTGATGTCATGTCGTGCAGGGGATAAGTACAGACGCTTAGGCAAGACTCCAACTCAACCTTATATATCAAATTCATAAGTTATTAAGAATAAAATCCAGTTTTAAGAATCTATAGAACAGGATTGCTCAAATTTCAGAGGGTCCTAAAGTTGTTCTATTCTGTCCTCAAGTTGAGGGGGAGCAAGTCCTTGAGAGGATAATAGAAGATGCTCCAGTCACAGCCACTACAGAGTAGAAAATTCCCATGGGGAATGCTGAGTCTGGGTGGAGATTCACTCTGAACTCCTTGCTCCAGAGATAGTGTATAACATAGACTCATCTGAGTCTGAAAAGGGAACTGCTACTGCAGCTGCTGCTGATGCTCATTCTTCTTAGTATATGATGGTTGACTCATAAGAAAGAATAGTTGTCAGGGAAAGGGATGAAGATGTCTGTAATCAAGGTACATCTCATCAAGCTGAACAGATGTCTCCAACATTCCTAGCTCAACTGAAGGGTCTACTGGATGATCGAAGAAGGAATTTGGAGCACTATATTTATAATTCCTTCAAGGAAATTAAAATGGATCTTTCCACTGAAATCAAGTCCATCAGGTTTGAGGTAAACTTGCTGAAAGCTAACACAGTAGCATTCTTCATGGGGGTTGCTTCTGCTGTAACTCTTACTGAAAGCAAGTCTGGAGAAATCAGCAAAACCCAACATGATATTCTGGTGAATCAGAACATAACCTCCAACAACATGGAAATGGTTCACATTGCGCAGAAAAATCTGATGGAATCCCGCAAGAAAACTCTGGAAAGGAGAATGGATGCCTGTACTCAGATTTTGGATGATCACATGTTAGAGGTCAAGAATCATGTCACCAAGGGTGTAAATTTTCTGGATGAAAGACTCTCCATATCCAAGAAATCCCTGATTACTGCTTTATCTGAAGAAGTCATAAAGGGGGAGAAGGCAATGATCAAGTCTAACACTGAGAATGTTGTATGGGTAACAAATATAATCAGAGGTTCATTTGGCCTTGACCATCTTATATATGATAACATTCCTGCTAAACCTAGAACCATTCAAGATGCACTTATGATTAATATGGTGATCAAGGAGGAGATCAAGATATTGATCAGATTGGTGCTTAGTTGACTGGACCATCTACTACTACTGAAATTCCCACATTCAGTCCTATTGCTGACCCGATAGTCAGAGCAAGAGGCAAGACAGTTGCTAAAGAAGAGTAAGAAATCAGACTAAGTAAGAAAAAGTATAGAGAGGAGATGGAAACAGGCCATATTGTGAGAATTGGAGTCCTTAGTCTAGGACTATTATCTTGTTTACCTTAGATCAAATAAAAGATAAGAAAACTGACAGGGGAAAGCTATATAGCTCCCTAGAATGGGCCAAACTAGAGAGAAAAGAAGAGGCCAGGAGAAAATTCAAAAGAGATAAAAAGTCAGGTGCACTGCCATCAGATGTTGTGGAGCCCAACAAGTATTTTCTTAAGACCTATAACAATTTTGAGAGACAAAAGGAAAAGAAGAACGAAGATAAGGAAAAGGCTGCCAAGAAACCCAGCAAGGGGATAGTGATTAAGGAACAAGAAACTTAATATGTTTTGTATTTTACTTAAGGTCTATAGGAAAGTGAATATTATTTTGAGCACACTGTATATTTATGATTATTGCCTTCAATAATATTCATATGTTTGTGTGTGTGCTTCATTTTCTGTTCTAAAATTCTGTGAATGTTTATCTTTTATCTAAGGTAGTGCAAATCATTATCTAGGGTTCTGAATTCTTAAAATAGGGGGAGATTGTTGGGTCCATTGATCACAATGTCCTAGATTTGAATAAGGCACACAAGACAATGGTAAAAACATGAATGTATTTGATGCTTTCTCTAACTTCAATGTATATAAATTATTCTCTATTGCACTAATTTGACAGATAGTCAAGGTCACAGTACCTGTTGGACTCAAGACAGTTTGTTGGCAAAGTAGAAATATGGCTAAGCCTAGAAGCATCAAGTGAAGGCAGTTCACTCAACACCAAGAAACTAAAAGCATTGACATAAGTTCAAGTAATCAAAGCCTTAAAGGTGCAGACAAGAAATCTGGCTAAGTCCTGAAGCATTGAGTGAAGGTAGTTCACTCAATGCCAAGAAGCCTAAAAGTATTGATAGAACTATATGCAGTCAAAGCCACAGTGTTGCTTCCAAGAAATCTTTCTAAGGACAGAAGCTTTGAGAGAAGGCAATTCACTTAATGCCTACTCAACAAGTAATTTGTCCAAAGACAGAAGTGTGTAGTAAAGACAGTTCACTCAATGCCTACTCAACAGAAATTCTATCTAAGGACGGAAGCATTGAGTGAAGGAAGTTCACTTAATACCTCATCAAGAAGCCGGGCTAAGGACAGAAGCATTTAGTGAAGAATCTACACTTTACGCCTTTATACAGAAAAATTCAACTTAGTCAAGAAGCGTCGAGTGATGAAGGCTCACTAGACACCAAAGCTATTAGACTATAAAAGTCTATATACGTTGAGTGATGAAGGATCACTCAACACCTGAAGATGAAGAATTCAACTAAGTATTTTAGCATTGAGTGACAAGGCTTCACTCAGCGCATGTGCAGTTTATCTGGAATTTTCTAAGTCCATAGGAGCTCAGTCATGCTGACGTCAGCAGAAATTCAAATATCGTGAGTTTTGCTTGCTAGAAGACAAAAGGCGTTGTTTGTCTTTAGTTTTGTAGTTAATGCAAAAGTTATGTTGCAGTTGCCCATTCTGGTTGTCCACACTGCACATAAAGTCATTGGACGGCGGGATACAAATGCAGAGTTCCGAGAAAGACGAAAAGGAGTCTTGGAGATAGAGTTTTTCTGGTCATCTTCTTCCTCTCAAAAAAGCTGAACCTTACCAAGAACATGATCTAAAGTTAGTCTATGAATCACTGACAGAGGTTGTTGTTGAAGAAATTATTCATTAAAGATTAAATCAACTCTCAATAGCAAGGTCAGAAAGCTTTCTTTCTGAGTAAGAAGAAACAATACTTTGTAGTTACTTCTCTGCACTAGCAGAACAACCTTGAAGATTCATTACTTGTGTTGTTAAGAAGATAGAGTTGAGTTTTCTCAGTTTATAAAGCAGGCTTAGAGAACACATTCTCTGTTCCAAGTCAATAATAACAAAACTACTCATTTCACTCTGTAGGATCTTTCTAGATCTGAGTTGTAAGCCTGAAATATAATGGCTTAGGTTTAGGATCCTTCTGTGGATATAAGGTAGGTCATGTGTGCCTGAGGTAAGAGATTAATTCTCTGAGGTAGGTGTAACACCCCAAAAATCTCAAACATGGATTTGAGGTGCAGGTTATTTTACACGGCCTGGGACAAGGGCGTGTCCCAGGGCCTGTCGGGGGTACACGGCCTGGGACACGGGCGTGTCCCAGGGCGTGTCACTCAAATAATAGGCGATCTGAGTCAGAAGATTACACGGCCCGGAACCAAGCCTTGAACACGGCCGTGTCAGATTGGACACGGGCGTGTCTGATGCCGTGTGCCTACCCGTGTACTACTGGTTGGGTTTGGAGCTCGATGAGGCAGGGGTGACATGGGCGTGTCTCATGACTGACACGGACATGTCAGGTTCGACACGGGCGTGTCGATGCCCGTGTTCTGGTAAAGTTCAGTCGGTACGAATGCCACGTGTGCCGCTTAAGGATACACGGCCTGTGACACGGGCGTGTCACAGGCCGTGTCAGCCAAAAAAGTGTGATTTTGGGAAAATCATGGCCGTTCATTTTCTCTCTTTGGATCCAAGGACTCAGGTGATTCCTGGCTGGATTAAATCAGCAGAGGCTTGACGAAGAAATAATTCTTCATTTGGTTAAGGAAGAGAGAAAGAGAGAGGAGGAAGAAGAAGGAGAAGGAGATCAAGCCACCGGCGGAGCTCCCATGGTCCGATTCGTGATCCGAGGCCAGCGTTATGAAGACAAAGCTGCTGCGGTTCTTTCTCACCGGCTAGTTTTCAATGGCTCCCAAGAGATCGACAAGGGTAACGATCTCACTTCTTGGACATGTGAAGTCCTTCTTTTCTGCATTGCATAGGGAAAAACCTTCCCCGCGAGTGTGCGATGGGCTGTGGTGTCCCTTGGGGTAGATATGTGAAGTCCCCCTTATTAGAGTCCGGAATTGGAGTACGGATTTAGGCATGCTGTGTGAAGCCCATCTGGACATGTTGGTCTGGATTGGTGATGCTTGTTTGCATATCGGAGAAGACTCCGTGATTATGGCTTGTGTTGCCTTGTGCCTACCTGTTGCTTGGTGCAGCAGGAAGTACTGGATGAAGTCCAGGAAATGAAGAGGGTTGGATGCAACTCTGGTGGCCGTGCGTTGCCACTGTATGTGCGGTTGAGCCGTTGGGCTGCAACTCGATGAAAGGCAGATTGCCGAACAGGAAAGGTGAAACCGACCCGCGCCTATAAATTGCCATGGATACTTCCGTATTCGAGGTGGCACGGCGACTTGAGCAACGGGGGGTGGCTGATCCGTTACCTACGTTAGGTTTGTCCGACTTGGAAGCCTGGTTATGGGTTTTGTTGGAGCGCCTACTGAGAGTCTTAGGCTCGCGCGCCGAAAAGACTAGAATTCTCAAATACCGTGTAGACGGTGGTGTTGATCCTGGTATTCCGGTACACCAAGAATGTGCCCTGAGTGCACGGACTGTCGGGCCTTGTGGCCGACGGTTGTGATGGCTTGAATGTGCCTGCGCGCACATAGTTGCTATTGTTGATACCATGCTGTGCAGGGAAAGAATGCTACTGGCCCGAGAAAGGGGTAGGATTGTTATAATTGGGTCAGCTGAATGCTGACCGTTGCCTTGTTTGCCACCGTTTGGGTGGACTGTCCCTATGTAGGTGCTGGAGAGCCAAGTGTCAAATGAAGGGCTGAAGCCCGACGGCTGTTGCTGCTGCTGCTGCGGCTAGCCCTTGAAGGCTGAGCAAATGATTTTGTTTGTTTTGTTTTTCCTCATGTATGGCCGACCTGCGCGCCGAGGTTTGTAATCCATGTTGTATGGAAAGAGGAACTGTAAGGCCTTAAGGCCAAACCTTTGTTGTACATTCCGTGGTTATATATATAACTGTGGTTTATATATATTGTACATTCATGGTTAGAGTTCAATTTTCAACTTAAAACTTCCGCTAGCATGCTCTGAGTTAGGATGCGTGTATGGTTTGGTATTATCCTGTGACCTCACCGTCTGTTTGTGGCATATAGTGTGGGGCCCCGGCCGGACCTTCTACTATACGTCATACAACGGATGGGGTCGTTACATTTTGGTATCAGCTTTGTTCGGTCTTCCTCTATCGAATTCGTGGTCAAATTCTTTTATGGGGTGGCGAGCGCGTGTTTGTGCGCCCTGCTGTAACGCTAATGAACTCTGGAATGTCCACTAAGGAATGTACAAAATCTTGTTTGAGGAATCTGCGCGTTCCTTTTTGTGTTGTTTTGCTTGCATACGATCGCTAATGTGTGTCTTGTCCACCTATAGGTGACGCGTAGTGGTGCTGGGCAGTCTGAGCCCCAGCGCTCTGATGAGAGTGCGGCACCAGCTGAGGTGCCAACACCTCCTCCATCTGCGGAAACTGTTTGCTTAGTTGCTGAGGCTCTATTTGCCATGATTCAGCCGACCGGGCAAGCGCAGCCGGCAGTAGAACCAGTTTGTGTTGTTGTACGACCCGAGCCGGATGAGGCTGTAGATCCACGAGCAGCTGACAGACAGTTGAAGCAATTCATGAGCTTCAGTCCACCTACGTTTATGGGACTGGGATCCCCAACGCAGGCAGAGGATTGGTTATCGCGTGTCAAGCGGATAATGACAGCGATCAGGGCGGAGGAAACTCTAAAGGTCACCTTGGCCACGTTCATGCTTGAAGGAGAGGCGCGGTTGTGGTGGGACGAGGTTGAGGTACACCATTTGGCGGGCAGGCAATTAACGCAAGTATCGATTGAGGAGTTCTCTTGAATATTTCTGGCGAAGCATGTCCCAGCGGCGCAACGCATTGCCATGGAAAATGAGTTCCAACGGTTAAAGCAAGGAGAAGATAGCGTGGATATCTACATGCATGAGTTTACCAGGTTTGGACGGTATGCGAGAACAATCTTCGCGGATGACCAAAGGAAAACGAATAGGTTCTATGAAGGATTGTGGGATGAGTTGAGGTTCCTGCTTTCGAGTTTAGTGAACCAAGGGTTTCAGGAATTGGTTGATACTGCGTGTGCGTTGGAGAAGGACATGAGGCGGGTGCAAGGGAACAAGGGCTTGGTTGTGTCAAAGCCAGAGGTTCAAGCACCTCGCCCTAGCAAATCGTTCTACCAGAAGAAAGGGGGCAAGAGGTCCAAGCCGTCTGGGCAAGTGACTACGACCGTTGTGTCGGGGGAGACATCAAGGCCGGATTCTTGTACATGCTATAACTATGGCCAGGTGGGGCATATAGCCCGTGACTGTCGGGTTGTTCAGCCCAAAGGGGAAAAGAAGATGGGTGCGTCTTATGCTGAGAAGGGCAAAGCGGTGGTTGATTCCTCTGCGTCCCAGGCACAGCCCCGAATCTATCACCTTGGCCAGCAGGAGGCGATTAAGCAAAGTGACGTCGTCACAGGTACGAGTTGATATAGCTTACTTGCTTAAGTGCTATTGCCTTTTGTTATATAGAGCTTGTGCATGATGTGTGTGCTGCAGGCTTTGTCCTGATTCAGAATCGTCCGGCGAGAGCCCTGTTTGATACGGGTGCTTCGCATTCTTTTCTGTCTGAGGACTTCGTATCTTGAATTGGGGTGCCGAGTCATGTGACGGTTGATAGTACAAGGGTGCTATTGTCGAATGGCTGTGTGATGCTTGCGGATAGGGCTTGCGATGTGGATGTTCAAATAGGAAGTCGGGATTTCGGTTTGAGTGCAGCTGTTCTACCGTTATCGGAGTTTGATGTGATCTTTGGCATGGACTGGCTCTCGGAGCAGCGTGCCTTGATTGATTGCAACTCCAAGGAGATCACACTGGGACAGAATGCTGGACTTGTGACGAAGTTCGCTGGTATGCGAGGAGTTGGCGGGACGTTGTTGTCTGCGCTCCAAGTCGTCAATGCTGTTCGGAAGGGCGCGGAGTTGTTCTTCACGATAATTCAGGATGTTGAGCCAAAGGCCAGTGTCGGTGAAGTTCTGGTTGTTTCAGAGTTTGCCGATGTGTTTCCTAAAGATCTTCCTGGGTTACCACCCCAGCGGGAGATTGACTTCTCTATTGATTTGGTGCCAGGTGTGAAACCTATGGCCCGCTCACCATATCGCGTCGCGCCAAAAGAGATGGCTGTGTTAAAAGTCCAATTGCAAGAGTTGTTGGAGCAGGGATAAATACGCCCAAATATGTCACCTTGGAGCGCGCCTGTTCTATTTGTGAAAAAGAAAGACGGTAGTTTACGGTTATGTATTGACTACCGCGAATTGAATAAGCTGACGGAGAAAAACAAATATTCGATCCCACGGATTGATGACCTATTTGATCAATTGGCAGGATCAACGGTCTATTCCAAGTTGGATTTGAAATCGGGATATTATCAATTGAGGATTCGGGAAGGTGACATTCCCAAGACGGCGTTTGGAACACGCTATGGTCATTATGAGTCCACGGTAATGCCGTTTGGCCTATGTAATGCACCTTCGGTATTTATGGACCTAATGCATCGAACGTTCCGAGAGTACTTGGATTTGTTCGTGATTGTGTTTATCGATGACATCTTAGTATACTCTCAGTCGGAAGAGGATCATGCAAACCATTTGCAGTTGGTCGTGCATACCCTGCGGAGGAATAAGCTTTATGCCAAGTTCTCAAAGTGTGTGTTCTGGCACTCTTCAGTAGCCTTTTTAGGCCATGTGGTAAGTGGAGAAGGTATCGCGGTGGATCCGTTGAAGATAAGTGCCATTCGAGATTGGCCAGTGATGTCTTCAGTGGCCAAGGTCAGGAGCTTCCTTGGGCTTGCGGGCTACTATAGACGGTTTGTGGAAAACTTCTCACGGATTGCTTTACCTCTGACCACGCTGACCAGAAAAGATCAAAAGTTCATTTGGACGCCGGAGTGTGCGCGTGCTTTTGAAGATCTGAAGAGTCGTTTGACAACGGCGCCTGTGTTGACATCGCCATGTGGTACAGATGGCTATGAGATCTATAGTGATGTGTCCGGGAGCGGCTTAGGCTGCGTTCTTCTGCAGTTTGGTAAAGTGATTGCTTATGGCTCGCGCCAGTAAGTGCATGAGCGGAATTACCCCGTCCATGATTTGGAGTTGGCGGCGATAATCTTTGCGCTCAAGTTGTGGCGGCACTATCTTTATGGCGTGAAAGTGGATATCTATACAGATCACAAAAGCCTAAAGTACTTGTTGGATCAAAAGGATCTGAATATGCGTCAACGAAGATGGATGGAGTTCCTTGGGGACTACACCTTCGAGATTCACTATACTCCCGGGAAGGGAAATGTGGTCGTTGATGCTTTGAGTCGGGCTCCGGTACGGGCAAGCTGGTTGCAGAGGCATGATCAGCGTTTAATCCAGGAATTGGAAGCATTGGAGATATCTTGTGTTGACAAGGGTTCGTCGACCGATGCATGCTTGAACTGCACGGAGGTTCAATATGACCTTACGGACAGAGTTTGGCGAGCAACGGAGCTTGATGAAAGTCTCCAGCGCTATGCTAAAGATGGGCCGGATGACCAATTCTCTTGGGATAACGGTTTGTTACGAAGAAATGGTCGAGTGTGCGTCCCGAGTGTGGGTAAATTGAGGGAAGAGTTGATGTATGAAGCTCACTTTGCAAAGTACTCAGTTCACCCAGGGAGCACAAAGATGTACAGAGATCTGAATAAGTTGTTCTGGTGGCCCGGACTAAAGAAAAATGTAGCACGTTATGTGGCGGAATGCCGTACTTGTGCATTGGTGAAAGCGGAATGCCAGAAGCCTGGCGGTTTCCTGAAGTCGTTACCCATTCCGGAGTGGAAGTTCAATGACATTTCGATGGATTTCGTGCACGGGTTGCCGAGATCGCAACGCGGTCATGATTCAATCTGGGTGATTGTGGACCGGTTGACAAAAGTGGCGCAATTCCTTCCAAACAGAAGAGACGATTCAGTGGAAACCTTGGCCAAGCTTTATGTGGAGCAGATTGTTCGACTGCACGGTGTTCCTCAGAGCATCGTCAGTGACCGTGATGGGCGGTTCACATCGAATGATTGGCGGCTAGTTCATCAAATGTTGGGTACAAAGTTAGCGTTTAGTACGGCCTTTCATCCCCAAACGGATGGCCAAACTGAACGAACCAACAGGACGATGGAGGACATGCTCCGCATGTGCGCCCTAGACTTTTGTAAGAGATGGGAAGTTTATATATTTCTTGTCGAATTTGCCTATAATAATAGCTACCAAGCGAGCATCGGTATGGCACCATTTGAGGCTTTGTATGGTCGTAAATGCCGTACACCGTTAGCTTGGGCAGAAGCAGGCGAATCTAAGCTGAGTGGGAAAAAGGAAGTCGAACAAGCTACCTCGCTCATACGCTCTATTCGGGAGAGGCTATTGATAGCCCAAGATCGTCAAGCAAAGTACTACAATGCCAAACACCGGAACGTGGAGTTTGTGGTGGGTGATTGGGTATATTTGAAGATCAAACCCTTCAAAGGCATGTCCAGGATTCGGCGTTTGAAAAAGCTAAGTCCGAGGTATCTTGGTCCATTTGAGGTGGTGGAGCGAGTTGGGGAAGCTGCTTATCGACTAGCACTTTCAGCAGACTTGGGTGGATTACATGATGTATTTCACATCTCAGTACTTCGTAAGGCTGTTAAGGATCCAGCTCAAGTAGTGGAGAATGATCGGGTACCGGTCGAGTATGGGCTAACGACGAGGGTTCGACCCATTCGGATCGAGGATCGAGCCGAGAAACGGTTGCGGAACAAAGTGATCGAGATGGTCAAAGTCCGATGGGACAATTGTGGTCGTGAAGAGCTAACATGGGAGCGAGAGCAGACCATGCGAGCTGAATTTCCCGAGCTGTTTGTATAAACTGTAGACCGTGTACCTTTTGTTATAACAGAGTTATCAAGATATAGCATTGTTTTTCCTTGTTTCCTTACCGTGCAAATTTCAGGACGAAATTTTGTTAAGGGGGGGGGGGGAGGATTGTAACACCCCAAAAATCTCAAACATGGATTTGAGGTGCAGGTTGTTTTACATGGCCTGGGACACGGGCGTGTCCCAGGGCGTGTCGGGGGTACACGGCCTGGGATACGGGCGTGTCCCAGGGCGTGTCACTCAAATAATAGGTGATCTGAGTCAGAAGATTACACGGCCCGGAACCAAGCCTTGAACACGGCCGTGTCAGATTGGACACGGGCGTGTCTGATGCCGTGTGCCTACCCGTGTACTGCTGGTTGGGTTTGGAGCTCGATGAGGCAGGGGTGACACGGGCGTGTCTCATGACTTATACGGGCGTGTCAGGTTTGACACGGGCGTGTCGATGCCCGTGTTCTGGTAAAGTTCAGTCGGTACGAATTCCGCGTGTGCCGCTTAAGGGTACACGGCCTGTGACACGGGCGTGTCACAGGCCGTGTAAGCCAAAAAAGTGTGATTTTGGGAAAATCGTGGCCGTTCATTTTCTCTCTTTGGATCCAAGGGCTCGGGTGATTCCTGGCTGGATTAAATCAGCAGAGGCTTGATGAAGAAATCATTCTTCATTTGGTTAAGGAAGAGAGAAAGGGAGAGGAGGAAGAAGAAGGAGGAGGAGATCAAGCCACCGGCGGAGCTCCCGTGGTCCGATTTGTGATCCGAGGCCAGCGTTGTGAAGGCAAAGCTGCTGCGGTTCTTTCTCCATGGCTAGTTTTCGATGGCTCCCAAGAGATCGACAAGGGTAACGATATCCCTTCTTGGACATGTGAAGTCCTTCTTTTCTGCATTGCATAGGGAAAACCCTTCCCCGCGAGTGTGCGGTGGGCTGTGGTGTCCCTTGGGGTAGATATGTGAAGTCCCCCTTGTTAGAGTCCGGAATTGGAGTACGGATCTAGGCATGCTGTATGAAGCCCATCTGGACATGTTGGTCTGGATTGGTGATGCTTGTTTGCATATCGGAGAAGACTCCGTGATTATGGCTTGTATTGCCTTGTGCCTACCTGTTGCTTGGTGCAGCAGGAAGTACTGGATGAAGTCCAGGAAATGAAGAGGGTTGGATGCAACTCTGGTGGCCGTGCGTTGCCACTGTATGTGCGGTTGAGCCATTGGGCTGCAACTCGATGAAAGGCAGATTGCCGAACAGGAAAGGTGAAACCGACCCGCGCCTATAAATTGCCATGGATACTTCCGTATTCGAGGTGGCATAGCGACTTGAGCAACGGGGGGTGGCTGATCCGTACCTGCGTTAGGTCCGTCCGACTTGGAAGCCTGGTTATGGGTTTTGTTGGAGCGCCTAATGAGAGTCTTAGGCCCGCGCGCCGAAAAGACTAGAATGCTCAAATACCGTGTAGACGGTGGTGTTGACCCTAGTATTCCGGTACACCAAGAATATGCCCTGAGTGCACGGACTGTCGGGCCGTGTGGCCGACGGTTGTGATGGCTTGAATGTGCCTGCGCGCACATAGTTGCTATTGTTGATACCATGCTGTGCAGGGAAAGAATGTTACTGCCCCGAGAAAGGGGTAGGATTGTTATAATTGGGTCAGCTGAATGCTGATCGTTGCCTTGTTTGCCACCGTTTGGGTGGACTATCCCTATGCAGGTGCTGGAGTGCCAAGTGGAAAATGAAGGGCTGAAGTCAGACGGCTATTGCTGCTGCTGCTGCGGCTAGCCCTTGAAGGCTGAGTAAATGATTTTGTTTGTTTTGTTTTTCCTCATGTATGACCGGCCTGCGCACCGAGGTTTGTAATCCATGTTGTATGGAAAGAGGAACTGTAAGGCCTTAAGGCCAAACCTTTGTTGTACATTCCGTGGTTGTATATATAACTGTGGTTTATATATATTGGACATTCCTGGTTAGAGTTCAGTTTTCAACTTAAAACTTCCGCTAGCATGCTCTGAGTTAGGATGCGTGTATGGTTTGGTATTATCCTGTGACCTCACCGTCTGTTTGTGGCATATAGTGTGGGGCCCCGGCCGGACCTTCTACTATACGTCATGCAACAGATGGGGTCGTTACAGTAGGATCCAGTGGTGGATCTGAGTGTAGGGCTATTCTCCTAGCCTAAGTGTAGGACTTTGATTAAGTTTGAGGTAGGTTATCAGTGGATCATTGAGCTATAGGAGTATCATTTGCTATGAGTGGTAGGGCCTTGGGGCCTGAGGTAGGACTTGGAGGAGTCTAAGAGATCCTGAGGAATCTGTGTTATAAGCTCTTTGTGCTTTGATTGGAGAAGTTGGCCTTGTCTATCACACTATTAGAAAGGTGGGAGGGACAGTAGATGTACCCATACCTTGGGGAACCACTATAAATACCTGTGTGTTGTGTCTCTTTCTTGAAAGCTTACTGAACTAAATAAAAACACAACACAGCTAATAAAAAGGATAGTCAAAAGACTAAGAAACCTATTTACACCCCCCCTCTAGGTGTAAAGCTAATATTTAAACAAAGGCTTTCACTTTCCATCTGGATACATTGTTGATTTATGGTGCCAAAGGAATCGTCAAGGGTAATGATCTTTCTTCCTGGTGATATGCAATGCTAGTCCTATATTTTTTATTATTTGTATAGTTATAAGAAAAATGCTTCCTTCACTAATTAGTGAAAGGCTATACTTTCACCGGGTTGATACTTTCACTGCTATGAACTGCATATAGAATAGAATTTGTGTATGGCTATAAGCATGTTGTGTGAAGCCCATCTTTAATAGGTTGGTCTGAATTAGTGATGCTTGATTTGCATGCTAGAGAAGACTCTGTGAATATTGTGTTGTTTGCATAATCTGGATGATGTATATTATGATGTATACTGTGCTGAAGAGCAACATCAAGAAACACCATGATTTCCATGAGGAAATGGTGTTCTATTACTATCACAGAATACCATATGCGATACTAATATCACCTGATGATATTTGAATTATCCGTGAGGCTTTGTTGGAGTGTAAATGTCCATATCATGCTAGAAAATGATGGCTAATGCTGGAAAATGTTGCAATGTTGTGAGTGGCTAACTTCTATTGATATAACGTCAGATATCATAATGACGGGCTGAGGTTAAGTCGTACCCACATTATGCTGGTTGTTCGCAATGATTGAGCTGAGAAAAGCTGATCCAAAACCGTTCCATGTGAGTTGGTGAAGAGCTCACTCCTCGATGCTCCGCTTGATCTTGGAGAAGTTCGCGAAACATAATAGCTATGAGTAAATCGCACGGGCCCAATGTTTATCAATTTGGAAATTTAATGGAATTGGGCAACGCACGTTTGTTCACATGATCTGCGATTGCCCGTGCATGACTAATTTTTAGAAGATTTACTATTAAAGTGTTGATTCCGCCCTAATTCAGGAGTTCTGCCTTTTAAGATGCAAGTTTTCGCCCAAGTAGCTCCTATTCCATTTTCTTTCCCCTTCACCTAGGGCTTTACCCATGTCCACCTCACATCATCTAAAGGCTTCAATGAGGAGATTCAACCCCTCCATTAATTTCCAAGCAAGGAGAGCATCACATCGGATGTGACTAAATCGTGAGATGAAAAGATGGGTATATTGGAGGGGAGAGTTCTTCTAGACCTCGGACGATAGTTGGAGAATGAGCTAGGAAGCATATTGACAACCCAGCGATTCTTACCATGAATCTTTAATGAGCCTCTATATTTGGCTATATCTATTACTTTCTCTCTGTGTATTAGATGTTTATGGCTATTATC
Organism: Platanthera zijinensis; assembly: GCA_039513925.1. NCBI lineage: Eukaryota > Viridiplantae > Streptophyta > Magnoliopsida > Asparagales > Orchidaceae > Platanthera > Platanthera zijinensis. Next base: position 103,812,455 of record CM077085.1, on the reverse strand, counting down.
TTCCCTATATTGATAATGTGTGATATCCAAACACGAGATTCAAGTTCAACTTTCATTTATATGAAATCTGTTGTTTGCTAGGAGTTGCTTGAGGTGTGCCTTAGTTAATGTTTATGTTGTGATAATCTAAAATTGATATTTTGAAGAGGTGAATATGACCCTTCATTTTGCACAACATTTTCACATTAACTCACTTACTCTCATAGTCACTCACCTTGCAAAATAGTGCTAGCGGACTGAAAGTTTCTAGTGGTCAACCTAAATCACCTAGAGGGGGTGAATAGGTGTGGTCTGCGTCTTTTTGCGGAATAAAAATAACCGAAAAATAAACACAGAGAAACACAAAGATTTATAGTGGTTCCCCGAGTTGGGTACGTTCACTGTCCCGCCTCGCCTATCTACCACAAAGGGCTAGATTCGGTTACTTCACATTTATCTACGATTCTTCAAATCTTACACCTCGGAGTCTCAACTCCTACAACTTGGAGACAACACTCTTATCACTCGGAGAACAATCTCTCTTACAACTCGGAGAACAATCTCACCTATAACTCGATCCTAAAAAAAGGATCTACAACTCTTAGGGAAAACCTCCTAAAATATCATAAAATAATTTACAACAATAGATTAAAACTAATCTTCTTCAGATCTAAAATCTTCAGTCTTCCTTTCCTCCCAAAAGTGAAACTTGAAAATCTTGAGGAGAAAGGAAATCTGAAATCGTTGAAGGCTTGATTTGAACAAAGGATCCACCAGATCTGAATGGAACTTAAACCTTTTGAGAATAGAGATCTAGTCAACACTTCTTGAAAAAGAACAGATCGAGCATCATGTTGATGTCGGTCGAGAGAATCGTGAAGATCGTGAACGATAGTCGACGGGTTATTTCTTGGAATGTTTCGATTTGAGTGTATATGCACGATTAAGGTTGAGAATAAATTACCCCATGTATTTATAGGAATCCTTCTTCTTCAACGGCTAGAAATCCCTTCCAACTAAAGAAATCGCGGAACACTGTACATGGCGGTTGGGATTTAGCTATGACGGAATTTGAAAACAGAAGAAATAAACCCTAAGCATAATTCTTTGAGTATCGTCGAGTATATAAGGGTATACTCATTGAACTACTTCGAAACTCGACGAAAATTACATAGACAATTCCATCCAGATCGAACAGACAACTCAACGCCTTTCTGAAGAGAAAATCTATGAGTTCGACGGTATCGGCTAGTTCGCTCGACAAATTCGATGAGTATCGGCTAGCTAACTTGACACATTAAACGCCTTGGCTAAGTGATATTCGACGAATATCACTTAGAGAAATCCAGAGAAGTAAATCCGTGAAGTCTCGATGATTTCATCGTGTATCATCATATATATTCGACGAGTATTGATAGATACACTCAACGAATTTGATGAGTATACATGAAGATACTCAACGATTTTTACATGACTTATTTCCAAGAGTTCAGAGATTATTCCCTAAGTAAATACAACAGATTCGATGAGTGCTAGTAAGAATACACGACAAATTCGATGAGTATCCAGGAGTATACTCGACGAATTCGACGAGCATTCATTACTATACTCGACGAATTTTACTTAGAGAAAATCTGTTCTTTTGAAAGAAGCAACTTGTCCTTCTTGGTTTCTTCTATTGTACTTGAAGTAGAAGTACACCCCAATAGGGAGATTACACGTGATTCGACACATTAGCCTACACAATGAAGTATTACATTGTATAGTCCTGTGTTTCAAGACCCACTGCAACCTGACATTGGGTTGTACTTAGCAATATAGTCCTGCAAGCACATAACTTAAAAAATAACATCAAATACAATCTCAATTCATTTTTGTTTAAGGGACACTTCTTCAAATCAGGGTTATTGTGGATACAATAACCAACACGGACCGCATAATCACTCGTCTTGCGAAGTGGGGATAATGACCCGCACAATCCATTCACTTGCTCACACATCCTCTCGCCAAGTGAAGTGGTGCTAACGACTCATATAATCGAATAAGTTTAAAATTAGTGTTGGCGACCCACAAATCTTTTCTTTTCTTTTTAGCATTCAGAACACCACACCAAAACCAACTTAAATCACCTTTATTAACCCTTATAATTTATTTGATAGCAATTGAATCACGGCCTTGACCTGCATTCCTCCTAGACCGATACTTGGGGTTCCATTCCCATTTTATAATACTTGTGCAACCGATGCACTTGTCGTTCAATGCATCAGATTTTTAGCGTCGTTGTAGGGGAGTGCAAACTATATGTGTTTCTCTTGTTAGTAAACTAGTTAAAAGGGTTTTATTATTTTTAATCTTGTTTTTGATAATTGTGTATGCAGTGACGTGACCCTGATTATCTTGTTGAATTCGATCCAAAGATTGAGCAGATGCTTCAGGTTCATCACCGCTTAGCATCACTGATGGGAGAAAATATGGCGAGAATGAATGAACAGAGGGGTAAAGTTGACCCCCACATTGGGCAGGCTCATGATGAGTAAGAAAGAATTCAGCTGCAGCCCAGAACTATGAGAGATTATAACACACCCACAGGTGGGAGTGTGTACCCTGCTTTCGGCCCAGTGATTACCAAAAATCAATTTGAGATAAAGCCCTCCATATTAAATATAATACATAATAATGTACAATTTGCTGGCCTCCGGAGTGAAGACCCACCATTTCACTTGGCGAACTTTTCTGAAATCTCCACCACATTTCGATACGCCGAAATATCTAATGATACAGTGAAGAAGCGGCTATTCCGATTTTCCTTGTACGACAAAGCAAATGCGTGGCTGCACACTATTCTTCCGAGGACTGTTACAACATGGGATTCATTATTCATGAATTTCCTAGCCAAGTTCCACCCTGCAGATAAAATTGTGAGTATGCGATGGGAGATTCCCACGTTTAGACAAGCCAAAATGCTCTCTGAAGCCAGGGAGAGGTTTATTGAGCTATTGAGAAAGTGCCCCCAACATGAGTACCAAAAATGGCATCTTGTAGAAATTTTCTACTTCTCCCTCAATCTGCCTTATAGAGCCACAAATGATGTTGTTGCAGGCAGAACACTAATGAATCGTACTCCGAAAGAATCTATTGGCATCCTTCAGGGCATTGCTTCATATAGCACATATTGGATGGCCGGAAGGAACACTCCTAAAAGAACTATAGGGATGTATTAAGTTGGCACCCAGGCTCATCACACAGATATATCATCTCCTCATTTGGATAATGTTGCTTTGCTGAAGCGCCCAGCGATACCTTCGGTGCTAGTGATGGCTATTTCATGTAAAGGTTGCGTTACTTCTGGACATCACTTGTTTGAATGCCTAATTGGTGAGCTCTCCAATGAATTTTCTAATTTACATTTTGATGAATCAATTAACTAAGTTAGCAATCAAAATCGATCACTACCTGATTCAAACACCTATAATTTGGTGGTGAGAAATCACCCCAACTTCTTTTAAAACCAAAATGTAGCTAGCTAAAGATGGTAGTCGAGTTAGTACTAGTTTGATGGGCAGACTTCTAGTGCCAACCACGACCACATCAATCTTTCAATAACCAACCTTCTCCTGTGTCAAAGATGAGTGCATTAAAAGAAATGTTGGAGAAGTTTATTGTTGTGGCTTAAGCTAACATGACCAATTAAACTGCTTCAATGTGTAATCTGGAAGTCTAAATGGGCTAATTAGCCCAGGTATTATCTGAAATAACTTAAAGTGCACTTCCAAGCACCACAAAAAATCCCAAGGAGCAGGGAAAAATTCCATCTCCACTGAGCCAAAACTATGAAGGAGAAATAGTCGTTACTTGTGAAATCAACAATGTAGAGACTATCGCCCTTTGTGTCACCGGATCATCCTACAACATCATTGCCTTGTAAGACGTTGAGAAATTTAATCTCACTATTAATACGGATGATCGAATGTCACTCACTCTAGCTAATGGTTACTTGGTTGATATGGAGGGTTAGTTGTGTGAGGTAAAAGTTATATTGGATGGTGAGCCGGTCATGACTAATTTTCAAGTTTTGGGGCCGATGCGAAATGGCTCCATACCAATTTTCAGGTGCCCCACTCTTGAAAATTATTTGTGCAACTCTACACATTGTTGAGGGTCGTGTATCGTTACCACCTAAGGAAACACACCATTTATGCCAATCTTCTACAATTTATACCTCCACGGATGAGGATATGAAGCAATCTTATCCACTTGTGATTTCTGATGAGTTATGTAGTTCTAAAGCTTGCAGTCTAGGTTTAGGAGATTCGGGTGATAGATACATAAATGTGAATGTTAATAGAGTGAGATCATGGTTGATCTTGATGTGATAGAGGTGGTGAACATTACTAATGATGATCCTGATTTAGAGTAAGTGTTGATTAAATAAGTTTATATGGCAAGCGGCGAGGGGGTTTGTGAGATTGCTGAGGCGATGGAATGCTCCACCAAAACTTGAATTGATATTGATTATACTGACTCTAATCATAAACTATTTAGTAGGGTTGTGTGTTGGGATGAACTGTTACTCTCAACAGGTAAGGAAATGAAGCCCCCTATAAATTATGAGATTGAGAATGATGACCCTAAAGCTAGTTCAGGAAAATGGGGGCGCTCTCCCAATATGGAGAAGAAAAAAAAATTGCACCATATCGTGTGTTATGCTACCCTCCGACACGTGAAGGAGGAGGTTAGAGGAAAGGAAGAAAAAAATTCCTTGGGTTCTAAAGCTTGCACCTTCATCCTATCTCGTGTGATGGGGGAGAATCACCACAAGTTGGCATACAGCTGTTTCGTGGGCGATTCTCCGGGCCTATTTTTTCTTCTACTTATTATTGTTGCTTGTTTAGATATGTGATGTTTTGTTTTGATTTGAAACTGCTTTTCTTTTCTGACAATATTTATACAAACACTGTTAATACATATACTTGGTCCAGCTTAAGGACATAAAAGAAAAGCGTTCCTGGGAGACAACCCAAATCCTTTGAGTATTTTTATTCTAATCCGTTTATATTTGCTAGATATCTATTTGTGCTTGGCTTATTTCCATAGGTGGCTGGTGAACATTTGGAAGGTAGAAGCTGCAATTTGTTGTCTACATGCACCTTCTGGTATTCTCACTAGCTGGGTATTTGGGAACCCTCTCCCCTTATCTCTATTCTAGTGTTTAATTGCTTTCATCATTTCACTATTGTGCATTATAAGTCTAGCGGGAGAGCAAGAGAGTTTGTTGTCCACTATTCATGTGCACCACAATATATGCATACTAGAAGCTTCATTCAGTTCGATTTTTATAATTATAAATTTATATTTTTGCGTTTATCGCATACCACACACCTACTTGAGCACGCACTTACGTATCGATGAGTTCCAAGTAAAATTCTAATTTTCATGTTGATTTGAAAATTAGTATGTTGGCTTAACATTTAGTTGTGAAACAACATATTGACTCATGTAGTGATCCTAGTCAAGTGCTTGTGTCGTGTAGAATTCATGTAGAACTAACATTTTTATTTGCATTTAGTTTTTCAATTTTCTATTTATGTGAATATTGTATATTCTACTTGTAATTTGTGAATTCGGTGTAATCTGATGATAGCATAGGTGAGTGTGTAGATGGTCACTAGAGCCATGTTACTCGAGTCGAGAGGAAGGATATTCTTTCTCGGTGGCTAGAAATTTCCCCGAGCGACTCTCAAATCTTGTCTCAGTTGAGCATTTGCACCATGATCTACATGCTCTATCCTTGTTGTCACCACTTGAGCCTAACCCTACCAGTTGATTCAGCTCCACCAAACATTAACCAAGGCAAAACCGATCATCCTATGCACACACCAAAATTTGAGCTTAAAATTTTATTTTTAATGAAGATTGGGAGTGTTGGGTGTATGTTTGAATTTGGTGGCAGTATTTCTAGGAATATTAAGCTTAAATTATTTTTAAAGTCCAATGTTAAAAATCTAGAAAAAAAATTGAAAGGAAAAATTAAAAAATGAATGAAATGTTGAAAAGGAAGTGTATTTAGTAATAGGAAGTGCACACAACCCATAATATGTTGTGAAAGTCTTTGTTTTAAGAGTATCTAAATACCTAAAGGGGGGTGAATTTGTTTTTGTGTCTTTTATGTCTACCTTTTTGCTATTGTGTGTTGTGATTTAGTTTTATGTTAGCTTTCAAGAACACAATAGCACACAAGTATTTATAGTGGTTCCCCAATGTATGAGTACATTCACTATTCCTTCCACCTTTCTAACAGTGAGTTATACAAGGTCAACTTCTCCATTTTCAGCTCAATGAGCTTACAACACAGATCCCTCAAGATCTCTCAGACTCCTCCAAGTCCTACCTCACAAGGCCCTACACTCAGAGATATAATCTCCTACAACACAGTAATCTGCATTAGATCGCCTACCTCAAACTTTATACAAAGTACTACACTCAGGCTAGGAGGATAGCCCTACACTCAGATCCACGGAAGGATCCTACCTCAGAGAATAAATCTCCTACAGCTCAGGCACGCATGCCCTACCTCAGATCCACAGAAGGATCTTATAACTTAGCCTTTATATACCAGGCTTACAGCTCAGATTTGTTAAGATCCTACAGATGAATTGTTGGTTGTTGTTGATGATTGACTTCATAGAAGTGATCTCTGAGTCTGCCTCATCCTGAACTGAGAAGACTCATTCCTATCTTCTTCACAACACCAAGAATATATCTTCAAGGTTGTTCTGTTTGTACTGTGAAATATCCTGCAGAGTAATGTTGCTTCAAGCCTTTTGAGTAGATGAGTTTAATGCAGAGGACTTGAAGATGAATAACAACTTAGAATTTCTCTGCTCCATCTTCGAACTCAGAGAGTGACCTTTATGAACTTATTATTGAAGACTAAATGATGTTGTAGTTCTTTTCTTCTTCAATCAGCTAACCTTATCTGAAGTTCTCAGACTTTCTATTGAACTCAAGTTGCAGAGCTCTTCTTCTTCATTTTCAGGAAGAAGATGAAGCAGAGTGTTTTTCTCCAAAAGTTCAACCCGTTAAAAATTTCCCGGAACGCTATTTTTTATTTCCCATAAATCCAATGGCTCTATACACAGTATGGACCCGTAGAATGGGCAACTACAGCACAACTTTTGCATTAAATTCAGTACTAAAGGCAAGCAGCGTCTTTTGTCTTCTAGCAAGCAAATCCCACGATATTTGAATTTTTGCTGACGTCAGCATGATTCAGCGCTTCTGGAATTAGAAAAATCCAGACAGACTTCTCATGCATTGAGTGAAACCTTGTCACTCAACGCAAAAGTACTTAGCAGAATTCTGCATCTCCAGACATTGAGTGCGTCGAGTAAGCCTTCCTCACTCAACACATATAGACTTTTATAGTCTTAACTGATTAGTCATCGAGTGAGCCTTCATCACTCAACGCTTCTGGACTTAGTTGAATTATCTGTTAAGTAGGTGTTGAGTGAACTGCCTTCACTCAACAATTTTTGACATAGACAGATTTTTTGTCTGCTCCTTCTGAGGCTTTGACTGCTTGAGCTTCTGTCAATGCTTCTGCTCTTCTGGAGTTGGGTAAAGTGAGTTCACTCAACCCTTCTGGTCTTGGCGGATTTTCTGTCTATCCAATAACCAGTCTTCTTGATTGAGGCATTGAGTGAACTACATTCACTCAACGCATGTGTCCTTAGCCAGATATCTTGTTGAGTTGTTGATGAGTAAAATTATGATAGATTTTGAGTATCATAATTATAATCATGTCCACTATTTTCTACCTCTTTACTCAAGTAATTGCGCAAAATAGTTGAGAATTGGTATTGTCATGAATAGTAGAGCATAGGTTAGAGTCTTTACTATTTTATGTATTGAACTCCCCACTTACTACGTCATTTCTCTAATGCAGGTACGACTAACCAGTGGAACTAAAAGTCTTAGAGCAAACAGGGGAGTTGACGGGACCAGCAGGGCTAATCAAAGCAGAAGAATTGGTCGAATACGGGTAGGAACATGCCCGTGTGCCTACCCGTGTTCTATCCTAGCTGAAACGATTTAAGGAAGGAAGATTAAAGTGTCCACACAGGTTTGAACACGCCTGTGTGTCCAGCCCGTGTCCTTTTCGGGACAAATTGAAGAATTAAATTCGGCCTACCCGTGTCCGAAGAACTTGAAGAACAACACGGCCATGTTCGCCAACACGGCCGTGTCAGTACCCGTGTCATCCAACACGGCCCATGACCAAACACGTCTGCTCGTGTGGAACTGCCTTGGAACTGCTGACACGGCCTGCAACACGGCCGTGTCGGAACCCGTGTTCGACCATGTTTGCTATGAGACTATAAAAACCTGGAAAAAAATTTTATTCTGGACTTTTGGATCATTTTGCTTTGAGATTTTCTTGAGAATGAAAGTGGAGCACCCAAGAGAAGGAAGGCTTGAAGGAGATATTCGTATGCATTTATTCTTTAATTTATCTCATTTAATCTTGTATCTCTCTTGGTAATCCAACTTTATTTATCTTTTAATTTTCATGAACAATGTGTTTGAACAAATTAGTAATCATGTATCTTCTTGTTTTAATCAATTTCATTGTATTTTGTTCGTATATGGGTTTGCAAACATTGAGAATTATCCTTGTTATGAATGATTATTTACTTTTACATGAATTCCAAATGTCTAGATTGAGAAATTGGATTCTTTGGATGATGGTTAATTCTTCATATTTATGTGTTATTTCTCTTTGTAATCTAAAATTCATGATCGAGAGATATATTTCTTGGAAAATTAGAATACGAAATGATGGAATTATGGTATTTTAGAGATAAAGTTCCATGAATCTATGTAGTAGATAGGGTATTTCATTCAATGCAAATTTGAGTATTGTAAATTGTTCGAGAGAAAATTTACTTAACTTAGATTTAGATTTTAAATTGCTCGAGAGAGAATTTGATAATTACTTTAACCCATTACAATACAATGAATTTGATAGTTTTGTTATTTCATGATTACACAAAATGATGATGTTCATTGAATGCTCTTAACTTTCGGCTTGAAATTATTTTTGTAACTCTCCAATACAATTTTTATCCAAGTAGTCATAGTTAGGATTAATCTATGTTAGAACGCAATTTTAAGTTTAGGTATGATAATAGAGTGAGAGTGAGTATGAGTAGTTGAAATTACCCTGTGGAATACGATACGAGATGTAGGCTTCTCTTATACTATGATTGATAGGTGCACTTGCCTGAAAGATAATTCAATCTAGCTTATGCCCGTCTACATAGTTATGATAAAATGTAGAATGACTCCGCATAAAGTTTAGACTTAGTGAAAATGATCATCAAGTTTTTGGCGTCGTTGCCGGGGATGCCTTTTTAATATTTTGAAAGCTTTAACTCTATTAATCTACCATTTTTGTTTACTAATAAATATATGTAACTTAGTTTATAGTATAATTATATTATTTAATCTCTGTTTTGTAGTCTGTTAGTCTATGACCAGGGCAAGAAATTCTGGGCTAGAACCATTTCAATCTGATCCAGAACGACTTATTCATAACACCAATCAAAGAGACAAGGGTTAACACCACAGATATTGTAAATGAACTGTTAGAAGAAGAAACAATGAATCAAAGAGAACACCATCCTGAAGATTTAGATATCATGGCAAACCAAAATGAGCAAACCATGTCTAACTTTGCTAGACCCAATCTCCAAGGAACTGGGTCAAGCATTGTTCCACCTCCCATTCCAACCAATAATTTCGAACTGAAGCCGAGCGTGATACAAATGGTCCAACAATATGTTCAATATGATGGCTTACAAGACGAGGACCCCAATACACACTTAGCCGGATTCCTAGAGATATGTGATACTTTCAAGATTAATGGTGTCTCCAACGATGCCATTCGATTGATATTGTTCCCATTCTCATTAAGGCATAAAGCAAAGCAGTGGCTCAATTCGTTACCTAGAGGGTCAATTAATACTTGGGACATGATAGTTGAGAAGTTTTTGATGAAGTATTTTCCACCGGTAAAGACCGCAAAGTTAAGGAACGACATCTCTACGTATGTTAAATTGGAGGCTGAATCATTGTACGATACTTGGGAACGATTCAAAGAATTATTAAGGAGATGCCCCCATCATGCCTTACCTTCTTGGCTTCAGATTCAGACCTTCTACAATGGGCTAAATCCAGCCACCAGACAGATGATTGATGCGGCTAGTGGAGGCATCTTGAACAATAAGACACCTGAGGCAGCCCAGCAGTTGATAGAAGAAATGGCAATGAATAGCTACCAATGGACTACCGTGCGGCCAAAGTCTACTAAGCCTGCCAGAATGTATGAAGTGGATGTCGTTACAGCCTTAGCAATTCAAGTGGAGAAGCTCCATCAAAAGATGGACAACCTTTCTTTAGCTACGCCCCCCATGGTACCTCAACAATGGGACCCTTCCCTTGTTGGAATACCTAGTGGTGAACCTCAAGTGCAAGAACATGTAGAATACATGGGTAATAATCCCAGACCACCTTTCAATCCTGGAAACAACCCATATAGTTTTACATACAATCAAGGATGGAGGAACCACCCCAATTTCTCTTGGGGAGGGCAAGGAAACCAAGGCAAACAACCCATGTTTGGACAACAACAACAACAATTGGAGCCAAGGAAACCAACATTGGAAGATGTCCTTGCAAAGTTCATGCAAACTACCGATGTTGCCTTCCGTAATCAAGAGGGTTCTATTCAAAATTTGGAGAATCAGATTGGGCAGTTGGCACAGATGGTATCATAGAGACAATAAGGGACACTCCCAAGAAATATTGAGACAAACCCAAAGGAACATGCAAGAGCAATTCAGTTGAGGAGCGGGAAGGAATTAAATGACCCAAGGCTTGCACAGGATGCACCTCAAGAGGAGTCCAGTGGAGAAGCACCGAACGTGACACCAATGGAATATCAACCAGCCGTACAATATCCAGCAAAGATGAATAAGGAGCACATGGATGCGCAATATGGTAAATTTTTATCTATGATTAAGCAATTGCATGTTAATTTACCTTTTTCTAATATTATTCAAATGCCCAAGTATGCAAACTTTGTGAAGGATTTAATTTCTAATAAAAGGAAAATAGAAGAGTTATCTTTAGTCACACTTAGTGAACAATGCTCTGCTATTTTACAAAATAAATTATCACAAAAACTTAAGGATCCCGGTTCTTTTTCAATTCCATGTTTAATCGGTGATTTGCAAGTTAATAAAGCTTTAGCGGATTTAAGAGCTAGTATAAATTTGATGCCTTATAAATTATATTTGAAACTAGGCCTAGGGGAACTTAGCCCGACTAGGATGAGCATTCAATTAGCAGATAGGTCGGTTAAGTACCCACGAGGTATAGTGGAGGATGTATTAGTTAAGGTAGACAAATTTATATTTCCTGCCGATTTTGTTATTTTAGATATGGACGAAAATATAGAAGTACCACTTATACTTGGTGGTCCATTTCTAGACACTTCTAGAGCTCTTATTGAAAAGACCCTTTAGAAATTTGCATTACTAATTACTTTCTAGAAGATGAAACTAGTGAAGACATCATTGATCATTTACTTTTTCTAGATAGCTCTGTTTCAATGAATGGAAATACTGAATATAACTTACTTATAGAAGGAGATCATGAAGTTCATAAGAATAATACTAAGAATCCACCTGTAGTTGAATTAAAAAATTTACCGGATCATCTTGAGTATGCATTCTTAGGAACTATTTCGCCTTACCCAGTTATCATTTCTTCTAATATTTCTGAGATTGAAAAAACCAAATTATTAACTGTGTTGAAAAAATGTAAAGGTGTAATAGCCTGGCAAATATCTGATATAAAAGGTATTAATCCTAGTTTTGCACTCATAAAATCCTTTTTGAAGAAAGCTATAAGTCATCTATTCAACCGCAACGTAGGCTTAATCCTAATATGAAAGAGGTAGTTAAGGCTAAAATTGTTAAATTGTTAGATGCTGGTATGATATACCATATTTCCGATAGTTCATGGGTTAGTCCTGTCCAAGTCGTTCCTAAGAAGGGTGGTTTAACTGTGGTAGCAAACGATAAAAATGAATTAATTCCAATGCGAACAGTAACAGGTTGGCGTGTCTGTATAGACAATAGGAAGCTAAACGATGCCACTAGGAAGGACCACTTCCCTTTACCCTCTATTGACCAAATATTAGAACGCTTGTCAGGGCATACGTATTATTTTTTTCTAGATGGACTTTCTGGGTATTTCCAAATCCCAATAGCCCCAGAAGACCAAGAGAAAACAACGTTCGCGTGCCCATTCGGCACCTTTGCCTATAGGCGTATGCCTTTCGGTCTATGTAATGGCCCCGCTACTTTCTAAAGATGCTTGTTGGCCATCTTCAACGAGTATGTTGAAGATATCATGGAAGTGTTTATGGATGACTTCTCCGTCTTTGGAGATTCCTTTGATTTATGTTTGAATAATTTAGAAAAAGTTTTGAGGAGGTGTGAGGAGACAAACTTAGTACTTAGCTGGGAGAAGTGCCATTTTATGGTCCAAGAAGGGTTAGTACTAGGTCATAAAATCTCCAATCAGGGAATTCAAGTAGATAGAGCGAAGATAGTGACAATAGAAAAGTTACCACGACCCACATCCGTTAAGGTAGTGAGAAGTTTTTTAGGCCACGCCGGATTTTACCGTCGGTTTATTAAAGACTTTTCCAAAATTGCTAAACCACTTAAGAGACTTTTAGAAAAGGACACACCTTTTCTCTTTGATCAAGAGTGTCTACATGCTTTTGAGTTCTTAAAAGAGAGATTAATTAATTCTCCTATTATGATAGCGCCTAATTTTACTCAGCCGTTTGAAATCATGTGTGACGCTAGCTGTTTTGTGGTAGGGGCTGTTCTAGGACAACGCCGAAACAAACATTTTCATCCTATATTTTATGCTAGTAAAAAACTTAATAATGCACAAGAGAATTATACTACTACTGAAAAAGAACTTCTAGCAGTAGTTTTTGCCTTTGATAAATTTAGATCCTATTTAACATTGTCCAAGGTAGTAGTTTACACGGACCACTCTTCACTTAAATATTTGCTAGCCAAGGCGGACGCAAAGCCTCGTTTAATCCGGTGGGTTCTTCTATCGCAAGAATTTGATTTGGAAATTAAGGATAAACGAGGAGCAGAAAACTTAGCGGCAGACCATCTTTCACGTTTAGAAAATCCATTGCGAGCAATGTTAGATGAATCTGAAATTTCTGATACATTCCCTGAGGAATCGTTATTTGCCTTATCTTCGAAAGTAAATAATGATTATCCATAGTATTCTATTACTTCTCTTTAAGCTTTCATTACTTCACTCATTGGGAATATAACTATCTAATTTACCTTCGCACGCTGATTAAACTGAATTCGTGTTCAAATTTGTTGATTAGTAACTACGTATAGAAATTCATTAGCCTACTTTTCTCCATATAATTTGGTTTAAAAAGATTGTCCTTTATATTATTAACTAATAATCACACCATTTTAGAAAATATATTTATCTATACTAAAGTGAGTCGATGAATGCACTATTTTGATAATTTTGTATTAGGAGATCAAAATAAAATAACAAAACTTTTCTCTATTGGTGTCTGGAACTAACCAGCGATCCTCAAACCTTTTGCACATGTAAATTAGTAAAGGTGGAAATGACTTAGGCCTCCTTTTTGATAGCTTGAGCCATTCAAATCCAAAAACCTTAAACATTATACCCTTGCTCACCCAAATTGGACCTTATCCCTATATTTTTGTGATATTCCAACTCTAAAATTCACCAAGGCAAATCCTCACCTAGTAGCACACCTATCATTGAGTTCGTCATGAAATGAATTTTCATAGTGATATGTGGCCTGAGTGCGTGTACACTTGCACCCATTCGGAATGATCCTACTATGAAGTCCCTAAAAACAAAAATAAAAAAAAACATAGTGATATGTGGCCTGAGTGAGTGTGACCTTGCACCCATTCGGAATGATCCCTACTATGGACCTTTGGTTAAGAAACGAAGAAAAAAATATATAAACTATCCATCTTCAAAAAAAAATATGGGAAGTATAATACGTGCAAAGTCTGGGGGTGCTCGTAGAATATCAATGTTTGTTAAGGTATTGACCATACCAAGGGCTCAATTGTGATCTAGGTGTGAAAAGAAAAAAAAACATCGAGTTAATTTTTTTTTTACTTACCCCACCTATAATTACCTATCCTAAGCAAAAAGGTTACACCACCATACAAGTCCTAAGGATCCAACTTTACTAATTCTCATTAGTGCTATGGAGAGGGTGTGTAAAGGAAAGTGTATGATTATCAATAGGGGTATGTTTAAGTTTTGAAAGACTAATGCATATGTTATTAAGATTGTTATTTTCTCCTTACAATAGTAATGGATAACTATAATCCTAATTCTAAGAAAGAGCGAAAAATAGTTAAGATATGTATTGGAGGAATTTTTAAGAAAAAGTTATATTTAGAAAAGTCTGCTATACTATTTCTATACAATTACAGCATCAAATTTCTATTTGAATTCAAAACAATCAGTGTGCGGAAGAAGAATTATGTATCGGTAACTCAATTGTTTGAATTAGTTTGCTTAGGGACAAGCAAACACTCAAGTCTTGGGGTATTTGATGAGTACAATTATGATAGATTTTGACTATCATAATTGTAATCATGTCCACTGTTTTCTACCTCTTTACTCAAGTAATTGCGCAAAATAGTTGAGAATTGGTATTGTCATGAATAGTAGAGCATAGATTAGAGTCTTTACTATTTTATGTATTGAACTCCCCACTTACTACGTCGTTTCTCTAATGCAGGTACGACTAACCAGTGGAACTAAAAGTCTTGGAGAAAACAGGGGAGTTGACGTGACCAGCAGGGCAGATCAAAGCAGAAGAATTGGTCGAACACGGGTAGGAACACGCCCGTGTGCCTACCCGTGTTCTATCCTAGCTGAAACGATTTAAGGAAGGAAGACTCAAGTGTCCACACGGGTTTGAACACGCCTGTGTGTCCAGCCCGTGTCCTTTTCGGGACAAATTGAAGAATTAAATCCGGCCTACCCGTGTCCGAAGAACATGAAGAACAACACGGCCGTGTTCGCCAACACGGCCGTGTCAGTACCCGTGTCATCCAACACGACCCATGATAAAACACGTCTGCTCGTGTGGAACTGCCTTGGAACTGCCGACACGGCCTGCAACACGGCCGTGTCGGAACCCGTGTTCGACCATGTTTGCTATGAGACTATAAAAACCTGCAGAAAAATTTTATTCTGGACTTTTGGATCATTTTGCTTGGAGATTTTCTTGAGAATGAAAGTGGAGCACCCAAGAGAAGGAAGGCTTGAAAGAGATATTCGTATGCATTTATTCTTTAATTTATCTCATTTAATCTTGTATCTCTCTTGGTAATCCAACTTTATCTATCTTTTAATTTTTATAAACAATGTGTTTGAACAAATTAGTAATCATGTATCTTCTTGTTTTAATCAATTTCATGGTGTTTTGTTCGTATATTGGTTTGCAAACATTGAGAATTATCCTTGTTATGAATGATTATTTACTTTTACATGAATTCCAAATGTCTTGATTGAGAAATTGGATTCTTTGGATGATGGTTAAATCTTCATATTTATGTGTTATTTCTCTTTGTAATCTAAAATTCATGATCGAGAGATATGTTTCTTGGAAAATTAGGATACAAAATGATGGAATTATGGTATTTTAGAGATAAAGTTCCATGAATCTATGTAGTAGATAAGGTATTTCATTCAATGCAAATTTGAGTATTATAAATTGTTCGAGAGAAAATTTACTTAACTTAGATTTAGATTTTAAATTGCTCGAGAGAGAATTCGATAATTAGTTTAACCCTTTACAATACAATGAATTTGATAGTTTTGTTATTTCATGATTACACAAAATGATGATGTTCATTGAATGCTCTTAACTTTCGGCTTGAAATTATTTTTGTAACTCTCCAATACAATTTTTATCCAAGTAGTCATAGTTAGGATTAATCTATGTTAGAACACAATTTTAAGTTTAGGTATGATAATAGAGTGAGATTGAGTACGAGTAGTTGAAATGACCCTGTAGAATACGATACGAGATGTAGGCTTCTCTTATACTATGATTGATAGGTGCACTTTCCTAAAAGATAATTCAATCTAGCTTATGCCCATCTACATAGTTATGATAAAATGTAGAATGACTCCGCATTAAGTTTACACTTAGTGAAAATGATCATCAGTTGTCGTTGAGTGAACTGCCTTCACTCAATGCTTCTGGACTTAGTAGATTTTCTACCTGTCCAATAACCAGTCTTCTTGATTGAGGTATTGAGTGAACTGTCTTTACTCAATGCTTTTGCCCTTAGCCAGATATCTTGTTGAGTTGGCGTTGAGTGAAATGCCTTCAATCAACACTTCTGTACTTAGCCGGATTTCTAGTCAGTAATATTGCATCTTTGACTGTATGTAGTTCTCTCAATGCTTTTGCTCTTTTGGCATCGAGTGAACAACCTTCACTCGACGCTTCTGGATTTAACAAAATTTATGCTTTGCCAGCAACTTGTCTTGAGTCCAACTAGTATTGTGACCCTGACATCATGTTTAATCATCGTATAGTAGACAACATGCATACACTGAATATAGGGCATGCATCAAATACATTTATGCACTTAGAATTGATGGTGATGCCTCTTAGAATTTAGGTAACATTAAAGGTCAATATTCCCAACAATCTCCCCTTATTTGAAGAAGGCATAACACACAACAATATTAAGGTGCACTAATACATAAAACATATCAATTAAGCAAATGCAAGTCTATTCAAAGTTCCCCAGTTTAATGTAGTGACTTCACATGTCAAGTCATTGCTCTCCTCATACAACTTGTTAAAAGTTCCCCTCCCCCTTTCTGTCTTAATACGTCAAGTTAATGTAGTTACTTGACATGTCAGGTCATTGCTCTCTTATTGCTCTGCTCCCCCTTTTTGCCATCTTCAATAGGCATTCATCTTTGAGGGTGGAGAAAGGATCATGGGTGAGCTTTTCTCTTGGTCCTTTTGACCATCATGCTCAGGAAGAGTTTATTCCTCGGCCAGTAGGGTGGATGGAATGACCTCATCCAGAGTGGGACATGTGAATGCTCCCCCTCAACTACATCATTATTTTTGGAGGCACATCATTCTTGTCCAACACTATGTCTTACTCAACAGATCTCACTAAAGTTTAACCTAGCAAGTTAAAGTGATTAACTGCTATCTGTCTATCTATCCTTGCTTAAGTTATACTTAACACTAAGGCAGATCGACTATATTATGAATTGAAAAAAAATATAGACATGTAGGTCTACTAGAGTATAGAACCTCATTGTGATATCTACTCCTTGTAGTTACTCCTAAGCTGGCATCACCTATTATTTGATAAATAAGATGATCTCTAAAGTGTCTAAATGCTACTTACAGGTGCCTACCATCACCTATTATTGTAGGAGGATTAGGATGATTCTTTTCCTCCCCCTGGGGCAGTTGGAGTATCTTCTATATGAATTTCCATATTGTCTCTAATGTGTAACTCTAGATCAGGTGAGTAACCTATATTAAAATTTTCCATTCTACAACCTATATCACCTAGACCAGAGTCTTTAGAGATCTCAATAAATAAAATAAATGATTCATCAAAAACTATAATAATAGACTCTTCTACTATTTAATGTTTCAAGTTATAGATATTGTATGCTTTGCTATGAAGACTATACCCTACAAAGATTCCTTCATAGGATTTCTCTGAGAACTTGGTTAGATAAGTTTTCCCATTGTCCAATACATAACACTTACTACCAAAAATTTTGAAGTAAGATAGATTTGGTTTTTTGCCTTTCATTAGTTCATAGGGAGTCTTGTTGTGATTCTTGTTGATCAGTGCTCTATTATTATCATAGCATGTTGTGTTTACATCCTCAGCCCAGAAATATTCTGAAAGAGATTTATCACTCAACATTGTTCTAGCTGCTTCAATAAGAGTTCTATTTTTCCTCTCAGCAACTCCATTTTGCTATGGCGTTCTTGGGGAGGAGAACTCCTGAAAGATTCCTAGTTCCTTACAAAAAATTGTCATCTTTTCAGATTGAAATTCTGTACCATGGTCACTTCTATGTTTGACCATAGAACATCCCTTCTCATTTTTAATTTGTTTGACAAAATCAGCAAGGAATTCTAGTGTTTCAGACATTATCCTTAAGAAGAATACCCAAACAAACCATGAGTGATCATCCACAATCATATAGGTTTAGTACTTCCTACCCAAACTAAGAACTTGTATAGGACCAAATATATAAATATGAAGTAAGTATCAACACCTCTCAGTGTTGTTGGACAGAATGCTCTTAAAGGAAACTTTTGTCTATTTGCATTTTTGACATGCATGACATAAGCCTTCTTTGGAGCATTTGAGTTGAGGACAATTTCTAACTAAGTCCATAGAGAATAGTTTACTCATAGCTTTGTAGTTTAAGTGAGCCAGCCTCTTGTGTCACTGTATACACAAAGAGTCTTTCTCACTAGCTATAAGACAAACAGGTGATTTTTCATTTATACTTAAGAATTTTAGAAAATAGATGTTCCTACTCCTATTGCCTGACACGATGATCTCTTGATCACTTGAATTCATTATCAAACACATGTTATTGTGGAAAAAAATTTCATACCTTATATCACAAAGCTGACTTATTCTTATCAGATTGTTGTTCAATCCTTCCACATAAGCCACTTTAGTGATGGTAACTAGGCCATTAGAGATGTTTCCATATCCCTTGGTGAGTCCTTTATTTGACCATCCAATGATGACTTTTGGTCCATTACTAACTTGAGTGTAATCTCTTAGTAAACTAATTGATCCAATCATGTGCCTGGAACAGCCATTATCCAAGTACCATATTGGCCTATCTTTGGTACTTGGCTCCCCCTGAAAACACAAATTTAGTTCAACTTAGGCACCCAAATAGTTTTGGGGCCTTGGTTCCTATTAGGCTTTACTGTGTGAAACACAGCAGGCTTTCTAAATAAAGATGGTTGAAACTTATATGAAGGAGTTATTAGATTATACCAACAATCTAGGGCAAAATGCCCAACCTTCCCACAACAACAATAATCAAAACTTTTGTGTTGGAACACCCTATTACTAATTTGGGTAAGCATCACTATGTTTGTCTTAGGAAACCAGGTTGACCTAGATGTATAGTTGTAAAGGTCAACATTAGAATGAGTCTAGGGCTTAGAACTTAGGTTTGAAGCTGCCCCCAGGACCATTCCAATATCAAAGATATAGAGCCAAGTCTAAGGCAATTCTCGTCGAGCTCCGGTCGACGAAACGTCGAGCTTAGTTCGACGCTCTCTGAGCTCAACTTCGATAAATCGTCGAACTCCAGTCGACGATCTTCAAGCTCAGATCGACGATCTGCTTTCAGACAATTTTGCTTAGTCGTCGAACTGCATTATACGTTTTTCCAGATCAGGTGGACGATCTCTCTTCAGATATTCTTCAGGTCGCTGAGCTCGGTTCGACGATCTTCGAGCTCAGTTCGACGTTTTCTGTCTGTTTGATCTGTTTCCATCTCTGAGCTCAGTTCGACGATAGTAGAGCTCAGATCGACGATTTTTCTGAGAGATCAACGATTCTAAGGATTCAAATGCTGCCAGTCTTTGGAATGTTTTTGAAATCTCTCAGCATTTATGTTAAGGAGATCTGCCAGCCGTTTGTCTCTATTCTGGAGTAAGTTTCAAGGAATTATTCAGGGAATATTTTATTGGACCTTCCTCTAGAAGACAAGACTCTTTATGGAAGACATTTATGCCTGCCAATGGCTATTTTTGACAAGAATTTTTTTGAGAATAAGATCTTCCTTTTCATCTTCAGTCATATAGAACACACAACAACATACACATAGAACACAACAAGAAGAATTAAGCTGTGACAGATAACAAGTGATAAATTCTGAAGAATCAGAATAACAATCTTTTTGCTTACAGAAAAGTGATCACAGCCTCATCTCAAGAACTCCAGACACCTCATCTTTCAGCCTTTTTGCTGAAACAATCCTTTGCTGGAAATCTAAAGTTCTGAAGGCCTATCACCCTAGAGCAAAGCTTCCATTCCTGAATCTGTCTACCACTCAGGGGGAGCTTTGACAACAAAAGATCCACTAGTCTTCTCTCATTTGATTTGAGAACAGAGAAGACAACTTCACCTCTTTATCTTTTCTTTTTCTGCTGTAAAAGGGTTCTTGAACTCCCTTCAAAAGTTCTGTCTGGTTCTGAGAGCCTTGTCAAAACTCAGTGGTGGCAAGACACCTTATCAAAAAATCCAGTTTTGGTTTTTGAGCACCTTAACAAAAGCTCATTGGTGTCAGGACACCTGATCAACTCATCCTGAGTGGATTCCTACCAAGGGTGGTAGAAGAGTGGATGTACCCAGGTTTTTGGGGAACCACTATATTTCCTTGTGTCTTCTGGGTTGTTTGTGTGATTGGTTTGCTGTGTGCTGTGCTCTTTACTTCTTTGTTTTTAACTCTTTACTAACACTCTACACTATACTATAAATTGAATTTTATATTTGCTGATTAATTTCAACAGTGAAATTAATTTAAATAAACTCTATTCACCCCCCTCTAGAGTTGAGATAGATCTTACCCTCACTTTCAATTGGTTTCAGAGGGAGGTTGGTTGCTCACACAGGCTAACACCTGAACCAAAAGATCCTTGATAAGATCAATCTCTTAAGAGGGTTATTTTCTTTATATCTTATATTATTCAAAGACATGGCACAGAACAATGATTATGCAAGCACCAGACCTCCAGTGTGCAATCTATCTAAGTTTGCACTCCGGAAGGCAAGGATTAGATTATACATGAACTCTATTGATGAAGATAGTTTCAATTCTGTCTTGACAGTTTGTCCAAGTCCACTAGCAAGCTCAAGCACAAATGCTATTCCACCTCCCTCAGGAATAGATGCTGAAATTAAAAGATGGAAGACTGCAGATGTCAAAGCTATGAACATCTTAGCTCAAACAATGTCTGATGAGATTTTTAAGAAGGTAGCTGAATGCAACTCAGCTAAAGAAGTATGGGACAAACTCTCAGAAATTGTCTCAGGATCTGCTGATGAGAGGAAAGACAGAAGATCTCACCTCATAACCTAATATGAGAACTTAAAGAAAGGAGAAGCTGAGTCAGTTGCAGACATGTACAACAGATTAAGTCTGATTGTCAATGAGCTAAAGACTTTGGATAAAGAAATCTCATTGACTAAGCTTAATGATAAGATCCTAATGTGCTTCCCCAGCTCTTGGGATTCAAGAATTTGGCCAATCAAAGATGCCAGAAGTCTAAATGAAATCACTACTGAAGCTCTCCTAGGCAAGCTCAAATCTTATGAGCTGCTCATCAAGAACAGAGAAGAAGAATAGAAGGCTGCCTCACCAGTCTCAAAGAAAGAGAAGTCAATAGATTTCAAAGCCATTGAGAATCAGCCTGAAGAAAAGCTCACAAGCAATGAGGTGTTGGTCAGCCTACTGGGCAAAAGATTTTACAAACTGGCCAGAAAAGACTTCAGAAAAAGGCCATACAAAGGACATGATAAACCAAGGTATGATAAGTCAAAAAAATGATAAAGAAATTATATGCTTTGGTTGCAGGAAACCAGGCCACATTGTGCCTGACTGCCCAGAAAACAAGAACAAGGATAGAAAGGATAGAAGAGAAAGAAGGAAAGAGAAAGACTTCAAAAAGAACAGCTCAGACAAAGCCTCCTCCAACAAGAACAAATATACAAGAAGGGCTTTGTTGCTGAGACATGGAGTGAGACAGAAGAGGATTCTGAAACTTCATCCAGCTCCAGTGATGATGAAGATGATGCAGATGAAAAAGAATTTTGCATGATGGCTATCAATGCCTCACAGCAAAACTCTGATGCAGAATCAGATTAAGACTCAGAAACTCAACAAGAAGAAGATCAGGTGAAGACCTATCCAGTATCTAACCAACAATGGTATCTGGATAGTGGGTGCTCAAAGCACATGACAGGGAACAGGGAGAACCTATCATCCTTCATAACCAAACTTGGACCCAAAGTGATTTTTGGTGATTCAAATTTTGGCCAAACCAAAGGATATGGTGCTGCTCAGATAGGCTCAGTCACTTTCAAGAAGGTGGCATATGTTGAAGGACTGAAGCACAATCTGATAAGTATCAGTCAGCTATGTGATGAAGGATACAAGGTGACTTTCAACAAATTCCTGTGCAAGATCAAGTCAGAGAATAACACAACTGTGTTAACAGGTAAAAGGACAGGTAACATTTACTTAGTAGATTTTCTTTCATCTAAAGTAGACATCTGTTTATTCAATTCCATATCTATGCCAAATGTTTTATGGCATAAGAGATTAGGACATCTAAACCTTAGAACCATTGCCAAGCTCTCCAAGGACAACCTTGTTAGAGGACTACCTTCTGGCCCCTACAAGAAGGAAGGACTCTTCAGGGCTTGTCAATTAGGCAAGCAAACTAAAAATAGCTTTAAGTCACTTAATAAGAGTGATTCACCTAGGATTCTGTATTTGTTGCACATGGATCTTTTTGGACCCATATCAGTACAAAGCCTAGGAGGGAAGTCCTATACTTTAGTGATTGTAGATGACTTCTCAAGATTCACATGGGTATTCTTTCTGAGGAAGAAGTCTGATAACTTTATGTGTTTGACAGAGTTTCTCAAATGTATACAGATTGAGTTCAACACTCACATTGCCCTGATCAGAAGTGATCATGGGACAGAGTTTGATTCTCTTCTTATGCAAGAGTTCTGTCAAAGTGAAGGGATCAGGCAGACTTTT
Organism: Platanthera zijinensis; assembly: GCA_039513925.1. Taxonomy (NCBI): domain Eukaryota; kingdom Viridiplantae; phylum Streptophyta; class Magnoliopsida; order Asparagales; family Orchidaceae; genus Platanthera; species Platanthera zijinensis. The sequence goes on along the minus strand of CM077085.1, from coordinate 103,789,475 downwards.
TCAGCTCCTAGAACTCCTCAACAAAATGGGGTAGCTGAAAGGAAAAATAGAACCCTAATTGAATCTGCTACTACATTGTTGACAGATGCTCACCTATCTCTATCCTTTTGGGCTGAGGCAGTGAACACCTCCAACTATGTGCTAAATAGAAGCCTGATATATAAACTAAAGGGCAAGACTCCCTATGAATTGCTCAAAGGGAAGAAACCTAAAATAGATTATTTTAAAAATTTTGGCTGTACTTGTTATATTCATAATAATGACAAGAAGTATCTAGCAAAATTCCAAGCTAAAGCTGATGAAGGAGTGTTTCTGGGATACTCTATGATCAGCAAGGCATATAGGGTATATAATAAATCTTCCTGTAAAATTGAAGAATCTGTTCATGTTACTTTTGATGAGACTAACATGTGTTATAAGGAGAAGTCTACTTCTACCATAGAACCTTTTTAGGTACACTCTATTTCAGAAAGTATGGACAGATTACAGGTTAAAGAAGAGAATACAACCTCTCAACAAAAGATTGAGAGCAGTGATGATGAAGAAGAAGTTGAACCTCTTGAAGAAAATCATCCTAAAGGGCCAATTGTTATTCCACAAGAGGAAACAACAACACTGGTTGGTGAACAATCAACACCCCCCGTTGATTTAGAAATAACAAGAGATCATCCAATCACCCAAGTAATTGGAGAGATCTCAACTGGTGTGCAAACCAGAAATCAGGTCAACCAGAACCTGATGCACACTTGCTTCCTATCTCTAATTGAGCCTCAATCCATTCAAGATGCAGAGCAAGATCCACACTGGATCAAATTGATGCAAGAGGAGTTGCATCAATTTGAAAGGAATAAGGTTTGGGAACTAGTGCCTAAGCCAAAGGATCACTCCATTGTTGGAACAAAGTGGGTGTTTAGAAACAAACTGGATGATCAAGGAGTTATTGTCAGAAACAAGGCAAGGCTAGTTGCTCAAGGCTACTCTCAACAAGAAGGAATAGACTATGACCAGACCTTTGCACCAGTTGCAAGGTTAGAGGCCATTAGAATATTCCTAGCTTATGCTACTCACAAAGGCTTCAAGGTTTACCAGATGGATGCGAAGAGTGCATTTCTCAATGGGGACTTCAAAGAGGAAGTCTATGTTAGACAACCTCCAGGTTTTATCTCTCTAACTCACCCTGATTATGTTTTCAAATTGCATAAAGCATTATATGGTCTCAAGCAAGCTCCTAGAGCATGGTATGAGACCCTATCATGATTTCTTTTGGAAAATGATTTTGTTAGGGGGAGAGTAGACCAAACTCTTTTTATTAGAACCCATAAGTCCCACACCATACTAGTACAAATTTATGTAGATGATATTATATTTGGATCTACTGATTCAAACTTGTGCAGAAAGTTTTCCAACCTGATGCGTTCCAAATTTGAAATGAGTAGCATGGGTGAGCTCTCCTTCTTCTTAGGATTGCAAGTAAAACAGCATGCTGAGGGCATATTTATTTCCCAAACCAAGTATGCTAAAGAATTGGTTAAGAGATTTGGTATGTCTGAGGCATCTTGCATGAAAACACCCATGCCTACCAATACTGTATTGGATGCTGATGAACATGGGAAACCAGTTGATCAGACAACATATAGAGCAATGATTGGCTCTCTATTGTACCTTACAGCCAGTAGACCAGATATAATGTTTGCTACATGCATATGTGCTAGATTCCAAGTTAGCCCTAGAGAGTCACACCTAACATTAGTTAAAAGGGTTCTTAGATATGTAAAAAGTTGTCCAAATCTAGGACTCTGGTATCCAAAAGACTCAGGATTTGAATTAACTGGATTTTCAGATGCTGATTATGCTGGATGCAGAATAGACAGGAAAAGCACCAGTGGAACATGTCAGTTCCTTGGTGACAGACTTGTCTCTTGGTTTTGTAAGAAGCAAACATCTGTGTCAACCTCAACTGCTGAAGCTGAATATATGGCTGCAGGCAGTTGCTGTTCACAAATATTGTGGATAAAAAATCAGCTCATAGACTATGGCTACAACTTAGAGAAGTCTAAAATTTTTTGTGATAATACTAGTGCTATCTCTATAGCACAAAATCCAGTCCTCCATAGTAGGAAAAAACATATAGAGATTAGGCATCACTTTCTAAGGGATAATGTAGAGAAAAACAAAATAGAACTTCAATATATCCCTACTGATTTGCAAAGGGGAGATATTTTCACCAAGCCCTTGGATGAAAAGAAACACAGTTTCTTCCTAAATCAGTTAGGCATGTTAGATGGAGGAAGCCTAAACTAATTTACAAGATTTTTGAAAAGTTAAAACAGACCAAGACTAGGCTAAAAAAATCAGTTCTTTTTGTGTCTGTAGAATAGGCTTGGTCTCTGAACTGCACTCGACGTTTTCCCAGAAATCGTCGAACGTAGATCGACGTTTTTCTAAAAATCGTCGACCAGAGATCGACGTTTCCAAAATCGTCGATCTGAGTTCAGCGCCTCCGTTAGCTCCAGGTTTTCTCTCCTTCTGTTCAGAGGCCGTCGAGCGGAGCTCGACGCTTTTCAACATCGTCGAACGGAGATCGACGATATTGACGTCTCTTCAGATTCCCTCTGTAGCCCAAATCGTCGAGCTGAGATCGACGCTTCGTCGAACTGAGCCCAACGATTTTCTGTTTCGCCGTCGAACCCTAATATAAAATCATTTCTTCAGCCGTCGTTCATCTCTTACGCTTTCATACTCTCTGCAACTTTCTTCGTTTTCCCTCCAAATCTTCTACGCTTGGTCGTGTTTGGTTCTTTGTTGCAGGTACAAATGGCTGGCTCCAATGCTGCAATCTCCAAAATGAAATTTGACACCGGATTTGATATCGACATGAACTCGTTTGATGGATGCGATCAGCGCTTTAAGGATATTCTTAATCTATTCAGAGATCAGCAGCTATCGCAAATAATGACTACCAGAAAGAGGATTGCGTCAGAAGAGATAAAGGAATGGTGTTATACAGCGACAGATGAGAATGAGAACTCTGTCGTCGGCTTCATAAAAGGGACTCAGGTATAATTGTCCCCGGCCCTTTTAACTGAAGTTTTTCATCTTAGTACTGGAAAAGATTCCATAGAGTTATCTAGAGAGGAATATGACTCCATGCTTGATAGAATGGGTCACAATGCTGTGAACCCTAACAAACTGCTGAAGAAAAATCTGTCGATAGAATTTCAATTTTTGGCTGATGTAGTTGGGAAAGTGCTTCTGGCCAAGCACTCAGCCCATGATACCATATCAAGATATCAATTTTGTCTAATGGGAGCTCTGCTTGATAAGAAACATCTAGACTGGGGATCAATTTTTTTCAACCTGATTAAGAAGAAGCTGAGTAAGACTGCTGTCAGTTTTGGGAGAATTCTAGGGGTCTATCTGAATTCCAGATGCCCTGAGCTGCTAACCACTTCTGGGATGTTCATTAATGCATCCAAGAGGCTCTCCTGTGCCCTTTTCAGCAAATGGGACAGACAGATTGTAAACCCCTCCAAAGCTGCTGCACCACTATCTTCAGGCACCAGGACTGTCTCAGTCACTCCACCTCTGGTCTCTGCCCCAGTAGAAGTGTTGCCTGCTTCTCCTCTTCCTCCAGCTGTCTCTACCCCAGCCACTTCATCCTCTCCTCCAATCACCACCATATTGGTATCTTCCCCCATTAACATTTCTTCACCAGTTTCACCCCCTCCAGCATCTACCTCAGAGGAATTCCATCCTCTCTTCTCTTACCCAATCTTCACCTCTCCATCATTTTCCCTTGCAGATGATTCCTTTATGGATGATTCTCCCTCCTCTCCTCTTGAGCCTCCCTCCACCTCCTCATTCCAATAAATGCTGCAAGAAATTCTATCCCAACCATCCTTCACACCTTCCCTTGCCTCACCTATCTACACCTCAACATCTTCAATCTCCTCCATTCCCCTCTCAGAGCCATCCATTCCCACACCTCCTATACAATCACTCTCCTTGCCACCAGCTCCAGCCATCATCCTTCCAACAACCTTCTCTCCTACCTCTGCTCAAGCCCCTCTTGAGCATGTAGATCTATCAGCACTGGCAGACAGGTTATATGAGCTGCTAGCTCCTAAGCTAACCTCATTACTGGAGACCACTCTGGCTCCACTCCTGACCCATGTCAAGGAGCTGTCTTCCAAGCTCTCCTCCTTCATTCCCTCTCAGGCAGGAGACCTCTTCTGGGTGTCTTGACTCAGTTCTCCCTGAATCCAGGCAGGGGGAGATGCCTTCTGAAGTAGTGGTTGTGCCTGAGGCTGCTCCAGCTCTTGCTCCTGCTCCTGATTTTGCAATGGACCTCCAGAGCTTGCTCTCTGTGTTTGATACAGTTTACTTCAGATCTTTGCCAGTTCCTCATACTGAAGACTTGTCTAAGGCCATTGTGCCTATTTCTATCTGTGATCCCATCCAAATTGAAGCATATGTAAATTCCTGGAAGGTTGTGGATGTTTATGTTTCCATCTCTAATGCTGCTACTAAGGCCATTGTGCCTCTTGTTGTTGAAGCTGCTGCTGCTGTTACTGAAGATACTGAAATGGTTCCTGTATTTGAAGATACATCTGCTGCTGAAGAAGTTGCTTCTTACCTAGAAGATCCTGCACCTGCTGTTGTTACTGCTCCTACTGCTGCTGTTGCCTCAAAAGTTCCTTCTGCTCAAATTTCTGATACTGCTCCTGCCCTGACTGCTGATCAGTTGAAGTTACAAGAGAAATACATAAAAAGCATTGATGATTTGTATGACAATCCTCAAAGTTCAGAGAGTGATCAATTTCAAACTGATTCAGATGACTCTGCAAATACTATTGCCAAGAAGAGGAAAGCCAGAAGCAAGGCCATGATGTCAGTCCCCCCAGCTCAGGCAAAGGATTCTAATGACATTCCCTTCTATATTCTGCATGACTGCCCCATATCTGAGCCCTGGATGCATTACTCCAAAAACCAATCAAAGGCTATGAAGAACAGAAGGAAGCTGAATAAGTATGAAAAAGGATCTTCTCAGTATCAGCCTCCTCCTCCTCCTCCTCCTCAAGATTCTGGTTTAGGCTCAGCCTATCAAGCTCCAGCTTCCAGGCAAAGCTCCTCCCAGTCGTATCAGAAATACTATCAAAGGGGGCAACATCAAAGGGGATATCAGTCTAGAAGGGGCCAATATAGAGGAAGCCAGAGAGGGCACAGATTTCATCAAAAGGAAGGACAAGGGCATACTGATTCTACTTCAGGACCTTTCCCTTATAAGCTAAAAGATGCAGTTGTCTCCAGGACTCCTCCTACTGATTCTGAGTCCATCAACAGATATGAACCTCCTGTTTCATTTGAGGATCCTGAGAACAACCCCTTGTCCTGGACAGCTAGAATGAAAGAGTTGGCTGCTCTTGATCAAATAATAAAATGCCAGAGAGCAAGGCAAGGACACTTCAAACATAATAACTCTATCAGATCAGAGAAAGAAAGAACTGGAGAGATATGCATCAAGAAAATTCTTTAATCCAGAAGATTATATGAAGCTGCACCCTGAGGCTGTAGTTCCAAGGCCCAGATCTCAAACTTCCATAGGTGCAGAAGATGATAGAAGATCCAAGAAGGAAGCCCTCAACCCCAACAGAGAAATTTTGTTTAAAAAGGGAACTGAGAAGAAGTGAATTGTGTAAGCTGAACAATCATCCTCCTTTGGATATTTGCTGACTTTTTATCTGTGATCTGCATTGCTGCTATATCTTTCCTTCTACATTGTTGCTTTAGTTTCTGTCTTGAATGTATGCTTATTCATTTCCTAATTCTATCTGTAAATAGTAATCCTAACCCAAATAGGGGGAGATTGTTGGAACACCCTATTACTAATTTGGGTAAGGATCACTATGTTTGTCTTAGGAAACCAGGTTGACCTAGTTGTATAGTTGTAAAGGTCAACATTAGAATGAGTCTAGGGCTTAGAACTTAGGTTTGAAGCTGCCCCCAAGACCATTCCAATATCAAGGATATAGAGCCAAGTCTAAGGCAATTCTCGTCGAGCTCCGGTCGACGAAATGTCGAGCTTAGTTCGACGCTCTCTGAGCTCAACTTCGATAAATCATCGAACTCCAGTCGACGATCGTCGAGCTCAGATCGACGATCTGCTTTCAGACAATTTTGCTTAGTCGTCGAACTGCATTCTACGTTTTTCCAGCTCAGGTCGACGATCTCTCTTCAGCTATTCTTCAGGTCGCTGAGCTCGGTTCGACGATCTTCGAGCTCAGTTCGACGTTTTCTGTCTGTTTGATCTGTTTCCATCTCTGAGCTCAGTTCGACGATAGTAGAGCTCAGATCAACGATTTTTCTGAGAGATCAATGATTCTAAGGATTCAAATGCTGCCAGTCTTTGGAAAGTTTTTGAAATCTCTCAGCATTTATGTTAAGGAGATCTGCCAGTCGTTTGTCTTTATTCTGGAGCAAGTTTCAAGGAATTATTCAGGGAATGTTTTATTGGACCTTCCTCTAGAAGACAAGACTCTTTATGGAAGACATTTATGCCTGCCAACGGCTATTTTTGACAAGAATTTTTTTGAGAATAAGATCTTCCTTTTCATCTTCAGTCATATAGAACACACAACAACATACACATAGAACACAACAAGAAGAATTAAGCTGTGACAGATAACAAGTGATCAATTCTGAAGAATCAGAATAACAATCATTTTGCTTACAGAAAAGTGATCACAGCCTCATCTCAAGAACTCCAGACACCTCATCTTTCAGCCTTTTTGCTGAAACAATCCTTTGCTGGAAATCTAAAGTTCTGAAGGCCTATCACCCTAGAGCAAAGCTTCCATTCCTGAATCTGTCTACAACTCAGGGGGAGCTTTGACAACAAAAGATCCACTAGTCTTCTCTCATTTGATTTGAGAACAGAGAAGACAACTTCACCTCTTTATCTTTTCTTTTTCTGCCGTAAAAGGGTTCTTGAACTCCTTTCAAAAGTTCTGTCTGGTTCTGAGAGCCTTGTCAAAACTTAGTTGTGGCAAGACACCTTATCAAAAAATCCAGTTTTGGTTTTTGAGCACCTTAACAAAAGCTCTTTGGTGTCAGGACACCTGATCAACTCATCCTGAGTGGATTCCAACCAAGGGTGGTAGAAGAGTGGATGTACCCAGGTTTTTGGGGAACCACTACATTTCCTTGTGTCTTCTGGGTTGTTTGTGTGATTGGTTTGCTATGTGCTGTGCTCTTTACTTCTTTGTTTTTAACTCTTTACTAACACTCTACACTATACTATAAATTGAATTTTAAATTTGCTGATTAATTTCAACTGTGAATTTAATTTAAATAAACTCTATTCACCCCCCCCCCCTCTAGAGTTGAGATAGATCTTACCCTCACTTTCATTTTGTATCTTTTCTTTGGTTGCACATTTGAGGTTGTTCTTTTGTGCAACACACAATTGTCATCCAACTTCCAAGGTAGTGGTGCAAAATTTACACCCTTACCTTTCAGATTTAGGTGAGATAAACTGGGATCAGCTCCAAGAATTCCTTGGCTTCTTGGATTGATCACCTTTTGTGGTGGTTTTTGGCTTATATTGCCTTTTGATATTTGATCCTTCCAGCAAGGCTCTTTATTAACCTTACTGGTAGAGCACTAGACATCATGTGTCCAAGAACACATGATCTCAAGGATCTGTTAAAAGGCAGATACTTGAATGGTTGCCTAACTAGACCATTTGGAGCTTTACCCTTTGGTACAGACTTCTTTGTAAAATTTTTGTTGTTACCATACCCTACACCACTTCTAAATGGTGCAGAAAAGTTATCTATGATAGGTAGCATGGACTTATGTTTTGAGAATTGAGATAGGAGCTGTCTTTCCTAAGTAAGCTTTGCTTCCAGGTCTTTGACGATCTTGACCTGTTCTACTATCACCTCTGCCTGGCTATCTATCATGTTTGTTAGTTATATAAGTTTCAGCTTTTGTAGGTATAACTTTGTGTTGGCACTTACCAACTGAAAAGATACTCCTCTCAAGGATTTTAATTCTTGGGCATGATCCTTAGCAAGATATTTGTTTGCAACCAAGGCCTTTAATAACTTCCTATATTTGTGTATAAGGGAGTTAAAATCTTCTTCATTGTCTGAATCATGTTCATTACTATTAGAGGAGTGTGAACATGATTAAATTTTTGATTCAGAAAAAGAATCTGAGGCTAAACTATGAGAGATTGATTTTACCTTTGTAGGATCTAAACAATCCTGATCTTCTTCACCTGGTTGACTTTCCTCAATAGCCATCAGACCTATGAGAGCCTCCTCCTCTTCTGATTCAGATGAATCAGACTCACTGTAAGATAGTGTAACGACCCCATCCGTTATATGACGTATAGTAGAAGGTCCGGCCGGGGCCCCACACTATATGCCACAAACAGACGGTGAGGTCACAGGATAATACCAAACCAAACGAGTCCTAACTCAGAGCATTCTAGCGGAAGCTTATTAAGTGCAAGAACTCATACCATTTAATGTCCACTAATATATAAATATCACAATTATATAGATAACCAGGAATGTTTACAAAACCACACCGCACACGACCTTAAGGCCTTACAAGTTACTCTTAACAACACATATAATTTCATACATCGGCACGCAGGCCGGCCACACATGAAATCCAACACTTCGCACGGCCTTCGAGGGCCTACCAGCAGCATGGGCTTTTGCCCGCTCAATCCATCAGCCCGCAACACCTGCATATGGACGTCCACCCCATGGGTGATAAACAAAGCAACGGTCAGCATTCAGCTGACCAATTATAACGACCCCACCCCTTACCCGGGGCAGTGGTTCCTTCCCTGCATGTATAGCAATTTCAACATATAAAGCACATACACCCAACATCACAAACGCCGGCCTCAATGCCAGGCGCTCCGTGCACTCAGGGCACCTTTTATGGTTTGTACTTGGTAGGCGGGCATAAGCCTCCAAACCCTTGTTGAAGACCTCACGCACCCGTCTCACTCAGAGGTACGCACCACACCAAAACCCGTGAGCACTATCAGTCGACCTACCCCCGTAGTGTAACAAGCCTAGGGAATTCGCCCTGCTGCTTTGCTACCAATCGACCGCTCACCCGATCTTAACATTGCCACTTGGTGAAATGGGCATAAGCCTCCAAACCCCTGTTGAAGACCTCACGCACCCACCCACTCAGAGGTGTCCGCACTCCATCAACCAGCTCTTAACAAGCATACAACCAAAGGAGCTATACAAAGCATCCTATACACCAAACACATCGTCCTCACCATCTCCGCAGGCTAAACGATGCATACACGGAGTCTTCTCCGGATCGCAATATAAACATCACCAATCCCGACATACGTCTGGATGGGCTTCACACAGCATGCCTATGCCGTACTACAGACTTCCAACTCTAGATGCAGACTCAACTGCTGGAATCACTTACGCGTTTCCATCTCTTGATGGAGGATCCCATGCACATGCAAAACAAAGGGCTTCACCTGCCCAAGGAAGAATGATCGTTACCCTTGACGATCGCTTCGGCGCCATAGAAAACTAGCCGGATGGAAATCACCGCAGCGGCCTTGCCTCCGCAACGCTGCACTCGGCTATCTATTCGGCTCGACGAAGCTCCACCGGCCTCCTCCTCCTCCTCCACCAAGCTCTCCTCTCTTTCTTCTCTTTAGAAAGAGAAAGGCTAAGTGGAATGAGATTTCATCTCAATCCACGGCCTTAAAGAGGCTGGAAAAGCTATGGACCACACGATCCAAATAGAAGGAAACGAACGGCCGAGATCTGCCCAAACCTCAATTTTTGCCTGACACGGCCTGTGACACGCCCGTGTCACAGGCCGTGTACCCTTAAGCGGCACACGCGGTTTGGAACCGACTGAACAACACGGGGCTCGACACGCCCATGTCGAACCTGACACGCCCGTGTCATTCTTGAGACACGCCCGTGTCCCCTGCTACACGGCACCCATCGACTTCCAAAACCAGTACACGGGTCGGAACACGGCAGCTGACACACCCGTGTCCAGCCTGACACGCCCGTGTTCATGGCCGTGTTCACGGCCGTGTACGGCTCTGACCCAAATAGGCCAACTTTGAGATTTAAATCGAACACGCCCTAGGACACGCCCGTGTCCCAGGCCATGTACCCCCGACACGCCCTGGGACACGCCCGTGTCCCAGGCCGTGTCTACCAGCCTGCTACTCAAAATTGTGTACAAACATATTTTGAGTTCTGGGGTGTTACAGATAGTGCCAATTATCTTTTTGACAAGAGGCTTTTATTAGTCTTCTTATGTTGTCCATCTTTTAAGTTCTATGACTTTTTCTCCTTTTTTTAGCTAGGCAATCAGCTATGACATGCCTTTTTTTGTTGCAAAAATAACACACTATATTAGTTTTAATGAATTTGTTCTGTGAAGAGCCATACCAGTCCCCATAATTCTTCTTCCTTGGTTTTTCTGGATGATTGATCTTTTTTTGAGAAGAGTCTCCAGCTGGACCCTTCCAACTGCCTTGTTTTCTTCTCCTTAACGTCTTCTTGAACTGTCTAGAGAAGAGAGACAGTTCCTCCTCAGTTAGTTCCCCTTCTTATGAGGATGATTCTGAACACTAAAAAGCTGTTTCCAATTTTTCTGTGAGATTTGACTTCTCTCTGACCTTTCTGGATGACTCAGCCTTTAGGGCCAAGGGATTTTATGTATTGTGTGCTCTAGCTGAATCTTCTTCAGACTTTCTAAGGTTGAGCTGTAACTCCTAGGACAATAACTTGCCAAAAAGAGCCTGGGGGTATATATTGCTTAAATTGCTCATTTCTCTAAATACACAGATCTTGATATCCCATTCTTTGTTCAGGGACCTATAGAACTCTTCATTAAGTTCACAATTCTGAAGAATTTTTCAAAGCAGTCAGCAACTGAATCTTTCTTATCCTGTCTGAAGGCTTCATATTGTTGGTTTAGCAGTTATTTACTATCATCTTTGACCTCTTCAGTTCCTTCCATGTAAACTATCCTTGACTCCACATTTTTTTTGATGTTTTGCAACGAATCTGATTTTGAAAAGTGGAATCGTCTATTACACTCACTATAATATTCTGAGCTATCTTATCCATAGAGGCCAGAATGATTTCATCCTTATCCATCTCCATGTAAGTCTTGGGTGTCTTGATGTTTGCATCAAGAACTGACACTTTCATGGGAATAAAAGGTCCTTCAATCACTTTGATGTATATTCTTGGGTCTATTGTTTCCATGAATAATCTTACTCTCTCTTTCCATAGTCTAAAGTTTTCATTAAAGCAGACATGGAGCTTAACGGAATTGTTTTCCCTCTGAGCCATAATATATCTTTCTTTGCAATCCTTTGGATTCTCACTAGGCCGTTATTCCTTTTTTAGTGAACCTGCCTCTGATAACAATTGTAAATGTTTTCTTTAGGATTTAGAATGACCTAGAGGGGGGTTAATAGGTACAATTTCAACTATGGGTACCCTTTTAATTAATCAGAGTTATACTTTCTTTAAGATGATTAACACAATCAGATAATCAAGATGAACTTAACAGCAATTAGAAAAATTATCATAGCACAGTAATTCAGCAAACACAACACTATTCACACATATTGATAGTGGTTCCCAAACTTATTGTTACATCCACTTTCCCCCTTCTCCTATCTATCAATGAACTAGATTCGACAAAAATCATTCCCTTTCTTTTACTCAGATCCATAGATCTGGATCTTACAACTCAGAGCCTAGCTGACTCCTACAACTCAGACTATATAAGTCTTACCACTCAGACCACCAAGATCCTACAGCTAAAGTTCTTCCCAAGTACTCTACCTAAGAATGAATCCTCACTCCTACTTCTCAGGCAACTCCTGCCCTATACCTCAGAGAATTACCAACTTCTCCTACCTCAGGCAATCCCAGCCCTACCTTAGCCTTTATAACACAGGCTTACAACATAAAGAGAATAATTCTCCACTCAGATCTACAAGTAGATCTAACACAATGGATGTAGGTAAAAGAAATTTGATTCAGAAAATGTCACCCAGTAAGGGAGATGTGAGTTATAGCTTGTTGATCTGATCTTAATGAATTTTCTTCCTTTGATGTTGACAAGATAGATCTGATCTAACCCTTCTTAGTTTTTCAAAGCTTCTTGAAGTAGAAATTAGGGTAGATCTAGGCTAGGGAATGTTGAAGTTGATTCTTGATCAAACATCTCTCCACCTTCTAAATTGTAGCTAATGCTTAAAATATCTGTCTTCACAAAATTGTGCTTGTTGTGATTATTTTTTTCACTGAAAACTTGATCCCTTTAAATAGCCTTTGATAGATATAACCGGATGATCCGGTAAAAACTGACATCTGACAGTACTGACAGTTGTCAGTACCTCCATCTAGTTTTATATACTTAGGAAACAAGTCTGCTGAAGTGTTGAAACTTGTCTGTTAAATGTGTCGACACAAGTCCTTGGTGTCGACACTTTTTTCTTAGTGGTGTCGACAAACTTCTTGAATGTGTCGGCACAGCTCTTCATTTTGTGTTGACACAACTTATGTAGAATGTGTCGACACTAGTCTGGAGTGTCATCACAGCTTGCTTCCAATCTTGACTCAGCTTGTGAAGTGTGTCAATAGTAGTCCTGTGTGTCGACACAGTTGTCTTCAGTCTCGACACAGCTTGAATAGAGTGTGTCAACACAGTTCTCCTTAGTATCGACAAGACTTCTCTTTGTCTCGACACAACCTTTTTAGAGTGTGTCGACACTAGTCCTGAGTGTCGACACAGTTGCTTTCTTGTTTCATAGTGTCGACCCAAGACTTGGGTGTCGACACAACTTTCACCTTGACTCAGCACTTCTAGTTTAAGTGTGTCGACACTAGACCTGAGTGTCTCGACACTTTTGTACTTAGCTTATTTTGCCTGCACACATGAACTTAACATTCATCAAATATAACTATGTGTATATCATTAAGCTGAAAGGACTTCTTTCAAACAAATACATTGTGACCAATGTACTCAACATCAAACTAAATAGAAAAACTGAAAATACAAATAAAAAAATAAAAGAGTTTGAAATTATTGCTCCCTAAAAAATAAGAAATCCTCCGTAGAATGTTGCATGATTGAGGCTTCTGAATGTCGTTCTTTGTGCACTTGATCACCCGCCAATTCTCATTGGAGACTTAGCTCTTCAAAGTTCTTCAATAACAAATGTGAGGGAGAAATCTCAATTTTGCTTTCCTGGAGTCGGTGATTCATACCAACAGAGATGGTAGCCAAACCCTAGACGTGAAATCCTTCTCCTTCTTCTTCTTGTTGTTCTTTTCCACAAAAAGGAGCACGCACTTTTATACTCATCTTCAAAAAAGTTATTGCTGGCAGTAGAGCTAACGCCCGGTGGTGGGAATTTTAACACGGAGTGGCCCACTATCCATTAAAATAGGAAAATATCCAAAATAAAATTTGCGCCACTTTTGGATATCGTGACACGGTAAGTCTAACATATGGCGGTAGGTCATAGAGAAGGTTGTTTGCACACAACAATAATTCTTCAACCCTTGAGCTAGTGATAGTGTTAGCACCCGATAGTAGGTAACAAAACATTTGATCTTCATACCTGCACATATGCACACTATACCAAACATAAGTAAGATCAAATACAATATTAGATTTTATATTGTCAAACTAAAGAGATGCGGACCATGAGTCCAACAAACTCTCCCTTTTGATAATCTCAAATCCCGTTCATGAGAAATAAATTAGTAGTAATATGGTATAGTGTAATCTAACAACAAGCATTGAATATAACGAGGTTTACGAATAAGATTGCACACTATGATAGAAGTATGACTGCCCCTACATGTGTGTTCCCCCTATATTTGTGCTCCCCCTACATATATGTTAGCACTTTACGCGATCTTCACCTAAGTGACTTGCATAGGACATACTCATGAACAAACAAATCTCCCCCTTTTCATATTATAAAAAGGGCGAGGAATTAACAGCAGTGGTGTAATATTAAGAAAAGAGATGAAGTTTTGGTAAAGCAAACACATAAACAAGGGTGAAACAACAATACGAGATGGGCATAATGATTACAGACCTATCCAATCAAGAAAAAAACATTTTATTTAAATCATTAGCAAAGTATAAGAAATTTAGGCGTACAATGTCAGGTGATTTATAGAGTTAATGGAGTATAACATTGGATGTGTCATGTATAGTAATCGTGTACTAGTACACTTATGCGATAGATAGTCAGTACAGTTTTAGACCAATTCTTATGCATGGAAAACTAGATAGAATAATGATAGGTTTACGTGTATCATTAAAAGAAAAAAACAAAAGGTAGAAATAATCATTAGTACATGTTTTATCTAAATAAATCAATATGCTAACACACGAGTGATGAAGTGAAAAATTATGTCATGATTTTATCTACAATATACCAATAATAAAACAAAAAGACCCTAACTCAATTTTTTGTCTTTGCACAAGATCGAAACAATTCTATAGACCAAGGTACTCATTCTCACAATGCTCAAAGAGTCTTATCAAGTGAATGGAATAGTTCTTGGGGGGGGGTATCCTTGACACATACGTTAATAGCATAGAAATAATGTACACACATTTTTTTATTTCATTTTTTCACTATCAATTATATATATATATATATATATATATATATATATGTTTAGTTCAACATCTCGGAATCAATCGAAATCAACCCACATGGAAAAATACTCTTTAACTTGTAAACAAAGACCTTACTATTGTTTTTTGGCCCAATGTTCTATACTCTATATATGAACAATGAACAACATGACATTGATTTTGCAAGTCATTCTTAGCATGTTAGATACAATATCATGAGTTATAACTTGTAAGCTTTGAATTTTCTACTAGAGTGCATTTTTTTAGGGATGTGTGATTTGTGAAAAAGTCATTATGCCACCAAAATACACACACATACCTAAAGGCATATAAAAAATACACTTTCATATTAAATAGCACTCAGTTGCTAAGTACCAATATATTAGTCATAACATGACAAAGCATACATTGTGAACAGAGATTAACAATCCTAAATCAAGCAATGCATGTAATCTTTATGCTTTAGGTTTGTGTCATGCAAGTCCCATATATATATATTAAAATAATTTTAAATACCAAATATATGCAAATAACAACAGGCACAATGAAAAAATATCAAATAATGTATTTTTGTGGTTTTGGGATTTTTAAAATTTTATGTGATTTTTTTTAAAAAAACAAAATTTTAAAAACAAATTAAAAAGCAAACAGCCTACAGACAAATGAACAAGAAAATTAAATAAATTAACATAAAAAAGAAATGCATAGTTGGCATGGAACACAATTACTACCATCGCTAATACTAACGGACTACTTTAGCTCACAGAGGCACGATTTCATAAAAAATAATACCCTAAATTTTACTTTTTTCGCTCTTTGATTTTTTGAAAATACTTGAGTTTTTTTTTAAAATGACTCAAAAATATATACTATGCAAAAGATAAGAGGTCACATGTTTGTACTGACCGAATATGCATGACATAGAGGAACATGACCTATAGTGAGGTAATAGTCATGTAAATGATAAAATATGAGCATGTCCAAGATAATAACTACCAAAACTATGCGGCTACACCCTAGCCCCATACTATGTGACATATGGGCATTAGGAGCTATACAAATGTTGTAGGTTGGGGTATTAATTTCATATGCGTACAAAAGTGACTCGCTCAACCTAACACTCTTTCCCCCAAGTGCCTCACAAGGCCCCACTAGAACCCTTCCCGATTAAGGACAAGACATGGTTTATAGGTTAATGTCTCTAATGCAAATAACCTTGTGCCCCTACTTTTGTGAGACACAAACAAAGAGTGAATGATCATGGGCATACCTAAGCATTAAATCCTATAAACAAACATATATATTATGGTACTTGATGGGCTCCACCTTAATTTATAAGGAAAAGGAGACCCCCATGATCCCCACGAATAGAGATCATGGGTGGGCCCCCCTAACCCACATGATCTCTCATGGAGATCATGGGGGCGGGCCCCCTTTCTCCCCACCTTTGGGGGAAGGAACCGCCACCGGCGGTTCCCCTCCGGCCATGGACGGCCTCGGCCATGGCCGGCCGCGGCCATGGCCGGCCGCCTCCTCGCCGTCGGCATCGTCCGGGAGGCCCCACCTCGGGGTGACCTCCCCACCGTCCGATCAAGGGGGAGGCCCCGCCGGCCGTCCGATCGGGGCAAAACCACCCACTAACCCACTATGTTAATGGTGGGGCCCTCCATAACTTCCCCTTGGAGCCTATAAAAGGACCCCAGGGGCTCCTCATTTAAGGATCTTCTTCTCCTACGCTTCCCCCCCCCTTCATCTTCCTCAGGTGGGAACTCTCCCGTTCTTCTCTGCCGGCGGCCACCCCTCATCGCCAAAAACCAGCGGCCGCCTCTCGCCGCCAACCACCTGCCGCCGCCTGGGACCTCCAGCGGCCCCCAGCGGATATCAGCACTCGTCATAGGCCGTCGGCCTCATCATCGGCTGTTGGCACTCCACCAGCGCTCAATCGCAAAGAAAGCACTCCAAGAACAGAGAAAGACGAGCAAGGGAAGCAACAACGACCCTGGAATACACACCACCTCTGAGCGCACGCGCCTAAAGCATCCCGCGCATTCCACCGTCCAAGTCCCGTTGGTGAGGCAGTCTGTTGCCCACCAACGGCTGCATACACTCTCTCCCTCTTCAAGATTGTAACGGGAGCGGCCTGTCGCCCCGATTCCCCCATCAAATTATAACCTCCAGCAATCTAGTGGATTTTGACCGGCAGAGACCCGGTCACGTGGTTTTTTACTCGGTTGAAGGGTTTTCCACGCTAAAACTCCCTGTGTCCATTCCCCCTTTTCCCACTGACTGTGTGCGCGCTCGACCGCTCTGCGAGCTAAATCGGTCCAGGATTATCCGGTCCGACCGGGGCGTCGAGTTAGTCCGCAACAGTTTGGTGCCGTCTGTGGGAAACATTCCCAGTATCCTTCGCAGAGCAAGTTCATTGTCTCTACTACTGCAATGGCAAAGAGGAGTGCTCGCATAGCCGAAGGACCCGCACTTGGCGGACACACTGAGCCAGCATGATCTCACTCTCTGGTAGACGTGCCACAGACCGCTGAAGAGGCTTTCGCCCCCGTCACCGCTTTGGAAGGGCGTGTCCGCCAAAAGGAGGAGCAGCAGACAGAGATGCTCACACTTCTTCGGAACATGGGAGCACCTCCAGCTCCACCAAGGTCACCTCCACCAGCTAACCATCCTCGACTATTTAACCCACCAAGGAACCAGGAAGACCCTGTGGAACAAGAAGGACCCGAGGATCATTCAGATGCCGCCAGTTCGGCTCATCCCCATCTTGGAAGAACAAGGGCAGATCGCCCCCGCAATCCAGTTAACGATGCTCCCATCCACCCTCTACTCACTCGTCAAGAAATCAGGGAGGCTGTTGCTGAAGAATGTCGCCAAGCTGCAAGGAGAGATTTCCACCTTCATCGGCCGCTATATCAATGCTCCCCCTTTATCCAGCAGATCCTCGATCATCCGATTCCACAAGGGTTCAAACTTCCAAACATCGAAACATTTGATGGAACTGACGATCCACTCGAGCATGTCAATCATTTCACCACCATCATGAGGATCTTCCATGCCACTGATCAACTATTATGTCAAGTATTTCCAACTACCCTCAAAGGGCAAGCTCGAACATGGTTTCACTCTTTGAGGCCCGGTACTATTACTAGTTTTGCCGAATTAACTAGACAGTTCTCCGACCAATTCATCGTTAATCGAAGGATTGTTCGAGATCCCTCTCATCTCTCTGGAATCCGCCAGAGCGAAGGGGAAACCCTTAAAGAATTCTTTCGACGTTTCACTGCAGAAGCCCGCCAGATCCCGGGAGTCAACCCCGAACTCCTACATGGAGTGTTCCTAGGGGGTCTTCGACCCAGCAGTTTTTACTCAGCACTGATGAGAGAAACCGTTCCCAACTATACAGATCTGGTACACAGAATCGAAGCGCAAATAGCCGCAGACGAAGCTATTGAAGCTCATCGACGGCAGTTCGATGGAGTACAAAAAATACAGAGAGATAAAGAGTCAATCCCTCAGCACCAGGAGGGAAGGTTCCTTGAGGACCGTCGATCTGGACGACGCAGGCGTGACTCGCAGAGAGATCCCCCTAGAGATTATACCCCGCTCAATACTTCTCGCACCAACGTTTTGTATGTCATCCAGAATGAACCAGCATTACAGCGACCAAGGCAACCGCCTCCTAATCCTAGGAACGATCAATCAAAGTATTGCGAATATTACCGGACAACAGGGCACACCACTGGAGAATGTGCTCGCCTAAAGGAGGAGATCAAGCATTTAGTCCATCTAGGACTACTCGGTAGGTTTCTGCAAGGAAGGGTCCAAGAACAGCAAGACCCGCCTAGGCGTCCCAGGGACCAGCAGAATGCCCCGCCGGCACCTGAAGGAGGAAGGCAAGTGGTAGGAAACATTGAGACTATTGCCGGATCACCTATTCTGACTTCACAGATTTTGTCAGTCCACTCTGGAAAGGAAGCCCATGAAGATCAAAAAAGCAAGCAGGACACCACCATATCATTTGGAGATGAAGACCTCATCAACGTCCGAATCCCGCATCAGGACCCGCTTGTAATTAGCGCTGGCATCGGAAACCCCTAATACAACGTCAAACGAATTCTTGTCGATAATGGCAGTTCGGTCGACATCCTTTTCTCTACCACTCTGCAGAATATGGATATATCCCGATAGCAGCTAACTCCAGCAGCGGGCCCGATATACGGTTTCGATAACCATCAGGTCCAAGTCATCGGAACTGTCACCTTACCAGTCACGTTGGGGGAATTTCCGAGACAGACTACGCATGAAGTCCAATTCGTGGTAGTAGACTCGAACTCAGCGTACAACACTATCTTTGGAAGGCCTGTTCAGACCACCTTCAAAGCTATCCCATCTATTCCCCATTGAGCGATGAAGTTCGCTACTCCCGGAGGAATTGGAATAGTACGCGGGAATCAAGAAGCCGCAAGGAGTTGCTATTCTAAACAAGCTCAGCCCACCGAGCCCACCACACTGAACATCGATGATTTTGACCTCAGAGATGAAGCAGTTCTACAGCGGGGGGCACCCATCGAAGGTCTGATTGAAGTCCCTCTTTCTTCGACAAAACCAGATCGTACCGTCTAGCTCGGGTCCCTCTTACAGGAGCAGGAGAAAGAAAGGTTAGCCGCCTACCTCCGGAGGAATAAGGATATCTTCGCTTGGTCCCCGGAAGATATGCCTGGGATCGATCCTCAGGTCATCCATCACTCCCTCAACATTAATCCCGCATGTAAACCCGTCATTCAAAAGAAGAGAAACTTTGCCCCAGAGAGGCTCCGAGCAATCGAAGAGGAGGTTGAAAAACTCCTTCACGCCCAATTCATTCGAGAAGTTGGCTACCCCGCTTGGGTGGCTAACGTCGTCCTAGTAAAGAAATCTTCGGGAAAGTGGAGAATGTGTGTGGACTACACAAACCTTAATCAAGCCTGCCCTAAAGATAGCTTTCCACTTCCCAGGATAGATCAGCTAGTCGACTCAACCGCCGGACATCAACTACTTAGCTTCATGGACGCCTACTCGGGATACAACCAGATCCGAATGGACCCGGCCAACGAAGAGCACACGGCTTTCCGTACCGACAAAGGAATTTATTGCTACAAAGTAATGTCATTCGAACTTAAAAATGCAGGAGCTACCTACCAACGACTCATGAACAAGATCTTTAAAGAGCTCATCAGCAGATCCATGGAAGTGTATGTAGACGATATGCTAGTTAAGAGCATTCGCCGGGAAGACCATCTAGAGGACTTAGAGAAATGTTTCAAGATCCTCAGACAATATGGAATGAAGCTTAACCCTAGCAAGTGCGCCTTCGGTGTCACTTTGGGAAAATTCTTAGGGTTCATGGTTACCCAGCGAGGAATAGAGGCCAATCCTGAGAAAATTAAGGCTCTCGAAGAAATGTCTCCACCCAGATCACTCAAAGATGTACAACGGTTGAACAGAAGAATCACAACACTATCCTGATTCCTAGCTCGGACGGGAGACAAGTACCTCCCCTTCTTCAAAATCCTCCGAGGAGCACGAAACACAGGGTTTCAATGGACGGATGAATGTCAATCGGCCTTTGAATCCTTAAAGCAATACCTGGCCTCTCCTCCACTTCTATCCAAGCCAGCTCCCGGAGAAATTCTCTTTTTATATCATACCATCACACCAGCGGCATTGAGTTCAGTGCTAGTTAAAGACAAAGGAGGAATTCAACGCCCCATCTACTACCTAAGCAAAATCCTTTCTGATTCCGAAACCCGATACCCGGCTACAGACAAAACAACCTTAGCACTTGTCTTCTCCGCCAGAAAACTCCGTCCCTACTTCCAAGCGCACACTGTTAAGGTCCTAACCGAATTACCCCTCCGTGCCATCCTCCAAAAACCCGAAGCATCCGGTCGATTGGTTAAATGGGCCGTCGAGTTGGGTGAGTTCGATATCCAGTTCCTCCCACGCCCTGTCATCAAATCTCAGGTTTTGGCTAACTTCATCGTAGAAAACACCCTGCCAACGGAAGCAGAATTTGCACCAGTGGAAGCCGGACAAACATGGACGCTATACGTAGATGGGGCCTCGGGAGCTGAAGGTGCTGGATCAGGCCTTCTCCTCATTAATCCAGAACTCGTTACTCTAGAATATGGACTCCAACTCAAATTCCCTACTACAAATAATGCGGCAGAATACGAAGCCCTCATCGCAGGTCTCAGGCTCGCCATCTGCTGCCAGGTCAAGCAGCTGACCATCTACTCTGACTCACAACTTGTTGTCTCGCAGGTAGAAGTAGAATTTGAAGCCAAGAATGAACAACTATCCCAGTATCTCCAGCTCGTCAAGTCCCTTCTCATCGAAATCCCGCAAATCCAAATTATTCACATCCCTCGAGAGCAAAATAACAAAGCCGATGCCCTGTCAAAGCTAGCCTCTTCTCCGACACAATACCAAACAAGAAGGCGTCGGGTAGAAGAAATAGTCTTCCCCAGTATCCATGGCCCATGGGATATAGCCGAAGTCAATGAAGCAGAAGAATCATGGACAGCCCCGCTAATTGCCCATTTGAAGGGCCAGCTACCACCGGAAGATCAAAAGGAGGCTCGCCGCCTGAGAATGAGAGCAGCATTATTCACTTTGATAGACGGAGAACTATACAAGCGGTCCTTTGCCGGACCCTACCTGAGATGCCTATCAGAAGAAGATGTCGGGTACGCACTCCGCGAAGTCCACCAAGGAGTATGTGGCGAACATCTCGGGGGAAAAGCCCTGGCTAGGAAAATCCTACGGCAAGGATTTTATTGGCCAACCATGAAGAAGGAGGCGACAGAATTCATTCAAAAGTGCAGAAGCTGTCAAGTGCACGCTAACATTTACAGGCAGCCCCCGGTAGCCCTCACGTCATTACAAGGAGCCTGGCCATTTGCACAATCGGGGATAGATCTCCTCGGGCCTTTGCCACTAGCTTCCGGTAAGAGGAAATTCATCATCATGGCAATCGATTACTTTACCAAATGGGTCGAAGCGGAACCACTGGCCAAGATAACCGAAGAGAACGCCAAACAATTCGTCTGGAAAAATATCATATGTCGCTTCGGCATACCGGCAATCATCATCACTGACAACAGCACCCAATTCACGGGAAAATCCTTTACCCAGTTGTGTGAAGACCTAAAGATAGTGTTACGGCACACAGCAGTATCACATCCCCAATCCAATGGGCAAATTAAAGTAACCAACTGTACTATTCTAAAGGGACTAAAGACACGACTAGAAGAAGCTGGGGGGCAATGGGTGGACGCCCTTCCTAATGTATTATGGGCATATCGCATTACAGAGAGAACGCCTACAGGAGAAACTCCATACAATCTCTGCTATGGAACGGAGGCTATTATCCCAGTCGACATCGGCGTCCCTAGTCCTCGGACATCCAACTTTGATCCCCAGACTAACAACGAGGTGCTCCGCGACAACCTCAACCTGATCTTCGAAGTACGCGAAGAAGCCGCTCTTCGCGTCGCCGCCTACAAACAACGCACAGCCCGCTACTACAACCGCCGAGTGAAGGCCCGCCCAATCAACATCAGAGACCTAGTCCTTCGCACCTTGGAAGCTGCCGGGAAGGGAGCACAAGGCGACAAGCTATCTCCAACATGGGAATGACCGTTCGTTGTTACCGCTGTGGTGAAGCCAGGCACGTACAAGTTACGAAACGCCGAAGGAAAGATTATCCCCCGCACATGGAACGCACAGAATCTACGCCGCTTTTACCAGTGACACATTATGACTCTTTTATGCCACCTTGTCTAAATTCAAGACTATGTGATTTATATTAGTCGCAAACCTGATCTCATGCAAACTGTTACTCAAAGAATTGCCTTTTATTTTCTGCAAATACTACATATCCTAACAAAATTCAGTGTCTCACTAATCCATGCAACACCATGGGGCCTTCCCTCCTCACGAAGAAGCCGCGAGCCTGTCTCGCGCGAAGAGCCGTGGACCTGTTCCACGCAACACCGTGGGGTCCGGCCCCCCTCACGAAGAAGCTGCGAGCCCGTCTCGCGCGAAAAGCAGTGGACCCGTTCCACGCAACACCGTGGGGGCCTGCCACCCTCACGAAGAAGCCGCGAGCCTGTCTCGCGCGAAAAGCCGTGGACCTGTTCCACGCAACACCGTGGGGGCCTGCCCCCCTCACGAAGAAGCCGCGAGCCCGTCTCGCGCGAAAAGCCATGGACCTGTTCCACGCAACACCGTGGGGGCCTGCCCCCCTCACGAAGAAGCCGCGAGCCCGTCTCGCGCGAAAAGCCGTGGACCTGTTCCATGCAACACCGTGGGGGCCTACCCCCATCACGAAGAAGCCGCGAGCCCGTCTTGGGCGAAAAGCCGTGGACCTGTTCCACACAACACCATGGGGGCCTGCCCCCCTCACGAAGAAGCCACGAGCCTGTCTCGCGCGAAAAGCCGTGGACCTATTCCACGCAACACCGTGGGGGCCTGCCCCCCTCACGAATAAGTCGCGAGACCGTCTCACACGAAAAGCCGTGGACCTGTTCCACATAACACCGTGGGGGCCTGCCCCCTCACGAAGAAGTCGCGAGCCCGTCTCGCGCGATAAGCCGTGGACCAGTTCCACGCAACACCATGAGGACTTGACCCCCTCACGAAGAAGCCCTCATACAAACTAGGCCGCGAGCCAGGCCCACGTACTAAGCCATGGATCACTCCCATACTAATACACCATGAAAAAGATCAACTCCCACCAACAACTATCTCGTGACAAAAGGCATCTGTGCAAAACACATGACAACGACATACAAGTAAGGCTATCATAGAAAACAATGAATTGGAACCCTAACGGCGACAATCTCAAAAGCTATAACAAAAGCAAATGACTACAAATAAAGGACGAGACATGCAACAGCAGATAAGCGCTACAGCTACTCATCATCAGCATCCGAGCTAAAACACTCATCATCTGAAACATCCGCAAAGCTGAAACTGGAAGTATCACACCCAAGATGCTTCCCTATGAAGCGAAAGACCTTCGAAACACCACGACGAAGCGCTAACTGGCGTATGTCATCCATCTGAGGCTCTACTTCCTTGGACCAAATGTCATCACGAACCTCCTCCGCGATCAGGCTACGATCCCGCATATAGTCCAAGGACTCCAGGTACTCCGCAAGACCTGCGGCCTTCAGTTCTGATGTATGGTCATCCGAAGATAACACCTCTACCTGCGCCCTCGCCGCACAAAGCTGGCTCTCAAGGCCTGAAACCTCATCTCGCGCCGCATGCAACTGAGTCTCTAAGCCAGATATCTCCTCCCTCACATACTTCAACATCTGGGCAGTCCTCTCCACCACGGCTTTCTCCACGTCCAAGGAAGCACGCACGTCTTCTTGCTCGGACTTCAGCTCTGACCCAACTCGATGATACTGCGCGATGTCCCGGTCATGTTCTTCCTTGAGAGAAGAGAGTGAGCCCATCGACAGTCGAAGCTTCTCCTGCAAAGCGAGATATCCATCCTTCATGCTCACGTAATGATCGTTCCAGGTGACCGCTATCTGTGCCTGAGTCTCGATCTGCAAAAGGAAAACACGCAATTAGCCGCCTTCAAACAAAAAATAAAAGAAGAAGGAAGAAACAGTAAGGCACCAACTTACCGCGTCACTCATCTCCTTCAAAGAAGAAGACATCCGGGGAACCGCTGCTCTATCAAGCGCCCGTGGAACTGGGGAAACAGGTAATTGCGTCTCTGAGACTGAATCATCAGAAGCTACCACCACAACGTCAACATCACTAACGGGGGCCATAACCGCTTTTCTCTTGCGGCCCCCTCCCTGAGAAGACGACACCACCCGTCCCGTGCCAACAGAAATACCACATCCCAACAATCACTTCTCTTTGACAAACACATATATATTGAAGAGGCGATTAGCCAACTCACGAGGCTCGAAAAATCCCAGCACATGGGAGAAGTCTCGCTCCCTCCCTTTCACACGGCGACAATGATCGGGAAGCGCATTCCACACCTCAGGAAGACCCCATGAGTTCTTCACATATCCAAACAAAGTGTTACCATGACGACGATCTTTGCGGGACTCAAACTCCAGCCAAACCTTGTTGCTGCGCACCGCGATCCGCTCACCACCATCAAAGCGCACATCGCACCAATCCCGGAACTGGTCTAGAGAAAGAGAGCCCCTGTGCTCACGAAGAAAAGCAATCAAGCCCATGATACGAGTAACCCCGGTTGGAGCAAACTGGGAAATGGGAACTCCGCAAAACATCAGAATCTCCACCACCTCGTCGCAGGGAGGAAGACGGAAACCAGATCTGAGCGACACTTCGCAGACAGTCAGCCAACCACGGGGAGGATTTTGAACCCGCTCCTCGGGACGCGGGATCCTCACCTCCAAGTCAGGAGGAAGTCCGAACTTTGTTCTCCAAATAGCCACGCCATCTTCAGTCAAAGAGGAGCGTAGACGCATTGGTCCAGCAGAGCGCTTCGGTACCTGCGCACCACAAAAATTTAGTCAGTTCAAAGTGGTAAAATTACGTAACTATTCACACGCACAACCTCCTCCATGACCGCGCACGGCTTGCAGGCGCGCACGGCATGCACGTGCGCACGGCTTGTACGCACGCATGAACTGCGCACAAGCACCGCCTGCGCGCGCACATAACCTGTGAGCATGCATAGCCTCGCCAGGACCGGCCTACGCGCGCGGCCAGCGCGCGCGGCCTGTGCGCGCGCGTACGAGCAGCCTACGCACGCGGCACGCGCGGCCTGCGTGCGCGCCACGCGCGGCCAGCGCGTGCGGCCAGCGCGCGCGCGGCCAGGGCGCGCGGCCAGCGCGCGCGCGGCCAGGGCGCGCGGCCAGCGCGCGCGCGGCCAGGGCGCGCGGCCAGCGCGCGCGCGGCCAGGGCGCGCGGCCAGCGCGCGCGCGGCCAGGGCGCGCGGCCAGCGCGCGCGCGGCCAGGGCGCGCGGCCAGCGCGCGCGCGGCCAGGGCGCGCGGCCAGCGCGCGCGCGGCCAGGGCGCGCGGCCAGCGCGCGCGCGGCCAGGGCGCGCGGCCAGCGCGCGCGCGGCCAGGGCGCGCGGCCAGCGCGCGCGCGGCCAGCGCGCGCGGCCTGCGCGCGCGCGGCCAGCGCGCGCGGCCTGCGCGCGCGCGGCCAGCGGGCGCGGCCTGCGCGCGCGCGGCCAGCGGGCGCGGCCTGCGCGCGCGCGGCCAGCGGGCGCGGCCTGCGCGCGCGCGGCCAGCGGGCGCGGCCTGCGCGCGCGCGGCCAGCGGGCGCGGCCTGCGCGCGCGCGGCCAGCGGGCGCGGCCTGCGCGCGCGCGGCCAGCGGGCGCGGCCTGCGCGCGCGCGGCCAGCGGGCGCGGCCTGCGCGCGCGCGGCTTGCGCGCGCGCGGCCTCACGACCAGCGCACGCGCGCCCGGCACACGGGCGGCCAACGCGCGCGATCTGCGCCCGCGGCAAGCACGCGCGGCCGGCGCGCGCGCGGCCAGCACGCAGGCGGCGAGCGCACAGGCGGCGAGCGCGCAGGCAGCTATCACACGCGCCACCAGCACACGCGGCCCGCGCGCACAGCATGTTCACGCACGGGCCGCCTCCGCGCACGCACGGCCACGCACGACCGACTCCTGCACCTTGCCGGCCTCCGCGCATGCTCGCCTTGTAACACCCCTATCCGTCGCATAGCATATAGCAGTAGGTCCGGCCGGGGCCCGACGCCATATACCACGGACAGATCGGTTGGTTACGCGTTGAAACCACACAACCAATCAGAGCGTCCTACACAACACCTAGCGGAAGCAATTTAATTAAGTTGCAAAAAGATAAGAACCCTGCCACAGAGCATGAATGTCCACTATAACCCAGGAATGAGTACATACACAAAAGAGTTCACGGCCTTAAGGCCTTACAAAAGTGTTCGCTTAACAAGATAGCGTCTTTCATACATCGGCACGCAGGCCGGCCATACATGAATATGAAAAAGCTAATAACTAATCCTTCGAGGGCTGGCGCTGCAACTTGGGCTTTAGCCCGCTATTTGCCGCTTGGCTCCGTAACAGCACCTGTAGAAACAACCCACCCAAGAGGTGGCAATACAAAAGGGCAACGGTCAGCAAAGCTGACCAAATTATAACGACCCCGTCCCATTTCTCGGGACGGCGGTGCTCCTTCCCTGCATATAAAACTACCATAGCAATTCTATAGAGTATTCTATTCGCCACAAGTGTCGTCACGCACGGCCGCACACTCCGTGCTCTCAGGGCACTAATCGGTGAACTCGGTCCGGACCTAGTCCGACACCGCGATTCCACCACCATCCCTCGGACGGCAACACACGTGAGCATTTAGCCCTTTCAGCCGAAGCCTAGGCCCATTTCCAGCCCCCCGGGAAGTCCCATGTACTTTAGGTCGCTTCTACCGAGACCACTTGGAATGGGTAGAGTTCAACCCGCCCGTTGCTCACTTCACCACGGCCATTTAGCCATCGGTGCGGGCCAAGTTTCTCCTCATTCCCACAATCGATCAAAACACGCACATAACCCCGTTATGTACCGATTTGCGCTCCAAGGCAACATCGTGGCGGCAATGCGATTCCACCCAAGCTTTCCGGGTGCGCCTCGAGGTTAACCCCCAAGGATCCCTATATGCAATCTACCGCGTAGAAATTTCGGAAAACTAAAAACATCGGCGCGGAGTCTTCTCCGGCCATGCAATACAAACATCACCGATCCGGGTTAAACCCGAATAGGCTTCACACACAATGCCTACACCCGTACTCCAATTCCGGGCTCTAACAACGGGGACTTTACATATCTACCCGAAGGGATTCCGCGCCTCAATGCTCACTCGCGAGAGGGGGATTTCCCCATGCATAGAAAGAAGGGCGACTACACATGCCCTATGAAGAGGATCGTTACCCTCACATTTTTCCGCGGCGCCATCGAAAACTATACGGTTGGAAAGCACCGCAACGGCATCACCTCCGCGGATCTGGACTCGGATCGCGATTCGGGGCTCCGGAGCTCCTCCGGCGGCCGGATCTTGGGCTCCTCCTTCCTCTTGCTCTCCCTTCTCTCTAAACACTTAGAGAGAGAGTGGACCAAAGAAAATGAGCATTCAAAACCCTAATCCCGGCTAATAAACCCCCAGGAGTAGCCCCCACCGTCGGATCCAGATCCAAGAGAACGAACGGCCGAGATTAGATCCAAAATCCCAAAAACTGGGCCGAACACGGCTTGACACACGGCCGTGTGTCTGGCCGTGTAGCTCATTCGCCGATCGACATGGCTCCTGACACGCCGTGTGCCACGGGCCGTGTTACCTGGAGCTTCAGGACGATCGTCGGGCTTCTAGAACACGGCTTCGAACACAGCCGTGTTCGAGGCCGTGTGCTCCACACACGGCTTGAGACACGGTCGTGTGTCTCAGGCCGTGTACCTCTCTGACTCGAGACAGCACAAAACACAATAAAATCACTGAACACGGGTAGGCACACGGCCGTGTGCCTGGCCGTGTGCCCCTGTTCAGACCTCCAAAAGTGCCTCTTGATCGCCCCGCGATCATCTCCGAGGTTGGGGTCTTACAACTCCCTCCCCCTTAAGAGAATTTCGTCCCGAAATTAAGAACAGAGACTACACAAAAATAAACAAATCGAGTACCTGAGGGGAACAACTCGGGGTACTCCTCGCGTATTGTCTGCTCTCGCTCCCAAGAGAGCTCCTCGCGCCCGCAGTTATCCCAACGGACCTTCACCATTCTGATTTCCTTGTTCCGAAGCCGCTTGACTTTGAAATCCTCAATAGATATGGGCTTGACTTTCGTTGTCAACCCTTCCTCAACCGGTACTTGATCAGCCGCGATCACCTGCGAAGGCTCTTGCACCGCCTTCCGCAACACAGAAATGTGGAACACATCATGTAATCCACTCAACCCCACTGATAGCTTCAAACGGTATGCCGCTTCGCCGACTCGCTCCAGCACCTCAAACGGCCCAAGGTATCTCGGACTCAACTTTTTCAAGCGTCGAATCCGTGAGACACCCTTGAACGGCTTGATCTTCAAGTACACCCAATCGCCTACCGCGAACTCCATGTTCCGGTGCTTGGCATTGTAGTACTTCGCCTGCCGGTCCTGAGCGATCAACAAGCGCTCCCGAATGATCCGCACTAACGAGGTAGCACTCTCCACCTCCTGCTTCTTGTACAACCTTGCCTCACCCGCTTCAAGCCACGATAACGACGTGCGACACTTCCTACCATACAGGGCCTCGAAGGGCGCCATTTGTATGCTCGCTTGGTAGCTGTTGTTGTACGCGAACTCCACCAAATAAAGATGGTCTTCCCAATGCTTCCCGAAGTCTAGAACACATATGCGGAGCATGTCCTCCATCGTTCTATTAACCCTCTCGGTCTGCCCATCCGTCTGCGGATGGAAAGCTGTACTGAACTTTAACTTTGTTCCCAACATCTGCTGCACCAACCTCCAATCATTTGACGTGAACCGCCCATCGCGATCACTCACAATGCTACGAGGCACACCATGCAGCCTAACAATATTGTCAACGTACAACTTCGCCAATTTCTCCACTGGATCATCCTTCCTATGCGGAATGAAATGCGACACCTTAGTTAGCCGATCTACGATCACCCAGATGGCGTCGTTCCCCTTCTGCGACCTTGGCAACCCGTGCACAAAGTCCATAGATATATCGTCGAATTTCCACTCCGGTATAGGCAAGGACTTCAGAAATCCTCCCGGCTTTTGGCACTCCGCCTTCACCAAGGCGCACGTTTGGCATTTAGCCACGTACAACGCCACATCATTCTTAAGCCCCGGCCACCAAAACAACTTCTTGAGATCACGATACATCTTCGTGCTCCCTGGGTGGATTGAGTACTTGGTATGATGAGCCTCGTACATCAACTCCGCCCGGAGGTTGCCCCCACTTGGGACGGACAAACGATGATCCTTCCTTAATAACCCATCTTCTACCGAGAACTGGGAATTTGACCCATCCGTAGCGGCCTCCAAAAGCTCCTTCATGGAGTCATCTAACTCCAATGCCTGCCGAACCCGGTCAGCCAGGTCATACTGCACCTCTGTCCAGTTTAACATTGCTTTGGCGCTCGTCTGCTTGTCAACGCAACAGATCTCAAGCTCCTCCAACTCCCGCACTAGCCGCTCATCATGCACCGACAACCAGTTGGCTCGGGCGGGAGCCCTGCGGCTCAGCGCATCCGCAACTGCGTTGCCCTTCCCGGGTACATAATGTATCTTGAAGGTGTAGTCCCCCAGGAACTCCATCCACCTCCTCTGCCTCATATTGAGATCCTTTTGATCCAACAAGTATTTTAGGCTCTTGTGATCGGTGTATATGTCGACCCTTACGCCGTAAAGGTAGTGCCTCCACAACTTGAGTGCAAATATCACGGCCGCCAACTCCAAGTCGTGCACCGGATAATTTCTTTCATGCACCTTTAGCTGACGCGATCCATACGCTATCACGCTACCATGCTGCAACAACACGCAGCCCAAACCGCTACCCGAAGCGTCGCTATACACCTCAAAGCCCTCGGTCCCACTCGGCGAACTAAGCACTGGCGCCGTGGTCAACCGCCTCTTCAGCTCCTCGAAAGCCTGCACGCACTCTTGCGTCCATAAGAATCTCTGATCCTTCCTGGTCAACTTTGTGAGAGGTAACGCTATCCGCGAGAAGTTCTCCACGAAGCGCCTGTAATAGCCGGCAAGCCCAAGGAAACTACGGACTTCCGCTACCGAAAACAACACAGGCCACTCCCGTATCGCAACTATCTTCGCTGGATCCACCGCTATACCTTCCCCACTCACTATATGACCCAGGAACGCTACCGAAGGTAGCCAGAACTCGCACTTGGAGAACTTTGCGTAAAGCTCATACCTCCTCAAAGTCTCCAACACCAAATGCAAATGCTTGAAGTGGTCTTCTTCGCACTGCGAGTACACCAAAATATCGTCAATAAAGACGATCACAAAGCGATCCAGGAAATCTCTGAACGTCCTGTTCATCAGATCCATAAACACCGATGGCGCATTCGTCAGTCCAAACGGCATGACCGTGAACTCGAAATGCCCATACCTCGTACTGAACGCCGTCTTTGGGATATCACATTCCCTGATCCTCAGCTGATAGTACCCCGACTTCAAGTCCAACTTGGAGTATACAGATGATCCGACTAACTGATCAAAGAGATCATCAATCCTCGGGATCGGGTACTTGTTCTTTTCTGTCAACTTGTTCAATTCTCTGTAGTCGATGCACAGCCGCATACTACCGTCCTTCTTTTTAACGAAGAGGACCGGTGCGCTCCAAGGCGACGAACTTGGACGCACATAACCTTGCTCCATCAGTTCCTCCAACTGAACCTTCAACTCTGCCATCTCCTTTGGCGCCAACCTATAAGGAGCACGTGACACGGGTTTGGCACCCGGCACGAGCTCGATCGTAAAATCAATCTCTCGCTGCGGTGGGGCTCCAGGAAGGCTATCCGGGAACACATCGGGGTATTCGCAAACCACGGGGATGCTATCCAACGGGGACTTTGGCTCCACAGCCCCCACTATCGCAAAGAACAGCTCTGCACCAGCACGAACCGCCTTCACCACCTGAAGAGCAGACATTAATGTCTTGCTTGACCCCTTAAGCCCCTCGAAAGTAGTCTCCCGCCCTACACCCAGCTTGACCTCCTTACGGTCGCAATCGATCCAAGCCTTCTGCTCTGACAGCCAATCCATTCCAAAGATAACATCGAACTCTACCAACGGCAATAATGACGCTAGTAAGTCGAACTCTTGGCTCCCTATGTGAACCTTCACGGCGCACACTCTGTCCGCACGCATCGAGCACCCATTCGGTAGCAACACATCTAACTTGTCCTTCGCCATCGAAGAAGGGACTCTGATACGCGATATAAACTGTTCGGACAAGAAAGAATGCGAAGCACCAGTGTCGAACAGTGCCCGTGCTAGACTGTCGCTAATTACCACAAAGCCTAAGCAAAAGACATTAGCTTAACAAGCAATAGGTAATAGTATTCTCAAGTCAACTTGCATAAATTAACTCATACCTGTCACCACATCCGCTTGCTTGATGGCCTCCTGCTGGCCCAAGTTGTAGACTCTAGGCTGAGTCGGAGCATAGTGGGACGCGGTCGACTCCACTGCTTTGCCCTTTTCCTCGTAGGTAGCTCCCTGTTTCCTTTCGGACTTTGAGCGTCCCCTCCAGCAGTCACGGGCAAAGTGCCTCGGCTTTCCACACGTGAAGCAAGCGCTCGGGGTTCGATTGGTAGTTGCCCCCGAGGCACCTGCAGCAGGAGCTGGACCCGACGTCCTAGACTTCTTGGAGAATCTGCGGTAGCCCGACTTCGACGTAGTCGGCGCCTTGAACTCTGATCTCTTGCCACCAGATTCCCTCTCCTTCTTCGCTTGCACGTTTCTCATATCCTTCTCCAAGGACCGGGCCGAACTGACCAGGGTCATGAAACCCTGCGTCTTGGGCCCCGATAGCAGCAACCTCAAATCATCCCTTAGCCCTTCATAAAAGCGGCTCGTCTTGCGATCCTCGTCTGTGAAGGTAGCGCCGGCATATCTCCCCAACCGAGTAAACTCGTGGAGGTATTCATCAACGGTGCTATCACCCTGCACCAACTTCTGGAATTCGCTCTCTAGCGCGATCCTCTGCGCCGAGGGGAGGTATCGAGCCATAAATAGTCTCGCAAACTCCTCCATCAGGACTTTGGCCAATGGCCTTCCCCTCAACTGATGCAGCTCTAGGCCCTCCCACCACAGTCTTGCGTCCCCATCCAAAAGGAACGTCGCTATAGTGGTCTTCTGCCACTCTTCAGTTTGCGTCGCAGTCATCACCCTGTTGACCCTTGAGAGCCAATCCTCTGCTTGGGTCGGGGTTTCTGCCCCCGTGAACACTGGTGGGTGAAAGCCCATGACATGCTTCAGTTGTCTTTCAGTTGCTCTCCTAGGCAACTCTGGCTCCAAAACTACTTGCTCAACCCTCCTTCGCTCTGCCGTCTGAACCGGTACTTGCTCCACAGCAGGAGCAGGCTGCTGCACCTGCCTTGCAGGCTGCGCATTTATCATTGCCATGACTGCTTCTGCCACCAACCTAATGGTCTCAGCAGACAAAGGTGTTGCAGGCACGTCGCTTGGCGCACTGCTCGCCTCAGAACCTGGCCGTTCAGACGGCCCAGCACCACTTTTGGTCACCTAAAATCGTGCAAAACACCGATAAGCGACCAAAAATTACTGCAAACAGCAATTATAGGAACACGCAGGTTCCTCAACAAGTGTATTTTCATTCCTAAGTGGACATTCATGGGTTCTTTTTCATGTTATAACGATGACGCACACAATGTGCTCACCACCCCTTAAAGTGAATTCGTCCACGAATTCATTTAAGCGTGACCGAAACCAGAAGTCTGATACCAATTTGTAACACCCCTATCCGTCGCATAGCATATAGCAGTAGGTCCGGCCGGGGCCCGACGCCATATACCACGGACAGACCGGTTGGTTACGCGTTGAAACCACACAACCAATCAGAGCGTCCTACACAACACCTAGCGGAAGCAATTTAATTAAGTTTCAAAAAGATAAGAACCCTGCCACAGAGCATGAATGTCCACTATAACCCAGGAATGAGTACATACACAAAAGAGTTCACGGCCTTAAGGCCTTACAAAAGTGTTCGCTTAACAAGATAGCGTCTTTCATACATCGGCGCGCAGGCCGGCCATACATGAATATGAAAAAGCTAATAACTAATCCTTCGAGGGCTGGCGCTGCAACTTGGGCTTTAGCCCGCTATTTGCCGCTTGGCTCCGCAACAGCACCTGTAGAAACAACCCACCCAAGAGGTGGCAATACAAAAGGGCAACGGTCAGCAAAGCTGACCAAATTATAACGACCCCGTCCCATTTCTCGGGACGGCGGTGCTCCTTCCCTGCATATAAAACTACCATAGCAATTCTATAGAGTATTCTATTCGCCACAAGTGTCGGCACGCACGGCTGCACACTCCGTGCTCTCAGGGCACTAATCGGTGAACCCGGTCCGGACCTAGTCCGACACCGCGATTCCACCACCATCCCTCGGACGGCAACACACGTGAGCATTTAGCCCTTTCAGCCGAAGCCTAGGCCCGTTTACAGCCCCCCGGGAAGTCCCATGTACTTTAGGTCGCTTCTACCGAGACCACTTGGAATGGGTAGAGTTCCACCCGCCCGTTGCTCACTTCACCACGGCCATTTAGCCATCGGTGCGGGCCAAGTTTCTCCTCATTCCCACAATCGATCAAAACACGCACATAACCCCGTTATGTACCGATTTGCCCTCCAAGGCAACATCGTGGCGGCAATGCGATTCCGCCCAAGCTTTCCGGGTGCGCCTCGAGGTTAACCCCCAAGGATCCCTGTATGCAATCTACCGCGTAGAAATTTCGGAAAACTAAAAACATCGGCGCGGAGTCTTCTCCGGCCATGCAATGCAAACATCACCGATCCGGGTTAAACCCGAATAGGCTTCACACACAATGCCTATACCCGTACTCTGATTCCGGGCTCTAACAACGGGGACTTTACATATCTACCCGAAGGGATTCCGCGCCTCAATGCTCACTCGCGAGAGGGGGATTTCCCCATGCATAGAAAGAAGGGCGACTACACATGCCCTATGAAGAGGATCGTTACCCTCGCATTTTTCCGCGGCGCCATCGAAAACTATGCGGTTGGAAAGCACCGCAACGGCGTCACCTCCGCGGATCTGGACTCGGATCGCGATTCGGGGCTCCGGAGCTCCTCCGGCGGCCGGATCTTGGGCTCCTCCTTCCTCTTGCTCTCCCTTCTCTCTAAACACTTAGAGAGAGAGTGGACCAAAGAAAATGAGCATTCAAAACCCTAATCCCGGCTAATAACCCCCCAGGAGTAGCCCCCACCGTCGGATCCTGATCCAAGAGAACGAACGGCCGAGATTAGATCCAAAATCCCAAAAACTTGGCCGAACACGGCTTGACACACGGCCGTGTGTCTGGCCGTGTAGCTCATTCGCCGATCGACACGGCTCCTGACACGCCGTGTGCCACGGGCCGTGTTACCTGGAGCTTCAGGACGATCGTCGGGCTTCCAGAACACGGCTTCGAACACAGCCGTGTTCGAGGCCGTGTGCTCCACACACGGCTTGAGACACGGCCGTGTGTCTCAGGCCGTGTACCTCTCTGACTCGAGACAACACAAAACACAATAAAATCACTGAACACGGGTAGGCACACGGCCGTGTGCCTGGCCGTGTGCCCCTGTTCAGACCTCCAAAAGTGCCGCTTGATCGCCCCGCGATCATCTCCGAGGTTGGGGTCTTACATGCCTGACGTCCGCTTCCCAAACTAGCGCGCACCATCATACCTTAGAACCGCACGCCATCGCCGCCATCCCGGATTCCACGCTGACGATCACCACCGCGACCAGAGTTAGAAATCTCTCCCCGTGCTCGCTTCCCTCCCAACTGAAAGAGATTTGGGGGCAATTGATGGGCTCCATCTTAATTTATAAGGAAAAGGAGACCCCCATGATCCCCACCAATGGAGATCATGGGTGGCCCCCCCTAACCCCCATGATCTCTCATGGAGATCATGGGGGCGGGCCCCCTTTCTCCCCACCTTTGGGGGAAGGAACCGCCACCAGCGGTTCCTCTCCGGCCATGGCCGGCCTCGGCCATGGCCGGCCGCGGCCATGGCCGGCCGCGGCCATGGCCGGCAGCGGCCATGGCCGGCCGCGGCCATGGCCGGCCGCGGCCATGGCCGGCCGCGGCCATGGCCGGCCGCGGCCATGGCCGGCCGCGGCCATGGCCGGCCGCGGCCTTGGCCGGCCTCGGCCAAGGCCGACCGCGACCATGGCCGGCCTCGGCCGTGGCCCAGACCACGGCCGGCCTCGGCCATGGCCGGGGCCTCGGCCATGGCCAGCCTCGGCCATGGCCCCGGCCATGGCTAGCCCCGGCCATGGCCCCGGCCAAGGCCAGCCCCGGCCAAGGCCAGCCTCGGCCATGGCCCCGGCCTCGGCCATGGCCGGCCTCGGCCATGGACCCGACAATGGCCGGCCTCGGCCATGGCCCCGGCCATGGACGGCCTCGGCCATGGCCGGCCTCGGCCAGGGCCCCGGCCATGACCGGCCTCGGCCGTGGCCAGCCATGGCCGGCGGCCGTGGCCGGCCGCGGCCGTGGCCGGCTGCGGCCGTGACCGACCTCGACCATGGCCGGCCGCCGCCGCGTCCGGCCGCCTCCTCGACGTCGGCATCGTCCGGGTGGCCCCACCTCGGGGTGACCTCCCCACCGTCCGATCAAGGGGGAGGCCTCGCCGGCCGTCCGATCGGGGCAAAACCACCCACTAACCCACTATGTTAGTGGTGGGGCCCGCCATAACTTCCCCCTGGAGCCTATAAAAGGACCCCAGGGGCTCCTCATTTAAGGATCTTCTTCTCCTACGCTCCCCTCCCCCTTCTTCTTCCTTAGGTGGGAACACTCCCGTTCTTCTCTGCCGGCGGCCACCCCTCGTCGCCAACAACCAGCGGCCGCCTCTCGCCGCCAACCACCGGCCACCGCCCGGGACCTCCAGCGGCCCCCAGCGGCTATCAGCACCCGCCAGCGGATATCAGCACTCGTCATAGGCCGTCGGCCCCGTCATCGGCTATTGGCACCCCACCAGCGCTCAATCGCAAAGAAAGCACTCCAAGAACAGAGAAAGACGGGCAAGGGAAGCAGCAACGACCCTGGAATACACACCGCCTCTGAGCGCACGCGCATAAAGCATCCCGTGCATACCACCGTCCAAGTCCCGTTGGTGAGGCAGTCTGTTGCCCACCAACGGCTGCATACACTCTCTCCCTCTTCAAGACTGTAACGGGAGCGGCCTGTCGCCCCGATTCCCCCATCAAATTGTAACCTCCAGCAATCTAGTGGATTTTGACCGGCAGAGACCCGGTCACGTGGTTTTTTACCCGGTTGAAGGGTTTTCCATGCTAAAACTCCCTGTGTTCATTCCCCCTTTTCCAACTGACTGTGTGCGCGCTCGACCGCTCCGCGAGCTAAGGCGGTCCAGGATTATCCGGTCCAACCGGGGCGTCGAGTTAGTCCGCAACAGTACTAATGCATGATAAGTGTTTGGATTAATTATAACATTTGTGGATTGTTGATTTTAAATCCATTTAGAATTTGAATTCTAGAACTCAGTTAAATAAATATCAAGATTTTTAAAACCCTTTTTTGAAATTTACTTTATCATGGAAATATGATAAAGCTAACATAAATAATAGAATTAAGTTGGTGATAATGCTAACATTCAATTTTACTTTTGCATAGAATGGCATGATATAAATAGCATAACGACGATGTTTTTTTATAGTAAGTGACGATGCTCGAATGATAAGTTAGAATTTTCATGAGCTTTTAATATATTTAGCCTATGACTCCTAATAACACTTTTTCAAATCCACTTTGAAAATATTTTATTAGTCTTTATAATATAATTTATGAAATTCTTTGTTTAATTTATTTTCATAACATTTTAAGATAATTGCTGGAAATTAATTTTTAAGGGGATAATTGCTAGATAAATAGTCACTAGATGGGATATGACTTTCTCTTTAATTTTGATCAAGTTATTTTATTATTCATAATGATTAAAGAGTGAAAGAAATATCTGAGAAAAATATAAAGTTACCATAACATTTTGGCTTTTATAGAATTCACAAAAAAAGAGACGATGATTAGGCATACGTAAAGTAGACTATTGTAAATTTCATTTTAAAATTCTACTTTACACAAATGGTGGATACTAGTGAATAAAATATTTAGCTATCCAAAGTGAGCCAAGAGTGAAGTTTCCATTGGGTACAAAAATTATAACGTGATAAACCTTGAGGAGATAAT
Source organism: Platanthera zijinensis (assembly GCA_039513925.1). Classification (NCBI taxonomy): domain Eukaryota; kingdom Viridiplantae; phylum Streptophyta; class Magnoliopsida; order Asparagales; family Orchidaceae; genus Platanthera; species Platanthera zijinensis. The sequence continues at coordinate 103,751,754 of CM077085.1, read as the reverse complement.
GATGAATGGGCCCTTTTAAGTGGAATGGGTTCGTAATTTTTAATGATGAACCTCCATTCATACTTAGGTTTAATGTTATTTTTATATTGCAAATTTCCATTATGATTTTTAAGAATCTTTACGTGATGATCTTCAATTGAACAATATTGCGTTGGAGATTTAAATATATTGAAATTATTTTCCAAGTTAGAATTATAATGCTTAATATAAAGACTCATAGCATATTGATTCTTTAAAGGAAATTTACATTCATTTGATTTTAAATTGGCAGTGATTTGAGTTTGCAAATGAAGATGATTTTTATGTTTTGGAATTTCATTTACTTCAGCTTGATAGTTTCTACTCTCTTTGATTGACTTATTTATTATATGACATTTCATATGCAATATGCTTTCGGGATTTTCTTGAAATTTAGGAGTTGTGTTTTGTGAGTTCTTAATCATAATTTACTTAAGCATGTTGATTTTTGTAACATATTCTTTATTTTTAATTTTAAAATTGTATCTAGCTATATTGTACGTGATTGTGTTATTTATAAGAGTGGAGACTACATATTCAATATGAGCTTCATAATTACTTATGTATTCCTTACACGTTTTATTCATCTCTTTAATTTAAATTTTATAATTCTTTGATCTAGCACAATCACTTTTCAATAATAGGTTTTCTAAACATAATTTCTCATTTTGTTGTTTTGCAAAAAAAGTTCTTTTTCAAGAACCATATATATTTCTTATAATTCATTACAATCTATACAAGGTGTAGAAATGTTATCTAATGAGCATGAAAGAGAAATAGGCAAAATAGTAGTATATTCTACATTAACATATGCTTTTAAAATATAATTTTGAGTTAATATTTTTCAATTTCTTGATTTTACGTCTAACCATATTTAACATAAATAATGTAGAAAATGAAGTCGCGGCAAAGTAAGATTTTTTTCCTACAAAGTTCTCGGATGTGGCAAGATATGAACATGAAGTTCCTTTAACATCTTCTTTTATGCATGATATACTTGTTGTGTCCTCATCCAAGCATAATAATGTAATCTTACATTCCTCTTTCTTTGACTGATCTTCCTCCAAGTACAAGACCTCATTGATTTCTTCTCTTAGATCTATTGGAAATTGCTCTTGTTTATCATATGTGGAAGGAAAACTATAAGTAGTCTCAAGAAATTTCCAAATATCATAAGCAGTATGCAAAGTATAAATAAGTTTGAATATTTCTTGATCAAGCATGCAAAAAAACTATTCATTGATTTACCATTTTAAAACATTTTATTTTTATTAAATATACATGGGGGCTTCTTAACTGTAATATTCCAAACTTCTATGTCTAATGAATTAACAAATTTTTCCATCAATATTTTCCACCCTTCTTAATTTTCACCTACAAATAACAGTGATGCAAAATATTTTTCAATGTATAAAGTTCCACTCCCACTAGTCGATTCTAGAATAGGGTTGGCCATTATTCTTGGTGATAAAACCGTTATAAAATAACTTGTTGGATCTGATGGCCAACTATATAGAGAGGGGGGGAGGGGGTGAATAAGGTTTATACGTAAATTTAGAAATAAAAATAAATTTTACCAAGGGAAACTAGTTCAGGAAGCTATAGCGGGGAGGTACAGTACTACTGCACGGTAGTAGGTAACAGTGAATGACTTCCCCTACAAAAAGTTTTTTTCTTAACACAACCCTTAAAATCCTCGGAACATCGAGACGCGAATTCAAGATGAAATAAGAGAAATATAATTTTATTCATAATTAAATAGTGGTTTACAATAACAAAATGGTATCTCCATGAAGCCGGAGATCGGAGGTGATGCATCAAACAATCTTTTGGTTTCTATACCGACCCTCTCAGGATCGGTTGGCTCTCTCTCTCTCTCTTCTTCCCAAGAAGATCAAAGTGCTGACTCTTCACCTTCCCCCCAGGAAGGGTCTTAGAGCCCACTACATCTCTTAGATCAAGACATCCTCCCAGAATAATTTCCCACAGATTCCTCTCAGGAATTCGATGGCCTCCCAGACATATTTCACACAAACTTAGACTGAATAGAAAAAGTTGAAATACAAATAGAAAATAAATGAGTTTGAAATAATTTCTCACACAAAATAAGAAATCCTCCATAGAATGGTGCATAATTAAGGCTTTTGAATCGTGATCTTCGTGCACTCGATCAACCGCTGATGATCGTTTTAGACATTGCTCTTCAAAGTTCTTTGATCACGAATGGGTGGGAGAAATCTTGTTTTTGCTTTCCTGGAGGCGGTGGTTCATACCAACAGAGATGGTAGCAGAACCATAGACATGAATCCCTTTACTTCTTATTGTTGTTGTTTTTTAGAAAAAGAAACATGCGCTTTTATAGTCATCTTTAAAAAAGCTACCGCCGGTAGTATAGCTAGCGCCCGTTGGTAAGTCTTCTCACCCGGTGTCGCCAATTATCCATTAAAATAAGAAAAATATCGAAAATAATATTCGCAGCACTATTGGATACCGCGTAGCGGTAAGGATAACACATGGTGGTAGGTCACACAGAAGACTCCAATGATAGTGTTAGCGCAAGGTGGTAGGTCATAGAAACATTAGTTCTTCATACCTATACATCTACACACTATAACCAACACAAGTATGATTAAATACAACTTAAGACTTGATATTTTCAAACTTAAAAGATACTGACCATGGGTTTCAACATAGGAGACTTTTTAACTATATCGATTGCATCGACAATAATATGACATCAAGTTTTCAGCTTAGTTCATGGGCTTTACTCTAAATATTTTTAGATGGCCTAATGAGGAAGATTCAAATACCACAAGTCATTGACGAAGACTAAGGAGTATGTCGGCTAAACCAATTCAAAAAATTTCTAAGGAAGATTGTGCTTGTTGTCAATTCTATCTAATCGATCTATCTCCATTAATTACAGAATGAAAGATGGTATTTAATAATTGATTAAAATTCATATCCTTTTGTTGAAATTCAGCCTTTATTAGATGAAAGAACACGTTTACAATAAATGCAAAATAATTCCTTAATGGAAATAATTTCCTTATGTAAATTTCTTCTAGAAATGATGTTTCCTTATTCAAATTCTATCGAAAGTGCTCGACTAATTGTTAATCAATTCCATTTTAGATTTCATAGACTATGCCAACCCAAGTCAGCTATAAAAGGAGACTTTAAAATCGAGAAGAAAGACACACATATAAAGATATACAAAGAGAACAAGTTGTCAATTCATTCAAGGTCTTTTGTGCTAAAGTACTGTAGTGATCAAGCAAAGTCTTTTTTGATCTTTGTCCACTGCAAGTTTTAGAGAAAGTCTTCTTACTTGTCTATCTCTTCAAAGTTTCTTTAGAAGAAGATTGTTCTCTGGTAAAGAATTCTTGATCAAGCTATCAATTCTTTCAAGCTAGATTCATCAAGGGCTAATCAAGAAAAAGAAGATAAGAATCATTCATAGTGCTTCTACATAGTGACTCAAGAATAGTTATGTTGAGTCATTCAATTTGTAATCTTATTTTTCTTATAGGATCACTTGTGATCTGAGTGCAGATCTCTTAATATAGAGATAGAGTTGTAGGGTTGTGTAATCTTGAGTTGTATGGATATTCAAGTTTAAGTTATTAGGTTGGGATTGCCTAAGTTGTAAGGCTGTTATAGCCTAAGGTGTAGGGCTTTTGGAAATCCTAATTTTTAGGATATTATGCTACTATATCGTAGTGGTAGGACCTATACTGAAAGGTATGAGGTAGAGAATTTGTATTCCTGAGTTATAATATTTGAGGATCTGAGAAAAAGATTTTGATATTTTTAGCCTAAGCTAGCTCTTTACTAATTAGGTGAAGATAGTAAGTTATGTACCCATTCTTTGGGAACCAATATAAATCTCTATGTGCTATGTTGTATGCTATAGTTTGTTATTCTATTTTTGTTTCTCATTTTGCTCTTACAAATAAACTCAAAAAAATTCAAAAACAAATAAATAACCTATTAACCCCCTCTAGGTTAGTAGCAACCCTTAACATTGAAGTAGTTTCATGGGGAGGTTGTTCAAAAAGGCTTAACAACTGAACATATCCTAAAGGGCTGAAAAGATTTACAGCACAATGGGCTCTGAAGAAATTTTTACAGAACTTGCTCCATGCAACTTCCTATATATAGGAAGGAGAATTTTTGAATTTGGAAGCAGAGAGTAAAACTCTTCATTGAAGCTTCTAATCCCATAATTTTTGTTACTATTAAAGAGAGACCCTATGTCCAAATGAATGTCTCATCTATAAATGCAAATCTGAATGTTACCAAGAAACTTTTAGAGATGATTCAAAATGAAGTCATCCCAGCCACCATGGAAAAGAGAGATAAAAATGTTTGTGTAAGTGTTATTGTTGACTACATATTTTAGAACCTGTTTCATTGTAAACCTACCAAAGAAATGTAGGAGGAATTGATTGTGTATATGGAAGAAACTGAAGAAGTTAGGGATGACAAAAAATCCCTTCTAAATCATGATTATGAAGCTTTTAGACATGAAAAGGACAATATTAATTTAGTTATGAGAAGTTCTTTAGAATTATGAATAGTCTAAGAAATTATTGAAGAACTTTCTTAAATTATAAATTCCCTACATAAGGAATGGGATGTTAAGATGGTTGCTATCTAGGAAATGGGAAACTTCGGAAACATTGAGCCCCAAAATCTACTTGGAAAATTGCTGTCCCATGAACTACACCTGAATACACAGAAAAATAAAGAGGGCACAATAAGGACAAATCTATGGCCCTAAAAGCTGATAGCTCTAATAAGGTTAAGGAGAAGGCTTCACCCTCCTCAAGCAATGTTGTGGTGTCAGAAGAATCTGAACCAAACATTTCTGGAGAAGATGTATCTAATGAAGTCTTGGGCTTGTTCACAAGGCAATTCAAGATGATACTGAGAAGGAGGAAGCAGTGGAGTACTCACAAAATCCTCCTCTTCATCCAACTCTAAAAGGCACAATCAGATTTTTGATAAATCCTAAAAGGATCCGAGAAGGGTCAGGTATGATTACAAGATAAACTAACACTTTCGTACTGATATTATCTGCTATTATTGTAACAGTCCTGGGATTATCATTACTAACTGCCCATTCAAAATAAAAGAAAGAAAAGGGTACAAGGAGGAAAGACACCAAAAAGTCGAGAAGCCTGAGAAGAGCCTCCTAGCCAAAAAGAAAAAGATATGGAGTGGTAGGGATATAATTCCTGTGAGGCTGAAAAGAAAGAAGCCATTGTAGGGCTAACTGCATTATCTAAAGAATCTGCACCAGCTATTAGAGCTCCACTGTCTACCTCAGAAAGTGACTCAAAAGAAGATGAAGAAAGTTGTGGCCTCAAGGCCCTCAATGAGAATTAAGATCAGGATGACTCTAATCTTGATAAGGTATATAACAAAACTATTTTATCTAAATATGATTTTGAGACTGATGCCGAGTTAGAAAAAAAATCATCAACAACTAATGAGTGTTACACTAAATCAAAGAATCACCTTAAGGAAATGATTAGGAAGTATGGTTCTCTTCTTGAGGAATTAGGAAAAATTAAGAAGCTTGCTAAGAAGCACGCTAAAGAACTAAAGATCCCATAATATCTTAGAGCCCAAATGTAAGAGAAGGAAAACATCATATGTCAATAAAACTCTAAGATAATAGAGTTCAAGAACATAATAAGTTCTCAGAATAACTCCTTGATGTATAAGAACAAAACCATTACGATATTGGAAATGGAGCTCCTCAATGAGAGGAAGCTTGTGGCAAAATTTTCTAAGCAACAAATTGTGCTTCCAATCATTGATACAATCTCTACATAATATAGAAGCTGTGTAGGGTATAAGAGATAGGAGGGGATCAAGAAGAAGACCAAGGGGAAGGATACCATACCTCTTCCTATCTTCCAAAATGCGCTCCTATCTTCAAAAATCTATGATTAAGACAGTGTCTATGGATACTAGAAAAATGAGTGTTCCACTAGTGGAACCAAGGAGATGCATCATGGGAAAAGTTCCCTTAAGGGATCCCATAAGTAAATCATCATGAAAAATCATAGACATTTTGTGTTGTGTAGCAATAACCAGACAAAAGGTAAAAAAAGATTGGTGATTGGAGGACAGCCAAGAAAGGCAAGACCGTGGGTGTGCAAGCAAACTATCATCTAACACACTACCAAATTCCCTTCATGGACTACCTATAGTGCGTCATAGTGGTCATCCTACTCACAAAAGGAATGATCCATCATTTGTTGTTAGTTCCAAGAGAAGATATAACAAGTATGAGTGCTAGTGCAGTGGGTGAGTTGGACACTTTGCCAAAGACTACTTCTTATACCCAACTAACTCAAGGGAACCCTCTGGTTGAATAACAACCAAGCATGGGTTGTCTCTAACTGTACATCTTATTGGCCAAAGGATGAAACAAAATATTAGTACTAACAAGAATCTACGAAAAGATAATATTTGGGCACCTAAGAAAAAGTGATCTCTATTGCAGGTATGTCCAAAGGGCAACCAAAATACAATTTGGTACTTGGGCAATGGCTGTTCCAGACATATTTTTGGAATAAGAAGCATTCTAATAGACTACTCATCAGTTAAAGATGTACCTAAAGTCATCTTTGGAGACTTTGACAGAAGAATGACTAAGGACTATAGAAAGATCTCAAATGACATAGTCACCATCTCATGGGTAACTTATGTTGAAGGATTACAACCAAATATGATAAGCATAAGTAACCTATGTGATCTTTGCTATGCCATTATTTTTCATAAGGATGAGGTCAAATTAAAAGTCTGAAGAGGCCATACTAACTAGTACTATGAGTGGAAATATATACTGCTTAGATTTCCTTTGCAATAATTCTGACTCCTCTCTATGTCTTATGGCTGAAAATAGAGTATCCCTCTGTGTGCAATGGAATAAGAGGCTGGCGTATCTCTACTATAACACCATCAATATGTTGCTCGCGAAAATCTAATTAAATATGTTCGTAAGTGGAAAAGTGTCCAGAAAAACCCTTGTCATGCATGCAAAATAGACAAGCAGAAAAGAGCTAATTTAAACTCATTGGGGTGAAGGACTCCACTAGGTATTTATACCTATTTCCCATTGACTTGTTTGGTCCTATTCCAATTCATTGCTTAGGAGGGAAGGTCTACACTTTTATGATTGTAGATGATTACTCAAGGTTCACTTCGGTGTTCTTCCATAATCAAAAGTAAGATACCCTGAAAATATTCACTAATTTTGTACATCAAATTTAGAATGAAATGGGCAGTTCTGTGGCCATGATTAGAAGTGATCATGGGAATGAATTTCAGTCTGGTGTTATTAATAAATTATGAGAAAATGATGAGTCTGATATTTATTGTGTTTTTCAGACTCATATAGGCTAGTTTTAACACTCTTGCAATCCACTTTTAGTGTGTTCTTGTTGATATCTCATTTATGTTGCTTTTCATGCTAAGTGCACTATCTTTGCCTGAGGGTGTGTAATTGGGCATTCTACTGTCGGGGGTATGGACATGGTGTTCCTCATTTTCTTTCTGCTTTGCTTTGATTGCATTTTTGGTGCTGGGAGCTTATTCTCTAGCCTGGTTTGATTCTTGTGCTGGCATTCGAGATGTCCTGAAGTCCATTTCCAGTTTTTTTGTAAACTGCACGGTTGTGCGAAATTCTTCTCGCACGGTTTCAGTGCAACCGTGACTTTCACACAGCTTTCCTGGGGCATCTGTTTCTACCTGTGCGATTTGTTCCCGCACAGTTTCCGCTAAACCATGCGAGAAGAAAATGCACAGCCTGCACCTCTTGCATAGCTTTTCAGCGTTTTGTAGTTAATCGTGTGTTTTCCTTCATGCACGGGATCTTCCACCCATGCACGAGTAAAACGCACGGTTCCACTGTTTTTGCGAGCTTTTCTATGCTTTGTCGTTACCCGTGCGATTTCCTTCACGAACGGGCGGAATTGCCTGTGCGTGAGTAGAACGCATGGGTCAACGCTTCTTCTTCTAAGGCTATTTTGCGCGCAAATATCACATGTTTCACGCACGGTCATGCACTAGACCGTGCGTGACCATTTTTCTGATCTTTTTCTATTTAAAGCGCAAATTTATGCAATTGAAGAACAACTCGTTTCTTGCCATCTCCTCTGCAGTTTTAGGGTGAAACTCTGTCGTTTCACCCCGATTCTTCGTCCTCCACCACGAAGAGGAGCTCTGGCCATTCTATTGAAGCTTACTTCTTGCCGGCTCTTTCTCTCGGCCATCTTCTTCAACCCATAAGCTCAATTGAAAGCTTTGGTGCCATAACCAACAGCAAAGGGAAGCTTGCAACTTTCTTCCGGCCTTGTGATAGGAATAAGATGGGTCCATTGGAAGGTAGTGATAGCCTTCTCTACCCCAGATGCAGTTGAGGACCGAGCTTTGATGCAGATTGACAACCCGGCGTTTCCTTCCGCAAACAGTCAGCAAGACTTTGGATTCGGTCAAACTCTTGCCTTGTACTTCCTTTGTTGTTGTTTATGTGTGCTTAGGACTTCATTTTAGATGTTAATGTGCTATTTAGAGTAAACATTGTTAGGTTTATGTCTATGTAAATCTTGCCTTGTTTTGTTGCTATAGTAGCTTGAGTTGCGCCTTTTTATCCATCCATCTTCCGTTTGTTCATGCCTCACTAGCAATTGCTAGTGGCGTGCGTAGCGAAGTGGTTCTTACGACCCTCAAATTCTGGTTCTTACACTTGCCTACTCGCCCATTCGCCTCGCGATTCAGTGCATAGCGGCCCGACTAGTCTTCCATCCTTCCTTGCGAAGCATTGCATAGCGGCGTTGCATAGGAGTTGTTGTTAGTATTTTAATTTACTTTTTCGCAATTACCAAAACCCCCCTTAGTTAAAAGATGAATTAAGGACTTCAATCTCAAGTCCTCCTCGAAATTAACTCCACCTTACTGTGTTCCTTGAGAGATCGATACTTGGGGAAATTGGCCTATTTTATATTACTTGTGTGATCAGTACACTTTCCATGATATTCGCATCAAGTTTTTGGCATCGTTGTAGGGGAACACAGTCGTGTGAGTTTTTTGGAGAGGGAGATAGTAGATTAAAGCCCTTTTCCATTTGTTCATAACATTTTCTTATTTGCTTTAGTGTTAGAATTTTTATTTGTGCTTATTCCTTTTTGGCCCTTCTTTAATTTTCTATTTAGATTGCAGATCCATGCTAATTTTTATTAGTGTTGTGTAGTATTTTTCCTGCGATTATTTATATTCGCGATGTATTTTATTACTGAGTGTCGTCTTCTTGACACTTTGCGAAGACGCATCGATGCCATAGCTGCTATGAATGCAGAGAATTGTATTCGGTGTTTGTTTTGTCAAGGTGTATGCCACATGGTGAAGGACTGCCCTCCCTTGTGCGAGCCTTCTTCCTCTGTGGGTGTGCCTGCAGCAACCTCCCATTTGCGGAAGACTGTTGTAGACAGACCTACTAGGGTATTGCCTGAACCATACACTGATATGGCGAACCTTTATCGTTCTTTTTCCATTGTGAATACCGAGGAATCTCTCTCCGCATATAGATATTTCATGTGTCCCTCAATCCCTTTTTACGAGCTTAATCTTGAGTGATGACGATCACTCTGGGGTAAGCTTGCAAGAATTGGATCTTGAACTCATGGATGCACCTGAATGGGACGATGAGATTATTCCGGTCGTCGACACGGTGGCATCTGCGAATGATTTTGCAATGGGGACTGCTCATTCAATGCCTTATTTTGAGAGCAGCCTTGCCCCTACGCAGTTTTTTTCGGAGTATGCTACACCATTTTTGTGTGAATCGGCTGATGATGCAATATTTTTCGAAGATTTGGAGCCAGAGGTTGCGCCGAAGTGGGATGATGATTCCTTTATCTTTGATGGAGAAGGTGGATCTTCAGATCAGTTTTACGCACCCCGGTGGGATGAGGAATATTTCCTTTTTGATGTGGAGGTCTGCACCTCTCCATTGGACGAGGTCATTCCTTTTACCATTATGGACCTCGAGTTGACGGATTCTCCTAGATACGACTCATATGATACCGACGATGAGCTATTCTTGGATCTCGTTGGGAGTGAGACCGGGACCACTCCCCCTTTTTTATTATTTAAGTTTTTCTTATCTTTTATTACTGGGTCCCCCTTCTCTATATGAGCCTGTGTAGGTATAGTCTCCTCGGGTGTGCTAGGATGATGATGAGCATGATGTTCATGCCATTGCCATCGGTTCTTACAAACCTTAGGAGGATTTCACCTTGCTAGGAAAGGATTTGTTTTGTGGTGAGGTGAGCGAGGACCAGTGCTCCTCCTCATCTTACTTCCTATTTCTTCTGCCTGCGAGGAGCATGTATGATTATTTGGGCAGAGGTGTAACTGTTCTATCACCGTATCGGTACATGTTACCGCAACAGATATAACTCCAGTTATCTGTGCATTTCTTATTTCATAGGCCAATTAGTTAGGACTTTTCGGATTTCGAATAAGTCATGCTGGGATGATAGTAACCCAAGTATTTATCTAGGAGTAGAATTAGCTAGTTAATATTTACTGTTTTACAATTAGCCTTACACGTGTTTGTTGGAATTTTTTGATATTTCAAAGCTTGCTTGTGAGTGTTTTGTGTGTGTGTGCCTAATTTTGGTAGTAGCTTTGTCGCTCAGGATAGTCTTTGTTCCATTTATTTTTATTGATGTTGTCACTGGATGAGGTTTCCTGGAGAAAAATGCTGCGAACTGGTCAGTTTTTGCAGAACACATGGTTAGGGAAACCATGCCCGGCAAAAATGTATGACCGTGCGTTTTTCTTTTCTTAAAAACGCAGATCGAGCATTTTGACGCACGCTGGCCCTAATTCTGTGCATCTGCCCGAGCGCTGTTTCGCCCCCTTCAACGCCGGTGGAATTTCTTCCTCTTCCCTCAAATCTTTCCCCCCATTTTTCCTCTCTTTATCTTTCACTTTCTTTTCTCCAAATCACCATGAGTCCCTTCAAGAAGGTTGTTAGCCTATTGTGCGGCAAGGGAGGTGCTTCCTCCTCTACCCGGAATGTGGTTCCGGATGAGCCGGAAGATGCTCCAGATGCTCCGGTTGATTCTGAAGAGCTAGAGAGGATGCTCCGTTTCGGGCGATCGGAGATGATAACCAGGTTTGATCGCCTTGTCCAAAAACAGTTTTTGGATTTTCGCTTTGTTTCGGATGAAGAACTCGCGGTCGTTGGCCTAAAGGTGGAAGTGGATCGTCTACTCAATGTGGGTTCATGGCGATATCTTTTCTCCATTGTGGAGATGGGATTCCATGATCTCACTCTTGAGTATCTTTCCACCTTCCGCATTTTAAGGCTATGTGATGCAGTTGTTGATGTGTCCACTTCTGTGTCATTTCGGATGAACTCCCATGCCTACACCTTTGGTGTTGGTATGCTTGCCGTTCATGCTGGGATATACACCACTTAGGAGCTCATGGAGTCTGATGTTTTGTATCAACCCCATGAGTTCCCCACTGGTGTATCTCTTCGCGCATTCTGGCAGGAGATCATCGGCTTGACATAACAGTATGAAGCGTTTGCGGCCAAATCATCCCAGATCATCTCTCCTGCCCTCCGCTACGTTCATCACTTGATTGGACAAATTATCAATGCCCGCGCAATGAGCCAGAATGTAGAAGGATTGTAGGATCTGCTTTACCTCTACAGCATGCAACATAATATTCCTCTCCACCAGAGCCATATTCTGGCTGACTACTTCCTCCTTCAGGCCACGTACTTACCCTTAAAAGCCATCAGTGGTTCGTATTTCATTACTTGAATTTCCAAGGGAATGGGCGTATTCGATAGCTTACAGCTATGACCCCCGTTTCCCGCGGTGATTTCATTTCTACGACAATGATGAACGCCTTCATATTAGTGTGCCGTGTCTCTTTTGGCGATACGTGGTGTTACGTTGTTCGTACTGTTGATCGAGCGCTGTCTGCTGAGGATCTTTCTTCTACTGTGGGTTCTTCTTCGGAATCCCGTGGGCCCGACGATTATGCTCCCGATGATTCTGTGTCTTTGGACCGTGCTTCTTCTTTTGCTCATGCCCCGCCTAATAGTAGATTCACGGAGGACTATCCCGACTACTATGTGCGGAATTTGCAGATGGAAGAGCTGATCCGCCAACAGTACAGCATGACCGAGCAGATTGTTGATTTTTTGGGGGTGCCTCAAGCTCTTCCTGCTCGGACTTCTGCCTCGCGTGCCTGTACTCCGCCTCCGCCTCCTTTTTTTGATCCTCCTGAGTGACTATGTTTTTTCTCCCCGTATGGGGTTGTTGTTTTGTTGCATTTGGATATTTTTTTAACTATCATGTACATTACTTTATTCTGATGGGGCTTCGCCCCAGAGTGGCTATATTTGTTTTGTTTGCATTTTCTGTCTTTTTTGTGTTATTGTGTTTAGATTCATTTGCTATATGTGATGTGATATTTTGCTTGTTACTGACTCGCAGGAGTGCTTAGTTTATATTTGTTTTGTATTGGTTTATATTTCTTTTTGCTTGAGTAATTTTTACAGGTGGCCTTTTCTTGGTGCGGCTGAGTAAGCTTAAACTTTTTGTAGGAATGGATGTGTGCTTTAACGCCAATCTTCTGGTATGCTCTTTTGCTGAGCATCGGGTAACCTCTTCCACGAATTTTACTTCATTGCTTTTATTGTATATCTTGTGTTAGTTTGTTCAGTTAAAGTCTGTTGCGGGAGAGTCGCATGTTACATGTGCACATGCATTACATTCACTTGAATACCACTAGTATATTTTCATTTTTTGTTTTTATCATGACTATATTGTACACATACACCGCACGGGCGCACACTTAAGCACGGGCTCGACCAAAGTTTAATTTATTTCTTTGGTACGAACTCAAAGATAGGGTGCTGGCTTAGGATTTTATGATGGAGTCGTTCGAAACTCGTGCAGTGCTCTTAATCAAGTACTCATGGGGTGTAGAAATAGTATAGATTCAATTTTTCTTTATGCTCAAAGTTTTTACTTTTTTGCATCCGTAAAGTTTGTTTGCACTACTCAAAATTCCGGAATCGGGAGTGATTGAACGGTCGCGTAGGAATGTGTGTAGCCACCACTAGCCTCGTATAGCTCGAGTCGGGAGAAAGGATCATCTTTCTCGGTGACTAAGAACTTTCCCTAAGCTACTCTCAAAGCATTGGCGTATGGTTAGTCAAGCATGAGTGTGATGTAGGCCGACATTTGTTTAGTTTAAGCCTTGTACTATTCCCGCCGTCTATCCGTTTCTAACCCCGTTGAGTCTATCCCTTCCTTTGTCAACCCTACGCGTCGCTACCAAAGCTTTATAGCCTCACCTTCTCGCAGATCCGAATGTGGTCTCTCGGTTAGTTTGTTTTATTATCACTTGTATCCATTCTGTGTGGCAGTCATGTGGTGTTAGGCAGCTTATAGTGTTGCCGTGTTTTTATATTTAGTTGCGGCTATTTGATTTTTTAAAAAAAAATTAATGAAACGAAATTTCTCAGTTGGAATAAAAAGAATATATATGTGGTTGTTAAGTTGTTAATTGTTTTTTGGTTTTGTGATCATGGTGGGCGTGCACGCATCATAAAAAAATTCAAGTCTGGTCGTGTGTTGCACGTGTTTGCTGTTGTTTCTAGCTGTGATTGTTTTCGGGCGTTTCAATTTGGATGTGCGTGTCCGTCTTGTTTACCATTTGTATACCCCGCCTTCACCTAAGCCCCCTTCTATCCTATAAGTCCTACTGATTTGCGTTTGAGTCTGACTAGCATCGTGGATATGGTGTGAACGGGCAAGCATATGGTATTCGACATTGGTGGATTCCTTTAGAGGTGATCTTGAGCCCCGGTCTTTGGCAATTCTCAACTGAGTGGCCTGGCTACTTTCCTCCTAGTTATGACTGATCTATTCACCATTATTCTATTTTTTAGCAGTTGCAATATGTATTTACTCCTGTCTAAATTTATAAGCTCAGTAGCATATGTAAGAATTTTATCTATTATATTTTTTATGCCGATGAATATTTGATTTCTCGCTTTACTTTAGTTTGAAATTTCTAAGCCGGCTAACTATTTTTGGGTTCACGGAGAGATGATTTTCTCGGGAAGAGCAAATGTTTAAGTCTAGTGGTGTGATGTGTCTGATATTTATAGTGTTTTTCGGACTCACCTAGGCTAGTTTTAACGCCCTTGTAATCCACTTTTAGTGTATTCTCGTTGATATCTCATTTATCCTGCTTTTCTTGCTAAGTGCACTATCTTGGCCCGAGGGTCTGCAATTGCGCATTCTACTGTCGGTGGTATGCATATGGTGCCCCTCGTTTTCTTTCTGCTTTGTTTTGATTGCATTTTTGGTGTTGGGAGCTTGTGCTCCAGCCTGTTATGATTGTTGTGCTGGCAGCCGGGATGCCCCGAAGTCCATTTCTAGTTTTTGTGTAAAACACACGGTTGCACAAATTTCTTCTCGCACGGTTTCTGTGCAACCGTGCGTTTCACACACCTTTCCTTGGACATCTTTTTCTACCCGTGCGATTTATTCCCGCACGGTTTCAGCAAAACCGTGCGAGAAGGAAACGCACGGCCTACACCTCTTTCCTAGCTTTCCAGCGTTCTGTGGTTAATCAAGCATTTTCCTTCACGCATAGGAGCTTTCGCCCGTATGCGAGTAAAATGCACGGTTCCACTATTTTTGTATGCTTTTCTACGCTTTGTCGATACCCGTGCGATTTCCTTCAGTCACGGGAGGAATTGCCATTGCGTGAGTAAAACGTACGGGTCAACGCTTCATCTTCTCAGTCTATTTTGCGCGCGAATATCACATGGTTCACGCACGGTCGTGCACCAGACAGTGCGTGACCATTTTTCTAATCTTTTTCAATTTTAAGCGTATATTTCTGCCATTGAAGAACAGCTCGTTTCCAGCCAACTCCTCCGTAGTTTTAGGCTGAAACTCCGTCGTTTCGCTGCCATTCTTCATTTTCCACCATAGAGAGGAGCTCCAGCCATACTATTGAAGCTTACTTCTTGTGGGCACTTTCTCTAGGCCATCTCCTTCAACCCATAAGCTCTATTGAAAGCTTTGGTGTCATAGCCAACCAGCAAAGGGAAGCTTGCAACTTTCTTCTGGCATTGTAACACGAAGAAGACAGGTCCGTTGGAAGGTACTGACAGCCTTATCTACCCGGGACGCAGTGGAGGACCGATCTTGGATGCGGATTGACAACCCGACATTTCCTTCAACAAACCCTCTGCAAGACATCGGATTCGGTCGAACTCTTACCTTGTACTTCCTTTGTTGTTGTTTATGTGTGCTTAGGACTTCATTTTAGATGTTGATGTGCTCTTTAGTGTAAATTTTGTTAGGTTTATGTCTATATAAATCTTGTCTTGTTTTGGTGCTTTAGTAGCTTGAGTTGCGCCTTTATATCCATCCCCAATCCGTTTGTTCTTGCCACACTAGCAATTACAAGTGGCATGCGTAGCGAAGAGGTGCTTACGACCCTCAAATTCTGGTTCTTATGCTTTACTACTCACCCATCCGCCTTTCGATTCGGTACATAGCGGCCCGACTAGTCTTCCATCTCGCCTGGCGAAGTATCACATAGCGGCGTTGCATAGGAGTAGTTGTTAGTATTTTAATTTCCTTTTCGCAATTATCAAACCCCCCCCCTTAGTTAAAAGTCGACTTAAGGACTTCAATGTCAAGTCCTCCTCGAAATTAACTCCACCTTACTGTGTTCCTTGAGAGATCGATACTTGGGGAAATTCGCCCATTTTATATTACTTGTGCGACCGGTATACTTGCTGCCACATTTGTATCAGGAAGCCTATGCCACTCTCAGGAATTTTGACCTCCTAGGACTCCGCAATAAAATGGAGTGGTAAAGAGGAGGAATAGAACAATAATTTAAGCTTATAGAACTGTACTAAGTGACTCCTCAATAATTTTGGGCTGAGGTTGTCCACACAATCTGCCATATTAAAAATAGGGCTTTGATAAACAAGACTCATAATAAGACCCCTTATAAGCTTGTGAAAGGAAGAAAACCAATACTGGCCTACTTTAAAATCTTTAGAAGTAAGTACTATAGACTAAACATTGTGAAGCATTTTCTAACTAAGTTTACTGAGAAAGAATATGAGGGGATTTTTGTTGGGTAGAGTTATTATAGTAGAGCTTACAAAATATTCAACAAAAGGACCAGAATAGTAGAAGAATTAGTTCATATTGTATTTGATGAGGCGAGACTGATCTATAAAGTTTGGTCTAGCACTTCTACTATTGAAGGTATTCAACAAATTTTGGAAAAGGCATCCATCAATGAATAAAGGGAGGAGGTTTAACTAACCTCACCTAATGAACTTATCAAATATGGAGGAAGTTCCCATGAAGATGAAACAGAAGCCACTGAAAGGACAAAGCTAACTGCAGTCCAACTAGGACCTGAAGAACACCAGCATACAAACTGGTTACAAACAGCTACAAGGCATCTAAGGGACCATCCTCAAACTCAAATCATTGGTGATCTAGCTCTTGTAGTATACAATAGAAGAAGGAATTTAAAAAAAGTACCTCATTCGAGCTTTCTCTCTCAGGTAGAGCCAAAGAAGTTTGAGGAGGCCAACTCAGATCTTTCCTGGATAATGACTATACAAGAGAAGCTAGAACAATTCAAGAGATGCAAGGTATAGAAGCTAGTCCCCGGGCCTCTCAACAACAATATGATTGGGACAAAGATGCTATTCAGGAACAAGTTGGATGAGTAAGGAGTAATCATCAAGAACAAAGCACGACTAGTTGCAAAAGGGTACAAACAAGAAGAAGGAATAGATTTTCATAAGAACTTTGCACTAGTGGCATTATTGGAAGCCATAAGGTTATTTCAAACATATACATCTCACAAATGTTTCAAAGTTTATCAAATGAATGTAAAGTCTTCCTTCCTCAATTATGATCTAAAAGTGGAATTATATGTAGAATAACCTCTAGATTTTGTAAATTCCTCTCATCTAACTCATGTTTAATTTTTGAGAAAGGCTTTATATGGACTCAAACATACACCTAGAGCTTGGTATAAGACCTTATTTAACTTCCTCATTGAAAATAAATTTTCAAGGGGGAAGATAAACAATACTTTATTCCTAATGGATAATAAAGGTAAGATTTTACTAGTGCAAATCTATATAGATGACATCATCTTTGTGTCTATTAATGATAACCTTTTCCAAAAGTTTGCAAAACTTATGCTAGGGTTGTTTGAAATGTGCAGTATGGGAGAGCTAAAATACTTCTTAGGGCTCCATGTGAAGCAATCTGAAGATGAAAATTACATCTCACGGACCAAGTTCATAAAAGAGCTTATAAATAAGTTTAGAATGGAGAGTGCAACCTCTATGAGGTCTCCAATGGGCTCTATTGTATTTATATACAAGTGTTGTGTATTGTATCCACAATAACCTAGATTTGTATTCAGTCACCCTTAAACTAAGATGAATTAAGTTGTATTTGATACCCTGTTTGAGTTATGTGTTTGCAGGATATACTTGCCAAGTGTAGACCAATGTCAGCTACAATGAGTCACCAAACAAAGGACCAAATAATGTAATCCCTCATTATATGATCCATGGTGTTGACTCATGTGTAGCCTCTCAATTGGTACACACTTCATTTTCAAAGCACTAAACTTATAGGAGAAAGACCAGTTGCTGAATTCCCTGAAGAAAGAAAATTTTCAGAAAGCAAAATTTTTCTAAGTGTATTACTCGAGAAGTAACATAAGTACTCGAGTAGATTCTTAGGCAGTAATCGAGTAAGCTAACTCTAGCACTCGAGTAACTGAAGTAGTTCTCAAGAAGTTTTATTGTTAGTTCTCGGGAAGCTAAGTAGTACTCGAGTATATCTTCTCTTATTCTCGAGTTTTCAGATAAATCTAGCTCATAATTTTTCTAAGTATAGTACTCGAGTAGCTAAGGTGATTACTCGAGAAGGCCAAGATTTTTCACTCAAGTAACAAAAGTCTAGTACTCAAGTAGTATATCTTATTCTCGAGAAGTTTAGCTAGTACTCGAGAAGTCAGTTTCTATTTCTCGAGTAACAGAAGTTACTTCCCGAGTAGCCAGAAATAATTTCCAAGATTTTCTTTAAGAATTGTTCTCGAGAACTTTGCATTCCTTTCTCTAGAAGCTAAATTGATTACTCGAGTAGTCTTTAGTCCACTCGAGAAATGCAGGGCATTTTCTAAATTTCTTAAGTCCCGACAGACGTAATTTCAGAAATGATTTTCAACCTAATCTCTTTTATTATTGGTCCACGTGTACTGTCTTTATGATTATGAACGTTAGGCTTGTCCTATAAAATTTCTAATTAAAACGACAGGCCTTAACAAGGAGAATACTTGAGAAAATCAAGTTTTTGAATCGTTCTTATATTCTAAATCAGGAAGCCGCCGCCGCTCTTCATCGACGATCTCGCCACAACTTCTTCTCTGATTCCTGTGATTCAGAGCAAGTAGAGATCAACAAATCAAGACGTTCTTATTCTTACAGATTCATTTCTTGATCGTGTTGATCCATGTTTTCAGATACAGAATATTTTTCGCTTGTCTTCTTCGATCCATTTCTGAGAAAGCATCAAAGTTAAAGGAAGAAGAAAGGCTGAAGATTCAGATCTATTATGTTTGTATAATTTTTAAATACAACATCTTTATTCTTTTAGGAGTTTGATATTCGAGTTGTAGGTGTTTCTTCTCTGAGAAATTATTGTAGGCAGATTTTCTTCTGAGTGTAGATCCGTTTTGTATAACGAGTTACAGGGGCGTTGCTCCGAGTTGTAGGATTGGTTTTCAATCTGAGGTAATAATGAAGTAGCTGATTCTAGCATGTTGCTAGATCAGTGAGGAGGAGAGTGGACATACCCAAGATTGGGGAACCACTATAGATCTGGTGTTCTCTGTGATTTGCTTGCTAATTTTCTGCGTATCGTCTATTAAATATTTTATTCTGTAAAAAGTCGCAGACCTCACCTATTCACCCCCCTCTAGGTGATTTAGGTGGACAACTAAAATCATAAATTGGTATCAGAGGTAGGTTGTTCATCAAAAAGGTTAACACCTTGAACATATCTCCTCCTAGTAGTCTTTAAGGGATTCAAGCATGGACAGAGCCAAGGATTTTGCCAAGCTTCCTTTATGCAGAAAGAAAAATTTTGCTGTGGAAAGAGAGAATAAAGTTCTTCATGGAAGCTGTAGATCCCAGGAGCTTTATGATTGTGGAAGAATGTCCCCATGTCCCAATTATAGCCTCCACCATTGATCCAACTAAGCATGTTCCAATGGAGCTTATGGATCTTCATAAAGATGAGATTGCACTTGTCTCCTTAGAAAAGAAAGCCAAAAATATCATTGCAAGTGCAGTCGATGATTCTATGCTTCAAAATTTGATTCACGACCAATCTGCCAAGGAAATGTGGCAGTCTCTTATCGTCTTGATAGAAGCAACTGAAGAGGTTAGGGATTACAGAAGATCCCTTCTAAATTAGAAATATTAAGCATTCCGACAAGGTCCCAAGGACTCTATTGTAGATACCTTTGAAAGTTTCTTCAAGATTGTCAACGGCCTAAGAGTCTATGGCCGGGTCTTCACCAATAGAGAATTGAATGATAAGTTCCTGAGATCCCTGACTAAGGAATGGGATAACAATGTTTTTGCTATCCAGGAGTTTGGAAATCTACCAGAGACTGACCCGCAAAATCTCTTCGGAATGATTATGTCATATGAGATACAAATAAATTCAAGAAAAGTTGAAGAATAGAAGAATAGGACTTCATCCAAGGAGAAGTCTATCGCTCTAAAGGCAGACACATCAAGGGAATCAAAAGCTGCTTCTCTTGCCCCGACACAGTAGGAAAGTGAAGAAGAATCTTCGTAGCCAAGTACCTCAGGCTCAGAATTATCTAAAGGAGTGTTTTCTCTTCTCTCAAGGCAGTTCAAGAAGTTCTTGAAGAAGAAGAAATATTGGAAATGCAAGGATGCCTCATTCAGAAGATCACGTCATGATGGATATCGTTTTAAGAAAGGCTCAAGTAAGTAAGACAGGTATCATTCTAAACTGAACAAACATATTTCTTCTAGCATAGTTTGTTATTATAGAAATAATCTAGGACACGTTATAGCTGATTGCCAACATAAGAAGAAGGAGGGCGGAAGAATAGAGGAAAAGAAAACTTCTTACATTAAGAAGAAGACTAAAAGAAGCCTAGTAGCCAAGAAGGGCAAGATACTCAGTGATACAGACTCATCTGAGTCTAGTGATGAGGAGGAAGCCTACTTTGGGCTCATGGCACTCACAGATGAAAAAGAAGAGCTCCAGTTCACTGGGAAAGTAAAATCTCATACCCCTCTCTCTGAATCAGATGTCTTTTAACATGATAATGAGGATTGATCGCCTTATGATGAATCTAAACTCATGATTCAAAACAAAGAGTTGATCAAGGCTTACGAAAAATGTCAAAGAGTCGCAAGAGCTCAAGCCAAGGAGAATAAATCTCTTAAGGCTCAAAAGAGCACTTTGAGGGAAGAAATCGGAAAGATGGACTCACTCAAAGAAGAAGCCCATTTAGATATCGATGAATTCAAAAAGGCTCTTGACCATATAAACCTGAAAGAGCAAATTATCAAGGAGTTCGATTAGTAATCATACCATAGCCTCTGGTATTCCCTCTATCAGAACCTCCAAAGATAACCTTTGGCCCGTTCATGACTACAGAATAATTCCGTAGTAAACTTCTAGTTCCGGTCATATGCCGAGAGCATCCACTGTCCAAATACCAGATAGGATTTTTGGCGGCATTTGGACATTCCTGCAAAAGTAGAATCAATTTGCCTTAGGAACCCAAACTTGTTTGGGTTCTTGGTCTCTAGTGTGCATAATCCACCTACATGTGTTAACATTGTGAGCGGTCTTTCTCATATTATTAACTAGAGGAGCTACATAATATCTGGGATTAAACCAGCAATCTATAGCAAAGTGACCAACTTTGCCACAACACCAACAACCAAACCTATTCTGTCTTTGACTAAAGTTCTCCTGCTTGACTTTTTGAGGATGTGGTCAAGCAGGGGAAATAGAATTGGAGGTAAAAGCTTTGTGGTGATGACAGTCACATGACTTCTTATCCTTAAGAGGCTTTTCCACAATGGGTTTAACTTTTGGGTCTTTCTTGATGTTATGGCCATGACTATAAGGGCCGTAGATCTGAAGAGTGATCTCCTTATAAGGTGCTTTGAAGACACTCTCACCAAAGTTTCGGGGACGAGTCCATCCTTGGTATCGAGACCTGGACTCTACATAAGTAGGCCTAACAAAGTGACCGTAGTATGAATCAAGATCAAACATATTTGTTAGAAAGATAACCTTCCTAAACGAAGTTTTGTTTTGAGGAGCTTTCACCTTATCCTTTGCTAGAGATTTATTGGCATCCTTATTTCTCCTTTGGGATTTATTTATCTTGGAAGATTTACTAAGAGCAGCCACATGGCCAAAGCAAGCTCCTTTAGCCTGAGCTGAGAACTCAGCAATAAGTGGATGGACTGTCATGGGCTTGGAGAAACTTTCAACAAGTTTCTTTTCAGCGACAAGTTATTTTTCCAACTCCTTGATGATTTGCTCTTTCATGTTTAGGTGCTCGAGAGCCTTTTTGTATACGTCGATTGCTAAATAGGCTTCCTCTTTGAGTGAGTACATCATTGCGACTTCCTCCCTCAGAGTGCACTCCTCAGCCTTAAGAGATTTAATCTCCTTGGCTTGAGTTCTTACGACTATTAGACATTTATCGCAAGCCTTGATCAACTCTTTGTACTGAATCATGAGTTCAGATTCATCATCAGATGAATAGTCCTCATGATCATGGCCGGAAGCATCAGATTCTGAGAGAGGAGTGTGAGAGTTTACCATCCTAGTGAACGGGGGTTCTTCTTCTTCATATGTGTGTGTTGAGAGCCCAAAGTAGGTTTCCTCGTCATCACTAGACTCAGATGAGTCTGTGTCACTAAGGGTCTTTCCCTTCTTGTCTACCAGGCTTCTTTCAGCCTTCTTCTTAGTATAAGAATTTTTCTTCTCATCTCTTCTTCCACCCTCCTTCTTCTTGTGAGGGCAGTCAGCTATGACGTGTCTTGGCTTATTGCAGCAATAACAAATAATGTTATTAGAAATATGTTTGTTCTGTTTAGAGTGGTACCTGTCTTGGCTGCTTGAGCCTTTCCTTTGGTGATCACCATCATGACGTGATCTTCTGAATGAGGCATCCTTGCCTTTCCACTATTTCTTCTTATTCAAGAATTTCTTGAACTGCCTTGAAAGAAGAGAATACTCTCCTTCAGATAATTCTGACCCTAAGGTACTTGGCTCTGAAGTTTCTTCTTCACTCCCTTCCTATGCGAGGGAAGGAGATGTAGCTTTTGAGTTCCCTTAGATGTCCGTCTTTAGAGAGATAGACTTTTCCTTAGATGAAGACCAACTCTTATCTTCTTTATCTTTTCTTGAGTTGATTTGTAGCTCATATGACAGAAGCTTGTTGAAGAGATTTTGATGGTTAGTCTCTGCTAGCTTACAAAATTCCCTGATTGCAAAGACTTTGTTATCCCATTCATTATTCAGGGATCTCAAGAATTTATCATTCAGTTCTCCATTGGTGAAGACCCGACCATATACTCTTAGGTCGTTGACAATCTTGAAGAAACTTTCAAAGGTATCAGCAATAGCGTCCTTGGGACCTTGTCAGAATGCTTCATATTTCTTGTTTAGTAGAGACCTTCTGTCATCCCTTACCTCTTTGGTACCTTCCATCAGGATGAAGAGTGTCTGCCACATTTCCTTGGCAGATAGGCAATGAATCAAATTCTACAACATCGAACCATCGACTACACTTGCGATGATATTCTTGGCTTTCTTGTCTAAAGAGACAAGTGCAATCTCACCTTTATCAAGATCCATAAGCTTCTTTGGAACTTGCTTTGTAGGGTCATTGGTGGAGGTGGTCATAGGAACATAAGGTCCTTCTTCCATTATCATAAAAATTCTGGGATACACAACTTCTATGAAGAACTTAATTTTTCTTTCCACATAGCAAAATTAGTATTTGTCCACACGGGAAGCTTAGCAAAATCCTTGGCTCTGTCCATGCTTGTATCCTCTAAAGATAATTAGGAGCACATCTATTCAAGGTGATAACCTTTTTGATGAACAACGCCCCTCTGAAACCAATTGATGTTTTTAGTTGTCTAGCTAAATCACCTAGAGGGGGGTGAATAGGTGAGGTCTACGTCTTTTTGCGGAATAAAAACTTGAAAGAACGGAGCACAAAAAATAAATAAACAAGCCATAGAAGACAAAAGATTTATAGTGGTTCCTCAACCTTGGGTGTAATGACCCGAAACTCAAAAGGGTGACGTGCGGCATTTTGAGCCAAATCTGGGTTTTGCTAGAGATGACACAGCCTAGGACACGGGCGTGTCCCAGAGCGTGTCGTGCTCGGGTTCGGCGTTGGACGCATGGTCGATGATTTTGGAGTCAATGATTGTTGACGGGGGTGAAAACTGCCTGGAACATGGGCGTGTCCCAGGGCGTGTCAGTTACTCAGAGCCTTACACTCAATGATCGTTTAGTGAGGGGCACATGGCCTGAGCCCAGCATGTTCGGGTCCGACATAGGGGTGTGCAATTTGACACGGGCATGTAGAATGCCTATGTCCTCCTCAGGTCATGCGACATTTTATGCTAAGGAAGTTACAAGCCCTGGGAGATGGGCGTGTCCCAGGGCGTGTCTAGCACACGGCATGTGACATGGGCATGTCATATGGTCGTGTTGTGCTCGGGTTATTTTGGACCTGTGTTATTGGGGGAACAGGCCCAGCGACACGGGCATGTACTAGCTGACACGGGCGTGTCAAGCCTAACACCGGTATGTCAGGTGCTCGTGTTCTTTTCGGGATGCGTCGGTTTCGATGGCGAATGGGTGACACAACCCTGAACACGGTCGTGTTGCAACCCGTGTTCGGCCCAGGATTTCTAATTTTGGGCTGAATCGTGGCCGTCTGTTTCATTAGTTTTGGATCCAACGGCTGGGGGCGGTTCCATAGGTGATATACTCGGGAATGGGGCTTGAAAACCCTCATTCTACTTGAGCATTATCTTTCTCAAAAGATAGAAAGAAGGGAGAGTAAGGAGGAATAAGGAGAGCTAGATCCGGTCACCGGCGGAGCTTCGGAGCTCAAAATCGCGAGCCGACTTCGGATCAGCGGAGGCAAGAAGATTGTTGTGCTTTCCATCTGCGTAGATTTCCATGGCACCATGGAAAACGCTAGGGTAATGATTCTCATCCTAGGACATGTGAAGTCCTCTTTTCCTTTGCATAGGAAACCCTCTCACGTGAGTGTGCGATGAGTTGAGGCATTCCTTGTGGTAGATATGTAAAGTCCCCCTTGTATAGTGTCCGTATACGAGAACGGACATAAGCATGATGTGCGAAGCCTATCCGGACAAGTTGGTCTGGATCGGTGATGTTGCATTGCATAATAACTGGAGAAGACTCCGTGTGAATGGTTGTTTTTCGGGTTTTCTATGAGGTAGATTGCAACAAGGAGCCTTGGGGACTAACTCCAAGGTGCACCCGAAAAACTTGGCAAATGCGGGAGGTTGCCAACATGGTGGCCGGGGAGCCAACTTGAACATAACCGGGTTATGTGAATTATGTGATGGAAACGGGACTCGGGGAGTCTTGACCTGCTCATATGGCTTAAATTGACGTTGCGGTATAAGCACGGGTCAGGCGGAACCGTACCCGATCTATGCAGTTCGGTGGAACAGTTGGCATAGATGAGGGTCTTCAACGGTCTATGTCTTAAATTGACATGACCAATGCTAGGAAGACAAAATTCTCATAAGGTTGGTCGTCCAAGCGATGGTGGTGAGACGGGAATGTCTATGGCTTAAATTGACGTGACGTTGGCTGGTTCGCCGTGAATGTGCCCTGAGTGCACAGGGTGTATGGCCGTGCATGCCTGTACCTGTGATGAAGTGTGTTTGTACTATACCGCTTGATTATGCTAACAAAATGCAGGGAAGAGCATCGCCGCCCCGAGTTTGTGGCGGGGTTGTTATAATTTTGTCAGCATAGCTGACCGGTGCTTTTGTTTGCCACCATGCAATTGTTTGTTGCTTGCAGGTGCTGCGGAGCCGAGTGGTAAGTAGCGGGCTAAAGCCCAAGTTGCTGAGCCGGCCCTCGAAGGCCTAAATTTTAGTGTTTTTCTTGTTTACTCATGTATGACCAGCTTGCGTGCCGAGGTTTGTAAGATATTTTTATTGAGCAAACTATTGTAAGGCCATAAGGCCAATATTTGTGTATTATACATTCCTATGCGTTAATTGTAGTGGGCATTCATGCTTGGTTGGGTTCTTTTATCTGTACAACTTAATAATTTACTTCCGCTAGATTCTCTGTGTAGGACGTGGTGTTTGGTTGATTGGTTTAAATGAGTAACCCACCGATCTGTCTGTGGTATATGGCGTCGGGCCACGGCCGGACCTACTGTTATATGTTATACGACGGATAAGGTTGTTATAATTTGGTATCAGATTACCGGTTTTTGTCAAGCTTAAATGAATTTGTGGGCGAATTCACTTTAAGGGGTGGTGAGCACATGTGTGTGTGTCATCGTTATAACATGAAAAGAACCCATGAATGTCCACTTAGGAATGAAAATACACATGTTTGAGGAACCTGCGTGTTCTTATAATTGTTGTTTGCAATATGGTTTGGTCGCTTATCGGTGTTTTCCACAATTATAGGTGACCAGGAGTGGTGATGGACCGTCGGAACGGCCAGGTTCTGAGGCAAGCAGCGCAATAAATTATGCGTCTGCAACACCTCCTTCAGCTAAGACCATTAGATTGGTGGCGGAAGATGTATTTGCAATTATCAATGTGCAGCCTGCAAGTCAGGTGTAGTAGCCTGTTCCTACTGTGGAGCAAGTATCGCTCCAAGCGACAGAGCCTAGGAGGGTGGAACAGGTGATGATGCGTCTGCAATAACTTAAGCATGTTATGGGTTTCCATCCGTTAGTGTTCTCGGGAACGGGAACCCTGACTAAGGTAGAGGATTGGCTATCGAGAATCAATAGAGTGCTGACAGCAACGGAGATTGAAGAGTGGCAGAAGACCACGATTGCGACGTTCATGCTGGACGGGGACGCGAGGTTATGGTGTGAAGGGCTGGAGCTACACCACCTGAGGGGAAGGCAGTTGCCTGATGTCTCTATAAAGGAATTTTTGAGGTTGTTTTTGGCTCGATACCTCCCCTCAACTCAGAGGATCGCGTTGGAAAATTACTTTCAAAAGGTGGTGCAAGGAGACAACACCGTGGACGAGTATCTCCACAAGTTCACTCGTTTGGGATGATACGCAAGCGCTACCTTTGCCGATGAGGAGCGCAAGATGAACCGTTTCTATGAAGGGTTAAGAGATGATTTGAGCAGGGTTTCATGGCCTCTGTCAACTCGGCCCGGTCCTTGGAAAAGGACATGAAGAATGTTCAAGCAAAGAAGGAATCCGGTGGCAAGAAATCAGAGTTTAAAGTGCCGACTACTTCGAAGTCGGGATATCGCAATTCATATAAGAAGGCTTAGACGTCAGGTCTAGCCCCTTCTTAAGGTCCCTCGTGGGCAACTACCAACCAAACCCCGGGTGCTTGTTATACTTATTGAAAGACGGGGCACTTTGCCCGCGATTGTTAGAGCGGACGTCCGTAGTCCGAGAGAAAGCAAGGAGCCACTTATAAAGAGAATGGCAAGACGGTGGAGTCAATCGCATCCCACTATGCTATGACTCAAACGAGAGTCTATAACTTGGGCCAGCAGGAGTCCATCAAACAGGCTGATGTGGTGACAGGTACGATTAAATTAATAACAAGTTAGCTTTAAATACTGTTACCTAGTGCTTGTTAGCTTAATGCTGTTTGTATAGGCTTTGTTCTAATTGGCGATAGTCCAGCACGAACACTATTCGATACGGGAGCTTCACACTCCTTTTTATCCGAATGTTTTGCATCGTGCATCGGAGCCCCTTCTTCGATGGCGAAGGACAAATTGAATATGTTACTACCGAATGGGAGTTCGATGCGTGCGGACAGAGTATCCTTCGTAAAGGTTCATATTGGAAGCCAAGAGTTTGACTTGCTAGCGTCGTTGCTGCCGCTAGTAGATTTTGACATTATCTTCGGTATGGATTGGCTTTCGGAGCAGAAGGATTGTATCGATTGCAACCGTAAGGAGGTCAAGCTAGGTGTTGGTCAAGAGCCGACGTTTGCGGGATTGGAGGGGTCGAGCAAGACATTGATGTCTGCTCTTCAGGTGGTGAAGGCGGTTCGTGCTGGACAAGAGCTTTTCTTCACATTAGTGGAGGTTGTAAAGCCTAAGGCCACTTTGGATAGTATCCTAGTGGTATATGAGTACCCCGACATTTTCCCGGGATATCTTCCCGGATCCCCACCGCAGCGAGATATTGATTTCACCGTCAAGCTCGTGCCAAGTGCCAAACCTGTGTCACACTCTCCTTATAGGTTAGTGCCTAAGGAGATGGCGGAGTTGAAGGTTCAACTAGAGGAGTTGATGGAGCAAGGGTATGTGCGTCCAAGCTCGTTTCCTTTGAGCGCGCCGGTCATGTTTGTTAAGAAGAAGGACGGGAGTTTGCGACTGTGTATTGACTACAGGGATTTGAACAAGCTAACGGAGAAGAATAAATACCCGATCCCAAGGATTGATGATCTTTTCGATCAGTTAGTCGGATCATCGGTATATTCGAAGTTGGATCTGAAGTCTGGGTATTATCAGCTGAGGATATGGGAGTGTGATATCCTGAAGACCGCATTCAGCATAAGGTATGAGCATTTCGAGTTCACGATCATGTCGTTTGGACTGACGAATGCGCCATCGGTGTTTATGGATTTGATGAACAAGACATTCTAAGAGTACCTAGACCATTTTGTGATCGTCTATATTGACGACATATTGGTGTACTCGCAGTGCGAAGAAGATCACTTCAAGCATCTGCATCTAGTCTTGGAGACGTTGAGAAGGAATGATTTCTATGGAAAATTCTCCAAATGCAAGTTCTGGCTACCCTCATTAGCATTCCTTGGTCATATTGTCAGTTTGGAAGGTATAGCGGTGGATCCGACGAAGATTGTTGCGATACGGGAGTGGCCTGTGTTGTCTTCGGTAGCGGAGGGAGCATACCAGAAGACATGTGAAAACCTGAAGCAGACCGACCATACGAAGAATCAAAACCCCGCCAACATGAAGTTGTCAAGAATACCTGCAGGGGTGAGCTCCGCAAAAACAGAAGAAAAATACACAAAAAGAAATGTTAAAACTAAAATATACCTGAAAATAAAATGCAGAAAATAAGATAACTACTGGGGTTACTGTCATCCCAGCACGACTTATTTTACTAACATATAGTTCTAGTTAATGGGCCTATGAAATAAGAAATGAACATGCAACTGTCCTAATATCCGTGTCAGTAATGGGTACCGATACGGTGATAGAACAGTCACCCCTCTACCTGAGTAGTAATACCTGTAAACTGCAAGTAGAGGAAATAGAATGTAAGATGAGGAGGAGGCCTGGTCCTCACTCATCTAACCAAAAAATATATCCTTGCCTAGCAAGGTATCATCCACCACAAGTATGCAGGAAGCGATGGCAATGACATGCGCACAGGGCTCATCGTCATCCCACCGTATCTGTGGAGACTCATCCTGCACAGGCTCAGATAAAGAAGGGGGATCAAGTAATAAAAGATATGAATAACTAAAATAATCAGAAAATGGGAGAGTGACTCCGGCTTCACTCTCAGTGAGATTCGAATAGATCATAGTCATTATCACATGAGTCGTACCAGTGGGAATCCGAGAACTCGAGATCCACAATGGTAAGGGGAATGGACTCGTCCAATAAAGAGGTGCAAACCTCCGCATCGGACATGGAATATTCCTCATCCCACCGGTGTGTAAAAAAGTGCTCTGAAGATTCACATTCTCCAGCGGGGAGGGAGGAATCATCATCCCACTTCCGTGTAACCTCGGGCACTGATTCATCCATAAATACGGCATCATCAGCCAGCTCACAAGAAAATGGTGTAGCACAATCTGGCAAAAATTGCGGAGGGGCAAGGCTGCTCTATAAATCAAGCACAGAATGAGCATGCCCCAATGCAACATCATCCGCAAACGCCACCCCGTCGACAGTAATAATGCCTGCGGGAAAAGAATGAGCAACGTACGCTATGTAAGTGTGTGGTCTAGACAACACCTTGTTAGGCCCATCTATAGTAGTCTTCTATGAACGAGAGGGTTGCTGCAGGAATGCCTATAGAGGGAGAAGGCTCGCACAAGCGAGGGCAGTCCTTCACCATGTGGCCTACACCTTTGCATATCAAGCATCTCAACCAATGCTCGGCATTCTGAGCAGCCATGGCGTCGATGCATCGGCACAAAGTGTCAATAAATTGACACTCAGCAACAGAAGACATCGCGAATAAAAATAATTACCAAAAGAGCGCTACACAGCTAGAATAAAAAAAATAACACGGATCTGCTATCTAAATCAAAAATTAGAAAGGGGCAGAAAGAAAAAAGCAATAATAAAAATTCTAATAACTTAAGCAAATAAGAAAATTATATGCACAAATGGAAAAGGGGTTCAATCTATTATATCCCTCTCCAAAAACTCACACGACTGTGTTCCCCAGCAACGACGCTAAAAACTTGATGAGAATGTGACGACAAGTGTACCGGTCGCACAAGGAATATTAAATAGGTGAATTTCCCCAAGTATCGATCTCTCAAGGAACACAGTAAGGTGGAGTTAATTTCGAGGAGGACTTGAGATTGAAGTCCTTACATCGTCTTTTAAATAAGGGGGGTTTTGGTAATTGCATAAAAGGAAATTAAACAACTAAGAACTACTCCTATACAACGCCTCTATGCGATGCTTCGCCAGGGGGGATGGAAGACAAGTCGGGCCGCTATGCACTTAATTGCAGGGCAGATGGGCGAGTAGGCAAGCGTAAGAACCAGAATTTGAGGGTCGTAAGCACCTCTTCGCTACACACGCCACTAGCAATTGCTAGTGCGACAAGAAAAAACTGATTGTGGATGGACAAATAAGCGCACCTCAAGCAAATAACGAATACATACAATCACATAGACATGATTAAATATAAATGTTTTAAAAACTACAAACACTTCATCAAATACAAGCGTTCAACTAAACAATCAACAACAAGAGAGAAAAAGTGTGCGAAATCGACCGGATCCGATGTCTTTCCAAGGGTTCACGATAGGAATCGTCGGGAAGTAAATCCGCGTCCAAGCTCGATCCTCAGCTGCGTCTGGGGTAGAGTAGGTTGTCACTCACTCCCAATTGACTCGTCTTATTCGTGTCAAGAGCTGACGGAAGATGACACAACTTCTCATAGCTTGATGGGGAAAGCTAGGTTGATTCTTCTCTTGAAGCTCGAGGATGAAGGAGGAGGCCAAGAGGAAGCTCCGGCTTGGATTTGGCGTTGAATGCTTGCACGGATCTCCTCTCCTTGGTGGAACTGCGAAGTTTTGCCTTAAAATCGCTGGAGAGCTGGAAGGAAACGAAGGTCCCCATAATGGTGAAAATTTGCGCTTTAAATAAAAAAAGACTAGAAAAATGGTCACGCACGGTCTTGCGCACAACCGTGCGCTCACCGTGCGTTATTATCATACAGATCTTGATGGCGAAAGGAGATGCGTTCACCCGTGTTTTTTTCTCGTGCACGGGCGATTCCGCCCATGCATGAAGGAAATTGCACGGGTAAACACAGAATGTAGGAAAATAAGGGAAATAGGGGAACCGTGTGTTTTACTCGCGCATGGGAGATTCCGCCCATGCATGAAGGAAACGCACGATTTACCCCAGAATGATGGAATAAAGAGAAAATGTGCAGACCGTGTGATTCCTTCTCGCACGGTTTGGCCTAAACCATGCGGGACCAAAACGTACGGGTAGAAACAAAAGTCCCCAGAAGTGCTCTATAAAACACACGATTGCACAGAAACCGTGCGCGAAGAAATGTGCACGACCATGCGTTTTACACTGAACTAGAAAATGAATCTGGGACGTCCCGTCTACCTGCACAGCAATAAAACCAGGACAGAGTACAAGCTCCCAGCAACAACACACAACATAAAATAAATAAAAGAACCATGGGGAGCACCATGTTCTTACCCCCAACAAAAGAATGCGCAATTGCACACCCTCGGGCCAAAATAGTGCACTTAGCGTGAAAATAAAGCTAGAAGAAATATGAACAATATAGAACTAAAAGTGAAGTGCAAACGCGTGAAAACTAACCCAGATGAGTCTGAAAAACACTATAAATACAGGACTCATCACGCATCCAATTAGCGGATCTCTCAGTTAAGTTCCCTATCGGGGTAGTGGAGGACGTCTTTGTCCGAGTTGACAAGTTTACCTTTCCGGTAGACTTCGTCATCTTAGACATAGAAGAGGACGCTGAGGTACCAATAATACTATGTCGCCCTTTTCTCGCCAACTCCGGTGCACTAATAGATGTTAGTAATGGTCATCTTCTCCTCTGGGTAGGAGATGATCATGTTACTTTATTTATTAATCCCTCGATGGACAATTTGTCATCGAGTGACGATTTTTGCTATTTTTTAAATACCTTTTTTGGAGATCGTTCTTCTCCCGTTTTCGAGTCCGTATTATTAAACTACGATATTTATGCGCTCGAAAATTTTTATTGCGATGAGGATACCTCTATAGACTTTCCTTTCGAACCAATTGGTAAGAAGGACATAGGAATTAAAACCTCCGTAGAAGAACTGCCCGGCCAAGATCTTAAACCCTTACCCAAATCACTCAAATATGCTTTTTTGGGAAAAGGCGATACGCTTCCCGTTATTATTTCTTCGGACTTGAGTGATTCAAAGACTTCCGATTTATTGGAAGTTTTACTTAAACGTCGCCAAGCAATTGCTTGGCAAATCTCTGACTTAAAGGGGATTACCCCCTCCTTTTGCACCTATAAGATATTTCTTAACAATAATTGCCTAAAAAACGAATCAGCCGCAGCAATGTCTTAACCCAAACATAAAAGATACCGTTAAAGCCGAGATCATTAAGTTTTTAGATGCGGGGATTATCTACCCTATTTGAGACAGTGCATGGGTTAGTCCCGTGCATGTCGTGCCCAAGAAGGGCAGTCTAACCGTAGTGACGAATGAGCATAATGAGCTCATCCCAACTCGTACTGTTACGGGTTAGCATGTGTGCATCGATTATCACAAACTTAATGATGCCACCCACAAAGACCATTTTCCACTATCATTTCTGGACCAGGTTTTAGAGTATTTATTTTGTAATCCATATTATTGTTTTCTTGATGGTTTATCAGGGTTTTTCCAAATCCCTAATTCACCCGATGACCAAGAGAAAACAATTTTTACTTGCCCGTTTGGCACCTTCGCATACCGAAGAATGCCAGTTGGACTCTACAATGCAGCAGGTACATTCCAAAGATGTATGCTAGCGATCTTTGGCGAGCTAGTAGATGACATTATGGAAGTCTTTATGGATGACTTTTCTATTTTCGATTGCTCATTTCCCGATTGCCTTGAAAACATAGATCGTGTCCTCCAATGTTACGAGGACACAAGCCTTGTTCTAAATTTGTAAAAATGCAACTTTATAGTCCGAGGAGGTTTTTTAAACGGTCATAAGATTTCGATTAAGGGGATGGAGTTGGATAAGGCCAAGGTATAAATCATAGAAAAACTTCCGTAACCAACAAACATAAAATCTTTTAGGAGTTTCTAAGGCCATGCGGGCTTTTATAAAAGATTTATTCAAGACTTTTTGAAAATAACAAAGCGGCTAACTCACCTCTTGGATAAGGAATCATGTTTCATCTTTAGTAGCTAATGTGAGTCCGCCTTTAATTTAATAAAACAAAAGCTTATCACCGCACCAATTTTATTGGCCCCTAATTGGTCCCTTTTGTTCTAGATTATGTGCGACGCTAGTTATATCGCCTTAGGTGTCGTTATTGGCCAATGCATAGGAAAATATTTTCATCGAATTTATTATGCTAGCAAGACGCTCACTTCCACACATGTAAACTACACGACAACAAAAAAGTAACTCTTAGTAATCATTTTCACTTTCGATAAGTTACGCTCGTATTTAACGCTTTTTAAAGTTATTGTATTTACCGATCACTCCGCCCTTAAATATTTATTAGATAAAAATGATGCCAAACCCCGCCTTCTTCGATGTATTCTTCTCCTATAAGAGTTTGATTTGGAGATCTGGGATAAGAAGGGCGCGAATAATCTAGCGGCAGACCACCTCTGCCGTTTAGAAAATCCGGGTGCGGAAGCGCTCGTCGAAGCTGAAATAAATGACAGATTCCCCAAGGAACACCTCCTTGCCATTCATTTATCTTAGTCATCTTCGCCTTGGTTCGCAAATTTTACCAACTACATAGTCGCGCGGGTGCTTCCAAAAGAGTTTTCAAGTCATCAAAAGAAGAAATTCTTTTCTGACTTGAAAAATTTCTTTTGGGAGGACCCTTTTCTTTTTCATATCTGCGCGGACCAAGCGGTTCGAAGATGCGTTACAGGGGTGGAGTACTTGCAAATTCTTAGGCACTGCCTCGAGGGTCCAGCCGGTGGGCATTATAAAGCCAACTGGACCGCTCGGAAGGCGCTAGAGGTAGGCTACTTTTTGCCCACCTCTTCAAAGACGCGCACAATTTTGTGCGTGCATGTGATAGCTGTTAGTGGTCGAGTAACATATCTTATCGTGATGAGATGCCCCAAAATTTATTTTTAGAAAGTGAAGTCTTCGATTTATGGGGCATACATTTTGTTGGCCTCCTACCTCCTTCTTTCAAAAATAAGTATATTTTAGTACCGGTCGACTATGTATCGAGGTGGGTGGAAGCGCAAGCTCTCCCCACAAATGATGCACGAGTCTTCGTTACATTTCTTAAAAAACTATTTTCTCGCTTCGGCACGCCACGCGCAATTATTAGTGATAGGGGATTGCATTTCTGTAACGCTCTTATGGCTAAGACGTTAGCTAAATACAGAGTAACGCACAAACTTTCGACCCCCGACCACCCGCAAACAAGTGGCCAAGTCGAGGTAGTAAATCGAGAGATTAAGCGTATATTAGGAAAAAACTGTTTCACTAAATAGGAAAGATTGGTCTGTTAAACTTGACGATGCGTTATGTGCGTATTGTACGGCATACAAAACCGCAACCGGTTGTACTTCGTTTTGATTAGTCTATGGAAAAGCGTGCAATTTAACCGTAGAAATAGAACATCGAGCTCTTTGGGCTTTAAAACTCTTAAACCTCGACGCTAACTTAGTCGCTCAAAATAGAAAACTACAACTAAACAAGCTCGATGAATGTCGTGCGAATGCTTATGAGAGCAATAAGTTCTATAAGGAGCGTTCTATGTTATATCACGATCGAAAAATAAAGTCCCCCAAAATTTTTCTCCAGGCGATCTTGTCCTTCTTTATAATTCACGTTTTAAACTTTTTCGAGGAAAACTAAAATCTAGATGGTTTGGTCCCTTCATTGTTAAAGAAGTCTTTCCATATGGGATCGTACTCGTCTCCCACCCGCAAAAAGGATCATTTAAAGTAAATGGTCATCGGTTAAAGTCTTACATAGCAGGCGACCCAGTGATCAAGGATTACGAAACCATAACCCTCCTCGACATATAACCCGCCAATATAGTCAAGCTACACGATTATAAACAAAGCGCTCTTGGGAGGCACCCCACGCTTATCTTTTTTGCTCTTTATTTATCATGTTTGCTACTTTTTCTAATACTGCAGGATTTCTAAATGGGCTTCCCCGAACACGCATCTAGGACGTTTCTACCCTCCCTCTTTCTTTTTTGTACATATAGCGTTTATGATTTCTCGTTCTGCATACTTATCTTACAACATTTGGGCCAATGTTGGAACTAAGTATGAGGGTGTTTTCGTGCCTTTCCTGTTTTCTTTTCTGCACTTCTCCTATTTGCACATCTATTTCCAAAACAAAAAAAAAGTATTATAAAACAAAAATTCCAAAAATATTTAATTTTACTTTGTAATTATTTTTTGTAAATAAATTCATTTAAATATTTTTATTAAATACTCTTCTCTCTCCCACTTCCTTTTCTCTCTCATCCTTGTAAATAACTTCTCTTTTTCTCCCAATTTTTGTAAATAGAATGAATTTTTTTAAAAAAATAAACAAAAATTCACAAAACTTAAAAATTTAAAAAATTTTATTTTTGCATTTTCCTTTCTTTAGTATGTATATATTAAAGAAATAAATACAAAAATTTAAAAAAAGATAATAACCTCAAAAATTCAAAAAAATAGTTTATGAAACAAATAAATTAAATATACCATTCTTAATTTTCTTGCTATCCAAAAATTTTGTTTTCAGTTTATTTGTATGTGAATTTTATTAATTCTTTGTTCACTATTAATTTGTTAATTATTGATTGAAAAATTTAAATAGCCGGGGTAAAGTTTTAAAGAATTCATTATGTATTTTTAAAAATAGCGAATTCATTTTCGGCACTACTTCTAATTTTTCATAGATAGGAGCACGTGTATAATGTTAGAAAATAATGACTATAGAATCCAATAATTCTTACTTTTAGCTTTCTGAAACATTGGAACGTACTATTTATTAAGGTTGCTCTCAAAAAAAATTTAATTAAAATTCTAGTTTTCTCTTCTCCCATTATTTATCATGCCTTACTTAGCATGATACAACTTTTACCCTTAAAAGATCCTATGTCAATGGGAATAAGATTTCATTCCGTAAACATAGGCACCCAATAATTTAAAAACATTATATGTAATGGAGTAAGAGAATAAAATTCATTACTCCTACAAATATACATTGGGTTATTTTTATTGTAAATAAGTTGAAAAAGAAAAAAATCATATTAGGAAAATTAGATTTCATTTTCCTAATAATCCAAAAAGAAAAAAATGGAGGTTCGAGAAAAAAATTACCTCGCCTCAAAATCCAGGCCACTTCATAAACCGCCAAACACCCTTAGCCAATTTCACGACAATAGAATTAATTCAATTTTCTTTTTGAGAGCAAAATTTGCAAATTGCATTATTTCTCATATAACTCCTAAAAGTTAAAGTTCATATAATTTCAAACTATTTTTGTTAATCTAACCAGTATAATTATTGCTTTCTATTTGATTACATCAAGAAGTCTTTTGGCCAAAACTTTTGCCCTATTTTAATCATCTACATAATTTTAGGACTTAACTCTTATACCCCGTATGTTTATTTAGATCTCTCTTATAATTAATTTAAAACAGTAGCTAAACTTAGAGTTTTTTTTATTTCTTATAAGTTCACCTCAAACTTTTGCTCTAGAATAACAAAAGAATAAGTATGGGGGTATTTGATGAGTTGTAAATATTAACATATTTTAGTACTTTATTTATATCGTTTTATTTCTTATTTATAGTTTTTAGTCATTTTTGCTTATAAATATGTTTCTTTTTGTAAATATTTTAGTTAGCTTTCCTGCTTTTTTCTAAATGTTTGTTATTTTAGGTCTTCTTTTTATAATCCTTTAGCGTTTAGTTTCAAACTCGCGCCTCATCAAAATTATAAAGCCATCCCCATACCGATGAGTATCTAATCGTTTTTAGCCCTTGGCATCGATGAGCATTGGGACATATAAAATGATTTGAAATAAATAATTTTCTTTATTTTCACTTTAATTTTAGGAATTTAAGGTTTAAACCTGGTTAACGACGCGTAGGACCACATATCGATGTGTGAGCTCTATTTCCGTTATCCATATGCTAGCTTGTCGAAAGGTCGTGCGTATTGACCGATCACCCATGGGTAAATAGAATTGCATACATACCCTCGAGAGAGGAGAAGCGTAGTTCTACCGGATTTGGTTCCCCACCAAATGACGGGTTTCTTAGCGTAAAGCGGGCATTAAGAGGAATCCTTCATATGACTAACATTCGGTCGAATAGTCTTAGCGTTTAGGTGATCAATATTTTTAGAGAAAAGTGCGCTCATGTTTATGGAACCTCCACGGACATGTTGCCTTTTATTAATTTGAAAATTAAGTTCAATAATTATCAAGAAATATTTTAGTCTTAATCTGATTCGTTGCCGAGCGTTAACCCATCATCGAATAATTAAAGTGATTTTCAACTTACTTTTCTTTCCGCTTTAGTGACAAACAAAAATCAACCTTTCTTTCAGTAAAATAATAGTCCTCCTGGAGGAGTAGGAATAATCAATCCGACCCCGAGAAAAATATGACCTTGGTATTCTCCCGAATATTGAGTACTACATGCGATAGGTGCACTTTCCTCCTTTCGTTCGAAACTTTGATTTTCTAGCAAGTCCGTGATGGTCAACTCATCAAACCAACCACCCCAATAAAGTTTGCTCGAGGTGTAACACCCCAGAATCACAAAATATGTTGGTACACAATTTTGAGTAGCAGGCTGTTAGACACGGCCTGGGACACAGGCGTGTCCCAGGGCGTGTCGGGGGTACACGGCCTGGGACACGGTCGTGTCCCAGGGCGTGTTCGAATTAAAGTTCGAAATTGGCCTATTCGAGTCAGAGCCGTACACGGCCGTGAACACGGCCATGAACACGGGCGTGTCAGGCTGGACACGGGCGTGTCAGCTGCCGTGTTTTGACCCGTGTACTGGTTTTGGGAGTTGGTGAGTGCCGTGTAGCAGGGGACACAAGCGTGTCTCAAGAATGACACGGGCGTGTCAGGTTCGACACGGGCGTGTCGAGCCCCGTGTTGTTCAGTCGGTTCGAAACCGCGTGTGCCGCTTAAGGGTACATGGCCTGTGACACGGGCGTGTCACAGGCCGTGTCAGGCAAAAATTGGGGTTTTGGGCAGATCTCGGCCGTTCGTTTTCTTCTAATTGGATCTTGTGGTCCAAAGCTTTTCCAGCCTCTTTAAGGCCGTGGATTGAGATGAATTCTCATTTCCACTTAACCTTTCTCTCTCTAAAGAGAAGAAAGAGAGGAGAGCTTGGAGGAGGAGGAGGAGGAGCTTGGAGCTTCGTCGAGCCGAATAGAGAGCCGAGTGCAGCGTTGCGGAGGCAAGGCCGCTGCGGTGATTTCCATCCGGCTAGTTTTCTATGGCGCCGAAGCGATCGTCAAGGGTAACGATCTTTCTTCCTTGGGCAGGTGAAGCCCTTTGTTTTGCATGTGCATGGGATCCTCCATCAAGAGATGGAAACGCGTAAGTGATTCAAGCAGTTGAGTCTGCATCTAGAGCCGGAAGTATGTAGTACGGCATAGGTATGCTGTGTGAAGCCCATCCAGACGTATGTCGGGATTGGTGATGTTTATATTGCGAACCGGAGAAGACTCCGTGTATTCATCGTTTAGCCTGCGGAGATGGTGAGGACGATGTGTTTGGTGTATAGGATGCTTTGCATAGCTCCTTTGGTTGCATGCTTGTTAAGAGCTGGTTGATGGAGTGCGGACACCTCTGAGTGGGTGGGTGCGTGAGGTCTTCAACAAGGGTTTGGAGGCTTATGCCCATTCCACCAAGTGGCGATGAACACCTCTGAGTGGGTGGGTGCGAGAGGTCTTCAACAGGGGTTCGGAGGCTTATGCCCATTCCACCAAGTGGCAATGTTAAGATCGGGTGAGCGGTCGATTGGTAGCAAAGCAGCAGGGCGATTTTCCCTAGGCTTATTACACTACGTGGGTAGGTCGACTGATAGTTCTCACGGGTTTTGGTGTGGTGCGTACCTCTGAGTGAGACGGGTGCGTGAGGTCTTCAACAAGGGTTTGGAGGCTTATGCCCGCCTACCAAGTACAAACCATAAAAGGTGCCCTGAGTGCACGGAGCGCCTGGCATTGAGGCCGGCGTTTGTGATGTTGGGTGTATGTTCTTTATATGTTGAAGTTGTTATACATGCAGGGAAGGAACCACTGCCCCGGGTAAGGGGTGGGGTCGTTATAATTGGTCAGCTGAATGCTGACCGTTGCTTTGTTTATCACCCATGGGGTGGACGTCCATATGCAGGTGTTGCGGGCTGATGGATTGAGCGGGCAAAAGCCCATGCTGCTGGTAGGCCCTTGAAGGCCGTGCGAAGTGTTGGATTTCATGTGTGGCCGGCCTGCGTGCCGATGTATGAAATTATATATGTTGTAAAGAGTAACTTGTAAGGCCTTAAGGCCGTGTGCGGTGTGGTTTTGTAAACATTCCTGGTTATATATATATATGTGATATTTATATATTAGTGGACATTCATTGTTATGGGTTCTTGCACTTAATAAGCTTCCGCTAGAATGCTCTGAGTTAGGACTCGTTTGGTTTGGTATTATCCTGTGACCTCACCGTCGGTTTGTGGCATATAGTGTGGGGCCCCGGCCAGACCTTCTACTATACGTCATTTAACGGATGGGGTCGTTACACGAGGGCCCATCATGAACTATAATTAGACTTCTCGAGAACTACCATGAATTCTCGAGAACAAGACTTCTTATCGAAACTAAATTTCTTCTTACTCGAGTACTAGTCCTCTGACTTCTCGAGACAAGGTTTGGCCTTCTCGAGTATTGGCTTCTGTTACTCGAGTACAACACTTAGAAAATTTCAGAAATGAATTATTGAGTAAACTCGAGACATATGTAAGTTGTACTCAATGGCATACTCGACTATTGGACTATGCAATCTCGAGAATGATTTTTGTTGCTCGATAAATGTACTTAGTATACTCAATAATTCATTCCAGCACTACTCGAGTGCAATATATACTACTCGAGTAATGGAGTTAGAAAAAATTTTACTTTCTAAAAATTATTTTTCTTCAAATGAAATCAGCAACCATTCTTTCTTCCATTGTTATAGTGCTTTGAAAATGAAGTGTTCCTAATAGAGAGGCTACACATGATTCAACAACATGGATCACACAATGAGGGATTGCATTGTATGGTCCTGTGTTTGGTGACTAATTGCAGACTGACATTGGTCTACACTTGACAAATATATCCTGCAAACACATAACTCAACTAGGACATCAAATACAACTTAATTCATCTTAGTTCAAGGGTGACTTCATACAAATCTAGGTTATTGTGGTTACAATACCAAACAGACAAGCTTTTTGAAACCCTTGCAATAGTGTTTGGGATGCCAGAATTTAATTTTATCCTGGGTATGATATGGTAAGATTGGCATCATGCCAGGATTGATTGTCCGACAAAGCAGATCACCTTAAGACATGGAGGTTCTGAGATAATTTTTCAAGGTATTAGATTCGCACCCTGAATTATGTTGTCTTCAATTCAGGCCATTAAGGCCCATAAATAAGGGATTGTAGTGCACATGATATATTATGAGCTGAAAGAGATGGTGACTATCAAGAAGGATGTACTAGTGGTGCAGGATTTTCCTAAGGTATTTCTAAAAAAACTACCTGGATTATTGATGCGTCGGCAAGTGCACCGGTCGTTGTTGTCACACCCTGCATTTTTCCCAACAATTTAATTACATCAGAGAAAGGGGAAAATACGCGTCGTGATGCCACGCCGTGCAGGGGATAACTGCAGACGTTCAGGCAAGGCTCCAAAATCTACCATTTTAAAAGAAAACATAAATGGTTATGAATAAAATCCCGTTTAAGTTATGATGGTAGCCGTATCCCTCGGCTTAGTGAATCATCTAGTTCACGAATAAAAATATAAATTATACGCTTGCGGAAAATACTTATTTAAATTGACTCTAATATCCTACATGAGTATAAATGTCCCCGAGGAACAACCCATACAACGCAAATCCTAGATTTATAATAAGTGTAAGAAAGTCTTTACGCTAAATAGAAAGTAGTGGCTTAGTTTTGAAAGAGATGACAAGTATGCTTTACTAATAGTAGGGTTTTATAGGTTAAAAAATATCTAACAAGCAATCCTAGCAATAAATCATCCCAGAGAGCAAGTAATGTAAACCAAATATAAGGAAACCACAACAGCTAGCAAGTGTTAAAAGAAATCAACAATCCTGTGGGCGTCAAAAACCTGACACGAACCCACAGTATGTATATGTCTGAAACTAGGCAAAGAAAACTAAAACAACAAACTACCTCGCTACGGCGAGGGGGAAAACTACAGCCAAACTGCTACTGCCAAGGCTACAAAACCGGCTCCGCTACCTGCTAATGCTCCGAACCTGAGGCATTCCAAAGACAGAACACCTCAGCAAGAGGGCACAAATGGTGGCAGAAAATAAACAAAATAAAACAGAGGTCAAACGGGGTACCAACCCAAGACCAACAGTACTGAAGTAAGGTATCGAACAGGGAAAGAAAGAAAAACCAACGTGAGTCGTCACGTGCTCCAACAAATACAGCAGATTTCCCAAGGAAAAAAGGGAACAACAAAATTAAAAACATAAAGAAGAAATTTAAATAGCTTTACAAAGCACCTGTGGTCGACTCTACCTCAAACTACGGGCGAGGTGGTCACTCAACTGGACACACCCCTCACGAATAATTTATTCGCTGAACTGCGAGGGAATCTCATACTCTCCACCATACACCGCAGATGCCCAAAAACCCGGTAGGCTTCCACAAGGTACCCTAAAGGAGTCAGACCATGCGGAGGTGGTTTTGTCCACTAACTCCCGCAAATTTTAGAAACCCAAAGAAACCACAACACAAAATATATCTCGAGATTTGGCTCGTCAGATTCTTCTTTACACTTCTAGTTTTAAGACATGGTTGATCAACCCCTATGAACGATTACAATCCGAGACAAACTCTAATACGTTCAAAAACAATAGGTAAGACATTTAAAGCCATCATTAAAACACTTCAAGAACAATCAAATATATCAAGACAAGATCAAGTTCACCATGACAAAATCATTCAACATCGAGTGATCATTTAAAAAAGTTAATCGTAGCAATAACTTGGAAAACAGAGTGAAGCAAATTTTAATGAACATAAGAACTGAACCGTTACCATCAAATCGGACAAGGAGAAATGAGGGGAAACCACCACTTGCCTTGGTTTTACCGAAAAAGTTCTCCAAATCAGTCCACGTCACAGATCGGGGCAAAAGAGGATGGAGGAAGTTGAAATCTAGACAAAAATGATCGAAGAGGGGGTTAGGGCCGAAAAACCCTAACGAGAAAACTCAAGGAAAGGTGAAAAATTTACCACGATGGCATAGCTCTCGGTGAGAGCTTTCCAGATCTACGCTCGGTTGAAGATTTCGAGCACCGGAGCTCCGTCGGCGGCCACCGGAAGATTCATGAAATATTCTCTCTCTCGCTCGCGCCGCTCAGATTCGGGAGAAAGAATCGGAGAAGATGAAGTATTTATTCTTTTCTAGAAACCTAAGTATAAGAGTATATATATAAGTACTTATAAAATATTTTGTCTAAATATATAAAAAAACAGATTAAGTACGAGCAGTTCACGGAAAACAAAATTAGAGGTCTATCATGGCTTCAAATCGAAAAGTGCCCAACATGAAAGTTGTAGATCTCATTGACATGAACAAATTTTATGTTAGCCATTTTTCCATACGACACAGATTTGACACTCCAATATGTGCCCGAACGCGGACTGCAACGGACTACACAAGAACAAGCTTACAGGTACTCGAGAG
This sequence comes from Platanthera zijinensis, assembly GCA_039513925.1. Taxonomy (NCBI): domain Eukaryota; kingdom Viridiplantae; phylum Streptophyta; class Magnoliopsida; order Asparagales; family Orchidaceae; genus Platanthera; species Platanthera zijinensis. Next base: position 103,708,885 of record CM077085.1, on the reverse strand, counting down.
GTAGAAACGGCTACTCGAGTAGATAAAAGAATTACTCGAGTAACAGGATTGATGATATACTCGAGTAACAGAAAGATTACTCGAGTAGAAGAAAGGTTTACTCGAGTAACAGGATTGATATACTCGAGTAGATAAAAGAATTACTCGAGTAACATTATGGATATACTCGAGTAGATTAAAGATTACTCGAGTAACATTATGGATATACTCCAGTAGATTACTCGAGTAACATTATGGATATACTCGAGTAGATTAAAGATTACTCGAGTAACATTATGGATATACTCGAGTAGATTAAAGATTACTCGAGTAACATTATTGATATACTCGAGTAGATTAAAGATTACTCGAGTAACATTATGGATATACTCGAGTAGATTAAAGATTACTCGAGTAACATTATGGATATACTCGAGTAGATTAAAGATTACTCGAGTAACATTATGGATATACTCGAGTAGATTAAAGATTACTCGAGTAACATTATGGATATACTCGAGTAGATTAAAGATTACTCGAGTAACATTATGGATATACTCGAGTAGATTAAAGATTACTCGAGTAGGAGAAATATTTTACTCGAGTACTAGAGAAAATCACTCGAGTAAAAGAACCGGCACTCGAGTATAGCTTAGCATGAACAGTACCTACACGAGACGCAAGGAATCTCACTCGAGTATAAGGAAAGCAGAGAGACGATTTCTTTGCAAATATACCTTTTGATCAAACTATACGAATGAATAGTACTTTTCATAATAAAGTAATCGTATTTATACATATTGAATCAGGAAACGCGAGTTCGAAACGGAGGCCCAAACGCGCGCCGAATTGAACGAAACTCTCGCCGTAGGCGAGCACAGATGCTACGAACGCAACGACGAAGTCAAAACCAAAATCAAACGAGCCATTCTCAAGATATAAGTTTTCAAAGTTTACGACGAACATAAATTCCACAAAACTTTGGATAAACGCCGAGGCCCAAATATCGCTCTGATCGCGACGAAACTTGACGAGTAAGTCAAAAATTACTCAACTTAAATTCCAAATGCAAAATTTTCCCATTACAACAAGAATTCGGCCGACCTGACTGCATGCGCGAAAATGCCTTTATGGCATTACGCCGCCATCTTGATGTTAAAGGTAACGCCATGACGTCATAAATATGATGTTTGCCGTTTAAATAAAAATCGTCGAAAGAATCGGGGGCGTTACAGTCACTCCCCCTAAAAAGAAGTTTCGTCCTGAAACTTAACACAACTCCAAAACCAAATCAAAATAATAAAATCAAACGTCACTGAAAACATAACGACGTACCCGAAACTAGGAGAAGAGGTGCGGATGAGATTCTCTCATTGCTGACTCCAATTCCCACGTCGCTCTCTCGACGTCTTGATTTCTCCAAAGAATCTTAACCATGGGGATGGTCTTCCTTCGTAAGACACGCTCTTGAGATTCCAAAATGCGGGCAGGCTCTTCCACATACGACAGATTGGGCTGAATTTGGGGCACCGAGTCAAGATTTTGACGATCACTACGAACACACTTCCGCAACTTGCTCACATGGAACACATTGTGGACACCAGGGAAGCTAGCAGGTAATTCTAGACGATAAGCTAACACTCTGATGCGCTCCAAAATCTGAAAAGGTCCCACATACCGGGGGTCTAACTTGTGGTTCCTTCCTAATCTTTTTACTCCTGGCATCGGAGAAACTTTCAGGAAAACCAAGTCCCCCACGACAAACTCCAAATCGACCCTTCGTCGATTAGCATATTTTTCATAACGCTCTTGAGCTACACATAGCTTCTCTCGAATATGAGTCACTGCACAATTCATCTCCTTAAGGGCTTTCGGACCTAGCAATGGTCTCTCACCAACCTCAGCCCAAAATAAGGGAGTCCTACAACGCCTCCCATTTAAGGCCTCAAACAGGGCCATCTGCAAGCTCTCTTGGTAACTATTATTGTAAGCAAACTCCATGAGTCTGAGACGCTCATCCCAAGCACCATCATGATCCAAAATATAACATCTAATCATGTGCTCCACGATCTGATTTACTCTTTCTGTTTGCTCATTCGTCTGCGGATGATAGGCGGTGGAATACCTCAAGTCGGTACCCAACCCCTCTTGCAGGCTCTTCCAAAAGCGAGACGTAAATCTGGAGTCCCGATCTGATACAATGCTAACAGGCACTCCATGTAACCTGATGACCTCTTCAAGATATAGCTCAGCTATCCTCTTCATCGAATACCTAATCTTAAACGGAACAAAGTGGGCGCACTTTGTCAGTCTGTCGACTATCACCCAAACTGAGTCATGCCCACGGGGAGATTTTGGTAGACCGGTGATAAAATCCATTGAAATACTTTCCCATTTCCAACTTGGAATATCAAGAGGTGTCAATTTACCACCAGGCCTTCTATGATCAGCCTTGACACGCTGACACGTATAACATTCTGATACAAACTTTGCGATATCGCTCTTCATCCCTACCCACCAAACAATTTTCTTTAGGTCTTTATACATTTTGGTGGAACCAGGATGATAGGAAACACTGGAACCATGATCTTCTTCACAAATTCTAGCCCGAATGTCACCCATGTCCGGAATACAGAATCTACCCCGATATTTCAGAGTACCTAGCTCGTCCAAAGAAAAATCAGGTAACTCCCCTTTCTCAGTCCTATTCCAGAGGTGCAACAATTCCGGATCATCCATTTGGTGCACCCTAGTAAGGGAAATCCAAGAGGGCGCTTTTGCTTCGAAACTAGCAGGCGTAGAACTATTCCCAATCTCTATGTTCATCAACAAGAATTCTTCTACTAAGGACTGTACCGATAGATTAAAAATTTTAGCGGTCTTCCTACTCAAAGCATCAGCTACTACATTAGCCTTTCCCGGATGATAAAGAATTTCTACTTCATAATCCGCCACATATTCTAACCACCGACGCTGGCGTAGATTTAGTTCCTTCTGAGTGAAGACGTACTTCAAACTCTTATGGTCCGTATAGATCTTGCACAGCGCGCCATACAATAAGTGTCGCCACAGCTTCAGCGCATAAATTACGGCAGCAAACTCCAAATCGTGCGTAGGATAATTTCTCTCGTGAATCTTTAGTTTCCTCGATCCATACGCGATCACCTTACCATCTTGCATTAAAACACAACCAAGTCCGATGTGTGTCGCATCGACGTACACAGTATACTCAACTCCTTCAGTATGTAAGGTTAAAATTGGGGCAGTACACAGTCTCTTCTTCAACTCTTGGAAAGCCTCTTCACACTTATCACTTCAAATGAATGCAGTATTCTTCTGAGTAAGTCTAGTTAAAGGAGCAGACAACACCGAGAATCCTTTCACAAATCTTCTATAGTAGCCAGTGAGGCCTAAGAAGCTCCTAATCTCCTTAGGTGTAGAAGGTCTTTCCCATTCCATCACGGCAGAAATCTTGGTCGGGTCTACAGAAATACCATCCTTGCCTACAACATGACCCAGAAAGGACACCTGAGGTAGCCAGAACTCCAATTTGCTCAACTTTGCATACAGCTTATGCTCCCTCAGGGTTGACAAAACCAAACGCAAATACTGAGTATGCTCCTCAACATTGCGGGAATACACTAGGACATCATATATGAACACAATAACGAATCGGTCCAAGAAATCCTTAAACACCCTATTCATCAAATCCATGAAAGCAGAGGGTTCATTGGTTAAACCGAAAGACATCACCAAAAACTCATAATGACCATGCCATGAACGGAATGCGGTTCGGGGAATATCTTCCTCGCGAATCCTCAACTAGTCGTAGCCTGAACGAAGATCGATCTTTGAAAATACCGAGCTACCACGCAACTGATCGAACAAATCATCGATCCTTGGCAGGGGATATCTATTCTTAACGTCACCTTATTTAATTCCCTATAATCGATGCAAAGCCTCATCGATCCGTCCTTCTTCCTTACGAACAAAACCGGGGCACCCCACGGAGAAGAACTTGGTCTAATAAAACCACACCTCAGCAACTCATCGAGCTGAGTACGCAACTCATCCAACTCATGCGGAGCCATACGGTACGGTGCCTTGGCGATGGGATGAGTGCCTGGCTCGAGGTCAATCACGAACTCAATCTCCCTCTCAGGAGGATGTCCTGGAAGACTATCAGGAAAGACATCTGGAAACTCTCGCACCACCTAGACATCCTCGAGACGTGGTGTAACAGAAGCTCTTTCCAGAGCAAAAATAGAAACTAAAAACGCCTCGCAACCAGACTTTATAGCACGTACCGCAGAAATGACAGGGGAAACTCTGTCCTGAAATCCATAGACGCTCATAGGTTGGCCATTGTCCATCCTGAAGTCTAGTCATTTTGTCTTGCACTGGATGACTGCATCATACTTGGACAGCCAGTCCATGCCCAAAATCACATCAAAATCAATCAGGTCTAAGATTAACAGATCCGCAAGGGCCAGGAAATTTCCAAGATGAATAGGGCATCTCAGAACTCCTTGATTGGATATCACCGAATCACCGGAAGGAAGCTTGACGTTGAAGGAGTCTCTCAATTGATCAACATCCAGGCGATGTTTATCAACAAACCACCTGGCCACAAAGGAATGGGTGGCACCCGAATCGAACAGAACGCGCGCCCACCTATTCCACACCTTAAACTCCCCTAAAACTGTAACATACATAACTAAACGAATGATAATAATGGCAACAACGATAAATATTAGGGATGAAATAGACTGGGTCAAACTTGAAATAACTTGTGTAGAGTTTTGAGCTTCCTCGCTAGTCATCACGTTCAGCTTTCCTTTTCCTTTATCTAGGGTTGGTGGTGGCGGCAGAGCTCGAAGCGGGGCAGGCTGCAGTGGGGTTTGAGCCTGGGGGAACGAAGATTTCTGGTGTCCCTTCTGCCCGCACTGGAAGCAGGTCCTTTCTTTAATCCAGCACCGACTCACATCATGACCCTTCCTTGCATAGAACGAGCACACGAGCTCTCCCTTGGGTGCACCTTGGATGGCGTGCACTTGCTGCTGCTTCAGGGTGGCTGTTCTCTTGAAACATCTTTCTAAGGGTGGCCAGGACGACCACATAAACTACACACTTCCTTACCTTTCTTCTTTGAAGAAGGGCCAGATGCCCTGGAGCTACCATCCTCAACACCCTTCCTTTTCTCTTTCCTCACCGCTGCACCGCGATTCTTGGCATTTTCAATCGCTTCAACTTTTAGTGCGGCTTCCACTGCCGCAGCATAACTGTCAGCTCCATAAGCGCATGCCCACTACTGCACATCACTTCTTAGTCCTCCCAGGAAACATTTCACTCTACCCTCCTCCGAAGCTACCAAATCAGGAGCAAATCTACTCAACTTGCTAAACTCAATCTCATATTCACTCACCGTGAGCTGTCTCTGCTTCAAATGCAGGACGTTATTCATTAGACGGTCCTGCTCGACCGAGGGCAGAAACTTCTTCAGCAACGTCTTCTTGAAAGAGTCCCAGGTATAGCCTTCCTTCAGACTCTCCTTTTCACGAATCCACCAACTCTTTGCTAGGCCTTTTAACTGATAGGCTGCAATCATAACCTTCTGGGCTTCTAGAATCCCGGAGTACGAAAACATCTCCTCGATTGAGATGATCCAATCATCCAAAATCATAAAGTCGGCACTCCCGTCGTAGGTGGGAGGTCCCAATCGCTGGAAATGCGATATGAAATTCATTTCTGGTGGTATTGCCATCAGGGCCACCAGAGGAGCAGGGGTATCGGGCACGACTTGACCCAAGGCAGGCTCTTGCACTAAAGGTTGCCGCGCCGGAGCGGTAGACAACAATGACTGAATTTGCGTTTGCATCGCAACCACTTGCCTTGATAGAGCCTCATTGCTCTGGCGCAAACTTTTAATCAACGCATCACTCTATGCACTTGATGACTCACCCTCCGACTGGGGAGTCGATCTCGTTGCAATACGCTTTGGAGGCATTTCTAAAAAGGCAAATGAACAACCCAATTAAAATCCTATATTACGACTAGGGCAAACAAAACTAGTTCAGACCACACTTGAAAAAGACCCTTGCTAAAGCTGTCACTTGCTCTGGGATTATATGAAGATGATATGTCCTACTCAGGATGATATCCTATCATCCTATTTACTCATGCGCCTATGATATGAATGCAAGAATTCTTTACACTTATTTAAAATCATGTGTGTACATATGTCATCAAGTAAATCTTTAGCTTGGCATGTTGTGCTTATGTTATGTTATGCTATGCATGTGGTGCTATGAATTCTATAAAAGGCCTTAATGCATGTTATGAGCGGCGTACACATGCAATGTTATACATCCCATACAACATAATATTGCATGCAACGAAAAGAAAACGTGCTAATGGGCATTCATGTGGTGAGGTTATGCATCTCATACTATATAACCCTCACATGTTGCCGCCAATGGTGGATCCATTTACAAACACATATTATGCATCCCATACTACATAATATGCCCCGTATACTTCTAATCATGCTTATGAGTGCAGTGTTCATGCTTCAGCCAAGACATATTGATGACACATCGGTGTGTGTATGATATGAAACTAAGCAACTAACAGTAACAAGGGAAGGTTTCCCGACCAATGGTCAAGCAACCTCCCTCTGATACCAACTGTCACACCCCGCATTTTTCCCAACAATTTAATTACATCAGAGCAAGGGGAAAATACGCGTCGTGATGCCACGTCTTGTAGGGGATAACTGCAGACGTTCAGGCAAGGCTCCAAACTCTACCATTTTAAAAGAAAACATAAATGGTTATGAATAAAATCCAGTTTAAGTTATGATGGTAGCCGTATCCCTCGGCTTAGTGAATCATCTAGTTCATGAATAAAAATATAAATTATATGCTTGCGGAAAATACTTATTTAAATTGACTCTAATATCCTACATGAGTATAAATTTCCCCGAGGAACAACCCATACAACGCAAATCCTAGATTTATAATAAGTGTAGGAAAGTCTTTACGCTAAGTAGAAAGTAGTGGCTTAGTTTGAAAGAGATGACAAGTATGCTTTACTAATAGTAGGGTTTTATAGGTTAAAAAATATCTAACATGCAATCCTAGCAATAAATCATCCCAGAGAGCAAGTAATGTAAACCAAACATAAGGAAACCACAACAACTAGCAAGTGTCAAAAGAAATCAACAATCCTGTGGGCGTCAACAACCTGACACGAACCCACAGTATGTATATGTTTGAAACTAGGCAAAGAAAACTAAAACAACAAACTACCTCGCTACGGCGAGGGGGAAAACAACAGCCAAACTGCTGCTGCCAAGGCTCCAAAACCGGCTCCGCTACCTACTAATGCTCTGAACCTGAGGCATTCCAACGACAGAACACCTCAGCAAGAGGGCATAAATGGTGGCAGAAAATAAACAAAATAAAACAGAGGTCAAACGGGGTACCAACCCAAGACCAACAGTACAAAAGTAAGGTGTCGAACAGGGAAAGAAAGAAAAACCTACGTGAGTCGTCACGTGCTCCAACAAATACAGCAGATTTCCCAAGGCAAAAAGGGAACAACAAAAGTAAAAACATAAAGAAGAAATTTAACTAGCTTTACTAAGCACATGTGGTCGACTCTACCTCAAAACACGGGCGAGGTGGTCACTCAACTGGACACACCCCTCACGAATAATTTATTCGTTGAACTGCGAGGGAGTCTCATACTCTCCACCATACACCGCAGATGCCCAAAAACCCGGTAGGCTTCCACAAGGTACCCTAAAGGAGTCAGACCATGCGGAGGTGGTTTTGTCCACTAACTCCAACAAATTTTAGAAACCCAAAGAAACCATAACACAAAATATATCTCGAGATTTGGCTCGTCAGATTCTTCTTTACACTTCTAGTTTCAAGACATGGTTGATCAACCCCTATGAACGATTACAATCCGAGACAAACTCTAATACGTTCAAAAACGATAGGTAAGATATTTAAAGCCATCATTAAAATACTTCAAGAACAATGAAATATATCATGACAAGATCAAGTTCACCATGACAAAATCATACAACATCGAGTGATCATTTAAAAAAGTTAATCGTAGCAATAACTTGGAAAACCGAGTGAAGCAAATTTTAATGAACATAAAAACTGAACCGTTACCATCAAATCGGACAAGGAGAAATGAGGGGAAACCACCACTTGCCTCTGTTTTACCGGAAAAGTTCTCCAAATCAGTCCACGTCACAGATCGGGGCAAAAGAGGATGGAGGAAGTTGAAATCTAGACAAAAATGGTTGAAGAGGGGGTGAGGGCCGAAAAACCCTAACAAGAAAACTCAAGGAAAGGGGAAAAATTTACCACGATGGCGTAGCTCTCGGTGAGAGCTTTCCAAATCTATGCTCGGTTGAAGATTTCGAGCACCGGAGCTCCGTCGGCGGCCACTGGAAGATTCACGAAATATTCTCTCTCTCGATCACGCCGCTCTGGTTCGGGAGAAGGAATCGGAAAAGATGAAGTATTTATTCTTTTCTAGAAACCTAAGTATAAGAGTATATATATAAGTACTTATAAAATATTTTGTCTAAATATATAAAAAAACAGATTAAGTACGAGCAGTTCACGGAAAACAAAATTAGAGGTCTTGCGTGGCCTCGAATCGAAAAGTGCCCAACATGAAAGTTGTAGATCTCGTCGACACGAACAAATTTTATGTTAGCCATTTTTCCATATGGCACCGATTTGACCCTCCAAAATGTGCCCGAAGGCGGACTGCAATGGACTACACGAGAACAAGCTTACAGGTACTCGAGAGGTAGAAACGGCTACTCGAGTAGATAAAAGAATTACTCGAGTAATAGGATTGATGATATACTCGAGTAACAGAAAGATTACTCGAGTAGAAGAAAGGTTTACTCGAGTAACAGGATTGATGTACTCGAGTAGATAAAAGAATTACTCGAGTAACATTATGGATATACTCGAGTAGATTAAAGATTACTCGAGTAACATTATGGATATACTCGAGTAGATTAAAGATTACTCGAGTAACATTATGGATATACTCGAGTAGATTAAAGATTACTCGAGTAACATTATGGATATAATCGAGTAGATTAAAGATTACTCGAGTAACATTATGGATATACTCGAGTAGATTAAAGATTACTCGAGTAACATTATGGATATACTCGAGTAGATTAAAGATTACTCGAGTAACATTATAGATATATTCGAGTAGATTAAAGATTACTCGAGTAACATTATGGATATACTCGAGTAGATTAAAGATTACTCCAGTAGGAGAAATATTTTACTCGAGTACTAGAGAAAATCACTCGAGTAAAAGAACCGGCACTCGAGTATAGCTTAACATGAACAGTACCTACACGAGACGCAAGGATTCTCACTCGAGTATAGGAAAGCAGAGAGACGATTTCTTTGCAAATATACCTTTTGATCAAACTATACGAATGAATAGTACTTTTCATAATAAAGTAATCGTATTTATACATATTGAATAAGGAAACGCGAGTTCGAAACGGAGGCCCAAACGCGCGCCGAATTGAACGAAACTCACGCCGTAGGCGAGCACAGACACTACAAATGCAACGACGAAGTCAAAACCAAAATCAGACGAGCCATTCTCGAGATATAAGTTTTCAAAGTTTACGACGAACAAAAATTCCACAAAACTTTGGAAAAACGCCGAGGCCCAAATATCGCTCGGATCGCGACGAAACTTGACGAGTAAGTCAAAAATTACTCAAATTAAATTCCAAATGCAAAATTTTCCCATTGCAACAAGAATTCGGCCGACCTGACCGCATGGATGCGAAAATGCCTTTATGGCATTACGCCGCCATCTTGACGTTAAAGGTAACGCCATGACGTCATAAATATGATGTTTCCCGTTTAAATAAAAATCGTCGAAAAAATCGGGGGCGTTACAACTGTCAAGTAATAATTTTGGGAATAGCATCCCAGAATGCCGATCTCGAGGAAATGCAGGTTGGGTATCGTGATAGCGTCGTAGGAAGATCGTTACTAAGAGTTAAACGAAACAACAGTGGTTGGATTTTGATTCCTAATGCTAAAAAAACAAAAAGAAAACTAATGCGGGTCGTAAGCACTTCTTCGCTTGGTGGATGGAACTAGTGTAGGTCGCTATGCCGTACTTCGTGAGACAAATACACGGAGAGCAATTGGATGGAATGACCACACCTGCGGAGAGTGAGGGTCATAATAATCGCTTTAACCACCTACACTAGCCATTACTAGAGTGGTTCTAGTGTTTGAGTGGAGTGGATGTGTATGGAGGCGAGTGCATTACATATAAGAAAAGAGGATGTAACTAACCAAGGCAAACTTCATTCATAGACAAATAAAAGCAAGTTTAGGATCATTAGAAGCTTTAGAGTACAATCCACTATGGAGAAGAAGTAGAATAAACCGAAAGGGGTACAGCCTAGTCGTGGTTCTTGGCCGGAATGGCGGGTTGTCAGTCCACTTCTTGACTAAGATCGTGGTTTCTTCCAGAGGTAAATGGATTGTCAGTCAACTTGTTTTCCTCCGTCTTCTTCCCTTTCCTTCAGTCTTTTCTGCCTTTTTGACCAAATGAGTAGTACCAAAAGATCTCTGTTTCACACTGCTGGTGGTCGGGAACTCTTCGAAGGGTTGAAGATGACTTCGGATCGCTAGAGAAGGCTTTTCGGAGGGCGGAGATGATTGGAGGACCTGTGTGGGAGAGAAACAACACTTCGTGCATAGCAGCAGGTCAGAAAATCAAATTGCATGCCCTAATTCGTGGGAGCATGTGCTTAAATACGGTTAGCACAAAATCAGAGTGCACGATCAGTGGCACATGACCGGTGGTCGTGCGCACTGACGGTTGATGATCGTGAGCTCTGCTTCAGAGAAACCTGTAGTTGGACAGAAAAAATTAATATATATGCGTACGATCAGTGGCGCATGACTAGAGGTCGTGCACACTGCATCCCATGTATAACACCCCTATCCGTCACATAGCATATAACAGTAGGTCCGGCCGGGGCCTGACGCCATATACCACGGATAGATTGGTGGGTTACTCACTGAAACCATTCTTCCAAACACAACGTATTACACAGAGCATCTAGCGGAAGCAATTTTATTCAGTTGCAAGAGAAAGTGCCCCACACAAGAATGAATGTCCACTAACAAAACTCAACAGGAATGAAATACATAATACACAAAAGTACATGCCTTATGGCCTTAAAACAGTTCACTTAAATAAATTGTTTTTTACAAACTTCAATAAGCAGGACGGCCACACATGATTTAAATAAGTAAACAAACAAGGCTTCGAGGGTCGGATCAGCAACTTGGGCTTTGGCCCGCTATTTGCCGCTCGGCTCCGCAGCACCTAAAAGCAAAAATCACCGCAATGGTGGAAAACAAGAATTACGGTCAGCTAAAGCTAAACAAATTTTAATGATTCCGCACCCAACCTCGGGGCAGCAAAGCTTCTTCCCTGCACTTGTATTAGTATAAACAAACATGATTGCGAAAGTACAATTTAAGCACACTTCACCACAGGTGTAAACACACATGGCTGCACGCCCCGTGCTCTCAGGGCACTTAAACGGTGGACTCGGTCCACCATCGTCCCCAGGACGGCAATCTCGTGAGCAATAAAGTCTTTATGGCTTACACCGAAGACCTTTATGCAATCAGCAGGCCACTAAACAGAACCACATAGGGCAGGTATGGTTTCACTCAACTCGCTGGTCATACTGCCACGATAATAAAAGTCATCGGTGCGAGCTAAGTTTCCCTGTAGCCCGTAAATCGATCATACCAAAGTACATAACCCGGTTATGTACAAAGATGGCTCCCGGGCCACCAAAGATGGCAGAAACACACTTCTGCCCGATTTCCGGGTACGCCTTAGGGTTAATCCCGAAGTATCCCCGCTGCAATCTACCACATAAAAACCCGAAAACAACCAAAGGCACAGAGTCTTCTCCGGCTAACAATGCATAATAAATCATCACCGATCCAGACCAACATGTCCGGGTAGGCTTCACACACCATGCCTATGCCCGTACTTCGATTCCGGACTCTAAACAAGTGGGACTTTACATATCTAACACAAGGAACACCGCAACTCACCGCACACTCGCGGGAGAGGGTTTTCCCTATTCAAGAGAAGAAGAGATTCAGATGCTCAAGATGAGAATCGTTACCCTATTGTTTGTCCTCCGTGCCATGGAAAACTACGCAGATGAAAAGCACCTCGTTGATCTTGCCTCCGCAGATCTGTGCTTGGTTTGCGATTTGGCGCTTTGAATCTCCTCTGGTGACCGGATTTTCCCTCCTTCTTCCTCCTTGCTCTCCCCTCTCTAGAAGTTAGAAAGAGATAGCCAAAGTAAAAGTGATGGTTTCTCTCCCAAAAACCGGTCTTAACCCTAAGGTGGGAAAAGCCTGAACCAACAGATCCCAAAATAAGGAAACAAACGGCCACGATGCGCTAAAAAAATTAACTTCCTGGGCTCAACATGGCTTGTGATACGCCCGTGTCCAAGTCCGTGTGACTTATACGCCTTCGAAATCGTTGTGTCCTGAAAAGAATACGTGCACTCGACACGTCCGTGTCAGGCTTGACACGCCCATGTCATCCAGTACACACCTGTGTAGCTGGGCGTGTTCCTCCATCGACACAGGACCAAAACGTCGAGAGTATGAAATGGCCATGTGACATGCCCGTGTCACATATCGTGTGCTAAACACGCCATGGGACACGCCCGTATCGCAGGCCGTGTAGCTACCTTAGCACAACTCGCCAAACAACCCAAGCAGACACGGGTATTTGACACGCCCATGTCAAATCTGACATGCCCGTGTCAAATCTGACACGCCCGTGTCAGACCCGAACACGCCTGGGCTCAGGTTGTGCATCCTCACTCAACGATCGTTGAGTGAAAGGCGTTGAGTGGGTGACACGCCCTTGGACACGCCCGTGTCCCAGGCCGTGTTCACCCCCCCGATGACCGTTGACTGTAATTTCGCCGAACACGTGACCATCGCCGAACCCGAGCACGACACGCCCCTGGGACACGCCCGTGTCCCAAGCCATGTCACCTCTACCAAATCCACGACTTGGATCAAAACGCCACCCATCACTCTTTTGAGTATCGGGGAATTACACCATGATCGTGCGATTAGCAATGGCAGAACTCTAGAAAAAAAGTATAAATGCGCACGAGCAGCGACGCACGACCAGAGGACTGTTGGAGTTACCATGGTGATCTAGAAGTTGTCAAACATATAATCTCACTGCCAACGCAATATGAGCCTGCAGGGTCGCACATAAGAGCTATGGAGGAGTTGGAAGATTGACCGTATTGGTAAAGGTTACCAATCACCATTATGTATGGGGTCAGGCAATTGTTGCCAATAAAGTTCATAGGGCATGGATAGTCGAAAGGTCGTCGAGAATGTCTCGACGACCAAGGCAAATTGTCGAGAATGTCTCGACGACCAAGGCAATGTCGTCGAGAATGTCTCGATGACTATGGGTGTTTAGTCGAGAATCAATCTGATAGATTCGTCGAGAATCAAAGACTTAGTCGTCGGGACTGTCCATTGATTCTCGCTGAATCTGCCTGATGATTCTCGCCGATCGACGAGTATCGTCGAGAGTTATCAAGTATGACTCGACGATTAAAGGCCATTCGTCGAGAATCGTCCCTGATTCTCGACGACTTGGCGGATGATTCTCGCCGAACGCCTTTGCCGATTTTCGCCGAATTCTTCCAGGGACTCTATGCTGTGTGGTCTGCGGATAGCTATTCCTTTAGGTCTATTTATACCTTTGGTATAAATACACACTTAGGGTTTTGGAAAACTGAGTGACTTGTGATTTTTGCAGCCGATTAGAACCCGACGGAAAAAGTTCCGCCGATCGCTCGTTCCGCCGCATCCCGCACATCGCCGGACGGAAGTGTTCCGCCGCTGCCGTGTCTGCTCCGCTGACCCTCCCATTTCCGGCGATAGTCGTTGTTCTTGCCTCTCCTGGCGCGGACCTAGCAGTCCGTGGAGTTGCAAAGGTGCGGCTGTCTTCCTCCCGATTGTTCGTGCGACGAGCAGTTCGGGTTTCTCCTGCTCGTGTGGATTTCTGCAGAGACGTGGATATTATTCCACGTACAACTCGCCACCGACAGCACTCAATACTTGGAGCATCTTCGTTGAGTTGTGACTCAATGCCACTAAGGTATTTTGCCCTAGTTTTTCTTTGGTTTACTTCTTGATACAACGATCATGGCCAGATCCAGTTCTCTTGGGCTATTCTCGTACTTTTCCTTTCTGCTGCGTGCACAAGTGTTGTGCCAACCCTCACGAGAAACCCCAACAGTGGTATCAGAGCGAGTTGCGGCCATGATTGTTGTATTGGAAGTTAGGGACCACCGCCAGGGGCACTGCCCCATGGAACCCCGCCAGGAACGTTTGGGATTTCGTAGCAATTTCTAATTGTAGAAGTTGTTGTCTCCTTAGCAGTAACCATCCCTCGAATTTTTTTTTGGATTTTGAATCCAGCAAAGAGAGATGAGCTTGGCTACTGCTTTAAGTTGAGTTGCCTTTCCCCTTTGTCCAATGCATGTAAACCTGAATATTTGGAAATGCCCATATGTTCAGATTTAGCCCTTTGCTCTATCAAATGTTGATAGTGTCTTGCTGTGCACATAAGGGATACATGAGGATTCTAGAAATGTTTTATTTTATTTAGATGTGCACATTGATCAAATGTTGATCATGGTTAATTGTTAACATACTATCAAAATTTAAATCCCTTCATCAAACATTAAGTGTTCGGATGCCTTCCGATGGATGACACTCTTCCTACCTCGATCGATGAAGTGTGGGCTTGCCAAAGCAAGGTGCATTAATCTATCTTGGTAAGGGTGCGAGCGGATAATTGTGATATCCCACTGTCGACATCGGGCCCCACTTAACTAAGTGACCTCAAAGGTTGAGCGCCTAGAGGCATAGGGTTGGCATGCACCATATGATGGATGCGAATAAAGAGTTATTCACCAACCATACAAGAATTGCATGAGGATGCAATTGGCAAGCGTTGCCTACCTAAATAACTACATCGTGAGAGGAAAGCCAAAGCTGACTCATTGTGTTGATGAAATACGGATCTTGTCCACTAAGAGAGTAGCTCGCATGAACTCTCCGAATTGATAGTGAGGGCTATTAGTTCAAATAAAATAGTGGGAGTTTTAATTAGAGTCCAAATTAAAATAAATTGTATTTTGAATCTTTGGTACTGATTTTATTCTGCATGAATTCTTGTAGAATTCCATGGCAAGTGGTTCACACTCCACTTTGTCTCTGAGAGCCATCCTTGAGAAGGATAAGCTCAATGGGACTAACTACATGGACTGGTACAGGAGCTTGAGAATTATTCTCAGGCAAGAGCGAAAGCTCTATGTCTTGGAAGAAGAATCCCCTGAGGTGCCGACCGGGAATTCTTCCCGTGCTGATAAGGATGCTTACAAGAAATATACCGATGATGCTTTAGACATCGAATGTCTCATGCTTGCCACCATGAACTCTGAGCTCCAAAGGCAACATGAGAACATGGGGTGCAAGGAGATTGACGAGCATCTCAAGAAAATGTTTCAAGGGCAGGCTCGTCAAGAGAGGTTCGACGTCACGAAAGCGTTGTTTCAGTGCAAGATGGGAGTTCGAGACTCAGTAGGGACTCACGTACTCAAGATGATTGGGTATATAGAGAACCTTGAAAGGCTGGGTTTTCCTCTGGGTCAAGAGTTGGCCACAGATCTGATCCTGCAATCGTTGCCGGACAGCTACGAGTAGTTTGTCTTGAACTATAACATGAATGAAATAGACAAGACACTGCCCGAACTCCTAGGCATGTTGAGAACTGCCGAAATCAATATGAAGAAGGCCAAGCCTACCAGCCCCATACTGATGGTGCATAAGGGCAAGGGCAAGGCCAAGGGCTTCAAGAAGACGAAGGTGGGACCTAAGTCACATCTTGAGCCCAAGTCTTCTGCACTGAAGAAGAAGAAAAGCACGGTGAAGGAAGGGAAATGCCACCACTGTGGCAAGGCTGGTCATTGGAGGAGGAACTGTCCTTCTTATATTGAGGGTCTGCAGAAAATGAAGGGAGGTATGACTTCCGCTTCAGATATTTATGTTATAGAGATAAACCTTTCTGCTCCTTCATCTTGGGTATTGGATACCGGATGTGGTTCTCACATTTGTACAAATGTGCAGGAACTGGAAAGGAGAAGATTGCTGAGTAAAGGGGAGGTGGACCTGCGTGTCGGCAATGGAGCAAGAGTTGCTGCTGTAGCCGTAGGGGTTTACCGTCTTTCTTTGCCCAGTGGGCTTGTAATAGAACTAGATAATTGTTATTTTGTTCCGGCCATAACTAGAAATATTATATCTATTTCATGTCTGGACATGATTGGATTTTCTTTTATAATTAAGAACAACTGTTGTTCCATATTTAAGAATGATGTTTGTTATGCTGTAGCCCAACTGTTTAATGGTCTTTATGTTTTGAACTTAGACCATATGATCTATAATGTAGAAAATAATAAAAGACTAAGAACAAATGACTCAAACCCTACGTATCTCTGGCATTGTCGTTTGGGCCATATAAACGAGAAACGCATATCCAAGCTCCATAAGGATGGACTTTTGGACTCATTTGATTATGAATCATTTGAGCGATGCGAATCTTGTTTGTTAGGCAAAATGACAAAAGCTCCTTTCACTGGTTATACTGAGAGGGCTGAGGATCTCTTGGGTGTTGTACATAGTGATGTATGCGGACCCATGAGTTCCATGGCTAGAGGTGGGTATTTCTACTTCGTTACATTTACTGATGATTTCAGTAGATGGGGATATGTGTATCTTATGAAGTGCAAATCCGAGACCTTTGAATAGTTCAAAGAGTTCAAGAATGAAGTAGAAAACCAGTTGGGCAAAAGGGTTAAAGCACTCCGATCCGATCGAGGTGGTGAATACCTGAGTCACGAGTTCCGTGATCATCTGAAAGAGTGTGGTATTATATCACAGCTCACTCCACCTAGAACACCACAACACAATGGTGTGTCTGAGAGGAGAAATCGTACTCTGATAGACATGGTACGTTCGATGATGAGTCATGCAGACTTGCCTGTTTCCTTTTGGGGTTTTGCTTTAGAGACTGCTGCTATGACACTGAATCGCGCTCCAACAAAAACGGTTCTGAAGACACCATATGAGATATGGACTGGGAAACATCCTAGTATGTCGTTCATTAAAATTTGGGGCTGTGAGGCATACGTGTGACGTCAAATGCCTGACAAGCTGGAACCTAAATCAGATAAATGTTATCTGGTGGGATATCCTAAGGAAACGAAAGGATATTACTTTTACCTACCGTCCGAGGGCAAGGTGTTTGTCGCAAGGACCGTGTCTTCTTGGAGAAAGAGTTCTTATCAAGAAAGACTGAAAAGGTAGAACTTGAAGAAGTTCAAGAACCACAAATAGTGAATGAACCAGAATTGGATTCTGAATTAGGACTACAAGGTGTTGTAGCTAGAGAACCTACTCAAGAAACACATGTCCTGCGTAGATCTGGTAGACCAAGAATTGAGCCTGAGAGATATGGATTTCTCGTGTCTCAAATAGGTAATTTGTTTCTAATGGATCATGATGATGAACCAGCAACCTACCAAGAGGCTATGAATGGACCGGACTCCGACAAATGGCTTGAGGCTATGAAATCCGAAATGGACTCCATGTATGCAAACCAAGTTTGGAACTTGGTGGAACCACCTGAAGGGGTACGACCCATAGGGTGCAAGTGGGTCTTCAAGAAGAAGACCGACATGGATGGGAATGTACAGACATTCAAAGGGCGACTGGTGGCTAAGGGTTTTAGACAAATTCATGGTATTGACTATGATGAAACCTTTTCCCCTGTTGCCATGGTAAAGTTCATAAGGATATTGCTTGCTATTGCTGCGTATTATGACTACGAGATCTGGCAGATGGATGTCAAAACAGCTTTCCTTAATGGAAACCTCCTTGAGGAAGTGTACATGACACAACCCGAGGGTTTTGTATCCCCAAATGAAGCCACTAAGATATGCAAGCTGAATAGGTCCATATATGGACTGAAACAGGCCTCTCGAAGTTGGAATCTTTGTTTTGATGTGAAAATCAAAGAGTTTGGTTTCATCAAGATTGAAGATGAGCCTTGTGTTTACAAGCGAATCAGTGGGAGCATTGTTGTCTTCCTGATACTGTATGTAGATGACATACTGTTGATTGGGAATGACATTCCTACCCTGAAAGTTATTAAGAACAACCTAGGGAACTACTTTTCTATGAAGGACTTGGGTGAAGTGACTTATATACTTGGTATTAAGATCTATAGAGATAGATCGAAGAAGTTGCTGGGTTTGACCCAGAGTACATACATTGATAAGGTGTTGAAGCGGTTCAACATGCTTGAGTCCAAGAAAGGATTTTTGCCCATGTCTCATGGTGTGAATCTCTCTAAGGACCAGGGTCAAAAATCTTGTGAAGATAAGGGCCGCATGAAGTTGATTCCATATGCTTCAGCAATTGGATCAATCATGTATGCAATGTTATGTACTAGACCCGATGTCTCCTTTGCTTTAAGTATGACTAGCAGGTATCAGTCAGACCCCGGTGAGTGTCACTGGATTGCAGTCAAGAATATCCTGAAGTACTTGAGAAGGACTAAGGATGTGTTCTTGGTGTATGGTGGAGAGGAAGAGCTCGTTGTAAGTGGTTACACGGATGCTAGCTTCCAAACTGATATGGACGATTCAAAGTGTTGGGTCTTGTTTCCACAATGACCTTAATTTGAAGAAGTCCTCCTAAAACTAAGGTGAATTACAGTTGTATTTGATCTTGTGTTTGAGTTATGTATGCAGGACTCTAATTGACAAGTGTAGACCAATGTCAGTCTGTAATGGGTCACCAAACACAGGACCATGCAATGTAATCCCTCATTGTGTGATCCAAGGTGTTGGCCCATGTATAGCCTCTCTATTGGGATACACTTATCCTTCATGCACATTGGATGGATGGACAGAAGCTTTGGAGCTAAGCTTTCTCAGAGAAAATTTTCCTAAGTCCTTTATACTCGAGTATTTCCTTGTAATACACGAGTAAGGTAATTCATACTCGAGTAACTCCTGTTCCATACTCGAGTAAGTGTTTTCTGATACTCGAGTATAACTTCTGATACTCGAGTAAGTTTTCTCTATACTCGAGTATATCTTCTGATACTCGAGTAAGTATGTTCATACTCGAGTAATTGATTTTTGATACTCGAGTAAATTCTTCCATACTCGAGTAATTGACTCTGATACTCGTGTATGTAAACGTTTCTCAGGTATATTTTCTGATACTCGAGTTTAGCCTTTTGATACTCGAGTATATCGTCTTGATACTCGAGTATACTTTTCTATTACTCGAGTATACAATTCTGATACTCGAGTATACCATTTTTGATACTCGAGTAATTCATTCTTCTCTCCTGTATACTCGAGTATACTGCTTCTTGCTACTCGAGTAATCCATCTCTCCATACTAGTGTATATCCTCCATTACTCGAGTATCGCAGTCAACTTCTCCAGAATTTTTCTAAGTCCATTTTCATCATAAGTATTTTGAATCTGTCAATTCTGATTGGTCCACGTGTCATCATTAATCAATATTATGACCGTTGGAACCCACCTATAAATAGGTCTTTTCAGAAATGACTTTCAAGCGTTATTACAGAAATATTCTTTTTAAGAAAGAGAAATTCCGTGAACCCTAATTTCACGCCGCCGCCATTGCCGTTCACGGAAGAAGAAGAAAAGTTTGGATCGCGACCTTCATTTTCATCGATCTTTTCTCCAGCGATCCAGAAGAAAGAGAATCACTCGATCTTGTCGAGCCTTGAAGATTCCAGATCTACTTTCTCGATCGAGGTGGTTCTAGATCTCAGATTCGTGGATCTTTCTCTAGTCGTCTTCTACATCTTCTGATCAAGCCGAAGTTCCTAAAGAAGAAGACGGATACAGATCCAGATCTGATAGTGTGTTTGTTTGTAATCACAACCAATATTTTTGTAGGAGTCTTGACTCCGAGTCCTGTAGGAGTTTTTCTCCGAGTACTGTAGATCCGGTTTGGATCGAGTGGTAGGAAGGTTTTCTTCCGAGTGTAGATCCGTTGGGATCGAGATTTGTAGGAACGTGGTTCCGAGGTGTAGGATTGTTTTCAATCCGAGATAGTGGAGTAGCCGAGTCTAGTGATTTGCTAGATCGGTGAGGAAAGTGGACGTACCCAAGATTGGGGAACCACTATAAATCTCTTGTCGTCTGTGATTGCTTGATGTGCGTTGTGTTCAATTTTTAATTCCGCATTAGACACGCATTTCACCTATTCCCCCCCCCCTCTAGGTGAATTAGGCTACCAACTCAGCACTTTCAATTGGTATCAGAGGGAGGTTGATCGTTAAAAGGTTAACACCTTGATCTGATCCTACCCGAGTTGTCTTTAGAGAAGTAATCAAGCATGGACAGAGCCAAGGATTTTTCTAAGCTCCCAGTGTGCAGTAAGGCAAACTTTCCCATGTGGAAAGAGAGAATAAAACTTTACATGGAAGCTGTTGACCCCCGCTTATTCATGATAGTGGAGGAAGGCCCTTATATCCCTATGATTGCCTCCACTAGTGATCCTACAAAGGAGGTGCCAAAGAAGTTGATGGATCTTGATAAGAATGAGATTGCACTTGTCTCCTTAGACAAGAAAGCCAAGAACATCATCGCAAGTGCAGTCAATGATTCTATGTTGCAGAACCTCATTCACTGCCAATCCGCCAAGGAGATGTGGCGGTCTCTAATCATCTTGATGGAAGGCACAGAAGAAGTAAGGGATGACAGAAGATCCCTTCTGAATCAGAAATACGAAGCCTTCAAGCAAGGACCAAAGGAAAATATTGCTGACACATATGAAAATTTCTTCAAGATTGTCAACGGTTTAAGGAACTACGGCAGAGTGTTCACAGATGGTGAACTAAACGACAAGTTCCTAAGATCCTTGACAAAGGATTGGGACAACAAGATATGTGCCATCAGAGAGTTTGGAAGATTAGCAGAGACTGACCCTCAGAACCTCTTCGGAAAGCTTATGTCATATGAGCTTCAAATCAATAATAGAAAAGCTGAAGAAGAGTTCAACAGGCCCTCATCCCAAGATATGTCAGTTGCTCTAAGGGCAGACAGCTCAAGGAAGGCCAAAGCTGCTTCCACTCAAGGAGACTATGAAGAAGAAGAGTCCGAGCCAAGCACCTCAGGCTCAGATCTATCAGATGAAGAGTTTCATCTTCTCTCTCGACAATTCAAGAAGTTTCTTAGCAACAAGAAACAAATGAGAGAAAATGATTCCTCGTCCAGAAGATCACGTCCTGATGGTGATCGTCACAGCAGACATGACAGGTATAAATCTAAACCAAACAAACATGTTTCATCTAACGTTGTTTGTTATTCCTGCAGTAAGCCAGGGCATATAAGCACTGAGTGCCCTCTGAAGAAGAAAGAAGGAAGAGGCATAGAAAAGAATTCCCTTCAAGGGAAAAGGAAGAAAGAAAGAAGCTTCATTGCCAAAAAGCCAAAGACCCTCAGTGACTCTGACTCATCTGAGTCAAGTGCGGATGAAGAAGCCTACTTCGGGCTTATGGCCTTGTCTGACCAAGAGGACAAAGACAACGGTAACTCCTCATATACCGGGAAGGTAAATTCTCACACACCTCTTTCTGCCTCAGATTCTGACTCAAATGGTCATGATGGCTATTCTTCTGGGGAGGATGATTTTGAATTGGTAAATCAGTATCAAGTCTTATTGAATGCATTTGACAAATGCCGGAAGGTAGTCAAATTGCAATCAAAAGAGATTGCATCCCTCAAAGAGGTGGAATCAAATCTGAGGGAGGAGATTGACCAAATGACCTCTCTCAGAGATGAAGTTCAATCTTTGAAGGAGGAAATCAAAGACTTTACTGAATTAGTAAATCATAAAGACTTCCTCCTGGATGAATTGGAAGCAAAGCTAGTCATTGAACGAAAGCTGGTTGAAACTCTCACCATGCCTACAACTGTGCTTCCAATCACTAATGGAGAAACCTCCTTTGAGAAAAATAGCAGTATAGGACATAAATCAGTCAAAGGTAAAGGCAAGGCTATCCCAAGCCAAACTGTTGCCTCACTGAAGTGTGGTCCTTACACTCATGGGCCAAATGAGAAGAATTCACCAAAAGCTAAAACTGGTGTAACAAAGGCCAAGGAGACAAGGAAGCCATGTACTTGTTGTAATCATGAGGCTTCCTCCTCCAAGTCAGGTGCTCTTGCTAGACCTCCTATCCATAAGGTAAGGCAAGAGAACAAGAGAAGGTACAACTGGTTTAACTGTTGGTGTTGTGGCAAGGTTGGTCACTTCGCCATAGATTGCTGGTTTAATCCCAGATATGTTTTAACTCCTCAAGTTGATAATGTGAGAAAGACCACTCACAATATTAACTCTCATAGGGGGAGGATACTAACAAGAGACCTAGGACCCAATCTTGTTTGGGTTCCTAAGGGATTCTAATCTTGTGAATGCAGGTATGTCCATGGGCTAACAAAATTCTTATCTGGCAAATGGACAAGAAGAAGTTCCAGAAAAATTCTTGGAACTAGAAGATTAAAGTACCTCTGTTGGAAAGCTTGATGGTTTAGCAGCTGAAGAAGAACTTCCTCATGCATTGGTTTAGGGGGAGCTTCTAGCTGCTCACCTTGTCCAAAAGAACCTCAAAGGTGTTTGAGCCTTCAGTAAGGATGGAGACATGATTGATATCCCCTGCCATGTCCCCTATTCAAAGATGTCAGAAAGGGGGAGAGCAAAGGGGAGAGAAAAAGGGAGAGCAAAAGGAAATGAAAGATAGAGATAGAAAGGGAAGAAAATTTGCAAATCCAAATGAAGATTTCAGAAGGAGATGAAATGCAAAACTATTCTAGTACAGAAATGGGGAGAAATGCAAGACAATTAGAGTAAAGAAATATAAGACAATGCATCCTCTTTCATGTCATTTTGTTTTAATATCTCTAGCAATTCAACTTAGTAGATGGTGTTCTGACTTCTTCAAATAGGGGGAGATTGTTGGGTCTTGTTTCCACAATGACCTTAATTTGAAGAAGTCCTCCTAAAACTAAGGTGAATTGCAGTTGTATTTGATCTTGTGTTTGAGTTATGTATGCAGGACTCTAATTGACAAGTGTAGACCAATGTCAGTCTGTAATGGGTCACCAAACACAGGACCATGCAATGTAATCCCTCATTGTGTGATCCAAGGTGTTGGCCCATGTATAGCCTCTCTATTGGGATACACTTATCCTTCATGCACATTGGATGGATGGACAGAAGCTTTGGAGCTAAGCTTTCTCAGAGAAAATTTTCCTAAGTCCTTTATACTCGAGTATTTCCTTGTAATACACGAGTAAGGTAATTCATACTCGAGTAACTCCTGTTCCATACTCGAGTAAGTGTTTTCTGATACTCGAGTAAGTTTTCTCTATACTCGAGTATATCTTCTGATACTCGAGTAAGTATGTTCATACTCGAGTAATTGATTTTTGATACTCGAGTAAATTCTTCCATACTCGAGTAATTGACTCTGATACTCGTGTATGTAAACGTTTCTCAGGTATATTTTCTGATACTCGAGTTTAGCCTTTTGATACTCGAGTATATCGTCTTGATACTCGAGTATACTTTTCTATTACTCGAGTATACAATTCTGATACTCGAGTATACCATTTTTGATACTCGAGTAATTCATTCTTCTCTCCTGTATACTCGAGTATACTGCTTCTTGCTACTCGAGTAATCCATCTCTCCATACTCGTGTATATCCTCCATTACTCGAGTATCGCAGTCAACTTCTCCAGAATTTTTCTAAGTCCATTTTCATCATAAGTATTTTGAATCTGTCAATTCTGATTGGTCCACGTGTCATCATTAATCAATATTATGACCGTTGGAACCCACCTATAAATAGGTCTTTTCAGAAATGACTTTGAAGCGTTATTACAGAAATATTCTTTTTAAGAAAGAGAAATTCCGTGAACCCTAATTTCACGCCGCCGCCATTGCCGTTCACGGAAGAAGAAGAAAAGTTTGGATCGCGACCTTCGTTTTCATCGATCTTTTCTCCAGCGATCCAGAAGAAAGAGAATCACTCGATCTTGCCGAGCCTTGAAGATTCCAGATCTACTTTCTCGATCGAGGTGGTTCTAGATCTCAGATTCGTGGATCTTTCTCTAGTCGTCTTCTACATCTTCTGATCAAGCCGAAGTTCCTAAAGAAGAAGACGGATACAGATCCAGATCTGATAGTGTGTTTGTTTGTAATCACAACCAATATTTTTGTAGGAGTCTTGACTCCGAGTCCTGTAGGAGTTTTTCTCCGAGTACTGTAGATCCGGTTTGGATCGAGTGGTAGGAAGGTTTTCTTCCGAGTGTAGATCCGTTGGGATCGAGATTTGTAGGAACGTGGTTCCGAGGTGTAGGATTGTTTTCAATCCGAGATAGTGGAGTAGCCGAGTCTAGTGATTTGCTAGATCGGTGAGGAAAGTGGACGTACCCAAGATTGGGGAACCACTATAAATCTCTTGTCGTCTGTGATTGCTTGATGTGCGTTGTGTTCAATTTTTAATTCCGCATTAGACACGCATTTCACCTATTCCCCCCCCCCCCTCTAGGTGAATTAGGCTACCAACTCAGCACTTTCACAAAGTCTCAGTCAGGGTTTGTGTTTTGCCTGAATGGAGGAGCTGTGAGCTGGAAGAGTTCCAAGCAAGAGACAGTTGCTGATTCTACAACGGAAGCCGAGTATATCGCTGCAGCTAATGCAGCGAAGGAGGCTGTATGGATTAGGAAATTCATCGGCGAGCTTGATGTAGTTCCTAGCATTGTTGGTCCCGTAGTTCTCTACTGTGATAACAATGGTGCAATTGCACAATCTAAGGAACCTAGATCCCATCAGTGCTCCAAGCACATACTTCGGCGGTTCCATCTTATTCGTGAGATTGTCGAACGAGGAGATGTGAACATTTGTAGAGTGCCGACTGAGGAGAATATTGCAGATCCACTGACAAAGCCTCTCGCGCAGAGAAAGCATGATGGTCATACTAGATCAATGGGTATACGATACCTGAATGATCAAGTCTAGTGGGAGCCTTGTGGGTTGCATGTAAAGATATATTCTGTTGGCTGTTTATTGTTTATTCATATGATGAATTGTGTACCTAGATTTTCTTTTTACAATTAATGGCATATTCCGTTATTATGGTTTTTCTATATGATAGTTAAATGTTAACATAATGAATACCCTTAGAATGTTCGCTTCCATAGGACATCAAGTACGTGACTTGAATGTGAGAGCCTATGATTCATTTGAAGCTTCATTCTTAAAAGTCCCTGGTCGTGGTATCATCATAGGATCTAAGGGTAATGATGATACATGAAGACTAGCACGTGCGTTGACTGATGACCAGTTCTCACAGGTCATGATATTGTGATATCAAGTCATCACGTGGGTACTTGTTAGTGAACAAGTTGTACTGGACAGACCCAACCAGAGACTACTTTGTGGATTGTTATCTAATCATGTCACAAGTAGGTCTCTACTGACAATGGTGTTGTGGTCCTTTGACCTGAAGTCACAGCATTCATCAAGTGAGGAAGAGCATGCTTTGATGCCATCTAAAGTCTTCCTTGAGAAAGGTTGATGATAAGGGTGGTTGTTGGGCACGTTACGAATCATTTGGATGTTTGTGTATGAGCAGATATGGAATTTGTCCTCCTATATGACAGGAGTTACATCCATGGGCCCCTTGATGGAACTGGACTGAGAAATGCATGGCCATGCTTGGTGGAGTCAATATGTGATATTGGCCTCACCATTCTCTGGATGTCCGTTCTAGATCAGGAAACTTGGATTGAGCTATTATGAGGGTGACACGGTCCATGCCTCTAGTTCTTTCCGGATGTAAGGGACAAAGGGACAAAGACAACGCTGATACATTGTTCATGAAGGCTTATGAGTTATAAACTCTTATTGCTTGGGGAGCAATGATGCATTGCTAGATGCCGCTCATTGTTTGTGAGGTTTATGGTTTGATACTTCCAAGATCAAGTGGGAGACTGTTGGAGTTACCATGGTGATCTAGAAGTTGTCAAACAAGTAATCTCACTGCCAACGCAATATGAGCCTGCAGGGTCGCACATAAGAGCTATGGAGGAGTTGGAAGATTGACCGTATTGGTAAAGGTTACCAATCACCATTATGTATGGGGTCAGGCAATTGTTGCCAATAAAGTTCATAGGGCATGGATAGTCGAAAGGTCGTCGAGAATGTCTCGACGACCAAGGCAAATCGTCGAGAATGTCTCGACGACCAAGGCAATGTCGTCGAGAATGTCTCGACGACTATGGGGGTTTAGTCGGGAATCAATCTGATATATTCGTCGAGAATCAAAGACTTAGTCGTCGGGACTGTCCATTGATTCTCGCCGAATCTGCCTGATGATTCTCGCCGATCGACGAGTATCGTCGAGAGTTATCAAGTATGACTCGACGACTAAAGGCCATTCGTCGAGAATCATCCCTGATTCTCGACGACTTGGCGGATGATTCTCGCCGAACGCCTTTGCCGATTCTCGCCGAATTCTTCCAGGGACCCTATGCTGTGTGGTCTGCGGATAGCCATTCCTTTAGGTCTATTTATACCTTTGGTATAAATAGACACTTAGGGTTTTGGAAAACTGAGTGACTTGTGCTTTTTGCGGCCGATTAGAACCCGACGGAAAAAGTTCCGTCGATCGCTCGTTCCGCCGCATCCCGCACATCGCCGGACGGAAGTGTTCCGCCGCCGCCGTGTCTGCTCCGCTGACCCTCCCATTTCCGGCGATAGTCGTTGTTCTTTCCTCTCCTGGCGCGGACCTAGCAGTCCGTGGAGTTGCAAAGGTGCGGCTGTCTTCCTCCCGATTGTTCGTGCGACGAGCAGTTCAGGTTTCTCCTGCTCGTGTGGATTTCTGCAGAGACGTGGATATTATTCCACGTACAACTCGCCACCGACAGCACTCAATACTTGGGGCATCTTCGTTGAGTTGTGACTCAACGCCACTAAGGTATTTTGCCCTAGTTTTTCTTTGGTTTACTTCTTGTTACAACGATCATGGCCAGATCCAGTTCTCTTGGGCTGTTCTCGTACTTTTCCTTTCCGCTGCGTGCACAAGTGTTGTGCCAACCCTCACGATAAACCCCAACAAGGACGTGCGCACTATGACCAATGGTCGTGTGATTTCCCCAGACAGAACTTGGAAAATGGAGAACAGTACACACAATTAGTGGCTCATAAGCAATGGTCGTGCGCTATACATCCAATGAACGTACGCAGTGTTCCTGTAACATTTGCGGTTCGAAGAACAGACCGTGCTCGACCACCGGTCGTGCGCTAAGGAGTCCACAAGCCGTGCGCGTGTAAACACACATGATCAGTGACCCTAGCAGAAAAAACATTCCCAAAAAAAACCAGAACACTCACACGACCTTTGTACCTACAGTAAAAATTGAAGAGCCACCGAAATAGCCATTCCACATTCTCTAGACACAAAAAACATCAAGAATAGGGAAAAAGTAAAATAACTTCGAAATCACACTGAAAATGGCCCTAAAGTGCACTTAACAAGGAATTGACATAGTAACAAATATGAACAATTATGGCTCTCAAGTGTAGTGCATCATCGAGAAAACTGGCCCAAATGAGTCCAAAAATATGTATATAACTTGGACTCATCACACCCCGAGACTTACCCATTTGCGCGACCCGAGCAAATAAATCCGGTGGTTCGGGAAAATTGAAGCTAACCTAGACAATTTAAAACACTTGGTGATATGCGATGTTTTGTACCCGCGTGCATAAAGATTCAGTAGAAGAATAATTTAAATAAGCTAGCTAATATATAATAGTCCAAATGCGTAAATGAAAATTTTTCTTTACTCATATTGGTGAAATTTGGGGAATCGTGTGGTTACACACGATACAAAAGTAAGCGAGCCACTCCGTGGAGTGTTTCCTAAGACCGAAAATCGAGAGTATCTCCATTGAAATCCATCAACATCGAGAGCCATAAGCTTGCCCGGATGCACTATCTCTACGACGCCATCGAACTCATGAGAAGAATCGGACGGACTTGTAGGATTGAATGGGGCTTAGGCTAAGGTTTGGTAGTCAAAGATAAACATGGAGGCTACACGCAACCCAAGAGAGCAATTAATAAACTAATCAAATTCAACCCCTCAAAATTGCACGTGTGACACACCCTAAGACTTAGCTTGAAAACCGGGTGTGTACACGGCCTAACTCGACCAATATCATGATAAACTTGATGGGGATTCTATTTCTCATTGTAATTCTTTTTAGATTTTCCTTTTCAATTCTCTCCTTTTTCTTTTTTCTTTTGCAAACCCCAATTTTTAGCAAGTAGAATTTCATGCATTCATCCACCACCACTTGATTTCCAAACATCACACCTCGTCAAAATATTAAATTCACAGGAGCTCATGGATTTGGTTGCGATAGGAGGATTGGATTTAGGCTTTGGTGAATGAAGGTGGAACTAAATCAAAGTAGGGGTTGTAAGACCCCCCTCCCAGAACACAACACACGGCACAAGAGGGGTCTTATGCCAAGAACAGCCGCCTTACGGTAGCACTAACACTCAGGCTAGCCTGTACAACAAGACCCCTATCCTGCCGGCTATAACTAATATCATACATTGACAACCCAACCAAATATAACATAGATGTCAAATCCACACCAAGCAGATAGTCCATAATATAACAACAGTAGAGAAGCTTCAACAAGCTTCTAACATCAGAGTACGTTAATAGTTTTCCCAAAACAAGTACAACAAAAACCTCTTACACTCACATCAGTAACCGACGGTAGCGACGGTACCGTCCCCTCTGTCGTTCTGGCCTGGATGTCCAGCTGCATAACCTGCTGCTCCACCTTCCTCTTGAAAAGGAAGACGTAGCAACCGTTAGTCATTAAGAATAAGTGGCTTCACATCCGCTCCCCCGGCGACTCCTCAACACCTGACGGAGAAAGGGACAGGGTACAATATAAATGAAGCATAGGTACAAGCAAGTGATATATCTCTATGTAAATAAAGCAGTGTAATAAATGAGAAACAACTTATTCTAACAATTCTATCATCTACAGCAACATAAGAGTATGGTATTATAACAGAATGTAACTCAACTTATATGAATGCCCATATAAACATTTATGATGAGGATCGTTCAGTAATAAGTAACTCATCGTATAAGAGTGCCCATACAAACTTATACGATGAGGATCTTGTGTATGCATTGGAGTGTAATGACATGTATGCAATGCAATGACTCGCCCATGAACACGCACATGCACTCGCTATGTCGACACAGACTTGTAATTCCCACTTTTCGAGCAGGTAGCTAACCTATCATGCATCAACCATCGTCGACGGACGGTGAGAGTGGAGCGGGCATCTCCACTACTAGGCCGGTCTCCACACTACCTAGCCCAGGCCTTCGTATGCCTCAATGATAAGAAGACAACAGCAGAGCTCACATGCGTACTACGGCTCAGCGGGTGTCTCGGGTAGATGTGCACTGAGATCCTAGCCCCGAACTAGCCTAAGGTGTGATACGAAAGGAGCCTCGTAAAGGAGCACGAGGACCAAGCCCAACCATTTGCTTGGCACAAAAGAAGCCTCGGGACATGAACACCGAGGACCAAGCCCAACCGCCCAAGTTCTAGCTGTCAACTCCCATCGGTGTGACGATTGGCGAGCCCATAGACCTGCAACACTATCCTTAACCCGGGATTACGACACCGTGTGTCGACTCATACCTCGAGCCACTCAACTACACTGTGGTACGAAAGGAGCCTTGGAAACTAGCACGAGCACCAAGCCAAACCGACCATTAGGCACGGAAGGCACCTCGGGACATGAAAACTGAGGACCAATCCCAACTGTCCACTCTTGACTCTTCTCACGGCACCAACAACCTTTAGTTTACCAACCCAATCACTCGTGAGCACATGAGTTACTCATCTGATTATCACAACACATGTTCATATCAATCAACACCGACCGAATACACAAGTTCTAGTATTCTTGTGATTAGACCACTAATTATCATTTGCTCACTATCCCCCACAAAGTCACTTCATTCAATCACATGCCATTTCACCATTAGTTTATGTGGGGCCTATCAAATAGTATCATCATGCATTGAATTATCACAACCCTACATATTATGACTTTCCTACGACTTAACGTCGGATTGTTATAAAACCTCTTCCGAGATCAAATTCAATTATAAAACTAATCCAGGAATTTCAGGTGCAGAACACCTGCTGGAAAGCAACTTCAACCAAAGATTCCTGTAGCTATAGGAATCCGGTGAGTGCGTGTAACCACTCGATGGAAAGTTATTTCCATGGGTTACAACTTTCATGTTCATTCTGCAACCCAGATCAGACTGTGTCCCACATGAAATTGGCTCCAAAGCCAGCTGCGTACAGAATACAATTTCTGCGTGCTTTGTCTACAACCTCTATTTTGATCAGACATTCCCATGGATACAGACTTCACCTGAAGGAATGTAACAACTCGTTGGGAAGGTAATTTCAAGGGCTATAACTTTGGTGTTTATTCAAATGCCTAGATCTAACCTTTCCTTGCCTGAAAATAGCCAAGAAGGTCGCTGCGTGCAGAACACAGATTTTTGCACGCATCTTGAAGCGGAATGAACGACATCGGTTCATCTTCCTCCTCAAGGCGGTCTTATCAAATCGCAACCATAAGTTCCTCCACCCTTATAACCCTCTTAAGGCCATTCCTCTTCACGAATCCACCCCCATTATCACTTTGAAGAAGGGGAGGTTGAAGATGACTAAATATTAGAACACAAGTTCTTGAATTGCCCTCCTAGAAATCTTCTTCTCACACATCAAGACTCATTTGAGTCGATGTCTCTCCTAAGAATAACTATAGATCTAGTACCAAGGGAGAGGGGAGGAAGCTCACCTCATTTCCAGTGGTTCCTCCATTTTTGGCCATAGATCTTGTCATCCTTCTCGTTGGTATCGTTTTTCCCTTGACGGCGGTGGCGTTTCCTCACGGGGTTGGTTGGCTCCAGCAAACTCTACCTCCTCTAGAAGTTCCTCTTCAGAAAATATGGTTTGTAAGAGAATGAGACGGCTAGGTTTCATTTTTCTCTTTTATACAGAAGTGGCACGGGTAAGGACACGACCGTGTCCTTACCCTTGTCCTGCTCTAGTGAAACGGCGTCAACGGTGTATAATATATTTTAAGCAACTTGAGGATATTAATGAAAATAAAATGACTAACTGTAATCATACCTACAATCACCTCCTGAGGGTTCCGCTCTTGAGTCATGTCCAACGCATACATCTGATCCCGAGCGGGCCCGGGGTTTCCTATTCGTGCTCCTCGTCCTGGACCACGCATGTGCCCCCGTCCTTGAGGAGCTGCCAGAGGGAAGGCGAGAGGCGCATTTCAAAATAGTTGCGTGCAGTAGCGTCGAATGTGGCCCGATTGGTTGTATTCGAAGCACACACGCTCCTACCGCCCACCGGGTTGTGGAAATTGTTGATGTGGAGGCAATGCTGGCGGTTGCGGAACCGTGTGCTCCATCCTAAAATTATGGGCGAAACGTCCGCCACCTCTTCGATATCATCTTCCTCCTCTATTATCAAATCTCATTCTGTTACTAGGGTAGGCTTCCATCACACCTTCAACTGGCCTCTTACCACTTTCAAAATGGTCCACATCACACCTCTTCGCCATGTGAATAATCTCGGCTAGACTAGAGTCCGCTATAAACAAAAGGGCTTGTCTCAGGGGTTCTCGCAAGCCTTTGTAGAATCATTTTCATATCCTCTATCATCCAACTCATAAGAGTCAGCAAATCTAGCCAAGTGCATAAACTCCCGTTGGTATTATGTCACCGACTTGGACCCTTGCTTCAGTTGCAAAAATCTCTCTTCAAGATTATCCCGAGCTGCCGAGGGGATGAAATGATCTAAAAAGGCTTCAGAGAATTCGCTCCAACTGATATTCGTGTACATCCGTCCTTGAAAAGTGGAGCCCATGAGGGACTTCCACCACCTTTTTGCGTGCAGCTCTAAGAGTGTCACTATAAGGGACACCGCCATGTTGTTTGGGCATCTTATTCCTGCTAACAGTTCTTGTATAGTTTCGAGTCATTCTTCTGTACACACTGCCGACTCCGTCCTAAGGTAAGCATGAGGGGAGAGAGCTCGTAAAGTGCTTAACCAAGTGGATCCCGGACCCTGCTGTTGTACAGGGGCTTGTTGAGATTGGGACATGACGGCATCAAGGATAGTTGTGAGCGGCTGCGCCAGTTCGGATTGTTGGAATTATGTAGGTATGGACGGGGCGGGGGTGCCACTCACCGGCTCAACATGTATTGGGATCTATACGTAAGGTACAAACATAAGTTTAGGTCATCTAATCTAAGGTCAAAGATGGGCAAACTTAGTGTGAATTACATATGGGCACACCACTGCTTCCGCTAAGTCAGTTTGTCCCAAAACTGACTAATCAAATGGGGGTGGCACCATTGTTAAATGACTTCTTCAGTTCAGGATCATAGCAAGCTGATACCATTTGTAATACCCCCCCCCCCTCCCGGAACACAACACACGGCACGAGAGGGGTCTTATGCCCAGAACAGCTGCCTTGCGGTAGCACTAACACTCAGGCTAGCTTGTACCACAAGACGCCTATCCTGCCGTCTATAACCAATATCATACATTATCAACCCAACCAAATATAACATAGAAGTCAAATCCACACCAAGCAGATAGTCCATAATATAATAACAGTAGAGAAGCTTCAACAAGCTTCTAACATCAGAGTACGTAAAAAGTTTTCCCAAAACGGGTACAACAAAAACCTCTCACACTCACATCAGTAACTGACGGTAGCGACGGTACCATCCCCTCAAGCCCTGTCGTCTTGCCCTGGCTGTCCGTCTTCATAACATGCTTCTCCACCTGCGGGGTTTCCTCCTAAAAAGGAAGACGTAGCAACCGTTAGTCATAAAGTCTAAACCTCTGTTTTGTTGGGCTGTTGCTGATGGAAAGCTGCTGATGAGAAGCTACTGATGGAGAAAGTGCTGATTCTAGAAAACAGAGTTTTGTTAAAAAATTGTTTGGATGAAA
The DNA here is from genome assembly GCA_039513925.1 of Platanthera zijinensis. Classification (NCBI taxonomy): domain Eukaryota; kingdom Viridiplantae; phylum Streptophyta; class Magnoliopsida; order Asparagales; family Orchidaceae; genus Platanthera; species Platanthera zijinensis. Next base: position 103,675,487 of record CM077085.1, on the reverse strand, counting down.
TGGAGTTTTGAATAAGTTGTTTGGATTCAAAATAGAGTTTTGAATTAAATTTTTTTTCCAAAAAAAATAAACAGGCTAAATAAACACACAATACAAGAAATCCAGGTACACCCACAATCTCAAGCTATGCTCTCGATTCATACAACTGATTCCCTATACTATCACGTAGCGCGATCATCTCCTCCACTCCACCTGCAGTGTCAGAGCAAGTTTCTTGTCTCCCTTGTGAGGACACCCTATCAGCTTGACCCTCTTGCTCGAACTCATTGAAATCTATATCATTACAGGAAGTGTGTCGGCGAATGAAATAATGTAAAGCCATCGTGGCTATCACAATATCTGCCAGCTTCGCAAAGCTATAGCTCGGCATGTCCCGCAATATGTCCCATTTCTTCTTCCAAACGCCGAACGATCGTTCTATCACGCTCCTTAGCGATGAGTGAGCATGATTGAACATCTCTCGACGTCCCTCTGCTCGAAGACCACCGCGTGCGAAGTCTGGAAAATGATACCTTATATCTTGATAGTGTTTCAAATACCATCTCTGCAAAGGATATCCAGAATCGACCAAGTAATATTTTCCTGATAATGTGTTAAAAATTAATTAACCACTCAAATAAATTAAAATAAGAAATAGTTTGGACATAATTGTTAACATTACCTCGAGGCGGATGAGGAAAATTATGTTGAGGATCATTTAAGGCAAAATTGAAAATCCGGCTATCGTGTGCAGGTCCCTCCCAACCCGCCATGATGAAAGTGAAGCACATGTTTCAACCCAAGCCACTCATCCGACCACTCATCCAAGGCATCTATAGTTTTTCTTAATTGTTAATATTGAATACCTTCAATCGCTCGTCCCACCACTCATCCGAGGATTCTATAGTTTTTCTTGATGTGTTCCAACCCAAGCCGGTCTCACCTCATTTCAACTCCGTCCAAAGTTTCCACTCCTTCTTCAGATGATCCCATTTGTTTTTGAATTGCACTTTATCATATTTCTTTCCAGTCGACTCTTCAAATGTTTTCATTATATTGGACCATCCCTCTTTACTGAAATGTGTTGTAGGACGATTCCCACGTTCTATCTCTTTTATGCAGATATCACAAAAGAGGAGAACATCGAAATAGTCCCACATTGCGACCACCCCATTGTGTTTTGTTTTTCCCATCTTTATAAGGCAACACATAGAAATGAAAACAATATTAGAAAACATTACAAAAATATATCTTAACATATACACACACACAAATATACACACTCACACATATACACATAAACACGTAGTGTCAGAGCAATCTTCTACTCATAAACATGCATACACACTCACACATATACACATAAACACATATATATATATATATATATATATATATATATATTTATATATACACACTCACACATAAACACATATATACACACACATACAAATATATACACACACACATACAAATATATATACACACACGCACACATATAAACACACACAAATACATACACACACACACACATATATACACACACTCATACATAAACACATATACACACTCATTCGTGTATTGGGTTCTAGTATTCTCGTGATTAGACCACTAATTATCATTTGCTCACTATCCCCCACAAAGTCACTTCATTCAATCACATGCCATTTAACCATTAGTTTACGTGGGGCATATCCAATAGTTTCATCATGCGTTGAATTATCACAACCCTACATATTATGATTTGCCTACGATTTAACGTTGGATTATTACCAAACCTCTTCAATATAAAATTAAATCATAAAACTAATCCAGGAATTTCAGGTGCAGAACACCTGCTGGACAGCAACTTCAACCGAAGATTCTCGTGGCTACAAGAATCCGGTGAGTGCGTGTAACCCATCGATGGAAAGTTCTTTCCATGGGATACAACTTTCATTTTCAGTATGCAACCCAGATCATAGTGTATACCACATGAAATTGGCTCCAAAGCCTGCTGCGTACAGAATACAATTTCTGCGCGCTTAGTCTACAACCTCTACTTCGATCAGACATTCCCGTGGCTACAGAATTCACCTTAAGGCATGTAACCACTTGTTGGAAAGGTAATTTCAAGGGCTACAACTTTCATGTTTATTTGAAAGCCCAGATCTTACCTTTTCTTGCCTGAAAATAGCCAAGAAGGTCGTTGCGTGCAGAACACAGATTTTTGCACGCATCTTGAAGCGGAATGAACAGCATCGGTTCATCTTCCTCTTCAAGCCATTCTTCCCAAATCACAACCAGAAGTTACTCCACCCTTATTCACCCTCTTAAGGCCATTCCTCTTCACGAATCCACCCCCATTATTACTTTGAAGAAGGGGAGGTTGAAGATGACTAAACATTAGAAAACAAGTTCTATAAAGGCCCTCCTAGAAATCTTCTTCTCACACATCACGACTCATTTGAGTCGATGTATCGCCTAAGAATAACTATAGATCTAGCACCAAGGGAGAGGGGAGGAAGCTCACCTCATTTCTAGTGGTTCCGCCATTTCCGGCCATGGATCTTGTCATCCTTCTCGTTGGCATCATTTTTCCGTTGACGGCGGTGGCGTTTCCTCACGGGGTTGGTTAGCTCCCGCAAAATCTACTTCCTCTAGAATTTCCTCTTCAGAAAATAGGGTTTGTAAGAGAATGAGATAGCTAGGGTTCATTTTTCTTTTTTATACAGGAGTGACACGGGTAGGTACACGGCCGTGTCCTTACCCGTATCCTGCTCTGGCAAAACGGCGTAAATGGTTCGAGTGTCGCTTGGACACCAACACGGGTAGGGACACGCCCGTGTCAACTACCCGTGTCACATGACACGGCCATGTTAATGTACGTGTTCATACCCGTGTCCTGCCCCGGGAGACACGACCGGCTTTTGAAGATTTGCATACAAGTAGGGACACGACCGTGTCTCTACCCGTGTCCACTAGGGCCACATTTTCTCGAGTACCACTCGACACCTCTAGAGAACTCGATGCAGACGGTTAGGGACATGCCTGTGTCCCCACCCGTGTCCTCCTCGGGACACACTTTCTCGAGTACCACTCGACACTTCTAGAGAACTCGACACCTCTCGAGAACTCGACGAACACGGGTAGGGACACGCCCGTGTCCCCACACGTGTCCTGCTCGGAACACACTTTCTCGAGTACCACTAGACACCTCTCGAGAACTCGACACCTCTCGAGAACTCGACACCTCTCAAGAACTCGACACCTCTCGAGAACTTGACGCACACAACACACGGGTAGGGACACACCCGTGTCTCTACCCGTGTCCTGCACAGGCCTAACCTCTCTTTTCCCCACGAGTGCGCACCTGATCACCTGCATTTTCTGATCCTAAATAAGTTCTCCTAACTCAAAAGAGCGCACGAGGGGCCTAGCGCAAATCGAGACGTTACAGGGGTAGGCTCAAACTTGGATTGCAATGGTTAGCAGCTTGGACAAGGTAAACAAGTCTCAAACTAGCCAAATTGATGGCCTACGTCTCGCTCAGCTTGTGAGTCGTACGCACCAATGCTTCAAGAGTCACTTGGGGCAAGTTCTTAGCACACGACAAAGTTTAACTTTCCTCCCGACTCGAGCAACACGCAACTTAGCGCTTTCCTACACACGATATCGTGCCACCACATAATTCACCCATATTCACTAATTAAGTAAAATAAATAAAAATCTACGCAAATAAACTAATTATAAATTAGATGCTTAAATAAAATCTTATCCTACTCAAATCCTTGATGCAAACGCGGGTACTCAACTAGAGCACTCACGAGTAAACATCGCACCCGGCTTGCAATCCTCTATGCTACAATCCAACATCACGACCACGACCCGAATATGAGTGTGCAGAAACACACAAACAAGCGAGTGCGCGCTCTTGTGGGTGATTCAGTGTGTGCTACAATGATTTTCAAATAAATAAATAACAAACTAGTACGTTATAAAATGTGTGCTCGTGTATTGACCACAGTCATGCTCTTCCCCCAAACTTGAATGCGACAACTTGTAAAACTAAACATTCCAAATAATATAAATTGCTAGGGGTAAGAAGTACCTATGCTCAAAACTGAGCATACCAGTCGTGCTGCGATGTTGTTCGTTAGCGGCTTGTTTGTCGCGCTTCAAAAATTTCAAGCACATGTGAATTATAGATACCACACAAAACAAGAAAATAGAAATACACATATAAAAAGAAACACATCACACAAAATAGGTCCAAGTGGTCCTACTTGGGTTTTCTCCCAAGAGGTCTTTTGTTTACCGTCCTTAAGGTGGACTTAATACCTATATAATGCAGGATATAGAAAAATACATGCAGCACCCAGATGGGCGCCCACAAAAATATAATTGTTCCATGACCGAACCTGCTAAATAAAGTACAATACAATTCCACAGATAAATAAAACACTAGAAAATTAGGAGATGAGGTAGACTCGCTATGCAACGAACTCCCCTCAATCCTCAAGGACCATGCTAAAAAAAAGAAATGGTAATCTAGAAAACTGATGGGTTTATTGTCTCCTAACAGGACTTATTCAAGGACCATGCACTGTCTAAGCTGATGGGTGTATGGAATTTGAAGTGCTCGGGAAGTTGTTCAAGTTCACATTTCGGTAGCGGGTACCGAAATAGCGATAGAACAAATACCCAAGTACCTGTGTTGTTATACCTGTCTTGAACATCAGGCATGGGTAGAATAAATTTTGTGAAGCTTGATGAATCTGACTCCACCTGAACCCAATCTCCATCAAAACTAAGCTACGTTACAGGCCCTTGGATTAAGTGGACTGGTTCGACGATGTGGTCCTACAGAGAAGTAGGCACGAGAGCGGGGTTGGGAAATAAAATAGAAGAATGAAAAAGTAACCTCAATCTTGGGGATGATCCTGATGTCATCTCCCATCGGTAGAATTATGGGTGGATCTACAAAGTAGTCCAGGCTATTGCAAGTATGTGCTAGAGCTTCATCCGCCTCATCCGCGCATTGGACTTCCATACATGGAACTGAGGCAGTAACCTTGGCCATACAGATGTCCTCCTTGACTGGATCTAGCATAAAGCTACAAACACAAACTTCTCCCTACGAATCAACCTCCCCAAAAGTGTCAGATGCAAAAAGAATGCTTTGCAAAGTAGAGGATAGAGGAGAAGCGCTCGCTAAAAAGTCAAGCACATACTCCTCATAACTAACAGACTCCATACAATATGATATATGTACTTTAGGAGTAAAAACATCTGTGTCATAGTTTAGATTGACACATGTATCTGTGTAAATACTAGTATTTCTTCCTTCAAAATATGAAGGTGGCACTTGTAACACCTCCATCCGTCACATGGAATATAACAGAGTGTCCGGCCGGGGCCCCACACAATATTTCATAGACAAACGGCGGAATCACGTGTTAATACAAAAATACTTTCTACTCGCATCTTAACTCAGTGCATTCTAGAGGAAGTTTAAAGTTTATATGAACTCATTCATCGAATATCCACTACACATATATAAATAACACATTTCTATATAACACCAGGAATGTATACAACCAAAACGCTTATTGCCATAAGGCCTTACAGGTTTCTCTTTACAAATGATGGTTTCAAACATCGACACGCAGGCCGACAACACATAAAATCCAATTCTTCGGATGACCTTCGAGGTCCTACAAACAGCAGCAGTAAGGACTTCACCCCGCTGAGTCCAATCAAGCCCTCCAACACCTGTATACGGACATCCACCCCATGGGTGATAAACAAAGCAACAATAAGCATTCAACTGATCAATTAAAACGACCCTACCCCTTGCCCGGGGCAGTGGCTCCTTCCCTGCATGCATTGCAATCACAATATATATATGAACATGTACACTCAGGAACATCACAACCACATACGTCGGCCTTCGTACCAGACACTCCGTGCACTCAGGGCACTCTTAAGGTGTACCAAATCATCCTTTGTACACCACTAATTAGAGGTTCTCCACTTGGTGGAAGGGCAATAGTCTACTACAACACGCGTGCTGGAGACATCCTTGCCCATCCCACTCAGAGGTGTTGATGGTTAAAATGACGGCTCTTATTTATTTATGAAAGTGGAGGTGATTTTATTTTATAAAAAAGAAGAGCGTTTTATTTTATTAGAAACCAGGTTTTAACGAGAGGAAGGCAAGTGCACCTATCATGAGTAGTACAGGATATTCCTGTGTGGAGGAATATCGGGGTCGTATTGTTCTCGGGGCCGGCTTAGCTATTTCTACTCTTTCCCTGAAAGCCCTAATATTTTACCGATAATATTTTTTGTTTATAAAAATGAAAATGGGAAAGAAATATAAAAAATGCATAATAATAATAACAGGAAATAAAGTACAGGAAATATAAAGTGCGGAAAGTCGATGAAGAACTCAGCGCGACGATATAAAAAGAGAACTGAACTAAAATAACTTTTAATAAAAAGAGATCCTAAATTTCAAATTAATTAAGGTGGAGACTTGGCCATGGAGGTTCCTTAGATATGAGCTCACCTTGGTCTAGGAATATCGCTCACCTGAACGCTAAGACTATTCGAACGATCGCTAGACCGACAAAGGATTCCTCTTAACGTCCGCATTACGCTAAGAACCACGATATTGGGTGGGGAACCAAATCCGGTAGAGTCACACGCCTCCTCTCTCGAGAGTTAGCGCAGAGCTCTCTTTACCAAAGGGTGATCGGTCCATACGCACGGCCTCTCGGCGTTGCGTACGGATAATGGAAATAGACCCCGCACATCGATATGTGGTCCTACACATCGTTAACCCGGGGCAAACCTTAAGAAATTTAAATAAACTGAAAAACAAGACCTTCAATTATTTAAAGCTACTTTATCTGTCCCGATGCTCTTCGATATTGAGGGCTAAGGGCGGTTAGCCACTCATCGGAATTGGGGCACTTACGCTAGAAAGCAGAAAAGAAAGCTGTAAAGAAAGCAGTAAGAAAGCAGTAAAGGAAAGCTAAAAATTTCAAGTCCTACTCAAACGAGTAGGACTGAAGAAAGCAGTAAATGCGAATCCTGGCTCAAATGAGTGGGCGGGGGTAAATTTATCTCATACACACACACACACTACATAAATGAAACGCACACACGCACACACGCACACAAAGTTTCCTACTCAAGTGAGTAGGAGAAAATGAAAGCAATAAAAAGACAAGTCCCACTCAAACGAGTGGGCGGGAAATGAAAGCGGAGCGCCATTTAACTCTTAACGAGTAGGCGGAAATAAATGCATACGCACACACGCACTCAACAGAAATTGAAATAAATCTATAAAGCTAACTCATACACGCACGCACACTTGCAAAAATAAGAAAAGCTAAGTGCTCAGAAATTTTAAACGACTCAAATGAGTCATACATCAAGACTCATTTGAGTCGATGTCTCGCCTAAGAATAACTATACATCTAGCACCAAGGGAGAGGGGAGGAAGCTCACCTCATTTCTAGTGGTTCCGCCATTTCCGGCCATGGATCTTGTCATCCTTCTCGTTGGCATCGTTTTTCCCTTGACGGCGGTGGCGTTTCATCACGGGGTTGGTTAGCTCCCACAAAATCAACTTCCTCCAGAAGTTACTCTACAGAAAATAGGGTTTGTAAGAGAATGAGATAGCTAGGGTTCATTTTTCTTTTTTATACAGGAGTGACACGGGTAGGTACACGGCCGTGTCCTTACCCGTATCCTGCTCTGGCGAAACAGCGTCAATGTTTCGAGTGTAGCTTGGACACCAACACGGGTAGGGACACGCCCGTGTCAACTACCCGTGTCACATGACACGGCCATGTTAATGTATGTGTTCTTACCCGTGTCCTGCCCCGGGAGACGCGGCCATCTTTTGAAGATGTGCATACGGGTAGGGACACGACCGTGTCTCTACCCGTGTCCTGCCCGGGCCATATTTTCTCGAGTACCACTCGACACCTCTCGATTACTCGACACCTCTCGAGAAATCGATGCACACGGTTAGGTACACGCCCGTGTCCCCACCCGTGTCCACCTCGGGACACACTTTCTCGAGTACCACTCGACACCACTCGAGAACTCGACACCTCTCGAGGACTCGACGAACACGGGTAGGGACACGCTCGTGTCCCCACACGTGTCCTGCTCGGAACACACTTTCTCGAGTACCACTAGACACCTCTCGAGAACTCGACACCTACCGAGAACTCGACACCTCTCAAGAACTCGACACCTCTCGAGAACTCGACGCACACAACACACGGGTAGGGACACGCCCGTGTCTCTACCCGTGTCCTGCACAGGCCTAACCTCTCTTTTCCCCATGAGTGCGCACCTGATCACCTGCATTTTCTGATCCTAAAAAGTTCTCCTAACTCAAAGAGCGCACGAGGGGCCTAGCGCAAATCGAGACTTACAGGGGTAGGCTCAAACTTGGATTTCAAGGTTAGCAGCTTGGACAAGGTAAACAAGTCTCAAACTAGCCAAAATTTATGGCCTACGTCTCGCTCAGCTTGTGAGTCGTACGCACCAATGATTCAAGAGTCACTTTGGGTAAGTTCTTAGCCCACGACAAAGTTAAACTTTCCTCCCGACTCGAGCAACACGCAACTTAGCGCTTTCCAACACACGACATCGTGCCACCACAATTCACCCATATTCACCAATTAAGTAAAATAAATTAAAATCTACGAAAATAAACTAATTATAAATTAGATGCTTAATAAAATCTTATCCTACTCAAATCCTTGATGCAAACGCGGGTACTCAACTAGAGCACTCACGAGTCAACATCGCACCCGGCTTGCAATCCTCTATGCTACCATCCAACATCACGACCACGACCGAATATGAGTGTGCGGAAAACACAAACAAGCGAGTGCGTGCTCTTGTGGGTGATTCAGTGTGTGCTACAATGATTTTCAAATAAATAATAACAAACTAGTACGTTATAAAATGTGTGCTCGTGTACTGACCACAGTCATGCTCTCCCCCAAACTTGAATGCGACAACTTGTAAAACTAAACATTCCAAATAAATAAAGAGCTAGTAGGGGTAAGAAATACCTATGCTCAAACTTAGCATACCAGTCATGCTGCAATGTTGTTCGTTAGCGGCTTATTTGTCGCGTTCAAAAATTCTAGCACTGTGAATTAGAGATACACCACAAAACAAGAAAATAGAAATACACATATAAAAAGAAAACACATCACACAAAACAGGACAAGTGGTCCTACTTGGGTTGTCTCCCAAGAGGTCTTTTGTTTACCGTCCTTAAGGGGACTGAATACCTATATAATGCAGGTTATATAAAAATACATGCGGCACCCAGATGGGCGCCCACAAAAATAAAATTGTTCCATGACGAACCTGCTAAATAAAGTACAATACAATTCCATAGATAAATAAAACACTAGAAAATTAGGAGATGAGGTAGACTCGCTATGCAGCGAACTCCCCTCAATCCTCAAGGACCACGCTAAAAAAAGAAATGGTAATCTAGAAAACTTATGGGTTTATTGTCTCCTAACAGGACTTATTCAAGGACCACGCACTGTGTAAACTGATGAGCATATGGAATTTGAAGTGCTCGGGAAGTTGTTCAAGTTCACGTTTTGGTAGCGGGTACCGAAATAGCGATAGAACAAATACCCAAGTACCTGTGTTGTTATACCTGTCTTGAACATCAGGCATGGGTAGAATAAATTTTGTGAAGCTCGATGAATCTGACTCCACCTGAACCCAATCTCCATCAATACTAAGCTGCATTACAGGCCCTTGGATTAAGTGGACCGGTTCCACGATTTGGTCCTGCAGAGAAGTAGGCACGAGAGCGGGGTTGGGAAATAAAATAGAAGAATGATAAAAAGTAACCTCAATCTTGGGGATGATCCTGATGTCATCTCCCATCGGAAGAATTGTGGGTGGATCTACATAGCGGTCTAGGCCGTTGCAAGTATGTGCTAGAGCTTCATCCGCCTCATCTGCGCATTGGACTTCCTTATATGGAACTGAGGCAATAACCTTGGCCATACAGATGTCCTCCTTGACTGGATCTAGCATAATGCTACAAACACTAACTTCTCTCTACGAATCAACCTCCCCAAAAGTGTCAGATGTAGAAATAATGCTTTGCAAAGTAGAGGATAGAGGAGAAGCGCTCGCTAAAAAGTCAAGCACAGGCTCCTCATAACTAACAGACTGCATAAAAGATGATATATGTACTTTAGGAGTAAAAAAATCTGTGTCAGAGTTTAGATTGATACATGTATCTGTGCAAATACTAGTATTTCTTCCTTCAAAATATGAAGGTGGCACTTGTAACACCTCCATCCGTCACATGGAATATAACAGAGTGTCCGGCCGGGGCCCCACACAATATTTCACAGACAAACGGCGGAATCACGTGTGAATACCAAAATACTTTCTACTCGCATCTAAAATCAGAGCATTCTAGAGGAAGTTTAAAGTTTATATGAACTCATTCAACGAATATCCACTACACATATATAAATAACACATTTCTATATAACACCAGGAATATATACAACCCAAACGCTCATGGCCATAAGGCCTTATCGGTTTCTCTTTACAAAAGATGGTTTCATAAATCGACACGCAGGCCGACAACACATAAAATCCAATTCTTCGGACGACCTTCGAGGTCCTACAAATAGCAACAGCAAGGACTTCACCCCGCTGAGTCCAATCAAGCCCTCTAACACCTGTATACGGACATCCACCCCATGGGTGATAAACAAAGCAACAGTAGGCATTCAATTGATCAATTAAAACAACCCTACCCCTTGCCCGGGGCAGTGGCTCCTTCCCTGCATGCATTGTAATCACAATATATATATGAACAAGTGCACTCAGGAACAACACAACCACACACGTCGCCCTTCGTACCAGACACTCCGTGCACTCAGGGCACGCTTACGGTGTACCAAATCATCCTTAGTACACCACTAATTAGAGGTTCTCCACTTGGTGGCAGGGAACTAGTCTACTACAACACGCATGCTGGAGACATCCTTACCCATCCCACTCAGAGGTGTTGATGGTTAAAACGACGGCTCTTATTTATTTATGAAAGTGGAGGTGATTTTATTTTATAAAAAAGAAGAGCGTTTTATTTTATTAGAAACCGAGTTTTAACGAGAGGGAGGCAAGTGCACCTATCATGAGTAGTACAGGATATTCCCGTGTGGAGGAATATCGGGGTCGTATTGTTCTCGGGGTCGGCTTAGCTATTTCTACTCTTTCCCTAAAAGCCCTTATATTTTACCGATAATATTTTTGGTTTATAAAAATGAAAATGGCAAAGAACTATATAAAATGCATAATAATAATAACATGAAATAAAGTACAGGAAATATAAAGTGCGGAAAGCCGATGAAGAACTCAGCGCGACGATATAAAAAGAGAACTGAACTAAAATAACTTTTAATAAAAAGAGATCCTAAATTTCAAATTAATTAAGGTGGAGACTTGGCCGTAGAGGTTCCTTAGATATCAGCTCAACTTGGTCTAGGAATATCGCTCACCTGAACGCTAAGACTGTTCAACCGATCGCTAGACCGACAAAGGATTCCTCTTAATGTCCGCATTATGCTAAGAACCACGCTATTGGGTGGGGAACCCAATCCGGTAGAGTCACGCGCGTCCTCTCTCGAGGGTTAGCGCGGAGCTCTCTTTACCAAAGGGTGATCGGTCCATACGCACGGCCTCTCGACGTTGCGTATGGATAACGGAAATAGACCCGGCACCTCGATATTTGGTCATACACATCGTTAACCCGGGGCAAACCTTAAGAAATTTAATTAAACTGAAAATTAGGACCTTCAATTATTTAAAGCTACTTTATCTGTCCCGATGCTCTTCGATATTGAGGACTAAGGGCGGTTAGCCACTCATCAGAATGGGGGCACTTACACAAGAAAGCAGAAAAGAAAGCTATAAAGAAAGCACTAAGAAAGCAGTAAAGGAAAGCTGAAAATTTCAAGTCCTACTCAAACGAGTAGGACTGAAGAAAGCAGTAAATGTGAATCCCGTCTCAAATGAGTGGGTGGGGGTAAATTTATCTCATACACACACACACTCTACATAAATGAAACGCACACACGCACACAAAGTTTCCTACTCAAGTGAGTAAGAGAAAATGAAAGCAATAAAAAGACAAGTCCCACTCAAACGAGTGGGCGGGAAATGAAAGCGGAGCGCCATTAAACCCTTAACGAGTAGGCGGAAATAAATGCATACGCACACATGCACTCAACAGAAATTGAAATAATGCTATAAAGCTAACTCAAACACGCACGCACACTTGCAAAAATAAGAAAAGCTAAGTGCTCAAAAAATTTAAACGACTGCATTTCTACTGCTAGAATGCGGTAGAAATGCATAAAAAGAGAAAATAAAAATTAAAAGAACAAAAAGTTTTGAAAATAAAAAGCAAAGGCAAAGTGAGCGAAAAATTAAAACAAGCACATTTTCATTCTTATATTTTCATAGAAATGCATAAAAAGTGGAAATAAAGTTAAAAGGGAACGAAAAGTTTTACGATCCTAAAAAAAACTAAGTTAAAGAAAATTTAAAAACCATCTTTTAAACACTTTTATGAAACTATAAGAATGAAAACAACCTAAAAAGAGAAATCTAAACCTAAACATGTGCGGAGTACGAAAACAAAATGGGCGGCGTAACGGCTAGAAATGCAGATAAATCCTAAACTAAACTAGTTATAAAAGCTATAAATGAAGAAAACATAAAAAGAACAAAAAAGAAGAACGAAAAATCGCTTAAGTTATGGCACTTCCAAATGAGATTCATGCTTTGAAAAGAGGGAAAATTACGTATTTTATTAAAATAGAAGAGATTACAACAAAGCTAAAATGAGAAAGCTAATACAAACACTAAGGAGGGGGGGGGGAGAAATTCTCCTTACATAAGCATTTGGATCCATTTGGGAAGCACCTCCCCTAAGCAAAGTGGTCAAAAAAGTGGACAGAAAAGATTTCTGAAAGCTTTTATTTATCGACAAAAATTCGGGTGTGACACGCCCTAGGTCACGGGCATGACAGGGGGCATGTCAGTCAAAGACGTGTTTGACTTGGCTGCTGCGGCTGGCTGGCTTCGTTCTGGAAGGATCAGGAAGTGACACGTGTCGTTCACGGGTGTGATAGGCATGGTCACGGGCGTGACGGAGGGCGTTTCAAGCAGTGGTCGACAATCCTCGAGCGTTGATCGACGATCTGGAAGCTTCGGAAAGTGACATGTGTCGGTCATGCGCGTGACAAGCTTGGTCACGGGCGTGACAAGCTTGGTCACGGGAGTGTCTGGGGGCGTGACTTGGACAGCTGGTAGTTCTGATGTCAGCAGCGTTGAGTGTTGAAAAGCGTTGAGTGTCGTGCTCGGACACAGGCGTGACGGGTCTTGGACACGGGCGTGATAGGCTTGGGTCGACGACGTTGAGTGTGAACAATGAAATCGTTGAGTGTCGACTAGAGGAAGGCATTGAGTTCCTATCACGGGCATGTTGGGGGGTGTCACAGGCGTGACAGGTCAAAAATTGACTTTTTCTGAAAATTTTCAGAAAAACAAAAATAAGTTAAGTTAGAATAAAATTTACAAAAAGAAGTAATTAAATAAATAAAATAAACTAAAAAAGGCAAAAAAAAAAGAAAAATGACATAAATAAAATACAAAAATATAGGTATATTTACAACTCATCAGGTGTTCACCTTACGGCAACCATTGAGCATTATCGATCGAAACGCAGGGAAGTCCCACAGCCCACCATTTGCAGTGCTACCAAACGACCGCTCACAATGATCTTACCACTGAAATTGTCGGTTGGCCCACCCACTCAGAGGTTCTTAACTTGTTGGCCATGGGCATCATCCGCCAAACCCCTATTAGAGACCTCTCGTACCCATCCCACTCAGAGGTACTCGTATCCATCTCTCATAATACAGGCACACAGTGCTGCTTTCTAATCCATCATCCAGCTCGTACCGAGTATACAACCAAAGGAGCTATGCAAAGCTTCCTTACCACAAATCATAAGCGTCCTCACAATCTCTGCAAGATAATCGTTTTATACACATAGTCTTCTCTGGTTCGCAGCATCACCAATTTAGACTACCCGTCCAGATAGGCTTCACACAGCATGCCTATTCCGTACTACACAGTTCCGGATCAAAATGCAAACTCAACTTCTAGAATCGCTTACATTTTCCACCTCTTGGTGGAGGTTCCCATGCACATGCATAAAGTAGGACTTCACTTGTCCAAGAAGGAGATCGTTACCCTTGACGATCGCTTCAGAACCATGGAAGAACTAGCCGGATTATAATCACCGCAGAGGCCTTGCCTCCGCAACGCTGACATCGGATCTCGAGTCAGATCACTGAAGCTCCTCCGGCGGCCGGAATACTTCTCCTTCTTCCTCCTCCAAGCTCTCCCTTCTCTCTTTCTTTTTAGAAATAGAATGACTAAAGCTATAATAAGAAATACATCTCATTCCTTGGCCTTATCACTACAGGGAGAATCTTGGACCACAAGATCTAATTAGAAGGAAATGGATGGCCAAGATCTACCCTGTAATTACCTTTTTTGGGCTGACAAGGCTTGTGACACGCCCGTGTCACATGCCGTGTTCCCTAAGCAGCTATGGAACTGACTCAATCTAGACCAGGACATAAGCTAAGACACGCCTATGTCAAGCACATGACACGCCCGTGTCACTTGGTACACGCCTGTGTTGAGGGGCGAGTCCCTCAATCTACACAGGACCAATAGTATCGAGAAGGACATGTCTAAGGCACATGCCTGTGTCCATGGTTGTGTGCTCAACATGCACCTGTGACACACTCGTGTCACAGGATGTATGCCACACTCGACACATCACGACAACCACCTGAGCAGGACATGCCCTGGGATACGCCCGTGTCCCAGACCGTGTTGCCACTCGAAGATCGTCGACTGCACTTTCGTCGAGATCTCGCTTTAACACAGAGAAGGACATGCCCTGGGACATGCCAGTATACCAGGCCATATCACCCAGCCCGAACTCCAAATAGGGATTTGGGGTGTTACAACACTCCCCTCCATACAGAAATTTCGTCCTTAAATTTAGCGCAACGTATAGATCAACACAACCACTCCTTTGTTGCAAATATAAACAAGGCGATCCGGGATTAGAGCTTAGTGGACGCAGCTTGTCTCGCCCCACAACATCGCACAAACACGAGTGTTTTATAAAACACACATACATACACTATGTAAAGTACCACAACAGTAAAGTAAACTCTTTACTTTACTTCCGCTCATCTGCGTATCTCATAATACGCTTTACAGCCTCCTTAAACTCCAAATTATGCATGTGATTTTTCTGCTCTTCATGATTTGAACTTTGAGTCTCCTGTAATTCGAGAGTTTACATTCGAGGCTGCGCCCAAGATGCAGATAACTCTGTCACGGCCTTGCCCTTTTCCTCATAGGTCACACCGATCTTTTTCTTACCCTTAGGAGGGCCTATCCAACAATCACGGGCTAGATGCCCCTGCTTCCTACTATTGAAACATGCACGTGTCTCCATACTTCCTTGCCCATACTTTGCTCCCGGAGCAACATTCGACTGAGCTTGTTTAGCAGGCCTGAACCTATTTCTATCCCGTTTCCTAAACTCTGACTGTTCCTACTGCGGAAATTTGAACTCTGACTTTTCCACCGCCAAGTTATTCTTTTCATGTACTTGATGAGTTGTAAATATACCTATATTTTTGTATTTTATTTATGTCATTTTACTTTATTTTTGCCTTTTTTTAGTTTGTTTTATTTAATAAATTACTTCTTTTTATAAAAATATATTCTAACTTAATTTAATTTTGTTTTCTAAATTTTTTAAGAAAAAGTCAAAAAATGACCTGTCACGCCCGTGACCATGCCCGACATGCCCGTGACAGGCACTCAACGCCTTCTGCTAGTCGATAATCAACGATTTTACTGTTCAACACTCAACGCTGTCAGACATGCCCTAGTTACGCCCGTGTCCAAGCCTGTCACGCCCGTGACAGCCACGTGTTCCCTCCAGAAGCTTCCAGATTATCGACCGGCTCTCGAAGATCGTCAACCCGACCCGACACGCCCGTGTCAAGATGCAACACGGGCGTGACACCTCCAGCTGGCCCGACAAGACCGCACGGTGACTTTCAACACGCACCGCGCCCGGATCAACCTCCCCGACACGCCCACCGTCACACACGTGACCTGGGGCGTGACCGCCACGTTTTTAGCCGAAGTCAACTTTCTAGTCAAATCACCTGATCAGCTCATGTACAGTAGTGAAAAGCCCCCATGTCACGCCCTAGTCACGGGTGTGACCAACCCGAAAAATTTGTTTATAAATAAAAGTTTTCAGAAAGCTTTCCTGTCCAATTTTTTGACCAATTACTTAGGGGAGATGCTGCCAAAATGGATCCAAATGCTATGTAAGAGAATTTTCTTCCCCCTCCCTTAGTTTGTATTAGCTTTTTCATTCTAGCTTTCATGTAATTACTTTTGATTTTAATAAAATAGCTTACTTTCTCTCTTGCTTAGCATGAAATGTCCATTTGAATGTGCCTAGCTTAAGTGATTTTTGGTTTCCCTTTTTTGTTCTTTTTATGTTTTCATCTTTTATAGCTTTTAAAACTTGTTTTGTTTAGGATTTTATCCGCATTTCTAGCCGTTATGCCGACGATTTTATTTTCGTACTCATAACTTGTTTAGGATTTGCTTTTCTTCTTTATTATTTTCATTCTTATTGCCTTACAAAAACTCCTTAAAAAGTGTTCGTTTTTATTTTCTTTATATTAGGTTTTTTGGATTGTAAAACTTTTCGTCTTTTTTTAGTTTTATTTTCACTTTTTAGAAGTTTTTATGAAAATAAAAGAATGAAAATATGCTCGTTTTAATTTTTCGCTCACTTTGCTTTTCATCTTTTTTTTTTCCAATTTTTTTTACCCTTTAAATTTTTATCTTCTCTTTTTATGCATTTCTACCGCATTCTAGCGGTAGAAATGTAGTTGTTTTAATTTTTCGCTCACCTTCACTTTTGCGTTTATTTGCAAAACTTTTCGCTCGATTTATTTTTATTTTTTCTTTTTATGCATTTCTACCATATTCTAGCAGTAGAAATGCAGTTGTTTTAATTTTTCAGCAACTTTGTTTTTCTTATTTTTGCAAGTGTGCGTGCGTGTATGAGTTTGTTTTATAGCTGTATTTCATTTCTGTAGAGTGAGTGTGTGCGTATGCATTTATTTCCGGCTACTTGTTAAGAGTTAAATGGCGCTCTGCTTTCATTTCCTGCCCACTCGTTTGAGTGGGTCTTGTCTTTTTATTGCTTTCATTTTCTCCTACTCACTTGAGTAGGAAACTTTGCGTGCGTGTGTGTGTTTTAATTTATGTAGAGTGCGTGCGTGCGTTTACATTTCAGTAGAGTGCGTGCGTGTATGAGATTAATTTATCCCCGCCAACTCATTTGAGCCGGGATTCGCATTTACTGCTTTCTTCAGCCCTGCTCGTTTGAGTAGGACTCGCAATTTTCTGCTTTCCTTTACTGCTTTATTTTCTGCTTTCTTTATAGCTTTCTTACCGCTTTCTAGCTTAAGTGCCCCCATTTTGATGAGTGGATAACCGCCCTTAGCCCTTAATATCAAAGAACATTGTGACAGATAAAGTGAAAGTGAGGGGATAAGTTGTAAATTACTCTAGAGGGGGGGTGAATAGAGTATTCAAAATTTTATGAACACTTAGTCAGCTCCCTTGGAGTTTATTTGCGGAATAAAAAATCTGATACTTGAACCCTAAGAGCCTAACACAGTGAAGTGCACAAGTGAAGAAGTTGACTGAAATTTCAGTTAACTACAAGCCTATCACAGCAACTAGCAACCCTAGGTAGTTCTAACACAGCCACAGAATAAACAAATCAGCAAGAACCAGAGAGACACAGGATATATAGTGGTTCCCTTTAAATAGGTACATCCACTCTTCTACCACCCTGGTAGGAATCCACTACAGGTTTTTGCTAAGGTGCCCTGCCACCAATGATCTGATTCAGGTAGATCAAACAGACCCTTTGAGCTTTTGATAAGGATGCTCAACCACAGGTTGTTGATAAGGTGCCCTGTCACCAATGTTCACTTTTGAAGAGGTGTGAACAAACTCTTTTACAATGGGGTTGAGAGGGTTAGATTATCTTCTCTGTTTTAAATACAGATTAGAGAAGATTTGTGGATTCTCTAAAGAATCAAAGTCTCCCCTGGCTCAGTGAAAGTCCAGGGAAAGCCTTTGCTTCAGGATGAAGGAGTTTCAGATAAACTGAAACTAAATCCTCAGAGATCTGAAGACTGATTTTATCAGGTCTTAAGATTCTGGAGCACTTGAAGCAGAACTGAGCTCTTTTTGAAGTCTTGAAACTCTAAGCAGATGCTCAGGAGACTTGAGAATGAAAGATGATTGCTCTGGGCTTTTGCTTCAGGAAAACTTTTCTTCTTCTTGTTGTGAGATTGTGAAGAGCTGCTCTGATGATGCTTGAGCGAATGAATAATATTTCTCTGTGTCTGTAACTTCTTCTTTTCTGAGAGAAGAATCTCTTTTAAATATGTCTTCACGTTTTTCCTTTGGAACGGCTCTATTGATTTGAATTCTCGAGCCCTGCAACAGATTATCTCAAAATAGAATATAGCAATAGGAATAGAATGGCCTATTAACTTTCTGTCAGTCCCAATAAGGAATAAAATAAGCGGGAAAAATATCTCAGCATAAATACGTACCATTCTTGGAAATAGTACATAGTACCAACGGCTAGAAAACAAGCTGGAAAGATAAAGTCAACGCAATTTGTATAATAGGACAAAATGCTTTATCAAGAATACTGAATCCCGTGATTTATGCTTGACATATTTGGTAAATAATTCATTTGAATTTAAGCCATAAATTAGCAAAAACATTCTTCAGAAAATCTTTCTAACCACACGTTAAAACACTTGGAAATAAACCAAGGAATAAAATAAATACGAACAGATAAAAGCAGACAGAAATCGTCGAACAGGAGTTCGATGATCGTCGACCTGCAAACAGATCGTCGACTAATAGCAGGAATCTGTCGGAATAGAAATCGTCGACCAGAAGTCGTCGACCAGCTAATAGATCGTCGACCGGCTAACAGATAGTCGACCAGCTAACAGATAGTCGACCAACTAACAGATAGTCGACCAGCTAACAGATAGTCGACCAGCTAACAGATAGTCGACCAGCAAAGGCAAATATCTGTCGAGACAGAAATCGTGAAGCAAGAACACGATCGTCGATCTGTTGATGATAGATCGTCGACCAACCTTCAGAGCGTAGTAAGCTTGCTCTGAGATCGTCGACCAACGGTCGACGATAATTGTCTTGACTTCAACGATTCAATAGCCCTGCTATCGTCGACCAATGATCGACGATCGCGAGGCCTCGTTCGACGATGGTCGAACGGAAAAGCCTTAACCACAAAAACATCTAGAACTTCTAACCTAAGCTCTAGGTCAGTTATAAACTGCCCTAGGGAGACTAAACAGAGTCTAAACATGATCATATATCTTTATATGGATCAAGAGGGGCTGGAAAGGGATTACATAAGCCAAATCACATCTAGGGTACCAACAATCTCCCCCTATTTGGGTTATGTTATCCAATCCAGTTTAAAGACTAAAGCAGACAACAACAAATCTAAAGATTAACCAGAATGTTAAAACACAGGCAATACACAGAAAATATAACAAGCATAAATCAGCAGAAATGGAATGTATCAAGCAGATTTATCAGCATGTTTAGCATCAGATGAGTTTTTTGGGTATTGCAGCTGGTTTGAAAATAATTTCTCTGTTAGGGTTTGCTGCTTGTCTCTTGGATAGCATTAGATCATGTTCACCTATGATTTTCTTTTCAGCATAACTTGGTAGAACTGCAGCAGGATGTAGTCTCATGTATTCCTCAGTGTCAAAGGCTTCTGGATTGACTTGAATTCTGCTGAGTTCCTTTTCTCTGAATTCTGACATTGTTGAGTAAGCTGTAGGATCTAGTCCTTGAGATTTGGCTCTCTCCATCATGCTTAGTGCAATAGACTCTTTGAATCTTGCCATAGAGGCAATCCTTTCAGCTTCGGTTTTATCTGATGGAGAGGGAGGTCTATCAGTATCTGTATGAGCTGCAATCTCCATGTTCCTTTGAAGAGCTGTAGCAAGTTTGCTTGAATCAAGGGGAATCTGCACAGCCTTCTTAGGATCAGTTTGAGCATATAGAGATCTTGGAGGTGCAAGCTCAATGAACTTTTTGTGGGATTTTTCTGAAAAGACCACTCTTTTTCCTTTAGATTCAGCTGCAGCAGGTTTCCTTGAAGAGGAGGAGGGACCTCTCCTGGGAGGAGAAGGTTTCCTTTCTGGGACTATCTTCTTAGGAGAAGGAGGAGGAGAGAATGTAGGTTGTTGAAAAATCATCTCCTTTATTTGTTCCACGAGAGCATTGTCATTTCTTTTTCTTCCCTGTCCTGATACATCTTGGCCTCCCTGGCTTTGGTTACTTCTTCTTTGGTAGGTCTGAGAAGTGTTAGAACTGGCTGACCTTGCAGAGGAGGCAGAAGAGAGACTTCCAGAGGCTCCAGCACCAGGAGGTGGAGGAGGACCTCTGGGGGGGAATTTCTGAACAGGAGTGTCATACCTTTTTCTTCTCTTATTCTCTCTTGTCTGATTCTTTGAAAGTCTCATCCAAGGCTGAAATTCTTTGCTCTTGGGATCAATTCCCTTCAGAATAAAATAGGGAACATCCTTGTCTGGATTAGCATCAGGAGGAGCAGGAGCTTTTCTTTTCTTGGAAGCAGCTCTTTTCCTTTCTTAGTGGAGTCAGAATCATCAGAATCATCATCATCATCATCAGAATGAGATGAGTCTTTCCAGCATAATCATCAAAGTCAAGTTCAGAAGGATCCTTGGCAGCAGGTTCAGCTTTGTCTTTCTTTTCTCTTTCTTCTTTCTCTTTAGCTTCCTCAATGGCATCTTGCCTAAGGAGGGCATCAAGATCCACATTTGGAGAACCTCTTCCAGAGTTCTGATTCTGGATACAACTCAGGAACTGTCTTGGGGACCAGTTCTGCAATAGAAGGAATGGATAGAGGATAGGTAAGGATAGGAGGAGAAAAGATGACGATATCTGCAGGGGCAGATGCTTTCTCTAGAGAGATGGCTAGGGAATCCAGATGATAATTAGCCATCCCTTCAATGTACTCAGAGGCAATGTTCTCAGCCACAAAGGCTATAAATTGTTCTAGGTTTAGAGTACCTGAGCTTGAGTCCATTTCAGTCATCTTGGAAGCATTGTCTGCCCTATCTTGCACATCTTCAATTTCTTCAGCAGCAGCATCAGCAGGGATGTTGGTGTCTTCAGCAGCAGTAGCATTTATGGTTGTGCCTGCATGCAAAGAAAGATAGGTTAACAACCAAGTGGGAATAAAATATTCCCCCCAAGGTGAACAAACAACAGGTAATAGATAGGATTACCTGAAGATCTACACAGGATACCACTTTGCATCTAGGAAGGAGGTTATAATTCCTTCTAGATGTTTAGTGACATCAGGGATAGACACCTCTGCAAGGCACAAGAGGAGTGCCATACAGGAAAAGAAAAGAGTATCTTTGACCAAGGGGTCATCAAGGTACTCAGGTCTATAAGGGACCATTTCTCTTGAAAAGAAGGAACAAGAGGAGCAGATGTGAGTGAGAACTCACAGTCTGAGTTAAGAAATGATTCCAAGTCTTTATCAGAATCAAAGGACTTAGCAGCATCAACTTGCAATACTGATGTAAGGTCATCAGCAGCTGTGATGGAAAGGAAGGGATAAGAAATAACTCTAAGTTGGAGTTTGAATTAATTAGAATCTTAAATAAAGCTATACCATCAGGTTGAGCAGCATCATACTCACAGGTGTCCATGGGGACTTCCTCATTTTCTTTTTTCAGGAACTTCTTCCTCAGAAGCTAGATTCACTAGGGAGTGAATGTCTTTGTTAGATACAAATATCAAGTTGAAGTCCTGATTATAACCTTTGGAGGAAGAGTTTTAAAGGTTTTACCTTCTGGTTCTTTCTCTGGAATCTCTTGAGGTTCTTCTACAGTTCCTTGAAGGGGAAGAGAAGAATTGTCCTGAAGGGTCAGGCATCACCTGAGACCACTTCAATAGACATCTCCCCCTGTATGACTTCAGTGGGGACTGGAGTCATGCATCTTACAGAAGAGGGCTCAGCAGAGGGATGAGATGATTTTATGGCATCAGTGAGAGAATTGATGGAGGCAATGAGAGGGCATTTGCAGCCTCAATCATTTTTTGGATGGAGGGAGTAATGAGCTCGACAATATGTGCAAGCAATTCAGGAGTTATCTGAAATGCTGATGATGTGGAGGTGGATGGAATGGAAGCAGGATGATCTGCCACATGATCAAATGAGTCATGTGGAGATGGGTGAACATCAACATGAGTGTGGGATTCATGTTGAGAAAGATGCGTGAGGATGGTAGCAGTCACCATGTCAACACTGGCTGAAGCTGCCAGATGTTGTGGTGTTGGTGACTGGTGTGGAGATGCAGGTGGAATGAAAGATGCATGTTGTGGTGGCACTGCAGTGTGTTGTAGAGGAAAGTAATGCAGGAGAAGAGGATGCAGGGATAGAGAGGGAGGAAGGAGGGATTACTGAGCCTTCCCCAGTAAGCGGGAGAGCGGCCGAATCAGCCCTTGTGTCTGAAGGAGGGTTAGGATCAACCCTGGCTGACTTCTTGATAATCCTTTGGGATTTCTTGAATAGAGAGGGGTCCAACCTCTTGCTGGCGTTGACTGCGGAGGGTGCAGAAACAAGTAGCAGGGGTGCTTTCACATATAGAAACACACCCAATACCCTGGCAAGATTTACTTCTTTCTGATTGTTCTTTCTCCTTATTAGTTCAAACAGAACTTTTCCCCAGGCAATCTGTGCCTTATTCACCAAAGCTGACATCAGGGCAAACTGTTGCCTGTTGATGTTGTCATGAGCAGAAATGTTTTCCCAAAACGACCTTGCCCACCAGGTCGGCCAGAAACTTGTACTCTGGAGACAGGTTTATCTTTAGCAGCTTAGCCGGAATCCCTTCGGCATGGCCCATCACAGTGAGCATGCGGCCATATTCTTCTGCAGTTTGCTCATAGTCCTCAGTTCCTGTTGGCAGTCCAAATAGCTCAGTCAATACTTCAGGAGTCAGAATGACCTCCTCGCCATTTATCTTTCCTGTCATGGCTTCGTCGCTGGAGGACGAAGTGTATACCCATTCTCGTATCTCCGTATGTTAATCTTAGGTGCGGATGACATGAATCTCTTGAGGCCTTGCTCTTCACACAGCTGCAGGATATCTTGGATTGGTTGATCGCATCGGCTGAAAGAATCGAAGTCGACACAGAAGCCAGTGTCGAACTTCATTCCGAAGAGAACACCAGAAGGAATCGCCATAGGATTTGAGAGAAGATGGCGAATCGAGAAGCAAAACAGGGGAGAAGAGAATCGCGCGGGATTAGAGTTCGAGAGCGAATTCTAAGCCAGAAGATGGAATATGAAAAGACGGAGCGGAAGGACGACGATCTTCAGACCTAAATCGACTATTAGAAACAAATCTGCGATCGTCGATCCCGGAATAAGATCGGTCGTCGAACACAGACCGACGATAGTCAACGTTTGACTAAATCGTTAAATATCGACCGTCTACAAGCAATCACCACGATCGTCGATCGAAATATGTCGGTCGACGATTCTCCATACAACACAGAAAATCTGTCGTCGACCATTGGTCGACGATAGATACCTAAGGAGAGATCGTAGACCAGTTGGTCGACGATTTCTGCCTTACTAAAGAAACGCGATCTGTCGTCGATCAGTGGTCGACGATAGATGCCTAGTCGAAGATCGTCGAGCGGTCGTTCGACGATTTTAGACAGAAAACAAAACTATCCTAATTTTCACTACTCTGAACCATTAATCATACCAAGCTGGTTCAGGAAGAACAAATGCCTTTGTTCATCAAGGGGCTTAGTGAAAATATCTCCTCTCTGCAGGTCTGTGGATATAAATTCCATTACTATCTTGTTCTTTTCCACATTATCTCTCAGAAAGTGATGTCTAATCTCAATGTGCTTGGTCCTGGAATGGTGCACAGGATTTTGAGCAATTGATATTGCACTGGTACTGTCACACAGAATCTTTGTGTTTGAGTGTGTGTACCCATAATCCACTAGCTGATTTTGAATCCACAGGATCTGTGAACAGCAACTAGCTGCTGCTATATATTCAGCCTCAGCAGTTGAAGTAGACACAGATGCCTGTTTCTTGCAAAACCAAGAGACAAGTCTCTCTCCCAGGAACTGACAAGTCCCTGAGGTGCTTTTCCTGTCAACTCTACAACCAGCATAATCAGCATCTGAATATCCAATTAATTCAAATCCTGACTCAGCTGGGTACCACAGTCCTAAGTTAGGGCATCCCTTAAGGTATCTCAAAATCCTCTTGAGAAGAGTTAAGTGAGATTCCTTTGGGTTGACCTGAAACCTAGCACATAGGCATGTAGCAAACATTATGTCAGGCCTACTTGCAGTCAAATACAGCAGGGAACCAACAATGGCTCTGAAGTTCTTTTGATCAACAGACTTGCCATTGACATCAGAATCAATAACTGCATTTGAGGCCATAGGTGTGCTCATTGATGAAGCATCAGACATTCCAAATCTTTTAACCAGCTCTCTGGCATATTTTGATTGAGAAATGAAAATGCCATCAACACTCTGTTTCACTTGGAGACCAAGGAAATAGGATAACTCACCCATGCTGCTCATCTCAAACTTAGAGTGCATTAGTTCAGAGAACCTCTTGCATAGTTTGAGATCAGTAGAGCCAAATATAATGTCATCTACATAGATTTGAACTAACAGTTGTGAGTCCTTATGATGTCTAATGAATAGGGTTCTATCTACTACACCTCTCACAAACTTGTGTTCTAGAAGAAAATTTGCTAAGGTCTCATACCAAGCTCTAGGAGCTTGCTTAAGTCCATATAGAGCCTTTTGGAGTTTGAACACATGAGTGGGTAAGGTTGATGAAACAAACCCTGGTGGTTGTTCAACAAACACTTCTTCCTTTAAATCTCCATTGAGGAAGGCACTCTTCACATCCATTTGGAAGACCTTAAATCTTTTATAGGCAGCATAGGCTAGGAAAATCCTAATGGCTTCTAGTCTAGCTACAGGGGCAAAAGTCTGATCATAATCTATGCCTTCCTCCTGTCTATAGCCTTGAGCTACTAGCCTAGCCTTATTCCTAACTACTATGCCTTGGGCATCAAGCTTGTTTCTAAACACCCACTTGGTGCCTATGATCCGTTGGCCTCTTGGTCTTGGAACCAAGGTCCAAACTTTACATCTTTCAAACTGGTTAAGCTCCTCTGCATTGCTATAATCCATTGGGGATCAAGCTCAGCATCTTTAATGGTTAGGGGCTCAACCTGAGAAAGGAAACAAGCAAACATCACATTTTGTTGAGTTGATGTCTTGTCTGGACTCCTGCTGAAATGTCTCCAATCACTTGAGATACAGGGTGATCTCTAAGTGTGACAAGATCAGTAGGTTCAACAACGATCTGATCTTCAACAGTTTCAAGATTTAATTCCTCATGTGGAATTTGATCAACTGTTGGAGCAGGTGCTTTAACTTCAAGAAGTTCTACATCAGATTCAGAATCTGAGGGAGCAACCTGAGGAGTTTGTTGGGGATGATTCTCCTGTGTGAGTCTCAAACCTTCCAAATCCTTACTTACTCCTAGGACTTGCACTGTACTATTAGAGGAAGAGTCCTTCTCCTTATAATACATGACTGTCTCATCAAAAGAGACATATGCAGACACTTCTATCTTAAGAGAGGATTTATTAAGGACCCTATAGGCTTTGCTTACTTGAGAGTATCCTAGAAAAACTCCCATTGATGCTTTTGCCTCAAATTTTCTAAGGTATTCTTTATTATTGTTATGAATAAAAACAACACAGCCAAACACTCTAAAATAATCTATTTTAGGTTTCACTTGCTTAAGTAATTCATAGGGAGTCTTACCCTTAAGTTTATGTATCAGACTTCTGTTCAATACATAGTTAGCTGTGCTAACTGCTTCAGCCCAAAAGGATAGAGGCATGTTAGCATCTGCCAACAATGTACTTGCAGCTTCAATTAGGGTTCTGTTTTTCCTTTCAACTACCCCATTTTGTTGGGGAGTTCTAGGAGCAGAGAATCTATGTTTGATACCTTCCTTCTCACAGAATTCTTGCATAAGAAGAGACTCAAACTCAGTACCATGATCACTTCTGATCAAGGCAATCTGAGTAGAATACTCACTCTGTAAACACTTTAGAAAATCTGTAAGAACCTTGAAGTTATCAGCCTTAGTTCTCAAGAAGAATACCCAAGTGAACCTGGAGAAGTCATCTACAATTACTAGAGTGTAAGACTTCCCTCCAAGACTCTGCACAGCAATAGGACCAAATAAGTCCAAATGTAGCAAGTACAGAATCCTGGGAGAATCACTTTTATTAACTGATTTAAAGCTATTTCTTGTTTGCTTTCCTAGTTGACAAGCTTTGCAAAGGCCTTCCTTCTTGTAGGGGCAAGAAGGTAGACCTCGTACAAGATTGTATTTAGCCAACCTAGAAATGTTTTTCAAATTTACATGACTAAGTCTCTTATGCCAAAGGGTATTATTACTGGTTACTTCATTAAATAAGCATATTTCAGATTTGGATGAATTAAAGTCTACAACATAAACATTTCCAATTCTAATACCTGCTAACATAACAGTATATTTAAAGAAATATGCAAGCAGTGTCAGTAAACCATACCTTGTACCCAGCATCACACATTTGACTTACAGAGATTAGGTTGTGCTTTAGTCCTGAGACATAAGCTACTTTCTTGAAGGTTACAGCTCCTATGGTGAAGCTGCCATACCCTTCAGTCTGTCCACAGCTGGAATCCCCAAATACAACTTTTGGTCCCAGCTTAGCTTTGAATCCTGACAGATTCTTCTTCTTTCCTGTCATATGCTTTGAGCATCCACTATCCAGATACCATTTGTCATGTATGACTGGATAGGTCTTCACCTGCAGAAAGAACAGTTAACATTGTGGACCCAGGTTACCTTGGGTCCAGTATTCTTCACAAAAGAAAAACTAGATATAAAGGATTTTGCAGGCTTAGATTTATATCCTAAAGGGTGTGATCTCCTAGGTGGGATAATCCATTCAGTTGAAGGATTAAACAACCTGGGGTGGTGATTAGGATTTGAAGTTCTGGAAGTTTGATTTTTATTTTCCAGCTTAAGTCCAGATCATCGATCAATGGTCGACGATCGCAAGCCATATCGTCGATCATTTATGGTAGAACGAAGTTCTGGATTCCACGATCGTCGATCACTGGTCGACGACTCAAGATGAGATCGTCGACCTCCTGCACCAAAGCTATTATACTCAGTGTAGGTGTTCAGCGATCGTCGATAGTCGTTCGACGATTGGTTTGACGATCGTCGATTAATGTTCGACGATTTTTGTAAAGCTAGAAATTTTTCTTCCTATTCTCTTTCTTAATCTTATTCTGAATTTTCTTGCATTTTTCAATTTCCTCAGTATTCTTCATTCCTGATTCAGAAACAAACTTTACTGGAGTGCTAAATCTCTCCTTTGTGAGGAGGATGGGTTCACTAGGTGTAGCACCTAAGCCTAGTTTATCATTACCAACCCTAGTGTTTGCTATACAGGTTATTTCAGATAATTTAAGGCTTCTGCCATTTAATGTTCTTCTAACCTCTTAGATTTAGCTAGTTCTAATTTTAGGAATGTTACTTCTTCTTTTGAGCTCTCTAATTCCTTTTCTAATCTGATTATTTCAGTACCTTCCATGTCTAGTTCCATTATTTTAATCTAAGTGACTTAATTTCTTTTTCAGATAATAGTAAATCTAAACATAGAGTTTTAAATTTTAGTTTGAACTCAGGAGATGAGAAATCGAATGAGTCGATTACCTGGTCCTCCATAAAGGAATCATCTTCATTGTCTCCTTCTTCTTCAGAATTCTCTGCAGCAGACAGAGAGCTGCAGGCATCAATGGCCATGAGGCAGACCTCTTTGGCTTTCTTCTCTTCTTCTTCTTCTGAATCACTGGAGCTAGAGGAGCAGGTATCCTCTTCTGTTTCACTCCAGGTAGCAGCCACAAATCCCTTGTCCTTCTTCTTATATTTGTGTGATGAGGACTTGGAGTGGTGCTTCCTGTATTCTTTCTCATGTTTCTTCTCCTTGTGTTTCTTCTCTGGACAATCTGGGGCAATGTGTCCAGGCTTGCTGCAAACATAACAAATGATTTCTTTAGATGGAGTCTTGTCATACCTTGGCTTGTCCTCATGCTTGGAGAACTTCTTTCTGAGGTCTCTTTTCCCATGTTGAAGAACCTCTTGGCAATGAGTGCCAGTAACTCCTCATTTGATTGACTTCCTTCAGAAGTCTCAGCCGCCTTAAGAGCTAGAGAGTGCTCTTTCTTTGTAGGTGTAGGAGTTTTTACTTCAATTGCAGCAGCTCTGCTCTTTAGAGTTTGCTCATATGACTTGAGCTTTCCCAACAGAGCTTCTGTGGAGAGTTCCACAGTGTTTCTTCCATCCTTGATGGCCATATCCTTGAGTCCCAAGAGATGGGAAGGCACATCAGGATCTTGTCATTTACTTCTGACAAAGTTATCTCCTTGTCCAAAGACCTCAGTTCACTTATTATTGAACTGAGTCTTGTGTACATTGTGTCAATGTCTTCAGCATCATCCTTCTTGAAATTTTCATACTGAGAGGTGAGATTGGATCTCCTGTCCTTCCTCTCATCAGCTGAGCCAGCAACTATGTGGTTGAGGGAATCCCACATAGCTTTGGCTGAGGTACATTCAGCCAGCTTCTGGAATATCTCATCAGACATTGTCTGAGCTAGGATATTCATTGCCTTAGCATCAACTGCTTTTGCCTTCTTGTAAGTTTCATTGTAGTCAGGTGGTGGCACAGCACTGAGATCAGCAGAAGTGGAAGCAGCAGCAGGCCTAGCAGGTGGTCCTGTCAAAATAGAAGAAAAAATATCTTCATCAATAGAATTCATGTATAGTCTTATCCTGGCCTTCCATATGCCAAACTTGGACAAGTTGCATACAGGAGGTCTGGTGCTTGAATAATCCTTAGACTGGGCCATGTGTGAAAGTGTTTGTGAATGGTATCAGGAAACAACTTATCACAGGATCTTTTAACTCAGGTGTTAGCCTGTATGAACAGCTAACCTCGCTCTGATACCAATTGAAAGTGAGGGGATAAGTTGTAAATTACTCTAGAGGGGGGTGAATAGAGTATTCAAAATTTTATGAACACTTAGTCAGCTCCCTTGGAGTTTATTTGCGGAATAAAAAATCTGATACTTGAACCCTAAGAGCCTAACACAGTGAAGTGCACAAGTGAAGAAGTTGACTGAAATTTCAGTTAACTACAAGCCTATCACAGCAACTAGCAACCCTAGGTAGTTCTAACACAGCCACAGAATAAACAAATCAGCAAGAACCAGAGAGACACAGGATATATAGTGGTTCCCTTTAAATAGGTACATCCACTCTTCTACCACCCTGGTATGAATCCACTACAGGTTTTTGCTAAGGTGCCCTGCCACCAATGATCTGATTCAGGTAGATCAAACAGACCCTTTGAGCTTTTGATAAGGATGCTCAACCACAGGTTGTTGATAAGGTGCCCTGTCACCAATGTTCACTTTTGAAGAGGTGTGAACAAACTCTTTTACAAAGGGGTTGAGAGGGTTAGATTATCTTCTCTGTTTTAAATACAGATTAGAGAAGATTTGTGGATTCTCTAAAGAATCAAAGTCTCCCCCTGGCTCAGTGAAAGTCCAGGGAAAGCCTTTGCTTCAGGATGAAGGAGTTTCAGATAAACTGAAACTAAATCCTCAGAGATCTGAAGACTGATTTTTATCAGGTCTTAAGATTCTGGAGCACTTGAAGCAGAACTGGAGCTCTTTCTGAAGTCTTGGAAACTCTAAGCAGATGCTCAGGAGACTTGAGAATGAAAGATGATTGCTCTGGGCTTTTGCTTCAGGAAAACTTTTCTTCTTCTTGTTGTGAGATTGTGAAGAGCTGCTCTGATGATGCTTGAGCGAATGAATAATATTTCTCTGTGTCTGTAACTTCTTCTTTTCTGAGAGAAGAATCTCTTTTAAATATGTCTTCACGTTTTTCCTTTGGAACGGCTCTATTGATTTGAATTCTCGAGCCCCTGCAACAGATTATCTCAAAATAGAATATAGCAATAGGAATAGAATGGCCTATTAACTTTCTGTCAGTCCCAATAAGGAATAAAATAAGCGGGAAAAATATCTCAGCATAAATACGTACCATTCTTGGAAATAGTACATAGTACCAACGGCTAGAAAACAAGCTGGAAAGATAAAGTCAACGCAATTTGTATAATAGGACAAAATGCTTTATCAAGAATACTGAATCCCGTGATTTATGCTTGACATATTTGGTAAATAATTCATTTGAATTTAAGCCATAAATTAGCAAAAACATTCTTCAGAAAATCTTTCTAACCACACGTTAAAACACTTGGAAATAAACCAAGGAATAAAATAAATACGAACAGATAAAAGCAGACAGAAATCGTCGAACAGGAGTTCGATGATCGTTGACCTGCAAACAGATCGTCGACTAATAGCAGGAATCTGTCGGAACAGAAATCGTCGACCAGAAGTCGTCGACCAGCTAATAGATCGTCGACCGGCTAACAGATAGTCGACCAGCTAACAGATAGTCGACCAGCTAACAGATAGTCGACCAGCTAACAGATAGTCGACCAGCTAACAGATAGTCGACCAGCAAAGGCAAATATCTGTCGAGACAGAAATCGTGAAGCAAGAACACGATCGTCGATCTGTTGATGACAGATCGTCGACCAACCTTCAGAGCGTAGTAAGCTTGCTCTGAGATCGTCGACCAACGGTCGACGATAATTGTCTTGACTTCAACGATTCAATAGCCCTGCTATCGTCGACCAATGATCGACGATCGCGAGGCCTCGTTCGACGATGGTCGAACGGAAAAGCCTTAACCACAAAAACATCTAGAACTTCTAACCTAAGCTCTAGGTCAGTTTATAAACTGCCCTAGGGAGACTAAACAGAGTCTAAACATGATCATATATCTTTATATGGATCAAGAGGGGCTGGAAAGGGATTACATAAGCCAAATCACATCTAGGGTACCAACATAAAGTACCTTTAAATAATTGAAGGTCCTATTTTTCAGTTTAATTAAATTTCTTAAGGTTTGCCCCGGGTTAACGACGCATAGGACCGCATATCGATGTGTGGGCTCTATTTTTGTTATCCATACGCAATGCCGAGAGGCCGTGCGTATGGACCGATAACCCTTGGGTAAACAGAGCTCCGCGCTAACCCTTGAGAGAGGAGGTGCGTTACTCTACCGGATTTGGTTCCCCACCCAAAAGCGGGGTTCTTAGTGTAATGCGGGCGTTAAGAGGAATCCTTTGTCAGTCTAGCGATTGGTCGAATAGTCCTAGCGTTCAGGTGAGCGATATTCCTATACCAAGGTGAGCTCATATGTAAGGAACCTCCACGACAAAGTCTCCGCCTTAATTAATTTGAAATTTAGGATCTCTTTTTATTAAAAGTTATTTTAGTTCAGTTCTATTTTTATATCGTCGCGCTGAGTTCTTCAGCGGCTTTCCGCACTTTATTTATTTCTTGCATTTATTATCCTGCTTTTAATATTATGCTTATTATTATTATGCACTTTTTATATTTCTTTGTCATTTTCATTTTTATAAACCAAAAATATTATCGGTAAAATAATAGGATTTTAGGGAAAGAGTAGAAATACCTAAGCCGGCCCCGAGAACAATACGACCCCGATATTCCTCCACATGGGAATATCCTGTACT
The DNA here is from genome assembly GCA_039513925.1 of Platanthera zijinensis. Taxonomy (NCBI): domain Eukaryota; kingdom Viridiplantae; phylum Streptophyta; class Magnoliopsida; order Asparagales; family Orchidaceae; genus Platanthera; species Platanthera zijinensis. The sequence continues at coordinate 103,643,374 of CM077085.1, read as the reverse complement.
ATATGCGATAGGTGCACTTGCCTACCTCTCGTTAATACTCGGTTTCTAATAAAATAAAATGCCCTTCTTTTTTATAAAATAAAAATTACCTCCACTTTCATAAATAAAAAGAAACTCGTTTTAAACCATCAAGTTTTTGGCACCGTTGCCGGGGAAAATTTCGACTTACTATTTTGAATTCCTGAAAACTATTAATTTTACCTTTTATTTCTATTAAAAAAGGGAAAACAAAATTGCCACCAAAATATATATATATATATATATATATATATATATATATTTAAAACAACTTAAAAAAAAACAAAAAAAAGAAACTAAAAAATTTAAAAATAAAAAAATTCAAAAACATAAAAAACTTTAAAAAACTAAAAAATTTAAAAACTTAAAAATAAAAAAAATGTTGATGAAAATTTTTATTTTCATCAAAAACTAAAAATTCAACAAAAAAAAAATATAAATATATTTTTCATATTTTTTTTATTTTTATTTTATTTGGCCTATTAACTTAATTTCATTCTATTTTTTTATTTTCAAAAAAAAAATCAAAAAAAAAACTAAAAACATAAAATTAAAAATCTAAAAAAAACAAAAAATTCAAAAAAACAAACAAAAAAATATATATATAACAAAAAAATTAAATATATATTTATTTTGTCGTATCGGCGCGCTTCACTATTGTGAGCGCTAGGGGATCGCATATCGGTCACGCTCTTAGCTAAGACGTTAGCTTACGAGTCACACTCACTTACCCCTATCACCCGCACATTTTCGCCGAATTTATATTTTTCTTTTTTTATTTTTTCTATTTTATTTCTTTTTTCTACATTTACTTAACTTCTGCAGGGCTATATTTAACGGGCTTCCCCGAACGCGTCTTAGGGAAGATTTCTAAACCCATGTTTTTACTTTTTGTACATAACTGCTTAGTCTTTATATATATATATATATATATATATCATGTTACTCATACTTAGTGCAACATTGAGGACAATGTTTGGCTTAAGTATGGGGGTGTTTCCTATTTTTTTGCCCTTTTAATTCCTGCACTTAATAAACAAAATTCCAAAAATTTTTTGCAAAAAATAAAAACTTCAAAAACTATTTTCATGCTTTAATAATAATAATAATAAAATTTCAAAAAAAAAATGAATCATCGCTCCGCGACGTTCGACTCATCGAACCAACCACAAATAAGAATCTGTTCGCGGGCGATCCCCTTTTTTTACTTTGAAATTTTATTTTGTAAATATTTTCGTCTCTTTCCCCTTCTTTTTTCTATCTTGTAAAAATTCTCTCTTTTTTCTTGTAAATATTTTAAAAAAAACAAAAAAAATTAGTATAACCCAAAAAATTCTCATCAACCTTTAAAAAATTCCAAAAAATGAAAATAACCCCAAAATATGAAAAAAATTAGAAAAACTCATAAAAAATCAAACAAAATTTATCTTGAATTAAATAATTCGAATAACTTATTTCTTAACCTCTTTGCTCTCAAAAATAATCGTTTCGAGTTTATTTATAAGCCAATTTTTATTAATTCTTTATTTACTATTCGTTTATTAATTATAGCTCGATAGACTTACATTTCTGGGGTTAAGATTTTAAAGAATTTTTTATGTCTTTTTCTTATTATAGGGAACTTATGTTTCTCATTTTCACTTCTGATTTTTTGAATAAAAGCATGTTTTAATGTTAGAAAATAACATTTATGGATTTCATATTATTTCTACTTATGCTTTTAGAAACGTAGAAACGTTCAAAATAAAAAGGTTGCTCTAAATATTTTTTATTAAACTCTACTTTTCTTTTTAAAAAAATCACTTCCACATTTTTTTCTTGCCTTAATCGGTATGATTTCCCGCTTCCACCCTTAAAAGATCATATGTCAATGGGGATAAGATTTCGTCCCGTAAACATAGGCACCCAATAATTAAAAGATTATATGTTACGGAGTAAGAGGATAAAATTAATTACACCTATACATTTACATTGGGTTTATTTTTATTTATGATGTAAAAAAAAATTATATTCGGAAAATAAGATTTCATTTTTCTAATTATTCAAAAAAATTATTATGGAGGTTCAAGAAATAATTACCTCGCCTAAAAAATCAAAGCCCTCTTCATAACCGCCAATCCACTTAGCCTGATTTTAATGATTCTAGAATTAATCTAAATCTTTTTGAGAGCTTAATTTTTAAATTGAATTATTTCCTATTAATTTCTTTTTAGCTAAAGTTTTTTTTCTATAATTCCAATCTATTTTTGTTAAACTAACAAAAATAATTTTTGCTTTCTATTTTTTTCCATTTAGAAGTTATTTTTGAAACAGTTCCTTTATTTATAACACTTTTATAATTTAGGATTTAATTCTGAAACCCCGAAAATTTATTTCGATCTTTCTTACAATTAACTTAAGCGTTAATTAAATTTAGGATTCTTTTTTATTTCTTATAGGTTCATCTCCAACTTTTGCTCTAGAATAGCAAAAGCTTAAGTATGGGGGTATTTGTTGAGTTGTAAATATACTTATATTTTTGTATTTTATTTATGTCATTTTACTTTAATTTTGCCTTTTTTTAGTTTGTTTTATTTAATAAATTTCTTCTTTTTGTAAAAATATATTCTAACTTAATTTATTTTTTTTCTCTGAATTTTTTTAGAAAAAGTCAAAAAATGACCTATCATGCCCGTGACCATGCCCGACACGCCCGTGACAGGCACTCAACGCCTTCCTCCAGTCGACAATCAACGATTTTACTGTTCAACACTCAACGCCGTCAGACACGCCCTAGTCACGCCCGTGTCCAAGCCTGTCACGCCCGTGATAGCCATGTGTTCCCTCCAGAAGCTTCCAGATCATCGACCGGCGCTCGAAAATTATCAACCCAACCTGACATGCCCGTGTCAAGATGCCACACGGGCGTGACACCTCCAGCTGGCCCGACAAGACCGCGCGGTGACTTTCAACACGTACCGCGCCCGGATCAACATCCCCGACACGCCCACCGTCACGCTTGTGACCTGGGGCGTGACCGCCACGTTTTCAGCCGAAGTCAACTTTCCAGTCAAATCACCCGATCAACTCATGTACAGTAGTGACACGCCCCCTATCACACCCTAGTCACGGGCGTGACCAACCCGAAAAATTTGTTTATAAATAAAAGTTTTCAGAAAGCTTTCCTGTCCAATTTTTTGACCACTTTAATTAGGGGAGATGCTGCCCAAATGGATCCAAATGCTATGTAAGAGAATTTTCTCCCCCTCCCTTAGCTTGTATTAGCTTTTTCATTCTAGCTTTCATGTAATCACTTTTGATTTTAATAAAATAGCTTACTTTCTCTCTTGCTTAGCATGAAATGTCCATTTGAATGCGCCTACCTTATGTGATTTTCCGTTTCCCTTTTTTTTTCTTTTTATGTTTTCATCTTTTATAGCTTTTATAACTCGTTTAGTTTAGGATTTTATCCGCATTTCTAGCCGTTATGCCAGTGATTTTATTTTCGTACTCATAACTTGTTTAGGTTTAGCTTTTCTTCTTTATTATTTTCATTCTTATTGCCTTATAAAAACTCCATTAAAAGTGTTCGTTTATATTTTCTTTAACATAGGTTTTTTTGGATTGTAAAACTTTTCGTCTTTTTTTAGTTTTATTTTCACTTTTTAGGAGTTTTTTTATGAAAATACAAGAATGAAAATATGCTCGTTTTAATTTTTCGCTCACTGTGCTTTTCATCTTTATTTTCCAAATTTTTTTACCCATTTAAATTTTATTTTCTCTTTTTATGCATTTCTACCGCATTCTAGCGGTAAAAATACAGTTGTTTTAATTTTTCGTTCACCTTCACTTTTGCATTTATTTGCAAAACTTTTCGCTCGGTTAATTTTTATTTTCTCTTTTTATGCATTTCTACCGCATTCTAGCAGTAGAAATGCAGTTGTTTTAATTTTTCAGCAACTTTGTTTTTCTTATTTTTGCAAGTGTGCGTGCGTGTATGAGTTAGTTTTATAGTTGTATATCATTTCTGTAGAGTGCGTGTGTGCGTATGCATTTATTTCTGCCTACTCCTTAAGAGTTAAATGGCGCTCTGCTTTCATTTCCCGCTCACTCGTTTGAGTGGGACTTGTCTTTTTATTGCTTTCATTTTCTCCTACTCACTTGAGTAGGAAACTTTGTGTGCGTGTGTATGTTTTAATTTATGTAGAGTGCGTGTGTGTGTTTACATTTCAGTAGTGTGAGTGCGTGTATGAGATTAATTTATCCCGGCCCACTCATTTGAGCCGGGATTCACATTTACTTCTTTCTTCAGCCCTGCTCGTTTGAGTAGGACTCGCAATTTTCTTCTTTCCTTTACTGCTTTATTTCCTGCTTTCTTTACAGCTCTCTTACCGCTTTCTATCTTAAGTGCCCCCATTACGATGAGTGGCTAACCACCCTTAGCCCTTAATATCGAAGAGCATTGGGATAGATAAAGTAGCTTTAAATAATTGAAGGTCCTGTTTTTCAGTTTAATTAAATTTCTTAAGGTTTGCCACGGGCTAATGATGCGTAGGACCGCATATCGGTTTGCAGGCTCTATTTACGTTATCCATACGCAATGTTGAGAGGCCGTGCGTATGGATCGATCACCCTTGGGTAAAGAGAGCTCCGCGCTAACCCTCGAGAGAGGAGGCGCGTGACTCTACCGGATTGGGTTCCCCACCCAATAGCGGGGTTCTTAGCGTAATGCGGGCGTTAAGAGGAATCCTTCGTCGGTCTAGCGATTGGTGGAATAGTCTTAGCGTTCAGGTGAGCGATATTCCTAGACCAAGGTGAGCTCATATCTAAGGAACCTCCACGGCCAAGTCTCCGCCTTAATTAATACGAAATTTAGGATCTCTTTTTTTAAAAGTTATTTTAGTTCAGTTCTCTTTTTATATCGTCGCGCTGAGTTCTTCATCGGCTTTCCACACTTATTTATTTCCTGCATTTATTATCCTGCTTTTAATATTATCCTTATTATTATTATGCATTTTTTATATTTCTTTGCCATTTTCATTTTTATAAACCAAAAATATTATCGGTAAAATAATAGGATTTTAGGGAAAGAGTAGAAATAGCTAAGCCGGCCCCGAGAACAATAAAACCCTGATATTCCTCTACATGGTAATATCCTGTACTACACGCGATAGGTGCACTTGCCTACCACTCGTTAAAACTCGGTTTCTAATAAAATAAAACGCTCTTCTTTTTTATAAAATAAAATCACCTCCACTTTCATAAATAAAAAGAAACTCGTTTTAACCATCAGTACTCCTTTCGATTCCTTTTCTAGCGCACAGGCTATATCTACCAATACTTGGAAGCCTTGGTTCTCTAAACTTGGGAGAGCCAACCGCAGCTCATCACGTAGTCCCTCATAGAACCTATTCATCTTCCGCGCCTCTTCCGCAAAAGTCGACACTGCATAGATCCCCAGCCTAGTAAACTCATGCAGGTAATCATTAATGGTATGCTCACCTTGCACCAGACATTGGAACTCATTCTCCATTGCAATTCACCGCGAGACTTGCAAATAGTTTGTCCAAAATAATCTGGAGAATTCCTCCATCGATATCTCCCCTAGGCCTATGCCTGCCAATTGGTGCAAATTGACCTCATCCCACCAAAGCCTCGCCTCTCCTTCTAGTAGGAAAGTGGCTAATTTGACTTTCTGCCCCTTATCAATCCTGATCGGTGTCAGGATCCTCTTCACTCTTGAGTGCCAATCCTCCACCTGTGTTGGGGAATTCACCCCGACAAACGTAGGTGGATGATAACCCATAAAAAACTTTAGTTGCTCATCAACTGTTTTCTCATCAATTAGAACCTCCATACGCTCTTGCCTCATACCAAACTGTACTGGCTCCACTGCAGGCCTTGCCTGCCCAATAGGCTGTGCTTGAAACATGGAAAATATCGTCTCTGCCACTAAGCGTATGGTTTCCACAGAAGGGGGAGGTTCGGGAACCTCAGCTGGTGCCGTACTATCATCTGAACGCTGGGGCACAGATTGCCCAGCTCCACTCCTTGTCACCTATATGTGAACAAGATATAATTAACCTCCAAACGAAGATGGCAAACAAGCCTCATATACACACCCACATTCCTAATGGACATTCATGAGTTCAAGTGTGTTATCCCGACTCAACCACCACTTTGTAACATCTCCATCCGTCACATGGAATATAACTGAGGGTTCGGTCAGGGCCCCACGCCATATTTCGCAAACAAATGGCGGAATCACGTGTGAATACCAAAATACTTTCTACTCGCATCTTAACTCAGAGTATTCTAGAGGAAGTTTAAAGTTTATATGAACTCATTAAACGAATGTCCACTACACATATATAAATAACACATTTCTATAAAACACCAGGAATGTATACAACCCAACACTAATGGCCTTAAGGCCGTACAGGTTTCTCTTTAAAAAAGGTGGTTTCATACATCAGCACGCAGGTCGACCACACATGAAATTCAATTCATCGCACGACCTTCGAGGGCCTACAAACAACAGCAGTAAGGGCTTCAGCCCTGCTCAGTCCAATCTAGCATGTCAGCACCTATATACGGACATCCACCCCATGGGTGATAAACAAAGCAACGGTCAGCATTTAGCTGACCAATTATAATGACCCTACCCCTTGCTCGGGACAGTGGTTCCTTCCCTGCATGCATTTCAATCACAATATATATATATGAACAAGTGCACTCAGGCACAACACCAACACACACACCGGCCTTCGTGCCACACGCTCTGTGCAATAAGGGCATGCTTATGGTGTATCAAATCATCCTTAGTACAAGACCGATTAGAGGTTCTACACTTGGTGGCCTTCCACCAGTCTACTACAACACGCATGTTAGAGACATCCTCGCCCGTCCCACTCAGAAGTGTTCACCTCACGGCAATCATTGAGCTTTATCGATCGACACGCCTGGAAGGACCACAGCCCCCAATTTGCAGTGCTACCAAACGGCCGCTGACAATGATCCTACTACTAAACTTGTTGGGTTGCCCACCCACTCAAAAGTTCTTTACTTGTTGTCCATTGGCATCAGCCGCCAAACCCCTGTTTGAGACCTCTCACGCCCATCCCACTCAGAGGTGCTAAAATCCATCTCTCACAACACAGGCACACAGTGCCGCTTTCCAATTCATTATCAAGCTCGTCCCAAGCATACAACTAAAGGAGCTATGCAATGCTTTTTTACCACAAATCACAAGGGTTCTCAGAATCTCCGCAAGCTAATCGTTTTATACACGAAGTCTTCTCTGGTTCGCAGCATCACCAATCTAGACTACCCGTCCAGTTAGGCTTCACACAACAAGCCTATTCCATACTACAGTTCTTGATCTTGATGTAGACTCAACAGCTGGAATCGCTTATGCTTTCCACATCTTGGTGGAGGATCCCATGCACATGCATAAAGTAAGACTTCACTTGTCCAAGAAGGAGATCGTTACCCTTGACGATCGCTTTGGAGCCTTGGAAGAACTAGCACGATGGTAAGCACCACAGCGGCCTTGCCTCCGCAACGCTGGCCTCGGATCTTGAGTTGGATTGCTGAAGCACCTCTGGAGGCCAGAATCCTTCTCCTTTTTCCTCCTCCAAGCTCTCCCTTCTCTCTCTCTTTTTAGCAAAAGAATGACTAGAGCTATAATGAGAAATACATCTCATTCCTATGCCTTATCCCTATAGGGAGAAGCTTGGACCATAGGATCTAATTAGAAGGAAATGGACGGCCAAGATCTGCCATGGAATTACTTTTCCTAGGCAGACACGGCTTGTGACACGCCTATGTCACATGCAGTATTCCCTAAGCGGCAACGGAACCGACTCAATCTAGACCAGGGCACGGTCTAAGACACTCCCGTGTCAAGTAGATGACACGCCCGTGTAATCATGTACACGCCCGTATTGAGGGGCGTGTCCATCAATCGACACAATACCAACATTCCCGAGAAGGACACGGCTAAGGCACACGCCCGTGTCCTTGGTCGTGTGCCCAACATGCCCCTGTGACATAACCATGTCACAGCTTGTGTGCCACACTTGACACAGCCCGAAAACAACTCGAGCAGGACACGCCCTGAGAAAAACCCCGTGTCCAAGGCTGTATTGCCTCTCGAAGATCGTCGACTCCATTTTCATCGAGATCTCGCGACAACACAGAGAAGGACACGCCCTGGGACATGCCCGTGTCCCAGGCCATGTCACCCAACCGAACTCCAAATAGGGATTTGGGGTTTTACATCACTAGTACGTACCCAGATATAGAAGGGGTGTTGTAAGTTATTGGAGTGGAGACAATCTGAACATCCGGTTCATCATCCTCCTCCAACCGCGCCAAATAAGCAGCACACTCCTTAAATGAGTGGTCCAAACTCCGACAAAATAAACACTGCTTAGCCGGCTTTGTCGGTACAATGGGCACTGATGCCGAAAGAAAGTAGTATGGCAATGGATGCACGAATGAGTAGCTAACTGGCTTATGTCTACCATATTGAGTACCAAATGAGGTTGGTGCTCCATATATAGATCCTTAAGTGTGTTTTCTAACATACTCCTTGGGACATCTATCACTTGCGTGAGAGATATCTCCACACTAGCAGCAATGAATATTAAAACTAGCCCATATTGCAGAGATCACTAATTTCCAGGATTAAACTACCTTGCATAGATTCTCAATAAAAATCTAACAATTCCAACCGACATAAAAAGTAAAAATAGAGTGGGATAAAACAAATTCAAAACAAGCAACTCTGTCGTAACTCTCATAATACAACACAAATCAACAATACGCCTGCATTCCCCGACAACGACGCCAAAAACTTGATGTGTCGACAAGTGCACTGGTCGATGTCAAGTAATAATTTTAGGAATAGCTCCCCCGAATGTCGATTTCGAGGGAATGCAGGTTTGGTATCTTGATAGCATCATAGAAAGATCGTTACTAAGAGCTAAACGAAACAACAGAGGTTGGCTTTTGATTCCTAATACTAAAAAAATTAAAAGAAAACTAATGCGGGTCATAAGCACCGCTTCGCTTGGTGAATGGAACTAGTGCAGGCCACTATGCTGTGCTTTGTTAGGTGAATGGACGGAGAGCAATCGGATGGAATGAACACACATGCGGAGAGTGAGGGTCATTATCACCTCTTCAACTACCAACACTATCCTTTACTAGAATGGTTCTAGTGCGCGAGTTGAGTGGATGTCAATGGAGGCGAGTGCAACACAGCAAATAAAAGAGGATGTAGCTAACCTAAGCAAACTTCATTCATAGACAAATAAAAGCAAGTTTAGTATCATTACAAGCTTTAGAGTACAATCCACTATGGAGAAGAGGTAGAATAAACCGAAAGGGGGAAAGCCTCGCCATGGTTCTTGGATGGAATGGTGGGTAGTCACTCCACTTCTCGACTCAGACCGTGGTTGCTTCCGGAGGGAAATGGGTTGTCAATCCACTTGTCTTCCTCCGTCTTCTTCCCTTTCCTTCAGTCTTTTCTCATTTTTTTCCCAAATGAGTAGTACCAAAAGATCTCTTTTGCACACTACTGGTGGCCGGGAACTCTCCGAAGGGATAAAGATGACTTCGAATCGCCAGAGAAGGCTTCCCGGAGGGTGGAGATGAGTGGAGGACCTGTGGCAGAGAGAAATGGCATTTCGCATGCAGCAGCAGGCAGGAAAATTAACTTATTGTGCCCTAATTCGAGGGAGCATGAGCTTAAATAAGGTCAGTAGAAAATCAGAGCGCACGATCAGTGGCGCACGAACGATGGTCATGTGCACTGACGGTTGATGATCGTGCGCTCTACTCCAGAGAAATATGTAGTTGGACAGAAAAAATTAATATATATACGCACGATCAGTGACGCGCGACCAAAGGTCATGCGCACTGGATCACATGATTGTGCGATTAGAAATGACACCTCCAGATAAATGGGATAAATGCACACGAGCAGTGGCACACGACCAGAGGTCGTGCACACTTTGTCCAATGGTCGTGATATTACCCCAGATAGGACATGGAAAAATGGATAATAGTGTGCACGATCAGTGGCTCATAACCAGTGCTCATGCGGTATAAATCAAATATTCGTGCATAGTGTTCCTTTACCGGTTGGGGTTCGATGAGCAGACCGTGCTCGACCAGCGGTTGTGCTCTAAGGAGTCCACGGACCGTTCACATGTAAAAATGCACGATCAGTGGCCCCTAGGAGAAAAAAGATTCCCAAACAATCCCGGAACACTCACACGACCTTTGTACCTACAGTAAAAACTGAAGAGCCACCAAAATGGGAATTCTAAATTCTCTAGACAAAGAAAAACACCAAGAATAGGGAAAAAGTATGAAAGTGAAGGGATAGATACTACTCTAGAGGGGGGGTGAATAGAGTTATCAAATTTTGCACAGACAAAACTTAATAGTCTACCCAACTCCCTTGGAGTGAAGTGCGGAATGAAAAGATTATAGATATAAAGTTAACCCTATATCCTAACACAAGTGATGTGCACAAACTCAAGCTAACTGTAATTACAATTAAGGCTTGGAAAACCTAATCAGCAACTAGCAACCTAGTTATAACTAATCACAGCCACAATACAGGAATTAAACAATGGAATCCAGACGACACAAGGAAATTTATAGTGGTTCCCCAAACAACTTGGGTACGTCCACTCTTCTACCCACACGGTAGGAATCCACTCAGGTTTTTGATCAGGTGCCCTGCCACCAACAGGATCTGCTTCAGGTAGATCCAGAAACCCTTTAGACTTTTGATCAGGTGTCTAAAAACCAAGCACAGGTTTTTGATCAGGTGCCCTGCCACCAAGGGATACTTTTGAAGGGAGTAATAACCCTGTACAGGAGGGGGAAGAAGGTTAAGATGTCTTCTCTATTTTACAAAGATTAGAGAAGCACAAAAACTTGCACTGAGCTAGAAAGCTCTAAAGAATCAAGGCTCCCCCTGGCTCAAAGATGTCCAGGTGAAGTCTTGCTTCAGTGCAGAAAACTCTTCAGAAAGTTCTGAAGGAAAAGCTACGGGAAGAAAGTAAATAATAAGATCAAAGAACTTCAAGCAGCTATCTTCTTCTTCTTCTTCTTCAAAGGAACTCTGAGTTTGAACTTCCTGAGAGCAGGAGAACTCAGGTGAAGAAGAGATGAAGATCTTAACACTTCTCAGTTAGATGGAAATTGCTGAGAGCAGAAATCTTTTTCTTGATGAAGGCTTGAAAGCTTGGATGAACAACTGGTTAGCTATTAGCTAGCTTGAATCCTTCTTCAAAGGGTCCTTTATATAACATCAGCAAGCAACGGCTCTCTTCCATTTGAATTATTTGTCTTCTTCTGAGCCTTGAGACCTGGGCTGTAAATATCAATAAGACAAAAAACATCTCTGCAGCAAAACATTCTATAAAAGGAGTAAACCTCTTTCTAAGAAGCTGCATGCTTAAATCAAATAACAGAAGGACTAAATAAAGTCACATCAGAAATAATCTCTTTATAGCAAAAAAGAAGACTTTTCAGTCTAACGGCTATAAAGGGCTGACAATAGATAAAGTAGTTTATAATGACAGCTAATAAGACAAACAACTTTATCTTAAAAAGATTTGACTCAGGCAAAAAGAATAGAGCAGATATTGCCTGGTAATTTTATCATACAGCTTAAAACAGTGTGCCAGAAAATGTATTAATTAATTAAATATAATAAATAAATACAAAATACAAAGGCAGACAGAAAACGTCGAACGACCTTCGAAGATCGTCGAACGACGCACGGAGATCGTCGAACTATCGGGCAGATAGTCGAACGATCCAGATAGTCGACCTATCGAAGAAGATAGTCGAACTACCCCGACAGATAGTCGAACTATCAGAGCAGATAGTCGAACTATCAGATAGTCGAACTATCTTGGACAGATAGTCGAACTATCAAGCGCACAGAGATAGTCGAACTATTAAGCAGATAGTCGACCTACCTCAGAAAACAGATAGTCGATCTATCAACAGATAGTCGAACTATCAAAACAAACCAGATAGTCGATCTATCAACAGATAGTCGAACTATCAGATAGTCGAACTATCAGGACAGATAGTCGAACTATCAAAGACAACAGATAGTCGAACTATCAACAGATAGTCGAACTATCAAGACGAAACAGATAGTCGATCTATCAACAGATAGTCGAACTATCAAGGCGGAACAGATAGTCGACCTATCAACAGATAGTCGAACTATCAGATAGTCGAACTACCTCGCCAAGCAGATAGTCGAACTATCAACAGATAGTCGAACTATCAAGGCAAAACAGATAGTCGACCTATCAACAGATAGTCGAGCTATCAACGCAGACAAAGCGTCGACCAACTGATAGACGATCGTCGATCAGCCGATAGACGATAGTCGAGCGGCGTTCGACTATAGTCGAACGAAAAAACTACTTAACCAAATTCTCAATCTGGAAAAGTGAGGACTCTACAGCTAGACTCCTAACCATTGACCATAGATATTTCTTGGGTCAAGGGGCACAAAGGAGAGGACTAAACTCAAATCAAAACTAGGGTACCAACAATCTCCCCCTATTTGAGTTAAGTCTCTCAACATCTAAAACATAAAGCTAGCTAAAGAGCAATAAAATAATACAGAAAATAGTTAATAATTAACTAGCAGATTATCAAACAGATAAACAAATATAGCACAGCAGTTAATCAAACTATGGATCAATAGAGTCAGGCTTAGCTACAGAAGAGCTAGAAACAAAAGAGATTTTCCTTAAAGGATCATCAGATTCTTTCTTTGACAATTTCAGGTCCTGCGCACCAATGATCTTCAGTTCTGCAGCTCTTGGGACTACTGCTTCAGGATACTTTTCCATATATTTTGATGGATCAAAAATCTCAGGATTAACCTGGAACTTTTCAAACTCTTTCTTTCTGTAAGCAGACATGGTAGTTAGACCAGTCGTATCTTTTCCTTCTGCTCTAGCTTTTCTTATTTAAGCTGCTCCAACTAGTTCTTAAAAGCGAGCCATCCTAAAGTTTGGATCAAGCTCAGGATTTTCATAAACAGGCTCAGGAGAAGCAGCATCAGCTATTTTATCTTGAATGACTAGATAAGACATTGGAAGCAAACTTAGCAAAATGGTTCTTGCTAGAAATTTTAAAACAGAGTAAACTATTTACCTTTTGAAACAATTTCCTCAGACTGAACTGGTGTTGGAGATGGAATTCTTTTCTTTGGAGAAGGAGGTGGGGAAAAGGTTGGTCTTTGAACCACAGCCTCCTTCATTTGTCTTTGAGAACCAGAAAACAATTTGCCTTGCAAGCTTCGATAACTTTATCTTGGCTGGGGCTGAAAAGAAGCAGATCTTCCAGAAGAGGCAGCAGGATTAGCTGATAGGTTCCCAGAGGCTCCTGCACCTGGAGGAGGAGGAGGACCTCTGGGAGTCCATCTTGAGACAGGACTATCATACCTCTTAGTTCTTTTTCTTTCTTTCTGCTGATTCTTTGAAAACCACATCCAGTGCTGAAAATCCTTTGATCTAGGGTCAATGCCCTTCAAAATATAATAGGGAGTATCATTATCCTTACTGGGAGGAGGAGGAGCAGCTTTTCTCTTCTTTGAAGCAGCTTTCTTTCTCTTTGACTTCTCAGAAACATCAGAATCATCATCATCATCAGAATGAGATGAGGGAGGATTTTCATAAGGATCATAGGCTTCTGAAACAGCCTTTTCTTTAAGCTTCAGAGCAGATTTTTCTCTTTCCTCTTCCATGGCATCCAGAGCCAGAAGGGAATCTAAGTCCAACCCTGGAGAGTCATCCCAGATGGTTGACTTTTCAACTTGCAGATCTTTTTCCTTCTCTTTTAAAGATTGTACTCTTAAATCCCAGGCAGCTCTTGCTTGAACTTCTTCCAAATTCAGAACAGGAGAGTCAACTTTGACTTCATCTTTCTCAGACTCATCTTCTTTATTATCTAAAAAGGATTCCAATTCAGGATCTACTTGCATATCAGGAACACTTGGGTCAGCATCAGAAACAACTGCTATGATCTGAGCAGCTAAATCTTCTCTAATAACATCTGTAGAATTATGAATACAGATCTGCTAAATAAACAGAAATCATTCCTTCCAGGAATTCACAAACTAACAAATTAATCGACTCATCAACAAAACGGATGAAAGAGTTACCTTCATACTCTACCATCTCCCATGATTCATCTAGATATGCAGTTATAATTCCTTCTAGAAATCTAGCAACCACAGGAGTGGAGAGCTCTTCTAGGCAGACTTTTACTGCAATCTCAGATAACAAGATTCCATCTGCTATTTCCTTATCTGATAAAACTGGAGCTATTTCTTTCTCAGCTGGAGCTATTTCTTTCTCAGCTGGAGCTATTTCTTTCAGAGCTGTCATGACTGTATCTTTTATAGCTAGAGGAGAGGCAGGATGGTCTGAGACATCTTCATGGAACATCTCCCCCTGCCTGATTTCAGTGGATACTGAAACCAGGCCCCTTGAGGAAGATGGCTCAGCAGATTTTGAAAGGGATTTGATGGAGGCAGATAAGATATCAATGGAGGCTGCAAGGGGAGCGATTGCCTCTTCAATCATGGTCTTGATTGATGGGGTAATCAGCTCCACAATGCGGGAGATGAGCTCAGGAGAGATCTCAAGAGATGAAGGATGTGAAGTGGATGGAGCTGCAGCAGATATGGTAGTGGTGCTGGGATGAGAAATGGTGTGGACAGGGGATCGAGCAGGAGATGGAGCTGGAGAGTTAATTGGGGAATTAACTGGGGAATGAACGGGAGACAGAGGAGGAGTAGGAATTCTCTCAGATCCTAACAAATCAAAGCTAGGAGCAGATATCCTAGCCAGATGAGCAGGTAGAGGAGAAGCTGGAGGGGAAAGAGGAACAACCGTAGTTGTTTCTGGAGCAGAAGAAGAAGAAGGTCGTACTTCAGCTGAAGTTGATGGTACTTCAACTGAGGCAGACAACAAAGCAGAGGAGGAGGAAGGAAGAGCAGAGCCAGCTTCAATATGGTGAGGAGTGACTGATTCAGTCCTGGTGTCCTCAGATGTTGCTGGAGCAGGTTTCACAAAAGTTCTCTTCCACTTAGAGAACAGGTTGGGATCCATCTTCTTGCTCGCATTGATTGTTGTTGCAGTTGAACTTAGCAGCTGGGGGTATTTTTCCTTAAGGAAGATTCCAATGACCCTTCCTAGGGTGACTTCCTTCTTACCAGTCTTTTTCCTGATTAAATCAAACACAACTGCTGCCCAATCTATCCTTTTCCGATTAACAATCGCACACATGAGTGCGAATTGCTGCCTTGTTATATTATCGTGAGCAGAGTGCTTACCCAGGAGCACTTTTCCTACTAACTCAGCAAGAAACTTGATTTTGAAAGGAAAATTTACTTTGAGCAGCTTCGTGGGAATGCCCTCAGCATGTCCCAGCTCAACTAGCATTCTTCCGAATTCCTGAGCATCTTGCTCATAATCCTCGTCACCATTGACTAAACCAAAAACATCAGATAAAACGGCCGGAGTCAGGATTACCTCTTCTCCGCCGATGGTACCGATCATCGAATCGTCTGTGGAAGACGACGTGAAAGCCCATTCTTTGATTTCTGGGATGTTTATCTTAATCCTTGCAGACATTATCCTCTCTAATCCCTGATCCCGGCACAGCTGTAGAACTTCTACGATTCCTGCATCGCAGCTGCTGAACGCGTAAAAATCCACGCTAAATCCTGCATCAAACTTCACGACTGCTAGAACTGCTGTAGAGACCGCCATGGATTCGCTGGAGAAAGCTCGAGAAAGCTGCAGAGAACGAAGAAGACGAAGCGCCCGGAAATCGCAAGCGGGAAAGCAGAATGCGAAAGGGCACGCTCCGTCGACGATAAAACACAAGATCTTTTAACCTAGGTCGACTATCGGCTTTATATTAGACCGGGAATAGTCGATCTATTAAAAAGATACTTGACCCGATAGTCGAACGGCCGTTCGACGATCGGCTCAGAAGCAGAGTAGTTGAACCATCGTTCGGCTATTTCTGGCTTCACAAGCAACAAGCTGCCGTCGTTCAGAGATCGACGATGAGCTCAATCTGTTCGACGATGGTCGAACGTCGATCGATGATCTTCAAACAGATAAGCTATCATTAACCAGAGGTCGACGATAGGCTTAATCCGTTCGACGATCTTCGATCATCGTTCGACGATCTTCAAGCAGATTTCAACATAGGCAGATCTAGTCACACTTAGTCTCGTCCATTAATCATGCCTAGTTGAACTAAAAAGAACAGATGCTTCTGTTCATCTAAAGGCTTGGTGAATATATCACCTCTCTGAAACTCAGTGGATATGAACTCAAGACAGATCTTGTTCTTTTCCACACAATCTCTCAGGAAATGGTGCCTAATCTCAATGTGCTTCGTTCTAGAGTGGTGCACTGGATTTTGTGCAATAGAAATGGCACTGGTACTATCACACATAATCTTGGTGTTCTTGTGTGAGTAACCATAATCCACAAGCTGGTTTTGAATCCACAGGATCTATGAACAACAACTGGCAGCTGCTATATATTCAGCCTCTGCAGTTGAAGTTGAGACAGAAGCCTGCTTCTTGCAGAACCAAGAGACCAATGTCTCTCCCAGGAACTAGCAAGTTCCTGAGGTGCTCTTCCTGTCAACTCTACAGCCAGCATAATCAGAATCAGAATATCCAATTAAGTCAAACTCTGACTCAGCTGGGTACCAAAGTCCTAGATCTGGACATCCCTTCAGGTATCTCAGGATTCTCTTTAGAAGAATCAGATGAGATTCCTTGGGGTTGACCTGGAATCTAGCACAAAGGCATGTAGCAAACATTATATCTGGCCTACTTGCAGTTAGATATAATAGGGAACCAACAATGGCCCTATAATTCTTTTGATCAACTGGCTTGCCGTGATCATCAGAATCAATAACTACATTAGTAGCCATGGGTGTAGGCATTGCTGAAGCATCAGCCATCCCAAATTTCTTTACCAATTCCTTGGCATATTTGGATTGGGAGATGAAGATACCATCAGCATCTTGCTTAACTTGGAGACCAAGAATGTAAGACAGCACACCCATGCTACTCATCTCAAACTTAGAATGCATTAGGTCAGAGAACCTTTTGCAAAGTTTGGGATCAGTGGAGCCAAAAATAATATCATCTACATACACCTGAACTAACAGGATTGTGTCCTTGTGATGCTTGACGAAAAGGGTTCTATCAACTACTCCCCTAGTAAAGTTGTGCTCTAATAGGAAACTAGCTAAGGTCTCATACCAGGCCCTAGGAGCTTGCTTTAGTCCATAAAGAGCTTTCTGCAACTTAAAAACATGAGAAGGCTGAGTTGAAGAAACAAACCCTGGTGGTTGTTCAACAAACACCTCTTCCTTAAGCTCACCATTGAGGAATGCACTTTTGACATCCATTTGGAACACCTTAAACTTCATGAAGGCTGCATAGGCCAAGAAGATCCTTATTGCTTCTAGCCTTGCAACAGGAGCAAAGGTTTGGTCATAGTCTATACCTTCCTCCTGTCTGTAGCCCTGAGCTACAAGCCTAGCTTTATTCCTTACTATAATTCCATTTGCATCTAACTTGTTTCTATACACCCACTTGGTGCCTATGATCAGTTGGCCTTTAGGTCTTGGAACCAAAGTCCAAACTTTACATCTCCCAAACTGATTGAGCTCCTCTTGCATTGCAATGATCCAGTGGGGATCTAGCTCTGCATCTTTAAAGGTGAGGGGCTCAACCTGTGAGAGGAAACAAGCATGCATCACATCCTGTCTTAATTGGTGTCTTGTTTGCACACCAGCTGATATGTCTCCAATCACTTGAGATGTGGGGTGATCTCTAAGTGTGACAATATCAGCAGGTGGGATGTGATCTTCAGCAACAGTTGGGATTAATTCCTCAGGAGGAATTTGATCTACTGTTGGTGGTACAACAACAGCTTCAACAGCTTCAGCAATGTCTTCATCACTGTCTGATTCAGTGATCTGAAGAGTTGATAGTTGAAGAATTTCTTGAGGGACATCATGTACCTGCAAAGAACTGGAGGAAGGAGAATTTTCCTTCTCCTTGTAAAACATCTGAGACTCATCAAAGGTCACATGCACAGATTCTTCTATCTTACAGGTTGATTTGTTATAAACCCTATAAGCTTTGCTTACTTGGGAATATCCAAGCATGATTCCCATTGAAGCTTTTGCTTCAAATTTTCTAATATATTCTTTATTATTATTATGAATATAAACAATACAGCCAAAAACTCTAAAGTAATTAATTTTTGGTTTCTTTCCTTTAAGCAACTCATAAGGAGTTTTACACTTAAGTTTGTGTATCAAACTTCTATTCAAGACATAGTTGGCTGTACTAACAGCTTCTGCCCAATAGGATAGAGGCATGTTAGCATCTGCCAACAATGTACTAGCAGCTTCAATTAGTGTTCTATTCTTCCTTTCAACTACCCCATTTTGTTGGGGAGTTCTAGGAGCTGAGAAGCTATGTTTGATACCTTCTCTCTCACAGAATTCTTGCATGAGAAGAGAGTCAAACTCAGTACCATGATCACTTCTGATCAAGGCCACATGAGTAGAGTACTCAGTCTGCACACATAATAGAAAGTCTGTAAGGGCTTTGAAGTTATCAGACTTAGTTCTCAAAAAGAAAACCCAACTAAACCTAGAGAAGTCATCTATAATTACTAATGTGTAATACTTCCCTCCTAAACTCTGTACATTTATTGGGCCAAAAAGGTCCAAATGTAATAAATACAGGATTCTAGGAGAATCACTTTTATTTACAGATTTAAAAGAATTCTTGGTTTGCTTGCCTAGCTGACAAGCCTTGCATAGGCTCTCCTTCTTGTAGGGGCAAGAAGGCAAACCTCTAACAAGGTTGTGCTTAGATAACCTAGATATATTTTTAAGGTTTACATGACTAAGCCTTTTATGCCATAGGGAATTATTATTAAGGGTTACTTCATTAAACAGGCAGATTTCAGAATGAGATGAATTGAAATCTACTAAATAAATATTACCTATTCTAATGCCTACTAAAACAACATTATTATTTAAAGTAATATTGCAAGAGAAATTAGAAAATGAAACGTGGTAGCCAGCATCACATAGCTGGCTGACTGAAATCAGATTATGCTTCAGTCCATTGACATAAGCAACTCTCTTGAAAGTAACTGCTCCAATTGTGATCTTGCCATAGCCTTCTGTCTGACCACAGCTGGAGTCTCCAAAGATAACCTTTGGGCCGAGCTTAGCTTTGAATTTTGACAGTAGATCTTTATTTCCTGTCATATGCTTAGAGCATCCACTATCCAAATACCACTTATTTTGAGTGATTGGATAGGCCTTCACCTGCAAGACAATTATTTAGACAGAGTGGACCCAGGTAACCTTGGGTCCCTTGTTTTTCACATAAGAAAAACTGGAAATATATGAGAATGCAGGCTGAGAGTGATAACCTAGTGGGTGAGATCTCCTAGGTGGGATTCTCCATGCAGATGATGGGTCAACAAACCTAGGGTTTCTATTCTCATTTTGGTTTCTATGGAATTGATTATGATTTTGAAAATCATATTGAAATCGTCGATCGACGTTCGACGATGGGCGCTCAGATCGTCGATCTTCGTTCGACCATGGAGCTTCCGATCGTCGAGCGGCGTTCGACGCTCTTTGCATTTCTTTAAAGAACTTCTTTCTCTTTTCTCTCTTAGCTTTATTTAAGGTTTTATTAACCAGATTTACTTGCTCAGTGTTCTTCTTTCCACTAGCTGAAATGAAGTTCACTGGAGTTGAAAGATTATTTTTAAGAACGACTGGGGGTTCACTGGGAGAAGCTCCTAAGCCTAGTTTATCATTACCTGACCTAGTGTTAGTCATGCTGATAATTTCTAACAACTTAAGGCTTCTACCATTAAGTGATTCCTCTAATCTCTTAGACTTAGCTAGCTCTATTTTAAGAAATTTAGTTTCTTCACTACAAGTAGTGAGTTCTTCCTTTAACCTAACATTTTCAGAGGCTATTGATTCTGAGTCAGCTAACCTATTTCTAAGTTCTTTTATTTCCTTTTCTGAGCTAATTAAATCTAAACATAAAGATTTTAATTCTAATTTAAATTCTTCTGAAGTAAAATCATAAGAAGAAAGTACCTCATCTTCAGTAGGCATCTCTTCATCAGAATCAGAACTCTCTGCAGCAGAGTGATTGCTGCAGGCATCTATTGCCATTAGGCAAACTTCTTTTGCCTTCTTCTCTTCCTCATCTTCACTAGAGCTTGATGAGGAGGATTCTTCATCAGAATCACTCCAGGTTTCAGCAATGAAACCTCTCTCCTTCTTCTTGTTTTTGTAGGAGGATGGCTTGGAGTGCTTCCTGTGTTGTTCTTTTTCTTTTCTCTTTTCTTTGTTCTTCTCCTCTGGACATTCTGGCAAGATATGTCCAGGCTTCCTGCAACCATAACAAATAATTTCTTTAGCGGGAGAGCGATCATACCTTGGTTTGTCTTCATAGCGTGAAGACTTCTTTCTGAACTCCTTTCTCCCCATCTTGAGAAACCTTTTGGCAAACAATGTCATAAGTTCCTCATTAGATTGGCTGCCTTCAGAAACATCTGCAGCCTTAAGAGCTAGAGATTGCTCTTTTCTTGTTGGAGTGGGGGTCTTGGCTTCAGCTTCTGCTTCTCTGGTCTTCAGCACTTGCTCAAAAGACTTGAGCTTGCCGAGGAGAGCTTCAGTTGAGATCTCATTAGTACTTCTGGCTTCCTTGATGGGCCAGATTCTTAGATCCCATGTGCTAGGGAAGCACATAAGAATCTTATCATTGACCTCTGTCAATGATATGTCCTTGTCCAGGGTCCTCAGCTCATTGATGATTGAGCTGAGCCTGGTGTACATAGCTTCAACTGATTCAGCATCAGTTTTCTTGAAGTTCTCATACTGTGAGATCAGGTTGGACCTTCTGTCCTTCCTTTCATCAGCTGAACCAGCTACAATCTGGTTCAGTGTGTCCCACATGGCCTTTGCTGAGGAGCAGTCAGCCACCTTCTGGAACACCTCATCAGACATTGTCTGAGCCAGTATGTTCATTGCCTTGGCATCTGCTATTTTGGCCTTCTTGTATTCATCATTGTAATCTGGAGGAGGCACTGCACTCATATCAGATGATGAGGCAGTGGCAGCAGCAGGTGCTCTTGGGGGACCTGATAAAATAGAAGCAAAGATGCTTTCATCAATAGAGTTCATATATAATTTAATCCTTGCCTTCCAGATGCCAAACTTTGCTAAGTTGCATGCTGGAGGTCTTGTACTAGAATAATCCTTGGACTGGGCCATGATAGTGAATATCTATAAGCTTTTGGTATCTATCAGTATCTTGTGACTTAGGTGTTAGCCTATTCAGTCAGTCAACCTCGCTCTGATACCAATTGAAAGTGAAGGGATAGATACTACTCTAGAGGGGGGGTGAATAGAGTTATCAAATTTTGCACAGACAAAACTTAATTGTCTACCCAACTCCCTTGGAGTGAAGTGCGGAATGAAAAGATTATAGATATAAAGTTAACCCTATAGCCTAACACAAGTGATGTGCACAAACTCAAGCTAACTGTAATTACAGTTAAGGCTTGGAAAACCTAATCAGCAACTAGCAACCTAGTTATAACTAATCACAACCACAATACATGAATTAAACAATGGAATCCAGATGACACAAGGAAATTTATAGTGGTTCCCCAAACAACTTGGGTACATCCACTCTTCTACCCACACGGTAGGAATCCACTCAGGTTTTTGATCAGGTGCCCTGCCACCAACAGGATCTGCTTCAGGTAGATCCAGAAACCCTTTAGAATTTTGATCAGGTGTCTAAAAACCAAGCACAGGTTTTTGATCAGGTGCCGTGCCACCAAGGGATACTTTTGAAGGGAGTAATAACCCTGTACAGGAGGGGGAAGAAGGTTAAGATGTCTTCTCTATTTTACAAAGATTAGAGAAGCACAAAAACTTACACTGAGCTAGAAAGCTCTAAAGAATCAAGGCTCCCCCTGGCTCAAAGATGTCCAGGTGAAGTCTTGCTTCAGTGCAGAAAACTCTTCAGAAAGTTCTGAAGGAAAAGCTACAGGAAGAAAGTAAATAATAAGATCAAAGAACTTCAAGCAGCTATCTTCTTCTTCTTCTTCTTCAAAGGAACTCTGAGTTTGAACTTCCTGAGAGCAGGAGAACTCAGGTGAAGAAGAGATGAAGATCTTAACACTTCTCAGTTAGATGGAAATTACTGAGAGCAGAAATCTTTTTCTTGATGAAGGCTTGAAAGCTTGGATGAACAACTGGTTAGCTATTAGCTAGCTTGAATCCTTCTTCAAAGGGTCCTTTATATAACATCAGCAAGCAACGGCTCTCTTCCATTTGAATTATTTGTCTTCTTCTGAGCCTTGAGACCTGGGCTGTAAATATCAAGAAGACAAAAAACATCTCTGCAGCAAAACATTCTATAAAAGGAGTAAACCTCTTTCTAAGAAGCTGCAGGCTTAAATCAAATAACAGAAGGACTAAATAAAGTCACATCAGAAATAATCTCTTTATAGCAAAAAAGAAGACTTTTCAGTCTAATGGCTATAAAGGGCTGACAATAGATAAAGTAGTTTATAATGACAGCTAATAAGACAAACAACTTTATCTTAAAAAGATTTGACTCAGGCAAAAAGAATAGAGCAAATATTGCCTGGTAATTTTATCATACAGCTTAAAACAGTGTGCCAGAAAATGTATTAATTAATTAAATATAATAAATAAATACAAAATACAAAGGCAGACAGAAAACGTCGAACGACCTTCGAAGATCATCGAACGACGCACGGAGATCGTCGAACTATCGGGCAGATAGTCGAACGATCCAGATAGTCAACCTATCGAAGAAGATAGTCGAACTACCCCGGCAGATAGTCGAACTATCAGAGCAGATAGTCGAACTATCAGATAGTCAAACTATCTTGGACAGATAGTCGAACTATCAAGCGCACAGAGATAGTCGAACTATTAAGCAGATAGTCGACCTACCTCAGAAAACAGATAGTCGATCTATCAACAGATAGTCGAACTATCAAAACAAACCAGATAGTCGATCTATCAACAGATAGTCGAACTATCAGATAGTCGAACTATCAGGACAGATAGTCGAACTATCAAAGACAACAGATAGTCGAACTATCAACAGATAGTCGAACTATCAAGACGAAACAGATAGTCGATCTATCAACAGATAGTCGAACTATCAAGGCGGAACAGATAGTCGACCTATCAACAGATAGTTGAACTATCAGATAGTCGAACTACCTCGCCAAGCAGATAGTCGAACTATCAACAGATAGTCGAACTATCAAGGCAAAATAGATAGTCGACCTATCAACAGATAGTCGAGCTATCAACGCAGACAAAGCGTCGACCAACTGATAGACGATCGTCGATCAGCCGATAGACGATAGTCGAGCGGCGTTCGACTATAGTCGAACGAAAAAACTACTTAACCAAATTCTCAATCTGGAAAAGTGAGGACTCTACAGCTAGACTCCTAACCATT
Organism: Platanthera zijinensis; assembly: GCA_039513925.1. NCBI lineage: Eukaryota > Viridiplantae > Streptophyta > Magnoliopsida > Asparagales > Orchidaceae > Platanthera > Platanthera zijinensis. Next base: position 103,619,700 of record CM077085.1, on the reverse strand, counting down.
GACCATAGATATTTCTTGGGTCAAGGGGCACAAAGGAGAGGACTAAACTCAAATCAAAACAAGGGTACCAACAAAGTAAAATAACTACGAAATCACATTGAAAATAGCCCTAAAGTGCACTTAACAAGCATTGGACATAGTAACAAATATAAACAATTATGGCTCTCAAGTGTAGTGCATCATCGAGAAAAATGGCCTAGATGAGTCCAAAAATATTCTTATAACTTGGACTCATCAATTTACTACGCCCAGGGAAGTAGAATTCCAGATTAGCCTAATGCAAGGTGCTATACCTATCTCTCAAACTTCTTACAAGATGGCTCCAAAGGTACTGGCAGAGTTTAGGGTCTAGTTGCAAGATTTAGTAGAATCAAGGTTTGTTCGTCCCAGTTCAATACCCTGGGGTGCCTCTATTTTGTTTGTTAAGAAGAAGTATGGATCATTGCGGTTGTGCATAGACTACCGAGAGCTCAACCGACTGGCACTGCGGAACAGATATACTTTTCCTCGGATCGACGAGATTTTTGATCAACTGGTAGGAGCGGATTTGTTTTCCAAACTTGATTTGTGCTCGAGGTACTATCAGTTAAGAATACAAGAAGAAGATATCAAGAAAACAAAATTTATCTCGAGATACGTCTTATACGAATTAACTGTGATGCCGTTTGGACAAACAAACGCCCCTTCTGCATTCATGAGTTTGATGAATAGTTTGTTTGAGTTGTATTTGGATGATTTGGTCTTCATATTTATTGATGATATTTAGATCTACTAGAGGTCGGAGGAGGAACATGCCGAGCACTTGGCCTTAGTTTTGAAGAAACTAAAGGAGCACCATTTATTTGCTAAGTTTAAAAAGTGTTAGTTTTAGCTCCGAGAAGTTAATTTTTGGGCCATATTATAAGTTGTGTTGGACTAGCACTAGATCTAGCTAAGGTGAGTGCTGTAAAAGAGTGGTCGTATTTGAGGTTAGTGGCCAAAGTACAAAGTTTTCTCAGACCTGCTGTGTACTATCACAAGTTTGTTAAAGGATTTTCAATGGTCGCACTTCCCCTCACTGTTCTGACGAAGATGGTTGTACCTTTTGTGTGGGCACCGAAATGGGAAGCTCTATTTTAAGAGCTGAAGGACTATCTCACCTCCGCGCCAATCCTTTCCCTATCGACTAGAAAGGAGGGATTCCATATTTATATTAACACATCCTATTAGGGCATAAGGGATGTGTTGATGCAGTATAGGTATGTGATTGCGTATGCTTCTAGACACCTCAAAAAGCATGAAGTGAATTATCCAGTGCATGACTTAGAGCTTGGAGAAAAGGTCTTTTATTTTAAGATTTGGAGACACTACCTATATGGAATCCACTACGATATGTTTTCAAATCATCAGAACTTGAAGTATATCCACACCCAGAAAGATCTGAACTTGAGGCAGCGACGGTGGTTGGAATTTTTATGTGCAAATGAATTTACATTAAACTATCACCCCCGGAAGGCGAACTCATTGGTGGTTCTCTAAGCAAGAAGGCACCCATGACGAGCCCTGAATCACAATTAATGGATATGAAGTTGGCAAGAGTGCTTGAAGAGATTGAGATTGCACTGGTTTCTAAGGCTTGTCCTGAGGCCTATACAAAGTATGTAACGCCCCTAATTTTCCAAGATTTATTTAAATTCCTTGAGTGATGTATTTTGATGTCAGGGCGTTACTTTGATGCTTGATTAATAGGTGCGTTGTTGGAGCATGGATTTTTGATCATTGGTACCCGAGGTTTTGACATAGAATATTAGTATGGCTAATTTCTTGTGAGTTTTGATATTCCCTTGCGAGCCGGGGTTCGTTTTGGAAAAGGGCGGAGCCTTTTTATGAATGTTGTCTTTTCACTTCAGCGAGTGTTTACCCGAAATTGGTTTGTCGGATTTCGATTTCGACTTGCCATTGGATTCGTAGCACCGGTATTTAGATACTGTGCAATTTTCGTAGAAATCTGAGTTAGTGGTTATTTTGGTCAATCAAACGTTTAAATTATAATAATAATATTTTATATTATTTAATCTCTATAAATACCGTTGCGATTAGATGTAACCTTATTCCTCGTCTTCTTCCTGAAATAGTCGACCTGTTTTGCGAAAGTGCGAGAACGACGGACATCTCTAGGCTTTTGTCTACCAATTGCAGGAGCTTTAGTTATCGAAATCATTATCGAAGAGTAAATCAGGATAGCTCTCACCAAGCTCTACGTTTCTACGGTGTGTTTTTCCCGTTTCTTAGATTTTTAGGGATTAAGGTATGCGGTTTTGACCTTCTCTCCTCTTGAGAAGTTTCTAGTTTTGCTAATTAGGTCTTCTTGCGGTCGGATCCATGAGGAGGAGCGTTATGTGGCCGAATTTCGGCCGTATCGAGGCAAGTGGTGACATTATCCCCTTGCCAAGTTTTCATTTCATTTGTGTATTTCCTATTCTATCCCTTCGTCCTTCGTACATAGGAGTAATGACAGGTTCAGACCTTGCCGATCTGCAAGACAATGCATTTTTTCGGCGAGGTATAGCCCAGTTGATTCTGTAGGTGAAAGCCAGGTGAATCAATGGATTATGGGATTAATCTAATACGTTATTTCTGTCATATTTGATTATTAAACTAGGATAATCTATCGAATCCATAACAGTTAACTTAATCATAATTCGTCCGATATGGATAAGTAGAAATTTTCCTTATTTAACTATTAGTTTAGGTCAATCGCCTAGTATATGACAATTAGCTTAAGTAGGGTCTGTCAGGTTTATGATCTTTAACCTAAAGTAATATAGTCGTGCATAATAGGCTAAGTATAGACAAATTCGTTCAGTTTAGGTTTAAAGAAATCGTCGAGTATGATGAGGTTAACTTGGGTAAATTCGTCGAATATAGGTGGAGTTTTTGTTTAAGTAAAATTTGGCGAGTTTTAGTTGGAGTTAAGTAAAATTCATCGAGTATCCGATGAAAATTCATCAGGTAATGCTTTGCGTTGAGTGAAGCTTACTTGGCGTTGAGTGAAGCTCACTTGGCATGAGTGATGTATTAGACTAAGTTAAAATAATCGATTAATCTCGACGAATTGGTCGAATATCAGTTTAGTGTTGAGTGACATTTGAGTTAAGTCCAATTCGTCGAGCAACAGTCTCAGCATTGAGTGTCTCTGTCTCCACTAAGTTAAAAGCATTGAGTCCATCAAGTATAAACCTTGGCGCTAAGTGACCCTTGAGTCTAAGTTAAATTCATCGAATAATCTTTATGAATTCATCAAGAACGGCGAGTTTGGTGTTGAGTTCATCGAGTATAAGAGTTGGCGTTAAGCGGTTTAGGCTTGGCATTGAGAGAGTTTAGTTATCATTGAGTCTAAGTAAAATTCGTCGAGTATTCTCTACAAATTCATCGAGTAATATTGGCTTGGCGTTGAGTGCACTGAATGCACTCAATGTGGTGTTGAGTGAAGGTGTATTTGTTGAGTTATCTGGCTTGGCATTGAGTGCGTTAAATGCACTCAACGTGGCGTAGAGTTGACTCGCCGCTTTTCCGTGGACTTGGGATAATTTTGCCGATTCATCGTGTATTAAGATAATTATTGTTGTTATGTGAAATTCGTCGTGTATCAACTATATTCGTCGAGTATCTACTATATTCGTTGAGTATACTAAATGAATCAGTATGGACTTAGAAATTTTCGTAGAATTGTATCAATTTCATCGAGTTTTGCCTTAGGTCAATTTTTGGGATTTATTTCTCTATTTATTATTGAAGAAGCCCAGTGTTTTGGGTGTGGTTTGTCTGTGTTTTACTATGATGGTCGGTGTTTTTGTGGTATGTTTATGGGTGGGTTGGCAGTGGATAAAGGACCACCAACCTATTGCCTTTTGGTGAATTATTTCCCGGCTGGGTTTGCTCGGTGAGGGTATGTTACTATTGGTGTACTGGGTAGGTTCCCACCACCGGAGTTGCCGGTTCTTCCCCAGTTTTGGGTGTGTCAAGGTACAAGACCACCTTTCCTTAGGACCTTTAAAAGTTTTTGTTGTTGGTGTAATGAGTAGGTTCCCACCACCCCAAGTGCCGGAATGGCCGGTGTTTTGTTGTTCACAATGTTATGGTCTAATTATTTCTTTATTCTCACAGTTAATTATTACATTTTCCTTAAAGCTTAGATTTTAGTTGCAGTTGGTGCAATTTCCTTACCTTTGAGTTGGTAAGTTAGTCTTTTCTTACTATTCCCTGATTAGGGTTGGTAACCCTTTGTTCCTTTTTTGGTTTATTGCTAACCTTTTTGCTCTTCGTTCGCCACTTGTATTTTCATTCTTGTTGAGGTATTCTTTCTTTGAATTCCTCAGGATTGGAGAAATACCCGGTTGAGCGACTAGTGCTGGTTTTTGGTTGGTGCATTGCACCTATCTTTTCCTCGCCGACTATGTGGTAGTTATTGTTTGTTTTCTTTTTAGTTCAGACATACATTTCTTGAGTGGGTTCGTGTCAGGTTGTTGACGCCCACAAGATTTCTGTATAATGTTCAGTACTTGCTAAATACTAAGCCTTTTTCTATATGATTGTGTGAATTTACTTGCTCTCTAGAAAGGTTTTATTTTAGGTTATATGTTAGATTTTTTAACTTATAAAAGTATAACTTTTATCTCATTCATATCATTTTCTAAAAGCTAAAGTCACTGTATCTTAAGGAACGTACAAACTAATATTTATACTTATATTAAATCTAAAGTCTTGCATACCATGAGTTGTCCTAGGTGGTTGTTTTTTGCTCATTTAAGATGTCAAATAATATAAACATACTATTTTTTTGTAGTGTACAATTATATTTTTACTTGTCGACTTGTTGATCCAATGAGCCGAGGTATATGGCCATCCAAAACTTAACTTAAAACATGATTTTATCACATTATAACTTAGTATTTTCATAAACCGTGTTGGGATTATTTTTTGACAAAATATCTACAGTAATCCCCTGCACTGCGTGGCATCACGACACATGTTTTCTCTAACTCTAATATACATTTAAATTCAGAGAAAATGTAGGTTATGACTGTTGGTATTAGAACGAGGTTGTTTGACAATTGGTCGAGCAACCAGCTCAAGTTAGTTTTAGTTATCTTCTTCCATTACATACACACACCGATGTGTCATCAATACGTCTTGGCTGAAGCATGAACACTACACTCATTAGCATGAAAAAAGTATACATGCCATATTTGTAGTATGAGATGCATAATTTGTGTTTGTATATGGATCCTTATAGGAAGCAACATGTGACTGTTATGTAGTATGGGATGCATAACAATCATCACATGAATGCACATTAGATTTTAATTTTCGTTTTGTGCGATATTATGTTGTATGGTATGCATAACATTTCATGTGTATGCAGCTCATAACATGCACTAAGGCCTTTATTAGATTTACATGATGACATATGTACAAAAATGGTTTTGAGTCAAAAAGAAGAATAAGAAATTTGTGTATTCATGGTTTATGCACATGAGTTAGTGGGATGACGGTATATCATCCTAAGTTTAAGAATGTCATCATTTATAAAATCACAGAGCAAGTTAGCATCTTGAGTAAGTATTTGTACATGTTTTGTAAGAACAAAGTTGTGTAGTTCTAGCAGTAAGCTAAGTGTTGAATAGTTATTTGCTGTGTTATTAGAATATCAAGGCATCATGCGACAAGGTCAACTCCCTAGTCTGAGGGCGAGTGGTTTGGTGCTCTGACTGAGGTCGTGATAGAAGGACTGTGATAGAGCAATGAGGCTTTGTCTAGGCAAATGTTGGAGATGCAGTCGTAGATCCAGGCCTTATTATTTGTTGTTTTCGGGCAGCCGTTTAGAGTGCAAAACCCTACTGTGGGGCAAGGTATTCCTATTCCCCATAATCCTCTGGTTCCCCCAGCTGTGTTGCCACAAGAGATGGACTTTATCACACATTTACAGCGATTAGGACCTCATACCTATGATGGTAGAGCGAATTTCATGGCTTTGGACGATTGGATTGTGGCTATCAAGGAGATGTTCTCTCACTCACGAGTTTCTGCCGACCAAAGAGTGATAGTCACTGACTACAAGCTAAAGGGTATTACTAAGAGATGGTGGTTGAGAGAAAAGAAGAACTTAAAGGACAGATGTTCGTGGGAAGACTTCAAGGAGCTATTGTTGAGAAAGTTTCTACTGTCAGTCGAGCTAGACTTCTTGATGAACAATATTCTGCACCTAAACCAAAGGCAACTCACAGTGACTAAGTATGAGGTGGAGTTTAGTAAGCTGGGCTGATTTGCCCTTGATTTGGTATCTTTTGAAGCTAATAGAGTTAAGCAGTTTCTGTGTGGTCTTAGGAATGACATCCAGCAGCTGGACACTGCTTACGGATAAGAAAGTTGTACTAGAGTGGTAGAAGCCTCTCTAACGGTCGAAGCAATCGACAATGTTAAGAATCGAGGCCATCATATGTGGAAAGATAAAAGGAAGCCTGATGAGGGTATGAACACTAAGGAGTTTGGTCCTGCTTCAAGGAAGAGAAGAAAGGAGGTGAGAAGTTTCAGTGGTCAACCCGACCATCTATTTGAGAAATGTTTTAAGAGATTGGGAACTCAAAAGAAGGAGCAAGTGCATGCTATTCAGGCTGTTTCCAATGGAGATCTGGTGTGCCTTGTGCAAGCGAAAGGGGCACGATGCTGCCCATTACTGGGGTAAGGATAGGGTCTACTTTCAGTGCAGATAGAAAGAACATTTCAAGTCAAAATGCCCACAGTCTCAGCCAATGTTACAGGCAGTTCCACTTCAGGCTTTGCTGCCGCTACAGTATTTGGACAATGAGAAGGGCAAGCTGAACGTAGTGACCTTGGAGGATGCGCAGACGTCTATTCAGGTAATCTTAGGTTAGATCCTAACCTAGTTTTGTTTTCACTCATAGTTGTAGTTTTGATGTTGTTCAATTAGTTATGTAAGCAATTTTGTAGGAAGGTTTAAGGCAAAGAACCATTGGGCATGTTTTCTTTTTGATTCTGGTTCTACCCATTCGTTCATGGCTTTGACCTTTGTTGAGTTCCATTGTTTGACTCTTGATCAAGTTGGTGATGCGTTTCGTGTCAAGTTTCCCTCTTGTGATTCAGTGGTGTCGGACCAGGGTATCAAGGGTTATCGGATTCTTTTAGGCAATTTCCTAGCCATTGCTAATTTGAAGGTGATAGATCTGGGAGGCTTTGATGTGATCTTAGGCATGGACTTGTTGTGCAGATATGATGTGGTCATTTAGTGCAAGGTCAAGCGCTTGGAAATAAGATGGACAACGATCACCCTAGGAGTGGATATGGTTATTCGCGCAAGGATTCCCCGATTATTTCTTTGGTGTGTGCTCGAAAGCTTTTAGATTTTGGTTGCTTTACCTACTTGGTTCCTATTTTGGGAACCTCTAGTGGTTTGTCGCGTGTCGAGGAGGTTTTGGTGGTGCGTGAGTTTCTGGTTGTTTTCCCTGATAGCCTTCCTAGACTTCCACCTGGGAGAGATACAGAGTTTATTATAGATCTTAAGCCGGGTACTCATCCTATTGCGAAGGCACCATAACGTATGACCCCTCGAGAGCTGGAAGAGGTGCATACCCAGATGGATGAGCTTTTGTAGTGTGTATTTATTAGGCTGAGTTCTTCATATTGGGGTGTTCCCGTGTTGTTTGTGAGGAAAAAGGATGGATCCATGTACCGTGCTTTGATTATAGGGAACTAAATAAGAAACTTTCAAGAACAGGTATCCCTTGCTGTTAATATATGATTTATTTGATTAGTTGAGTGTACCATTGTGTTTTTAAAGATTGACCTTTGTTCAAGCTACCATCAGTTGAGAATTCGTGAGATAGCTATTCCACGGACTGCTTTTCGTTATCGGTATGGACATTTTGTGTTCTTGGTAATGTCCTTTGGTTTGTTTAATGCACCCTTTGCCTTCATAGACATGATGAATATTGTGTCAAGGATTTTCTTGACCATTTTGTGGTCGTGTTCATAGATGTTGTTTTGGTTTATTGTCTGAGTACTGAGGAGCAAACCCAGTACTTGGGGTTAGTTCTGTCAGCTTTGAGGGAGCATAAGTTATTTGCCAAGTTATTCAAGTGTGAGTTTTGGCTTTCTCAGGTTTCCTTCTTGGGTCATGTGGTTAAAAAGGATGGAATTTCTGTAGAGCCAGAGAAGATTTCTACCGTGATGGATTGGAACAGACCTACCATACCCAAAGAGATAAAGAGTTTCCTAGGGTTGGAAGGATATTATAAGAGGTTTGTGGAAGGATTTTTTTATGATATCTGCGCCGCTGACTAAGCTTACACAAAAGAACTTAGCATTCACTTGTAGCAATAAGTGTGAAGAAGCTTTTCAGGAGTTGAAAAAGAGATTATGTACTACTCCAGTTTTTACTTTGCCTACCGAAGGATTGGAATATACTGTTTATGTGGATACATCGCATGTTGGAATTGGTTGCGTGTTGATGAAAGAAGTGAAGGTGATTGCGTATGGGTCGAGGTAGTTAAAAGCTCATGAATGAAATTACCCTACACATGACTCAGAGTTTGCTGTTGTTATTTATTCCTTGAAGCTCTGGAGACATCTGTTATATGACGTGTTGTGCAAAATTTACACGGATCATAAGAGTTTGAAGTACGTCTTCACTCAAAAAGAGTTGAATCTGCGCCAGTAGAGATGGTTATAATATATCGCAGATAATGATGTTGAGATCCAATACCATCAGGGCAAAGCTAATTCGATATCCGATGCCCTGAGTAAGAAGATCGCGAAAATCTTTGGACTTTCTGTTGAATCCTTGGTAGAACAGTTTTTGTTAATGGATATTTTTTGAGGCATATTCGAGAGAAGATTTGAATAGCTCAGGAGCATTATGAAAAAAATAATAATCGACTGAGGACCGATTTGGAATTTTCAGTTGGGGACAAGGTGTTCCATAAAGTTTACCCGATGTTTGGTGTCAAGAGATTTGGTAATAACCATAAGTTGGATCCTATGTATGTGGGACCCTTCGAGATTATTAAATGAATTGGAATATCATCTTATAGGTTGGATTTTACCGCATCTTTTTCTGGTGTGCATGATGTGTTTCGAGTAAGCTAGTTACGGAAGTGTGTGCTTGGTGACCGAGAGATTATTAATGATGTGCCCCAGTTGGAGTCTAACCATTCTTATGTTGAGATGCAAGTTTTTATTCTGGATACTCAAGAACGAGTGTTGCAAAGGAATACCATACCAATGGTTTAAGCTTTGTGGCGGAACCAAGACATAGAAAGCGCGACTTGGGAGTTGGAGTCAGCTATGAGAGAGGCTCATCCTCATTTGTTCTCCAAATTTCTTTTGGTTTGTATTTTCATTTTATAATCTTTGATTATTTTCCTTCCTTGGTGGAATATTTTATGCGTAAAGTTTCGGGACGAAACTTTTTTTAGAGGTAGTGGTTGTAATGCCCTATTTTTTTAAGGTTTATTTAAATTACTTAAGTGAAATATTTTTACCTCAGGGGGTTACTTTGACGGTTGATTAACTAGTGTCGTTGTTGGAGCGTGGCTTTTTGCTCATTGGTACCCGGGTTTTTGACTTAGAATATTTGCATGGCAAATTTCTTGTGAATTTTGATATTCCCTTGCGAGCCGGGGTTCGTTTTGGAACACGGCGGAGCCTTTTTGGGAATGTTTTGTTTTTGACTTTGGGGAGTGTTTACCCAAGTTTGGTTTGTTTGAAATCGGGATATTATCAATTACAGATTCGGGAAGGTGACAGTCCCAAGATAGCGTTTGGGACACGCTACTGTCATTATGAATTCACGGTAATGCCATTTGGCTTATGTAATGCGCCTTCAATATTCATGGATCTAATGCATCGGACGTTCCGAGAGTACTTGGATATTTTCGTAATTGTATTTATTGATGATATTCTCCTGTACTCTCAGTCGGAAGATGATCATGCAAGCCATTTGCGGTTGGTATTGCATACCCTGCAGAGGAATAAGCTGTATACCAAGTTCTCAAAGTGTGAGTTCCGGCTATCGTCAGTGGCTTTTCTGGACCAAGTGGCAAGTGGAGAGGGAATAGCAGTAGATCCGACAAAGATAAGTGCCATATGGGATTGGCCAGTGATGTCTTTAGTGGCTAAAGTTAGGAGCTTCCTTGGAATGGCGGGCTACTATAGACGGTTTGTGGAAAACTTCTCACGGATTGCTTTACCTCCGACCACGTTGACGAGAAAAGATCAAAAGTTCATTTGGATGCTGGGGTGCGCGCGAGATTTTGAAGAGCTGAAGAGTTTTGTTACCACAATGCCTGTATTAACATTGCTATGTAGTGTAGACGGCTATAAGATCTACAGTGATGCTTCAGGGAACGGCTTAGGCTGCGTTCTTCTGTAATTTGGTAAAGTGATTGCTTATGGATCACGCCAGTTAAAGGTTCATGAACGGAACTACCCCGTCCACGACTTGGTGTTGGCGGCGGTAATCTTTGCGCTAAAGTTGTGGTGGCACTATCTCTATCGCATTAAAGTGGATATCTATACATATCAAAATAGCATAAAGTATTTGTTAGATCAGAAGGATCTGAATATGCGATAACAGAGGTGGATGGAGTTCCTCGGTGACTACACTTTTGATATTCACTATAATCCCGGGAAGGGAAATATGGTCGCTGATTCTTTGAGTAGTAGGATGCTTGTACGGGCAAACTTATTGCAGAGTCATGATGAGCAGCTAATCCAGGAGATGGAAGCGTTGGAGATATCTTGTGTTGACAAGGATGCTACGACCGACTCATACTTGAATTGGACTGAGGTACACTATGACCTTGCGAACAGAGTTCGACGAGCAATGGAGCTTGATGAAAGTCTCCAACGCTACGCAAAGGATGGTTCTGGTGACCAATTCTCCTGAGATGATGGCTTGTTATGAAAAGATGGTCGGTTTTGCGTCCCAAGTACGGGGAAGTTGAGAGAAGAGTTGATGTACGAAGCCAACTTTTCCAAGTACTCAATTGATCCTGGGAACACAAAAATGTACAGAGACATGAAGAAGTTGTTCTTGTTGCCCGGACGAAAGAAAGACATAGCACGTTATGTGGCGGAATGTCACACTTGTGCTTTGGTGAATGCAGAATGCCAGAAGCCTGGTGGTTTTCTGAAGCCGTTAGCGATTCCGGAGTGGAAGTTTGATGATATTTCAAAGGATTTCGTGCACGGATTGCCGAAATCTCAAAGCTGTCATGATTCTATCTGGGTGATTGTAGACCGGTTGACAAAAGTGGCTCACTTCCTTCCAAACAAGAGGGGCGATTCAGTTGAAACCTTGGCTAAGCTCTATGTGGAGCAGATTGTTCGACTGCACGGTGTTCCTCGGAGCATTGTCAGTGATTGTGATGGGCGATTCACCTCAACTGATTGGAGGCTAATTCATGAAATGTTGGGCACAAAATTAGCATTCAGTACGGCCTTTCATCCCCACACGGATGGACAGACTGAGCGAACCAACAGGACGATTGAAGATATGCTTCGTATGTGCGCCCTGGATTTCGGTAAGAAATGGGAAGAATATATTTATCTGTTCGAATTTGCCTATAATAACAGCTGTCAAGCGATCATCGGTTTGGCATCGGTTGAAACTTAATATGGTCAAAAATGCCGTACACTGTTAGCTTGGGAAAAAGCAGGCGAATCTAAGATGAATGGGCGAAAGGAAGTCGAAGAAGCTACCTCGATAATACGCTCTATTCGGGAGAGGCTATTCATAGCCCAGGATCGACAAGCAAAGTACTACAATGCCAAGCATAAGAACATGGAGTTCACGGTGGGAGATTGGGTCTATTTGAAGATCAAACCCTTAAAGGGCGTATCTAGGATTCAGCGTTTGAAAAAGCTAAGTCCGAGATACCTTGGTCCGTTTTAAGTTGTGCAGCGAGTCAGGGAAGCTGCCTATCGGCTAGCGCTTTAAGCAGAGTTGAGTGGATTGCATGATGTATTCCACATCTCAGTACTTCGCAAAGCCATCAAGGATCCTGCTAAAGTATTTGAGAATGATCGTGTAATGGTCGAGTATGGGCTAACGACGAAGGTTAGGCCCATTCAAATTGAGGATTGAGCCGAGAAATAGTTGCGGAACAAGATGATCGAGATGGTAAAAGTGTGGTGGGACAATTGTGGCCGTGAGGAGCTAATATAGGAGCGAGAGCAGACCTTGCAATCTGAGTTTCCCAAGCTTTTTGTATAAACTGTTAACCGTGTACATTATGTTGTAACAGATCTTTTAGCGTGATAGCTTTGTGATTTTTTTCCTTGCTGTGTACAAATTTCGGGATGAAATTTATATTAAGGAGGGGAGGATTGTAACACCCCAAAAACCATAAATCCCAAAATGGGGTCAGGCTGGGTGACACGACCTGGGACAATGGGCGTGTCCTAGGGAGTGTCTAGAGCACACGGCTTGGGACACGAGGATGTTCCAGGGCATGTCCTTTACGGTGTGCGTCGAGTCGAGTTCTCGAGATAGCACAGTCGAGATCGTCGAGAGGTGACACGGCCTAGGATATGGGCATGTCCCAGGGCGTGTCCTGCTCGGGTGATTAACCGGGTAGCGTTGATTGGCGAGCACGGCCTGTGACACGGGCATGTCACAGGGGTGTGTTTGGTACACGGCTAAGGACACGGGCATGTGCCTTAGCCATGTTCTTCTCTGGTGAATTTGTCCTATGTTGAAAGGCTGACACGACAAGTCACACGAACGTGTCAAGTTGATACGGGCGTGTCTACCCTGTGACACGGGCGTGTTGGATCCCGTGTTCTAATCCGGTTTGAGTCAGTTTGTGTACCGCTTGGAGAACACATCCTATGACATGGGCGTGTAAAAGGCCGTGTCAAGTCAAAAATATGATTTTGGGCAGATCTTGGCAATCCAATTATTTCTATTTGGATCCAATGGCCCATTTTCTTTCCTGCAGTGATAAGACTGGAGGTTGGCATCCTCTTTCATTCAAAGAGAGAAAAAGGGAGAGCTTGGAGGAAGGAGAAGGAGGAAAAGGGCTAGCCATTGGTGGAGCTCCCGAGGTCCGATTCGAGATCCGAGGCTAATATTGTGGAGGCAAAGCTGCTGCGGTGCTTTCAAACTGGCAAGATTTTCGATGGCTCCCAAGAGATCGTTAAGGGTAACGATATTCCTTCTTGGACATGTGAAGTCCTCCTTTATGCATGAGTAAGGAATCCTCTCCACAAAAAGGTGGAAAGAGTGGGTGGTTCCGATGGGTTGATAGTTGCTATCCCTTATCGAGTCTGCAACTAGACCCGGAAGTGTGTATTACGAGATAGGCATGTTGTGTGAAGGCCCATAGGACATGTTGGTCTTGATTGGTGATCTTGCATTTACGCATCGGAGAAGACTCCGCGTATACTCGTGTAGTTAGTGTGGTCGATGGGTTGTGCATGTGAAGGGGAGTAGCAGGAAGTACTTGAATGTGGAATTCCAGGAAAATGCCCTTGTGTTGTTTTTGTTGTGGCTACGGTGTAGCCAGTACTTGATGGACAATGCAGCCAGTCCTATTATGATAGTGTGGCTATTGTGAAGTCAGTCCTTAACGGACGTTATGGCTAGTGTGATCTCCGAGCTCTTAGAAAGGCTTCGTGCCGAACAGGAAAGGTGAAACCGACCCGCGCCTTTAGAGTAGCTTAGAGTACGCTGTACTTGGTGATGGCAAGGCGATTTGAGAAACGGGGGGTAGTTGATTTGTACATGCGTTATGTTCGTCCGACGGGAGGACCTGAGTGATGATCATGTTGGAGCGCATAATGAGAGTCTTAGGCTTGCGCGCCATTAAGACTAAATGATCAATACCGTGTAAACGGTGGTGTTGACCCTGGTTTGCTGGTGCTCCAAGAATGTGCCCTGAGTACACGGATCATTGGGCCGTATGGCTGGCGGTTGTGTTCGCTTGAATGTGTGTGAGAGCATAATATATTCTATATTTATGCTGTATGGCTTTGTGGGAAGGAATGCGACTGCCCCGGGAAAGGGGTAGGATTGTTATAAATTTGTCAGTTGAATGCTGAACGTTGCCTTATTTGCCACCTTCTGGGTGGATTGTTCTTGTGCAGGTGCTAGAGAGCCGAGCGTGAAGTGAAGGGCTGATGCCCATGCTGCTGCTATTGCCTCTCATGCCGCTGCTATTTCCGCTAGCCCTTGAAGGCTAGCTCAATAGGTTTTCTTTTATTCATGTATGGCCGGCCTGCGCACCAATGTCTATAATCATTACTGTACAAAGAGGAACTGTAAGTCCTTAAGGCCAAACTGTAGTATTTTCTATCCCCTCGTTTGAGTTGTTGTATATATAAATTTGGTTTATATATATAGTGGATATTCCTTGTATGAGTTCAGCCTACTTTTTAATATTTCGCTAGCATGCTTTGAGTTAGGATGCGCTGGTGGTATTAACCTGTGACCTCGCCGTCTGTTTGTGGCATATAGTGTGGGGCCCCGACCGGAACTTCTATTATATGTTGTTTAACAGGTGGAGTTGTTACATACTATACCTTCTTCTTCCCCCCACCTAGTGCCTAAAAGTCACTGGGGGAGAAGATGTGATAACCACTTAGTCTTTAAGAGAAACCGTTACTATGTCTTCCATTTTAGGAGGAAGCCCCACAGATAAAGCAACAACAGGTTGTGCCGGAGGGCAGCCAGGCCAGGACGAAAGGGCCAGATATGACGTTACCTTCGTTGCCGTCAGTTACTGATGTGAGTTTAGAGTGACTCATACTGTAGCCTTTGGGAAATTTGTGTACTATGATATTATAAAAGCTGTTGTTGCTTCTTATTTCTATTGTACATCATTTGGACTTACATACTTGTGTGGATTTGACTCCTATACTTTCTTTATGTTTGGTTTGCATGGATGATATTTTTTTCATCCAGCAGGATATGGGTCTTGTAGTATCGGTCAACCCATGTATTGCCGTTACCATAAGGTGACTGTTTTGGGCTTAAGACTCCCCTAGATCGTGTCTTGTTTTCCGGTTGTATAACCCCGTATCCGGCAAGTGGTGTCAGCAAGAGTCGAGCCAACTATTTTAGTACAATCCAATATCCCGGCGAGTCAAAAGGGGGCCGAATATCTTTGGGGCTTCCCTACTCTCCTGGGTTATGGGTAGTGTAGAAGCGGAGAGTAGAGCAGGCGGGCTCGCAATCACCCCTAACATCTCTTCAGGTAGCTTTCGAGTGGGGCAGGCTAGGCCCGCACTCACCCTGGCCCTCAAGGAGGCAGCGATTGCCAGCCTCATCAGGCACTCGCCACTCCAGGCGAGTGGAATTTTATGGATCACTCACCCAGTGATGTATTCTTGCCATTATACTCTCGTTGGCCTACCCGTAGTTGTTTGGAAAAGTGGAGGTACACTATTTGCAGACCATTTTTAGTTTTTAGAAAACTATAAAAAGACCGAAGGGGGTACCTCAGAATGTATGCTTACTTATGCCATAGTGTTCTTGCTCTTTTTGTGGTATCCTTAGCATATCACTTGTATAAGGAGGGGAAGCACTCTAAGATCTTCCGGGTATGTGGTGGTACCTCCATACAAGAGCCTTGAGTCTGTTCCTTATGCTAAGTCTTTTAGTTGTTTGGCTTGTGAGAGAGAAGTGTAAAATCACACCTTCCCTAAGGGTTGAACTCTATAGAGACTGATTTTGGTTTCAACATTTTTGTGCGGTGAGGGTTGATAGAGGTAAGCACCAAAAATCTTCTGCGAGCTCGATGACTGGAGATGAAGGGAAGGGATCTGATAGTGCCGACTAACCAAATCCCCCTCCTCTTGCTACCCTTAGTATGTTTGAGGATTTTCGGTAGGAGGTGATCAGCCACGTAAAGTTCGTACTCGGCATGCTCGTCGAGTGCTCGAAGCCAGCAGTCTCAATTTCCGCTGCACCAGCATTGGGCATGGACGTCTCGTCTCGACGAGCTGGGATGGAGGTAGCAGAGGAGAGAAGGCAGCGAGATCTGTAGGGGCGAGTGTTGTTGCCCGGCTCGCCCAGTGGAGGCCAGATCGGCGAGATGGGTGCGCGAGATCCCCCGGCTCACCCAGTATGGGGAGGCAGCCCCTTTAGTGAGTTAGTTTCATCCGCCCCAGTTCTAGAGGGGTTTTGGGAGTCGGAGATGTGCTACTACACTGGGATGGATGACCCGATTCAGCATCTAGTGATTCGAGGATGAGGTGTCGATAAAGTCGATGTCGGATGCCTTGAAGTGCAAACTCTTCCCCATCTCCTTGAAGGGGAAGGAAAGAGATTGGTTCCACCAGCTACCTGCCAGCTCTATCTACTACTTTGAGGACATATGCCGGGGGTTTATGTTGAGGTTCACAACTTCGAAGAAGAGGAAGAAGGAGTCTAAGTCCCAGTTCCACATCAAGCAGGGGGTGAATATGACCCTGGGAAGATTTGTGGATCGGTTCCAGGTAGAGGTCCTCTAGGTGCATGTGATGCCAAAGCATACCCTTATGATGGTCTTCACCCAGGGGGCTACAGTAGGGCTTCTTTAGGAGGGAGATGAAGAGGGTACCTCCTCTCTCTTTTGAGCAGTTGATGGAATGGGCAGCGAGGGAGGTCGACGGGGAGGCGTCGAACCCAGATTTTTCACGGAAGTTGGCCAGGTGGGCCACATAAGAGGAGAAGGTGCCAGGAGGTGGTAGAGATTAGGAGGTGAGGATAGCTGAACAATGGTAGAGGTAACCACAACAACAACCGAGGGGGGGGGGCATTAGGAGCCGAACAATCGTCTTGGTTGGAGGCAGCCAGAGTGGCAAGACCAAGGCCAGCGTAGAGGTTTCTGATGAGTCCGATTTATATAGGTTTTTTCTGACTGATCTAGGCTTATTATCTTGCATGTGCACTACTATTTCAGTAGGAAAAGTCGTATATTTGATTAGAGCTTCACTTAGCAATTGTTGCACTATTTCGGCCCATTTTTGTTTGCGAATTGCACCGGGATGTCGGGGGTATGTACTGGGGTACACTCTGTGCGGATTTGGGTATTTTATGTTGTATATTGGTGCGGGGTGCTTTTGCTCCAGCTATGGTTTTTGGTGTGCAGGTGGTCAGTTTTCCCCCAAATCAGGAATTCTGACTTGTGGAAAACGCACGGTCGTGTGTTTCCTTAGCGCACACTTTCTACCAAATCATGTGTTTTCAGTAGGTTTCTCTAGAGGATTGACCAACCCGTGTGATTTCTTTATGCATGGTTTCTTTTGAACTGTGCTCGAAGGAGACGCACCGTTTTCCTATAGTTGTCTAGTTTTATAGTGCTCTGTGGTCAATCATGCGATTTGTTCACACATGGGCAGAAGTGCCCGTGGGGGAGTAAAATGCATGATTCCACCTGCTTGCCGGGAATTTTAGCGCTTCGTGGTTACTCATGATTTTCCTTCACGCACGGGCGGAAGCATCTGTGTGCAAGTAAAACACACGGGTCAACTCATCTTCCTCTACAAGCTTTGTCTTGAAAGTTAATATCCCACGGTGACGCACGGTCATGCGCCAAACCGTGCGTGACCATTTTTCTGACCGACTCGTATTTAAGAATAGGTGTTGACTGGAGTAGTGAAGATTCCTCCATTGTCGCTCCATTGAGAGGGAAAATCTTCCTCCAACTCTTTTTTCCTCTCTCCTCCATGGAAAGCTTGTCCGTCCACCGTTCTTCCACCAAACTTCCCCGCAAGCGAAGATCTTCCGTTGTTTTCTTCATCTCCATCTCAAGAGGAGCATTTGGAGCTCTTATCACTATCATTGGAGAGTTTTCCGGCGACTACCATCCTTCACGTGTCGTGAAAAAGACGGGGAAAACACCTTTGAAGTAGGTGACAACACTTTAAGCTTCCTCGAACGTCAACCACCGACCGAGCCTGGATGAAGACCGACAACCTTCTACTCCGGCCGAGAATCGTTGCTAGCCTTCACGCATTGGGTTGTAAGTCTCCTCTTTACTCTCATTTGGGTGTTGTTTTTATGCTTTGGATGTTAGCTTAACTTTCTAGGAACTCTTAATAATGTTCATGGTTGTTTACTATTGCATATGTTGTTGTAGTTCATAGTTTGGCTTTACTTCCTTTGCTTGCTTTGAGTTTTTTCTTGGTGATATACCGCACTAACGTGTGTTAGGGGATGGCTTGGCGAAGAGTTTTTTTTGACCCTAAACGGTTACGACCACACACCCTAATACTCATCAGAGTATTCCATCATTGCGAAGACGTGAAGACGACCCGCGTAATAAATTTTAGTTGTTCTAAAACAAAAACTCAACCCCAAACATTTGTTGTATTTATAATCACTTTCCAACGCGAAATATCACACTCCCAATCAGCACTCCTTGAGATATTCGATACTTGGAGGATAACTCCCCAAGTTTATTACTTGATGACGATCGGTGCACTTGTCGAGATTGCATCAAGTTTTTGGCGTCGTTATCGGGGAGTACAACAGTTGTGTGTATTTTTCTATTGGAAATGTTATTGCAAGTGTTTTTGGCATTTTGATCGGTTTTTGTATGTTGTATGATAGATCCAAACCAAGAGATAGAGGTGAAGATCTTTGTGTTTATCTTGAAACCGCACGAGCGAGGAGAGCCCACCGGTGTACTGCTGCTGCTGAAGGAAGTGAAAGAATGGAAGATTTAGGTCAAGGAGGAAATGGCCTCGGTGAATGGGTCAGTGAGGACCAGGAGGTGGTATGACCCTGCATTAGGATAATGCGCGACTTCACGACCCCTACGACGGGAAGTGCTTACCCTTGTTTCGGCCCGGCCATCGTGAACCACCACTTCGAGATAAAGCCTGCCATCCTCAACATGATCTGTAATAACATGCACTTTTAAGTCCTGCCAAGTGAGGATCCATAGCTCTATCTGGCGGAACTATTGGAGATCTGTAGCACCTTCCGCTACGCCAGCATAACAGATGATGTGGTGAAGCTAAGGCTGTTCACATTTTCTCTAAGGGACAAGGCGAAATCCTGGCTCAACACTATTTCTCTCGGGACTGCGACTACGTGGGAGGCTCTCTCCTCGAAGTTCTTAGCCAAATACCACCCGGTCGACAAAATAGTGAATGCCTGAAGGGAGATAGCCACCTTCAAGTACTTGGAGCAGGAAACATTATCTTAGGCTTGAGAGATAATTGCTGATCTGCATCATCGATTCCCCCAGTACAGCTGCGAGCCATTGGATTTTGTTGAAATATTTTATTTTGTGGTTGAGCCTAATTACATGGCCATGATCTACACGGCGGCTGGAGGCACTATCATGATCCTAACTCTCGACGAGGCTTTGTTGCTCCTTCATGACACCGCTTCTCATAGCACGTATTATATTGATGGAAGAAACACACCTAGGGGTGCGAGAAATTTGTTCGAGGTAAATGTTGTTTAGTCGCAAGCTGAGGTGAGCCATCCTACTATTGATGGAGTGATGTTTCTTACCAGATCGACCCCTCCTCCAGCTTTTGTGATGGCTATTTCGTGCCAAGGTTGTGGAAACCCCGACCGTCATACATATTAGTGCCCAACTGGAGAAGCTTTTGCTGATCCCTCAAGTATATCTGCTCATCAGAGTGTTAACTTTATAAATAATCAAAACCACGCTGCTCCTTATAACAGTGCTTACAACCCGACTGCGAGAAATAATCTGAATTTCTCTTGGAACCAAAATGCTCCCGGTCAAAGGTGGCAGGAAGGCCAGAATCAGTTTGATGATCAAGCTTCTAATAGCCAGCAGCAATCGCTGCAATCGATTTATAATCAGAACACAGAGGGGATGCGAAAGAGTGCGTTATAAGAGATGATGGAGAAATTTGTGGAAAAGGCTCGATCCAACATGGCCTCTCATACCTCCTCCATAAGAAACTTGGAGACGTAGATGGGGTAACTGGCCCAAGTGTTCTCTGAGCATACTCACGGTGCCCTCCCGAGCGACACAGAAAAAAATCCCCGTGAGTAAGGGAAGTGTGTTTGGGAGACAAATGAGTGTATTAAAAATTAAGTGGCTGTGAACTGTGAAATAAATGAGGTAGAGACAGTGGCCCTATGTGATTCCCAATCTTCTTGCAACATTCTTGCTTTGAAATATGTTGAAAATTTTAATTTAAATATCGAGTCGAATGTCCTGAAATCACTCGTGCTAGCCGACGGGTCGGTAGTGAAGACTGACAGTGAGATAAAGGAGGCGGAAGTGATATTGAACGGGGATGTGGTGGTCACTGATTTCCAGGTGCTTGGACCAATGGGGAATGCATCAAAACCCATCTTAGGGGTCCCCTTCTTGAAAGCTTGTTGGGTGATGTTGAAATTTAATGCGAGGGCATCAACTTGGCATCCAAGGTTGATTTACCTTTACCGTCGTCCCTTCCCTCTATGATTCTGAATGAACCCGGAAAACTGCAGGATTTGAATGTTGTGTTTTCTGACAGTTTGCCTAGTGTTGTTGATACATGTGTGTTGCAGAAAGGGGAAGACAGGGCGGTGAAAGTAGCATAAATTCTGAAGATAGCTGAAGGGGAAACAAAAGCAAAGTTGCTTGGAGTTCAGCAAGTTGCGTATGAGCAGGATAGTGAGCAGAGTTAAAGGCACATTGCTGAGACTAAAGAGCGGAGCACGGCTGTTGAAAGCGTGCATAAATTAGAATCAAAAACTTATATTGAGCGAAATGATTTGTGTAAAACTGTAAAACAGGTTACATGGGCTGATCTATCACCCGCCGCGGGTGAGGAAAGGATGCCTCTAGACAGAAAAGCTAGAGCTACCTTTGAATTGGATGGAATTGTTGTACTACCATTGCGATCTCCATCCGTGGAATGGCGAAGAAAAGAACTGTGATTGCACAAGGCACTGGATTTTGGCCGCTGGCGTGAGAAGGACGAGGCGAGGGGCAAGGGACATTCGTCTTCCCTGGGCCCTAAAACTTACGCTTCTCCCTCGTCTCGCATGTCAAGGGGGATGTATCACAAGTCAGCGATTTGCTGAGATGTGAAGAATCTCCGCACCCCCCCCCCCCCTTCTTGTATAATTTTTGCTTAATGTTGTGTGTGAAGTTTTATACTTAATTGTTGCGTACTGCACTTATGCTCTTGAACTATATATAAAACTGCTAATATATGTATTTAGTCCACCTTAAGGACAGTAAAGAAAAGTGGCTCCTGGGAGATAACCCATTATTTTGTATTTTTTTTTGCATATTCTTTAATATGGAGTATTGTTCTTGGAGGTATTTTCTTTTGCAGGTGGAGTTCATTCAGATCGTGGACTTTCAATAGAAATTAACGCCAATCTTCTTGTATTGTCATTTATGAGCATTGGGTTCCCCTTCTCCTTACTTACTTTTTAATTACACGATCACATTCTGGTGTTTGGATGTTTAGGCTAAGTCTGGTGGGGAGAGTTATGCGGGGTACTCATGCATGTGCATTAAACAATTGTCATACTAGAAGAATATATTCATTTGCTGTCTATGATGATTTCCACTGCATACCACTACACCTCACTTGAGCGTGTGCTTGAATCGGAGCATGTCATGAGCTTTATCATCACTAGTGTGCGATTTGGAAAATTCCAGCGCTGGCCTAGGATTGCGAGGCGGAGTAAAATATTGCCTCCATGAGTTCTCCTAATCGAGTGCTCACGTATCATTTAGGATTACGTGTAGAATTAGATTCTTCTTATGCTCATAACAAATATTATTTCTATTGGTGTAATTCCTGTTTATTCTACTCACCTAATTCGAATTAAGTTTGAATCAAACGGTAGCATAGGGATGTGTGTCGACATCGCTAGCCTCATATTGCTTGAGTCGGGAGGAAGGATTGTCCTTCTCCATGGCTAAGATCTTGCCCCTAACTACTCTCGAAGCATGGGTGCATGGATAGTCATGTGTGCGCGTGATGTAGGCAGACAATTTGTTCTAGTTTGAGCCTTGTACCATTCCCGACCTCTATCCGTTGCTATCCCCGTTGATACTGTCCCTTCCTTTGGCACCCCTTCGCCTCGCTACCAAAGCCATATAGACTTTCCTACTCGCACAGCCGAATGTGGTCACTCGGTTGGTTTGTTTTATTGTAGTTTTGTATCCGTTATGTGTGGCTGTTATGCGGGAGATTTGTGTCGCTTGTGGTGTTGCCGTGTTTTCGACTCATTTTGGTTATTTGGTAAATAAAAAAATTGAAATGGAAATGAAAATTCCCAATATGGAATAAAAGAAAAAAAAATTTGTTGTAGAGTTGTGATTTTATGGTTGTTAAATTTTATTGTATTGTGTTCGTTATGGGCATTCACGCACCGTTAAAATATCAAGTCTGGTGGTGTGATGCACGTGTGATGTAGGTCACTCCCTAAATAAATTAAAACATGAAAAGACAAAAGGATTCCTAACGGGAATTTAAGCGAGCACATGGTGTGTGCGCAAAACTCAAAATTTCGGCAGAGTTTCGTTTAAAATATTGCGATCTCATAAAGGGAAAAACTCCCATCCAAACATGCACGACATAGATATACACTAACATCATAACCTAACCATACATCTAGCATCACATCACATCATTTCCATCCACATGGAGAGTGATCCGGACTAAAGCTTCGATTCGGAAAATAGTCCAAATGCAACCCTCAAAACAAAACTAAACGAGGATATACCAAATCCTCTTGATCTATTCAAAACCAAAGGCCACACAAACCCCGATTTGCAAACATCTAAGGGGACCTACCCTTACGGAAATCTTCGCGAAAATCGGATATAATAGAATTAATAATTTCAGATTTTATGAATGCAGGACTTGAATAATTTTTTAGGATAAAACTTGAAACCAAAGCCTCCAATAACTCACAAGATTAAGAAGAATATCACACAAGTTTAGGGGTAGAAATTCATTACCAAGAAACCAGAAATTAGAGGGGAGGTGAGGAGGGGGAAGAGCAAGATAGTTGTGGAAGATTCGCACTTCCACGGGCCACCGGAGTCGCACCGGATGGGGAGAACTGAGCTGCCTTCTTCGGAGTCACACCGGGGGAGGGAGGAGGTCGCCGGAGTGGCAAGAGGATGCCACCAAGAAGGGCGGTAGCAGCAGCCGTTCGGCTTCATCCTAGAGTGGGCTTCGAGTTCGGCCAGCCCGAGAGAAACGGGAAGGGGGCGGCTTGAGCAAACCGAAATTAGGTTAGGAGTCTTTTTTTTTCTTCAATTCATTACCTCCTTCTCTCCATATCCATATATATATATATATATATATATATATATATATATATATATATATATATATATATAAGCTTACTACACCACTCCCTCCAATCCTTCAATCCAAAATAACAAATCCTAGCCACTAATAATGTTTTAATCAAAAAGGGAAATAAAAAACATCATAATAAAGAGGCTTATGAAAAAAACTTATGAAAATAAATATAGAAGGATTATAATATTATTTCAAAATGAAATAATCATTATAATCATAATGACGTGACGAAATGCCGGCAGCGGCTGTGGTGGAGGCGACGACGGTTGCGGCAACGACCATCAATGTCCACAAACATGTAGCAGTGGCGATCAAAAGAGAGGTCCATGTGGTGGAGGCGACGACGGTTGCGGTAATGACCATCAATGTCCATGAACATGTAGCGGCGGCGATCAAAAAAGAGGTCCATGTCAGCACGAGCAAATGGCGGGGCATCCTCTCCATCAATCCTCCCCCACACAAAATCACTCATCCCTGATGAGTGGTAAGGTAAAGAATAGCAAGGGACATCAGCATCCACACATTGCATAGCAAAAGTTGACATCCACGGGACAGGACCAGCAGTGCGGGCATCCACAATAGAACAGAACCTGTCATGAGCAAGAACAGCAGGAAACCTCGTAGATGTGTCATTTAAATGAAAAGTAGTGTGAATCTTACCGTCCAATGTGAGAACCAGTAAACCCCAATGGAAGAGCGACATAGAAAAAATCTCACCACTCAACCCACGAGAATTTGAAGTGGAAGAGAGAAACGTCAGAGAAAGCCTCTCATATGGAGACCAGATTTGCAAAATTAAATCCGAAAAATTGAAATGCGGTGAAAAACCGATTGCATCGTAAAAATCCAAAGAAATTGCATTTAACCCAAAATTCTTGAAAATCATGAAAGGATAAGCGCTCCAATGTAATAATTTTGTTACGGAACCCGAAGGTATCCACTCGGGGGCTAATCAGACTAAATTAGAATCAACAATTCTGCAGTCAGAAGCTCTTGAAGGTGAATGTACGTGAAAGTGATGCAACTCATAGACACTGACATAAGGCAACGATATGTTTACATGCAGTTCGTTCTAGGATGGACGAAAGATAGTGCAATTTGATTTGGCGGGTAACAATGTCGTGAGGGCACCTGATCAATAGGCACAGTCGCCGTGAAATCATACGCAGTCAAAAATGAAAACATGCTCGCCGGCGGATACTCACTAATACATAGCCCACTAGTCATATCAAATAGAGGTGCTAATAACGACGGTTTAACTAATTGGATCGGACAAGGTAAAATCAATTTGTGTCCTAACAAGTCCGCTAATCGATCCAAAAGTATGGCTCCCTTACAACGTAAATCTTCCAACTCAATAGGTACATTAGCTAACTCTAGGCTATCGTACGGTTCCTCAACTATCATAGAAGACGGGCCAGAAATATGGTCGAGGGGAGGTGGGTTATTCCCAGGAAGGGATACCTCAAAAGAGACATCATCATCCAGGTCGCTAGGATATCCAATCTCCTCATCGTCACTACAGACGTCAGAACAATCGGCATCGCCCTCAGTGGCGGGCTCAGACGTTGAAGCTAAAAGAGCCAAAGCCCTAGGCTTTGTGGGGCACTCCACGGCATAGTGGCCAATCACTCCACAGGCATAACATGTAGCGTTCTCCGTGCAATTCATAACTATTTGTCTATGCTAAACCCGCGGTTTTATAATATCCTTAGTAGTGATAAAGACAGGTGGCGTGACCGTGGATCTAACCTTTTCCTTGTCAATAACAGTTGGTGTACAAGTGCTCGAAATAGGCAGATCTTGGCGGAGCAAGGATCTAGTGTGAGGCTTATAGTCACTCCTGTAACATCCCATTTCCAATTAGGCTCCCCCCCCTAAGAATAACTTTGGGCTTGCATGGGCCATGGCAAGACCATAGGGAACCAAATAGACCAAATGGGCTTAGGAGTCTAGTAGAGACTCATTTTGGGCTGCAAATAGCAAGTTTCCAAAACACTGAGTTTGGGTGACCTAGTGAGTTCAAACTGACTCTAGGGCATTTCTAGACCCAATGTGGGGCCAATGAGTCACCATAGACTCAATGGGGTCAATACTAGTGGCCAAATTAACCCAAGCCAACCCTAACCCTAAAATGGTCAAAGTGCCCTTCCTAAGGGCCATGTGACCTCCAGGGGGCCAACTCAACTCCAACTAACCCTACCTAGGCCTTAGGGGAGTCCAAAGGGTCACTAAAGACCCATTGATGTGGACCCAAAGAGTCAAAATAACCAAGTCAACATTTAACCCAAGTCAAGTCAACTTGACCTAATTGGGCTAACCCAACTTCAAGTCACCCCCCCTCTTAGGCTAAGCCTAATGACATTATTAATGTAAGATATTAGGGCTGCCAATAGCCTAGAGGGTTGACTAGTCAAATGAGGGAATAAGAGAGAGAGAGAAGAAATTATTAAGAGGAGAGAGAAATGATAAAAGAGAGCATTCATGGTGGACCCCCTTCCATGTTTTCATTTGGGATTTAATAATTCAAATGGGCTGCCAATAGAGTAAAAAGGAAGACATTTCATAGGGCCTTCATTAAGGGGAAGAGAGAGAGAGAAAGAGAGAGAGAAGAAAATAAAATAGGAGAGAGAAAATGATAAAAGAGAGTATTTATGGTGGACCCCTCTCCCATATTTTCATTTGGGAATTAATAGATTCAAATGGGCTGCCAATAGGGGGTAGGAGGAAGACAATTCAGTTTGGAGGGTGACTAGGAGAGAGAAGAAGAAAGAGAGAAAATAAAGAGGAGAATAATGGAGGAGAGAGAAAAATGGGGGAGAAGAAGAAAGAGTGGGGCTCGGCCATGAAGGGGCTGAGGGAGCAATAATGGATGCCATTAACCTCCTCTGGGAAAGAGGAGTTCCTCCAGCCGTTTCCCAACCCTCTAGGCGCTGTGCAACCCCCCTCTCTTCAATCCGAGCCGCCCCCATTGAAGCCAATTAATGGCATAATAAACTCCAAGCCCTGCCTCTCCCCCTCCCTCCTCTACCTTTAAAACCCCTCAGTGAGCCAGGGAGAAGGTTTCCGGATCCCTAACAGAAGAGCAAGTGGTGGCCGGAGCAAGAGAAGGAGAAAACGCCGCCGCCGCCGTCGCCATGGCCCCTCGCCGATCTACACGTCGCATGGCCGCCGGGAAGGTCCTCCCTCACCTCTTCCTCTATGTTTAGATCCTAGGAATCATTAGGATGAAGTTTCATGCTCAAACGAATCGGTTTTGAGTTTTTAAATATCTGAAAACCGCCATTTTTGGAGCTTTTTGGAGCTCTCGGGTAGGGCGGCGCCGCCACCTCCGGCCGCCCTAACTCCGGCTATGGATAGCCCCCACCACCGGGAACAAATGGATGATGTTTCCCGGTGGTGGCGCCGCCTCAGGCCGCCGGGAAAAGCCCCGTAAAAAGGGCCTGCTCGGGTTGGATTTTCGGCCATTTGGAGAAGATGAGCAGCTACCATTGGATCCTACTTCAGGATTCGTGCAAACAGTAAAAATCATGATAGTATAGTTTTGGATATATTATTTGCATTTCTGTCACAGTTTTACCTCTTAATGTTTGTATTTATTAAAAATACCTAGAGCCCTCTACAGAGAAAGTAGTGAACATGAAAGTTGTAGCCCTTTGAGTCTAATTTATTTTAAAATTGATTTCACCCAATTTGGATAACTGTGCTGACCTCAGCACTCAGTTTGGTGGAAGGTGTCCTTAGGCTAGGTCAGACACCATTTTGGTTGCCCACACCAAACCAGACCTCCAAATGACTTAAAATTTTATGTAGGGGTCATTCTTACCCACACCTATGACATATCCAAAAATGGTAATTTTTGGATAACATTTTTCTATAGTTTTTGTTAAAATTTAATAATCATATCTTAGAGTGATTAAGGGGTCTAATGACCTCCAAATCCCCCAAAATTTTGGTGGGAGGTCCTTAGGGACCTAGGGAAGCTCTGTATAAAGTTTCATGTAATTTGGAGATGTTTTGGATGGGTAATTACCCAATCCTAGGTTAGCCCATTAAGGGGCAAATAGGTCAAAAGTGCACTTAGTGATTTTAGTTGACCAAACTCCCTCACCAGAGGCTGAAACTTGGTCCACTGGTTTGTAATGGGCTTTAACACTCCCTTATGGTGTATGGAGTGGTTTGGGGTGAGTATGCCCTAGGACCCAAGTCCAAACCCCTAGGTTGGACTTTGGGGGCTTGTGAAGGGCATGGGGTCAAATGACCTTGAATGGAAGTGATTTTTGGTGGAAAGGAGACTAGTGAGGTTAGAACCCCCTGACCCAAGTCTTGGAAGGTTTGGAGAGGGTTACCCTCCATTAAACCCTAACCCTAGTTTAGGGCATTACCCTTGTTAAGGTAAAATAGGTCACCAAAACTTGCCTAAAGGCCATGAAACTTGGGTAGTGTACTTCTTGGGTTTAGGGAAGTCTTTGGGAAGTAATATTGAGAGCCTTGGGATTCAATACATAATAGTTCCTTCATATCTCACAAAAATAGGCTTTTGGGTATTTTAATTAATTTGATTTCTATGGTTGATTAATGGATATGAAATTTTGGCAGAGAGATTTTTAGGTTCTTATACATATGCTTGAATTTTGCTGGAATTATTAACTGATTATTTTAAGTACTTCATTCACAAGCCATTGATTTTCTAAAGATAGTCAAATATTTATTATGGATTGTTCCCTCACTGAAATCTGGTGTAACTTAGGCAAATAAGTTTTTATGACCTCTTACACCTCTGGTAATTATTGTAGAATTTTTGGATCTATAAACATAGGGGTTGATTCACAAGGCTTGCAATTTGTAGAATTTATAAATGATTTTTTAAATAATATTTTTAGGCCTTGTAAAATTATAATTTTTGGTCAGTAAACATTTATGGACATTTTAGAGCCCTGGTAATTTTCTTATAACTTTATGATGAATGAAAGTAGTACCTCATGCTCAAAATCACACATGGCTTTAATTTCTGGATAATTAAATAAATATTAAATTATTTAGGAAAAATTTGGAAGTGCTGGATTTAAATTATAAAAGTCATGATAGGCCCTTAGTAATTATCTTAGGGTGTTTGGATGAGAAATTGATGCACTTCCTATCATACTTGTTGTTAGCTCAAGTTGGTCTGCATATAGTGAAATCATAGAAATTGTAATACCATGGTCATAGGGCGACAAATCATGTGTAAATGCCGTGGCAAGATGATTCGGAGGTTATCAATGAAATTGGGTGTGGGATAGTGGTTAGGTTGACTAAGGATGGGTGGAGCTCGGGTTCGACGGAACATCGTCTTTCCTGGGAGCGGGTGCAGGAGTTAAAACACATTAGGGTTAGAACCAGAGTAACATTAAGAGTTTGGGAACGGGGTATTAACCAACAATAATAAGTGCCTTGCGAAAGGGAACTTCGGGCCGTAATGCACCGTCTTGGTTCCTAGTGCCCCTTGAGAGCCCTTCACGGGGTATACCGGGGGCAGTCCTGGGCTAACGTAAACTGTAATAACAAACCGACAAGAGTAACTTAGTAACTAGGGCTGCACTTTTCACAACACTGTTGGCACAGGAAGGTTGATGAGAGCTTCGACTCGGTTGATTTGGAAACGGACGGGATGGTCCGGGGAGCTTCGGCTAGGTTGATTTGGAGACGGACGTTTTGGTCCGGGGAGCTTCGGCTCGGTGTTGTGTGCTTACGGTTTAACTTGCATGTGCATAAAATAGGAAAGTTAAGGTGGTGGGTCTTTCGATATCGGGGAGTTCGATTGCACCGACACCGATATCGTTGACTCGGCGGGGTGATTAGCACTCCGCCAACAGAAGTCCGGTGCGCCAGCCGGCAAGAGTACGCAGGCGTCCGCTTTGTGCACCAAGCGTTGAGGCGTACGATAGGTCAGACCAGTGTGCTTTACTGGTTTTGGAGGTGGGCGAGGCCCAACCCACCGCTTCCGTTTGCCACTACGGAGGTATCCTGGGAGGTAACGGCTCCGAAAGGGGGAACTAAAGGTCTGTGTGCACAGAGTCGGGTGTGTGAGTTGCACTGCATGACATAACATACCCACCATATAGTTGCATATCATATCGTTCATAACAACCTTGACACCTAAAGTATAAGTGGAATGGGACGCTTATACCTTAGGACCTGCAAAACGACCCCTTGGTCTATAAGCTTGTGTGGGCAAGTTTATAAATCAAAGGTTAATTTCAATATATATATGTTGCTGTTTGATAACCGACACCCCAACGTATAAGTGGTATGGGACACTTTATACGATGGGAGCCTTGCAAAAGATCCATTGGCTTATGTGTACTCACATAAGTGAAGGTTTAAATTACCTTACTTGTTTTCCTTCTTGTTTGACCTATTACAACACTTAAGATTTAAATTGCTCCCCTGTTATAACTTGCTAGTTAGGTCCACCGTCATCTGCTTTTGACTACTCTCCACTTTCATGTCCTCCCCTTTCTTCCTCTCCGCCCGGTGCCTTAGAGCGTGGGGGAAGGGGTGGGGGATGATAGGACTTAGTCTTTTAGACTAACGGTTTTCGAACCATATCATTTTAGGGGATCGTGGAGCCCAGCATGGAGGAGCAGCCCCAGAGATCGGTGCGCCTAGAGGTGGGGCAGTCTAGCTCCGGAGTTCACACCGCCGGGACCGTGAGTCTCGATCCTTGAGTAGTTTCTGATTCGCTTCCGCATGAGAGACTTGTAGTGAGGACATTTTGTACCGGGCATAAGCCCGTAATTTATATTACTCTGATGTTTCTGTGGACACTCCCTTCGTGGAGTTTTATTATATATATATGTGATTTTTATTATTGTGGACTGCATTGCTTTTACTTCAATAATTGTGCTACTTCTGTGATCGAATTTGGCCGGCAGAATCGGCGCCTTGTGGTGATGACCTTTCGGGACGTGAAGGAGTCACCGCAAAGCGGCGGTTCTGGGCCTAAGACCCCGGTGGTTGAAAAAGAAAAAAAAATGGGGTCTTACAACTCCTATGATAAGAAACGAGTCTAGTGCCCATGCGGGGAGAAATAAAATCATTAGACGTCCTCATACGGGAGTACGAGGGAACATGTCAGTTCGATGTAGGCAAAACCTTAGGCGGCGACTCACTAGAATAATCAGAAGATGGAGATTGGCAGTACGGATGGTAATACTCATCCGTTAATAAATTCTTCATAATCTTCCAACCTACAAGTGATCCATCGAGGGACGCCCCAAAACGTCTCTCCTCATTGAGCCTGAAGGTCTGGGCTCGACCAAATAATTGAAGTTTTGCAACGGGAATCCTGTGGGGGTCCATAAGATGATATTGCTCAAAATAACATTCTATTTCCCTTACCCAACATAAAAATACATGCGGATCACCTAACCCATCATAGATAAGAGCAGGAACTCGAACAAGCCTAGAGGTGCGCGGTGGTGGTGTCAAATATTGTGCTAACATAACGTTACGCTCAACGAATGAAAGTGAGTGTGCAAAACTCCCAATGTGCGTCATAACGGACCAACGAACAACTCAAACTAAGTAAACACGTAAAACATTTTTTTTTGTTTTTATATAACTAAAATTTTTTTTTTTAAAACCAACAAAACTTGCCTAAGTGCAAAAAAGGGGGTAGCTCGGAACGAGAAGATCGTTGCCAAGTTGAGAAATTGGCAAACCTCCCTTTGATACCAAATTGATGTAGGTCACTCCCTAATGAAATTAAAAGACGAAAAGACAAAAGGATTCCTAAGGGGAATTTAAGCGAACTCGTGGTGTGCGCGCAAAACTCAAAATTTCGGCAGAGTTTCGTTTAAAATATTGCGATCTCACAAAGGGAAAAACTCCCATCCAAAGCTGCACGACATAGACAAACACTAACATCATAACCTAACCATACTTCTAGCATCGCATCCCATCATTTCCATCCACATGGAGAGTGATCCAGACTAAAGCTACGATTCGGAAAATAGTCCAAATGCAACACTCAAAACAAAACTAAACGAGGATATACCAAATCCTCTTGATCCATTCGAAACAAAAGGCCACACAAACCCCAGTTTGCAAACGTCCAAGGGGACCTACCCTTACAGAAATCTTCGTGAAAATCTGATATAATAGCAATAACAATTTCAGATTTTATGAATGCAGGACTTGAATAGATTTTTAGGATAAAACTTGAAACCAAAGCCTCCAATAACTCACAAGATTAAGAAGAATATCACACAATTTTACGGGTAGAAATTCGTTACCAAGAAACCAGAAATTAGAGAGGAGGTGAGGAGGGGGAAGAGCAAGATAGTGGTGGAAGAGTCGCACTTCCACGGGCCACCAGAGTCGCACCAGATTGGGAGAACCAAGCCGCCTTCTTCAGAGTCACACCGGAGGAGGGAGGAGGTTGCCGAAGTGGCAAGAGGATGCCACCAAGAGGGGCGGTAGCAGCAGCCATCCGGCTTCTTCCTGGAGTCGGGCTTCGTGTTTGGCCAGGCCGAGAGAAACGGGAAGGGGGCGGCTTAAGCAAACCGAAATTTGGTTATGAGTCTTTTTTTTTCTTCAATTCATTACCTCCTTCTCTCCATCTCCACATATATATATAAGCTTACTACACCACTCCATCCAATCCTTCAATACAAAATAACTAATCCTAGCCACTAATAATGTTTTAATCAAAAAGGGAAATAAAAAACATCATAATAAAGAGGCTTATGAAAATAACTTATGAAAATAAAGATAGAAGGATTATAATATTATTTAAAAATGAAATAATCATCATAATAATAATGACATGACAAAATGTCGGCGACAGCGGTGGTGGAGGCGACGACGGTTGCAGAAACGAGAATCAATGTCCACGAACATGTAGCGACGGCGATCAAAGGAGAGGTCCATGTGGTGGAGGCGACGACGGTTGCGACAACGACCATTAATGTCCATGAACTTGTAGAGGCGGCGATCAAAAGAAAGGTCCATGTCGGCACTAGCAAATGGCGGGGCATCCTTTCCATCAACGTGCTTTTCGTTGCATGTAGCTGTGAGTGTTTTCGAGCGGTCTCATTTTGGGTGTGCGTATCCGTCGTGTTTATTTTGGTATACCCCGCCTTCTCCTAAACATCCATTATACTCCAAGTCCTACGGATTCGCGCTTAAGTCAAACTAGTGTCGTGGAGAGAGTATGAGCGGGTGAGCTTATGATCATCGACATTGGTGGATTCCTTTGGAGGTTATCCCGATCCCTTACTTTGGCAATGCTCAACTCAGTGATTGGTGGCTTTTTCCTTGTGCGTGACCGAATGATTCCGCTCGATTCTATAGTAGAGTAGTAATAATATTTAGATACGCATTTAGGAATATATAGGCTATTAGTCCATAATTAGAAATTCCTTCTACTGTACTCCTTTGAGCGTGAGCGTGCGGTTTCGCATGGTGCTCCACTCCGTAGTTTTAGGTCAGCTATGCTATTTTTCTCGTCCAGGTAGGGATGATTTGCTCGAGACGAGAAAATGTTTAAGTCTTGTAGTGTGATGAGTCCGATTTATATATAGTTTTTCGGACTAATCTGGGCTTATTATCTTGCATGTGCACTACTATTTTAGTAAGAAAAGTCGTATATTTTATTAGGGCTTCACTAAGCCATTGTTGCACTGTTTCAGCCCATTTTGGTTTGCGAATTGCACTGGGATGTCGGAGGTAAGTACTGGAGTACTCTTCGTGCGGATTTGGTTATTTTATGTTGTATATTGGTGCTGGGAGCTTTTGCTCCAACTATTGTTTTTGCTATGCAGGTGGCCAGTTTTCCCCAAAATCAAGAGTTATGACTTGTTGAAAATGCACGGTCGCGTATTTCCTTAGCGCACGTTTTCTACCAAATCGTTCGTTTTCTTCAGGTTTCTCTGGAGGATTGACCAACCCGTGTGATTTCTTCATGCACGGTTTCTTCTGAACCGTGCGCGAAGGAGACGCACGTTTTTCCTGTAGCTATCTAGTTTTATAGAGCTCTGTGGTTAATCGTGTGATTTGTTCATGCACGGACAGAAGTGCCCGTGCACGCGTAAAATGCACGGTTCCCCCTTCTTGCCGGGAATTTAAGCGCTCTGTGGTTACCCGTGCGTTTTCCTTCACACACGTGCGGACGCGTCCATGCGCAAGTAAAATGCGCGGGTCAACTCATCTTCCTCCGCAAGCTTTGTCCTGGAAGTTAATATCGCACGGTTAAGACACAGTCATGCGCCAAAACGTGCATGACTATTGGATCAAGCGCATACTCAACTGTTCCAAAAGCCAGGACAGTTGGAAAGGGCGCTACTTAATTTCTTAAATAAGTAGCAGAGTGCCACGGGTCAAGTGAAGGAATGGCAGACCCAACAATCCACCCCCCCGGTGTCCAGCACAACCCCTCGGCTAAGAGGTGGGGTCACCACATGGCTTTAAGGTTGGGTTACCACATTTCCACGGTTTGCCTGACCCGCCGGACCCACACTGGTAGAAGGGAAAAATCGGGATTTTATAGCGCCCCCCGGTCTTGAACCTGTGACCTCCTCTGATACCAAATATTGGATAAAGTGCATACACAATTGTTCCAAATGCCAGGACTGTTGGAAACGACGCTACTTAATTTCTTAAATAAGTAGTAGAGAGCCACGTGTCAAGTGAAGGAACGCCAGACACAATAATGATAATTTTCTAACCTACT
Source organism: Platanthera zijinensis (assembly GCA_039513925.1). NCBI lineage: Eukaryota > Viridiplantae > Streptophyta > Magnoliopsida > Asparagales > Orchidaceae > Platanthera > Platanthera zijinensis. Next base: position 103,585,679 of record CM077085.1, on the reverse strand, counting down.
TGTATTTAAGCTCAGATGTTGAATGAAGCAGTGAGGATTCCGCAATTTCCTCTCCTCTGCGCGGGAAAATATTCCTCCAGCCATTTTTTCCTCTCTCTTCTTTGGAGAGATTGTTCGGCCACAGTTCTTCCTCCAAACTTCACCGCAAGCGAAAATCTTCCGCTGTTTTCTTCATCTCCATATCAAGAGGATCATTTGGAGCTCCTTCTCGCTGCCATTGGAGAGTTTTCTGGTGACTACCATCCTTCACGGATCGTGAAGAAGAAGGCAAAAACAACTTTGAAGTAGGTGACAACACTTCAAGCTTCCTCGAACGTCAACCATCAACCGAGCCTGGACGAAGACAGAAAACCTTCAACTCTGGCCGAGAATCATGGCTAGCCTTCACGCGTTGGTTTGTAAATCTCCTCTTTACTCTCATTTGAATGTTATTTCTATGCTTTGGATGTTAGCAAAACATGCTAGTAACTCTTAACAATGTTCATGGTGGTTTACTATTACAAATGTTGTTGTAGTTCATAGTTTGGCTCAACTTCATTTGCTTGCTTTGAGTTGTTGCTTGGTGATACGTCGTACTAACATGTGCAATGGGCTGGTTTGGCGAAGAGGTGTTTTCGAACCACAATGGTTACGACCATACGCCCTAATACTCATCAGAGTATTCCACCATTGCGAAGCGATGAAGGCGACCCATGTAATTAAATTTAGTTGTTCTAAAAAAAACTCAACCCCCAAACCTTTGTTGTGTATGCAATCACTTTCCAACGAGGAAGATCACACTATTAACCTGCACTCCTCAAAAGATTTGAGACTCTGAGGATTACTCCCCCAGTTTATTACTTGACGATGATCGGTGCACTTGCCAAGATTGCATAAGTTTCTATGGAGGAGACAAATGCCAGGGGGACCAGGGTTAGTTCAACCCCCATGGCTGGAGGTAGGTCCAAAGTCCTCCTCTCCACGATCAATGTTAGGCTATGGAGATATCCTAAAGGTGTAGAGGTAAGCAGAGGATAAGACAGGAAGTGAGGGTGGAGTTGCCCTATTGCGACTTCCACCAAGAAGAGGGTCATGCCACGTCCACATGCCCGGAGTTCCTTGGATGAGGGGAAACAGGGAGCAGCAACAACAACACCGCCAGGAGGTGCGGATTGAGGATGTCTTACCTAGGGGAAAGGAGGACTGGTTCGAGGATAGGTTTGAAGTCGGCAACCGAGGAGGGATATGAGTGATCCATGGGGTGGGGGTTAGGAGTGGAAGCTGCACAGAAGCCGAGTCTCCATATTATGTACCACCAGAGCGTCGCCTCCGCATATCTAGCCCCACCATCGGAGGAGAAGATCATCTTCTCCAAGAAGGACATGCCATCACGAGGATCACTTTTGCGATGCGTTAGTCATCCAGACCTCGGTCGAGAATTTTACTATCTCCTGGATCTTCATCGATAACTTGAGCTTAGTCAATGTCTTTTTCAATACGGCATTTGACGTGATAAAGGTTGAGGCCCAGAGGGTGCTAGCCTCGGATGGACCTCTCTTCGGGTTCTCAGGAGAGAGGAAGGAGGTGGAGGGAGGAGTAGGACTCCATGTCACCTTGGGAGGGCAGTATTGAAACTGCAGGTTCGTCATTATGGACGCGCCCAGTAGTTACAATGCCATCTTCAGATGGCCCCTCATTAGCGCCTTCCGCTGTGTGACCTCATCTTTCCATCAGTGCTTGAAGTACAATGCTGAGGGTATCCAGGTCAGTGTCCGGGGAGACCCCAAGGTGTCAATGGAGTGCTATGTCACCACGGTGAACTCCGTCTCTTGGCAGGGGGGACCCGAGGATATGGAGAGGAGGATGGAGCAATTTTCCAGGCAGGATGCCAAAGGAGAGTTGGATATGGAAGTGTAGGAAGAGGTCTTCACCCAGGTGGATGTGGTAGAAGGATTTCTAGAGGAGTCGGCAAAGGTGATTTCCGTGGAGGATGTCAAGAAGGAAGCAACAGTCCCAGGTGAGGGATCTATTGGAGAGTGGGGAGAGCAGTCCCAACTAGAGGCTGCTCATGAGGTGGTAGAGATAGAGGTTCTCAACAAATGATGTAGGGTGGAGAAGGTGCATATCAGTGGGGGCTGTGCTCGGAGGACTAGGGGACGGTGTTGGATTACATCAAGAAGAACATGGACATCTTTGCATTGAGTGCTGCAGAAATGCCGGGGATTTATACAGACGTTGCCTGCTACCACCTAAACCTGGATCTAGAAGCACGCCCCATCAAGCAGAAGGAGAGGTTCACAGCGGACAAGTTGGTCGAGCCCATCAGGGAGAAGGTTGCCAATCTCCTCAAGGACAGCTTCGTATCTAAACTCGAGTACCACGGCTGCTTATCCAATGTTGTAATGGTTAAAAAAGGAGACGACTGATGAAGGATGTGTGTTGAACTTTCTTTATTAAATAAATCATGTCCTAAGGATTGTTATCTCTTTCCTCGGATCTACGGGCTGGTTAATTCAGCCAACGATTTTTTTGTGATGAGTTTCTTAAAGGCTTTTTCAAGTTATCTTCAAATCAGGATGCACCCGCCCAATATAAAAGATGTCTCCTTCATCACTGGGTACGGGAGCTACTGCTACAAGATGTTGCCCTTTGGGATAAAGAATGCGGGGGCAACATATCAAATGATGATGGACCAGGTCTTCCGAGAACAAAAGGGGAAGAACATGGAGGTGTACTTAGATGATCTCATTATCAAGATTTAGGATGTTGACTCTCACCTCCAGGGTCTAGATGAGACCTTCGGCACTCTGCAGAAGTACAAGATGAGGCTTAACACCTTGAAGTGTGTATTTGGGACAAGCAGGGGTAAGTTCCTAGGCCATATCCTTACTCCTGCAGGTGTAGAGCCCAACCCTAATAAGGTCAAGGTGATCATGGATTTGGGGTCGCCTCGGAATGCCAAGGAGGTCCAAAGGCTGACAAGAAAGTTGGCAGGAATAAGCAGGTTCCTCTCTCGGGCAAGGGAAAAATGCTCCCCCTTCTTCAAAGCATTGAGGGGGGAGGGGTCAGAAGTTCGAGTGGTCCAAGGAGTGCGAGGAGGCATTCCAAGCCTTAAAGAGGCAGTTGAACCAGGATCCGCTCCTCCAGGGAACCAAAGAAGGGGAGGACTTGTCCTTTTATCTTTAGGTGGGAGCAAAGGCCTTGAGTTTCGTCTTGTTCTGGGAAGAAGGGAAGAACCAATTTCCTATCTATTATGTGAGTAGTTTCTTGAGGAAGGCGGACTTCGATATCTGATCTTAGAGAAGCTGGCTTTCACTCTGGTCATCTCGTCTCGGAGTCTCCGACCCTATTTCCAGGCGCACTCCATTCGGGTGGTGACTGACCACCCCCTCCACAATATTTTTGATGGGGTGGAGCACTCAGGGAGGCTAGCAAAGTGGTCGGTGGAGTTGAGCGAGTTCGACACATCATTCATTCCTCGCCTCTCGATCAAGGCCCATGCAATGGTCGACTTTCTTGAGGATTATGTGGTTGAGGTGTGTAACGCCCCGAAACTTAAAAGTGAAACGGCGGGTGTTAGAACCAAGTTCGGGTCTTGGCAGGGTGAACACGGCCTGTGACACGGGCGTGTAACATGGCAGTGTTATTATCGGGTAGTCGAGTCGAGGTCGATGAGCGTTGAGTGCTCAAACATGGCCCGTGACACAGGCGTGTCACGGGGCGTGTCAGGCACATGACATGTGACACAGGCGTGTCACATGGCCGTGTACTCCTATGGAAGTTTGGTCCTGTGTCGACATAGTACAGGGCCTAGAACACGTGCGTGTACTGTATGACACAGGCGTGTAAGATTCGGCACGGGCGTGTGGCCACCCGTGTCCACCAAGGGTCGTGTCGGATGGCATGGCGGATATTCGTGACACGCCACTGGTCACGGGCATGTCAAAGACCCGACACGGGCGCGTCAGGTTGGGAAACGGGCGTGTCCTAACCCGTGTGCTTTTCTGTGCTCGACAATTGTGTCTGGATCAGGGAACACAGCCTGGGACACGGTTGTGTGCAAAGTCCTGTTTGGCCCAGGATTAAGAGATTTTAGGCAAATCAGAGCCGTTCGTTTTCTTTAAACAAGATCTGACGGCCGAGTTGAGTTCCTGCCTTCTTAAGTCCGGGAATAAGGAATTAATTCCTCATTTCCTCTTATGTTTTCTCTTTCTAAGAAGTTAGAGAGAGGAGAGAGCAAGGAAGAGGGAAGGGCAGGAATCCGGCCGCCAGCGGAGCATCGGAGCACAAACTTGAAAACCGAGACCAGATCCGTTGAGAGAATTCCCTTGCGAAGCCTTTCATCTGTCTAGTTCTTCATGGTGCCAAAGCAGACTTCAATGGTAACGATTCTCAACTTGAGTGTGTGAAGCTCTTCTTCCTTTGTATGGGAAAACCCTCTCACGTGAGTGTGCAGTGAGTTTGCGGTATTCCTTTGGGTAGATATGTAAAGTCCCTCTTGTTTAGAGTCCGGAATCATAGTACGGACATAGGCATTGTGTGTGAAGCCTACCCAGACGTGTTTGTCTAGATCGGTGATATTGCATTGCATGAGTGGCTGGAGAAGACTCCGTGCTTTTGATTGTTTTTGGTTTCTACGTGGTAGATTGCAGCAAGGATCCTTGGGGATTAACTCCAAGGCGCACCCAGAAAACTGGGCAGAATCGTAATTCTGCTAACTTGGCGGCCTGGGAGCCAGCCTTGAACATAACTGGGTTATGTGATGATTATGAATGTTTTAGGATCTGGGTGAAGCTTGGCCCGCACGTACGTATTAAAGTGACTTGGCTGCGTGAGCAACAGGTGGGTGGAAACGGACCTGGTCTTTGTAGTTCGGTGCTAGAGGCCCTAAAGTAGAACTTGCCGTTGGCATAGTCGGGAGTCTTGGACTGCTGTCGGAAATTCTCAAAAATGCTCACAATGTTTTCCATCCAGAGGATGGTAGTGAAGCCACGGAATTAATTAGATTCACTGAGAATGTGCCCTGAGTGCACTGGGTGTTTGGACGAGCGAGCCTACACCTATGGCGAAATATACTTATGCACTTAAAGGTGTAGTTGTGCTAATTAAATGCAAGTAAGGAGCACCGTCGTCCCGAGTAAGGGGCGAGGTCGTTATAATTTGGTCAGCCTTAGCTTATCGTTGCTTTGTTTGCCACCGTGCGGTAGAATGTTGCTTGCAGGTGCTGCGGAACCAAGCGCTAAGTACCGGGCTGAAGCCCAAGTTGCTGAGCTGGCCCTCGAAGGCCAAAGTGAATTGTTGTTTTACTTTTGTCATGTGTGGCCAGCCTGTAAGCCGATGTATGTAAAACATTATATTTTCATGTGAACATTTGTATGGCCTTAAGGACAAGTACTCCTTTGTGTATTTGTTGTATTCCATTCCTGTGGTGTATTGTTGACATTCATGCAGTTTTTCTGCAAATTTTGAGTTCTCTTAAACTATTTAAAAGCTTTCGCTAGAATGCTCTGTGTTAGGGCAGTAGTTGAGTTTTTGGTACTATTCTGTAACCCTTCCGACTGTCCGTGGTATATGGCGTCGGGTTTTAGCTGGAACTTCTATTATATGTCATACGACGGATGGGGGTGTTACAAGTTGGTATCAGACTAGGGTGTCGGTCGTCTGTATTTGAATTCGTAGGCGAATTCTTTTTAGGGGTTATGAGCACATGTATGTGCGTCATCATTATAACATAAAAGAACCCTTGAATGTCAACTTAGGAATGAAAAAAATACAATTGTTTTGAGGAACCTGAGTGTTCAAATGATTTCTTTTAGTAATTTGTGTGTCGCCTAATCAAGGGTTTATGCAATATTAGGTAACTAGGAGCGGTGTTGGGCAATCGATACGTCCGCAATCGGCGGAAAGTAGTGCACCGAGTGACGTTCCTACAACACCTCCTTCAACAAAAACCATTAGATTGGTGGCTGAAGTAGTCTTTGCTATGATCAATGCACAACAAGTGCAGCCCACACCACCCGCTAATTAGCAAGAACTGATTAGACTGGCTGATCCGGGAGTGGTAGAGCTCGGGGCAATGTATCCGATAATTCCAAGGAGAGCCACGGAGAAACAGCTCAAGCTTGTGATGATCTTTAATCCTCTGGTATTTGACGGGATGGGAATGCCAACTCAAGCTGAGGATTGGCTCTCTACTATGAAGAGGGTCATGACCGCCACAGAAACTGTGGAGTGGCAAAAGACCACAATAGCGACCTTCCTATTGGCTGATGAGGCGAGGATCTGGTGGGACGAGTTGGAGGTTCATCTCTTGGTGGAAAGGCAACTTGCAGATGTACTGATGGAGGAATTCTCAAGGTTGTTCTTGGCCAGATACCGACCTTCTACCCAGAAGCTTGAGATGGAGAATAAGTACCTTGGTTTGACTCAGGGAGAGAGTAGCGTGGATGAGTATCTCCACGAGTTTACTCGGTTAGGTCGTTATGCTGGTGCTATGTTTACTAAAGAGGAGTGGAAGACAAACTGATTTTATGAGGGCCTACGGGGCGACCTACAGTTACTCCTCATTGGGATTAAGGCGCAGAGCTTCCTAGCCTTGGTAGATGCGGCTCGGTCATTGGAAAGGGTCACAAAGAAAGTTCAAGGGAAGAAGGACACAAGGTAAAAGAGGTCAGAGTTCAAAGTGCCAAATTCAAAGTCTTGTTTCCGCATATGGAACAAGAAGCAGAAGACTTTAAGTTCAGACCCTTCGTCTGGTGCGATAGGGGCAAACACAAGTCGAGTCCAAGGAGCATGCTACAACTGTGGAAAGGTGGGGCATTTTGCACGTGAGTGTTGGAGCGGACGTGCAAAGTCTGAGAGAGTCTTGGAGCAACTTATGAGGAAAAGGGGAAGGTGGCGGAGTCGATTGCATCCAACCATGCTCCAGCCTAGCCTAGAGTATACAACCTTGGTCTTCAAGAGGCCATTAAGCAAACTGGCGTGGTGACAAATATGAGTTAAATTATTACTGTTTAGCTTTGTAGCCGTTACCTTTTTACATGGTAGCTTATAAATCTTGGTGCTAGGCTTTGTGTTAGTTTTCGATAGTCCGGCGAGAGCCCTGTTTAATACGGGCGCTTCGCATTCCTTTTTGTACGAAAGATTCGTATTGCGCATCGGAGTTCCTTCCTCGGTGGCAAAAGACAAGTTGGATCTGTTGTTTCCCAATAGGTGCTTAATGCGTGCGGAGAAAGTTTGTGTGGTAAAGATTCGGATTGGGGATCAGGAGTTCGTTTTGCAAGCGTTGGTGCTGCCGTTAGTGCAATTCGATGTAATATTTGGAATGGACTGGATCTCGGAGCAGCGAGCATGCATTGAATTCAACCGAAAGGAGGTGAAGTTTGGAATGAATACAGATAAGTAGACTATGTTTGCGGGCATGAAAGGGTCGAGCAAGATTATGATGTCGACTCTTCAGGTGATTAAGGCAGTTCGGTCTGGGGCTGAGCTGTTTGTCATTTCAGTGCAGGCTTCAATGCTTAATCCTGGTCTGGATAGTAATGTAGTGGAGTCCGTATATACTATTGTATTCCCAAAAGATCTCCCGGGAGCCCCTCCTCAACGGGAGATTAATTTTACAATTGACGTGGTGCCGGGTGCCAAACTGGTGTCACGCCCTCCGTATCAAATAGTGCCTAAGGAGATGGCGGAGTTGAAAGTATAAATGCTAGAATTGTTAGAGCAAGGGTATGTGAGTCCAAGTTCGTCGCCTTGGAGCTCACAAGTCCTCTTCGTTAAGAAGAAAGATGGGAGCTTGTGACTCTATATTGTCTATCGGGAGTTGAACAAGCTTATGTAAAAGAATAAGTATCCGATCCCAACGATTGACAATCTATTTGATCAGTTTGTTGGGTAAATGGTATATTCGAAGCTAGATCTGAAATCCGGATACTACCAGTTAAGGATTAGGGAAAGTGACATCCCAAAGACAGCGTTCAACACGCGGTTTGGACATTACGAGTTTACGGTCATGCTGTTTGGGTTGAGCAATGCACCATCCATGTTTATGGATCTAATGAACAGGACTTTTAGATAGTACCTGGACCATTACGTGATAGTATTTATCGACGATATCTTGGTGTACTCGCGGTGTGAGGATGGTCACTACAAGCATTTGCATATGGTATTGGAGACGTTGAGGAAGAATCTGTTATATGCTAAGTTCACCAAGTGTGAGTTCTTGTTATCCTCAATCGCATTCCTTGGTCATATGTTTAGTGGTGAAGGCATAACGGTGGATCCGGCGAAGATAGCGGCGATTCAGGAGTGGCACTTGTTGACTACGGTGGTGGAAGTCTGGAGCTTTCTGGGGCTTGCCGGCTGCTATAGGCGCTTCGTAGAGAACTTCTCGCAGATAGCGCTACCACTCATGACGCTGACAAGGAAGGATCAAAATTTTGTGTGGATGCTTTAGTGCGCGCAGGCTTTTGAAGAATTGAAGAGGCGGTTGGTCATGGCGCCTATTTTGCGTTCGCTTAGTGGGTCCGAAGGCTTTGAAATTTATAGTGATGCTTCGGGCAGTGGTTTGGGCTGTGTTCTGCTACAGCATGTGAATGTGAAAGCCTATGGATCACGATAGTTGAATGTTCATGATAGAAATTATTCGGTCTATGACTTAGAGTTAGCGGCCGTGATATTTGCTCTAAAGCTGTGGAGGCTCTATCTGTACAGTGTGAAGGTCAATATCTACACCGATCATAAAAGCTTGAAGTATTTGCTAGATCAAGAGGAAATGAACATGAGGCAGCGGAGGTGGATGGAGTTCCTGGGGGACTACACTTTTGAAATTCATTATGTGCCCGAAAAAGGAAATGCAGTGGCGGATGCGTTGAGTCATAGGGCACCTGCGCAGGCCAACTTTTTGGCGGGGCATGATGAGAGTTTGGTCCGTGATTTGGAGGTATTAGGGATCTCTTGCATTGACAAGTAGGTTAGTGCCGAGGCAATATTGTGTTGGGCGGAGGTGTAGTATGACCTAGCTTATAGGATTCTGCGGGCTTTGGTTCAGGATAACAGTATGAAGAAGATCTTGGATGAATCGTTGGATGGGTAAAATTCCCAATTTGTAGTTGAAGATGGACTGCTAAGGAAGGATGGTCGCCTATTTATCCCTAGTGTGGATAATCTTCGGGAGGAGTTGATGTACGAGGCTCATCATACCAAGTACTCAATCCACCCGGGGAGCACCAAGATGTATAGGGACATGAAAAAGTTGTTTTGGTGGCCAGGGTTGAAAAACGATGTAGGACTTTATGTGGCGAAGTGCCAAACTTGTGCCTTGGTGAAGGCGGAATGCCAGAATCATGGAGGTTTCTTGAAGTCCTTACCTATCCCGGAATGGAAGTTCGACGACATTTCCATGGATTTTGTGCATGGTTTGCCAAGGTCGCAGAGGGGAAACGACGCCATCTGGGTGGTCGTAGATATATTGGAAAAGGTGTCTCACTTCATCCCAAATAGGAAGGAAGATCCGGTGGAAAAGTTATCCAAGCTCTATGTCGATAATATTGTACGATTGCATGGTGTGTCATGCTGTATTGTTAGTGACCGAGACAGACACTTCATGTCAAATGACTGGAGGCTGGTGCATAAGTTGTTGGGAACTAAGCTGAGTTTCAGCACAGCCTTTCATCCGTAGACGGATGATCCGACTGAAAGGGTCAACAGGACTATGGAGGACATGCTTCGCATGTGCGTCTTGGATTTCGGAAAATAGTGAGAAGATCATCTGTGCATGGTAGAGTTTGCATACAATAACAGTTTTCAAGTGAGTATTGGAATGACGCCTTTCGAGGCCTTGTATGGGAGAAAGTGCCGCATACCGTTGTCTTGGTTGGAGATAGGAGAGTCAAAGTTATTCAAAAGTAAGACAGTGGAAGACGTCACTTCAATGGTACGTACGATTCAGGAACGGTTATAGATCGCTCAGGACAGACAGGCAGACAAAATAATATAATGCCAAGTATAGGAATATGGAGTTTAGTGTTGGAAAATGAGTGTATTTAAAAATCAAACCGTTCAAGTGTGTCTCGCGGATTCGACACTTGAAGAAGCTGCGTCCGAGATACCTTGCACCGTTTGAGATCCTGGAGCAGATTGGCGAAATAGCGTATCGATTGAAGTTGTCGGTGGAATTGAGTGGGCTACACGATGTATACCACGTTTTGGTATTATGGAAAGTTCTACAAGAGCCTTCTAAGGTTGTTGCGATCGATCAAGTGCCGATTGATAATGGGTTGACGACGAAGGTCAAGCCAGTTCGCATTGAAGACTTTGAACTCAAACGTCTCCGCAACAAGGAAATTCGAATGGTTAAAGTCCGATGGGATAACTGCGAACGTGAGGAGATTTCTTTGGAGCGAGAGAAGACTATGTTGGAAGCATACCCCGAATTATTCCACGCAGGTAATATTTAAATTATTTTGTGTACCTTTACATAATTTCTTGGATGAAATTCTTTAAGGGGGGAGATTTGTAACGCCCCGAAACTTAAAAGTGAAATGGACGGTGTTCGAACTAAGTTCGGGACTTGGTAGGGTGAACACGGCCTGTGACACTGGCGTGCCACAAGGCCATGTCGTGCTCGGGTAGGCGTTTCGAGGTCGACGAGCGTTGAGTGCTCGAACACAGCCTGTGACATTGTCGTGTCACAAGGCGTGTCAGGCACACGGTATGTGACATGGGCGTATCATATGGTCGTGTACTGCTATGGATGTTTGGTCCTGTGTTGACTTCGTACATGGCACGGAACACGGTCGTGTACTGTATGGCACGGGCGTGTCAGATTCGGCACTAGCGTATGGCCACCCGTGTCCACCAAGGGTCATGTCGGTTGGCGTGTCGGTTATTCGTGACACACCACTGGTCACGGGCGTGTCGATGACCCGACACGGGTATGTCAGGTTGGGACACGAGCGTGTCCTAACCCGTGTGCTTTTCTGTGCTCGACAATCTTGTCTGAATCGAGGCACACTGCCTGGGACACGGGCGTGTGCAAAGCCGTGTTCGGCCGAGGATTAAGAGATTTTTGGCAAATCTGAGCCGTTCGTTTTTTTTAAACAAGATCTGATGGGCCAGATGAGTTCTTGCCTTCTTAAGTTCAGGAATAGAGGATTAATTCTTCATTTTCTCTTAAGTTTTCTCTTTCTAAGAAGTTAGAGAGAGAGGAGAGAGCAAGGAAGAGGGAATGGGATGAATCCGGCCGCCGGGGGAGCATCGGAGCATGAACTTGAGAACCGAGACCAGATCCGTGGAGAGAATTCCCTTGCGAAGCCTTTCATACGGCTAGTTCTTCATGGCGCCAAAGCAAACTTCAAGGGAAACGATTATCAACTTGAGCGTGTGAAGCTCTTCTTCCTTTGCATGGGAAAACCCTCTCACGCGAGTGTGCGGTGAGTTTGGGGTATTCCTTGGGGTATATATGTAAAGTCCCCCTTGTTTAGAGTCCGAAATCGTAGTATGGAGATAGGCATTGTGTGTGAAGCCTACCCGGAAGTGTTTGTCTGGATCGGTGATGTTGCATTGCATGAGTGGCTGGAGAATACTCCATGTCATTGATTGTTTTCGAGTTTCTATGCAGTAGATTGCAACAGGGATCCTTGGGGATTAACTCCAAGGCACACCCAAAAAACTGGGCGGAATCGTAATTCTTCTAACTTGGCGGAAGGGGAGCCAGCCTTGAACATAACTGGGTTATGTGATGATTGGGAATGTTTTAGGATCTGGGTGAAGCTTGGCCCGCGCATACGTCTTAAAGTGACTAGGCGGCGTGAGCAATGGGCGGGTGGAAACGGACCTGGGCTTTACGGTTCGGTGCTAGAGGCCCTAAAGTGGAACTGGCCGTTGGCATAGTCGGGAGTCTTGGACTGCGGTCGGAAAGACTCAAAAATGCTCATAATGTTTGCCATCCCGAGGATGGTAATGAAGCCCCGGAATTGACCGGATTCACTGAGAATGTGCCCTGAGTGCACGGGGTGTTTGGCCGAGCGAGCCTACAGCAGTGGCAAAATATACTTATGCACTTAAATGTTTAGCTAGGCTAATAAAATACAGGGAAGGAGCACCATCGTCCTGAGTAAGGGGCATGGTCGTTAAAATTTGGTCAGGCTTAGCTGACCGTTGCTTTGTTTGCCACCGTGCACGAGAATTCTCCTTGCAGGTGCTGCGGAACCAAGCGCCAAGTAGCGGGCTGAAGCCCAAGTTGCTGAGCTGGCCCTCAAAGGCCAAAGCGAACAATTGTTTTACTTTTGTCATGTGTGGCCGGCCTGTGAGCCGATGTATGTAAAACATTATATTGTCAAGTGAACATTTGTATGGCCTTAAGGCCAAGTACTCTTTTGTGTATTTGTTGTATTTCATTCCTATTATGTATAGTGGACATTCATGTCGTTGTTGTGCAAATTTTGGGTTCTATTAAATTATTTAAAACCTTCCGCTAGAATGCTCTGTGTTAGGGCGAGTAGTTGTATTTTTGGTATTATTCTATAACCCTTCCAACTGTCCGTGGTATATGGCGTCGGGTTCTAGCTTCACCTTCTGTTATATGCCATACGACGGATGGGGGTATTTCAAGGTGGTAGTGGCGGAACTCACTCGTCTAGTTCCTTGGAAGGTGATGGTGGATGGTGCTTCAAGAAGGCATTCCTTGAGGGGTGGGGGTGATCTTGGAGAGCACCCAGGGATCAAAGATCGAGTAGACAGTGGTTACACATTTTCCCATCACAAAAGTCAAGCAGAGTATGCGGCTGTAATAACGTGATAACGCCTTGCTAGGGAGCTGGGAGTGTGTGATGTGGAGGTCCTCACAGACTCCATGGTTGTGGCCTCTCAGATCAATGGATTGTTCGAGACAATGGAGCCAAATCTTCAGTTGTACTTGGCAAAGGTGAAGGGGGCGATAAGCATGTTTTAGACATTCTCCATCTGGCACGTTCCAAGGAAAGAAAATGAGCAGGTGGATTAAATTGCCAAGCACGGACCACGGGTAGGTTGCACCATCACCGACTTGTTTCTCTTGTCCATCAAAGAGGGGGAGTTTATGGAGGTGGACCAGCACCCCTCGTGGATGGATCCTTTTGCAACCTTCCTATCCACAGGGGAGTACCCAGAGGGGATGGACAAGAAGTTATTCAAGCATAAGTAGACATACTACCTCATGCACGATGGGCAGATGTATAGGAAGACCCTCTCGGGGATGTTGGAGTGTTGTGTGTCCAAGAGGGAGGTCCCGAGGATTTTGGAAGAAGTCCATTTTGGGGAGTACGGGAGTCACTCTAGGAGTCGGACCGTAGAGGGGAGCATAGTTAGGCAAGAATATTTCTGGCCGACCTTGGGCCATGATGCCGCTGTGTTCGCAAATAAGTGCCAAAAGTGACCTTTGTTCGCACCTCTCCAACTTATACCAGCTCAGTATCTAAGGAGCATCAGGACACCCTGAACCTTCGTTATCTGGGGGATGGATCTGGTGGGACCCTTCCGTTAGCCAATAGTCAAAGGAAGTTCTTATTGGTGATGATTGATTATTTTTCTGTGTGGTTGGAAGTGAAGGCGCTGGCCAAGGTTGTTGGGTACATTGGAAAATGTGTACCTGATTTGGAGAAGCCTCACTTAGCTCAATGATATACATCAAGGTGTATTTCATGATATTTTGAGTTTATATGTGCAGGTTAAGAATGTGCTAGAATGCAGGAAAAATATTCTAAGTCCATATGTCAACACCTGAAGAAGTTGTATCGACACTTCAGTAAGATTGTGTCGACACTTGGAAATAGCTGTGTCGACACTTCAGAGGATTTGTGTCGACACCGAGAGGCAGTGTCGACACACCGAAGATTATAGTCGACATCGACTATTGTCGACACCGGGAGGTAGTGTCGACACACAGAGGCAGAGTCGACAACAACTGTGTCGACACCTGGAGGCAGTGTCGACACACAGTATGTTCTGAGTCTACATAAACTGTGTCGACACACAGGACTTGTGTCGACACACAGCTGAGTCTAGACCAAGTTTATTGCTGATGAATGGTGAAGTGTTTTTGTCGACACAAATAATCAGTGTCGACACATTCTCAAGATGAAGTATCAAGGAGCTGTGTCGACATCAATGCAGCTTTGTCGACATCACCAAAGCCTGTGTCGACACTTAAGTCACTTTTGTCGACACATATTGACAGATGGTCTCGACACTTTATGGCAGACAGACTCGACGCTTTGCTAACAGAGTCAAAGGCTCAAGAAGTGTTTGAAGACTTGACAGCTGTGGGTTATGACAGATTTACTGAAACTGTCAGACTTATAAGAAGTTAGTTATAAACCGGATCAGTCGGTTACCATGGATGAAGTCTATAAATAGATGGATTCAGAAGAACAACAAAAAAACATAGAGAAGAAGTATTGTCACCACTAACACAATTAGAGAGTATTCTCTGATCAAGAAAGTACAAGTAACAAAGAAGAAGATCTTTGTGAGAATATCTAAGAAGACGATCTGAAGTAATTTACTATTCTGATTCTGTCTAAGTGGAATTCAATCAAGAATTCAGAAGTTTCTTTAAGAGATTTGGATAGAGAGAGATCCATCTATTTGAAGACAAGGAGGAGACATTCACAGGTCTCTCAAGAAGCAGATAATGAACTAATCTGTCAAGGAGATTCAGATCTATTTCTGAAGTCTAAGAAGGAAGCTGTCAGTCAGTTTTATTCAAAGGAAATCAACCTAACAAAGTTCAGATTCAAGAAGATTTGAAGAAAGCTAAGATCAAGTAGATTTCAGCCATCAGCCTCTTCAAGAAGCTTTTCAAGAAAGTTCTTATCCTTTCTCTCTCAACAGGGGTAAGAGATTACAACAATTCCTTATCAAATTCTGTAGGATTTATTCATAGATCTGAGTTGTAAGCCTATTTTATAAAGGCTGAGTGTAGGAGATTTATAGTCTGAGGTACGACTGTTTAGCATGAGTTGTAGGAGAAGGTTTTCTCTGAGCTGTAGGCCTTGAGGCAAGGCTGAGGTAGGGCTTTTTAGCTTGAGTTGTAGGAGAAGGTTTTCTCTGAGCTGTAGGCCTTGAGGCAAGGCTGAGGTAGGGCTTGTTAGCCTGAGTTGTAAGATTCCTTCTGGATTCTGAGCTGTAGGATCTGAGGATCTGAATTAAAGGAACAAGTTAGGCCGACTCTAGTATACTGCTAGATAGGTGAAGGGGGAAAGTGGATGTACCCATATCTTGGGGAACCACGGTGCTAGTGAAGGCCTACATTCTGAGAATAGGAAAAAGTAGGATTTGCGGCTGAACCACCTCGTCTACTATTCATTCCTCTTTCTATATAGATATTCCACTTTCTTTTCTCTATTTCTCTTACTTACTCTAGCTGACCGGGGAGGGGACCACTTTCCTTATTGGTTGAGCCCTCTCGGCAAATTGATCCAAATATGTGTGCAATCTGTGATGTGTGTATGTTTGTGATTGCTGTGTTGTATTAGCTTAGTTATATCTGATTAATTGAAAAAATTATAGTTATATTCTAACTTGAGTTGAATCAAGGAAAAGTACCTATTCACTCCCCCCTCTAGGTGTTTAGATAGTCTTGAAAGTAAAACTATCAAGTGGTATCAGAGGGAGGTTACTCAAAGAAGGATTTAACAGTCTAAGTTAGATCCCTAAGGCAGAATCAAGAATCAAGAAAATGGGTTCTGTAGAGAATAACAAGGAATTAGGGTCAATGAAATTACCCATCTGCAGGAAAGAGATTTTTGGAATTTGGAAAGAAAGGGTTAGATTATTTATGGATGCCTCTTACCCAAGGATATATATCACAGTAAAAGAAGGTCCATATATCCCAATGAATGTGTCTTCTCTAGATACAAATCAAAGAACTCCTAAAGATTTTTCTGAAATGACCAAGGATGAAATCATATTGACAACTATGGATAAGAGAGCTCAGAATATCATAGTGAGTGCTATAGATGATTCTACTTTTCAAAATTTGATTCACTGCAAAACCTCCAAGGAAATGTGGGACACCTTGATTGTCTACATGGAGGGTTTTGAAGAAGTAAGACAAGATAGAAAGTCTATACTCAATCAATAATATGAGAGTTTTAGACAAGGAAAGTCTGATAGCATATCTGAATGCTATAAGAAATTCTACAGGATAGTGAATGAATTGATGTCCTATGGAAGAGTCTTCAGTACTTATGAGCTGAATGACAAATTCCTAAGATCCTTGACAAAGGATTGGGATACCAAGATTTGTGTCATTAGAGAAGTGGCCAAACTAGCTGACATTTCTCCTCCAACCTTATTTGGAGAGTTGCTATCATATGAAATGCAACTAACAGCTAGGAAGGAGGAAGAAAGAAATACAAAAAGGAGAGCATAGAGAAAAGTTAGTGGCCTTCAAGGTTGAAGCCACTAGAAAGAGCAGGAGGATGTCTCCATCACCTCCTAACGAAGTTGCTGAAGTTATCTCAGAAAATTCAGAAAATCAGAACACAGATAGCAGTGATTCAGATGCAGATTTTGCTACTTTATAAGACAGTTTCAGAGGTTCTTGAAGAAGAAGCAGTGGAAGTCAAGGCCCTCCACATCACAGCCAGTTGATGACTATTATCAAAAGAGAAAATCATCAAGAAAGTGATGGAGTAGACCTAAGCCCAGCAAAGATACAACATCAAAAATTGTTTGCTATTGCTGCAATAGGCTAGGACATGTGGTGGCTGAGTGTCCAGAAAAGAGAAAGGAGTCAACAGACAGAAAGAAGACTCAACAAAAGGGCAAGAAGGAGAAATCCTTTGTTGCTAAGAAGGAGAAGAGTCTTATAGATCAATCCTCCTAAGAGTCAGAATCTAAAGCTGAAGCATACATTGGACTGTATGCAGCTAGTGAAGAAGAGGAGTTTATGCAATTGCTGGACTCCATCAATGAACAAGAAGACCATCAGTGCATGGGACTGATGGCTGAATAAGAAGACAACAAGTGCCAGGATCAGCCTAGTCCCAGCAAGGTACAAAGTAATTCTAGAATTTCTGATTATAGTACTGGTTCAGAGTCAGATTCATCCTCATCAAGTGATAAGGATGGATCAGAATATGAAGGAGATATTCTTCATGTGATAGATGAATATGGGGACTTATTGCAGGCACTTAAGAAAAGCAAAAACCTTGCCAAAAATCAGGCAAAGGAAATTGTTGATCTTAAGATGACTGTATCTGGTTTAGAGAAAGAATTGGATCAACAAATGAATGAGGTTGCCAAGCTGAAAACTATTACAGTTTTTTCAGATGGGTACAATCACATATAAAAATTATCTAATTAAAAGTCTGGAAATTAGACTTCAAGTAGAGAAAGATTTGGTGGCTAGTTACTATAAGCCAAAATCAGTGTTACCCTTAATAGATGAGTTTGTGGCTCAAAAGGGTAAGGAAGGAATAGACTATAAAGGTAACACCAGGGCTGCTCATTTCAAGAGAAAGGGCAAAGCACTAGTTTAGCCATTGAATTTTAAACTCCCTATAGCTTTTAGAAAGGTACATAAGCCTTCTAACAAGTATGATCTTGAAAACATTAATGGTCATAATAAGACTGATGTTCTGAATAACAAGGGTGTTAATGCCAATAAGTCAGCCCATGTTTATAAACCCCATGGTTATAAGAAACCAGTGGGTGTAGCTGCAGCAGCACCAGCACAGAACATAAATTTTTCTGTCAAACATGTATCTAAACCTAGATATAACAAGTATGAATGCTGGTGCTGTGGCAAGACATGCCATTTTGCCTTAGACTGTTGGCACATAAGTGTCAGGAAGAACAACAGTCTACCAGTTAGAAGAGTTGCTGGTAGTTTTAATATGAATGGTGCTTACTTGAACCAAGGACCCAAGACTTACTTGGGTTCTAAGGGAAGGTAATTCTGTATTACAGGAAAGTCCAAGTTGTCATGCCCCTATATGGTACTTGGACAGTGGATGTTCCAGGCACATGACTGGAACAAAGGGGCTACTGAAGGAGTACGCATCTATCAAGGATGGGCCTAAAGTAATCTTTGGTGGATCTGAAAGAGGAATCATCAAAGGATTTGGTAACATCACTTCCAACATAATTACCATCACTCAAGTGGCTTATGTAAAAGGTTTAAAACACAACCTTATAAGCATAAGTCAGCTGAGTGATCTAGGATATGACATTTTATTTGTTCAGAATGGATGTCATATCAGAAGGTCAAGTGATCAAAAGGTCATAATGACTGGGTATAGAAAGAGAAATGTTTATTGTCTTGATTTTGGGTGTGAGAACAAAGGTTCTCCTATTTGTCTTGTAGCTGATGAGAAAGCATCTCAATGTGTCAAATGGCACAAGAGGCTGGCTCATATTAACTACAAGACAATTGGCCAACTCTTTAGTAAAGAGTTAGTGAGGAATGGTTTTCAAGTTAAGTGTATAAAGGATGGGATATGTTCAGCTTGTCAAAAGGGCAAGCAGACAAAATCCTCCTTTCATTGCCTTGAAAATAAGGATTCAGTGAGGTGTCTATACCTCTTACATATGGATCTTTTTGGTCCTATGCCAGTTCATAGTCTAGGTAGGAAGGCATACACTTTTGTGGTTATAGATGACTATTCTAGATATTCCTGGGTGTTCTTTCTAAGACAGAAGTCTGAAACCCCAAGTGTTTTACATAGTTTTGTCAGACAAATTCAGAATGAACTGGACAGTACAGTGGTCAAAATCATGAGTGACCATGGCACTAAATTTCAATCTGAAAGTATGACAAGATTGTGTGAAGAGGTTGGGATTTTTCATGAATTCTCCTCACCTAAAACACCTCAGCAAAATGGTATTGCTGAAAGAAAGAATTGGACATTGATCGAAGCTGGTAGAACTCTATTGAGTGACACTTCTCTCCAAAAATATTTCTGGGCTGAGGCAGTAAACACTGCATGTCATGTACTCAACAGGGCTTCTATCACTAAGTACCACAAAAAGACTCCTTATGAGATCATGAAAGGTAGAACATCAAATCTATCCTATTTTAGAATCTTTGGTTTCAAGTGTTATATCCTTAACAATGGCAAGTCTTATTTAACTAAGTTTGCTTCCAAATCCCAAGATGGGATATTTGTTGGGTACAACAACAATAGTAAGGCTTATAGGGTCTACAACTTGATTACTCAGGTTGTAGAAGAATCTGTACATGTTGTATTTGATGAAATAAGATTAATCAACAGTGAGGTGCCTTGTAGTTCATGCAGTCCAACAGGTATAAGCAATAGAATGGACAAGCTTTTCATTGCAGAAGGCTCAACTGTAGATGAAGTATTTGAAAATGATGGCTACTGTCCAGGGGGAGTACAAGACTCTCTAGAAGCTAATGACAACCAAAAGGTGCAGCACAATGAAGAAACTTGAGGTGTTCAGCAAGAAGAAAGTCTTCCTCCAGCTGTAAGGCATCTAAAGGATCATCCAGCAGATAAGATAATTGGTGATCTAAGACATGGAGTGAAAACCAGAAGTAGAAATCTGAATACAGTTCTGCACTCAAGTTTTCTATCTCAATTGGAGCCAAAGAAATTTGAAGAATCTATCCAAGACCAACACTAGATTAATGTTATGCAACAGGAGCTTAATCAGTTTATAAGATGCAAGGTCTGGGAGTTGGTTCCTAAACCAAAAGACCACAACATCATTGGTACAAAGTGGATTTTTAGGAACAAGTTGGATGAGAATGGAGTTATTGTGAAGAATAAAGAAAGATTAGTTGCAAAAGGATACAGGCAGGAAGAGGGAATAGACTTTGATCAAACATTTGCCCAAGTAGCAAGACTGGAAGCAATCAGAATTTTCCTTGCCTATGCAGCATATCAAGGCTTCAAGGTATATCAAATAGATATGAAATCAGCATTCCTTAATGGTTATCTGAAAGAAGAAGTCTATGTAGAGTTGCCATCAGGTTTTGTAGATTCTCTTAAACCTGGTTATGTCTATAGACTTAGGAAAGCATTGTATGGGTTAAAGCAAGCCCCAAGGGCTTGGTATGAAACCCTGTCTACTTTCCTTTATTAGAACAAATTATCAAGAGGTAAAATAGACAAAACTCTATTTCTAAGGGAATCTAAAGGTAAGATAATCTTAGTTCAGATCTATGTAGATGACATAATCTTTGGGTCTACAGAGAACAACTTTTGCAAGAAACTTATGCAAGGGAAGTTTGAAATGAGCAATATGGGGGAACTTAAGTTCTTCTTGGGACTCCAAGTAAGACAGACTGATGATGGCTTGTCCATATCCCAGTCTAAGTTCACCAAGGAGTTAATTAAGAAGTATGGTATAGAGTCATCCTCCACCATGAGAACTCCTATGGGAACAAGTATGCCTATAAGCAAAGATGATGCAGGAAAACCTCTAGATGAGTCTTTGTATAGAGGAATAATTGGCTCTTTATTATATCTAACTGCTAGTAGACCAGACATTATGTATGCTACATGTGTCTGTGCTAGGTACCAAGCATCCCCTAAAGAATCACATTATACTGAAGTCAAGAGGATTTTGAGATATCTAAAGGGCACACCTAACTTAGGCCTTTGGTACCCTAGGAATGGAGATTTTCTACTAACAGGTTATTCAGATGCAGATTTTGCAGGCTGTAGGGAAGATAGAAAAAGTACTACAGGTACATGCCAATTCCTGGGAGGATGGTTGATATCTTAGAGAAGTAAGAAGCAGACTACTGTGGTAATATCCACAGCTGAGTCTGAATATGTGGCAGCTGGAAGTTGCTGTGTACAACTATTATGGATTCAACATCTGCTAAGGGATTATGGTATTTAAATAAGTAGAACACCTTTATTGTGTGATTCTAAAAGTGCTATTTCTATTGCAAACAATCCTGTTTCACATAGCAGGACTAAGCACATAGAGATAAAATACCATTTTCTTAGAGAACATGTAGAAAAAAAGACATCTCATTAGAATTTGTTAAAATTGATTTTCAAATTGCAGATGTATTTACTAAGCCTCTGGATGAAACTAAATTCAATAGATTTAAAATTGAATTAGGATAGCTCACCATAGGTTAGTTTTACCGAAAAATTAGCTAAGTAAAATGGTGTCGACACATTCAGTGATAAGGTGTCGACATAGAGAATTCATGTCGACAATTAATGGAAATTGTGTCGACACAGAGAAAATGTGTCGACACCTAAGGGACAAAGAGTCGACACATCCAGAAATGTGGTGTCGACACAACCAGAGTAATGGTGTCAACACTTACAGATTTTTTGTCGACACTTATAATAAGAGTCAACACAGAATTTCTGATTAACTACTAAGTATCTCCTGTGTCGACATATCATCAATTGGTGTCGACACATAGTAGTCAGCGTCGTGGTCGAGACAATAAAAATTTGTGTCGACACATTCCAACAGTGTCGACACTTTTAGACAGTTTTTTCCCGCCTTTTGATCTTCTTTGATTAGAATGGTATAAAAAGGTCAAGAACTTATTCTGTCGACACGCTCACCAGGGTTTCGAGACAAAAGCCTTGTGTCGACAATCTCTCTCCTCTCTAGTCAAGCTTTCTCTTCATTCTAATGGCGCCCAAGGTTGAAGACAACGTCAATGAAGGATATGAGTTGGTTAGGCATGCATTCAATGATGCCGAAACGAAGATCAAACAGGTCATTTCTCTTCTTACAGACAATGGATTAGAATTTCTAGTCTCTGAACCTACGAAAATATAGAAGAAAGAAGTATTTGAGTTATACACGGCTGCATCGGTGGATTCAACCAGATTAAAGATCAAATCAACCGTCCATGGAGAACGACTCAAGCTGACTCAGAAAAGATTGAGCAATATTCTCCATCTTCCTAGAATACAAGATGAGGAAGAGGTACCTTCCTCAAGAACAAGGGAGTCACTTCAATGGTGTGGATTGGATCCAACCATAAAGATAGGATCTGCCATCAATAGGAAGGGCATGAATCCTCAGGGGAAATTCCTGTCTCAAATAATAGGAAAGGTGATCTTATGCAAACCAGGTGGTCATGATAGGATATCAGCCTATATGTTCAGCCTGATGACTAGGGTGATCTTTAAGATTCAGACAAATTGGTCTGATGTACTGTTTGATAAAATCAAAGAAGGAATCAAGAAGCCAAACTTGGCTAGAATTTTGAGTCAGTACCTGGCTGGAATCATTCCAGAGGTAATGCAACAGATTCCTGGATCCAAGATCAACCACATGAGGAGAATGGACATGAGGTTATTCTCTAGGTGGGATAGAGTTCTTTCAAAAAAGATGCCAGAGCATGGTCATGAAGATGCACAAGATCAGGAAGAGCAAGTTAGAGCACCAGTTCAGGATCTGACTGTGACTACCCAAGTCCAAGAAGAGACTATAATTGCACAAGTGCAGGGGGAGCTGTAAAGTATACAAGTCCAGGATACTGCTGAGAATGCACATTTGCAAGGGGAGCCAGTGTCTGTACAGGTACAAGAGGAAGAAAGAATCAATTTATCAGAGGACATTGTTCCTCAAACTGATCTTGATATTTCTGGTGCTGCTGCTTCTGAGAAAGCACAATCTCCTACTCTCACACAGCAAGAATTTACTCTTTAAGAGCTGTTTCCTTATATTGGAGGAGAAACAGATAAAATGGAAACCCTTAGGGTTGAGGGGGAGCAAGGTGTTGTTGAGGGGGAGCAAGTACATGTTTATGGGGAGCAACATGGTGCTGAGAAAGAAATTCCTACCACTCCTCCAGAAAGAGTTCATATTGAAAGTACTTCAGAGTCTGAAAATGCAGAGGTCAGTGTGGCTAAGAAAAGAAAGCTAATGGTCTTCAAGAGGAGAATTCATAGCTATAAGAAAGCTCTCCAGACAACAACTCACCAAGCTACTACTGATTTTGATTACACTAAATTTATATTAAATTTACAGGTTAAAATGGATGAGAAGAGATTGCTTTTTGAAAAGTATGTGGATGAAAGTCAAAAGGCTCTTCAATTTGATCTGGCACAAGAGATAAAATCTATAAGATTTGAAGTTAATCAGAACAAAAGAGAGATGACAGATTTCTTCCACAAGGGAGGCAATGTTGTGGTATTTCTTGCCAAGCAATAAAGCGAAATTAAGAAGCAAGTGGATGAGATGGCTGTTAAACAAGGATATGTCCTTGAGAATTAGATAAGAATGAATGCAAATCTGACTGAATCACATAATGTGATAGTCACTGAGTTCACAAACACTGTTGTTGCAATGACTGCTTCAAGGGCTAAAGAAAAAGAAGAATATGATCAAAAGCTACAAGCTGCCCTAGATGAAGTTAAAACTGCGATCACTTCATCTGAGAAGTTGATTAGTGACAAACTTCAAAAATTAAAGCCATTCTGTAAAGATGGAATCAACTATCTGGATAGACAAATCAGATTTCAGAAAGATGACTTGAGAGAGCATGTGGCTAGAGAAGTCATAAAGTGGGAGAGGGTGTTAGTCTATACTGGGTCTGACCATGCCAAATGGGTAACTAACAGCATTAGAGCCACTCTTGGATATCCACCCTAGTGTGATGATGATAACATGGCTGAGTAAGGGGTGAAACCAATTCTACTTGAAGGTAATCAACCTGAGGTTGCCCAAGTCATTTACCCTCCTGCAGATATTGGAATGATACATAAGCAGGTTCAGTAAATGTACAGCCCTCAACAACATATTACAAATGTGATTATTGAAATGGTTGATATGCCAGATACTGCTATCAAAGCTCAGCAAGATGCTCTATTATCAAAGAAAAGATTTAGAGAGCAAGCAGAATTAAAGCCAGACTTTGAGCAGTGGAGCCCCACTTCAAGGAATATAATTTTAACTGTATGGAAGGTTGTAAAAGATCAAGTACATGAAAGAGGAAAATTGTACAATGAGCATGAATGGCAAAAGTATGAAGCCAGACAAGAAGCCATAGTTCAACACAGGAGAAAGGCTAAGATGGGGAAGCTACCTCCTGATACTCAGGAGCCTAGCAAGTATTTTCCCAAGCACTTTCATTATTTTGAAAGACAAAGGATCAAGGATAAAGCACAGAAGAAAGATGATATGAAAGGCAAGAAGCCCATGGAAGATACAGAACCTCCTGCTCAGGCTTAGATAGTATCTGGAAAAGGGATAGTCATCAAGGAGCCTACCCAGCCTTCGTCCTAGCTTTACTAGTTTTTGTTCAAGAACAATGTAATTGATTAGTTTGTTAAAGAAATCAATGTAAACATTTTGTAACAAACCTTTTGAGTTGATATACAAAACATTATTCTGTGATCATTTGCTTTTACATCTTTATTCTGTGATGTAACTATGATATGTGTTTTGTTTATATAGTATTCTGTCATATAATGCTTATATACATCATCATGTTTATTTTATAAGTAGTGTATATCATTGGCTAAAGGTTTATGACTTCTCCAAATAGGGGGAGATAGTTGGGTACATTGGAAAATGTGTACCTGATTTGGAGAAGCCTCACTTAGCTCAATGATATACATCAAGATGTATTTGATGATATTTTGAGTTTTTATGTGCAGGTTAAGAATGTGCTGGAAAATAGGAAAAATATTCTAAGTCCATATGTAAACACCTAAAGAAGCTGTGTCGACACTTCAGTAAGATTCTGTCGACACTTGGAAATAGCTGTGTCGACACTTCAGAGGATTTGTGTCGACACCGGGAGGCAGTGTCGACACACAGAAGATTATAGTCGACATCGACTGTGTCGACACCGGGAGGCAGTGTCGACACACAGAGGCAGTGTCGACAACAACTATGTCGACACCTGGAGGCAGTGTCGACACACACAATGTTCTGAGTCTACATCAACTGTGTCGACACACAGGACTTGTGTCAACAAACAGCTGAGTCTAGACCAAGTTAATTGCTGATGAATGGTGAAGTGTTTGTGTCGACACAAATAATCAGTGTCGACACATTCTCAAGATTCAATATCAAGGAGTTATGTCGACATCAAGGCAGCTTTGTCGACATCACCAAAGGCTGTGTCAACACTTAAGTCACTTGTGTCGACACATATTGACAGATGGTCTCGACACTTTATGGCAGACAAACTCGACGCTTTGCTGACAGAGTCAAAGGCTCAAGAAGTGTTTGAAGACTTGACAGCTATGGGTTATGACGGATTTACTGAAGCTGTCAGACTTGTCAGAAGTTAGTTATAAACCGGATCAGCCGGTTACCATGGATGAAGTCTATAAATAGATGGATTAAGAAGAATGACAAAAAAACATAGAGAAGAAGTATTGTCACCACTAACACAAATAGAGATTATTCTCTGATCAAGAAAGTACAAGTAACAAAGAAGAAGATCTTCGTGAGAAGATCTAAGAAGACGATCTGAAGTAGTTTACTATTCTGATTCTGTCTAAGTGGAATTCAATCAAGAATTCAGAAGTATCATCAAGAGATTTGGATAGAGAGAGATCCAGCTATTTGAAGACAAGGAGGAGACATTCACAGGTCTCTCAAGAAGCAGATAATGAACTAATCTGTCAAGGAGATTCAGATCTATTTCTGAAGTCTAAGAAGGAAGCTGTCAGTCAGTTTTATTCAAAGGAAATCAACCCAACAAAGTTCAGATTCAAGAAGATTTGAAGAAAGCTAAGATCAAGTTGATTTCAGCCATCAGCCTCTTCAAGAAGCTGATCAAGAAAGTTCTTATCCTTTCTCTCTCAACAGGGGTAAGAGATTACAATAATTTCTTATCAAATTCTGTAGGATTTATTCATAGATCTGAGTTGTAAGACTATTTTATAAAGGCTGAGTGTAGGAGATTTATTCTCTGAGGTACGGCTATTTAGCATGAGTTGTAGGAGAAGGTTTTCTCTGAGCTGTAGGCCTTGAGGCAAGGCTGAGGTAGGGCTTGTTAGCTTGAGTTGTAGGAGAAGGTTTTCTCTGAGCTGTAGGCCTTGAGGCAAGGCTGGGGTAGGGCTTGTTAGCCTGAGTTGTAGGAATCCTTCTAGATTCTGAGCTGTAGGATCTGAGGATCTGAGTTAAAGGAAGAAGTTAGGCCGACTCTAGCATACTACTAGATAGGTGAAGGGGGAAAGTGGATGTACCCAGACCTTGGAGAACCACTATAAATCTGTGTGCAATCTGTGATGTGTGTATGTTTGTGATTACTGTGTTGTGTTAGCATAGTTATATTTTATTTATTAAAATAACTATAGTTATATTCTGCCTTAAGTTGAATCAAGGAAAAGTACCTATTCACCCCCCCTCTAGGTGTTTAGGTAGTTTTGAAAGTAAAACTATCAAAGGTTACCTCCAAAGTAATCAGGAATTTTGTATGGGGGAGATCATATGCTGCCATGGACAGTCCTAGGCCATTGTCACAGATAATGGGCCTTAGTTTGCCAGCATAAAGTTCATCAACTTTTGTTTACAGCTTGGGATTGACCTCAAGTTTGCCTCGGTCCACCACCCTAGGAGCAACGGGAAGTTGGAGCCGGTAAACAAGATCATTGTAAACCTTTTGAAGAAGAAAGTTGAGAACTTGTAAGGGGTGCAAGGTAGAACAGCTTCCTTCTGTCCTTTGGGCCTTGAGGACCACCTCCAACATGGCCATAGGTGTGACCTCTTTCAAACTCTCCAATGGTGGCGAAGCAGTACTTCCTATCAAATTCGAGGTTTGGACAGCGCGGGTGGTGGCAGTAGAGGAATTTGGAGAAGAGTGGCGGGCCGAGAACAAGGATGAGCTTCGTCTCTCCCTTGATATTGGGGAGGAGCTGCACGACCTATCTGCTATCCGACAGGAAGAGGTCAAGCGTAGAATGGCTAAGTACTTTGACAAGCAAGTCAAGGACAAGCAGTTCACGGAGGGGGACTTGGTCCTGAAAAAGGTGGATACAGCTGGAAGATCAGCTACCATGGGATAGATCAAGCCCAGCTGGGAAGGCCCGTACATTGTATAGGAAGCATTGAGGTTAGAAGGGTATCGCCTCCGGATGTGGAGGGCGAGAACCTAAGTGACACCTGGAGCGGTGATGAATTGATGTGATTCTACACATGAATGTAGCTTTTTTAACAATTTTATTATATGTCGATGATTAATTTGCTTGGCAGGAACAACATTAGACTTGGTTGAATGAAAGCCCGGTTGATGCTCAAAACCCTCTGTTGGGCCCTCACCTAACTGATTGGGTCGGTGGTAGCGCCTAGTAGTTGCTCTGGGTTATGTCTCAAGATGCTCCCGTTGTTAGGCTTCCATCTAGTTGGAAGGGCCAGGAACCTCGACTGACATTATTATGACCCTAGACTTAAGTCTCGAGATGCTCCCGCTATTAGGCTTCCACCTAGCTGGTTTGGACGGGATCCTCAATGGACGTCATTATTGCACTGAGGGTTATGTGTCGATATGCTGCCGCTGTCTTGCTTCCATCTAGCTAGCAGGTTTGGGATTCTCGATGGACATCGTTATATCCCTGGACTTTATTCTCGAGGTGTGATGAGTCCGATTTATATATGGTTTTTTGGACTCATCTGGGACTTTTTTCGCACTCGTGCACAACATTTCAACCGGTAATCGGTTATATGTAAGACCCCCATTTTTTTTCTTTTTCGACATCGGGGTCTTAGGCCAGAACCGCCGCCTTGCGGTGATACCTTCTCACCCGGGAAGGTCGTCACTACAAGACGCCGATTCTGCCGGCCAAATCGATCTCTACTGTAGCATAAATATAAAAGCAAGTCCACAGAAATCACATATATAGAAAATAAACTCCACGAAGGGAGTGTCCACAGATAGTACATATAATGAAAATCTCGGGCTTATGCCCAGTACATCAAGTCATCACTACAAATCACTCATCGCGGAAGCAAACTAATACAACTACTGGTGTTCGGGACTCACAGTCCCTACTGTCTGGACTCCAGTGCTAGACTGTCTGATCTCCAAGCGTGCCGACCTCCGGGGCTGCCACTCCATGCTGGGCTCCGTGGTCCCCTAAATGATGTGGTTCGAAAACCGTTAGTCTAAAAGACTAAGTCCTATCGTCCCCCACCCCTTCCCCCATGGCTCCTAAGCACCGAGCGGGGAGAAGGAATGGAAAGGACATGAAGGTGGAGAATGTCAAATTGCAGATGGTAGCGGACTAAACTAACAGTGTTAAGTGTGATAATAATTATACAAAATCTAAATAAGTAACCTTAACTTATGTGAAAACACATATGCTAAGGGATCTCTTGTAGGGCTCCTATCGTATAAAAAGTCCTATACCAATTTATACGATAGGGTGTTGGTTTTACTAGCAGGCATAACATATAAATAATACTGAAAGAGGACCTTGACTTATAAGCACGCTCGCACGAACTTATAGGCCAAGGGGTCGTTTTGCAAGGCCTAATGTATAGAGCGTCCCATACCGCATATACATTAGGTGTCAGGTTATATGCAATGGTTATGCTATGAAATGCAAATATGCTATGATGTGAACATGCAAGTGCAACACACCCACTCGACTCTGTGTACACAGACCTTTAGTTCCCCCTTTCAGAGCCGTTACCTCCCAGGATACCTCCGTAGTGGCAGACGAAAGCGGTGGGTTGGGCCTCGCCCACCTCTAAACCAGTAAAGCACTACCGGTCAGACCTATCATACGCCTCAACGCTTGGTGTACAAAGCGGACGCCTGCGTACTCTTGCCGGTTGGCGCACCGAACTTCTGTTGGCGAAGTGCTAACCACACTTGCCGAGCCAACGATATTGGTGTCGGTGCATCGAACTACCCAATATCAAAGACCCACCACCTTAAACCTTGTATGCACATGTAATAGTTATGAGTCAAACAAACAACCGGGCCGAAGTTCCCCGGACTATCCAGTCTGTCATAATCTACAACCGAGCCGAAGCTCCCCAGACTATCCCGTCCGTCATAACCCTCAACCGAGCCAAATCTCACCGGACAATCCCGTCCGTCATAATCTACAACCGAGCCAACGCTCCCCGGACTATCCCGTCCGTCATAACCAACAACCGAGCCGAAGCTCGCCAGGATATCATACCCAATACCATAACCACTGGGCTTATTGCCCGAGTAACCCAAACTATCTCCCGGGACACTGGGGTGTGAGAGTGTGAAACCCTAAGTTTATAATTTACTCCTCAATTTACTTCATGCCCACCACTTAGGTTTTACCCATTTCATTCCCATATTATAGTAAACTAAACCTAAGGTGATTTTGACCTTCCACTCTATGGGGAAGACGATCATTCGTCGATCCCAACACCACCTAACCTTTAGTCAAACTCATTCCTAGCTCATCCAACCCTGAGTGATGAACTCATTCCACTAATTTTGACTTATGTGCCTAACTTGTACTCCAGATTATTTCTGAAGATTTACTATATGCAGACCACCAAGGTTTAATGTTATGTAAAATGAGAAGTATATCAAGTAATCATCCAATACTCCTATAATAATTAATGGAGGTCCATTATGACCTTTATTGCCCAAATCAAGAGTTTTACAATTTTCCTATTTATCTAGGAATTTATCAAATATTCATAGTGGCTAGAGTTTCCAAGATTGAACATGAGGTACCAAATTTGGACAAGATAAATTACCTTAGATTTATGTTATACTCAATATAAACAATTAGCCTAATATCCAAGATCTCTTGATTTTTCAGCAAAAATTTAGGCCACTGATTCTATTTTTAAATTATCTCACAATATTTCAAAAAAAGGAAGTCAATAGGGCAATATTACTCCTAAAATTTCAAGGAAACCTCTAACATGATAAAAAGGGCATATAAATGTTCTGGTACAAATATCATAAGTGATTAAGGAGTGATAAACTTTAAACAAATCAATAAACAATTTTTCCAAAAATTGCTAAATGCAGACCACCAAGGTTAAGCTTCATGTAAAATGGGAAGTATATCAAATAATCATCCAATACTCCTATAATAATTAATGAATGTCCATTATGACCTTTAAATCCTAAATCCAGAATTCCAAAATTTTCCTTACTTATTTAATAATTTATTTAATTATTTTAATGTCTAAAATTTCCAATAATGAACATGAAGTACCATTTTCAGTCTAGATATCATTCTACAATTTTTATATGTTACTCAAAATAAGGATATACATCATCTTCCAAAATATCTAATTCTTTTCAGTAAGGTTTTATCCTTAAATAAATATTTCATTTTAATAAATGAAAATTCATTTAAGAAATATAAAATACTATTTTACTTTCAAAAATTCAGAGAAAATTCAAGTATGATTCTAATGGCATGTATATGGTTTGGGCTAAATTTCACAATTTATTTATCAGTAAATGGACTTAATTAAATTATTGCATAATTCCATCATTTAACAAGCTTGTGAAGTAACTACCTCAAATAAGTGTCCAAGAATTTTTATGAAATTTATATAATCTCATAATGATTCAAAACATCCTCTTCCAAAATTTCATGACCTGCCAAGGGTCAGAGGGAGCATAGTAATTAATTTACTAAATTGAGGCATTCCTTGTGTTAAAAATGAAGTGCTATAAATACTACTCCCAAATTTCTAAATAAATCACCAAAGCTTCTTAATATCCTTATGACCATCGTACCAAAATTTCATATCATTTTAAGGGGTTTAGCTAACCCATTCCTATCCCACCACATTTGTGCCCTAAACTAGGGTTAGGGTTTTGAGGGTACTAAACCTTCTAAAATACCCTAATATTTTCACCAGAGGGTTATAGTTACCATAATACCATCCCTACAAAATTTCATAGCCATACAAGGTGTTTTGGCCATATGCCCTTCACAAGGTACAAAAGCCCTTCCTTAGGGTTTGACCTAGGATCTTGGGCCAAACCAACTCCAATGCCCCCAATTTTTTTTTGGAAGGTGTATAATGTCATGCCAAACCAGTGTATCAAATTTGAACCTCTGTTGAGGTGAATTGGACACTATAAGCCAAAATTACATTTTGGACCAAAATGCCCTTCTTAGGGCAAGGTTAGGGTTTGCTTGATTCCCATTCAAATCACCTCCAAACTTAATGAAATTTTAACCAGATGTCTATAATAACCTCATATACCTCCCACCAAAATTTGGATGAATTTGGGGTTCATTTGACCCACAAATGAATTTACCCTAGCATAATTAAATTATTTACAAAACTATAGGAAAATTATTCCCAAAAATTCCCATTTTTGGGAAATGTCTAGCTATAGGGTAGGTGACTCCCTGCCAAGATTTCAGCTCATTTGGACCAAGGATGAAGTGTGGGCACTTAGTTTAATTACTGCCTAGTCATTTGTATAGACCCCACCAAAATGAGTTCCCTGGTCAAACCAGTCACCCAAATTGGTTCAGACCAATTTTGTTTGAGAGTAGACCCATAGGGCTACATTTCTTGTGTTGACCATATTCTCTGAAAAAGGCTCTAACTATTTTTAATAATTAAAACCAATAAATACAAAATCTGTGACAAAATGAAATAAATCAAATCCTTTAATCCATAGTTTAATATCATCAACCGCACGAATCTTGGCGCAAGATGGACGGAATCCCGTCATCATCTTCCTCCCGCTGACGGCCTGGATTCATCCTGCCTGGGCCAACTTCCAGCGGCTGCCGCCGTCGCTCCGGCCACCTCCCCGGCCTGCCACCGTCGCCGACACCTTCGTGGTGGTCGGGGCTATCTCCAGACGGTGGCTAGGCCGCCAGAATGCACTATTCCAGCAATCCCAGCAAGCGGAAAAATAGTGGAAAATCCATGGTTTTGAATTTTTGATTGGGCTCAATTGAGCTCCAATCTTGGTTCTATTGATTCCTATGATCTACCAATGAGAGAAGGAATGGAGGAGGACCTGTGGTGGCGGCTGTAGCCGTGCTGATTGCCGGATTGGCATGGTGGTGGCCGGTGGTGGTCGGCTTGTTCAGAAATGGAGGAAAGGGCTCGGCTTCTTCAGGAAAAGAGTGGGAAATACTCCTTGGACCTCACTGAAGCTTTTAAAGAGGGAGAGGAGGGAGTTAGGTGGCTGAATTGCCATGTGCCATTTTTGGCCATGGTCAATCTTGCGGCTAGGTTGGTAGGGGGTGGAGCTTGCTCTAACTAGTCCACAATGGCTGCTGCACTCCCCCTTGTCCTTCTGAAATGAATGGGGAGGTTGGGGAGGGGGAAGGAGGAGTACAAAGTCCTCCTTCCTTCTTCTTTCTTCTCTTTCTCTCTCCTCCATGGGTGACTTTCTCTCTCCTAGTCACCAAGCCTGAATTTTTGTCTCCTACATGTCCCATGGCAATCCACAAGTCCATTTGGTCACTTAAGTCATGGTTAGCCCAATTGAAATGGGCTTGAGCTTGAGTTAGCCCATTTGGGCTAACTTGACCCAAAGTTGGATGATGATGCATAATCTTACCTAAATTATTAATATAAAAATTTAAATAATCTAATATAAATATATTTATATTGTTAATTTTATCCTCTAAATCGAATTTTTTATAATTCTATCATAACCATGCCTATTTTACTATGTTTTCTACGTGCAGCGAACTTCAGGGCCGCTTTCGGACATGTTACAGCCTTATTCATATATTTGGCTGAACACAAAAGTTGTAGCCCTCGGAAATACCTTTCCAACGGATAGTTACACGTCTTCTTCGAATTCACGTAGATTCGGGAATCCCCGGTCGAAGTTGTTGTCCAGCAGATTTCCTGCAGCAAACTTCGGGATCACTTTCGGGCTTGTTAAAGCCAGATTCAGATCTTGGGCTGAACACAAAATTTGTAGCCCTCGGAAATACCTTTCCAACGGATGGTTACACGCCTTCATCGGATTTACGTAGGTTTGGGAATCCCCGGCCGAAGTTGCTGTCCAGCAGATTTCCTACATGTATGATTCTCGTGTTTGAGCATGAACCGAGGATCCCGAGACAAATTGCATTATAAATTCTAAGAGAACATGCCATCAGTTATGTTGTGTAAAACTAAATATCGAGTACAGTCATGCCACCATGTTGTGAACTATATTCAAGAAGGGAATGAAGCCACAATGGTCCGATGATATATTTCTCCTAAGTATGAAAGGAGCTAGCAACCTTTGACAATGAATTAAACATGTGTTCTTAAGAGAAGCTTCTTATCATGCTTTTCATGACAAATGTGAAATAGGCTAGCCACCTTTGACTATATATTCAACATGTGTCCTTAAACGAAACTTCTTGGAAAGAGAGAAAACTAGCCAATTTCTTATCATGGTTTTCATGACAAGTGTGAAAGAGGCTAACCACCTTTGAATTTTAAACCAACATGTGATTTTTGACCAAGGGATGCTTCATGGAAACTTCATCCTCATGCCAAATTCCAACTCTACCCCTTTGGTTTTGGCCCTATAAATAGGCATGAAGAAAGAGGGGAAAGGATCATCCTTCCTACTTCATTTTGAGCATTGTAGAGAGCCTTTAGAGTTTGTTTGTAGAGTATTTTAGTTTAATATTTTTACGCTTTAATGTTCTTGCAATTTCTTTTATCGTACTTGTAATCTTCTTGCAAACTCTCTTTATAATGTCTTTTTTTTGAAATCTTTTAACTTCTTTTCAATAAGAAATAAATTAGTTTGTTACTCCCTTTCTCTCTTTATCTTTCTTTTTATGCATATTCTTAACATGATTTTCATTTTCTATATTATGAGTAACTAAACTTTGTTTAGTACTTGATCGAAATGATCCGAGAAATGAAATGATCTCTTTTTCTTAAACCATATCTTCTCTTTCTCTTTGAACAAATGTTTAGGATTTACCCTTGATTATTTTATAGAGAGGTCATATCATCGATATATGATTTTCTCTTCTGTTTCCATACTCTAGTAGCCGAAAGGATCATGCGTATGGATTGATCACTCACGGGTAAAGGGAGTTGAATGCAATCCTTGAAAGAGGACGACGCAAATTTCCCGGATTGGAGTCAAATCCAATAGAGGGGTTCACCACATAAAGCGAGTTTTAGGGGTTTCAATTATAGAACGAAAGTTTGGTTGATCAACCTAAACTCAGTTGGGCGTAGCCTTGAAAGAGGTGCGTTCATATTCTGGGAACCTCCACGGTCCAAGCACCTTCGTTAAAGAGAATTAGGGATTTATCTATTGTTGGTCATTTTCATTCCAAGGTGATTCAAGATCAAGTACTAACCTTTTAAATTATTGCTTAATCATCCTCTTTTATTGTATAACCGTTCTTTTATTTGCAAACCAAATCAAAGTATCTAATTGATAAAATAACAGAAATCCCTTTGAAGTAGAAGTAATCGATGCGCCTTGGTTCTAATATGACCTTGATATTATATCCTATGCTATAAGCGATAAGGTACACTTGCCTTTATCGAATATAGATTCGGAGAACATCATCTTCATCTTCATCTTCTCTTTTTTCATAAAACACCTCCGGGATTTTCTCCATCAAGTTTTTGGCGCCGTTGCCGGGGACTTGCGTCGATATTTCAAAAAAAAAAAAGATAATTGTTAATTTTATCATTTTTTTTCTAAAATATATATATATCTTAATAATATACCTAAAACCGCCTAAAAAGAACAAAAAGAAAAAAAATTCCATTATTAATTTTTAAACTCATCTTTAATCATTTGTCTTTTTTTTTCTTCTAGTATATGACCAGAGCAAATTCTTCGAATAATCCTGAATCCCATTTTGATCCAGAAATTGAGCGCACCTTTAGGCGACGCCTTCAATCTCGTGGACAGGATTTACCAATTATTTTTGAAGAATCTATCGGAGATACTAATATAGCAACTATGGGTGACCCCAATCCTAATGAAGCCCAGCAATGGACCATGTCCTATTATGCACAGCCGAACTTGGAAGGGACACAATCTAGTATTGTTCGCCCTACTATAGCTAATAATATTTTTGAGATCAAGTCTAGCATCATCCAAATGGTACAACAATCGGTTACTTTTGATGGTTTACCAGATGAAGATCCGAATCAACATCTTTCAAATTTTCTTGAAATCTATGATACCTTCAAAATCAATAGCGTTACTGATGACACCATTCGATTACGACTATTTCCCTTTTATTTGCGGTCAAAGGCCAAGCAGTGGTTAGGCTCTCTTCCTAGAGGATTATCACTACATGGGGCGAAATGGTGGAAAAATTCATGACTAAATATTTTCCTCCTGCAAAGACCGCCTAATTACGTACTGATATCTCTTCATTTATGCAAATCGACTCAGAGACTCTCTACGATACATGGGAGCGCTTCAAGGAGCTTTTGCGTAGATGTTCTCACCATGCACTTCCTTCTTGGCAACAAGTACAAATTTTTTATAATGGCTTAAATTTCCAAACAAGGCAGATGATTGATGCAGCCGCTAGGGGTACTCTCAATAATAAAACCCCAGAGGCCGCTCAAGAGCTTTTTGAGGAAATGGCCATGAATGCCTATCAGTGGAATGTGCCCCGAGCGCGCCCTAGCAAGCCGGTAGGACTTTATTAAGTTGATATGACAGCTAATTTAGCTTTACAACTTGAACGTTTAAGAAAGCAAGTGGCAGAGATGTCTGCTTCCTCTGCCACTCCTTCTTGGGCAAATAATACTAATAATACTTTTATTGAAGAACAGGTTGATTTCATGGGGAATCTTACTCGTCCTTCCTTTAACCCGAACAATGCTCCGTATAATAATCCTTATAATCCAGGTTATAGGAACCACTCGAATTTCTCATGGAGCAACCAAAGTAATGCCCAGCACCTTCCTAATATGAACCCACCTGGTTTTCTTCCACCACCACCAAAGCCCTCTTCGATTGAAGAGTTATTTTCTAAATATGTTGCCTCGAACGAATCCAACATCCGGAATCTCACCGGATCTATAAAGAACTTAGAGAATCAAATTGGACAGCTTGCCAAAATGATTGTCGAGCGCCCGCATGGAGCTTTGCCGGGCAACACTGAGACGAATCCAAGGGGGAATGCAAATGCCATCAACCTTCACAGTGGAAAGGAGGTAACCTCTCCAAGTAGGATTGAACCCGAGGTAACTGTTTCTATTTTACCCCCTCCAGTTTTATTTTCTAATTCTCCGAATGCTTCAAAATCTCCTCTTGTTTCTACTTCTGCACCCCCTTATCCATCTAAAATTAAAAATGAGCGAGTAGAGGAGCAATACAAAAAAATTTTAGAAATTTTAAAACAAATTCTTATAGATGTTCCCTTCTGCGAGGCAATCTCTCAAATGCCTAAATACGTGAAATATCTCAAGGAGTTACTCTCCAATAAAAAGAAACTTGAAGATATCTCACGTGTTTCCCTCAATGCAGAATGCTCAGCAGCTTTATTAAATAAATTGCCTCAAAAATTGAATGATCCGGGACGGTTTTCTATCTCGTGCCTCTTTCGCAATTTATTAGTAAAGCATGCCCTCGCCGACCTAGGTGCTAGCATAAATCTAATGCCTTACTCTTTGTTTAAGAAATTGTGGTTAGGAGATCCAATCCCAACAAAAATAAGTATACAACTAGCGGATCGATCTGTTAAGTATCCAGTAGGGGTAGTGGAAGACGTGTTAGTCAAGGTTGATAAGTTCATCTTTCCGGTGGACTTTGTCATTCTTGACATCGAAGAGGATGCTGAAGTACCACTCATACTCGGCCGCCCCTTCCTTGCCACCTCCCGTGCAATAATAGATGTGAGTAACGGAAAACTCCTCCTTCGTCTTGGAGATGATGAAGTTGCTTTCAGTATCAACCCCTCAATGCGCAATTCTCTTTCAAATGATGATTCTTGTTACCATCTAGATGCATCATTTGAAGAAGATTTTTCTTCATTTTCTAATTCTGGTCCCACATCTTGTGATGATTCAGAACATGACGAATTATTTTGTTTTAAGGAATTATCTCGTTCTTCGCCTCCTTAGCCAATTGGCTTAGAGAGTATTAAAATTACGACCTCTTACGAAGTACCACCTACTCTTCAGCTTAAGCAACTTGCAGAGCACCTAAGATATGTCTTTTTAGAAAAAGACTCTAAATTGTCGGTCATCATTACTTCTACTTTGTGTGATTCGGAAATTTTCGAATTAATTCAAATCTTAAATAGGCATCGCCGAGCTATAGCTTGGCAATTATCTGATATTAAAGGGATAAGCCCCTCCTTCTGCACACACAAAATATTACTTGAAGATAATTCTCGCAACAGTGTACAACCTCAGCGACGACTTAATCCCAACATGAAAGACGTCGTTAAGGCTGAAGTAATTAAACTATTAGATGCAGGAATTATCTACCCGATTTCGGATAGCCCGTGGGTTAGCCCCGTGCAAGTAGTACCAAAGAAAGGCGGCATGACAGTAGTGGTTAATGAGAACAATGAACTAATTCCAACTCGTACTGTTACGGGTTGGCGGATGTGCATCGACTATAGAAAATTAAATGATGCCACCCGAAAAGACCACTTTCCCTTGCCATTCATTGATCAAATTTTAGAACGCCTTTCCGGTCACTCCTACTATTGCTTTCTTGATGGTTTATCGGGATATTTCCAAATACCAATCTCACCCGAGGACCAGGAGAAAACAACATTTACTTGTCCCTTCGGCACCTTTGCTTATAGAAGGATGCCATTTGGCCTTTGCAATGCACCAGCTACATTCCAAAGATGTATGTTGGCCATCTTTGATGAGTTGGTTGAGGATGTGATTGAAGTCTTCATGGATGACTTTTCCGTATTTGGAAATTCTTTTAAATCATGCTTAGCTAATCTTAAACGTGTTCTTCAACGTTGTGAAGATACGAATCTAGTCCTAAATTGGGAAAAATTTCATTTCATGGTCCGAGAAGGGTTGGTACTCGGTCATAAAATATCGGGTAAAGGAATCGAGGTTGATAAGGCCAAGATCGAGGTGATTGAGAAACTTCCCCCTCCCACAAATGTAAAATCTATTAGAAGTTTCCTTGGTCACGCAGGTTTTTATCGGCGGTTTATACAAATTTTTTCCAAAATTACAAAGTCGTTAAAACACTTGTTAGAAAAAGATTCTTCTTTCATTTTTGATAATGAATGTTTAGCAGCTTTTAATATTATCAAAGATAAGCTTATCAACTCGCCAATTCTAGTAGCACCAGATTGGTCCTTTCCTTTCAAGATAATGTGCGATGCAAGTGACATTGCTATAGGCGCAGTGTTAGGCCAACGGGTGAACAAGTATTTTCACCCAATTTATTATGCAAGCAAGACACTCACATCCGCACAGGCCAATTACACAACTACAGAGAAAGAACTTCTGGCAATTGTTTTTGCGTTTGATAAGTTTAGATCTTATATTACACTCTCTAAAGTCATTGTGTTTACTGATCATTCTGCCCATAGGTACCTACTAAACAAGGCAGACGCCAAGCCCCGATTATTAAGATGGATCCTCCTACTGCAAGAATTTGACTTGGAGATCCAGGACAAGAAAGGAGCGGAGAACTTGGCGGCCGATCATCTCTCCCGCTTAGAAAACCCTGCTGTGGATACGCTGGTGGAAGCTGATATTGATGATAAATTCCCTGAAGAGCGCCTCCTCGCCATCGAAAAATTAACGAATTCTTCTACCCCTTGGTTTGCGGATTTGGCCAACTATCTAGTGGCTCGAGTCCTGCCAAAAGGTTTTTCAAGTTAACAAAAGAAGAAATTCTTTTCCGACGCAAAGAACTACATTTGGGAGGACCCCTTCTTATTTCGTATCTGCACAGATCAAGTGGTAAGAAGATGTGTATCGAGCGAGGAAGGCTTGCAAATATTGCGGCACTGCCATGAAGGACCAACCGGCGGACATTATCAAGCAAGCCGGACCGCAAGGAAAGTGCTGGAGGTCGGTTTCTACTGGCCCTTGATCTTTAAGGATGCTCACTCTTTTGTAAGTGGATGCGACAAGTGCCAAAGGTCAGGTAACATATCTCGCCGAGACGAAATGCCCCAAAACTCCTTTATGGAGTGTGAAATTTTCGATCTATGGGCTATCGATTTCGTAGGTCCTCTCCCTCCCTCATTTAATAATAAATATATTCTCATCGCAGTCGACTACGTGTTGAGGTGGGCGGAAGCACAAGCTCTCCCATCCAACGATGCAAGAGTGGTCATTAAATTTTTGAAGAAATTATTCTCTCGTTTTGGCACGCCTCGTGCTATAGTTAGTGATAGGAGCACACACTTCTGCAATAGCCAGTTTGCTAAAATTTTAGCAAAATATGGCGTTACACACAAACTCTCCACCGCCTATCACCCACAAACCAGTGGCCAAGTGGAGGTATTGAACCGCGAGCTCAAGAGAATTTTGGAGAAGACTGTCTCTTTTAATAGGAAGGACTGGTCTTTGAAGCTCGATGATGCTCTATGGGCTTATCGGACGGCATATAAGACCGCCATTGGTTGTACACCATACAGATTAGTCTACGGCAAAGCTTGTCATCTTCCAGTTGAGTTAGAGCACCGTGCCTATTGGGCGCTAAAATTCCTCAATCTTGATAATACTTTGTCCTCCGAGCAAAGAAAATTCCAACTGAACGAACTAGATGAATGGCGTGCTAACACCTATGAAAATAATAAGTTTTATAAGGAGCGCTCAAAGTTCTACCATGATAAAAATATTAAAATTCCTAAAAGTTTTTCACCGGGGGATCTAGTCCTTCTTTACAACTCACGCCTTCGTCTTTTTCCAGGAAAGTTAAAATCTCGATGGTCCGGCCCCTTTGTCGTCAAAGAGGTTTGGCCATATGGGACCGTTCTTATTTCCCACCCGGAACTCGACTCCTTTAAAGTAAACGGCCACCGATTAAAATTTTATTTCTCAAATGATACTTCGGCCACCAATATTGAGACCCTCACTATATAATCTTCCATGCCAATTAGTCAAGCTACGCGACGGTAAACAAAGCGCTTTTGGGAGGCACCCCAAACTGTATCTTCTTATTACTATTTTCTTTGTTTTAACATGTATTTGCAGGTTTCCTTCTAGCCTCCTCGATTTCACCATCAGGGATGTCCTCTTTCCTCACTTCTTCTTTTATAGCATTTTTATTACTTCATACTTAGTTTTAAACATTGGGGACAATGTTTAACTTTAAGTATGGGGGTATAAGTTCTTAAATAAGAAAATTTAAAAAAAATATAATTTCCAAAAATTCAAAAATATATATATATATTTCTTTCTTTTGTCTTTAATATATATACCAAAAAAGAGAGGATAAAACTTATATAAAATAATTAATAATTTGAGTTAATCTTTGCTAAATCATTTAGTACCCCATGACTTTGCATTTTCTTGTTTTTAATCATTTATGTACTTGTTTAGTTGAAATAAATTAAATTAAATTTCATTTTGTCTATGTTTCATGAGTAATATGTTGACTCATGTAGTGTTCCTAATTAAGGTAACATGTTATTTTTGAAAAACATTCTTAAATATTTGCACTTTTTCATAGCCATTTTTTTTATGTTTTTTCACTTTTATAAAATCTACCATCCCTTGTTTTCTCTTTTAAAAATATTTGAAATGATTGATTAGTGTTAAGTATAGTAGATGCGAACTAATCTAAGATGCTTATTATCTTCATTTTTCATGAAAAGTCAATTATCTCTATTTTCTATCTGGAATTTGCGTCTCTTGAATTTTTTTAATACCTTGCTTTGAGTAGACTTAAGAGCATGAAGATGATCTAGGTAATTTTTTGATTAGTTTGAGCTTTTGCATCCCGAACCTTAAATCCCTAACCATTGCTAGCCACGTTGTGCCTTTTCCATTTTCTTTTTATAAGTCCCACTTATTTTTCACCAAAGCCATATAGCTTACCCATGTCGCACACTTAAAACTTTTTGAGCTTTATGTCACTTGTGTGTACTATATTTTGTGAAAATGGTGGAGATTTGTATTATATCTCAATTGCTACAAAAGAGGAAAAAGAAAAAAAGGGAAAAACTCTATTGCTTCAAAAGAAGGAAAAAAGATATGATATATATTTATCTATATATGAAAAAAAAAATTATGAATGACCTTTTAACCCCAACTTTATATTGCAAAATGACTTGGGGGGGTCAAAATTTTATTTTCTAGCAATAAGTTATTTGCAAAGCTCTTCTTTTTGTTTTAAGTGTGCTTTACCCATCATGTTTATCTTTTGAACTCCACACCCTTAAAACCTAAGCCAAAAATTTACACCTAATGAAAGTCCTTTTGATTCATGCTTCTGAGGTTTATTTTCAGTACGGTAGCGAGAAAGTAAATTGAGTAAGTTCTTAGGTAGCAGTATTGATCTTTGATTTAGATTGGTATGAATATAAAATGTCTCTTAGATTTTAGTAGCAACTCAATATCCTTTTCATTTATCACATTACTCAATTTTTACTTTTGCTTAAAAACATGGGATGATTTATTTTTTTATGCTAGTGAAAAGTGTAAAATTCTATGCCAAGACTAAGTAAAAATATTTTGTTTTCTTTTCATAATTTCTTTACCTTAATTTCGCATCGTACTTGTGTTTGGCATAGCCAATTTGTTTGGATAGTTTTTTTTTATTTTTTCTAGCTCGTATGTCTTTGCTTGAGGACAAGCAAAATAATAAGTCTGGGGGAATTCAATGATGCATAATCTTACTTAAATTATTAATATAAAAATTTAAATAATCTAATATAAATATATTTATATTGTTAATTTTATCCTTTAAATCGAATTTTTTATAATTCTATCATAACCATGCCTATTTTACTATGTTTTCTACGTGCAGCGAACTTCGGGGCCGCTTTTGGACATGTTACAGCCTTATTCATATATTCGGCTGAACACAAAAGTTATAGCCCTCGGAAATACCTTTCCAACGGATAGTTACACGTCTTCATCGGATTCACGTAGATTCGGGAATCCCCGGTCGAAGTTGCTGTCCAGCAGATTTCCTGCAGCGAACTTCGGGATCAATTTCGGGCATGTTAAAGCCAGATTCAGATCTTGGTCTGAACACAAAATTTGTAGCCCTCCGAAATACCTTTCCAACGGATGGTTACACGCCTTCATCGGATTTACTTAGGTTTGGGAATCCCCAGCCAAAGTTGTTGTCCAGCAGATTTCCTACATGTATGATTCTCGGGTTTGAGCATGAACTGAGGATCCCGAGACAAATTGCATTATAAATTCTAAGAGAACACGCCATCAGTTATGTTGTCAAACAAAATATCGAGTACAGTCATGCCACTATGTTGTGAACTATATTTAAGAAGGGAATGAAGCCACAATGGTCCGATGATATATTTCTCCTAAGTATGAAAGGAGCTAGCAACCTTTGACAATGAATTAAACATGTGTTCTTAAGAGAAGCTTCTTATCATGCTTTTCATGACAAATGTGAATTAGGCTAGCCACCTTTGACTATATATTCAACATGTGTCCTTAAAGGAAACTTCTTGGAAAGAGAGAAAACTAACCAATTTCTTATCATGCTTTTCATGACAAGTGTGAAAGAGGCTAGCCACCTTTGAATTTTAAACCAACATGTGCTTTTTGACCAAGGGATGCTTCATGGAAACTTCTTCCTCATGCCAAATTCCAACTCTACCCCTTTGGTTTTGGCCCTATAAATAGGCATGAAGAAAGAGGGGAAAGGATCATCCTTCTTACTTCATTTTGAGCATTGTAGAGAGCCTTTAGAGTTTGTTTGTAGAGTATTTTAGTTTAATATTTTCATGCTTTAATGTTCTTGTAATTCTTTTATCGTACTTGTAATATTCTTGCAAACTCTCTTTATAATGTCTTTTTTTTAAAATCTTTTAACTTCTTTTCAATAAGAAATAAATTAGTTTGTTTTTCCCTTTCTCTCTTTATCTTTCTTTTTTTGCATATTCTT
Organism: Platanthera zijinensis; assembly: GCA_039513925.1. Classification (NCBI taxonomy): domain Eukaryota; kingdom Viridiplantae; phylum Streptophyta; class Magnoliopsida; order Asparagales; family Orchidaceae; genus Platanthera; species Platanthera zijinensis. The sequence goes on along the minus strand of CM077085.1, from coordinate 103,542,781 downwards.
AACATGATTTTCATTTCCTATATTATGAGTAACTAAACTTTGTTTAGTACTTGATCGAAATGATCCGAGGATTGAAATGATCTCTTTTTCTTAAACCATATCTTCTCTTTCTCTTTGAACAAATGTTTAGGATTTACCCTTGATTATTTTATAGAGAGGTCATATCATCGATATATGATTTTCTCTTCTATTTCCATACTCTAGTAGCCGAAAGGATCATGCGTATGGATTGATCACTCACGGGTAAAGGGAGTTGAATGCAATCCTTGAAAGAGGACGACGTAAATTTCCCGGATTGGAGTCAAATCGAATAGAGGGGTTCACCACATAAAGCGAGTTTTAGGGGTTTCAATTATAGAACGAAAGTTTGGTTGATCAACCTAAACTCAGTTGTGTGTAGCCTTGAAAGAGGTGCGTTCATATTCTGGGAACCTCCACGGTCCAAGCACCTTCATTAAAGAGAATTAGGGATTTATCTATTGTTGGTCATTTTCATTCCAAGGTGATTCAAGATCAAGTACTAACATTTTAAATTATTGCTTAATCATCCTCTTTTATTGTATAACCGTTCTCTTATTTGCAAACCAAATCAAAGTATCTAATTGATAAAATAACAGAAATCTCTTTGAAGTAGAAGTAATCGATGCACCTTGGTTCTAATACGACCTTGATATTATATCCTATGCTATAAGCGATAAGGTACACTTGCCTTTATCGAATATAGATTCGGAGAACATCATCTTCATCTTCATGTTCTCTTTTTCATAAAACACCTCCGGGATTTTCTCCATCATTGGACTAGGGCCCACCTAGGTCAATTTGGTCCTTGAGATTTCTTTAATGGGTCCTTGGTGACCCATTAGCCTCCCCTATGGTCAAGGTGGGGTTGGATTGGCCCTTGGATGTCACTTGGCCCTTAACTAGGGCACTTTGACCATTTTAGGTCAAGAGTTGGCTTTGGTCAACCTAGTCTTTATGATTGGTCCCAATGAGTCCTTGTGACCTATTGGCCTCTCCTAGGCCTATGAGGGTAGGGGTGGGGTCCATTTGGCTAAGGGACTGCAATTGACCCTTGTGTAGGTCAATTTGACCTATTTAGGGTTAGAGTTGACTTTGGTCAACTTAGCTCCTTGACTACCCTCCATGGGTCCTTAGTGACCCATTGACCCCTACCTAGGGTTAGGATATATGGGTGGGTATATTTGGCTAATAGACTGCAATGGACCCTTGTGTAGGTCAATTTGACCTAGCTAGGGTTATAGTTGACTTTGGTCAACTTAGGTCCTTTGATTGCTCTCCATGGGTCCTTAGTGACCCATTGACCCCCTTCTAGGGTTATAAGGGTATGGGTGGGTTCTTGGAGTCTTGGTGAAGCACCATGATCATCTTTAACCAAGGTTTAGAAATCTGCTAAGTGCAGACCATAGTGGCCCTATCCACACCACCAGGTCCACTTGACTCTTCCTTGGGCTTCCTAGGATTTTGTCATGACAAAACCACTCCTAGGGGTCTAGTTGGAAATGGGATGTTACAAATCCCAATAAACAAAACAAAGATTTCGTCCCCGAAATCAAGGTTAAGCCTAGGGGGACCCCTATCGGGAAGGAAGAAGCTTGTAACATCCCATGAGAGTTGAAAGGTTTACAGCACGACACCATGTTTGATTATATGAGGTTTAAAGGTGATAGTCAAATTTAAGACCAAATCCCCCAATTGGCAAAGTCTAGACCCCAATAAACAAAAGTTTAGCCCATATCCTTGAAATTTCAGTTCTACTAGTTTAAAATAGGAAGGTAAATTGAACATCTTGAGTGGTTGTGAGGAATACCTGACTGAAGAGCTCCGGGTATCTTTGTCGCATCAAGTCCTGGGGCTCCCATGTGTGCTCCTCTCTTCCGTGATTTCTCCACAGGACCTTGACTAACGGAACCTTCTTGTGGCGTAAAACTCGTACCCCCTTGTCGTCAATCATGACCGGAACTAGGTGAACTGACCGATCAGATGCTATCGGTCCATCTGTGGTTGTAACTTACTGCTCTGGGCGTAGTAGAGCTCTCCTAAGGGAGGATATATGTAATACGTCGTGCAGACTCGCCAGCTCCGGTGGCAGTTCCAGCCTGTATGCCAAGGGACCGATCCGCTCCTGGATCCTATAAGGCCCCATGTATCTTGGACTAAGCTTCTTCCTCTGTCCGCGTACCCGAGTAACTCCATGCATTGGTCGGATTTTCAAGAACACCTGATCTCCCACCTGGAATTCCACCTGACGGTGCCTCGCGTCGTAATACTTAGCCTGCTGGCTCTGTGCTTCTAGCATCCTGTCCCGTATCAATCTCACCTGAGCCTCGGTGTCCTCGACAAACTCCGAATCCAATGCCTTAGGGTCCTCGTCCTATATCCATGATAGCGGAGTCCTGCACTTCCGTCCGTACAACGCTTCATAAGGAGCCATCTTTATACTAGACCGGTAGCTGTTATTATACGAGAAATCGATCAGCGGTAACAACTTCTCCCAAGGTTCACCGCGATCTAATATGCAGAGTCGTAGTAAATCCTCCATAGTCCGATTGGTTCGTTCAGTCTATCCATCCGTCTGGGGGTGGAAAGCCGTACTGAATGTTAGTCGAGTGCCTAAGTAAGTCTGTACTGACCTCCATTCCCTGGATGTAAATCATCCATCTCGGTCTGACACAATCGACTTGGGTATGCCATGGTAGCGGACGAATTGCTCCACAAACTTTCGGACTAACACGCCCACCGAGTCATCCTTCCTGATTGGAATAAACCTTGCTACCTTTGTCAGCCGGTCGACGATCACCCAGATCGAATCATTCCATATCCTTGATCGAGGAAGTCCGTGTATAAAGTCCATGGCGATATCATCGAACTTCCACTATAGTATTGGGAGTGACTGCAATAGTCCTGCGGGGTTCCTGCACTCTGCTTTCACTAACTGACAAGCCTTGCAATGGGTCACGAAGTAGGTGATATCCTTCTTCATGCCAGGCCAGAACATAGTCTTCTTCAGATCTGCAGTCATCTTCGTAATCCCCGGGTGTACCGAATATCGACTGCAATGAGCCTCCATTATGACGTCCTCCCGGATCTAGCCTCCCTCTGGTATGTAGAGCCGTCCTCTGAAGCACACTAAATCATCACTCAGTGTGTAATCTACCGTAGTGCCTGCTTCTAAGGCCCGGAATATTGGCTCTAGCTGGGTATCCTGCCTCTGTCATCCTTGACCCATTCTCGTATGTCATCCGTGGCGATTAATGACGATAGATATTCTCGGTATAACTCAGGGTGATCCTCAGACACCAGGGATATTTGCATCTTATCAAATATCTGTATTAACTCCAAGGCCATCAAGGGCGTTCTTATTCCGGCGTTTGCGGTCTTTCGGCTCAGTGCATCTGCTACTACATTCGCCTTTCCCGGGTGGTAGTGCATCTCATACTGGTAGTCTGCCAAAAATTCCACCCATCGTCTCTGTCTGATGTTCAGCTCTTTTTTCGTGTCCACATACCTAGAATTTTTATGGTCGGAGTATATGTCGCAGTGGACACCGTACAGATAGTGACGCCAGACTTTTAGTTCAAAGATGACAGCTCCCATCTCTAAGTCATGGACTGGGTAGTTTTGCTCGTGCTTCTTCAGCTGCCGAGAAGCGTAAGCTATCACATGGCATTCTGCATAAGCACTGCACCCATGCCCTGATAGGAGGCATCGGTGTAGACCTGGAATCCTTCTTTCCCTGAAGGGAGAGCAAGTATAGGAGCCGAAGTGAGTCGCCCATTTAGCTCTTGAAAGGCCGCCTCACACTGTGGGGTCCAGATAAAGGGCACCTCCTTCCTTGTCAGAGATGTGAGTGGAAGGGCGATACGAGAGAATCCCTCTACGAACTTCCGGTAGTAACCGGCGAGTCCTAGGAAACTTCGTACATCTATGGCCGTCTTCAACTGTGGCTAGTCCCGGAATGCTTGGATCTTGGCCGGGTCCACTGCCAACCCAGCACCACTGATGATATGGCCTAGGAAGGCCACCTCCTTCAACCAAAACTGGCATTTGCTGATCTTCGCATAGAGCTTGTGCTCCCGTAGTCTCTCTAGAGTCAGCGTCAGATGCCGAGTGTGCTCCTCTTCCGTCCTAGAGTAGATCAGGATGTCATCTATGAATACTATGACGAACACATTAATGTAAGCCTCAAAAACTCGGTTCATGAGGCTCATGAATGCCGACGGAGCATTTGTGAGCCCGAAGGGCATCACTGTAAACTCATATACCCCATATCTGCTACTGAAAGCAGTCTTTGGAATGTCCTCCTCCTGGATCTGTAGTTGGTAGTAACCCAACCTTAAATCCAGCTTCGAGAAATAATGGGCTCCCTCTAGCTGGTCGAATAATTCGTCTATCCGTGGAAGCGGATAGGTATTCCGGACGGTCAGCCTGTTTAGTGCTCAATAATCGATGCACAGGCGAAGTGTCCCATCCTTCTTCTTCACAAATAAGACCGGGGCTCCCCATGGCGAGGAACTCGGTCTAACAAATCCGTCTTCCACCAGTTCCTGGAGTTGGCTTCGAAATTCTGTCAGCTCTTTTGGGGCCATCCGGTAAGGGGCTCTAGCTGCCGGCTTAGCCCCCGGCACCAGCTGTATCCGGAAATCCTGCTCCCGATGCGGGGGTAGCTCAGGCAGTTTCTCTGAGAATACGTCGGCAAAATCTCGTACCACCGGAATATCCGAGGTGGAGACCTTGGCCTCAGTCATTTCAAATATTACCTCATACACTTCTTCCCCCTGTAAGTGAGCCTTTACGGCCTGTACATATGACAACATGAGAGGGGGAATAGATCTAGTACCTTCAATGACGAGGTAGGAATCTCCATGTCTCACGTTAACTCTCTTGGACGTGCAGTCAATTTGAGCATGATTCCAGTTCAACCACGTCATTCCTAGGATCAAATCAAAGATTGGCATCTATATGATCGTCGCTGGAGCTTCAAATATCCTTCCGCCGATCTCCGCCTCCATATGGCAGTGGGCAGAGGTGAACAACTCTGATCCGTCAGGTAATCGTATCCTCATCACCAGACCCGTGAATCGTTCCACGCCTTCCAACCCTTCTATGAAGGCCTCCGATACAAATGAGTGTGAAGCACCCGTATCAAATAGCGTATAAGCGGGTTTGCCGCTGATGAAAACTATTCCTTGGGTTTTGGGAAAAATTAAATGTCTTAGAATCTAGCTATGGTTTTCTTTCCTAGATTGTCACTTCTATATAAAATTTAACTTCATGTGGAAATAACTTTTAAAAAATAAATTTTCAGACGTACCAGTGATTACTTGCTCCGGGTTTCGGGGCTAAGCCAGATCCAGTGCATAAATTTGCTCCCCCTGCTGCCTACGATCTGCACCCAGGAAACCACGTCCTCGACCACGTCCTCGTCCTCCAAACTATTGGGCATGCAGGGCATCCTGGGGTGCTGGTAAAGGTGCTCCCCTCATGGGGCAGTTTCTCCGAATGTGTCCTATCTGATGACAGTTGTAGCATTCTGGTGGGGGAAATGTCATGCCCCCGGGTCTTGGTGCCTCCCTCATCTGAGGAGGTTGAGGAGCCATTACCACCGGCTCCCTCGTCTCCTGCCTCACTTCCTGACGAGGCTGGTCCTCTGTCCTTCTTCCACCTGGTATAGCACCTTGCCGCTGATCATTTCGGGCTCTCTGGCCCTGATCCTCCGCTTGCCGCTTCCGGACCCGAGTGGTGTACCAATCGGCCTCGATCCTCTTTGCCATCTCCAAAATCCGGGAGATAGGCCCGTCGGATACAAACAACAAAGCCTCCCTCAAGTCCTCCCGCAGGCCCTTATAGAATCTCTAGATGTATACCGCTTCGTCCAACTGGTAAGAATCTGCATATCGAGCCAAATGGTCGAACTCCCGATGGTACTCTACCACTATCCGGGTGCCCTTCTTCAGCTGTAAGAACCGCTCCTCCAACTCATCCCTGGCAGACTGTGGAACAAAATGCTCCAGCAGCACGGTCCTGAACTCTTCCCAGGTAACTTCCGCAACCTCCCTATCAGCAAACCTTGTGTCCAGCAGCGTCTTCCACCACCTCTTGGCATGGGACTCCAGGCAGGAGACAACCAAGGCCACCCTCTCCTCCCAGGGACACTGTATCCCAGTCAGCATTTCGTACATAATATCTAGCCATTCTTCTGTTCGTACGGCGGATTCTTTCCCCAGGTAGGATGGAGGAGAGAGTCCTCGAAAGATGCTCAGCCAATTGGCCCCCGGGTTTGGCTGCGGAGCCGGAACCTGCTGAGCCCTGAAAGCATCTAGAATGGCCGTCAACGTTTGACCCATCTCCGAGTGTAGGAATGGAGTGGGGACCGGGGAAGGTGGTGCAACAGTCGGAGTCTGCTGAACTCCGCCTTGTGGTGTTGGCTGCGCTGGGGGCTGCGTAATAGAAGTCAAATATAAGAAGTCTCACAGATTTAACTAAAAGTGGACAATTTTCATAGGATTTCCCATATGGGCCCACCACTGCTTCCGCTGCTTAGTTTGTCCCAAAACTAAACTCGAGCGAGGGTGTCCCAGGGTTAGTGGACTGCTACCTTTCTGATCGGGGTTTCCTCTGATACCACTTGTAAGACCCCCATTTTTTTTCTTTTTCGACACCGGGGTCTTAGGCCCAGAACCGCCGCCTTGCGGTGATACCTTCTCACCTGGGAAGGTCGTCACTACAAGATGCCGATTCTGCCGGCCAAATCGATCTCTACTGTAGCATAAATATAAAAGCAAGTCCACAGAAATCACATATACAGAAAATAAACTCCACGAAGGGAGTGTCCACAGATAGTACATATAATGAAAATCTCGGGCTTATGCCCGGTACATCAAGTCCTCACTACAAATCACTCATCGCGGAAGCAAACTAATACAACTACTGGTGTTCGGGAATCACAGTCCCTGCTGTCTGGACTCCAGTGCTAGACTGTCCGATCTCCAAGCGTGCCGACCTCCGGGGCTGCCCCTCCATGCTGGGCTCCGTGGTCCCCTAAATGATGTGGTTCGAAAACCGTTAGTCTAAAAGACTAAGTCCTATCATCCCCCACCCCTTCCCCCATGGCTCCTAAGCACCGAGCGGGGAGAAGGAATGGAAAGGACATAAAGGTGGAGAATGTCAAATTGCAGATGGCAGCGGACTAAACTAACAGTGTTACGTGTGATAATAATTATACAAAATCTAAATAAGTAACCTTAACTTATGTTAAAACACATAAGCTAAGGGATCTCTTGCAGGGCTCCTATCGTATAAAAAGTCCCATACCTATTTATACGATAGGGTGTTGGTTTTACTAGCAGGCATAACATATAAATAATACTGAAAGAGGACCTTGACTTATAAGCATGCTCGCACGAACTTATAGGCCAAGGGGTCGTTTTGCAAGGCCTAATGTATAGAGCGTCCCATACCGCTTATACATTAGGTGTCAGGTTATATGCAATGGTTATGCTTTGAAATGCAAATATGCTATGATGTGAACATGCAAGTACAACACACCCACTCGACTCTGTGTACACAGACCTTTATTTCCCCCTTTCGGAGCCGTTACCTCCCAGGATACCTCTGTAGTGGCAGACGGAAGCGGTGGGTTGGGCCTCGCCCACCTCTAAACCAGTAAAGCACTACCATTCAGACCTATCGTACGCCTCAACGCTTGGTGCACTAAGCGGACGCCTGCGTACTCTTGCCGGCTGGCGCACCGGACTTTTGTTGGCGAAGTGCTAACCACACTTGCCGAGCCAACGATATTGGTGTCGGTGCATCGAACTCCCCAATATCAAAGACCCACCACCTTAAACCTTTTATGCACATGCAATAGTTATGAGTCAAACAAACAACCGGGCCAAAGTTCCCCGGACTATCCAGTCCGTCATAATCTACAACCGAGCCGAAGCTCCCCGGACTATCCCGTCTGTCATAACCCTCAACCGAGCCAAAGCTCACCGTACAATCCCGTCCGTCATAATCTACAACCGAGCCAACGCTCCCCGGACTATCCCGTCCGTCATAATCAACAACCAAGCCGTAGCTCGCCAGGCTATCATACCCAATACCATGACAACTGGGCTTATTGCCCGAGTAACCCAAACTATCTCCCGGGACACTGGGGTGTGAGAGTGTGAAACCCTAAGTTTACAATTTACTCCTCAATTTACTTTATGCCCACGACTTAGGTTTTACCCATTTCATTCCCATATTACAGTAAACTAAACCTAAGGAATTTTGACCTTCCACTCTATGGGGAAGACGATCTTTGGTCGATTCCAACACCACCTAACCTTTAGTCAAACTCATTCATAGCTCATCCAACCCTGAGTGATGAACTCATTCCACTAATTTTGACTTATGTGCCTAACTTGTACTCCAGATTATTTCTGAAGATTTACTATATGCAGACCACTAAGGTTTAATGTTATGTAAAATGAGAAGTATATCAAGTAATCATCCAATACTCCTATAATAATTAATGGAGGTCCATTATGACCTTTATTGCCCAAATCCAGAGTTTTACAATTTTCCTATTTATCTAGGAATTTATCAAATATTCATAGTGACCAGAGTTTCCAAGATTGAATATGAGGTACCAAATTTGGACAAGATAAAATTCCCTTAGATTTATGTTATACTCAATATAAACAATTAGCCTAATGTCCAAGATCTCTTGATTTTTCAGCAAAATTTAGGCCACTGATTCTATTTTTAAATTATCTCACAATATTTCATTAAAGTAAGTAAATGAGGCAATATTACTCCTAAAATTTCAAGGAAACCTCTAACATGATAAAAAGGGCATATAAATGCTCTGGGATAAATATCATAAGTGATTAAGGAGTGATAAGCTTTAAACAAATCAATAAACAATTTTTCCAAAAATTGCTAAATGCAGACCACCAAGGTTAAACTTCATGTAAAAGGGGAAGTATATCAAATGACCATCCAATACTCCTATAATAATAATTAATGAATGTCCATTATGACCTTTAAATCCTAAATCCAGAGTTCCAAAATTTTCCTTACTTATTTAATAATTTATTTAATTATTTTAATGTCTAAAATTTCCAATAATGAACATGAAGTACCATTTTCAGTCAAGATATCATTCTACAAATTTTATATGTTACTCAAAATAAGGATATACATCATCTTCCAAAATATCTAATTCTTTTCAGTAAGGTTTTATCCTTAAATCAATATTTCATTTTAATCCTTGAAATTCATTTAAGAAATATAAAATACTATATACTTTCAAAAATTCAGAGAAAATTCAAGTATGATTCTAATGGAATGTATATGGTTTGGGCTAAATTTCATAATTTATTTATCTGTAAATGGACTTAATTAAATTATTGCATAATTCCATCGTTTAACAAGCTTGTGAAGTAACTACCTCAAATAAGTGTCCAAGAATTTTTATAAAATTATATAATCTCATAATGATTCAAAACATCCTCTTCCAAAATTTCATGACCTCCCAAGGTCAGAGGGAGCATAGTAATTAATTTACTAAATTGAGGCATTCCTTGTGTTAAAAATGAAGTGCTATAAATACTACTCCAAAATTTCTAAATAAATCACCAAAGCTTCTTAATATCCTTATGACCATCCTACCAAAATTTCATATCATTTTAAGGGGTTTAGCTAACCCATTCCTATCCCACCACATTTGTTCCCTAAACTAGGGTTAGGGTTTTGAGGGTCCTAAACCTTCCAAAATACCCTAATATTTTCACCAGAGGATTATAGTTACCATAATACCATCCCTACAAAATTTCATAGCCATACAAGGTGTTTTGGCCATATGCCCTTCACAAGGTACAAAAGCCCTTCCTTAGGGTTTGACCTAGGATCTTGGGCCAAACCAACTCCAATGCCCCCAATTTTTCTTTAGAAGGTGTATAATGTCATGCCAAACCTGTGTACCAAATATGAACCTCTGTTGAGGTGAATTGGACACTATAAGCCAAAATTACATTTTGGACCAAAATGCCCTTCTTAGGGCAAGGTTAGGGTTTGCTTGAATCCCATTCAAATCTCCTCCAAACTTAATGAAATTTTAACCAGAGGTCTATAATAACCTCTTATACCTCCCACCGAAATTTGGATTAATTTGGTGTTCATTTGACCCACAAATTAATTTACCCTAGCATAATTAAATTATTCACAACACTATAGGAAAATTATTCACAAAAATTCCCATTTTTGGGCAGGGTCTATCTATAGGGTAGGGTGACTTGCTGCCAAAATTTCAGCTCATTGGAACCAAGGATGAAGTGTGGGCACTTAGTTTAATTACTGCCTAGTCATTTGTATAGACCCCACTAAAATGAGTGCCCTGGTCAAACCAGTCACCCAAATTGGTTTAGACTAATTTTGTTTGACATTAGACCCATAGGGCTACATTTCTTGTGTTGACCATAATCTCTGAAAAAGGCTCTAACTATTTTTAATAATTAAAACCAAGAAATACAAAATCTGTGACAAAATGAAATAAATCAAATCCTTTAATCCATAGTTTAATATCATCAACCGCACGAATCTTGGCGCAAGAAGGACGGAATCCCGTCATCATCTTCCTCCCGCTGACAGCCTGGATTCATCCCGCCTGGGCCAACTTCCAGCGGCTGCCGCCGTCGCTCCGGCCACCTCCCCGGCGTGCCACCGCCGCCGACACCATCGTGGTGGTCGGGGCTATCTCCAAACGGCGGCTAGGCCGCCGGAATGCACTATTCCGGCGATCCCAGCAAGCGGAAAAACAATGGAAAATCCATGGTTTTGAATTTTTGATTGGGCTCAATTGAGCTCCAATCTTGGTTCTACTGATTCCTACGATCTACCCATGAGAGAAGGAATGGAGGAGGACCTGTGGTGGCGGCTGTAGCCGTGCTGATCGCCGAATTGTCATGGTGGTGGCCGGTGGTGGTCGGCTTTTTCAGAAATGGAGGAAAGGGCTCGGCTTCTTCAGGAAAAGAGTGGGAAATACTCCTTGGACCTCACTGAAGCTTTTAAAGAGGGAGAGGAGGGAGTTAGGTGGCTGAATTGCCATGTGCCATTTTTGGCCATGGTCAATCTTGGCAGCTAGGTTGGTAGGGGGGGTGGAGCTTGCTCTAACCAGTCCACAATGGCTGCTGCACTCCCCCTTGTCCTTCTGAAATGAATGGGGAGGTTGGGGAGGGGAAGGAGGAGTACAAAGTCCTCCTTCCTTCTTCTTTCTTCTCTTTCTCTCTCCTCCATGGGTGACTTTCTCTCTCCTGGTCACCAAGACTGAATTTTTGGCTCCTACATGTCCCATGGCAGCCCACAAGTCCATTTGGTCACTTAAGTCAAGGTTAGCCCAATTGAAATGGGCTTGAGCTTGAGTTAGCCCATTTGGGCTAACTTGACCCAAAGTTGGACTAGGGCCCACCTAGGTCAATTTGGTCCTTGAGATTTCTTTAATGGGTCCTTGGTGACCCATTAGCCTCCCCTAGGGTCATGGTGGGGTTGGATTGGCCCTTGGAGGTCACTTGGCCCTTAACTAGGGCACTTTGACCATTTTAGGTCAAGAGTTGACTTTGGTCAACCTAGTCTTTATGATTGGTCCCAATGAGTCCTTGGTGACCTATTGGCCTCTCCCTAGGCCTATGAGGGTAGGGGTGGTGTCCATTTGGCTAAGGGACTGCAACTGACCCTTGTGTAGGTCAATTTGACCTATTTAGGGTTAGAGTTGACTTTGGTCAACTTAGCTCCCTTGACTACCCTCCAAGGGTCCTTAGTGACCCATTGACCCGTACCTAGGGTTATGGAGGTATGGGTGGGGTATATTTGGCTAATAGACTGCAATGGACCCTTGTGTAGGTCAATTTGACCTAGCTAGGGTTATAGTTGACTTTGGTCAACTTAGGTCCTTTGATTGCTCTCCATGGGTCCTTAGTGACCCATTGACCCCCTTTTAGGGTTATAAGGGTATGGGTGGGGTCTTGGAGTCTTGGTGAAGCCCCATGATCATCTTTAACCAAGGTTTAGAAATCTGCTAAGTGCAGACCATAGTGGCCCTATCCACACCACCAGGTCCACTGACTCTTCCTTGGGCTTCCTAGGGTTTTGTCATGACAAAACCACTCTTAGGGGTCTAGTTGGAAATGGGATGTTACATTATATTTGCTTCGTTTTGTCAATGACCACTATGTGCACTGCTTTGGCCCGAGGGTGTGGAATTGCGCATTAGGTTGTCGGGGGTAAGCACATGGTGCTCCCAATGGCTCTTTCCGGCTATTTTTTGTTGCATTTTTTTGATGCTGGAGGGTCCCCTTGTGATTTATTTGTTTGTGTGCAGGTGGTAAACTTTCCCCCAAGTCTGGAATTCAGACTGGTGGAAAACGCACGACCGTGTGTTTTCTTTACACACGTTTTCTTCCTGGTCATGCGTTTTAAGTTGGTTTCTCTAGAGGATTGACAACCCCGTGCGATTTCTTCACACACGGTTTCATCGGAAATGTGTGCGAAGGAAACACACTTTTTTCTAGTAGCTGCTTTGATTTATTGTGCGCAAGTAAAACATACGGTTCCACCTTCTTGCCAAAAATTTCTGCTTTCTGTTGTTACCCGTGCATTTTCCTTCACGCACGGGAGGAAGCTTATTCTGAAATTTAATATCGCACGGTTAACCCACAGTCGTGCGCCAAACCGTGCATGACCATTATTTCTGACTTCCTTATTTAAGCCGCAGGTATCATTTGCCCAAAGTATCCAGCCCGCATTTTCACTCCTTTGAGTGGGAAAACCTTCTTCCTTCCATTTTCTTCTCTCTCCTCCTTGGAGAGCTTGTCCGACCACCGTTCTCCCTCCAAAAGCTCTCAATCGATTAATCTTCGGCCGAAATCATCTTCTCCAACCTCAAAGCTCTGTTTCAAGCTCTTAGGTGTTGCATGCATGGAGTTCTCAGGTTAGGTTTAACCCTTCGGCTATTCACGAAGAAGACGGGCTATTAGAATGAAGAGACAACCCTTCTCAACCTCGGACATCATCTGTAGACTGAGCACGGACAAGGCCCGACCACCCTTGACTCCGGCCGCGAATCTTGGAAAGTCTTCGTGTGTTTGGTTGTATCTCTCCCCCTTCTCTTGTAGTGACTTTGCTCTTGATTGCGTGGTTGTTGGAATGATGAGTAAGAACTTGATTCAATTAATGATTTCAGCATGTCTATGTATTGACTTTTTTTATTTATTGATTGTGTTGATGCGGTTGTATCTCTCCCACTGTCAAGCTTCTACCTAGGTGGCAGGGCCGGGATCCTCGATGGACGCCATTCTTTCTCTGGGTTTAGGTCTCGAGATGCTCCCACTGTCAGGCTTCAAACTAGCTGGTAGGGTTGGAATCCTCGACGGACATCGTTATGACCCTGTATTTATGTCTCGAGATCCTCCCGCTGTCACGATTCCACCTAGCTAGCTGGCTGGGATCCTTGATGGACGTCATTCTTGCTCTAGGGTTAGGTCTCAAGATGCTCCCGATGTCAGACTTCCATCTAGCTGGCAGGGCTGGGATCCTAGATGGACATCATTATGACCCTGGAGTTTAGTCTTGAGGGTCTTCCGCTGTAAGGCTTCCACCTAGCTGGCAGGTTCGAGACCCTGCATTAGGATAATGGGATACTTCACGACCACTACCGCGGGAAGTGTTTACCCTTGCTTCGGTCTGACCATCATAAACAACCACTTTGAGATAAAGCCTGCCAACCTCAATATGATCAGAAATAACACGCATTTTTCGGGCTTGACGTATGAGGATTGGCAACTCCATCTGGCAGAATTCTTGGAGATTTGTTGCACCTTTCGCTACTCCGACATTACTTATGATATGGTGAAGCTAAAACTGTTCTTGTTTTTGCTGAGGGACAAGGCAAAAACCTGTCTCCACACTATTGCTCCCGGGACTGCAACTTCGTGGGAGGCTCCCTCCACGAAATTTCCAGCTAAATTCCACCTGGTGCACAAAATACTGAACGCCCGAAGGGAGATAGCCCACTTTCCGACAGCTGGACCAGGAAACTTTGTCTGAGGCATGGGAAAGATTTACTGATCTGTAGCGTCGATAACCCAAGCACTGCTTTGAGCATGGAATTTAGTGAAAATATTTTATTTTGCTATTGAGCCTAATTACATGGCTATGATCGACGCGGCGGCTGGAGGCACTATCATGAACCTGAATCCTGACATGGCGTTCAGGCTCCTTCGTGACACCGCTTCTTAGTGTGCGTATTGGACAGCTGGAAGAAACACACCTATGGGTGTAAGTAATTTGTTTGAGGTGAATACAGTGTAGCCGCAAGCTGAGGCGAGCCATCCTACAATGGATGGAATGATGATGCTGACCAGATAGACCCCTCCTCCGGCTCGGGTGATGGCTATTTCATGCTAGGGTTGTGGAATCCCGGCCATCATACTTATGAATGTCGAGTTGGAGAAGCTTTTGCTAATCCCTCAGGTATATCTACAGACGAGAGTGTATATTTTATAAATAATCAGAACCGCGTTGCTCCTTATAACAATACTTATAACCAAAATGCGAGAAATCATCAGAATTTCTCCTGGAAACAAAATGCCCCCGGTCAAAGGTGGTGAAAGACTTTGATTCAAGAGCCTAAACACCTAGTGGGGGGGGGGGGGTTGAATAGGTTCTAATCTTTTTGTGTCTTTTTTATTTTAAGGCAAACAGATATTTGTAACTTCTTTTAGCACAGAATAATTCTATCTATAGAAATTAAGTGCAACACATCAAACACCAGATCTATAGTGGTTCCCCATGATATGGGTACATCAACTTTCCCCCTTCGCCTATCCAGCAGATAACTGGATTCAGCCTAACTTCCTTCAACTGGCTCGGATCCGCAGATCTTACAAACTCAGAACCCAAAATTGTTCCTACAACTCAGACTTTGCACAAGTCCTACCTCAGATTCTTCCCTGAATCCTACCTCAGGCCTCAGCCCTACCTCAGCCTTTATAATTAGGCTTACAACTAAGACTTTCCATAAGTCCTACGTCAGGCACACTGCCCTACCTCAGCCTTTATAATTTTAGGCTTACAATCTAAGATCTAACAATATATCCTACAAGAATTTGTGAGTAATAAGTTTTAGAAAACTTCACCATCAAGATTTCTCTATTGATGTTGTCATCTTGATCAGTTCTTGGATAGACTGATCCTTCTGATCAGACCTAATTTAGCTTTTCAAAGCTTCTTGATTAAGACAAATAAGCTGGATCTCCTCTTGAATTTGAAGTTGATCTTCAGTCAGCTTCTCCCTTAGATTCAGATTGAACTCTGAATCATTCTTGCAGACAGGCCTTGATCTGTCAGAATTCTTCTTAATGATCCAAAGATCTTTTCATGTTGTTGTTTTTTTATTCGTTTCCGATCTGGCTCTTATATAGAGCTTACTCCATGGTTACCGGCTGATCCGGTTCATAATAGATTTCTGATAGTTCTGACAGTGGTGTCAGACCGGTTAGTTATGACAGCTATCAAGTCACCAGTCACGTCACCAGGTTCTTCAATGTCTTTTCAACTCAGCATACAACACTAAGCAGATTGCTTTACATGTGTCGATACATATAGGCTAAGTGTCGACACAAGTCTTCAAGGTGTCGACACAAATACTCCAAGTGTCGACACCGTCATACTTCTGCTTCTCGATACTGTTTTTTGTTGTATGTATTGACACAAGTCCTGTGTGTCGACTCAGCAGCTTATTGTCTCGACATTTCTGTTGAAGACAAATGGCGTTGAGTGTTTGTCATATGGCATTGAGTGTGTGTTGACACAAGTCCTGTGTGTCGACACAATTACTTCTAAACTCGACACAGCCTCTTGAGAGTTGGAGTGTCAACACATGTCCTATGTGTCGACACAATTGCTTCAGGTATCGATATAGCTCCTGAGTGTCGACTCATCTTCTGTTTTAAGAGTCGACACAATTCTGTTTTAAGTTGTCGACACAATTCTGTTTTAAGTTGTCGACACAATTCTGGATGTCAACACAACTGGTTGTTTAGGTGTCGACATAGCTTAGAGTGTCAACATAACTAATTTATAAGTGTCGACATATTTTGCCAGTGTGTCGACACAGCTTTCCTGAGTGTCGACATAGCAGCTGGGTGTCAACGCAGCTTCTTCATCAGTGTCGACACATTTCTCCTGTGTGTCGACACAACTTGCCTGAGTGTCGACACTGTCTTCTTGAGTGTCGACACAGTTTAATCACAAGTTTCGACACTTGTACTTAGAAAAAAATTTCCTTCAAATTTTTAAACCTGCACAATGAAACTAAAACTTCTATAAAATACACATTGATGCATATCATTGACTAAGTTGTGGCTTCTCCAAATCTAGTACAGATTTTCAAATGTACCCAACAATCTCCCCCTATTTTGAGAAGTCATAACCCTTAGTCAAAGATATACATCTCTTAAGATAAATAAAATTGTAAATAGATGAAAAAAAACATTCCAGAGCAGGTTATCACATAATCATTATAAACAACAAACACGTAATACTGAAACAGATTTCATTAATCAGTAAAATCATGGTTTACAAGAATTTCTTATAGAACAAACGGAAAAATAATACATTGTTCTATTACAAGAACCTAGCTATCCTATTACTGACTAGGTTCCTTAATAACTATTCATTTGCCAGACTTAATTTTAGCCTGCACAGAAGGTTCAGCAACCTCAGCTAGCTTTTTCCCTTTGAGAGCTTTCTTCTTCAATTCTTCAGCCTTGATCTTCTGTCTTTCAAAATAGTGGAAAGGTTTGGGGAACTACTTGCTTGGCTCTTTAGCATTAGCAGGTAGCTTTCCAGCCTTAGCACTTCTTCTATGCTGTAGAATTGCTTCTTGTCCAGCTTGATATTTATTCCACTCTTGCTCAGAATACCACTTACCCCTGTCATGGGTTTTATCCTTAACAGCTTTCCAGGCAGTAAGTATGATATTTCTAGAAATTGGGCTCCACTACTCAAAATCTTGCTTTAGCTCAGCCTGCTCTCTAAATCTTTTCTTGGAAAGTTGAGCTTCCTTCTGAGCTTCCAATGCATCCTCTTACATTTCAACCTTTTCCAGAATTACATTTTGTACCTCTGGTGGAGGACTATACATTTTTAGCACTTCTTCTTGAACTATCTCAAAATCAGCTGGGGGGTAGAATACCTGAGCAACTTCAGGCTGATCTCCTTCAAAATATTCAGGTTGTATCCCAGACTCAGCTACATTAGAATCATCACAAAGAGGAGGATATCCAAGAGTAGCTCTGATGCTATTGGTAGTCCATTTAGCATGGTAAGAGCCGACTTTGACTAGTAATCTCTCCCACTTTATGACTTCTCTTGCAATATGATCTCTTAAATATTCCTTTTGGAATCTTACTTGATCAGCTAAATATTCAGTTCCCTCTTTAAAATAGGCTCTGAATTTTGTCAGGAAGGTTTTTATTTTCTCCTAAGATTCTTGAAATGTGGCTTT
Source organism: Platanthera zijinensis (assembly GCA_039513925.1). Taxonomy (NCBI): domain Eukaryota; kingdom Viridiplantae; phylum Streptophyta; class Magnoliopsida; order Asparagales; family Orchidaceae; genus Platanthera; species Platanthera zijinensis. Next base: position 103,525,212 of record CM077085.1, on the reverse strand, counting down.
GACATCAGATATATCTTCCTGGATTTTCTTGGTGATTTCAGCCTTAGGAGTAGTGCTAAAATCAGTGAGCTTTGTCAATATTTCATGATGTGAATCCTTGAGATTTTCATTCATTCTAATCTGATTCTCTAGTACATATCCCTGCTTTACTTCAATCTCATCCACTTATGCGTGTATATCTTGTTGTTGCTTGGCCAGGAACACCACACCATTACCTCCTTTATGGAAGCAATCTGTCATCTCCTTCTTATTTGATTTACTTCAAATCTAATGGATTTGATGTCCTGGGCCGACTGAAACTGTAACTTCTTATTAGTTTCATCTACATATTTTTCTATAGGGTTCCTTTGATTATCTAATTTTATCAGCATCTGGACTACTAAAGAACTGAAGTCCACATTTGATGTAGATGCTGTTGTTCCCACTTACAAAGCTTTCTTATATCCAGAACTCTTCTTCTTTAACACAGACAGCTTTCTTTTCTTAGCCAATGTGGCTTCTTCATCTTCAGAAGATTCAGATGTACTTTCAATATCAACAATGTCCTTTTTAGCCAGGATATCCTTGGATAACTCCCCCTCAGTCCTTGGAATTTCCTTTTCTTTTTCAATTTCCTCTCCCTCTGTCTTATCAGTAAGAGGATCAGGAAACAATTCTTCCATTGTAAATTCTTGTTGTATCTGTTCAGAAGGAATAAGATTAGTTTTTTTTAAAAAAAAACTTCTAAAAAGACTAATACCACTTGAAAGACCTCTTTTATTGTGTAAACAAAAGTGTCCCTTTGAACAATTTTTTTGAGGAGAATACTATAATACATCACTAGTCTGTGGAGAAGAAACTTACTGGCTCAGGTTGAGCATCATTTTTATCAGTTACTTCAGCTGCAGTGTTGATTTTAGATACAACATCCATTATTGTATCTACAGCTAAGTCACTATCCAGGACAATAGCATCAATACCTCCCCCTTGGGAAGGCAACTCAGTTTCTTATTCTAGGTTTTCTCCCCCTAGAGTAGAGTCAACTTGTTGCTTTTAGGGCTCATAGTCCTTTGCTTGAGCATGAGCATCTTATTGTTGCTGGTCTTCATCAAAACGGAAGACCACTTCCTCCTCAGAATCATTGGAGGAGTCATCCTGTACAACCACCTTCTTTTTCTTCTTATCTTTGATAGATTGCTCCCTCAGAGCAGGGACTTCCATGGTTAGAACTCTGTCCCACCTTGACAATATCCTTACATCCATTTTTCTCATATGATTTATCTTACAGCCATTTGCTTGTTTCAGTACATCTTGAACTACTGATGTTAAGCATAGGCTGAGGATCCTTCCCAGGTTAGGTTTCTTTATTCCTTCTTGTAGTTTATCAAACATTACTACTACCCAGTCAGTGTTTATTTTGATTATTATTCTTACCATCAGATTGAACATGTGGGCAGAGATCCGATCATGTCCACCTATTTTGCAGATAATCACTTTGCCCACCACCTCTGAAAGAAATTTTCCTTTGGAATTCATCCCTTTTCTATTGACAGATGAACCAATCTTACTACTGAGATTCAGTCCACACCAGCTTAATGCTTTATTTATTTGGGATGGAGTAATTTCGTCTGTATCCTTAATCACTGGCAGGTGTTGTGCTTTCCTGATTGATTTAAAAGTTAGCTTCACCTGGGTACCTTGAATAGTTGCCTTGAATTTCTTTCCTTAAGTGTCCAATGAAGCAGTTGTATAGAACTCCATGACCTCCTTCTTCAAAATTTTGGTCGGTTCTCAGACCAAATATTCTAGTCCATTTTCAGAAATCAGGACAATGACTCGCTGAATTTCGTCAGAAGCAGTTGTGAAACCTTCGCGAACCAGTTCGTAACCTACATTAACCTTGTTTTATTGGTGTGGCGCCATTGATGTAAGTACTAGAGGAGAAGAGAAGAGAAGGTCTATGTCGACAGAAGGTGTAGAGTCAGAAATTCTGATAGCGTAGTCGACCAAATTTTGGATTCACCTATTAAAAGTACTTGAGTCAAGGGCAGATCAAAAGTAAGGCTTTAGTCAACAAATCTGTTTTTGTGTCGACAACAATGACCTAGGTCTTGACAGAACTTAAGTTAAGTCGACATGACTATGTGTCGACATACTAATGTCTAAGTCGACAAAACGTATTTTAAGTCGAACATCTATGTGTCGACATACTTGAGTCTGTGTCGACATACTTGCGTCTGTGTCGACACTGACAACTTAAGTCTCAACAGAGTTGTGTCGACACCAATTTTTTGTGTCGACACAAATATCCTCACGACTTATTGTCTCGACAAGGTTGTGTCGACACCTATTCTCCTGTCGACACAGATACTATTTCTGTGTCGATACATCCTTTTTCTGTGTTGACACAACATACTGAGTGTGTCGACACAATTTGCTTGTGTTGACACGAACTTTATACTTAGACAAATTTCAAGAGAAATTTGGTGCTTACTGATGCTACTCATGGAAACTTTTGTTAACCTATTCTAGGTTCAACATACCTAATTCAATTTTGAAATTATTGAATTTAGTTTCATCTAGTTGTTTTGTTAAAATATCAGCTATTTGATTATCTGTTTTTACAAAATCTAGACTAATATTTTCCTTTTCAACATGTTCTCTGATAAAATGAAACTTTATTTCTATATGCTTGGTCCTACTGTGTGATACAGGATTCTTAGCAATAGAAATAGCACTTGTAGAATCACAAAATAGTGGAATTCTACTTACCTGGATGTCATAATCTTCTAGTTGATGCTTTATCCACATTAATTGTGCACAGCAGCTACCTGCAGCTATATATTCTGATTCTGCTTTTGATATATCTACACTGGTTTGCTTCTTACTGCTCCATGACACCAGCCTCCCACCAAATAACTGACAGGTTCTTGTGGTACTTTTTCTGTCTTCTTTGCATCCATCAAAATCTGCATCTGAGAAACCTGTCAATAGAAAATCTCTATTCTTAGGGTACCGAAGGCCTAGATTAGATGTGCCCTTAAGATATCTCAAAATTCTTTTAGCTGCAGTATAATGAGATTCCTTAGGGCAAGCTTGATACCTAGCAAAGACACATGTTGCATACATGATGTCAGGTCTACTAGCAGTCAAGTATAGTAGGGAGCCAATTATCCCTCTATACAAAGACTCATCAACAGGTTTCCCTGCTTCATCTTTGCATATAGGCATACTTATTCCCATTAGAGTTTTCATTGTAGAAGCTGAGTCCAAACCATACTTCTTAATCAACTCCTTGGTGAACTTAGACTTTGATATGGACAACCCACTCTCAGTCTGCCTAACTTGAAGTTCCAAGAAGAACTTCAGTTCCCCAATACTGCTCATCTCAAATTTTCCTTGCATAAGTTTGGCAAACTTCCTACAAAGGCTGTTTTCAGTAGAACCAAAGATAATGTCATCCACATATATCTGGACTAGTATTATCGTGCCTTTTGATTCCCTATAGAATAGAGTTTTGTCTATCTTTCCTCTAGAGAATTTATTCTCAATGAGGAAGGAAGACAAGGTTTCATACCAAGCCCTTGGAGCTTGTTTCAAACCATATAGAGCTTTCCTAAGCCTATACACATAACTAGGAAAGTGAGAGTCTACAAAACCTTAGGGTTGTTCTACATAGACTTCTTCTTTTAAATCACCATTCAGAAATGCTGATTTCACATCCATTTGATATACTTTGAACCCTTGATAAGCAGCATAGGCCAAGAATAGCCTTATTTCCTCCAGCCTTGCTACTAGAGCAAAAGGTTTGATCAAAATCAATACCTTCCTCTTGCCTGTAGCCTTTTGCTACCAGTCTAGCCTTGTTCTTGACTATAGTGCCATTCTCATCAAGCTTGTTAATGTAGATCCACTTAGTTCCTATTATGTTGTGATCCTTAGGTTTTGGCACCAGTTCCCAAACCTTACACCTTTTGAATTGACTGAGCTCTTCTTGCATTGCATCAATCTAATTGGTGTCTTGCATGACCTCTTCAATCTTCCTGGGTTCTATCTAAGACAGGAATCTAGAACACAAAATTGTGTTCATGCTCCTGCTCCTTGTGAGAACACCCTGACTTGCATCACAAATGATCTGGTGAGCTGGATGATCGTTTAGGTGTCTCCTTGAAGGAAAATTTTTGTCAGTATTATGGCTATCTCCAATTTCCTCATCTTGATGCTCCACATTTTATTCTTCACCCAGAGGGACTTGATCTCCCATTAGATAGCTGGCATCTTTATCCTTATCTAGTTTAGCAGGAACATCTTCATTGATGGTCAGCTTGTCCAGCTTATTTGTTAGACCTGTAGAACTAACTGAAGAACAAGACAATTCACAGTTAATACACATTGGCTCATCAAATACATCATGCACAGATTCTTCTATAACTTGAGTAGTCAAGTTGTAGATCCTGTATGCTCTACTATGGTTGTTGTACCGAACAAATATCCCTTATAGGGATTTGGCAGCAAATTAGTTTGGTAGTGTTTACCATTGACTAGTACAAAACACTTACTACCAAATATTCTGAAATAAGATATGTTTGGTTTTCTGCCTTTTAAAATCTGGTAGGGAGCCTTCTTGTGTTTCTTGTTGATGGAGGCCTTATTGAGCACATGACATGTAGTATTTATTGCCTCAGCCTAGAAGTATTCAGGGAGAGTAGTGTCATTCAGTAGAGTTTTACTGGCTTCAATTAGAGTCTTATTCTTTCTTTCAGCAACACCATTATTCTGAGGAGTTCTAGGTGAAGAGAATTCCTGATGAACCCCAAGTTCTTCACAGAATTTTTTCATACATTCAGACATAAATTCAGTTCCATGGTCTCTTCTGATTTTGACCACTGAGCTGTTGTATTAATTCTGTATTTGTCTAACAAAAGTCTGGAAAATAGTTGTGGTTTCAGATTTCTGCCTTAAGAAGAATACCCATGTAAATCTAGAATAGTCATCAACAACAAGTGTGTATGCTTTCCTACCAAGACTATGGACTGGCATAGGACCAAATAAATCCATATGCATGAGATACAAACATCTCTTTGAATCTTTGATGTCAAGTGACTGAAAAGAGGACTTAGTCTTCTTGCCTTTTTGGCAAGCTGAACACACACCTTCTTTTATGCACTGAACTTGAGGACCATTCCTCACTAATCCCATGCTGAACAGCAGTCCAATTGACTTATAGTTCATATGAGCTAGCCTCTTGTGCCATTTGACACATAGAGAAGCTTTCTCTCCTGCAACCAAAAAAATAGGTGAGTTGTTAGACTCACATTCTAGGTTAAGGTAATACACATTTCCTTTCCTAGTGCCAGTCAAAATGATCTCTTGATCACTTGACCTTTTTATTAGGTAATCCCCTTTGTGGAAAGAAATATCATAACTTAGATCACTAAGTTGACTTATTCTAATCAGGTTATGTTTTAAACCCTTTACATAAGCCACTTTGGTGATAGTAATTGAATCACAAGAGATGTTACCAAATCCTTTTATGATTCCCTTTTCTGATCCACCAAAGATAACTTTTGGTCCATTCTTTATGGCCACATAGTCCCTAAACATTCTCCTTGTTCCATTCATATGTCTAGGACAGCCACTATCTAAGTACTATATAGGGGTATGGTCACTTGGATTTACCTGTAATAAAAAATGAATCACTTACCCTTAGAACCCAACTTGCTAGTGGGTCCTAGGCCCTTGTTAGTTTGAAACCCTGTGACTGATCTAATAGGAATCCTACTTTTGTTTTTAACACTTAAGTTAAACCAGCAATCCATGCCAAAGTGGCCCACCTTGCAAAAACACCAACACTCAAACCTATTATACCTATTCTTAGGTACAGACCTTCTTACATTGATGTAAGTAGACTTATTAAGTGTTGGGGCTGGAACAGCATTCTTCAAGAACTCCTCTTTAATATAATGGGCATGCCTATAGATTTGTCTATTGACATTTGCACCCTTGCACATGAGATTTTCATGCTCACAGTGACCGTGTGTAATGTCATGATCATACATGTTAGTAGGACTCACTACCTTCTTAAAGAAAATAGGGGGATTAACAGCTTGAGGCTGAACTGGGACTTAACCTTTTCTGTGAGAATTGGTAGCCCTAGTTCTTCCCTTGAAGCCTAAACAAGTCTTTCCTTTTTGTGAAACAAAATTATCTATCAAAGGTAAGACTGATTTTGGCTTTGAGAATTTTGCCACTAGCTCTCTCTCTCTTGCTGAAGTTTTCCCTCCAATTTCTTGATATGATTCTCTTTGAATGAGATTGTGCCCATTTGAATAACTGTAATGTTTTTTAATATGGCAACCTCATTCAGTTTTTGATCCAACAGTTTTGCTGAATCTACTGTAGCCAGTTTGAGAGACTCAATCTCCTTGGCCTGCTCTTTAACAAGAAACTTGCTCTTCTTTAGAGCATGCAATAGCCCACCATACTCATTAATGAGTTGGTGAACATCCCCCTCAGACTCAGATCCATACATTTCTTTTAAAGAAGATGCTTCTGATTCTGATCCAGTAAAGTAATCTTAGACTAGAGGTGAATTGTTTATATTACTTGGTTCCGGCTGATCCTGGCACTTATCTTCTTCTGATTGAGCCATCAGCCCTTTACAGAAATATTCTTCTACTCCATTTATAGAGTCCAGCATCTGTTGGAAATCTAGTTCCCTAGAATCCTCTTCTGTTGAGAAGAGTCCAACATATGCTTCTGCCTCTTCTTAGGATTCTGAAGATGAAGAGTCTGTCCAACTCTTATCCTTCTGAGCAACTAGATACTTCTCCTTCTTGCCTTTGACCAGCTTCTTCTTCTGTTCCTTTGACTCCAATCTTTTGTCAGGACAGTCAGCTATGACATGCCCAGACCTGTTCTAGCAATAACACACAATCTTAGAATTAGATTGTTTACCAGGTTTAGAAGAATACCAGTCCTCCTTAGGTGTTTTCTTTTTCCTGTAGTATTCATCCTTGGAATAGGATGTAGATGATGGCCTGATTCTCCAATTATTTTTCTTCATGAACCTTTGAAATTGTCTAGTGAAGGCAACAAAGTCTTCATCATATGTGTGACAATCTGATGTACTTGTTTCAGGAACTTCTTCTTATGCTTCAGTACTCCTTCTAGGTGGAGAAGGAGATTTTCTCCTACCCTTCCTTGAGCCCTCAGCCTTGAAGGCTACTGTCTTTTCTTTATGTTCAGATCTGCTGCCCTTCTCTTCCTCTTTCCTAGCAGTAAACTGCATTTCATATGAAAGCAGCTTTCCAAAGAGTGTAGGTGGTGGTGTGTCAGCCAGTTTTGCCACTTCCCTGATGGCACATATCTTAGTGTCCCAATCCTTTGTTAGGGACCTAAGAAACTTGTCATTCAGTTCATAAGTACTGAAGACTCTTCCATATGTCATCAGTTCATTCACAATTCTGAAAAAATTTTTATAGCATTCAGCAATGTTGTCAGTTTTATTCTGCCTAAAGCTCTCATATTCCTGATTTACCATAGAATTTCTGTCCTCTCTAATTTCTTCTGTGCCTTCTATATAGACAATCATTGTATTGCACATTTCTTTGGAAGTTTTATAGTGCACAAGATTCCTGAATGTTGCATCATCTATGACCCTTACAATTATATTCTGAGCTCTTTAATCTAATGTACTCAAGATGATTTCATCATTAGTCATCTCTGAATAACTCTTTGGAGTTTGAATGTTTTCATCAAGAACTGAAATCTGTATTGGGATGAAGGGGCCTTCCTGTACTGTGATATAAATTCTTGGATCAGAAGCTTCCATAAATAGCCTGACCCTTTCTTTCCAAATGCCAAAAGATTCTTTCCTGCATATGGGCAATTTCATAGATCCAAACTCCTTTTGATTTTCACTTGAACCCATTCTTGTTGTCTGTTATTAGCCTTCGAGAAATCCTCTGACTGTTAGGTCAAATTTTGAGGAACCTCCCTCTGATACTACTTGAAAGACTTTGATTTAAGAGCCTAAACACCTAGGGGGGGGGGGTGAATTGGTTCTAATTTTTTTGTGACTTTTTGATTTTAAGACAAACAGATATTTGTAACTTCTTTTAGCACAGAATAATTCTATCTACAGATATTAAATACAACACATCAAACACCAGATCTATAGTGGTTCCCCAAGATATGGGTAAATCCACTTTTCCCCTTCGCCTATCCAGCAGATAACTGGATTCAGCCTAACTTCTGTCCACTTGCTCGGATCCGCAGATCTTACAAACTCATAACCCAAAATGGTTCCTACACCTCAGACATTGCACAAGTTCAACCTCAGATTCTTCCCTGAATCCTACCTCAGGCCTCAACCCTACATCAGCCTTTATAATTAGGCTTATAACTCAGACTTTCCACAAGTCCTACCTCAGGACCTGAGTTTTCATCTTAGGTAGTCATTCTCGTGCTAAACTCCTCCTTCATTCTCTTTGGGTATCTCCTTACCTTAACCAAATTCATACCCAAGGTCTATTTTGAACTAGGGCATACTATAGATTGTCCTGGTTAATCACGAGTCCTAGTTGGTTGAGTCTAAATCGTAGACTAGAGAATTATGTGAAATGTTCTCTGCCGCCGGAGGTGTTCCCTGCTGGGGGCAGGGTATGCCACAGGCTACAAAGAAGGATTCTAATTAACGATGAAGTGGACTTTCACATGTGATTTCCCTTATGGGCACACCACTGCTTCCGCTGCTTAGTTTGTCCCCAAACTAAACTCGAGCGGGGTGACCCAGGGTAGTGGACTGCTACTTTTCCGATCGAGGTTTCCTTTGATACCACTTGTAAACCCCTTTTTTTTTCTTTTTCAAACCCGGGGTCTTAGCCCAGAATTGCCTCTTTGCGGTGGCACCGACTCGCGGGAAGGTCGCCACCACAAAACGCCAATTCTGCCGGCCCTTTTCGATCGCAGAATAGTAGCATAATAAAGTAAGAGCAAGTCCACAATAGTCACATATTTATAAATAAATCTCCACGAAGGGAGTGTCCACAATATATCAGAGTACTGCAAATACGGGCTTACGCCCGGTACATCATATCCTCACTACAAGTCACTCGCGGAAGCAAAGCTAAAACTAAGCGTCACCGTAACTGTCACTGAACTGAGAGCACCCAAGCTGGACTGGCCCATCTCCACCGACTCTGTACTCCGATGTTACTGCATCTCTGGTGCTTCTTCCTTTCGGCCTGCCGTCGCCGCCTCGCGATCCACGTCTACGTCTACGTCTTCGACCTCCTGGTTGCTGAGCTGGTGGAGTCCCACCCATCAAGGGGCATTTAACCCGTGTATGTCCCGGCTGGTGACAATGGTAACACGGCCGCGGGGTCGACTCTGTCAGGAACTGTAAAAGCCGTGACCCTTCCATATGATACACCTAAAATGTTGTGGTTCGAAAACCGTTAGTCATAAAGACTAAGCCCTATCATCCCTACCCCTTCCCCCATGGCTCCTAGGTACCGAGCGGAGAGGAAGAAAGGAAGGACATGAAGGTGGAGAATAGTCAAGCAGGTGACGATGGACCTACTAGCAAGTTATAACAGGTGAACAGTATAAATGTTGTAATAGGTAGAGCAATTATTCAGTAGCAATTTGTATAAAAATGCAGCTAGAGAACAGTAAGTAAACTGTTGGGTACATTGGAAAATGTGTACCTGATTTGAAGAAGCCCAACTTAGCTCAATGATATACATCAAGGTGTATTTGATGTTATTTTAAGTTGACATGTGCAGGTGGAGAATTGATAAAGTATGCAGAAAAATTCTAAGTCCAAGTGTCGACACAAAGGAAGCAGTGTCGACACACAGAAGAAAATAGTCGACACAACACTGGAAGCAGTGTCGACACATAGCAGTTCGTCTACAACTACACTGGGAAAAAGTGTCGACACAGAAGAAGTAAGTCGACACAACACTGGGAATTTGTGTCGACACAGAAGAAAAGAGTCGACACAATACTGGGAAATTGTGTCGACACAGAAGAAAAGCGTCGACCTCAAACATTGGGAGAATGTGTCGACACAGAAGAATATAGTCGATCTCAAGATTGTCGACATCATCTGAATGTGTCGACACAGAAGAAAATAGTCGACCTCAAGTTAGTCGACACCAGCAGAATGTGTTGACACATTGTGATTAAGTCGACACATAATAGCAGAGTTAAAAAAAAAAGAATGTGTCGACACCTGAAGGCTAAGTCGACACTTACTAAAGTTATGATTCTACAACAATTGTGTCGACACACAGGACTTGTGTCGACACACTGAAGAGTCAAGATCAAGTTATTTGCAGAAGAAGCTGTGTCGACTCAAAGGCAACTTAGTCGACATCACTGAAGACTGTGTCGACACCAAAGTCAATTATGTCGACACAAATAGACAGATTGTCTCGACACTTTCTGACAGACTGTTTCAACAACTTATGATTCAAGACTAAGGCACGGGACTTGTTTGAAGACTTGACAGCTGTGGGTTATCACCGTTTAACTGAAGTTGTCAGACTTGTCAGAAAACGGTTAGAAACCGGATCAGCCGGTTACCATGAAGAATGTCTATAAATAGACAGATTCAGAAGGAGAGAAATTAATCAACAACATATAGAACTGACCTTTTGAAATACATTGGATCAGAAAGTGGAGAAGGATTACTATTCTACTCATTTCAAGAAAGTGCTAGGCACTTAAGAAGATCTTCTCCGGGAGATCTAAGAAGACTATCTAAGGATAGATCTAAGAAGAGTTCTAATCAGAATTCAGAAGAATCATTCAAAGTTCTGGATAGAGAGAGATCAAGTCAGAATTTGAAGAAGAAGAAAGAATCCACCAGTGGATTCTCAAGAAGCTGTTTGGAATCAACTCAGCTAAGTACATTTTCAAGAAGCTTTGAAGAAGGCTAAGAAACAGTTGATTGCATCAGCTGATCAAGAATTGTCATGCCTTTTCTCTCTCAACTTTGGCAAGACAATTAATACAATCTTTTCTATATTTCTGTAGGATCTGTTTATACAGATCTGAGTTGTAAGCCTATGTTATAAAGGCTGAGTGTAGGAGTGTTGAACTCTGAGTGGTAGGGCTGATTGCCTGAGTGTAGGAGAAGGATATTCTCTGAGTTGTAGGCCTTGGGGCAAGGCTGAGGTAGGGCAGTTGTGCCTGAGTTGTAGGAACCAGTTGGGTTCTGAGTTGTAAGATCTATTGATCTGAGATAAGTGGAAGTTTGGCCGAATCTAGCATACTGCTAGATAGGTGAAGGGGGAAAGTGGATGTACCCAGACCTTGGGGAACCACTATAAAACATAGTGCAATCTGTGATGTTTTTTTTTCTGTGATTGCTGTGTTTATTATATTAGTTATTAAAATTGAATTCTGTCTAGAAGTTTTAGAAAGAGAAGCAGAACCTATTCACCCCCCCCCCTCTCTAGGTGTTTAGGCTGCCTTGAAAGTTAAACTATCAAGTGGTATCAGAGGGAGGTTCCTCAAAAAGGACTTAACAGTCTGAGGTAGATCTGATAGGCAGATCAAGAATCAAGAAGATGGGTTCTGGAGAGAATCATAAGGAGCTAGGGTCAATGAAATTACCCATATGCAAGAAGGAAATCTTTGGGATCTGGAAAGAAAGAGTCAGATTGTTTATGGAAGCATCTGACCCAAGGATTTACATCACAGTACAGGAAGGCCCCTTCATACCAATGAAGATATCTGTTCTTGATGCAAATATCCAAAACACCAAAGACTTATTCTGAAATGACCAAGGATGAAATCATCTTGCAACCATGGACAAAAGGGCACAGAACATCATTGTCAGTGCCATAGATGATTCAACATTTCAGAATCTGATTCACTGCAAGACCTCCAAGGAGATGTGGGACACATTGATTGTCTACATGGAGGGATCTGAAGAAGTAAGGCTGGACAGAAAATCTATGCTAAATCAGGAGTATGAAAGTTTTAGACAAGGAAAATCTGATAGCATAACTGAGTGCTATAAGAAATTCTATAGAATTGTGAATGAGCTAATATCCTATGGAAGAGTCTTCAGTACCTATGAAACTGAATGACAAATTCTTAAGATCCTTATCAAAGGATTGGGATACAAAGATCTGTGCCATAAGAGAAGTGGCAAAATTGGCAGAGATATCTCCTCCAACTCTGTTTGGAAAGTTGCTATCCTATGAAATGCAACTTATGGTAAGGAAGGAGGAGGAAAGAAACTCAAGAGGAGAGCATAGAGAAAAGACTGTGGCATTTAATGCTGAAGCCACTAGAAAGAATAGGAGGAAATCACCATCTCCTCCTAAGGAAGTTGAAGAAGGTAGTTCTGAAAATTCAGATAAGGGTTCAGTCAGCTGTGATTCAGATGCAGACTTTGCTGCATTCACTAGGCAATTTCAAAGTTCTTGAAAAAGAAGCAATGGAAGTCTAGGCCTTCCTCATCACAGCAAGTAGATGACTATTATCAGAAGAGAAGGTCATCAAGGAAAGAGAAAAGCAGGTCAAAGCCCAGCAAAGCCACTACTTCAAAGATTGTCTGCTATTGTTGCAATAGGCCTGGACATGTAGTGGCTGATTGTCCTGACAAAAGGAAGGAATCTTCAGAAAAGAAGAAGACTTATCAGAAAGGCAAGAAGGAGAAATCCTTTGTAGCAAAGAAAGATAAAAGTCTGTCAGACCAGTCAACTTCAGAATCAGGATCTGAAGCTGAAGCATATATTGGATTATATGCTGCATCTGAGGAAGAGGAGTTTATGCAGTTGCTAGACTCCATCAATGAACATCAATGCATGGGTTTGATGACTAGATCAGAAGAGGACCTATGCCAGAATCAGTCTGGTTCTAATGAGGTAAACTGTCCTTCTTGTACATCTGTTTGTAATACAAGTGAAGAATCAGCTACATCTGCATCAAGTGATGAAGATGCATCTGGATCTGAAGGAGATGTCTATCAATTGATAGACAAGTATGGGGACCTGTTGCAGGCCCTTAAGAAAAGCAAGAACCTGGTTAAATCACAGGCTCAGGAAATTGCTGATCTAAGGGTTGCAACAACTGAGTTAGAAAAAGTCCTTGATCAAAAGATAGCTGAAATTGCCAAGCTGAAGAATATAACTATTATTCAGATGGGCACAATTAATTATACTAATGATCAAGTAAAGAGTCTGGAGGACAGACTTAGAATTGAAAGGGATTTAGTGGCTAGTTACTCTAAGCCAAAATCTGTTCTTACCCTTGATAGATGAATTTGTCACTCAGAAGGTAAGGCTGGATTAGGATTTAAGGGTAACTCCAGGGCTGGCAGATTCAAGAGGAAAGGCAAAGCCCCTATTCAGCCACTAAACCTTTCAGTCCCCATAAGGTTTGGTAAGGAGAAAGTGCCTTCTAACATATATGATCATGAAGACATTCAGGATCATATTAAGACAAATGTTCTGAAGAACAAGGGTGTTAAGGCAAGCAGGCCTACCTATGGTCATAAACCCTATGGTTTTAAGAAATCAGTAGGTGAAGTTGCAACAGCACCAGCAATGAACAGAAATGCTTCTGACAAGGATGTATCTAGATCTAGATACAATAAGTTTGAATGTTGGTGCTGTGGCAAGAGGGGTCATTTTGCATTGGACTGCTGGTATAACACAAGTGTTATAAAGAATAAGAGTCTACCTGTTAGAAGAGGTTATGATAACTTTATTAAGGCTAACCTGAACCAAGGACCCAAGACTTACTTGGGTTCTAAGGGTAAGTAATTCTGTATTGCAGGTGAATCCAAGTTACCATGCCCCTATATGGTACTTGGATAGTGGTTGTTCCAGGCACATGACTGGAACAAAGGGGCTGCTGAAGGAGTATTCATCTGTCAAAGATGGACATAAAGTGATCTTTGGTGGATCTGAAAAAGGAGTCATCAAAGGATTTGGTAACATCTCTTCAAACCTAATTACTATCACCAAAGTGGCCTATGTAAAAGGTTTGAAACATAATCTAATAAGCATAAGCCAGCTGAGTGATCTAGGATATGACATTTCATTTGGTAAGGATGGATGTCATATCAAAAGGTCAAGTGATCAAGAGATCATATTGACTGGGTATAGGAAGAGAAATGTGTATTGCCTTAATTTTGAATGTGAGAATAAGGCATCCCCCATTTGTCTTGTAGCTGATGACAATGCTTCTCATTGTGTTAAGTGGCACAAGAGATTGGCTCATCTAAACTACAAGACAATTGGCCAACTCTTTAGTAAAGAACTAGTGAGGAATGGGCCTCAAGTTAAGTGTATAAAGGAAGGGGTATGCTCAGCTTGTCAAAAGGGCAAGCAGACAAAAACCTCATTTCAAAGCCTTGAAAACAAGGATTCTGTGAGGTGCTTATACCTCTTGCATATGGATCTTTTTGGTCCTATGCCAGTTCACAGTCTAGGTAGGAAGGTCTACACTCTAGTGGTTGTAGATGACTATTCTAGATTTACATGGGTGTTCTTTTTGAGACAAAAATCTGAAACCCCAAGTGTATTATTTAATTTTGTAAAGCAAATTCAGAATGAACTGAATAGTACAGTGGTCAAAATTAGAAGTGACCATGGTACTGAGTTTCAATCTGAAAGCATAACAAATTTGTGTATAGACTTTGGGATTTTCCAAGAGTTCTCCTCACCTAGAACACCTCAGCAAAATGGTATTGCTGAAAGAAAGAATAGAACATTAATTGAAGCTGGTAGAACTCTATTGAGTGACACCTCTCTCCCAGAATATTTTTGGGCTGAGGCAGTTAACACTGCTTGTCATGTCATCAATAGGGCTTCTATCACCAAAGGCCACAGAAAGACTCCCTATGAGATTGTGAAAGGCAGAAAACCAAACCTATCCTATTTTAGGATCTTTGGTTGCAAATGCTATATACTTAACAATGGCAAGTCATATTTGACTAAGTTTGCTGCCAAATCCCAGGATGGGATATTTGTTGGGTACAGCACAAATAGTAAGGCCTATAGAGTCTTCAACTTAACTACTCAAGTTGTTGAAGAATCTGTGCATGTTGTATTTGATGAAACAAGATTAATCAATTGTGAGTTGTCTTGTAGATCAAATGACTCAACAGGTATAAGCAAGAAGATGGACAAGCTCTCCATTGCTGAAGCTTCAAAGGAAGAGGGAGCATTGGAAAATGAAGGCTGCTGTCCAGGGGGAGTACAAGAGATAATGGAAGCTGATGAAAACCAAGAGGAACAGCAGAATGAAGAAGCTGGAGATGCACAACCTGAAGGGAATCTACCTCCAGCTATAAGATATCTAAGAAGATCATCCTACTGATCAGATAATTGGTGATCCAAGACAAGGAGTGCAAACTAGAAGCAGAAATCAAAGCACAGTTTTGCATTCTAGTTTCTTGTCCAAATGGAACCTAAGAAAGTTTGAAGAAGCTATCCAAGACCAGCACTGGATTGATGCTATGCAAGAGGAGCTGAATCAATTTAGAAGGTGCAAAGTTTGGGAGCTTGTTCCTAAACCAAGAGGCCACAACATAATTGGAACTAAGTGGATCTATAGGAACAAGCTAGATGAAAGTGGAATAATAGTAAAGAATAAAGCAAGATTGGTTGCAAAAGGATACAGGCAGGAAGAAGGGATTGACTTTGATCAAACATTTGCTCCAGTAGCAAGGCTGGAGGCAATCAGAATGTTCCTTGCCTATGCAGCCTACCAAGACTTCAAAGTATACCAGATGGATGTGAAGTCAGCATTTCTGAATGGTGATCTTAAAGAAGAAGTATATGTAGAGCAGCCATCAGGTTTTGTAGATCCTCTTAAACCTGATTCTGTGTATAAGCTTAGGAAAGCTTTGTATGGGTTAAAACAAGCTCCAAGGGCTTGGTATGAAACCCTGTCTACCTTCCTCATTGAGAATAAATTCTCAAGAGGAAAGATAGACAAAACTCTATTCCTTAGGGAATCCAAAGGAAAGATCATCTTAGTCCAGATCTATGTTGATGACATAATCTTTGGATCTACTGAAAACAACCTTTGTAAAAAGTTTGCCAAACTTATGCAAGGGAAGTTTGAGATGAGCAGTATGGGAGAACTTAAGTTCTTCTTGGGACTCCAAGTAAGACAGACTGATGATGGATTGTCCATATCCCAGTCTAAGTTCACCAAGGAATTAATTAAAAAAATATGGTATGGAGTCATCCTCCTCCATGAGAACTCCTATGGGCACAAGTATGCCAATATGCAAAGATGAGGCAGGTAAACCTGTTGATGAATCATTGTATAGAGGAATAGTTGGGTCTCTACTATATCTCACTGCTAGTAGACCTGACATTATGTATGCAACATGTGTCTGTGCTAGGTACCAAGCCTGCCCTAAAGAATCTCATTATACTGCAGTCAAAAGGATTCTGAGATATCTAAAGGGCACTCCTACTCTAGGTCTTTGGTACCCTAGGAATAGAGATTTTCAACTAACAGGCTATTCAGATGCAGATTTTGCAGGATGTAGAGAGGATAGAAAGAGTACTACAGGTACTTGTCAATTCCTGGGAGGAAGACTAATATCTTGGAGTAGTAAAAAACAGACTAGTGTGGCAATTTCCACAGCTGAGTCAGAGTATATTGCTGCAGGAAGCTGCTGTGCACAGCTATTATGGATGCAGCATCAGCTTAAAGATTATGGTATTCAGGTAAGTAGAACACCCCTTTTATGTGATTCTAAGAGTGCTATTTCTATTGCTAATAATCCAGTTTCTCATAGTAGAACTAAGCATATAGAAATCAAATATCATTTTCTTAGAGAACATGTAGAAAAAAGGTGACATCTCATTGGAATTTGTAAAAACAGATTATCAAATAGCAGATGTGTTTACTAAGCCTTTAGATGAAACCAAATTCAATAAATTCAAAATTGAATTAGGTATGTTAACCATTGATTAATGTATTAAACAAAATCATTAACAATGCTATTGAAATGGTTTATAAGTAAGTAAAAGTAGTAACAACATAATCAAGTGTTAAAAAGGACACATTGAAGTTACAGAAATTGGCTAAGTAAGAATGTGTCGACACATTCAGTAATAATGTGTCGACTCAGAGAAATTATGTCGACAAGTCAGAAATATTGTGTCGACACAGAGAATATGTGTCGACACTTAAGAGTTTTATTGTCGACTTAACCAGAAATGTAATGTCGACTCAACCAGAATTATGGTGTCGACACTTACAGAATATGTGTCGACACTTGTCCTTAGTGTCGACACAGAATTTCTGTCTTTCTACTATGTATCCAAGGTGTCGACATAACCACAAATTGGTGTCGACACATAGTAGGCTGAAGAAATGTCGAGTTAATAGAAGCTTGTGTCGACACATTCCGTCTGTGTCGACACATTTAGACTGTTTTTGGCGCCTTTTGAACTTCTTTCAACAGAAGCTATAAATAGGTCAAAAGCTCTTTGTGTCGACACGCTTTCAAGGTTTTCGAGACTCAAACCCTGTGTCGACAGTCTTTCTTTCTCTCTTCTCTCAAGCTTTCTCGACACAACGATGGCGCCAAGGATTGAAGATAACATCAATGAAGGATATGAGTTAGTGCGCCAGGCCTTTGCAGAGGCGCCGCCTGATGTTCAAGGAGTTATCACCCTTCTCTCTGCATCAGGGTTAGAATTTCTCATTTCAGAACCAACTAAGATCTGGAAGAAGGAGGTGCACGAGTTCTTTATCTCTGCATCAGTCCATTCTACTGGCCTCAAGATTAAGTCCACTGTTCAAGGGACGAAGGTAAAGATTAATCAAAGAAGTTTAAGAAAGATCTTCCAACTGCAAGTGGTTGAGAATGAAGAGGACGTTCCTATATCTAAGACAAGGGAAGCCCTTCAATGGTGTGGCCTGGATTCAGGATTGAAGATTGGAGCTGCATTCAACAGAAAGGGAATGAATCAGCAAGGGAAGTTCTTGTCTGAAGTAGTTGGAAAGGTAATCCTCTGCAAGACAGGTGGACATGATAGGATTTCTGCCTATATGTTCAGCCTGATGACCAGGATAGTTTTTACTATTCCTACTGATTGGTCAGGAGTGCTCTTTGACAAGATCAAAGAGGGAATCAAGAAGCCTAACATGGCTAGGATCATGAGCCTGTACTTCACTGGAGTGATTCCTGATGTGATGCAGCAGCTGCAAGGGAGTAAGATTAACCATATGAGAAGAATGGATATGAGACTATTCTCCAGGTGGGATAGGGTGCTGTCCAAGGATGTGCCTGAAGAGAGCAGGCCAGACACCCCTGTGCAATCCCCTACACCAAATCAAGAATCTGAACAAGTACAAGAAGGGACACAGCTTGACTCCACTGTGGTCCAGGAAGTATCCACACCTGCACAGATGCAGGGGGAGCCAGTTTCCACTTCTGCTCCAAAGGTATCTACTCCTGCTTAGGTATAGGGGGAGCTAATGTATTTTACTATAAAAGACATTGCTCATATTCTTATTACTGCACAGGTTCAGGGGGAGCTAGTGTCCACACCTACTCCTGCCACTACAAATATTGAGGTGCAAGTCCAAAAGGAAGCACAGTTAAACATATCTCAAGATTTAACTGCTGCAGAAGTGACCACTCAACTGGAATTTACTATGGAGGAGTTATTCCCAGATGTTGACACTGCTGCTGATAAAGAAGGAGGTGTACCGGATATTGAGAAGTCCATAGGAATGGACATTGATCAAGAAGCTGCTGTGGAAACACAGGTTGAGGATGAGCCTGTGGATGTTGAAGCTGAGCAACAATCCCCTGGAACAGATACAATTCATCATCCACAAGAAAGAATTCATGTAGATACTTCCTCTGACACAGAAACTGAAGAAGCCAGGTGGCAAAGAAAAGAAAACTTGTTGTCTTTAAGAGAAGAAGCAAGAACTATAAGCAGGCATTACAGACCACAACTCCACAGGTTTCTCCA
Source organism: Platanthera zijinensis (assembly GCA_039513925.1). NCBI lineage: Eukaryota > Viridiplantae > Streptophyta > Magnoliopsida > Asparagales > Orchidaceae > Platanthera > Platanthera zijinensis. The sequence continues at coordinate 103,506,244 of CM077085.1, read as the reverse complement.
GCCTTTGATTACAATAAATTTATGGTAGATCTTCAAGTAAAATTGGATGACCAAAGGATGGCTCTGGAGAAGTATGTTGATGAAAATAGCAAGTCAGTTCAGTTTGACTTAGCTCAGGATATCAAGTCCATCCAATTTCAAGTCAACTTGCATAAAACTGAAATGACAGATTGCTTCCACAAGGGTGGCAATGCTGTAGTTTATCTGGCTAAACAACAAGAGGCTATCTCTACAAAGGTGGATGATATTGCTTTGAAGCAAAGTTATGTTCTGGAAAATCAAATCAGAATGAATGAAAATTTAACTGAATCTCATAATGAGATCATTAACGAAGTGAAGAAGATTGTTCCAGGTATGCCTGCAGATAGAGCCAAAGAAATGGAAGAATTTGATAAGAATTTTCAGGCTGCTATTGCATCTGTTAAGACTGCCATCACAACCTCTCAAAAGGACAATATCTGAAAAGCTTCAAAAGTTAAGACCATTTTTCAAAGAGGGAGTGAATTATTTGGATGGCCAAATTCGATTTCAAAAAGAAGATCTTAGAGATCATGTCTCAAGAGAAGCCATAAAGGGGGAGAGGATGCTAATTCATGCAGGCTCTGAGCACACCAAGTGGGTGACCAATAGCATTCGAGCCACTTCGGGATATCCACCATTGTGTGATGATGCTATGGTAGTTGAGTCAGGAATACAATCTAATCTACTTGAAGGCAATCAACCTGAGGTTGCCAAGTCATATACCCCCTCCAGATTTTGACTTGATTGATCAGAAAGTTCAAGGAATGTATAGTCCTCCAAAGGAGGTTACTAATATTGTTTTTGGAAAAGTTGATAAGCCTGAGGCTACTCTGAAAGAACAGCAGGATGCTCTACTGGCAAAGAAGAAATTCAGAGAGCAGGCTGTACTGAAGCCAGATTATGAGCAGTGGAGTCCTACTTCAAGGAACATCATACTCACTGCATGGAAAGCTGTACAGGATAAAGTTCATGAGAGAGGGAAGTGGTACAATGAAATTGAATGGCAGAAGTATGAGGCAAGGCAAGAGGCAATTGTACAATTCAGAAGGAAAGCCAAGCTGGGAAGACTGCCATCAGATGCTAAGGAGCCAAGCAAATACTTCCCAAAGCCTTTTCATTATTTTGAAAGGCAAAGGATCAAGGAAGAAGCTCAGAAGAAGGCTGATCTTAAAGGAAAGAAGTTAGCTGAAGAATCAGAAGCTCCTGTGACAGCTACAATTCAGTCTGGCAAAGGGATTATGATTAGAGAGCCTGATCAATCCTGATTTTGTTTTAAATATTTTTGTAATGTTGTGATGTACTCATCAAATGTAAAACTTTGTAATCAAACATTACCCTGTTATAAACAAAATGTTGTTTGGCATATTATAATGTGCATTCTGTGATGAATTATTCTATGTTATGTTTTGTTTATATTTAAAGTATTCCTGCTATGTCATTAATCATCATTTAGTACTGTTTATAAATGGTGTATATCATTGGCTATAGGGGTTATGACTTCTCCAAATAGGGGGAGATTGTTGGGTACATTGGAAAATGTGTACCTGATTTGAAGAAGCCCAACTTAGCTCAATGATATACATCAAGGTGTATTTGATGTTATTTTAAGTTGACATGTGCAGGTGGAGAATTGATAAAGTATGCAGAAAAATTCTAAGTCCAAGTGTCGACACAAAGGAAGCAGTGTCGACACACAGAAGAAAATAGTCGACACAACACTGGGAAGCAGTGTCGACACATAGCAGTTCGTCTACAACTACACTGGGAAAAAGTATCGACACAGAAGAAGTAAGTCGACACAACACTGGGAATTTGTGTCGACACAGAAGAAAAGAGTCGACACAATACTGGGAAATTGTGTCGACACAGAAGAAAAGCGTCGACCTCAAACATTGGGAGAATGTGTCGACACAGAAGAATATAGTCGATCTCAAGATTGTCGACATCATCTGAATGTGTCGACACAGAAGAAAATAGTCGACCTCAAGTTAGTCGACACCAGCAGAATGTGTCGACACATTGTGATTAAGTCGACACATAATAGCAGAGTTAAAAAAAAATGAATGTGTCGACACCTGAAGGCTAAGTCGACACTTACTAAAGTTATGATTCTACAAAAATTGTGTCGACACACAGGACTTGTGTCGACACACTGAAGAGTCAAGATCAAGTTATTTGCAGAAGAAGCTGTGTCGACTCAAAGGCAACTTAGTCGACATCACTGAAGACTGTGTCGACACCAAAGTCAATTATGTCGACACAAATAGACAGATTGTCTCGACACTTTCTGACAGACTGTTTCAACAACTTATGATTCAAGACTAAGGCACAGGACTTGTTTGAAGACTTGACAGCTGTGGGTTATCACCGGTTAACTGAAGTTGTCAGAGTTGTCAGAAAACGGTTAGAAACCGGATCAGCCGGTTACCATGAAGAATGTCTATAAATAGACAGATTCAGAAGGAGAGAAATTAATCAACAACATATAGAACTGACCTTTTGAAATACATTGGATCAGAAAGTGGAGAAGGATTACTATTCTACTCATTTCAAGAAAGTGCTAGGCACTTAAGAAGATCTTCTCCGGGAGATCTAAGAAGACTATCTAAGGATAGATCTAAGAAGAGTTCTAATCAGAATTCAGAAGAATCATTCAAAGTTCTGGATAGAGAGAGAGATCAAGTCAGAATTTGAAGAAGAAGAAAGAATCCACCAGTGGATTCTCAAGAAGCTGTTTGGAATCAACTCAGCTAAGTACATTTTCAAGAAGCTTTGAAGAAGGCTAAGAAACAGTTGATTGCATCAGCTGATCAAGAATTGTCATTGCCTTTTCTCTCTCAACTTTGGCAAGACAATTAATACAGTCTTTTCTATATTTCTGTCGGATCTGTTTATACAGATTTGAGTTGTAAGCCTATGTTATAAAGGCTGAGTGTAGGAGTGTTGAACTCTGAGTGGTAGGGCTGATTGCCTGAGTGTAGGAGAAGGGTATTCTCTGAGTTGTAGGCCTTGGGGCAAGGCTGAGGTAGGGCAGTTGTGCCTGAGTTGTAGGAACCAGTTGGGTTCTGAGTTGTAAGATCTATTGATCTGAGATAAGTGGAAGTTTGGCCGAATCTAGCATACTGCTAGATAGGTGAAGGGGGAAAGTGGATGTACCCAGACCTTGGGGAACCACTATAAAACATAGTGCAATCTGTGATGTTTTGTTTTCTGTGATTGCTGTGTTTATTATATTAGTTATTAAATTGAATTCTGTCTAGAAGTTTTAGAAAGAGAAGCAGAACCTATTCACCCCCCCCTCTAGGTGTTTAGGCTGCCTTGAAAGTTAAACTATCATAAACAAACAAGTAAATAAGTATGAAACCTTAACTTATATGAATGCCCATACAAACTTATAAGTTAAGGGGTCTTCTGCAAGGCTCCCATCGTATAAAAATTCCCATACCGATTTATACGTTGGGGTATCGGTTGTATGTAAATATGAATGTAGTGATATGCTATGCCATGATTCATGCAGGTGCAACTCACGCACACGACTCTATGCGCATAGACCTTTAGTTCCCCCTGTTCGGGAGGCTAGCTTCACCCCCCAGGAACCTCCGTTGTGGCAAACGGAGACAGTGAGTCGGGCCCCCCACTCCTAGGCGGGTAACCACACTACCAGGCCTAGCCCTTCCGTACGCCCCTAGAAGAACACAACCTAGAGTATCCGCGTACTGTGCTGGCTGTACACACCAGGCTTTTCGCCGAGTCATCGTACCGCTGTCGGTGTGATCGATCGCCTACTACCGATGACCCACCACTTTTATTCTGTACTCCAACCCTCGAGCCCTCGGCCCCCCGGACAGTCCCGTCCGTGCATCTACCTTCAGAGCTACTGTCTGAATGGCAACAAGTCCTATTTTTCTACCTTCCTGGCTATCAGGGAGTGTAAATGTGCAACCCTAGTTATACTAGTTGCTCTTTTAATCTATTATTCCTATGGTTTACGTTAGCCCAGGACTGCCCCCGGTATACCCCGTGAAGGGCTCTCAAGGGGCACTAGGAACCAAGACGGCGGCATTACGGCCCGAAGTTCCCTTTCGCAAGGCACTTATTGTTATTGGTTGACCTCCCTTAACCCAATCCTCTTTAGTTACTTTAGTTCTAACCCTAGAGTATTAAAACTCTTCCTCTTCTTCCTTGGATGGACGATCTTTTGTCGTTCCCGTACTCCTTTATCCTAACCAGTCTTACACTGCACTTATCCTGACTTCCAATGATGAACTAAATCTTAATTTGCCCTACCAACCATCAACTACCAAAATTCCATGGCTTACTATATGCAGACCATCCTAAGCTATATGAGGTACACAAGTGGAGGTACACCAAATTATCTTCCAAATCTCCTATAATATTTACTGGAGGTCTACCATATCATAATTTGTCTAAATCCAGAAAGTTATAATTTTCCTAATTAATCTGACATTTATTTAATTTTCTCAAAGGACGGGCCATGGGTCCTTTTAAACATGAAGTACATGATCCTCTTAAGTAATGGCTACCCAAAAATCATGATCATTAAATAACAGCAAGATAACCTCAAATACAAATTTCCAGAATTTTACAAGAAGTATTTAGCCTCTAAATAATTTATCCAGTATAATCACGTTAATTCTATGTAATGAAGGAAGTACTGAAATTATTCATAGGAAAATTATAGAAAAATTACTAATCAGTATTAGGATATATAAAAGATCTTTGTGCAGAGAATCATAATTTTACTAGCTTGCTAAACACCACTAAAGATTTAATCAAATAATCAAGTTAAAACATACTTAATGAAGCAAGCCTTAGAATTAATCTTCCAAAAATCCCATAAAAATTCACAGAGATTTAAAATCATAGTAAATGTTCTCTGCTTAAATTTCATCAATTTCCAGAAAATGTGTACTCCATAATAAATTTTCTAAGCAAATCATACAACTACTAAGTCATTAAAGGAGTATCCAAAATAATGATCATAAAATTCATAGAAAAATATCCAGAGCTTGTACCATCCCTATAATGCCCTCTACCCAATTCTTATCACTTTTCGATGTGATTTAGTGTCATTTCCTATCTCTACAAGTTTTGCACCCTAAACTACGGTTAGAATTTTAGATATCCCAACGGTCTCCAAATCTACTAAGATTTCGTCCAGAGAACTATATTGGCCCTATGGTTCTCTTCACCCAATTTCGGGTCAATCCAAGGTCATTTGACCACATGACCTTCACAAACCACAAAGATCCATCCGTAGGGTTTGGCCTTGGTCCATAGGGTAAACTTACCCCGATCCATCTCAAACTCCATGAGGGGGTGCTAGAGAATATTACTAGCCAGTGGTAAAAATCTCAGCCTCTGTTGAGATGATCTGACCACTCAAACTTCAAAAGTGCACTTTTAACTTGAGACCCCTTATTAGGGCAAAACTTAGGTTTGTTCATTTCTAATCCAAACCATCTCCAAATGAGATGAAAAATTATACAGAACCTTATGGTGAACCCAGGGACCACTCACCAAAAATTTGGGAGGGTTTGGAAATTATTTAACCATCTAATTAAATTCGGCTAGGATTATTGAATTTTTCTAAAAACTATAGAAAAATATTCTCCAAAAATTCTCATTTTTGGATAGCACCTAGATATAGGTAATATTAGGCCACACCCCAAATTTCAAGTCATTTTGATGACTGGATTGGAGTGGGGAATTTTCCTAAGGGCAAGACAGCCCTCTGGATAGACCTCACCATAAAGGGTGCTGTGGTCTAACCAGGATTCCAAATCGCGTAAAATTAATTTTGAATTAAAGTAGACTTCAAGGAATACATTTCCTATGTTGATCATTTTTCCTGTAGGAGCCTCTAGGTATTTTTCCCAATTTATTTAACAAGACAGATATTTCATTCAGAAATTGTTTTAAAAATAGAATTTATTTTTCATGCCACTGTTCATCTTCTTCAACAGCCCGAAACCAGAAGCCTGAAAACTCATTTTTCCTGTAGCTTTTCCAAAGCTATTTCCCGGCCATCCAGCCATCTCCCTGGCCGGCCACCACCACCACCACCTCTGTTGAGGTGAGGGCTATCGTCGGGCGGCGGCACGGCCGCCGGAGAGGCGGTTTCCGGCGAACCCGCCACCATGCAAATTTCGGAAAAGCATGGAAACGCTCACCCGATCCGGCTCTTTTGAGCCCGATATCTCTCCTAATGATTTCTAAGATCTATCCATAGAAGAAAGAGTAGAGGAGGACCTTATTCATGGTTTGACGGCGAGATGGACGTTGGACTGTCATGGCGCGGTGGTGGCGTCGTCAGAATTCTTCTACAGCACAGTAGGAGGCTCGAAACTTCAGGTAAGGACTGGGAAACTTCATCTCTGAGTCTAGGGAGCCCTTTTTAAAGGGAAGAAAGAAGGGAGGGGAAAGGTTGAAACGTTCACGGCCATTAATATTTCTCTCATCAACGTTTCGGTTATGATGCAGAGAATTTAATTGCTGGAAACGAAGAGACGTTTGCTAGGTGGCGAGTAACTATTGGACTAACATTTTCTTATTTATTTAACTAATTAGGGACTGAAACGGCCCATAAATACTCCTGGTGTAACCTCCCATAATCCGAATTGATTACAACGTCAGTTACCGAAATTTCCAGTCTGGCTGACATTTCGGACTTTGTCACGGGCGTGACACATAGGTCACGGGCGTGACAGGCCCGGGTAGCCAATTCTGGGTTCGACGATCGTCGAGCTGAAATCGACGATCGTCGAACATGGTCACGCCCTATGTCACGGGCTTGACATTTGGGGTCACGGGCATGACAAGCCCGTGTGACCAATTCTGGGTCGACGACCGTCGAGCTGAAATTAACGATCGTTGATCACGGTCACGCCCTATGTCACGGGCGTGACATTGGGGGTCACGGGCGTGACAGGCCCGTGTGACCAATTCTGGGTCGACGACCGTCGAGCTGAAATCGACGATCGTCAATCATGGTCACGCCTTATGTCACGGGCGTGACATTTCGGGTCACGGGCGTAACAGGGTCATGAGGTAATTTCCGCGCTCGGCGATCGTCGCGCTGAGATCGACGATCGGCGAAGGGGTCACGCCCTTGGTCACGGGCGTGACACTTGGGTCACGTGCGTGACAGGGCCGGGTTGAAAATTCTGCGCCCGACGATCGTCTCCCTGAGATCGACGATCGTCGAATGAGTCATGCCCCAGGTCACGGGCGTGACGGGTCAGTCACGGGCGTGACCAACCCGTAACCCGAAATCTTGGTCGATTTATTTCGGTTTTTGGGCTTCCTAGGGTTCTATCACGACCAACCGACTCCTAGGGGTCTAGCCGGAAATGGGATGTTACAGCCCTACCTCAGCCTTTATAATTTTAGGCTTACAATCTCAGATCTAACAATAGATCCTACAAGAATTTGTGAGTGATAAGTTTCAGAAAACTTCACCAGCTAGATTTCTCTATTGATGTTGTCTTCTTGATTAGTTCTTGGATAGACAAATCCTTCTGATCCAACCAAACTTAGCTTTTCAAAGCTTCTTGATTAGGACAAATAAGGTGGATCTCCTCTTGAAGTTGAAGTTGATCTTCAGTCAGCTTCTCCCTTAGATTCAGATTGAACTATGAATCTTTCTTGCAGACAGACCTTGATCTGTCAGAATTCTTCTTTATGATTCAGAGATTTTTCACGTTTTTGTTTTTTTGTTCGTTTCCGATCTGACTCTTATATAAAGTGATAGTTTTACTTTCAAGACAACCTAAACACCTAGAGGGGGGGGGGGGGGTGAATAGGTTCTAATTGCTTGTTTATACTTTTAGGCAGAATTCAATTACAGAATTAAAACATCCAGCACAGCAATCACAGAAATTTAATCATCACAGATTGCACAATGTTTTATAGTGGTTCCCCAAGGTTTGGGTACATCCACTTTCCCCCTTCACCTATCTAGCAGTATGCTAGATTCGGCCAAACTTCCACTATTCTTAGATCAACAGATCCTACAGCTCAGAACCTGGATAGGTTCCTACAACTCAGAACCCAGAATGATTCCTACACCTCAGGCACAACCGCCCTACCTCAGCCTTGCCACAAGGCCTACAACTCAGAGAAGAACCTTCTCCTACACTCAGGCAAACAGCCCTACCTCTCAGAGATCAACTCTCCTACACTCAGCCTTTATATCACAGGCTTACAACTCAGATCTGTGTAAAACAGATCCTATAGAAATTTAGAAAAGAAGTTTTAATGTCTTGCCTTTGTTGAGAGAGAAGAGGACAAGACAATTCTTGATCAGCTGATGAAATCAACTGAAACTGAGCTTTCCTCAAAGCTTCTTGAATCTGAACTTAGCTGAGTTGATTTCCAAACAGCTTCTTGAGAAACCACTGGCGGCTTCCTTCTTCTTCTTCAAATAGGTGGATCCCTCTCTATCCAACACCTTTGATGATACATCTGAATTCTTATTAGAACTCTTCTTAGATCGATCCTGAGATCGTCTGCTTAGATCTTCTGATGAAGATCTTCTTTTTTATATATCTCTATCTCCTTTTTTTTCCTTCTGAATCTGTCTATTTATAGACCATCTTCATGGTAACCGGCTGATCAAGTTTCTAACTGATTTCTGATAAGTCTGCCAGCATCAGTTAACCGGTGACAACCCACAGCTGTCAAGTCTTCAAACAAATCCTGTGCCTTAGTCTTGGACAACAAAGTGTCGAGACAGTCTGTCAGAAAGTGTCGAGACCAACTGTCTATATGTGTCGACACAAGTGACTTTGGTGTCGACACAGTCTTTGAAGATGTCGACAAGTTTGCCATTAAGTCGACACAGCTTCTTCAGAAAATAACTTGGTCTTGACTCTGTAGTGTGTCGACACAAGTCCTGTGTATCGACACAGTTGTTGTAGATTCAGAACTCAGTATGTGTCGACACAGCCTTCAGGTGTCGACACAGCAATTGTCAACTCTGCCAAAATGTGTCGACTTAGTCTTCTGGTGTCGACACAAGTATTGTCGACTTCTGCCAATGTGTGTCGACTCTGTCTCATTGTGTCGACATAGCCTCCTAGTGTCGACACAAATGTGGTCGACTATCTTTCTGTGAGTCGACGCTGCTTCTCAGTGTCGACATTAATATGGTCGACTATCTCCTTCTGTGTCGAGGTCGACTATCTCTGTGTCGACACAGCTTCCGTCAAGTGTCGACACAAATATTCTGAAGTGTCGACACTGTTTCTTCAGGTGTCGACACAAATATTCTGAAGTGTTGACACTGTTTCTTCAGGTGTCGACACATGGACTTAGAATATTTTTCTGCATTCTTTAATACTTCTTCACCTGCACATGTCAACTTAAAACAACATCAAATACACCTTGATGTATATCATTGAGCTAAGGTGGACTTCTTCAAATCAGGTACACATTTTCCAATGTACCCAACAATCTCCCCCTATTTGGAGAAGTCATAACCCTTAAAGCCAATGATATAAACCATTTATAAAAAGTCTAATATGATGATATATGACATAACAGGAATACTTAATAAAAAATAAAATATGAACAATCCATCACAGAGTGAACATTATATGATTCCAAACAATACTTTGTTTATAACTTAGTAATGTTTGATTACAGATTTTTACATTGAATGATTTAATCAAAACATTACAAAATACTTTTGAAAGAACTGAAAATTAAGACTGATCAGGCTCTCTTATGACAATTCCTTTGCCAGATTGGATTTGAGCCTTCACAGGAGCTTCAGCAACTTCAGCTGGCTTCTTGTCTTTTTGATCAGCCTTCTTCTGTGCTTCTTCCTTGAGCCTTAGCCTTTCAAAGTAATGATATGGCTTTGGAAAGTACTTGCTCGGCTCCTGAGCATCTGGTGGCAGCCTACCCAGCTTGGCTTTTCTTCTGAACTGTACTATTGCCTCTTGCCTAACTTCATGCTTTTGCCATTCCATTTCATTATACCACTTTCCTCTTTCATGAACTTGGTCTTTTACAGCCTTCCATGCAGTGAGTATAATATTTCTTGAAGTAGGGCTCCACTGCTCAAAATCTGGCTTAAGTTCAGCCTGCTCTCTAAATCTCTTCTTGGATAGTAGAGCATCTTGCTGTTCTTTCAAGTTGGCCTCAGGCTTATCCACTTTCTCAATAATAACCTTGGTAACCTCCTTTGGAGGACTATACATATCTTGAACTTGCTGATCAATCATATCAAAATCTGGAGGAGGGTAAATGACTTGGGCAATCTCAGGTTGATTGCCTTCAAGTAGACCTGTTTGAATGCCAGACTCAGCCACCATAGCATCATCACACAAAGGTGGATATCCCAATGTGGCTCGAATACTATTTGTCACCCATTTGGTGTGCTCTGAGCCATTATGAACTAACAACCTCTCCCCCTTTATGACTTCTCTGGTAATATGATCTCTTAGATCTTCCTTCTGAAATCTGATCTGGCCATCCAGATAATTCACACCCTCTTTAAAAATTGGTTTTAACTTTTGAAGCTTGTCAGATATGTTCTTTTGAGAGGTAGTGATAGCAGTTTTAACTGATTCAATAGCATCTTGAAGTTTCTTATCAAATTCTTCCAGTTCCTTTCCCCTTGCTGCAGGCAACCCTTTAGTAGTCTTTTTCAACTCATTCAGAATCTCATTGTGAGAGTCTTCAAGATTGGCATTCATGTTTATCTGATTTGTAAGAACATAGCCTTGCTTCAGTACTATATCATCTGCTTTGGTAATAATTGATTGCTGTTGTTTTGCCAAGAATACTACAGCATTACCTCCCTTATGGAAGCAATCTATCATCTCCTTCTTATGCAAATTGACTTCAAATCTAATTGACTTTATATCTTGAGCCAAGTCAAATTGAAGGGACTTATTGCTCTCATCAACATATTTTTCAACAGCCAATCTATGGTCATCCAACTTAACTTGCAAATCAACCATAAACTTGTTATAATTAAATTCAGAATGGGATTGTTGAGTTGTAGTTTGTAGAGCTTGCTTATAACTTTTGCTCCTTCTTTGGAAGACAAAAAGTTTTCTCTTTTTAGCCATTCTGACTTCTTCAGTCTCAGATTCAGATGAACTATCAATTTGAACTCTTTCTTGAGGAGGAGGAGGAATATCTGTCTCAGTGCCATGTTGTTCAGCCTCAACATGCACAGACTCCCCCTCCACCACTTGCTCCTCCTCAATATCTTTCTCCTTCTCAACCTCTTGCTCGATCTCAGATTCTTGCTCTATCTCCATGTCTAGGGCCTTCTCAATATCCTGCCCCTCTTCTACTTTATCAGTAGTAATATCAACATTAGGGAATAACTCATCTAGAGTATATTCCTTCTGAGTTTGAACAGAAGATGTGTCATTCAGATCTTCAATATTCAATTCTTTGGAGATATCAATTTGTTCTGCCTCTTGCACTGGGTCAGACATCTTCTCCCCCTGTACTTCTTCAGTATTGGTAATGTCCTGGACAGGTGAGTACACTTGCTCCCCCTGCACCTGTGCAGAAATTGAAATTTTAGAAATGTCTTTTGTAGGAAAATACACCAGCTCCCCCTATAACTGTACCTGGTCAGGAGTAGATACATTCTGGGCAGGAGAATGAGCTTGCTCCCCCTGCATCTGTGCATGTATAGTTCCTTATTGGGCTGGAGTAGATTCAGGCTGATCTTCAACCTGCTTTCTCAATAGTTCTTCTTGAAGCTGCTCAGTATCTTGAGCATGAGAAGGGGATTTCACCGGGGTGTCCTGCCTGCTCTCATCAGGCATATCCTTAGACAGCACCCTATCCCACCTAGAAAACAATCTCATGTCCATCTTTCTCACGTGATTGATCTTTGTTCCTGGCAGTTGTTGCATTACCTCAGGGATCACTCCAGTCAGATATAAACTCATAATTCTAGCTAGGTTTGGCTTCTTGATTCCTTCCTTGATCTTTTCAAAGATTACAGCTGACCAATCAGTTGGAATTGTAAACACAATTCTGGTCATTAGGCAGAACATATAGGCTGAAATCCTATCATGCCCCCCTGGTTTGCACAGAATCACCTTGCCAACTACTTCAGACAAAAATTTCCCTTGCTGATTCATCCCTTTCCTGTTGAAAGCAGCTCCAATCTTCAGAGTGGGATCCAATCCGCACCATTGGAGAGCCTCCCTTGATTTAGAAGCCGGAACTTCTTGTTCATTCTCAATTATTGGTAATCAGAGAATCTTCCTTAAACTTCTTGGGGTAATCTTCACTGTCGACCCATGAACAATGGACTTTATCTTGAGAATATCTGAATCCACTGATGCAAAGTTGAAGAATTCATGCACCTCCTTCTTCCATATCTTAGAAGGTTCAGAAACTAAAAACTCTAATCTGGATTCGGAAATAAAAGTAATAACCCGTTGAACATCTATTGGGGCTTCTGCAAAGGCATTCCGGACCAACTCATAACCTTCGTTGACGTTGTCTTCAATCTTCGGCGCCATTGATCAGTTGAGAAAGCGTGAGAGAAGAGAGAGAGAATGTCGACACAGGGTTTCAGTCTTGAAAACCTTGTAAGCGTGTCGACAGATTAAGTTCTTGACCTATTTATACTTTTTATTGAAAGAAGATCAAAAGTCGGTAAAAACAGACTATAAGTGTCAACACAGATGGAATGTGTCGACACAAGCTTCTATTATCTCGACATCAAGTCTGTCTACTATGTGTCGACACCAATTTGTGGATATGTCGACACCTGGGATATATAGTAGAGCATCAGAAATTCTGTGTCGACTCTTAGTATAAGTGTCGACACAAAATCTGTAAGTGTCGACACCATTAGTCTGGTGAAGTCGACACTACATTCCTGGATAAGTCGACAATATGATTCTTAAGTGTCGACACATATTCTCTGTGTCGACACAATATCTCTGACTTGTCGACATTACTCCACTGAGTCGACACATTATCACTGAATGTGTCGACACCATTTTACTTAGCCATTTTCTGTTTTTGTCAATACCACTTGAGACCACTTGATAATCTAATATGTTACTTGTAAGTTTGTTGATAAACTAATCAATGGTCAGCATGCCTAATTCAATTTTAAATTTATTGAATTTTGTTTCATCCAGTGGCTTAGTAAATACATCTGCTATTTGATAATCTGTTTTAACAAATTCCAATGTGATGTCTTCTCTTTCTACATGTTCTCTAAGAAAATGGTATTTAATTTCTATATGCTTAGTTCTACTGTGAGAAACAAGATTATTAGCAATAGAAATTGCACTCTTAGAATCACACAAAAGAGGTGTTCTACTTACTTGAATACCATAATCTTTAAGCTGATGCTGTATCCACAATAGTTGTGCACAGCAGCTGCCAGCAGCAACATACTCTGACTCAGCTGTGGATATAGCCACACTGTTCTGCTTCTTACTACTCCATGAAATCAGTCTTCCTCCCAGGAATTGACAAGTACCTGTAGTACTCTTTCTATCCTCTCTACAGCCTGCAAAATCTGCATCTGAATAACCTGTTAGTATAAAATCTCTATTCCTAGGGTACTACAGGCCTAGATTAGGTGTGCCCTTAAGATATCTCAGAATCCTTTTGACTGCAGTATAATGAGACTCTTTAGGGCAGGCTTGGTACCTATCATAGAAACCTGTAGCATACATAATATCTGGTCTACTAGTAGTGAGATATAGTAGAGAACCAACTATTCCTCTATACAAAGTCTCATCAACAGGTTTACCTGCATCATCTTTGCATATAGGCATACTTGTTCCCATAGGAGTTCTCATGATAGATGATGACTCCATACCATACTTCTTAATTAATTCTTTGGTGAACTTTGACTGGGATATGGACAAGCCATCATCAGTCTGTCTTACTTGGAGTCCCAAGAAGAACTTAAGTTCCCCCATACTGCTCATCTCAAACTTCCCTTGCATAGGTTTGGCAAACTTTTTACAAAGGTTGTTTTCAGTAGATCCAAAGATTATGTCATCAACATAGATCTGAACTAAGATGATCTTGCCTTTGGATTTCCTAAGGAATAGAGTTTTGTCTATTTTTCCTCTTGAGAATTTATTCTCAATGAGAAAAGTAGACAGGGTTTCATACCAAGCCCTTGGGGCTTGCTTTAACCCATACAAAGCTTTTCTAAGCTTATAAACATAATCAGGTTTAAGAGAATCTACAAAACCTGATGGCTGCTCTACATATACTTCTTCTTTAAGATCACCATTCAGAAATGCTGACTTCACATCCATCTGGTATACTTTGAAGTCTTTATAGGCTGCATAGGCAAGGAACTTTCTGATTGCCTCCAGCCATGCTACTGGGGCAAAGGTTTGATCAAAGTCAATCCCTTATTCCTGCTTGTATCCTTTAGCAACCAATCTTGCTTTATTCTTCACTATTACTCCACTCTCATCCAACTTGTTCCTATAGATCCATTTTGTCCCAATTATATTGTGGCCTCTTTGTTTAGGAACAAGCTCCCAGACATTGCACCTTCTGAATTGATTTAGCTCCTCTTGCATAGCATCAATCCAGTACTGGTCTTGGATAGCTTCTTCAAACTTCTTAGGCTCCATTTGTGACAGGAAACTTGAATGCAGAACTGTGCTTTGACTTCTGCTTCTAGTATGCACTCCGTGTCTTGGATCACCTATTATCTGATCAGCTGGATGATCTTGAAAGTGAAGGGATAGATACTACTCTAGAGGGGGGGTGAATAGAGTTATCAAATTTTGCACTAGACAAAACTTAATGGTCTACCCAACTCCCTTGGAGTGAAGTGCGGAATGAAAAGATTATAGATATTGATTTAACCTTAAAGCCTAACACAAGTGATGTGTACAAACTCAAGCTAACTGTAATTACAGTTAAGGCTTGGAAAACCTAATCAGCAACTAGCAATCCTAGTTATATCTATTCACAGCCACAATGCAGGAATTAAACAAGTGAATCCAGACGACACAAGGAAATTTATAGTGGTTCCCCAAACAACTTGGGTACGTCCACTCTTCTACCCACACGGTAGGAATCCACTCAGGTTTTTGATCAGGTGCCCTGCCACCAACAGGATCTTCTTCAGGTAGATCCAGAAACCCTTTAGACTTTTGATCAGGTGTCTAAAAACCAAGCACAGGTTTTTGATCAGGTGCCCTGCCACCAAGGGATACTTTTGAAGGGAGTAATAACCCTGTACAGGAGGGGGAAGAAGGTTAAGATGTCTTCTCTATTTTGCAATAGATTAGAGAAGCACAAAAGCTTGCACTGAGCTAGAAAGCTCTAAAGAATCAAGGCTCCCCCTGGCTCAAAGATGTCCAGGTGAAGTCTTGCTTCTGTGCAGAAAACTCTTCAGAAAACTCTGAAGGTAAAACTACAAGAAGATAATAAATAATAAAATAAAGATCTTCAAGCAGCTATCTTCTTCTTCTTCTTCTTCTTCAAAGAAACTCTGAGTTTGAACTTCCTGAAAGCAGGAGAACTCAGGACGAAGAAGAGTGGAAGATCTTAACACTTCTCAGTTAGATGGAAATTGCTGAGAGCAGAAAGCTTGATCTTGATGAAGGGTTGAATGCTTGAGAATATGTGTAAAACTGGTTAGCTCTATGCTAGCACGAATCCTTCTTCAAAGGGTCCTTTATATAACATCAGCAAGCAACGGCTCTCTTCAGTTTGAATAATTTGTCTTCTTCTGAGGCTTGAGACCTGAGCTGTAAATATCAAGAAGACACAACAAACTCTGCAGCAGAAACATTCTATAAAAGGAATAACCCTTTTTCTAGGAAGCTGCAGGAAACAATTTGATAATAAAGTACTAAATAAAGTCATATCAGAAACAAACTCCTTATAGCAAAAAGAAGACTTTTCAGTCTAATGACTATAAAGGGCTGACAGCAGATAAAGTAATTTATAATGTCAGCTAATAAGACAAACAACTTTATCTAAAAAGATTTGACTCAGGCAAAAAGAATAGAGCAGATATGCCTGGAAATATTATCATAATACTTAAAACAACGTGCCAGAAAATGTATTAATTAATTAAATATAATAAATAAATACAAAATACAAAGGCAGACAGAAAACGTCGAACGACCTTCGGAGATCGTCGAGCGACGCACGGAGATCGTCGAACTATCGGACAGATAGTCGAACGATCCAGATAGTCGAACTATCAAAGGAGATAGTCGAACTATCACAGCAGATGGTCGAACTACCAGAAGATAGTCGAACTATCAAATAGTCGACCTATCAACAGATAGTCGAACTATCAGGGCAAAACAGATAGTCGAGCTATCAACAGATAGTCGACCTATCAATCAGATAGTCGAACTATCAAGAACAAACAGATAGTCGAGCTATCAACAGATAGTCGAGCTATCAGAAACAAACAGATAGTCGATCTATCAACAGATAGTTGAACTATCAGATAGTCGAACTATCAAAGGAGATAGTCGAACTATCGAGCGAGAACAGATAGTCGACCTATCAACAGATAGTCGAGCTATCAACGCAGAACAGATAGTCGAACTATCAACAGATAGTCGAACTATCAGATAGTCGACCTATCAACAGATAGTCGAACTATCATAACCAAACAGATAGTCGACCTATCAACAGATAGTCGAACTATCAAAGACAAATAGATAGTCGACCTATCAACAGATAGTCGAACTATCAGATAGTCGACCTATCCAAGCAGATAGTCGAACTATCAAAGCACACAGATATTCGAACAATCAACCTGTAACACCTCTACCCGTCAAAAAGAATATAATAGAGGGTCCGGCCGGGGCCCCACAGCATATTCCACAAACAGGCGGAGACGCTACTAAATAATATCATAACCAACGCATCCTAACACAGAGCATTCTAGCGGAAGCTTCACGGTTGAATTATTGAACTCAAGATAAACTACAATGTCCACTAACATAGGAATATATATATATACATCAAAAGAGTCTGGCCTTAAGGCCTTACAACAGTTTCTCTTAACAAGAGTGTGGTTTACAGACATCGGCACGCAGGCCGGCCACACATGAACAAAAGAAACAAAACAATGCCTTCGAGGGCAGCAACGCAGCTTTGGGCTTCAGCCCGCTAAGTCCCGCTCGGACCAGCTCCTCCAGCACCTGTAAGAACCAATCCACCATACGGTGGCAAAACAGGGCAACTGTCAGCATTCAGCTGACCAATTATAACGACCCTGCCCCTGGCACGGGGCAGCGGAATTCCATCCCTGCATAGCATTCATCCAACATGATATATAGCCATTTAAGCAAGACGTGCACGCCCGTACCGTCACATATCACAAACGTCGGCTCGACGGCCCGACGCTCCGTGCACTCAGGTCACATTCACACCGTTCAGAGGTCCCAGACATAACGGCGCACTATGAGCATTCTAGTCTGATCGGCTCACCAGCCGTCGACTCTCGCTATGTGATCCAAACAGGGTCTTAAGCACCCAAGGTTAGACAACCATAACGCGGGTACAGATCCACCTTTCCCGTTGCTCACATCGTCAGACTCACGCCTGGACTGACGCGGGTACAGTTTCACCTTGCCCGTTCCACCATTTCCTAGTTGCAGCCTCACGGCTCAACTTTCCACCAGTAGCACTCACGGCCACAAGAGAGTCCAACTCTCATAATTTCCTGGACTTCCTCCAGTACTTTTATCCATCATGCATACAAGCAATCATCATGGAGCCTTCTCCGATATGCAACCAAGCATCACCAATCCAGACCATGTCCAGATGGGCTTCACACAGCATGCCTAGATCCGTACTCCAATTCCGGACTCTAACAAGGGGGACTTCACATATCTACCCCAAGGGACGCCACAACCCACCGCACACTCGCGGGGAAGGGTTTTCCCTATGCAATGCAGGAATTAAGGACTTCACATGTCCAAGCAGGAAATCGTTACCCTAGGAGTTCGCTTCGGAGCCATGGACAGAAATTTGAGACGGATGAAATCCTTCGCAACAGCGTTGCCTTCGCAAATCCGAACTCGGCTCGCGATTTGGACCACCGTAGCACCACCGGCAGCCGGACTCCACTTCCTCTTCTTCCTCCTTGCTCTCACCTCTCTCTTACTTTAGAAAGAGAAGATGAAAAAGAAGAATGAGCTTTTCTCCCCCCTTTTCCGGTCTTATCAGCCCAGAAATGATCTCCAGCCACAGGATCTTATTTAAAGAAAATGAAGGGCCAAGATCTACTGAAAATTCCCTTGAAATTTGGCCGACACGGCCTGTGACACGCCCGTGTCACAGGCCGTGTACCCTTAAGCGGCACACGCGGCAGTCGCACCGACTGAAATATTCGAGAACACGGGCATCGACACGCCCGTGTCGAACCTGACACGCCTGTGTCAGTCATGAGACACGCCCGTATCTCCTGTTACACGGTACTCACCGATTTCCAAAACCAGTACACGGGTCGGAACACGGCAACTGACACGCCCGTGTCCAGCCTCACACGCCCGTGTTCCCGGCCGTGTTCAAGGCCGTGTCCGGCTCTGACTTGAATAGGCCAATTTCGAAAATTAATTCGAACACGCCCTGGGACACGCCCGTGTCGAAGGCCGTGTCCCAGGCTCGACGATCGTCGACTCTCAAACGTCGACTAGCCTGAACACGCCCTGGGACACGCCCGTGTCCAAGGCTGTGTACACCCGACACGCCCTGGGACACGCCTGTGTCCCAGGCCGTGTCTAACAGCCTCCAACCCAAAATTGTTTACAAACATATTTTGAGATTTTTGGGGTGTTACAATCCTCCCCCCCCTTAATAAAATTTCGTCCCGAAATTTGAAGACAATAGGGAGAAAATAACAAAACATTTATATGTTTCTATTACATATACATCGAGCGAACAAGTTACGAAAATAACTCGGGAAACTCGGCTTGCATGGTCTGCTCGCGCTCCCATGTTAGCTCTTCTCGGCCACAATTGTCCCACCGGACTTTGACCATCCCGATCACCTTGTTCCGCAACTGTTTCTCGGCTCGATCCTCAATCCGTATAGGCTTCACCTTTGTCGTTAGCCCATACTCAACTGGCACTCGATCATTTTCAACTATATGAGCTGGATCCTTGACTGCTTTGCGTAGCACCGAGATGTGAAACACGTCATGCAATCCACTCAATTCCAATGAAAGAGCTAACCGATAGGCAGCTTCCCCAACTCGCTCCACTACTTCAAACGGACCAAGGTATCGCGGACTTAGCTTTTTCAACCGCCGGATCCAAGATACGCCTTTGAAGGGCTTAATCTTTAAATAGACCCAGTCACCCACCGCGAACTCCACGTTCCGGTGCTTAGCATTGTAATACTTGGCCTGCCGATCTTGGGCTATTAGGAGCCTCTCTCGAATAGAGCATATTGTTGAGGTAGCATCCTCGACTTCCTTTTTGCCTAAAAGTTTGGTTTCGCCAGTTTCTGCCCAAGCTAGCGGTGTATGACACTTGCGACCATACAACGCTTCAAATGGGGCCATGCCTATACTCGCTTGATAGCTATTATTATAGGCAAACTCCACCATAACAAGATGTTCTTCCCACTTCTTACCGAAGTCCAGGGCGCACATACGGAGCATATGCTCCATCGTTCTGTTGGTTCGTTCAGTTTGGCCATCCGTTTGCGGGTGAAAGGCCGTACTGAATGCTAATTTCGTGCCCAACATCTGATGAACTAATCTCCAATCCTTTGAAGTAAAGCGCCCATCTCGGTCACTTACGATGCTCCGGGGAACACCGTGCAATCGAACTATCTGCTCCACATAGAGCTTTGCCAACGTTTCCACTGAATCGTCCCGCTTGTTTGGTATAAAGTGAGCCACCTTTGTCAACCGGTCTACAATCACCCAGATTGAGTCATGGCCACGCTGAGATCTCGGCAATCCGTGCACGAAATCCATAGAAATATCCTCAAACTTCCATTGTGGAATCGGCAACGACTTCAGGAAACCACTTGGCCGTTGACATTCTGCCTTTACCAAAGCACAAGTACGACATTTAGCCACATACGCGGCTATGTCCTTCTTTAAACCAGGCCACCAGAACAGTTTCTTCATGTCTTTGTACATTTTTGTGCTCCCAGGGTGAATTGAATACTTTGTAAAGTGCGCTTCATATAACAGCCCTTCTCGCAATTTACCCGCACTAGGGACGCACAATCGGCCATCTTTTCGTAACAAGCCATCATCCCAGGAGAACTGATCACCAGATCCCTCCTTTGCATAGCGTTGGAGATTTTCATCCAACTCCATTGCTCGCCAAACCCTGTCAGCAAGGTCATATTGAACTTCCAACCAGTTCATGCACGCTTCAGTCGAAGAATCTTTTGCTACACAAGATATCTCCAGAGCTTCCAACTCTTGGACTAACCGCTCATCATGTATCCGCAACCAATTTGCCTGCACCGGAGCCCGACGACTCAAGGCATCAGCGACCACATTTCCCTTTCCGGGAACATAGTGAATGTCGAAGGTATAATCCCCAAGAAATTCCATCCACCTTCTTTGTCGCATATTTAACTCTTTTTGATCGAGCAGATACTTTAAGCTTTTATGATCGGTATAAATATCTACTTTCACGCCATATAGATAATGCCGCCATAATTTTAGCGAAAAGATCACCGCCGCCAACTCCAAATCATGGACGGGGTAATTACGCTCATGCACTTTCAATTGACGTGAACCATAAGCGATCACCTTGCCAAACTGCAGGAGAACGCAGCCTAAGCCGCTTCCTAACGCATCGCTGTATATTTCAAATCCATCTGTACCACATGGCGACGTCAATACGGGCGCCGTGGTCAAACGATTCTTCAGCTCCTCAAAAGCTCGTGCGCACTCCGGCGTCCAAACGAACTTCTGATCCTTTCTCATCAACGTAGTTAGAGGCAAAGCAATCCGGGAGAAGTTCCCCACGAACCTCCTATAGTAGCCCGCCAGTCCAAGGAAACTCCTGACTTCGGCCACTGAAGACAACACTGGTCAATCCCGAATGGCATTTATCTTAGCCGGATCCACCGCTATGCCCTCTCCACTTACCACATGGCCTAGAAAAGCCACCGACGAGAGCCAAAACTCACACTTAGAGTACTTGGCATACAGCTTATTCCTTTGCAAGGTATGCAATACTAATCGCAAGTGGTTTGCATGATCTTCCTCCGATTGTGAATATACCAGAATATCATCAATAAACACAATCACAAACAAATCCAGGTAATCGCGGAACGTACGATGCATGAGATCCATGAATACCGAAGGCGCATTACACAAGCCGAACGGCATCACTGTGAACTCATAATGACCATAACGTGTGCCAAACGCTGTCTTGGGAATGTCACCTTCCCTAATCCGCAACTAGTAATACCCAGACTTCAAATCCAACTTTGAATAGACGGTTGAGCCTGCTAGCTGATCGAACAAGTCATCGATCCGAGGAATTGGATACTTGTTTTTCTCCGTCAGCTTGTTTAGTTCGCGATAATCAATACATAGTCGCAAACCACCGTCTTTCTTTTTCACAAAAAGAACAGGCGCGCTCCAAGGTGACATACTTGGGCGTATGTATCCCTGCTCCAACAACTCTTGCAACTGAACTTTCAGTTCGGCCATTTCTTTTGGCGCTACCCGATACGGCGAACGGGCCACGGGTTTTGCACCCGGCACCAGCTCGATAGCGAAGTCAATTTCCCTTTGGGGAGGTAACCCCGGAAGGTCCTTTGGAAACACATCAGCATATTCCGACACAATCGGCACTTCACTCACACTGGCCTTTGGCGCCACCGCCTCTATGAGTGTGAAGAACAACTCCGCACCCTTCCGAACTGCCTTAACAACTTGGAGAGCGGATAACAACATCCCACTCATCCCTTGCATACCAATGAACTTGGTCTCTCGTTCGGTATTTTGCCCAAGTGTGACCTCTTTTGAAGTGCAATCAATACAGGCACGCTGCTCTGAAAGCCAGTCCATACCAAAGATTATATCAAACTCTTTGATCGGCAATACTAGTGTTTCCACCTTGAACTCCCGACTTCCTATCTTGACCTCAAGACCGCAAGATCGATCCGCGCACATCAAACATCCGTTAGGCAACAACACCTTTACACTGTCTGTCTTGGTCCGGATAGGCACCCCGACACGCAAGACAAAATCCTCAGACAGAAACGAATGTGAAGCACCTGTGTCAAACAGTGCTCGCGCCGGATACTCTCGTATAAGGACAAACCCTATAACATGACAATTAAAACAAGCACAGCACACCAAAAGCAAAAACATTAAAACTTAAGCGCACCTGTGACGACATCAGCCTGCTTAATGGCCTCCTGTTGTCCAAGGTTGAAGACCCTGTGCTGCGCGTGCGAGGCAGAAGACACCACCACAGCCTTCCCCTTCTTCGCATAAGACGCTCCCGTCTTCTTATCTCCCTTTGGAGGACCAAATCGGCATTCACGTGCGAAGTGTCCAACCTTCCCGCACGTAAAACAAGCACGAGCTCCATTTCCAGATGTATCCATCACAGTCGCAGAAGGAGCTTGTCCAGAAGACTTAGACTTCTTATTCCATTTCCTTCGGTAGCCAAACTTGTCCGGACGCGGCGGCTTAAACTCCGGCTTCACAACCGCCAAGTTTCCCTTTGCTTGCCCCCGCTTCATGTCCGTCTCCAAAGAACGAGCCGTACAGACTAAGGCTTGGAATCCCTGACTCACAGAACTCGAGAGCAAATACCTTAGTTCATCTCGCAGTCCCGCATAAAACCGACTAGTCTTACGCTCTTCTTCGGCGAAGATCGAGCCCGCATATCTTCCCAACCGGGTGAACTCATGCAGGTAGTCATCCACACTTCGATCTCCCTGTGCTAACCGTTGGAACTCCATTTCCATCGATATCCTTTGCTGCATCGGCAGATGTTGTGCTAAGAACAACCGAGAGAATTCTTCCATTGTAATCTCTACCAATTGCCTGTCGGCCAAGTGATGCAGTTCAATCTCATCCCACCACAATCGCGCCTCTCCTTCCAGTAGGAAAGTGGCTAACATCACTTTCTGTTCCTCCTCAACCCTGATAGCCCTCATAATCCTCTTAATTCTTGCAAGCCAATCCTCTGCTTGGGCCGGTGTCCCTGCCCCATGAAACTTCGGAGGGTTAAAGCTCAAGAATTGCTTCCATTGTTGATCTGCTACCCGCGGATCAACTTCGGCTTCTATCGGTTCTTGCCGTACCCCAGCTTGCGTTGGCACCACTGCAGGACGTGCCTGCCCTGCCTGCTGAGCATTCATCACCGCAAGCACCGTTTCCGTGATGAGACGGACTGTTTCAGCGGATGGAGGAGTTGTGGGCACCTTGGCTGGTGCCGCACTCTCAACAGAACGTTGTGGTTCGGACTGACCCGCAACACTTCTGGTCACCTATATGTGTAAAACACACCAGTTAACGACCAATAACACGGCAATCATACAAAGAGAATACACAAGTTCAACAAACAAGTGTATTTGCATTCCTAAGTGGACAATCTTGAGTTCAAATTAAGTGTTATAACGACAGCACTGACACGTGCTCGCCACCGCTCAAAAGAATTCGTCCGCGAATTCGGAAGAGATCGACCAACAAGCTGATACCAAATTGTAACACCTCTACCCGTCAAGAAGAATATAATAGAGGGTCCGGCCGGGGCCCCACAACATATTCCACAAACAGGCGGAGACGCTACTAAATAATATCATAACCAACGCATCCTAACACAGAGCATTCTAGCGGAAGCTTCACTGTTGAATTATTGAACTCAAGATAAACAACAATGTCCACTAACATAGGAATATATATATATACATCAAAAGAGTCTGGCCTTAAGGCCTTACAACAGTTTCTCTTAACAAGAGTGTGGTTTACAGACATCGGCACGCAGGCCGGCCACACATGAACAAAAGAAACAAAACAATGCCTTCGAGGGCAGCAACGCAGCTTTGGGCTTCAGCCCGCTAAGTCCCGCTCGGACCAGCTCCTCCAGCACCTGTAAGAAGCAATCCACCATACGGTGGCAAAACAGGGCAACGGTCAGCATTCAGCTGACCAATTATAACGACCCTGCCCCTGGCACGGGGCAGCGGAATTCCATCCCTGCATAGCATTCATCCAACATGATATATAGCCATTTAAGCAAGACGTGCACGCCCGCACCGTCACATATCACAAACGTCGGCTCGACGGCCCGACGCTCCGTGCACTCAGGGCACATTCACACCGTTCAGAGGTCCCAGACATAACGGCGCACTATGAGCATTCTAGTCTGATCGGCTCACCGGCCGTCGACTCTCGCTATGTGATCCTAACAGGGTCTTAAGCACCCAAGGTTAAACAACCATAACGCGGGTACAGATCCACCTTTCCCGTTGCTCACATCGTCAGACTCACGCCTGGACTGACGCGGGTACAGTTTCACCTTGCCCGTTCCACCATTTCCTAGTTGCAGCCTCACGGCTCAACTTTCCACCAGTAGCACTCACGGCCACAAGAGAGTCCAACTCTCATAATTTCCTGGACTTCCTCCAGTACTTTTATCCATCATGCATACAAGCAATCATCACGGAGCCTTCTCCAATATGCAACCAAGCATCACCAATCCAGACCATGTCCAAATGGGCTTCACACAGCATGCCTAGATCCGTACTCCAATTCCGGACTCTAACAAGGGGGACTTCACATATCTACCCCAAGGGACGCCACAACCCACCGCACACTCGCGGGGAAGGGTTTTCCCTATGCAATGCAGGAATTAAGGACTTCACATGTCCAAGCAGGAAATCGTTACCCTAGGAGTTCGCTTCGGAGCCATGGACAGAAATTTGAGACGGATGAAAGCCTTCGCAACAGCGTTGCCTTCGCAAATCCGAACTCGGCTCGCGATTTGGACCATCGTAGCACCACCGGCAGCCGGAATCCACTTCCTCTTCTTCCTCCTTGCTCTCACCTCTCTCTTACTTTAGAAAGAGAAGATGAAAAAGAAGAATGAGCTTTTCTCCCCCCTTTTCCGGTCTTATCAGCCCAGAAATGATCTCCAGCCACAGGATCTTATTTAAAGAAAATGAAGGGCCAAGATCTACTGAAAATTCCCTTGAAATTTGGCCGACACGGCCTGTGACACGCCCGTGTCACAGGCCGTGTACCCTTAAGCGGCACACGCGGCAGTCGCACCGACTGAAATATTCGAGAACACGGGCATCGACACGCCCGTGCGAACCTGACACGCCCGTGTCAGTCATGAGACACGCCCGTGTCTCCTGTTACCCGGTACTCACCGATTTCCAAAACCAGTACACGGGTCGGAACACGGCAACTGACACGCCCGTGTCCAGCCTCACACGCCCGTGTTCCCGGCCATGTTCAAGGCCGTGTCCGGCTCTGACTTGAATAGGCCAATTTCGAAAATTAATTCGAACACGCCCTGGGACATGCCCGTGTCGAAGGCCGTGTCCCAGGCTCGACGATTGTCGACTCTCAAATGTCGACTAGCCTGAACACGCCCTGGGACACGCCCGTGTCCAAGGCCGTGTACACCCGACACGCCCTGGGACACGCCCGTGTCCCAGGCCGTGTCTAACAGCCTCCAACCCAAAATTGTTTACAAACATATTTTGAGATTTTTGGGGTGTTACACAACCGATAGTCGAACTATCCTCGCAGACTGAAAGTCGAACAACTGATAGACGATCGTCGAGCAGTTAGTCGACGATAGTCGAGCGGCGTTCGACGATAGTCGAACGAACAAACAACTTAACCAAATTCTCAATCTGGAAAAGTGAGGACTCTACAGCTAGACTACTAACCATTGACCATAGATATTTCTTGGGTCAAGGAGCACAAAGGAGAGGACTAAACTCAAATCAAACTAGGGTACCAACAATCTCCCCCTATTTGAGTTAAGTCTCTCAAAATCTAAAACATACAGCTAGCTATAAAACACTAAAATTAATGCAGGAAATAGTTAACAATTAACTAGCAGATTATCAACCAGATAGATAATAAACAATTATATCAAAGAAGTCATTCAAACTATTAAGAGTCTCCAGAATCTGGCAAAGGGTCAGAGGAACTAGGAACAAAAGAGATTTTCCTTAGAGGATCATCAGATTCTTTCTTTGATAGCTTCAAGTCCTGCACGCCAATGATCTTCAATTATGCAGCTCTTGGGACTACTGCTTCAGGATGCTTTTCCATATATTTTGAGGGATAAAATACATCAGGATTGACTTGGAACTTTTCAAACTCTTTCTTTCTGTAAGCAGACATGGTGGTAAAACCAGTAATATCTTGTCCTTCTGCTTTTGCTTTTCTTATTTGAGCTGCTCCAACTAGTTCGTGAAAACGAGCCATCCTAAAGTTAGGATCTAGCTCTGGACTTTCATAAACAGGCTCAGGAGGAGCAGCATCTGATTCTTTATCTAGATAAGATATTGGAGCAAACTTAGCAAAAGATTCTTGCTAGAATTTTAACACAAAATAAACTACTTACCTTTTAACACAACTTTCTCAGACTGAATTGGTGCAGCAGTTGAAACCTTTCTCTTAGGAGAAGGAGGAGGTGAAAAAGTTGGCTTTAGATACACAACCTCCTTAACTTGTTCTTTCACTTCTGCTTCATGCATTTGACTGCCAGAATGAGACTTTCCATAAGAGCTGTGAGAGCTTTTCCTTGATTGATGTTGAGATGAAGCAGGTCTTGCTGATGGAGCAGATTTTCCTGAAGATACAGAAGGGTTGGCAGAAAGATTACCAGAAGCTCCTGCACCTGGAGGAGGAGGAGGAGGACCTCTGGGAGTCCATCTTGAACCAGGACTGTCATATCTTTTAGATCTTTTCCTTTCTTTCTGCTGGTTCTTTGAGAACCACATCCAATGCTGAAATTCCTTTGACTTGGGGTCAATGCCCTTCAGAATGTAATAAGGAATATCATTGTCTTTACTGGGAGGAGGAGGAGCAGTTTTTCTCTTCTTTTGAACAACTTTCTTTCTCTTTGAATTTTCAGATACATCAGAATCATCCTCATCATCAGAGTGAGATGATGGGGGATTATCATACGGATCATACGCTTCAGAAACAGCCTTCTCTTTAAGCTTCAGAGCAGATTTCTCTCTTTCCTCTTCCATGGCATCCAGAGCCAGAAGGGAATCTAAGTCCAACCCTGGTGAGTCATCCCAGATGGTTGACTTTTCAACTTGCAGATCTTTTTCTTTCTCTTTTAAAGACTGTACTCTTAGATCCCAGGCAGCTCTTGCTTGATCTTCTTCCATACTCAGAGCAGGAGTGTCAACTTTGACTTCATCTTGATTCTCAGGCTCATCTTCTCTATCATCTAAAAACGATTCCAACTCTGGATCTACTTGGATATCAGGAATACTTGGGGCAGCCTCTGAGACAATTACTATTATCTGAGCAGATAAATCTTCTCTAATAAAATCTGTAGAATTATGAATACAGATCTGCTAAATAAGCGATAATCATTCCTTCAAGGTATTCACTAGCAAGCAAATTAATTGACTCATCAATAAATCGAATAAGTGAATTACCTTCATACTTGACCATCTCCCATGATTCATCTAGATATGAAGTTATAATTCCTTCTAGGAATCTAGCAACCACAGGAGTGGTGAGATCTTCTAGGCAGACTTTTACTGCAATTTCAGATAGCATGATTCCATCTGCTATTTCCTTATCAGATAACACTGGAACTATTTCTTTCTCAGCTGGAGCAGACTCTTCCAGAGCTGTCATTATAGTATCTGTTATAGCTGGAAGGGAGGCAGGATGTTCTGAGGCATCTTCATGGAACATCTCCCCCTGCCTGATTTCAGTGGAGACTGAAACCAGGCCCCTTGAGGAAGATGGCTCAGCAGATTTTGAGAGAGATTTGATGGAGGTAGTTAAGATATCAATGGAGGCTGCAAGGGGAGCGATTGCCTCTTCAATCATGGTTTTGATTGACGGGGTAATCAGCTCCACAATGCGGGAGATGAATTCAGGAGTGATCTCAAAAGATGATGGAAGTGAAGTGGATGGAGCTGCAACAGATATGGTAGAAGTGCTGGGATGAAGAATGGTGTTGACAGGGGATTGAACAGGAGAAGGAGTTGGAGAGTTAATTGGAGAATTAACTGGGGAATGAATGGGAGTCAAAGGAGGAGTAGGAATTCTCTCAGATCCTAACAAATCAAAGCTAGGAGCAGATATCCTAGTCTGATGTGCAGGAATTGGAGAAGCTGGAGGGGAAAGAGGAACAACCGTAGTCGTTTCTGGAGCAGAAGAGGAAGAAGGTCGTACTTCAGCTGAAGTTGATGGTACTTCAACTGAGGTAGACAGTAAAGCAGAAGAGGAGGAGGGAAGAGCTGAGCCAGCTTCGACATGGTGAGGAGTGACTGATTCAGTCCTGGTGTCCTCAGATGTTGCTGGAGCAACCCCTGTGAGAGCGGGTTTTACAAAAGTTCTCTTCCATTTGGAGAATAGGTTAGGATCCATCTTCTTGCTTGCGTTAATTGTTGTTGCGGTTGAACTCAGCAACTGGGGGTATTTTTCCTTCAGGAAGATTCCAATAACCCTTCCAAGGGTAACTTCCTTCTTGCCATTCTTTTTCCTTATTAAATCAAACATCACTGCTGCCCAATCTATCCTTTTCCGATTAACAATCGCACACATGAGTGCGAATTGCTGCCTTATTATATTATCGTGAGCAGAGTGCTTACCCAGGAGCACTTTTCCTACCAACTCAGCAAGAAACTTGATTTTGAAAGGGAAATTTACTTTGAGCAGCTTCGTGGGAATGCCCTCAGCATGTCCCAGCTCAACTAGCATTCTTCCGAATTCCTGAGCATCTTGCTCATAATCCTCTTCACCATTTATTAAACCAAAAATTTCAGTCAAAACGGCCGGAGTTAGGATTACCTCTTCTCCGCCGATGGTACCTGTCATCGAGTCGTCGGTGGAGGACGATGTGAAGGCCCATTCCTTGATTTCTGGGATGTTTATCTTAATCCTTGCAGACATTATCCTCTCGAGTCCTTGATCCCTGCATAGCTGAAGAACTTCTACGATCCCGGCATCGCAGCTACTGAACGCGTCGAAATCCACGCTAAAGCCAGCATCAAACTTCACGACTGCTAGAACTGCTGGAGCGACCGCCATTGATTCGCTGGAGAAAGCTCGAGAAAGCTGGAGAGGACGAAGAAGAAGACGAAACGCCCGAAAATCGCAAGCGGGAAGGCAGAATGCGAAAAGGCACGCTCTGTCGACGATAAAACACAAGATCTTTTAACCTAGGTCGACTATCGGCTTTATATTAGACCGGAAATAGTCGATCTATTAAAAAGATACTTGACCCGATAGTCGAACGGCCGTTCGACGATCGGCTCAGAAGCAGAGTAGTCGAACCATCGTTCGGCTATTTCTGGCTTCTCAAACAACAGGCTTTCGTCATCCAGAGATCGACGATGAGCTCGACTTGTTCGACGATGGTCGAACGTCGGTCGACGATCTTCAGACAGATAGGCCATCATCAGCTAGAGGTCGACGATAGACTTGATCCGTTCGACGATCTTCAATCATCGTTCGACGATCTTCAAACAAGTTTCAATATAGGCAGATACAGTCACACTTAGTCTCGTCCATTAATCATGCCTAATTGAACTAAAAAGAACAGATGCTTCTGTTCATCTAAAGGCTTGGTGAATATATCATCTCTCTGAAACTCAGTGGATATGAACTCAAGACAGATCTTGTTCTTTTCCACACAATCTCTCAGGAAATGGTGCCTAATCTCAATGTGCTTCGTTCTAGAGTGGTGCACAGGATTTTGTGCAATTGAAATAGCACTGGTACTATCACACATGATTTTGGTGTTCTTGTGTGAGTAACCATAATCCACAAGCTGGTTTTGAATCCACAGGATCTGTGAACAACAACTGGCAGCTGCTATATATTCAGCCTCTGTAGTTGAAGTTAAGACAGAAGCCTGCTTCTTACAGAACCAAGAGACCAATCTCTCTCCCAGGAACTGGCAAGTTCCTGAGGTGCTCTTCCTGTCAACTCTGCAACCAGCATAATCAGAATCAGAATATCCAATTAATTCAAATTCTGACTCAGCTGGGTACCAAAGTCCTAGATCTGGACATCCCTTCAGGTATCTCAGGATTCTCTTTAGAAGAATCAGATGAGATTCCTTGGGGTTGACCTGGAATCTAGCACAAAGGCATATAGCAAACATTATATCAGGCCTACTTGCAGTTAGATATAATAGGGAACCAACAATGGCCCTATAATTCTTTTGATCAACTGGCTTGCCGTGATCATCAGAATCAATAACTACATTAGTAGCCATAGGTGTAGGCATTGCTGAAGCATCAGCCATCCCAAATTTCTTTACCAATTTCTTGGCATATTTGGATTGGGAGATGAAGATACCATCAGCATCTTGCTTAACTTGGAGACCAAGAAAGTAAGACAGCACACCCATGCTACTCATCTCAAACTTAGAGTGCATCAGGTCAGAGAACCTTTTGCAAAGTTTGGGATCAGTGGAGCCAAATATAATATCATCGACATACACCTGAACTAACAGGATTGTGTCCTTGTGATGCTTGACGAACAAGGGTTCTATCAACTACTCCCCTAGTAAAGTTGTGCTCTAACAGAAAACTAGCTAGAGTCTCATACCAGGCTCTGGGAGCTTGCTTTAGTCCATAAAGAGCTTTCTGTAACTTAAAAACATGTGAGGGCTGAGTTGAAGAAACAAACCCTGGTGGTTGTTCAACAAACACCTCTTCCTTAAGCTCACCATTTAGGAATGCACTTTTGACATCCATTTGGAACACCTTAAACTTCATGTAGGATGCATAGGCCAAGAAGATCTTTATTGCTTCTAGCCTTGCAACAGGAGCAAAGGTTTGGTCATAGCCTATACCTTCCTCCTGTCTGTAGCCCTGAGCTACAAGCCTTGCTTTATTCCTTACTATAATTCCATTTGCATCTAACTTGTTTCTATACACCCACTTGGTGCCTATGATCAGTTGGCCTTTAGGTCTTGGAACCAAAGTCCAAACTTTACATCTCTCAAACTGATTGAGTTCCTCTTGCATAGCAATGATCCAGTGGGGATCTAGCTCTGCATCTTTAAAGGTGAGGGGCTCAACCTGTGAGAGGAAACAAGCATGCATCACATCCTGTCTTAATTGGTGTCTTGTTTGCACACCAGCTGATATGTCTCCAATCACTTGAGATGTGGGGTGATCTCTAAGTGTGACAATATCAGCAGGTGGGATGTGATCTTCAGCAACAGTTGGGATTAATTCCTCAGGAGGAATTTGATCTACTGTTGGTGGAACAACAACTGCTTCAGCAATGTCTTCATCACTGTCTGATTCAGTGATCTGAAGAGTTGATAGTTGAAGAATTTCTTGAGGGACATCAGGTACCTGCAAAGAACTGGACGAAGGAGAATTTTCTTTCTCCTTGTAAAACATCTGAGACTCATCAAAAGTCACATGCACAGATTCTTCAATCTTACAGGTAGATTTGTTATAAACCCTATAAGCTTTGCTTACTTGGGAATATCCAAGCATAATTCCCATTGAAGCTTTTGCTTCAAATTTTCTAATATATTCTTTATTATTATTATGAATATAAACAATACAGCCAAAAACTCTAAAATAATTAATTTTAGGTTTCTTTCCTTTAAGCAACTCATAAGGAGTTTTACACTTAAGTTTGTGTATCAAACTTCTATTCAAGACATAATTGGCTGTACTAACAGCTTCTGCCCAATAGGAGAGAGGCATGTTAGCATCTGCCAACAATGTGCTAGCAGCTTCAATGAGTGTTCTATTCTTCCTTTCAACTACCCCATTTTGTTGAGGAGTTCTAGCAGCTGAGAAGCTATGTTTGATACCTTCTCTCTCACAGAATTCTTGCATGAGAAGAGAGTCAAACTCAGTACCATGATCACTTCTGATCAAGGCCACATGAGTAGAGTACTCAGTCTGCACACATAGTAGAAAGTCTGTAAGGGCTTTGAAGTTATCAGACTTAGTTCTCAAAAAGAAAACCCAACTGAACCTAGAGAAGTCATCTACAATTACTAATGTGTAATACTTCCCTCCTAACTCTGTACATTTATTGGGCCAAAAAGGTCCAAGTGTAATAAATACAGGATTCTAGGAGAATCACTCTTATTTACAGATTTAAAAGAGTTTTTGGTTTGCTTGCCTAGCTGACAAGCCTTGCATAGGCTCTCCTTCTTGTAGGGGCAAGAAGGTAAGCCTCTAACAAGGTTGTGTTTAGATAACCTAGATATATTTTTAAGATTTACATGACTAAGCCTCTTATGCCACAAAGAATTATTATTAAGGGTTACTTCATTAAACAGGCAAATTTCAGAATGAGATGAATTGAAATCTACTAAATAGATATTGCCTATTCTAATACCTACTAAAACAACATTATTATTTAAAGTAATATTGCAAGAGAAGTTAGAAAATGAAACCTGGTAGCCAGCATCACATAGCTGGCTGACTGAGATCAAATTATGCTTCAGTCCATTGACATAAGCAACTCTCTTGAAAGTAACTGCTCCAATTGTGATCTTGCCATAGCCTTCTGTCTGACCACAGCTGGAGTCTCCAAAGATAACCTTTGGGCCGAGCTTAGCTTTGTACTTTGACAGAAGATCTTTATTTCCTGTCATATGCTTAGAGCATCCACTATCCAAATACCACTTATTTTGAGTGATTGGATAGGCCTTCACCTGCAAGACAATTATTTAGACAGTGTGGACCCAGGTAACCTTGGGTCCCTTGTTTTTCACATAAGAAAAACTGGAAATATATGAGAATGCAGGCTGAGGGTGATAACCTAGTGGGTGAGATCTCCTAGGTGGGATTCTCCATGCAGATGATGGGTCAACAAACCTAGGATTTCTATATTCATTTAGGTTTCTATGATACTGATTATGATTTTGAAAATCATGTTGAAATCGTCGATCGACGTTCGACGATGGGCCCTCAGATCGTCGAGCTTCGTTCGACCATTGAGCTTCCGATCGTCGAGCGGCGTTCGACGCTCTTTGCATTTCTTTAAAGAATTTCTTTCTCTTTTCTTTCTTAGCTTTGTTTAAAGTTTTATTAACTAGATTTACTTGCTCAGTATTCTTCATTCCACTAGCTGAAATGAAGTTTACTGGAGTTGAAAGGTTATTTTTAAGTAGAACTGGGGGTTCACTGGGAGAAGCTCCTAAGCCTAGTTTATCATTACCTGACCTAGTGTTAGTCATGCTGGTAATTTCTAACAGCTTAAGGCTTCTACCATTATGTGATTCCTCTAATCTCTTAGACTTAGCTAACTCTATTTTAAGAAATTTAATTTCTTCACTACAAGTAGTGAGTTCTTCCTTTAACCTAACATTTTCAGAGGCTATTGATTCTGAGTCAGCTAACCTATTTCTAAGTTCTTTTATTTCCTTTTCAGAGCTAATCAAATCTAAGCATAAGGATTTAAAGTCTAATTTAAATTCTTCTGAAGTAAAATCATAAGAAGAAAGTACCTCATCTTCTGTAGGCATCTCTTTATCAGAATCAGAACTCTCTACAGCAGAGTGGTTGCTGCAGGCATCTATTGCCATCAGGCAAACTTCTTTTGCCTTCTTCTCTTCCTCATCCTCACTGGAGCTTGATGAGGAGGATTCTTCATCAGAATCACTCCAGGTTTCAGCAATGAAACCTCTCTCCTTCTTCTTGTTCTTGTAGGAGGATGGCTTGGAGTGCTTCCAGTGTTGTTCTTTTTCTTTTCTCTTTTCTTTGTTCTTCTCCTCTGGACACTCTGGCAAGATGTGTCCAGGCTTCCTGCAACCATAACAAATAATTTCTTTAGCAGGAGAGCGATCATACCTTGGTTTGTCTTCATAACGTGAAGACTTCTTTCTAAACTCCTTTCTTCCCATCTTGAGAAACCTCTTGGCAAACAATGCCATTAGTTCCTCATTAGATTGGCTGCCTTCAGAAGCATCAGCAGCCTTAAGAGCTAGAGATTGCTCTTTTCTTGTTGGAGTGGGGGTCTTTGCTTCAGCTTCTGCTTCCCTTGTCTTCAGCACTTGCTCAAAAGACTTGAGCTTGCCGAGGAGGGCTTCAGTCGAGATCTCATTTGTACTTCTGGCTTCCTTGGGCCAGATTCTTAGATCCCATGTGCTAGGGAAGCACATAAGAATCTTATCATTGACCTCTGTCAATGATATGTCCTTGTCCAGGGTCCTCAGCTCATTGATGATTGAGCTGAGCCTGGTGTTCATGGCTTCAACTGATTCAGCATCAGTTTTCTTGAAGTTCTCATACTATGAGATCAGGTTGGACCTTCTGTCCTTCCTTTCATCAGCTGAACCAGCTACAATCTGGTTCAGTGTATCCCACATGGCCTTTGCTGAGGAGCAGTCAGCAACCTTCTGGAATACCTCATCAGACATTGTCTGAGCCAGTATGTTCATTGCCTTGGCATCTGCTATTTTGGCCTTCTTGTATTCATCATTGTAATCTGGAGGAGGCACTGCACTCATATCAGATGATGAGGCAGAAGCAGCAGCAGGTGCTCTTGGGGGACCTGACAAAATAGAAGCAAAGATGCTTTCATCAATAGAATTCATATATAATTTTATCCTTGCCTTCCAGATGCCAAACTTAGCTAAGTTGCATGCTGGAGGTCTGGTACTAAAATAATCCTTGGACTGGGCCATGATAGTGAATATCTATAAGCTTTGGTATCTATCAGGATCTTGTGACTTAGGTGTTAGCCTATTCAGTCAGTCAACCTCCCTCTAATACCAATTGAAAGTGAAGGGATAGATACTACTCTAGAGGGGGGGGGGGTGAATAGAGTTATCAAATTTTGCACTAGACAAAACTTAATGGTCTACCCAACTCCCTTGGAGTGAAGTGCGGAATGAAAAGATTATAGATATTGATTTAACCTTAAAGCCTAACACAAGTGATGTGTACAAACTCAAGCTAACTGTAATTACAGTTAAGGCTTGGAAAACCTAATCAGCAACTAGCAATCCTAGTTATATCTATTCATAGCCACAATGCAGGAATTAAACAAGTGAATCCAGACGACACAAGGAAATTTATAGTGGTTCCCCAAACAATTTGGGTACGTCCACTCTTCTACCCACACGGTAGGAATCCACTCAGGTTTTTGATCAGGTGCCCTGCCACCAACAGGATCTGCTTCAGGTAGATCCAGAAACCCTTTAGACTTTTGATCAGGTGTCTAAAAACCAAGCACAGGTTTTTGATCAGGTGCCCTGCCACCAAGGGATACTTTTGAAGGGAGTAATAACCCTGTACAGGAGGGGGAAGAAGGTTAAGATGTCTTCTCTATTTTGCATTAGATTAGAGAAGCACAAAAGCTTGCACTGAGCTAGAAAGCTCTAAAGAATCAAGGCTCCCCCTGGCTCAAAGATGTCCAGGTGAAGTCTTGCTTCAGTGCAGAAAACTCTTCAGAAAACTCTGAAGGTAAAACTACAAGAAGATAATAAATAATAAAATAAAGATCTTCAAGCAGCTATCTTCTTCTTCTTCTTCTTCAAAGAAACTCTGAGTTTGAACTTCCTGAAAGCAGAAGAACTCAGGATGAAGAAGAGTGGAAGATCTTAACACTTCTCAGTTAGATGGAAATTGCTGAGAGCAGAAAGCTTGATCTTGATGAAGGCTTGAATGCTTGAGAATATGTGTAACACTGGTTAGCTCTATGCTAGCACGAATCCTTCTTCAAAGGGTCCTTTATATAACATCAGCAAGCAATGGCTCTCTTCAGTTTGAATAATTTGTCTTCTTCTGAGGCTTGAGACCTGAGCTGTAAATATCAAGAAGACACAACAAACTCTGCAGCAGAAACATTCTATAAAAGGAATAACCCTTTTTCTAGGAAGCTGCAGGAAACAATTTGATAATAAAGTACTAAATAAAGTCATATCAGAAACAAGCTCCTTATAGCAAAAAGAAGACTTTTCAGTCTAACGGCTATAAAGGGCTGACAGCAGATAAAGTAATTTATAATGTCAGCTAATAAGACAAACAACTTTATCTAAAAAGATTTGACTCAGGCAAAAAGAATAGAGCAGATATGCCTGGAAATATTATCATAATACTTAAAACAACGTGCCAGAAAATGTATTAATTAATTAAATATAATAAATAAATACAAAATACAAAGGCAGACAGAAAACGTCGAACGACCATCGGAGATCGTCGACCGACGCACGGAGATCGTCGAACTATCGGACAGATAGTCGAACGATCCAGATAGTCGAACTATCAAAGGAGATAGTCGAACTATCACAGCAGATAGTCGAACTACCAGAAGATAGTTGAACTATCAGATAGTCGACCTATCAACAGATAGTCGAACTATCAGGGCAAAATAGATAGTCGAGCTATCAACAGATAGTCGAGCTATCAGATAGTCGACCTATCAATCAGATAGTCGAACTATCAAGAACAAACAGATAGTCGAGCTATCAACAGATAGTCGAGCTATCAGAAACAAACAGATAGTCGATCTATCAACAGATAGTCGAACTATCTGATAGTCGAACTATCAAAGGAGATTGTCGAACTATCGAGCGAGAACAGATAGTCGACCTATCAACAGATAGTCGAGCTATCAACGCAGAACAGATAGTCGAACTATCAACAGATAGTCGAACTATCAGATAGTCGACCTATCAACAGATAGTCGAACTATCAAAACCAAACAGATAGTCGACCTATCAACAGATAGTCGAACTATCAAAGACAAACAGATAGTCGACCTATCAACAGATAGTCGAACTATCAAATAGTCGACCTATCCAAGTAGATAGTCGAACTATCAAAGCACACAGATAGTCGAACTATCAACCGATAGTCGAACTATCCTCGCAGACTGAAAGTCGAACAACTGATAGACGATCGTCGAGCAGTTAGTCGACGATAGTCGAGCGGCGTTCGACGATAGTCGAACGAACAAACAACTTAACCAAATTCTCAATCTGGAAAAGTGAAGACTCTACAGCTAGACTACTAACCATTGACCATAGATATTTCTTGGGTCAAGGAGCACAAAGGAGAGGACTAAACTCAAATCAAACTAGGGTACCAACAGATCTCTTAAATGTCTTGTAGCTGGAGGAAGATTCCCTTCTGGTTGAACATCTACAGCTCCTTCATTATGATGAACCTCTTGGTTTTCTTCATCTTCTATTGTGTCTTGTACTCCCCCTGGACAGTAGCCTTCATTTTCCAATGCTCCATCTTTCCTTGAAGCTTCAGCAATGGAGAGCTTGTCCATTCTTTTGCTTATGCCTGTTGAGTCATTTGATCTACAAGACAACTCACAGTTGATTAATCTTGTTTCATCAAACACAACATGCACAGATTCTTCAACAACTTGAGTAGTCAAGTTGAAGATTCTATAGGCCTTACTATTTATGCTGTACCCAACAAATATCCCATCCTGGGATTTGGCAGCAAACTTAGTCAAATATGACTTACCATTGTTAAGTATATAGCATTTGCAACCAAAGATCCTGAAGTTGGATAGATTTGGTTTTCTACCTTTCATAATCTCATAAGGAGTCTTTTTGTGGCTCTTGGTGATAGAAGCCCTATTGATCACATGACAAGCAGTGTTTACTGCCTCAGCCCAGAAATATTCTGGAAGAGAGGTGTCACTCAATAGAGTTCTACCAGCTTCAATTAATGTTCTATTCTTTCTTTCAGCAATTCCATTTTGCTGAGGTGTTCTAGGTGAGGAGAACTCTTGGAAAATCCCAAAGTCTTCACATAACTTTGTCATGCTTTCAGATTGAAACTCAGTACCATGGTCACTTCTGATTTTGACCACTATACTATTCAGTTCATTCTGAATTTGCTTCAAAAAATTAAGTAAGACACTTGGGGTTTCAGATTTCTGTCTCAGAAAGAACACCCATGTAAATCTAGAATAGTCATCTACAACCACAAAAGTGTAGACCTTCCTACCTAGACTATGAACTGTCATAGGACCAAAAAGATCCATATGCAAGAGGTATAAGCACCTCACAGAATCCTTGTTTTCAAGGCTTTGAAAGGAGGATTTTGTCTGCTTGCCCTTTTGACAAGCTGAGCATATCCCTTCCTTTACACACTTAACTTGAGGACCATTCCTCACTAACTCTTTGCTAAAGAGTTGGCCAATTGTATTGTAGTTAAGATGAGCCAATCTCTTGTGCCACTTAACACAATGAGAAGCATTGTCATCAGCTACAAGACAGATGGGAGAAGCCTTATTCTCACATACAAAATTAAGACAATATACATTTCTCTTCCTATACCCAGTCAAAATGATCTCTTGATCACTTGACCTTTTGATATGACATCCATCCTTAACAAATGAAATGTCATATCCTAAATCACTCAGCTGGCTTATGCTTATTAGATTATGTTTCAAACATTTTACATAAGCCACTTGGGTGATAGTAATTAGGTTAGAAGAAATGTTACCAAACCCTTTGATGATTCCTTTTTCAGATCCACCAAAGATCACTTTAGGTCCATCTTTGACAGATGAATACTCCTTCAGCAACCCCTTTGTTCCAGTCATGTGCCTGGAACAACCACTATCCAAGTACCATATAGGGGCATGACTACTTGGATTCACCTGCAACACAGATTTACTTACCCTTAGAACCCAAGCAAGTCTTGGGTCCTTGGTTCAGGTTAGCATAACCAAGACTACCATTATCTCTTCTAATAGGCAAACTATTGTTCTTTCTAACACTTGTGTTGTACCAGCAGTCTAGTGCAAAATGGCCTCTCTTGCCACAGCACCAACATTCAAACCTATTGTATCTAGTTCTAGATACATCCTTGACAAAAGAATTTCTGTCCATTGCTGGTGCAGCAGCAGCTTCACCCACTGATTTTTTATAACCATTGGGTTTATGAACATGGGTAGGCCTGTTGGCATTTACACCCTTGTTTTTCAGAACATTAGTCTTAATATGACCATGAATATTTTAATGATCATATTGGTTAGAAGGCACTTGCACCTTTCTAAACTTAATAGGAACTAAAAAGTTCAGTGGCTTGACAGGAGCTTTGCCTTTCCTCTTGAATCGGCCAGCCCTGGAGTTACCTTTGAATCCTAATCCTGCCTTACCCTTTTGATTCACAAATTCATCTATCAAGGGTAAGACAGACTTTGGCTTAGAGTAACTAGCCACTAAATCTTTTTCAATTATTAGTCTGGCCTCCAGACTCTTCACTTGATCATTGGTAAAATTAATTGTGCTCATCTGAATAATAGTTATATTCTTTAGCTTGGCAATTTCATTTAACTTCTGATCAATTACTTTCTCTAACTCAGTTGCAGCTACCCTTAGTTTAACAATCTCATGAGCCTGAGATTTAACCAGGTTCTTGCTTTTCTTAAGGGCCTGCAACAAGTCCCCATACTTATCTATCAATTGATAGACATCTCCTTCAGAATCAGATGCATCTACATCACTTGATGCAGATGTAGCTGATTCTGTACTTGTATTACAAACAGATTTCATAGAAGGACATCGTACCTTATTAGGACCAGACTGATTCTGGCATATGTCCTCTTCAGATCCTGCCATCAGTCCTATGCACAGATAATCCTCTTGATCATAGATGGAGTCTAGCAACTGCAGAAACTCCTCTTCTTCAGATGCAGCATATAGTCCAATATATGCTTCTGCTTCAGATTCTGACTCTGAAGTTGACTGATCTGTTAGGCTCTTATACTTCTTTGCAACAAAAGATTTTTCCTTCTTACCCTTTTTATGAGTCTTCTTCTTGTCTGAAGACTCCTTTCTCATATCAGGACAGTCAGCCACTACATGTCCAGGTCTATTGCAACAATAGCAGACAATCTTTGAAGTAGTAGCCTTGCTGGGCTTTGATCTGCTCTTTTCTTTCCTTGATGACTTTTTCTTCTGATAATAGTCATCAACTTGCTGTGAAATGGAGGGCTTAGACTTCCACTACTTCTTCTTTAAGAACCTCTGGAATTGCCTTGTGAATTCAGCAAAGTCTGCATCTGAATCACAGCTTTCTGAACCCTGATTATCTGAATTTTCAGAACTAACTTCTGCAATTTCCTTAGGAGGGGATGGTGATATCCTCCTATTATTTCTAATGGCTTCTGCATTGAATGCCACAGTCTTTTCTCTATGCTCTCCTCTTGAATTCTTTTCCTCCTCCTTCCTTACGATAAGTTGCATTTCATAGGATATCAGCTTTCCAAACAAAATGGGAGGAGAGATTTCTGCCAATTTAGCCATTTCTCTTATGGCACAGATCTTTGTGTCCCAATCCTTTGTTAAGGATCTTAAGAATTTGTCATTCAGTTCATAGGTACTGAAGACTCTTCCACAGGACATCAACTCATTCACAATTCTATAGAATTTCTTATAGCATTCAGTTATGCTATCAGTTTTTCCTTGTCTAAAACTTTCATATTCCTGGTTGAGCATAAACTTCTTATCCTGTCTTACTTCTTCAGATCCCTCCATGTAGACAATCAAGGTGTCCCACATTTCTTTGGAGGTCTTGTAGTGAATTAGATTCTGAAATGTAGAATCATCTATGACACTCACAATAATATTCTGAGCTCTCTTGTCCATGGTTGCCAAAATGATTTCATCCTTGGTCATTTCAGAATAACTCTTTGGAGTTTGAATATTAGCATCAAGAACTGATACCTTCATTGGAATGAAGGGTCCTTCCTGAACTGTGATGTATATTCTTGGGTCAAATGCTTCCATGAACAATCTGACTCTTTCTTTCCAAATTCCAAAGATTTCCTTCCTGCAGATGGGTAACTTCATTGACCCTAACTCCTTGTGATTTTCTCCAGAACCCATCTTCTTGAATCTTGATTCTGCCTTTCAGATCTATCTCAGACTGTTAAGTCCTTTTTGAGTAACCTGCCTCTGATATCACTTGATAGTTTTACTTTCAAGACAACCTAAACACCTAGAGGGTGGGGGTGAATAGGTTCTAATTACTTGTTTATACTTTTAGGCAAAATTCAATTACAGAATTAAAACATCCAGCACAGCAATCACAGAAATTTAATCATCACAGATTGCACAATGTTTTATAGTGGTTCCCCAAGGTTTGGGTACATCCACTTTCCCCCTTCACCTATCTAGCAGTATGCTAGATTCGGCCAAACTTCCACTATTCTCAGATCAACAGATCCTACAGCTCAGAACCTGGATATGTTCCTACAACTCAGAACCCAGAATGATTCCTACACCTCAGGCACAACCGCCCTACCTCAGCCTTGCCACAAGGCCAACAACTCAGAGAAGAACCTTCTCCTATACTCAGGCAAACAGCCCTACCTCTCAGAGATCAACTCTCCTACACTCAGCCTTTATATCACAGGCTTACAACTCAGATCTGTGTAAAACAGATCCTACAGAAATTTAGAAAAGAAGTTTTAATGTCTAGCCTTTGTTGACAGAGAAGAAGACAAGACAATTCTTGATCAGCTGATGAAATCAACTGAAACTGAGCTTTCCTCAAAGCTTCTTGAATCTGAACATAGCTGAGTTGATTTCCAAACAGCTTCTTGAGAAACCACTGACGGCTTCCTTCTTCTTCTTCAAATGGGTGGATCCCTCTCTATCCAACACCTTTGATGATACTTCTGATTTCTTGTTAGAACTCTTCTTAGATCGATCCTGAGATCGTCTGCTTAGATCTTTTGATGAAGATCTTCTTTTTTATATATCTCTATCTCCTTTTTTTTTCCTTCTGAATCTGTCTATTTATAGACCATCTTCATGGTAACCGGCTGATCAAGTTTCTAACTGATTTCTGACAAGTCTGCCAGCATCAGTTAACCGGTGACAACCCACAGCTGTCAAGTCTTCAAACAAATCCTGTGCCTTAGTCTTGGACAGCAAAGTGTCGAGATAGTCTGTCAGAAAGTGTCGAGACCAACTGTCTATATGTGTCGACACAAGTGACTTTGGTGTCGACACAGTCTTTGAAGATGTCGACAAGTTTGCCATTAAGTCAACACAGCTTCTTCAGAAAATAACTTGGACTTGACTCTGCAGTGTGTCGACACAAGTCCTGTGTGTCGACACAGTTGTTGTAGATTCAGAACTCAGTATGTGTCGACACAGCCTTCAGGTGTCGACACATCAATTGTTGACTCTGCCAAAATATTTCGACTTAGTCTTCTAGTGTCGACACAAGTATTGTCGACTTCTGCCAATGAGTGTCGACTCTGTCTCATTGTGTCAACACAGCCTCCTAGTGTCGACACAAATGTGGTCGACTATCTTTCTGTGAGTCGACGCTGCTTCTCAGTGTCGACATTAATGTGGTCGACTATCTCCTTCTGTGTCGAGGTCGACTATCTCTGTGTCGACACAGCTTCCGTTAAGTGTCGACACAAATATTCTGAAGTGTCGACACTGTTTCTTCAGGTGTCGACACAAATATTCGGAAGTGTCGACACTGTTTCTTCAGGTGTCGACACATGGACTTAGAATATTTTTCTGCATTCTTTAATACTTCTTCACCTGCACATGTCAACTTAAAACAACATCAAATACACCTTGTTGTATATCATTGAGCTAAGTTGGACTTCTTCAAATCAGGTACACATTTTCCAATGTACCCAACATAAAGCTTGCTCCATGGTTACCGGCTGATCCGGTTCATAACAGATTTCTAACAGTTCTGACAGTGCTGTCAGACTGGTTAGTTATGATAGTTGTCAAGTCACCAGTCATGTCACCAGGTTCTTCAATATCTTTTCAACTCACCATACAACACTCAGTAGACTGCTTTACATGTGTCGACACATATAGGCTAAGTGTCGACACAAGTCTTCAAGGTGTCGACACAAATACTGCATGTGTGGACACAGTCATACTTTTGCTTCTCGACGCTGCTTTTTGTTATATGTGTCGACACAAGTCCTGTGTGTCGACATAGCAGCTTCTTGTCTCGACATTTCTATTGTAGATAGATGGCGTTGAGTGTTTGTCAAATGGCATTGAGTGTGTGTCGACACAAGTCTGTGTGTCGACACAATTACTTCTAAACTCGATACAGCCTCTTGAGAGTTTGAGTGTCGACACAAGTCCTGTGTGTCGACACAATTTCTTCAGGTATCGACATAACTCCAGTGTGTCGACTCATCTTCGGTTTTAAGTATCGACACAATTCTGTTTTAAGTTGTCGACATAATTCTGGATGTCGATACAACTTCTTGTTTAGGTGTCGACATAGCTTTGAGTGTCGACACAACTTCTTTATAAGTGTCGATACATTTTTCCAGTATGTCGACACAACTTTCCTGAGTGTCGACATAGCAGTTGGGTGTCGACACAGCTTCTTCATCAGTGTCGACACATTTCGCCTATGTGTCGATATAGCTTGCCTGAGTGTCGACACTGTCTTCTTGAGTGTCGACACAGTTTAATCACAAGTGTCGACACTTGTACTTAGAAAAATTTTTCCTTCAAATTTTTAAACCTGCACAATGAAACTAAAACTTCTATCAAATACACATTGATGCATATCATTGACTAAGTTGTGGCTTCTCCAAATCTAGTACACATTTACCAATATACCCAACAGATGGCAGGGAGGCCAGCATCAGTTTGATTCGCAAGCCTCTAATAGCTAGCTGCGACAGCAGTAACCGTGTTATAATAAGAATACGCAAGGGACATGAAAGAGTGCGTTGGAATAGATGATGGAGAAATTCGTCGAGATGGCCCAATCCAACATGGCCAGTCAGACTGACTCAATGCGAAACTTTTAGACGTAGCTGGGGCAACTAGCCCAGGTGTTCTCATAGCGTACT
Source organism: Platanthera zijinensis (assembly GCA_039513925.1). NCBI lineage: Eukaryota > Viridiplantae > Streptophyta > Magnoliopsida > Asparagales > Orchidaceae > Platanthera > Platanthera zijinensis. Next base: position 103,462,247 of record CM077085.1, on the reverse strand, counting down.
CACGATGCCCTCACGAGCGACATGTAAAAAATCCTCATGAGTAAGGCAAGAGTTTCGGGGAGGTGGATGAGTTTAATAAAAATGAAGTGGTCGTAAAGTGTGAGATTAATGAGGTCGAGACGGTGGCCTTATGTGATTCCAGATCTTCTTGAAACATTCTTACTTTGTAAGATGTTGAGAATTTTAATTTAAATATTGAGTCGAATGTCCGGAAATCACTCGTGCTAGCCGACGAGTTGGCAGTGAAGACCGACTGTGAGATAAAGGAGGTGGAAGTCATCTTTAACGGGGCAGTAGTGATCACGGATTTCTAGGTGTTGGGACCATTGGGGAATAATTCAAAACCCATCTTAGGGGTCCCCGCCCTAAAAGCTAGCGAAGCAACGTTACAGTTTAACGCGAGCGTCATCACCTTGGCATCCAAGGTTGCTTTGACTTTACCGCCATCCCTTCCCCCTATAATTCAAAATGAACCAGTAAAACTGCAGAATTTGAATGTTTTTTATCTGATGTTTTGCCTAGTACAACTGAGACAGGTGTGCTGTAGAAAGAGGAAGACAGGGCTATGAAAGTGGCAGAAATGTTGATGATAGCTGAAGAAGAGATGAAGACGGAGTTTCTTGGAGTGAAACAATATTCGGATGAGAAGAAATGTGAGCGGAGCACGGCTATTGAGAGCGTGCATAAAATAGATTTAAAAACTTTTATTGAGCCGAATAAATTGTGTAAAACTGCTAAACAGGTTACTTGGGCTGATCTATCACCCGCCGTGGGTGAGGAAAGGATACTTCCGGACGGAAAATCTACAGCTACATCCAAAGTGGATGGGTAGTTATTCCTTCATGGCGATCCCCATCAATAGATACAAAAAAGAGAACTGACAAAGCACAAGGCATTAGATTTTGCCCGCCGACGCGAGAAGGAAGAGGCTAGGGGCAGGGGATATTCATCTTCCCTAGGCCCTAAAGCTTTCACTTCATCCTCATCTCGCGTGACTGGGGGGATCTATCACAAGTCATCATTTAGCTAAGACGTGAAGGATCTCAGGGGCCCTCCCCCTTTCTTTTAGTATAATTTTTTCTTTAAACTGTGTGTGCCTTCAGAATTTATCGTTGTGTAATGAACTTATGCTCTAAATATTATGTAAGACTGCTAATACAGGTATTTGGTCCACCTTAAAGACGGTAAAGAAAAAAGCTTATGTGAGACAACCCAATTTCGGTCCGTTTAATTTGTTCAATTATACTGCTATGATTATATGTTAATAGAATTTGTGCTTGGAGGTATTCTCTTTTGTAGGTGGATTTCGTTTGGGCTGAGGACTTTCTACTAAAAATAACGTTGATCTTTTAGTATGCTCATTTTCTAAGCATGGGTAACCTCACCCGCAACTTTTATTTCATTATCTTTATTGTATGTCCTGTATTAGGATGTTTAGATTATGTCTGGTGGGGGAGAGTTATGCGAGTTACCTGTGCACATGTATAACTATCACTTTCATACCAAAAGCATATTTTTATTTTTGTTTTAAAGAAATCACGTTCGCATTGTGCACCTACACCAACATATGCGTGATCTTAACCACGAGCGCGGCTCGAGTCAAATGTATTGCTCTTATATAAACTTTAAAATATCGGTGCTAGCTTAGGATTTTAGGATAGAGTAGTGTGAAACTCGTGCAGTGCTCCTAATCGAGTACTCATTGTCTGTGTAGAAATAGTATAGGTTTAATTTTTCTTTATGCTCATAGATTTATAATTTTTCTGCAGATGTAAATATTGTTTGTACAACTAAAAAATGTTGAATCTAGTGTAATCGGACGGTAGTGTAGGGATGTGTGTAGCCGTCACTAGACACGTTTTGCTCGAGTCGGGAGGAAGTATCATCTTCTCAATGGCTAAGAAATTGCCCCAAGCTACTCTCGAAACATTGGTGCATGATTAGTCAAGCGTGAGGGTCATGTAGGCCATTATTTTGTCCCGATTGAGCCTTGTACCCTTCCTAACGTAATCCTTGTTAGCTTGTGTTGTGCCAATCTCTCCTTTTGATTTAGCCCTACTCCGTGGTCACCAAAGCCTTTAAGCTTTTCCCACTCGCACACCCCAATCTCTAAATATTGGTGGATTACTTCTTGCATTTGGTGATGTTGCTGTTGTGCAGTTTTGTGATTATGAGTTGGAGTTTTCATGTTATTGTGTTGAATATGGTTTTTAAAAGAATTTTGGGAGAAGAAAAAAAAAATTTATTGTTTGATATGAAATAAGAAAGTGAAAAAGAAAATTCCATTTGTGATTTTATTTTTATGGCGGTAGGCGGTGCACACACCCTTGTTGTAAAGTTCAAGTTTGGTGGTGTGGTGTACCTGCAATTTTTGGTTGGCTGGAAGATAATCTTTTGTATGAGCTCATATGGGTTGTGCGTAGCCGCTGTTTACTCTTTTTGCATCCTTACCTATGTATACACCCAAGACCCATTATTATCATAATGTCCTACAGATTCACGCTTCAGTCAAACTAGCGTCGTGGAGAGAGTGTGAACGGGCAAGCGTATGGTCCCCAACATTGATGGATTTTTTTGGAGGTGATCATGAGCGTTGGTCTTTGGCAATGCATATTTGAGTGGCCTACCTACTTTATTCCTATATATGACTGAATGATTCTCCAGGATTCCAATTTTTAGTAGATACAATATTTATTTAAGCCTGTCGAAAAGTATAAACTCCGTAGTATAATTAAAAAGTTTGACTATTATATTTTCTATGCCCATGATGTATTTGATTTCTCAAAATACTTTATTTGGAAATTACTGAGCCAGCTAACTATTTTCTAGTCCACGGAGTGAAGATTTGCTCGGGACGAGCAAATTTTTAAGTCTGGTGGTGTGATGAGTGCGATTTATATAGGGTTTTTCGGACTCATCTGGGACTATTTTCTCACTCGTGCACGACATTTCAACCTGTAATCGGTTATATTTGCTTCGTTTGGTCAATGATTACTCTGTGCACTGCATTGGCCCGAGGGTGTGCAATTGTGCATTCGCTTGTTTGGCGTAAGCACATGGTGCTCCCAATGGATCTTTCCGGCTGTTTTTGTTGCATTTTTATGATGCTGGAGGGTTCCCTTGTGATTTATTTGTTTGCGTGCAGGTGGTCAGCTTTTCCCCACTAGAACTCAGATAGGTAGATCCAGCCCGCCATTTCGCTCCTCTAAGTGGGAAAACCTTCCTCTTGCCATTTTCTTCTCTCTCCTCCTTGGAGAACTCGTCCGACCACCGTTCTCACTCCAAAAGCTCTCAATAGCTTCATCTTTGGCCTCCATCATCTTCGCCAACCTCAAAGCTCCATTTAAAGCTCATAGGTGCTGCATACATGGAGTTCTCCGGTTAGGTTTAACCCGACGGCTATTCACAAAGAAGACCGGCTATTAGAAGGATGTGACAGCCCTTCACAACCCCGGATGTCATCTATAGACCGAGCACAGACAAGGCCCGACAACCCTTGACTCCGACCACAAATCTCAGAAAATCTTCGTGTGTTTGTTGTGTCTCTCCCCCTTCTCATATAGTGGATTTGCCCTTGATTGCGTTGTTGGATTGATGAGTAAGAACTTGATTTACATAATTATTTCAGGATGTCTATGTGTTGACATATTTTAGTTCTTGATTGTGTTGATGCGCTTCCATATTTTGAGTTCTTGACATGATAGTGTCGTCCTAACAATTGTTATGAGCGTTTGTGGCGAAGAGGTCGCTGCGACCCTCAATGGTCTGTCCATCCTCCTTATTACTCACTTGAGTAATCCACCGAAGCGACGCGGTTAAGGCGGCCCGCATTAGTTTTACTAGTGTTAAAATTAGGAAACCATAAATCAAAACCCTTCTTACGTTGAAACTTGCAATCCCTCTTTCAATTGCGAAGTCACACTCTCTTCCTGCACTCCTCAAGAGATCGATGTCTGGTGATTAAACTCCTTAACTTTATTACTTGAATACGATCGGTACACTTGACGAAAGTGTCATCAAGATGCTCTCGCCGTCAGGCTTATACCTAGCTAGCAGGGCAGCGATCCTCAATTGACGTCATTCTTTCTCTGGGGTTAGGTCTCGAGATGCCCCCGCTGTCAGGCTTCCATCTAGCTGGCAGGGCAGGAATCCTCGATGGACATCATTATGACCCTGGAGTTATGTCTCGAGATGCTCCCACTGTTAGGCTTCCACCTATCTGGTTCGGCCGGGATCCTCGATGGACGTCATTCTTGCTCAGTGGTTAGGTCTCGAGATGCTCCAGCTGTTAGGCTTCCCTCTAGCTGGCAGTGTTGGGATCCTTAATGGACATCATTATAACCCTGGATTTATGTCTCGGGATGCTCCCTCTGTCCGGCTTCCACCTAGCTAGCAGGGCCGGGATCTTAGATGGACGACATTCTTGCTCTGGTGTTAGGTCTTGAGAGGGTCCCGCTGTCAGGCTTCCATCTAGATGGCAGGTCCGGGATCCTCAATGGACATCATTATTGTTGGGTATTGCATCCACAATGTACCTGATTTGAAGAAGCCCCTGTGTAAGCCAAGGTAAATAGACAAGGTATTTGATGAAATATTTTTTAGTTATGCTTGCAGTTATTCCACGCTAAGTACACACCAATGTCAGGGTGCAGTGGGTCAATATACACGGGTCTGTGTAACGTAATCCCTCGTTGAGCAGATCAGAGTGTTAGCCTATGTGTACTCTCTCTATTGGGGTGTACTTAATTTCAAGTATAGGGCTATGATAAAGCAAGAGCAGACAAGGAGCAAGGATGGGCCAAAGACCTGCTCACGGGTGGAAAGACGAGAATTCGTCTAATAAAAATTCGTCGAGAATCACTAAGTGATTCTCGCCGATTCGTCGAGAATCACTTGTGATTCTCGACGAGTCGACGAGAATCACTAGTTGATTCTTGCCGGGTTGGGCCGGCTGTCGCGACGCAGTCAGAAAAATCATCTAAGGCAGAATCGTCGAGAATCACCAAGTGATTCTCGCCGATTCGTCGAGAATGACTTTGTATTCTCGATGAGTCGTCGAGAATCCAAGGTGATTCCCACCGATTCTCCCCGGCCTCTATAACCTGTGCAGCCAGAATTCTCTAAGTAGAATTCGGCGAGAATCGTAAGTGATTCTCGCCGATTCGTCGAGAATCATTCACGAATCTCGCCGAATTTGACTTAGGCATTTTTCCAAGTCTGTCTGGACCGGTCCACGTTATCTGCGGGATTTTGAACCGGACTTCGGTCTTTCTGTTGGTGGTGCCCACGACGGTCATCTCTTGACCTAGTGTATAAATACTCTGGTATTTTTGTACAGTAAGACACAGAAGACATACAAAAGAAAGCGGCCGACGAAACCCTAATCTCGCGATCTTGCTCCGCCTTCGTCGCCGCAGCCGATCACCGAAGCAGATCTCGATCTCCTCTAGATCCTCGGTGATAGAAGCCAAGTCCCGCACAGCGTCTCATGTGTCTATCCAGATATCCTTTGTCTCTTGATTTGAGATAGGGAAATTTTTCCCCGTCCGAATTGATCGAGACGATCGATCCTCGTGTGACCGTTGGTAGACCTTGCCGACTTCGCTAAGAAGATTGGATCTCCAGTGCTTTGTTGCTGTGTTCAGTTGCCGCCGCCAACACCGAGAGCCTTGCCGCCGCTTGACGCCGCCGCTGTTCTCGGGGAGATCCTCTCCAAGTGAGATCTAGGGTTGTGGACTCTTCGTTGACTTCTAGAACACGTCGTCGAACGAAGAGGGACACCCTATTCTCCTTACGTTGTTTGTATTTCTTACAAGCTATTTTCATTTTCTCTTTCATTGTAAAGGACCGATTGGTCTCTAGTTGTAGGGTTGGGTGCAACCCGTGTTGTGGGAGTGTTGACTCCTACGTGTGGAAGGGTTCCTTCCGTTAGTGCAAGGATTTGATTTCAATCCTGTTGGTGAAGTGACCGAGTCGTCCCTGGTTGGGAGATAGGTCGAAGGGGGAAAGTGGGCGTACCCAAATCGGGGAACCACTATAAATTGCCTGTGTCCTCTCTGTGCTTTGTTGTTTTATTTTCTTGTGCAGGCATAATTTCAATACCGCTAACACGCTGCAAAGACACCTATTCCCCCCCCCCCCCATAGGTGAAGGTAGTTGACACTAGGTGGACTTTCAAGTGGTATCAGAGGGAGGTTACTCTTCAAAAAGGTTCACACCTTGAGTAGAATCCTGCCACCAGTGTCAAGAAGCAGTCAGATATCTTCCATGGACAGACTCAAGCACTCCGGCAAAATCCCAGTATGCACCAGACTGAACTTTCCTATCTGGAAGGAAAGAATCAGATTCTACATGGAAGCAGTCGATCCCCGGCTCTTCATGATAGTGGAGGAGGGACCTTACATTCCCACTAAGGCCTCCACCATTGATCCTACCATGAAAGTACCCAAGAAACTTTCGGAAATGGACAAGGACGAAATGGTGCTGTTCGGACTCGACAAGAAAGCTCAGAACATCCTGGTGAGCGCAGTTGACGACTCTATGATGCAGAACTTCAGCAACTGCAGGACAGCCAAGGATCTCTAGAGCTGTCTGATTGTCCTAATGGAGGGCACAGATGAAGTGAGGGACGATCGGAGATCCCTCCTCAATCAGAAATATGAGGCCTTCAGACAAGGGCCAAAGGAGGAGATTGGAGTCACCTTCGAAAACTTCCTCAAGATCGTCAATGCACTCAAAGGATATGGAAGAGTGTTTACTGACGGTGAACTCAATGATAAGTTCCTTAGGTCCCTCACTAAGGAATGGGACACAAAGATCTGCGCCATCCGCGAGTTTGGCAGACTTGCGGAAACCGACCCTCAGATTCTGTTCGGGAAGCTCATGTCCTATGAGCTTCAGTTGAACATAAGGAAGGCTGAAGAGGAAGCAGAGAAAGCCGCGGCTAAGGAAAAGATGGTGGCCCTGAAAGCCATTCATTCCAGAAAGGGCAAGGGTGTTGTCTCTTCCCGTGCGTGGAAGAAAGATGAAGAGGAAGACTCGGAGCCAAGCTCCTCCGACTCAGAATTGTCTGAGGAAGATTTATCCCTTATCACAAGGGAATTCAAGAAGTTCCTCAAGCTGAGGAATCAGAGAAAGAGAAACGGCTCCTCTTTGAGGGATTAGAAGAAGAACTATTCTTCTGACAGGTATGTATCCAAACCGAACAAACACCGCTCATCTGACATTATTTGCTTTGGCTGCAACAAGCCAGGACACGTCGTGGCCGACTGCCATCAAGGCAAGAGGGAAAAGGGAAAGGGAGAGGAGCACAGGTCCTCAAAAGACAAGAAGAAGGAGAGGAGCTACATCGCGAAGAAGTCAAAGACGCTGAGTGAATCGGACTCATCAGATACCAGCGATGACGAGGAAGCCTACTTTGGGCTAATGGGTCACTGTGACTCGGAAGGAGACTGCCCCCCATTTACGGGGAAGGTAAAAGCTCACACCCCTCTCTCTGACTCTAACTCTGATCCTGAGTCTTAGGATGATGACCCTGAGGATAGCTCTTCTGCCCGTGAAGCTGAGCTCCTCGATAAGTATGAGCTTCTGCTCAATACTTTCCTGGAATGTCAAAAGAGAATGAAGGCTGCGAAGAAGGAAGTAAAATTCCTTAAAGGTGAAAGTGTATCCCTGAGGGAAGAGATCACCAGTTTGATCTCCCTCCGACAGGAGCACTTGGAACTAACTTTAAAGCATTCAGAGTCTCTTAAGCTCCTTGATCTTAAGCAGGAGGAAGTCGACAAGTTGGAAGAACTACTTGCGGCAGAAAGGAAGATCGTCAAGAGCTTCTCTATGCCAAAAACTGTTCTTCCATTAGTTGATACCTTCTCTGCTCAAGCCAAAGGAGCTGGCTTGGGGCATGTAGGGGTATCTAGGTCCTCATCCAGGAGAAACAGGAACAGGAGGAAGAATAAGGCTGCCAAGAAAGCCTCTGCTGATGAGAAAGGAAAGGCCCCACTCATTCCTGTTGAGTTCAGAAAGCCAAGCTTTCCCTGCAACCAACATGACTTTGAGTCAACCTTTGGTCATCATTTCTGGCCCTCGGTTGCAAAGCCTAAGAGTCGATATGATGGTTGGACTTTTCCCCGCAACTTCGGTGAGAGTGTCTTCAAGGCACCTTATGAGGAAATCCACTTGGGAAATTATGGTCAATTCTCTAGCGGCCATAATAGGAAGCAGGCACCAAAAGTCAAGCCTGTTATACTGACAGAATAGAAGGTGAAGAAATCATGTGACTGCAATCACTATGATGCCTCCACCTCCAGATCCAAGGACCCAGCTGTACCCACCATTCCGAGGGTGAAGTAGGAGCCTAGGAAGAGGTACAACAGATTTGACTGTTGGTGTTGTGGCAAAGTTGGTCACTTTGCCGTGGATTGTTGGTTTAATCCAAGGTATAACGAGACTCCTTATGTTAGCAGTGCGAGGCAGACCACTCGTAGGGCTAACCAATCGAGGGGGAGTATGCTAACAAGGAATCTAGGACCCAAGTTCGATTGGGTTCCTAAGGCAAATTAATTCTGTTTTGCAGGAATGTCCAAAGTCCAACAAAACTCCCATTTGGTATTTGGACAGTGGATGCTCCCGTCATATGACTGGGACAAGAAGCCTACTACGGGAGTACTCTCCAGTCGAGAATGGACCCAAAGTCATCTTTGGGGGATCTGATCGGGGAGTCACCAGAGGTTACGGTATGATTTCCAACGGTATCCTCTCTATCTCTGACGTAGCTTATGTTGAAGGGTTAAATCATAACCTGATCAGCGTAAGCCAGTTATGTGATAAAGGGTATGACGTTAAGTTCTGCAAGGATAAATGCCTGATAATATCATGTGCCTCTTCGGAGACAGTATTAACTGGCATTAGGAGCAGAAATATTTTCTGTTTAGATTTCCTTAGTTTAGATTCTTCTACCCCTGTATGCCTAGTAGCAAAAGGCAGTGCATCTCTTTGCGAATAATGGCACAAGAGATTGGCACACATTAATTACAAGACAATTAATATGCTATTTTCCAAAGACTTAGTAAGGGATGCTCCCATTATTAAGTGCATTAAAGATAGTCCATGTCCTGCATGTCAGATGGGCAAGCAGACTCGGGCTACCTTTAAGTGCATCCCAGACAAAGATTCCTCCAGATGTCTTTATCTTCTGCACATGGACTTGTTTGGTCCTATGCAAGTTCATAGCTTAGGAGGGAAGTCATATACGCTAGTAATTGTAGACGATCACTCTCGGTTTACGTGGGTGTTCTTTTTAAAATGCAAGTCAGATACGTTTGACATCTTCACCAGTTTTGTCAAGCAGATACAGAACGAACTTAACTGCTCAGTGGTCAAAATCAGAAGTGACCACGGAACAGAGTTTGAGTCTGGGGCTATGACAGAGTTCTGTGAAGAGCTTGGTATCTTTCATGAGTTCTCCTCCCCTCGCACTCCTCAACAGAATGGAGTGGCGGAGAGGAGGAATAGAACACTCATTGAAGCATGCACGACAATGTTGAATGACGCTTCTCTCCCAGAATACTTCTGGGCCGAGGCGGTCAATACGGCCTGTCATGTACAAAACCGGGCATTGATCAACAAGAGCCATCGTAAGACTCCTTATGAGCTACTGAAAGGCAAGAAACCAACCATGTCCTATCTGAGGATTTTTGGCTGCAAATGTTATGTACTGAATAATGGGAAGTACCCGCGTACTAAGTTTGGTGAAAAATGCTTCGAAGGCATATTCATGGGCTATAGTAGCCACAGCCGGGCTTATAGAGTTTTCAACAAGAAAACCCTAGTGGTAGAGGAATAAATAAATGTTGTATTTGATGAAGGAAGCTTGCTTAACTGCAAGACTTCTAGTTGTCTTCCTGAAGCTGCAGGTGCCAGACTCGAAAAGCTACAACTGGATGATCCCGAGAAAGATGCAACTCCAAAGTATGTCAAGGTCTCCACATCAACGCCGATCAGAGAAGTTGAGGCTCAAAATGAGGCAAATCCTTTAGAAGGAGGAGATTCCCAAGAAATAGTTGAAGCTCCTGATGCAAGAATTTTAGAGCTCAGACACGTGAGGGATCATCCCAGAAATCAAATCATTGGAGATCCCCGAGATGGTGTCAGAACTCGCCGAGGTACTATTAGCAAGATTTTGCATCTTAGCTTCCTGTCACAGGTTGAGCCAAAGAAGTTCGACGAGGCGAACAAAGATGCTGCATGGATTTTGGCCATGCAAGATGAATTGCATCAGTTCGAAAGATGCAACGTTTGGACGCTTGTGCCCAGACCACAAAAGCAGAATGTGATTGGCACCAAGTGGATCTTCAGAAACAAACTGGATGAACATGGTGTCATCATAAAGAACAAGGCCAGACTAGTGGCTCAAGGTTACCGATAGGAGGAGGGGATTGATTTCTACCAGACGTTTGCACCAGTTGCACGGCTCGAAGCAATACGGCTATTCCTAGCCTATGCCTCCCACAAAGGTTTCACAGTTTATCAGATGGACGTAAAATCGGCTTTCTTGAATGGACATTTGAAAGATGAAGTATACGTCGCTCAACCTCCAGGTTTTGTCAATCCTACGTATCCTAATCATGTATATTTTCTTAATAAAGCGCTATATGGCTTAAAACAAGCTCCTCGAGCTTGGTATGAGACATTGTCTAGTTTTCTTCTTGAGAACAAGTTCTCTAGAGGAAAAATAGACAAGATATTGTTTCTCAGGGAAGTCAAAGGCAAGATTTTGCTGGTGCAAATCTATGTTGACGACATTATATTCGGCTCAACTGACAACAATCTTTGCAAAAAGTTTTCCAAACTTATGCAAGGAAAGTTTGAAATGAGCAGTATGGGGGAGCTGAAGTATTTCTTGGGACTTCAAGTGAAACAGTCTGAGGAAGGAATCTTCATCTCTCAGACGAAGTTCACAAATGAACTCCTCAAGAAATTCGGAATGGAGAATGCAACCTCTATGAGGACTCCAATGGGATCCACTATGTCTCTGGATAAGGATGAGAAAGGTAAACCTTTCGATGAAACCAAATACAGAAGCATCATTGGATCCCTGCTATACCTTACTGCCAGTAGACCGGGTATCATGTTCTCCACATGTGTTTGTGCCAGATATCAGGTGAACACTAAGGAATCTCATTATGTCGCTGCAAAGCGAATTCTTAGATACCTTAAAGGTACTCCCAATCTTGGCTTGTGGTACCCGAGAAACAATGATGTCGAGCTAATAGGTTTTTCAGATGCTGATTTTGCAGGGAGTAGGGATGACAGGAAAATCACCTCCGGGACATGCCAATTCCTCGGACGAAGGCTTATCTCCTGGAACAGCAAGAAGCAAAATTGTGTCGCAACCTCCACAGCAGAGTCTGAGTACATCTCGGCAGGAAGCTGTTGCGCACAACTCCTATGGATACGGAACCAGTTAGCAGACTATGATCTCCAGTTCAAGGAAGTACCGATGTACTGCGACTCCTCCAGTGCAATTGCTATTGCCAACAATCCGGTATCGCATAGCAGAACGAAGCATATTGAAGTGCGTTACCATTTCATTCGGGAGCACGTGGAGAACAAGGACATCTCTCTCTGCTATATCCCCACAGACAAGCAGATTGCAGATATTTTCACAAAGCCCCTAGACGAGGCCAAGTTCAGTCTCTTCAAAACTGAATTGGGGATGCTCAACTATGAGGAATGAAGTCTCCAGACGCTCCTGGCTCGTGCATCTAGGGGGAGCTTCTGCCAGAAACTCAAGTGAAAACATAAGTGCACGAACTGAGGGGGAGCATGGTGTCAGGTGCACCAGACCCAGATTTGCAGAAGCCGAAAAGGGGGAGATTACCCTCTCGGCTAAGGCTAAGGTAGCTCAATGTTCTAGTTTGCTCTCATGTAACTGGTAATGCATATCCCTATCACCTCACTTTTAAGTTTCGGTTTTTCATTCCTATATGCTCTATTCACCTTAGCTTGTAGGGTTTAGGCTTCTTCAAATAGGGGGAGATTGTTGGGTATTGCATCCACAATGTACCTGATTTGAAGAAGCCCCTGTGCAAGCCAAGGTAAATAGACAAGGTATTTGATGAAATATTTTTTAGTTGTGCTTGCAGTTATTCCACGCTAAGTACACACCAATGTCTGGGTGTAGTGGGTCAATATACACGGGTCTGTGCAACGTAATCCCTCGTTGAGCAGATCAGAGTGTTGGCCTACGTGTACTCTATCTATTGGGGTGTACTTAATTTCAAGTACAGGGCTATGATAAAGCAAGAGCAGACAAGGAGCAAGGATGGGCCAAAGACCTGCTCACGGGTGGAAAGATGAGAATTCGTCTAAGTAAAATTCGTCGAGAATCACTAAGTGATTCTCGCCGATTCGTGGAGAATCACTTGTGATTCTCGACGAGTCGACGAGAATCACTAGTTGATTCTTGCCGGGTTGGGCCGGCTGTCGCGACGCAGTCAGAAAAATCATCTAAGGCAGAATCGTCGAGAATCACCAAGTGATTCTCGCCGATTCGTCGAGAATGACTTTGCATTCTCGACGAGTCGTCGAGAATCCAAGGTGATTCCCACCGATTCTCCCCGGCCTCTATAACCTACGCAGCCAGAATTCTCTAAGTAGAATTCGGCGAGATTCGTAAGTGATTCTCGCCGATTCGTCGAGAATCACTCACGATTCTCGCCGAATTTGACTTAGGCATTTTTCCAAGTCTGTCTGGACCGGTCCACGTTATCTGCGGGATTTTGAACCGGACTTCGGTCTTTCTGCTGGTGGGGCCCACAACGGTCATCTCTTGACCTAGTGTATAAATACTCTGGTATTTGTGTACAGTATGACACAGAAGACATACGAAAGAAAGCGGCCGACGAAACCCTAATCTCGCGATCTTGCTCCGCCTTCGTCGCCGCAGCCGATCACCGAAGCCGATCTCGATCTCCTCCAGATCCTCGGTGATAGAAGCCAAGTCCCGCACAGCGTCTCACGTGTCTATCCAGAGATCCTTTGTCTCTTGATTTGAGATAGGGAAATTTTTCCCCGTCCGAATTGATCGAGACGATCGATCCTCGTGTGACCGTTGGTAGACCTTGCCGACTTCGCTAAGAAGATTGGATCTCCAGTGCTTTGCTGCTGTGTTCAGTTGCCGCCGCCAACACCGAGAGCCTTGCCGCCGCTTGACGCTGCCGCCGTTCTCGGGGAGATCCTCTCCAAGTGAGATCTAGGGTTGTGGGATCTTCGTTGACTTCTAGAACACGTCGTCGAACGAAGAGGGACACCCTATTCTCCTTACGTTGTTTGTATTTCTTACAAGCTATTTTCATTTTCTCTTTCATTGTAAAGGACCGATTGGTCTCTAGTTGTAGGGTTGGGTGCAACCCGTGTTGTGGGAGTGTTGACTCCTACGTGTGGAAGGGTTCCTTCCGTTAGTGCAAGGATTGGATTTCAATCCTGTTGGTGAAGTGACCGAGTCATCCCTGGTTGGGAGATAGGTCGAAGGGGGAAAGTGGACGTACCCAAATCGGGGAACCACTATAAATTGCCTGTGTCCTCTCTGTGCTTTGTTGTTTTATTTTCTTGTGCATGCATAATTTCAATTCCGCTAACACGCTGCAAAGACACCTATTCCCCCCCCCCCCATAGGTGAAGGTAGTTGACACTAGGTGGACTTTCAATTATAACCCTGGAGTTAAGTCTCGAGATGCTCCCACAATCAAGCTTCCATAGCTAGCAGGACCGGGATCCTAGATGGATGTCATTCTTGCTCCGGGGTTTGGTCTCGAGATGCTCCCACTGTCAGGGTTCCATCTAGCTGGCACGGTCGGGATCCTCGATGGACATCGCTTTGACTCTAGAGTTATGTCTCGAGATGATCCCGCTATCAGGATTCCACCTAGCTAGCAGGGCTAAGATTCTCGATAGACGTCGTTCTTGCTCTTGGGTTAGGTCTTGAAATGCTCTCGTTGTCAGGCTTCTATCTCGCTGGCAGGGCGGGGATCCTCGAGGGACATTGTTATAACCCTGGAGTTAAGTCTCGAGATACTCCCGCTTTCAGGCTTCCACCTAGCAGACAGGGTCGGGATCTTTGGTGGATGTTATTATTGCTCTGGGGTTTGGTATCGAGATGCTCCCACTGTTAGGCTTCAACCTATCTTGCAGGGTCGGGATCCTCGATGGACATCATTATGACCCTAGAGTTAAATATCGAGATGCTCCCGCTATCAGGCTTCCGTCTAGTTTGCAGGGCCGGGTTCCTCGACGGACGTCATTCATGCTCTAAGGTTATGTCTTAAGATGCTCCTACTGTCATGCTTCCATCAAGATGGAAGGCCAAGGATCCTTGATGGACATCATTATGAACCTTGAGTTAAGTCTCTAGATTCTCCCGCTGTCAGGGTTCCACCTAGTAGGTAGGGCTGAGATCCTCAATGGACATCATTCTTACTCTGGGGTTAGGTCTCGAGATGCTCCCGTTGTAACGCTTCCATCTATCTGGCAAGGCCGTGAACCTCAATGGACATCATTTTCACCCTGGAGTAAAGTCTCGAGATGGTCCCGCTATTAGGCTTCCACCTAGTTGGCAGGGTCGGGATCCTCGATGGATTTCATTTTTGCTCTGGGTTAGGTCTTAAGATGCTCCTGCTATCAGACTTCCATCTAGGTTGCGGGGTCAGGATCCTCGATGGACATCGTTATGACCCTGGAATTAAGTCTCAAGATGCTCTCGTTGTCAGGCTTCCACCTAGTTTGTAGGGATGGGATCCTCGATGGACGTCATTCTTGCGCTACGGTTAGGTCCCGAGATGCTCTCACTGTTAGTCTTCCATCTAGCTGGTACGGCTGGGATCCTCGATGGACATCGTTATGACCCTAGAGTAAAGTCTTGAGATTCTCCAGTTGTCAGGCTTCCACCTAGCTGGCAGGGTCAAGATCCTCGATGGACGTCTTTCTTGCTCTGGAGTTAAGTCTCAAGATGATCCCGCTGTCAGGCTTCCATCTAGCTAGAAGGGCCAGGATACTCGATGAACATCGTTATTGCTCTAATGCAGAGTCCCGTGCTACTTTTTCCAATCAACACCAGGCAGTTGATGTTACATGGGACAGAGGCTAGCGGAACTTGAGGCCCAACAATCTTTGGGCGAGCTGGAGGTGGCGAGATGGGATCTAAGCAACTACCATGGGGGTACCACTATCTGAGCAGGATAGGGTTTCATATGGAAAATTGAGATCTCGGCATAAGGGTGGGTCGTGGCTATGCTCGATAACTATGCTCCATCGCATGGATAATTTACTTGGAAATTTTTGAAGAAATTTTGGCCTAGGAAAAAGTCTCTATAAAGAAGAGATCTCACAAGCGAGCTGGGTGTTCATGGAGCCAGGTCAGCGAGTGGTCTACTTCCTAATGGCCTAGGGTTGGCGAAATCTTAAGGTCTCTTCGCGGGTATGTATCCTAACTCGCGAACATTCAAATTGCAAATGTTATCCTAGTGAGGTCGTGTGGGGAAGAGGTGACATGCATGCGAGTGTAACACAGAAAATGAATACACAAAAGGGAAGGAAGATCTGGCAAAATGCTTTTTCATTAATATACATTCTGTTAACGTAAAGTGGTTTGCCTCTATGAGAATACAAAATGGGGGGGGGAGATCATTACAAAAAAAAAGTTAGTTAACTCTCACCCTCCCCTCCAGAGTTGTCACTCTTATTTTCGGCGATGCCCATAAAGAGTGACTCGAAGCTATCTTCCTTCTCACCAGCGGGGATGCGTGAGGGGAGAATAGCTCTGGCACCAAGTCCCTCATAGTCATCTTCTCACAACCTTCCTTCTACACCTGCATATCTCACATTACTTACAGGGGGAAGTCGGCGGTACTAATGCAGTTCACGTGTAGCTTCTTGGCGTCCTTGTCCTCAGTGAAGATCTTTGGTCTCTGGACTGGGCCACCTAGCTCATCTCTAGAGGGGAGGAGGACGATGTCCATCAGGAGGGTGACCTTTCCCTAGAGGCCTTTGTTCTACTCCTCCACCACCTTATTCCTCTCCTCCAGCTCGGCGACGCGAGCACGTATACGGTCCGCAGTCTCGGTGTCCTGTAATACAAGAAAATATAAGAAATTGCAGGAAAACAAAGTAAAATGGAGAGTGGGTCAGCCGATACTTACCACCCTGTAGACAACTTTAGAGAGGAGGCTCTTGGTTATATTAAGTCACTTCGCTAGGTCGGCGACATTATCCTTCGTGACATCCCCCTCCTGCTCAGCCTTCACCAAGTCACGGCTGAGCTGGAAGTTGCAGCAAGTCGACATTTGCGCAAGCTCAAGCGCGTGCATTTGAGCTCGCGAGCTCTCATGGGCGAGCTGCTGGAGGCTCGTGCCATTGTAGTGTAACATCCCGTTTTGTGCTAGACACCTCGCACATGATTTTGAGTCAAGGGAGTTGACCTGGGTCGTGGTGCGCTTGACTCGACAAGTAAAATTCATCGGATATCGTCACGGATATCCGATTAATTCGTCGAGTATGGCTTGTGAAGTTGAGACCAGTACTGTTCATCAAAAATCAGACGAATTCGTCGAGTATATGGACTTAGAAATTATTCTAGAAAGTTGGTGTTGAGTAGACCCAAGGCCACTTGACGAATTAGGACTTAGAAATTATTCTAGAAAGTTGGCATTGAGTGGACTCAACGCCACTCAACTCGGCATTGAGTGTGTTGAGTGCACTCAATGCCATTCGACGAAATAGGTTTAGGCATTAAGTTGGCTCAACGCCACTCATTGCGGCGTAGAGTGCGTTGAGTGCACTCAATGCCATTTGACTTAGAAAGATATTTGGATGATTGGCATCGAGTGCGTTGAGTGCACTCGATGCTATTAACTGAAAGGTGTTGAGTGTGTGGAGTGCACTCGATACCACTCAGTGCTTTTACTCAGGATTATTCACGAAGCTGTGGCGTCGAGTGGGTTGAGTGCACTCGACGCGACTCGACGATTCATCGAGTAAAGGTAAGTGATCTCAACGCCTTTACTTAGATTATCCTAAAATCTGTGGCGTAGAGTGCGTTGATTACACTCGACGCCACTCGATGATTCGTCGAGTAAAGAAGGTGCACCCGACGATTATTACGTGGAATGTGTTGTGCTAACATATTGCGTTGAGTTGTGTCGACGAATCTCGACGATTCATCGAATGTGAGTATAATACTCGACGATTCGTCAAGTAAGGAGTGCTTACTCGATGAATCTAACTTTAGCAGATTTCTAGCACAGTCTACTTATTGTCACCTGGCCGGTCTGAACCAGATTTTTTTGGAATTGTGCCAAAAGAATTGCATTAGATGCGTCTCCTCAATAAGACATATTTAAAGCTATAATGGGCGGTCCACTTATATGGAGGCACGTGGCAAGTTAGTTAAACCTAATATATGATTATAAAATGAATGAACCAAAAACCTTAGTTGTCTCCTTACCAGTTTGTTGAGCAGTCTCCTTTGCCGAGCCCAATGAAACAGATAAGCGGCCGGAGTCAATTTCTGGAAGAAGATCTTCCCTTTCTCTCTTCTCGTAAAAAATAATACTAGCAAAGAGAAGGATGCCGCCAAGGAGAATGACGAGATCCATTGCCGGAAATGCTGGAACCGAGGTGAGCTTCCTACCCTCTCCCTTGGTTTTAGATCTTTAGTTATTCCTAGGAGAGATATCGACCAAAAGAGAATTGATCTGTGAGAAGATGATTTTCTAGGAAGAGGCCATGCTAGGACTTGTGTCCTATGGATTAGACCTCTTCAACCTCTCCTTCCTTCTACGTGAAGATGTGGTGCGGTTCGTGAAGAAAAGTGGCCGAATGAGGGTGAATAAGGGAGGAGGAAATTCTCGTTGTACTGTTGATCAAATGACAAGGGGAAGAAGATGAACCGATGTCGTTCATTTTGCCATAAGATGCACTCATAAATATATTTTCTGTGCGCA
Organism: Platanthera zijinensis; assembly: GCA_039513925.1. Classification (NCBI taxonomy): domain Eukaryota; kingdom Viridiplantae; phylum Streptophyta; class Magnoliopsida; order Asparagales; family Orchidaceae; genus Platanthera; species Platanthera zijinensis. The sequence continues at coordinate 103,444,251 of CM077085.1, read as the reverse complement.
GCGAACTTCGAGGCCATTTTTGGATATGATATGGCCATATCTAAGCTTTCAACTAAACACGAAAGTCGTATCCCTTGGAAATACCTTTCCAACAAGTGGTTACATGCTGTTATGTGAGGGCTATAGTCACGGGGAATTCTGATCGAACTTGCTGGGTTGTAAACGTGCAAAAATCTGTTTTCTGCACGCCGCAGACTTCGAGGCTAATTTAAAGTACTTTGTTGCAGTATCTGGGTTGTGGGATGAACATGAAAGTTGTAGCCCATGGAAATATCTTTCCAGCGAAGTATTACATGCCTTCACCGGATTCTTATTGTATCAGTAATCCCCAACCAAAGTTGATATACAGTAATCTTTCCTTCACATATAGTTCTCGAGTTTGTGTTAAGTCAGCTTTGGATTTGGTAGAGATATTGAAGTACAATAACGTTAATGTTTTGGTGAGTTTAGCTTATTAGTAATTGTGAAAAAATATGGTTAATGGCATTTGTTTGATAGATCTTTATTTATCAAATGGTGTAGAGAAATGTACATGAACAAGATGATTTGGTAGATGTTAGTGAACGAATGGGTTGACGTGTTGCGATGGTAGGAATGATTTAAATATGTGAACCGATAAGAATGTACTTGATAATTATAATACGATGAAGAATGATGAGGATGGCTTGAAGTTTGTTGTAGATAATTGGTAGTTATAACGATAAACAAATTGTTGTTGGCATTTAGTGGATAGCTCCATATGTGCACGAATGGTTTGAACTTGTTAAAGAGATTGTATCCAGTTGATGTTAAAGTTAGGTGACTATCGTCTATATGCAATTATGATAATAAAATGGTTGATGAATGTGTGAGGTATCATTATGTTGTTGTGAAAGACATGTGGAAGGGGTGAAAGTGCGAGGGTGTTGCCACACTAAAATGACACGTTGATAAGGGACTCGGTGTGGAGCCCTTGCGTGCTGTTGAGCTCGAGTTGTGATTAAATAATAATGACTCGAAGCGGAGACCTTATATGTGAAATTTCATGTGATGTGAGTTGACATGTAGTGTCATAATCCTGGATTAAGGATAGTTTGGCAGGTACGGGCTCACCAGTCATCACACCGATGGGAGCTAACAGATAGACTTGCACGGTTGGGCCTTGGTACTAAGTGTTTACTTCCCGAGGCACCCTGCGTGCTAGTGGATGGTTGGCATTGGTCCTTTGGTGATATTTTAATCGAGGCACCTTCCATGCCACGATGAAAGGCCAGTTTGGGCTATATTCTTGGTGCACATCTACCTAAGACCCCTCTGAGTCGTTGTACGTATGCGAGCTCCATTGTTATGTTCTTAGTATTAATGCATATGGAGGCCTAGGCTAGGTAGTGTGTATGCTAGCCTAGTTGTGGAGAAGATCGCTCTACTGTTACCGTCTGTCCATAACAGATGATGCCTGAGAGGTTAGATAACTGCAACGATAATTCGAGTCCAATGGAGTTGTCCGTTCACGATTCCGACGTCATTTAAGAAGTTTTGAAGTTTAAGTAAATTAGCCGCAAATGCTCTAGAGAGCGTAAAATGAGCATACTAACTTGGATTGGATTGCGAATCATTCTGTTCTATGTTTGTCAGTGAGTCGGTCGTAACGAGCATATCCAGGACAATTTCCAAATCCTGTAGGCATTGTACAGTTGCTTGAAATATAAGAGAAAAATAATAATGATAATAATAATAATAAAATTAATACTAATATACTTTGTATATATTATTATATAACTTAACATTAGGTCAGAGCATCAACCCGACTCCTTCCCACTTCCCCTGCAATCCTTGACGACGGTAACTCGATTCCTCCGTGCAAGCTCGACCACCACTCGTCTGGCGCTTCTCAACCCCCCCCCCCCCCCCCGCCCCCTCGGGCAAATACTTCACTGACAAGCTCTGCCAGCAAGCTAACTCTTGTGAGCATCGCACGCCGCTTACACAACTCTTCTCTTGCTCTGACGAGCCACTTCTCTCTCTAAACCTCATGGACAACCACCACGTGCTCCAGATCTCATTATCTCCAACCAATGATCATCCAATTCTACACCGATCAGCAGCGCCATGCTTCAGATCCGACCATCTCCGCCTCTCCACTTTAAGATTCTCCCACACGACAAATCCGGCTGAGCGCCCATCTCCAAATCGAGCCAATCCGGTATGAATGTTGTTTTTCTCCTGTAGTTTTGGCTGCTGCTACACAGTAAAATTTTGAGGATAGATATTATGATAAAAGAAATTCAAGGCCGACCATAGGCATCCGGATCGGCGAGATCTTCCTCAATCCTTGATTTGTTCTTGAAGCAACTCAGATGATAGCTTTGGAGATGAAAATTTTGGAGGAGTTATTGTGGACTGATTATTGGAGCTTTCATGATTTGGAGGTGATGACGCATTTGTCTTCTATAGGAGCTTCAATAATTCACATCGTGGATCCATGGTCGACCCCTTTGGAGAGCGTCAAACAAGGTCAGATAGGAAATGTCCGACTATGGACTGGTGCAACGCCAAAAGCCGCAAAAGAGACTATTGGGTAATATGCATGGACACTCGGTGAGCTTCCTATCCTTTCCCTTGGTGCTAGTTTTCTAGTTATTTTTAAGAGAGATATCGACTCAAAAGAGTCTTGATTTGTGAGAAGGAGATTTCTAGGGAATGGCCACACTAAGACTTGTGTCCTAGTGATTAGATGTATTCAACCTTTGCTCCCTTCTATGTGAAGACGGGGCTTGGATTCGTGAAGAGGAGTGGCCTCATGATGGTGAATAAGGGTGGAGGGAAGTTCTGGAACTGTTTTGTGAAAGTGGCTAAAGGGGGAAGATGAGCGCAGAAATTTGTTTTGTGCTCGCAGCGAACTTCGAAGCCATTTTCGGACATAATGCTACCAGATCTGGGTCATGTGCTGAACACGAAAGTTATAGGCCGCGAAAAGAACTTTCCAACGAATGGTTACATGCCTTCACAGGATTCTTGTAACCTACGGAATCTCCGGTAGAATTTGGTGTCTAGAAAGTGTCCTGCACTTAAAGTTCTTGGGTTGGTGTAGAATCGAGTTTGGACTCAGTAGAGACATTATAACAAATTAACATTGAGGTTGGCTGAATTCATTTTATGTCTAACTGTGATAAATCCAAGATTAATGGAATTTGTTGAAAAATTCTTTGCAAAAAAATGAAGTAGTGAAACATAATTGAATGAAAGGATTTGGTAGAAGAGATCGTAGCAAAATAGTGTGAAGGTTTTGGTGGACTTAGTGTTTACGTAATCGTGATAAATAAAGGGTTGATGGGATTCAGTTGATAGACCCTTAAGTAAACGAGGAGTTAGTGGACCACGATTGTACAAATGGTGTGGAGGAATTCAACGAACAAATGGTTTGGGAAATTTAATAAGTGAAAGATTAATGTGATTTGGTTGATAGATCCTTAAGTGAACTAGTGAGTTGATGAGTTGGATTGTATAAACAAACTAGTTATGTGAACCGGTAAGGATGTGCCTGATTCTAGCTATATGATGGATATTACGTGGAATAGAATTGAATATGGTTAATGCATACTCGCAGGATACATATGATTAATGGAACGTGTATTGTGGTCCATTGCTTAGAGTTGTGTCTCCCTACGTGTAGCAGTGTGTGTTGTTATGTTGTATAAGGTGGCTTGCCACCTAAGGTTTACAAGGAACCCTTGAGTGCTTGGATGCATGAAAATGTGGAAGGGTTGATAGTGCGTGAGTGTTTGCCGCACTAGAGCGATTGTGGTGATAAGGAACACGGTGAGGAGCCCTTGCGTGCTTTTGAGCACAAGATGTGAATGATGAAAAGAGGCTTTGGCCTATTGGGCTTGGTTCTCCATGCTAATTCCCGAGGCTCCTTCCGTGCAAAGTGGATTGTAGGACTTATTCCTTTGGTGATAAGCTCCCATAGGCTTCTTCCGAGCTACGGTTTTTTTTAAGGCCTAGTGAAAATGTATGCGCTGTGAGTTGACACGCAGTGTCATTATCTTGAGTTTAGGATAGTGTGGCAGGTCTACGGGCTCTCCAATCGTCACACCGACGGGAGTTGATGGATAAGGGTGGTTGGGCTTGGTCCTCGGTGCTCATTCCCGAGGCTTCTTCCGTTCCAGGTTGACCGTTGGGCTTGGTCCTCGTGCTTTTTATAGGCTCCTTCCGGGTCATGACATAGGCCAGTTCAAGGGTTGGTTCTCGGTGCACACCTTCCCTAGACTCCTACTGAGCCATAGTACACATGTGAGCTCCGTTGTTGTGTTCTTAGCGTGGAGGCATATGGAAACATAGGTTGGATAGTGTAGACACCACCTAGTAGTGGAGATGCCTGCTCTGCTGTCACCGTCTGGCCATGATGGATGATGCCTGAGAGGTTTGTTACCTGCTTAAAAAGTGGGAACTACAAGTCTATGTTGACATTGTAATTGCATGTGTGTGAGCATGGGTGAGTCATCATAAATCATTCATAACATTGCATTGCATTACATACAAAAGATTCTTATCATATAAGTTTGTATGGGTACTCTTATATGATGAGTAACTTTACTTTTATGCCGATCCTTAACTTATAAGTTTGTATGGGCATTCTTATAAGTTAAGTTACTTTCCTGATATAGATTTATATGCTTGATAGATGTGTATAGCTTGGTAGAATTGCTAAAATAAAATGTTGTTAATATTTTTATACTCTAAATCTATTGTTATTCATGATATTATATAGATTCACCACCTGCTTGTACTACTATTCATATTTATATTGTACCCATGTTCCTTTTTCCGCCCGGTGCTGAGGAGTCACTGGGGGAGCGGATGTGATAGCCACTTAGTCTTTATGATTAACAGTTGCTACGACTACCATTTTAGGAGTACATCCAGTAGACGGCGCCACAACAACAGCAGGTTTTGCAGGAGGGAAGCAAGGCCAGGGAGATAGGGCCTGACACTACTTTACCTTTGCTGCCATCAGTTATGGATGTGAGTTTTGAGAAACTCATGATGTAGCCCGTTGGGCAAAGTTTTTATATACTCTGATATTTCTAGGAGCCTTTTTGTAGCTTCCTATTTTTCTGGACTTTTTACTTTATGTGTATCATGACTTCTGTGTTTATTCTTTTATTGATGGGTTGATATAATGATATTTGAGACTAGCCAGCAGAATAGGTGTGTTGTGGTACAGGTTAGCATGTGTGTTGACGCTACCGTAAGGCAGCTATTCTGGTCATAAGACTCCCTTCGGTCGTGTCTTGTGTTCCTAGAGGGGGTCTTACAAATGGTATCAGATTGCAAACGATCCTGAGATAAAGAAGTCCATTCAACCACTCAGCCACCATGCTCGATAAGTCAGTTTGATGGCAAACTGACGTAGAGGAAGTGGTGGTGTGCCCATGTGCGATTCACATTAAGTATTCCCACTAACCCCTAGATATAGTACCAACCTAACTAGGATAACACCCGTATTTGGTTTATCAAGACACTTTACGTCACATCCTAGTTTATAACTGACCTCATGTATGGTATGTCCAGCCAGTAAGATTCCCAAGAATGACCAAAGTGATAGGGTCGAATTCAAATATAATTGTCCAAGTCTTACTCCCGATTATCCTCATATAACTTATTGGGAAGTTGGGAGCATCTCGATGAGTAGTACTTATAATCTACATTTGGAATAGTATGAGACTTGTATGTTTGATGTTTGTACCCATGATGTGGTGCTCCCCACTGTAGTTTACATCAAATAAGACAACGAGTCTAGAAAGTGACTATTTTAGGGTCGGGAACATGTCGACCCATAAAAGATTATTGTAAATGGTAGCATTGAGGAGCTAGTACATGTATTATGTAAATATGTCTCAAGAAAGCTCCTACTACTGTGTATAGACTTAGGAAAGCTCTATATGGGCTCAAGCAAGCCCCTAGAGCATGGTATGATATATTGTCTACCTTCCTCACTGAGAACAAATTCTCAAGGGGGAAGATGGACAAGACCCTTTTCCTAAGGGAATCTAAGGGCAAGATAATCCTAGTCAAGATTTAAGTTGATGACATGATATTTGGCTCTAATGATGACAAACTCTGCAGGAAGTTTGCAATACTTATATAGGGGATGTTTGAGATGAGTAGTATGGGTGAACTAAAGTTCTTCTTGGTTCTCCAAGTAAGACAGACTGATGATGGTCTATACATATCCCAGTAAAAGTTCACCAGGGAGTTAATAAAGGAATATGGTATGGAGAATGCTTCCACAGTAAGAACTCCCATGAGCTCAAGTATGCCTATAAGCAAAGATGACCTAGGGAAACCTGTTAATCCAACTTTGTATAGAGGTATAGTTGGTTCCATTCTCTACCTCACTGGTAGTAGGCCTGACATAATGTTTGCAACATGTATCTGTGCTAGGTATCAGGCCTGCCCTAAAGAGTCTCACTATAGTGCTGTAAAAAGAATCTTGAGATATCTTAAGGGTACCCCAGATCATGTCCTATTGTACCATAAGAATAGGGAGTTTGAACTAACAGTCTATTCAGATGAAGATTTTGCAGGCTATAAGGAGGACAGGAAGAGCACATATGGCTCCTGTCAATTTCTAGGCGGAAGGATTGTATCTTAGAACTGTAAGAAGCAAACAAGTGTTGCAATCTCCACTGCTGAGTTAGAGTATATTTTAGCTTGGAGCTGCTATGCACAGTTATTGTGGATCCAGCATCAAGTTCAGGACTACAATATTCAGATAAGTAGAACTCATCACTTTTGTGATTCTTTTAGTGCAATTTCTATAGCTAGGAATCTTATCTCTGTTGTATCTCTAGTTTGGATTTGGGCTATGGTTCACTCTTAGGATGTCTGACCAACCTTGTATAGCCAGGGTAAAGTTTGATAGTCCTAAGGTTTAGGCTAGTCATTAGAATTAATCTTCATGGACCAGCCTGTAGTGTGCTTGTAACACCCCTATCTGTCACATAGCATATAACAGTAGGTCCGGCCGGGGCCCGACACCATATACTACGGATAGACTGGTTGGTTACTTATTGAAACCATTCAACCAATTACAATGTCCTACACAGAGAACCTAGCGAAAGCAAATTATTAAGTTGCAAGATAAAAGAACCTAGCCAAAGCATGAATGTCCACTACAAAAGACCCATAGGAATGTATAATACAACAATCAATGGTCTTATGGCCTTACAAGAGTTTGCTTAATAAAAGTGTCTTCCAAACCTCCGCACGCAGGCCAGTCATACATGAGTACAAAAGAAAACACTCAAAACTTGGACTTCGAGGGCCGGCATAACAACTTGGGATTTAGCCCGCTATTTTCCACTAGGCTCCACAGCACCTGCGAGCAAAAATCCACCGCCCAGTGGTAAATAAAAGCAACAGTCTGTGCTGACAAAATTATAACGACCCCGCCCCCAACTCGGGGCGGCGATGCTCTTCCCTACATTTTGTTAGCATAAACAAGCGGTATAGTGTAAACACACACTTCATCACAGGTGCAGGCACGCACAGACACACACCTCGTGCACTCACGACACATTCACGGCGAACCGGCCAACGTCACGTCAATTTAAGCCATAGACGTTCCCGTCTCACCACCGTCCTTTGGAAGGCCAACCAAATGAGCATTTTGTCTCCCTGGCATTGGCCACGTCAGTTTAAGCCATAGACCGCCGAAGACCCTCATCTATGCCAACGGCTCTACCGAATGACATAGATCGGGTATGGTTCCGCCTGACCTGTGCTCATATCATAATGACAATTTAAGGCATATGCATAGTTCATGACACCCCGAGTCCCGTTTCCATCACACAATACACATAACCAAGTTATGTTCAAGTTAGCACCCCGACCACCATGTTGGCAACATCCCACATTTGTCCAGTTTTTTGGGTGCACCTTGGAGTTAGTCCGCAAGGCTCCCTGTTGCAATCTACCTCGTAGAAAACCCGAAAAACAAACATTCACCCGGAGTCTTTTACGGTTATTATGCAATGCAACATCACCCATACAGACCAACATGTCCGGATAGGCTTCACACAACATGCCTATGTCCGTTTTCGCATTCAGACTCTACACAAGGGGGACTTTACATATCTACCCAAAAAAATGCCTCAACTCATCGCACACTCGCGTGAGAGGGCTTCCTCTGTAAAGGAAAAGAGGACTTCACATGTCCTAGGATGAGAATCGTTACCCTAGCGTTCTTCCTCGACGCCATGGAAATCTATGCGAATGGAAAGCACCGCAATCTCCCTGCCTCCGTGGATCCGAAGTCGGCTCGCGATTTGGAGCTCCGAAGCTCTGCCGGTGACCGGATCTTGGTCTTCTTCCTCCTCCTTGCTCTCATTTCTCTCTAAAACTTCGAGAGAGAACTCAAATGAAAATAAGGGTTTTCTAACCATATTCCCAGGTTAAACCCCATCAGGAACAACCCCAGCCCTTAGATCCCAAGCCAAGGAATTGGACGACCACAATTTAGGTTGAAAATAGAAAATCTGGGCTGAACACAGGTTGCAACACGACCGTGCGCATGTCCGTGTCACTCATTCGCCGTCACTAGAAATTCCCGACCAGAACACGTTCTCGGACACGGCCACCGACACGCCCGTATCACAATGTGACACGCCCGTGTCATGGCCCGTATGCAAAATCCACGATTCCCCCGAGAAAGACACGGCCATGTGATACGCCCGTGTCACATGCCGTGTGCTAGACAGGCCCTGGGACACGCCCGTGTCCTAGGCCGTATAATCTCCTTAGCACAAAACGCCGCATGACCCGAGGAGTACACGGCATTCGACACGCTCGTGTCGAATTGAACATGTCCGTGTCGGTCCCTAACACTCCTGGGCTCAGGCCGTGTGCCCCTCACTCAACGATCGTTGAGTGTAAGGCTCTCTGTGGCTGACACGCCCTGGGACACGCTCGTGTCCCAGGCCGTGTTCACCCCCCCCCCCCATCCCCCCCATGACCGTTGACTCCAAAATCTTTGACCACGCGACCAACACCGACCCGAGTACGACACGCCCTGGTACACGCCTGTGTCCCTTGCCGTGTAACCTATAACAAAACCCAGATTTGGCTAAAAACGTCACCCGTCCCTCTTTTGAGTTTCGAGGCGTTACAACTCTCTCCCTCTTAAAAGAATTTTGTCCATGAAATTAGCAAAGGAAAGATAACGGAAAACTTTAAGCGGTACCTGAGTGGAATAACTCCGGGTACTCCTACAGCATGGTTTGCTCCCGTTCCCAAGAGAGCTCCTCCCCACCGCAATTGTCCCACCGGACCATGACCATCCGAATCTCCTTGTTACAGAGTCTTTTAACTTCACAATCCTCAATATGAACGGGCTTGACCTTAGTCGTCAACCCTTCGTCCACCGGCACTTGATCCACTGCGATCAACTGCGAAGGCTCTTGTACTGCCTTCCATAATACATAAATGTGAAATACATCGTGTAGTCCACTCAACTCCACCGATAGCTTCAAACGATAAGCCGCTTCGCCGACCCGCTCCAGAATCTCAAAGGGTGCAAGGTATCTTGGGCTCAACTTCTTCAATCGTCTCACCCGCGAAACACCCTTGAACGGATTTATCTTTAAGTACACCCAATCGCCGACTGCGAACTCCACATTCCGATGCTTGGCATTTTAGTACTTAGCTTGCCTATCCTGGGCGATCAACAAACACTCTCGAATGATCCACACTAAAGATGTAGCATTCTCCACCTCCTGCTTCTTGTACAACCTTGCCTCACCCGTTTCTAGCCACGATAACGACGTGTGACACTTCCTACCATACAGGGCCTCCAATGAAGTCATTTGAATACTCGCGTGGTAGCTGTTGTTGTACGCAAAATCCACCAAATACAGGTGGTCTTCCCAATGCTTCCCGAAGTCTAGAACACACATGCGGAGCATGTCCTCCATAGTTCTGTTGAGCCTCTCGGTCTGCCCATCCATCTGCAGATGGAAGGCTGTGCTTAACTTCAATTTAGGCCCCAGCATCTGTTGCACCAACATCAAATCATTGGACGTAAAATGCCAATCGCGATCACTCACAATGCTGCGAGGCACACTGTGTAATCTGACTATATTATCCACATATAGTTTCGCCAGTCTCTCCACTGAATCATCCTTCCTATGCGAAATAAAATGCGACACCTTTGTTAACCGGTCTACGATCACCCAGATCGTATCCCTTCCTTTCTGCGACCTTGGCAAGACATGCACAAAGTCCATCGATATGTCGTCGAACTTCCATTCAAGAATAGGCAAGGATTTCAAGAATCCTCCCAGCTTTTGGCACTCTGCCTTTACCATGGCATAGGTTTGACACTTAGCCACAAACAGTGCCACATCCTTCTTGAGCCCAGGCCACCAAAACAGCTTCTTTAGGTCCCGGTACATCTTTGTGCTCCCTGGGTGGATTGAGTACTTGGTATTATGAGCCTCGTACATCAACTCCGCCCGAAGACTTCCCCCGCTTGGGACGCACAAACGATGGTCCTTCCTTAACAACCCATCCTCGGCTGAAAAATGGGAATTCGACCCATCCAATGTTGCATCCATAAGCTCCTTCATGCTACCATCCAACTCCAATGCCTATTGAACACGATCAGCCAGGTCATACTGAACTTCCGTCCAGTTCAACAATGCTTTAGCGCTAGACTACTTGTCCACGCAACAGATCTCCAATGCCTCCAACTCCCGAATTAGCCTCTCATTGTGCACCGACAACCAGTTGGCTTGGACGGGAGCCCTGCGACTCAACGCATCCGCAACTGCATTGCCTTTGCCGGGTACATAATGAATATTGAACGTATAGTCCCCCAGGAACTCCATCCATCTTCGTTGTCTCATGTTAAGATCCTTCTGATCCAACAGATACTTCAGGGTCTTATGGTCGGTAAAAATATCCACCTTAACGCCGTACAAGTAGTGTCTCCACAGCTTAAGCGCAAATTTCACGGCCGCAAACTCCAAGTCGTGGACCGGATAATTCCTTTCGTGCACTTTTAGCTGACGCTATCCATAAGCTATAACATTACCATGCTGCAACAGCACGCAACCCAAACCACTACCTGAGGCATCACTATAAATCTTGAAGCCCTCGGTCCAACTTGGCGAACTTAACACTGGAGCCATGGTCAACCGTCCCTTCAGCTCCTCAAACACTTGCACGCACTCCTGTGTCCATAAGAACTTCTGATCCTTCCTTGTCAACTTCGTGAGAGGTAACGCTATCCACGAGAAGTTATCTTTGAAGAGCCTGTAATAGCCGGCAAGCCCAAGAAAACTACGGATTTCCTCTACCGAAGACAACACACTCCTGTATCGCAAAAATCTTCGCCGGATCAACCGCTATACCTTCCCCACTTACAATATGACCAAGGAATGCTACTGAGGGTAGCCAGAACTCACATTTGGAGAATTTTGCATAGATTTCATTCCTTCTCAGCGTCTATAAGACTAGATGCAAGTGCTTGAAGTGATCTTCTTCGCACTGCGAGTACACAAATATGTTGTCAATGAAGACGATCACAAAACGGTCTAGGTACTTTCGGAACATCCTGTTCATAAAATCCATAAACACCGATGGCGCATTCGTCAGTCCAAACGGCATGACCGTGAACTCGAAGTGCCCATACCTTGTGCTGAATGCCGTGTTCGGGATATCATACTCCCTTATCCTCAGCTGATAATACCCAGACTTCAGATCCAACTTGGAATATACCGACGATCCGAATAACTGATCGAAGAGATCATCAATCCTTGGGATCGGGTATTTACTCTTCTCTGTTAGCTTATTCAACTCCCTGTAGTCGATACATAGCTGCAAACTCACGTCCTTCTTCTTAACGAAGAGGACCGGTGCGCTCCAAGGCGATGAGCTGGGACGCACATACCCTTGCTTAATCAACTCCTCTAGTTGAACCTTCAATTCAGCCATCTCCTTAGGCGCCAACCTATAAGGATAACATGACACAGGTTTGGCACCTGGCTCTAGCACGATAGTGAAATCAATTTCTCACTGCGGTAGGGCTCCACGAAGATCGCCCGGGAACACGTCGGGGTACTCACATACCACTGTGATACTATCCAAAGTGGCCTTAGGCTTTACAGCCTCCACTAACGTGAAGAACAGCTCTGCTCCTGCATGAACCGCCTTCACCACCTGAAGAGCAGACATCAGCGGCTTGCTCTACCCCTTCAGTCCCGCAAATGTCGTCTCGTGCCAAACACCCAGCTTTACATCCTTACGGTTGTAATCGATACAAGCCTTCTGCTCCGAAAACCAATCCATACCATAGATGACGTCGAACTAGGCTAGCGGTAGCAATGACGCTAGCAAGTCGAACTCTTGGCATCCAATAAGAACCTTCACGGCACATACTCTATCCGCACGCATCGAACAGCCATTCGGTAGCAACACATCCAATCTGTCCTTCACAATCAAAGAAGGAACTCCGATGCGCGTTACGAAACTTTCGGACAAAAAAGAGTGTGAAGCTCCCGTATCAAAAAGTGCTCATGCCGGACTACTGCCAATCAGAACAAAGCCGATACAACAGTATTAAGCTAACAAGCACCGGGTAACAATATTTAAAGCTAACTTGCTATAAATTAGACCGTACCTATAACCACGTCAACTTGTTTGATGGCCTCCTACTGGCCCAAGTTATAGACTCTCGGTTGAGTCGGAGCATAGTGCGACGCGGTTGACTCTACCGCCTTGCCCTTCTCTTCATAGGTGGCTCCTTGCTTTCTCTCGGACTTTGGACGTCCGCTCCAACAATCGCGGGCAAAATGCCCCGTCTTTCCACAAGTATAACAAGCGCCCGGGGTTTGATTGGTAGATTCCACTGAGGCACCTGAAGAAGGGGCTGGACCCGACGTCTTAGCCTTCTTGTAGAACTTGCGATATCCAGACTTTGAAGTAGTCGACACTTTAAACTCCGGTTTCTTGCCACCAGATTCCTTCTTCGCTTGAACATTCCTCATGTCCTTTTCCAAGGACCGGGCCGAGTTGACCAAGGTCATGAAACCCTGCGCCATTGGCCCCGAAAGTAACAACCTCAACTCATCTCTTAACCCTTCATAGAAATGGTTCGTCTTACGCTCCTCATCCGCAAAGGTAGCGCTAGCGTATCTTCCCAAACGAGTGAACTCGTGGAGATACTCATCCACGATACTATCTCCTTGCACCAACTTTTGAAACTCATTTTCCATCGCGATCCTCTGCGCTGAGTGGCGGTATCGAGCCATAAACAACCTCAAAAATTCCTCCATAGAGAAATCAGCCAACTGCCTTCCCCTCAGGTGGTGTAGCTCCAGCCCTTCCCACCATAACCTCGCGTCCCCATCCAACAAGAACGTCACAAACGTGGTCTTCTGCCACTCTTCAGTTTCCATTACTGTGAGCACTCTCTTGACTCTCGAAAGCCAATCCTCTGCTTGAGTTGGGGTTGCCATTCCCGAGAACACTGGCGGATGGAAACCCATCACATGCTTAAGTTGCTTTTTAGTTGCTCTTAGAGGCTACTCCGGCTCCACCATCACCTGTTCCACCCTCCTAGGCTCTGCCGCTTGGAGCGGAACTTGCTCCATAGCAGGAGCAGGATGCTGCACCTACCTCACAGGCTGCACATTGATCATTGCAAGTACAGCTTCCGCCACCAATCTAATGGTATTGGCTGAAGGAGGTGTTGCAGGGGCATCATTTGGTGCGCTGCTTGCCTCAGAACCTGGCCGTTCCAACGGTCCAGCACCACTTCTGGTCACCTATAGTCGTGCAAAACACCGATAAGGGACCAAACAATATTGCAAACAATAATTATAGGAACACGCAGGTTCCTCAAACATGTGTATTTGCATTCCTAAATGGATATTCATGGGTTTTTTTCATGTTATAGCGATGACACACACACTTGTGTTCACCACCCCTTAAAGTGAATTCGCCCACGAATTCATTTAAGGTAGTCTGATACCAATTTGTAATACCCCTATCCGTCACATAGCATATAGCAGTAGGTCCGACCGGGGCCCGACGTCATATACTACGGACAGACCGGTTGGTTACTTATTGAAACCATTCAACCAATCACAACGTCCTACACAAAGCACCTAGCAGAAGCAAATTATTAAGTTGAAAGATAAAATAACCCAGCCAAAGCATGAATGTCCACTACAAAAGACCAATAGGAGTGTATAATACAACAATCAATGGCCTTACAAGAGTTTGCTTAATAAAAGTGTCTTCTAAACCTCAGCACGCAGGCCGGTCATACATGAGTACAAAAGAAAACACTCAAAACTTGGCCTTCGAGGGCCGGCACAACAACTTTGGCTTTAGCCCGCTATTTGCCACTCTACTCTGCAGTACCTGCGAGCAATAATCCACCGCCCAGTGGTAAACAAAAGCAACGGTCAGCTATGCTGACCAAATTATAACGACCCCGCCCCCAACTCGGGGCGGCGATGCTCTTCCCTGCATTTTGTTAGCATAAACAAGCGGTATAGTGTAAACACACACTTCATCACAGGTGTAGGTACGCACAACCACACACCTCGTGCACTCAGGGCACATTCATGGTGAACCGACCAACGTCTCGTCAATATAAGCCATAGACGTTCCCGTCTCACCACCGTCCCTTTGACGGCCAACCATATGAGCATTTTTTATCCCTGGCATTGGTCACGTCAATTTAAGCCATAGACTGCTGAAGACCCTCATCTATGCCAACGGTTCCACCGAATGACATATATCGGGTACAGTTTCGCCTGACCCGTGCTTATATCACAACGACAATTTAAGCCATATGCGCAGGTCAAGACTCCCCGAGTCCCGTTTCCATCACACAATACACATAACCCGGTTATGTTCAAGTTGGCTCCCCGGCCACCATGTAGGCAACATCCCGCATTTTCCCAGTTTTCCGGGTGCACCTTGGAGTTAGTCCCCAAGGCTCCATATTGCATTCTACCTCGTAGAAAACCAGAAAAACAAACATTCACCCGGAGTCTTCTCCAATTATTATGCAATGCAACATCACCGATCAAGACCAACATGTCCGAATAGGCTTCACACAACATGCCTATGTCCGTTTTCGCATACAGACTCTACAAAAGCAGGACTTTACATATCTACCCCAAGGAATGCCTCAACTCATCGCACACTCGCATGAGAGGGCTTCCTATGCAAAGGAAAAGAGGACTTCACTTGTCCTAGGATGAGAATCATTACCCTAGCATTCTTACTCGGCACCATGGAAATCTATACAGATGGAAAGCACTGCAATCTCCCTGCCTCCGCGGATCCGAAGTCGGCTCGCGATTTGGAGCTCCTAAGCTCTGCCGGTGACCGGATCTTGGTCTTCTTCCTCCTTTTTTGCTCTCACTTCTCTCTGAAACTAAGAGAGAGAACTCAAATTGAAAATAAGGGTTTTCTAACACTATTCCCGGGTTAAACCCCATCAGGAACAACCCCAACCATTGGATCCCAAGCCTAGGAATCAGACGGCCATGATTTAGGCTGAAAATAGAAAATCTGGGCCAAACACGGGTTGAACCACGTCCGTGCGCATGGTCGTGTCACTCATTTGCCATCACAAGAAATTCCCGACCAGAACACGGCCTCAGACAAGGCCACCGACACGCCCGTGTAACAATGTGACATGCCCATGTCATGCCCCGTGTCATAGCCCGTGTGCAAAATCCACGATTCCCCCGAGAAGGAAACGGCAATGTGACACGCCCGTGTCATATTCTGTGTGCTAGACACGCCCTGGGACACGCCTATATCCCAGGCCGTGTAATCTCCTTAGGATAAAATGTCGCACGACCCGAGGAGGACACGACATTCAACACACCCGTATCGAATTTAACATGCCCGTGTCTGACTCGAACACTACTGGGCTCAGGCCCTGCTCCCCTCACTCAACGATCGTTGAGTGTAAGGCTCTGAGTGGCTGAAACGCCCTGGGACACCCCCGATTCCCAGACCCTGTTCACACCCCCCCCCCCCCCCCCCCGACGACCGTTGACTCCAAAATTGTCGACCACGCGACCTACACCGACTTGAGCACGACACGCCCTGGGACACGCCTGTGTCCTAGGCCGTGTCACCTCTAGCAAAACCCAGATTTGGCTAAAAATGTCACCCGTCCCTCTTTTGAGTTTCTGGGCATTACAGGGCTTCAGGAGACCCAAGACTTAGAATAATTCAGAGTTTAGATTATTAGTTCGAAGTTCTTTGAACTCAGCTCGATGATCGTCGATCTCAAATCGACGAACTTAGAGTTCTTTCTCTGAGTTGAGCTCGATGGTATTCGAGCTAAGATCGACAATTTCTTCCCTCAAGAAAGATTCTCTGATCGACGAACTTGAAGCACAGAGTTAACAAGATATTTCCATATTGATGTTCGCTGAGCTCAGGACGACGAATAGGATTTCTCAGCTCAACGAACTTGGAGCTTAGGTAGACGAAATCTGCCCAGAGGTCGATGAACTCTATTTAACGTCAGAATGATAAGTTTTCCATATCTTTGTCGCTAATTCATTATATTCTTTGACAGTAATTCTCTGAATAATTAATGCTTATATTATAAAGTATATAGTCGTTCATCACATCATTAATTATGGATTTCATCAAAGTAAATCACTTGCTCATTTCACTAGGACAGTTGGGGAGACTAATTAAAGACTATATTCCAGCCGTTTCAAATCTCCAGAATCTAATCAGCAATTTATGCTTATAATTCAAAATTAAAAAGCAGAATTAGAGAGCAGAATATAAAAGAGATTTTTCAGACGAAACTCAAGCATAGACAAAGACACACAGAGAGAGATACAAATACACAAAACAATATACAGAACAACATCATCTCCTCTGTGTAGAAAAATAATTTATTTTCCCCTTGCACATTCAAGAAGACTGATGAAGAACATTATCTAAAAAATCAAGAGTCTTCTTCAGTTTCTGATCCAGGAATATTCAGAGACAATCATTTAATATCTATCTACAAGTTCCTGGACATCTTCAACATAAGGCTGAAGACCTACACCCTGAGCAAAGTTCCATTCTTCCTGAACATCTCAACATCTTAACATCTAAGGGAGAGCTTTAACACAAGCAATCCACTAGTCTTCTCTCAATTGTTTGAGGTAGAGAAAAACAACATCCTCATTTTCCTTTCCCACAGTATAAAGGGTTTTAAATCCATTCAAAAGTTAGCTTTTTGTTATCAAGTCTCCTGATCAAAAGAGTTGGGTTGGTTTTTGGGAACCTGATCAAAAACCTAAAGGGTTGTTAGATCTCCCTGTAAATAGATCTTATAATGGCAGTCAGCTGAGAAAAACCTGCTAGTGGATTCCTACTAGGGTGGTAGAAGTGTGGATGTACCCAGTTTTGGGGACCACTATAAAATTTCTTGTGTTGTCATGGTTGCCCCTTTTTCTTTTTGTACTATGTTGTGATAGTTTAGATTTATTCCTTTTATATAATATTTGCTATCACCTATTTTACTGCCAAATCATATAAATCTGTAAAAAGTTTTTAATACTCTATTCACCCCCCCCCCTCTAGAGTTAATCAGATATATCCCCTAACTTTCAATTGGTATGAGAGCTGGGTTCATTTTGTTTTACAAGCTAACACTTGAACCATAAGATCCTAGATAGATCTAACCTTTTCCATTGTTATTTTGTTTTATATATCATGGCATAGAACAAGGATTATGCAAGCACGAGACCTCGAATTTGCAACTTGAATATGTTTGCTATCTGGAAGGCAAGAATTAAGTTATATAGGAACTCCATTGATGAATATATTTGTTGGGTATTGTATTCACAATGTACCTGATTTGAAGAAGCCCCTGGACCAGTTAAGGTGAATTGACATTGTATTTGATCACTTGTCTTCAAGTTGTGCTTGTAGTTATTCCACGCTAAGTACACACCAATGTTAGGGTGTAGTGGGTCAATATAAACGGGTCTGCACAACGTAATCCCTCGTTGAGCTGATCAGTGTGTTGGCTTACGTGAACTGTCTCTATTGGAGTGTACTTATTTTCAAGTACAGGGTTTAGAAAGATCGAGAGCAGACAAGGAGAAAGGATGGGCCAAAGACCTGCTCTCGGGATGAAAAGACGAAAATCGTCTAAGTAGAAATCGTTGAGAATCACTAAGTGATTCTCGCCGATTCGACGAGAATCAATAGTGATTCTCGCCGAATCGTCGAGAATCACTCGCTGTTTCTCTCCGAATGCAGCTGGCCGTCTCAACGACGCCCTGAATTCTGCTAAGGCAGAATCGGCGAGAATCACTAAGTGATTCTCGCCGAATCGTCGAGAATCATCTTACATTCTCGCCGATTCGGCGAGAATCAATTGTGACTCCCGCCGATTCTCTCCGGCTTGCTATTTCTATGTAGCTAGAATTCAGCTAAGTGGAATTCAGCGAGAATCGTAGGTGATTCTCGCCGATTCGTCGAGAATCACCTACGATTCTCGCCGAATTTGACTTAGGCAAATTTCTGCTACTCTCTGGACCGGTCCAAGTTAACATGCGCTGTTTGGAGCCGGTCTTAGGGCTTCCTTTTGGTGGGGCCCACAATGGTCATTTTGGATGACCTAATGTATAAATACATCGGTATGTTGAACAGTAAAAAGAATGAACTGAGAAGAAGGAAAGCCGAGCCGCCGACGTGACCTAGATCGCGAATCTCGCTCCGTCACCGTCGCTGCTCGTGTTAGTTGGTCACCGCCGCTGATCGTGGTTTCTTCCTGATCTCCCGGCGATAGAAGCTCTGTCTCACAACGCGTCTCATGAGTCCTTCTTGAGAACCTTTGTCTCTTGATTTGTAGATCGGGAATACCTTCCCTATCCGAATCGATTGAGACGATTGATCCAAGAAAGACCGTTGGTAGACCTTGCCAGCTTAGCTACGAAGTTTGGATCTACATAGCATCGCCACCTCATTCTTTGTCGTCGCCGATCTAGAGAAGATCCTTTCCAAGTGAGACCTAAGGTCGTGGACTCTTCGTCGTCTTCAAGAACACGTCATCGAACGAAGAGGGACACCTTATTCTCCATAAGTAGTTTGTATTTCTAATACACTCCATTTTCAATTTTGTTGTAAAGGAACGTTGGTTCCTAGTTGTAAGGGTTGGGTGCAACCCATGGTGTCAGAGTGGTGACTCCTTCGTTTGGAAGGGTTCCTTCCGTTAGTGTGAGGATTGGATTTCAATCCTGTTGGTGAAGTGATCGAGTCGTCCCTGCTTGGGAGATAGGTCGAAGGGGGAGAGTGGACATACCCAAATCGGGGAACCACTATAATTTTCTTGTGTCTTTCTGTGCTGTGTTGTTTGGTTTATTTGTGCAGGTACAATTCTAATTTCGCAAAAACGCTGTTAGACACATATTCCCCCCCCCCCCATAGGTGAAGGTAGTTGGCACTAGGTGGACTTTCAAGTGGTATCAGAGGGAGGTTGCTCATCAAAGGGGTTAACACCTCTAGTAAGTTCCTACCTCTAGTGTCAACAAGAAGATCAGACTCAAGCATGGAGTTGGATTATGATGTCCCTCCTCTAAGACTCCCCTCATGTACAAAGGAATACTACCCCATCTGGAAGATGAGAGTTATATTTCATCTGGAGGCCATTGACCCTCGGGCGTCACTCATCTTGGAAGAGGGTCCCTTCATTCCCATGAAGGCTTCCGGTTCATGAAAGGATATCCAAATCCCCAAGTGTCCCGAAGAGATGTCTGAGACCGAGCTCTCACTGTTCAACTTGGACAAGTTAATACGTCAGATCATCACTAACGTCTGGTCTGGTGTATCTAGTTCAAGAGTGGACAAGTGTAGGATGGCCAAGTCCATGTGGCAAACCATCTCAGATCTCATGATGGGATCAGAGAAAGCAGGGACCAGTTGTCAGCAAGAAGATGAAGCCTATGTGGGGGTCCTCATTTCTGAAGATGAAGGGCATGATCATTCTGTCAGTATCAGGGCTCCTGTGTCCTTGTCAGAGACTGAAGAAGAAGTTGAGGAAAGCAGTTCTGATGAAGCTGACTCAACAGTCTCTGTCGATCTTGACGGTAACCCTGAACAGCAAAGCCAAAAGTAGGTAACTTCTTCATCATGCCCCTCTCCTCTTGAAGTTCCTGAAGACAGGAATAGTTCAGAGGATTGTCCCTCTAGTGATGCAAGGGATATGCATAGCTCCAATCAGATGATTGAAAATCTTGAATCCCTTCAGTGTGCTCTTCTGAAGAGCAACTTACTTATTGAGGAGCAAGCTAAGGAGATTGCTCAGCTGAAGACCTTGATGAATATCCAAGTGGAATCCATTAAGGTCAAGGACTCAAAGATCTCGGATCTAGAAAGACGTCTAGAGACCGAGAAGAGAATAGTTTCTAAATTTTCTACGATAGATGCTATCAAGAGAAAATAAGAAAATGGGTTGATCTCCCGAATTATTAATTCGTGGAGAAATGGGGAAACTGTGTTCAGACCCCCCACCCCGAGTAGGAAGGGCACTCATCATGCCTTCAGGTATGACCACAGAAACAACGTTCGTCACTGCAAGAATGATCAGCCCTCAGGTGGAAATACCCACAGTGCTAGAGCTATCATGGCTACCCATGAGAGAATACCCAAGGCTAATTCTGAACCCTTTGTATTCTCAGCCTCAGCCCTAACTCATAATGAATATGCTGGAACCAGCTCTCACTGCAGTACTTTCCACCCTAGGACACAGGAAAGGGGGGTCAGGAAACATGTGGTAAGTACCCATGGGGCCTCTGGAAGTGTGCTGACTGAAAGGAAGGCACCACCTCCCAGGCCTCATGACTCTCACCACATGCATTCTGACCACCCTCCCACGTGTCATGGTGGAAAAGCCAATTTTGTGAGAAGAACCGGCTCTATCCCGTTTAGACCTGAGATCATGACTACCTCAGTCAGTAGGTCAGGTCTGAAACGACGATACAACATTCACGAGTGTTTGTACTGTGGCAAGGTGGGTCAATTTGCCATAGATTGTTGGCACAACCCCTCTGTGTCAAGGGAAAGGGCATATCCACCTCCTTTGGGCAAAGTTAGCCTTCCTGACAGGATTTCTGTAGGAAGGCATTCAAGATTTTATGCTGACAAGAACCTAGGACCCAATACATATTGGGTTCCTAAGGAAAGGTAATTCTTTTTTGCAGGATAGTCTAGGTACCCATGTACATGATGGGACCTAGACAAGAGATGTTCCAGGCTTGCCATGGAACAAGATTAAGGGAAATGAGATAACGCTAACTACGGTGCAAGGCTTGAACAGCTAAGTTTAGATGAGACTACTAAAGGTGCAACTCCCAAGTACGTCAAGGTTTCCACCTCGACGTTAGCTGGAGAAGTTGATGAGCAGGATGGAGAAAATCTTCCGGAAGAAGGAGAAGCCCGAGAAGTTGTCAGAGCTCCAGATGCCTGACTCCTAGAGCTCCAACACGTGAGGGATCATCCTAGAGAACAGATCATCAGAGATCCTCGTGACGGTGTCAGAACTCGAAGACGAAGCAGGGATGATAGGAAAAGCACTTCCGGGACGTGTCAATTCCTCGAAAGAAGGCTTATCTCAAGAAATAGTAAGAAGCAGAATTGTGTCGCAATCTCCACAGCTGAATCTGAGTACATCTCAGCAGGCAGCTGTTGCGCACAACTTCTATGGATAAAGAATCAGCTCAAATATTATGACTTGCAGTTCAGCGAAGTTCTGATGTATTGCAACTCCTCAAGCGCAAAAGCAATTACGAACAATCCTGTGTCGCACAGCAGGATGAAGCATATTGAAGTGCGCTACCACTTCATTCGGGAGCATGTAGAAAACAAGGACATTTCTTTCTGCTATGTTCCCACGGATAAGCAGATTGCATATATTTTTACAAAGCCCTTAGACAAAGACAAATTCAGTCTCTTCAACACTGAACTGGGTATGCTAAACCTTGAGGAATGAAGAATACAGAGGCTCCCGTCTCTTGGATCAAGAGGGAGCATCTGCAAGAAACTCAAGTGTAAGCAAAAATGCAAGTGCTGAGGGGGAGCATTGTGGCAAGTGTTAAAGTTCCAGATTTGTAGAAGCCAAAACGGGGGAGATTGCCCTCTCGGCTAAGGTGCTAAGGGCTAAGGTGCTCTCACAAAGTATGCTCCAAATGATCTAAAGGTAATGGTATGGAAATTCTTTCTCAACTGATTATTCAGTGTATGTTTTTCTTCCATCCGTCATATTCACCTTAGCTTGTAGGGTTTAGGCTTCTTCAAATAGGGGGAGATTATTGGGTATTGTATCCACAATGTACCTGATTTGAAGAAGCCCCTGGACCAGTTAAGGTGAATTGACATTGTATTTGATCACTTGTCTTCAAGTTGTGCTTGCAGTTATTCCACGCTAAGGACACACCAATGTCAGGGTGCAGTGGGTCAATATACACGGGTCAGCGCAACGTAATCCCTCATTGAGCAGATCAGTGTGTTGGCTTACGTGTACTCTCTCTTTTGGAGTGTACTTATTTTCAAGTACAGGGTTTAGAATGA
This sequence comes from Platanthera zijinensis, assembly GCA_039513925.1. Taxonomy (NCBI): domain Eukaryota; kingdom Viridiplantae; phylum Streptophyta; class Magnoliopsida; order Asparagales; family Orchidaceae; genus Platanthera; species Platanthera zijinensis. The sequence goes on along the minus strand of CM077085.1, from coordinate 103,421,646 downwards.
TCGAGAGCAAACAAGGAGAAAGGATGGGCCAAAGACCTGCTCTCGGAAAGAAAAGACAAAAATCGTCTAAGTAGAAATCGTCGAGAATCACTCGATTATTCTCGCCGAATGCAGCCGGCCGTCTAAACGACGCCCTAAATTCTGCTAAGGCAGAATCGGAGAGAATCACTAAGTGATTCTGGCCGAATCATCGAGAATGATCTTGCATTCTCGCCGATTCGGCGAGAATCAATTGTGATTCCCGCTGATTCTCTCCGGCTTGCTATTTCTATATAGCTAGAATTCAGCTAAGTGGAATTCGGCGAGAATCGTAGGTGATTCTCGCCGATTCGTCGAGAATCACCTACGATTCTCGCCGAATTTTACTTAGGCAAATTTCTGCTACTCTCTGGACCGGTCCAAGTTAACATGCGCTGTTTAGAGCCGGTCTTAGGGCTTCCTTTTGGTGGGGCCCACAACGGTCATTTTGGATCACCTAATGTATAAATACATTGGTATGTTGAATAGTAAAAAGAACGAACTGAGAAGAAGGAAAGCCGAGCCGCCGACGTGACCTAGATCGCGAATCTCGCTCTGTCGCCGTCGCCGCTCGTGTTAGTTGGTCGCCGCCGCCGCCGATCGTGGTTTCTTCCTGATCTCCCGGCGACAGAAGCTCTGTCTCGCAGTGCGTCTCACGAGTCCTTCTTGAGAACCTTTGTCTCTTGATTTGTAGATCGGGAATACCTTCCCTATCCGAATCGAATGAGACGATTGATCCAATAAAGATCGTTGGTAGACCTTGCCAGCTTAGCTACGAAGTTTGGATCTACATAGCATCGCCGCCTCATTCTTTGCCGCCGCCGATCTAGAGAAGATCCTTTCCAAGTGAGACCTAAGGTCGTGGACTCTTCGTCGTCTTCAAGAACACGTCATCGAACGAAGAGGGACACCTTATTCTCCATAAGTAGTTTGTATTTCTAATACACTCCATTTTCAATTTTGTTGTAAAGGAACGTTGGTTCCTAGTTGTAAGGGTTGGGTGCAACCCGTGGTGTAGGAGTGGTGACTCTTTCGTTTGGAAGGGTTCTTTCCGTTAGTGTGAGGATTGGATTTCAATCCTGTTGGTGAAGTGACTGAGTCGTCCCTGGTTGGGAGATAGGTCGAAGGGGGAGAGTGGACGTACCCAAATCGGGGAACCACTATAATTTTCCTGTGTCTTTCTATGCTGTGTTGTTTGGTTTATTTGTGCAGGTACAATTATAATTTCGCAAAAACGCTGCTAGACACATATTCCCCCCCCCCCCATAGGTGAAGGTAGTTGGCACTATGTGGACTTTCAATATTTTCAATTCTATCTTAACAGGTCCACCATCTCTAGTGGCTACATCTACTACATCTTCCAACACTCAAGCTGTTCCACCACCTAAGTGGATAGATGCTCAGAAGAAGGCCAAGATAGCAAATGCCAAGGCCATGGACATCTTAGCATAGACTATGTCAGATGACATATTCTAGAAGGTGGCTGAATGAAACTCTGCTAAAGCTATCTGGGACTCTATCAATCAGATGGTTGCTGGATCTGTAGATGAAAGAAAAGATAGAATGTCTAATATCATCTCCCAGTATAAGAACTTAAAGAAAGAAGAATCAGATTTAGTGGGTGATATATATAATATACTAAGCTAAATTATCAATGAGCTGAAAACTCTGGATAAGGACATAAACCTCATTGAGGTCAATAATAAAATTCTCATGTGCTTCCCAAGATCATGGGATTCTAGAATATGGCCAATCAAAGATGCCTTAAGTCTAAATGAGATTTCAACTGAATCTCTACAATGAAAGCTCAAATCTTATGAGCAGTTAATGAAGACTAGAGAAGCTACTGAGTAGAAGACTCCCTCATCAGCTAGAAAGTAGCAAAACATAGCATTCAAAGCATCTGAAGAAACAGAAGCTCCATCAACTTGTAAAGAATTTCTGAGTCTCCTAGCCAAGAGATTTTATAAAATGGGTAAGAGGGATTTAAGAAGGAAGTCATCTAGATAAGATGACAAGCCAAGTTATGATAAAACCCCAACTAAAGAAATTATCTGCTTTGGTTGAAGGAAGCCAGAAAATTTCATATCAGAGTGTCCAGAAAACTTCATATCAGAGTGTCAAGAAAATCAAAATAAGGAGAAGAGAAGAGAAAAGGAATCCAGAAGGCACTATAACAAGCCATCCTCCAGCAAGTACAAAAGAAAGAACAAGGGCTTTCTTAATGAAACCTGGATTGATTCATAAGAAGAATCCTCATCTTCTAGCTCAAGTCAAGATGAAGAGGAAGCAAAAGCAAGAGTTGTTTGCTTAATGGCTATCAATGCATCAGGCAGCCTTTCTGAAAATGAGCACTCACACAGTAAAGAACCTCAATCTGAAGAAGATCAGGTACTGTCCTCTTTTGACTTCAATTTAGATGATTTTAGAACTGAATTTAAATCATTATGTATTGATTTAATAAACTCTGAGAAAGAGATGAACTCCTTAGAGAAAAACTAAATGAACAAGATAATTTTCTTTCTGAACATATTAAATTGAAAGATGAATTAACTTTATCTAATTAATGAACTAAACATTTCTCTAAAAACTGAATTAGCTGAGGCAAGGCAACTTGAAGAATCCCTAAACGGGAGAAGCATTAAGTTGATGAACATCACATGCATAATAAATGCCAGACTTAATGACAAGCTGGGCTTAGGTGCTTCATCAAGCCAACCCCCATTAATTCAGAAAAACATATTGTCAACTCCAATCAAATTTGTTTCTGAAAAAGGCAAAAGAAAAGGTATATGATCATAGTACTAAACAAATAGAACTAAAATAGAAAAATAAGAAAAAGACAAAGAACAAGAAAAATCTTAACTATAACAATATTCAGTAGATTTCGTCGAACTCAGATTGACGAAATGTGTACAGTTCATCGAACTGAAGTCGATAAACTCCGAACAAAGTTTTTTTTATAATTATTCTTTGAATTGCGATCGACGAAACCATTATGGTTCTTCGAGCCGAGATCGACGATATTGGGGCACATAGAATAAATATTTTCATTCTCTGAGCGGAGTTCAACAATCTCATCTCCATTCGCCGACCTCAGATCGACGAACTCACTAGTATTCATCGAACCCAGTTGAAGATAACAAAAATTTTAATTCTTTCAGAACCTTTAATCAACCTAGAGAATATCTCAATCCATTCACCCAGTGGATAATACCACCAAGAAGATATCACCCCCTAGGGTATAAAAATCAACCTGAATGTTCTTTTATTTCAAGTTTTAAGTATGAAAAGCAACAAGGACCCAATGTAATCTGGGTCAAGAACATCTAATAGGTTCTTATACAGGTGATATCCTACCACAGAGGAAAAGTGGTACTTGGATAGTGGTTGTTTAAAGCACATGACTGGCAGCAAGGACAACCTAACAAACTACAAGTCCAAGCTTGGTCCAAAATTAATATTTGGTGACTCCAACTATGGCCAAACTAAAGGCTATGGGAAGGTTAATATTGGAGTTGTCACTTTCTAAAAAGTAGAATATGTAAGTGGAATGAAGCACAACCTAATATCTATAAGTCAATTATGTGATGAAAGGTTTCAGGTATCATTGAATAAATCCTCCTGCATTATTACTTCAGTACATAACAAAGTTGTTTTAACTGGAACTAGGGTAGGAAACATTTATGTAGTAAATTTTAAATCTGTTTGGTCAGAAATATGTCTGTTTAATCAAACTAGCAACAACAATGATCTATGACATAAGAGATTAGGACATGTCAATTTGAAAAATATTGCTAAATTATCTAGGGACAACCTTGTAAGAGGATTGCCTTCTTACCCCTACAAGAAGGAAAGCCTTTGAAGGGCTTGTCAATTATGCAAGTAAACTAAAAACAGCTTTAAAGACATAAATAAGAGTGATTCACCTAGGATTTTGTATTTGCTCCACATGGATCTTTTTGGACCCATTAATGTACATAGCCTAGGAGGGAAATCATATAACTTAGTGATTGTAGATGACTTGTCAAGGTTCACTTGGGTGTTCTTCTTGAGGAACAATTCTGATTACTTTAAAGTTCTTATAGACTTTCTTAAGATCATAAGGATTGAGTATTCTACTCTAGTTGCATTGATCAGAACTGATCATGGTACTGAGTTTGAGTCTCTTCCCATGCAAGAATTCTATGAGAAGGAATGTATCAGACATTGCTTCTCTGCTCCTAGAACTTCTCTACAAAATTGGGTAGCTGAAAGGAAAAAACAGGACCCTATTTGAAGCTGCAAGCACATTACTTGCAGATACTTACTTGCCCCTATCCTTTTGGGTAGATGCTGTAAGCACAGCGAATTATGTACTGAATATGAGTTTGATACACAAGCTTAAGGGCAATACTCCCTATGAACTTCTAAAAGGGAAGCAACCTAAAGAAGATTACTTCAGAATTTTTGGTTGTTTATGCGACATTCATAACAATGAAAAGAAATATCTTAGAAAGCTTGAAGTTAAGGCTGCAATGAAAATTTTTCTAGGATATTCCCAAGTCAGTAAGGCATATAGGGTATATAATAAATCTACTATGAAAATGGAAGAAATTATACATATTTTAGTTGATAGAACTAACAATTTTACAAGGAGAAGAATTCTTCTACCAGTGAAACTTTGCAGGTACCACACTTGTGTGAGAAGTTAGATGAGTTGACCCTCAGAAATGAGACTGTTTCACATCCCTCTACACATAAAAATGAAGACAGTGAAGATGAATCAACTGAAGTGGATGTTGAACCAACAATAACTCCCATAATTCCACAAGAGGAATTAATTTCCCAAGCTGTTGCTGAACCAACTCCACCTACTAAGTATGTCACACTTAGAGATCACCCTGCATCTCAAGTGATTAGAGACATATAAGTGGGTGTGCAGACAAGGCATCAACTCCACCAATACTTGATGCATGCCTGCTTCATATCTCAAACTAAGCCCCAATCCATAAAAGATAATTAGCAAGATCCACACTGTATTATTGCAATGCAAGAGCAGCTCAACCAGTTTGAGAGATATAGAGTTTGGGATTTAGTTCCAAGATCCAAAGACTACCCAGTCATTAGAACTAATGGGTATTCAGGAATAAAATAAATGCCCAGGGAGTTATTGTCAGGAACAAGGCAAGGCTAGTTGCTCAAGGCTATAAATAAGAGGAAGCCATTGACTATGACCAGACATTTGCACCTGTTGCAAGGCTAGAGGCAATCAGAATCTTCCTTGCTTATGCTGCCTACAAGAAGTTCAAAGTATATCAAATGGATGTCAAAAGTGTATTCTTAAATGTTGAACTTAAAGAAGAGGTTTATATGGAGCAACGATAAGGTTTTATTTCTCCAACCCATCCTTCTTATGTCTTTAAATTGCATAAGGCTCTCTATGTTCTAAAGAATGCTCCAAGAGCTTGCTATGAAACCTTTGCAAGCTTTCTTCTAGAGCATAAATTCTCAAGGGGCATAGTAGATAAGACATTGTTAACTAGACTTCATAAGGATCAAATCTTATTAGTACAAATTTATGTAGATGACATTATTATTGGCTCCACTGATTCCAAACTATGTAAGAGGTTCTCTAACCTAATGCATTCCAAGTTTGAAATGAGTAACATAAGTGAGCTCTCTTACTTTCTTGGCCTCCAAGTGAAGCAACTTAATGATGGCATCTTCGTATCCCAGTCCAAGTATGCTAAGGAGCTAATTAATAAGTTTGGGATGTCAGATGCATCAGTAAAGACCACACCCATGGCTTCTAATGCTGTGATTGACTCTGATGAAAATGGCAAACCTGTTGATCAGAAACTATATAAGGGAATTGTTGGGTCCCTGTTATATATCATAGGAAGTAGGCCAAACATAATGTTTTCTACATGCCTTTGTTATAGGGTCTAGGTGAACCCTAAAGAATCCCATCTCAATTTTCTAAAATGGATTTTAATATATATAAAGGGCTGTCCTAGTCTAGGACTCTGGTATCCAACTTAGTCAGAGTTTGAGTTGACTGGATACTAAGATGCTGACTTTGCTGGATGTAGAGTGGACAGAAAAAACACCTCAGGGACATGCCAGTTCCTTGGTGCTAGACTAGTTTCTTGGTTCTGCAAAAAGTAGACATCTTTGTCTACTTAAACTACAAAAGCTGAATACATAGCAGTTAGTAGTTGTTGTTCCTAGATACTGTGGATTCAGAACCAACTCCTAGATTATGGTATCAACTTAAATAATTCAACCTTACTGAATGATAGTACAAGTGCAATTTCATCATAGTAGAACTAAGAATATAGAAATAAGGCATCATTTCATTAGAGATTGTGTGGACAAAAATGAAATTAATCTTGTCTACATCTACACTTATTTGCAAAGAGCAGATATCTTCACCAAACACTTGGATGAGAGGAACCATCTGTACTTTATGAATAAGCTAGGTATGATGAATGGAGAAGCTTTAATTTAATTTCTGTCTGTGGTCGAAGAATTTATCAAAGTTTGTCGATCGATGATCGACGAGTTGAGAAATCTTCTTGAGATTTTTTGTCGACCTGATATCGATGATATCTCTATGTGAAGTCATTTCCGTCGAACTGAGATCGCTGAACTTGCTTCAGAAAATATTTCGTTGACCTAAGATCGACGAACTATTTTCCCTTCTCTTCAGACTGAGAATGATGAACTCATTTATCAATAAAATATTTCATCGATCTCAGATCGAAGATCTTTTCATTTTTTGCTGGACGGAGTCTGCCTCTTCGCATTCTGAAAACCTTATAACTAGGTTTTTTTCGAGCTCCATCTCGCACTTTTTGTTCTCTTGCACTTGATCATTCTTATTTTTGCAAGAAACAATGGCGTTTCTAGCAAACTCTCTCACAAGCATGAAATTCGTCACTGGGTTTGACCTTGATTTTGACTCCTTCCAACACTCTGATCAAATATTCATGGATATACTACAGTTATTCGAAGAACAACAGTTAAAGAAGTTTAGACCACCAGATTTAAGTTAGCTGCAAATGAAATAAGAGAATTGGTTTTTTACATCAACTACTCCAGATTTCGATTGCATAACCGACATCATCTCTGGGAATCAGGTTACCCTAAGCCCTAACATTTTAATAGAAATTTTTCGTTTGATTAATGGTAATGAAGATATTGAGATAGACAGTTCTGATTATGATAACATGTTGATTAAAATGGGTCTTACTGGTGAAAACCATAACAAACTTCTTAAAAAGAATATTTCAACTAAATAAAAATTTCTTGCTGATGTTGTGGGCAAGATTTTGCTGGGCAAACACAAAGCCCATGATTACAGTACCAGGAACCAATTTTTGGTGATGTGTGTTGTGGTGAAAAGAAGGCAGTACACTGGGGAACTATATTGTTTGATTTAATCAAAAAGAAGAATACTAAGAAGGAAGTCTATTTTTGGAGGATTCTAGGGATTTTTCTCTGGGACAAGACATTTGAATAACTTGTCTCTCAGATCGTATTCATCAATGCATCAAAGAGGCTGACTTGTGCCTTATTTAGAATATGGGAGAGGACCATCACTAAGCCATCTAGGGCTTCATCCTCTTCCAAAATTTCTGAGGACACAAGGGAAGTAATAACCACTCCTCTCCCAACAGATAAAATTCCCTCCATCAGGATTCCATCACCTCCCTCTCAACAACAACCTCTTCCTCCACAGGTTTCACTTCCTTCATCAACTCTCCTCCAACAACCATCCATTGCCTCAAAATCACGACTTCAATATCCAACACCACCTGCCTCACAAGTGCATCAACCAACAAACCCTACATCTCTAGAACACATCACACATCCTTTATCCCCATTACCACCTCACGTTGATAACATACCACTTCAAAATCTTATACCAATTCCATCATTTGACTTATTAGCATCATCTCCAAACCACAGTCCATCATCCCCAGATGCAATAATAGCAGATACTATACCTCACTTCATCCTCCATCATCTATCCATCTGTATCTTCTCAGACACCTCCTGAGTTTATGCAATTGGATTCTCCATCCATCTCAAATATCCTAGAGCTCATCACTCCAATCTTTAGGAATCTCATAGCAGAGGAAATTGCACTTATTGCTGATTCCATCTCCTCCCTCTTTACTCTCCTTATTGCTGCCCACTCTGTTCCTTCTTCATTTGGGGCCTGGCTTCAGGACCCTCTGAAACCAAGCAGGGGGTGATATCCTATGAAGAAGTTCCAGCTCTTTCTCCTCAAACAGCAGCAGTAGCAACAACAACAAATGTATATATGGATATAATTATTAAAGAAAATTTAAATATAGACACAGAGTTATTAGATTTTCTTGAGGCAAGTCCTTCAGAATTTTATATTGAGAACACTGATGTTGAGATTGCAGTACCTTTGGCAGCTGCACCATTCTTTTACCTAGTCCATTATGTGGACTTAGCTGATTTATTAAGAGATTTTGATACTCTTTATCATTCTCTTCCTCTTCCTGGGCAAGTTTTCTCCAAAGCCATTGTATGTTATTCTGCTCAAGTAAGGGAAAGTTTTGCAGCCCCTGTGATCTAAGAAATATTAGTTTCTTAAGAGGTATACAGTCCTCCTCCTCGCATGTGGGCTGAGTCCCTAATGCAAAACTTATATGACATCATGTTTGCAGATATTGAAAAAGAAGATGAAAATCAAATTGTTGCTGAAAGTGTTGCTAAGATAGAAGTTCCAGAATTTCAAGTGCTATCTAAGGATGAGAAGAAAATCTCCAAGGAATCATTGAAAGAGATTGATGTCTTATATGATAATTCATCCGGTTCTTCTGATGAAAATAATGATAATGATGATGATGACTCTGATGAACCAAAATCTAAGAAAAGGATACCTAATAAGAGAAAAGCTATTCTAAAGGCAATTCCTAAGCCTAATCCAACTACAGACACACCATATTACATATTGAACAAGATTACTCCTTATCCTGGAATGCCTCAGTGGATGTGGCTATCTGAGAATGAACAAAAGGAAAGGAAGAAGAGGAGAAGATACAGGTCCTCGCCTAATCAATTAAGAATGGATCCTCCTCCTCCTCTATCAGCAGGGGCCTCTAGAAGTGTCTCTCACAGATTAACTCCCATCACTAAAACATATCAATGACATTCCAAGACAAGTTCTCAGTGCAGCAAGCATCAACAACAGCAGTCCACAGGAAGTAATCCACCTCCAACCTCAGAGCTAGAGAGTCCCTCAAAACTCATGGTGAAACCAAGAAGGACAGCAGTCCAAAAGGCCTAAATCTCCACAAACTCCCTTTGTTGATCCTGAATATTAGAACACTGCTAAAATGGCCATATTTCAATAACTAATTGGACTATCTTTGATTAACAAATCTAAAGCAGAAGGAAAGGATCCCTCTCAATATTTCACCATGTCTTCCTTTAGGAAAGAAGAGTTAAAAAGATATGATAAGGAAAATCAGTATTTCAATGTAGATGTTTACTTGAGTCTTCACCCAGAAGCTGTTGTCCCAAGAGCAACTTCGTGCAACATTATTGGAGTAGCTGATATGATAATGTCCAAGAAAGAAGCTGCCAATCCTTACAGGGAAATCATATTCAGACAACCTTCTGTGAAAGACAATTCCAAGAAACCTAAATAACTTTTTGATTAGTTTATTTTCTGAACTATTTATGTCAATTTATCAGAAAGCAGTTGTATATATCGGCTAGACTTTATATTTCCTACCAGATATTTGTTGTCTTGCTTTGTGATCATTTTTTATATTTTGTTTGGTGACCTCACCCAAATAAGGGGAGATTGTTGGATCCCTAGTTTGGATTTGTGCTAAGGTTTACTATTAGGATGTTTGACTGACCTTGTATAGCCAGGGTCAAGTTTGTCAGTCGTAAGATTTAGTCTAGTCATTAGAATCAATCTTCATGGACCAGCCAGCAGTGGACTTCAGGAGACACAAGACTTAGAAGAATTCAGAGTTCAGATTATTAGTTTGAAGTTCTTTGAACTCAGCTCGACGATCGTCGATCTAAGATCGACGAACTCAGAGGTCTTTCTCTGAGTTGAGCTCGATGATATTCGAGCTCAGGTCGACGATTTCTTTACTCAAGATAGATTCTCTTATCGACGAACTTGGAGAACAGAGTTAACAAGATATTTCCATATTGATTTTCACTGAGCTCAGGAAAACGAATAGGATTTCTCAGCTCGACGGACTTGGAGCTTAGGTCGACGAATTCTTCCCAGAGGTCGACGAACTCTATTCAGCATCAGAATGATAAGTTTTCCATATCTCTGTCCCTAATTCATTCTATTCTTTGGCTATAACTCTCTGAATAATTAATGCTTATATTCTCAAGAATATAGCCATTCATTGCAACAGTAATTATGGATTTCATCAGCTTTAATCACTTGATCATTTCACTAGGACAGTTGGGGAAACTCATTAAAAACTATGTTCAAGCCGTTTCAAATCTCCAGAATCTAATCAGTAATTAATGCTTATAATTCAAAATTCAAAAGAAAGAATTAGAGAGCAAGATATAAAATAGATTTTTTAGATGACTCTCAAGCATTGAAACAGACACACAGAGAGAGATACAGATACACAGAACAATATACAAAATTACATCATCTCCTTCTCTGTGTAGAAAAACAAGTTATTTCCCCTTGCACATTCAAGAAGATTGAAGAAGAATATTATCTAAAATATCAAGAGTCTTCTTCAACTTCTGATCCAGGAATCTTCAGAGACAATCATTCAACATCTGTATACAAGTTCCTAGATATCTTCAACATAAGGCTGAAGACCTACACCCTTAGCAAAGCTCCATTCTTCCTGAACATCTCAACATCTTTGGGGGAGCTTTGACACAAGCAATCCACTTGTCTTCTCTTAGTTATTTTAGATAGAGAAGAACAACATCCTCATTTTTCTTTCCCACTGTATAAAAGGTTTTACTCCCTTCAAAAGTTAGCTTTTGGTTGTCAAGAATCCTGATCAAAAGACTTATGTTTGTTTTTGGGAACCTAATCAAAAGCCTAAAGGGTTGTGAGATCTCCCTGTAAATAGATCTTGTGGTGGCAGTCACCTGAGCAATACCTGCTAATGGATTTCTACCATGATGGTAGAAGAGTGGATGTACCCAGTTTGGTGAACCACTATAAAATTTCTTGTGTTGTCTGGTTGCCCCTTTTTCTTTTTGTACTGTGATGTGATTGTCTTGCTTTATTTCTTTTACATAATATTTGCAATCACCTATTTTACTGCTAAATCATATAAATCTGTATTATGTTTTTAATATTCTATTCACCCCCTCCCCTCAAGAGTTAATTAGATCTATCCCCTAACATTCATATCTCCCATAGTAGGACTAAGCATATAAAAATTAGGTATCATTTTGTTAGAGAACATGTTGAAAGGCAATACATTTGCCTTGAGTTTGTTTTCACAGACAAGCAAGAGCCTGATATCTTGACTTTGCCACTAGATGAAGCCAAGTTCAACACCTTCAAATTTAAATTGGGTATGTTGAATCTTATGTACCTTCAATTCTCTCCTCTACCATATGCAACACTGTCTATTTTGTAGGTAGTACAAGCCCTTCCCCAAGATAATGAAGCTAGTGTGCAATAGTTGAGGGGAAGCAAGCCCAACAACTGAGATGGAATTAAGTCCACAAAAATCTCCCTATTATAGAAGTCAAAATGGGGGAGAGGAGTTAGGGGGAAGGAAGAATAGACTTGATCAAGACCTATCCAAGACAAGATGTAGGAGGATTAAAGCCAGGTGGTGCTGAAGTTGCTTTAGCACTAGAATAGTAAGGATGGCTCACCAAGGAGAGCAGCATGCCAGGAGGAGTAAGTAAAATTCTCCACAAGCTGGAGTAATGTGGTAACATTTTCAAAATCTAATGATGTTTCACAAGTTTTAGTCTTTTTGATAAATATTACTGTATATTTCAATGACCTGTTTTATTTGTTAAGCAAAGTTTTGACTTCTTCAAATAGGGGGAAATTGTTTGGTTCATTGATCCCAATGTCCCAGATTTGTAAGAAGTCAAACTGGTCAATGACATACACACATATTGTATTTGATTTGTGCTCAAGTTCATGCATGCTGGTTATCCTTTACTGGACAGGTGAACATAGAGAGTAAGCTAGAAGCCAGATAATTTGACTAAGGCATAACAGCTGAGTCAGCTGAGACAACTGAAAAGCTCAACACAAAACATTGAGAGAAGTGTTGTTGTCAGCTAAACCGCTGAGACAAAAGACAATCTCAACTGTGAAGAAGAGACCGTTGAGATAGTTTAGAAGGAACCGCTGAGACAGAAGAGTCTCAGCTGTGAAGAAGAAATCGCTGAGACAGTTGAGAAGGAACCGCTGAGAAAAAACCAGCAAAAATTTTCTAAACCTAGAAATTGGAGTTTGTCGAACTGAGTTCAGAGTTCGTCGAGATGATATCACCTTTCGTCGAACTCAAGTTAACGGTTGAAGATTCAGAGTTCATCAAGCTGAGCTCACTTTTCATTTTGCTCAATTTAAAGTTTGAAGATTCAAAGTTCGTCGAGCTGAGATCACATTTCGACGAGCTAAATGTAACGTTGGACATTCTGAAGTTCGTCGAGCTCAGTACAGAGTTTGTCGATCTCAGCTCGATGATTGTTAAGCTCAGTCCTAGTACTTCATGTCATTGCAGGAAAGCTACAGTAGCGCCAGAAGCTACTATTTGTCCTCTCTTGAGGAAGGTGGTGCTCATCATCCTTGGCTGGGACCACACTCAAATTGTGTCATTCATTCAAATCTATGGATATAAAAAGAAAAGAGAAAATGGGATTAGGGAAATAATCACAGAAAACAAAAAAGAAAAGAGAGGCAGCTGGACTTAATCTTCTCCGACGAGCTTGAAAGCCAAGTCCAGTTGTGCAAGCCGGTAAGGTTGAGAAAGATAGCTGAAGCTTCTTCCAGTTCATCAAGATTGTTCCTTGGAGAATAAGTTTGCTGATTCATTCAATCAATAAAAGGAGATAGTTGTGTGAAGGGCTATAAGCCTTCAACAATAATTAGTTGTTTTCAGTACATCAGAGAAATTTGTAGCAGTAGAAGAAGACTAATTTCTTCTACAATAAGTGGGCTGAATTGATATCTACTCAGTCCAGCAAGGTAGACTCAGAGATTTATCTCTGAGACAGTAATTCAATTTACTTGATTAATTCCTGTACAATTTAGATGGCCTAAACCAGAGCTATAGGGAACTGTGTGCCTGAGTTTTAGGTGACTAATTAGTTACTGAGGTAGGTGCCCTGCTAGGGTATTGAGGTAGGATACACGTATGGATCAGAGAGTAGGGTTGTCCTCCCAGCTTGAGTAGTAGGCCTTAGTGATAAGGCTGAGGTAGGTGACTGTTGAGTCATTGAGCTGTAGGTGACAAGTGTGTCACTGAGTGTATGTCTTGGAGGAGATTGAGTGTAGGGCCTTTTGGCCTGAGGTAGGTTACAAGTTTGTAACTAACAAGTAGGTGCCTGGAAGGGCACTGAGGTAGGTACCAGGAAGGGTACTGAGCTGTAGGAGTGTTGCAGCACTCAGAGAGTAGGGCCTTGTGCCTGAAGTTGTAGGATTGAAAACACAGAGTTGTAGGCCTTAGAGATAAGGATTAGGTAGGTGGTTTGAGAACCACTTAGCTGTAGGAGCATAACAGTGCTCTGAGGTAGGAACATTTATTATTCTGAGGTAGGGTTCTGCAGAGAACCTGAGTGTTAGGATGGGGTCCTGAGGTGTAAGCTCTAATGAGTATTTTCGAGGAGTTTGTGCCTTGTCTAACAAAAGTTAGAATGGTGGGAGGGAAAGTGGATGTACCTAATTGAGGAACCACTATAAATACTTGTGTGTTGTGCTGTGTTGCTTGTTTTTATTTTATATTATAGGTATAAGGGACAAGCTCTAGATCACTTCGTTAGTAAACAGCAAATAGACTGAAGAAATTTTAAAGATCTATTCACCCCCCCCCCCCCTCTAGGTGACTAGCTAACCTTGAAGTAATAACTTTCAAGGGTGTGATGAAAGCTGGCCCTAGTAAAATAAAGAAGGCATGACAATAGAAGAGAAATAAGATACAAGAGAGGTGGCAGGCATTTCCACCGGAATTTTAAAATGGAGCGCCCGCTCCCTCAACCTCCTACATTGCCTCCACCTCCACAATTTCAACAGTTCCAACAACCCGAGGGATGGTATGAGCAAGTATGCATGCAATTCAACCAACCAGGACACATCCGACGTCACTTATCGCAGCTAGGTGGGAATGTTCCTCCTGCTCTCCCTCCGGCAACCCCACGAGGACGGGGACATATGCATGGCCGAGGACAAGGCCACAAGGAAGAAACCCCAGATTTGCTTGGGATCCGGTGTTTGTGCTGGACATGGTGCAAGAGAGGAATCCTCATGAGGTGATTACATCTATGTCGTGATTTGTTTAATTTATTATAAGCATTTCCTTTTTATTGCCTAAGATATGCTAGGAGTCTAGCTTTGAGTCGTTATATTTAATTCCAAAGCACCATGATGGTTAGTGGGAAACCAGCCTATACTATATTTGATACTGGTGTAAAACACTCATTTGTCTTGATAGAATTCGTTGAAGGCCTAGAAGGAGTGCAATACTTCACCGGTATTGCTCATAGAGTACGCCTCCCAGATGGCTCCGAGATGATTACAATCGCCAAGTGCAAATTGGAGATACTACTTGGAGGAATGACATTTGACACCCCTGCCATAGTATTGAGAATGTCGTAATTTGACCTCATTCTGGGCATGGCATTATTGGATTGGCACCGCGCCAGAATTGATTGTGTGGAGAAATGAATTCTCTTAAGACCTGGCGACTCTGAAGTCATCTTTAAAGGTATCAGATTCACACCTCGTATATTTTTTATCTTCAATTCAGCCCTTAAAATCCCACATGAAGGGGGATGGTGTTTCCATGATTTGTTTTGAATTGAAAGAGAAGACAAGAGATATGAAAGATGTGTGAGTTGTACAGGGATTCCCTGAGGTATTTCCCGAGAAGCTATCGGGATTACCCTCGCATCCAGAAGTGGACTTCTAAATTATGTTTGTACCTGGTGCCAAGCCTGTCTCCAGGACCCCTTATCATATGGCCCCGAAGGAACTCGCTGAGTTTAGTGTTCAATTGCAGGAATTTATAGAGTCTTGGTTCATTCGCCCTAGTTCATCACCTTGGGGAGCCCCTATTTTATTTGTTAAGAAGAAGGCCTGAACGCAACGATAATGTATAGATGATCAGGAGCTCAACTGCTTGATGGTGCAGAACACTAACCCTCTACCCCGGAGAGATGAGTTATTCAATCAACTGGTAGGAGCGCACTAGTTTTCCAAGTATGATCTGCGCTCGGAGTATTACCAGTTGAGGATACAAGAGGAGGATATCTAGAAAATTACATTTAGCTAAGGGTATGGTCTATATGAGTTAACTATGATGCCTTTTGGACTCACGAACGCTCCTTCGGCATTCATGAGTCTGATGAACAAAGTGCTTTAGCCGTACCTTGATATATTCATCATCATTTTCTTCGATGACATTTTGGTCTATTCGAAGATAGAAGAAGATCATGTGGAACACTTAACATTGGTGTTGAAAAAGCTAAAGGAGAATACCTTGTTTGCCAAGTTCCGCAAATGTCAATTTTGGCTTCGAGAAGTTGCCTTCTTAGGACACTTGATTCGTGGTGCTTGGTTAGTTGTAGATCCGACCAAGGTGTGTGCTGTGTGGAATGGTTTCCTTTGAAGTCAGCATCTTATGTGCGGGGTTTTCTTGGACTTACTGGGTACTATTCCAAGTTCATGAAAAGATTCTCAAAGCTATCCCTCCCTCTCACAGCTCTAACAGGAAAGGTGTGTAATACCAGTGGCCACCCCAATGCAAAACTGCATTCCCAGAGCTGAAGGAGAGACTTACCTTCACACCTATCCTAGCCCTTCCATCTGGGAAGGAAGGATTTCAGGTCTACACTGACGCATCGTATAAAGGGATGGGGAAGTGCTGATGTAGTACGAGCATGTGATCGCTTATGCTTCGAGACAACTAAAGAAACATGAATCTAATTACCCAGTTCATGATCTGGAGTCGGGGGCAGTGTTGTTCGCCTTGATGGTTTCGAGACACTATCTATATGGCATCCATTATGAGATATTTTTGGATCATAGTAATTTTAAGTATGTTCATACTCAAAAGGATCTGAACCTGAGACAGCGGCGGTGGTTAGAATTTTTATATGATTATGAATTTACTTTGAACTACCACCCCGGAAAATAGACTCGGTGGATGATGCCTTGAGTAGAAAGGTACCAGAATCGAACCCTGAGTCTCGGTTGATGAGTATTAAATTAGCTCGAATGCTTGAGAAGATGGAGATCACTTTGGTGTATAAGGACCATTCTGAAGAGTATACGGAGTATCTAACCCAATGAGCATAGTCTGTGACATTCGGGACCGAATAAGGGCAGAGCAAAGGAAGGATTCTGCTCTGGCCCTAGTATTTCAGTCACTTGAAGATGGGTATACTAACAAATATTCCTTAAAAGACGGCCTCATTCATTTTCGTGCCTGGCTCTACATTCCCGAAGGCGAAAAAATTCAGGAAATTATTTAGAGAGAGGCACATTGCTCTCAGTATTCAGTGCATCCTAGGATTGCAAAAATATATGCTGACTTATGAAAGACCATGTGTTGTCTAGGAATGAAGAGAGACATCAGGTACTTTGTTACGCATTGTGAAGCCTGTCAAAAGGTAAAGGCAGAATACAAGAGCCCCGCAGGATTTTTGCTGTCGTTGCCCATCCCCGAGTGGAAGTTTGAGGATATCTCCATAGACTATGTTCACAGTTTACCTCGCTCGTGCTCAAGGAACGATTTGGTTTGGGTAATCGTCGATCTCCTAACAAAGGTATCCGGGTTTATTCCTATGAAGAAAGAGGCACATGTGGAAGTTTTGGTTCGCCTCTTTGTGGAGCAGTTTGTACGGTACCATGGTTTTCTAAAGACAATAGTTTCTAACCGAGATGGTCGTTTCACTTCTAAGTAATGAAAGGCGGTACATACGTATTTGGGTTCACATCTTACCTACAGTAAAGCCTTTAATCCTCATACGGATGGTAAGTCTGAGAGGACCATCAAAACCTTGAAAGACCTATTAAGGTTTTCTGTGTTGGATAAAGGAGAGCCGTGGGAAAGACTCTTACCCCTGGTAGAATTCTCATACAACAACAGTCATCAGGATAGTATCGGGATGGCACCCCATGAAGCCCTTTATGGGATAAGGTGCAGGACTCCCTAGTTGTGTGTGCAAGATGAAGACACAAAGATTTTGGGAATTAAGTACATTGATGATACTGATGCTGTTGTTAGACTAATACCGGACCGCATGCTTGAGGCTCAAAGTCGACAGGCTAAATACTATAATGCAAAACACCGGATGATAGAATTTTAAGTGGGTATCAAAGTGTTCCTAAAGATCTGGCCGATGCATGGAGTGTCACGGGTGGGTGGTATGAGGAAGCTCAGTACAAGATACGTTGGGCCTTATGTTGTATTGGAAAGGATTGACCCTTTGGCCTATCGGTTGGAGCTGCCACCAGAGCTAGAGAATTTACATGACGTATTCCATGTGTCATTGCTTTGGAAGGCACGGCTGCGACCCGATCAACATGATCTCACAACAGATTGTGCAGTAGCAACAGATAGGTCAGTCCGACTGGAGCCAGTGCAGATAATGGACACTTAAACACCGAACTTGCGGCGGAAAAGCGTACCATTGGTAAAGGTCCAATGGTCTAACCACAGGAAAGAAGAATACACTATGGAATCGGTAGATCTGATGCAAAAGAGCTAACCGGAATTATTTCCCCAAGGTAATTTTTAAAAAGCATTATTTAATTTAATTTCATGCTTTACTTCCCCATAGACTTAGCCTGTTTTCGAAGACGAAATCTTTTATTTTGTTTATAGGATTTGCAACATCCCGTTTCACGCTAGACCCCCGACACGTGTTTTTGAGTCAAGGGAATTGACTCGGGCACGGGCGCCATACTCGATAAGTAAAATTCGTCCGATATCGTCACGGAAATCTGACGAATTCGTCGAGTATGGCTTGTGAAGTTTAGACCAGTACTGTTCGTCGAAAATCGGAGGAATTCGTTGAGTATATGGACTTGGAAATTATTCTGGAATGTTGGCATTGAGTGTACTCAATGCCACTCGACGAATTAGGACTTAGAAATTATTCTGGAAAGTTGGCGTTGAGTGGACTCATCGCCACTCGACACAGCATTGAGGGCGTTGAGTGCACTCAATTTCACTCGGAGAAAGATGCTGAGTTGTGGTGTGGACTCAATGCGGCATTAAGTGAGTTGTGTGCACTCAATACCATTTGACTTAGAAAGATATCTGGATGATTGGCGTCGAGTGTGTTGAGTGCACTCGACGCCATTAACTGAATGGCGTTAAATGTGTTGAGTGCACTCGACCCCACACAATGCTTCTACTCAGGATTATTCGAGAAGCTGTGGCGTCGAGTGCATTGAGTGCACTCGACGCCACTCGACGATTCGTCGAGTACAGGTATGTGATCTCAATGCTTTTACTTAGATTATCCTGAAAGCTGTGGCGTCCAGTCTGTTCAGTGCACTCGACGCCACTCGACAATTCATCGAGTAAAGAAGGTGCACTCGACGATTTTTAATTGGAAAGTTCTGTGCTAACATATGGCGTTGAGTGGTGTCGACGAATCTCGATGATTCGTCGAGTGAGAGTATAATACTCGACGATTCATCGAGTAGGGAGTGCTTACTCGACGAATCTGACTTAGCAGATTTCTAGCGTAGTTTACGTGCTGTCACCTGGCCGGTTTGAACTGGATTTTTGGGAACTGTGCCAAAACAATTGCATCGGATGCGTCCCCTCAATAAGACATATTTAAAGCTATAATTGGCGGTCCACTCATACAGCGACATGTGGCAAGTGAGTTAAACCTAATATACGATAATAAAAGGGATGGACCGAAAACCCTAGTCGTCTCCTTACCAGTTTGCCAAGCAGTTGTCTTTGCTTAGTCTGAAGAAATAGAAAAGCCGCCGGAGTTGATTTCTAGAAGAAGATCTTCCCTTTCTCTCTTCCCATAAAAAACAATACTATCAAGGAGAAGGCTGTCGCCAAGGAGTGTGACGAGATCCATGGCCGGAAATGTCGGAACTGAGGTGAGCTTCCTACCCCCTCTCTTGGTGATTGATCTCTAGTTATTCCTAGGAGATATATCGACTCAAAAGAGTCTTGATCTATGAGAAGAAGATTTTCTTGGAAGAGGCCATGCTAGGACTTGTGTCCTAGGGATTAGACGTCTTCAACCTTGACTTTCTTCTACGTGAAGATGAAGACCGGTTCGTGATGAAAAGTGGCCTAATGAGAGTGAATAATAGAGCAGGAAATTTTGGCTATAGTGTTCAACAAATGATAAGGGGAAGAAGACGAACCGATGCCATTCATTTTGCCTTAAGATGCACGCAGAAATCTTTTTTCTACACGCAACGAACTTTGATGCCGTTTTCGGATATGATACGGTCAGATCTGGGCTTTAGACTAAACACAAAAGTCATATCACATGGAAATACCTTTCCAACGAGTTATTACACGCCATCATTCAAGGGTTGTAGCTACAAGAAAGTCTGATCGAACTTACTCGGCTGTAAACGTGCAGAAATCAATTTTCTGCACTCAGCATACTTCGAGGCTGATTTCAAGTACTCTATTACCAGATCTGGATTGTGGGCTGAACATAAACGTTGTAGCCCATAGAATGACCTTTCAAACGAGGTGTTACACGCCTTCATATGATTCCTATAGCCTTGGGAATCCCCGACCAATTTGTTGTACAGTAATCTTTTCTACACATATAGTTCTTGGTTTTGTGTTGAGTCGGCTTTGGATTTCATAGAGAGATTAAAATACAATAACATTAATTTTTTGGTTAGTTTTGCTTATAAGTAATTGTGATAAAATATGGTTAATGATATTTGTTGGATAGATCTTTTATGAACAAATGGTGTAGAGAAGTGTACATGAACAAGATGATTTGGTGGATGTTAGTGAACGAATGGGTTGACGAGTTGGGATGGTAGGAATGATTTAAATATGTGAACCGATAAGAATGTATTTGATAATGATAATACGATGAAGAATGATGAGGATGGATTGAAGTTTGCTTTACATAATTGGTAGTGATTACAATGAACAAATGGTAGTAGGCATTTATTGGATAGATCCATATATGCACGAATGGTATGAACTTGGTAAAAAGATTATATCTAGTTGATATTAAAGTTAGGTGACTATAGTCTATATGTAATTATCATAACGAAACGGTTGATGAATGTGTGAGGTACCATTATGTTGTTATGAAGGACATGTGGAAGGGTTGGAAGTGCGAGGGTATTGCCGCACTAAAACGATACGTTGATAAGTGACTCGGTCAGGAGCCCTTGCGTGTTGTTGAGTACAAGTTGTGATTAAATAAAAAGGACTCGATCAGGAGCCCATATATTTAAAATTCATGCAGTTTGAGTTGACACATAGTGTCATAATCTTGGATTAAGCAGTGTGGCAGGTCTACGGGCACGCCTGTCATTATACCGACGGGAGCTGAGAGATATATTTGCACGGTTTGGCCTTTGTCCTTCGTGATTACTTCCCATGGCACCCACTGTTCTAGCGGACAGTTGTCCTTGGTCCTTTGGTGATATGTTCACAGAGGCACCTTCCGTGCCAAGATGATATGCCAGTTTGGGCTGTGTTCTTGCTGCATATCTACCCGAGACCCCTCTGAGACGTAGTATGCATGTGAGCTCTGATGTTGTGTTCTTAGCATTGAGGCATTTGGAGGCCTAGGCCAGGTAGTGTGAATGCCAGCCTAGTAGTGGAGAAGCCCATTCAACTATTACAAACTTGCCACGACGGAGGACGCCTGAGAGGTTAACTACCTTCTCAAAAAGTGGGAACTACAAGTCTGTGTCGACATAGCAATTGCTTCTGCATGGTCATGGGTGAGTCATTGCAATAAATACAAATCATTATATATCATTACATACATTACATACACAAGATCCTCATCGTATAAGTTTGTATGGGAACTCCTATAAGATGAGTTACTTTTCTTTTGAGCCGATCTTTAACTTATATGTCTGTATGGGAATTTATATAAGTTAAGTTACTTAATGCCATATATTCATATTTTATACTGCTGTTGATGGTAGAACTGCTAGAGTAAATTGCTATACTCACTTGATGTACTTACTCTGATATTCACTTATATTGATTAATCCTTTACCACTTATACATACTACTGTTTATATATATTGTACCCTTGTTCCTTTCTCCCCCGGTGCAGATGAGTTGTCGGGGAGCGGATATGATAGCCACTTTGTCTTTATGACAAACGATTGTTACTTCTTCATTTTTAGGATAAAATCCCACTGATAGAGCAACATCAGGTTACGTAGCAGGGCGGCCAGGCCAGAATGACTGGGCCTGATGTGCTGGTGTCATCGCTGCCATCTGTTACAGATATGAGTCATGAGAGATTTTATTTATAGACTTCGAGAAATTTTGTACTTGTACTGTGATATTGTAGAAGACTTGTTGCTTCTCCTATTTGATGTATTTGTTTTGGACAATCTTATGCGTGCATTTGACTTCTGTTTTATACTTTTGGTTGGGTTGCCAAGGATGATATGATTAGCCGGCAGGAAAGGCGTCTTGTAGTACAGGTAAGCCTATGTGCTAACGCTACTACAAGGCGGCTATTCTGGGCATAAGACTCCCCTCGTGTCATGTTTTGTGTTCCACGACGGGGGTCTTACATGTAGGCTACAACATCCTCGCGACCATACAGCCCAAAAGCTCGGGCATAGGCATGCTCTCTGGGAGGGTGGCACTCCGACCAAGAGGGATTGATGGAGGAGATGGAGACGCGGTGAGGCTACTCATCTCATTAGACCATCGGCGTGCCGAGCCATTCTGTGATCTTCCCGGCGAGACCAAAGTTCTGGTGGACTTTCTTCAGAATTGGCTCGCGGGTAACGAAATCCTTGGCGGTGTTGGAGGCATGCGGATCGCCTCCACCATGGTCCTTCTCTGGCGACATCTCCAACGTGCTCTCTAGGGAGCTCAAGTATATTTGATGTTGTTATTGTTCTCCCATGGAGACCACCATCACATTCTTCATCTTTTTTTGAGGTGTAAGGCGACGAGACGAGTTGGTTCCCACGGGGTCAGGTAGCTTCTTGGTGGAGGAAGGTTTACCCGACCCTAGCTCGCTCTGACAAGCTGCATTGGTTGCCCGCTCGCACATGAGTGGTTTTTGGTAGGATCCCGAGCCCACAAAAGGTGGGTGCTCGGGAATCTACCGCTCCCCCATAGAAAGAACTTGGGAGTTAGAAAATTGTTTTTGAATGTTAGCGAGCCCATAGAGGAAAGAAGGGAAGAGCTATACCATCGTCAGGTGGAACCGGGAGAAGCGAGTCAAGGCACCTTTGAAGGAAGGAGACCATGAAGTCCTTTCTAATGAAGAATTTGTGGTGCTCGTCATCATTGTACGTCACCTTCGGGGGCCGGTACACCTCCTAGCTCCTCTTCCAAGGCGAAAAGGGTATGTTGCCAAGCTCACCCTTGATGAAGATGAGCTTGGAGAACCAATTGTGGTTCTTGTTAGCCATCTTACGGACCTTTAACTGCGAGCCGGCCGGGAGGGTGACCCCATCATTGGTAGCACAGTAGATGAATAGTTTGCTACAGACTGTCAGGTTGAACTCTATCCACTCTCGGCAGAGGTAGAAGGAGAATGCCACCATCATGGAGATAGAATTAAGGTTTAGTTGGGCGGGGACTGCCCCATAGTACTTTAGGATTTGGCGGATTTCTTTCCATAGGAGGACACAAAACCCCACCTCAAAGTGCGAGATGGGGAAGGCAAGCTTATCCTAATAGAATGAGTTGATGGCCTCGCCTGTCACTGGTTGACACAAAGAGAATCACGCGGGGACGTAGTCGGCAGTGAAGTTAGCGAGCTCCTGCTCGGGAGTGTTTCCCTCATAAAAGTTGTACTCAGCAAATTGCAGAGCACATTTCGACCTCTAGTTAGTGTCGGGTTGCGTTTTGCCCATGGTTTCAATGATTATGTCACGAGTCGATGTGGCGAGAAGGGCATGCAGAGGGGAGTAAGAGTCAGAAATAAAGGCGATAGCCTGGGGGTTGGTGAGGGACCTATTTATATAAAATAAAATTAATGGTCGAGCCGACCGTTTAGTTCGGCTCGCCGACACTGCGACCTGTTCTATCCTATAGAGAGCTGAACCTAAAGTGCAGCTTATTATGCAGAATAAATTAACAGAAATTTAAAAATTTCTCCAAGTTATCACAGACAGGGGTTCTCGTAGTTCGGAAAAAGAAAGCACAACAAGAGGGGGATGTTATTTCAGTGAGGGCGAGCTAGGGGCTGGGGAGCGAGTGACGATAGGCTTAACTAGGGAGCCATTTCCACCTACCCTAGCCTCGCATCTCCATCTGCGTAGGTCGGCGCGGGTTGTTGAACTCGTGGACAAACTCCAGATTATTGTGGATGAACCGCATGTTCTCGAAAATCCTGTCCATGAGCGGGGTGGGGGACATCATCCCGCATGCCGATCCACACTTCACTTCGTCCGCGAGCAACAGGTAGTGCCGCTCCAGCTCCTACAGCCTCTGCTCGTCGATATCATTCTCATCATGCATCCTGCGCAGTGCGCGCGCCTGCTTCTTGAAGACTTCATTGACTCGCTTCCTCAGCTCGGCAGATTCTAGCGAGATGTCCAGGTAGTTCTCTATCACGTTGGGTGAAGGGAGCGGCGAGTGATGGGCTGGCTCAGAAGAATCTTCATCTTCGGATTGGCCGGTAAGATCGGCAAAAGAACCAAGATAAATGTACAGAAGGCGAGTGCTTCAAAAGAACTACGCGAGATGGTCCTATGAAAATAGAGCTTTTGGGATGAGCTAAGCTGCCCCCGGAAGGTGTAGGTCCGGAAGGTAAGGTTCTTGCCGCGACCCAGAAGTTGGGATCCAGGGGAAATGAGTGCGAAGCACGGAATAGGGATGTCTCCGTGTTGGGTACATTGGAAAATGTGTACCTGATTTGAAGAAGCCTAACTTAGCTCAATGATATACATCAAGGTGTATTTGATGTTATTTTGAGTTGACATGTGCAGGTTAAGAATGTACTAAAATACAGGAAAAATATTCTATGTCCATATGTCCACACCAGAAGAAGCTGTGTCGACACATCAGAATAATTGTGTCGACACTTGAAGAAGGCTGTGTCGACACAGAGAAAAAGAGTCGACAACATTTGTGTCGACACCAGAAGACTCAGTCGACACACAGAGGCAGAGTCTACAACATCTGTGTCCACACATTCTCAAGATACAGTGTCAAGAAGCTAAGTCGACATCAAGACAGCTTTGTCGACATCACCAGAGGCAGTTTCGACACTTAAGTAACTTGTGTCGACACTTCTTGAAAGATGGTCTCGACACTTTCTAACAGACAGTCTCGACACTTTACTGACAAAGTGTAACGACCCCATCCGTTAAATGACGTATAGTAGAAGGTCCGGCCGGGGCCCCACACTATATGCCACAAACAGACGGTGAGGTCACAGGATAATACCAAACCAACCGAGTCCTAACTCAGAGCATTCTAGCGGAAGCTTATTAAGTACAAGAACTCATACCATTGAATGTCCACTACTTTATATAAATATCACATTTATATAGATAACCAGGAATGTCTACAACCCACACCGCACACGGCCTTACGGCCTTACAAGTTACTCTTTACAACACATATAATTTCATACATCGGCACGCAGGCCGGCCACACATGAAATCCAACACTTCGCACGGCCTTCAAGGGCCTACCAGCAGCATGGGCTTTTGCCCGCTCAATCCATCAGCCCGCAACACCTGCATAAGGACGTCCACCCCATGGGTGATAAACAAAGCAACGGTCAGCATTCAGCTGACCAATTATAACGACCCCACCCCTTACCCGGGGCAGTGGTTTCTTCCCTGCATGTATAGCAATTTCAACATATAAAGCACATACACCCAACATCACAAACGCCGGCCTCAATGCCAGGCGCTCCGTGCACTCAGGGCACCTTTCATGGTTTGCACTTGGTAGGCGGGCATAAGCCTCCAACCCTTGTTGAAGACCTCACGCACCCGTCTCACTCAGAGGTACGCACCACACCAAAACCCGTGAGCACTATCAGTCGACCTACCCCCGTAGTGTAACAAGCCTAGGGAATTCGCCCTGCTGCTTTGCTACCAATCGACCGCTCACCCGATCTTAACCTTGCCACTTGTTGGAATGGGCATAAGCCTCCAAACCCCTGTTGAAGACCTCTCGCACCCACCCACTCAGAGGTGTTCATCGCCACTTGGTAGAATGGGCATAAGCCTCCAAACCCCTGTTGAAGACCTCACGCACCCACCCACTCAGAGGTGTCCGCACTCCATCAACCAGCTCTTACAAGCATACAACCAAAGGAGCTATACAAAGCATCCTATACACCAAACACATCGTCCTCACCATCTCCGCAGGCTAAACGATGCATACACGGAGTCTTCTCCGGATCGCAATATAAACATCACCAATCCCGACATACGTCTGGATGGGCTTCACACAGCATGCCTATGCCGTACTACAGACTTCCGGCTCTAGATGCAGACTCAACTGCTGGAATCAC
Organism: Platanthera zijinensis; assembly: GCA_039513925.1. Classification (NCBI taxonomy): domain Eukaryota; kingdom Viridiplantae; phylum Streptophyta; class Magnoliopsida; order Asparagales; family Orchidaceae; genus Platanthera; species Platanthera zijinensis. The sequence continues at coordinate 103,395,747 of CM077085.1, read as the reverse complement.
TTCCGCGTTTCCATCTCTTGATGGAGGATCCCATGCACATGCAAAACAAAGGGCTTCACCTGCCCAAGGAAGAAAGATCGTTACCCTTGACGATCGCTTCGGCGCCATAGAAAACTAGCCGGATGGAAACCACCGCAGCGGCCTTGCCTCCGCAACGCTGCTCTCGGCTCTCTATTCGGCTCGACGAAGCTCCACCGGCCTCCTCCTCCTCCCCCTCCAAGCTCCTCTCTTTCTTAAGATGAAAGGCTAAGTGGAATGAGCTTTCCCCTCAATCCACGGCCTTAAGGAGGCTGGAAGTGCTATGGACCACATGATCCAAATAGAAGGAAACGAACGGCCGAGATCTGCCCAAGAACCCAAATTTTGCCTGACACGGCCTGTGACACGCCCGTGTCACAGGCCGTGTACCCTTAAGCGGCACACGCGGTTTGGAACCGACTGAACAACACGGGGCTCGACACGCCCGTGTCGAACCTGACACGCCCGTGTCAGTCTTGAGACACGCCCGTGTCCCCTGCTACACGGCACCCAACGGCTTCCAAAACCAGTACACGGGTCGGAACACGGCAGCCGACACGTCCGTGTCCAGCCTGACACGCCCGTGTTCATGGCCGTGTTCACGGCCGTGTACAGCTCTGACCCGAATAGGCCAATTTTGGGATTTAAATCGAACACGCCCTGGGACACGCCCGTGTCCCAGGCCGTGTACCCCGACACGCCCTGGGACACGCCCGTGTCCCAGGCCGTGTCTACCAGCCTGCTACTCAAAATTCAAGTTGAGTCTTTTGGGGCCTTTTTGGGGTGTTACACAAAGACAAAGGTAGAAGATCTGTTTGAAGACTTGACAGCTATGGGTTACAACCGGTTTACTGAAGCTGTCAGACTTGTCAGAAGTTAGTTAGAAACTGGATCAGCCGGTTACCAAGAGGAAGTATATATATATAGACAGATTCAGAAGATGAAGACACACGACACAAATTAATCATCTATTGGGAGATAAGATCTCTGATCAAGAAAGTGCAAGGCATAGAAGAAGATCTTCGTGAGAAGATCTAAGAATACATTCTGACGTGTACAACCACTAAGGATCAGTCTAAGTAGAATTCTTTCAAGAATTCTGAAGTATCATCAAAGGTGTTGGATAGAGAGAGATCCAGCCATTTGATGACAAGAAGGAAGCTATCACAGGTTTCTTAAGTTCAGATTCAAGAAGCTTTGAAGAAAGCTAAAATCCAGTTGATTTCATCCATCAGGTTTTTCAAGAAGCTGATCAAGAACAGTCTTGTCCCTTCTCTCTCAACAGGGGCAAGATATTATATAACTTCAATTTCAATTTCTGTAGGATCTATTTGTATAGATCTGAGTTTTAAGCCTAGATTATAAAGGCTGAGTGTAGGAGAGGTATTCTCTGAGTGGTAGGGCTGTTTATGCCTGAGTGTAGGAGAAGGTATTTCTCTGAGTTATAGGCCTTGTGGAAAGGCTGAGGTAGGGCTTATTAGACTGAGCTGTAGGAACCTTTCAGGGTTCTGAGTTGTAGGGACCTTTCAAGGTTCTGAGCTGTAGGATCTGAGGATCTGAGATAAAGGTGGAAGTTAGGCCGAATCTAACACACTGCTAGATAGGTGAAGGGGGAAAGTGGATGTACCCAGACCTTGGGGAACCACTATAAATCTGTGTGCAATCTGTGATGTGTGCATATTTGTGATTGTTGTGCTGTGTTTGCTGCAGTGTTTGCTGAATTCTCTTATAGTCAGTAGTTATATTCTGCCTCAAGTTAAATCAAGCATTAGAACCTATTCACCCCCCCCCCCTAGGTGTTTAGGTGGTCTTGAAAGTTAAACTATCACTCCGCCACTTCCCCCACGAGTGTAGGAGCGGGTGTGGGCTACAGAGAAGGTGCGCAGGCTGGAAACTTCGGCCTCAACAAGTCCAACACCGTGGTCCCGAAGGGGGAATATAGGTCTCGCTTGCGAGTAAGAGGAGTTTTAGACCACGAGACATCGCGAGGCGAATCGACTCGAGGAATGGATGCCTTAGCGCCAGTCTGATGGCTATCCGGGTCGGCAGGAATCTCAATGATCCCCTTTCCCCTTTGCTCAGGAGTTTGTTCAGTGGAAGAAGAGAGTCCATGATCGGGAGTGTATGTTAGGTCGTTATAGACTAACTCGACAGTTTTTGGGGCTGACATGGCCCTTTTCACATGCTGAGGATTGGGAGGCTCGCACGATAAATCACTAGGGGTGACAACAACCAGGCTGGTAGTGGGAGCGGCATTTAGCCATCAAGCACTGTCTAGCCTAACTTGGAGCTCTTTGGAAAGAGTCATCTCAGACAGGTCAGATTAAGGGGAATGTCAAAAGTTTCACAAGGATGCGGGCCCATAAATTTAGTTGTTGGTTGATCCCACCAAAAGATTCCCTTGGGCTCGCTGACCCACTCGCTGATCTCTTGGTGTTGGTTGCTTCTTTCTGATTTTTGGGAAATCTTGCAAAGAGCAGGTATTGTGTACAACCCCGTATCCAGCGAGTGGTGTCTGCAAGAGTTCGGCTAGCCATTTTAGTGCAGTCCAAGATCCCGGCGAGTCAGAAGGGGGACAAATATTTTGGGGGCTGCCCGACTCGCCTATGTCGGGGGTAGTGTAGAAGGGGCGAGTGGAGCAGGAGGGCTCGCTCTCGCCCCTGGCATCTCGGTAGGAAGTCGGTGAGTGGGTCAGGCAGGGTCCGCACTCACCCTAGACCTTGAGTAGATAGCGAGTGTCAGCCTTATCAAGCACTCGCCACCCCAGGCGAGTGGAATTTTATGGATCACTTGCCCAGTGATGTATTCTTGCCATTCTACTCCCACTGGCCTGCCCGTATCTATTTGGAATAGCAAAGGTAAGATATTTTCGGACCATTTTTAGTTTTCAGAAAACTATAAATAGCCCCAAGGGGTACCTCAGAAGGCATGCTTACTTGTACCCTAGTCTTCTTGCGGTTTATGAGGTATCCTAAGCTCAGCCATTGGCTAAGGAGGGGAAGCACTCTAAGATCTTCCGGGTGTGTGGTGGGACCTCCATGCTAGAGCCTTGGGTCTGACCGTTGTGCTAAGTCTTTTAGTTGTTTGGCTTGTGATATAGAAGTAAGTGTACGATCACCCCTTGCCCAAGGGTCGAACTCCACAGAGACCGATTTTCGATTTCAATAATGGTAGGGGGGTCTTACACTTGTATCCTTACAAGAAGAGCAACCATTCTTCCAGTAATCATACCTGTTGTCATGGTCATACCTGCCTGAAGGGAGAATTACCTTCTAAAAGGTGGTCTAGGGCACAACTAGAGCCTTGTCGTTCCCTTGGAAATGGACAGCTCTAGTATTCTTCTTGAACCCCAAACCTCTCTTATCTTTTTGAGAGGTTAAGAGTCAATCAGTGGCAACAAAGTTTTGGGCTTAGAAAACACAGCCACAAGCATCCTCTCTTTGAGGAGATACTCTTCAAGATCCTTGATGATCTTGTTCTTCTAGCTAATGGTGCCAATTTGGATGACTGAGATAACCTTCAGCTGACTGAATTCTCTCCTCATCTGGGCTAGCAAAGGAGTTGATTTAGATTACATGGAATAAGCTTATTGAAGAGAGACAATCTCCTCAGCTTGTCTTTTGACAAGCTTCATGCTCTTCTTTAGAGCATCTAGAACTATACAATACTTGACAATTAGTTGATTGACATCATCATCAGATTCTGAACCATCATCCCCACTGGATGAAGTATATTCTTCAGAGTCTGAGCTAGTCTCATAGATAGAAAGAGATTTAGGTATGAGAGTGTACCTCATCAGGAACAGAATTTTCCTGATTGTCTACAATTAGGGACATGAGGTTGAATTCATCATCTTCTTCAAAGTCATTGTTAATAAAGGACGGTGGAGCTCTTATGCCAGTTGAGGTTGCTAGATGATCAGCCTCCTCTTCAATAGAAATCAGACCAATGTAGGCCTATTCTTCCACATATTCTAAGGACTCGGAATCACTTTCTGGCAAACTGATTTTCTTCTTAGCCAAGAAGCTCTTTTCAGCCTTCATATCCTTATAATGCTTCTTGTCACCAGATCTCTTGCACTCCTTCCTCTTGATTGGATAGTAAGTAATGTCATGTCAACTTCTGTTGCACTAATAGCAAATAATATTAGTCTTAATGTGTTTGTTCAGCTTAGAATCATATCTTTCTATAGAGGGGTATTTTTTGGATTTGTCCATGCTGGAATAATGCTTTCTTAAGGTGGAGATATAAGAGCCCTTGTTCTTCCACTGTCTTCCCCTGCTCAATATTTTCATACACTATTTGGAGAATAGAGTCAGTTCACCATCTGAGAGTTCATTGCCTTAGGATCTGGGATTTGAGCACTCAAACTCTGCAGCTCTCCTTGCTGGTGAAGGAGTCTTTTCTTTGCTCCTCCTAATTACTTCAGCTCTCAAGGCCACAAACTTCTCATAATTGGGAGTTCTGGAAACAACATTTTTTTCCCTTATGGAGTTCAGTTGCATCTCATGAGACAATAACTTCCCAAATAGGTTTTGAGCCATAGTTTTGGCCAAGTTGCCAGCCTCTCTAATGACACAGATCTTTATATCCCATTCCTTGTTGGACTATTCACTATCATGAAGAACTTTTCATAGCAATCAGCTATGGAATCTTTCTTGCTTTGCTTGAAGGCATTCTACTTTTGATTCTTAAGCAATTTCTAGTCATCCCTCACCTCCTCTATCCCTTTCTTATACACTATCAGTGTAAAAATTTTTGTACCACAGAAAACAGGAACTAGGCGCAGGAAAACTCCAACTAAAACCAAGCCAAGTAAACTAGAAGCAAATATAAGAGCAAGAATCTTGTACTAACAAAAATATTTACAAGATGAGGCATACATGGTGAGACATGATTCATCGATATAACTGAAGGAAGCAAAAAAAGAAAGTACAAAACTAGTCATGTGGACTCAATGAGTAACCGCCAATGCTACCAAGCTGTACTATTGAGTCCGCTAAAGCCGCTAAGTCACCAACCCACAGCCTAGACATGCGGATAACCAGTTAATCCAAAGATGAAGGACTCTGTCCGCTGATCTGCAAGCTGCCGAACCGTTTGATTATCTAGCTTCCAGATCACTGCGAACAACAATTGCCGAATTGAATAAGCGGCCAAAAGCGGATAGCTTATTAAATTGGGAAAAAGTTGCCAAAGAGAGAACACCGCATGGCCACAAGTCGCGACCTACTACAAACCACTGATTGTAACTATAGAGTCCACACTAATCCCTGACTAATGTCAGAACCAAGTTACTTGCTTCTTAGCACTATTCGTACAATCTACAAAGTAAAAAACTTGTCAACTACCAAATCTGCGCAAACAAAGAACCTGTTTGCAGCAACCACTCGAGCTCACTTTCTGTTCATTTGGTTGTACTGTTGATGTGATAGGAGGTCCTATTAATAGGAGCGGAGAGGAGTGTGATTACCGCCCTAGTCGATAGGATCACCACCCTATCTGTAATGAGCACTGAGTGAATACGCACAACCGTAGACACAAAGCCAATCTACCTTATCTCCGCAATTAGGTTGGACATCCAATCCACCAAGGTCGCACCTCCAAGGCCGGATAGAAATCCTATCCGCCCTGTCTCAACAAAGCCAAGATAAGACTTTTCTGCCATAACAGCAGACCTTACAGAAACACAAGAAGTCCGCACACAAGCGCACACATCTCTATTACATGCTAACCAAACAAACTCCCAGACTGAGCACACATGACATGGTAGAGATCTAGACCAAGTCCACACCACAAACCATCCCTGGTGCGAACACAGCACCAGCGGATACATGGGTCTGTCCGCACAAATTGGAGGACTATTACAAATTGGCGAACTATGCGATTATACCAAACTGCACCACCAGAGAGAGGCCAAGTAATCGGCCATGCCGATCTCCTGAGCTCCAAACCAGTCCGCAACTTGGACTCAGCAAACTTCGCGGATAAACATCATATCCGTCTAGTTACCTCTACAGAACAAGCCAACTATAGAACCACTAGCTCACCTGGCTAGTCGCCAATCCTGTCCACATACACCCTACGGTTGGACTGCCCAAATTGTAATAACTATCACCCAGACAGCATAGATAGTTTACCTAGGTTGCTACATTTACTTCAAAAAATTCAGCACTCCGCCTTGAAGTGAGAAGTGGAAACCTGGCCTAGTAATCCCTGTAACCATATAAATGGCACATTTGACAGCGGCTTCGTAAAGATGTCCATGATGTTGTCCTTTCTCTGCACATGTCCAACAACAAGAGACCCCTCCAACACTTTCTCCCGAATGAAATGGTCATCAATTTTAATGTGCTTGGTCCGCACGTGACAAACTTGATTATTTACCAGTTAACGGGAACTTTTGTTGTCACTGCATAGTAGAATGGCACCGCATACTTCTTCATGGATGTCCTCTACTAACCTGTAATAACCCAAAAGCAGTAGGAAGTAACAGCTAAAACGTCGAATAGAGTTCGATGAATGTAGACCGGAGTTCGACGAAAACGTCGAACGGATTTCGACGAACGTCGAACGGATTTCGACGAACGTCGAACGGATTTCGACGAACGTCGAACGGAGTTCGTCGAACGTCGAACGGAGTTCGTCGAACGTCGAACGGAGTTCGTCGAACGTCGAACGGAGTTCGTCGAACGGAGTTCGTCGAACGTCGAACGGAGTTCGTCGAACGTCGAACGGAGTTCGTCGAACGTCGAACGGAGTTCGTCGAACGTCGAACGGAGTTCGTCGAACGTCGAACGGAGTTCGTCGAACGTCGAACGGAGTTCGTCGAACGTCGAACGGAGTTCGTCGAACGTCGAACGGAGTTCGTCGAACGGAGTTCGTCGAACGTCGAACGGAGTTCGTCGAACGGAGTTCGTCGAACGGAGTTCGTCGAACGGAGTTCGTCGAACGGAGTTCGTCGAACGGAGTTCGTCGAACGGAGTTCGTCGAACGTCGAACGGAGTTCGTCGAACGGAGTTCGTCGAACGGAGTTCGTCGAACGGAGTCGAACGGAGTTCGTCGAACGTCGAACGGAGTTCGTCGAACGTCGAACGGAGTTCGTCGAACGTCGAACGGAGTTCGTCGAACGTCGAACGGAGTTCGTCGAACGTCGAACGGAGTTCGTCGAACGTCGAACGGAGTTCGTCGAACGTCGAACGGAGTTCGTCGAACGTCGAACGGAGTTCGTCGAACGTCGAACGGAGTTCGTCGAACGTCGAACGTCGAACGGAGTTCGTCGAACGTCGAACGGAGTTCGTCGAACGTCGAACGGAGTTCGTCGAACGGAGTCGAACGGAGTTCGTCGAACGGAGTTCGTCGAACGGAGTTCGTCGAACGGAGTTCGTCGAACGGAGTTCGTCGAACGTCGAACGGAGTTCGTCGAACGTCGAACGGAGTTCGTCGAACGTCGAACGGAGTTCGTCGAACGTCGAACGGAGTTCGTCGAACGTCGAACGGAGTTCGTCGAACGTCGAACGGAGTCGTCGAACGTCGAACGGAGTTCGTCGAACGTCGAACGGAGTTCGTCGAACGTCGAACGGAGTTCGTCGAACGTCGAACGGAGTTCGTCGAACGTCGAACGGAGTTCGTCGAACGTCGAACGGAGTTCGTCGAACGTCGAACGGAGTTCGTCGAACGTCGAACGGAGTTCGTCGAACGTCGAACGGAGTTCGACGAACGGAGTCGAGGAGTCGTCGAACGTCGTCGAACGGAGGAGTTCGACGAACGTCGAACGGAGTTCGACGAACGTCGAACGGAGTTCGACGAACGTCGAACGGAGTTCGACGAAAAATGTCGAACAGAGTTCGATAAATGTGGTTCTGTTTTGTGTTATCCGACGAACGTTGAAGGCTAATATTTGGAGCTCCCTCGACAATCTTATTCCCGTTCGACGAACTCAATCCCGTTCGATGAACTTCATTCGACGAACTCAACCCTGTTTGACGACTTGTCAAAATAAGATATCGTCGAGTGGAGACTCATGTCAGATGGCTGGTGAGCGGCCAGTGAGCGGGTGTTGACTTTTCAGCTCAAATCTTGCCCTTTGCTTTGTTTTGAAGGAGAGATTATGTGGCTGGGATTAGTCTCGAATCCACTTAACCAGATAAGAATAGGAAGGAGGTTTCATTTTCTTTCTCTCTCTCTCTTCATATCTTAATTTTCCTTGAGTAAAAAGGAAGAAGAAGCTAAGGAAGTGCTGGGCTGAGCTTTGTAAGCTCGCTAAAGGAGATCTTGTGGTCGGAGGCCATATCCGAGGATAGATCCGCAAATGGGAAAGTGAGGCGATCACTTCCATCCGTGTAGATAAGCTTCATCATGGCTCCGAAGAGAACTATAAGGGTAACTAGTTTCTCCCGGACAAGTGAAGTCCTCAATATGCATACTTGCATGGATCTCCTGACCAAAAGGTGAAAAAGAGTGGATTCCAATGTGTAAATTTGTTTGATCCCCATATATTCCTGCATATAGATCCAGAAATGTAGAGTACGGAATAGGCATGTTGTGAGAAACCCATATGAAGAAGTTGGTGTGGATTGGTGATGTTTATTTTGCGTGCCAGAGAAGACTTAGTGGATATGCGTGTGATGTATGTGTGAAATCCGGGGTCTAGGGGTGTACAGGATACTGCATCAAAGTCGGGAAGCATTTCCATGCAAAGACCAAAAAAGGATCACAGTCTGGAGAACTGTGGATTTCGCTGGGGGACAGTGACTGTTAAGGCGATAGCTCCCAGGGAGCTACATTGTTATGAGGCCTGTCTCTAAGAGACCTAGGGGCCGTTGTATGCAAAGCTGTGAGCTTAAACTGCCAAGCAATGGTGGGTACCAGCCTGAAATGGTAAAGAACCATGTGCTTTATGATGAGTTGTGTCGTGGAAGCCAATTACTGTACCATCAAGTTATGTACCTATGAAATACTGGGTCGTCAAGTTAAGTACCTATGAATGGGAAGTTGGTTGTTAAGTTAATTACCTCAGAACAATATAGTTGTCATGTTAAGGACCTCTGAATGACAAAGTTAACCGTTAAGTCGTGGACCTCTAAATGGAGGTGATACACGGGAAGGCGTATACACCGAAAAGGTTCCCTTAGTGCACGGGGCGTGTGGTCGTTGATCCTATGTCTGTGGTGAATGGTGCTTAAATTGCACATTGTTAATGCCATGATATATATATGATACCTTGTTTGCATGGATGGAGAAATACTGCCCCAAGTAAGGGGTGTGATTGTTATAAACGGGTCAGCAAAATGCTAACAGTGTCTTTGTTTGCCAAGTTTTTGATGGCGCTGCCATCCCCCGACATGTTGACTTGGAGCGTCCCCACCGGACGACGTTGGTGATCCGGTACATGTCAAAGATCCACGTCATATTGCCGAAGAAGATCCCCTTCTGGATGACTATGGTGACCCGGTTGATGTTGGTGCTGGCTCACACTTGATGTTCCCTCACCGCCTTGAGATGATGATTTACTTGTTGGTGCCGTTGTTCGTCGCCATATGGAGCTTGAAGTTCTTTATGACCGTGCCACAAGACGGAATGTTGAAACTTTGTCGCGACATCCACCGCCATCGCCGCATCATTTTAATGTTGGAACTTTGCCGCGACATCCACCGCCATCGCCGCGTCATTTAAATTATTATTTCAGATTTTATAATTATGTTTTTAATTGGCTATGTTTAGCCGAAGTTTTAATTATTTGTCCTTTCATTTTGGCCTTTGTTTAGCCACATTTGGGGTGCTTATAACCCTTGTCTTTGTAAAGCCTATATATGGCTATGTTGTATTGGATTTTGAGTAGATTGAATGAAAAATTAAAAACCTAATTTCAGATTTTGGAATTACCTTCTCCTCTTCCCTCTTCCGCTTGGCCGCCCCCTACCGTTCTCTTTCCCTCTTTGGCCGCCGGCCTCCCTCCTCCCCTTCCAAGGCTTCGGCCACCTCCTTTCCTCCTCCCTTCCCTCTATCACCTTTCTCTACTCAAGGGTTACTCCTAGCCGACCACCTCCATCCCAACACCATCCATAACCCTATCCTTACCAAAAACTGATTCCTTTGGTGAGATCAAAATCAGCCCCATCTTCTAATCCAAGAGAAGAATCGGCCAAAGCTTGAGGTGAATCTTGTGAAACTTTAACGGCATCGGAAGTCAACGAAGAACTTGGAGTTTCCATCCACCCGGCACGCTTTCGGTGGATCCGGAACGGAGCGATCCAAAGTGAGTTTAATCGGAATCATCCATTCCGGTTGGGTAACGAACGTCTCCACTCTTGTGTGTTTCTCTCTTAGATCTTTTCTTTGGGCATTTAGCATATCGTGTGATTTGTGATTGGTAGAATTTTCGTGGATAATATCTATTAAATTATTGTTATTGTTATTGATTACTTTTGAATTCGTGAGGCGTGGCGGCCCTCATTTTATTTTCGTTGGGAGAGAACCACCCGTTATCCGAATCCTTATTTTCGGTGGTGTCTCTTTTGGTACAACGTATGCTCGACCGAACCGTGTGGGTTCATTTCGCTTGAGAGGATCTTGGACTATAGCCTTGATATTATCTTAAGGGGCTTAGCGAACCCCCCGAATTCTATTAAATTAATTGTGGCAACTTGCATAGTGGCTGTGTTTATTCTTCGTGTGAGCATAATAGTAATTATAATTAAGCAAGCGTGTGGACCCCTTAGCCGTTACGGTGTCGAAACCCGTGGCCTACATCAATTTGGTATCAGAGGGAGGTTATTGTCGATTTCCTAATCGGCACCATCCTTATATTTTTAGGTAGGCAAAAGAAAAAAATATAAATTTCAAATTTCAAAATTTCAAATTTCAAATTTCAAAATTTAAAATTCAAATTTCGAATTTCAAAATTCAAAATTCAAAAATCAAATTTCAAAATTTCAAATTTCAAAATTTAAAATTCAAAATTCGAATTTCAAATTTCAAATTTTAAATTTCAAATTTCAGATTTCAAATTTCGAATTTCAAATTTCAAATTTCAAATTTCAAAATTTCAAATTTCAAATTTCGAAATTTCAAATTTCGAATTTCAAATTTCAAATTTCAAATTTCAAATTTCAAATTTCAAATCTCAAATTTCAAGATTTCAAATTTCAAATTTCAAATTTCAAAATTTAAAATTTAAAATTTCAAAATTTCAAATTTCAAATTTCAAATTCTAAATTTCAAATTTTTCTCAAAATCTAAAAAAATAAAATTCTGGAAATTCTCTATCTTATTTTTAATAAGAAATCCAAAAAAAAATTATTTTTCATTAAGTCATTATTTTTATTAAGTTATTTAAAATTTAATAGTTGGTTTGCCAATAGCGGCCTATATTTTTACTTTTTCAGCAAAATTCAAAAATAAAAAATTTATTAATAATCTCCATATTTTTGCCAGCAAGACTATCAAAAAATATATATATAGTATTTTGAAATATTAGCGGGAACAAATCGATCTTTGAAATATAATAGAACCAGACTATATTTCTTTGTATTTGTGCACTTAATACAAGTAGTCTATCCTCATTTTCCCACTGAAAATTAAAACAAAAAAAATGGCCTACGATGTTCACGTTTCCCGAATGAAATCTTTAGGTTCCGTCATGAAAGTTAGAAAGTCAGTCCATTGCCCGGTAGTGGAAGAGATTAAGGGGTTGATTGGCCAACTAAAGACTAATCAAGTTACACCGCGCACCTCTAGGCGTGTTAGGATTCCTGCTCCGACATATGATGGGCTAGGTGGACCGCGAGTGTTTCTATGTTGGGTGAACGACATGGAGCATTATTTTGAGCAATATCATATTATGGATCCCCGCAGGATTCCTGTTGCGAGACTGCAATTATTTGGTCGAGCCCATACTTTCTGGCTCAATGAGGAAAGACGTTTAGGAATGCCCTCCGTCGACCCACGTATAGGTTGGCAGATTACGAAGAATTTATTAACGGATGAGTATTACCCTCCATACTGCCGTTCTCCGTCTACTGATTATCTGAGTGAGTCGCTGTTGCGCGCTAGGGTTCGAAGAAAATAAACGCAACCGAACTAGCAACCCGATGAGGCAAGTATACCTATCGAATTGTAGCAAGGGGACACAAGTGTCGTATTGAAATCCGGGAACTGTTGGCTAAGCTTACTCACACGAACGCTATTATCTTATCGACGGAAAAACTAGGGTTTTTAGAAAATCTAAGTTCAAGGGAGAAAGTAAAGCTATAATAGAAAGAGAAACACCGCAATTAAGTAAAGCTATTCAGCAAAGAACTATGCTAGAAAGGAAACTACTGCAGTTAATTAAAGAGCACAAGATAGGCGATTACTACGAAAGGTAGAGAATATGAAATGGAAATGCACTCAATCAAGATTCACCTCGGCTAAAGACGATTAAGAAAATGCGATAAAAATCTGAACTTAATAGGATAAAGGTCCTTGATCGTGGAGGTTCCTAAAGCTTGAACACGCTTCTCTCGAAATCGTGCCCAACTGAGTTTAGGAAGGTCCGACCGACTCTCGTCTAAATCGGAGGCCTAAAACTCGCTTTACGCGGTGAACCCCACTATTGGATTTTACTCCAATCCGGGAGATTTGGACGTCTGCCTCTCTCGAAGGGGGCGTACAACTCCCTTTACTCTTGAATGCTCACTTCATTCTTTCGGCCTCTCGGCTAGCCCAGAATGAAAGCAAAGGCGGAGAGTATATATCGAAAATATACCTCCAACCCGTGATTAATCAAGAGTAATTCAAGGCCCTATCCTAAAAAGAAAATATTAATTAAAACATCATAACATAATCGCTCTAACCTCGGATCATCAAGATCGAGTACAAGGAGGATTAGTTAATCATTATGGAATGGAAGAAGGGGGATGAGTAGTAAAGCATATAAAGGAAGACAAGTAAAGGAAGAACACTTTTATTAATGAAAAAGGGCAAGTACACTATTGAAATTGAAATTACAAGTGCATGAAATTTAAATCCTATTCTAGCCCTACAACTAGAACTAAGAAAGAGCAAAGATTACAAAGAAAGCATAAACAAGCTAAGATTAAACTAGGGTTAAACAAAAATTACAAAGAGAGGGAGAGAGAGAGAGAGAGAAAAGCAAGAAAAAAACTCAAGAACCAAAGGGGCAGCACCTCCCCCTCTCAACCAAAGCTTCCTGAAATGGAGAGGGGGGGTCTCAATTTATAGAAATTTTTCTCGGGTTGGTCACGCCCTAGGGGGGGCGTGTTAGGGGGCGTGACAGTACTATGTTGACCTCGGGCTCTGGATTCTGGCGGGAGGGATGATTGCTTCGGTACGTCGGTGGTCACGCCCTAGGTCACGCCCGTGACAGGGGGGCGTGACAGGCACGTCATGTCCAAATCATTGGTCGGAAATCCGTCAGTCACCGAAAAAGGAGGGTGTCACGCCCATGTCACGGGCGTGACATGGGGCGTGACAGTACTGTTTGCGTGCTGAGGCGGAGCGACATTTAATGTGGCGGCAGGCTTTGCGGCAGAGGGCGACACGCCCCTGGTCACGCCTGGTGACACGCCCAGGGAGGGCGTGTCAGGGGGCGTGACAGTGGTTTTGACCGTTTTTCTATCCCTTCCAGAAGGAGCCCTCGGGATCGGGTGACACGCCCTAGGTCACGCCCAGGGAGGGCGTGACAGGGGGGCGTGACAGGTCATTTTGGCCAATTTTCTGGAAACCTGCAAAAAGACAAGAAAAAGTCAGTGGCAATAATATTTACATAAAAATGATAAAAATAAACTAATAATAGACATGATTTGCACAATATAAAATAGAAAATACGATAATACTTTAGGATACAAAACGTATTATCAAATTTCCCCAAGCTTAAGCTTTGCTTGTCCCCAAGCAAAAATATAAAAACTAGATATTTATAAAAAGGACTAATCAAAAAGTTCTAATTATGCCTACACAAGTACTATGCGAAATTCTTAGTAGGGAAAAGGTGAAATGTAAGTCTAAAACAATTATTTAGATATGGTAAAACTTTTATAAACTTTACTCAATAAAAACAAATCATCCAAAATTTTAACGAGATTTTTTTAAATAGACTTAAGCAAAGGCAACGAAAATGAAAAACACGCATTGAGTTGTTACTAGATCCAAGCAACGCATTATAATTATATCAATTTAATTAACAAAAATCTAGGTTTAAATCCAAAACTAAAACTGATTTACTGTTTTTCTTTTCTTAGTTATTAAATAAAAATCAAAAAGTGTGAATCAAAAGGACTTAAATAGGACAAAAACGTTTGGCTTAGGAATATGATTAGGAGTGGAATTCAAAGATAAACGTGAAGGTTTTAAAATCACACTAAACCAAAGCAAAGAGTTTCAAAAATTTTCATAAAAATATATACACATTTTTTTCTTTTTCTTCTTTTTTTTTCATTTTTTTTTTCAAAACAAAGGCCATAAATATTTTTATTTTCCTTTTTGAGATGGCCAAACAAAAATAAACATCACTTTCGACATCCCTTTTTTTTCAAAAATCTTTCTCCCACAAAAATCACAAAATATCCTATCAAAATCGTCAAACTAATTTATGAAACTCAAAAAGGCTAGTGTGATTCGATAGGTTGGAAATTTTGGCTTTGGTGAAATTGAAATGAAGGGAGGAGCTATCAAATGTAATCGGAAAAAAGGCTCAAAAATGGCTAACTAGTGGTAAAAGTTTTTAGGTTGGCATGAAAGCTCAAACGAAAACAAAAACGGCCTAAATCATTTTCACGCTTTTGAATTTATTTAAAACAAAGGTTTGAAAATTTTCAAAAAGCGAGTCCTAGATAATAAAAGAAGATTGATGAAATTAACTTGAAAATAGAAATAATAGGTGACTTGGATCGTTCACATCTACTACGTTATTAAAAAATTGACTTTACAAAAATTATTCAAAAACGAAAAAGAAAATAGTGGATGATGAATTTTTAAGAAAGTAAAGGAAATAAACAACAAAAAACCATAATAGAAATGCGAGTTTTAGAAAAATATTTCACCTTAACATGCTACCGTGAATTAGAAACACAACATGGCCAACATTTTACTTGTGAAACATAATTAAAAAGAACGATTAGAAATATTATAATTAACTAAGTTGTTTATAGGAGATTTTAAGTAAAACAAAACTAAAAACAAGGGGTACTATTGGAATACCAAAATGTCAAAACTATTCAAAAACACATATATATTTTTTTTTAATTTAATTTTGTGAAATATTTTTTTTTTGGATTTTAGAAATTTTTTTCTCTTTTTTTTTTGGACTTTTAAGATATTCATTTTTTTTTATTTTGGAAATATTTAAAATATATACAAAAAGAAAATATTTACGCTAAGCAAAAATGAAGGAGGAAGTCCTCCCCCAAGCTTAAAATAGACATTGTCCTCAATGGCTAAAGAAGGGGATTGGAGAAGGAGAGAAAAATAAAGTAGGGAATTGAAAGACAAAATTGAAATACAGGTACTTCCCCGGATTTATTTGCTGCGAAAACTGAGTGATGCCGCTCCTCCGAATGTCTTCTTTGGACTTTGTGATGGATTCAGCAATGTTGGAGCAGGCATTCGCAGAAGCTTCAGCTTGTCGGAGCCGTCCGAGGCAAAAATTGTAAAATAAAGAAAACAGAAAAAGATAACTTGGGTTGCCTCCCAAGAGCGCCCTTTGGTTAAAGCGTCGTTCAGCTCGACGCATCAAAAAATAATTTTGTCCAAAAATATTGTTGTCCCGAAATAAAATTGTCTTTAGCAAAAAATTAAAAGTTTCAGATTAGAGTTCGTGAAGCAGAAACTTAATAATGTTTGGACTGACATCATCATCACCAGAGAAATACAGTTTAAGACGCTGACCATTCACTTTGAAATTACCCTTATCAGGGTGAGAAATTAAAACAGTTCCATAAGGAAATACTTCTAAAACAGAAAACGGGCCAGACCAGCGAGATTTTAATTTGCCCGGAAATAAACGTAAACGAGAATTATGTAAAAGGACTTGGTCGCCCGGCTTAAAGTTTTAGGGTGCCTTAAGTGTTTATCGTGTAAACGCTTCGTCCGCTCTTTATAAAGTTTATTATTTTCATAAGCAGAAGCGCGCCACTCGTCGAGTTCATTTAGTTGAAATTTTCGGAGGTCACCGACTGAGTGGGGATCGAAGTTTAAAAATTTTAAGGCCCAAAAGGCGCGGTGTCCTAACTCTACGGGCAGATGACACGATTTTCCATAGACAAGCCGATACGGCGTACATCCGAGGGCGGTTTTGTACGCTGTTTGGTAGGCCCATAGAGCATCGTCAAGTTTGGCTGACCAGTCTTTTCTAGAAGTTGAAACAGTCTTTTCTAATATTCTTTTTATTTCTCGATTAACTACTTCGACTTGACCGTTAGTTTGGGGGTGGTAGGCAGTGGATAGTTTATGCGTAACGCCGTATTTAGTAAGGATTTTTTAAAATTGTGCGTTACAGAAATGGGAACCCCTATCGCTAACGATTGCGCGAGGCGTACCGAATCTAGAAAATAATTTTTTAAAAAACGTGACTACAACTCGGGAGTCGTTCGTAGGAAGAGCTTGGGCCTCAGCCCATCGTGAAACATAATCAACAGCAACTAAAATATATTTGTTTCCAAAGCTAGAAGGAAGGGGGCCAACAAAATCAATTCCCCAGAGGTCGAAAATTTCGCACTCTAAGAAATAATTTTGCGGCATTTCATTTTTATTAGAAATGTTGCCCGACCGTTGGCAACTATCACACCTGCTCACAAAGGCTTGCGCGTCTTTAAACAGGCTAGAACAGTAAAAACCTGCGCAAAGCACCTTATGAGTGGTGCGAGCAGCTTGATAGTGCCCACCTGTTGGATCTTCATGCAAATGTTTTAGAATATCAATTCATTCCTCATAAGAAACACATCTCCTTATCACTTGATCCGCACAGATTTTGAAAAGATGCGGGTCTTCCCAGAAGTAGTTCTTCAGCTTAGAAAAGAATTTCTTCTTTTGCTGAGAGGAGAACTCTTTTGGGAGCACCCGGGCCACTAGATAGTTGGCGATGTGCGCGAACCAAGGAGAAGTAGATGCGTTAACTAAAAGCAGCTTCTCACAGGAAAATAATCATTAAAAGATTTTTCATTTAATTTTTCTATAAAGGGGTTATCTAATCTTGATAAATGGTCGGCGGCCAAGTTCTCGGCTCCTCGCTTATCACGGATCTCTAAGTCAAACTCCTGGAGGAGTAAGACCCAGCGAATCAAGCGAGGCTTGGCATCCGTTTTGGCAAGAAGGTACTTGAGGGCCGAGTGGTCCGTAAAAACAATGATTTTTGAAAGAGTAATGTAAGGGCGGAATTTATCAAACGCAAATACTACAGCTAAGAGCTCCTTCTCGGTTGTGGTGTAATTTTCTTGTGCAGATGTGAGGGTTTTAGTAGCGTAATAGATGGGGTGGAAGTTTTTAGATATGCGTTGACCTAATACGGCTCCCACCGCAAAACTACTCGCATCGCACATAATCTCGAAAGGAAGGTCCCACACCGGAGCTATCATAATCGGTGCGTTAATTAAATTTTCTTTAATTAATTCAAAGGCAGAAATACAAGAGTCATCAAAAATGAATGGAGCGTCTTTTTCTAGGAGATGGGTGAGGGGCTTAGTGATCTTGGAGAAGTCCTTTATAAAACGACGATAAAAACCAGCGTGGCCTAGGAAACTTCTTATAGCTTTTATGTTTGTAGGCGGCGGCAACTTCTCAATAACTTCTATCTTGGCAACGTCTACCTCAATACCTTTAGCAGAAATTTTATGACCCAAAACTAACCCTTCCCACACCATAAAATGGCATTTTTCCCAATTTAGGGCAAGGTTAGTTTCTTCGCATCATTCTAAGAGTTTTTCGAGGTTTTCTAAACATCTATCGAAGGAATCGCCGAACACGGAGAAATCGTACATGAATACCTCCATAATGCTTTCTACGTACTTGTCAAATATTGCGAGCATACATCGCTGGAATGTAGCTGGCGCATTGCATAATCCAAACGACATTCTTCGATAAGCAAAGGTGCCGAAGGGACAAGTAAACGTAGTTTTCTCTTGGTCCTCGGGAGAGATGGGTATTTGAAAGTACCCCGAGAGGCCATCGAGAAAATAATAAAAGCTATGGCCGGAGAGATGTTTAAAATCTGGTCTATAAACGGTAAAGGAAAGTGGTCCTTGCGGGTGGCGTCATTTAACTTACGGTAATCTATGAAGATACGCCAACCCGTCACCGTCCGCGTCGGGATTAATTCATTATTCTCATTACTAACTACGGTTATCCCTCCCTTCTTTGGAACTACCTGAACGGGACTAACCCACTTACTGTCCGATATAGGGTAGATAATTCCTGCGTCTAATAGTTTCATAACCTCGCCCTTAACTACTTTTTTCATGTTTGGGTTTATACGGCGCTGAGGTTGGATAGAGTTACGCGAATTATCTTCCATTAAAATTTTATGGGTACAGAAAGATGGGCTTATGCCCTTGATATCAGAAATTTGCCAAGCAATAGCCCGGCGATGCTTACGTAGAACTAGAAGAAGTTTATCGTTCTGCGTATCCGTGAGGTAGGCCGAAACGATAACTGGTAACTTGGAGTCTTTTTCTAAGAAAGCATACTTAAGGTGTTCGGGAAGTTCTTTAAGTTCTAGGGTAGGGGGTTCTTCATAAGAGGATTTTGAGATTCTTTCTTTTTCAAAAATAATATCTTCATAAACTTTTTTATAAGGAACGCAATAAGGGGTGGGGCTAGCAGCCAAGACGGCTTCTTGTAGCGATTCAGTGGGAAAAATAGAGGAAGAACAAAAATCAGAAAATTCTTTTTCAAACTCAGAAAGACAATAAGAAGATTCATCACTTCCTTGTAGTGATTCCGTTGTAAGAGAAGAGGAGCAAAAAGTAGAAAATTCTTTTTCAAAGTCGGAGAGGCAGTAGGAAGAATCATCATTCACGGCGTCTACAAAAAAACATGATTCATCATTCGCTAAGGTGTTCTTCATCGAAGGGGTGATAGAAAATGTGACTTCGTCGTCGCCTACTCGAAGAAAGAGCTTACCATTGCTTACGTCAATGATGGCTCGGGAGGTGGCAAGGAAGGGTCGGCCAAGGATCAGGGGAACCTTGACGTCTTCTTCGATGTCCAAAATGACAAAGTCCACCGGGAAGATGAACTTGTCGACTTTCACTAGAACGTCCTCCATTATTCCTAACGGGTACTTGACGGATCTATCGGCTAGCTGGATACTCATACGTGTGGGGTTAATGCTACCAATCCCTAACTTTTTGAACAACGAAAAGGGCATCAGGTTTATACTCGCGCCTAAGTCGGCTAACGCGTGTTTAACAAAAAGATCACCGAAGACACACGGGATAGAGAAACTACCCGGGTCACTGATTTTCTTCGGCAAACCGTTTGTTAAAACGGCGGAGCACTCAGCATTTAGCGTGACGTGCGAAAGATTTTCTAACTTCTTCTTGTTTGTGAGGAGGTCTTTAAGATATTAGGCATATTTCGGCATCTGCGAAATAGCCTCGTGGAAGGGAAGATTAATGTGGATTTGTTTGAAGATTTCTAAGAAGCGGGAGTACTGATCATCTTGACGTTGTCTATTAAGTTCAGAGGGGTATGGAGGAGTTCAATTATTTTTGAAGATGGGTGGTGGAGTGAGATTATTTTCTAAAATAGGGGTGATTACTTCTTCAGCAGATGGCGGAATTTTTAAAACGGGAGTTGAGCTTTGATTTTTAAAAACGGGAGCGGAGCTTTGATTTTTAAAAGCAGAAGCGGAGCTTGCCTCGGGCTCTTCACTTACCATATCGGAGACTTGCTTCCCACTCCGAAGAGTTATAGCTTTCGCTTGCTCTCTCGGGTTGGGTTCGGTATTGGAAGGAAGAGACCCTGCGGGTCGCTCAGAAATTATTTTCGCGAGCTGTCCTACCTGATTTTCTAAACTTTTTACGCTTCCGGTTAAAGTTCTTATGGTAGCGTCATTTGTGGTGATGTATTTAGAAAGTAATTCCTCCAAGCTTGGAGATTTTGGGTAATTTTGAAGAGGTGGTGGTGGTGGTGGTGCAGAAAAATCATTTTGCGGGGGTGGGCGCATCGCATTCGATGGATTACTCCATGAAAAGTTCGGGTGATTTCTTAAAGAGGGGTTATAACTATTCGGAAAATTAAAACAAGGCGGATGAAAATACATAGCAGAAAAATTATTAAAAGCAGTTCTAGGCATATTATTAACATAATCTAAATGTTCTGGAGTAGGGGTTGCAGATTCCCATACCTGAGGGGCGGAGGCAGCAGTCATCTCCGTTATCTTTTTGCTTAGGATTTCTACTTGCAGAGCGAGCTGGGAGACGTTGTCCACTTCATAGATACCTGCAGGCTTGTTCGGGCGGGACCTAGGCACATTCCACTGATAAGTGTTCATGGCCATGTCCTTAAAAAGCTCAAGAGCGGCTTCCGGGGTCTTATGATTTAAAGTACCGCCAGAAGCTGCGTCTATCATTTGCTTCGTGCTTTGATTTAGCCCATTATAAAACGTCTGCACTTGTAACCATACAGGCAGCGCGTGATGTGGGCATCGTCTTAATAATTCTTTAAATCTCTCCCAGGTTTCGTATAGGGTTTCAGAGTCTATTTGTCCGAAGGCAGAGATGTCGTTCCTAAGTTTTGCAGTTTTAGCTGGCGGAAAATACTTCGCCAAAAATTTTTAAGTTAATTCATTCCAAGTGGTTATGCTATTTTTCGGAAGTGTGTTAAGCCACTGCTTAGCTTTAGTTCTTAGAGAGAAGGGGAAGAGTCTCAGCCTGATCGCATCATTTGTGACACCATTTATCTTGAAAGTGTCGCAAATTTCAAGAAAGCTAGCTATATGTGCGTTCGGATCTTCATCTTGAAGTCCGTCAAATTGCACATATTGCTGCACCATTTGAATTATGCTAGGCTTTAGTTCGAAGTTATTATTTGCTATAGCAGGGCGAACTATACTTGATTCTGTTCCCTCAAGGTTCGGTCGTGCATAATAGGACATAGTCCTTTGCATGGCCTCATCTACGTTTGGTTCTTCCATTCTTAAAGTAGCAAATGACTCGGAGTCCTCAACCGGCACTTGGATAGTAGGACCTTGAAATCGCGATCTTCTCCGAAGAGTACGCTCAATTTCGTGGTCCAAGTCCAAAATAACCGACAGACTCCCGCGGGTCATGCACTAAAAGAACAGAAAAGAAAAAGAGGAAGAGAAATAGGATAAACTAGAAAAAAGATTAGAAATTTTTTTCTTTTTGAAATAGATTTTTTTTTATATATTAACTCCCGAACTTCCCAAGGACTACCCTGTGAAGGGTTCGCAAGGTACTAGACAAGACAGTGGCGCTTAAAGCCCTTTTCCCTTTTCGGGAGAATTAGGTGGCGTAGAAAAATTGTGAGGTTGGTTTCTATTAAGAGCGGTGATAAAATTTTTTGATTTTTTAAAATTTTAAAGAAAGAGGATGAGAAAGAGAAGAGATAAAATTAATAGGTTCGTGTTTTCAAAATATCAACGGAAGTTGGTTGTCCCCGGCAACGGCGCCAAAAACTTGTTGCGCGCTAGGGTTCGAAGAAAATAAACGCAACCGAACTAGCAACCCGATGAGGCAAGTATACCTATCGAATTGTAGCAAGGGGACACAAGTGTCGTATTGAAATCCGGGAACTGTTGGCTAAGCTTACTCACACAAACGCTATTATCTTATCGACGAAAAAACTAGGGTTTTTAGAATATCTAAGTGCAAGGGAGAAAGTAAAGCTATAGTAGAAAGAGAAACACCGCAATTAAGTAAAGCTATTCAGCAAAGAACTATGCTAGAAAGGAAACTACTGCAGTTAATTAAAGAGCACAAGATAGGCGATTAATACGAAAGGTAGAGAATATGAAATGGAAATGCACTCAATCAAGATTCACCTCGGCTAAAGACGATTAAGAAAATGCGATAAAAATCTGAACTTAATAGGATAAAGGTCCTTGACCGTGGAGGTTCCTAAAGCTTGAACACGCTTCTCTCGAAGTCGTGCCCAACTGAGTTTAGGAAGGTCCGACCGACTCTCATCTAAATCGGAGGCCTAAAACTCGCTTTACGCGGTGAACCCCACTATTGGATTTTACTCCAATCCGGGAGATTTGGACGTCTGCCTCTCTCGAGGGGTGCGTACAACTCCCTTTAGTCTTGAATGCTAACTTCATTCTTTCGGCCTCTCGGCTAGCCCAGAATGAAAGCAAAGGCGAAGAGTATATATCGAAAATATACCTCCAACCCGTGATTAATTAAGAGTAATTCAAGGCCCTTTCCTAAAAAAGAAAAGATTAATTAAGACATCATAACATAATTGCTCTAACCTCGGATCATCAAGATCGAGTACAAGGAGGATTAGTTAATCATTATGGAATGGAGGAAGGGGGATGAGTAGTAAAGCATATAAAGGAAGACAAGTAAAGGAAGAACACTTTTATTAATGAAAAAGGGCAAGTACACTATAGAAATTGAAATTACAAGTGCATGAAATTTAAATCCTATTCTAGCCCTACAACTAGCACTAAGCAAGAGCAAAGATTACAAAGAAAGCATAAACAAGCTAAGATTAAACTAGGGTTAAACAAAAATTACAAAGAGAGGGAGAGAGAGAGAGAGAGAAAAGCATGAAAAAAACTCAAGAACCAAAGGGGCAGCACCTCCCCCTCTCAACCAAAGCTTCCTGAAATGGAGAGGGGGGGTCTCAATTTATAGAAATTTTTCTCGGGTTGGTCACGCCCTCCGACACGCCCTAGGGGGGGTGTGTCAGGGGGCATGACAGTACTATGTTGACCTCGGGCTCTGGATTCTGGCGGGAGGGATGATTTCTTCGGTACGTCGGTGGTCACGCCCTAGGTCACGCCTGTGACAGGGGGGCGTGACAGGCACGTCATGTCCAAATCATTGGTCGGAAATCCGTCAGTCACCGAAAAAGGAGGGTGTCACGCCCATGTCACGGGCATGACATGGGGCGTGATAGTACTGTTTGCGTGCTGAGGCGGAATGGCATTTAATGCGGCGGCAGGCTTTGCGGCAGAGGGCGACATGCCCCTGGTCATGCCTGGTGACACGCCCAGGGATGGCGTGTCAGGGGGCGTGACAGCAGTTTTGACTGTTTTTCTGTCCCTTCCAGCAGGAGCCCTCGGGATCGGGTGACACGCCCTAGGTCACACCCAGGGAGGGCGTGATAGGGGGGCGTGACAGGTCATTTTGGCCAATTTTCTGGAAACCTGCAAAAAGACAAGAAAAAGTCAGTGGCAATAATATTTACATAAAAATGATAAAAATAAACTAATAATAGACATGATTTGCACAATATAAAATAGAAAATACGATAATAGTTTAGGATACAAAACGTATTATCAGTCGCCGCCCAAGATTTTGCCTACATCAAACCAGCATGTTCCCTCGTACTCCCGTATGAGGACGTCTCATGATTTTATTTCTCCCCGCCTGGGCACTAGAGCCTTTCCTGTTTATGAGAGTGTTCCTATCAGCGTGAAAATGGTATCTGAGCTTGCGATTACGAGTACGCCCGTAATTGAGGCCGATGCTGTTAATTTTGACAACATGAGTGACGATGAGGAGATTGGTTACCTGAGTGACTTGGATGAGGATTTCTCATTTGAGGAACCCTCTCCACTCCCTTTCGACGACATTTTGGAGCCATCCCTTTTGACTGTTGTGGAGCCTTTTGATGATCCTAAGTCGATTGATATTCTATCTGAGTCAGAAAAGTTACAGTCTGCTGAGAGCTTACCCAGTCGTGACTCATTTGACGATCTGTTAGGACATGAGCTTGCTATTTCTAGTCTGAGATGTATCGAAGTGCCCATTTCTGAGATTTTCACTGTAACTGATGTCAGGACTGATGTGTTGGAAGATTGTTCTAGTAAAGGAGTTAAACTTTTGGAATATGATATTGAAGTGGAACCGGATGAGCATCCCCTAATGCTAACTCCTTTACCTAAACTTGAATGTGATTTTAACACTCTCCCATTTGTAACGCCTGATCTCGTTGTAGCGTTGTCGATCTATGATCTGATCACTGAATCTGAAATACATGATTACCCACATGATTTAGAAGACATGTCGGATGATTTTTCCGTAAGAGCGAATCCACTGTTTGAACATTCTTAAGACTTTATTGGGTTGCGACCGGATGATCTTTATTGGAAGTCAAATCCGTGTTTTGAGGTTTTGAATTGGATTACTAGTGGTACCTTGGCGATGGTGCCTTATGACGTGATGTCTCCTCGACAAACTTATTTGCCAAGCCCGGTCGCACGCATTTATCCCCCGCCTTTTGATGACCCGTGCACGCACACGCTAGTGAACGTAGTTGTGAATGTTAAGTTGTATTGCCCGCCCGTAATGTCAAATCTGGGAGCGCCCCGTTCTATATATAGTGATGAGTGTTTTCCGTTAGCTTTTATTCATGACGTTTTAAAATTTAAATTTATGTTTAAATCTAAAAATATGACGTTGTATGACGTTGATTTCACCACTGCTTTATTAGCACCCGTATCACCTGACTTGGTCCCGTTACTGTCCACTGTTAAAGCAAGTCACGTTGCACATGGGTTCTCCCCACACAGTTCTAAGATTGTTTGTTGGAATCAGAGAGTATCCTACCGTTATATAAGTGATTTGGTTTTGGTTTGTCTCGTCCCTGAACGGATGCCACCGGGCACCTCAGAAATATTTATGAACCAGCCAGTCCATTATTTGTGAATCTTATGGAAATTTAGTAGCATGACATTTCTTGTAGAATTTTCCATTGATTGGGGCATCACTCCTATTTTCTACTTTTCATACTTTACGCGTCATGTTTCTATGCCCCTTGAAAAGTCTATCTCTCCGTTTACATATTCCACTATGCTTTCTATTGGGTTGGGTGGTGATAGTTTGTTTGGATCGTTCTCTTCTCCGGTCTCCATCGGAGGTATGTTGGTTGACATTGTGGAAATACTTTGTTCTTATTTGTCTAATGCGTCTGTGAGGTCCCCCCAAGACCACCTTTTGCTTTGCAGGTTCCTCTTCATCAACGATTATACCCGGGACTACTCATCAGTGATGAGTATTTTTGAGAGGGGGAGGATTGATGGCGCCGCCATCCCCCGACATGTTGACTTGGAGCGTCCCCCACCAGACGACGTTGGTGATCCGGTACATGTCAAATATCCACGTCATGTTGCCGAAGAAGATCCCCTTCCGGATGACTATGGTAACCCGGTTGATGTTGGTGCCGGCTCACACTTGATGTTCCCTCGCCGCCTTGAGATGATGATTTACTTGTTGGTGCCGTTGTTCGTCGCCAGATAGAGCTTGAAGATCTTTATGACCGTGTCGCAAGTCGGAATGTTGAAACTTTGCCGCGACATCCACCACCATAGCCGCGTCATTTTAATGTTGGAACTTTGTCGCGACATCCACCAACATCGCCGCGTCATTTAAATTATTATTTCAGATTTTATAATTATGTTTTTAATTGGCCTATGTTTAGCCAAAGTTTTAATTATTTTTCATTTCATTTTGGCCTTTGTTTAGCCACATTTGGGGTGCTTATAACCCTTGTCTTTGTAAAGCCTATATAAGGCTATGTTGTATTGGATTTTGAGTAGATTGAATGAAAAATTAAAAACCTAATTTCATATTTTGGAATTACCTTCTCCTCTTCCCTCTTCCTCTTGGCCGCCCCCTACCTTTCTCTTTCCCTCTTTGGCCACTGGCCTCCCTCCTCTCCTTCCAAGGCTTCAGCCACCTCCTCTCCTCCTCCCTTCCCTCTATCACCTTTCTATACTCAAGGGTTACTCCTAGCCGACCACCTCCATCCCAACACCATCCATAACCCTATCCTTACTGAAAACCGATTCCTTTGGTGAGATCCAAATCAGCCCCATCTTCTAATCCAAGAGAAGAATCGGCAAAAGCTTGAGGTGAATCTTGTGAAACTTTAACGGCGTCGGAAGGCAACGAAGAACTTGGAGTTTCCCTCCACCCGGCACACTTTCGGTGGATCCGGAACGGAGCGATCCAAAGAGAGTTAAATCGGAATCATCCATTCCGGTTGGGTAACGAACGTCTCCACTCTTGTGTGTTTCTCTCTTAGATCTTTTCTTTGGGCATTTAGCATATCGTGTGAATTGTGATTGGTAGAATTTTCGTGGGTAATATCTATTAAATTATTGTTATTGATTCCTCTTGAATTCGTGAGGTGTGGCGGCCCTCATTTTATTTTCATTGGGAGAGAACCACCCGTTATCCGAATCCTTATTTTCGGTGGTGTCTCTTTTGGTACAACGTACGCTCGACCGAACCGTGTGGGTTCATTTCGCTTGATAGGATCTTGGCCTATAGCCTTGATATTATCTTAAGGGGCCTAGCGAACCCCCCGAATTCTATTAAATTAATTGTGGCAACTTGCGTAGTGGCTGTGTTTATTCTTCGTGTGAGCGTAATAGTAATTATAATTAAGCGAGCGTGTGGACCCCTTAGCCATTACGGTGTCGAAACCTGTGGCCAACATTAGTTTTTGTGGGTCCTTTTGTGCAGGTGCTGGAGAGCCAAGTGGGAAGTAGTGGGCTGAAGCCATTGGGCTGCAATTAGGTGGCCCTTGAAGGCCAAAAAGCGAACATTTACTGTTTTCATGCATGGCCAGCCTGCGTGCCGAAGTATGAAACCACTTTTTGATAAATGAAATAGTTGTAATAAGGCTATGATCGAAACATGTGGTATATTTATATATATATCATTCCTATTTTGTAGTGGGCATTCTTATTATTAATGGGTTCATAAACTATAATACTTTCGCTAGAATTCCCTGAGTTAGGGTGCGTTCATAATTGAACTTGGATTTGGAAACAAATAGTATTCTCCTTACCTGTCTGTAGTATATAGCGTCGGGTCCCTAACGGACCTTCTATCATTTGCTATACGATGGATGGGGGCATTACAAAATTGGTATCAGATTCCGTTCTCCGTCTTTCTTCTTTGAATTCCTGGTCGAATTCTTTTAAGGAGTGGTGAGAACGTGTATGTGATCTACCGAGATAACATAACTAAACCCATGAATGTCCACTTAGGAATGAAAATACACAAGTTTGAAGAACTGGTATGTTCCTATAATTGCTTTTGGCAATATTTGTAGTTGTTTAATTGCTTGTTTCACATTGTAGGCGACTATAAGTGGTGCTGCTCACCAAGAACTCCAATGCTCAGTGGAGAGTAGTGCGCCAAATGAGGTGCCAACACCTCCTTCTAAGGAAACTATATGGTTGGTTGTTGAGGCCGTGTTCACAATGATCTATGTATAACCAAGAGGTCATAGGAAACCTTTTATTCCTGCAATGGTTTAGGAATCGGTTCACATGGATGAGCGCATAGCGGTGAGACAAGTGGCTGTTGAGCTAGTGGCCGCAAGGATAGCAACGGAGAAGCAACTAAAACACATGATGATTTTCAATCCCCCTGTGTTTATGGGTACTGGAACCCTGACACAATCCGAAGATTGTCTCTCAAGAATAAAGAGGGTCTTGACGGCAACTAAAACAAAAGAGTGGAAAAAATTCATTGTGACTACCTTCTTGTTGGATGGTGAGGCAAGACTTTGGTGTGATGAGTTGGAGTTTCACCAGTCTGTTGGTCGGCTGTAGAGCGATATCTTAATGGAGGAGTTCTCAAGTTGTTTTCTGGCAAGATATGTTCCATCGGCACAGCGGATTGCAATGGAGAACCAATTTCAAAGGCTAACTCAAGATGAGAGGTCGGTGGATGACTACTTGCTTGATTTTGTGAGATTGGGAAGGTATGCATGCTTTACGTTTGCAGACGAGGAACGAAAAACAAACCTGTTCTATGATGCTCTGAGAGATGACCTGCGATTGCTTCTCTCAGGACCGATGATACATGGTTTTCTTCGCTTGGTAAATACGACTGGTTCCCTTGAGCTAGACATGAAGTGTGGGCAGCGTAAGAATTATTTGGCAGGGAAGAAGCCAGAGTTCAAGGTACCTAGTTCTTCAAAGTCTTGGTTTCAACGGTGAAAAAAGAACCCTAAAACTCTTGCTCTGGCTCCTTCTTCTCCTGTATTTGGAGAAACTTTGGGGAGAGGTCCGCCAACATGTTATACATGTGAAAAGCTGGGTCATATAGATCGAAATTGTGGGAGTGGCCTTCCAAAAGGGGAGAAAAAGATGAGTGCGACTAATGTGAAAAGGGAGAGGCAGTGGTGGAATTGACTGCATCCCAAGCGCAACCCCTACTTTATAATCTTGGCCAACAGGAGGCCATAAAACAAAGTGACTTTGTAACAGGTATGAGTTAAGATTAAGTTTTCACTACTTTCCATACTTAGTGCCTTGTGCGTTGCTTGTGCTTAACTGGTTTGATTTAGGCTTTGTCCTGATTTTGGAGTGTCCGACAAGAGCACTGTTCGATACAGGAGCTTCTCATTCTTTTCTTTCGGAAGACTTCGTGGGGTGTATTGGAGTGCCTTTGTTTATGTCGACAGATCGAGTGAATGTGCTGCTACCTAACGGGTGCATGATGCGCGCGGATCAAGCCTGTTGTGTGGAGGAGCGAATAGGGTGTCAAGACTTTTAATTGGTAGCATCAGTGTTACTGAAATCAGAGTTTGATGTAATCATTGGTATGGACTAGATCTAGGATCAACGTGCATATATAAATTGCATCTCTAAGGAAGTCACACTAGGGCAGAACACCGAACGAGATACTAAATTCGCTAGTACGTGAGGACGAGCAAGATATTAATGTCTTTTATCCAAGTAGTCAAGGCAGTTCGAAAGGGCGCGGAGTTGTTCTTCATGTTGTTGGAAGTTGTTGAGCTGAGGCCTAGTGTGAGTGATGTTCCTATAGTATCGAAGTACACTGATGTGTTTCCTAAGGATCTACTGGGTTACCGCCCCAGTAGGAGATTGACTTTGCTATTGAGCTGGTGCCAGGTGCGAAACTTGTGTCCCTCTTGCCATTTCGTGTTGTGCCAAAGGAGATGGTGGAAATAAAGGTTCAATTGCAAGATTTGTTGGATCAAGGATTTATATGCCCAAGTTTGTCACCTTGCAATGCTCCGGTCCTATTTGTGAAAAAGAAGTACAGAGGCTTGCAGCTATGCATTGACTATTGAGAGCTGAATAAGCATACCGAAAAGAACAAGTATCTGATTCCACGGATTGATGACTTGTTCGATTAGCTTGTTGGAACCCTAGTTTGGATTTGGGTATTGACTACTATTAAGATGCTTAGACTGACCCAATATGTATAGTCTGGGTCATAGGTTTTTCCAGGGTTAGTTGTCTTAGAAGATCTCAGAGTTCTGCAATTCTGTTCGACGAAAGTCAAACTTAGCTCGACGAAAGTCATGCTCAGCTCAACGAACTCAGAGTTCCAACTCTTAGTTGAGCTCGATGAAAGCTGAGCTCCGGACTACTATCTTATACCTCAAATCTGCCATCTCAGCTCGAGGAAAGCCAAGCTAAGCTCGACGATCTTTGATCTAAGGTCGACTAATAAGCAGTTTCAGCTCGACGATCTCCAATCTCAGGTCGATGAATTTCTTTCTCAGTGCAATGATTTCTAGGCAGTATTTTAGGCAGTTATTCTTTCTAGAAGCAGATTATTATCTAGGCTTAATTTCAGGATATTTTTATATTCTTAAGGCAGAATATTATCAAGTATTTAATGTAGACAGCAAATAACTCTGATATTTAATGCTCAATATTCTTTTGAATATAGCCGTTTGGAGGAAGCATTAAATAGGACTTAATCACAGAATTAAATACTAATCCTTTTCCAAGGAAGTCACCATTCTAAGGAATGCTCCAGCTGTTCAGAATGAATTCAAATATTTTAATTCTTAAAGCATTGTAGATATATATGTTCAGAAGTTATTTTCCTAAGGGTTACAGTTTTTGAGATACATTATTGTTTACAGATTTCATATTTTGTCAGTTTGCATTGTTCTTCATCATCTGCTTCAAGCTTTGAAAAGACAACAAAATTAAAAATCAGTCTAAAAGTTTTTTGAAGGCCTACACCCTGAAGAAAAGCTTCCACTCCTGATCAAATCCATACAACTCAGGGGGAGCTTTGACATCATCAACAAATCCACTAGTCTTCTCAGAGATTTGAGAAAGAGAAGACAACATCTTTATACATTTTCCTTTCACTGTGTATAGGGTTTTAACTCCCTTCAAAAGTTAACCTTTTTGGTTCATAAGTCACCTGATCAAAAGACTTGGGATTTGTTTTTGGGCACCTGATCAAAAGCTCAATGGGTTGTTAGATCTCCCGTAGAAAAATTGATCTTATGGTGAAAGGGTACCTGAGCAAAAACCTATTGTGGCATGGCAACTGATAAAAAACCTGTAGTGGATTCATATCAGGGTGGTAGAAGAGTGGATGTACCCAGGTTTATTGGGGACCACTATAAATTCCTTGTGTCGTCTGGATTGCCTTGACCTTTTCTGTTTGTGTGATGTGATTTTCTTCTTATACTTATATATATAACTAACTTTTAATCTGCTATAAAAATAAGTGAATAAATTTTAAAATACACTATTAACCCCCCCCCCCCCCCCCCCGCTCTAAAGTTAAGTCTGATCTATCCCTCACTTTCAAATTGTATTAGAGGGTTGCTGTTTGGTTTCACAGCCTAACACCTGAACCAAAAGATCCTTGATAGATCTTATTTTCTCTAGTTTGTTCTCTTTCTCATGGCACAAAACAAAGAGTTCTCAAGCACCAGACCTCCAGTGTGCAATATGAATAAGTTTTCACTTTGGAAGGCAAGGATTAGGCTCTACATGAATTCTATTGATGAAGATATATATATAATTTCATTTTTACAGGACCTCCATTACCAGTGGAAACGAAAAGAACTAGTGCAGTCCCAAGACCTGAGTGGACAGAGGCTCAAAAGAAGGTGAATGTTTCAGATGCAAAAGCCATGAAAGTTTTGGCTCAAACTATGTATGATGATATATTATAGAAAGTTGTTGAATGTACTTCAGCCAAGGATATCTGGGATTCTCTAAATGGGATGGTAGTAGTATCTATTGATGAATGGAAAGATATGATATCACACATGATCTCTCAGTATGAGAACTTCAAGAAGGAAGAGTTAGATTCAGTTACAGACATGTATAACAGACTTAATCTCATAATAAATGAGCTGAGAAGTCTAAACAAGAACATCTCATTGACAGAGATAAATGAGAAGATTCTTTTGTGCTTCCTTAGCAAATGGGACTCTAATATCTAGCTAATCATGGAAGACGGAAGCCAAAATGAAATCTCTACTGAAACTTTGTTGGGCAAGCTCAAATCCTATGAGCAGCTCATCAAGACCAGAGAAGCTGAACAAAGAACCTCTTCTTTAGCAAGTAAAGAGAAAGGATCTGCTTTTAAAGCAACTGAAGAAACAAAATCCATTCTAGATAATGAAGATTTATTGAGTCTCTTGGCTAAGAAATTCTATAAGATGGCAAGGAAGGACCTCAGGAGAAGATCTTCTAGAAAAGAAGATAAGCAAGGTATGACAAGACTCTAACTAAATAAATAGTTTGCAATGGATGCAGAAAACCTGGACACATACTTCCAGAATATCCAAAGAACCAGAAGAAAGACAAAAGAAAGGAGAAATACTTAGTGTCTACAAATCGAGAAGAGAATAAAAACTGAACTAGCAATCCAACTAGGCAAGTATACCTATCGAATTGCAGCTAGGGGACACAAGTGTCGTATTAAAATCCAGGAACTGTTCAGTATTCTTACTCACCCGAAGGCTATTATCTTATCGAAGGATTGATTTAGTGTTTAAGAAAAAGCTAATTGCAATAAGGAAATAAATATAATGCTAGAAAGAGAACTACTTGCAGTTAAATAGAGAGCTAATGAAAACGATAATAATGAAGGGTTGAAATGATAAAATAGAAAAGCACTCGATCGAGAATCACCTCAGCAAGAGTTGACTAAAAATGCGAAAAAAAACCCTAACTTAATAAGGTAAAGTACCTTGACCATGGAGGTTCCTAATGCTTGAACACGCTTTTCTCGAAATCGTGCCCAACTGTGTTTAGAAAGGTCTGACCGAACTCTTATCCAAATCGGAGACCTAAAGCTCGCTTTACATGGTGAACCCCACTATTGGATTTCACTCCAATCCAAGATATTTAACGTCTGCCTCTATCGAGGGGTGCGTGCAACTCTTTTAAATCCTGAGTGTTCACTTCAATCTACGAGCCTCTAGGCTAGCTAAGAGTGAAAACAAAGATGGAAATTATATACCGATGATATAACTTCAAACATGAATAATCAAGAGTAAATCAAAGGCCTAAACCCTAAAAAAGAAAAAGTAAATTTAAAGCATCATAACTTAATCAATTGGAACCTTGGATCATCAAGATCAAGTACACGGAGGATTAGTTAATCATGGAGAAGTGGAGGAGGAGAGATGAGTAGAAGAACAATAAGAACTTAAAGTAAACACAGGGAACTTTATATTAATGATAAGACAGAACTACAACTTTAAAATAAAGGATTACACTTGCATGGAAATTGAAACATAAGCTAGCATTACATTTTGCAACTAAAGTAATTACAAAAGCTATAAAGAAAGGTGTACACAAAACTATAATTAGGAAAAGAATAAAATGAGAATGCGAGAGAAAGAGAGCATAAAAACACTAAGAAACAAATGGGCAACACCTCCCCTCTCAACCAAAAACTCCCTAGACAGAAGTGGAGAACCACTGAATTTATAGAAATTTTCATGGGTTGGTCACGCCCTCTATCATGCCCAAGGAGGGCGTGTTAGGGGGGCGTGACATACACGGAGTTGACCTCAGGCTCTTGATTCTGGCGGGAATGATGATTGCTTCTGTATGTTGGTGTACACGCCCTGGGATATGCCTGTGTAGGACGGTCATGTAAGGCACATCATGTCTCAATAATTGGTCGAAAATCTATCAGTCGTCGAAAAAGGTGGAACACTCCCCAGGGTCATGCCCGTATAGTGGGGCATGTGAGAACTATTAATGTGTAGCAATAGAAAATCTTAAAATGTGGTAGTAGGATTCGGGATGAGGTTGACACGCTCAGTGACATACCCAGGGATGGTGTGTTAGGGGGGGCGTATCAGCGGGTTATCTCAGTATTTAGGTTCATGCATCAACCTTTCTCGGGATCAGGTTATACGCCCGGTGACACGGCCATGTAGGGCATGTCAGGGGGGCGTGTCAGGTCATTTTGGGTTGAAAGCTCTAGAAACCTGCAAAAAGAGATGAAAACATTAGTGGCAATAATATACAAAAAATGACTCCAACAAATAAGCTTACAAGACATGATTTGTGTATTAAAAACCTTAAAATACCCTAATATTTTAGACGACAAAATGTATTATCAAATTCCCCCAAGCTTAAGCTTTGCTTTTCCCCAAGCAAAGATATAAAAACTAGCTAACATAAGAAATGACTAATCAAAAAGTTCTAATTATGCTTACACAAGTACTATGCAAAATTCTAAGTAGGGAGAAGGTGAAACGTAAACCTAAAACAATTACTTAAACATGGTTTACAATTTATAAAATTTACTAACAAAAATAAATCATCCAAAATTTTAACAAAATTATTTGAATCAATTTAAGAAAAGTAACAAAATGAAAAAAATGCATTGAGTTGTTACTAGATCCAAGAGACACATTTTGACTATATCAATTAAATAACAAAAATCTAAATTAAAATCCAAAACTAATACTGATTTACTTTTCTTCTTACT
This sequence comes from Platanthera zijinensis, assembly GCA_039513925.1. Taxonomy (NCBI): domain Eukaryota; kingdom Viridiplantae; phylum Streptophyta; class Magnoliopsida; order Asparagales; family Orchidaceae; genus Platanthera; species Platanthera zijinensis. The sequence continues at coordinate 103,361,827 of CM077085.1, read as the reverse complement.
TAGATAATAAATAAAATTCAAAGGCATGAATCAAAAGGACAAATTAGGACCGAAACATTTTGTTTAGGATTATGATTAGGAGTGGAATTCAAAGATACACAAGGAGTTTTCAAAAAACACACTAAACCAAAACAAAGAGTTTCAAAAAAAAATTCTTTCTTTTTATTTTCCATTTTTTTCTTTTTCAAAATAAAGGCCATAATTAATTTTTCTTTTCATTTTAAAATTGGCCAAACAAAAGTAAACACTTCTTTTGAGTACACTCTTTTCAAAACTTCTCCAACAATATCACAAAATAACCCTATCATAATCATGAAAAATTTTAAATGACAATCAAAAAGGTTAGTGTGATTAGATTGGTTGGAAAATTTAAATTTGGTGAAGATGAAATGATAAGTGGAGATATCAAATGAAATTGGAAAAAGGCTCAAAAGCGGCAAACAAGGGGTAATTTTTTTTATGTTGGCAAGTAGGCTTAAACGGAAACAAAAATGGCTTAAATCATTTTCATGCTTTTAAATTTATCTAAAGTTAAGTTTTGAAAAATTTCAAAAAACAAGTCCTAGATAATAAAAGAAGATTGATGAAATTATCTTATAAATATAAATAATAGGCGCATTGGATCGTTCACATCTACAACGCTAATCAAAAGTTGACCTTAAAAAAATTATCCAAAAATGAAAAAGAAAATAGTGGATGAAATATTTTTAAGAAAGTAAAGAAAATAAAGAACGAAAACTATAATAAAAATTAAAGTTTTAGAAAAAACATTTCACGTTAACATGCTACCGTGAATTAAAACACAGCTTGGCCAACATTTTACTTGTGAAATATAATTAAAAAGGATGATTAAAAATATTATAGTTATCTAAAACGTTATAAGGAAATTTGAGAAAAACAAAACAAAATCAAGGGGTACTATTGAAATACCAAAATTAGCATATAAATTTTTTTGATTTGATTTTGAAAAATTCTCTTTTTTTGGATTTTTAAAGATTTTTTTTTTTATTTTTCTTTAAGAAGAAAAAAGAGAAAACACATGATTTTTTTTATTGATTTTTACAGGGAAACAAAAATAAAGAAAAAAGAATGAGGAAATCCTCCCCCAAGCTTAAAATGGACATTGTCCTCATTGGAGAAAGAAGGGGATTGAGAGAGAGAAATTAAAACAGAAATGAATGTATAGAATTGAAAAATAGGTACTTCCCCAAATTTTTGCTCCATGAATGTTGATTGTTGTCGCTCCCCATGCTAGTGCTTTGGATCTTCTTAAAGTGTCTTCTATGGACTTCGTGATGGATTCAGCACCGTTGAAACAGGAGATCGTGATGAGTCCATATTTTATACCGGATTCTTGACTCATCTGGGCTCATTATCATGCCATTGCACTTCCTTTTAGCACCTATACCACTCCTTTTGGATCACTATACTATTCCACGCCCAGTGCACTTTAGGACCATTTTTTGTGTTCTTTCATTGTTTATGTGTTTTTGTTGTTTTACTTGTTCTCTCGTTGTTTCCTGATAATGTGGTGTGCACTTTTAGTGGCCTTTCTGCCTCTTCTATTGTGCATAGGTCGTGTGCGTGTTTCGGAACCACTCGGGAGACCACGATGATACAGGGACACTACGCACGATCACCGGACTCATTGCGCACGACCACTAGTCGTGCGCCACTGATCGTGGGCATTACAATCTCATTTTCCCCTTTCCTGTCTTGACGATCGCACGAGCACTGGACCTATTATGCACGACCACTGGTCGTGCGCTAGTGATCGTGTGCTCTGTCCTCTTCGTTTTCCTTATTCTGCCCGGGTAATCGCACGATCAGTGGATTAAGTGTGCATGACCACCAGTCGTGCGCCACTGATCGTGCACATATTTGCTGATGTTTTGGTCTAAGTTGCAGGTTTAATTGGAAATTATGCACGATCATCGACCAACAGTGCGTACGACCACTGGTCTTGTGCAAATCGTGCGCTCTGCTTATTTGCCTCCGTATTTAAGGATCATTTCGCGAATTTGGTCAGACGACTCGATCGGGACTTGCCGCCAGGCCGACATTTCTCCGTCTAGCTGCTCCATCCACCTCCACCTTCATCCCTTCCATCGGGAGTCTGTAGCCTTGGATTCTTAAGCTTTCCAAACCCTCCGGCGAAGCTCCCAGCCATTGATGACCTAAACTCCAAGCTTTCCACCAGAGTTGGAAAAATAGATGACTTAGAGAACATAATCAATGTCCTTCGAGGTGACAACTCTTTCGTACCGGAAGCCTCCTCGGACTGAGCCCGGAAGTGGATTGACAACTCTCTATTCCGGCCACGACCTGCGGTGGACCTTCACCCTCTAATGGTTTAATCCTCTTCCCCTTTCTTCGTTGTATGGAATGATTTGATATTATAATGAACTACATTTTCTACTCTATATCTAAATGGATGTTTGTAATTTTCATTTGCTTTTGAGTTGTGCGTTGTGAATGCGCCTCGCCCACTCCACATCCACTCCATAACCTTGTTTCACCCGATTATACTCCGCACAAGAACACTTCCATCCATTAGCTTTCTGTCCGCTCGCCCAACCGAAGTTCGGCATCGCAGCCGATACACCTACAAAACCTTGTGAAGCGGTGCATTTGACCCACATAGTCTGAATTAGTTTATTAGATCAAGAAACTATAATCTCATAAGCCCCCTTTTTAATATTTTCTAAGTATAACCCGCAAAACAATATTTTTTAAACTGTCGCCGCTCTATTCTAATTGCATTCCTCAAGAGACCGACACTCGGGGATTTATTCCAAAATTTTATTGTGCGACCGGTGCGCTTGCCGATTTCCACGCATCAGGTTTTTGGCGTCGTTGCCGGGGAATTCAACTATAGAGCGACTCAGGATGACTGAAAATATTTTTATAAGAGTTAGTGTTTTTGACTGATGTTTCCTTGTGTAGTTTGCCGCAGTGAATGCAGGGTCGAGCCACAAGAGATGTTGTAGCCTACTAACCCCTCTTCATTCATGCAACTTTCAAAGACTTCTATTCAGCAGCAGACTTATAAAGTAAGCCGTTCCAACCTCATATACCGAGCAGAAATGGGAAATAATAGTTTCGAGATCTTTCCTGACATCGTCGAATACATCATCGAAAACTGCCAATTCAATGGAGATAGAAATGTAGATGCATTATGCCACATGCAGAGGTTATTAGAAATTTACAACACTTGTACGCCGAATACAGCCAAAAGCAAGCAACAGAAGATCAAGATATTCGAAAGGGAATACCATCATCCTGGAAACAACTCAAAGGGAAATTCTTGGCCAAATTCTGAAAACAAATGCTAGCAATAGACAATTACAAGGAGCTCATCACCGTCACCCAAGGAAATGAGGAAACCTTTTTCGATACATGGGAGCGTTTACAGTCCCTGTAAAGGGAATGCTGTAGAGTGGAAATGTAAGACATCCTCCTAATCCAAACTTTCTACTTCGGCATCTCAAACAGATTCCGGCCATTACTCGACGTCGCAGCCGATGGAACTTTATTTAACAAAGCCATTAAGGATGCCTGGGAAGTGATAGATAATATTTCCCAAACTAGTAGGCATTAGAATTCGTCGCCTTCTCCCTACTTTCCCGTATAGATAAATTTATTAGTCTCTAATGAAGCCACAGACCGCAATCCCTCGTCAAAGACAAAGCAATTTTTCGCATATGCGCGCAGAATGATGCAGATGTTCAACAACCTAGCCATCACCATTCAGCGCCTACAAACCGCCAAAGGGATTCTCACAGAAACGCTACTTTGTTCAGTCGATCAAAAACAGGAAATGGTGCATACAATGAGATTGATAAGTAGAAAAAGCCTTGAGAGGGCCTCGCTCCCTAATCCTCCTGCACAATCACTCCGCGAGCCCATTGCCAATTCAATAAAGGAATCTTCATCCTCACTGACCGAGAAAGAACCCATGGCAGTACCACAACCCGTGAAGAACGTTGTGAAGCAGCCATTTCCCCACCGCTTGCGAAACGAAAAGGATTAAAAGCAATTCCATAAATTCCTCGAGATCAAGAAAGGAGTCCAAATAAGCATACCTCTGACAGAAGCAATCACTTAGATCCCGGGATATTCCATGTTCCTAAAGAACCTCATCTCGAGGCATAAATCCTTAGAAGGACTGAAAACAATCAACCTCACCGAAGAATTCTCAACTCTCCTTGCCAACTATTCCCCAACCAAACACAGAGATACAGGCAGTTTCACCATCCCCTGCAGAATCGGCCTCCACAGATTCGGCCGCGCATTATGTGATTTGGGAGCTTTGATAAATCATGTAGAACGCACACTCACCCACATAAGCGCACACTTGCATTTTGTGTGTTCCCGCACATTAACGTCCGGGTTGGGTTATAAAAATTTGATGGTAGTTTAGTCGATTGCGAGCCTAGGTGCGATGTTGACTCATGTAGTGCTCTAGTTGAGTACTCGTTCTCGCCTAAAAATTTTTGAGTAGAATTAGATTTTCTTTAAGCATTTAATTTATTGTTAGTGTATTTGCATAAATTTTATTTATTCTACTCTATTGGTGAAATTGTTTGAATCGAGTAGTAGCTCGATTTAGTGTGTTTGCTAGTGCTCGGTACGTGTTGCTCGAGTCAGGAGGAAGGCTTACCTCTCTTGCGGGCTAAGAACTTGCCCCAAGCGACTGTTGAAGCATAGGTGCAAATGACTCATTGATTGAGCGTGACGTAGGCCATCATTTTGGCTAGTTTGAGCATTTTATTTACCAATCCTAAACACTAACCGTTGCTAGCCCCGTTGAGCCTACCCATCCAATTATTTTAGCTCCACTTATTCACACCAAATCCTTAAGCCTATCCCACTACCATAACCTAATCGAATAGCTTAATCATATTCATGTGGTGTTAACTTCTTGTGTGAAATATGATATGCTATATATTTATAATGCTGAATATGGGGATGCACAGAAAAAGAAAAAGGATGAGTTGGGAAAAGTATTTTAAAACAAAAAAAAAGAGAAAATAAGAAAAGAAAATTTTGATTCCCTTGTGTTTAAAGAAAAATAATTTTGATATTTGTTGGAGCAGGCCGTATACACACCCGGTTTTCACGCCACGTCTAGGGGTGTGTCACGTGTGCAAACAAGTTGAGGGCTACTTTATTTTAGATGTTGATTGCTCGGATTAGTTGTGTGAGCCTTCATATTTACCCTTGATATACCAATCCCTAGCCTATGCCTCCTTCTAACCTAAAGCCCTACAAATTAGAGTCGTGAGTTTCGTAGTGCCATAGAGAGAGTGTAACCGGGCAAGCTTATGGCTCGCGACGTTGATGGATTTCAACAGAGATACTCTTGAATTTCTTTATTGGGCAACATCCCCCCTAGTACTTCGCCTACTTTCGAATCAAGAGCGACTACGAGATTCTTCATATTTCACCATATGAGTAATAATAAATTTCTATTTACGCTTTTACACTTTCATAGATTAGCTTGTTTAATTAGAATCTCTTTCTATGAAATTTCAGTGCACACGAGTGCGAAACTTTGCATATCACCTCGCACTTGGAATCTATTAGATTAGCTCCCTTTTTCACATTCTGCCGGATTCGTTTGCTCGGGACGCGCAAATAATTAAGTTTGGGGGTGTGATGAGTCCGTATTTTATATCAGATTCTGGACTCATCTGGGCTCATTTTCATGCCATTTGCACTTCCTTTTAGCACCAATACCACTCTTTTTGGATCACTACACTATACCAGGCCCTGTGCACTTTAGGCCCATTTTCTGTGTGATTTCGTTGTTTCTGTGTTTTTTTTGTTTTACTTGTTCTCTTGTAGTTTCTTGAGAATGTGGTGTGCACTTTTAGTGGCCTTTCTGCCTCTTCTGCTGGTGTATGGGTTGTGTGCGTGTTCCGGAACAGCTCGGGAGACCCCGATCATATAGGGACATTATGCACGATCACTGGACTCATTACGCACGACCACTGGTCGTGCGCCACTAATCGTGTGCATTACAGTCTTATTTTCCCATTTCCTGTCTTGACGATCGCACGAGCACTGGACCTATTGCGCACGACCACTGGTCGTGAGCAAGTGATCGTGCGCTCTGTCCTCTTCATTTTCCTTGTTCTACAAGGGTAATCACACGATCAGTGGATTAAGTGTATATAACCACCTGTCGTGCGCCACCGATCGTGAGCATATTTGATGATGTTTTTTGTCCAAGTTGCAGGTTTAATTGGAAATTGTGCATGACCATCAACCAACAGTGGGCACGACCACTGGTCGTACTCCATTGATCGTGCGCTCTGCTTATTCTGCCTCCGTATTTAAGGATCATTCCGCGAATTAGGCCAGGCTACTCGATCGAGACTTACCGCCAGGCCTCCATTTCACCGTCCAGGTGCTCCATCCCCCTCCACCTTCATTCCTTCCATCGGGAGTCTTTTGCCGAAGATTACAAAGCTTTCCAAACCCTCCGACGAAGCTCCCGGCCATTGATGACCTCAAATTCAAGCTTTCCACCGGAGTTGGATAAGAAGATGACCTAGAGAACGGACTCAAAGGCCTTTGAGGTGACATCTCGTTGGTACCGGAAGCCTCCTCGGACTGAGCCCGGAAGCGGATTGACAACTCACTATTCTGGCCACGACCCGCGGTGGACCTTCACCCTGTAGTGGTTTATTCCTCTTCCCCTTTCTTCGTTGTATGGAATGATTTGATATCGTAATGAACTACATTTTTTACTCTATATCTAATTGGATGTTTGTAGTTTTTATTTGCTTTTGAGTTGTGTGTTGTGAATGCGCGTCGCTCACTCCACATCCACTCCATACCCTTGTTTCACTCGATTGCACTCCGCACAAGAACACCTCAATCCATTAGCTTTCCGTCCACTTGCCCAACATAAGTTCGACATCACGACCGATACACGCACCTCTCCTTGCGAAGCAGTGCCTTCGACCCGCATAGTCTTAATTAGTTTATTAGATCAAGAAACAATAATCTCACAAGCCTCCTTTTGAATCTTTTCCAAGTATAACCCTCATAACGATATTTTATGAATTGTCGCCGCTCTATGCTAATTGCATTCCACAAGAGACCGACACTCAGGGATTTATTCCCAAATTTTATTACTTGTGCGACGGGTTCGCTTGCCGATTTCCACGCATCAAATCGCAGCAGCTTCATCCTTTCAGAGCTGTCCAGGTCAAAATTTTAAAAATTAAGAAAACAGAAAAAATAACTTGGGTGGCCTCCCAAGAGCCCCCTTTGTTTAAAACGTTGTTTGAGCGCGACATATCAAAAAAATAATATTATCCAAAAATAATTTGCCCAAAATAATAATTAGAGTTTTAACAAAAATAAAAAGTCTTAAGTTATCAAAAATTCAGATCATGCAGAATAACATTAATACAGTTCGGACTGACATCACCACAGAAATACAGTTTAAGACAATCACCATTTACTTTTAAATCACCCTTATCAGGGTTTGAAATTAAAACAGTACTATATGGAAAAACTTGTTTAACCAAAAACGACCCACACCAATGAGACTTTAACTTTCCAGGAAATAAACATAAACAAGAATTATAAAGAAGAACATGGTCGTCCGGCTTGAAGGTTTTTGGGTGCCTTAAGTGGTTATCGTGAAAATGTTTCGTCTGCTCTTTATAAAATTTGTTATTTTCATATGCGTAAGAGCGCCACTCGTCAGGTTCCTTTCGTTGAAATTTTCAAAAATCGCCGACAGAGTGGGGATCAAAATTTAAAAATTGCAAGGCCTAAAAAGCGCGGTGTTCTAATTCTATGGTTAAATGGCACAATTTTCCATAAACAAACTGATACGGCGTACATGCGATTGCGGTTTTTTACATTGTTCGGTGGGACCATAGAGCATCGCCTAACTTTGTTGACCAGTCTTTTCTATAAGTTGAAACAGTCTTTTCTAATATTCTTTTTATTTCTTTGTTCACTACTTCGACTAAAGTTGCTCCCCGACAATGGCGCCAAAAACTTGGTGTCTACTTATCGAGAAGGGAATAAAAACCGAACTAGCAATCCAAATAGGCAAGTATACCTATTGAATTATAGCTAGGGGACACAAGTGTCATATTAAAATCCGGGAACTGTAGAGTAATCTTACTCACACGAAGGCTATTTTTTTTAATGAAAGATTGATTTAGGGTTTAAGAGAAAGCTAATTGCAATTAAGGAAATAAATATAATGCTAGAAAGAGAACTACTTGCAGTTAAATAGAGAGCTAATGAAAACGATAATAACGAAGGGTTGAAACGATGAAATAGAAAAGCACTCGATCGAGAATCACCTCGGCAAAAACTGATTAAAAATGCGATAATAAACCCTAACTTAATGGGTTAAAAACCTTGACCGTGGAGGTTCCTAAAGCTTGAACACGCTTACCTCGAATTCATGCCAAACTAAGTTTAGGAAGGTTCGACTGAACTCTCGTCCAAATCGGAGACCTGAAGCTTGCTTTGCGCGGTGAACCCCACTATTGGATTTCACTCAAATCCGGGAGATTTAACATCTGCCTCTCTCGAGGGGTACGTGCAACTCCTTTTACTCTTGAGTGTTCACTTCAAACTACGAGCCTCTCGGCAAGCTAAGAGTGAAAACAAAGATGGAAATTATATATTGATGATATAACTCTAAACATGAATAATCATGAGTAAATCGAAGACCTAAACCTTAAAAAGAAAAGTAAATTAAAAGAATCATATCTTAATCAACTTGAACCTCGGATCATCAAGATCGAGTACAAGAAGGATTAGTTAATCATGGAGAAGTGGAGGATAAGAGATTAGTAGAAGAACATTAAGAACACGAAGTAAACAAAAGGCACTTTATATTAAACCTAGAAGAGAACTACAACTTGAAAATTAAGGATTTCATTTGCATGGGAATGAAACCTAAGCTAGAATCACATTTAGCAACTAAAGCAATTACAAAAACTATAACAAAAGATTACAATAAGCTAGGGATAAGAAAGACATAAAATGAGAAAATGAGAGAGAGAGAGCATAAAAACACTAAGAAACCAAGGGGCAACACCTCCCCTCTCAACCCAAAACTCTCAAGATATAAGGGGGGAACAACTAAATTTATAGAAATTCTCACGGGTTGGTCACACCCTCTGTCACGCCCTAGGAGGGCGAGTCTGGGGGGTGTGATATGCATGGAGTTGACCTCGGGCTCTAGATTTTGGCGGGAACGATGATTGCTTCTGTACGTCAGTGTACACGCCCTAGGCCATGCCCATGTAGAAGGGACGTGTAAGGCATATTATGTCTCAATCATTGGTTAGAAATCCTTCTATCATCGAAAAAGGTGGAACATGCCCCAGGGCCACGCCCGTGTAGGGGGGTGTTAGTACTGTTGACGTGCAACAACAGAAAATATTTAAATGCGGCAGTAGGCTTCGGGATGAGGGTGACACTCCCTGTGATATGCCTAGGGAGGGCGTGTCAGGGGGGCGTGTCAGCGTGTTTTCTCAGTATTTTTGTTATGGTATCAACTTTCCTCGGGATCAGGTTACACGACCTGTAACATGCCCAGGGAGGGCATATCAGGGGGGCGTGTCAGGGCATTTTTGGACGAAAACTCTGGAAACCTGCAAAAAGAGAAGAAAACATTAGTGACAATAATATATAGAAAAAGAGGCCAATAAATAATCTTACAAGACATGATTTGCTTATTTAAAACGAAAAAATACCCTAATTGTTTAGACTACAAAACGTATTATCAAATTCCCCCAAGCTTAAGCATTGTTTGTCCCCAAGCAAAGATATAAAAACTATCTAATATAAAAAGTGACTAATCAAAAAGTTCTAATTATGCTTACACAAGTACTATAAGAAATTCTAAGTAGGGAGAAGGTGAAATGTAATACTAAAACAATTACTTAAACATGGTTTGCAAATTTATAAGCTTTATTAACAAAAATAAATAATCCAAAATTTTTTAAAAATATTTAAAATAAATTTAAGCAAGGCAACAAAATGAAGAAATGCATTGAGTTGTTACTAGATCCAAGAGACACATTATAACTATATATATCAAATAACAAAAATCTAAATTAAAATCCAAAACTTAACTATTTTACTTTTCTTCTTTACTTAACTAATAAATAAAATTCAAAATCATGAATCTAAAGGACTTATTAGGACCGAAATGTTTGGTTTTGGATTATGATTAGGAGTGGAATTCAAAGATAAACAAGAAGGCTTAAAAATCACACTAAACCAAAACAATGAGTTTAAAAAAAAAATTTTCCTTTTTCTTTTCCTTTTTTTTTCTTTTCCAAAATAATGGCCATAATTAATTTTTCTTTTTATTTTAAAATTTGTTAAACAAAAGTAAACACTTCTTTTTAGCATACTTTATTCAAAAACTTCTCCAACTATATCACAAAATAACCCTATCATAATCATGAAATTTTTTAAATGAAACTCAAAAAGGTCAGTGTGATTAGATAGGTTGGAAAATTTAGCTCTAGTGGAGATGAAATGATAAGTGGACTTATCAAATGAAATTGGAAAAAGGCTCAAAAATGGCTAACTAGGAGTAAAAATTTTTAGGTTGGCAAGAAGGCTCAAATGAAAATAAAAAAAGCCTAAATCATTTTCATGCATTTAAATTTATCTAAAGCATAGTTCTGAAAATTTTCAAAAAGCAAGTCCATGATAATAAAAGAAGATTGATGAAATTATCTTGAAAATATAAATAATAGGTGACTTTGATCATTCACATCTACTATGCTAATCAAAAGTTGACATTACAAAAATTATCCAAAAGTGTAAAGGAAAATAGTGGATGAAATATTTTAAAGAAAATAAAGAAGATAAAGAATGAAAACCATAATAAAAATGCGAGTTTTAGAAAAAATGTTTGACACTAACATGCTACTGTGAATTACAAACACATCATGTCCAACATTTTACTTGTGAAACATAATTAAAAAAGACTATTAGAAATATTATAGTTACCTAAATCGAGGTAAGAAATTTTGAGAAAAACAAAACAAAAACAAGGGGTATTATTGAAATACAAAAATTAGTATATTAATTTTTTTTTGATTTGATTTTGAAATATTCTCTATTTTTGGATTTTTAAAGATATTATCTTTTTTTTTTAGATTTTTCTTTAAGAAGAAAAGGAGAAAGCATAAGAATTTATTTTGATTTTTTGATTGATTTTTATAGGGAAACAAAAATAAACAAAAGAGAAAGAGGAAATCCTCCACCAAGCTTAAAATGGACATTGTCCTCAATGGTGAGAGAAGGGGATTGAGAGAGAGAAATTAAAATAGAAATGAAAGTATAGAATTGAAAAATAGGTACTTCCCCAGATTTATTCGCCGCGAATGTTGATTGATGTCGCTCCCCCATGCTTGCGCTTTGGATCTTCTTGAAGTGTGATGGATTCAACAATGTTGGAGAAGGATATCGCAGAAGGTTCAGCTTGTCGGAGCCGTCCGGGGCAAAAAGTAGAAAATAAAGAAAATAGAAAAAATACTTGGGTTGTCTTCCAAGAGCGCCCTTTGTTTAAAACGTCGTTTGAGCTCGACGCAAAAAATTAATATTGTCCAAAAGATTATTGTCCAAAAATAATATTAATAGTTTTAATAAAAATAAAAAGTCTTAAGTTATCCAAAATTCAGATCATGTAGAACAACATTAATACAGTTCGGATGGACATCACCACAGAAATATAGTTTAAGATGCTGACAATTTACATTGAAATCGCCCTTATCAGGGTGTAAAATTAAAACAGTACCGTTCGGAAAAACTTGTTTAACTGAAAATAGCCCAGACCAACGATACTTTAACTTTCAAGGAAATAAATGTAAACGAGAATTATAAAGAAGAACTTGGTCGCCCGACTTGAAGGTTTTTGGGTGCCTTAAGTGCATGTCATGAAAACGTTTCGTCCGATGTTTATAAAATTTATTATTCTCGTAGGCATAAGAGCGCCACTCATCGAGTTCGTTAAGTTGAAATTTTCTATGGTTGCCGACAGAGTGGGGATCGAAATTTAAAAATTGCAAGGCCCAAAAAGCGCGGTGTTCTAATTCTACGGGTAAATGGCATGATTTTCCATAAACCAACCAATACGGAGTACATCCGATGGAGGTTTTGTACGCTATTCGGTAGACCAATATAGCATCGTCTAATTTGGTTGACCAATCTTTTTTATAAGTTGAAACAGTCTTTTTTAATATTCATTTTATTTTTTTGTTCACTACTTCGACTTGTCCGTTAGTTTGGGGGTGGTATGCAGTTGAAAGCTTATGTGTAACGTCGTATTTAATAAGGATTTTTTAAAACTGCGCGTTACAAAAATGTGAACCCCTATCGCTAATGATGGCTCGTGGCGTACCGAATCGAGAAAATAGTTTTTTTTAAGAAAGTAATTACGACTCGGGCGTCGTTAGTAGAAAGAGCTTGGGCTTCAACCCAACGTGAAACATAATCGACGGAAACTAAAATATTCTTATTGCTGAAGCTAGAAGGAAGGGGGCTAACAAAATAAATTCCCCAGAGGTCGAAAATTTCGCACTCGAGGATATAATTTTTTGGCATTTCATTTTTTTTGGAATTGTTTTTCGACCTTTGGCAACTATCACACCAACTCACAAAGGGTTGCGCGTCTTTAAAGACTCTAGGCTAGTAAAAACCCCTACAAAGCACCATGTGGGCGGTGCGAGCAGCATGATAGTGACCACCAGTCGGTCCTTCATTCAAATGTTTTAAAATATCTAATCCTACTTCAAAATAGACTCATCTCCTTATCACTTTGTCCGCACAGACTCGGAAAAGATGTAAGTCCTCCCAAAAATAGTTATTCAACTAAGAAAAGAATATCTTATTTTGTAGAGAGGAAAACTCTTTCGGGAGCACACGGGATACTAAATAGTTGGCTATATATGCAAATCAAGGAGAAGGGTGTGTGGTAATTGAAAGAAACTTTTCATCAAGAAAATTTTCTTTAAAATATTTTTCATCTAAATTTTCAATATAAGGATTATATAATCATGAGAGATGGTCGGAGGCCAAATTCTCGGCTTCTCGCTTATCACGGATTTCTAAGTCAAACTCCTCTTGAGTAAGACCAAGCGAATCAGGCATGGCTTGTCATCTGTCTTAGCAAGAAGATATTTAAGGGCCAAGTGGTCCGTTAAAATGATAATTTTTGAAAGTGTAATATAAGGGCGGAATTTATAAAAGCGAACACTACAACTAGGAGCTCCTTCTCGGTTGTGGTGTATTTCTCTTGTGTCGATGTAAGCGTTTTACTTTCATAATAGATGGGGTGGAAGTTTTTAGAAATTCGCTATCCTAGTACGGCTCCCACCGCGAAACTACTCGCATCGCACATTATCTCAAAGGAAAGGTCCCACACCGGAGCTATCATAATGGGGGCATTAATTAACCTTTCTTTAATTAATTTAAAGGAAGATAGACAAAGGTCATCAAAAATAAATGTGGTGTCTTTTTTTAAGAGCTGAGTAAAAAATTTGGTAATTTTGGAGAAGTCTTTTATGAAGAGACGGTAGAAATCAGCGTGTCCTAAGAAACTTCTTATAGCTTTCATGTTCATATGTGGCGACAGCTTCTCGATAACCTATATCTTGGCTATGTCTACTTCAATTCCTCTCGCAGAAATCTTATGACCCAAAACGAACCCTTCCCTCACCATAAAATGACATTTTTCCAAATTTAGGGCATGGTTAGTTTCTTCGCATCTTTGTAATACTTTTTCGAGGTTTTCTAAATAACTAACAAAGGCATCACCGAACACGGAGAAATCAACCATAAATACCTCCATAATTCTTTCTACGTACTTGTCGAAGATAGCAAGCACACATCGCTGGAATGTAGCTGGCGCATTGCATAATCCAAACGGCATTCTTCAATAGGCAAAGGTGCGAAGAGACAAGTAAACGTATTTTTATCCGGATCTTCGGGAGAGATGGGGATTTGAAAATACCCTAAGAGACCATCACGAAAATAGTAAAAGCTATGGCTGGATAATCGCTCTAAGATTTGATCGATGAATGGCAAGGGAATGTGGTCCTTGAAAAACCCCGTATCCGGCGAGTAGGGCCGGCAGGAGCAAGATTGGCCAAGTCTAGCCAAGACCCCAGGCGAGCCAAGTCCGCGGCATTGAGGTGAGCTCACACAATGCCTTCGGCCATGGCGCCGAGTAAGGTGAGCTCACTCAACTCCTTCCTCCATGGCGCCAAGTTTGGCGAGCTCATTCAACGCCTTTAGCCGCGGCGTCGAGTGAGGAGAGTTTTGTCAATGCCTTTTGACCTCAGCGTCGAGGGACATCCCGACATCCATCAGCTCGCACTCGCCAGCTTGCAATCGTGGCGGAAGAGTGAGGCAGGATGAGGCTAAGTTCGTCTACTGTCGAGCATAGGCCTGCGAGTACCAGCTCCATTGATACTCGCGGCCTTTGCCGAGTAGGGGCCATTGTAGGGTAGTTCACCCCCTTCAGTGGCGATGTGTTTTCCATCCTATTTCCCCCGCTGGCCTTCCCATAGCCCGTTAGAACAACGAAGTCTCGTTGTTGGCAGACCCAGGTGGGTTGCACATAGCTATTCAAAACAGTGGAGTTTGGCCGTTGGAAGGCTACCCCAAGGGGTTTCTAGTAATTCCAGGCCGGTAGAGGTTTGTTGTTTGCAGACCATTTTCAGAAATCTATAAATAGGACCCAAGGGGTACCTCAGAAGACGGGCTTACTTATCCCCCAGTCTTCTAGCGCTTTCTGAGGTACCTTAGCCTGACATTTGGCTAAGGAGGGGAAGCGCTAAGTGATCTTCCGGGTTTGTGGTGGGACCTCCACGCCAGGCCCTTGGTCTAGTCCTTTGCTCTTTCTTTACTTTGTTGTTTTTTCTTGTAGGAGCGAAGTAGGTGCGCGACCACCCCTTCCCCAAGGGTGGACTCCACGAGAGAACGATTTATGGTTTAAACATTTTGGTGCGGTGAGCGTGGAAAGTGGTCAGCATAGAAAACCTTCAGCGAGCTCAATGAATGGAGGAGAAGGGCAAGGATCGGACTGGACCGACTCTCCACACCATCCTCCTCTCGCGATGATGGGGATTTTCGAGGACTTCAGGAAGGAGGTACTTAGCCTTGTTCGATTCACACTCGGCTCGTGTGCCGAGTGCTCGACTCCAGTAATCCCGGTTCTTGCGGATCCGGTACTCGGCGAGGCCGCTCCCGCCCGGCGAGCAGGGAAGGAAGTCACCAAATTAGGTCGGGGTGTCGAGCTCTTCGGGCGAGTGCTTTTCCCGGGCTTGGGAGGCGGCAGTAGATTTGGCGAGTTAGGAGCACGAGACCCTCCGGCTTGCCCAGTGGGGGGAGAGAGTCCCTTAAGCGAGCTGGTCTCCTCTGCACCAGTCCCAGATGGTTTCAGGGAGCCCAACATGTCCTACTACACCAGGAAGGGAGACCCGGTCCAGCACGTCCAATGGTTTGAGGATGTGGACTCGATCCGGTAGATATCGGACGGCTTCAAATGCGGTCTCTTTGCCATCACTCTGAAAGAGAAGGCCAGGGAGTGGTTCCACCAATAGCCGGCCAGTTCCATCTACTATTTCGAGGACCTCCGTCGGGGGTTAATGCTGAGGTTCACAACCTCAAAGAAGAGGAAGAGGGAGTCAGAGTCCCTGTTCCACAACAAGCAAGGGGTGAATGAGACCCTGGGGAGCTATGTCGATCGCTTCCAGGAGGAGGTCATCCAGGTTCAGGAGATGCTGGGACATACTTTGATGATGGCCTTCACCTTGAGGCTACAACAGTGTTTCTTCGGAATAGAGTTGAAGAGGATTCCCCCCTATCCTACGAGGAGTTGATGGAGAGGGCGGCGATAAAAGTCGACGGGGAGGCATCGAACCCGGAGTTTTCCCGGAGGTTAGCCCGGTGGGCTACGGAGAAGGAGAGGCCCATAGGAGGCAGAGGTCAGGAAGAAAGAAGAGCTGAGCCTCAACAGAGGGAGCAGCCGCAGCAGCAGCCCAGGTGGAAGCGTCATGAGTCAAATCAGTAGCTAGGGTGGAGGCCCGAATGGCAGGAGCAGGGGGCGAGGAGAGGGTTCTATGGAGGAGATAACCGCCACGGAGGCCAGGGCCAGTTCTACCCTCCAGGTGAGAGACAGGGCCAGAGGCCCCCCTCCTCGATCAAGAGGAGGCTATGGTCGTAGCCATGGGGGAAAGGAGAAGAGCAGCGCGGAGGAGAAGAAGGGAGGTTATGGTGGAGTTACCCTACTATGACATCCATCGGGAGGAAGGGCACGCCACATCCACGTGCCCAGAGTTCCTCGAGATGAGAGTAAACAGGGAGCAGCAGCAGCAAGACCGCCAATGGTTGCGGATTGAGGAGGTCCTTCCTCGGGCAGAGGAGGATAGGTGCGAAGATCGGGCAGATGTGGGAACCCGGGGAGGGATTGGAGCAATCCATTGGGGGCGGGGATCGAGGCATCCCGTAAGGCGAGCCTCCAAACCATGTACCGACGGAGCATTCGCTCAACATCCAAGATCCCGCCCCCAGAAGAAAGGATCACCTTTACGGTCAAGGACATGTCGGGTCACGAAGACCCCTTTTGCGATGCGATGGTCATTAAGATGGCAATCGAGGATTTCACCGTCTCTCCGATCCTCATCGACAACGGGAGCTCCGTCAACTTCATCTTCAAGAAGGCATTTGACGCGATGAAGGTGGAGGACAGAAGGGTGTTGGCCTCAGATGGGCCCCTGTTTGGCTTCTCGAAGGAGAGTAAGGAATTCGAAAGAGGGGTAGGACTCCAAGTCTCTCTAGGGGGGCAGTCTGATGAGTCCCTATTTTATACCTTATTTTGGACTAATCCAGGCCTTTTTCCTCAGCTTTGCACTATCTTTTAGCGCCATTAGTACTCCTTTTGGTTAGCTACGGCATTCCACGCCCTGTGCACCTTTTTAGCCCATTTTTGTGCTTGTGTGCATTTGCATTCTTGCTATAATTATTATTGTTTGCTGCGGCTACCGCAATCGATGTCCCGTGCAGTTTTCCTGCAGGTTTGGGGATCGTGAGGGCATTCGGGATAGGTGTTTCACTTTTTTTGGCAAAGGAGTCAGTGGTCGTGCATTTTTACCCATGCACGACCATCGACCTCCTGGCGCACGATCACTGATCGTGCGCAGCCCAGACTCATTTGTGAAATCTCTGTCTTGAACCTTCCGCACGATCACTTGCCATACCGCGCACGACCACTGCTCATGCGCTGCCAACCGTGCGCAGTCATACCCATTTTACAAAGTTCTGCCTGGCTATTTCCGCACGATCATCAGCATTGCCTCGTACGATCACTGATCGTGCGCTGCTGATCGTGCGCTGCTGATCGTGCGCGACCATTGATTTTCAGATGCAGGTCTACAGGTTGCTCGCGCATGGGCGCTGACCTTGTTCGCGCACGACCACTGTGGGCTAGTGGTCGTGCGCCCTATTTATTCTGCAAGCTATAAAACGCCCTGTTCCGCGAATTAGGGCAACCGACGTTGTTACGAAACCTCCGCCAGTCCGCCGTTTCACCCTCCAGCAGTTCCATTCGCCTCCACCTTCATCCCTACCATCGGGAGGACCTTCTCCGGCGATTCCAAAGCATTTCGCATCCTCCGGTGATCCTCCCGGCCATTGAAGCATTCTTCTCCAAGCTTTCCACCAAGGAAGAAGACGTAGCATACCTAGAGAACGGAATTACAGGCCCTCGAGGTGACATCTCGGTGGTACCGGAAGCCCTCCTCGGACTGCGCTTGGACGCGGATTGACAACCCGCACCTCCGGCCAACAACCGCTGTGGATCTTCAATCTTGTGGTTTTGCATTTTCTATCTTTTCTTGTTGCATGGAATGTTTATGCATGTAATGAACATCAATTTCTATTGTTAATTAGATCATTTGTGTTTCATCTTGCTTATGAGAATTATTCTTAGATGCGCCTCGCTCCATCTCGCTCCACTCCACACGTTCGTTTCACTCAATTTCACTTCGCACTAATCACCTCACTCGCTAGACTTCCGTCCACTCACCAATCGAAGTACGGCATCACGGCCGCTACATCCATCTCGCCTTGAGAAGCGGTGATTGGGACCCGCATAGTTTACATTAGTGTAATCGGTCGTAAGACCACCAACCAAAGCCCCTTCTTTTTCTGTTTATTTCAATTAACTCTCATAACAATAGTTTTAGAGTCTAAATCGTTCGACGCTAATAGCATTCCTCAAGAGACCGACATCCGGGGATTTATTCCCAACTTTATTACTTGTGCGACCGGTACCCTTGCCGTATTTTACGCGCATCAAGTTTTTGGCGCCGTTGCCGGGGAATGCAACTGTTGAACGATTATGATTTCTGGAAGTATTGGTATACGAGTTAGTTCCTTTTAATTTTTGTTTCTTTGTTTTGTTGCTTTAGTGGATGCAGGGACGTGCTGCAAGAGATCTCGTTACTTACGATCCTGAGATCGAGCGAACTCTTCGTGCGCAAAGGCGTGTCGCTGCTATCAATCCAATCAAAATGGGAGATCAGTTGAACATTGACAACGGAGTTCATATTGGAGGGAACCTCCATGATTACCGAAACGGGGATGAGAATGAGGTGAATCCGCCGCATGTCCGAACCATGAGAGACTACACCACTCCCACTATAGGGAGCATTTACCCTGGGTTCGGACCGGCGATCGCAAACCAGCAGTTCGAGATCAAACCAGCAATTCTTAACATCATCCGAAACAACGCACAGTTCTCCGAAATGGCCACAGAGGATGCCCATCTTCACTTGGCAGACTTTTCGAAAATCTGCGCTACTTTCCGCTATGCTGGGATTCCTGATGATACGGTCAAGCTCCGTCTCTTCCCCTTCTCTCTACGGGACAAAGCCAAGTCATGGCTTCATTCCCTTCCTCTTGGAACTGCCACAACCTGGGAGGCTCTTACCACAAAGTTTCTAGCCAAATTCCCTCCGGTCGACCGTATCGTGAACTTGAGATGGGCCATCGCTAATTTCAGGCAAAACGACCAAGAGAGCTTAGCGGAAGTTTGGGAGCGCTTCAATGAGTTGCTGCGGAAGTGCCCCAACCACGGATTCCAAACGTGGAATCTGTGGAAAGCGTCTACTTCTCCATCAAACCTCAACACCGCGCCATGATTGATGCCGCCTCTGGTGGAACAATTATGAACCTTGCTCCTGAGGATGCTTTGAGAGTTTTGCAGGACACCGCCACGCACAGCGCCTTTTGGACCGCAGGAAGGAATACCCCCCGTGGGACAAGTGGAGTCTTTGCTGTGGAAGCATCAAGGCCCGCTGCTGCTGCTCCGGTGTTGGCCATTTCGTGTCAAGGATGCGGAGGAGCCGATCATCATAGCTTTGAGTGCCCTGGAGCGGAGGTAATGTATGACCCCACCTTTTCCAATGAAACTGTTAATTTTATCGCGAATCAAAACAGGGGCGCGCCTTATCGAAATGCGTATAATCCTGGTGCGAGAAATCACCCGAACTTCTCGTGGAATCAAAACGCACCGGGCCAACGATGGCAACCGGGGCAACATCAAAATGATGCCTCCGCCTCCGGAAGCCAACCGCGGCCGCGTCACCTGAATTACCCCCAAGGGCCCCCCGCCGTAAAAACCAATTCATTGGCTGAAATGTTTGAAAAATTTGTTGAAGTTTCACAGACGAACATGACAAACCAAGCCGCTTCAATGCGTAAGCTTGAGGCACATTTGGGCCAATTGGCTCAAATGGTCTCCGAGCGCACTCATGGTACTCTCCCAAGCAACACCGAAAAAAATCCCCACGAACAAGGGAAAAGCCTTGGGGAGGAAAGGCTGGGGAATAACAACGAGCTCGTGATTAGCTGTATGATCAACAATGTTGAAACCATTGCTTTATGTGATTCCGGAGCATCTAGCAACATCCTCACTCTGCAGGATGTTGTGAAGATGCAATTGCAAATAAACACCGAAGACCGGAAATCACTTATTTTAGCTAATGGAAATATGGTTGATACTGAAGGTGGTATGAGGGAAGTTGAGATCGAGGTTAACGGCAAACATTGTACCACTGATTTTCAGGTCATGGGACCAAAAGAAAATGACTCCATTCCGATACTTGGTGTCCCATTCCTGACGGCCAGTGGCGCATCCCTGGATTTTTCCAAAGGACGCGTCACCTGGCCGACCGATGATTTCGCCCTCGATGATACTTCCGTACACCCCTCTCCTGTTCAAAACAACGTTTTTCTGAGTAGTGCAGATTTCAAGGAAGATTCTGGAATCCAAGCTTTGAAGGCAACCCTTACGGATGAGAAAACAAAGGGAGGATTGACCGAGATGACTGATGAGAAGAATGACTTATTGACCACGAAGATGTTCGAGTGCACCAAATACACGGCGAACGTGCCATTTCCCACCGATGCTGTTGTTGAGCATGATATTCCTAGTTCCATGCGGGAGAAATCCCTAGACATTTATTCTTGTAAATATTCATGACTGTGCTAAGCGTTCTGTCGCTTGGGCTGATCCAATCGCCGTCGCGGTGTCGGAAATGACGCCATCGATCATAAAATCTAGGAAAACTGTGGAATCCACTCCTTGGAAGTCTCCATCGGTTGAGAAGCTGAAGGAGGCCAAGCGCTTGCGCAATAAGCGTTATTCTTCCTTCCGGCGCGAAGACACGCACCATCTGAGTAAGGGGAAATCCCCTTCTCAAGATGCTATGAAAAATTCTGCTTCTCCTTCGCTCTCCACCGGAAAGACTTACCACAAATCGGCATATAGCTGATTGCTTCTTTGCCGCTCTGCCTTGCTTTTCCTGCTTATTTTCCTAGTTGCTTTGGGATCTTATTTCGCTCTCTATTTCGTAGCTTTTATTTTGTTGCAAAAACATTATATACAACTGCAAATACAGGTATTTGGTCCACCTTAAGGACGGTAAACAAAAGGGATATTCAGGAGACAACCCAAGCTTGGACCTTTTGGTCCCCTCGTTTATGCTTTTTATTTTTTGTTTTCTATTTTTTGTATTTTCTGTTGTTCGGCCTAATTCGCAGGTTCAGCTTATCTTTTGTGCGAAGCAGCAACTCCCGCGAATCATCACGCAATCTTCTGGCATGCTCCCCTCTTTGGAGCATAGGTACTCTCTCTTGCTTCAGATTTCATTCCTTGGTTGAATGTCTATTTTACTTGCTTATGTTTTTCATTCAAGTCTGGGGGGAAGAGCCGCTTGTGCACTCCACGAGCACATTTAATTTCGCATGCCAGTAGTTTTAATTTTTGCTTCATTGTTTTTGACTCTTGCTGCACACACTTTGGCACCCACATGAGCGCGCACTTGGCCACGCGTGCGGCTCGAGTTGATGTATTATTACGTGTAAACTTTAAGATGGTGGTGCTGACGTAGGATTTTAATTTAGAGTAGTTCGAAACTCGTGCAGTGCTCCTAATCGAGTGCTCACGTTGTGTAGAAATTGTATAGATTTAGTTTTTCTTTATGCTTGCAATTTATATTTTTTTTGCACTCGTAAATACTGTCTGTCCTACGCAAATCTATGAATCCGGAGTAATCACTCGGTAGTGTAGGAATGTGTGTAGGCGTCGCTAGCTTTGTATTGCTCGAGTCGGGAGGACGGATCACTTTTCTCGGTGACTAAGAACTTGCCCCAGGCTACTTTCGAAGCATTGGTGCACGATTAGTCGAGCGTGAGCGTGACGTAGGTCATCACTTTGGCCCGGTTGAGCCTTGCACCCGTCCTAACATAGCCCTCGCTAGCCCTGTTGAGCCTACCTTCCTTTTGTTTCAGCTCCACACTCAATTCACCAATACCTCAAGCCAATCCTACTCGCACACCCGCGTCGAGCTCTAGTTCCAAGCATTTTCTCGTTGGGTTGTTGATGTGGGAAGTGGTTTTGTGAAAAATGTGGATTTGCCACCTTGTTATATTTGCTGAAATTCAAGAATTTGAAAAAGAAAAATTTATAAAAGCAAAAATTGTGAAAAAGAAACGAAAAAGAGAAAATAAAAAGTATAAATGAAAATCTGTTTTTGAGAAATCTGTTTTGGGGTAGGCGGTGCACACACCCATGTTGTAAAAACCAGGTCTGGGGGTGTGGTGCACTCGCATTCATTTTGCTAGTGGGAAATCTGTAATTGTGCGAGCTCCGTTGGGTTGTGCATAGCCTTCATTTTCATCTTTTTCATCCATACCTACGTCTACACCCAAGACCCAACTCTTCACCTAAAGTCCTACGGATTTATGCTCGAGTCGAACTAGCATCGTGGAGAAAGTGTGAACGGGCAAGCATATGGTCCCCGACATTGGTGGATTCCTTTGGAGGTGATCACGAGCCCCGCTCTTTGGCAATGCTCCACCATCCGACTTGCCTATTTTCTTCCTACACATGACTGCGCGATTCTCCGGAAATTCAACCTTTGAGTAGTGACAGTATTTATTTACGTTTATCGAAAATTATAAATTGCATAGCATGATTAAAAACTCCTTCTATTATATTTTCTATGCACTTGTGTTTCTCGATTTCTCGTCCTACTGTATTTTGAAATTACTATGTTAGCTAGCCATTTTTGAGTCCACAAGGTGATTATTTGCCCGGGACGTGCAAATGGTTAAGTCTGGGGGTGTGATGAGTCCCTATTTTATACCTTATTTTG
The DNA here is from genome assembly GCA_039513925.1 of Platanthera zijinensis. Lineage (NCBI taxonomy): Eukaryota > Viridiplantae > Streptophyta > Magnoliopsida > Asparagales > Orchidaceae > Platanthera > Platanthera zijinensis. The sequence goes on along the minus strand of CM077085.1, from coordinate 103,339,088 downwards.
GACTCATCTAGGCCTTTTTCCTCAGCTTTGCACTATCTTTTAGCGCCATTAGTACTCCTTTTGGTTAGCTACGACATTCCACGCCCTGTGCACCTTTTTAGCCCATTTCTGTGCTTGTGTGCATTTGCATTCTTGCTATGATTATTATTGTTTGCTGCGGCTACCGCGATCGATGTCCCGTGCAGTTTTCCTGCAGATTTGGGGATCGTGAGGGCATTCGGGATTGGTGTTTCACTATTTTTGGCAAAGGAGTCAGTGGTCGTGCGTTTTTACCCACGCACGACCATCGACCTCCTGGCGCACGATCACTGATCGTGCGCAGCCCGGACTCATTTGTGAAATCTCTGTCTTGAACCTTCCGCAGGATCACTTGCCATACCGTGCACGACCACTGCTCGTGCACCGCCAATCGTGCGCAGTCATACCCATTTTATAAAGTTCTGCCTGGCTATTTCCGCACGATCATCAGCATTGCCTTGCACGACCACTGATCGTGCGCTGCTGATCGTGCGCGACCATAGATTTTCTGATGCAGGTCTACAGGTTGCTCGCGCACGGGCGCTGACCTTGGTCGCGCACGGGCACTGACCTTGGTCGCGCACGACCACTGGTCGTGCGCTAGTGGTCGTGCGCCCTATTTATTCTGCAAGCTATAAAACGCCCTGTTCCGCGAATTAGGGCAACAGACGTTATTACGAAACCTTCGCCAGTCCGCCGTTTCGCCCTCCAGCAGTTCCATTCGCCTCCACCTTCATCCCTACCATCGGGAGGACCTTCTCCGGCGATTCTAAAGCATTCTGCATCCTCCGGTGATCCTCCTGGCCATTGAAGCATTCGTCTCCGAGCTTTCCACCAAGGAAGAAGACGAAGCATACCTAGAGAACGAAATTACAGGCCCTCGAGGTGACATCTCGGTAGTACCGGAAGCACTCCTCAGACTGCGCTTGGAAGCGGATTGACAACCCGCAACTCCGGCTAACAATCGCGGTGGATCTTCAATCTCGTGGTTTTGCATTTTCTATCTTTTCTTGTTGCATGGAATGTTTATGCATGTAATGAACATCAATTTCTAGTGTTAATTTGATCATTTGTGTTTCATCTTGCTTATGAGAATTATTCTTTGATGCGCCTCGCTCCATCTCGCTCCACTCCATACGTTCGTTTCACTCAATTTCACTCCGCACTAATCACCTCACTCGCTAGACTTCCATCCACTCACCAATCGAAGTACGGTATCGCGGTCGCTACATCCATCTCGCCTTGAGAAGCGGTGATTACGACCCGCATAGTTTACATTAGTGTAATCGGTCGTAAGACCACCAACCAAAGCCCCTTCTTTTCTGTTTATTTCAATTAACTCTCATAACAATAGTTTTAGAGTCTAAATCGTTCGATGCTAATTGCATTCCTCAAGAGACCGACATCCGGTGATTTATTCTCAACTTTATTACTTGTGCGACCGGTACTCTTGCCGTATTTTACGGGCATCACAATCCCGCAATTGAAAGTTCATCGTTGTGGACGCCCCTAGCAGCTACAATGCCATCTTTGAGAGGCCCCTCATCAGCTCCTTCCGCTGCTTCCCCTGCTTCCTCCACCAATGCCTAAAGTTCAATGTTGAGGAGGTCCAGGTCCGGGTCCGCGAAGACCCTAAAATGGCAAGGGAGTGTTATATCACCGCCGTAAACTCCATCTCATGGTAGGAGGGTGCCGAGGAGATGGGGAGGACGATGGAGGAGGAGGATCAGGAGGCCGGCCAAGAGGAAATAGAAGTCGAGGAGACCAGCCCTCAGGAGGAGGAGACGAAGGAGGTTCATGAGCCGGCCAAGGCGATGACTGTGGAAGAAGTCAAGGAGGAGGACCTCACCCCTGGAGGGGGAATGTTGAAGAATGGGGGGTGCAGCCTCATCTGGAGGAGGCGGAAGAGGTGCTGGAGATGGAGGTCCTCACTCTCGGAGGCAAGGTTGACAATGTCCGCATCAGCGGAGGACTGAATGCGAAGGCTCAGGGAAGGGTGCTGGAGTGCATCCGGAAGAATGTGGATATCTTCACCTGGAGTGCCGCAGAGATGCCAGGGATCAACGCGGACAAGGCCTTCCATCACCTCAAACTGGATTCAGAGGCTCATCCCATCCAATAGAAGAAGAGGCCCACAGCGGACAAGTTGGCCGAGCCAATCCGAGAGGAGGTGGCCAAGCTCCTCGAGGCCGGTTTTGTATCCAGGATTCAATACCCCGGCTGGGTCTCCAATTTTGTAATTGTTAAAAAAGGAGACAGCCGATGGCGTATGTGTGTTGATTTCTCATTGCTTAATAAATCATGTCCCAAGGATTGTTACCCCTTTCCTCGGATCAACGCGCTGGTTGACTCAGCCGTCGGTTTCCCTGTAATAAGTTTTCTAAATGCATTTTCAGGTTATCACCAGATCAGGATGCACCCTCACGACGTCAAAGATGTCTCCTTCATCACTGGGGATGGGTGCTACTGCTACAAAATGATGCCCTTCTGGCTGAAAAACGCAGGCGCGACCAATCAAAAGATGATGGATAGGGTCTTCCGAGAGCAGAGGAGAAGAAACATGGAGGTGTATGTATACGACCTCATGATCAAGAGCCAGGATGTCGACTCTTACCTCCAGGATTTGGAGGAAACCTTCTCCACCCTGCGTAAATGCAAGATGCAGTTGAACCCCTTGAAGTGCATCTTCAGGGCTAGCAGGGAGAAGTTCCTAGGACATCTCCTCACCCCCGCTGGCGTAGAACCCAACCCAGACAAGGTCCGAGCAATCATGTAACTAGGGTCACCACGGAATGCCAAGGAGGTACAGCGGCTGACAGGGAAGCTGGCAGGGTTAAGCAAGTTCCTCTCCCGAGCCGGAGAGAAGTGCTCCCCTTTCTTCAAAACCTTGAGAAGAGGCCAGAAGATCGAGTGGACCCCAGAGTGCGAGGAAGCATTCCAGGACCTAAAGAGGCAGCTGAATCGGTCCCCACTACTCCAGGGGCCAAAGGAGGGGGAGGACTTATTCTTGTATCTTGGGGTCGGGTCGGAGGCCATTAGCTCAGTTTTTGTTCGGGAAGAGGGGAAGAAGTAGCTCCCAATTTACTATGTGAGTAGGGTGCTGAGGAAGGCCGAGCTCCGTTATCCTATACTGGAGAAGCTAGCCTTTGCCCTGATCGTTTCGGCCCGGAGAATCCGGCCTTACTTCCAGGCACACTCGATCTGGGTGGTGACTGACCACCCCCTCTGCAACATCTTTCAGGGGGTGAAGCATTCGGGAAGATTGGCTAAGTGGTTGGTGGAATTGAGCGAGTTCGACATCTCCTTTGTCCCTTGCCTCTTAATCAAGGCCCAAGCAATGTCCGACTTCCTAGCTGACTATGTAGTCGAGGTGGCAAAGGAGGAACTCACTCGCCCGGTCCTTTGGAGGGTCTTGGTGGATGGCGCCACGGGAAGGCATTCCCTGGGGGCAGGGGTCATCTTGGAAGCCCTAGGGGACAAGGATTGAGCAGACAGTACTAATGTATTTTCCCATCACTAACAACAAGGCCGAGTATGAAGCTGTGATTGCAAGTCTGCGCTTGGCCAGAGAATTAGGGGGTAAATTACGTGGAGGTCCTCACTGACTCCATGGTAGTTGCTTCCCAGATTAATGTGGAGTTTGAGGAAAGGGAACCGACCCTGCAACTTTAATTGGCAAAGGTGAAAGGAATCATCGGCACCCTCCAGGCTTTTTCTATCCGGCACGTGCCCAGGGGGAGAACGAACAGGTGGACCAACTGGCAAAGCATGGTCCCAAGGTGGGGGGGGGGGGGTAACATCACAGATCTCTTTGCCCATCCATCCACGAGGGGAACTTATTGAGGTGGAGCAGCATCCCTCGTAGATGGACCCTTTCGTGACATTTTTGTCCACCGGGGAGTATCCTGAGGGGATGGATGGGAAGAAGCTCAAATACAAGTCAGCATACTATCTCATGTGAGATGGCCAGTTATACCGGAAGACACTTTTAGGGATGTTGGCACGTTGTGTGGCCGAGGGGGAGGTCCTGAGAGTCTTGGAGGATGTCCATTCCAGGGAGTGTGGAAGCCACTCTGGGAGTCGGACGCTGGAAGGAAGAATCATCAGGCAAGGATATTTCTGGCCAACCCTGGGCCAAGATGCGGTAAAGTTTACAAAGGAGTGTCATAAGTGCCAACTGTTCGATCCCCTCCAGCTGCAACCTTCCCAACATCTCAGAAGTATCACAGCCCCCTGGCCATTTGCAATTTGGGGAATGGACTTGGTCGGGCACTTCCCGCAGGCCAACGGTCAGAGAAGGTTCTTGCTCGTGATGATTGATTATTTCTCTAAGTGGTTGGAGTTTAAGGCGCTGGCCAAAGTGACCTCCCAGGTCATCAGGAACTTTATATGGGGGGAGATTATCTGCTGTCATGGGTTACCTCAGGCCATTATTACGGACAATGGCCCTCAATTCGCTAGCGCCGAGTTCATCAGCTTTTGTGAACAGCTCGGGATCGACCTTAGGTTCACCTCGATTCATCACCCAAGGAGCAACGGGCAGGTGGAGGCGGCGAACAAGATCATTGTAAACCTCCTCAAAAAGAAGGTAGAGAATATGAGAGGAAGCTTGGTGGAGCAGCTCCCTTCGGTCCTTTGGGCCCTTAGAACCACGTCAAACACGGCCACGGGGGAGACTCCATTCAAACTCTCCCATGGATGCAAGGCTGTGCTACCGGTGGAGTTCGAGGTCCGGATGCCTCGGGTGACTAAGGCAGGAGAAGGCAAGGAAGGATGGAGGATCGAGAATTAGGAGGAGCTGCGACACTTGCTTGACATGGTTGAAGAGCTACGAGACCTCTCAGCCCTCCGACAAGAGGAAGTGAAGAGAAGAATGGCCAAATACTTTGACAAGCACGTCAGAGTCAAACAGTTCACGGAAGGAGACTTGATCTAAAGAAAGGTGGGCGCCGCAGGAAGGTAAGCCGTGGTGGGGAAGCTCAACCCCAACTAGGAAGGACCATATATAGTACAGGAGGTCATGAGGTCAAAAGGGTATCACCTTCAGAATGCAAAAGGCGAGACCCTAGGTCTCACATGGAGTGGTGACGACCTGAAGCGTTTTTACCCCTGAGTCGTATAAGTCCTGTGTTATGGAATAATATTTTTTCCAGATTCTTATGCTCATCACAGGTTTCATTCAAGTGGAATACCGAATCAGGCCTCAACCCTGAGCAGATCCCGCTGCCAGGCTCCCACCAAGATGGCAAGGCTGAAAGTCACTCCGAGGTGTCCGCCTCAGACCCCGAGCAGATCCAGCTGCCAGGCTCCCACATAGCTAGCAGGGCTAGAAGTCACTCGGAGGATTCCGCCTCAGACCCCGAGCAGATCCCACTGCCAGGCTCCCACCAAGCTTGCAGGGTTGGAAGTCACTCAAAGAAGTCTGGCCTCGACCCCAAGTAGATCTCGCTGCCAGGCTCCCACCAAGCTGGCAGGGCTGGAAGTAGCTCGGAGGAGTCCGCCTCAGACCCCGAGAAGATCCCGCTACCATGCTCCCACCAAGCAGGCAGGACTGGAAGTCACTCGGAGGAGTCTAGTCTCGACCCCGAGCAGATCTCGCTATTTGGCTCCCACCAAACTGGTAGGGCTATAAGTCACTCGGAGGAGTCTGCCTCAGACCCCGAGCAGATGAGGCTGCCAGGCTCCCACCAAGCTGGACGGGCTGGAAGTCTCATGGATGAGTCTGGCCTCGACCCCGAGCAGCTGCCGCTGCCATGCTTCCACCAAGCTGGCAGGGTTGGAAGTCACTCGGAGGAGTCTTACTCATACCCCGAGCAGATCCCGCTGCAAGTCTCCCACTAAGCTAGCATGGCTGAAAGTCACTGGAAGGAGTCTAGCAACAACCCCGAGTATATCCCGCTGCCAGGCTCCGACGAAGCTTGCAAGGCTAGAAGTCACTCAGAGGATTCCGCCTCAGACCCCGAGCAGATCCCGTTGCAAGGCTCCCACCAAGCTTGCAGCGCTGGAAGTCACTCGGAGGAGTATGGCCTCGACTCCGAGCAGATCCTGCTGCCAGGCTAAAACCAAGTTGGCAGGGCTGGACGTCACTCGGAGGAGTCCGCCTCAGACCTTGAGAAGATCCCGCTGCCAGGCACCCACCAAGCTAACAGGGCTGGAAGTCACTAGGAGGAGTCTGTCCTCGACCTCGAGCAGATCCCGTTGCCAGGCTCCCACCAAGCTAGCAGGGTTGGAAGTCACTCGAAGGAGTCCGCCTAAGACCCCGAGCAGATCCCGCTGCCAGGCTCCCACCAAGGTTGCAGGGCTTGAAGTCACTCGGAGGAGTCTGGCCTCGACCCCGAGCAGATCCCGCTGCAAGGCTCCCACCGATCTAGCAGGGCTGGAGGTCACTCGGAGTAGTCTGTCTCAGACCCCGAGCAGATCCCGCTGGAAGGCTCCTACCAAGCTAGCTGGGCTGGAAGTCACTCGGAGGAGTCTGGCCTCGACCCCGAGCAGATCCCGCTGCCAGGCTCTCACCAAGCTTGCAGGGCTGGAAGTCACTCAGAGGAGTCTGGACTCGACCCCGAGCAGATCTAGCTGCCAGGCTCCCACCAAGCTGGCAGGGTTGGAAGTCACTCGGAGGAGTCTGCCCTCGACCCTGAGCAGGTCCTGCTGTCAGGCTCCCGCCAAGCTGGAAGGGTTAGAAGTTGCTCGGGGGATGGGCCCGGAAGGCCCTCAACACCTGTTAATAGGCGAGTCGAGCGCTTACAGACGAATCAGGCGGTTATTGGCAAGTTGGGGCTCGCAAGCGAGTCGAGGACTCGCAGACGAGTTGAGTACTCGCAGTCTAGAGATCACCAAATAAAAAAGGGTGGAAAGGGAAAAAATGAGCGTCACTGTAGTCAAATACCAAAGAAGATAGAAAAAAAATTATTTACAAAAGATGTAGTCCATTACATATCTGGAACTCGCCTTCGCGAGGACATAAAAAAGAGAAAAAAATTGAAAATAAAAAGGAACAAGAGATCCAGCTTAGCTCTCGCCCTCCTCCCCAAAAGCATGGCCTCCTTCGCCTCCATGCCCTGGGTCCTTGTCTGTGTCCCCGTACAGCGAGGCAAAACTATCTTCCTTCTCGTCAGGTGGACTCGGAGGGTACAGGCCTGGCATGAGGTCATGAACCGCGACCTCCTCGCAACCGACCGCCAGTAACCCGGTTCCTCTAATGACGTCTAGGAGGAACTCAGCGGACTCGATCTAATTGACCCGTAGCCGCTCTGTGAACTCCTTGTCGCCGAAAAACCGCGGCTGCCGGAAGGGGAAGAGAGTCTCATCACCGCCCGCCGGGACAAGAAGTTCTGCCTGCCAAAGGAGCTCGACGTTAAGCCCGTGTTTCTTCTCTTATAACCGTCCCACCTCTTCCTCTAGCTGAGAGGCGTGAGCCCCCTGCTTGGTGGCATGCGTCCCCTGCTCGCATGAGCGAACTTCCTTCTCGGTGAGGCGAGTCCGCAATCGGGCGACCTCCTCATCCAGGCCAGAGGCGCGGTCCTGCAACTCGCGCGCAGCCTCGGCATCCTGCGGACCCAAGACAGCGTAAGTATCAAAAAATCGTCTAAGTAAAAAAGGAGAGGGACCGCTAATGCTTACCAGCCCGCCCGCGACCTTTGAGAGTAGATCCTTGGCGATACTACACCGCCTCCCTGCATCAGCGGCCTGGTCCTTCACAACATCGCTCTCCTTCTCGGCCTTTGACAGAAGCCTGCTAAGGTTGAAGCTGCGCCGCTCCATCATATAGTGCAGCTCGAAAGGCCTCAAATGAATGTGAAGGCCCTCGCGACCCAGCAGACGAGGGGTCATGTGCTTATAGGCATTGGTCCCATCGCGACCATATAGGCCAAAGCCAAGCGCGTAGGCATGGCCGATGGGAGGCTGGCGAGCACCCCAGGATGGATGGAGAGTGGAGATCGTGACTCGGTAGGCCGCCTCGTCCCACTTGATCATCGGCTCATCGGCCGAATCTTTACATTTCTACCCCATGCCGAAGTGGGGATGTTCTTTGGGCTGACCAACCTCACGGGGCGCGAATTCCCCTACGACATTGGGAACCGGAGATTCGCGCTTTCGGTCATCCCTCTCGGACGTCTCCTACAACGGGCTCCCTAGCGAGGCGTCCGAAGGGGTCTCAGGCAGGTCCATGAATTATGGGGAATGCTTTCCCCCCAGAAAGATGACTATAGCCTTCTTTTTGCGGTCCGGCGGCCGGCGAGATGAGCCCAGTCCCCCAGGCGCCGGCCTCTTATTGCTGGACGAAGGCCGAGACGTCATCGCATCATCTCGGCAGGCCAGCACTGCTGCCCGCGCGAGTTTGAGTGGGTCGTTGAAAAGACCCGGGTCCACGAACGACGGATTCTCAGGGATGAGTCGCTCCCCTATAGAAAAGATACTTTAGCCAACTCTATCCCCGCCAAGCCCAGCAAAAGCGAAAGGAAATCTGAACATACCTTTACAAGGGAGGACAGGGATAAGGGAATCGAGGCCTCAGCAGAGGAAGGCGGCCTCGAACTCTTTGTGGAGGAAGAATTTGTGGAGCTCGGCGTCGTTGCCCAACACTGACGGGGGGCGGTACACCTCTTTCACCTTCAGTTGGGGAGAGAAGGGGATGTTGCCGAGATCACCCTTAATGAAAATGATCTTGGTCATCCAATTATGATGCTTGTTTGCGATTTCGCGAACCTTGATAAGAGTACCACCGAAGAAGGTGACCCCATCGGTGGTGGCCTTGTAGGAGAAAAACTTGCGGAAGACCGCCAAGTTGAACTCAATCCGCTCGCGGCGGAGATAGCAGGCAAATGCCACCATCTGGTAATGGCGTTCGGGTTCAGTTGCATGGGCATTGCGCCGTAGTATTTTAACACCTGGTAGATTTCCGGTCAGAGGGGAAGGTGCAACCCCATCTCGAAATGCGAGACAGGGAAGGCGAGCTCGTCGTGGTAGAACAAGTTGATGGCCTCGTGTTCGGCGGGAAGGCGGGCCGTGAAATCAGAGGGAATGTAGTAGGGCACGCACTCGACAAGTTCCTCCGCCGTGGTGTTCCCTTCAAAGAAGAAATGCTCGGCGAAAAGCCGAGCACATTTTGCCCTCCCATCCGATTCAGGATTGCCCTTGCCCATGTTCGCCTAGGATCGAAGATGTGGAAGCACTGACGGCAGGGAACAAAGGCTAAGAGAGTACGGAAGCAATAAAGGCGTCACGGGGGTTGGTGGGGAGGCCTATTTATAGGGGGAAGAATTCGAGACCACCCGTGACCGATCACCCCAACTCTCCTATCCAGCTCTCCTACTCGCCAATTTAGCCTTACTAACTGTCGCAGATCAATACTCTGCTAAGACGAGACGAGACTCGTGATGCGCCAATAATTATGAATTAAGTGTATTAACAATAAGAAACGAAATGTTCAGATTATTACAGGCCAGATTCGCGTAGCGTTCAAGAAAGAAGAATGAAAAATCCTCCCACCCGCGCGGGCTAGGGGTGAACATGGGCGAGTACCGGTAGGCCCGTCAGGGGGCCAATTCTAGCTACCCCAGTCTCGCAACCCTAACGCCCCGAATCGCCACGCGCGGAGCTCGCGAAGTTGCCCCAGGTTTTGGTGGACTGTTTGCAAACTCTCGTCAATTTCATCAAGAAGCATTGAAGAATACGCCTCCTCCAACGCCGAACTGACCCCCTCCATGAGAGCAAGTTACTTGCACTTGTGCTGCAGTTTGAGATTGTCCCTCTGCACCTCGTGAAACTCGCGCACCAACTCCTTAAGAACCAGTTGTTCTCGCCTCGACCGTTCAGGGCCCTCTAGCTCAAAATACAGAAAGGCGTCCAAAGTGCGCGAGGAGGGCAGAGGCGAGTACCGAGTATGACCCGCAGACTCGTCAGCCTCTGAGTCCATAGTAAGATCTGCGCAAACCATGCCGAGGTTCAACAAGATGAGGCGAGCACCATCAAGATCGGAAACAGTTCGAAAAAGCATACCATGCACTCCCCTTTCCATATCGACACGACAAGGGGGTGGACCCTGCAGAACCTTGTCGCAACCATAGCGAGGAATCTCCGGAGAAAGGCGAATGAACCCGGGGGTAGGGATGACCTCGATCCCTTCCCCCCGGGGTGCGGAGGCGAAATACAGCTGAGAGGGATTGCGAGTCGGCAACATTGTCTCTTGAAGGTCTCGCCCTGTTGTGCCAAAGTTAGAATGCGAGACTCGCAAGCGTGCATTGGACGCCTGATCCTGCGGGCTGCTGAGGGGCTCTAGACCTGCAGCGCAGAATTCTCCCTACTTCGCCCCTGGCTAGTCTGAGCGGCGAGAGGAGCAACGGACTTCTTCTCCCGAGACGGGGTTGGCCGCGTGGAAGAGTCGGCCAAATTGTTCAGGACAGTCTTTAGATCGTGATAGATGGGCTCAGCATCTTTTGGAAGGTGCTTCACCCTCTCTGGCGAGCCGAACTCGGCCAGATTACGGGGCGGGGCTTTGAGGTCGGTTAGGCCCGCAACGCGAGCAGTAGTATCCACCCGCGATCGCGCCAATCTCTCCAGAACCTCTTTGGGGAGCGGCATCTTATAAAGGCAGCAGTGAAGGGAAGGGCAGACCGACATGCTGGTGCAGATATATATATATAGTCGCCGGTGGACCCCACCAAGAGATTCCCTCAGGGTCTGCCCCACTCGCTGAATCCTGCAGGTTGGATGTTTCATTCCGAGTTTGTGTAAACCTCACAAAGAGTGGAGATTGTGTACAACCCCGTATCCGGCGAGTGGGGCCGACAGGAGCCAGATTGGCCAAGTCTAGCCCAGACCCCAAGCGAGCCAAGTACGCGTCATTGAGGCGAGCTCACTCAATGCCTTTAGCCATGGCGCTAAGTCAGGCGAGCTCACCCAATGCCTTCGGCCATGGCGCAGAGTGAGGCGAGCTCATTCAATGACTTTAGCCGCAGCGTCGAGTGAGGAGAGTTTTGTCAATGCCTTTTGACCTCGGCGTCGAGGGACATCCCGACATCCGCGAGCTCACACTCACCAGCTCGTACTCGCGGCAGACGAGTGAGGCAGGACGAGGCTAAGCTCGCCAACTACCGAGCTGAGGACTGCGAGTACCAGCTCCCTTGATACTCACTACCTTTGCCGAGTAGGGGCGATTGCAAGGTAGCTCGCCCCCTTCAGTGGCGATTTGTATTCCATCCTTTTGCCCCCGCTTGCCAGCCCATAGCCCGTTAGAACAGCGGAGTCTCATTGTTGGCAGACCCAGGTGGGTTGCACATAGCTATTCAGAACAGCGGAGTTTGGCTGTTGGTAGGCCACCTTTAAGGGGTTTCCAGTAATTCTAGGCCGGTAGAGGTTTGTTGTTTGTCGACTATTTTCAGAAATCTATAAATACGACCCAAGGGGTACCTCAAAAGGCGAGCTTACTTATCCCCAGTCTTCTAGCTCTTTCTGAGGTACTTTAGCCTCGCATTTGTCTAAGGAGGGGAAGCGCTCAGTGATCTTCCGGGTTTGTGGTGGGACCTCCACGCCGGGCCTTTTGTCTAGTCATTTGCTCTTTCTTTCCTTGATTGTTTTTTCTTACAGGAGCGAAGTAGGTGCGCGACCACCCCTTTCCCACGGGTGGACTCCACGAGATACCGATTTCCGGTTTCAACATTTTGGTGCGGTGAGTGTGGAAAGTTGTCAGCACAGAAATCCTTCAGCGAGCTCAATGACTGGAGGAGAAGGGCAAGGATCGGACAGGAGCGAATTGCCACCCCCTCCCCCTCTCGCAACGATGGGGACGTTCGAGGACTTCAGGCAGGAGGTACTCGGTCTAGTTCGATTCGCACTCGGCACGCATGCTCGACTCCACTAATCCCGGTTCTCGCGGATTCGGTACTCGGCGAGGCCGCTCCCGCCCGACGAGCGGGGAAGGAAGTCGTTGAAGAAGGCCGGGGTGCCGAGCTCCCTGGGTGAGTGCTTTTCCCGGGCTCGGGAGGCGGCAGCAGATTTGGCGAGTTGGGAGAGCGAGACCCTTCGGCTCGCCCAGTGGGGGGAGAGAGTCCCTTCAGCGAGCCAAACCACCGCCGACCAATAGCCATCGCCTCGACGGAGGTAGTGGTGGTGGTGGCTGGCCAGAGAAGTGACCGGACGGCCGGTGATGGATCACGAAAGAGCTACAAGAAATGTATTTTTTTTCTGGGTGCTGTTACGGGTTCTGTTTGGTAGGGAAGATGAACAGTAAAGATATTTTTATAATATTAAAATAAGTATATATTATATAAGGTAGATATATATTAAATAGATTATTTTAATGCTGCAAAACGAGGCATTTAAATGCCGTTTTAGGAATAATAGCCAGTCACGAAAGTTGTAGCCCTTCGAGTCTAAATTAATTTAAAATTGATTTCAATTCGTTTGGGTAAGCGGTTTGACCACAACGCCCGTTTTAATGGGGGCTATACCTATAGTTGGGCAGAAATAAAAATGGATGCCCACTCTTCTTCCTTTGTCCAAATGACTTGAAAATTGTACAGGGGGTTACCATTAGCAATATCTAGAGGCTCTCCAATAATGGGAATTTTTGGAGATACTTTTCCTAAAGTTTTTGTTTTAATTTAATAAACTTAGAGTAATTTATTTAGGTGGTCAAATGACCTCCAAACCCTCGCAAATTTTGGTGAGTTGTCTCTGGCTATAAAACTTAGCTCTGTACAAATTTTCAACTCACTTGGATGAGTTTTGGATAGGGAGTCACCTATTTTAAACTAGCCAATAGTGAGGTATTTTTGAGTAAAAAGTGCACTAGAGGTTAGAACAGTCATATCACCTCAACAGAGACTGATATCTTGACCACTGACTTGGAGGGGTTATTATAATCCACTTGGATAAAATGGTGCGAATTAGGGTTGGTTTACCCTAGGATCCAAACTCAAACCCTAAATGGAGGGTTTTGAGGTTCGGGAAGGACATGGGGGCAATTGCTCTCGAATTGCCTTGAAACTCTGTAGAGTTGACATTAGCATGATAAGAATTATCTGGAAAGAATCTTGGAGGATTTGGAGACAAGTAGATACCTTAAAACCCTAATCTTAGCTTTAAGTTAAAATACTAATTAAGCACAATCCATCACTAAACATTATCTAAAGGCTGTGAAACTCGGTTAGAGTGAGTTTTGAAGTGGGTAGAATCTATAGAAATTTTACTGGAATTTTATGATGGTTATTTCCAGCACTTCATTTGTAAAGTTGATTATAGCCCTAATTGAAGTTTTAATTATTTGTATCTTTCTGATCATTGAAATCTCATGAAATCTTCGAAGAAAATGTTTTAGGACAGAACGGTTACCCTTGAATTTTTGTATAATTTTTAATTGAGTAAATCAAGTACTTCTTTCACAAATGTTAAAAAGGGGTTCTATGCTTTGGAAATTAATTATGGATGATATTATTACTGAAAAATTATGAAATTGGGCCAGTGCTATTTTTAAGGCTTTATCTGCATAGTATAATTTATTTATAATTTTTTCAAGAATATTCTTTGTACTTGATTCACAAATAATAAAATATAGAAGCTATGGCTAAAATAGTTTTAGTGCTCTTTTGATTATAGAAAAATTATGATACTTTGGATTTACCATATTGAGATAACATTCTATTTATTATAATTTTGTTGGACATCTTGCATGAGAACTTAGGGTAATTCATGTTCAAACCGGTAGCCCTTGGAATTTTTGAGGAAATTAGTTAAATGCCTGATAAATTAGGAAAATTACCATTTTCTGTATTTAGGTTAATTATATCATGATAAGTCTTCAGTAAATAATTTAGGGAATTTGGATGAGTTTCTGATCATTGCATAACCGGTTCGACATATAGTCTAGGCTGGTCTGCATGTAGAAAATTGCTAAATTGTAATAGGTCATGATCTGGGATAGTGGTTGGAGTTAGTCATTTTGTCTGGGTAAATAGATGTGGATGATATCGCAATAGAATGATATGAAGAGTAGTGGGAAGTGGTGTTAGCTAGAGTTAAGAGGTGCTCGAGTTCGACGAAAGATCGTCTTTCCCGAAGAGAGGAAGGTTAAAAATCACCCAAGGTTAGCCTATCGTAACATGAGAAGGGAATGGGTAAAGGGGATCAACCAATAACAATTAGTGTCTTGCAAAAGGGAACGATGGGCTTCAGCTACCATCATAGTTCCTAGTGCACTTTGAGAGGCCTTCACGGGGAATACCGGGGGCAGTCCTGGGTTAACGTAATGTAAGACCCCCTTTTTTTTTCTTTTTCAAACCCGGGGTCTTTGCCCAGAATTGCCGCTTTGCGGTGACGCCGACTCACGGGAAGGCAACCACTACAAAACGCCAATTCTGCCGGCCCTTTTCGATCGCAGAATAGTAGCAAAATAAAGTAAGAGCAAGTCCACAATAATCACATGTTTATAAATAAATCTCCACGAAGGGAGTGTCCACAAAATATCAGAGTACTGCAAATACGGGCTTACGCCCGGTACATCATATCCTCACTACAAGTCACTCGCGGAAGCAAAGCTAAAACTAAGCGTCACCGTAACTGTCACTGAACTGAGAGCACCCAAGCTGGACTGGCCCATCTCCACCGACTCTGTACTCCACTGTTGCTGCATCTCTGGGTGCTTCTTCCTTTTCGACCTGCCGTCACCGCCTCGCGATCCACATCTACGTCTACGTCTTCGGCCTCCTGGTTGCTGAGCTGGTGGAGTCCCACCCATCAAGGGGCATTCAACCCGTGTATGTCCCGGCTGGTGACAATGGTAACACGGTCGCGGGGTCGACTCTGTCAGGAACTGCAAAAGCCGCGACCCTTCCAAATGGTACACCTAAAATGTTGTGGTTCGAAAACCGTTAGTCATAAAGACTAAGCCCTATCATCCCCTACCCCTTCCCCCATGGCTCCTAGGTACCGAGCGGAGAGGAAGAAAGGGAAGGACGTGAAGGTGGAGGTTAAACCAAATAAACAGGTGACATCGGACCTATGCTAGCAAGTTATAATAGGTGAACACTTTAAATGTTGTAATAAGTAAAGCAACTAATAAGTAGCAATTTATATAAAATGGCAGCTAGAGAACAGTAAGTAAACAAGCAAGTAGAAAGTAGGTAACCTTAACTTATATGAATGCCCATACAAACTTATAAGTTAAGGGATCTTCTGCAAGGCTCCCATCGTATAAAAAGTCCCATACCAATTTATACGTTGGGGTGTCGGTTGTATGCAAATATGAGTGTAGTGATATGCTATGCCATGATTCATGCAAGTGCAACTCACGCACACGACTCTATGCGCACAAACCTTTAGTTCCCCCTGTTTGGGCAGCTAGCTTCACTCCCAGGAACCTCCGTAGTGGCAAACGGAGACAGTGGGTCGGGCCCCCCACTCCTAGGCGGGTAACCACACTACCAGGCCTAGCCCTTCCGTACGCCCCTAGAAGAACACAACCTAGAGTATCCGCGTACTGCTGCTGGATGTACCCTCCAAACTTTTCGCCGAGTCATCGTACCGCTGTCGGTGTGATCGATCGCCTAGCACCGATGACCCACCACTTTTTCTCCGTACTCCAACCCTCGAGCCCGCGGCCCCCGGACAGTCCTGTCCGTGCATCTACCTTCAGAGCTACTGTCTGAATGGCAAGTAATCCTATAATTTTGCTTTCCTAGCTATCGGGGAGTGTAAATGTGCAACCCTAATTTTACTAATTGCTCTTTTAATTTATTATTCCTATGTTTTACGTTAGCCCAGGACTGCCCCCGGTATACCCCGTGAAGGGCTCTCAAGGGGTACTAGGAACCAAGACGGCGGCATTACGGCCCGAAGATCCCTTTCGCAAGGCACTTATTATTATTGGTTGACCTCCCTTAACCCGATCCTCTTTAGTTACTTTAGTTCTAACCCTAGAGTATTAAGACTCTTCCTCTTCTTCCCGGGATGGACGATCTTTCGTCCTCCCCGTATTCCCTTATCCTAACCAGTCTCACACTCCACTTATCCTGACTTCCAAT
Organism: Platanthera zijinensis; assembly: GCA_039513925.1. Lineage (NCBI taxonomy): Eukaryota > Viridiplantae > Streptophyta > Magnoliopsida > Asparagales > Orchidaceae > Platanthera > Platanthera zijinensis. The sequence goes on along the minus strand of CM077085.1, from coordinate 103,323,051 downwards.
GATGAACTCGATCTTAATTTTCCCTACCAACCATCAACTACCAAAATTCCATGGCTTACTATATGTAGACCATCCTAAGCTAAATGAGGTACACAAGTGGAGGCACACCAAATTATCTTCCAAGTCTCCTATAATATTTACTGGAGGTCTACCATATCATAATTTGTCTAAATCCAGAAACTTATAACTTTCCTAATTAATCCGATATTTATTTAATTTTCTCAAAGGACGGCCCATGGGTCCTTTTAAACATGAAGTACATGATCCTCTTAAGTAATGGCTACCCAAAAATCATGATCATTACATAACAGCAAGATAACCTCAAATACAAATTCTCAGAATTTTATAGAAAGTAATTAGCCTCTAAATAATTTATCCAGTGTAATCACGTTAATTCTACGTAATGAAGGAAGTACTGAAATTATTCAACTAAAAATTATAGAAAAATCACTAGTCAGTAGTATGATATATAAAAGATCTTTGTGCAGAAAATCATAATTTTACTAGCTTGCTAAATACCACTAAAGATTTAATCAAATAATCAAGGTAAAACATACTTGAAGAAGCAAGCCTTAGAATTAATCCTCCACATAACCTTCACAAACCACCAAGATCCATCCTTAGGGTTTGGCCTTGGTCCTTAGGGTAAACTTACCCCGATCCACCTCAAACTCCATGAGGGGGTGCTAGAGAATATTACTAGCCAGTGGTAAAAATCTCAGCCTCTGTTGAGGTGATCTCACCACTCAAACTTCAAAAGTGCACTTTTAACCTAAGACCCCTTATTAGGGCAAAAATTAGGGTTGATCATTTCTAATCCAAACCATCTCCAAATGAGATGAAAAATTATACAGAACCTTATGGTGAACCCAGGGACCACTCACCAAAATTTGGGAGGGTTTGGAAATTATTTAACTATCTAATTAAATTCGGCTAGGATTATTGAATTTTTCTAAAAACTATAGAAAAATATTCTCCAAAAATTCTCATTTTTGGATAGCACCTAGATATATGTAAGATTAGATGACACCCCAAATTTCAAGTCATTTGGATGACTGGATTGGAGTGGGGAATTTTTCTAAGGTCAAGGCAGCTCTCTAGATAGACCTCACCAAAAAGGGTGCGGTGGTCTAACCAGGATTCCAAATCGAGTGAAATTAATTTTGAATTAAAGTAGACTTCAAGGGATACATTTTCTATGTTGATCATTTTTCCTGTAGGAGCCTCTAGGTATTTTTCCCAACTTATTTAACATGACAGATATTTCATTCAGAAATTGTTTTAAAAATAAATTCTAATTTGACGGCACTGTTCATCTTCTTCTACAGCCCGAACCAGAGGCCTGAAAACCTAAATACATGTAGCTTTTCCAAGCTATTTCCCGGCCATCCAGCCATCTCCCTGGCCGGCCACCACCACCACCACCTCCGTTGAGGCGAGGGCTATCGTCGGGCGGCGGCACGGCCGCCGGAGAGGCGGTTTCCGGTGAACCCGCCACCATGAAATTTTTCGGAAAACCACCAATACGCTCACCCGATCTGGCTCTTTTGAGCCCGATATCTCTCCTAACGATTCCTAAGATCTATCCATAGAAGAAAGAGTAGAGGAGGACCTTATTCATGGTTTGACGGCGAGACGGACGTTGGACTGTCATGGCGCGGTGATGGCGTCGTCGGAAATTCTTCAACCGCAAGGGGGGGAAGTCTGAAACAGTTTGAGGGAGTGTAACCTTTTCCTCTTGCTCTTGGGAGTCTTTTATAGATCAGCAAATGGGGAGGGGAAAAGATGAAACGTTGGCGGCCATTAATAATCCCTTAATGACGTTTCGGTTATGGCGAATGGCAGTTGAAACGTTGGAGATGAAGAGGTGTTGCCAGGTGGCGAGTACCTACTGGACCTCATTTTCTCATTCTATTAAGTAATTAAAGACAGAAACAGCTAATAAATATTCCTGCTCTTCATTCCATAATCAGAATTGATTAAGATGTCGGTTACCGAAATTTAAAGTTTGGCTGACGTTTCGGCCTTGGTCACGGGCGTGACACATAGGTCACGGGCGTGACAGGCCCGGTTAGCAGTTTTGGGTTCGACGATCGTCAAACTGAGATCGACGATCGTCGAAGGGTGGTCACGGGCGTGACACCTGGGTCACGGGCGTGACAGGCCTGGTGACTAATTCTGGATCGACGACGTCGAACTGAAATCGACGATCATCGAGCGTGGTCACGCCAAATGTCACGGGCGTGACAATGCGGGTCACGGGCGTGACATGCCTGATGACTAATTCTGGGTTCGACGACGTCGAACTGAAATCGACGACCGTCGAGCGTGGTCACGCCCAATGTCACGGGCGTGACAATGCGGGTCACGGGCGTGACATGCCGTGTGGCCAATTTTGGGTCGACGACCGTCGACCTGAAGTCGACGGTCATGGTCACGCCCTATGTCACGAGCGTGACATTAAGTGTCACGGGCATGACAGGCCATGAGGCAAATTCCGCGTCTGACGATCGTCTAACTGAGATCGACGATCGTCGAAGGAGTCACGCCCAAGGTCACGGGCGTGACACCTGGGCCACGGGCGTGACAGGGCCGGGTTGGAAATGTTGCACCTGACGATCATCTCCCGGAGATCGACGATCGTCGAATGAGTCACGCCCTAGGTCACGGGCGTGACGGGTCGGTCACGGGCGTGACCAACCCGTGACCCGAATTCTTGGTCGATTTATTTCAAGTTTTGGGCTCCCTAGGGTTCCATCACGACCAACCGACTCCTAGGGGTCTAGCCGGAAATGGGATGCTACACGTAAACTGTAATAATAAGCTGACAAGAGTAACATAGTAATTAGGGTTGCACCTTTCACAAACACTGTTAGCCCATGAAGATTGATGGGAGCATCAGCTCGGTTGGTTAAGAGACGGACGGAATGCTCCGGGGAGCTTCGGCTCGGTTGGTTAAGAGACGGGCGTTTTGGTCCGGGGAACTTCGGCTCGGTTTTTGTGTGATTACGATTAAATTTTCATGTGCATAAAAGGAATGAAAATTAAGGTGGTGGGTCTTCGGTATTGGAGGGTCGATGCACCGACGCCAATACGCTTACTCGGCAAGTGTGGTTAGAACTTCGCCAACAGAAGTCCGGTGGGCCGGCCGGCAAGAGTACGCAGGTGTCCGCTTAGTGCACCAAGTGTTGAGGCGTACGATAGGTCTTACCTGTAGTGTTTTACTGGTTTAGAGGTGGGCGAGGCCCAACCCACCGCTTCCGTCTGCCACTACGGAGGTATCCTGGGAGGTAACGCCTAGAAAGGGGGAACTAAAGGTCTGCGTGCACAGAGTCGGGTGTGTGAGTTGCAATTGCATGTTTCATCATACCCACTTGCATGTCATAGCATAATCGATTCATTTAACCCTGACACCTAAAGTATAAGTGGTTTGGGACGCTTACACATTTGTACCTCCAAAACGACCCCTTGGTCTATAAGCTTGTGTGGGCAAGTTTATAAATTAAGGTAAAATTCAATATATATATGCTGCTGTTTGATAACCGACACCCCAACGTATAAGTGGTATGAGACACTTTATACGATGGGAGCCTTGCAGAAGATCCCTTGGCTTATGCGCTTCCTCGCATAAGTTAAGGTTACTTTACCTATTTTCTGTTTCTGTCATATTAATTATAGAATTACTAGATTAGTTCCGCTGCCACCTGTTTGCTTTTGATTTAATCTCCACCTTCATGTCCTTCCCTTTCTTCCTCTCCGCTCGGTACCTAGGAGCCATGGGGAAAGGGGTAGGGGATGATAGGGCTTAGTCTTTATGACTAACGGTTTTCGAACAGTATCATTTAGGGGATCGTGGAGCCCAGCATGGAGGAGCAACCCCAGAGACCGGTGCGCTTGGAGATGGGGGCATTCTAGCTCCGGAGTTCATACAGCAGGGACCGTGAGTCTCGACCTTGAGTAGTTTATGTTTTTGCTTCCGCATGAGTGAGTTGTAGTGAGGACATGTTGTACCGGGCTTAAGCCCGTATTTTTAGTACTCTAATATAATATTCTGTGGACACTCCCTTCGTGGAGTTTTATTTCTATATATGTGATTTATTTCAGTGGACTTGCTTTTACTTACTTCATTTTATGCTACCTTTCTGTGATCAAATTGGCCGGCAGAATCGGCGCCTTATGGTGATGACCCTTCAGGACGTGAAGGTGTCACCGCAAAGCGACGATTCTGGGCTTAAGACCCCGGGTTTAAAAAGAAAAAGGGGGGCTTACAAGTAGTATCAAAGCGAAACATCGATCTGAAAAAGGTAGTAGTCCACTAACCCTATGTCACCCCCGCTCGAGTTTAGTTTGGGGACAAACTAATTAGCGGAAGCAGTGGTGTGCCCATATGGGGATCACATATAAATTGTCCACTTTTAGTAAAAAAAAATTGAACGTTTTCTCAAGTATGGGTTTTTGTTACGTAGCCTCCAGCACAGCCTACGCCACAAGGTGGAGTTCAACAGGCTCAGGACGTTGCACCACCTCCACCGGTCCCTACTCCTTTCCTTCAGTCAGATATGGGACAGACTCTGACTGCCATTCTGGAGGCTTTTAGGGCCCAGCAGGTTCCGGTCCCGCAGCCAAATCCGGGGGCCAACTGGTTGAGCATCTTCCGAAGACTTTCTCCCCCATCTTACTTAGGGACAGAGTCGGCAGTTCGGATGGAAGAGGGGCTGGATATTATGTACGAGATGCTGACCGGGATACGGTGTCCCTAGGAGGAGAGGGTGGCTCTGGTTGTCTCTTGCCTGGAGTCCCATGCCAAGATGTTATGGAAGACGCTGTTGGACACGACATTTGCTGATAGGGAGGTTGCAGAGGTTACCTGGGAAGAGTTCAGGGCCACAATGCTGGAGCATTTCGTTCCACAGTCGGCCAGGGATGAGTTGGAGGAGGGGTTCTTACAGCGGAAGCAGGGCACCCGGACGGTGGTGGAGTACCATCGGGAGTTCGACCATCTGGCTCGATATGCAGATTCTTACCAGCTGTACGAAGTAGGGTACATCACGAGGTTCTATAAGGGATTGCGGGAGGACTTGAGTGAGGCTTTGTTGTTTGTATCTGACGGGCCTATCTCCCGGATTTTGGAAATGGCAAAGAAGATTGAGGCTGATTGGCACACCACTCGGGGCCAGAAGCGGCCAGCAGAGGATCAGGGACAGAGAGTCAAAAATGACCAGCGATGAGGTGCTATAACACAGGGGAGAAGGATAGAGGACCAGCCTCATCAGGAAGTGAGGCAGGAGCCGAGGGAGCAGGTGATATTTGCCCCTCAACCTCTTCGGATGCAGGAGATGCCGAGACCCGGGGGAATGGCGTATCCCCCACCAGAGTGCTTCCTTTGTCATCAGATTGGGCACATCCAGAGGAACTGCCCGATGAGGGGGGCACCACCTCCAGCATTACAGGGTGGCCCACCAGCTCAGCATTACGGAGGCCGAGGACGCGGCCGCGGTCGTGGATTCTAGGATGGAGATCGTAGACAGGGAAGGGAGCAGGTATATGCTTTGGACCTTGCCCAGTCTAGGAATCCGGAGCAGGTCATAGCAGGTACGTTGCAATGCTTCTTTAATTTCATAGAATTTCCCTTTCAGTTGTTAAAAACTTAGAACAACACTAGATAGATTTGCAAGGAAAGAAAACTCATTATAGAACTCTAAGACATCTAATCACCCCAGGTATAGTCTTCATCAGTGGAAAGCCTGCCCGCACGCTGTTCGATACTTGAGCTACCCACTCCTTTTTGTCGGAGACGTTCGTAGAAGGACTGGAAGGAGTGGAGCGATTCACGGGCTCAAAGATGAGGGTGCGACTACCGAATGGATCTAAGCTCCTTACCACGGACCACTGTAATATGGAGGCAGAATTTGGTGGAAAGGCGTTCGAGGCTCCAGCGATGATTTTGAAGCTGAAAGACTACGTCTTGATCCTAGGCAGGGTATGGCTGCACTGGAACCATGCCCAGATTGATTGCCAAGCGAAGAGGATCACCGTGAGACACGGGGACTCTTTCATTGTCATCGAAGGTATAAGACCTATCTCTCGAATATTCTAATCTTCGGTAAAGGCCGTTAAGGCCCATCTGCAGGGAGAGGAGGTCTATCAGATCATATTTGAGATGGCAGAAGTAAAGGAGTCTGTGACAGACATCCCAGTGGTGCGAGATTTCGCTGACATCTTTACAGAGAAACTACCAGGACTACCTCCTCACCGAGAGCAGGACTTTCAGATACAGCTTGTGCCGGGGGCCAAGCCAGCATCTAGGGCCCCTTATCGGATGGCCCCGAAGGAGTTGGCGGAGTTTTGGACTCAGTTGCAGGAGTTCGTGGAGGCGGGATTTGTTAGACCGAGTTCCTCGCCATGGGGAGCCCCAGTCCTATTCGTGAAGAAGAAGGATGGGACACTTCGCCTGTGCATCGATTATCGAGCACTAAATAGGCAGACCGTCCGGAATACCTATCCGCTCCCATGGATAGACGAGCTGTTTGACCAGCTGGAAGGGGCGCACTTCTTTTCAAAATTGGATTTGAGGTCGGGCTACTACCAGCTTCGGATTCGAGAGGAGGATATTCAGAAGACTGCTTTTAGTAGCAGATATGGATTGTTTGAGTTTACGGTGATGCCCTTCGGGCTCATGAATGCACCTTCGGCATTCATGACCCTCATGAACCAGGTTTTCAAGGAGTACCTAGATGTGTTTGTCATTGTGTTTATCGATGACATCCTCATCTACTCGAGAACGGAGGAGGAGCACACTCGCCATCTAGCACTGACCCTATAGAGACTGCGGGAGAATCACTTATATTCAAAGTTCAGCAAATGTCAGTTCTGGTTGAAGGAGGTGGGCTTTCTAGGCCATATTATCAGCGGAGCCGGGTTGGCAGTGGATCAGGCAAAGATTTAGGCAGTTCGAGATTGGCCGCAGTTTAGGTCAGCCACCGATGTACGAAGCTTTCTAGGACTTGCCGGTTATTACCGAAAGTTCATGGAGGGTTTTCCTAAATTGCCCTCCCACTCACATCCTTGACGAAGAAGGAGGCACCTTTCGTTTGGACCCCACAGTGTCAGGTGGGTTTCTAGGAGCTGAAGGATCGACTCACCTCAGCCCCCATACTTACCCACCCCTCGAGAAGAGAAGGTTTTCAGGTCTACACCGATGCTTCCTACCAGGGTATGGGAGATGTACTGATGCATAAGGGCCATGTCATTGCATATGCGTCTCGCCAGTTGAAGAAGCACGAGCAGAACTACCCGTGCATGACCTTGAGATTGGAGCGATTGTTTTTTCTCTGAAGGTCTGGCGCCATTATCTTTATGGAGTCCAATACGACATCTACTCCGACCACAAGAACTTGATATACGTGGACACGCAGAAGGAGCTGAATATCAGGCAGAGGTGCTAGGTGGAGTTCTTAGCAGATTATCAGTATGAGATGCACTACCATCCAGGGAAGCCAAACGTTGTGGCCGACGCATTGAGTCGGAGAGCTTCCACTTTCAAAGCCGGGCCCCAGGTTATGTCCATGGAGCTAGTCCGGTCCTTCAGAGATATGTAGATATCCCTAGTGTCTGAGGATGATCCAGAGCTATAAAGGGAGTATCTGGCATCGATGGTGGCCATAGATGATATTCGGGACCGCATTCGGGACGGACAGAGGACAGATGCATGGGCAGAGCCGATATTCCGAGCCTTGGACGGGGTTCGATAGGAGACTATTCCCTGAGAGATGGATTGCTACATTTCAGAGGCAGAGTATATATACCCGCAGGAGGCCGGATTCGGGAGGACATCAGGAGGAGGCGCATTATAGCAGATACTCTATACACCCGGGGATCACCAAGATGACGGCAGATCTGAAGAAGATGATGTTTTGGCCAGGGATGAAGAAGGACATTACGTACTTCGTGACCCATTGCGAGGCATGCCAGTTGGTGAAGGAGGAGTGCAGGAACCCCGCAGGACTGTTGCAGCCACTCCCGGTGCCGGAGTGGAAGTTTGATTATATAGCTATGGATTTTATACATGGGCTTCCCCGGTCTCGGACAGGGAATGACTCGATCTAGGTGATTGTTGATCGGTTGACGAAGGTGGCCCGCTTTATACCAATCAGGAAGGATGAATCGGTGGGAGTGCTGGTACGGAAGTTCACGGAGCAGTATATCTGATATCATGGCGTGCCCAGGACGATAGTTTCGGACCGCGATGGACAGTTTACATCCAGGGAGTGGCTGTCAGTGCAAGCATATCTGGGCACCCGATTGACCTTCAGTATAGCCTTCCACTCTCAGACGGATGGGCAGACAGAGAGCACCAACAGGACGTTGGAGGATCTACTACGACTGTGTATACTGGATAGAGGTGAGCCATGGGAGAATATGTTTCCGTTGGTCGAGTTCTACTATAATTACAGCTACCAGTCCAGCATCAGGATGGCGCCTTATAATGCCTTGTATAGACAGAAATGTAGGACCCCGCTTTCTTGGGTTCAGGACGAGGATCCGAAGGCGTTGGGATCGGACTTTGTTGAAGACACCGAGGCTCAGGTGAGACTGATCAGAGACAGGATGTTAGAGGCGCAGAGCAGACAAGCTAAGTATTATGACGCCCAACATCGTCAGGTGGAATTTTAGGTGGGGGACCGAGTGTTTTTTGATGATCCGTCCCATGCATGGAGTTTCACGGGTTCGCGGTCGGATAAAGAAGCTCAGCCCTAGGTATATGGGCCCTTACAGGATCCTAGAGCGGATCGGGGCCCTAGCTTACAGGCTGGAGTTGCCACCAGAGCTGGCAGCTCTACACGACGTCTTTCACATTTCTTCGCTGAGAAGGGCTTTACTATGCCCGGAGCAGCGGATTTTGACCCCCCGAGGGGCCAGTAGCTTCAGACCGGTCTGTTCACTTGGAGCCGGTTCGAATCGATGACAAAGGAGTACGGATCTTACGCCATAAGAAGATCCCCTTAGTCAAGGTTCTGTGGAGGAATCATGATCAGGAGGAACACACCTGGGAACCGAAGGACCTGATGAGGCAAAAATACCCGGAGTTGTTTAGTCAGGTATACATCAACACCTCTCAGTATACTATAAATTAACTCTTGGTATTGAACCGGTAGGACTAGGTAAGGGAAATCGAGAACCAAGGCATGCGCCGGAAAGTAGGGGCTAATCTTTTGTTTATTGGGGGATTTCCCTTTGTTTATCAAACAAGTAGTCGCTTCGACCCAATAGTAAGAACCATATGGGATGTTACAAGCTTATTTTATTCCGGTAGAAATCCCTATAGGCTTAACCTCAATTTCGGGGATGAAATTTTTGTTTTTTTTATTGGGATTTGTAACATCCCATTTCCGGCAAGACCCCTAAGAGTCGGTCTGTCGTGACAGAACCTTAGGGAGCCCAAAAATTGAGGTCCATCAACCTAGACTTGGAGTCACGGGTTGGTCACGCCCGTGACTGATCCGTCACGCCCGTGACTAGGGCGTGACCCCTTCGATGATCGTCGATCTCATGAAGGTGATCGTCGAGCGCAGATTTTTGCAACCCGAGCCTGTCACGCCCGTGACCTATGTGTTACGCCCTTTACCTAGGGCGTGACCCCCTTCGACGATCTTCGATCTCCGCGAGACGGTCGTCGAGGGAAGAATTTGCATCAAGGCATCGTCACGCCCGTGACTTAGGTGTCACGCCCGTGACCTAGGGCTTGACCCCCTTCGACAATCGTCGATCTCAGCGAGACGATCGACGAGCGCAGAATTTGCATCATGGCCCTTTCACGCCCGTGACCTATGTGTCACGCCCGTGACCTAGGGCGTTACCCCCCTTCGACGATCGTCGAACTCAGTTAGACGATCGTCGAACTCAAAACTTTCCACAAGGACCTGTCACGCCCATGACCTACGTGACACGCCCGTGACAAGGGCCGAAACGTCAGCCAGGCTGGAAATTTCTGTAACCGAAGTCATAATCAAATCTTATTATGGGAATTTATAGCAGGAGTATTTATGAGCCGTTTCTTTCTCTGAATACTTAATAAAATGAGGAAGAGTTGACCCAATAGGAAATCGCCACCTGGATCAGTCTTCTCATCTTCCACCGTTTCCTTCCCTGCACCATAACTGAAATAATATTAAGAGAGAGAGAGGGCATTCATGGCCATGAATGTTTCATTCTTTCCCCTCCCCACTTGAAGACCTATAAAAGCCCCCTTAGAGCAAGAGGAGAAGGTTACACTCTAGACCAAACGAATTCAGATTTCTGCTCTTGCTGTAGGAGAAGTTCGGGAACGCCACCACCGCGCCATGATAATCCGACGTTCATCTCATCTTCAAACCGCGAACAAGGTCTTCCTCTACTTCTTCTTTTATGGGTAGATCTTAAGATCTTAGGAATGAAGTTCGTGCTCAACGGAGCTGAACCTATCTCGAGTTTTCATGGAAAACCATGAAAAATATATTTTTCGGGTACGCCGGAAACCGCCACCTCCGGTGGCCAAACCACCGCCGACCGATAGCCATTGCCTCGACGGAGGTAGTGGTGGTGGTGGCTGGCAAGAGAAGTGACCGGACGGCCGGTGATAGATCGCGGAACAGCTACAGGAAATGTATTTTTTTTCTGGGTGCTGTTACGGGTTCTGTTTGGTAGGGAAGATGAACAGTAAAGATATTTTTATAATATTAAATTAAGTATATATTATATAAGGTAGATATATATTAAATGGATTATTTTGATGCTGCAAAATGAGGCATTTAGATGCCGTTTTAGGAATAATGTCCAATCACTAAAGTTGTATCCCTTCGAGTCTAGATTAATTTAAAATTGATTTCAACTCATTTGGGTAAGCGGTTTGACCACATCACCCGTTTTAATGGGGGTTGTACCTAGAGTTGGGCAGAAACTAAAATGGATGCCCACTCTTCTTCCTTTGTCTATATGACTTGAAATTTGGTAAGGGGGTTAACCTTAGCCATATCAAGAGGCTGTGCAAAAATGAGAATTTTTGGAGATACTTTTCCTAAAGTTTTTGTTTTAATTTAAAAAACTTAGAGAAATTTATTTAGGTTGTCAAATGACCTCCAAACCCTCCCAAATTTTGGTGAGTGGTCCCTGGCAATAAAACTTAGCTCTGTACAAATTTTCAACTCACTTAGATGAGTTTTGGATAGGTAGTTACCTATTCTTAACTAGGCAATAGTGAGGCATTTTTGAGTAAAAAGTGCACTAGAGGTTAGAACGGTCATATCACCTCAATAGAGACTGATATCTTGACCACTGACTTGGAGGGGGTTATTACAACCCACTTGGAGAACATGGTGTGAATTAGGGTTGGTTTACCCTAGGATAAAAACTCAAACCCTAAATGGAGGGTTTTGAGGGTCGTGAAGGACATGGGTGAAATTGCTCTCGAATTGCCTTGAAACTCTCTAGAGTTGACATTAACATAATAAGAATTATCTGGATGGAATCTTGGAGGATTTGGAGACAAGTAGATACCTTAAAACCCTAATCTTATCTTTAGGGTAAAATAATAATTAAGCACAATCTGTCACTAAACATTATATAAAGGCTGTTAAACTCGGGTAGAGTGAGTTTTGGAGTGGGTAGAATCTATAAAAATTTTACTGGAATTTTATGATGGTTATTTCTAGCACTTCATTTGTAAAGTTGATTATAGCCCTAATTGAAGTTTTAATTATTTGTATCTTTCTAATCATTGAAATCTCATGAAATCTTGGAAGCAAATGTTTTAAGACATAATGGTTACCCTTGAAGTTTTGTATAATTTTTAGTTGAGTAAATCAAGTACTTCCTTCACAAATGTTAAAAAGGGGTTCTATGCTTTGGAAATTAATTATGGATGATATTATTTTTGAAAAATTATGAAATTGGGTCAATGCAATTTTTAAGGCTTTATCTGCATAGTATAATTTATTTATATTTTTGGAAGAACATTCTCTGTACTTGATTCACAAATAATGAAATATAGAAGCAATGGCTAAAATAGTTTTAGTGCCCTTTTGATGATAGAAAAATTATGATACTTTGGATTTAACATATTGAGATAACATACTATTTATTATAATTTTATTGGACATCTTGCATGAGAACTTAGGGTAATTCATGTTCAAACCGGTAGCCCTTGGAATTTTTCCGGAAATTAGTTAAATGCTAGATAAATTAGGAAAATTACCATTTTCTGGTTTTAGGTTTATTATATCATGATAAGTCTCCAGTAAATAATTTAGGGCATTTGGATGAGTTTTGTATCATTGCATAACCGGTTCGACATATAGTCTATGCTGGTCTGCACGTAGCAAATTGCTAAATTGTAATAGGTCATGATCTGGGATAGTGGTTAGAGTTAGTCATTTTGTGTGGGTGAATAGATGTGGATGATATCGCAATAGAATGATAAGAAGAGTAGTGGGAAGTGGTGTTAGCTAGAGTTAAGAGGTGCTCGGGTTCGACGAAAGATCATCTTTCCCGAAGAGAGGAAGGTTAAAAATCACCTAAGGTTAGCCTATCATAACATGAGAAGGGAATGGGTAAAGGGGATCAACCAATAAAAATAAGTGCCTTGCGAAAGGGAACAATGGGCTTCAGCTACCATCATAGTTCCTAGTGCCCTTTGAGAGGCCTTCACGGGGAATACCGGGGGCAGTCCTAGGTTAACAAAAACTGTAATAATAAGCTGACAAGAGTAACATAGTAATTACGGTTGCACCTTTCACAAACACTGTTAGCCCAAGAAGATTGATGGGAGCTTCGCCTCGGTTGGTTAAGAGACGGACGGAATGGTCCGGGGAGCTTCGGCTCGGTTGGTTAAGAGACGGACGTTTTGGTCCTGGGAGCTTCAGCTCAGTTTTTGTGTGATTACGATTAAATTTGCATGTGCATAAAAGGAATGAAAATTAAGGTGGTGGGTCTTCGGTATTGGAGGGTCGATGCACCGATGCTAATACGCTGACTCGGCAAGTGTGGTTAGCACTTCGCCAACAGAAGTCCGGTGCACTAGCCGGCAAGAGTACGCAGGCATCCGCTTAGTGCACCAAGCGTTGAGGCGTACGATAGGTCTGACTGGTAGTGCTTTACTAGTTTAGAGGTGGGCGAGGCCCAACCCACCGCTTCCGTCTGCCACTACCGAGGTATCCTGGGAGGTAACGGCTCCGAAAGGGGGAATTAAAGGTCTGTGTGCACAGAGTCGGGTGTGTGAGTTGCACTTGCATGTTTCATCATACCAGCTTGCATGTCATAGCATACTCGATTCATTTAACCCTGACACCTAAAGTATAAGTGGTATGGGACGCTTATACATTAGGACCTTCAAAATGACCCCTTGGTCTATAAGCTGGTGTGGGCAAGTTTATAAATTAAGGTTAAATTCAATATATATATGCTGCTGTTTGATAACCGACACCCCAACGTATTAGTGGTATGGGACACTTTGAACGATGGGAGCCTTGCAGAAGATCCCTTGGCTTATGCGCTTCTGCACATAAGTTAAGGTTACTTTACCTATTTTCTGTTTCTGTCGTATTAATTATAGAATTGCTAGATTAGTTCCGCTGCCACCTGTTTGCTTTTGATTTAATCTCCACCTTAATGTCCTTCCCTTTCTTCCTCTCCGCTCGGTACCTAGGAGCCATGGGGGAAGGGGTAGGGGATGATAGGGCTTAGGTCTTTATGACTAACGGTTTTTGAACCGCATCATTTAGGGGATCGTGGAGCGCAGCATGGAGGAGCAGCCCTAGAGACCGGTGCGCTTGGAGATGGGGCAGTCTAGCTCCAGAGTTCATACAGCCGGGACCATGAGTCTCGACCTTGAGTAGTTTATGTTTTTGCTTCCACATGAGTGATTTGTAGTGAGGACATGTTATACCGGGCTTAAGCCCGCATTTTTAGTACTTTGATATACTATTCTGTGAACACTCCCTTCGTGGATTTTTATTTCTATATATGTGATTTATTTCAGTGGACTTGCTTTTACTTACTTCATTTTATGCTACCTTTCTGTGATCAAATTGTCCGCCAGAATCGGCGCCTTGTGGTGATGACCCTTCAGGACGTGAAGGTGTCAACGCAAAGCGACGATTCTGGGCCTAAGACCCCGGGTTTAAAAAGAAAAAATGGGGGTCTTACAGCTGCCAACTCCAAATCATGGGCGGGGTAATTCCGTTCATGCACCTACAACTGGCGTGAGACATAAGCTATCACCTACCCAAACTGTAGAAGAACGCAGCCTAAGCCGCTCCCTAATGCATCACTATACACTTCAAAGCCATCCAAACCGCATGGCGATGTCAAGATTGGCGCCGTGGTCAACTGACTCTTTAGCTCCTCGAAAGCTCGTGCACATTTGGTCGTCCAAACGAACTTTTGATCCTTCTTCGTCAGTGTGGTGAGAGGCAAGGCTATCCGCGAGAAATTCTCTACGTAGCGCCTGTAGTACCCCGCCAGTCCAAGAAAACTCCTGACCTCCGCCACAGTTGTAAGAACAGGCCACTCCCGTATAACAGCAATCTTAGCCGGATCCACCACAATGCCCTCTCCACTAACCACATGGCCAAGGAAAGCACCTGACGACCGCCAAAATTCACACTTAGAGAACTTGGAGTAGAGCTTGTTCTTCCTCAGGGTGTGCAGCACCAACTGCTAATGATTTGCATTATCTTCCTTAGTTTGGGAGTATACGAGGATATCATCGATAAAGACGATTAAGAACAGATCCAAGTATTCCCTAAACTCCTGATGCATTAAATCCATGAATACCGATGGAGCATTGGACAGCCCAAACAGTATTACTGTGAACTCATAGTGACCATAACGTGTTCCGAACGCTGTTTTGGGTATGTCACTTTCACGAGCTCTCAATTGATAATAACCTGACTTCAAATCCAACATGGAGTATACAGTCGAGCCAACTAACTGATCAAACAAGTCGTCAATCCGTGGAATCGGATATTTGTTCTTTTCCGTTAGCTTGTTTAGTTCTTTGTAGTCAATACATAGATGCAAGCTACCGTCCTTCTTCTTCACAAAGAGAACTGTCGCGCACCAAGGTGATTGACTTGGACGTATATCGCCTTGTTCTAGTAGTTCCTGTAACTAAACCTTCAACTCCGCCGTTTCCTTTGGCGCTAATCGATATGGCGAGCGGGACACCGGTTTCGCACCCGATACCAACTCGATAGCGAAGTCGATCTCTCTTTGGGGTGGTAACCCTGGAAGACTTTTCGGAAACACATCAGCAAACTCTGACATAATTGACACCTAACTAATACTGGGCTTAGGCTCCACAACCTCTATAAGTGTGAAGAATAACTCTGCACCCTTCTGAACTGCCTTTACGACATGGAGGGCAGATAACAGTATCCTACTCGTCCCTCGCATGACATTGAACTTATTCTCTTGTTCGGTATCTTGACCCAGTGTAACCTCTTTGGAAGTGCAATTTATACTGGCATGCTGCTCTGAAAGCCAGTCCATACCAAAGATAATATCGAACTCAGATATCGGTAACACTGATGCGTTCACCAAGAAATCCCGACTTCCTATCTTTACTTCCACACAACATGACCTATCCGCGTACAACACACATCCATTAGGAAGGAGCACCTTAATACTGTCTGTCATGGTCCGTGCAGGTACCCCGATCCGTAAGACAAAGTCTTCAGATAGAAACGAATGGTCCTGTATCGAATAGGGCTCTTGCCGAATGGTCATGTATAAGTACAAAACATATATTACCAAAATTAAAACAAGCACAGCACAAGGCAGAAAGTAAAACTAAAATTAGCCGTACCTGTGAAGACGTCAGCCTATTTGATAACCTCCTGTTGCCCGAGATGGAAGACCCGGGGCCGCACCTGCGATGCAGAAGACTCCATCACTATCTTCCCTTTCTCCGTATACGATGCTCCCGCCTTCTTTTCGCCCTTTGGAGGGCCAGAGTGACAGTCACGAGCAAAGTGCCCCAGCTTTCCACACGTGTAGCAAGCTCGAGAACCATACCCAGAAGATGCCTCTGTCACAACATTTGAGGGGGCTTGTCTAGCAGATTAGAAACTCTTTCCCCATCTCATACGGAACCCAGACTTCTCCTGAAGCGGCGTCTTGAACTCTAGCTTTTTCACTGCCATGTTCCTCTTGCCATGTGTCCTCTTCAAGTCCTTCTCCAAAGACCTAGTCGTACAGACCAATGCTTGAAATCCTTGGCTCACAAAACTTGTGAGCAAAAACCTTAGCTCATCATGCAGTCCTTCATAGAATCTACTGGTCTTACACTCCTCTTCGACAAAGATAGATCCTGCATAACATCTCAGACGTGTAAACTCATAGAGATAGTCATCCACGCTCTTTTCTCCTTGCGTCAGCCGTTAAAACTCCAATTCAATACCAATCCTTAGCGGCGTCAGCAAATGATTTGCCAAGAACAATCGAGAGAACTTCACCATCGAGACCTCAGTTAACTGCCTGCCTGACAAGTGATGCAGTTCGACCTCATCACACCAAAGCTGAGACTCTCCTTCTAGCAGGAAGGTGGTTAACGTTACCTTCTACTCCTCCTCAACCCTGATTGTTATCAAGATCCTTCTTATCCTTGATAGAAAATCCTCCGCCTGAGCCGGCAAACCAATCCCATCAAATGTTGGAGGAAATAAGCTCATGAACCGCTTCAGTTGTTGATCTGCTGCTCGGAGATCAACCACAACTTCTACCGGTTCTGGCCTTAGACTAGCCTGTTTTGGAACCGCTACAGGCCTCGCATGTCTAGCCTGTTGAGCATTCATCACAACAAGTACCATATCCGTAATCATACGAACAGTTTCAGCAGAAGGAGGAGGTGTGGACACCTCTACTGGTGCCGCACTCTCATCGGAACGTTGGGGTTCTAACTGTCCAGCAAGACTTCTTATCACCTATATGTGTAAGAAACACAACTTAGCGAGTAAACAAAATGGAAAACAAACAAAAAGGAATACACAGATTCTGCAAACAAGTGTATTTTTATTCCTAAGTGGACATTCTTGAGTTCATTTTGTGTTATAATGACAGCAATTACACGTGCTCGCCACCTCTCAAAAGAATTTGCCCACGAATTCAGAAGAGAAAGACCTACAAGCTGATACCAAATTGTAACATCCCAACCCATTACATGGGAAATAGTAGAAGGTCTGGTTGGGGCCCCACACCATATACCATGAACAGGCGAAGAGGTCACTTTATAATATCAAAACTACCAACGATTCCTAACACAGGGCATTCTAGTGGAATCTTCATGGTTGAAAACTTTGAACTCAAGAATAATAATAGAAATAATCACTACTAACAATTAGGAATGTATACAACCCAATACACAAGGTGCATGGTGATGTAGTGGCCCAGAGCCGCCCCGCTCTGTCGGAGTCACACCGAGCCAGAAGAACATGAATGCCACCCACTGCCGGGCTGCAGCCCAAGCACCCCACCCATGACCGCACCTATTCTCAGCGCGGCGGGATGTTGAGGCGAGGTCTCAAACCCAGCCCCCTTGATAAAGAGCTTTCCTAACAGCTCTCATCACCAACTGAGCTCAGTTGGTGATGAGAGCTGTTAGGAAAGCTCTTTATCAAGGGGGCTGGGTTCGAGACCTCGCCTCAACATCCCGCCGCGCTGAGAATAGGTGCGGTCATGGGTGGGGTGCTTGGGCTGCAGCCCGACAGTGGGTGTCATTCGTGTTCCTCTGGCTCGGTGTGACTCTGACAGAGCGGGGCGGCTCTGGTCCACTACATCACATGGCCTTTTGGACTTACAAGTTTCTCTTAACACGAGTGTAGTTTACAAACATCGGCACGCAGGTCGGCCAAACATGAACGATAGTAAAGAAAATTAAATCCTTTAAGGGAAGCAGTGCAATAAGGGCTTCAGCCCGCTATTTTTCTCTTGGGCCAGAGATGCAAAAGATCACGGCACTGAACCGGTCGCAAAAGTAATATAAAATGGGCGAGTTTTCCAAAGTATCGATCTCACAAGGAACACAGTAAAGTTGAGTAAATTTCGAGGATGACTTGAGATTGAAGTCCTTAAGTCGTAGTTAATTTAATGGGGGGTTTTGGTGGTTGCGATAAAAGAAAATAAAACACTATCAACTACTCCTATGCAACGCCGCTATGCGAAGCTTCGCTAGGCGGGATGGAAGACTAGTCGGGTCGCTATACACCGAATCGCTAGGCGGATGGGCGAGTAGGCTAGCGGATGAGGTGGAGAGAACGGCAGAAATCCTACTATGCAGGACGCTATGCACTGCTTCACGAGGCACGCCACTAGCAATTGCTAGTGCGTCACAAAACACATCCACACCACACAAGCACACCTTAAATAGATAAGCAGGAATACTAAATCACATATACATGATTAACTAAACATGCTAACAGTCAAAATACACTTCATCAATACAAAGAAATCTACTATGCTATCAATAAAAGAGGAGGTGAGTGTGTGAAATCAACCGGCTCCGAAGTCTTATTGATGATTCACGGAAGGAATCACCGGGTTATGAATCCGCGTCCAAGCTCGGCCCTCAACTGCTTCCGGGGTAGAGAAGGGTTGTCACCACTTTCTAATGGCCCATCTTCTTCGTGTCACAACCTGGTGGAGAATGGCACAAACTGCTCCAAGCTTGGTGAAAACTAGGTCTCGATCTTCTTGAAGCTTGTGGATGAAGGAGGAGGCAAAGAGGATGCTCCGACGTTGATTTGGCGTTGTAAGCTTGCCCGGAGACCCTCCCTATAGTGGGAGGTGGAGAAGGAGGCGAGCCCTGATGATAATTGCAGAATACGGCGCTCCCAAAAATCGCTCCCTGACCTAAAATCGTGAGCGGTATTTATAGGCGTGAAACAGAAATGAGCGCGCACGATCAGTGGCGCACGACCACTGGTCGTGCACGCTGTTCGGTCGATGATCGTGCGCAGCACACCTGGAAACCTGCTGCTTGCCGAAGAAGTAAGAGAAATAAGCGCACGAGCAAAGGCGCACTATCGATGATCGTGCAAGGCATGGTCAGTGCTCGTGCGATAGCGGAGACAGGGATGCCATAAAATAGGTCGTGAATGCGCACGATCGGCAGCGCACAAGCAGTGATCGTGCGCGGTATAGCTGGTGACCCTGAGATATGGTGGGACAAAACTTTTACAAGAGAAGCCAGACTGTGCACGACCGATGATCGTGCGCCAAAGAGGTCGATGGTCCTGCGTGGGAAAAAACGCACGACCATTGACTCCTTTGCCAAAAAAATGGTGAAAGCCCTATCCCGGACGCCCACACGATCCCCAAACCTGCAGGAAAACTTGACGAGTTGTCGATCGTGGCAGTCACCGATATTAATAAAATGCATAGCAAGAGGGAAATACACACACGCACAGAAATAGGCTAATAAAGTGCACAAGACGTGGAATGTCGCAGCGAACCAAAAGGAGTGCAAATGGCGCTAAATGGTAGCGCAAAGACATGCAAATGAGCCCAGATGAGTCTGGTATTAAGTATAAAATATGGACTCATCACATACCCAGACTTAATTGTTTGCACGTCCCGAGCAAACACAATCTAAGCAGGTAGGGAAAATAATCTAGCTGACATAGAAATTGAAATACAGAGTACCATGCGAAGTCGCATGCTCGCGTGCATAAAAATACAATAGAAGAAATTCCTAAGTATGCAAAATAGTTTACATTTTTCACAATGCGTAACAACATTTTATTACTACTCAAAAATAGAATCACGGTGAATCAACCGGTCACGCATAGGAAGAAAGTACACTGGCCACTAAGGTGAGCTTTGCCAAAAATCGGGGCTCAGGATCACCTCCAAAGGAATCCACCAATGTCGGGGACCATACCCTTGCCCGTTCACACTCTCTCCACGGCACTTGTTAGACTCAAGCGCAAATCTGTAGGACTTTAGGATAATCACGGGGCTTGGGTTACGGTGAGGTAAACAATGATAAAAAGAAAGGCTATGCACCTAACCCAAATGAGCTAGCCTAAAAGAATCCCTCAGCAAACCACAATATAACCAGGTGCACCACACCCCCAGACTTGATTTTTGCAACATGGGTGTGTGCACCGCCTACTCCAAATCAAAATCATCTCCAAAAAGATTTTCAATCAAACTTTTTCTTTTCACTTTTCATTTTCACTTTTTTTAAAATCATTTTCTTTTCTTTTTCATCTTTTTATTTTCATAATTTCAGCAGATATAACTTGGAAGCACTTCCACATTTTCACAAATAATAACACCACATCACAACCCAACTTGAAAATATAAAACACTAAGCTCGACTTGGGTGTGCAACTCGGATCGGCTATTAGGCTTTGGTGAAATAATGGTGGAGCTGAATCAAAAGAAGGGTAGGCACAATTGGGCTTAGCGAGGATATGACGTTAGGAACGGTACAAAGTTCAACCGGGCAAAAAAGATGGCCTACATCACGCTCACGCTAGAAAAACAATGTACCAATGCTTCGAGAGTGGCTTGGGGCAAGTTTTTAGCCACCGAAAAAGATTATCCTTCCTCCCGACTCGAGCAAAACAAGTCTAGTGACGGCTACACACATCCCTACACTACCGTTTGATTCACACCGGATTCACAACTTTTGAGTATAATAAAAAGATCTTCACGCAAATAGAAAAAATATAAAGCTATAAGCATAAAGAAAAATTAATTCTACACGAATTTCTACACAAGACGAGAGCAGTTTACTAGAAACACAGCAAGGTCAACATTTTACTCCGTCTCACAATCCTAAGCCAGCACCATAATTTTCCCAAATCTAAAAAAAACACAAGTTTAACTCGCGGCACGGAAGCAGCTAAGCACACGCTCATGTGGGTGTAGTGGTGTGCAATGCAATGAACTAATCAAAATAAAACTATAAAAGCTTCTAGTATGCACATGAAATGTGCACGTGCAAAAGGTAACAAACAATAGCTCTCCCCCAGAGTTAAACTAAGCAGCATAGCATACGATATAGAAATTTAAATCAAAAAGAGCTAAGGGAAGAGGTTACCTAATTCTCAGCTAGTGAGCATACCAGAAGACGCATGAAAAGTAGAAGCAGGCCCGCCAAACGAAGAATCACAACCCCGCCAATGCGTAGTTTCCATGAATATCTGCAGGGGTGAGCTCCGCAAAAACAAAAGAAAAATATACAAAAAGAAATACTAAAACTAAAATGAGACATGAAAAATAAAATGCAGAAAATATAAGATAACTACTGGGGTTACTTTCATCCCAGCACGAATTATTAAATTCTATACAGTTCTAGCTAATGGGCCTATGAAAAGAAAAATGACCATGCAACTATCCGAATATCCGTGTCGGTAACGGGTACCGATACGGTGATAGAACAGTAACCCCTCTACCTGAATAATAATATTTGCAAACTGCAAGTAGAGGAAACAGAATATAAGATGAGGAGGAGGCCTGGTCCTCACTCAACTCACACAAAAAATCCTAGCCCTGCAAGGTATCATCCACTACAGGGAGACGGCAGGAGGAGAAAGGAGTGAATGGAGCTTCCTCAACAGAGGAGGAATCACCCTCCTCGTGAAAGAGGATGCTATCATCCACGACTCGACCAAAAGCTTCAAGTCCTCCTGAGTAACCTGCGAAGACTCAACTCGCACAGGCTCAGATATAGAAAGGGGATCAAGAAATAAAGGAGACGAAGAACATAAGGACTAATCGGGGGAGTGGTCCCAGTCTCACTCCCAGCAGGCTCCGAACAATGATCATCGTCGGCATCATATGAGTCATGACGATGGGGATTTGAGAATAGGAGGTCCTCGGTGGTGGTTTGGATCCCCTCATTCAATAAGGAAGTGGAAACTTCATCATCAGAAAGGATCTCCTCATCAACATACCTCGGTGCGTCATTATGTTACAAGACATAATACTCTCCATTAATGAGAATAATGTCCTCGTCACACCATGATGCAACCTCAGACTCAACATCACCATCGAGCACAACATCATCAGCCAACTCACAAGAAAATGGAGTAGATAATTCTTTCAAAGAAGACGGAGGAACAACAGCATCCGAGAAAACATGTTCGGGTTCCTCCGGTGGTGACTCAAATAGTGGGGGAGAAGGCATAGGGGGAGACGGTACCACAATATCATCACACCGATCTGCAGCTGTAACATCCCATGTTACTTCTAGACCCCTTAACTTAGATTAAGTTAGGCATGGGGTGGGTTTTAGGAAAATTAGCTAGGTTTGACCCTAGGTAGTGGGTTGTAGCCATGTGGGCCCACTATAGGACCAAGTCAACTAAGTCAAACTAGCCTAAATAAGGACCCTAGCCACACTATGACCCCACTACATTGCCCTAACCCTGAAAACAATCTATGTGGATCCTAGGGCATGTCACTAGGTCAACACTTTGACCCCAGTTGACCAAAGTCAACCTTAGGCCTGATTTGGTCAAACCCACACTCATAGGCCCAATTAGCCTAAGTAGGGAACCCCCTTGACCCAACCCTAGTTGGGTGGTGCCATTGGGTTCATGACCATCAAGTGGGGTCAGCCCACTCATCATGTTGACCAAGTCAACTCTCCAAGTCAACAAAGTCAACAATTTGACCTAAAAGGAGAAATTAGCCCAAGCCTTTTTCCCCTTGGGCCAAGCCCACCAAATATGGCCCATTGGCAGCCCAAAGGGTCAAAGACCAGCCACACCCCTCTGGTTGTGTAGAGAGAGTACATGCAAGGGGGCATTTTTGAAATTTTACCCAAGGGAAGAGAGAGAAAGAGGAGAGAAGAGAAAGGAGACCACTTGGCCTGGTTTCTCCTGCCCAAAGGCCTGCTGGCTGATCCCAGGGAATCATTCCAAAAGAATTGCAGCTGGGGGTGGCCAAGTGGAGGCTATGGTGAAGCATCCAAAGTGAACCCGAGCTCACCTTGGAATAATCTCTATGTATAAGCCTTCCCAGCCCCAGCTAACCCCACCATCAGCTTTAGAAGGACGAGAGAAGTGGAATTCGACATCTGGATCGAAGTTTTTGCTGTAAAATCTAGGAAACGGGAAGGAGCTCGCTGGCGCACCACCGCCATGCCAAATCGCCGCCAAGCTCGTCGTCGAGCCTCAATCCAGGTCCGTTTCGCCTCACCTCTACCCGTACTAGAATCCTAGATCAATTAGGGGAGATATCGGGCTCAATAAAGCCCGAAGCCTTGTGAGGAATGGGAGATTTTCCCGAGTTTTTCTTACCACTCGGGATCACCGTCACCGCCGTCTTCCGCTGCCTCATCACCGACAAAGGATAGCCACCACCACCGTGAAGGTGATGGCACCGTTGGCCGGGGTGGCGCCGCCTCAGGTGGCCGGAAACGGCCCCGCAATATCCCCCAGGTCGGCTCGATATCAATCGTTAAACCATCGGGGACGATGACTTGATGTCGTCCATCCTTCTTTAAGATTCGTGCCGTTAATTTATTTACAATTATTTTAATTCTGTATTAACTCATATAATATGAATAGTTCTTTTCTGTCAAATTTCAACAGTAGTTTTGCATATGAAATTTAGGGTACTTACAGGCTTCACCAGATCTTGACTAATGAATGAAAAATGTAGCCTAATGTGTTACCTTTAAAATGCCACCCTAAACATAGGTTTTGGTCCAGTGGTCTGGCCTGTAGGGCATTTTTCCTCTGACTGGTCCTAGGCTAGGGCAGAAATTAAAAGTGAAGCCCATGCCAAACCAAATGTCCACATGGCCTGAAATTTTGGACATGTGACTATTTGGGCATATTTAGCCCCTGCCAAAGTTTAGGAATTTTTGGGGACAAAATTCCTATAGTTTTTGTCATAATATAAATAATTAAATAAATGGTATAATTGGAGTGTTAAGCCTCCAAATGGCCCCAAATTTTGGTGGCAGGTCCTTGGGGACATTGTAAATATGTGATAAACATTTCACTACATTTGGATCATTGCATGTTGGTTAATCCACTTGCATGTGTTGGCCAGTTATAGCCTTTGGTTGCAAATAGCAATATTTGAAATATTGTGTATTCAGCCTAATTGAGGGATCTAAAAATCATAGATTTGATTCCAGTGGCTCATTAGGGTAAAGTTCACCCCTCAAATTAATTATGGGATTTTTGGGATCAAAAATCCCATTAATTGGAATTTTTAAAAAATATAGCTCCTTTTGAAAATAAATTGGGAAAATAGTTTTTCCACAAGAAAAAATACTCAGACTTTGCCTAGGAAAAAAGAAGGTTATATTTGACTTAGGAAAAATTGATATTTTTTTTTGAGAACTTCTAGAGTAAAATACCTTTAAATGACCATTTTACCCTTATTACATTTAATCATGAATTGATGGAAATACATGTCAGAAAAATTTGGAAATATTTCTAGTGTTGTATAATTGTATTATTAGTCTTTTACATTTATTTCAGAATTTTTTGATGCACTGATAATTCTTAAATTAGCATAATGACATTGTGGTAAATATTTAAGAATGGAATTTGATACATCATTACACTATATAGGTTGATGAAACTCTGCCATTATTCTTAAATTAATATCTTATATGCTCTGTAATTTTCCTAGAATTTTGTTAGTTGAATTTCTTATACTTCCTTTGTAAAATGATAATTATGATGATTTTGTATTAATTAAGGAATAAATAGAAATACTTAAAGGAAAATTATAAATCTTGGAAGACAGTGATATTTCACTATGTTATAGGTCAGGATAATTTCTCACAATATTAGGATTATGATATGATATACTTGATGTGTTAAATGACTTGAAGAATTATTTGAAGAAATTAATTTAATGATATAAATAATTGGGAAAATTATGAAAATCATCATGGTAATCATATAAGTCCATACCACCCTAGGATAAATAATTTGAGACATATGGGCCAAGTATCTAGAAGTTGGATTCCGGGGTGGAGTTAGGTCAAGGGCTACGCATAGTAAAAGTAGGTTGTACTATAGGCCAACCAGGGGATAGATCGACAATTGAACAAGAAAACATGATTGGAAGTATGACCCTGGTGGTTAGTATCATCTTAGTGATGAGAGTAAAAGTGTAAGTCATTGGGTAACCACTAGAATGGAGGTCGGCGGAAGACCGTCTCCCTCCCTTTAACAACTTATGTCATTAGGGTCAACTAAGAGTGACAATGAGAGTTGAGTGTGGATTATGGGTAGACATCAACTAAAAGTAATTATCCTTCGAAAGGGAACTTTGGATTTTAATTCCACCTTGGTTCCTAGTGCCCCCGAGACCCCTTCATTGGGCATACCCTGGGCAGTCCTGGGATTAACCTCAATTCACTAAGTATAATAACCGGTAGGCAAGAGTAGCCTAATAGGCTTTGTAAACTGTACTGTTCTCACTCGTGCCGGGTTGGAGGGACTTGTAGTCTATTGAATACTTGCTCACCCGTGCAGAGTTGGAGGGAATTGATGAGTTATATATGCACTCATGTCGGGTTGGAGGGAATTGGAGTCTGTTGACTACTTGCTCACCCGTGTAGAGTTGGAAGGAAGTGTTTGGTTTACTTGCTCACCCAGGCAAGGTTGGAGGATCAGGACAGGTTGGTCCTACGAGCTGGAGGCTCGAGATGAAATACTTGCATGTGTATAAATGGTGGTGGGTCATGCGGTACTGGGCCAATCGTCACACCGATGGTAGTACAGTGACTCGGGTGAGGTGTACGGGTGGAAGGGCAAGTATGTTGTTTAATACTGCGGTCAGGCAGACAATCCCTGAAGACGTATACCCGACCTAAAATTCTAGCAGGAAGCTAACATTAGTACGCAGAGACTCTAGAGTGCACTTGTCGGTGTATATAGGCGTACAGGAGAGGTCTTGGCCTGGTAGTGTGTATACCCGCCTAGAAAGCGGAAGCGCCCGTTCCGCTGCTGTCATAGCCACAATAGCGGTACCTTAGAGTGATGCTAGCTCTCAAAAAGTGGGAACTAAAGGTTTGTGATCACAGAGTCGTTGTGTGTGAGTTGCACTTGCCTGCTGCATAATTTGCATCATAACATTCATTCATGTAAGAACATACGCTTCATAGATCCTTATCTTATAAGTTAGTATGGGCTCTTTTATATGATAAGTTACAATTCCTGGAAACCTTAACTTATAAATTTGTATGGACATTTTTATAAGTTAAGGTACGTCTGTGATGGTAGATAGCTTCACATTTTAGCTTACTTCATTTCCTGCTCTTATTTTTAGTTCTTTTCTTTTACTAGTACTATTCGTACTTACCTGTACTACATACTTAGAACTGCTAGAGTAGGATAACAATACTTTTTACAACTGCTAGTTAGCTCTTATCACCTGCTTTCACTTTTTCTACCCCTTGGTGTCCTCCGCTTCGTCCTCCTGCTCGATGCCTAGGAGTTGCGGGGCGAGGTGTGGAGGAAATGACTTAGTATTTTTTACTAATGGTCGGTGACTATATCATTTTAGGAGCCCGAGGTGATGGACCAGCACTTCGAGGAGGCAGGGCTTGAGTAGCTGGCATCGATACCACCTACTACCACTTCTAGAGCTCATGTTCAGGTGTGATTGTTTGAGATTATAGATTCCGTTGCTGTTAGATTGAGAGAGAGTGATTTGATATTGATGTACTGGGCATAAGCCCTTATTACACTTTTTTATTATTGTACTCATTTTGGACTACATATTGTTGTACTTTTCATTTGTTATATATGACTAGTACTGTGACTGTGGACTTACTGTGATATTTACTTTGTTTTATACTTCTATTTCTCACATTGGCCGACAGGTTATGATCGTACTAGCAGGCAGAATTGGTGACTTGTAGTGTCGACTAATCCGTGTGTTAGTGTCACCGTAAGGCAGCGGTTCTGGGCATAAGATCCGGGTTATCCCGGAAAGGGGGAAACAGATCTTACAAACTGGTATCACTTAAACAAACGATCATATGAGAAAGAAGTCCACAACACTGGAACACCCCGCTCGAGCATTAGTTTGCGGACAAACTATGCAGTGGAAGAAATGGTGTGCCCATGTGCAAAAAGTCACGTAAAACAGACCATTAAACAATGAGTTAGGCCAATTTTGACGTTTACCTTACCTTTATGCAGCCTCAACAGGATGCGGTTCCTCCCCCTCCGGCTGCCATTCCCTTCATGCAGACAGAGATGGGACAAACTCTGACGGCTATCCTGGATGCCTTCAGAGCCCAGCAAGCCCCAGCACAGCTGCCAAACCCAGGGTCAAACTGGTTGAATGCCTTTAAGAGTCTGTCTCCGCCAATGTACCGCGGGACAGAAGATGCGGTGAAGACGGAGTTGTTGGAGACCATTCAAGAGCTATTAGCTGGCATAAGCTGCCCCGTCAGACAGGCTGTCCCTCTTACCACCTCAGTACTGGAGGCTCATGCGAAGAGATGGTTGAAGTCTGTGCGAGACTCTACATATGCTGATAGGGAGCTAATGGATATTACTTGGGAGGAATTCAGTGATGAGTCCTTGGAGCACTACGTATCCTCCACAGACCGAGATGCCTTGGAAACTAGATTTTTGAACCTCCGATAGGGAAGCCGATCCGTGATCGAGTATCAGAGAGAGTTCTCCAACATGGCTAGGTTCGCGGGATTCCATGACTGGGATGACCGGAAGTATGCAAAGAGGTTCTACTATGGGCTCTAGGACACCTTGAGGCAGCCCTTGTTGTTCATATCGCATGGCACCACTGCACAGATAATTGAGATGGCAAAGAAGCTGGAGGCTGACAAGCTGATGGTACAAGGTAGAGGGAAGAGACCGCTAGAGGGGTCGTCATCCGGAGATGGTAGCAGGGCATCCCAGAGGGGCAAGGTTATCGGCTATAAGAGGGGTGGGGGACGTCGTTGTCCCAACTACAGGCAGGAGCAGAGGCCTCCTACAGTGCTGGCTCACCCACCTCTACAGACTCACGGGCCGATGAGATAGGAGGATCGTGGCCAGAGACAGATCACGTGCTTTGGATGCGGCCAGCCTGGACACATCAGGTCGCAGTGCCCGCATCAGATCCACCCACTCCCTCCTCCTCCTCCTCCACCTCCAGTGGCCCCTCCAGCTCACCAGGGCCGAGGACGAGGACGAGGTCGAGGCCGAGGTCGAGGACACTACGGCCGTGGCCGAGACCGGGAGCAGGTGTATGCGCTGGACCTCACAGAGCAGAAGAACCCCGAGGAAGTGATTACAGGTACTTTAATTATTGCAAGATTTAGAAATTTCAACATTAATAAGTACCTTGAGAACCTTAGAAATAATCTTTATCTTTAAACTCAACAAAACCCAGGCATAGTTATGATCAGCGGCAAGCCCACTCATACCCTCTTTGACACGGGTGCTTCGCACTCCTTTGTGTCAGACACCTTTATTCAAGGACTAGAGGGCATGGAAAGGTTCCCTGGCATAGAGAGGAGGGTATATCTTCCAGATGGCTTGGAGCTACGGACTACGGTTAGCTACAACATGGAGGCCGAGATCGGAGGCAAGGCGTTCGAAGCTCCGGCAGCGGTCTTAAAGTTACCAGACTTCGACTTGATTTTGGCCATGACCTGGCTCCATTGGAACCATGCCCAGATCGACTGCCCCGCGAAGAAGATTACACTCAGACATGGAGATTCTTATGTCACCATCGAAGGTATCTGTCCCATCCCCCATCTATCTTTATCTTCTGTACAGGCTGTCAAGGCCTACGAGCAGGGGGAGGAGTTGTACCTCATATTCTTCGAGATGGCGACAGTCGAGAGTTCCATAGCCGATATCCCGGTGGTCCGGGATTTCTTCGACGTATTCCCGGAGAAATTGCCCGGACTACCACTGGCTCGAGATCTGGACTTCAGAATTCAGCTAGTGCCCGAAGCGAGACCAGTGTCACGGGGACCTTATAGGATGGCTCCCAGGGAGCTGGCAGAGTTCAGGACGCATCTTCAGGAGTTAGTGGATTCGGGATTTGTGCGGCCAAGTTCGTCGCTGTGGGGAGCACCGATTTTATTTGTGAAGAAGAAGGATGGATCCCTCCGACTGTATATAGATTACAGGGAATTGAAAAGGTTGACGGTTTGGAACACCTACCCGTTGCCCCGGATAGATGAGTTATTTGATCAGCTTCAGGGAGCCTTCTGATTTTCTAAGCTAGATTTACGATCCGGCTATTATCAATTGCGCATCCAGGAGGAAGATATACCGAAAACAACATTTAGCTCATGTTATGGATTATACGAATTCACAGTCATGCCATTTGGGCACACAAATGCCCCCTAAGCATTTATGACGCTCATGAATTGTGTGTTCGAACCTTATTTGGATCGCTTTGTCATAGAATTCATCGACGACATCCTGATTTACTCCCGGACTAAGGAGGAGCATACCGGGCACTTGGCACAGGTTTTACAGAGACTTAGGGAGTTTCAGATGTATGCCAAGTTCTCGAAGTGCCAGTTTTGGATGCAGGAGGTCGGTTTCCTGGGGCATATTATCAGCGGGGCTGGATTAGCAGTAGATCCAGCCAAAGTAGAGGATGTGCGGGATTTGCCACGGCCAAAGACAGCGTCATACATCCGCAGTTTCTTGGGTTTAGCAGGTTATTATCGCATGTTTGTGGAGGGGTTCTCAAGGATAGCCCTCCCCCTCACGTACTTGACGAAGAAGGATGCGGTGTTTGATTGGACAGAGAAGTGTGAAGCGGCTTTTCAGGAGCTGAAGGACCGACTCACTTCATCCCCCATTCTTGCACTCCCATCTGGGAGTGAAGGATTCCAGATTTATACAGATGCCTCCTATCAGGGGATAGGTGCTGTCCTGATGCAGCATGGACACGTTATCCCTTATGCTTCGCGACAGTTGAAGAAGCATGAGCATAACTATCCAGTACATGATCTCGAGTTCGGGGCTGTGGTATTCGCCCTCAAGACATGGAGACACTACTTATATGGGATCCATTGTGATATCTATTCAGATCACAAGAATATCAAGTACATTAACACGCAGAAGGATCTAAACCTGCGCCAGAGGAGATGGCTTGAGTTCCTCTGCGATTAGGACTATGAGATACATTATCACCCGGGGAAGGCGAACACTGTTGCGGATGCCTTGAGCAGGAGAGCTGACAATTCTGGACCGGAGCCTCGGGAGATTTCTATAGAGCTGCTTCGCATGATGGAGGATATGCACATTACCATGGTTTCGGAGGCCGAGCCAGTGGTGTACAGAGAGTACTTGAGCTCTTTGGTCGGCGATGATGATATCCGGAAGCACATACTTATACATCAGAGATTGGATGCTGATTTAGAGCCTATTTACGGCGCCCTGGAAGGGGGCAAGTTTGAGGACTATACACTGCAGGACGATCTTCTTCGATTTCGTGGTCGAGTATACATTCCAACCGGAGATGGTATCCGGGATTACATCCTCATAGAGGCACACTGCTCCAGATACTCAATGCGTCCCGGCATCAGTAAGATGTGGGCTGACTTACGACGGACCATGTACTGGCCAGGGATGAAGAGGGAGATCATCTATTTTGTGACACACTGCGAGACCTGCCAGCGAGTGAAGGCCGAGTGCAAGAGCACGGGTGGCTTATTACAGCCGCTACCAGTCCCAGAGTGGAAGTTCGAGGACATTAGCATGGATTTTGTTCATGGATTTCCTCGCTCCCATTTTGGGCACGATTCAATCTAGGTTATTGTAGACAGAATGACCAAGGTAGCGTGTTTCATTCCGGTCAGAAAGGATGCTCCAGTTGCTGTGTTGGTGAGAGTGTTTGTGGAGCAGTTCGTCAGATACCATGACATCCCCAGGTCTATTGTCTTGGACCGAGACGGTCGTTTCACTTCCAGGGAGTGGAGGGCAGTGAATGCTTACTTGGGTTCCAGACTCACCTTTAGCACTGCCTTCTATCCGCAGACCGACGGCCAGACGGAGCGGATAAACAAGACTATGGAGGACCTTCTCAGGCTATGCATATTGGATATGGGTAATCCTTGGGAGAGGCTACTGCCACTGATTGAGTTCTCGTACAACAACAGCCACTAGGCCAACATCGGGATGGCTCCTTATAAGGCACTCTTTGGGAGGAAGTGCCGGACACCGCTATCTTTGGTCCAGGATGTGGATATTCGAGCTCTCGGATCAGATTTTGTGGAAGATACGGAGGCCTAGATTCGTTTGATCAGGGATCGGCTATTGGAGGCACAGAGCAGGACGACAAAGTACTATGATGCTTGGCACCGAAAGGTGGAGTTCTAGGTTGGGGACAGGGTTTTCCTGAAGATACGTCCAGTTCATGGTGTCTCTCGGGTGCGGAGGCATAAGAAGCTCAGTCCGCGATACATGGGGCCTTACTTGATCCTGGAGCGGATCGGCCCCTTGGCTTACCAGCTACAGCTTCCACCGGAGTTGAGTACCTTACATGACGTCTTCCATGTCTCTTCCTTGTGAAAAGCTCTCCTTCGGCCGGAGCAGCACCTTACTACTACTGCCGGACCGGTAGAGCCTGACAGATCAGTTAGATTGGAGCCGATCTGGATTGACGATACGGCCGTACGAGTGTTGCGGAAGAAGAAGGTCCCTCTCGTGAAGGTGTTGTGGTCCAACCATGGACAGGAGGAGCACACTTGGGAGCCGAGGGATCTGATGCTGGAGCAACACCCAGAGCTATTTGTATCAGGTACTTTTAATTTATTTTTTTAAAGTTGCTTAAAATTCTTGCAAGTAGAACCCCGTAGACCCGAACTTAAATTTCGGGGACGAAATTATTATTTTTTTATAGGATTTGTAACATCCCATGTTATTTCTAGACCCCTTAACATAAATTGGGTTAGGCATGGGGTGGGTTTTAGGGAAATTAGCCAGGTTTGACCCTAGGTAGTGGGTTGTAGTCATGTGGGCCCACTATAGGACCAAGTCAACTAAGTCAAACTAGCCTAAATAAGGACCCTAGCCACACCATGACCCCACCACATTGCCCTAACCCTAAAAACAATCTAAGTGGACCCTAGGGCATGTCACTAGGTCAACACTTTGACCCCAGTTGACCAAAGTCAACCTTAGGCCTGATTTGGTCAAACCCACACTCATAGGCCCAATAAGCCTAAGTAGGGCACCCCCTTGACCCAACACAAGTTTGGTGGTGCCATTGGGTTCATGACCATCAAGTGGGGTCAGCCCACTCATCATGTTGACCAAGTCAACTCTCCAAGTAGACAAAGTCAACAATTTTACCTAAAAGAAGAAATTAGCCCAAGCCCTTTTCCCCTTGGGCCAAGCCCACCAAATAAGGCCCATTGGCAGCCCAAAGGGTCAAAGACCAGCTACACCCCTCTGGTTGTTGAGAGAGAGTACATGAAAGGGGGCATTTTTGAAATTTTACCAAAGGGAAGAGAGAGAAGGAGGAGAGAAGAGAAAGGAGACCACTTGTCCTGGTTTCTCCTGCCCAAAGGCCTGCTGGCTGATCCCAGGGAATCATTCCAAAAGAATTGCAGCTGGGGGTGGCCAAGTGGAGGCTATGGTGAAGCATCCAAAGTGAGCCCGAGCTCACCTTGGAATAATCTCCTTGTATAAGCCTTCCCAGCCCCAGCTAACCCCACCATCAGCTTTAGAAGGACGAGAGGAGTGGAATTCGACATCTGGATCGAAGTTTTTGCTGGAAAATCCAGGAAACAGGAAGGAGCTCGTCGGCGCACCACCGCCATGACAAACCGCCGCCAAGCTCGCCGTCGAGCCTCAATCCAGGTCCGTTTCGCCTCACCTCTACCCGTACTAGAATCCTAGATCAACTAGGGGAGATATCAGGCTCAATTGAGCCCGAAGCTATGTGAGGAATGGGAGATTTTCCAGAGTTTTTCTTACCGCTCGGGATCGCCGTCGCTGCCATCTTCCTCCGCCACATCACCGGCAAAGGATAGCCACCACCACCGTGAAGTTGATGGCACTGTTGGCCGGGGGTGGCGCCGCCTTAGGTTGCCGGAAACGGCCCCGCAATATCCCCTACGTCGGCTCGATCTCAGACATTAAACCATCGGGGATGATGACTGGATGCCGTCCATCCTTCTTTAAGATTCGTGCCGTTAATTTATTAACAATTAATTTAATTCTGTATTAACTCATATAATATGAATAGTTCTTTTCTGTCACATTTCAACAGTAGTTTTGCATGTGAATTTTACGGTACTTAGAGGCTTCACCAAATCTTGACTTATAAATGACAAATGTATCCTGATGTGTTACCTTAAAAATGTAACCCTAAACTTGGGTTTTTGTCATGTGGTCTGGCCTGTAGGACATTTTTCCTAGGACTGGTCCTAGGCAAGGGAAGAAATTAAAAGTGGAGCCCATGCAAAACCAGATGTCCACATGGCCTGAAATTTTAGTCATGTGACTAATTTGGGCATATTTAGCCCCTGCCAAAGTTTAGGAATTTTTGGGGACAAAATTCCTATAGTTTTGGTCATAATATCAATAATTAAATAAATGGTATAATTGTAGTGTTAAGCCTCCAAATGGCCCCAAATTTTGGTGGCAGGTCCTTGGGGACATTATAAATATGTGACAAACATTTCACTACATTTGGATCATTGCATGTTGGTTAATCCACTTGCATGTGTTTGCCAGTTATAGCCTTTGGTTGCAAATAGCAATATTTGAAATATTGTGTATTCAGCCTTATTGAGGCATCTAAAAATCATAGATTTTATTCCAGTGGCTCATTACGATAAAGTTCACCCCTCAAATAAATTTTGGGATTTTTGGGATTAAAAATCCCATTAATTGGAATTTTTAAAAAATATAGCTCGTTTTGAAAATAAATTGGGAAAATAGTTTTTCCTCAAGCAAAAAGACTCAAACTTTGCCAAGTTAAAAAGAAGGTTATATTTGACTTAGGAAAAATTGATCTTTCTGTTTTAGAACTTCTAGAGTAAAATACCTTGAAATGAGCATTTTACCCTTATTACATTTAATCATGAATTGATGGAAATACATGTCATAAAAATTTGGAAATATTTCTAGTGCTGTATAATTGTATTATTAGTCTTGTAGATTTATTTCAAAATTTTTGAATTCACTGATAATTGTTAAATTAGCATAATGGCATTGTGGTAAATATTTAAGAATTAAATTTGATAGGCCATTACACTATATAGGTTGATGAAACTCTGCCATTATTCTTAAATTAATTTCTTATATGCTCTGTAATTTTCCTAGAATTTTGGTAGTTGAATTTCTTATACTTCCTTTGTAAAATGATAATTATGATGATTTTGTATTAATTAAGGAATAAATAGAAATACTAAAACGAAAATTATAAATCTTGGAAGACAGTGATATTTCACTATGTTATAGGTCAGGATAATTTCACACAACATTAGGATTATGATTTGATATACTTCATGTGTTAAATGACTTGAAGAATTATTTGAAGAAATTAATTTAATGATATAAATAATTGGGAAAATTATGAAAATCATCATGGTCATCATATAAGTCCATACCACCCTATGATAAATAATTTGAGACATATGGGTCAAGTATCTAGAAGTTGGATTCCGGGGTGGAGTTAGGTCAAGGTCTGCGCATAGTAAAAGTAGGTTGTACTATAGGCCCACCAGGGGATAGATCGACAATTGAACTAGAGAACATGATTGGAAGTATGACCCTGGTGGTTAATATCATCTTAGTGATGAGAGTAAAAGTGCAAGTCATTGGGTAACCACTGGAATGGAGGTCGGCGGAAGACCGTCGCCCTCCCGATAACAACTTAAGTCATTAGTGTCAACTAAGAGTGTCAATGAGAGTTGAGTGTGGATTATGGGTAGACATAAACTAAAAGTAATTATCCTTGTGAAAGGGAACTTTGGATTTTAATTCCACCTTGGGTCCTAGTGCCCCCGAGACCCCTTCATTGGGCATACCCTGGGCAGTCCTGGGATTAACCTTAATTCACTAAGTATAATAACCGGTAGGCAAGAGTAGCCTAATAGGCTAGGTAAACTGTACTGTTCTCACTCGTGCCGGGTTGGAGGGACTTGGAGTCTATTGACTACTTGCTCACCCATGCTAAGTTGGAGGGAATTGATGAGTTATATATTCACTCATGCCGGGTTGGAGGGACTTAGAGTCTGTTGACTACTTACTCACCCGTGTAGAGTTGGAAGGAAGTGTTTGGTTTACTTGCTCACCCAGGCAGGGTTGGAGGAATCAGGACAGGTTGGTCCTACGAGCTGGAGGCTCGAGATGAAATACTTGCATGTACATAAATGGTGGTGGGTCATGCGGTACTGGGCCAATCGTCACACCGATGGCAGTACGGTGACTCGGGTGAGGTGTACGGGTGGAAGGGCCAGTATGTTGTTTAATACTGCGGTCAGGCAGACAATACCTGAAGACGTATACCCGACCTAAAAGTCTAGCAGGTAGCTAGCAATACTACGCAGAGACTATAGAGTGCACTTGTCAGTGTACAGAGGCGTACTGGAGAGGTCTTGGCCTGGTAATGTGTATACCCGCCTAGAAAGCGGAAGCGCCCGTTCCGCTGCTGCCGTAGCCAGAACGGCGGTACCTGAGAGTGATGCTAGCTCTCGAAAAGTGGGAACTAAATGTCTGTGATCACGGAGTCATTGTGTGTGAGTTGCACTTGCCTACATCATAACATTCATTCATGTTAGAACATTCGCTTCATAGATCCTTATCATATAAATTAGTATGGGCTCTTTTATATGATAAGTTACAATTCCTGGAAACCTTTACTTATAAATTTGTATGGGCATTTTTATAAGTTAAGGTACGTCTGTGATGGTAGATAGCTTTACATTTCAGCTTCATTTCCTGCTCTTACTTTCAGTTCTTTTCTTTTACTTGTACTGTTCTTACTTACCTGTTCTACCCACTTAGAACTGCTAGAGTAGGATAACAATACCTATTACAACGGCTAGTTAGCTCTTATCACCTACTTTAACTTTTACTACCCCTTGTTGTCCTTCGCTTCGTCCTCCCGCTCGGTGCCTAGGAGTTGCGGGGCGAGGTGTGGAGGAAACGACTTAGTCTTTTTAACAAATGGTCGGTGACCATATCATTTTAGGAGCCCGAGGAGATGGACCAGCACGTCGAGGAGGCAGGGCTTGAGGAGCAGGCATCGATACCACCTACTACCACTACTGGAGCTCATGTTCAGGTGTGATGATTTGAGATGATAGATTCCGCTGCTGTTTGATTTAGAGAGAGTGATTTGATATTGATGTACTGGGCATAAGCCCTTATTACACTCTTTTATTATTGTACTCATTTTGGACTACATATTGTTGTACTTTTAATTTGTTATATATGACTAGTACTGTGACTGTGGACTTACTGTGATATTTACTTTGTTTTACACTTCTATTTCTCACATTGGCCGACAGGTTATGATCGTACTGGCCAGAAGAATCTGCGACTTGCGGTGTCGACTAACCCGTGTGTTAGTGTCACCGTAAGGCGGCGGTTTTGGGCATAAGATCCGGGTAAGCCCGGAAAGGGGGAAACGAATCTTACAGCAGCACCGCCAAAATAACATGGTGGTACTGCAAAATCATCGTCCGTATCAGCAGGAGAAACTGATTGAGAGGTGGATGGAACGATTCGTATATTCGGCTCGTCATCCTCCTCCAATTGGCGCTGAAATTCTGCGCAATCCTTCAACACATGATCAATGTTGTGACAACACAAACATCGTTTTCCAGTACTCCTCGGTCCAGGTGGAACCGGAGAGGAATAAGAAAAAGGTGAATGCGTAGAAGAGGAGTTACTATAAGACCTGGGTTGGGTATATGAAGTACCATAGGAATACGATGCTCCATACACAGAACCACGAGAATTATGCTCCCAATCTTCAGTGGGGCACTCATCACTACCATGTCTATAATCCCCGCACCATCGGCAATGGATATTCAAATAAGAATACATGATGCAGCAAGAAAGAATTCACCACAAGAATTTTCTAAGCAAAGAATTAACTACACACTAGCAAATAAAAGGAAAGGAATTCCTGCTACTAAAAATTAAAACTAGAAGAGGAACAAAGAAAAATAAATAGTAAATTTTTAAAAAAAACTAAAACAAAGAAAAAGAAAACATGGAATGAACAAATGGAAAAAGGGCTTCGATCTACTATCTCCCTCTCAAAAAACTCACACGACTGTGTTCCTCGGCAACAGCGCCAAAAACTTGATGCAAAAGATCAGGGTAGTGAACCTGTCACACAAGTAATATAAAATGGGCGAGTTTTCCCAAGTATCGATCTCACAAGGAACGCAGTAAGGTGGAGTTAATTTCGAGGAGGACTTGAGATTGAATTCCTTAGGTCAGAGGTAATCAAATGGGGGGTTTTGGTGGTTGTGATAAAAGAAAATAAAACACTATCAACTACTCCTATGCAACGCCGCTATGCGAAGCTTCGCCAGGCGGGATGGAAGACTAGTCGGGCCGCTATGCATCGAATCGCTAGGCGGATGGGCGAGTAGGCTAGCAGATGAGGTGGAGAGAACAGAGGAAATCCTACTATGCAGGCCGCTATGCACTGCTTCACGAGGCACGCCACTCGCAATTGTTAGTGTGGCACAAAACACATCCACACCATACAAGAAAACCTCAAATAGATAAGCAGGAATACTAAATCACATAGACATGATTAACTAAACATGCTAATAGTCAAAAAACACTTCATCAATACAAAGAAATCTACTATGCTATCAATACAAGAGGAGGTGAGTGTGCGAAATCAACCGGCTCCGAAGTCTTATTGAGGATTCACAGAAGGAATCACCGGGTTATAAATCCGCATCCAAGCTCGGTCCTCAACTGCTTCCGGGGTAGAGAAGGGTTGTCACCACCTTCCAATGGCCCGTCTTCTTCATGTTACAACCTGGTGGAGATTGGCACAAACTACTCCAAGCTTGGTGAATGCTAGGTCGAGATCTTCTTGAAGCTTGTGGATGAAGGAGGAGGCCAAGAGGATGCTCCGACGTTGATTTGGCATTGTAAGCTTGCCTGTAGACCCTCCCTATATTGGGCTATTGAGAAGGAGGCGAGTCCTGCTAAAAATCGCTCCGTGACCTAAAATCGCGAGCGGTATTTATAGGCGCGAAACAGAATTGAGCGCGCACGGTCAGTGGCGCACGACTACTGGTCGTGCGTGCTGTTTGGTCGATGATCGTGTGCAGCACACCTGGAAACCTGCAGCTTGCAGAAGAAGTCAGAGAAATAAGAGCACGAGCAAAGGCGCACGATCGGTGATCGTGTGAGGCATGGTTAGTGCTTGTGTGATAGCGGAGACAGGGATTACATAAAATAGGTCGTGAATGCGCATGATCGGCAGCGCACGAGCAGTGATCGTGCGCGGTATAGCTGATGACCGTACGATATGGCGGGACAGAACTTTTACAAGATATGTCAGACTGCGCACGACCGATGATCGTGCGCCGAAGAGGTCGATGGTCGTGCGTGGGAAAAAACGCACGACCATTTACTCCTTTGCCAAAAAATGGTGAAAGCCCTATCCCGGACGCCCACACGATCCCCGAACCTGTAGGAAAACTGGACGAGTTGTCGATCATTGCAGTCACAGATATTAATAAAATACATAGCAAGAGGGAAATACACACACACATAGAAATAGGCTAATAAAGTGCACAAGACGTGGAATGTCGCAGCGAACCAAAAGGAGTGCAAATGGCGCTAAATGGTACTGCAAAAACATGCAAATGAGCCCAGATTTGTCCGGAATTAAGTATAAAATATGGACTCATCAGCCAGCTCCACCTTCAAGAAATAATCCACCAAGCGGCGGCAAATAGGGTAACGGTCAGCATTCAACTGACCAATTATTACAACCCTTCCCCTGGCACGGGCAACGGAATTCCTTCCCTGCAAAGCATTTTATTAACCAGCGTATGCATATTATAATCCATTAAGGACGTGCACAACCGCACTAGCCAATACATATCCCAAATGTCGGCCCGACGGCCCGACGCTCCGTGCACTGAGGGCACCTTATTGGTGTACCGGAAAATCAAGGGTCCCACCTCCGATTCAAGGTCTCTCTACCTTACGGTCCAAAATGAGCATTCCTTGTCTTTACGGCTCGTAGGCCTAAGACTCTTGCTATGAGATCCTAACAGGGACTTAAGCACCCAAGGTTAGACAACCATAACGCGGGTGCCCGTTGCTCATCATTGTCAGTCGTCGCACCAGGCTGACGCGGGTATAGCATCTCCTTGCCCATTCGCCACCAAGGCTTTTTTTTGTAGCATAACAGCCGAACAACACACAACATGGTACTCATGACCATACGAGTTGAACACCAAGTATCAACTCTCACATTTTCCTGGACTTCCTCCAGTACTTCCTACTGCACCAAGCCCAAGTATACACCAAGGGACTCCATACAAACAATCAATGCACACGGAGTCTTCTCCGATTGCAAACAAAGCATCACCAATCTTTACTACTCCCTTCCAGATAGGCTTCACACAGAATCTCTAACCGTACTACTCACTTCCAGTTCTAATGCAACAAAGCAAGGGATGAACCACCGATCCCACGGGAATCACTTCGCGTTCCACCTTTTAGTGGAGGATTCCTATGCAAATGCAGGAAAGAAGGACTTCACATGTCCGAGTGGGAAATCATTACCCTTTGCAGCACGTTTTGGCACTATGGAGAAAAATATGTTGGAACACCCTATAACTAATTTGGGCAAGGATCACTATGTTTTTAGGAAATCAGTTTGACCTAGTTATATAGTTGAAAAGGTCAAGTTAGAATGAGTCTAGGGCTTAGAACTTAGGTTTGAAGCTGCCCCCAGGACCATTCAAGGATTCAGACTTAGAGCTGAGGCAAAGACAATTATCGTCGAGCTTAGGTCGACGAAACGTCGAAATCCGTTCGACGCTCTTTGAGCTCAACTCTGCTAAATCGTCGAGCTCCGGTCGATGATCTTCGAGCTCAGATCGACGATCTGTATTCAGCTTATTCTTCAGGTCGCTGAGCTCCGGTCGACGATCTTCGAGCTCAGGTCGACGTTTTCTGTCTGATGTTCATTTCAATCTCTGAGCTCAGGTCGATGATCGTAGAGCTCAGATCGACGTTTTTCCTGAGAGATCGATGACTTTGAGGATTCAAATTCAGTGAGCTTTTGGAATGATTTTCAAATTCTCTCAGCATTTATTTCAAGAGATTTGCTAGCCGTTTTCATTTATTTTTGAGCAAGTTTCAAGGGATTTATCAGATAATGTTTATTGGACTTTCCTCCAGAAGACAAAAAATTTATGGAAGACATTTATTGACTGCTAACGGCTATCTTGGATAGAGGATCTTCAGAGAATAAATCATTTTTCTTCTCCAGTCTAATAGAGATAGACAACAACAAACTACACAAGCATAGACAATCTACAACAAGTAATTCTCAGTACAGGTTCACAGGATAATGAGATCAATTCAAAAATAAAGCGATCAATCCTGGAGAATTAGTTGGCATACTGAAAAGTGATCATAGCTTCAACATCAAGGACTCCAGACAATTCATATTTAAGCCTCTGCTAAAACCATCTTTTGCTGGAGATCTGAAGCTTTTGAAGACCTATCACCCTAGAAAAGCTCTCATCATTCTCAGAGGGAGCTTTGACAACACAATCAATCCACAAAAGTCTTCTCTCAGTGACTGAGACAGAGAAGACATCTTCACCTCTTTCTTTTTCTTTTCATGCTGTAAAAGGGTTATCAAAACTCCCTTCAAAAGTCTTGATTCTGGTTCAGAGAGCCTTGTCAAAACTCAGTGGTGGCAAGACACCTGATCAAAAAATCTAGTGTGGTTTTTGAGCACCTTATCAAAAGCTCATTGGTGCCCAGGTCACCTGATCAACTCATCCTGCAGTGGATTCCTACCAAGGGTGGTAGAAGAGTGGATGCACCTAGGTTTTTGGGGAACCACTATAGTTCCTTGTGTCTTCTGGTTTCTTATGAATATTTTTTGATGTGTGTTGTGGTTTTTATTCTTACTGCTTTAGTTTTATTTTCTACATCAAATCACCTTACACCTATACATAAATTAAGCCTTTACTGCTGTGCATTTTTAAAATTGTAAATTTACTTTAAAATACTCTATTCACCCCCCCCCCCTCTAGAGTTAAGATAAATCTTACCCTCACTTTCAATTGGTATCAGAGGGAGGTTGGTTGTTCATATAGGCTAACACCTGAACCAAAAGATCCTTGATAAGATCAATCCTTTAAGAGGGTTATTTTCATTATATTTAATTTTATATAAAGATACGGCACAGAACAAAGATTATGCAAGCACCAGGCCTCCAGTGTGCAATCTATCCATGTTTGCACTTTGGAAAGCAAGGATTAGACTATATATGAATTCTATTGATGAAGACATATTTAATTCTGTTTTGACAGTGTGCCTAAGTCCACCAGCAAGCTCAAGTACAAATATTGTTCCACCTTCTTCAGGAATAGATGCTGAAATAAAGAAGTGGAAGACTGCCGATGCCAAGGCCATGAACATCTTTGCT
This sequence comes from Platanthera zijinensis, assembly GCA_039513925.1. Lineage (NCBI taxonomy): Eukaryota > Viridiplantae > Streptophyta > Magnoliopsida > Asparagales > Orchidaceae > Platanthera > Platanthera zijinensis. The sequence goes on along the minus strand of CM077085.1, from coordinate 103,281,426 downwards.
CAGACAATGTCTGATGAGATATTTCAGAAGGTAGCTGAATACAACTCAGCCAAAGGAATTTGGGACAAACTCTCTGAAATTGTCTCAGGATCTGCTGATGAAAGGAAAGACAGGAGATCCCATCTTATAAGCCAATATGAGAATTTCAAAAAGGGAGAAACTGAATCAGTGGCTGACATCTACAATAGACTAAGTCTGATTGTCAATGAGTTAAAGACTCTGGATAAAGAAATCTCATTGACTGAGCTGAATTACAAAATCCTAATGTGCTTCCCCAGCAGTTGGGATTCAAGAATCTGGCCAATCAAAGATGCCAGAAGTCTAAATAAGATTACCACTGAAGCTCTCCTGGGCAAGCTCAAATCTTATGAGCTGCTCATTAAAAATAGAGAAGAAGAACAAAAGGCTACTTCTCCAGTCATCAGAAAAGAGAAGACCATAGCCTTCAAAGCTATAGAAGAGGAGCCTGAAGATAAAGCTACAGGAAATGATGAGCTCCTAAGTCTACTGGCCAAACGATTCTACAAAATGGCCAGAAAAGACTCAGAAAGAGATCATACAAGGGACATGATAAGCCAAGGTATGATAAATCAAATAACAATAAAGAAATTATATGTTTTGGTTGCAGGAAACCATGTCATATTGTGCCTGAATGTCCAGAAAACAAAAACAAGGAGAAGAAAGATAGAAGGGAAAGAAGAAAGGAGAAAGACTTCAAGAAGAACACCTCAGAAAAACCCTCCTACAGCAAGAACACACATACAAGGAAGGGATTTGTTGCTGAGACATGGAGTGAAACTGAAGAGGACTCTGAAGCCTCATCCAGCTCCAGTGATGATGAGGATGTTGCTGATGAAAAGGAATTTTGCATGATGGTTATAAATGCCTCTCAAACAGATTCAGAAGCAGAAGAGTCAGAATCAGATTCAGAAGCTCAACTAGAAGAAGATCAGGTAATCAATTCATTTGATTTCAGTTCTGAGGACTTTAAACATGAGTTTAAAGTACTATGCCTAGATCTGTTGGAGTCTGAGAAGGAAATCACTTCCCTCAGAAAACAATTGTCTGAGTATAGCACTTTAAAATCAGAGAACCTTAAACTCTCTGAAGAGTTAGAATGCTATAAGGAGGAGATAGCTTCACTAAAGAGTGAACTATCCAAGGCCAAGCAGTTTGAAGAATCCCTTAATGGGAGGAGCATCAAACTAATGGATATCACAAGCACAGTGAACTCTAGACTTAATAGTACACTGGGCTTGGGAGCTTCATCCAAAAAGCCTATAGTTCTGACAACTCCAATAAAATTTATCTCTGATAAAGGGAAGGAAGTTGTAGAGGTAGCTAGGAAGAATGCAGACTTGCCAAAGAAAAATATAGTTCAATAGAATGCGTCGAACAGAGCTCGACGATCGTCGAACGTCGCTCGACGATCCAAGAAACGATCGTCGACCTCAGCTCGACGACACCTGAACTCTGAACTCCAGGATAGTCGATCTTCGAACAGAGATCGACGATCTGACCCAAGATCGTCGACCTCAGCTCGACGATCGTCGAACAGAGATAAGGACTTTGAACAATCATTCAAAGGTACATCTGGATTCAACCCTAGAAGTCCTACATCCCAAGGTTTCAACCCCTATACTGAATTGATAGTACCTTTTAGGAGATACCATCCTGAAGGTTATAAGAGTCAACCTGGGATGTCTTTCATTTCTGAATTTAAGGGATATCAACCTAGGCCCAAGGTAAATTGGGTCAAAAACATATAAGCTGTTTATGTGCAGGAGAAGACCTATCCAACATCAAACCAGCTATGGTATCTGGATAATGGGTGCTCAAAGCAGATAACAGGGAACAAGGACAACTTCACATCCTTTAAAACCAAGCTTGGACCCAAAGTATTCTTTGGTGATTCAAACTTTGGAACAACAAAAGGATATGGTGCAGTCCAAATTGGAATAGTCACCTTCAAGAAAGTAGCGTATGTTGAAGGACTCAAGCACAACTTGATAAGTATCAGTCAACTTTGTGATGAAGGATATCAAGTGACTTTCAACAAAGCTATATGCAAGGCAAAGTCAGAGGACAATACAACTGTGTTGACAGGTAACAGAAGAGGTAATATTTACTTAGTAGATTTTCATTCATCTAAAGTAGATATTTGCCTGTTCAATTCCATATCTAGACCTAATATTCTATGACATAATAGACTAGGACATATTAACCTTAGAACCATTGCTAAGCTATCAAAGGACAACCTTATTAGAGGACTACCTTCTGGCCCCTACAAGAAGGAAGGACTTTGCAAGGCCTGTCAATTAGGCAAGCAAACTAAAAATAGTTTTAAATCACTTAACAAGAGTGACTCACCTAGGATTTTGTATCTGTTACACATGGATCTTTTTGGACCCATTACAGTACAAAGCCTAGGAGGGAAATCCTACACTTTAGTGGTTGTAGATGACTTCTCAAGATTCACATGGGTGTTCTTTCTGAGGAAGAAGTCTGATAACTTCATGTGTTTGACAGAGTTTCTCAAATGCATACAGATTGAGTTCAACACTCACATTGCTCTGATCAGAAGTGATCATGGGACAGAGTTTGATTCTCTTCTTATGCAAGAGTTCTGTCAAAGTGAAGGGATCAGGCATGCATTCTCAGCTCCTAGAACTCCTCAACAAAATGGGGTAGCAGAAAGGAAAAATAGAACCCTAATTGAATCTGCAACTATATTGTTGTCAGATGCTCACCTTCCTCTATACTTTTGGGCTGAGGCAGTGAACACCTCCAATTATGTGTTGAATAGAAGTCTAATACATAAACTGAAGGGCAAGACTCCCTATGAATTGCTCAAAGGGAAGAAACCTAAAGTAGACTTTTTTAAAATCTTTGGTTGCATTTGTTATATTCACAACAATGACAAGAGATATATAGCAAAATTTCAAGCAAAAGTTGATGAAGGAGTGTTTCTGGGATACTCCATGATCAGTAAAGCTTATAGGGTTTATAATAAAACTACTCTAAAAATAGAAGAATCTGTTCATATTTCTTTTGATGAAACTAATATGTCTTTCAAGAAGAAGAATGCTTCTACCATAGAACAATTACAGGTTCATTCTCTAGCTGAAGACTTGGACAGATTACAAGTTACTCAAAAGGATGAAAGTAGTGAAGATGAAGAAGCTGCTCTACATCTGGAAGAAAATCTTCTTGAAGAGCCAGTTGCTGTTCCACAAGAGGAAACAACAACACAGGTTGGTGAACAATCAACACCACCTGTTGATTTAGAAACATCAAGAGATCATCCAATCTCCCAAGTGATTGGAAACATCTCAGCTGGTGTACAAACCAGAAATCAGGTCAATCAAAACCTGATGCACACTTGCTTTCTCTCTCAAATTGAACCTCAATCCATTCAAGATGCAGAGCAAGATCCATACAGGATCATTGCAATGCAAGAGGAGTTGCATCAATTTGAAAGAAACAAAGTCTGGGAACTAGTGCCTAAGCCAAAGGATCATTCCATTGTTGGAACAAAATGGGTGTTCAGAAACAAATTGGATGATCATGGAATTATTGTAAGGAACAAGGCAAGGCTAGTTGCTCAAGGATACTCTCAAGAAGAGGGGATAGACTATGACCAGACCTTTGCACCTGTTGTAAGGTTAGAGGCCATACAAATTTTCCTGGCTTATGCTGCTCACAAGGCATTCAAAGTCTACCAAATGGATGTGAAGAGTGCTTTTCTCAATGGGGAGATCAAAGAAGAAGTCTATGTCAGACAACCCCCAGGTTTTGTCTCTTCAACTCATCCTGATTATGTTTTCGAACTGCATAAAGTATTATATGGTCTAAAGCATGCTCCTAGAGCATGGTATGAGACCCTAGCATGCTTTCTTCTGGAAAATGATTTTATTAGGGGGAGAGTAGACCAAACTCTTTTTATTAGAACCCATAAGTCCCATACCCTACTAGTACAAATTTATGTAGATGATATTATATTTGGTTCTACTGATTCAAACTTATGGAAAAAGTTTTCCAAGCTTATGCACTCTAAATTTGAAATGAGTAACATGGGTGAGCTGTCCTTCTTCTTAGGATTGCAAGTCAAACAACATGCTGAAGGCATATTTATTTCTCAAACCAAGTATGCAAAAGAACTGGTTAAGAAATTTGGTATGTCTGATGCATCATGTATGAAAACACCCATGCCTACCAATGCTGTATTGGATGCTGATGAACATGGGAAACCAGTTGATCAGACAACATATAGAGCAATGATTGACTCTTTATTATACCTTACAACTAGTAGGCCTGATATAATGTTTGCTATATGTATATGTGCTAGATTTCAAGTTAGCCCTAGAGAGTGACACTTAACTTTAGTAAAGAGGATTCTTAGGTATGTTAAAAGCTGTCCAAATCTAGGTCTCTGGTATCCAAAAGATTCAGCATTTGACTTAACTGGATTTTCAGATGCTGATTATGCTGGATGCAGAATAGACAGGAAATGCACCAGTGGAACTTGTCAGTTTCTTGGTGATAGACTTGTCTCATGGTATTATAAGAAACAAACATCTGTGTCAACTTCAACTGCTGAAGCTGAATATATGGCTGTAGGCAGTTGTTGTTCATAAATATTGTGGATACAAAACCAAATCTTAGACTATGGTTACAACTTAGAGAAGTCGAAAATATTTTGTGACAACACCAGTGCTATTTCCATTGCACAAAATCAAGTCCTCCATAGTAGGACAAAACACATAGAAATTAGGCATCATTTTCTAAGGGATAATGTTGAGAAAAATAAAATTGAACTTCAATATATCCTAACTGATTTGCAAAGGGGAGAAATTTTCACCAAGCCTTTGGATGAAAAGAAACACAACTTCTTCCTCAATCAGTTAGGCATGTTAGATGAAGGAAGCCTAAAATAAATTACAAGATTTTGAAAAGCTAAAAACAGACCAAGATTAGGCTAAAAACTCATCTCTTTTTGTGTCTGAAGGATAGTTTCTATCTCTGAACTGCGCTCGATGTTTTCCCCAGAAAGCATCGAATGGAGATCGACGTTTAACCGAGAAACGTCGAACGGAGATCGACGTTTTCCCAAAATGTCGACCTGAGTTCAGAGCGTGTCAGATAGTTGTATACTATCTCTTTCAGGCCTTCGATCGTCGAACTGAGATCGACGTTCGCTCTAGATCGTCGAACTGAGATCTACGATTTTGAAGACCTTTCAGCTTCCATCAGGAGTCCTAATCGTCGAACGGAGATCGGCAATCCTTCCTTTTTCGCGTCAAACCCTAATATAAAATCATTTTTCGACCGCCGCTCGACGTTTACGCTTTCACACTCTATGCAAATTTTTCTCTTTCCCTCCAAACTCTATACACTTGGTCGTGTTTGTTGAATCTTTGCAGGTACAGATGGCAATGTCGGTCTCCGCCCTCTCCAAAATGAAATTTGATACAGGCTTTGACATTGATATGAACTCCTTCGATGGGAGCGATCAGCAATTCAAGGATATTCTGAACCTATTCCGCAAATAGCAGTTAGTTCAGTTGATGACAACAAGAATAAAGATTGCAGCAGATGAAGTAAAAGAATGGGTTTATACTGCCACCAGCGAGAGTGAAAATTCTATAGTTGGCACCATCAATGGAACTCAGGTACCAATATCCCCAGCTCTTTTGACAGAAGTATTCGCATTAAGTACTGGGAATGATTCCATCGATTTGTTTGGAGAGGAATATGATTCTTTGTTAGATCGAATGGGTCACTCTGCTGTGAACCCTAATAAACTGTTGAAAAAGAATTTATCTATTGAATTTCAATTCTTGGCTGATGTTGTTGGAAAAGTGCTTCTGGTAAAGCACTCCGCCCATGATACAATCTCAAGATATCAGTTATGCTAAATGGGAGCCTTAGTTGATAAGAAACATCTGGATTGGGGATCAATCTTCCTTAATTTGATCAAAAACAAAATTAGCAAAAGCTGTGTCAGTTTTGGGAGGATTATAGGGGTTTACCTACATCACAGGTGCCCTGATCTGCTAGTTTCAAGTGGGATGCACATCAATGCATCCAAAAGGCTCACCTGTGCCCTCTTCAGCAGGTGGCACAGTGAAAGTTAGGTGATAAGATCTATCTACCTCTAGAGGGGGGGGGGGTGAATAGAGTAAGTTCAAATAGATTGATGAATTTAAAACTTTTGATTTACTTAGTGTAGAGAGTGAGTTATGCAATGGTTAAATATATGATAAAGCAAACAGCACACAACACACAGCAAGAAGTAAACATAAACCACAGAAGACACAAGGAAATTATAGTGGTTCCCCAAATTTGGGTAGTCCACTCTTCTATCACCCTTTGATAGGAATCCACTGCAGGATGGTTGATCAGGTGTCCTGGGCACCACCAGATTTTTTGATAAGGTGTCTTGCCACCACTGATTTTGACAAGGTCTCAGCTAACCAAAAGGGTAACTTTTGAAGGGAGTTAAAACCCTGTACAGATGGAATAAGGTAAAGAAAGGATGAGTATGCTTCTCTGTCAACTATCAGAGAGAAGCTTGTGGATTTTGATGTTGTCAAAGCTCCCCCTGAGATGTAGATGAGTTCAGGTAGAAGAAGCTTTGCACAAGGGTGAAAGGCTCTTCACTGCTTGTCCTTCTTCAGCAATAGATAACTCAGAAACTGAGTGTTTGATGTCTGAAGGTAGAGGGCAGTCTGTAGAAGAGTTGATTGCAGAGCAGAAGAGAATCAGAGAGTATTGATGATGATATTTCTCTGAGTGATGTTCTTCTTTTTGAATTCTCTGCAGTAGATTCTGTGAGAGAAAGATGATGAAGAATGTTCTCTGTAACAAATCTGAAATAACTGTGTTTCTCTCTCTCGAAAAAAAAATCACTGAGTAATAGAATTACTACTGTCTGATAGATAGCCGTTGGCAGGGCATTCAATGCATTCCTTAACTGTCCATGCCTTGGAAGGAAGTGCCTTAATTGATTTCCAATGAAAATTCCTTGAGATATGGACCAATTAAGTCTTGAAACGGCCAGGGGATCTCTTGCAATAACTGCTTTGATGATCTTTAATTTGAATTTCAAATGTCAACAGACGGGAGAACTCAAAACATCGAACTCATCATAAATCGTCGATCTGAGGACGACTATCCGTCGATCAGAGAGTGATTAAGGATGCAGAGAGAATCACGCCAAAACGTCGAGCTGAAGTCGACGTTGCGTCGAACTGAGGACGACGCTGCGTCGAGCTGCGATCGACTATGCGTCGAGCTGCGGTCGACTACACGTCGAGCTGAGGACGACCACACGTCGAGCTGGGGTCGACTATCCGTCGAGCTGAGCAGAACTAACTTCTCAAATATCCTAAGTTCTAAACTCACACTCAATGACCTATGCTATACAATGAGGTCATGAATCCTTAGCATAGTTATCCTGACCCAAATATAAAAAGGGTGTTCCAACAATCTCCCCCTATTTGGATTAGGATTACTATTCACATGATTATAAGGAAATAAAATGCATACAGAAGATTAAAACACAGACAAAACCATAAGCCACAGATAGGAGCAGGAGCAGATATATAAATATCAAAAGTGTTTATGGCAGTTGTAGAGAGGTAGAGCCATCTTACATTACTTCTTCTTTGGTTCTTCTTCAGAGCTTTTCTTGAACTTGATTTCTCTTTGAGGATTGGCAATATCTTTCCTGGATCTGTAATCCTCAGAAGTACCCAAGGAAGTTATGCTTTTTCCACTGGGAGGAACAGCAGCAGGATGCAATTCCATGTACCTATCAAATTCAAAGAATTTACTGGAGTTGTATTTGACCAATTCTTGTCTTCTCTGCTCAGACATAGTGATATTTGATGTGTCCAGTCCTCTTTCTTTAGTGTTCTTAATCAGGTCTAGAGCAGCAAGCTCAGTCATTCTAGCTTTCCAAGTAGTAGGATTGTTGACTGGATCATCATAAGGGACAGGAGGTTCATATTTGTTGCTTTGATCTGAAGGAGGAGGTTTTTGCCTTACACCATCATTGAGCTTGAAGGAAAAGGACCAGAGGCTGAAGCAATAGTCTTTCCTCCCTTTGATATGGCTGGTGTCTAGCTTGACCTCTTGATTGGTTTCCTCTTGAAGATCCTCTTTGTTGATAACCTCTTGGTTGGCTACCTCTTTGTCCTCTCCTGGATTGATATGTCTTGCCTTGGAAGGAGGATTTGGGAGGTTTACCGACAGGGTTAGCACTGCCTCCTGCATCTGGAGAAGATGGAGGAGGAGGAGGAAGAATAGATTTAGAGGGGCCTTTGAAATACTTTTTCTTCTGTTTCATAGCCTTGAGTTGGTTCTTGGAATATTGCATCCAGGGCTCTGTAATCTCACAGTTGTGAAGAATGTAATAGGGAGTATCATGGTCAGTGGCCCTTTCCATTAGAACTCTCTTTAGAGCTTTGCTTCTAGCTTTTATCTTTTTAGCAATGGTGGCAGATGAATCATCTGAGCTAGTGACAAACTCATCAGAGGGGCTGCTTTGCACATGATCATAAGGATCATAAAAATCCTTCTTAGAGGCAATTCCTGAAACAGGAACAGAAGCAGCTGTCAGTGTAGATGATGTATCTAACACTGCAGGAAAAGAAATGGCTTCAGGTGCAACAGACATAGGAGCAGCTAAGTCACTGATAACTTCAGATATTACAGCCTCAACTGAACTGGCTGGATACATCTTATTAGCAGGAGCAGAAGCTACCACTGCATCAGAGACTTGAGAAACAATAGAACTGGCAGGAGCAACAGCTACCACTGCCTCTGGAACAACAGAACTAACAGGAGCATCAGCTACCACTGCATCACCATCAAGGATCATCTCATCAAAAATAACAGCAGCAGCAGCAGAAAAGGGAACAATAGCCCTGGACAGATCTTCAGGAAGCAATAATCTGTATGGGCTGAAAGACCTTTGGAAAAAGCATGCTGGCACTGCCACTATAAAGTCTTCAACTGGAGGCTGAACAAACTCTCTATCTGTAGGCTAAATTTCTGAAACTAACAGCTCTTCTCTATCAAAAGGAGGCAGTTCTTCTTCTACAGAAATATCCCCCTGCCTAGAATCAGTAAGAACTGACTCTAGGCCCCTAGAAGAAGGGCCAGCCACAAGAGGAGTAAGGGAAGATAGTTTAGATGAGATGGATTTCAAAGAGAGGATTATTGGAGCTAGGGAAGCATCCAATAGAGAAGAAAGCCTTGGAGCCAAGAGCTCATAGAGCTTGTTGGCCAAGGGAAGCAAATCTACTTGCTCAAGGGGATGTTGAGCAGAGGTAGAGGAAGGAGAAACAGATGCAACAAGAGATGATGTTGGATAGATGTAATGGGGATGGTAGGTTCAATGATGGATGACATGATGAGGTCAGAAAATGATGGTGTCTCAGATATGTCATCAGGAGAGCCATCCAAGAAAGAATCATCTGGATGTTGATCTCAATATCCATTGGAGGGAAGAAGTGAAGAGGATGAAAATTTCAGATGTGGTAATGGATGGAGGAATGGAAGAAGCAATTGTAGCAATTGATGATGTTGTTGGCATAGGGGATGAAAATTGAGATGTGGATGGAGTGAAGGTGGTTGGAAAGCTGAAGGAAGATGAAATGGTGATGGATGGCATGGCTTCTTCTACTAGGTCAGAAGGCTGAGGTGAAGTGACCACAACAGTCCTTGTTTCTGTAGAAGTTTTCATAGCTGCAGCAGCTCTGGGATTGGTGATTTTCCTGTCCCACTTACAAATGAGGGCACAGGTTAGTCTCTTAGAAGCATTGATATGCTTAGAGGATACCAGAAGCTGAGGGCAGATATGATGAAGCAGCAAAACCCAGCACTCTTCCAAAATGGACATAGGTCTTGTTGACCTTCTTCTTCACTAAATCAAAACAGAATTTCTCCCCAGTTCAAGTGCTTTTTGTCCAGGAGAGCAGCCATGATGCAAAATTGATGCCTGGAAATGGCATCATGTACTGTTCTCTTAGCACAGATAACCTTGCCTACCACATCATCTAGAAGTCTGAATTCTATGGCAAGGTCTACTTTCAACAATTTGGAGGTATTCTCAGAGGAATGACCCATCCTGTCTAACATTGCAGCATATTCTTCATTGGACAACTCCATATTGTCATTGCCATTCCCCAATTCAAACACCTCAGTAAATATAGCAGAGGTTAAGGATACCTGAGTCCCTGAGATTGAACCAGTAATGGTGCTTTCATCTTGAGTGACTGCTGTATAAATCCATTCTTTGATTTCTGTTTCTGCTATTGGCATTCTGGTTGTCATGAACTTCTCCAATTTCTGTTCCTTGAACAGCTCCAGAATTTCCAGAAAGTTCTGAGATGATCCTTCAAAGGAATCCAAATCAATGTCGAAACCGCAATCAAATTTCATTGCCGCCAAGATTACTGCTGGAATCGCCATTTCCTGTAGAATACCTCTCGAAAACAAGTGTAAAATCTTTGGAGGGAGAAAATACTTGCAGAAAATATGAAGGCGCAAATGAAATCGACGTCGAGAAGATGATTTTATACTAGGTTTCGACGCAAAAAAGGAAATAACGTCGAGCTTAGATCGACGCTAAGAAGCTCTAGGGGAAACGAAGAGACTCGGTGGTGTTCAGCTTAGATCGACGTTCGACGTTTTGAAGGTCGACGGTCGACGCTATTTGGGATGCTGAACGTCGAGCTCTGGTCGACGTCAATTAACGTCGTCGACCGAGACAGAAACTTAACAAACTCTAGACAGGGTCGATCTCTGGTCGACGCAAAGATGAGGTCGACGGTCGACGCTTTTTAGAGGTCGACGATCAGTCGATCTCCAGTCGACGTTTTCAAATGAAAAACGTCGAGCGTCGAGCAGAGTTCAGACAGAACCTCTAGACACTTAAGAAAGAGATACATTTGCCTAGACTTTGTCATTTTTATGGTTTCAAAATCTTGTAGATTAACTTATGCTATCTCCATCTATCATTCCCAACTGATTAAGGAAGAAGAAGTGCTTCTTTTCATCCAAAGGTTTGGTGAAAATATCTCCCCTTTGTAATCAGTAGAAATGTACTCTAGTGCTATTTTATTCTTTTCTACATTATCCCTTAAGAAGTGATGTCTGATCTCTATGTGCTTTGTCCTACTATGGAGAACTGGATTTTGAGCAATGCAAATTGCACTAGTATTATCACAAAGAATTTTTGACTTCTCTAAGTTGTAGCCATAGTCTAGGAGGTGGTTTTGGATCCACAATATCTGTGAGCAGCAACTACCTGCAGCCATGTATTCAGCTTCAGCAGTTGATGTAGACACAGATGTTTGCTTTTTGCAAAACCAGGAGACAAGTCTATCACCAAGGAATTGACAAGTTCCACTGGTGCTTTTCTGTCTACTCTACATCCAGCATAGTCAGCATCTGAAAATCCAGTGAGATCAAATCCTGAGTCATGTGGATACCAGAGACCTAGATTTGGACAGCTTTTTACATACCTAAGAATTCTCTTAACAAATGTGAGGTGTGACTCTCTAGGGCTCACTTGGAACCTAGCACACACACATGTAGCAAACATAATATCTGGTCTGCTAGCTGTAAGATATAAAAGAGAGCCAATGATTGCTCTATAGTTAGTTTGATCAACTGGTTTACTAGATTCATCAGCATCTAAAATAGCATTAGTAGGCATGGGTGTTTTCATAGTAGATGCATCTGACATACCAAATTTCTTAACCAATTCTTTTGCATACTTGGTTTGAGAAATAAATATGCCATCAGCATGTTGTTTGATTTGCAATCCAAGAAGAAGGAAAGCTCACCCATGCTACTCATTTCAACTTTGAGTGCATTAGTTGTGAGAACTTTTTGCACAAGCTTGAATCAGTAGACCCAAAAATTATGTCATCTACATATATTTGTACTAGTAGGATATGGGACTTATGGGTTCTAATAAAAAGAGTTTGGTCAACTCTACCCCTTTTAAATCATTTTCAAGCAGAAAAGAGGCTAAGGTCTCATACCATGCTCTTGGAGCTTGCTTGAGACCATATAAAGCCTTATGTAATTTGAAAACATGTTCAGGAAAGGTTGGAGAGATAAAACCTGGAGGTTGCTTGACATAGACTTCTTCCTTGATGTCTCCGTTGAGAAATGCACTTTTAACATCCATTTGGAATACCTTGAATTTCTTGTGTGCAGCATAAGCAAGGAAAATTCTTATGGCCTCCAACCTTGCAACTGGTGCAAAGGTTTGGTCATAATCAATCCCTTCTTCTTGACAATAGCCTTGAGCAACAAGCCTTGCCTTGTTTCTCACAATGATCCCTTGATCATCTAACTTGTTCCTGAATACCCATTTAGTTCCAACAATTTGCTGGTTTCTTGGTTTTGGAACCAATTCCCATACTTTGTTTCTTTCAAATGGTTTAGCTCCTCTTGTATTGCAATGATCCAGTTTGGATCTTGCTCTGCATCTTGAATTGTTTGAGGCTCATTTGGGAGAGAAAACAAGTGTGCATCAGATGTTGATTTATCTGATTTCTGGTTTGCACACCTTCTGAGATTTCTCCAATCACTTGAGAGATTGGATGATCTCTTATTGTTACTAAATCAACAATGGGTGTTGATTGTTCACCAACCTGTGTTGTTGTTTCCTCTTGTGGAACAACAACTGGTTCTTCAAGTTCTTCATTGTTTCCTTCCAAAATCTGATCAGTATCTTCATTGTTACTAACATTTGGTTCTTGTTGTGTAGTGGAAGATAAAGAACCATTATCCATGATGGTTAACTGATTTATATTTTCAGCTAGAGATTGTACCTGCAAATGGTCTATGGTAGAAGAATTCTTCTCCTTATAAGACATATTAGACTCATCAAAGTAATATGCATGGATTCTTCAATTTTATGGGATGACTTGTTATAAACCCTATAAGCTTTGCTGTTCAAAGAGTATCCCAGAAACACTCCTTCATCAGCCTTAGCTTCAAATTTTGCTAAATATCTCCTGTCATTATTATGAATGAAGCATATGCAACGAAAAATCTTGAAAAAGCTAACTTTAGGTTTCTTCCCTTTGAGCAAATCATAGGGAGTCTTATCCTTTAATTTATGTATCAGGCTTCTATTCAAAACATAATTGGAGGTGTTCACAGCCTCTGCCCAAAAGGTTAGAGGAAGATGAGCATCTATCAATAATGTTGTGGCAGATTCAATTAAGGTTCTATTTTTCCTTTCAACTACCCCTTTTTGTTGAGGAGTTCTAGGAGCTGAGAAAGTGTGCCTGATCCCTTTCATTCTGACAGAACTCTTGCATAAGAAGAGAATCAAACTCTGTCCCATGATCACTTCTGATCAGGGCTATATGAGTATTGAACTCAATCTGTATGCTCTTGAGAAAATCTGTCAAAATTTGAAGTTATCAGACTTCTTTCTCAGGAAGAACACCCAAGTAAATCTTGAGAAGTCATCTACAATCACTAAGGCATAAGATTTCCCCCTAGGCTTTGTACTGTAGTGGGTCCAAAAAGATCCATGTGCAACAGATACAAAATTCTAGGTGAATCACTCTTATTAAGTGATTTGAAACTGTTTTTGGTTTGCTTTCCTAATTGACAAACCTTGCAGAGTCCTTCCTTCTTGTAGGAACCAGAAGGTAGTCCTCTAACAAGGTTGAGTTTAGACAGCCTAGCAATAGTTCTAAGGTTAACATGTCCTAATCTTTTATGCCAAAGCTCATTTGGCTTACTAAGAGAATTGAAAAGGCATATATCTACTTTAGAAGAATTGAAATCAACTAAATATACATTATCTTGTCTATTTCCAATCAACACAATATTGTTATCTAAAGCAATATTACAAACCAAATCAGTGAACCAAACCTGATAACCAGCATCACAAAGTTGACTGATGCTGATTAGGTTGTGCTTTAGTCCTTCCACATAAGCTACCTTCTTGAAGGTGATTGATCCAATTTTGACTTGACCATATCATTTGGTTTGTCCAAAATTGGAATCACCAAAGATTACTCTTGGTCCAAGCTTTGCCTTGAAGGATGTAAGATTGCTTTTGGTCCCTGTCATATGTTTGGAGCAACCACTATCCAGGTACCAATACTGGTTCACCACTGGATAGCTCTTCATCTGCACATGTAACAGCTTAATTGTTTTTCACCCAGTTCACCTTGGGTTGAGGTTGATAACCAATGAAATCAGAAATGAAAGACATTTCAGGCTGACTCTTATAGCCTTCAGGATGATATCTCCTAAGAGGAATCACCCATTCAGTATAAGGGTTAGGCTGAGATGTAGGATATTTATGATTTGATTTAGATTTATCCTGTGTAGATAAAACAAGGCTCTGAGCTCTGTTCGACGATCGTCGATCTAAGTTCGACGCTGATGTTTCAGGACGTCGAGCTCCATTCGACGTTCGAACAAGCCTACCTTCAGGGACAACAGCCAGTCGACCTGAGTTCGACGTGTGTCGACCTGAGTTCGACGCTTCAGCATGGTGTTGCTGTTCTTGTTAGAATGGCGTCGAGCTCTGGTCGAAGATCGTCGAGCTTTGTTCGACGTTTTCTGTTGTACTTGAAATGGCTTAGGTAGATCAGATTTTTTTCTGGCTACCACCATAATTTCTTTACCCTTGTTACTGGTAAACTTTATGGGAGTTGTTAGCACTATAGGTTGGCTTGAAGAGGCACCCAAACCTAGTGAACCATTCATTCTTGAATTCACTGTGCTTGTGATGTCTATTAACTTGAGACTCCTCCCATTGAGAGTTTCCTCAAGCTGTTTAGCCTTGGATAGCTCACTCTTTAGTGAAGCTATCTCCTCCCTACAACATTCTAACTCATCAGAAAGCTTGAGATTATTTGCACTTAATGTGCTGTAATCAGACAACTGACTTCTAAGAGATTCAATTGTTTTCTCAGCAAGTCTATGCACATAGATTTAAATCTAAATTTGAAATCATCAGAAGAAAAATCAAAGGAGTCAAGTACCTGATCTTCACTTAATTCCTGATCAGTCATATATTCAGATTCATGCTCTGAATCTGAGCTGCTTTGTGATGCATTGATTGCCATCATGCAGAATCCTTTCTGAGTGGCATCATCCTCATCATCACTTGTGCTGGATGATTCTTCAGACTCTTCAGTATCACTCCATGTTTCAGCAACAAATCCTTTCCTTGTATGTTTGGTGTTGCTGGAGGAGGATTTATCATAGTATTTCTTGGAGTCTTTATCTCTTTTCTTGTCTCTTCTTTCTCTCTTGTCTTTCTTGTCTTTCTTGTCTTTGCCTTGATTTTCAGGACAGTTTGGTGCAGTGTGTCCTGGTTTTCCTGCAGCCATAGCATATAATATCTTTATTATTGATCTGTCATACCTTGGCTTATCTTGGTCTTTAGAAGACCATTTTCTGAAGTTCTTTCTAGCCATCTTGTTGAATCTTTTGGCTAGAAGGCTTAATAGTTCTTCATTGCCTATCTCCTTCTCTTTAGGTACTTCCTCTGAAGCTTTGAGAGCTATTGTCTTCTCCACTTTGGGTGCAGAAGAAGTTATGTTTTGCTCCCCTTCTCTATTTTGACAAATAGCTCATAGGACTTGAGTTTGCCTAAGAGAGCTCAGTGGATGTCTCAGTTTGACTTCTGCTATCTTTAATTGGCCAGATTCTTGAATCCCAAGTGCTAGGTAAGCACATGAGAATTTTATCATTTATCTCTGTGAGAGATATATCCTTGTCCAAAGTTTTCAGTTCACTGACAATCAGACTAAATCTGTTGTACATGTCAGCCACAGATTCAGCTTGAGCCATTTTGAAATTCTCATACTGTGTTATCAGCTGAGCTCTTCTATCTTTTCTTTCATCAGCTGAACCTGAGACTATCTCAGTTAGTTTGTCCCAGATTTCTTTGGCAGAGTTGCATTCAGCAACCTTCTGAAATATGTCATCTGACATTGTTTGGGCCAAGATGTTCATGGCCTTTGCATCAGCAACTTTCCATTTCTTTATATCAGTGTCTGTTCCTGCAGGTGGTGGAACAGCTGAGGTACTTGTTGTAGTAGGAGGCCTTGGACAATCTGTTAAGACACAGTTAAAAATGTCTTCATCAAAGAGTTCATATATAATTTTATCCTTGCCTTCCAGAGTCCAAACTTAGATAGATTGCACACTGGAGGTCTTGTGCTTGCATAATCCTTGTTTTGTGCCATGAGTTTTTATAAAAACATTTTTATCAAAACAAAATAAACCCTCTGTAGAGTTTGATCTTATCAGAGATCTTTGTGGTCCAGGTGTTAGCCTGAAGGAAAGACCAACCTGCCTCTGATACCAATTGAAAGTTAGGTGATAAGATCTATCTACCTCTAGAGGGGGGTGAATAGAGTAAGTTCAAATAGATTGATGAATTTAAAACTTTTGATTTACTTAGTGTAGAGAGTGAGTTATGCAATGGTTAAATATATGATAAAGCAAACAGCACACAGCACACAGCAAGAAGTAAACATAAACCACAGAAGACACAAGGAAATTATAGTGGTTCCCCAAATTTGGGTAGTCCACTCTCTATCACCCTTTGATAGGAATCCACTGCAGGATGGTTGATCAGGTGTCCTGGGCACCACCAATTTTTTGATAAGGTGTCTTGCCACCACTGATTTTGACAAGGTCTCAGCTAACCAAAAGGGTAACTTTTGAAGGGAGTTAAAACCCTGTACAGATGGAATAAGGTAAAGAAAGGATGAGTATGCTTCTCTGTCAACTATCAGAGAGAAGCTTGTGGATTTTGATGTTGTCAAAGCTCCCCCTGAGATGTAGATGAGTTCAGGTAGAAGAAGCTTTGCACAAGGGTGACAAGCTCTTCACTGCTTGTCCTTCTTCAGCAATAGATAACTCAGAAACTGAGTGTTTGATGTCTGAAGGTAGAGGGCAGTCTGTAGAAGAGTTGATTGCAGAGCAGAAGAGAATCAGAGAGTATTGATGATGATATTTCTCTGAGTGATGTTCTTCTTTTTGAATTCTCTGCAGCAGATTCTGTGAGAGAAAGATGATGAAGAATGTTCTCTGTAACAAATCTGAAATAACTGTGTTTCTCTCTCTCGAAAAAAAAATCACTGAGTAATAGAATTACTACTGTCTGATAGATAGCCGTTGGCAGGGCATTCAATGCATTCCTTAACTGTCCATGCCTTGGAAGGAAGTGCCTTAATTGATTTCCAATGAAAATTCCTTGAGATATGGACCAATTAAGTCTTGAAACGGCCAGGGGATCTCTTACAATAACTGCTTTGATGATCTTTAATTTGAATTTCAAATGTCAACAGACGGGAGAACTCAAAACATCGAACTCATCATAAATCGTCGATCTGAGGACGACTATCCGTCGATCAGAGAGTGATTAAGGATGCAGAGAGAATCACGCCAAAACGTCGAGCTGAAGTCGACGTTGCGTCGAACTGAGGACGACGCTGCGTCGAGCTGCGATCGACTATGCATCGAGCAGCGGTCGACTACACGTCGAGCTGAGGACGACGACACGTCGAGCTGGGGTCGACTATCCGTCGAGCTGAGCAGAACTAACTTCTCAAATATCCTAAGTTCTAAACTCACACTCAATGACCTATGCTATATAATGAGGTCATGAATCCTTAGCATAGTTATCCTGACCCAAATATAAAAAGGGTGTTCCAACACACAGGCAGATTAACCCCAATAGGGCTGCTGCAGCATACCCTGCTTTAGGCACAAGGACTGCCTCAGTCATTCCTCCTCAGGTCTCTGCCCAGCAGAAGATTTGCCTGCTTCTCCTCCTCCTCCAGCTGTTTCTGCACCAGTCATATCAAACCTCACATCTCAACCATAGCCATATCTTCCCCCATTACAATCTCATCACCATTTCACCTCCTCCAGCCTCTACCTCAGAATCATTCCATTCCTTGCACTACTATCCACCTGTCACCACTCCATCATTTAATCTTCTAGATGACCCCTTCATGGATGATTCTCCTCCTACTCCTCTTGAAATTCCATCTACATCTTCCTACCAACAACTTCTTCAGGACATACTTTCTCAATCATCCTTCACCCCATCCTATACCTCTCCCATATCATCCATCTCTACTTCAATAACATCAATCTCAACAATTCCTTCTACTAAGCCATCCATCCTTATACCTCCTGCCTCCACACCATACATTCCATCAGTCCCAGCCAACATCATTCCAGCTATATCAACTACTACCTCTACTCAAGCCCCTCTTGAGCATGTAGATCTTTCAGCTTTGGCAGACAGGATGTATGAGCTGCTAGCCCCCAGGCTAACCTCATTGCTGGAGACCACCTTGGCTCCACTTCTGAAAAATGTTCAGGAGCTGTCTACCAGGCTATCTACCTTCCTCTCCTCTCGGGGAATCCCTTCTTCTGGGTGCCCTGATCCAGTTTTCACTGAATCCAGGCAGGGGGAGATGCCTAATGAAACTCTGGTTTTTCCTGAGGCTGCTGAAATTTCAGAACCTGCTCCAGTATTTGCAGTAGATCTTCAGAGCCTGCTGTCAGTTTTTGATTCTGTGTATTTCAATTCTCTGTCAGTTCTACAAGTTGAAGACCTTACTAAGGCCATTGTGCCTGTTTTAGAATGTGATCCTAGCCTGATTGCATCCTATATAAACTCTTTCAAAGTTGAGGATGTTGTTGCTTCAATTTTTATTGCTGCTGCTGCTACTGCTGTTACACCTATTGGATTTTCTGATATTGAAATGCTGTCTGTTATTGCTGATGTTGTTGCTTATCTGGAAGAACCTAAACCTGCTGCTCAAATTACTTCTGCTCCTATTGCTGCTTCCATAAGTTCTACTTCTGCTGCTACTGCTGCTCCCGCTCTAACTTCTGAACAACTGAAGCAACAAGAAAAGTTCATCAAAAGCATTGATGATCTGTATGATAGACCCTATAGCTCAGAAAGTGATCAGTTTCACATTGACTCTGATGACTCTTCTAGTACTATTGCAAAGAAAAGGAAGGCCAGAAGCAAGGCCATGATGAAAGTCCCTCCTGCTAAGGCCAAGGATGCTAATGATATACCCTACTATATTCTGCATGATTGCCAAATTACTGAACTATGAATGCAATATTCTAAAAATCAACTAAAGGCCATTAAGAAGAAAAGAAAGTTTGATAAGTATGAGAAAGGTTCATCCTAATTTCAGCCTCCTCCTCCTCCTCCTCTAGATTCAGGATCAGGTGGAGGCTCAGCTTCTCTAACCTCAGCTCCAAAGCAAAGTTCCTCCCAATCCTCTCAAAGATATCATCCCAGGGGGCAGTATCAAAGGGGTTACCAGTCCAGAAGGGGACAATATAGAGGAAATCAAAGAGGACACAGATTTCAAGCAAGGGAAGGACAAAGTCACATGGACTCAACTCAAGGTCCTTTCCCTTATAAACTCAGAGAAATGGTTGATACAAGATCTCCTACTATTTCAGAAACTGTCAATAGATATGAGCCTGCAGTTCCTTTTGAAGATCCAGAGAACAATCCATTATCATGGACTGCTAGGATGAAAGAACTTGCTACTTTAGATCAGCTAAAGAAGGCCAGAGAACAAGGGAAAGACACTTCCAACATTACTACTTTGTCAGATCAAAGAAAGGCAGAACTAGAAAGGTATGCATCAAGGAAATTCTTTGACCCAGTGGACTACATGAAACTGCATCCTGAGGCTGTGGTTCCCAGGCCAAGATTTCAAACCTCCTTAGGTGCAGAGGATGATAGAAGGTCAAAGAAAGAAGCTCTAAATCCCAACAGGGAAATCTTATTTAAGAAGGGAAGTGAAAAGAAATGACATTTGTAAGCAGACAGTATACTCATCTTGAACATTTGCTGATATTCCATCTATTTGCTGCTATGTTGCATGATCTGCTCTTTTGTGTTAGATTATTGTTTCTATGTATGATGATTTTGTATTTATTACTGAGTTCTGTAAATAGTAATCCTAACCCAAATAGGGGGAGATTGTTGGAACACCCTATTACTAATTTGGGCAAGGATCACTATGTTTTTAGGAAATCAGTTTGACCTAGTTGTATAGTTGAAAAGGTAAAGTTAGAATGAGTCTAGGGCTTAGAACTTAGGTTTGAAGCTGCCCCCAGGACCATTCAAGGATTCAGACTTAGAGCTGAGGAAAAGACAATTATCGTCGAGCTTAGGTCGACGAAACGTCGAACTCCGTTCGACGCTCTCTGAGCTCAACTCTGCTAAATCGTCGAGCTCCGGTCGACGATCTTCGAGCTCATATCGACGATCTGTCTTCAGCTTATTCTTCAGGTCGCTGAACTCCGGTCGACGATCTTCGAGCTCAGGTCGACGTTTTCTGTCTGATGTTCATTTCAATCTCTGAGCTCAGGTCGACGATCGTAGAGCTCAGATCGACGTTTTTCCTGAGAGATCGACGACTTTGAGGATTCAAATTCAGTCAGCCTTTGGAATGATTTTCAAATTCTCTCAGCATTTATTTCAAGAGATCTGCTAGCCGTTTTCATTTATTCTGGAGCAAGTTTCAAGGGATTTATCAGAGAATGTTTATTGGACTTTCCTCTAGAAGACAAAACATTTATTGAAGACATTTATTAACTGCTAACGGCTATCTTGGATAGAGGATCTTCAGAGAATAAAACATTTTTCTTCTCCAGTCTGACAGAGATATACAACAAGAGACTACACAAGCATAGACAATCTACAACAAGTAATTCTCAGTACATATTCACAGGATAGTTAGATCAATTCAAAAATAAAGTGATCAATCCTGGAGAATTAGTTGGCATACTGAAAAGTGATCATAGCTTCAACATCAAGGACTCCAAACAATTCATATTTCAGCCTCTGCTGAAACCATCTTCTGCTGGAGATCTGAATCTTCTGAAGACCTATCACCCTAGTAAAGCTCTCATCTTTCTCAGGGGGAGCTTTGACAACACAATCAATCCACAAAAGTCTTCTCTCAGTGACTGAGACAGAGAAGACATCTTCACCTCTTTCTTTTTCTTTTCCTGCTGTAAAAGGGTTATCAAAACACCCTTCAAAAGTCTTGATTCTTGTTCTGAGAGCCTTGTCAAAACTCAGTGGTGGCAAGACACCTGATTAAAAAATCTAGTGTGGTTTTTGAGCACCTTATCAAAAGCTCATTGGTGCCCAGGACACCTGATCAACTCATCCTGCAGTGGATTCCTACCAAGGGTGGTAGAAGAGTGGATGTACCCAGGTTTTTGGGGAACCACTATAGTTCCTTGTGTCTTCTGGTTTCTTGTGAATATTTTTTGTTGTGTGCTGTGGTTTTTATTCTTACTGCTTTAGTTTTATTTTCTACATCAAAGCACCTTACACCTATACATAAATTAAGCCTTTACTGCTGTGCATTTTTAAAATTGTAAATTTACTTTAAAATACACTATTCACCCCCCCCCCCTCTAGAGTTAAGATAGATCTTACCCTCACTTTCAAAATACACGGTTGGAAAGAACCACAACGCTCTTGCCTCTGCGAATCTGAACTCGGCACGCGATTCAGACCACTAAAGAACCACCGACGGCCGGATTCTTGTTCTTCTTCCTCCTCTTGCTCTCCCCTCTCTCTTCTCCTTAGAAAGAGAAAGCCAAAGATTAAATGAGGAATAACTTCCCCCATTCGCATCCATAAACCATCAGGAGGCAAGCCAGGATCGTTGGATCGTATTTAATAAAAACGAACAGCCAAGATTAACTCTTAAAATCATTTCAGATGGGTGAATACGGCTTTGCGCATGATCGTGTTCCTGGCCGTGTTCCCTGCTTGAACACGAAATCGTCGGTCTAGAGCAGGACACGGTGTGAGACACGCCCGTGTCCAAGGTGACACACCCGTGT
The DNA here is from genome assembly GCA_039513925.1 of Platanthera zijinensis. NCBI lineage: Eukaryota > Viridiplantae > Streptophyta > Magnoliopsida > Asparagales > Orchidaceae > Platanthera > Platanthera zijinensis. The sequence continues at coordinate 103,259,490 of CM077085.1, read as the reverse complement.
CGCACAAACTAACACGCTCGTGTAAGTGGGCGTGTTCCATAACCGCTCTACGGAACTGACACGACCCTTAGTGGACACGGGTCCTGACACGCCCATGTTAGGATTGACATGGCCGTGTCGACTATGACATACCCGTGTACCAAGCCGTGTATACACCTCACGACACAACCCAGTTTCAAGAGAAGGACAGGGCCTATTGACACGCCCATGTCAACTTTGACACGCCCGTTTCGTCCCCCCTGACACGCCCGTGACCTTCATCCGTGAAATTCTCAGGGCTCCAGAACCCATAAAAACACTTCCTATACTTAGTATCTTTTTGGGACATTATAGTCCGCACAAGATGGGCGGACTGGGCTCGCGAGCTGGTGCTTTCGTGTGGATGCAGGGCGAAATCCTGGCTGAAGGGCCGTGACTGGTGCGAGCTGATGCTTGAGTCTGCCTGAAGAGAGCTGGCGGACGATCTGGGAAGCTGATCACTGGAGGCTGGATGGCCTGGGCGGATTGGAGGTGGTTACTGGAATCTCGACTAGGTGACCTGGGCAGACTGGGAACTAAGTACACTGCTTGAGAGCCCTGGATCTGCATGCTGTCTTGACAACTTTAGCACACTGGAGAGCTGAGTCTACCAATAAAGGAGGATGACCTTTGTGTTTGCTGAACATGTTGCAGATTCCTGGGTTAATTTGTTTAGAGATCGAGTGATTTGGAAATTTTCGGACTTTTCTATTTATATAAGTCTTAATTTATAATGATTTTGGAAATAATAAATAATGACATACCAGAAAATATGGAGGTATATAGTATGGGTGCGAATATCAGATATTTGAAATTGAAGGCGAAAAGTTACTTGAGACTTCTCGAGTGGAACGACATTACTCGAGTGAAGACACTATAGTTCTCGAGTACTAACTTGCTTTCTTGAGTAGTAGACTGGAAGTTATCGAGAGGCAAACTAATACTTGAGAAGTTCTATCAAGTACTCTAGTAGTAAGAGAATTACTCGAGAAATGAAGTCCAGACTTAAGAATTTCTGAATTTTTGAACGGTTTCCTGATCCTTGAGCTTTATTGTGAGACTTCCTTCTTCATTCTTCTTTGTTGAGCATACCATGTTTTATTTTGAAGAACGAGAACTAGGCCTCATCCAATGGTTTTGTGAAGATGTCTGCAACCTGCTTATCAGTTGGAACATACTGGAGGTTGATGTCTCCATGCTCCACATGCTCCCTGATGATGTGATACCTCAGCTCTATGTTCTTTGTCCTACTGTGAGAGACTGGGTTGTTGGCGATTGCAATTACACTGGATGAGTCGCAAAACATTGGAATTTTCTTGAATTTCATGTTGTAATCTTCAAACAGGTTCTTTATCTAAAGCAGTTGTGCACAACAATTGCCTGTAGAGATACTCTTACTCGACTGATGAAATTGCGACACAATTCTGCCTTTGCAACTCTAGGAAATAAGCCTTCTTCCTAGGAATTGGCAAGTCCCGGAAGTGCTTTTCCTATCATCTTTCCTACCTACAAAATCTGCATCTGAAAAACCAATTAGTTCGTTATCATTACATCTTGGGTACCATAATCCAAGATTTGGTATACCTTTAAGGTATCACAAAATCCTCTTTGCAGCACCGTAGTGAGACTCCTTACAGTTCACTTGAAATCTAGCACATACACATTTTGAAAACATTATGTATGGTCTACTAGTAGTAAGATAGAGTAAGGATCCAATTATGTTTCTATACTTGGTTTAATCAAAAGGTCTACCTTTCTCATCCTTGTCCAAAGATATAACTGAACCCATTGGAGTCCTCGTAGAGGTTGCGTTCTCCATTCCAATTTCTTAATTAACTCCTTGGTGAACTTCGTCTGAGAGATGAAAATTCCACCTTCAGATTGTTTCACCTGAATTCCCAAGAAATACATCAGCTCTCCCATTCTGCTCATTTCAAACTTCCCTTTCATAAGTTTGGAAAACTTTTTGTAGAGGTTGTCGTCAGTAGAGCCAAATATGACGTCATCTACATTGATTTGCACTAGCAAAATCTTGCATTTTATTTCCCTAAAAAATAATGTCTTATCTATTTTTCCTATTGTGAACATGTTCTTAAGAAGAAAACTAGACATCATCTCATACAAAGCTCGAGGAGATTGTTTCAAACCATATAAAGCTTTAAATAAAAGATAAACATAATCAAGATGGTTAGAATCAACAAAACCTGGGGGTTGTTCCACATACACATCTTCCTTTATGTCACCATTAATGAATGCTGACTTCACGTCCATTTGATAGACAGTGAAGCCCTTAAGTGCAGCATAAGCTAGGAATATCCTGCTGGCCTCCAGTCTTGCCACTGGATCATACGTCTGGTCGAAGTTGATTCCTTCTTCTTGTTAGTATCCCTTGGCGATGAGTCTGGCATTGTTCTTTATTAATGTTCCTTCTTCGTCCATCTTGTTCCTGTAGACCCACGTTGTATCGATGACATTCTTACCTTTGGATCTTGGAACAGGCTTCCAGACTAGGCAATGCTTGAACTGATTTAGATCCTCTTCCATTGCCACAATCTAAGATGCGTCTGAGTTTACTTCCTCAAACTTCTTTAGTTCAACCTGCGAGAGGAAACTAAAATATAAATTTTTATTAGTTGTACCTCTATGAGTTCTGACACCATCCTGGGATATCCAATGATTTGATCAATTTGGGATCCTTCAAGTACCTGAGCTCTAGAGTTCTTGCATCTGGAGCTTCATCTTTCACAGGAGTGACTTCATCAACTTGAATGATATCTTTGTCATGGTCATTGAAAGAAATGGAAGAGTAAGCTCTGATCAACTCTAGAGGGGGGAGGGGGTGAATAGAGTTTATAAAATTCCTTTGCAACTTTTTACAAAATAAAGTTAAGTGATAAAATAGGTGATATAGTAATTGCTAAGAGATATTAACAGAAGAAAAGAAAAGCTACACTAAACTACCACAACACAAGAAAAAAAGGAAACAACAAACACACAGACAACAAAAGAATATTATAGTGGTTCCCCAACTGGGTACATCCACTCTTTTACCACCTTGGTAGGAATCCACTACAGGTTTTGATCATGTGCCTGCCACCAAAATATCTATTTGTAGGGAGATATTGTAACCCTTAGAGCTTTTGATCAGGTTCCCAAAAACCCAACTCAAGTCTTTTGGAAGGTGACTTGTGAACCAGTCTAACTTTTGAAGGGAGTTAAAACCCAGTACAGTGGGGGTGGGAAAGAAAGTGATGTTAGTCTTCTCTATTCTTAAAAGCACTGTGAGAAGACTTTGTGTGGATTCCAGATCTTGTCAAAGCTCCCCCTGAGATATAGAATTGTTCAGGATTGAGAAGCTTTGTTCAGGAGTAAGTTGGTCTTCAACTTATGTAAAGTAGACCGAGGAACTTTAGACAGATGGATCTTTCTTGTCTCAAGAAATTCCTGGAAGGAGAAGATGAAGAAGACTCTTGATCAGTTTGTGTTGTTCTTCTTCTATCTTCTTGAGAGCTAAGTGAGAGATGAAGATTGAGAGCTGCTGTGAAGTTTCTGCTCTTGCTAAGAATATCTCACTACAAATTTTCTGCTCTGTGAGAATATATTCTTGTTCTCAGTCTCTGTCTCTTTTGAAAAATATATTCTCTCTGTATTCTGTTCGACAACCAAACTTCCTTGGAAATTTGAATAACTGCAATTAATGCCTTGCTGAAAAACTAGGAAGGAAAACGGCTAGCATATCTGTCATTATTCGTTTCCATAACTGTCCCGAGAAATATGTCAAAAAAATCCTCTAATGAATACCATAATAGATGCTACCAGAATGGCTATATTCATAGGGAATATAAGCATTGATTACTCAGGGAATATATGACTTAAGATAATAATAAAGAGGGAATAGATAAGGAAATAACAACAAATAAATAGCTTACAGAATTCGTCGACCAGTGAACAGATTTCATCGACCTGCACTCAGAGAACGTCGACCTGAGAAATTGTCACAACCCGCATTTTCTCAGAATATAAATACTATCAGAGTGAGAGAAAATACGTGATCGTGATGCCACGCCGTGCAGGGGACAACTGCAGACGTTCAGGCAACCCTGACCTAACACTAATTTTTATAAAAAGACTATGAGTTATGCTTTAAAACATTGTTTTATTATTATGAATGCTGACCGTGTCCCTCAGTCTAGTGGATCAACTAGTCCACGGGTTCGAAAGTATAGGTTTACACAGCGGAAAACACCAGATTGATTCATTTACCATCCTATATGAGAATAAAAATTCAGCATAAAATACAATGAACATGAGACTTCTAGATTTACTATAAGTAAGAAAACAGTTTTATAGCCCTTAAAATAGTGATTTGATCTTTTGAAAAGCAAGCTAAAGAGTCATGTAGAAAAATGCAGTTTTATTTTATATTAAAATACCTAACATGTATCCTAACATAAAGCATTCTCAGAGAGCAAGTACTAGGCTAAAAGTAAGTAAAACAGCACGAGCAGTAAGTAGTCTATCACAAAAGTCTAAACTATGGGTGTCAACAACTGACACGAACCCATAGAAAATCTAGCAAGTCTAACAAAAGTCTACCTCAACACCCTGAGGTGGAACTAAAAGCGGTGGCGGCAACCCGCAACACCTGCAACACTACCCTGACAGCTAACTCTGCTCCTGCCCTGGAACTGGGGTATTCAAAAGAAGAACACCTCAGAAAGCAAGTTACAAGTGGTGCAAGAGTAAAAAGAAAGCTAACAAACCTCGAAACGAGTGAGGTAAAACAAACAGCTGCAAAAGGAGTCAGAAATATGGTATAGGAAATCATAACAGGAAATCTAACAAGTCAGAAAACTAGGCTAGAATAGCCTGCTCAAACTATCACATCTACTAATAGAGTTATACTTTAATCTTTTTCTTCGGTATTCTAGTTATTCAGTATTTTAAATTGAGACAAATCGGCTCATCGGGACAGAGTGCTGTGCCGGGGGAGTAGGTCCACTACATGCATAAACCCAGCCGAAAGGCACTATGCCGAGGGAGAAACCCCAACGCACACAGTCCTACAGCTAAGGTAACATGTCGGGGATGAAAATCCACCACGCGCACAGACTTCGCCCTAAGGCACTGTGCCGTGGGAGAAACCCCAACGCGCACAGACCATTTCAAGCTTTCTTCATTTCATAAATTTGTGCCGTGGGAGAAACCCCACGCGCACAGACCATATCATAATTTCTTTAATTCATAACGTACGATTCAGTTTCTTTAGTTAAGGCTCGTGTATTAGTTCGAATTGAACGGGCAATGCGACACGTCAACCGGAACGGTACGACAATGATTCGTGCGACTAAACATTTTGCACAAATTATACTTGTCAAAACAACGAGACAATCGAAACGCTGCGACCACTACGACATGTCCGTAAACCAGTACGGCGCTTCCGTAAACCGTTACGTTTTCGACGAGATCGCTCGCGAAAATTAATTTATTCGCGAGGCGACACGCGCAATTTTTCTAGACGGCGAAACCAACGGAAACTCGTGACTTCCTAACGAATAATTTTACGCGAAATGTTACGAATTAGGAGCGAAATTAACGACAGAAGAAATTGACGAGGGAATCACCACTTGCCTCGGAATTTGGTCTCCAATCAACTCCCCAACGTAGATCCGCCCAAAAAAAGACACGGTGAGGCGAGATCTACGAAAAACGGACGAAATGAGGTTAGGGCCGAAAAAATCCATGGCGAAAAGGTCGACAAAACGGAAGAAACTTACCACGCTCTCGAAGCTCACGCCGAGAGCTTTCCAACGCCGCGCTCGGATCGCGATTTCGTCCCCCGGAACGGCGGTGGCGGCCGCCGGAAGATTAGCGAGCGGAAGGGTTTCGCCTCGTTAATGGCGAAGGAAAAACAACGTCGGGGGCTGCTCGGTTTGGGAGATGAGAAGGAGAAGATATTTTATATATAAATAGAATAGTAATAATAATAATAATAAGATATTTTATATCATATTATCATTAATAATAATAATTAGCATTATTAAAAAACAGGAGGGCTGCTGAATCGGTGGGAATAGCATGGGGGGGCTGCTGAATCGGTGAGAATGAGAATGAAATCTCATTCTCACTGATTCCTTTTTTTTTCTTTCTTTATATATATATATAATAATATTCATATTAAAAAGTAATAATAATAATTATTATAATAACAATATAGTATTATATCGTTAGGGAGGGCCAAACGCGCGCCGAACCAAACGAAATTCGCACCGTAGGCGAATGACGACGCTACGAATCCAACAACGAAGTCGAAATCGAATTCCGACGCACCGTTTTCGAGATAAAAATTTCTAAAGTTAACGGCGTACGCGAAAACATACAAAACTTCAATCGCGCGCCGAGGCTCCAAAAATGCTCGGAACGCGACGAAATTTGACGAGCAAGTCTAAAATTAGCCAATTTAATTTCCTAATGTAAAATTTTCCACTTCCGGCGCAAATCCCAAAATTTGGCCCGTCAAACCTAGCGGACTCAAAACGAGCTAACGGCGACGCGTCGTCAACTCGCGGAAACGTAAAGCCCTTACGTCAATATGACGTCACCGACATGATAAAATAATTTACGAAAACCTGGGGCGTTATAGTCACCCCTCCAAAAAGGAAGTTTCGTCCCGAAACTTGAGACGTGGAACGAAAACAAAAAGAATAGAGGGAGAGACAAGCAAGAAAAATGAATTCTCAAACAGACTACTAACCTTGAAATTCTAGGCGAAAAGCTGAGGATGAGATTCTCTCATCGAGGATTCCAATTCCCAAGTCGCACTTCTAGCATCCTGATTGCGCCAGAGAACCTTGACCATTGGGATTGTCTTCCTTCTCAGCACCCGATCTTGCAATTCCATAATCCGGACAGGTTCTTCGACATAAAAAAGATTGGGTTGCAACTGAGGCACAGAGTCAAGAATTTGACGATCGCTACGAAAACACTTTCGCAACTGGCTCACGTGAAACACGTCGTGAACACCAGGGAAAGAAACAGGCAACTCCAATCTATAGGCAGAAACTCCGATGCGCTCCAGAATCAGAAAAGGTCCCACATATCTGGGATCCAGCTTGCGGTTCCTTCCAAATCTCTTAACACTTGGCATCAGCGAGACCTTCAGAAACACCATGTCCCCAACTGTAAACTCCAGATCAACTCTACGCTGATTTGCATACTTTTCATATCGCTCTTGAGCCAACTTCAGCTTTTCACGTATATGTGTCACTGAAATGCTCATTTCCTCTAAAGCTTCCGGACCCAGCAAAGGCTTCTCACCAACCTCTGCCCAGAAGAGGGGAGTTCTACAACGCCTACCATATAAGGCTTCAAAGGGTGCCATCTCCAAACTCTCCTGATAGCTATTATTGTACGCGAATTCCATCAGTCCGAGGCGTTTATCCCAAGGTCCACCATGGTCTAGAATATAACATCTTATCATGTCTTCCAAAATTTGATTCACTCTTTCTGTCTGACCATTTGTCTGAGGATGATAGGTCGTAGAATACCTAAGGTCAGTACCTAGAGCTCCTTGCAAGCTCTGCCAGAAACGAGACATGAATCGGGAATCTCTATCTGACACAATACTCATAGGCACACCATGCAGTCTGATAACTTCGTCCAAGTAAAGCTCTGCTATCTTTTCCATAGAATAATCAATATTGAAAGGCACAAAGTGGGCACACTTGGTCAGTCTGTCCACAATGACCCATACTGCATCATGCCCTCGAGGCGATCTAGGCAAACCGGTTATAAAATCCATGGATATACTTTCCCATTTCCAACTCGGTATATCTAAAGGCGTTAACTTACCACCCGGCCTTCTATGATCAGCTTTTACATGCTGGCAGGTATAACATTCAGATACAAATCTTGCGATGTCATTCTTCATACCTGACCACCAAACAATCTGCTTCAAATCTCTGTACATTTTCGTGGAACCAGGATGATAAGCAACACTAGATCCATGCGCTTCACTGCATATCATTACTCGAATGTTCTCAACAGCGGGAATACAATATCTGCCGCGGTACTTTAGGGTACCCACGTCATCAATTGAAAAGTCAGGTAATTCTCCTTTCTCAGTCCTACTGTGAAGGTGCTGCAAATCAGGGTCATCTTTCTGATGCAGCCTAGTGAAAGTGATCCACGAAGGCTCTTCCACTTCTAAGCCACTTGGCGAAGCGCTATTCCCTACAGTTATATCCATGAGCAAAAACTCTTCTGCAAGCGATTGCACCGAGAGATTAAAGATATGTGCGGGCTTTCGGCTCAAGGCGTCCGCTACTACGTTAGCCTTGCCGGGATGATAAAGGATATCGACTTCGTAGTCCGCAACATATTCTAACCACCTACGCTGGCGCAGATTCAACTCCTTCTGAGTGAATACATACTTAAAACTTTTGTGGTCTGTGTAGATTTTACACGAAACTCCATACAAGAGATGTCTCCACAACTTTAGAGCATAAACGACGGCCGCAAATTCCAAGTCGTGCGTAGGATAATTTCTTTCATGAATCTTCAATTGTCTCGATCCATACGCAATCACTTTGCCGTCCTGCATCAACACACAACCGAGTCCAACTCGCGAGGCGTCCACATAAACAGCATACTCCACTCCTTCTCTAGGCAAAGTCAAAACTGGAGCAGAACACAATCTCCTCTTGAGTTCTTGAAAAGCTTCTTCACAGGCTTCACTCCAAACAAACGCTGCGTTCTTCTGCGTGAGTCTAGTCAACGACAAAGAAAGCACAGAGAATCCTTCCACAAATCTTCTGTAATAACCTGCCAACCCTAAGAAGCTCCTTATCTCCTTAGGCGTCCTAGGCCTCTTCCATTCCAAGACTGCAGCTATCTTTGAGGGATCCACTGAGATACCGTCCTTGCTTATAATGTGTCCTAGGAATGACACTTGAGACAACCAGAACTCACACTTGCTAAGCTTTGCATACAGTTTGTGCTCTCTCAGAGTAGCCAAGACCAGTCACAAGTGCAAGGCATGCTCTTCAGCATTTCTAGAATATACGAGGACATCATCAATGAATACCACCACGAACTTATCCAGAAAAAATCTTTGAATATTCTATTCATCATGTCCATAAAAGCTGACGGTGCATTTGTTAATCCAAACGACATCACCAAAAATTCAAAGTGTCCATATCGGGAACGAAAAGCAGTTCGCAGCACGTCTGACTCACAGATTCTCAACTGATGGTAGCCCGAACGAAGGTCAATATTCGAGAATACGGAACTACCCCGAAGCTGATCAAACAAGTCATCTATCCTTGGCAATGGATATCTGTTTTTGATGGTCACCTTGTTTAGCTCTCTATAATCTATACACAGCCTCATTGATCCATCCTTTTTCTTCACGAAGAGGACTGGTGCACCCCAGGGGGAAGAACTGGGTCTAATAAAACCACACTGAAGCAGTTCATCTAACTGAGAACGCAGCTCCTCTAACTCACGCGGAGCCATGCGGTACGGTGCTTTCGCGATAGGGCGAGTGCCTGGCTCGAGATCTACAACAAACTCCACCTCTCGCTCAGGTGGAAGTCCTGGAAGACTAACTGGAAAGACATCCGGAAACTCACACACCACAGAAATGTCCTCAACCCGAGGCACAACAGGTGCAATTTCCAAAACAGAAACAGTGACAAGAAAAGAATCACAGCCCGACTCTAGAAACTTACGAGCACGCACCGCAGAAATGATTGAAGATTCTTGACGTGATATACCATACACACTGATGGGCTGGCCTTTGTCATCTTTGAAATCCAAGCGCTTTTGCTTGCACTGAATGACGACATCATAGCTGCACAGCCAATCCATGCCTAAAATCACGTCAAAGTCTTCCAAGTCTAACAACTTCAAATCCGCAAAAGCTAGAAAACCACCTAGGAGGATAGGGCATTTTTGGATGCCCTGACTTGACATCACCTACTCTCCTGAAGGGAATTTGACATTCAGAGAAGTGTCAAGCTGGTCGAGATCCCATCGATGTCGGTCTACAAAACTTCTCGCTACAAAGGAGTGAGTAGCACCCGAATCAAACAGAACGCGCGCCCACTTATCCTTCACCTTAAATTCACCTAAACACAATGCGTGCACAACTAAAATACAAGGACTAAAAGACTACCAAAACAGATTACTAGCTGAGATAGAGACTAACTAGAGATCACTTGAGCCGATGATTGAGCTTCTTCCTTTGCCAGCACATTTAACTTTCCTTTTCCCTTGTCCATGAGTAGAGGGGGCGGCGGTAGAGTCTGCAACGGAACTGCATGCAATGCAGGCTGGACCTGCGGGCAATTAGCCTTAATGTGCCCTTTCTGGCCACAGAGAAAACAAGCTCCAGCCTTCTTATGACAATGAGCCACATCGTGCCCGCTCCTCTGGCAATAGGTACAGACAAGGGTTCCTTTCAGTGCATCTTGAATCGCGTGAACCTGAGACTGCTTCTGTGCATCCCGCCTCTTAAAGCACCTTTCCATCGGGTGTCCAGGCTTGCCACAGAAGCTGCACACTTCTTTTCGATCTTTCTTCACCACAGGGCCAGATGCCCTTGTACCACCATTATCATCAGACTTTCTCTTATCTTTTCTTGTCATCATTCCTCGATTCTTTGCATTTTCTATTGACTCAACCTTCAAGGCAGCTTCCATCACTTCTGCGAAGGTCTCTGATCTGTACGCACTTGTCAATTGCTGGATGTCAAACCTCAGACCACCCAAGAAGCGTTTTACTCTGCTTTCTTCAGACGCTACTAGCTCAGGGGCAAAACGACTTAGCTTACTGAATTCGATCTCATATTCACTGACAGTAAGTGGTCTCTGCTTAAGATACAGGAAATTGTTCATCAGACGGTCTTGCTCGACCGACGGAAGAAACTTCTTTCACAACATACTCTTAAATGAATCCCATGTACATCCTTCTGTAAGGTTCTCCTTCTCTTTGATCCACCAACTCTTCGCAAGTCCTTTGAGTTGATAAGCCCCGATCATTACCTTCTGATCGGCGGAGATGCCAGAATAAGAGAACATCTCCTCGATGGCTATAAACCAATCATCTAACGCCACGAAGTCTGCCCTACCATCATAGGTAGGGGGTCCCAAACGCTGGAAGGGAGAAATGAAATTCATCGCTGGAGGCAGTACAACTGGGGGTACTAACGCAGGAGGAGTAGGAACAGCTTGTTCTACGGCAGGGTCCCGCTCTATAGGCTGCTGCCTAGCAGCGACAGCTAATAACGACTGAATCTGTTACTGCATGTCCAACATCTGTCTTGTCAAGGCCTCATTACTCTGACGCAATCCTTCGATCACTGCTTCACTCTGAGCACCGGAAGACTCGCCCTCAGACTGGGGAGTCGATCTTGTCGCAATACGCTTTAGCGGCATTTCTACAGAACAAACATACTACAATTAATACCTAGTTTAAGACACCTAAGCTAGAAACTCAGATATCCTAACTCAGATCAGACCGGAATAGACAGATACTTACTCTAGCTATTACCTTGCTCTGGGAATCAATAAATGATGTTATGCTCTCACTGACACTTGTGATAATGATATGAATGCATAAATGATCAATTTTTCCTTTTTTTTAAAATCATGTGTGTACATATGTCATCATGTAGATCTTTAACTTGGCACGTGTGCTTATGCAATGATATGTTATGTATGAAGTGCTATGCATTCTAAAAAGGCCCTAGTGCATATTATGAGCGGCGTACACATACAATATTATGCATCCCATACTACATAATATTGTATGCAACGAAAAGTAAAACGTGCTAATGGGCATCCATGTAATGGTGGTTATGCTTCCCATACTACATAACCATTACATGTTGCCACCTATGGTGGATCCATATACAAATATATATTATGCATCCCATACTACATAATATGCCCCGTATACTTCTTATTATGCTATAAGTGTAGTGTTCATGCTTCCATCAAGATCTACGGATGACATATCGGTGTGTGTATGCAATGAAAAGAAGCTCAACGCTGGAGGTTTTGCTTAAGGGAAAGTTGTTCGACTGTCTTATCAAACCAACCACCCCTCTTGCAAAACCTCCCTCTGATACCAACTGTCACAACCCGCATTTTCTCAGAATATAAATACTATCAGAGTGAGAGAAAATACGCGATCGTGATGCAACGCCGTGCAGGGGACAACTGCAGACGTTCAAGCAACCCTGACCTAACACTAATTTTTATAAAAAGACTATGAGTTATGCTTTAAAACATTGTTTTATTATTATGAATGCTGACCGTGTCCCTCAGTCTAGTGGATCAACTAGTCCACGGGTTCAAAAGTATAGGTTTACACAGCGGAAAACAACAGATTGATTCATTTACCATCCTATATGAGAATAAAAATTCAGCATAAAATACAATGAACATGAGACTTCTAGATTTACTATAAGTAAGAAAACAGTTTTATAGCCCTTAAAATAGTGATTTGATCTTTTGAAAAGCAAGCTAAAGAGTCATGTAGAAAAATGCAGTTTTATTTTATATTAAAATACCTAATATGTATCCTAACATAAAGCATTCCCAGAGAGCAAGTACTAGGCTAAAAGTAAGTAAAACAGCACGAGTAGTAAGTAGTCTATCACAAAAGTCTAAAAGTATGGGCGTCAACAACTGACACGAACCCATAGAAAATCTAGCAAGTCTAACAAAAGTCTACCTCAATACCCTGAGGTGGAACTAAAAGCGGTGGCGGCAACCCGCAACACCTGCAACACTACCCTGACAGCTAACTCTGCTCCTGCCCTGGACCTGGGGTATTCAAAGCAAGAACACCTCAGAAAGCAAGTTACAAGTGGTGCAAGAGTAAAAAGAAAGCTAACAAACCTCGAAACGAGTGAGGTAAAACAAACAGCTGCAAAAGGAGTCAGAAATATGATATAGGAAATCATAACAGGAAATCTAACAAGTCAGAAAACTAGGCTAGAACAGCCTGCTCAAACTATCACATCTACTAACAGAGTTCTACTTTAATCTTTTTCTTCGGTATTCTAGTTATTCAGTATTTTAAATCGAGACAAATCGGCTCATCGGGACAGAGTGCTGTGCCGGGGGAGTAGGTCCACTACGTGCATAAACCCAGCCGAAAGGCACTATGCCGAGGGAGAAACCCCAACGCACACAGTCCTACAGCTAAGGTAACATGCCGGGGATGAAAATCCACCACGCGCACAGACTTCGTCCTAAGGCACTGTGCCGTGGGAGAAACCCCAACGCGCACAGACCATTTCAAGCTTTCTTCATTTCATAAATTTGTGCCGTGGGAGAAACCCCACGCGCACAGACCATATCATAATTTCTTTAATTCATAACGTATGATTCAGTTTCTTTAGTTAAGGTTCGTGTATTAGTTCGAATTGAACTGGCAATGCGACACGTCGACCGGAACGGTACGACAATGATTCGTGCGACTAAACATTTTGTACAAATTATACTTGTCAAAACAATGAGACGATCGAAACGCCGCGACCAATACGATATGTCCGTAAACCAGTACGACGCTTCCGTAAACCGTTACGTTTCCGACGAGATCGCTCGCGAAAATTAATTTATTCGCGAGGCGACACGCGCAATTTTTCTAGATGGCGAAACCTACGGAAACTCGTGACTTCCTAACGAATAATTTTACGCGAAATGTTACGAATTAGGAGCGAAATTAACGACAGAAGAAATTGACGAGGGAATCACCACTTGCCTCGGAATTTGGTCTCCAATCAACTCCCCAACGTAGATCCGCCCAAAAGAAGACACGGGGAGGCGAGATCTACGAAAAACGGACGAAATGAGGTTAGGGCCGAAAAAATCCATGGCGAAAAGGTCGACAAAACAGAAGAAACTTACCACGATCTCGAAGCTCACGCCGAGAGCTTTCCAACGCCTCGCTCGGATCGCGATTTCGTCCACCGGAACGGCGGTGGCGGCCGCCGGAAGATTAGCGAGCGGAAGGGTTTCGCCTCGTTAATGGCGAAGGAAAAACAACGTCGGGGGCTGCTCGGTTTGGGAGATGAGAAGGAGAAGATATTTTATATATAAATAGAATAGTAATAATAATAATAAGATATTTTATATCATATTATCATTAATAATAATAATTAGCATTATTAAAAAAAGGAGGGCTGCTGAATCGGTGGGAATAGCATGGGGGGGCTGCTGAATCGGTGAGAATGAAATCTCATTCTCACCGATTCCTTTTTTTTCTTTCTTTATATATATATATAATAATATTCATATTAAAAAGTAATAATAATAATAATTATAATAACAATATAGTATTATATCGTTACGGAGGGCCAAACGCGCGCCGAACCAAACGAAATTCGCACCGTAGGCGAATGACGACGCTACGAATCCAACGGCGAAGTCGAAATCGAATTCCGACGCACCGTTTTCAAGATAAAAATTTCTAAAGTTAACGGCGTACGCGAAAACATACAAAACTTCAATCGCGCGCCGAGGCTCCAAAAATGCTCGGAACGCGACGAAATTTGACGAGCAAGTCTAAAATTAGCCAATTTAATTTCCTAACATAAAATTTTCCAGTTCCGGCGCAAATCCCAAAATTTGGCCGGTCAAACCTAGCGGACTCAAAACGAGCTAACGACGACGCGTCGTCAACTCGCGGAAACGTAACGCCCTTACGTCAATATGACGTCACCGACATGATAAAATAATTTACGAAAACCTGGGGCGTTACAGAAATCCTGTTCATCGACCAAAGTTCTGCGAATCAGATACTGAATATAAGCAACTGATTCTGTGCTCCAAGAACGTCGTTCTGTCTGGGTGAAAACGTTGACCACAGAATATATCTTACTAATGAAAATCGCAGACCTGAGTTCTATGTTCATCGAGCTGAGTTCGACGAACGTCGAACTAATTTCCAGACAACTAAAAATCTTCTAAGTCTTGAATCTGAAGTCCACATCAGGAAGGTCCATGAAGTTTTACACTTGGGGACTGGCCTAAAACCTAGAAAGAAAAACAGTGACCCTAATTATACATCATGGGTTAACACAGCCTAAAAAGTTAACCTAGCCCAAATCAAAACAAGGGTTCCAACAATCTTCCCCTATTTGGGTGAGGTTACTTCAAAACAAATAGAAACAAAAGCATAGCAGAAAATATAGAGAAATAAGAATAAAAAAGCTATCAGCAAAAGATTAAAACTATGGTACAGATATTGTTCAAAAAAGAAAACAAATAGTAAGAAAATTAAGAGTCTTTGGGAGGGGCAGAAGATTTTGCAAACATGATTTTCCTGTTAGGATCAATTGCTTTTTTGACAGTCATCTTCATGTCTGCATCACCAAGAGTCTTTTGAGCCACTGCCCTAGGAACAACAGCTTCAGGATGGAGGTGCATGTATTCATCTACATTGATAAGCTTCCCCACCTGATATCACTCAAGCTCTTTCTTCCTGTAGGAAGACAAAGTAGAGAATTGGGAAGTATCCTTACCTTCCTCTCTTGCTTTCCTCATATGAGATAGAGCAATCAACTCATTAAACATATCCATCTTTGTATTAGGATCCATTTTAGGATCATAGGCTATAATAGGAGGGCCTTCAGGACTAATGTCTCTTTTAAGAGATGAAGCTATTCTGGGAGGGCTTGGATGCTTGGTAGGAGGAGGAGCATGGCTTCTTGAAGAGTGATGAAGTTGCTGTTGGGGATATTTGCTTCTAGAAGATTGATGGGGTCTGCCTAGCCTCCGATAGGTTTTAGTAAATAATGGTCTCTGGCTAAGATTTCCAGTGGCACCAACAGCTGGAAGAGGAGGAGGAGGATCTTTCCTCAATTTCTTCACTAGAGAGGATCATGCCTTCTTCTTCTTCTGTGCTTTAGCAAGATTTCTAGACAGCTTCATCCACTGAGGAGTTTTTGGAGTGATAGGAATGTTGTGCATAATGTAATATGGGACATCATTATCAGAATTGGGCTTGGGAGCAGCCTTTGCTAGAGCTTTCCTCTTTTTTGATTTGAACTCTTGGAATTATCAGATTCAGAATCATCAGAATCATCAACTGGGTCATCTTCAGAAGAACCTTGTGGATTGTCATATAAAGCATCTATTGATTCTATTATTTCCTGTGAAATTTTCTTGTCTGCTTGAGGAGGAGGTGGAGGTAGAACAGCTTGAGGAGGGACAACAATCTCTGAAAGCATTTCTCAATCAACTGTGTCTTTATCATTCAAAAGAAAAACATTTATCTCAGGATCTTTTTATATTTGAGAAATTTCTAGTGCAATATCATGTGCAATAAAATCATCTAGACCTGGTATAGGACTATCATCCATAACATAAGTTGCGCTAAGAGGTTCCATAACTATGTTTATAACAAAGCTTGCCTGAATGGCCTGAAGAGTTTTATACAAACTGGAGCTGTATAGAAAATAATATCTATGCAATACTTGGGATAAACAAATAAAAGAATGTTTCTACATAAGAGATCAAAAAATCTAGAACTGACTTCAGTTCAATTGCTAGAGAAATGGAACAGTCTCCAGAAAGAATATCCAAAGAAGGAACTAAATCAACTGTCTCAGAATCAGTGTCCAACAATTCTGTGAGATTTGCATCTTGTATCTCAGTATAAACAAAACCTATTTCTGCTTTTATATTTGTTGTTGTTGGAGCTACTTTTTCATGGAGTATCTCCCCCTGCCTGGGATTAGTAAGTACTGGAGCCATGCCCCTGACTGAAGAAGGAGGGATAGGGAAGGCAGAAATTTGAGTAGTAAGAGATGAAATAGAAGAAGCAAGAGGTAAAATAGCCTCTACTATTATGTGTTTTATTAGAGGTGTGATAGATTGAAGAATGGATGAAATGGAGGGTTAAATTATGTTATTGAATTCAGCTGGGGTTTGAGTAGAGACAGATGGGTTGAGGTTGGATGATGATGGATAGAAGGGTGTGGAGTCTTGCATCTGCTCATCTAGTGAAGATGGAGAATGAATGGGTGATGATAGTAGATTGAATGATGGTAAATATGACAGATTGAGAAGGGATATGTCAGTAAGATGTGATGGAGGAGGGGATAGAGGAATATTGAATAGGTTGCGGTTAGCATGCTCTGGTATTGTAGCATGTACTGGAGATTGATGTTGACGTAGAGGAGATTGATGTGGAGAAGGTTGATGGTCTGGAGAAAGGGCAGGTGAGGAAATATGAATTGGAAAAATAGGAGGTGTAGGTTGATGTTCTTGGGATGGGGAAGATTACTGGAGGGTTGTTGAGGTAGTTTGAATAAGAGGGGGTGGAGGGAGAATGAAAACATCCTCTGCAGGGTGGGGAGTGGCTGGATTAGACCTAGTACCATCAGTAGGTTTGGAAGAGGAAGCCCTGGATGACTCAGGGATGTTCCTCTCCCACCTGCCAAACAAGGCACAGGTAATCCTCTTGGAGGCATTTATGAATATGGTCGGGGAGACCAGTGATTCAGTGGCCTTGGCCTGAAGAAAAATTTCCAAAATCTGTCAAAAAAACACTTCCTTCTTTATATTCTTCTTCTTAATCAGTTCAAATATAATTTTCTCCCAGTTCATGGACTTCTTGTTTGCCACTACACACATCACAAGGAACTATTGTCTAGTTATGTAATCGTTGGAGGTGTGTTTTCCTAGCAGAACTTTTCCTACAACATCTGCTAGAAACTTATAATCTGCAGATAGATGTTTCTTCAACAATCTATTAGCATTATCACCAGAATAACCCATTTGAGTCAACATTTCATCAAACTCAGCAGAATCGATTTCTAAGTCCACTTCTCCATTCAATAAACGAAAAATCTCAGTTAAAAAATCAGGAGTAAGTGAAACAGCATTACCCGATATTGTTCCAATAAGCGTATCAACATATGGAGTCGATAGAGATAAAACCCATTCTCAGATTTCAGTTGCCGCAATCTTCATCCTGGTAGTCATCAGATTCTTTAACTATTAGTCTTCAAACAACTTCAGAATATCAAGGAAGATTTGATCTGAGGGTTGGAAAGACTTGTAATCGATGTCAAAACCCCTGTCGAATTTCATTGCTGCGAGAGTGCTTCTTGGAATCGCCATGATCACCTGCAATATAGAAAGAGAGAGATCAAGTGCAATAAAACTGAAAGCGCGGGATGGAGCTCGAAGAAAACCTAGTTATAAGGTTTTTCAAAATATGAAACGTCAAGCTCTATCCTGCGAAAAAGAAAATTCTTCGATCTCAGGTCGATGAAAAATTTCATGAAGAGATAATTTTTTGTCGATCTCAGACTGAAGATATGGAGATATTTCGTCGTCCTCAGAAATATTCCCTTAAACAGGATCGTCGATCTCAGGTCGACTAAACTGAGTTCACATAGAGATTTCGTCAATATCCGGTCGACAAACTCCCAAAGAACGTTTGCAAATCGTCGATCTCAGGTCGACGAATTGTTTCCAGACCGTTTACACTAAGGACAGATTTAAAATTAAGCCTTTCCATCTATCATTCCTACCTGATTCAGAAAGAACAAATGTTTAGATTCATCCAAGAGCTTGTTGAAAATATCTTCTCTTTGCAAATCAGTGGAGATAAATTCAAGATTAATTTTTTGTTTGTCCACACAGTCTCTTATGAAATGATGTCCTATATCTATATGATTTGTCCTACTGTGATTCACTGGATTATGTTCAATAGAAATTGCACTGGTACTATCACAAAATATGGTTGAATTATTTAGATTTACACCGTAATCTAGGAGATGGTTTTGTATCCACAAGATTTGTGAACAGCAGCTGCCAGCTATCATGTATTCTGCCTCAGTAGTTGATGTTGACACAGATGTTTTCTTCTAGCAAAACCAGGACACAAGCCTATCACTATGGAACTGACATGTTCCTGATGTGCTTTTCCTGTCCACTCTACATCCAGCATAGTCAGCATCAGAAAATCCAGTAAGCTCCAATGTTGACTCTGTTGGATACTAGAGTCCTAGATTAGGACAACCCTTTATATTTCTTAAAATTCTTTTAATGAAAATAATATAAGATTACTTAGGGCTCACTTGGAACCTAGCACAAAGACATGTTGCAAACATGATGTCTAGGCTACTTACTGTGAGATAAAGTAGGGATCCAACAATTGCCCTATACATGGTCTGATCAACTGGTTTTCCATGTTCATCAGAGTCCATCACAGCATTGGAAGCCATGAGAGTTTTCATAGAGGAGGCATCAGCCATCCCAAATTTCTTAATAAGATCATTTACATATTTAGATTGGGATATGAATATACCATCAGGGGATTGCTTCACTTGTAGGCCAAGAAAGTATGATAGCTCTCCTATGCTACTCCTCTCAAACTTTGAATGCATTGGATCAGAGAATCTCTTGCATAGTTTGGGATCAGTAGAGCCAAATATGATGTCATCTACATATATTTGTACAACCAAAATTTTATCATTATGCATCTTTGTAAAAAGGGTCTTATCTACCATGCCTCTAGAGAACTTGTGTTCCAAAATTAAGCTAGTTAAGGTTTCATCCCAAGCTCTTGGAGCTTGCTTTAGACTATAGAGAGCTTTATGTAATTTAAAAACATATGAGAGATGAGTATAAGAGATAAAACCTGGAGGTTGTTCAACATAAAGCTCTTCCTTTAGTTCTCCATTCAATAAAGCACTCTTGACATCCATCTGATAGACTTTAAAATTATTAAAAGCAGCATAAGCAATAAAAATCTTGATTGCTTCTAGCCTTGCAACAGGAGAAAAGGTTTCATCATAATCAATGCCTTCCTCTTAGTTATAGCCTTGAGCAACTAACCTAGCCTTGTTTCTCAAAATTATACCTTGGGCATCAAGTTTGTTTCTGAATACCCACTTGGTTCCAATTACTGGATAGCCTTTGGGCCTTGGAACCAAGTCCCAAACTCTGCATCTCTCAAATTGATTGAGCTCCTCTTGTATTGCAATGATCTAGTGGGGATCTTGCTCTGCATCATTATGGATTGACGTTCAACTTGAGAGAGGAAATAGGCATGCATCACATCATGGTTGAGTTGATGCCTTATATGTACACCTACTGACATGTCCCCAATCACTTGAGATTACGGGTGTTCCCTTAGTATGACAAGGTCAGTGGGTGGATGTTGTTCAGCAACAACATTTGGAATTGATTCCTCTAGTGGAATAATGTCTGCTATTGGAGGAGGTTCAACCACTTCAAAATTTTTTTCTTCACTGTCTTCATCACCTTGTGGAGGAGGATGTGATACGACCTTTTGTGTAAGGTTTAATCACCAAATTTCTCACACAAGTGAGGTACCTGCAATAAATCTGTGGTAGAAGAATCCTTCTCCTTATAATACATGTTAGCTTAATCAAAAGAAATATGTACAGATTCTTCCATTTCTAAAGATGATTTATATAATACCCTATAAGCCTTTCTATCTTGGGAATATCCATGAAAAATTCCCCCTACAGATTTAGCTTCAAATTTTCTAATGTGTTTCTTATTATTATTATGAATGAAACATCTACACCCAAAGATTCTTAAGTAATTGATTTTAGGTTTCTTCCCTTTGAGTAATTCATAGTGCGTCATACCCTTAACTTTATGTATAAAACTCCTGTTCAGAACATAGTTTGTTGTGGTCATAGCCTCTGCCCAAAAGGATATGGGCATGTGTGCATCTGCAAGCAATGTTCCTGCAGATTCAATGAGGGTTCTATTTTTCCTTTTTGCTTCCACATTTTTTTGAGGAGTTTTAGTAGCAGAGAAACAATGTCTGATACCTTCCTCCTCACAGAATATTTGCATAGGAAGAGATTCAAACTCAGTACCATGATCACCTCTGATCAATGCAACTGGAGTAGAATACTCAATCCTTATGCTATTAAGAAAGTCCTTAAGGACTTTAAAGTTATCTGACTTTTTTCTCAAGAAGAGCACCCAAGAGAATCTATAGAAGTCATCTACAATAACTAGAGTGTAAGACTTTCCTCCTAAGCTTTGTACAATAATGGGTCCAAAGAGATCCATATGTAGCATGTACAGAATCTTAGGTTAGTCACTCTTATTAATTGACTTAAAGATATTTTTAGTTTGCTTGACTTCTTGACAAGCCTTGAATAGGCTTTCCTTCTTATAGGGGTCAGAAGGCAATCCACTGACAAGGTTGTCCCTAAATAGCTTAGAGATGTTTCTAAGGTTAACATGACCTTGTCTCTTATCCCATAGAGTATTGTTATTATTAACTTGATTGAATATCATAGTTCTGAAATAGCAGAGTTAAAGTTTACTAGGTATATATTCCCTTGTCTACATCCTGTTAAAATAGTTTGTTTATTTGAAGAAATAATACATTTGGAATTAGTAGAGCAAAAATGATAACTTGCATCACATAACTGACTTATGGATATTTGATTATGTTTGAGACAATTAGCATATGCCACTTTTTTGAAAGTGACAGCTCCACTATTAAAGTTTTACAGCCTTCAGTTTGTCCAAGGCTTGAATCTCCAAAGATCACTCTTGGACCCAGCTTTGCCTTGAAATTGATTAGGCTGTCCTTGCATCCATTCATGTGCTTTGAGCACCCACTATCCAGATACCACTTATTCTAAGTGATAGGATATTTCTTCACCTGCAAGGAAACAATTTAGATGTTCTTGACCAAGGTCACCTTGGGTCCTTATTTCTTTTCATATGAAATGCTGGAAATGTAAGAATATTCAGGTTGGCTTTTATAACCTAAGGGGTGAAATCTTCTGGGAGGAATTATCCATTGGGTGAATGAATTGATATTTTACCTAGGTTGGGTAAGGTTATTATTAGAGTTTCTGTTAGAGTTGAAGTTTTTGTAAGATTGATCTGGGATCGACGAACTCTGGTAAGTTCATCGACCTGAGGTCGACGAATTGGGATGAGATCTTCGATCTCTGCTTGAATAATGAAGATATTAATTCTCAGGGCAAGAATATTGTCGATCTCTGGTCGACGAACAAAATAAGTTTTGTCAATTGTGGATCTTAGAATAACTATTATAGTAGTTGGCGTTCGGAGTTCTTCGTTCTGAGGTCAACGAACTGTACATATTTTGTCGATTTGAGTTCGACGGAATCTGTTGAACATTGTTGTTGTTATTTTTCTTCTTGTTCTTAAATTATTGTTTATGTTCAATTTGTTTTAAGACATCATTTACATTGTTTACTTATTCTGTATTCTTCTTACCCTTATTTGAAATGTAATTTACTGGTTTAGATAATTGATTTTTCTGGATTATAGGTGGTTCACTATATGATGCACCTAGTCCTTGTTTACTGCTATTTGCCCTAGCATTTAGAGTACTAGTTATGTCTAACAGTTGTAAGCTTCTACAATTATGTGATTCTTCTAATTTCTTGTCTTTGCTTATTTCTGTTTTTAAGAAAGCAATTTGTTCATTAGTGGAGGTAAGTTCATCTGTTAGTTTAGTATTTTCAGCAATGTACTTATCTTGTTCAGTTAATCTTTCTCTAAGGAGTTTGATTTCCTTCTCAGAGCCTATTAGATCTAAGCATAGATTTTTAAATTCAGTTTTAAATTCTTCTGAATCAAAATAATAGGATGCTATTACCTGGTCATCTACAGATAGAGATTCTTCATCTTTTGAAGCTTCTGCCTCTGACTGAATGCTGGAATTATCTATTGTCATTAGGCAAACTTCTTTTGCCTTCTCTTCTTCTTCATCATCACTGGAGCTGGAGGATGATGACTCTTACTTAGTATCACTCCAGGTTTCTTTAACAAACCCTTTCTCCTTCCTCTTGTGTTTGTTGGAGGATGACTTTCTATGATGTGTTCTTCTGGAATCCTTTACTCTTGTCTTGTCCTTCTTCTGCGTTTTTGGACATTCTGAGATGAAGTGTCCGTACTTCCTGAAACCAAAGCAAACATTTTCTTTAGATGGAGTTTTGTCATACCTTGGCTTGTCATCTTGCCTTGATGACTTTCTTTTTAAGTCCTTCTTTGCCATCTTGAAGAATCTTTTGGCAAAAAGGCTCATCAGTTCCTCATTTACTGGAGTCCCTTCAGATTCTTAAACATCTTTGAATGCAATGTTGTGCACCTTCCTTATATGTGTTGGAGTCTTCTGTTCAGCTGCTGCTTCTCTAATCTTTATTAATTGCTCATAGGATTTGAGATTTCCAATAGAGATTTCTATCATGCTTCAAGCTTCTCTGATTAGCCTGATTCTTGAATCCGATGTGCTAGGGAAGCACATGATAATTTTATCATTGACCTCTTTCAGAGTGATGTCCTTGTCCAAGTTCTTTAGCTCATTGATGATTGAGTAAAGCCTGTTGTACATATCACTCAATGATTCAGCTTCATCCTTCTTGAAGTTCTCATATTATGAGATGAGATTGGATCTCTTGTCCTTTCTCTCATCATCAGATCCAGCCGCCATCTAATTTAGAGAATCCCAAATGTCTTTGGCTGAAGTGCACTCAACCACTTTTTGAAATATATCATCAGACATAGTCTAAGCTAGTATGTTCATTGCTTTAGCATCTGCAATCTTAGCTTTCCTCTGTACATCTGTCCAATATGGAAGTAGAATAGCACTAAGATTTGTTGAAGTAGATGGAGTGGAGGCCACTGGTGTTGGAGGTCCTGTCAAAATTGAATTGAATATGTCTTCATCAATAGAGTTCATATAGAGTTTTATTCTTGCCTTCCAGATGACGAACTTGGTTAAGTTGCAAACTAGAGGTATTGTGCTAGCATAGTCCTTGTTTTGTACCATGATATAAAATGTGAAAGGAACAATATTTAATCAGAGATTATCATAGGATCTTGATTAGTCCAGGTGTTAGCCTGTTTAAATAAAAATGACTAACCTGGCTCTAATACCAATTGAAAGAAAAGGAAGAGTAAGCTTTGATTAACTCTAGAGGGGGGGGGGGGGGTGAATAGAGTTTATAAAATTCCTTTGCAACTTTCTACAAAATAAAGTTAAGTGATAAAATAGGTGATATCGTAATAGCTAAGAGATATTAACAGAAGCAAAGAAAAGCTACACAAAATTACCACATCACAAGAAAAAAAGGAAACAACAAACACACAGACAACACAAGAATATTATAGTAGTCCCCAACTTGGTACATCCACTATTCTACCACCCTGTTAGGAATCCACTATAGGTTTTGATAAGGTGCCTTACACCACAATATCTATTTGTAGGGAGATATTGTAACCTTTTGAGTTTTTGATAAAGTGCCAAAAAACCAA
This sequence comes from Platanthera zijinensis, assembly GCA_039513925.1. NCBI lineage: Eukaryota > Viridiplantae > Streptophyta > Magnoliopsida > Asparagales > Orchidaceae > Platanthera > Platanthera zijinensis. The sequence goes on along the minus strand of CM077085.1, from coordinate 103,235,152 downwards.
ACTCAACTCTTTTGGAAGGTGACTTGTGAACCAGTTGTTGGGTACACTGAAAAATATGTACCAGATTTGGAGAAGCCTCATCTTACTCAATGATATACAATAATTTGTATTTGATGTATGTTTGAGTTACTTTGTGTTGGTATAAGATTTGCAAAGAACTTTTTTTGTCTAAGTACAAGTGTCGACACTTGTGAAGAATTTTGTCGACACCTACCAGAAGTTGTGTCGACACTAGTAGCAAAGTTGTGTCGACAACCAGAAATTGTGTCGATACTAGAAGCAAAGCTGTCTCGACACCCAGACATTGTGTCTACACCTGAAAAAGGAATTGTGTTGACACCCAGAATTGTGTCAACATCTAAGGCAGGAATTGTGTCGACACCTAAAGCAAAGGCTGTGTCGACACCCAGGAGTTATGTCGACACAAGAAGAAAGGCTTTTGTCGACAATCAGGAATTGTGTCGCCACCTGAAGAAGGTTTGTGTCGACAGCTAGACACACAATCAATGCCATCTTACTGCAACAGTTATACTGAGTTAGAAGGCTTGTGTCGACACACAGGACTTGTGTCGACACACACTCAACGATAGCTATACTCACACTCAATGCCATTTGTCTGCAGCAACTAAGTCAAGACCAGAAGCAGTTGTGTCGACACATAGGACTTGTGTCGACACACACACTCAACGATGGCTGGACATACACTCAACGCCATTTGTCTGCAGCAGTAATTTCGAGACCAAGAGAAGTTGTGTCGACACATAACACTTATGTTGACACATACAAAGAGAAGAAGTGTAGAGTAGCTGAAGAATGAATATGTCAACACCTGGAGTGTTATGTCGACATCACAAAGACTTGTGTCGACACTTAGTCTTTTGTGTCAACACATATGAAGCAGATTGTTGAGTGGATTGTGCTGAGTTGTTAAGTCTCTAAGGAATCAACTGTCATGACTGGTGGGTCGACAACTGTCATTATCAACAGGTCTGACACCTTTATCAGAACTATCAGAAGGTTGTTACAAACCTGATCAGCAGGTAACAAGGAGAAATCTCTATATAAAGGATTGGTCCATGACAACTTAAACAAATATAGAATAGAACAAAACAGAATAGACACAGAGGAAAAAAATGAATCATCCAAAGGAAGAATTTCACAATAAGTAAAGGGGTGATCCTTAAGAATACAGATTCTGAACAAGTCTGTTGAGAAGATTCATATCTTATTCTGAATTCAAGAAAGGAACTGACAGGAGATCAACTTCTACATCAAGAAGAGTTTAACCTTATTTTGTTCTATCAAGAAGTTTTCAAACAGCTAAGTCAGGTTGGATCTAGAGATACAGTTCATTCAAGAACTGATCAAGAAGCTCTCACCCATCGAGTGATTTATCTGGTGATATTTTTGTATTTCACAAATACTCAAATTCTTTTAGGATCTTTTGTTAGATCTAAGTTGTAAGCCTATAATTATAAAGGCTGAGATAGGGCTGAGTGTCTGATGACTTGTTTTAGTCATCCTTTTTTTGGGTAATTAAGTAGTTAAAATCCCTAAGTTTTATTATAAATTTGTATTTTTGGATGCTTGTTATGATGTTGTTTTATTATTATTATAAAATAGGAATCTATAGTTTTATTTTATGTTTTGTTGTTATTTTATGTTATGTTTATGACATTGTTACGTTTAGTATATAAATAGTATTATATTTATCTTTAGTTTGGTTTCACACAACCAATGATATGTTATTATGATTAATGTTATAATTATTTTGTTTAGTATGAATTGTTATATGTTTTATGTTTAGTTAAATTTTGTTATTATAAATTTAGCTAATGTTGTGTTGTTTTGTTTTATTTTGTAGGTTCAAACAAGGAGCAGCCCGAGCCTTCAATGCATGTGGCCGGCCCTTTACAATTTGGTGCAGCCCCTAGCCTACCCGAGCCCACTAAAGCCCACCTAGCTGCCCTTTTTCCTCTCTACCCGAGCCCAAGAAAGCATTCCCCTTAGCATGGCTGGCCACCTTTCACTCTCATGCATGCATCTTCCTCCTCCACATTAACTCTCTCTCCCACTCACCTCATTAAATCCAAATGCATTCATTCCCCTATGCTTGGCCGGCCACCTTTCTCCCTCTCCATCTACATTGAACCCCACTCTCTCCCTCTCCCTTCTACACACTTCCATTCATTCCCCCTCTTTATTTTATATTTTTATTTTCACTTCCCATAAATTAAATACATTGCATATTCCCATCCATTCCCCCTTCATTTATTATATGCATGAACATTTCCACCTACATGGCCGGCCCCTCCCTATTGCCCCCTTTATTTCCACATTTTCTAGAATCTTCCCTCCCCATCTATAAAAGGAGCCCATGGTCTCATGTTTTGGAGGTTGGCTTTTGGAGAGAGCTTTTGGAGAGTACAAGTCAAGAGAGTTTTTCATTGTAATTTTCATTTCTAGTTTCCCTTTTTTGTAATCTCATTTTGTTTAAGTAATATCATTTTTTAAGCTATTGTGCACTTTTTTTCCTTTTAGTATAAAAAATAAGAAATCTTCTTCTCTTATTTTGTCTTCCTTTTCAATCATGCGTAGCTAATTTTCTTTTAGCATTTGATCATGAGGATCCATGATTTGAGATAAGAGTTATTTTTATTTCTTAGTTTTAATTTTGCCTAAATTATTATCGGTCCTTCTTTGATTTTTCTCGCGTCGACTCCGTATGTCCGGTATACGATAGTAGGCCTTGTTCTCATTTCATAGTAGTCAAGAGACTCATTGATTTGAAAGATCACTCAAAGAAGGAAGGAGTTGAACGCAACCCTAGAGATAGGACGACGTAAATCTTCCGGATTGGAGTCAAATCCAATAGTGCGGATCACATCGATAATGCAACTTTAGGCTTCTTTGGTTTGTAAAGAGATTTCGATCAATGAGTCTATAAGTTAGGAGACCTAATGCTCTAGCGAGATTTTGTCTCATTTTCGGATCCGTCACGGCCGAGTATGATTTGCAAATTTAAAACTATACCTTTTATCTCTCCCGTTTCATTTTATGGTGAATCAATGATCGAATGCTAGCTTTTTAATATAAGTTTTTCGTCTCACAAATTATCGTTTATTTCACTTTTAAAAATTCTCAAAATCCAACAATTTTCCCGTAGGATAATAGTTCAAGCGTGAGTAGCAGTACTTGACAACCCCGTGTTTAAATACGACCTTGATACTACGATTCGACAGGTATGCTTGCCTGTTCGGGTTTTGGCCCACCAAGTTTTTGGCGCCGTTGCCGGGGATTTTTTTCGTCAATATTTTGAAAACGCTTGCGCTATTACTTCTGCAAAAAAAAAAATCAAAAAAAAATTATATATATATAAATATTTATAATCAACCCACCTCATCTTATTTTCTACCCAACCTAAAATCTCTCAAAAAGGGTAAGGGCTTTGAGCTCCACCATTTTACCTAGTACCTTGCGAACCCTTCACCAGGTAGCCCTTGGGAAGTTTGAGAGCAAAACTGTAAAAAAATCTATTTTCAAAAAAAAAATCCTTTCTTCTCTTTTTCTTTCTTTTTCAAGTTTTCATTCCCCTTCGTCTTCTTTTCTAGTGCATGACCCGAGCAAATCCGTCGCTACTTATTGATTTGGACCCAGAAATCGAACCCTCCTTTCGGAGACAACTATGATTCAAGGCTTCCACTTCTCAAACAGCGGTTGAGGATTCCTTCGGGGATTGCAATTTCAATTCTGAAATGGGAGATCCTAACCCAGAAATGGCTCAGCAAAGGACCATGTCCGATTATGCTCGACCCAATCTGGAGGGGACTGAAACGAGTATTGTTCGACCTGCGATCGTGAACAATAACTTCGAGCTTAAGCCTAGCATCATACAAATGGTGCAGCAATATGTACAGTTCGATGAATTGCAAGGTGAAGATCCGAACTTACATATTGCGAGTTTTCTTGAAATCTGTGATACCTTTAAAATCAATGGGGTCTCAGACGATTCTATAGGGCTAAGACTCTTCCCCTTCTCCTTAAGGACCAAAGCCAAACAGTGGTTGAGTTCTCTTCCAAGAGGATCAATCACTACTTGGAACATTTTAGTTGAAAAATTTCATGCAAGATATTTCCCCCCTGCCAAAACTGCTAAGCTACGAAATGATATTACTTCGTACTCTCAAATTTCTTCCGAGACCCTCTATGACACTTGGGAGAGGTTCAAGGAACTTTTGAGAAGATGCCCACACCATGCTCTGCCTGTATGGTTGCATGTCCAGACATTCTACAATGGGCTAAACCAAGAAACTAAGCAGATGATAGATGCCGCTTCCGCTGGTTCTTTAGACCGCAAAACTCCGGAAGCTTCTCTTGAGCTTATCGAGGACATGACGATGAACACCTACTAGTGGAATTCGTCTAGGACTCGCCCATCTAAACCTATAGGTATATATGAAGTGGATTCGGTGACGCAACTGGTGATGCAAGTGGAAATGCTGAACAAGAAGATTACGGAGATGACTGCTCCCTCCGCCGCTAAGGTATATGAAAATGCTGCTGCTGTCGAGCAGGTGCATTATCTGGGGAACATACCCAGGCCTGCTCAAAATAAATCTGCCAATAATTTTTCTGCTTTTTCGAATTTTTCTTCTCCTCTTGGTTTTTCTTCTTCTTCGAACACTTATCATCCTGGATGGCGTAACCATCCTAATTTCTCGTGGAGTAATAACGCTAACGTCGTACGCTCACCGCACGATTTTAAACCACCAACACAACCACCACAACAAAACTTTCAAAAACCTTCCCCTTTGGAAGAGATCCTCGCTAAGTATATAAGCTCGAACGATGTGTTATTAGAAACATAACAGGATGATTGAAAAATTTAGAAAATCAGGTCAGCCAACTTGCCAAGGCTTTTTCTGAGAGACCACCTGGAACTCGTCCCTCGAACACTGAGCCTAACCCAAGGGAGCAAGCAAATGCGATTTCCCTTCGGATCGGTAAGGTTGTTAACGAGCCCACCACAAGGGAAGAGCCATGGGTGATTGTCCCTCCTGTTATAATCCCCACGGAAAATGATAAATCAACTCTTGAAAATGAAAAATCTATTTTTTACAAAGAAAAAGATATTTCTGTTCTTTCTGATTTTCAAAATGATGCTCCTGTTATTATAAAGGAATCTCTGCCACCTCCTTATCCAGCTCGACTTAGGAAGGAAAAACTAGACGATCAGTACCAACGCTTCCTTGAAATGTTCAAACAAATTCATATAAATTTACCATTTCATGATGCGATTAGTCAAATGCCTAAGTATGCGAAGTACCTTAAGGATCTATTAACAAACAAGACAAAATTGGAAAATGTATCACATGTAACATTAAATGAAGAATGCTTGGCGTTCGTTAAAAACTCTAATCATCCTAAAAAGATAAATGATCCGGGTAGTTTTTCCATTCCTTGCGTCTTTGGTGATTTATTTGTTAAACATGTGTTAGCAGATCTAGGAGCGAGCATCAATTTGATGCCTTTTTCTTTATTCAAGAAACTAGGATTGGGCATTCTTAGCCCTACAAGAATGAGTATCCAATTAGCTGATAGGTCCATTAAGTACCCATTAGGTATCATTGAGGACGTGCTAGTGAAGGTCGACAAATTCATCTTCCCGGTGGATTTTGTCATTCTTGATATTGAAGAGGATGTCGAGGTCCCTCTTATCCTTGGCCGACCCTTCCTAGCCACCTCTCGAGCGATCATCGATGTTAGTAACGGAAAGTTGTTCTTGCGTGTGGGAGATGATGTGGTCACATTTTGTATTAATCTATCCATGAAAAACTCTTTAAAAAATGATGACTCATGTTTTTTTATTGATGTTTTAAATGAAGATTCTTCCCTTTCCCTTTCTAACATTTCTTCTAATGAATTTTCCTCTTCTTTTTCTGAATTTTCTTCAAATGATTTTGAAAACACGGTGATGTCAATACAAGAAAATTTTGAAAATAATTCCGTCTTTTGTAGAAAAAAGTATGAAAATCTCATTTTTGAAAAAGAAAAGAATTTAAAAAGCTCTTATGATGAACCACCCCATATTGATTTAAAACCACTTCCTGAACATCTCAAATATGCCTTTCTTGCAAAAGATTCTAAATTGCTCGTTATAATCTCGGCCTATCTTTCTAAATCCGAAAACGATCAGTTGATCGAAGTACTACAAAAACATCGCCGAGCTATAGCGTGGCAAATTTCTGATATTCCTGGCATAAGCCCCTCCTTCTACACCCACAAAATACTTTTTGAAAATAATTCTAAGGGTGTAGTCCAACCTCAACGTCGTCTTAATCCCAACATGAAAGAGGTTGTGAAGGGTGAGGTTCTTAAGTTATTAGATGCAAGGATAATTTATCCTATTTCGGATAGTTAGTGGGTAAGTTCGGTCCAGGTTGTTCCTAAAAAGGGTGGAGTCACGGTAGTATTGAATGAAAATAACGATCTAATTCTAACTAGGACGGTGACGGGATGGAGGATGTGCATCGATTACCGTAAATTAAATGATGCCACTCGTAAAGATCACTTCCCCCTCCACTTTATCGATCAAATCTTAGAATGCCTATCCGGGCATAGTTTTTATTGTTTTCTTGACGGTCTTTCGGGATATTTCCAAATCCCTATTGCACCCGAAGACCAAGAGAAGACAACATTCACTTGCCCCTTTTGGTATCTTTGCCTACCGTAGGATTCCTTTTGGGCTATGCAACGCACTAGCTACCTTTCAGCGATGTATGCTAGCCATCTTCGATAAATATGTAGAAAATATAATGGAAGTTTTAATGGACGACTTTTCAGTTTTTGGCGACTCGTTTGAATTATGTTTAAATAATCTAGGAAAAGTTTTGAAACGTTGCGAAGAAACGAATCTTGTTTTAAATTGGGAGAAGTGCCATTTTATGGTACGTGAAGGTTTAGTCCTTGGCCACAAAATTTCCGCTAAGGGAATTGAAGTGGACAAGGCAAAAATGGAAATAATTGAAAAGTTACCGCCACCTACAACTGTTAAAGCGATTAGAAGTTTTTTAGGGCATGCGGGTTTTTATCGTAGATTTATTAAAGACTTTTCAAAAATCACTAAGCCTCTCACCCACCTTCTCGAAAAAGACACTCCGTTCATTTTTGATGAATCTTGTCTCGAGGCATTTGAATTAATAAAATGAAAACTTATAAATTCTCCTATTATGATCGCCCCAGTTTGGGGTTTACCATTCAAAATTATGTGCGATGCGAGTAATCATGTGGTAGGTGTTGTTCTAGGTCAGCGAATTACGAAGAACTTTCATCCAATTTTCTATGCTAGTAAAACTCTAACTTCTACTCAAGAAAATTACACCACGACGGAGAAAGAACTCTTAGCGGTTATTTTTGCTTTTGATAAATTCCGACCGTATGTTACTCTTTCTAAAGTTATTATTTTCACGGATCATTCTGCTTTGAAGTACCTCCTTTCTAAACCGGATGTCAAGCCGCGTCTTATCCGTTGGATCCTCTTACTTCAAGAATTCGACTTGGAGATTCGGAATAAGAAAGGAGCAGAAAACTTAGCAGCTGATCATCTTTCGCGTCTTGAAAATCCCAATCTTGATATTTTAAATGAAACTTTTATAAATGACTATTTTACAGATGCGCGTCTTTTAAATATATCTTCTTCTAGCCCCTGGTTTGCCGATCTGGCCAATTATCTTGTGGCCCGGGTCCTTCCAAAAGAATACTCAACTCACCAAAAGAAGAAATTCTTTTCTGAGTTGAAGTAATATTTTTGGGAAGACCCATTTCTATTTTGCATTTGTGCAGATCAGGTGATAAGAAGATGTGTTTCCCGGGAAGAGGGTCAACAAATTTTAAAACATGTTCATGAATGTCCGACTAGAGGGCACTTTCAAGCAAATCGCACCGCACACAAAGTACTCAGTGCTGGCTTCTATTGGCCAAGCATATTTAAAGATGCACAAATCTTTGTGGGCGGATGCGATCATTGCCAGCGGACAGGAAATCTCTCTAATAAAAATGAAATGGAACAAAACTAATTTCTCGAGTGTGAAGTTTTTGATCTGTGGGTCATAGACTTCGTCGGCCCATTTCCCTCCAGTTTAGGTAATAAATATATTTTAGTCGCAGTTGATTACGTTTCCAGGTGGGCGGAAGCCCAAGCTTTACCAAATAATGATGCTCGCATTATTGTTGCTTTTCTTAAAAAATTATTTTCTCGTTTTGGTTTTCCTCGAGCGATCGTTAGTGATAGGGGAAGTCATTTTTGCATCGCCCAACTCGCTAAAGCTTTAACTAAATATGGCGTTATGCATAAACTTTCGACTGCTTATCACCCCCAAACTAATGGTCAGGTCGAGGTAGTTAATCGAGAACTTAAACAAATTTTGGAAAAAACCGTTTCTACTTCTCGTAAGGATTGGTCTTTAAAATTAGACGATGCTCTTTGGGCCTATCGGACAATGTACAAGACCGCCATCGGTTGTACTCCTTTCCGATTAGTCTATGGAAAATCGTGTCATCTTCCGGTAGAAGTAGAACACCGTGCGTATTGGGCGTTAAAATTTTTTAATTTCGATCAACACTCGGTCGGCGAGCATAAAAAACACCAACTAAATGAGCTTGATGAGTGGCGAGCGTACGCATATGAAAATAATAGAATTTATAAAGAACACATGAAATTGTATCACGATAAGAACCTACGCCATCCTAAAACGTTTAAACCAGGCGATCTGGTTCTTCTTTTTAATTCGCGTTTACGTCTCTTCCCTGGAAAACTTAAATCTAGATGGTCTGGACCGTTTATGGTCAAGGATGTTTTTTCTTACGGCACTGTGTTACTTTCGCACCCCGATAAGGGGGATTTTAAAGTGAATGGCCAGAGACTTAAACTTTATTTTTCTAATGATTCTGTGTCTCCTGCAAAGGAGAATCTTATTCTGGACTCTTAGATTGTTATTTTATTATGGACATTTTTATTTTTGGACTACTTCCTATTATTATTATGAAACTCTTTTATTTGGATTATTGTAATAAAGAACACTATTGGGCATCTGCCCATGGACTCTATTATTTTTCTGCTTTTATTTTGCTCTTCCCACCGGAGGCCAATCAATTACAAGTTCATGGTTGCCGCTCCGCCGCTGCTGATATCAAATGGATCAAGTCAAACCTGCTGAGGAACAAGTGCACTAAAAAGCAAGTATGGGGGAGCGACATCCGCCTTCATCTCATAACCCCGGGGAAGTCCTGTTTTTTATTATTTATTTACTTTACTTTCTGCATTTTTTTTCTTTTTCTCTTCCTCTCAGTCCCCTTCTCTTTTTCATTTTGTTTCCTTCATTGAGGGCAATGAAGAGTTTAAGCATGGGGGAGGGTTTATTTTCCTTCTTCTTTCCTTTTTTTAAAAAAATTATGTTTTAAATTAGTATAGTACTTTATTTTAACTTCATCAACAAAAAATTAAAAAAAATTATAAAATATAAAACCAAAAAAAATAGAAAAAAACACAAAAAATCAAATAAAAAAAGAATGTGCTACAATCTATTTGAAAAACAAAATCTAAAATTATTTCTATCTTTATTTTTATGTTTCTTCTAGTGATGTGTAGGCCCGTGCGGTTTTTGTAGTTCTATGTAGATTACTTTGAAAATGTTTTCTAAACTTACCATTTTAGCATAGTTTAGTTCTACTAGTTTCTTTTTCTTAAATAGAGGCATCCGGTTTTTACGTTATAAGTTAGCAATTTGTAGTTATGTCTTTTTATTCGGTTAGTTGCTTACGAATGGTTGCTAGGTATCATTAGCTCTTTTTCATTTGCGGGGTAGTCTTTCTTGGTGTTTAAAACTTTTCCCAAGCTACTCTCGAAACATTTGCGTCATTTTTACGTTCTTTAGAAATGATGTAGGCCACCATTTGACTAGTTTGAGCTTTTCTTGCCCACCAAAAACATTACCATTGCAAAAACAATTTTGGGTCTTTTTCACGTTTTCTTTGTTTTTAGCTCCACCTTTCAATTCATTATGTTCACCAAAGCCAAATGCCTTTCCTATTTTTCACACTATAACCTTGAGCTTAAAATTTTTTTTGTGAGGGGGTATTATCTTTGAAATGAATAGGAAATTCTCAAGCCTATTTTTGGAGCTTTCTTATCCAAATGTTATTAAAAAAAATGAAAAAATCAAAATAAAAAAATGAAAGAAAAAGTTTTTGTTTGGCCAAGTTTATAAGAGAAAATTTCATGGCCTTATTTTGTAGTTTGAATTGGAGAAATGACTTGCTTGTCATTTCTCATTTTGTTATCATGATTTTATTTTTATTTTTGAGCTCACCTTGGTTTAGTGTTTAAGCCTTCTTGTTTATCCTTGTTTTCACTTCCTAATTATTTACCTAAGTCAAGTCTTAACGCCTATTAGAAGTCCTATTGATCTTTAAAATGTAAATTCGCGTAGTGGAGAATGTGTGAACGTACAAGCCTATGGCCACCATCATTGATAGATTTCTTTGGAGGTTACCTTGAGGTGTTTTAGGGTTAATGTTTATCTAGCAACCTAGTAGCTTGTTAATGCGCCGTTTATTTAGAACCTCTACTTTTGTTTTCCTTATCTTCATTTATTTTGGATGCCGTGTTTTTAAGATTTAGAAATGTGTAAGCTCTTCTTATGTTTTAATGAGATTTTTAGGATTCCACTTTCAAGTTTTCTATTGTGCACTTCTCACCCCACTAGTTGATAACATGGAAATTAGGATAGTTTAACTTTTCATATTTTACTTTTCTTAACTATGGAACCTAAAATAAAGTATACGTCTTTTGTTTTTCCCTAGTTCTTTATTTCTATTTGCTTGAAGGCAAGCAAATGTCTAAGCATGGGGGAGTTTGATGACTAGTTTTAGTCATCCTTTTTTGGGGTAATTAAGTAGTTAAAATCCCTAAGTTTTATTATAATTTTGTATTTTTGTATGCTTGTTATGATGTTGTTTTATTATTATTATAAAATAGGAATCTATAGTTTTATTTTATGTTTTGTTGTTATTTTATGTTATGTTTATGACATTGTTATGTTTAGTTTATAAATAGTATTATATTTATCTATAGTTTTGTTTCACACAACCAATGATATGTTATTATGATTAATGTTATAATTATTTTGTTTAGTATGAATTGTTATATGTTTTATGTTTAGTTATATTTTGTTATTATAAATTTAGCTAATGTTGTGTTGTTTTGTTTTATTTTGTAGGTTCAAACAAGGAGCAGACCGAGCCTTCAATGCATGTGGCTGGCCCTTTACAATTTGGTGCAGCCCCTAGCCTACCCGAGCCCACTAAAGCCCACCTAGCTGCCCTTTTTCCTCTCTACCCGAGCCCAAGAAAGCATTCCCCTTATCATGGCCGGCCACCTTTCACTCTCATTCATGCATCTTCCTCCTCCACATTAACTCTCTCTCCCTCTCTCCTCATTAAATCCAAATGCATTCATTCCCCTATGCTTGGCCGGCCACCTTTCTCCCTCTCCATCTACATTGAACCCTACTCTCTATCTCCCTTCTACACACTTCCATTCATTCCCCCTCTTTATTTTATATTTTTATTTTCACTCCCTATAAATTAAATACATTGCGTCTTCCAATCCATTCCCCCTTCATTTATTACATGCATGAACATTTCCACCTACATGGCCGGCCCCTCCCTATTGCCCCCTTTATTTCCACATTTTCTAGAATCTTCCCTCCCCATCTATAAAAGGAGCCCATGGTCTCATGTTTTGGAGGTTGGCTTTTGGAGAGAGCTTTTGGAGAGTACAAGTCAAGAGAGTTTTTCATTGTAATTTTCATTTCTAGTTTCCCATTTTTGTAATCTCATTTTGTTTAAGTAATATCATTTTGTTTTAAGCTATTATGCACTTTCTTTCCTTTTAGTATAAAAAATATGAAATCTTCTTCTCTTATTTTGTCTTCCTTTTCAATCATGCGTAGCTAATTTTCTTTTAGCATTTGATCATGAGGATCCATGATTTGAGATGAGAGTTATTTTTATTTCTTAATTTTAATTTTGCCTAAATTATTATCGGTCCTTCTTTGGTTTTTCTCGCATCGACTCCGTATGTCTGCTATACGGTAGTAGGCATTGTTCTAATTTCATTGTAGTCGAGAGACTCATTGATTTGAAAGATCACTCAAAGAAGGAAGGAGTTGAACGCAACCCTAGAGAAAGGACGACGTAAATCTTCCAGATTTGAGTCAAATCCAATAGTGCAGATCACATCGATAATGCAACTTTAGGCTTCTTTGGTTTGTAAAGAGATTTCGATCAAAGAGTCTATAAGTTAGGAGACTTAATGCTCTAGCGAGATTTTGTCTCATTTTTGGATCCGTCACGGCCGAGTATGATTTGCAAATTTAAAACTATACCTTTTATCTCTATCGTTTCATTTTATGGTGAATCAATGATTGAATGCTAGCTTTTTAATATAAGTTTTTCATCTCGCAAATTATTGTTTATTTAACTTTTAAAAATTCTAAAAATCAAACAATTTTCCGGTAGGATAATAGTTCAAGCGTGAGTAGCAGTACTTGACAACCCCGTGTTTAAGTACGACCTTGATACTACAATTCGACAGGTACGCTTGCATGTTCGGGTTTTGGCCCACCAGTGCCGTAGGTGTAGGACTTTTGATAGTCTGAGTTGTAAGCCTAGTTATAAAGGCTGAGGTAGGGTTGTGGCCTGAGGTAGGAATCTTGGGATGAATCTGAGGAAGGACTTGTATAAGTCTGAGGTGTAGGAACCATTTGGTTCTGAGTTGTTAGATCTGTGGATCTTAGCTAGTGGAAGGAAGTTGTGCTGAATCCAGTTCTCTTCTAGATAGGCGAAGGGGGAAAGTGGATGTACCCATACCTTTGGGAACCACTATAAATCTAGTGTATGTTGTGCTGTGTTTGCTGTGCTGTGATTGTATGTTCTGTATTGTAATAAGAACCTGTTAAATTGTCTAAAATTCTTAAAGAAAATTAGAACCTATTAACCCCCCCCCCCTCTAGGTGTTTAGGCTCTTGAAATAAGTCTTTCAAGTGGTTTTAGAGGGAGTTTGCTCAAAGATTGACTTAACAGCCTGAGTGAATCTCCTAGGCAATTAACAAATTTCAAGAATGGGTTCAATTGAGAATAAAAAAGAACTTGGATCTATGAATCGGCCTATCTGCAGGAAGGAATTCTTTGGCATATGGAAGGCAAGGGTCAGATTGTTTATGGAAGCTTCTGATCCAAGAATTTAAATCACTGTACAGGAAGGACCCTTCATTCCAATGAAGGTATCAACACTGGATGCAAATGTGAAAACCCCAAAGAACTATTCTGAGATGAAAAAGGATGAAATCATCCTGGCAACTCTAGACAAAAGGGCACATAATATCATTTTAAGTGTCATATATAATGCCACCTTTCAGAATCTGGTGCACTGTAAAACCTCCAAGGAAATGTGGGACACCCTTATTGTCTATATGGAGGGAACAGAAGAAGTTAGAGAAGACAAAAAATCCATGTTGAATCAGGAGTATGAGAGCTTTAGACAAGCCAAGAATGACAGCATAACTGAATGCTACAAGAAATTCTTCAGGATTGTAAATGAGCTGATGAATTATGGAAGAGTCTTCAACACTTATGAACTGAATGACAAGTTTCTGAGATCTCTGACAAAGGATTAAGACACAAAGATTTGTGTCATTAAACATGTGGCAAGGCTGGAAGATACACCTCCTCCCATACTATTTGGAAAGTTGCTTTCATATGAAATGTAGATTACAGCTAGGAAGTAGGAAGAGAAGAGTAGCGGATCTGAATATAAGGAAAAGTCAGTTGCCTTCAAGGCTGAAGGCACAAGAAAGGGCAGGGGAAAATCTCCTTCTCCTCCTAGAAGGAGTCCTGAGGCAGAAGAAGGAATTCCTGACAATACCTCATCAGACAACCACACCTATGATGAGGATTTTGCAGCCTTCACAAGGCAGTTCCAAAGATTCATGAAGAAGAAGAAGTGGAGAACCTGAAATTCTACATCCTTTTCCAAGGATGAGTACTACAAAAAAAAGAAGACTCCCAAGGAGGACAGGTATGCTTCTAAACCTAGAAAAAAATCTAACACTAAGATTGTGTGCTATTGTTGCAACATACAAGGACAAGTCATAGCAGACTGTCAAGACAAGAGGGCTGAATCAAAAGACAAGAAGAAACAACAAATGAAGGGCAAGAAGGAGAAATCTTTTGTTGTCTAGAAGCAGAAGAACTGGACAGATTCTTCATCATCTGAATCAGGAGAAGAAGAAGATTTTGAAGCATATGTTGGGCTATTCTCAACTGAAGAGGATTCTAAGGAGTTAGAATTTCTACAAATGTTGGACTCCATAAATGGAGTGGAAGAATATTGCTGCAGAGGGCTGATGGGCATATAAAAAAATGATCAATGCCAGGATCAGGCTGTTCCTAGAAAGGTATACAATTCTCCCCCAGCTTCTGACTATTTCACTGGATCAGAATAAGAAGCATCTTTAAAAAGAGATGTGGATGGTTCTGAGTCTTAAGGGGAGGTACACAAACTTATTGATGAGTATGGTGGGTTATTGCAAGATCTAAAGAGAAGCAAGCTTCTTGTAAAGGAGCAGGCCAAGGAGATTGAATCTCTTAAGCAGGCATCATCAGAATCAGCCAAGCTGATTGATTTGAAACTGAAATAGGTTGCCAAACTGAAGAACATAATGGTTATTCAGATGGACACAATCACTTTCAAGGAAAATCGTATCAAGAACCTGGAGGCAAGACTCTAGAAAGAAAGAGAGCTAGTGGTAAAATTTTCTATGCCAAAATCCGTCTTGCCCTTAATAGATAATTTAATTCCTCAAAAAGAAAAGGCTGGTCTAGGTTTTAAGGGGATAACTAGGGCCACCAATTCTAATGGAAAAGGTAAGGACCCAGTTCAACCACTAGCCTCTAAGCCCCCTATTTTCTTTAGGAATGAGATGCAACCTACTAACAAGCATGATCATGAAATTACTCATGGTCATTGTGAGTATGGAGATCCCATTGGCAAGTGTGCAAATGCTAGTAGGCCACACTATAGGCAAGCCTAGCGGGTTCAAAAGGAATTCATTGGGTTTGCTGCTCCAGCACCTATACTTAACAGGACTGCTGGCAACAAGGTTGTGAAGTCAGTACCTAAGAGAAGGTATAACAGGTTTGAGTGTTGGTGTTGTGGCAAGGTATGCCACTTTGCCATGGATTGCTGGTTTAACACAAGTATTATAACCAAGAGTAGTTTACCTATCAGAAAATCTGTAGGTAAACAGGTTATTTCCCAAACTAACAAGAACCTAGGACCCAATAATAATTTAGGTTCTAAGGATAAGTAATTCTTTATTTGATGCAGGTGGATCAAAGTGACCATACCCCTATAAGGTACTTGGATAGTGGATGTTCCAGACACATGACTGGAACAAGAAGAATGTTGAGGGACTTTGTACCCATAAGGAATGGTCCCAAAGTCATCTTTGATGGATCAGAAAAAGGAGTCATCAAAGGATTTGGTAACATTTCTAGTGACTCAATTACTATCACTAAAGTCGCTTATGTGAAGGGTCTGAAATATAACCTGATTCGCATAAGTCAGCTTAGTGATCTAGGTTATGACATCTGCTTTCACAAAAGGGAGTGCCAAATTAAGAGGTCAAGTGATTAAGAGATCATTTTGACTAGCACTAGGAAAGGAAATGTTTATTGTCTTAACCTAGATTATGAGTTGAAGAACTCACCTATTTTCCTAGTTGCAGATGAGAAAGCTTCACTATGTGTCAAATGGCACAAAAGTCTAGATCATCTGAACTATTAGTCCATAGGCTTGCTGTTTAGCATGGGTCTGGTGAGGAATGATCCTCAAGTTAAGTGCATTAAAGAGGGAGTGTGTTCAACTTACCTAAAGGGTAAACAGACCAAGTCATCTTTTCCTGCACTAGATACCAAAGATTCATTGAGATGTTTATATCTCTTGCATATGGATTTGCTTGGTCCTATGCCAGTTCATTGTGTTGGTAGGAAAGTTTATACACTAGTTGTTGTGGATGGCAATTATAGATACACTTAGGTGTTTTTCTTGAGGCAGAAATCTGAAACCCCTAGTGTTTTCCATACTTTTGATAGACAAGTTCAGCAAGAATTTAACAATTAAGTGGTCAAAATCAGAAGTGACCGTGGAACTCAATTTCAGTCTGAGTGTATGACAAAATTTTGTGAAGAACTTGGGATACATCATGAGTTCTCCTCACCTAGAACACCTCAGCAAAATGGAATTGCTGAAAGAAGAATAGAACTCTTATTGAGGCTGGTAGAACTTTACTCAGTGATACTACTCTCCCTGAATATTTCTGGGATGAGGCAGTAAAAACTACTTTTCATGTTCTCAATAGAGCATCCATAAATAAGAAACTTAAGTTGACTCCCTATGAGATTTTGAAAGGCAGAAAACTAAACATTTCTTATTTCAGAATCTTTGGTAGCAAGTGTTATGTCCTAGTTAATGGTAAACACTAACAAACAAAGTTTACTACCAAATCCCTAGAAGGGATATTTGTTGGGTACAACAATAATAGTAGCACATACAAGGTCTACAACTTGACTACTCAAGTTGTAGAAGAGTCAGTTCATGTTGTTTTTGATGAGTCTAGATTGATTAACAATGAATTGTTTAGTTATTCAGTTAGTTCTACAGGTCTAACAGACAGGCCGGATAAGTTGACCATCAATGATGAAGCTCCTGCTAGGATGAATGATGGAAAAGATACATGCTGTCCAGGGGGATAACAAGACTCCTTGGATGATGAAGACAATGAGGAGCATCAGGTGGAAGAAAATGAAGAAGTCCATGAGAGAGACAGGTTTCCTCAGGCAAGAAGACACCCTAACGTTCATCCAACTTACTAGATAATTGGTGATGCAAGTCAAGGTGTAATAACAAGGAGCAAAAGCATGAACACAGTTCTATGTTCTAGCTTCTTGTATCAAATAGAACCTAAGAAGTTTGAAGAAGCCATGCTAGATACTAAATGGGTTGATGTTATGCAAGAAGAGCTGAATCAATTCAAAAGATGCAAAGTTTTGAAACTGGTTCCTAAACTAAAGGATCATAACATTATAGGAACCAAGTGGATCTACAGAAACAAACTTGATGAAAATGGCATAATTATCAAGAACAAGGCAAGGCTGGCAGCAAAAGGCTACAGTCAAGAGGAAGGGATTGACTTTGATCAAACCTTTGCTGCAGTAGCAAGGCTAGAGGCTATAAGGATGTTCTTGGCCTATGCTTCCTATAAAGGGTTCAAGTTATATCAAATGGATGTAAAGTCAACATTTTTAATGGTGACTTAAAAAAGGAAGTCTATGTTGAACAACCCTCAGGTTTTATAGTTTCTCTTTATTCTGATTATGTATATAGGCTTAGGAAAGCTCTATATGGTTTGAAACAAGCCCCTAGGGCTTAGTATGAAACCTTGTCTACTTTTCTTATTGAGAATAAACTCTCTAGAGGAAAGAGAGACAAAACTCTATTCTTTAGGGTATCTAAAGGCAAGATAATCCTAGTACAGATATATGTTGATGACATTATCTTTGGATCTACTAAAAATAACCTTTGTAGAAAGATTGCAAAACTTATGCAAGGGAAGTTTTAGATGGACAATATGGGTGAGCTAAAGTTCTTCTTGGGACTTCAAATCAGACAGACTGATAATGGATTTTCCATATCTTAGTCTAAGTTCACCAAGGAGTTGATTAAGAAATATGGTATGGACTAAGCCTCCACCATGAAAACTCCAATGGGAACAAGTATGCATATAGGCAAAGATGAGACAGGGAAACCTGTTGATGAGTCTTTGTATAGAGGGATAATTGGCTCCCTACTCTACTTGACTTCTAGTAGACCTGACATCATGTATGATACATGTGTCTATGCTAGGTACCAAACATGCCCAAAGGAATCTCATTATACTACAGTTAAGAGAATTTTGAGATATCTTAAGGGCACACCTAATATAGGTCTTTGGTACCCTAAGAATAGAGATTTCACACTAACTGGTTTCTCAGATACAGATTTTGTAGGATGCAAAGAATACAGGAAAGTACAACAAGAATCTGTCAATTCCTAGGTGGAAGGCTGGTGTCATTGTGCAGAAAGAAGCAGACCAGTGTAGCCATATCAACATCTGAGTCTGAATATGTAGCTGCAGGCAGTTGTTGTGCACAATTATTATGGATAAAGCACCAATTGGAAGATTATGATATCAAGATAAGTAGAATTCCACTATTTTGTGACTCTACAAGTGCTATTTCTATTGCTAAGAATCTTGTATCACACAGTAGAACCAAACATATAGAAATTAAGTTTCATTTCATAAGAGACCATGTGGAAAAATAAGATACTAATCTAGAATTTGTAAACACAAATAATCAAATAGCGGATATCTTTATAAAACCTTTAGATGAAACTAAATTTAATAATTTTAAAATTGAATTAGGTATGGTGAACCTAGAATAGGTTAGCTCAAGTATTCCTAAGTTGTATATGTCAGTAGAAAATTTCTCTAGAAATTTGTCTAAGTACAATGTTTGTGTCGACACACTCAATATGTTGTGTCGACAAAGAAAAAGGATGTGTCGACACAGAAACAGTATCTGTGTCGACAGGATTATAGGTGTCGATAGAACTCTGTCGAGACTTTAAGTTAGCTGATTTTTGTGTCGACACACAAAAATCAATGTTGACACTCTGTGTTGAGACTTAACCAGTCAATGTCTACATTGACATAAGTATATCGACACATAGACGTGTCGACTAAACCAAAGTTTTGTCGAGACCTAGTATTATTACTAAGGAGCATCTTTTGAACTCCCTTTTGCACCTAGACTATAAATAGGTGAAGCCAAAATCTTGTCAACTACGCTTTCAAATTTCTCGACTATAGCCCTTATGTCGACGTCGATATTCTCTTCTCTCTCTCTCTCCCTTCCATCAATGGCGCCCATCAAAGAAGACAAGATGAACGAAGGCTATGAACTTGTTCGTGATGGATTAACGACATCATCTCTAGAAATTTAGGGTGTAATTCCCCTAATTTCAGAAAATGAGCTAGAATTTTTGGTTTCAGAACCAATGAAGATTTGGAAGGAGGTCATGGAATTTTATTCTTCTGCAACTTTGGACACAGACAAGGAGAAGATCAAATCCAATGTACTGGATTCCAGAGTAAAACTTACACTGAAGTCAATCAGGAAATCTCTTCAGCTTCCTTTGGTTAAGGATACATATGAAATAACTCCATCCCTGACTAAAGAAGCACCAAGTTGGTGCGGGCTGAGCCCTGATATCAAAGTTGGATCATCCATTAATCGGAAAGGGATGAATTTATAAGGAAAGTTTTGTCATAAATAATAGGCAAGGTAATTTTGTATAAAACTGGTGGACATGACATAATTATAGTCCACATGTTTAATCTAATGATAAGGGTCATATTCAAAGTGAAAACTGACTAGGCAGCAATACTGTTTGACAAGATTCAAGGAGTAAAGAAACCAAACTTGGGTAGGTTCCTAAGTCTATGTTTATCTTCATTAATACCAGATGTAATGAACCAACTGCAAGGATCCAAAATCAACCACATTGGGAGAATGGATGTGAGAATACTTTCTAGATGGGATAGGGTGTTGGCAAAGGAAGTATCTACACAACAGAAACAAATAAAGAAAATTAAAAAGCAGAAGAAAGTTGCTCAACAAGAAGAATCCTCTAGTGATTCTGAAGAGGAGGTAGTCTTCAGCTCAGATGAAGACCATCAAAAAAAGGAAGCCCAATATCAAGTGGAGGGCAGTGAGCCACTAGAACAACATATAGTCTCAACTCCAGGGGTAGAAAACCCTAAACAAACTAAGCTTCTTGCAAAAGGGGGAGGCATTGCTGAAGCTGCCCTACAGAGTGAATTAGCTGTTGATACTATTATGAACATAGTATCAGAAATCAATAATGAAGCTCAAGAAAATGTTTAGAAAGAAGCTCAAAATGAGCAAGTAAGTATCTCCTTTAAAAAGAGGGCCCTGGACTAAAATCTGGATGTCCAGGGAAAACCTTTTGCTGTTCAAACTAATCTTGTTCCTCCTATACATGTGCAGCAAGAGTTCACTATAGAAGAGCTCTTTTCTGATTTACCTGATGCAAGAACTGAGAGGGAGAAATCCCAGCTGGAAAAGGATTTGCTAAGGACTGAGGGGGAGGAGATGCTACATGTCCCATCTACTAAGGAAACTATTGATATAGAAAGCTCCTCACAACCCTCTGATTATGAGGAAGCCTCTTTGGCTAAGAAGAGAAAAATTGTTGTCATTAAGAAAAGGAGCTCAGGCTATAAGAAAGCCTTGCAATCAGTCACTCAATAACCAGCTCCAAGCATGGATTTCAGTTCTTTACTGGTCCAATTGTAAGTTAAGATGGATGAGCAAAGAAAGTCTCTAGAAAAATATATGGATGAATCAAATAAAGAACTACAGTTTTAGCTGGCATGGACATAAAGTCCATCAGATTTGAAGTCAATCAGCACAAGAAAGAAATGACAGATTGCTTTCATAAGGGAAGCAATGTTGTGGTGTATTTGGCTGAGCAACAAAAACTTATCAAGATTGAGATTGAGGATATTGCTACAAAGCAAGGTATGTTTTGGAAAATCAATTCAGATCTAATGAAAACCTCAAAGACTCCCATGTAGAAATCATCCAGAAACTGCGTAGTATTTCAACAGATTTGAAAATTGAAATATCAAAACAGATACAAGTAGATATAGCTAGTATTCAGACTGCTATTGAAGCCTCCCAAAAGACAATTTATGATACCTTACTGATGTTCAAAGACTATTACAAAGAAGGTACAAAATATCTGGCTGATCAGATAAGGTTTCAAAAGACTAATCTAAGGGATCACATTACTAGAGAAGTCATAAAGGGGGAGAGATTGTTAGTCAAAACTAGCTCTGACCATGCTAAATAGATCTCTAATTCCATCAGAGCAACACTTGGCTTTCCTCTGTTATGTGAGGATGACAATGTTGTTAATGCTGGGAAGGATAAGACCCATGACAGGAGTAAGTGGTATTCTGAGTAGGAATGGAACAAATATCAAGCTAGGCAGGAAGCCATTCTTCAGTATAGAAAAAGTGCAAAAGCTGGAAAGTTAGCAGCTAATGATTTAGAGCCTAGCTTGTACTTCCACAAGCCTTTTCACTATTTTGAAAGGCAAAGGATAAAAGCTGAAGAATTAAAGAAGAAAGATCTCAAAGGGAAGAAACCTGCTGAGGATACAAGAACCTTCTTTGCAGGCAAAGAATAAGTCTGGGAAAGGCATTGTGATTAAAGAGCCTAGCCAATCATAGTATAGATAGACTTAAGTATAGAACAATGTAACTTTTTGTTGTTGTTCTAAGGAAAACATGTAAACTGGTGTATTCTCTGATTAAATAATAAAATCAACTTCTTTATTAATCCTAGTTTTTTACATTGTTTTTTATGTTATCCTGGATTGAATTGTATGTACATCTTTTGTTTATGTGCTTTATTATGAGAGATGTATATCTTTTACTTAGGGTTATGACTTCTCCAAATAGGGGGAGATTGTTCGGTACACTGAAAAATATATACCATATTTGGAGAAGCCTCATCTTACTCAATGATGTACATCAATTTTTATTTGATGTATGTTTGAGTTACTTTGTGCAGGTATAAGATTTACAAAGAACTTTTTTTTATCTAAGTACATGTGTCGATACTTGTGAAGAATTGTGTCGACACCCACCAGAAGTTGTGTCGACACTAGGAGCAAAGTTGTGTCGACACCCAGAAATTGTGTCGACATTAGAAGCAAAGCTGTGTCGACACCCAGGCATTTTGTCGATACCTAAAAAAGTAATTGTGTCGACACCCAGAATTGTGTCGACACCTAAGGCAGAAATTGTGTCAACACCTAAAGTAGAGGTTGTGTCGACACCCAGGAGTTATGTCGATACCATATGAAAGGCTTATGTCGACAATCAGGAATTGTGTCGACACCTGAAGAAGGTTTGTGTCGACAGCTAGACACACACTCAGCGCCATCTTACTGTAATAGCTATACTGAGTCAGAAGGATTGTGTCGACACACAGGACTTGTGTCGACATACACTCAATGACACCTATACTCATATTGAACGCCATTTGCTTGCAGCAGCTAAGTCAATAACAGAAGCAATTGTGTCGACACACAGGACTTTTGTCGACACACACACTCAACGACGGCTGGACATACACTCAACGTCATCTGTCTGTAGTAGTTATGTCGAGACCAAGAGCAGTTGTTTCGACACACAGGACTTGTGTCGACACATACAAAGAGAAGAAGTGTCGAGTAGCTGAAGAATGACTATGTCTACACCTGGAGTGTTATGTCTACATCACTAAGACTTGTGTCGACACTTATTCTATTTGTGTCGACACATATGAAGAAGATTGCTGAGTGGATCGTGCTGAGTTGTTAAGTCTCTAAGGAATCAACTGTCATGACTGGTGGGTCGACAACTGTCATTACAAATAGGTCTGACACCTATGTCAGAACTGTCAGAAGGTTGTTATAAACCGGATCAGCTGGTAACCAGGAGAAATCTCTATATAAAGGACTGATCCATGACAACTTAAAAAAATATAGAATATAATAGAACATAATAGACACTGAGGAAAAAAGTGAATCATCCAAAGGAAGAATTTCACAACAAGTAAATGGGTGACCCTTAAGAAGGCAGATTCTGAACAAGTCTGTAGAGAAGATTCAGATTTTATTCTAAATTCAAGAAAGGAGTTGACAGGAGATCAACTTCTACATCAAGAAGAGTACAACCTTATTTTGTTCTATCAAGAAGTTTTGAAACAGCTAGGTCAGGTTGGATCTGGGGATTCAGTTCATTCAAGAAATGATCAAGAAGCTCTCACCCATTGAGTGATCTATCTTGTGATATTTCTATATTTCACAAATACTCAAATTCTTGTATGATCTTTTATTAGATCTGAGTTGTAATCCTATAATTATAAAGGCTGAGGTAGGGCTGAGTGCCTGAGGTGTAGGACTATTGACAGTCTGAGTTGTAAGCCTAGTTATAAAGTCTGAGGTAGGGTTGTGTCCTGAGGTAGGTTTCTTGGGAAGAATCTGTGGTAGGACTTGTATAAGTCTGAGTTGACCTAGTCTTTTATGCCAAAGAGTATTATTAGTACCGATCTGATTAAATAAAAAAATTTCTGAGCTAGCTGAATTAAAATTAACTAGATAAATGTTACCTTGTCAAAATCCTGTTAGAACAGTTTTGCTACTTAAAAAAATAATGCATTGAGATTCAGAAAAGCAAACCTTATAGCCTGCATCACTTAGCAAGCTTATTGATATGAGGTTATGTCTCAAACCACTCACATAGGCTACCTTGCTGAATGTAACATCTCCAAATCTCCATATCCTTCTGTCTGACCAAATCTGAAATCACAAAAGATCACCTTTGGACCTAGTTTGGACTTATAATTGATTAGTTTGTCCTAGCTTCCTGTCATGTGCTTTGAGCACCCACTATCTAGGAACCACTTGTCCTGTGTGGTAGGATAGTTATTTACTTGCAAGAAAATAGATTTAATGTTATGGACCCAGGTAACATTGGGTCCTTGTCTCTTTTCATAGATAGGCGAAGGGGGAAAGTGGATGTACCCACACCTTGGGGAACCACTATAAATCTGGTGTATGTTGTGTTGTGTTTGTTGTGCTGTGATTGTATGTTCTGTGTTATGATAAGAACTTGTTAAATTGTCTAAAATTCTAAAAGATAATTAGAACCTATTCACCCCCCCCCTAGAGGTGTTTAGGCTCTTGAAATAAGTCTTTCACCAGTCTAACTTTTGAAGGGAGTTAAAACACTGTACAGTTGGGTGGGAAAGAGAGTGATGTTAGTCATCTATATTCTCAAAAGTACTTTGAGAAGACTTTGTGTGGATTCCAGATCTTGTCAAAGCTCCCCCTAAGATGTAGAATTGTTCAGGATTGAGAAGCTTTGTTTAGGAGTGAGTAGGTCTTCAACTTGTGTAAAGCAGGTCTAGGAACTTTAGATAGATGGATCTTTCTTGTCTCAAAAAGTTCCCTGAAGAAGAAGATGAAGAAGAATCTTGATCTGTTTGTGTTGTTCTTCTTCTATATTCTTGGGAGCTAAGTGAGAGATGAAGATTAAGAGCTGCTGTGAAGTTTCTGCTCTTGCTAAGAATATCTCACTGCAATTTTTCTGCTCTGTGAGAATATGTTCTTGTTCTCAGTCTCTGTATCATTTGAAAAATATATTCTCTCTTTGTTCTGTTCGACAACCAATATTCCTTAGAAATTTGAATAACAGTACTTAATGCCTTGCTGAAAAACTAGGAAGGAAAACAGCTAGCATATCTATCATTATTCGTTTCCACAACTGTCCCGAGAAATATGTCAAATAAATCCTCTGATGAATATTATAATCAATGCTTCCAGAACGGCTATATTCAAAGGGAATATAAGCATTGATTACTCAGGGAATATATTACTTAAGATAATAAAAAAGAGGGAACATATAAGGAAAGAACAACGAACAGACAGCTTACAGAATTCGTCGACCAGTGAATAGATTTCGTCGACATGCACTTAGAGAACGTCGACCTGAGAAATCCTGTTCGTCGACCTGAGTTCTGCGAAGCACATACTGAATATAAGCAACTTATTTTGCACTCTAAGAACGTTGACCTGTCTGGGAGAAAATGTCGACCATAAAATATATCCTTTTGATGAAAATCGTCGAACTGAGTTCTAAGTTCGTCGAACATCGAACTAAATTTCAGACAACTGAAAATCTTGTAAGTCTTGAATTTGAAGTCCATATCAGGCAGGTCCATGAAGTTTGACACTTGGGGACAAGCCTAGAAAGAAAAACAGTGACCCTAACTATACATCATGGGGCAACACAACCTAAGAAGTGAACCTTGCCCAAATCAAAACAAGGGTTCCAACAGTCATCAACCTCTCCAATTGGGGTCTGAGTGGTGATTGATGAGTCCGGTATTTATAGGGTTTTTCATACTCATCTGGTCTTGTTTTCTCACTCATGAACTATATTTCAAACGGTATTTGGTTATATTTGCATCGTCCGGTCTATGACCATTTTTTGCACTATTTTGGCCCAAGGGTGTGCAATTACACATTTTATTGTTAGGGGTAAGCACATGGTGCTCCCCAGGGGATCTTTCAAATTGCTTTTGTGTCAAGTCTACATTGTTGGAGGGTCCTCTTTTGATTTATTCATTGCGTGCAGGTGGTCAATTTTTCCCCAAGTCAGAATTCTGATTGGTGGAAATTGCATGGTCGTGCGTTTTCTTAGCCCACAGTTTCTATCAGTCGAGCGTTTTTCGCAAGTTACTTTGGAGGATTGACCAGTATGTGTGATTTCTTTACGCACGGTGGCTTCGGAACCGTGCACGAAGGAAACACATGGTTTTCCTATAGCTTTCTTATTTATTGTGCTCTGTGGTTAATCGTGCGATTTGTTCACGCACGGGCGGCAGCGCCCGTGCGCGAGTAAAACGCACGGTTTCACTTGATTGCCTTGAATTCCAGCCTTATGTTATTACCCATGCAAATTCCTTCACGCACGGGAGGAAACGTTCATGTGCAAGTAAAACTCACGAGTCAATGCTTCTCCTTCCGCAGGCTTATTATGAGTTAATATCGCACGGTTTGCGCACGGTGGTGCGCCAAACCATGCGTGACCATAATTTATGAGGTTTCTATTTAAGATGCAGATTTCATACTCCTAAAATGCCAGTCTGATCCAGCCCGCCATTTTGTCCCCTCTAAGAAGGAAAACAACACTCAGCTGTTATTTTCTCTCTCCTTCTTGGAGAGTTGATCCGGTCACCATTCTTCCTTCAAAAGCATACAATAGCTTCATCTCCGGCCACCATTGTCTTCTACAAACTCCAAGTTCTCTTTCAAGCTCTTAAGGTGCTACATCCGTGGAGTTCTCAGGATAGATCTAGCCCAGCAATTATTCATGAAGAAGACGGGTTATTGGAAGGAGGTGACAACCCTTCTGGACCCCGGACGTCATCCGTAGACCGATCTCGGAAAAGGTCCGACAACCCTTGACTCCGGCTGCGAATCTCGGAAAGCCTTCGTGCGTTTGGTTGTATTTCTCCACCTCCTCTTGTAGTTACTTTGTTCTGAACTTGTGGTTGTTAGATTGTTGCTTAAGAACACTATTTTGTTTAAGTATTTCAGCATGTCTATGTGTTATTATATCTTAGTTCTTGATTATGTCGATGAGCTTTATATTTTCTTGTTCTTGTTGAGAGAGTACCATTCTAGCGATCGCTAGAAGCGTGCGTGGAGAAGAGGTGATTGCGATCCTCATAGGCTCATCCATCTTTCATTTTACTCTCTTGAGTAATCCACAAAAGAGACGCGTTGACGACGACCCACAATAGATTTATTAGTGTTAAACTTAGGAAACCCCAAACCAAAACACCCTTTGTTTACGTTAACACTTGCAATCACTTTTTTAATAGTGAAATCACACACCCTACTTGTACTCCTCGAGAGATCGATATCCGGGGATTCAACTCCTCAATTTTATTACTTGACAACGATCGGTACACTTGCCGATGCATCATGTTTTTAGCGCCGTTCTCGGGGAGTGCATCTATTGCGGGTATTTTTCTTTTAAAAAAGTTTTTAAGTGTTTTTGGTATTTTTGAAAAGATTTTTTGTGTTGTATGACAGATCCCAACTCCAGTGATTGTGTTGAAGATCTTATATCTGAGCTTGAAACTGCACGTGCGAGGCGAGCTCTCCTCCGTGCTGCTGCTTCTGAAGAAAGGATGGAGGATCTTGGCAAAGGAGGAAATGGCCATGGTGAATGGGGTGTTGAGGGCCAAGAGGTGGTCTAACCACGCATTAGGAAAATGCGTGATTTCACAACCCCTACTACGGGAAGTATTTACCCTGGCTTCGGACTAGCCATCGTAAATAACCACTTCAAGATTATACTCGCCATCCTGAATATGATCCAAAAAAATACTCAGTTCTTGGGCTTGCCGAGTGAGGATCTGCAGCTCCATCTGGCAGAGTTCTAAGAAATTTGCGGCACATTATGATATGCCGGTATTTTTGATGACGTAGTAAAGCTGAGGATGTTCCTGTTTTTGCTGAGGGACAAGGCCAAAACCTGTCTCCATACTATTGTTCTAGGGACCTCTACTACATGGGAGGCCATGTCCTCTAAGTTCATGGCTAAGTTCCACCTGGTGGATAAGATCTTGAATTCCCGTAGGGATATTGCAACCTTTCGGAAGCTTGACCAAGAAACATTGTCTGAGGCGTGGGAGAGATTCGCTGACCTGCAGCATCGATTACCCCAGCACGGCTGTGAGATGTGAAATCTTGTTGAAATATTCTATTTTTCAATTGAGCCTAATTTATGGGATATGATCAACGCAGCAGCTGGAGGCACAATAATAAACCTATCTCCTGACGAGGCATGGAGGCTACTTCACAATATTACCTCCCATAGCACATACTGGACCGCCGGAAGAAATACCACTAGAGGGGCGAGAAATCTTTTTGAAGTGAATAATGGGGTGCAACAAGATGAGGAGAGCCATCATACATTGGATGGAAGGACGATGTTTACCAGATCATCCCCTCCTCCAACTCGGTTTATGGACATTTCATGCCTGGTAACCCCATCCATCATGCTTATGAGTGCACTGCTGGGGAAACCTTTGCTGAGCCATCATGTATAACTTCTGACGAGAGCATAGATTTTATAAATAATCAAAAATGCCATGCTCCTTATAATAATGCGTATAACCCTAACGCGAGAAATCATCCTAATTTCTCGTGGAATCAAAATGCTCCCGATCAAAGGTGGTAGGGAGGACAACATCAATTTGATGCTCAAGCTTGTAATAGCCAGGCGTGACCGCCGCATCCGGGTTATAATCAAAACACACAGGTGGTGCATAAGAGTGCGTTGGAGGAAATGATGGAAAAATTTGTGGATATGGCTCAAACTAATATGACCACTCAAACCTCTTCCATGAGGAACTTGGAAACACAATTGGGGCAACTGGCCCAGGTGTTTTTTAAGCGTACTCGCGGCACCCTCCAAAGCGACACGAAGAAAAATCCCCGTGAGTAAGAGAAGAGTGTTGGAGATGCGGAGGAGTGCAATAAAATTGAAATGGCTATTTAGTGTGAGATTAATGAGGTGGAGACAATTGCTTTATGTGATTCTGGATCATCATGCAAATTCTTGCTTTGCAAGATGTTGAGAAACTGAATTTAAATATTGAATCAAATGTCCGGAAGTCACTAGTTCTTGCTGACGGGTCGGTAGTAAAGACTGATGGGGAGATTAAAGGGGTGGAAGTGATTCTGACTTCCAAGTGTAAGGCACCATGGGAAATACATCGAAACCCATCTTAGGGTTCCCATTCCTAAAAGCTAGTGAAGCTATATTGCAATTTAATGTGAGTAGTGTCACCTTGGCTACCAAGGTCAATTTTCTTTTACCACCGTCACTTCCCCCTATAATTCAAATGAACCTGGATTACTTCTGAAATTGAATGTTTTGTTACCTAATGATTTATCTAGAGCTACTGAGACAGGTGTTATGCTGAATGAGCAAGATAAGGTTGTGAAAGTGGAAGAAATGTTGATGTCGGCTGAAGTAGAAACAAGTACGAAGTTGCTAGGAGTGAAACAAGAATCGGATAGTAAGGAACGTGAGCTGATCACGACTATAGAGAGCGTGCACAAGATAGACTTAAAAACTTCTATTGATCCGAACAAATTTTTTAAGACTATTAAAGTGAGGGGATAGATCTAATCTACTATAGAGGGGGGGGGGGGGAATAGAGTATTAAAAACTTTTAAATAATTTTTATAGTGGAATTAAAATAGGTGTTACTTATAAGTATAAGAGAAGTAAAACAAAAGCAATCACAACACAGCAAAAATAAAGAAGGATGAGCAACCAGAAAACACAAGATTATTATAGTGGTTCCCCAAATCTGGATACATCCACTCTTCTACCACCCTTGTAGGAATCCACTTAGGTTTTTGATCAGGTGTCCTATCACCACAAGATCTGCTTTAGGTAGATCTAGAAACCCTTCAGGCTTTTGATCAGGTGCCTAAAAACCAATTGGTTTTTGATTAGGTGCCCTATAACCAAAGAGTTCACTTTTGAAGGGTGTAATAACCCTGTATAAGAGAGGTAAAAGAAAATAGATGGCAGTCTTCTCTTTCTCAAAGAAAATGAGAAGACTATGTGGATTTGATGATGCCAAAGCTCACCCTAAGATATTGAGTAGGTTCGGGACTATAGAAGCTTTGTCCAGGTTGTAGGTCTTCAATAGACTAGTGTTCTTGCTCTTCAGAATCTGTATAATGATGTTGATTTTCTGTCTCTGTTGATTCCCGAAGATAGAACTGAAGAAGACTCAAGATGAAAATTTGTTGTTCTTCTTCTGTTTTCTAAGAGCAAAATGGAGAATTCTGAGAGATATTGCAGAAAAGCTTGTGTCCTCTAAGATTCTATTTTTGAATCTGCTTGTATGTCAATTAACCAGTCTGAATGTCTATTCTTGTGATTCAAAAAAATTGATTAGATTACTGCAGAAAACGAGGAGAGAAACGGCTACTAATTCTGGCAATAAATTTTCTCCCCAACTGTCTTGGCAAATAAGTCAAAATAATAACTCTGTGAAATATCATAGTTAATGTTGTAATGAAACGGCTATATGCCTTGAGAATATCTGCATTAACTACCAGAGATTATTTGAAATAAATAAAATTAATGAAGTAGGAAAAAAATCTTCAAGACAGCTACTAAAAATAAGAAGACGGACATAGAGAAAGATCGTCTATCTAGGCTGGAAGATCGTCGATCTAAGATCAACTCTCTGCGATCTGAGAATATTGTGAACAAATATGAGATCGTCGACCTGAGCTCGTAGATCGTCGAGCTCAGTTCAGAGGCTAAGATCTGAGATCGTCGATCAGAGATCGACGATCGTCGAGCTGAGTTCGACGAAAGTTGAACTGATATGAAATTCATATATTTCTTCTTAGTCTGAGATCTTGGAGAGAAAAGTCCACAGCTAGTCTTGAGAAGTCTGACTTGTAGAGACTATCTTAGACCTATACCTTGACACTGGCTATACATATGTGTCAACAACCTAAGAGTGGACCTATCCCAAATCAAACAAGGGTTCCAACAATCTCCCCCTATTTGGGTGAGGTCACTCAACATAGAATAAAACTAAAAAATACAAGGCGATATATATATGATAAAATTTAAATTAACAAAAGATATAATATAGCGGTATACTTCACATCCAGTTCAGACAAAATAGTAAAACAGTAAAGGTTCAGAGAATGAATTAAGGATTTTCAGGAGGAGGCGAAGAAGAAGATATATCAAATATAATCTTCCTTGTTGGCACTTCTGCTTCCTTCTAAGACATCTTCAAGTCTTGCTCACCAAGGGTTTTTTGAGAGGTAGCTCTGGGTAAAACTTCTTCTGGATGAAGTGACATATATTCAGTAGGATTGAAAAACTTTCTTATTTGCAGCCTTTCAATTTCTTTTTCTCTGTAAGAAGACATAGAAGTAAACTGTAAGAGATCTTGTCCTTCTTTTCTTGCTTTTTTAATCTTAGACAATCAAATTAGATCATTAAGTATGGCCATCCTAAAGTGAGGATCAAGATCTGGATAAGCAGGAGGAGAGGAAGGTTTCTCTGGATCAGTATCCTGTTATGGCTTCTGAGATAAACTTCTGAATTGGGTTGATTGAGCTTAAAAATTTGTTGATACAAGATTTTGCTGCTTTTGACTGGAGTAAAGATATCTTGGAAGAGGAGCTTGACTGAACTTGCCTTTGGACTTTGAAGATTGATATGAAGAATGCATTTGAGATCCAGAAGGAGCTTGCTTTTGATGCTGAGAGTGTGCTGGCTTATGAGCTTGAGAAGGAGCTGACCTTGAAGGCTTAGAGATATTGGAACTTAGAGTCACATTGCCTAAAGCTCCTGTAGTAGGAGGAGAAGGAGGACCTCTCTTGAAAATTTGAGGAGGAGGAGAGTACCTTCTTTTCTTCTTCCTAGCCTTTTGCTCATTTTTGACAACCACATCCAATGTGGCATTCCTTGATAAGGAGTAATCTTCTGGAGTATGTAGTATGGAGTGTCATTATGAGGATTTGGCTTTGGAACTACCTTATGTTGAGCTTTCCTTTTCTTAGACACTTTCTTTTTGCTATCATCAGAATCTAAATCATCATCTTGATCATCATCAGATGAGCCTTGGGGATTATCATACATTGCATCAATCTCTCTAATTACTTATTTTGGAACTTCCTTTTCACCTGGAGGAGGGATAACTTCAGTAGGAACTACTTCAGTTTTTATAGCAATATCTTGAGTAATGAGATTATCAAGACTTGGAATGGGGCTATCATCAAAAACATAGGTTGCACCAGAAGATTTTGAAATAGGAGAATCAGACTCTTCTGCTAGAGGAACTTCAAAACTTGCCTTTAGTTGTCTGACAACTTCAAGACGTATAGAGGGAGTACAACATATAATAGACAAATGTGGCTTTATACTTGGAAGACA
The DNA here is from genome assembly GCA_039513925.1 of Platanthera zijinensis. Taxonomy (NCBI): domain Eukaryota; kingdom Viridiplantae; phylum Streptophyta; class Magnoliopsida; order Asparagales; family Orchidaceae; genus Platanthera; species Platanthera zijinensis. Next base: position 103,203,344 of record CM077085.1, on the reverse strand, counting down.
ATTTAGAAAAGTGTACAGAAGGAACTCAATAACCCAATGATTTCTACTTTGGGATTGATGCAACAATCACCAATAGTCAAAACTTCTGGAAGAACTATTTCTTCTATATCAGTATTAATATCAATAATCTCAGTATCTGAAGCCATCTGATCATCTGAGGACTCATCTTCCTACATATCTCTTGAAACTGCTGCTACTACAGAGAGAATAGGAGATTCTTCATTGGATATCTCCCCCTGCCTGGCTGTAGAGGCATCTGTAGCGTGGCCCCTAGAAGAAGGGATAGAGGAGAGGGAAGCAACTCTATTGGAAAGAGTATTGATGGAGGCAGTGAGAGGAGCAATAGCTTGGGCTATAAGTTGCTCTAAGGAGGGAGAGATGAATTTCAGAAGATCTTGAGCTATATCTGAGAAATTTAGGTATAGGGGTCAGGCTCAGAGGAGGTGTAAGTAGTTTGATGTCCACAATTTGAACAAACTGAGAAGGCAGAAGGGAAGTCTGTATGGGTGAACTCAAGAAAAGAGGAGGACGGAGGAACACCAGAGGGAAGAGATGATGATGGAACATCCTTTTGGATGTGCTCGAAGGAAATTTTAGAGGGTAAAGATGGAGGAATGATTGGAGAAGCAATGTGCTGAGGAGATTCATGATGATTTGCATGAGGAGATGCATGAGGAGATGCAGGATGATCTTGGGAGGTCTGAATTAGGATTGGTGAAGCAGGAGGTGGAGGTGGAGGTGAAGGAACTGGAGAGGATTGGATTTGGGAGGCAGGAGCTGAGGGGACTGAGGTTGATACAGAGAGAGAAACATCTTCTTGGGTTGGGGAAGCAGCTGCATTAGCTCTTATATCCTCAGAAGTCCAAGATGCACTGGAAGGCCTAGGAATGGTACTCTCCCACATTGCAAACAGAGAGGAGTCCAACCTCTTACTGGTATTTACGAATTGGGTCTGGGAGACAAGCAATTCAAGAGCCTAAGCCTGGAGAAATATTCCCAATATTCTCCCAAAACAAACCTTTTTCTTAGAGTTTTTCCTTCTAATCAACTCAAAGAAAAGAGCTGCCCAGTTTATAGGTTTCCTATTAACTAGAGCAGACTTCACAGAGAACTGCTGCAGGTTAATGTTATCATGAGCTGTATGCTTGCCCATCAGAACTTTACCAACAACATCTACCAAGAATTTAAATTCTACAGACAGATTGTTCTTAAGCAGTTTTGATGGCATTCCTTCTTGATGACCCATTCTTATTAGCATTGAACTATACTCAGAGGTATCTAGTTCTAGAGCATCCTCTCCATTCACAAGTTCAAAAATTTCAAAAAGTATAGTTGGAGTTAGAGGATCCTTGGTTCCAGATATAGTTCCAACCAAAGTCGATTCATCTGGAGATGTTGAAGAGTAAACCCATTCTTTAATTTCAGATTCTGGAATCTTGATCCTGGTTGACATTATCATCTTCAGATTCTGTTCTTTAAAGAGATTCAGTATATCCAAGAAGATTTTATTGCAGTGGTGGAAGGAATCCATGCTAATGTCGAATTCAATATTGAACTTCATCGAAGTTAGAACGACCGCTGAAATAGCCATTAGAGTCCTACAATGAAAACAAATATCAAGTGCAAGAGAACTTGGAAGGCGCGGGATAGAGCACGATGAGAAACTTTAATATAGGTTTTTCTTTTGGAATACGAAAGGTCGGGCTCAGTACTACGATAAGATAAGAAAACTTCGATCTTAGGTCGCCGATAGATTTATAGACAAATATTATCGTCGGCCTCTGAATGAAGATGGAAAATAGATCATCGATGTCAGGTCGACGATTAATTTTCTCAAGTAAAAGTCGTCTATCTTTGGTCGATGCTTTTAGCTTCACACAGAGCTGTCGTCGATCTCAGGTGGATGATAGAGCTAGAAATGAGTTCGTCGATCGTCGATCTCCGTTCGACGATTTGTGAACCGATCTTCAAATATAGACAAAAAATAAATTAATCCACTCCATTTATCATTCCAAGCTGATTTAAGAAGAATAAATGTTTCTTTTCATCCAAAGGCTTGGTGAAGATATCTGCTCTTTGAAAATCAGTGGAGATAAAGTTAAGATTAATTTTCTTTTTGTCTACACTATCTCTAATGAAATGATGTCTTATTTCTATATGCTTAGTTCTAGAATGATGGACTGTATTCTGAGCAATAGAAATTGCACTAGTATTATCACAAAATATAGTTGAATTATTTAGATTGTATCCATAATCCAGCAATTGATTTTGAATCCACATTACGTATGAACAGCAACTGCCAGCATCAATGTATTAAGCCTCTGCAGTTGAAGTGGACACTGATGTTTGCTTCTTACAAAACAAATACACAAGCGTATCACCAAGAAACTGGCTTGTTCCTGATGTACTTTTTTATTTCTACTCTGCATCCAGTATAGTCAGCATCTGAGTATCCAGTTAACTCAAACTCTGACTCTATTGGATACAAAAGTCCTAGATTAGGGCAACCCTTTATATATCTCAAAATCCTTTTTAGCAAAATTAGATGAGATTCTTTAGGGTTCACTTGGAACTTAGCACAAAGACATTTATAGAACATGATGTCTAGTCTACTTGCTGTGAGGTATAATAGTGATCCAATTAAAAGCCCTATAAGTTTTCTGATCAACAAGTTTCCCTTTTTCATTAGAATCAACCACAACATTGGAAGGCATGGGTGTTTTCATTGTTGAGGCATCAGCCATCCCAAATATTTTCACTAATTCCTTAGCATACTTGTACTGAGATATGAAGATACCATCAGGTGATTGCTTCACTTGGAGACCAAGGAAGTAAGAGAGTTCACCCATGCTACTCATTTTAAACTTAGAATGCATCAGGTCAGAGAACCTTTTGCATAGTTTGGAATCAGTAGAACCAAAAATAATATCATCTACGTAAATTTGTACTAACAAGATTCTATCATGATGATGTCTAATAAATAATGTTCTATCTACTTTGCCTCTAGAAAATTTATACTCTAATATAAAGCTAGCAAAGGTTTTATACCAAGCTCTTGGAGCTTGCTTTAGACCAATAAGGGCTTTATGTAATCTAAAAACATAAGAGGGATGGTTTGTAGAGATAAAACCTGGAGGTTGTTCAACAAAAACCTCTTCCATTAGTTCTCTATTAAGAAATGCACTCTTGACATCCATTTAATATACTTTGAATTTATTATATGCAGCATAAGCAAGAAATATCCTGATTGCTTCTAGCCTGGCAACAGGTTCAAAAGTCTGGTCATAATCAATGCCTTCCTCTTGCTTATAGCCTTGAGCAACAAGTCTTGCTTTGTTCCTTATGATTTATATATGGGCATCCAGCTTATTCCTGAAAACCAACTTAATTCCAATGACTGGGTAGTCTTTGGGTCATGGAACTAAGTCCCAAACTATGTATCTCTCAAATTGGTTAAGCTCCTCTTACATTGCAATATTCCAGTGTGGATCTTGCTCAGCATCTTTAATGGATTGTGGCTCAATTTGAGATAAGAAGCAGGCATGCATCAAGTCTTTATTAAGTTGATGATTATCTGTACACCAGCTGATATGTCTCCAATCACTTGAGTTGTAGGGTGATCTCTATGTATGACAAGTTCAGGTGGTGGAGTTTGATGAGTAATAGGTTGGGGAAATTATTCCTCTTGTGGAATTGAGTTAGCTGTTGGAGGAAGTTCAACCACTTCCAAAGTTTCTTCTTCACATTCTTCATCAACTTGTGAGGAGGAATGTGATGTAACCTTTTGAGTAAGATTGAGATTTTACAATTTTTAACAAAGTATGGGAACCTGCAAAGAGTTACTAGTATGAACTTCCTTCTCCTTGTAAAACAAATTAGCTTCATCAAAAGAAATATGAACTGACTCTTCTATTTTCAAGGTTGATTTATTAAACAGCCTATATGCCTTGCTGACTTGAGAATATCTTAGAAAAATTCCCATTGCAAATTTGGCTTCAAACTTTCTAAGATTTTTCTTGATATTGTTGTGAATGTAACAAATGCAACCAAAGATTCTTAAATAATCTATTTTAGATTTATTCCCTTTACGCAATTCATAGGGAGTCTTGCCCTTATGTTTGTGTATCAAACTTCTGTTTAGGACACAGTTTGCTGTGCTCATAGCCTCTTTCCAATAAGATAGTGGCATGAAAGCATCAATAAGTAATATACCTGTAGCTTCAATGAGTGTTCTGTTCTTCCTTTCAACTACCCCATTTTGTTGAGGAGTTCTTGGAGCAGAGAAACAATGCTCGATACCTTCCATCTCACTGAATCTTTGCATTGTAAGAGATTCAAACTCAGTACCATGATCACTTCTGATCAAAACAACTAGAGTAGAATACTCAATTCTTATGCCTTTAAGAAAGTATGTAAGAACCATGAAGTTATCAGACTTGTGTCTCAAGAAGAAAACCAAAGTGAACCTTTAGAAGTCATCTACAATAACTAATGTATAGAACTTCCCTCCTAAGCTCCACACAGCAATGGGTCCAAAAAGATCCATATGAAGCAAATAAAGAATTCTAGGTAAATCACTCTTATTAACAGATTTAAAACTATTTTTTGTTTGCTTGCCTACTTGACAAGCCCTAAAAAGGCTTTCCTTCTTGTAGGGGCAAGATGGCAAACCTCTAACAAGGTTTTCTTTTGATAACTTAATAATATTTCTATAGTTTACATGACCTAGTCTTTTATGCCAAAGAGTATTATTAGTACCGATCTGATTAAATAAAAAAATTTCTGAGCTAGCTGAATTAAAATTAACTAGATAAATGTTACCTTGTCAAAATCCTGTTAGAACAGTTTTGCTACTTAAAGAAATAATGCATTGAGATTCAGAAAAGCAAACCTTATAGCCTGCATCACATAGCAAGCTTATTGATATGAGGTTATGTCTCAAACCACTCACATAGGCTACCTTGCTGAATGTAACATCTCCAAATCTCCATATCCTTCTGTCTGACCAAAGCTGAAATCACAAAAGATCACCTTTGGACCTAGCTTGGACTTATAATTGATTAGTTTGTCTTAGCTTCCTGTCATGTGCTTTGAGCACCCACTATCTAGGAACAACTTGTCATGTGTGGTAGGATAGTTATTTACCTGTAAGAAAAAAGATTTAATGTTCTGGACCCAGGTAACCTTGGGTCCTTGTCTCTTTTCATACTTGAAACTAAAAATAAAGGCACATATAAGTTGGCATTTATAATCTAAGGGGTGAAATTTTCTAGGTGGAATTACCCAATTTGAAAAGTGATTAACATGTTTTGGTTTCTAGATATTAGAATTTTTGTTACAGTTATGGTTTTGGTAAACATGATTTTGGTTCGACGATTTATATAGAGATCGTCAATCTGCGTTCGACGACCAGTGCTTATCTCGTCGATCTCGGTTCATTGAATAATAGTAGCTACTATCTGTGCTCCACGATCGTCGATCTCTGATCAACGATGTTTGATGATATCATCGATCTCCCTTTGCTGAGTAATTGAACTGAAACTCTGGGTTCAGATATCGTAGGTCGGCATTCGACAAAAAGTACTATGATCGTCGATCTTGGTTCGACGATTTCTGTTTAGGCTTATTTTTCTGAGCTTGTTTCTTCTGCTTTTCTAGTTCAATTTGTTCTAATACCTTATTAACTTTTTCTACCTGCTATGTATTCTTTTTACCTTTATTTGAAATAAAGTTTACTGGTTGAGATAAGCTATTTTTGTTGATTATTTGTGGTTCACTAGATGAAGCACCTAAAGCTAGTTTACTCTTATTTAACCTAGCATTTAGGGTGCTAGTGATTTCAACCATTTGTAGGATTCTTCCATTTAGGGTTTCTTCAAGTTGTTTAGCTTTGCTTAGTTCAGTTTTCAGAAAAATGATTTGATTGCTATACTCAATTAATTCATCTTTCATTTTTAAATTTTCAGAGATTAAGTTTTCATATTCAGGTTCCCTTTCTCTGAGAAGTTTGATTTCCTTCTCAGATTTTATAAGATAATTACACAGTGATTTGAATTCTTTTTTAAAATCTTCAGAATTAAAATCAAAAGATGACATTACTTGATCACAGTTTGAGTCTTCTCCTAAATTTTCAGCTTCTAATTCAGGTCTTGAAGCATTAATGGCCATCAAACATAATTCTCTTGTCTTGGTTCCTTCCTCATCCTCACTGGAGCTGGAGGTCGAAGATTCTTCTTCTGTCTCACTCCAGGTGTCAGCTACAAATCCCTTTTCTTTCCTCTTATTCTTGCTGTAGGATGACTTACTGGTGTGTTTCCTGGATTCTTTTTCTTTTCTCCTTTCTTTGTGTTGTTTTTCTGGACACTCGGGTAGAATGTGTCAAGGCTTCCTGCAACCAAAGCATATAATTCCTTTTGTTGGAGTTTTATCATACCTTGGCTTGTCTTCATTTCTGGATGACTTCCTCCTGAAGTCTTTTCTGCCCATTTTGAAGAACCTTTTGGCAAATAGACTCAATAAATCTTCATTTAAAGGTGTTGCTTCTGATTCTTCAGAGGCTTTGAATGCAATGTTGTGCTCCTTCCTTGCTGGTGGAGGAGTCCTTTGTTCTACAGCTTTCCTTGATTTGATTAACTGCTCATAGGATTTTAGCTTTCCCAGGAGAGATTCTGTGGAAATCTCATTCAAGCTTTTGGCCCCTTTGATTGGCCAGATCCTTGAGTCTTATGAGCTTAGGAAGCATATTAGGATCTTGTCATTCACCTCTATTAGAGAGATGTCTTTATCCAAGGTATTCAACTCACTAATGATGGAGCTTAATCTGTTGTACATGTCACTGACAGATTCAGCTTCATCTTTCTTGACATTCTCATACTGTGAGATGAGAATTGATCTTCTATGCTTTCTCTCATCTGTTGAGCCAGCAACTATCTAGTTGAGTGAATCACAGATTGCTTTTGCAGAGGTGCATTCAGCCACCTTTTGGAAGATTTCATATGACATGGTTTTAGCCAGAATGTTCATGGCCCTTGCATCAGCAATCTTTGCCTTTTTCTGGGCATCAGTATAAACTGGAGGTGGGACTGCACTAAGATTTATTGAAGTTGAAGGAGTGGAGGCCACTGGAGTTGGTGGTCCTGTCAAGATAGAGTTGAAAATATCTTCATCAATAGAGTTCATATAAAGCTTGATTCTTGCCTTCCAGATGCCAAACTTGTTCAGGTTGCAAACTGGAGGTCTGGTGCTTGCATAATCTTTATTTTGTACCATGGTTTATAAAAAAAGAAAGAAGGAGAGAAGAGGATCTATCAAGAATCTTCAGGTTCAGGTATTAACTGTTGGAATTACCATGGTGATCTAGAAGTGGTCAAACATGTAATCTCACTGCCAACGCGATATGAGCCTGCAGGGTCAAATATAAGAGCATGTGGAGAAGTTGGAAGATTGGCTGTGTTGGTAAGGGTTACCAATCACCATTCAGAATGGGGTTAGGCAAACGTTTCCTAGGAGGTTCATCGAGAATCATTCATCGAGAATGAGTCGTCGAGAATGAGTCGTCGAGTATTGTCGAGTATGACTCGCCGACTAAGGAAAATTCGTCGAGAATCGAATTGTTGGATTCCCGACGAATGGTGATACTCGACGATTCCAGCTGATGATTCTCGACGATTCTGCAGCTGAGTCTCGACGATTTTGCAGATGATTCTCGTCGATTCTGTAAGCTGATTCTCGCCGAACCTAGAGTTGATTCTCGCCGAACCTAGAGCTGATTCTCGCCGAACGATTCAGAAACCCTAGTTTGGGTGTTCTGCAGATAGCGACATTCCTATGTATGTTTATACTTTTGGTATAAATTAGGACTTAGGGTTTTGGGAACTGTGGAATTTCTCGTATGGCCAAATCAAAGCCGACGGAAGTGTTCCGCCATTCTATCGGTCGGCCGCATCCCGAACCCTGCCCGACGGAAGTGTTTCGCCGCGTCGTTCGCTCCGCCAACCACCTCCTCTCTGACGATAGTCGTCGGTGCTGCTCTACCTGGAGCAGACCTAGCTGTCCGTGGAAGTGCAGGGTGCAGTCGATCTACTTTCCCGATCCTTCGTGTGACGAAGCTTGGTGTTGTCCCGCTTGTGTGGATTTCTGCAGAGACGTAGATGCTATTCTACGTGGAACTCGCCACCGACAAGGACTCATATTTTGGAGCATCTTCGTTGAGTTGTGACTCAACGCCGCTAAGGTAATTTTACCTAGTTGTTCGTTAACTTCTTGATTCAACATTCATGGCCCGATCCCAATCTCTTTTGGGTTGTTCTTGATTATTTTATTACTTTCGCTGCGTGCACAAGTGTTGTGCCACCTCATAGAGAAACCCAACAGTGGTATCAGATGGAGGTTTTCGGCCATGATTGTTGTATTGGAAGTTAGGTAATTCTAGTACGTGTAAACCTAGGGATTTAAAAGTGTTCTAAATGTCTAGATTTAATCCTGGATTATCAATTGTTGATGGTTTTTCCAAGGGAAATCGGTGGGCCCATAACCCACAGGTTAGGGGTTCTGCCCCTTGGAACCCCGCCAGGAACATCTCAGATTTCGTTGTAATTTCTAATTGTTAGAAATTGTTTTCTCCTTAGCAGTAACCGTCCCTCGAGTAGTTAATGAACCAGTGTATTATTTTTTATTTTGAATCCAATAATGAGAGACGAGCTTGTCTACTGCTTTAAGTCGAGTTGCCTTTCCCTTTATCGAATGCATGTAAATCTGAAAATTTGGAAGAGTCCGGATGTTCAGATTTAGCCCTTTCTTCTATCAAATATTGATAGTACCATGTTGTGCACATAAGGGATGCTTGTGGATTTTAGATAAATGTTTTTCTGTGGATGTGCACATTGATCAAATGTTTATCATGGTTAATTGTTAACCTATTATCAAAAAATCCCTTCATCAAATATTAAGTGTTCAGATGCTTTATGATGGATGACACTCTTCCTGCCTCGATCGATGAAGTGTGGGCTTGCCAAAGCAAGGTGCATTAATCTATCTTGGTAAGGGTGCGAGCTGATAATTGTGATATCCCACTGTAGACATCGGGTCTAACTTAACTAAGTGACCTCAAAGGTTGAGTGCCTAAAGGCATTGGGTTGGCCTGCACCATATGATGGATGCGAACAAGGAGTTATTCACAAACCATACAAGAATTGCATGAGGATTCAATTCGCAAGCGTTGCCTACCTAAATAACCACATCGTGAGAGAAAAGCCAAAGCTGACTCATTGTGTTAGTGAAAAACGGATCTGGTCCACTATGAGAGTAGCTCGCATGAACTCTCCGAATTGATAGTGAGGGCTATCATTTCGAATAAAATAGTGGGAGTTTTAATTGAAGTCCAAATTAAAAATAAATTGTATTTTGAAATTTTGGTGCTGATATTATTCTGCATGAATTCTTGTAGAATTCCATGGCAAGTGGTTCACACTCCACTCTGTCTCTGAGAGCCATCCTTGAGAAGGATAAGCTCAGTGGGACCAACTACATGGACTGGTACAGGAACCTGAGAATTGTTCTCAGGAAAGAGCGAAACCTCTATGTCTTGAAAGAAGAAGGCCCCGAGGTGCCGACCGGGAACTCTTCCCATACTGATAAGGATACTTATAAGAAGTATACTGATGATGCTTTAGACGTCGAATGCCTTATGCTTACCACCATGAACTCCTAGCTTCAGAAGAACACATGAGAACATGGGGTGCAAGGAGATTCAATAGAATCTCAATAAAATGTTTCAAGGGCAAGCTCGTCAAGAGAGGTTTGACGTCACAAAAGTGTTATTTCAGTGCAATATGGGAGTTCGAGACTCAGTAGGGACTCACGTACTCAAGATGATTGGGTATATAGAGAACCTTGAAAGGTTGGGTTTTCCTCTAGGTCAAGAGTTGGCCACAGATCTGATCCTGCAATCGTTAAAAGACAGTTATGAGCAGTTTGTCTTGAACTACAATATGAATGAAATAGAAAAGACACTGCCCGAGCTCCTAGGCATGTTAAGAACTACCAAGATCAACATGAAGAAGGCCAAGCCTGCAAGCCCCATACTGATGGTGCATAAGGGCAAGGGCAAGTCAAAGGGCTCTAAGAAGACGAAGGTGGTACCTAAGTCATATCTTGAGCCCAAGTATTCTGGACTTAAGAAAAAGAACAGCACGGCGAAGGAAGGGAAATGCCACAACTGTGGCAAGGCTGGTCATTGGAGGAGGAACTGTCCTTCTTACATTGAGGGTCTGTAGAGAATGATGGGAGGTATGACTTCCGCTTCAAATATTTACGTTATAGAGATAAACCTTTCAGCTCCTTCATCTTGGGTATTGGATACCGGATGTAGTTCTCACATTTGTACAAATGTGCAGTAACTAGAAAGGAGAAGATTGCTGAGTAAAGGGGAGGTAGACCTACGCGTCGGTAATGGAGCAAGAGTTACTGCTGTAACCGTAGGGGTTTACCGTCTTTCTTTGCCAAGTGGGCTTGTAATTGAACTAGAAAATTGTTATTTCGTTCCGGCCATAACTAGAAACATTATATCCATTTCATGCTTTGACATGATTGTATTTTATTTTTTAATTAAGAACAACTATTGTTCTATATTTAAGAATGATGTTTGTTATGTTGTAGCCCAATTGTTTATTGGTCTATATGTTTTGAACATGAACCATCTGATCTATAATGTAGAAAATAATAAAAGACTAAGAACAAATGAATCAAACCCTACATATCTCTGGCATTGTCGTTTGGGCCATATAAACGAGAAGCGCATATCTAAGCTCCATAAAAATGGACTTTTAGACTTTTTGATTTTGAATCATTTGAGCGATGCGAATCTTGTTTGTTAGGCAAGATGACTAAAGCCCCTTTCATTGGTTATACTGAGAGGGCTGAGGATCTTTTGGGTGTTGTACATAGCGATGTATGCGGGCCCATGAGCTCCATGGCTAGAGGTGGGTATTTCTACTTCGTTACATTTACTGATGATTTCAGTAGATACGGATATGTTTATCTTATGAAGTGCAAATCTGAGACCTTTGAAAAGTTCAAAGAGTTCAAGAATGAAGTAGAAAACTAGTTGGGTAAAAGGGTTAAAGCACTCCGATCTGATCGAGGTGGCGAATACCTGAGTCATGAGTTCCGTGATCATCTGAATGAGTGTAGTATTGTATCACAACTCACTCCACCTAGAACACCACAACATAATGGTGTGTCTGAAAGGAGAAATCGTACTCTGTTAGACATGCTATATTCGATGATGAGTCATGCAGACTTGCTTGTTTCCTTTTGGGGTTTTTCTTTAGAGACTGCTCTAATGACACTGAATCGCGCTCCAACAAAAACGGTTCTGAAGACACCATATGAGATATGGACTAGGAAGCGTCCTAGTATGTCGTTCATTAAAATTTGGGGCTGTGAGGGATACGTACGACGTCAAATGCCTGACAAACTGGAACCCAAATCGGATAAATGTTATCTGGTGGGATATCCTAAGGAAACAAAAGGGTATTACTTTTACCTACCATCCAAGGGCAAAGTGTTTATCGCAAGGACTGGCTTCTTCTTAGAGAGAGAATTCTTATCAAGAAAGACTGAAAAGATAGAACTTGAAGTAGTTCAAGAACCACAAGTAGTGAATGAACCGGAATTGGATTCTGAGATAGGACTACAAGATGTTGTAGCTAGAGAACCTGCTCAAGAAACACAAGTCCTACGCAGATCTTGTATACCAAGATTTGAGCCTGAGAGATATGGATTTCTTGTGTCTCAAATAGGTAATGTGTTGCTTATGGATCATGATGATGAACCAACAACCTACAATAAGGCTATGAATGGACCGGACTCCGACAAATGGCTTGAGGCTATGAAATCCGAAATGGACTCCATGTATGCAAACCAAGTTTGGAACTTGGTGAAACCACCTGAAGGGGTACGACCCATAGTGTGCAAATGTGTCTTCAAGAAGAAGACAGACGTGGATTGGAATGTGCAGACATTCAAAGGGCGACTTGTGGCTAAGGGTTTCAATCAAATTAATGGTATTGACTATAATGATACCTTTTCCCCTATTGCCATGGTAAAGTCCATAAGGATATTACTTGCTGTTGCTGCGTATTATGACTACGAGATCTAGCAGATGGATGTCAAAACGGCTTTCCTTAATGGAAACCTCCTTGAGGAAGTGTACATGACACAGCCCGAGGGTTTTGTATCCTCAAATGAAGCTACTAAAATATGTAAGCTGAATAGGTCCATCTATGGACTGAAGCATGCCTCTTGAAGTTGGAATATTCGTTTTGATGAGAAAATCAAAGAGTTTGGTTTCATCAAGAATGAAGTTGAGCCTGGTGTTTACAAGCGAATCAGTGGGAGCATTGTTGTCTTCCTGATATTGTATGTAGATGACATACTCGTGATTGGGAATGACATTCCTACCCTGAAAGTTATTAAGAACAACCTAGGGAACTACTTTTCTATGAAGGACTTGGGTGAAGCGACTTATATACTCGGTATTAAGATCTATAGAGATAGATCGAAGAAGTTGTTGGGTTTGACCCAGAGTACATACATCGAGAAGGTGTTGAAGCGGTTCAACATGCTTGAGTCCAATAAAGGAATTTTACCCATGTCTCATGGTGTGAATCTCTCTAAGGACTAGTGTACAAAATCTTGTCAAGATAAGTACCGCATGAAGTTGATTCCATATGCTTCGACAATTGGATCAATGATGTATGCAATGTTATGTACTAGACTCGATGTCTCCTTTGCTTTGAGCATGACTTGCAGGTATCAGTCAGACCCCGGTGAGTGTCACTATATTGCAGTCAAGAATATCCCTAAGTACTTGAGAAGGTCAAAGGATGTGTTCTTGGTGTATGGTGGAGAGGAAGAGCTCGTTGTAAGAGGTTACATGGATGCTAGCTTCCAAACTAATAGGGACGATTCAAAGTCTCAGTTAGGGTGTGTGTTTTTCCTTAATGGAGGAGCTGGGAGCTGGAAGAGTTCCAAGCAAGAGACAGTTGCTGATTCTACGACAGAAGCCGAGTATATCGCTGCAGCTAACGCAGTGAAGGAGGCTGTATGGATTAGGAAATTCATCGGCGAGCTTGAGGTAGTTCCTAGCATTGTTGGTCCCGTAGTTCTCTACTGTGATAACAATGGTGCAATTGCACAATCTAAGGAACCTAGATCCCATCAGCGCTCCAAGAATATACTTCGGCGGTTCCATCTTATTCGTGAGATTGTCGAATGAGGAGATTTGAACATTTGTAGAGTGCCGACTGAGGAGAATATTGCGGATCCACTGAAAAAGCCTCTCGCGCAGAGAAAGCATGATGGTCATACTAGATCAATGGGTATACGATACCTAAATGATCAACTCTAGTGAGAGTCTTGTGGGTTGCGTGTAAACATATATTCTGTTGGCTATTTTTTATTTATTCATATGATGAATTGTGTATCAGAATTTTTCTTTTATGATTAATGGCAAGTTCTTTTATTATGGTTTCTCTATGCGATAGTTAAATGTTAACGTAATAAATACCCTTAGATTGTTCGCTTCCATAGGAAATCAAGTACGTGACTATAATGTGAGAGCCTATGATTTATTTGAATCTTCATTCTTAAAAGGTCCTTTGTCGTTGTATCATCATAGAAGTAAAGGGTGATGATGATACATTTAGACTAGCATGTGCGTTGACTGATGACCAGTTCTTACAGGTCATGATATTATGATATCAAGTCATAACGTGGGTACTTGTTAATGAAAAAGTTGTACTGGACAGACCCAACCATCGACTACTTTGTGGATTATTATCTAAAAGTGTCACAAGTAGGTCTCAATTGACAATGGTGTTGTTGTCCTTTGACCTGAAGTCACAACATTCATTAAGTGAGGAAGAGCGTGCTCTGATGCCATCAAAAGTCTTCCTTGAGAAAGGTTGATGATAAGGGTGGTTGTTGGGCACGTTACGAATCATTTTGGTGTTTGTGTGTGAGCAGATATGGGATTTGTCCTCCTATATGACAGGAGTTGCATCCATGGGCCCCTTGATGGAACTGGACTAGGAAATGCATGGCCATGCTTGGTTGAGTCAATATGTGATATTGGACTCACCATTCTCTGGAAGTCTGTTCTAGATCAAGAAACTTGGATTGGGCAATTATGAGGGTGACACGGTCCATGCCTCTACTTCTTTCCGTATGTAAAGGACAAAGGGACAAAGACAACACTGGGACATTGTTCATAAAGGCTTATGAGTTATGAACTCTTATTGCATGGGTAGCAATGATGCATTGCTAGATGCTGCTCATTTTTTGTTAGGTTTTTGGTTTGATACTTTCAAGATCAAGTGGGAGACTTTTGGAGTTACTATGGTGATCTAGAAGTGGTCAAACATGTAATCTCACTTCCAACGCGATATGAGCATGCAGGGTCGCACATAAGAGAATGTGGAGAAGTTGGAAGATTGACTGTGTTGGTAAGGGTTACCAATCACCATTCAAAATGGGGTCAGGCAAACGTTGCCTAGGAGGTTCATCGAGAATCATTCGTTGAGAATGAGTCGTCGAGAATGAGTCGTCGAGTATCGTCGAGTTTGACTCGCCGATTAAGGCAAATTCGTCGAGAAACGAACTGTTGGATTCCCGATGAATGGTGATACTCGACGATTCCAGCAGATGATTCTCGACGATTCTACAGTTGAGTCTCGACGATTCTACAGATGATTCTCGTCGATTCTGTAAGCTGTTTCTCGCCAAACCTATAGCTGATTCTCGCCGAACCTAGAGCTGATTCTCGCCGAACGATTAAAAAACCCTATTTTGGGTGGTCTGCGGATAGCAACATTCCTAGGTATGTTTATAATTTTGGTATAAATTAGGACTTAGGGTTTTGGGAACCGTGGAATTTCTCGTTTGGCCGAATCGAAGCCGACGGAATTGTTCCGCCGTTCTGTCGGTCCGGCGCATTCCGAACCCCACCCGACGGAAGTGTTCCGCCGCCTCGTTCGCTCCGCCGACCACCTCCTCTCCGACGATAGTCGCCGGTGCTGCTCTTCCTGGAGCGGACCAGCAGTCTGTGGAAGTGTAGGGTGCAGTCAATCTACTTTCCTGATCCTTCGTGTGACGATGCTCGGTGTTCTCTCGCTCGTGTGGATTTCTGCAGAGACGTATACGCTATTATACGTGGAATTCGCCACCGACAAGGACTCATATTTTGGAGCATCTTCGTTGAGTTGTTACTCAACGCCGCTAAGGTAATTTTACCTAGTTGTTCGTTAACTTCTTGATTCAACATTCATGGCCCGATCCCAATCTCTTTTGGGTTGTTCTTGATTATTTTATTACTTCTGCAGTGTGCACAAGTGTTGTGCCACCTCATAGAGAAACCCAACATTAACGTGTACAACTAATAGAAAAATACACCCTCTGATAGCAATTAAAAGTGAAGGGATAGATCTAATCTACTCTAGAGGGGGGGGGGTGAATAGAGTATTAAAAACTTTAAATAATTTTTACAGCAGAATTAAAATAGGTTTTACTTATAAGTATAAGAGAAGTAAAACAAAAGCAATCACAACACAACAAAAATAAAGAAGGATAAGCAACCAGACGTCAAAAGAAAATTATAATCTTTCCTCAAATCTGGGTACATCCACTCTTCTACCACCATGGTAGGAATCCACTTATATTTTTTATCAGGTGCCCTATCACCATAAGATCTACTTCATATAGATCTAGAAACCCTTCAGGCTCTTGATCTGGTGCCTTAAAACCAATAGGTTTTTATCAGGTGCCCTATCACCAAAGAGTTCACTTTTCAAGGGAGTAATAACCCTGTACAAGAGAGGTAAAAGAAAATAGATTGCAGTCTTCTCTTTCTCAAAGCAAATGAGAAGACTATGTTCATTTGATGATGCCAAAGCTCCCCCTGAGATATTGAGTAGGTTCAGGAAGATGGAAGCTTTGTCCAGGGTGTAGGTCTTCAATAGAATGGTGTTCTTGCTCTTCAGAATCTGTACAATGATGTTGATTTTCTGTCTCTATAGATTCCAAAAGATAGAACTGAAGAAGACTCAAGATGAAAATTTGTTGTTCTTCTTCTGTTTTCTGAGAGCAAAATGGAGAATTCTGAGAGCTATTGCAGAAAAGCTTGTGTCCTCAGATAGTCTATTTATGAATCTTCTTGTTTGTCAATTAACCAGTCTGAATGTCTATTCTTGAGATTCAAAAACATTTCTTAGATTACTGCAGAACACGAGGAGAGAAACGGCTACTAATTCTGGTAATAAATTTTCTCCCCAACTGTTTTGGCAAATAAGTCAAAATAATAACTCTGTGAAATACAAAAGTTAATGCTGTAAAGAAATGGCTATATGCCTTCTGAATATTAGCATTAACTACCAGAGATTATTTGACATAAATAGAATTAATGAAGTTGGAAATAAATCTTCAAGACAGCTGCTGAAAATAAGAAGACAGACACAGAGAAATATCGTCGATCTAAGCTGGAAGATCGTCGATCTAAGATCAACTATCTGTGATCTGAGAATACTGTGAACAAATATGAGATCGTCAAAATGAGCTCGTAAATCATCGAGCTCAGTTCAGAGACTAAGCTCTGAGATCGTCGATCGGAGATTGACGATCTTCGAGCTAAGTTCGACGAAAGACGAATTGATATGAAATTCACAGATTTTTTCTGAGTCTGAGATCTTGGAGTGAAAAGTCCACAGATGGTCTTGAGAAGTCTGACCTGTAGAGACTATCAAAGACCTAGACCTTGACCCTAGAAATATATATGGGTCAACAACCTAAGAGTGGACCTAGCGCAAATCAAACAAGGGTTCCAACAGACTGTTAAACAAGTGACTTTTGCTGATCTTTCACCCTTCGCGGGTGAGGAAAGTTTGCCCCCGGATGAGAAAGATTGACATGATGTTGAATTAGTTGGTGTGGTTATACCACCCTGGCGATCCCCATCTATGGATCTGAAAAGAAAAGAACTGCTCATGCCCAAGGCGCAGAATTTTGCCCGCCAGCATGAGAAGGAAGAGGTTAGGGGTAGGGGAGATTTGTCTTCCCTGGGCCCTAAAGCTTTCACCTCACCCTCATCTCACGTGACTTGGGGGATCTATCACAATTCAGCATTAAACTGAGGAGTGAAGGATCTCTGGGGCCCCTTTCCTGCTTTTTCTAGTTTTATCTATTGCTTAATGTTGTGTGTGACCTTAGACTTTTTCGTTTCATTTGAACTTATGCTCTGAACAATTTTATATAACTGTTAATACAGGTATTTTTTCCACCTTAAGAACGGTAAAGAAAAGGGCTTATGGGAGATAACCCAATTTTGCTGCTTTTAATTTATTCAATTATGCTGCTTTTATTATATATTTATAGTATTCGTGCTTGGACGTATTCTCTTGTGCATGTGCAGTTCGTTTGGGCCGTGGACTTTAAGCTGAAATTAACATCAATCTACTGGTATGCTCATTTGCTGAGCATGGGGTAACCTATCCCCCAACTTTTATTTCTTTATTTTTATTACAAATCTTTGATAAGGTTATTTAGATAAAGTCTGGTAGGGGAGAGTTTTGCGGGTTACCTATACACATGCACTATTAGCACTTGAATACCAAAAGTATATTTTCATTTTCTGTTTTTATATTATTATGTCTACATCGTGCACCTACACCCACATGAGCGCGATCTTAAGCACGCTCTCGGCTCAAGTCAAAATTTATTTCTTTTTTGTTAACTTTAAAATAGTGCTGCTGCCTTTGGATTTAAGGATAGAGTAGTTCAAAACTCGTGCATTGCTCCTAATCGAGTACTCAGGCTGTGTAGAAATAGTATATATTTAACTTTTCATTTATGCTTGAAGGTTTATACTTTTCTGCATTTCTGAATATTGTTTGTACTACTAGAAAATGTTGAATCTGGAGTAATCAAACAGTAGTGTGGGAAAGTGTGTAGCTGTCACTAGCCTCTTATTACTTGAGTCTGGAGAAAGGATCAACTTTCTCGGTGGCTAAGAACTTGCCCCAAGCTACTCTCGAAGCATTGGTGCATGGTTAATTAAGCGTGAGCGTGATGTAGGCCATCATTTTGGCCCGGTTGAGCCCTGTACCCGTCCTTACGATAATCCTTATTAGCCTTTTTTGAGCCTACCCCTCCTGTTGATTTAGCCCCACTTTACGATCACTAGAGCCTCAAAGCCTTTTTCCCAGTCGCACACCCAATTCTCCAGGTAGTAGTTTGCTACTTCTCACTTTGTTTTGTTGATGCGGTGCAGTTTTTGTGTTTGTGAGGTGCAGTTTTCTTGATAATGTGGTTGAAAGTGTGTTATAAAAATATTGAAAAAGAGAAATAAAAAAAAGTAGTTTGATATGAAATAAGAAAGTTTAAATGAAAATTCTATTTATGTTTTTGTTATGGCGGTAGGCAGTGCACACACCCGTGTGTCATGTCCAAGTATTGTGGTGTGGTGCACCCACATTTTTATTTGCGAGAGGATAGCATTTGTATGAGCTCTGTTGGGTTGTGCGTAGCCATTGTTTTTATCCTTTTTCATCCTTATATACGTATATACCCATGGCCTATTATTTTCCTAAAGTCATACAGATTCACATATGAGTCGAACCAGCGTCGTTTAGAGAGTGTGAACGGGCAAGCGTATGGTCCCCGATATTGATGGATTTATTTAGAGATGATCTTGATCCCCGGTCTTTAGCAGTGCTCACCTTAGTGGCTTGCCAACTTTCTTCCTATGTGTGACCGAACGATTCTCCAGAACTCCATTTTTGAGCAGTTACAATATTTATTTACGCCTGTTGAAAGTTATAAACTCCGTAGTATAATTAAAATTTTTACCTATTATATTTTCTACGCCCATTAAGTATTTAATTTCTCGCTTTACTCTATTTGGAAATTTCTAAGCCAGATAGCTAATTTCTAGTTCACGGAAAGATGATTTTCTCGGGACGAGCAAATGTTTAAGTCTTGTGGTGAGATGAGTTCGATATTTATAGGGCTTTTCGGACTCATTTGGGCTTGTTTACTCACTCGTGCACTGTATTTCAACCGGTATTCGGTTATATTTATATCGTTTGGTCTATGACCATTTTGTGCACTATTTTGGCCCAAGGGTGTGCAATTGCGCATTTGTTGTTGGGGTTAAGCACATGCTGCTTCCCAGGGGCTCTTTCTAGTTGCTTTGTTTAGTTTCTACATTGGTAGAGGGTCCTCTTTTGATTTATTCATTCCGTGCTGGTGGTCAATTTTCCCCCAAGTCAGAATTCTGATTTGTGGAAATTGTACGGTCGTGCATTTTCTTAGTGCACGGTTTTTACCAGTCGTGCATTTTTCGCAGGTATTTTTAGAGGATTGGCAAGCCCGTGTGATTTCTCCACGCACGGTTTCTTAGGAACCGTGCATAAAGGAAACGAACGGTTTTCCTTTAGCTTTCTTGTTTATTATGCTATATGGTTAATCGTGTGATTTGTTCATGCACGGGCGGCATCGCCCTGCACGAGTAAAACACACGGTGCCACGTTCTTGCCTTAAATTCTAGCTTTTTGTTGTTACCATTGCGATTTCCTTCACGCACGGGCGGAAATGTCCGTGCTCGAGTAAAATGTACGGGTCAACGCTTCTCCTTCCACAGCCTTATTCTAAAAGTTTATATCGCACAGTTTGCGCACGATCATGCGCCAAACTGTGCGTGACCATTATTTCTGATTTTTCTATTTAAGACGCATATTTCATCCTCCTAAAAGGCTAGTCTGATCCAGCCCGCCATATCGGCCCCTCTGAGAGGGAAAACTTCCATCATCTGCTATTTTCTCTCTCCTTCTTATAGAGTTGATCCGGCCACCATTCTTCCTCCAAAAGCTTACAATAGCTTCATCTCTGGCCACCATTGTATGCTCCAAACTCCAAGCTCTATTTCAAGCTCTTAAAGTGCTGTATCCGTGGAGTTCTGAGGATAGATCTAGCTAGTGATTATTCACAAAGAAGATGGGTTTTCTGAATGAGATGACAACCCTTTTGGACCCCGGACGTCATCCGTAGACCGAGTTCGGACAAGGCCCGACAACCCTTGACACCAACAACAAATCTCAGAAATTCTTCGTTCGTTTGGTTGTATTTCTCCCCCTCCTCTTGTAGTTACTTTGTTTTGAACTTGTGGTTGTTTGATTGGTGCTTAAGAACACTGTTTAGTTTTAGTATTTCAGCATGTCTATGTGTTGTTACATCTTAGTTCTTGATTGTGTTGTTGAGCTTCAAATTTTCTTGTTCTTGTTGAGATAGTGTCATTCTAGCGATCGCTAGAAGCGTGCGTGGCGAAGAGGTGATTGGGACCATCATTGGCTCATCCATCTTTTATATTACTCTCTTGAGTAATCCACTAAAGAGATGCGGTGACAGTGACCCACAATAGATTTATTAGTGTTAAACATAGGAAACCCAAAACCAAAACCACCTTTGTTTACGTTAACACTTGCAATCACTTTTTCAAAAGCAAAATCACACTCCCTACTTGCACTCCTCAAGAGATCGATATCCAGTGATTCAACTCCTCCACTTTATTACTTTACGATCGGTACAATTACTGACGGATCAGTGATCTTGATGAACTTTTAATTATTTTCTTCAGTCGGCTCATTCAAGTCTAATTCCTTTAGCTTTGAACCTGCATCTTCAATAAAAATACTAGAAGAACTGCCTTGCAGCAAGCTCGTCTCTTAAAATACAACATTGATAGATTCTTTTATAACCAGGGTTTTCTTATTGAAAATCTTATATTCCTTTCTATGGCAACTATATCCTTCGAAAATACCTTCAAAACTCTTTTCACTAAATTTAGTAGTGTGATACTTCCAATTGTTAAGTACGAAGCATTTACTACCAAAGATTTTAAAAAATGAAATAGTCAATTTCCTGCCCTTTAGTAGTTCGTAAGGTGTCTTATTACGATTCTTGTTTATGAGTGCTCTATTTTGCACGTGATATGCAGTGATGATGGCTTCAGCCCATAAATATTCTAGTATTGAGGCATCATTCAACATGGTCCTGCAGGCCTCTATGAGTGTTCTATTCCTTCTCTCAGCAACTCCGTTCTGTTGATGTGTTCGAGGAGAGGAAAACACATGAAAGATCCCTAAGCTTCCACAGAATTCAGTCATGGCGCAAGATTTTAACTCTGTTCCATTGTCACTTTTGATATTGACAACGGAGTTGTTGTATTCATTTTGGACTTTCCAGACAAAATTTGTAAAGATATCAAAAGTATTTTACTTTTGTTTTAGAAAGAACACCCACGCAAAGCAAGAGTAATCATCAACAATAACTAATGTATAATCTTTACCTCCGAAACTTCTAATTTGCAATGGACCGAACAAGTCCATATGAAGTAGCTGTAAACACCTATTAGAATCTTTTCTACTAATGCTTTTAAAGATATCCCTTGTTTGCTTGCCTTTACACATGCATAACAAGGTCTATCTTTAATGCACTTGACGTTGGGTGCATCACATACTAAATTAAGAGAAAATAATTTATTAATAGTTTTGTAATTAATATGTACTATTCTCTTATGTCATTGGTCAGCAAGAGACGCACTATCTTTTCCTTAAAAACACACTTGTGTAGAAGAGTCTATGCAAATAAAATTTAAACGAAATATATTCCTACTACGAGTCCCTGATAAAATTGTTTATAAACTAACAACCGATTTTATCAAACACTTATCTGCATGAAATTATACTATGTATTCTTTCTCACATAGTTGGCTTATGATTATAAGATTGTGTTCCAGTCCTTCAACAAAACCGACATCTAAAAAGGATACACCACCATTAGTGATCATACCGCAGCCTTTTGTAATTCCTCTGTCGGAACCTCCAAATATGACTTTTGGCCTGTTCATGACTAAAGAATAATTCTGTAGAAGGCTTCTAGTCCCGGTCATATGCCGAGAGCATCAACTGTCCAAATACAAAATAATATTTTTGGTGGCCTTTGGACATTCCTGCAAAAGTAGAATCAAGTTTCCTTAGGAACCCAAAATAATTTGGGTCCTTGGTCTCTAGTTAGCACACTCCCCTTACGAGTGTTAACATTATGAGCGGTCTTTCTCACATTAGTAACTTAAGGAGTTTCAAAATACCTGGGGTTAAACCAGCAATCTATGGCAAAGTGACCAATCTTGCCACAACACCAATAGTCAAACAAGTTGTATCTTTGCCTTAAATTCCCCTGCTTGACCTTTTGAGAGTGTGGTATAGCAGTGGCGGCATTCTTGGAGGTAGAAGCTTTGTGGTGATGGCACTCACATGACTTCTTCTCCATGATAGGCTTTTCCACAACGAGTTTGTCTTTTGGAGCCTTCTTGATGTTGTGACCATGATTATAATGGTCGTAGCTCGGAAGAGTGATCTCCACATAAGGTGCCTTGAAGATACTCTCACCAAAGTTTCAGGGACGAGTCCATCCTTGGTACCGAGACTTGGGCTCTACATGAGTAGGCCTAGCATAGTGACCATATGATGAATCAAGATCTAACTTATTAGTCAGAAAGATAACCTTCCTAAATGAAGTTTGGTCTAGAGAAGCTTTCCCCTTCTCCTTGGCTAGACCTTTCTTAGTAGCCTTATTTCTCCTTTGGGCTTTATTTCTCCTTTGGGCTTTATTTCTACTAGAAGAATTACTAGTAACAGCCACATGGCCTAAGCTAGGTCCTTTAGTATGAGATGAGAACTCAACAACGAGTGGAAGGGCTGTCTTGGGCTTGGAGAAACTATAAACAAGTTTCTTTTCGGCAGCAAGTTGTTTTTCCAACTCCTTGATGATTTGCTCTTTCAGGTTTAGGTGCTCGATAGCCTTTTTTGCATTCATCGATAGCTAAATGGGCTTCTTCTTTGAGTGAGTCCATCTTTCTGATTTCCTCCCTCAAAGTGCTCTCCTCAACCTTAAGAGATTTAATCTCCTTGGATTGAGCTCTTACGACTCTTTGACATTTATCGTAAGCCTTGGTCAACTCTTTATATAGAATCATGAGTTCAGATTCATCATCAGACGAACAATCCTCATGATCATGGTCAGAGACATCTGATTTAGAGAGAGGGTAATGCGAGTTTACCTTCCCAATAAACTAAGGCTCTTCTTCTTCATTTGTGTGTGCCATGAGCCAAAAGTTGGCTTCCTCCTCATCACTAGACTCAGATGAGTCTTTGTCACTGAGGGTGTTCTCTTCTTGGCTACTAGGCTTCTTTTAGTCTTCTTCTTATTGTATGAAGTTTTCTTTTCCTCTTTTCTTCCACCCTCCTTCTCCTTATGAGGGAAATCAGCTATAACACGTCCTAGCTTATTGCAATAATAATAAACTATGTAGGAATAAAGATGTTTGTTCGGTTTAGAATGATACCTGTCTTGTCTACTTAAGACGTTCTTGTAATGATCACCATCATGACGTGATCTTCTGAATGAGGCATCCTTACCATTCCATTGTTTCTTCTTGTTCAAGAACTTCTTGAACTGCCATGAGAGAAGAGAAAACTCTCCTTTAGATAATTCTGAGCCTGAGGTACTTGGCTCTGAAGATTCTTCTTCACTTTCTTCTTATGCTACGGCAGGAGAAGCATCTTTTGACTTCCTTGAGGTGTTTTCCTTTAGAGCGACCGACTTCTACTTGGATGAAGACTTATTCTTCTCTTCTTCATCTTTTCTTGTATTTATTTGTAGCTCATATGAAATAAGCTTTCCGAAGAGATTTTGAGGATCAATCTCTGCTAGCTTTCCAAACTCCCAGATACCACAAACCATATTATCCCATTCCTTAGTTAGGGATCTTAGGAACTTATCATTCAGTTCTCTATTAGTAAAGACTCGGACATAGACTTTTAGGCCGTTGACGATCTTGAAGAAACTTTCAAAAGTATCTGTAATAGAGTCCTTTGGACCTTGTCAGAATGCTTCATATTTCTGATTTAGAAGGGATATTTTATCATCCCTAACTTCTTTAGTGCCTTCCATCAAGACGATAAGAAACTACCACATTTCCTTGGAGGATTGGCAGTTTATCAAATTCTGCAGCATAGAATCATCGACTGCACTTGCGATGATATTCTTGGATTTCTTGTCTAAGGAGACATGCGCAATCTCATCTTTATCAAGATCCATGTGCTTCTTTAGAACTTGCTTAGTTGGATCAATGGTGGAGGCTATCATTGGGACATGAGGACCTTCTTCCACAATCATAAAGATCCTTGGATCTATAGCTTCCATGAAGAACTTTATTCTCTCTTTCCACATAGAAAAATTATTCTTTGTGCAAAAAGAAAGCTTGGCAAAATCCTTGGCTCTGTCCATGCTTGAATCCTCTGAATACAACTAAGAGGAGATATGTTCAAGGTGTTAACCTTTTATGAATAACGCCCCTCTGATAGCAATCGATGTTTTTAGTTCTCTAGCTAAATCACCTACATGGCGTGAATAGGTGAGGTATTCGTCTTTTTGCGGAATAAAAAATTAAATGAACGATGTTCAAAAAATAAGTAAAGAAATAACAGAGAACACCAAGTCTATATTGGTTCCCCAATCTTATGTATGTCCACTCTCCACCTCACCAATCTAGAAACACGCTAGACTTGGCTACTTCACTCTTTCCTTGGATTGAAAACCAATCCTATGTAACGACCCCATCCGTTAGATGACGTATAGTAGAAGGTCCGGCCGGGGCCCCACACTTATAAGCCACAAACAGACGGTGAGGTCACAGGATAATACCAAACCAAATATGAATCCTAATAGAGCATTCTAGCGGAAGCTTTAAGTTACAACTTTGAACTCTCAACCGGAATGTCCAATATATAAAACCACATTTATATATATACAACGGAATGTACACAACCACAATAGTTTGGCCTTAAGGCCTTACAGTTCCTCTGTCCATACAACATGTTTTACAAACTTCGGCGCGCAGGCCGGCCATACATGAGTACAAGAGAAAACAAAACAAAGCCATTCGCTTAGCCTTCAGGCTAGCCGCAGCAGCAGCAACAACAGCAGTAGGGCTTCAGCCCATCATTTACCACTTGGCTCTCCAGCACCTGCACGGGAACAAACCACCCAACCGGTGGCAAACAATGCAACGGTCAGCATTCAGCTGACCCAATTATAACAATCCTACCCCTTTCTCGGGCATGAGCATTCTTTCCCTGCAAGCATGGCATCATCAAATAGCAATTATGTGCGCGCAGGCACATTCAAGCCATCACAACCATCGGCCACCCGGCCCGACAGTCCGTGCACTCAGGGCACATTTTCGGTGTACCGGAATACCAGGGTCAACACCACCGTCTACACGGTATTTGAGCATTTCAGTCTTTCCGGCGCGCGGGCCTAAGACTCTCATTAGGCGCTCCAACAAAACCTATACCAGGCTTCCAAGTCGGACGGACCTAACGCAGGTACGGATCAGCCACCCCCCGTTGCTCAAGTCGCCGAGCCACCTCGAATACGGAAGTATCCATGGCATTTTATAGGCGCGGGTCGGTTTCACCTTTCCTGTTCGGCAATCTGCCTTTTCATCGAGTTGCAGCCCAACGGCTCAACCATTCACAAAGTGGCAACACACGGCCACAAGAGTTGCCGCCAACCCTCTTCATTTCTGGACATCGTCCAGTACTTCCTGTCGCACCAAGCAACAGGTAGGAACAAGGCATCACAAGCCATAGGCATCACAAGCCATTATCACGGAGCCTTCTCCGATATGCAAACAAGCATCACCAATCCAGATTACATCCAGATGGGCTTCACACAGCATGCCTAGATCCGTACTCCAATTCCGGACTCTAACAAGGGGACTTCACATATCTACCCCAAGGACACCACAACCCACCGCAACATCGCGGGGAAGGGTTTTCCCTATGCAATGCAGAAAAGAAGGACTTCACATGTCCAAGGAGGGAGATCGTTACCCTTGTCGATCTCTTCGGTTGCCATCGAAAACTAGCCGGTGAGAAAGAACCGCAGCAGCCTTGCCTTCACAACGCCGGCTTCAGATCACGAATCGGACCACGGGAGCTCGCTGGTGGCTTGCTCTCCTCCTCCTTCTTCTCTTCCTCTCTCTTTCTCTCTTCCTTAAGCCAAATGAAGAATGACCTCTTCATTCTCTTCTTACTCGAAAACCCAGCCAAGAAACCACCTGGACCCTTGGATCAAAAGAGAGAAAACTGAACGGCCAAGATTTTCCCAAAAATTCACTTTTTGGCCGACACGGCCTGTGACAAACCCCGTGTCACAGGCCGTGTACCCCTTAAAGCGGTACAACCAGATTGAACCGAGCTGCACAACAAACGGGTCATCGACAAGACCCGTGTCGGACCTGACACGCCCGTGTCAAACCTGAGACACGCCCGTGTCTCCTGCTCCATCGAGCTGCAACCAGTACACGGGTCGGAACACGGCAGCTGACACGCCAGTGTCCAGCCTGACATCGCCCGTGTGTTAAGCCGTGTTCAAGGCCGTGTCCGGCTCTGACTTGAATAGGCCAAATTCGCAAAATAAATCGAACACGCCCTGGGACACACGCCCGTGTCCCAGGCCGTGTACACCCGATACGCCCTGGACACGCCCGTGTCCCAGGCCGTGTAACCTGACCTCTACTCAAACTTCAAGTTGAGTCTTTTTGGGGTCTTTGGGGTGTTACAAACCCTCCCCCCTTATTAAAATTTCATCCCGAAATTTGCAACGGTAAGGAAACAAAACCAGCAATGCTATAACTCTGTTATAACAAACAGTACACTGTCTACAGTTTATACAAATAATCGGGAAACTCTGCTCGCATGGTCTGCTCTCGCTCCCATGTTAGCTCTCCACGGCCACAATTGTCCCATCGTACCTTGACCATCCCGATCACTTTGTTTCGCAACTGTTTCTCGGCTCGATCCTCGATCCGAATGGGTCAACCCTCGTCGTTAGCCCATACTCGACCGGTTACCCGATCATTCTCCACTACTTGAGCTGGATCCTTCACCGCCTACGAAGGACTGAGATGTGAAACACATCATGAATCCACCCAAGTCCCTGAAAGTGCTAGTCGATAAGCAGCTTCCCCAACCCGCTCCACCACCTCAAATGGACCAAGATACCTCGACTTAGCTTTTTCAAACGCCGAATCCTGGACACACCTTTGAAGGGTTGATCTTCAAATATACCCAATCACCCACCGCAAACTCCACGTTCCGGTGCTTGGCATTGTAGTACTTTGCTTGACGATCTTGGGCTATCAATAGCCTCTCCCAATAGAGCGTATGAGCGAAGTAGCTTCTTCGACTTCCTTTTTCCCATTCAGCTTCGATTCGCCTGCTTCTGCCCAAGCTAAGGGTGTACGGCATTTCCGACCATACAACGCCTCAAATGGTGCCATACCAATACTCGCTTGGTAGCTATTATTATAGGCAAATTCGACGAGAAATATATAATCTTCCCATCTCTTACCAAAGTCTAGGGCGCACATGCGGAGCATGTCCTCCATCGTCCTGTTGGTTCGTTCAGTCTGGCCATCTGTTTGGGGATGAAAGGCCGTACTAAACGCTAATTTTGTACCCAACATTTGATGAACGAGCCGCCAATCATTCGATGTGAACCGCCCATCACGGTCACTAACGATGCTCCGAGGAACACCGTGCAGTCGAACAACCTGCTCCACATACAGCTTGGCCAAGGTTTCCACTGAATCGTCTCTTCTATTTGGAAGGAAGTGCGCCACTTTCGTCAACCGGTCCACAATCACCCAGATTGAATCATGACCGCGTTGAGATCTCGGCAACCCATGCACGAAATCCATCGAAATATCATCGAACTTCCACTCCGGAATAGGTAACGACTTCAGGAAACCGCCAGGCTTCTGGCATTCTGCTTTCACCAACGCACAGGTGTTGCATTTCGCCACATAACGAGCCACATCTTTCTTTAGTCCGGGCCACCAGAACAGCTTTTTCATGTCCCTGTACATCTTTGTGCTCCCTGGGTGAACTGAGTACTTTGCAAAGTGAGCTTCGTACATCAACTCTTCCCTCAGTTTACCCACACTTGGGACGCACACTCGACCATTTCTCCGTAACAACCCGTTATCCCAAGAGAATTGATCATCCGGCCCTTCCTTAGCATAGCGCTGGAGACTTTCATCAAGCTCCGTTGCTCGCCGAACTCTGTCCGTAAGGTCATACTGCACCTCCGTCCAGTTCAAGCACGCATCGGTTGACGCACCCTTGTCAACACACGATATCTCCAATGCTTCCAATTCCTGGATCAAACGCTGATCATGCCTCTGCAACCAGCTTGCCCGTACCGGGGTCTTTCGACTCAAAGCATCAGCGACCACATTTCCCTTCCCGGGAGTATAGTGAATCTCGAAGGTGTAGTCCCCGAGGAACTCCATCCATCTTCGTTGTCGCATATTCAGATCCTTCTGATCCAACAAATACTTTAGGCTCTTGTGATCTGTATAGATATCCACTTTCACGCCATATAGATAGTGCCGCCACAACTTGAGCGCAAAGATTACCGCCGCCAACTCCAAATCATGGACGGGGTAATTCCGCTCATGCACTTTCAACTGACGCGAGCCATAAGCAATCACTTTCCCAAACTGCAGAAGAACGCAGCCTAAGCCGCTCCCTGATGCATCACTATAGATCTCATACCCATCGGTACCACATGGCGATGTCAACACCGGCGCCGTGGTCAAACGACTCTTCAAGTCTTCAAAAGCTCGCGCGCACTCCGGCGTCCAAATGAACTTTTGATCTTTTCTCGTCAGCGTGGTGAGAGGTAAAGCAATCCGTGAGAAATTTTCCACAAACCGTCTATAGTAGCCCGCAAGTCCAAGGAAGCTCCTGACCTCGGCCACTGAAGACATCACTGGCCAATCTCGGATGGCACTTATCTTCAACGGATCCACCGCGATACCCTCTCCGCTTACCACATGGCCTAAAAAGGCTACTGAAGAGAGCCAGAACTCACACTTTGAGAACTTGGCAAAAAGTTTGTTCCTCCGCAGGGTATGCAAGACCAACCGCAAATGGTTTGCGTGATCCTCTTCCGACTGAGAGTATACTAAGATGTCATCGATAAACACAATAACAAACAAATCCAAATACTCTCGGAACGTTCGATGCATTAGGTCCATAAATACCGAAGGCGCATTACATAGGCCAAACGGCATTACCGTGAACTCATAATGACCGTAGCGTGTTCCAAACGCTGTCTTGGGAATGTCACCTTCCCGAATCCTTAGCTGATAATATCCCGATTTCAAATCCAACTTGGAATAGACCGTTGATCCCGCCAGCTGATCAAAGAGGTCATCAATCCTCGGAATCGGATATTTGTTTTTCTCCGTCAGCTTATTCAACTCGCGGTAGTCAATACACAACCGTAAGCTACCGTCTTTCTTTTTCACAAAGAGAACAGGCGCGCTCCAAGGTGACATACTTGGGCGTATATAACCCTGCTCCAACAACTCTTGCAATTGGACTTTAAACTCAGCCATCTCTTTTGGCGCGACGCGATATGGAGAGCGGCCACAGGTTTCGCACCTGGCACCAACTCAATAGAGAAGTCAATCTCCCGCTGGGGTGGTAACCCAGGAAGATCTTTAGGAAACACGTCGGCAAACTCTGACACAACTGGCACTTCACCGACACTGGCCTTTGGCTCAACAGCCTGAATTAGCGTGAAGAATAACTCCGCGCCCTTCGAACAGCATTGACGACTTGGAGTGCAGACAACAAGTCCCGCCAACTCCTCGCATACCAGCGAACTTCGTCACAAGCCGGTATTCTGGCCCAGTGTAATCTCTTTGGAGTTGCAATCAATAAAGGCACGCTGCTCCGAGAGCCAGTCCATACCAAAGATCACATCAAACTCCGATAACGGTAGCACAGCTGCACTCAAACCGAAATCCCGACTTCCTATTTGCACATCCACATCGCAAGCCCTATCCGCAAGCATCATACAGCCATTCGGCAATAGCACCCTTGTACTATCCACCGTCACATGACTTGGTACCCCAATGCGAGATACGAAATCCTCAGACAGAAAAGAATGCGAAGCACCCGTATCAAACAGGGCTCTCGCTAAATTATTCCGAATCAGGACAAAGCTTGCAGCACACACACATGCACAAGCTAAACATAACCAAAACCAAAAGCACCGCAAGTAAACTAAATCAACTCGTACCTGTGACGACGTCACTTTGCTTAATCGCTTCCTGGTGGCCAAGTTGATAGATTCGGGGCTGCGCCTGGGAAGCAGAGGAATCCACCACCGCTTTGCCCTTCTCAGCATACGACGCACCCGTCTTCTTTTCCCCTTTGGGCTGCACAACCCGACAGTCACGAGCAATATGCCCCACCCGGCCACAGTTATAGCATATACGAGCATCCGGCCTTGATGTCTCTCCCGACACCACGGTTGTAGTCACTTGCCCAGATGGCTTGGACCTCTTGCCCCCTTTCTTCAGGTAAAACGACTTGCCTGGGCGAGGTGCTTGAAACTCTGGCTTAGACACCACCAAGCCCTTATTCCCTTGCACTCGCCTCATGTCCTTCTCCAACGCGCACGTAGTATCAACCAACGCCTGAAACCCTTGGCTCACAGAACTCGAAAGCAGGAATCGCAACTCATCCCGCAATCCTTCATAGAACCGATTCGTTTTCCTTTGGTCATCCGCGAAGATTGTTCCCGCATATCGTCCCAACCTGGTAAACTCGTGCAAGTAGATATCCACACTATCTTCCCCTTGCTTTAACCGTTGGAACTCATTTTCCATAGCAATGCGTTGCGCCGCTGGGACATGTTTCGCCAGAAATATCCGAGAGAACTCCTCAATCGATACTTGTGTTAATTGCCTGCCCGCCAAATGGTGTAGCTCAACCTCGTCCCACCACAACCGCGCCTCCCCTTCAAGCATGAAGGTGGCTAAGGTGACCTTGAGAGTTTCCTCCGCCTTGATCGCTGTCATTATCCTCTTGACACGCGATAACCAATCTTCCGCCTGCGTTGGGGATCCCATTCCCGCAAATGTAGGAGGACTGAAGCTCATGAATTGCTTCAACTGTCGGTCAGCTGCTCGTGGATCTACAGCCTCAACCGGCTCGGGTCTTACATCAACACGAACTGGCACTACCGCCGGCTGCGCTTGCCCGGTCGGCTGAATCATGGCAAATAGCGCCTCAGCCACTAAGCGAACAGTTTCCGCAGATGGAGGAGGTGTTGGCACCTCAGCTGGTGCCGCACTCTCATCAGAACGCTGGGGCTCAGACTGCCCAGCACCACTACGTGTCACCTATAGGTGGACAAGACACACATTAGCGAACGTATGCAAGCAAAACAACACAAAAAGGAACGCGCAGATCCTCAAACAAGATTTGTACATTCCTTAATGGACATCCAGAGTTCATTAGCGTTACAGCAGGTCGCACAAACACGTGCTCGCCACCCCACAAAAGAATTCGACCACGAATTCGAAAGAGGAAGACCGACAAAAGCTGATACCAAAATGTAACGACCCCATCCGTTAGATGACGTATAGTAGAAGGTCTGGCCGGGGCCCCACACTATATGCCACAAACAGACGGTGAGGTCACAGGATAATACCAAACCAAATATGAATCCTAACTCAGAGCATTCTAGCGGAAGCTTTAAGTTACAACTTTGAACTCTCAACCGGAATGTCCAATATATAAAACCACATTTATATATATACCACGGAATGTACACAACCACAAGAGTTTGGCCTTAAGGCCTTACAGTTCCTCTGTCCATACAACATGTTTTACAAACTTCGGCGCGCAGGCCGGCCATACATGAGTACAAGAGAAAACAAAACAAAGCCATTCGCTTAGCCTTCCAGGCTAGCCGCAGCAGCAGCAACAACAGCAGTAGGGCTTCAGCCCATCATTTACCACTTGGCTCTCCAGCACCTGCACGGGAACAAACCACCCAACCGGTGGCAAACAATGCAACGGTCAGCATTCAGCTGACCCAATTATAACAATCCTACCCCTTTCTCGGGGCATGAGCATTCTTTCCCTGCAAGCATGGCATCATCAAATAGCAATTATGTGCGCGCAGGCACATTCAAGCCATCACAACCATCGGCCACCCGGCCCGACAGTCCGTGCACTCAGGGCACATTTTCGGTGTACCGGAATACCAGGGTCAACACCACCGTCTACACGGTATTTGAGCATTTCAGTCTTTCCGGCGCGCGGGCCTAAGACTCTCATTAGGCGCTCCAACAAAACCTATACCAGGCTTCCAAGTCGGACGGACCTAACGCAGGTACGGATCAGCCACCCCCCGTTGCTCAAGTCGCCGAGCCACCTCGAATACGGAAGTATCCATGGCATTTTATAGGCGCGGGTCGGTTTCACCTTTCCTGTTCGGCAATCTGCCTTTTCATCGAGTTGCAGCCCAACGGCTCAACCATTCACAAAGTGGCAACACACGGCCACAAGAGTTGCCGCCAACCCTCTTCATTTCCTGGACATCGTCCAGAACTTCCTGCCGCACCAAGCAATAGGTAGGAACAAGGCATCACAAGCCATAGGCATCACAAGCCATTATAACGGAGCCTTCTCCGATATGCAAACAAGCATCACCAATCCAGATTACATCCAGATGGGCTTCACACAGCATGCCTAGATCCGTACTCCAATTCCGGACTCTAACAAGGGGGACTTCACATATCTACCCCAAGGGAACCACAACCCACCGCACACTCGCGGGGAAGGGTTTTCCCCTATGCAATGCAGAAAAGAAGGACTTCACATGTCCAAGGAGGGAGATCGTTACCCTTGTCGATCTCTTCGGTGCCATCGAAAACTAGCCGGTGAGAAAGAACCGCAGCAGCCTTGCCTTCACAACGCCGGCTTCGATCACGAATCGGACCACGGGAGCTCCGCCGGTGGCTTGCTCTCCTCCTCCTTCTTCTCTTCCTCTCTCTTTCTCTCTTCCTTAAGCCAAATGAAGAATGACCTCTTCATTCCTCTCTTCTCGTAATAACCCAGCCAGGAAACCACCTGGACCCTTGGATCAAAAGAGAGAAAACTGAACGGCCAAGATTTTCCCAAAAATTCACTTTTTGGCCGACACGGCCTGTGACACGCCCGTGTCACAGGCCGTGTACCCTTAAGCGGTACACGCAGTTTGAACCGACTGCACAACACGGGTCATCGACACGCCCGTGTCGGACCTGACACGCCCGTGTCAAACCTGAGACACGCCCGTGTCTCCTGCTCCATCGAGCTGCAACCAGTACACGGGTCGGAACACGGCAGCTGACACGCCCGTGTCCAGCCTGACACGCCCGTGTTCAAGGCCGTGTTCAAGGCCGTGTCCGCTCTGACTTGAATAGGCCAAATTCGCAAAATAAATCGAACACGCCCTGGGACACGCCCGTGTCCCAGGCCGTGTACACCCGACACGCCCTGGGACACGCCCGTGTCCCAGGCCGTGTAACCTGACCTGCTACTCAAACTTCAAGTTGAGTCTTTTGGGGTCTTTTGGGGTGTTACACAGCTCAATTGGTGATGAAGGTTGAAAGAACTCCATAGTTAAGCGTGCTTGGGCGAGAGTAGTACTGGGATGGGTGACCTCCTGGGAAGTCCCCGTACGGCCCAACTTAACTGTCGAGTTCGCTCATCAAAGGGAGGTGTGGCCACCAACAACCCGCCTGTGGAGGGAGAGGGGTTGGGGTGCTTGGGCTGCAGCCCGGTAGCGATGCCATGGGGGGCTTCGGGCCAAATCCCGGGTCGTTACAATAAAAAGTGCACTTTTTATTGTAACGACCCTAGCCGATCCAACGTGGCAGTGCCACGGCTCCGCTCTAGGCGTCGTTACCGGGCTGCAGCCTAAGCACCCCAACCCCTCTCCCTCCACAGGCGGGTTGTTGGTGGCCACAGCCTCCCTTTGATGAGCGAACTCGACAGTTAAGTTGGGCCGTACGGGGACTTCCCAGGAGGTCACCCATCCCAGTACTACTCTCGCCCAAGCACGCTTAACTATGGAGTTCTTTCAACCTTCATCACCAATTGAGCTGGTTGAAAGAACTCCATAGTTAAGCGTGCTTGGGCGAGAGTAGTACTGGATGGGTGACCTCCTGGGAAGTCCCGTACGGCCCAACTTAACTGTCGAGTTCGCTCATCAAAGGGAGGCTGTGGCCACCAACAACCCGCCTGTGGAGGGAGAGGGGTTGGGGTGCTTAGGCTGCAGCCCGGTAACGACGCCTAGAGCGGAGCCGTGGCACTGCCACGTTGGATCGGCTAGGGTCGTTACATCCTACAACTCAGAGCAACGCCCCTACAACTCGATCCACAAAACGGATCTACACTCGGAAGAAAATCTTCCTATAAAAATTTCTCGGAGAACAAACTCCTATAACTCGGAGATAAAACTCCTACAGGAATAAAGATGTTGTAAACAAAAATATACAAACAAAATATCTTAAGTATGAATCTTCAGCCTTTTATCTTCCTTGAACTTTGAGCTTTCTTAGAAACGGATCGAAGAAGACAAGTCAAAAAAGATTCTAGATCTGAAAAATTGGATCCGCACGATCAAGAGATGAATGTGTAAGAATAAGAACATCTTGACTTGTTGATTTTTACTTGCTCTGAATCACAAGAATCAGAGAAGAAGTGGCGGGGAGATCGTCGATGAAGAGCGGCGGCGGCTTCCCGATTTAGAATATAAGAACGATTCAGAAACTTGAATTTCTCGGGTATTCTCTTGTTAGGGCTAGTCGATCTGATTAGACCTTTTATAAGATAAGCTTAACGGTCATAATCATAAATACAATAAATGTGGACCAGTAATAAAAGAGATTATGTTGGAAATCATTTCTGAAATTATGTATTTCAGGACTTAAGAATTTTTGAAAAATTACCTGCATTTCTCGAGTGGAGTATTGACTACTCGAGTAATCACTTTACCTTCTCGAGAAAAGAATGTAAAGTTCTCGACAACAATACTTAGAGAGAATATTGGAAATTATTTCTGGCTACTCGGGAAGTAACATATGTTACTCGAGAAATAGAAACTGACTTATCGAGTACTAGCTGAACTTCTCGAGAACAAGTAATACTAATCGAGTACTAGACTTCTTTTACTCGAGTACAAAGTCTTGGCCTTCTAAAGTAATGACCTTTGATACTCGAGTACTAGACTTAGAATAATTATGAGCTAGATTTTCCTGATAACTCGAGAATAAGAAATGATATACTCAAGTACTACTCAGCTTCTCGAGAACTGACAATAAATATTCTCCAGAACTACTTCAGTTACTCGAGTTCTAAACTTAGCTTACTCGATAACTGACTAAGAATCTACTTGAGTACTTAAGTTACTTCTCGAGTAGAACACTTAGAAAAATTCTAAATTCTTAAAGTTTTTTTTCTTCAAGGAATTCAGCAACTAGTCTTTCTCTTATAAGTTTAGTGCTTTGAAAATCAACTGTATCCCAATAGAGAGGCTATACAAGAGTAACCACCAATCACACAAAGAGGGATTACATTGTATGGTCCTATGTATGGTGACTCATTGTTAACAGACATTGGTCTACACTTGACAATTATATCCTGCAAACACAAAACTCAAACAGGGCATCAAATACAACTTAATTCATGTTAGTTTAATGGTGATTTCATAGAAATCTAGGTTATTGTTGATACAATACCCAAGAAGGATCTAACATTGGAGCGGGACCAAACCATGTGTGCTGAATTTCCCGACTTGTTTGTATAAGATGTTGTAACATTTTTTTGTATGAAGAGAATATATGTTATAAGATATTTGTTGATGTGTCTGATAGTTGTATGCAAATTTTGGGACAATATTTCTATAAGGAGGGGAGGATTGTAACACCCCAAAAGGAGTAGGAAGTAATAGGCTAAAATGTCGAACATAGTTTGACGAACGTTGACCGGAGTTTGATGAAAACGTCGAACGGAGTTTGACGAAAACGTCGAACAGAGTTCGACAAATGTCGAATGGAGTTTGATGAAAACTTCGAACAGAGTTTGAAGAATTTGGTTCTGTTAGGTGTTATTCGACAAACATCGAAGGCTAAAGTGTGGATCTCGCTCGACAAACTCAATCTCGTTTGACAAACTAAATCCAGTTAGACGAACTTCATTTGACGAACTCAACCTCGTTCGACGACTTGTCGAAATAATATATCGCTGTTTGGCGACACGTGTCAGATGTCTGGTGAGCGGCTAGTGAGCGGAGATGACTTTTTAGCTCAAATACCAGCCTTTGCTTCTTTTTGAAGGAGAGATCATATGGTTCGGATTAGTCCCGAATCCACATAACAAGAGAAGAATAGGAAGAAGGTTTCATTCTCTTTCTAACTCTCTCTCTCTCTCTCTCTTCATCTCTTGATTTTGCTTGAGTAAAAAGGAAGAAGAAGCTATGGGAGTACTGGTTTGAGATTTGTGAGCTCGTTAAAGGAGATCTTGTGGTCGGAGGTCAGATTCGATGATAGATCCGCAAATGGGAAAGTTATATGCTAACTTCCATCCACGTAGAAAAGCTTCGTCATGGCTTTGAAGAGAACTACAAGGGTAACCGGTTTCTCCCCATCAAGTAAAGTCCTCAATATATATACTTGCATGGATCCCCTCACCAAAAGGTGAAAAAGGGTGGATTCTAATGATTAGATCAGTTTGGTCCCCATATATTCCTGCATATATATCAGGAAATGTTGAGTACGGAATATGCATACTGTGAGAAGCTCATCTGGACAAGTTGGTCTGGATTGGTTATGTTTATTTTGCGTGCCGGAGAAGACTCTGTGGATATTCTTGTGATGTACGTGTGAAATTTGGGGTCTATGGGTTTGCAGGATGTTGTATCTTAGTACTAGAAGCATTTTCAGGAAAAGACCCAGAAAAGATGAAAGTCTGGAGAACTGTGGATGTCGTCGGGCGATAGTGACTATCGCCGGCGTTAGCTCCTAGGAAGCTATAATGTTGTGAAGCCTTTCTCTAAGAGACCTGGGGGGCCTTTGTATGCAAACTTTTCAGCTTAAATTGCCCAGCAATGGTGGGTACTAGCCTAAAATGGTAAAGAGCTGTGTGGTTTATGATGAGTTGTGTCATGGAGGCCAATTACTTTGCCATCAAGTTAAGTACCTCTGAATGACTGGGTCGTCAAGTTAAGTACCTCTGAATGGGCAGTTGGTTGTTAATTTAATTACCTCTAAACGACATAGTCGTCAATTTAAGGATCTCTGAACTACAAAGTTATCCGAGAAGTCATGGACCTCTAAACGGTGGTGATACACGGTAAGGCATGAGCACTGAAAAGGTGCCCTGAGTGCACGGGGCGTATGGACGTTGATCCTACATCTGTGGTGAATGGTGCTTAAATTGCACATTATAAATGTCATGATATATACATGTTGCCTTTTTGTAGGGATGGAGATAAGC
Organism: Platanthera zijinensis; assembly: GCA_039513925.1. Lineage (NCBI taxonomy): Eukaryota > Viridiplantae > Streptophyta > Magnoliopsida > Asparagales > Orchidaceae > Platanthera > Platanthera zijinensis. The sequence goes on along the minus strand of CM077085.1, from coordinate 103,165,812 downwards.
CTCCCCGAGTAAGGGGTGGTATCATTATAAACGGAATGCTGATCGTTGCTTTGTTTTCCATATTTTGGTGGGCGCTTTTGTGGAGGTGCTGGAGAGCCAAGTGTGAAGTAGCGGGCTGAAGACCTTGTGCTTCAATTGGCTGGTCCTTGAAGGCCCAAAAGCCAACATTTTATGTTTTCATGTGTGGCCGGCCTATGTGCCGAAGTATGAAACCACTTTTTTTATAAATGAAACCGTTGTAATAAGGCTACGACCGAAACATTTGTTATATGTATATATATATCATTCCTATTGTGTAGTGGATATTCTTGTTATGTAGGGGTTTATAAACTAAAATGCTTCTGCTAGAATGCTCTGAGTTAGGGTGCTAATCATTGAACTTGGATTTGGAAACAACTAGTAATCATCATACCTTTCCGTAGTATTTGGCGTCAGGCCCCGGCCAAATCTTCAATAATATTCTATACAACAGATGGGGGCGTTACATAGCCTCCTAAGCCAGATGGATTCGCAACCTGCCATTGCCGAAACCTTATACTCCACTTCCGTGGTAGAGAGGGATTCAAAATCCTACTTCTTGCTACACCATGAGATACCCATTGATCCACATGTGAAGACATAACCAGACATTGACTTCCGGTCACCTGAATCTCCCTCATAATCAGCATCTGTGTAATCGTGTGGGTTGAAGCCTGAAAGACCCCTTTTTTTGATACGCTACAGGGTCATACGCCCAAAATCACCGTTTGCGGTTACACCAACACTAGGGAGGGTTTCCACTACAAAAACATCGATCCTACCGGCATTAATGATCACCAAAGAAGTATAAGTATAATAGTGAAGACAATCAAGTCAAGTCCACAAAAATTACAATATATATATAAGCATGAAATCACAGCAAAGTCCACATGAGATAAATCTACTTAAACAGAACAGTAACATAGAAATATAAACGGGCTCATGTCATGTACATCATGACCTCACTACAACGCTCTCGCAAAAGCTAAGTAAAACAAACACTCATGGAGCCAGAGGCTGGTGCTCTTATGCTAAACTGGCCCAACTCCATGTGTATAGCACTCCTCTGGTGCTACATCTACTGTTGTTGCTCCCTGTCACCCATCCGTAGCCCCTGAAATGTTTGGTCCACTAACTATTTGTCAAAAAGATTAAGACTGATTTCCCCCACCCCTCCTACAGTGGCTCCTAGGCACCGTACAAGAGGAATGATAGGAAAGCTATGATGGTGGAGAGTAAACAAGAGCAGGTGACGGTGGTCCTAATCTTATAGTTTTATTATAATGTTCACAGTGCTATAAAAAGAAACATGAGCTAGCAATAATATAGTAATAGAGCATTAAGGAGTAGAAAGTAAAGTGCATCATAATTAAAGTAACAGACTACCACAAGGAAAGTAACCATAGCTTATAAGCTTGCCCACACAAGCTTATAAACTATGGGGTCATTTTTCAAGGCATAACGTATAAAAAGTCTCATACCTATTTATATGTTAGGGGTAAGGTTTGAAGTATGATGATGACATGATATGCTATGTTATGTTGGTTTAATGATATGTTCATACAAGTGCAACACACACACACGACTCTATGCGTATAGACCTTTAATTTCCTAGTTTTGGAAGCTAGTGTCACACCCAGGAGCCTCTGTAATGGCCAACGAAGATAGTGGGTTAGGCCACCCCACTCATAGGCAGGTATCCACACTACCAGGCCTAGCCCTTACGTATGCTCTTGAAGGACACACTAGAGTTACCACATACTAATGCTGACAAACTCGCCAGTCTATCCCTTTGCTAACTGTAAATCATACCTGCCAATTAATCGTATCGGCGTCAGTGTGAACGACCGTCAAATACCAAAGACCCACCACTTTATGCACATGCTGCCATGTATTCCCAAGCCATGACCTCTCCGGACTGACCTGTCCATTACAACTACCTTCCGAGCCTTCTACTCGCCGGACCAACTTGCCCATTTTCACACCTACCGAGCCTACCGCTTGGACAAACCAACCAAGCTAACCTCCTGAGTAATCGGTGTGAGTAAAGGTGAATCCATAGTTTTTATTAATTTCTCTTTAACATTTTAGTCTTACGGATTACAGTTAACCTTGGACTATTGAGGGAATTCCCTGTGAAGGGCTCTCGAGGGCACTAGGAACTACAATGGGCTGAACACCAAAGCTCACTTTTGCAAGTTACTTATTATTATTGGTATTTACCCATGTCCCAACTTTCCTTATCGTACACTCGAACTAAACCTAAGTGTAATTTGACTTCCTCCCAGGAAAAGACGATCCATCGTCGATTCCGAGCACAACCTTAACTTAGCCCACCTGGCTCTCACAACCTGAATCCACTTCTATATTCAAAATAGACCAAGTACACCATCTATCCCACCTTCCCATTCCAAGGCTTACATGTTTCCCAATTTTTACGATTTCTACTATGCGCAGACCAAATTACCTACATTATGTGTCGGAATGGTGACCCCCTCAAATATTCATCCAAATGTCCTATGAAAATTATTGGGGGTCTATCTTGATATTTTACGAACAAATCTAGAATATTATAATTTTCATACTTCATTTGGAATTTATTTTATTTTCTACAAAATCAGGCCTCATGAACCTTTGAACACCAAGTGCATTATTATGACTAAGTATGGCTTTGAAAAAATTATGATAAACTACTAACATCAAAATAATAGGAAATAAGAAAATCCCAATTTTCTAATGTTGGTTTGACCTTCAACAAATTATGGAATAAACAAGCACAATATTAATTTAATGAGGGGAAAAATAGAATTAGCCATCCAAAAATTATGAAAAAATTACTAGATGATAACTATGACTAGAAAAGGCTACTCATCATGAATCATGATTTTCCAACTCAAATTGATCACATAAATGAATTATATTAATATATTCAACAAATGGGCACTATTGAACGAGCCTATATGAAAAGACTTCCAATATTTTTATAAAACTTCACAGAGAATTATTGTGTCTTGAAATGTTCTCTAAGCAAGTTTCATCATTTTCTAGGAAGCAAATAACCCTAAAATAATTATCTTGTGAATAAATCAAAATTATGGTTTATGAATGAAGTACTATGATTAACAATTCAAAATTCACAATAAAATTTCTATGGAACAATATCATCTAATTAAGATTACTGCCCAAGTTTCATGAGTATTTAAATTCATTTGAGTAAGTAATTAAATATTTACCTAAGTGTACTAATCTATCCAAAACCATTATTAATAGGGTATATGTTCCTAACAATCCAAAAACCACTTTTAAGAGTCTATTTTTACTCAAGGAACTCACCAAGCAAGTTCCAAGACTATCCAAGGACATATAGTCTCATGTCCTTCACCAGGCCCCAAACCTCAACTCTAGGGCCTACACTAGGTTCTTAGGGTATCTCCACCCCAAACCACCCTAAAACCCTTGCGGGGGTGGTTTAGGTGACCTTGAGTCTTTGGACAAGGTTTCATCACTTTTGGATGAGAATTGACCACACAAACCATTAAACAACCTTTGCCCTAATTTACCCTTTAGGGACAAAAGTTTGGTCACATCATTCCCTACTCAAATTAACTCCAAATGGGCTGAGATTTTTACAAGTGACTTCTCATGACCCAAAGGGTCATCCACCAAAATATTGGAGAGTTATAATGTAATTAAACATTCTAATTAGCCCATGCATGGATTTTTAATTTTTTACAAAAATTATAGCAAAATATTTTCAAAAAATTTACAATTTTGGATAGGATGAGTGTGTCTGTATAATTAGCCCATTATAGAAATTTCAAGGCATTTTCCTATCTATTTTAGTGGGGGCACTCAAATTAGTCTCTAATTTACTCTAGGTATAGAATGCACCATTTTGAGTGCTGAGGTCAAACCACAGACCCAAATGGGTTGAAATTTATTTTAAATTAAACTAGACTCAAAATGATACAACTTTCATATAGAACTTTTTCTTTGATTTTACATCTATGAATTTTTAATAATTAAAGCTAGCTATAGTAATATATGTGACAATTAAACAATTAAAATGATATTAATTTAAATCCCGAGCATGAATCTTGACGTGCATCTGATGGCATCCCATCATCGTCACTAGCACGCCAACGACCCAGATTTACCCGTCCTGGGCCGTTTTAACTGTCGAATTCCCAGCCACCCGCGCCTCTTACTTCCTGACCATCGCCATAACCACCTTTGTTGGAACTCTAGGTTTTGATTTGAGTTCAGTCCTCTCTTTCTGTCTCTTGCCCCAAGATTTATCTATGGTCAAAGGTTAGTTGATAGGTTAGATTCTCTAGTTGTGTAGAATTACTTTTCCAGATGAATATTTGGTTAAGTAGTTTTTCGTTCGACTATAGTCGAACGTCGCTCGACTATCGTCAATCGGCTGATCGACGATCGTCTATCAGTTGGTCGACGTTCTGTCTGCGTTGATAGCTCGACTATCTGTTGATAGGTCGACTATCTGTTTGCTTTGGTAGTTCGACTATCTGTCCTGATAGTTCAACTATCTGATAGCTCGACTATCTGTTGATAGGTCGACTATCTGTTGTCTTTGATAGTTCGACTATCTGCTTGGATAGTTCAACTATCTGATAGCTCGACTATCTGTTGATAGGTCGACTATCTGTCCGCTTTGATAGGTCGACTATCTGTTTGATAGGTCGACTATCTGTTTTGCTTTGATAGTTCGACTATCTGCTTGGATAGTTCAACTATCTGATAGTTCGACTATCTGTTGATAGGTCGACTATCTGTTTTGTTTTGATAGGTCGACTATCTGTTGATAGGTCGATTATCTATTTTCTGTGATAGGTCGACTATCTTCTTGATAGGTCGACTATCTGTTTTGCTTTGGTAGTTCGACTATCTGTCCTGATAGATCGACTATCTGATAGCTAGACTATCTGTTCTGATAGGTCGACTATCTGCCGAGGTAGTTCGACTATCTTCTTTGATAGTTCGACTATCTGGATCGTTCGACTATCTGTCCGATAGGTCGACGATCTCCGTGCGTCGGTCGAGGATCTCCTAGGGTCGTTCGACGTTTTGCTGTATATTTTAAATAGTTTTGTCGTCTTCTGTGATGTGACTAATTTCATAATTATTTTGGCATATTTTATAAAAGATTATTTGAATAAATTGTGATAACACTTCCATGCAATATCTATTCTATTTTTTATGCATGAGCTAATCTTTTCTGACAAAGTTGTTTGACTTATAGCTGAGATATGATTTCTGCCAGGCTGTCCTTTATAGCCGTTAGACTCAAAAAGTCTTCCTTGGCTGTAAAGAGTCTATTCTGATGTGACTTTCTCTTATATTATTTCATCAGAACTATTTGCAGCTTCTTAGAAAGCTTTATCCTTTTATAGGATATCTGCCTGCAGTATTTTTGTTTTGCTTTATGCTTTTTGCAGCCCAGCTTGCAGAGTTCAGAAGAAGACAAGATTCAAACTCAAGTTAGAGCCGTTGCTGCTGCTGCTATATAAAGACTTCTTTGAAGAAAGAAATTAGCTAGCTCTCATATACCAAAAAGCGATCAGCAGCATTCAAGCTTAAGAACTTACAGTTTCCAACTGCTCTCAGCACATTCCATCTAACTGAGAAGAAGTTCTAGTTCTTCACTCTTCTTCAACCTGAGTTCTCCTGCTTACAGGAAGATCTTTACTCAGAGCCTTTTGAAGAAGAAGAAGAAGAAGATAGCTGCCTGAAGAAGAAAATCTTATTTCATATTATTTATCTTCTTGTAGCTTTTTCCTTCAGTAATTTCTGAAGTGTTTCTGCACTGAAGCAAGACTTCACCTGGACGTTCTTTTAGCCAGGGGGAGCCTTGATTCTTTTAGAGCTTTCTAGCTCAGTGCAAGTTATTGTTCTTCTCTAATCTATTGTAAAATAGAGAAGACACCTTAACCTCCTTTCCCCCTCCTATACAGGGTTATTACTCCCTTCAAAAGTATCCCTTGGTGGCAGGGCACCTGATCAAAAACCTGTGTTGGTTTTTAGACACCTGATCAAAAGTCTAAAGGGTTTCTTGATCTACTTGAAGCAGATCTTGTTGGTGGCAGAGCACCTGATCAAAAACCTGAGTGGATTCCTACCTTGTTGGTAGAAGAGTGGACGTACCCAAGTTATTTGGGGAACCACTATAAATTCCTTGTGTCGTCTGGATTGCTTTAATTAATTACTTGCATTGTGGCTGTGATTAGATCTTAACTAGGTTTGCTAGTTGCTGTTTAGGTTTCCAAGCCTTAACTGTAATTACAGTTGGCTGCCTTTTTGTGCACAACAGTTGTGTTAGGCTTTAAGGTTTAATCTCAAATATCTATAACCTTCATTCCGCATTTAACTCCAAGGGAGTTGAGTAGAAAGTCAACTTTGCTAGTGCAATTTTTGATTACTCTATTCACCCCCCTCTAGAGTAGTATCTATCCCTTCTCTTTCAATTGGTATCAGAGGGAGGTTGACTGACTGAATAGGCTAACACCTAAGTCACAAGATCCTGATAGATACCAAAGTTTATAGATATTCACTTTCACTATCATGGCCCAGTCCAAGGATTATTCTAGCACCAGACCTCCAGCATGCAACTTAGCTAAGTTCAGCATCTGGAAGGCAAGGATCAAATTATATATGAACTCTATTGATGAAAGTATTTTTGCTTCTCTTTTGACAGGACCACCAAGAGCACCTACTGCAGCTACTGCCTCATCATCATCTGATATGAGTGCAGTGCCTCCTCCAGACTACAATGATGAATACAAAAAGGCAAAGATAGCAGATGCCAAGGCAATGAACATTCTGGCTCAGACAATGTCTGATGAAGTATTCCAGAAGGTTGCTGACTGCTCCTCAGCAAAAGCTATGTGGGATACACTGAACCAGATTGTAGCTGGTTCAGCTGAAGAAAGGAAGGACAGAAGGTCCAACCTTATCTCACAGTATGAGAATTTCAAGAAAACTGATGCTGAATCAGTTGAAGCTATGTACACAAGGCTCAGCTCAATCATCAATAAGCTGAGGACCCTTGATAAGGATATTTCATTGACAGAGGTCAATAATAAGATTCTTATGTGCTTCCCTAGCACATGGGATCTAAGGATCTGGCCTATCAAGGAGGCCATAAGCACAAATGAAATCTCAACAGAAGCCCTTATCGGCAAGCTCAAGTCCTTTGAGCAAGTGCTGAAGTCCAGGGAAGCTGAAGTTGAAGCAAAGACCCCAACTCCAACAAGAAAAGAGCAAACCCTTGCTCTTAAAGCTGCTGACATTTCTGAAGGCAGCCAGTCCAATGAGGAACTGATGACATTATTTGCCAAAAGGTTTCTCAAGATGGGAAGGAAGGAATTCAGAAAGAAATCATTAAAGTATGAAGATAAACTAAGGTATGATCGTACCCCTTCTAAAGAAATAATCTGTTATGGTTGCAGGAAGCCTGGACATATTCTTCCAGATTGTCCAGAGGAAAAGAACAAAGATAAAAGAAAAGACAAGGATCAGCACAGGAAGCATTCCAAGCCATCCTCCTACAAGAATAAAAAGAAGGAGAGAGGCTTTGTTGCTGAAACCTGGAGCGATTCTGATGAGGAATCCTCTTCCTCAAGCTCCAGTGAGGATGAAGAAGAAAAGAAGCCAAATGAAGTTTTCCTGATGGCAATTGATGCCTGCAGCAATCACTCAGCTGCAGAGAATTCAGATTCTGATGAAGAGATGCCAACAGAAGATGAGGTATTGTCTTCTTATGACTTCACATCTGCTGAATTTAAATCTGATTTTAAATCTTTATTTTTAGATTTAATTAGTTCTGAAAATGAAATCAAAGAGCTTAGAATTAAATTAGCTGAATCTGAATTGATTGCTAATGAAAATATTAGGTTAACAACAGAACTCACTAATGCTACTGAAGAAATAAAATTCCTTAAGAATGAATTAGTTAAGTCCAAAAGGTTAGAAGAGTCTCTGAATGGTAGAAGCCTTAAGTTGCTTGAAATAACCAGCATGTCTAACACTAGGTCAGGCAATAACAAATTAGGCTTAGGAGCATCTTCTAGTGAGCCCCCAATCATTCTTAAAAACTACTATCAACTCCAGTGAATTATATTTCATCTAGTGGAATAAAAAACACTGAGCAAGTTAATCAAGTAAATAGAGATTTAAATAAAGCTAAAAGAGAGAAAAGAAAACAGAAATTTAAGGAATTACAAAGGGCGTCAAACGCTGCTCGACGATCGCAGGCCCAATGGTCGAATGAAGATCGACGATCTGGGTACCAATCGTCGAACGCCGATCGACGCTTCCAACAAGAATTTCAAAATTCCAACCAGAACTTTAGAAACCCGAATATGAATAGAAACCCTAGGTTCATTGACCCATCATCAGCATGGAGAATCCCACCTAGGAGATCTTACCCATTAGGTTATCACCCTCAACCTGCTTATTCATTTATTTCCAGTTTTTCTTATGTGAAAAATAAGGGACCCAAGGTTACCTGGGTCCACAATGTTTAAATTGATTTATTTGCAGGTGAAGACCTATCCAATCACTCAAAATAAGTGGTATTTGGATAGTGGTTGCTCCAAGCACATGACAGAAAATAAAGAACATCTGTCAAGGTTCAAGGCAAAGCTTGGCCCAAAGGTAATCTTTGGATATTCAAGCTGTGGTCAAACTGAAGGCTATGGCAGGATTACAATTGGAGCTGTTACATTCAAGAGAGTTGCTTATGTGACTGGACTGAAGCATAATTTAATTTCAGTAAGTCAGTTATGTGATGCTGGATACCAGGTATCATTCTCTAACTCTCTTTGTAATATTACTTTAAATAATAGTGTTGTATTAGTAGGCATTAGACAAAGCAACATTTATTTAGTAGATTTTAATTCAACTCACTCTGAAATCTACTTGTTTAATGAAGTAACCAATAACAATACTCTATGGCATAAAAGGATTAACCATGTTAACCTCAAGAATATATCTAGGTTATCTAAACATAACCTTGTTAGAGGTTTACCTTCTTGCCCCTACAAGAAGGAGCGCCTATGCAAGGCTTGTCAACTAGGCAAGCAAACCAAGAACTCAATTAAATCAGTAAACAAAAGTGATTCTCCTAGAATCCTGTATTTATTACATTTGGACCTATTTGGCCCAATAAATGTACAAAGTTTAGGAGGGAAGTATTACACCCTAGTCATTGTAGATGACTTCTCTAGGTTCACTTGGGTGTTCTTTTTGAGAACTAAGGCTGATAACTTCAAAACCCTTACAGATTTTCTATTATGTGTGCAGACTGAGTACTCTACTCATGTGGCCTTGATCAGAAGTGATCATGGTACTGAGTTTGACTCTCTTCTCATGCAAGAATTCTGTGAGAGAGAAGGTATCAAACATAGCTTCTCAGCTCCTAGAACTCACCAACAAAATGAGGTAGTTGAAAGGAAAAACAGAACACTAATTGAAGCTGCTGGCACATTGTTGGCAGATGCTAATATGCCTCTTTCCTATTGGGCAGAAGCTGTTAGTACAGCCAACTATGTCTTGAATAGAAGTCTAATACACAAGCTTAAGTGTAAAACTCCTTATGAGTTACTTAAAGGAAAGAAACCTAAAATAAATTATTTTAGAGTTTTTGGCTGTGTTGTTTATATTCATAATAACAGTAAAGAATATCTTAGAAAGTTTGAAGCAAAGGCTTCAATGGGAATTTTTCTTGGATATTCCCAAGTAAGCAAAGCTTATAGGGTTTTTAATAAATCATCTTCTAAAATTAAAGAGTCTGTTCATGTATCCTTTGATGAATCCTAAATGTTTTACAAGGAGAAGGAAACTTCCCCTTCCTCAAGTTCATTACAGGTACAAGAATCTAACAGAGATGTCACTCAAGAAATCCTCCATCTTTCAACTCTTCATATCACTGAATCAGACAGTGATGAAGACATTGCAGAAGTTGTTGATGTACCACCAATAGTAGATCAAATTCCTCCTGAGGAATTAATCCCAACTATTGCTGAAGATCACATCCATCCTGCTGATGTTGTCACACTTAGAGATCATCCTACATCTCAAGTGATAGGAGACATATCAGCTGGTGTTCAAACAAGACATCAGTTAAGACAGGATGTGATGTATGCTTGTTTCCTCTCACAGATTGAGCCCCTCACAATTAAAGATGCTAAGCAAGATCCCCATTGGATCTTTGCTATGCAAGAGGAACTCAATCAGTTTGAGAGATGTAAAGTATGGACTTTAGTTCCAAGAACTAAAGGCCAACTGATCATAGGCACCAAGTGGGTGTATAAAAACAAGTTGGATGCAAATGGAATCATTGTAAGGAATAAAGCTAGGCTTGTAGCTCAGGGCTACAGACAGGATGAAGGTATAGATTATGACCAAACCTTTGCACCTGTTGCAAGGCTAGAGGCAATAAGGATCTTCTTAGCCTATGCAGCCTATATGAAGTTTAAGGTTTTTCAGATGGATGTTAAAAGTGCTTTATTTAATGGTGAGCTAAAGGAAGAGGTGTTTGTTGAACAGCCACCCGGTTTTATTTCTTCAACTCAGCCCTCACATGTATTCAAGTTGCAGAAAGCTCTTTATGGACTAAAACAAGCACCAAGAGCCTGGTATGAGACTCTAGCTAGTTTCCTGTTAGAGCACAACTTTGTTAGGGGAGTAGTTGATAGAACCGTCTTCGTCAAGCACCACAAGGACACAATCCTGTTAGTTCAAGTGTATGTGGATGACATTATTTTTGGTTCCACTGATCCCAAACTATGCAAAAAGTTCTCCAACTTGATGCATTCTAAGTTTGAGATTAGTAGTATGGGTGAGCTGTCTTACTTTCTTGGTCTCCAAGTAAAGCAAGATGCTGATGGCATCTTCATCTCCCAATCCAAATATGCCAAGGAATTGGTAAAGAAGTTTGGGATGGCAGATGCTTCAGCAATGCATACACCTATGGCTACTAATGTAGTTATTGATTCTGATGATCAGGGAAAGCCTGTTGATCAAAAGAATTATAGGGCCATTGTTGGTTCCCTATTGTATTTAACTGCAAGTAGGCCAGACATAATGTTTGCTACATGCCTTTGTACTTGATTTCAGGTCAACCCCAAGGAATCTCATCTGATTCTTCTCAAGAGAATCTTGAGATACCTGAAGGGATGTCCAAATCTAGGACTTTGGTACCCAGCTGAGTCAGAATTTGAATTAATTGGATATTTTGATTCTGATTATGCTGGTTGTCGAGTTGACAGGAAAAGTACCTCAGGAACTTGTCAGTTCCTGGGAGAGAGATTGGTCTCTTGGTTCTGTAAGAAGCAGGCCTCTGTCTCAACTTCAACTGCAGAAGCTGAATATATAGCAGCTGCTAGTTGTTGTTCACAGATCCTGTGGATACAAAATCAACTTTTGGATTATGGGTACTCACACAAGAACACTAAAATCATGTGTGACAGTACAAGTGCTATCTCCATTGCACAAAATCCAGTGCACCACTCTAGAACGAAGCATATTGAGATTAGACACCATTTCCTGAGAGATTGTGTGGAAAAGAACAAGATCAGCCTTGTGTTCATATCCACAGACCTTCAGAGAGGTGATATATTCACCAAGCCCTTAGATGAACAGAAGCATCTGTTCTTTTTAGTTCAACTAGGTATGATTAATGGAAGAGACTAAGTGTGACGTCTGCCTTGTTGAAACTTGTTCGAAGATAGTCGAACGAAGTTCGACGATAGTCGAGCGGATATAGCCTATCGTCGACCTATGGTTGAAGATAACTTATCTGCTTGAAGATCGTCGACCGGCGTTCGAAGATAATCGAACAGGTCGAGCTTATCGTCGATCTATGGTTGACGACAGCTTGCTGTTTGTGAAGACAGAAATAATCGAACAATTGATCGACTACTCTGCTTCAGGACCGATCGTCGAACGACCGTTCGACCATCGTCTCCAGTATCTTTTAAATAGATTGACGATTGCTGTTTTAATATAAAGCCGATGGTCGACCTAGGTTAAGAGATAGTTGCTCTTATCGTCGATGGAAAGCGTCTTTTCGCATTCCGTCTTCCTGCTTGCTCTTTGTCTTGCGCTCCGTCCACGCCGTCTCTCCCACTTCTTCTACAGCTCTTTCGATGGCGATTGCTCCAGCGCTTCTTGCAGTAGTGAAGTTTGATGCCGGTTTCAGCGTAGATTTTGACGCCTTCAGCTGCTGCGAACTAGGAATAGTGGAGATTTTGAATCTGTGCAAGGATCAAGGATTAGAGAAACTCATGTCCTACAGAATAAAGATAAACACTCAAGAGATCAATGAGTGGGCTTTCTCTTTGTCTTCAACTGACGATTCGATGACTGGAACCATTAGCGAAGAAGAGGTAATATTGACTCCCGCTATTCTGACTGAAATTTTTGGATTGATTAATGGTGAAGAAGAGTATGAGCAAGATGCTCCTGAGTGCGAAAGGATGTGTAAGAAACGAACTAGAAACAAGCCGGAACGGGTATAACTGAAATTTTATTATCAGAAAAAGGTATCTATTACAAAGGTATGGCCTCCCTTATATAGAATGGAGGAGATGGGAGAGAATACAAATACCCAATGTGGGAGTAAAAATACAAAAGACATCATCTACAAAGCTAACCGCCAAACCGCCAAGGAGACCACCTAATCGTGCGGTTAGTAGGAACTAACCGCCCAGTCACTACCAGAGAACACGCAGTCGACCACCGAGATCCCAGAGATAAGCCGGCAGACCGCCTAGCTACCAAACCGCCAGACCGCCCGGCTACCAAACCGCCAGATTAGCCGGGCTGACCGCCCGGCCACCAGACCGCCAGTCTTAGTCGCCTGTCCGCCCAGGTCTATACATCAACACTCCCCCTCAAGCTGGAGCATAGATGTCAATCATGCCTAGCTTGCTGCAAATGTGGAAGAAAGAGGCGGACACAGGTTTTGTGAATATATCTGCCAGCTCTTTCTCCGAGGTAACAAACGGAGTGCAAATCTGGTTCTTCAACACTTCTTCTCGAATGAAGTGACAATCAACCTCTATGTACTTTGTTCGCTTATGGAATACCGGATTTTTGGAAATGTAGATCGCAGCCTTGTTGTCGCAGAACATGGGAAGAGGATAGTTATAGACCTCTCCTAGATCCAGCATGAGAGCCCGCAACCATTTTAACTCACACGTGGTTGATGCCATGCTACGATATTCTGCTTCCGCACTAAACCTGGAGACGACTGACTGCTTCTTGCTCTTCCAGCTAACCAAGTTTCCTCCAACAAACGTGCAAAATCCGGAAGTCGACTTGCGATCCCCTTTGTCGTCCGCATAGCTAGCGTCGGAGTACGCTTCGACTCTTAGGTGACTGTTTTTCTGAAAGAGAAGACCTTTCCCAGGTGCGGACTTCACATACTCCAATATCCTTAGAGTAGATTGAAGATGACATTCCCTAGGCGACTGCATAAACTGGCTGACCTTTCCCACTGCATAGGAGATGTCTGGTCTGGTCACCGTAAGGTAGATGAGTTTGCCAACAAGACGTCGATACCTCGTAGTATCCAATAGAGGAGGTGATTCGTCTGTCCATGTCTTGTCTTCTCCAGGAGCCATGGGACACCGGGCAGGTTTAGCACCCGTCAACCCAGCCTCTTTCAACAAATCAAGAGCATACTTCCGTTGGGAGAGAACCAAGGAACCCGGTTTCCGAGAGATTTCAATTCCCAAGAAGTATTTTGGAGAGCCCATATCCTTCGTGACTAGGTGTTGGCGGAGATGGACCTTCGTCAAGGCTACACCAGCTTGATCGTCGCCAGTGAGAAGAATATCGTCCACGTAAACAGCTAGCACAACCAGACCCGAAGATCTCTTGCGAATGAACAAGGAGTGATCAGCCGAACTCCTGGTGAAACCGATAGCCCCAACGATGCTACTGAACTTATCGAACCACGCCCTGGGACTTTGCTTTAGGCCATAGATGGCCTTCTTCAACTGGCATACTTGAGTCTCCCCCTGAGCAACATACCCAGGAGGGTGCTCCATGTAGACGTCCTCGTGTTGGTCACCATAAAGGAAGGCATTCTTGACGTCCAACTGCGAAATAGGCCAATCCTTGTTGACCGCCACCGATAAAAGGACCCGAATGGTGCTGAGGCGAGCAACTGGCGAGAACGTGTCAAAGTAATCAACACCATAGGTCTGAGTAAACCCTTTTGCAACAAGACGGGCTTTGTACCGGTCCACGCTGCCATCAGGACGGAACTTGACAACAAACACCCAGCGACAACCAACCACATCCGTGCCAAAAGGAGGAGGCACAAGGGTCCAAGTGCCCCGGTCAGAGAGAGTAGCAATCTCGTCATCCATGGCAGCCTTCCAGTGAGGAATATCAAGGCTTCCTGGTAGGTGCGAGGTGTGGTAGTCGCGGAGATGGCTAGGGCGAAGTCCCTGCGAGAAGGTGTTAGCTGATCATAAGAAATAACAGCTGCCAGCGAGTGCTGGGTGCACGTCCGAACCCCTTTGCGAAGGGCAATGGGCAGCTCCAGGTCCTCGAGTTCCTCAGTCGCCGGTGCATCCGTGGCGGAGATAGCTGGCCCGGGAGAAGAGAGAGACGGCCGAGGGGACGAGGGAGAAGGATCATGATCAAGAGAAGGAGCGGCTGGTGGAGGTGGTGATGGAGGAAGCTCAAGAGGAGTGGATGTGGTGGAGAGAATGGGTGGAGAGGTCGAGTCGGTAGGAGAAAGAGGGAGGTTCGATCCATCGACCTGTGGGAGATCAGAAGAGAAGTAGGCGGCATTCTCAAAGAATGTCACATCCGCCGAGACGAACTGCTTGCGATGAACAGGGTCAAAGCAGCAGTAACCTTTTTGAGTTGTGGAGTAACCCAAAAAGATACACTTCGTAGCACGAGGGGACAATTTGTCGCGAGTTGCGGCAGGGCTATGAACAAAGGCAGTGCACCCCAAAATGCGGAGTGGTAAGGGAAAGGGGTCCTTGGAGGGATAGAGGATGGAAAAAGGGGTTTTGCCTTTGAGGACGGTAGAGGGAATGCGATTGATGAGGTAGCAGGAGATGAGGACCGCGTAGCCCCAATAGCTACGAGGAACATGCATCTGCGTCATGAGAGTGCGAGCGACATCGAGGAGGTGACGGTTTTTACGTTCCGCCACCCCATTTTGCTGGGAGGTATAGACGCAGCTGGTTTGATGAATGATGCCATGTTGCGTACAGAAAGAAGCGAAATCACTACTCAGATACTCTTTTGCATTATCAGAGCGAAAAATTTTGACAGAAGCATCAAATTGATTTCTAATCATATAATAAAATGAAGTCCATACAGAAAAAGGTTCGGAGCGATCCTTTAATAGATACACCCACGTACAGCGAGAATAATCATCAATAAAGGTTACAAAATAGGAACTTCCACGCCCGATGGTGAGGGTAGGGGAAGGTCCCCAAACATCCGAGTGAATAAGGTCGAAGGGCTTGGAAGAGCCACGACCTTGCTTAGGAGGAAAGGGGGAACGGTGATGCTTGCCCAGTTGACAGGCATCACAGTGGAGAGGAGAGTCCTGCTGAGGGAGGTGAGGAAACAGCTGGTGGATGAGACGCGAGGGAGGATGCCCCAGGCGAAGGTGCCACTGAAGAAGATCTGTAGAAGCGGGAGAGAAGACGGTAAGAGCAGATACATCATCAAGGAAGTAGATATCGCCCCTCTCAGTCCCAGTAGCAAACGTCCGCTTGGAGTCCGGGTCCTGAAACGAACAAGAAGAAGGAGTAAATGTTACCGAACACTGAAGTTGCTTGCAAAGAGAAGTAACCGACAATAAATTGCACGGAAACTTGGGCACATAAAGAGTATCCGCCAGGCGAAGGGACGGAGTAACTTGAACCATGCCCGTTCCATGCACCGGAGAGGGAGAACCATCCGCAACGAGAACAGGGGGCAACCGATCATGTGTTTCTAGGAGAGAAAAGCACCGAGGATTGCCCGTCATATGATTAGTGGCGCCAGAGACGATTAGCCATTTACCTTGGGTAACCACGTGGGCACTACCTGAAGTCGTGGCCACGGAGGCAGATGGCTTGGAAGAAGGAGGAGTATCACCAGCGGGACGAAGATGCGGATGCTTTGTCCAGCAGCGGTCAACCAAGTGTCCTGGGCGGCCACAATGAGTACAGAGGTAGCGAGAAGGGCCACGCCCTCCAGAGTGGTTACCACGACCACTAAATCCACCACGATGAGCCTGGTGGGCATAGGCATCCGGAGCCGGAGGAGCGGCAAGCAAGGGGCGTTGGAGCAGAGAGGTAACAGCGGCGATGCGGGCAGCAGTAGCATCCAGGGTAGGAGACTCGGCCTCGCCAAGAATTTGCTGCCGGATCATATCGTATGAGTCCGGAAGCCGCAGAAGGTAACAGACCACTAGGAGCTCCTGGAAGTGCATCAGCTGAGTGGCCACATCTGCCGAGAGAGGACGATGTTGTAGAATCTCAGCTCCAAGGGCTTGGACTTGTTGGTAAGCTGCAGGAGGGGACATGGACTGGCGAGCAAAGAGATCCGCGTAAAGGGTATAGATGCGAGATGTTTGTCCCCCCTTGGAGTAGAGAGCGGCCAAGTGATTCCAAGCTTGTTTTACCGTCTCATCGTGACGGATGACAGGAAGACATTCATCAGACAAGCTGTTCGCCAGCCAAGTACGTACCAGCGCATCATTCGCATCCCAGTCAGTAAACTGGGCAGAGTCCGCAGGCGGAGGGTCATCGGTAAGATGATGACGCTTGCGCTGAGAGCGGAGAAGAAAAGTGAAGGAGACACTCCAGTCGGGATAATTGGGCCCCAACAGCTTAGAGACGGTGCCAAGATTCCCGGAAGTAGGAGGAGGAGGAGGAGGCGGTGGAACAACGACAGTAGACGAGGTGGAGCCATCAGAATTGGTCATCCTGGAAGAGAGGTCACGCGGTTAAGAAGAGAGACCGCAGCGGTCAGAGAAGGAAGAGAGGAGTTCGCAGCGGTCACAATTAGACCAGCGGCAAGCAATGCCACGACCAAGCTGCGAAGCGCAAGAGGAGACGCCGCACGGGTAACAAGGGAAACCGGGCGGGAAGAAGAAGAAGCCGCGCGGATAGAGAGAGCAAGAAGACCGCGCGAACAAAAAACAAACCGTGGCGGGCAGAGAGGCCGCCTAAACAAGTCAGAACTCGTGCGAACAGAGAGAAATCGCGCGGATAGGAAGAAAAAGATCTGCAGCGGTCACGATGGCAAACACCAGCGGCCAGAGAAGCCACGACCAAGCCGCAGAACCAAACAGAGGGAGAGAAGTCGGGCGGCTAGCAGACAGACCGCGCGAACAGAAGAGGAGGATAGAAGAATCCACTGGAGAAGAGAGCTCGCGCGAGCTAAAAGACAGGCCGCGGAGAGAGGGCAGAGGTCGCACGGGCAGAAGAAAACACAATCAGGAGGACTAGATCGGGTCCTCTGATACCATGTAAGAAACGAACTAGAAACAAGCCGGAACGGGTATAACTGAAATTTTATTATCAGAAAAAGGTATCTATTACAAAGGTATGGCCTCCCTTATATAGAATGGAGGAGATGGGAGAGAATACAAATACCCAATGTGGGACTAAAAATACAAAAGACATCATCAACAAAGCTAACCGCCAAACCGCCAAGGAGACCGCCTAACCGTGCGGTTAGTAGGAACTAACCGCCCGGTCACTACCAGAGAACATGCAGCCGACCACCGAGATCCCAGAGATAAGCCGGCAGACCGCCTGGATACCAAACCGCCAGACCGCCCGGCTACCAAACCGCCAGATTAGCCGGGCTGACCGCCCGGCCACCAGACCGCCAGTCTTAGCCGCCTGTCCGCCCTGGTCTATACATCAACAGGATGTTAACTGAGCTGGGACATGCCAAAGGCATTCCCTCTAAGCTGCTCAAAGTGAATTTCCCATTTAAGATTAAGTTTCTTGCGGAAATAGTTGGAAAAGTACTACTGGGAAAGCACTCCGCCCACGATAATATTACAAGGCAGCAATTTGCACTAATGTGTGCAATTGTTAATAAGAAGCAGATAAATTGGGCAGACGTTCTTTTTGATTTGATAAGGAAAAAGAATGGAAAGAAAGAAGTTACCCTAGGAAGGGTAGTTGGAATTTTTCTGAAGGAGAAATACACCCACCTGCTAGTGTCAGCCGCCACCTCCATCAACGCTAGTAAGAAGATGGATCCATCGCTATTCGCCAAATGGAAAAGGACCTTCCTGAAGCCCGCTCCCGCAGGGGTTGCTCCAGTTATATCTGAGAGCAACAGGACTGCCGCAGTCACTCCCCCTTCTAGCAGCTGGCTCAGCAAATTTATCTCTTCCATCTTCTTCATCAGTTTTGCCGTCTACTTCAGTTGAAGTTCCTTCAACTTCAATTGAAGTACGACATTCTGCCTCTCCTCCTGCATCTCCTCTCGCGACTCATCTTGCTGGGATTTCTCATCCTAGTTTTGATTTGTTGGTGTCTGAAATTTCTACTCCAGTTCATTCTCCAATTCCCTCTTCTGATCACATTGATCACCCTGCATCCACTAATACATCTCTAGTTCCATCTCCAGCTCATTCTCCAGCTCATCATGCATATACCATTCCTGCTGTTCTTCCATCTTCTGAAATTCCTCCATCATCTTCATTATCTTCTTTTGAAATAACTCCAGCTTTTATTTCTAGCATTGTGGAGTTAATTACCCCCTAAATCAAAACTATGATTGAAGAGGCAATTGCTCCCCTTGCTTCCTCTATCTCCTCTCTGACTGCTGCTATTCTGAAACTCTCAAAGTCTGCTGAGCCCTCTTCTGCTAGGGGCCTGGTTTCAGTATCTACTGAAATCAGGACGGGGGAGATGCTTGATGAAGATGTCTCAGAGCAGCCCTTGGCCTCCCCTCCAGCAGTTCATCTTGTAGTAGTAGAGAAAGCTATAAAAGATTCAGCTCCTCCTTCTTTATCTGAAAAGGAAATTTCTGATGCAGTATTGAAATCTGAGTTTATTGTTAAAGCTTCTTTAGAAGAGTGTTCTACTCCCTTGGTTGCCCTGTACCTAGAAGGAATCATCACTTCCTTTCTAGATGAATTGTGGGAGTTAGGACATGCTGTGGTCGATTCTGAAGGTATTCCCTTTACTTACTTTTTAGACTTGTTAACTGATATGCTAGTTTGGGAATATTTGGAAGGCATGATTAGATGTTATTTAGAACAATTTTATTCATAATACTACAGATAAATTGGAAGAAGCTCTAAATGCTCAAGAACCTGTTATCCAGATTGCTCTAGAAGTTCAACCAGAACCAGCCGTTCAAATTTCTGAAGTTGCTCAGCCAGAAGTTCAAGCAGAACTGGTCACTATGACAGTTTCTGAGATTCAAGAATCAGCTGCAGATGCCCAGATTGAAAAATCTACTGTATGGGATGATTCCCCGGGCTTGGACTTAGATGCTCTCCTGGCACAGTATGCCATGGAAGAAGAACTAGAAAGAGCTGCTCGAAATGAAAAAGAAAGAGCTTTGAAAGATGCTATTGACCCATATGATATGCCTATCTCTTCTAATTCTGAAGATGAAATCGATTCTGATGAATCTATTGAATCTAAAAGAAAAAGGATTGCTAAAAAGAAAAGAAAAGTTGTAGTTCCTCCTCCTGCTAATCCAGATAATGATACACCGTATTATATACTAAAAGGAATTGATCCAAAGTCAAAAGACTTCTAGCATTGGATGTTATTCTCTAAGAACCAGCAAAAGCAAAGGAAAAAGTCAAAGAGGTATGACTCTCCTGTACCTAGATGGAATCCTAGAGGTCCTCCTCCTCCACCCCCAAGTGCAGGAGCCTCAGGAAACTTATCTTCTAAACCTTCTGCTCAATCTGAAAGATCAAATCCATCTCAATCTGCTCAAAGGAGAAGTTTGCAAGGATTTCAAGGTAAAAGTCAAACTGGACATCAAAGACCTGATACTGTTAAAGAACAAGTTAAGGAGGTAGTGTATCAAAGACCAACCTTCTCTCCTCCTCAGTCTAAAGAAATCAAAAGCTCAATCTCTAAGCCAGATCTTTCTGTGAAGGATGCTCCAAAAGTTAATCAGGATAAAGAACCAGTTGACTCATCTTCAGAGAATGTTTATGAAAGCCCAGAGCTTGATCCTAACTTTATGATGGCTCGTTTTCTTGAACTGGTTGGAGCAGTGCAAATTAAGAAAGCAAAAGCAGAAGGAAAGGATACTGCAGGATTGACCACAATGTCTAAATTCAGAAAGAAGGAGCTAGACAAGTTCCACGTTAGACCTGAGATATTTGACCCTTCAAAGTATATGGAAAAGCATCCTGAGGCAGTGGTCCCAAGGACAACAGAATTGAAAATTATTGGAGAACAAGACCTAAAGTTATCGAAAAAAGAAGCTCTAGATCCCACCAGAAAAATTACTTTTGTTTCTAGCTCTTCTGATCCTAAGCCTGACTCTGAAGCTCCTTAATTTTTTCATTGATTGACAGTTAATTTCTTATCTGATTGATTAATGATATCTGCTTAGTTATTTCCCTTTATGCATTTTATGTTACTTTCAGTAATTAGTTTTGTATGCTTTAATTGTTGAGAGACTTAACTCAAATTGGGGGAGATTATTGGAACCCTATGTTTTGATTTGAGTTCAGTCCTCTCTTTCTGTCTCTTGACCCAAGATTTATCTATGGTCAAAGGTTAGTTGATAGGTTAGATTCTCTAGTTGTGTAGAATTGCTTTTCCAGATGAATATTTGGTTAAGTAGTTTTTCGTTCGACTATAGTCGAACGTCGCTCGACTATCGTCTATCGGCTTATCGATGATCGTCTATCAGTTGGTCGACGTTCTGTTTGCGTTGATAGCTCGACTATCTATTGATAGGTAAACTATCTGTTTTCTTTGGTAGTTCGACTATCTGTCCTGATAGTTCAACTATCTGATAGCTCGACTATCTGTTGATAGGTCGACTATCTGTTGTCTTTGATAGTTCGACTATCTGCTTGGATAGTTCAACTATCTGATAGCTCGACTATTTGTTGATAGGTTGACTATCTGTCCGCTTTGATAGGTCGACTATCTGTTTGATAGGTCGACTATCTGTTTTGCTTTGATAGTTTGACTATCTGCTTGGATAGTTCAACTATCTGATAGTTCGACTATCTGTTGATAGGTCGACTATCTGTTTTGTTTTGATAGGTCGACTATCTGTTGATAGGTCGACTATCTATTTTCTGTGATAGGTCGACTATCTGCTTGATAGGTCGACTATATGTTTTGCTTTGGTAGTTCGACTATCTGTCCTGATAGATCGACTATCTGATAGCTAGACTATCTGTTCTGATAGGTCGACTATCTGCCGAGGTAGTTCGACTATCTTCTGTGATAGTTCGACTATCTGGATCGTTCGACTATCTGTCCGATAGGTCGACGATCTCCGTGCGTCGGTCGAGGATCTCCGAGGGTCGTTCGACGTTTTGCTATATGTTTTAAATAGTTTTGTCGGCTTATGTGATGTGACTAATTTCATAATTATTTTGGCATATTTTATAAAAGATTATTTGAATAAATTGTGATAACACTTCCATGCAATATCTATTATATTCTTTATGAATGAGCTAATCTTTTCTGACAAAGTTGTTTGACTTATAGCTTAGATATGATTTCTGCCAGGCTGTCCTTTATAGCCGTTAGACTCAAAAAGTCTTCCTTGGCTGTAAAGAGTCTATTCTGATGTGACTTTCTCTTATATTATTTCATCAGAACTATTTGCAGCTTCTTAGAAAGCTTTATCCTTTTATAGGATATCTGCCTGCAGTATTTTTGTTTTGCTTTATGCTTTTTGCAGCCCAGCTTGCAGAGTTCAGAAGAAGACAAGATTCAAACTCAAGTTAGAGCCGTTGCTGCTGCTGCTATATAAAGACTTCTTTGAAGAAAGAAATTAGCTAGCACTCATATACCAAAAAGCGATCAGCAGCATTCAAGCTTAAGAACTTACAGTTTCCAACTGCTCTCAGCACATTCACATCTAACTGAGAAGAAGTTCTAGTTCTTCACTCTTCTTCAACCTGAGTTCTCCTGCTTACAGGAAGATCTTTACTCAGAGACTTTTGAAGAAGAAGAAGAAGAATATAGCTGCTTGAAGAAGAAAATCTTATTTCATATTATTTATCTTCTTGTAGCTTTTTCCTTCAGTAATTTCTGAAGTGTTTCTGCACTGAAGCAAGACTTCACCTAGACGTTCTTTTAGCCAGGGGGAGCCTTGATTCTTTTAGAGCTTTCTAGCTCAGTGCAAGTTATTGTGCTTCTCTAATCTATTGTAAAATAGAGAAGACACCTTAACCTCCTTTCCCCCTCCTGTATAGGGTTATTACTCCCTTCAAAAGTATCCCTTGGTGGCAGGGCACCTGATCAAAAACCTGTGTTGGTTTTTAGACACCTGATCAAAAGTCTAAAGGGTTTCTTGATCTACCTGAAGCAGATCTTGTTGGTGGCAGGGCACCTGATCAAAAACCTGAGTGGATTCCTACCTTGTTGGTAGAAGAGTGGACGTACCCAAGTTGTTTGGGGAACCACTATAAATTCCTTGTGTCGTCTGGATTGCTTTAATTAATTACTTGCATTGTGGCTGTGATTAGATCTTAACTAGGTTTGCTAGTTGATGTTTAGGTTTCCAAGCCTTAACTGTAATTACAGTTGGCTGCCTTTTTGTGCACAACACTTGTGTTAGGCTTTAAGGTTTAATCTCAAATATCTATAACCTTCATTCCGCATTTAACTCCAAGGGAGTTGAGTAGAAAGTCAACTTTGCTAGTGCAATTTTTGATTACTCTATTCACCCCCCCTCTAGAGTAGTATCTATCCCTTCTCTTTCAACCTTCGTTGAGGTTGTGGCTGGCGATTTGCGATGTTTGGCCTGCTGGAGGTTGCTGGAATAGTGAAATATGCATGGTGGAAAGATCTTGAAAATCAAGCTCTCGGCCAGCTCGATTTGGGGCCAAATAGACCCGAATTTTGCGGCCAACAGAATTGGATCTATCCACTAGAGAAAGAGAGAGAGACAAGACCTTCTAGGAGGGCTAGAGCCTAGCTGATCGTCGGGTTGCCATTGACGGTGGAGGCGGCGCTCGGTGCTCTGCTAAAACACTACCATAGGGCTCGAAATTTTCAGGCAAATAGTGGAAACGACTGCTCTCGACCTAGTGGAGCTTTTAATTGAACTAGATTGGGGAGAGGAGGGGCCTTGGCTTGATTACACCATTAATGTTCATGAAGGAGGTTTTTTTGCAAACTGAAATTCCCCAACCCTAGTCACTTTCTTGGTCGGGAAACCTCTTGGTCTTCTCCTAATCAATCATGAGAGGTGAATTTAGTAATTGGGGAGTCCCTTGGCTTCCCTTGGCCATGAATGGCCTTTACTCCTCACTTTCTCTCTCCTCCATTAAAGGAGAAACATGAATTTCTCTCCCCTTGTCACTCCCCTCTAGAATTTCAATGTCAATTTAAATAAATATCAACATCCTAAAGCTAGTGGGTCACTCAAATTAGGCTTAGCTAAGTGAGTTGGGCTTGGTTGGGTCAACTTGAGTAAATTTGACCTAATCTAGTGTTGAGTTGACTTTAGTTAATTTACCTTTGGAATTGACCCTAATGGGTCCTTGGTGACCCATTGGCCTACCCTAAGGTCTAGGAAGGGTTGGGTAGGGTTGGTTTGTCACCTTGGAGGCCACTTGACCCTTAGTTAGGTCACTTTGACCACTTTAAGGCTAGGGTTGACTTTGGTCAACTTGACCTCTTTAGTTGACTCCAATGGGTCCTTTGTGACCTATTGACCAACCTTAAGGGTTTTGAAGGTCTAGATGTGGTCAATTTGGATAAGGGAAGGTCAATTGACCCTTTGTAGATTAGTTTGACCCATTTAGGGTTAGGGTTGACTTTGGTCAACTTGACCACTTTGATTCAACTCAATGGGTCCTTAGTGACCCTATGGACTTCCTAAAGTGTTAGGGGTATTGTGATGGGGTCCTGGAGTCAAGTCTAGGCCTTAAAGTCAAACCCTAGGGTTGGTGCTTGAAATGAGCTATTTGCATAAAAAAGTGACTTCCACCTTCATGCCCTGGTTCACTTGGTCTCTTGGGTTTCCTATGGTTTTGTCATGACCTTATCATGACAAAACCACTCTCATGGGTTTAGTTGTTTGAGGGATGTTACAAATCCTGTGTCGCTCCACAAAGGAGACCCATATCAGAAGTAGACTTCACGTACTTTAGGATGCTCTTTGCCGCCACCAGATGAGGCTTCCGAGGTTCCGCTATATACCAACTTACTCGGCCGACAACATAAGTAATGTATTGCCTCATAATCATCAAGTAAATAAGGCTCCCAACAAGAGCCCAAAACACTCAAAGATCTGAAAGTATCCTCCCCTCATCTCGACGAAGCTTGATACCAACATCAAATGGAGTAGAGTTACTCTTCCCCTCCCATATGACGAACTGCTGAACAATCCATTATGCAAAGCCCCTTTAGTGAACTAGTATGTCGCTCTCTTTTCCCTCCACCTTGAGTCTAAGGAAGTGGTAGTGCTCACCCTAGTCCTTCATATCAAACTGAATAGCTAGCTATGCCCTGGGCCTAGCAACCTCCTCCTCGGAGCTTCCCGTGACAATCATGTCATCCACGTACAACAACACCAAGATTTGAAGCTCCCCCTCTTCTTGATGAATAGGCTCGAATCTGAATCAGAGGCAAAATAACGATAGAACTGGAGGTTTTTTATGATCTTCCCATACCATACCTGTGAGTAAAAAATGAGCGAGAAAACGGACAAGAGTTAAATAAACCGCAAATTTTATTGCTCCAAAAAGATAATCATTACATAAGTATACCCTATTATTTATAAAAAAATGGGGGAGATGAGAGAATACAACAATCGATGTGGGACTAAATACAAGTCGGGCGGCATATGCGGTTTGTCATGGTCAAACCACACAATATACAAAGAACAACTGTACACCTGGCAGCTACTAAGTAAAACCGCCACAAAGCTATGGAAGACCGCCAGTCTAGGCTTCCATACCGCATCTGCTGCTTGCCGCAGTTGTGGCTAACCATCAGAACGCAGCTGCTGCAAGCCACCTGACCATATACTATGGGTTGTCACTAGACAACAGTTGCGGCTAACCATCAATCCACTACAACGGCTCAATCCAGACCACTGCGGCTTTACTAGACTGCTGTAGCTTAACTCTAGAACACTTTTACAGCTTACTGCTCGACTGCTACAGCTTAACTTCTGATGCACTATGGCAGCCACAAACTAGTCTGCTAGAGATGCTGGCAAATATCTCGTTGTGCCAAACCGCCAGATGGCTGAATGAAGCTCACAAGAAAACACTGCAAGACCGCAAGGTCAAACCGCATGACTGCCGACTAGACAAGCCGCGTCGACTAGTTTTGATAACTGCCTGAATTATGGTTCCAACACTCCCCCTCAAGCTAGAACATATATGTCAACCATGCCAAGCTTGCTACAAACATCCGTGAACTAAGTAACCAGTTTCGTGAATAAATCATCCAGCTCCTTATCAGAGGTAACAAACGGCGTTCATATTTAATTTTTCTCAATCTCTTCTCTGATAAACTGGCAATCTACTTCAATATGCTTCATTCTCTCATGAAAGACCGGATTCTTTGAAATGTTTTTAGCTGTTTTGTTGTCACAGAACATCCGTAGGGGATGTTCATGAAACTCTCCCAGATCTAGTAAGAGTGTCCGGAGCCACTTTAACTTACAAGCAGTCAGAGTCATGCTCTTGTACTCTGCTTCTGTACTCGATCTAGCAACTACAACTTGTTTCTTTCTCTTTGAACTGACAAGATTACCTCCAATGAATGTACAAAAACCAAATGTTGACTTCCTGTCTCCCTTGTTATATGTGTAGCTGGAATCATAATAAACCTCTACCTTTAAATGTCCTCTTTGCTGAAATAAGAGCCCTTTAACTGGTGCACCTTTTTCATACTTGATAATATTTAGAGCTGGCTGCATATTACATTCCCTGGGGGATTGCATAAATTGACTGACTTTCCCTACTTCATAACAAATATATGGTCTTGTGACTATTAGATAGATGAGTTTATCGACACGACGTCTGTTCATGGTGACATCTTCAAGAATAGGAGAGGTCTCACTCCAGCATTTGTCATCTCAAACAGCCATAGGGGACCGAGCAGGTTTAGACCCAAGAAGACATGTTTCTTGTAAAGGATCCAAGGCATACTTCCGCTGTGAAAGAACAATAGAACCAGGTTTTCAAGATATCTCAATCCCCAAAAAATACTTATGAGCCCCCATATCCTTTGTAATAAAATACTGAAGCGGATGCTTCTTTGTTATAGCACTATCTTTCATATCATCCCCTGTAAGAAGAATGTCATCCACATACACTACAAGAAAAATAAGACCAGCTGAGGTCTTTCGAATAAACAAAGAGTTATCTGCAGCGCTCCGAAAAATTCCAATAATAGAAATAACTTTGTTGTACTTTTAAAACTAGGCTCTCGTGCTTTGCTTAAGACCATAGATGCCTTCTTCAATTTACACACCTAATACTCCCCCTGAGCAATACACCCATGAGGTTGCTCCATATAAACGATCTCATTCAAATCACCATAAAGAAAGGCATTCTTGACATCCAACAGAGAAATTTCCCAATTTCTGTTTATAGCCATAGAAAAAAGCACACAGATCATACTAATCCGAGCAACATGAGAGAATGAGTTAAATAAATCCTCACCATAGGTTTGCATAAACCCTTTGGGAACAAGCCGAGCTTTGTATCGATCAACAGTACCATCAGGAAGATATTAGATGATAATGGTCTAGTGACACCCAACTACATCAGCTCCAGGAGGGTAAGGAACAAGATACCAAGTACCTTGTTCAATCAGAGCATTCATCTCTTCATCCATAATAGCTTTCCAATGAGGCATAACTAGAGCATCACGATAAGATGTAAGGAGAACAATTGCAGAGAGAGCAAGAGAAAAGCTCTGAGCCAAAGGTGATAGTCATGTATAAGATACCACACAACCAAGAGGATGTTTAGTTCACAAACTAACACCTTTCCGAAGAGCAAT
Source organism: Platanthera zijinensis (assembly GCA_039513925.1). Taxonomy (NCBI): domain Eukaryota; kingdom Viridiplantae; phylum Streptophyta; class Magnoliopsida; order Asparagales; family Orchidaceae; genus Platanthera; species Platanthera zijinensis. The sequence goes on along the minus strand of CM077085.1, from coordinate 103,138,582 downwards.
CAGAATATCAAGGTAATTATTGTCTACTGGCTTAGGTCCATCCGAAGGAGAGACTACTTAACCAAGAGCAGTTGACAGTAGCTCAATAGAAGAATGAAAAACAACAGGAGAATCATATAGGGAAGGAGGAAGTGCAGGAGCTGGAAAAGGTGACGACAAAAGAGGAAGAGAAACTAAATCACCAGAAAAAAGAATAATCTAGGAAGGTGAAAAGAATGGGACATCCTCAAAGAAAGTGACATCGACAGAAACATATTGTCGGCGGAGAATAGAATCATAACACCTGTATCCTTTCTGTGTTGGACAATTACTAAGAAAGATATATTTGACAGAGCGAGATGACAATTTGTCATGACCAGAAGAAGGAGAGTGAACAAACGTAATACATCCAAAGATAGGAGGAGGTAAAAGAAAAGGATTCGCATCAGGATGTAAGAAATAAAAGGGAGTCTTACCATCGAGAACTGATGACGGAACTCGATTAATGACAAAACATGAGAGAAGAACAACACAATCCTAATAAGACTTGTGAACATGTATATGTGTGAGAAGACTATGAGCCACATCCAGAAGATGGCGATTCTTCCGTTCAGCAACACCATTCTAATTCAACTTGTAAGGACAAGTAGTTTGATGAACAATGCCACAATCCATACAAAATGATGTAAATTGATGACTAAGATACTCTTTAGCATTTTCAGATCGAAGAATTTTAATTGCAGTATCAAACTGTGTACGAATTTCACTATAAAATGCAATGCAAATAGAAAAAAATTCAGAGCGTTCGTGGAGCAAATATTACCACGTACCACGAGAAAATCATCAATAAAAGTCACCAAGTATAAACTACCCCTACCAACAGTCTGAGTTGGAGCAGGACCCCATATATTCGAATATACAATTTCAAAAGGTCGAGAAGAACTACGTCCATTCTTAGCAGGAAAAGTAAACTTGTGATGTTTGCCAAATTGACAAGTCTCATAATGAAGAAATGAGTCTCCCTAAGGTAATTCTGGCAGAAGTTGATAAAGACTTTAAGGACGAGGATTTCTAAGCCGAAGATGCCACTGAAGCAAAGGAGAGGAGGAAGAAAAAGCAGAAGAAGTATCAAGATAAAACCACCCACCGCTTTTAGTCCTAGTAGGAATAAACTTCTTGGATTGAGGAACCTAAAAAAGCACAAGTACAAGAAGTAAAAAAAGCTTCACAATTCAACTATTTTCAAGGGGCAATAAATTAAAAAAATATTGCACGGAAAGTTTAGGACAAAGAGAGTGTCCTAAAACTGATGAAAATGTGTAACATGCACGGTGCCCGACCAATGAACCGTGGACAGAGATCCATCAGCAATAAGAACTGGTTGTAACCGGTTACAATTGTCAAGAGAGGAGAAAAGCCGAGAACTCTAGGTCATATGATTAGTAGCGCAAGAATCAATGAGCCACCTACCCTTAGTAAGTTTTTATGCATCACCAGAAGTAGCAAGGGAAGAAGTAGACTTCTTGGAGGAATTAGCAGAAGCGGGAGGGAGGTGAGGATGTTTGACCAAGCATCAATCAACCAAGTGCCCAACTTTGCCACAATGATAGTAGAGAAACTTAGAATAACCATGGCCTCACTATGACCACTTCGACTACCAGAGTTGTCATGATGTGCAGGATGAGAAACAATATCAAAAGAAGGAGTGGGAAGCAATGATGTTGAAAGAGTTATAACAACAGAAATATGAACAGTAGTAGCATCCAGAGTCAGAGTATCTGCCTCTCCTAGAATCTATTGACGAATTATGTCATACGAGTCAAGAAGACAAAGCAAGTAGAAAATGACAAGAAGCTCCTGAAACTATTTTTTTTGCTCAGCAAGATAAGTAGAAAACAAATGATGATGAAGAAGTTCAGCCCCAAGACTTTGGACCTACTGATAAGCAACATTGGGAGTCATAACATGGTGAGCAAAGAGATCCACATAAAAAGTAGAAATGCGCGAAGTCTGAGCCACCTTTGAATATAAAGAAGAAAGATGATTCCACGTAGCTTTGACTGTTTGGTAATGTCTAATGACAAGAAGACACACATCAAACAAACTGTTTGCTAACCAAGTGCAAACTAAGACAACGGTAACATCTCAATCATCATAAGTTGTTTAGCCAATAGGAGGGGGATCATCAGTCAAATGAGAGCACTTACGCTGAGAGCGTTAAAGTAAAATAAAAGATACACTCTAGTGCGAGTAATTTAGACCAGTAAGCTTGGATTAAGTACCCAAATTACCAGAAGGAGAAGTAGAATAAAGAAAGAGAGAGGAGCAGAGAAAGTAGCAGAAGAAGACGAAGTGTCCATGAAAAAAAGCAGCAAGCCGCACTACTAATAAAACAAACCGCCCGAACAAACAATGCGAACAAACCACGCAAATAAGAGGAGAGACCGCACTGTCTCGGTGTCAACACACCAGCAGTAGGAAAGATGTCGCGACCCAAATAAAGAACCCGAAACAGAGAAGATAAATCGTGCGAACAGACAAGCGCAATAGAATCAAGTCCCAAACAATGCGACTAACAAGTGAGGGAAGAAGCCGGAAGAAGGGAGGGAAAGAAGTCAGAAGAAGAGGTTGTACAGTTATAATAACAAAACGCTCTCAATACGGAGCAAAGGATCGGTTTTCCTCTGATACCAAGTAAAAAATGAGCGAGAAAATGGACAAGAGGTAAATAAACCGCAAACTTTATTGTTCCAAAAAGATAATAATTACATATTTATGCTCCCTTATTTATAGAAAATGGGGGAGATGAGAGAATATAATAATCGATGTAGGATTAAATATAAGTCGGGCGGCCTTTGTTGTTTGTAATGGTCAAACCGCATACTATAAAAAGAATAACTGTACACAAGGCGGCTATAAAGGAAAACTGCCACAAAGATATGGAAGACCTCCCGTCCAGGCCACCAGACCGCACTTGCGGGTTGCCGCCAGAGCGTAGTTGCATCTAACAATCAGACCGCAGCTACTGTAAGCCACTTGACTGCATATTGGATGTAAGACCACTCCCCTTACCAAGGAGGTTATTCTGTCTTATGCCCAAAATCGCCGCCTTACGGTGACACTAACACACGGGCTAGTCGACACCGCAAGATGTCGATCCTGCCGGCTAGTACGATGATTTAAGTGTAGGCCAATAGAGAATAGAAGTACATTAAAAAGCTAGTGAGTCCACAAGTCACAACAATTACATCATATATATAATGAAAAGGTACAACAATCCATAATGAGTAGAAAAAGAGAGAATGTCTTATGCCCGTACATGACAAAAATGAATAGTAAATATCTCTCACTCTCACAGCAACACTATGCGGAAGCATACTCTAAACAAGCACATTCGTCATCACCAGACGGTTTGCTACGGTAGTAGTACGTGGTATCTGCTCCTCAAGTCATGCCATATCAACATGCTGGTCGTACTGGTGCTCCAACACCTTGAGCTCCTAAAATAATAAGTTCACAACTGACCATTAGTCAAAAGACTAAGCCATTTTGTCCTCGGCTCACCAACGCGACTCCTAGGCACCGAGCGGGAGGACGAAAGAGGAGGACAATAATGAAGTAACAAATTGGAAGTAGGTGACGGTGGATCTATTCTATCATGAATATATTTCTAACTGTTATGTCATTACATTAGTAGTTTTATATATATAGCACAAGTAATGTAAGTAAAGCATACTAAAAGAAGTGTAGTAAGTAAAGTAGTACTTAAATGAGGTGTACTGAGTAAAGTAAACTATCTACCACTACACTAACATCACAAAAGTACCTTAAATATAAGAATGCCCATACAAACTTATAAGTTATGGTTTCAGGAATTATAACTTATCATATAAAAGAGCCCAACTAATTTATATGAAAAGGATCTATAATGTGTATGATATTGGTATGTATGTATGCACTGATATGTTATGCGGGTTATGGTTCATACAAGTGCAACTCACAGACACGACTCTGTGATGACAGACCTTTAGTTCCCACTTTTTGGAGTTAGCTAAACACTCTGGTACCACCGTTGTGGCTATGGCAGTAGTGGAGTGGGAGTCTCTACTTCCTAGGCAGGTATATACACTACCAGGCTTAGACCCTTCGTACACCTCTATACACATCAGAGGTGCACCCTAGAGTCTCTGCGTGCTATTTTGCTAGCAAATCCACTAGTCTTTTTGTTCGGGTGTGCATTTTCGGGGATCGTCCCCAGGACGGCAATGTAAACAACCTACTAGCCCCCTCAAACGCTCACACCTCACCTGAGTCACATACTACTGTCGATGTGATGACTTACCAATAGTGCTTGACCCGCCACTAATATGTTTTATGCACATGAAAGTTATTTTGAAACCCGAGCTTCCAGCTCGCAGGACCAACCCGTCCTGAAGTAACCAGCCGAGCCTCCAGCTCGTAGGACTAAACTCATCCTGGTATCAAACAATCGAGCCTCTAGCTCACAGTACTATACACGTCCTGTATCCAAACATCCAAGACTCCAGCTCGCAGGACTAAACCCGTCCTTTATCAAAACATTGGAGCCTCCAGCTCGCAGGACTATACTCGTCCTGTATCCAAACATTCGAGCATCCAGCTCGTAGGACTAAACCAGTCAAGAATCCTCATCCGAGCCACTAGCTCGTAGGGATAAACCCGTCCTGTATCCAAATATTCAAGCCTCCAGCTTGCAGGACTAAACTCATCTTGTATCAAAACATCCGATCCTCCAGCTCACAGGACTAAACTCATCCTATATCCTCACCCGATACTTTAGCTCACAGGACTAAACTCGTCCTATATCCCTCCAACCCTATATGGGTGAGTTTGTCACATTATTCCCTTAACCTATTAGACTACTCTTGTCTAATTCTTGTTATACATAGCAGTTTAGGGTTAATCCTTGGACTGCCCACAACATGCCTAGTGAAGGTATCTCGAGGGCACTAGGAACTACGATGGGATGAAGCCCAATGGTCCCTTTCTTAAGGACACTTACTTTTATTAATGTCTACCTATTATTAATACCCCAATCTCATTATTACTCTTGATTAAACCTAATAACTTAAGGTACTGATTGGGAGAGCGACGATCTTTCACCGGGCACCATTATAATTGTTCTCCTTGTGGCTTGCACTCTATCACTTGTTACTATGTAGTGACATACTCGTGACACCAAGCAGGGTTTCAACTTCCCAATACATCTCTCAATCCAACCCCATATCAATTCCCTATGGGTCATAGTGTTACACGTCACTTTTTACTAAGCGCAGCCCGTGATCTAATTCTAACCCGTATGAGATGACTTTCAATTCCTTAGGCCAAAGGCCCCTAAATATTTATCATGGGTTTGTCTTGTGTATGAAGTTGAACATTTAGAATTTCATCATATTTCTAAGTATATAGGACCATAAATTAAATCATTTAATTAGGTGACCAGGTCACTTTGAACATGAACTACTATATCTAATGGTCCATTATGTCTAGATAATTTATTTGGAGTTCATGTAGGTTAAAAATGGTTGTTCACCAAAGATGCTAATTTTTCCAATTGATTTACCATTCATTCTCTATTTATGATTATATTCACAATTATTCAATTTTACAAATAAAGTACCTAAAATATTCAACAAAAAATTCATAGAAAATCACTGGTAATTAACATTGTCATAATAGTACTCAAAACAGAAATTAATACTCCTAGACAGTGATTTGACCTAAAATAATTACATGTGAACATTATTACAAAAATGCCATTACTAAGGTTTTTAACATAATTAATAATCCAAATATTCTTAGATAAATTCACATGGGTTTATATCACAGAAATAAGTGTCTATACATTTTTCCATAATTTTCCAAACAATATTACCCCTATTTTTAATTTAAATCCCAAAATGTTAAAATTATAAATATACTGAATACACAAGATATAATTCTCAAACAAGATCTTAAATTTTTCCAGAGATATGAAATGTCACATTAGGGCATGACACAAAATTTTAGAATTTTCTAAGGTCAGTTGTCCTATTTCTCATTTTTTATTCTAAATGAGCTAATTTTCCAATAATTCAATTTAATGGCATATTTGATCCCAAAAATCTCAATCTTTCTATGGGAGGTATATTTCAACCCTATGATCCTCTGTCTAAAATCCCATGGACATGCATTTGACCTAATGATTCAATTTCCCATTTTTTCCATGTTTACAATTGGCACTCCATTTACAGATCTACCTCCATCACTTATGTGGGATTTCACCAACAAGCTGAAGTCCAAATGGTCTTAAACATAAACCAAGATCATATGATAACACGAGAGCCATGACACCCAAATTTGGGGGTACTTGGAGTTGTAATACTCCCTTGATTATAATTATTTAAAAAATAAAATTTTGACTAAATTTGTAAAAAAATGTCCTCCAAAAACTATCATTTTTGGACATAGTCTAAGTATGGGATACACACATGCTTAACCTAAATTTCATTGCATGTGGACTTATGTATTAGCCTAGGCATCCATTTGAAGTTATGCCCTAGTATAGGAGCAGTCTTAGGAGAATGACTCTACAAAGAGCTATAGTAACCCAAATTGCATGTTTAGGGTGTCAAAATAAAGGTAAACCTAGGGATACATTTAGGGTGCCACTGCTTACGATTATCACCACCACCTCTGTTGAGGTGGAAGATGGCGTTTTTCGGTGACATGGCCGTCGGAGGCGGCTCCTCCGCCAAACCCGAGCAAGAAGAAAAGCTGGTATTTCTCCCGCTTTTTCACATGGTAACGTGCTCAATTTAGCCTGACATCTCTCCTAGTTGATATAGAAGACGAGCAAAGAGGGAGGGGAGGAGAAACAAACCTAGATGCAAGCTTGGCAGTGGGTACAGTAATAGTGAGCCATGACCGACCATTGCTTCGGCGAGTTAGCTCGATTTCTGGTTTCTCCAGCAAAAGCTTAGATTCAGCAGTCGTTTTCCACTCCTCTGGGTTCAATGAAGGTGATGGTTGGCTTGGAAAGAATGAAGGTGATGGTTGGCTTCTCATTTCTTCCTTTTATAAGAAGAGTTAGTGTTTAAGTGGCTTGCCACGTGTCACCCTAATATTGGACCATCAATCATCACTTTAAATCAGTCTTTGCATCGAGACACTCTAATATTGGACCGCCATTTATTGCTTAACTAGGTATTGATCAAGGAAATGGGGTCTAATGAGCCTTCAACACTTATTCTGAAAATCCAGCCAACCAATACATATGAACCAGTAAACATTGTTTTTCGACCGAAAAAAACTCTAAGTTCAAAAGCATTGAGTGGTGTTGAGACCACCCAATGCCTTATTGAGTCCCGAGTTTTCTAAGTAAAAAGCATTGAGTGTCATTGAGACCACTCAATGCCGTGTTGAGTCCACTCAACGCCTCAGAATCCAAAATGTTTCTAAGTCAAAAGCATTTAGTGGCGTTGAGACCACTCAATTACGCATTGAGTCCACTAAACTCCTCAACTTCCAGAATGTTTCTAAGTCAAAAGCGTTGAGTGGTGTTGAGACCACTCAATGCTACATTGAGTCAACTCAATGCCTCAGCATCCAGAATGTTTTTAAGTCAAAAGTGTTGAGTGGAGTTGAGACTACTCAACGCCGCGTTGAGTCCACTCAATCCCTCAGCATCTAGAATGTTTCTAAGTCAAAAACATTGAGTGGCCTTGAGACAACTAAACGCCGCATTGATTTCACTCAATGCCTTACCATCTAGAATGTTTCTAAGTCAAAAGCATTAAGTAGCATTGAGTCCACTAAACGCCGCGTTGAGTCCACTCAACGCCGCGTTGAGTCCACTCAACGCCGCGTTGAGTCCACTCAACGCCGCGTTGAGTCCACTCAACGCCGCGTTGAGTACACTCAATGCCCCCGTTGAGTACACTCAATGCTTCATTGAGTCCACTCAATTCCTCATCGAATGGCATCGAGTACACTCAACGCACTCACCGTCTATTGACTCTAGAACATTCTTTTCCTAAGTTAGAGTTAATTGAACCCATAGTGGGTCCTATGTGAATCAATCCTAACTCCTTATGTCATACCTATCCTAACACCATTCACTCACAGCATGTTCAACCCTAATCTAAGTTAAGAGGTCTAGACGGAAATGAGATGTTATAAATCCCAATAATCAAAAAATAATTTCATCCCCGAAATTTAAGTTTGGGTCTTTGGGGTTTCTATACACAATAATTTAAGAATTTTTTTAAAAAAAATACTTAAGATTACCTAATGTTAAGATTCCTGAATATCGTTCCAACATCAGATCCATTGACTCCCAGGTGTGCTCTTCCAATCTATGGTTGGACCACAACACTATGATCAAGGGAACCTTCTTCTTCTAAAACCCTCTTATCATTGTGTCATCAATACGGACCGTCTACAATCTAACTGATCTATCGGGTGCCACTGGGCCTGCTGTAGTGGTGATATGCTGCTCTTGCCGAAGTAGTGCTCTCCGAAATGAGGAGACATGGAAGACGTCGTGCAGGTTCCCTGACTCTGGCGGCAGCTCCAATAGGTAAGCCAAAGGACCAATCCGCTCCAGGATCAAGTATGGTCCCATAAATAGAGGGCTGGGCTTATTGTGCCTCTACACTCGGGAAACACCATGCACTAGACGTATCTTCAAGAATACTCTATCTCCCACCCAAAACTAAACCTTCTGATGTCTTGCATCGTACTACGTGTCCTGTCTGCTCTACGCCTCTAGCATCCGATCCCTTATCAGCCATATATGAGCATCCATATCCTCAATATAATCTGATACATGTGCTCGCGGATCCTCATCCTGGACCCAACATAGCGGCATCCGATACTTCCAACCATATAGGACTCACAGTTGTTGTAATAAGAAAATTTTATCAGAGGTAACATTCTCCTTCCAATTATATTTTCCTCATACTTCGGGATACTCACCATCAAAGTGATGTGGACATATTTTCAAGTCTTCCGACATATCATCATTAAAATAAACCTCAATCATGCATGGGATTTGGAGTCCCTTACGACCAATGCTCACAAAAATTATTATACTCAAGAGACAACCACTTTTACGTATAATAATTAACCAACTTCCAAGATTATGATGTGATGAAAAGGATCATCATTTTTGTTTATTCCAAATTCATGACTTATTACACCTCTACATAATAAATAATACATAATTCATAGCGTGTTCACCTTTTAAACGTACATCAAGCGATCATTATTGATATTGACATTCATACAAATTTTGATTCCCAATCGCTTTTCACATGGAGTCTAATTCATAAATTTATAAGTGTATCCTTTTAAAAAGGTGAGGTCTGTCATAAGTCGACTTTATCATAAAGAGAATCTTGTTAACACGCATTAATTCTTGTGTAATTTCACTGTATACACATTTGATAGACAAAATCTATATCCCATAGTCATGAATCCTCCTAACGGTTATTATAATGTTTTCAACATACGTTTCCCTATTCTTAACGCTATTATAATCAAGGGGCCATATGTTAGACCCCCTTTTTTTCTTTTCTTTTTCAACCATCGAGGTCTTAGCCCAGAATTGCCGCTTTGCGGTGGCACTGACTCACGGGAAGGCCGCCACTATAAAATGCCAATTCTGCCGGCCCTTTTCAATCACAAAGAGAGAGAAGGAAATATTACACTGAATGTGCAACCCTAGATATTCTAGTTGCTCTTTTAGTTTAATATTCCTATGGTTTATGTTAGCCAAGGACTGCCCCCGGTATTCCCTATGAAGGGCTCTCAAAGGGCACTAGGAACAATGATGGTAGCTGAATCCCATCGTTCCCTTTCGTAAGGCACTTATTTTTATTGGTTATTACACATTACCCGATCACATTCAAATTACTTTGGATCTTTCCCTAGTGTGTTAAGACTCTTCCTCTCCTACCGGGAAGGACGATCTTTCTTCGGTCCCGAGCACCTCTTATGACTCGACAACCTACCAACCTAACCTCATCTTGGTTACTGAGGATGCATTCATACACATTTACAAACTACTAACCCAATACCCATCTCCTCTAAGTTCATCCTATAGCCTAATATGATTTCGGCTATTTTACTAAACGCAGACCATCATAAGCTATATGAGGTATACAAGGGAAGGTACTCCAAATTGTCTTCCAAATCTCCCATAATATTCACTGGAGGTCTATCATGACGTAATTACACTACAACAAATTGCACTTATAGTAAGGACCTAAATCGTTACAATAAGTATCAAAAATCGTTACAAAAACTCTTTGGTAACGAAAAAAACTTTATATAACGGTCGTCCTCTAAAGCTCGACGCTAATACTTCTTGTAACGAATATATGTGTGTCGTTACAATAAATTAGCTACCATAGTAAAAAAGATTCCGCCGCCGGCCGGCGGCGGTCGGCCACCGCCGCCCGCCGGCCGGCGGCGGTCAGCCGGCCGCCGCCCGCCCGCCGCCCGCCGGCCGCCGCCGCCCGCCCGCCGCCCGCCCGCCGCCCGCCGCCCGCCGCCCGCCGCCCGCCGCCGCCCGGCGCCGCCCGCCGCCCGCCGCCCGCCGCCGTTCGCCGGCGCTGCCCGCCGGCACCCGCAAGCGCCGCCCGCCGGCGCACCTGCCCGCGAGCCCACGAGCCCAGCATATTTCAAAAATTCATTGTGGAATTGGCTATATAAACCCAAAATTCATGTTTTAACTGGCGGTGTGGGACTAAAAATGGCCAAACATATTGTGAGAAAAAATTACTATTTGTAACGTAACATTAATGTTGTTACAAATACTTATATTTATAGTAACAAATTAATTTTTATTGTAACAAATTATAAAATATTCGTTACACAAAGTACTTTTTGGTAACAACAGAAAAAATTCGTTACTAAATATAGCTATTAGTAACAAACTGTGTTTTAGTTATATTTCAGTCCTTACAACAGGTGCAGTTTGTTGTAGTGTTAGCTTAAATCCAGAAAATTATAATTTCCTAATTGATCTAATATTTATTTAATTTTCCCAAAAGATTGGCCATGGGTAATTTTTAACATGAACTACATGATTTTCTAAAGTAATGGCCACCCAAAAACTATGATCACTAAATAACTGCAAGGTATCATCAAATACTAATTTTCATGATTTTACAAGAAGTATTTAACCTCTAATTAATTTATCCATTATAATCTCATTAATACTATGTAAACAAGGAAGTACTTAAATTACTCATCATAAAATTGTAGAAAAATTAATCAATATTAATAGAGTATAGAAAAGGTCATTGTGCAAATATCATAATTTTACAAGCTTGCTAGACACAAAAATAGATTTAATTAAGTATTCAAGGGAAACAACACTTAATGAAGCAAGCCTTAGAATTAAACTTCTAAAAATCCCATAAAAATTCACAGAGCTTTAAAGCATGATAAAAAGTCCTTTGGCTAAATTTAATCAATTTCTATGAAGTATTTTCTCCATAATAAATTTCTAAGTAAATAATACAAACTACTAAATTGTTAATGAAGTATCCAAAATAATTATCCTAAATTCATAATATAATCTCCAGAGCTTGTACTAACCATAAAAACTACTCTACCAAAATCTCATCACTGTTCATTGAGTTTTAGTTACATTTTCTATCTCTCCATTTTTGTGCCCTAAACTATGGTTAGGGTTTTGAGGGACTTATTTACTTTAAAATCAATTCATAATTCTACAAGAGGTTTACAGCTACCCTAGAATTCTATCTACCAAGTTTCAACTCATAACCAGCTCATTTGACCACTTGCCCTTCACAAACAACCAAGAAAACCCCTTAGCGTTTGACCTTGGGTCCTAGGGAAAATTTTACCCTAATCCACCTCAAAATCCATGAGAGGGTGCTAGGCATCATGACGAGTCAGTGTACAAAATCTCAGCCTCTGTTGAGGTGATCTGGCCACTCCAATCTCAAAGTGCACTTTTGACCTAGAAACCCCTTATTAGGGCAAAGCTTAGGTTTGTCCATTTACAATCTAAAACTTCTCCAAATGAGATGAAAAATTATACAGAGCCTCATGATGGACCAAGGGACTACTCACCAAAATTTGGGAGGGTTTGGAAGTCATTAAGCAATCTAATTAATTTACCCCAAGATTATTAATTTTTTTAAAAAACTATAGAAAAACATTCTCCAAAAATTCCAATTTTTAGACAGGCCCTAGATATAGCTAGGGTAGACTCCCTTCACAAATTTCAGATCATTTGGTCAAAGGATGAAGGGTGGGCACACCTTTTAGTCTCTGCCTAGCTCTAGGTATAGATCCCACCAAAAGAGGTACCCTGGTCAAACAAGTTGACCAAATTTACTCAAATCAATTTTAGAATAAAGTAGACCATTGGGCTAAAAATTACCTCTTGACCATTTCTTCATATAAAGCCTCTAAGTATTTTTCATAAATTTTCTAAAGTGAATGTTATTTGAATACAGAAAATTCACATAAAAGAAAAGGATTAATTAAACAGCACGGATCTTGAAGCAGATCCAACAGTGCTGGGTCATCTTCTTCCTCCAGCAAAGGGCTGAGATTAGCCTGACCTGGAGTGCATTCTAGATGATGCCGCCGGCCATCCAGCCTCCTCCCTGGCCAGCCACTGCCACCACCACCTCCGTTGAGGTGGTGGCCATCGTCGGGCAGCGGCGCGGCAACCGGAGAGGCAGAATCTGGCAAACCCATGACTAGCCATTTTTTGCGAGAAAATGGGAAGAGGAACTCTTCCGATCGAGCTTCGTTGAGCTTGATTATCAAACCTAAAGAGTTCTAAGATCTACCCGTAGAAGGAGTAGAGGGGAAGACCTTGTTCGCGGGCTGGAGGCATGCAGATTGACGGAATGTCATTGGCGCGGTGGTGGTGTCATCGGAATTCTTCTACAGCACAGAACAAGCTCCAAATCCATCGGGTAAGGGTGTAAACTTCATCTCTGAGTCTAGGGACCCTTTTTAAACCAGTAAAAGGAGGGAGGGAAATAGTCTAACTGCTGGTGGCCATTAATGGCCCATTATAGCTTTTTCGGCCATGGTGGTGGGAGGCTGAAACGGCTCATTCCAGCTGGAGGAGGGCTGGAAACCCCTCCTCTCCAAATGAGGACTTGAATCCAGCCGTTTAAAGAGGAGGGGAAGGGGCCACGACATCAAGTTCCATTGATGGCCATGAGAGCAGGTTCTCGACCATGGTCGTAACCGCTCTTTATTGCAAAACCGACGGTCTACGTGGCATAACTTCACTTGACCGGTCAACACTTTTTTAAAATAAGACTTAATTGGGTCTTATTAAATGAAACGACCTAATAATGCATTCGGGCCCACCATCTTGACCGGCCCGGTTCAGCTAAACCAGCACACACCCAAAAAAAATCATACCAAACAAATTCTAAGTAAAATGGCGTTGAGTGAGCTCAACTCACTCAACGCCATCCAAGCTACGGCGTTGAGTGAGCTCTGCTCACTCAACGCCATCCATGCTGCGGCGTTGAGTGAGCTCTGCTCACTCAACACCATCTCAGATATGGCGTTGAGTGAGTTTTGCTCACTCAACGCCATCAAGAATGCCCCTCCAATAATATGGCATTGAGTGAGCTCAGCTCACTCAACGCCATCAATATTATGGCGTTGAGTGAGCTCTGCTCACTCCATGCCATCCAGCCTACTCAAGGTGGCGTTAAGTGCAGTATATGAACTCAACACCGTCTATCTTATGGCGTTGAGTGGGGTAAGCTCACTCAACGCCACCCAAACTACGGCATTGAGTGAGCTCAGCTCACTCAACGCCATTCCAGGCCTCAGCAGACGAAATTGAGTGTAATCCGTGCACTCAATGCTATCTTGTTTATGGCGTTGAGTGAGCTAAGCTCACTCAACGCCATCCAGTCTATGGTGTTGAGTGAGCTCAGCTCACTCAACGCAATCTAGACAACACCAGATGGAGTTGAGTGCAGTCAGTGCACTCAACGCCATTCAGCTTATGGCATTGAGTGAGCTAAGTTCACTCAACGCCATCCAGACTATGGCATTGAGTGAGCTCAGCACACTCAATGTCATTCCAAGGTCATGGGCGTGACGGATCGGTCACGGGCACGCCAAGCCCATGTTGAGATTTCTGAGCTCGCCGATCGTCTTTCTTAGGTCGACGATCGTCGAAGGGGTCACGCCCTAGGTCACGGGCATGACGGGTCGGTCACGGCCGTGACAAACCCGTGACTCGAACTATTGTTCGATAAACCTCAAATATTTGGTTTCCTAGAGTTTTGTTATTACAAAATCACTTCTAGGGGTCTAGTTGGAAATGGGATGTTACATCATATATGTGTACAACTTTAATTAATCATCCACCCCATTTCAATTTGCTGAGTCATTATATTCCCAGTGTCATGTCCTAGCATTTTTACTTGTGTGTCATAACGTTAACTTTTTCAATTCTCATGTCTCTAATATAATGACTTTTTTCTTAATTGAGTTATTCAAAGGTTATAGTTCACATTTACAATCATGTGACTTAGCTATATCAGGTAAGCATGGATAGTAATGATATTTCATCATTGTGTTTAATTCCCCAAATCCCATTATATTTTAAACACAAGGATTCATCTTATCAAGATTTCTAATTATATATTAAACCATCTACCAAAGTATAAGGGTAAATAAACCATTCAAATTTGATAGGTATTGATCCTTTTATAAAATACACTATTCATAAACCATCTTCGAATCCCTAAAGTGCAAAAGTTCTGATTTGCGGGAACCTTATTCGAAACCACAGATTCCATGATGTGATATACAGGTCCCAGATGACTACACATGGTAACTCTTCGTTTTGACTAATAACCAATATCATTTGACCCATGATGTCTTAAGATCATGAGAACCTATAGCAAAGTTCTGCGACTATTCAATCCCTATCTGACTTAACCTTGTTAATAATTCACACTCTATGTTGCTCTTTCTTGTGCTTTATATGAGTTTGTAAAGAAATTTTTAACAAACGTTATAATCACTTTTCATACATTACCATAATTGGGTTATGGTGTTAGAGTACCTAAGAATAGGCTTTAGTGAGGCGATTGACAAGGCACATCATTAATTGCATGTAAATTCTTTCTACAACCAATACTAACTCAAATTCAGGTCTTTTGAAAGCAATTTGCACTAATTCCACAAGTATGCGCAAATGACTTACACCGTATCTTGTATTAAGGAAAGCATGATTGTTCCTTAGGCTGTGTACTAAGTAGTTACCTACATCATTAAACTCAAAATTTGGAAATTTCCTAAAGTCTTATACCGTCTCCCTTGATTTCAGGAGTCGCATATACATAAAACGAGGCAACCATCTATGCCTTTATCAAAGAATTAATTTACTACTCTCTTTGTTTACTTGTACGTTTAGCTTTAGAGAGATAGGGTGGATGAATAATTATTCTTGAAATGATCTACTTTCCTATTTCACCCACGAATTTATAGCCATCACAACTGACATTAAGAATCCATGCTGCTTAAGACGAAATAATTATTCAAGGGTCCTAATCTTCAGGGAGGATTGATCATCATACCCACCATGTATGTACAAAACCTCGTCTTTACTTGAGCAATAATTTCATAAATCATGACTTAAAAATCACTATGTTTGGGACTCAACATTTTCTAAACAAGATCTAGGGAAATCCTAGTCGTTATCAATTTAGCCCAATTAGCAAAAGGATAAGCCCCCATATATTTTAGGCTAAATTTCTTTAATAACTATAGTTCATTCCTCCAATATATACATTCAATCCTTAGGGATAACAATCTTAGACTTGGAGTTCCACCTTGAGACTTATTGATAAGCTACCTACTTTAGCACCTTAACGTTTCTATTTACGATAATATTCTTAAGGTCACCATGTGACCCAACCAAAAATGGGTTTCTTCTGAAACTTGAATTCTTATTCGACTTTGGTATTTATTACAGTGATTTTCTCCATGTAATCAGGTCATCGGTACGATGGTTAAGTTTACGAGTACACTACTATTCCATTAATGTATTATAGACACCAATTCTACTTGAGGCGGTCCCATCATCTTGGGCAAGAAGTGGTAATATTACTTGAAATGTGGAGTAGGGACATCAGAGTTTAAACCTTAAGCAGTTACTCTTGCGTTAAATTCTTCTCTTAGTCAATTTGCATATCCTCGTACCTTAACTAATCTATATCCGAGGTCGATTTTAGATATGACTCAAAATCCTCTTGGTAAGTCAAACTAAATTTGTGTCCAAATTTGGTTGGCCTAACTCATTTTTTAAATGGACTATTTTCTGTGACTTACACATGGGCACACCATTGCTTCCGGTACATAGTTTTTCTGCAAACTAATGCTCGAGTAGGGTGGCGCAGTGTTGTGGACTTCTTTCTCATATGATCGTTTGTTCATGTGATACCAATTTGTAAGACCCCTCCCCTTACCAAGGAGGTTACCAGGTATTATTCCCATAACCGCCGCCTTGTGGTGACACTAACACACGGGCTAGTCGACACCATAAGATGCCAATCCTGCTAGCTAGTACGATCATTTACATGTCGGCCATTTGATAATAAAAGTAAAACAAAAAACTTGCAAGTCCACACGTCATAGCAATAACATCATATATATAATTAAACGGTATATTAGTCCACAATGAGTATAGAAAGAGAGAAGGGCTTATGCTCGTACATGCCAAAATGAATAGAAAATCTCTCTCACAAACAACAACACTATGCGGAAGTAAACTCTAAACAAACACACTCGTCATCACCTGATGCTCAGCTACTGTAGTAATACGTGGTATCTGCTCCTCAATGAAAGTGAGGGATAGATCTAACATTACTTTAGAGGGGGGTGAATAGAGTATTTTAACAACTTTGATTTACTTTTATAGTGGATTTAAAAATAAGTGATATATATATATATATATAGATGATAAACAAAGCACACAAAATAGAAAGCAACAATCACAGACGACACCAAGATTTTATACTTATTCCCAAATAAATATGGCTACGTATACTCTTCAACCACCCTAGTAGGAATCCACTATAGGTTTTTGATCAGGTGCCCTGCCACCAGAAGATCTATTTTCTAAGGGAGATATAGCAACCCTTTGGGCTTTTGACCCGGACCCAAAAACAAAACCTAAGTCTTTTGATCAGGTGACTTAAGAACCAAGTGCTAACTTTTGAAGGGAGTTAGAACACTGTACACAATTTAAGAATAAACAAAAGAGAGTTAGATACTATCTTCTCTATAAAGAGTCTTCGAGAAGACTTAGTGGATGATGTTGTAAAAAGCTCCCCCTGATTTGAATAGAGATTGTTATTAGGAGAAGTAACTTTTCTTCAGGGTTGGCCCTTCTTGTATCTGACTGATTGAAGATTCTTCACTAGAAGAGTCTGAAGCAGTAAGTATGTATATCCTAATATATCTATCTATTGGATCCCTAGTTGTATTTGAACTTTGAACTTATAATTCTGTTTTTTGAATCTTCTAAGTCTTGAGACTACTGATGCCCTCTGCTGACTTTTCCATGAAGGTTGAACCTAATGACAAGTCCAAAACTCTAGGACTACCAGACATGACCTTGGCTATACAATGTGGGTCAGACTCAACCTAATTTAGTGAACCTAGCCCAAATCCAAATAAGGATCCAACAATCTCCCCCTATTTGGGTAAGGTCACTAAAAATAAATAACAGAAACAATCATAAAGCATATGAACATATATTTGACAGAAATAAAATATTCAGTAGATATTTACAGAGGGTGCTTTATGATTAAACATACAGAGTTCAAAAACAAGAATAAAACATAAACTAAATCACTTGTTCGTCTTTGGATTTGCTTTCTCTTGCTTCTTAGAAGGCTATTTGAAAATGATTTCTCTGTTTAGATTGATAGCTTCTCCCTTTGACATTGTCATGTCTGATGCACCAATCTTGTTGAGAGATTTTGCTCTTGGAACTACAACTTCTGGATGCAATTTCATATAATCATCAACATTAAAGATTTTATTTGACTTGACATACCTTTTATCTTCCTTTCTGTATGAAGACATGGTTGAGAATTATGCTGGATCCTTTCCTTCAGCTTTTGCTTTGTTAATTTGTGAGAGTGCTATCAGCTCATGAAATCTGGCCATTTTAGCTGAGGTCTCTTGCTCTTGATCTAAAAAGGGAATTGGTGGAGATTCTGGCCTTTTTGGACTTGAGTCCTTCTATGAATCATCAACTGAGTCTGTAGGATTTCTCTTAATTGAAGTTGAAGGAGTATTACTTTGGGAAGACTGTTGTTGACTGCCTGGCCTGAGGTGTCTCTGATTAGTTTTGGTGACTGGTGTAGATCTATGAGATATGTTTCCAGAAGTCCCTGAGGATGGAGGAGGAGGAGGGACTTTCCTAAATTATATAGGAGGATACATGTACCTCCTTCTCTTCTTCCTTTCTTTTTGCTCATTTTTAGATAACCACATCCACTAGGGCATCCCTGGGTATGGAGCACTCTTTTGCAAGATATAATATGGAGTGTCATTTGTTAGATTTGGCTTAGGGCAGCCTTTGGAATAACTTTCCTCTTCTTAACAACCTTCTTTTTAGCCATGGAATCATTAGAATCATCATCATCACTGTCATCACCAGAAGAACCTTAAGGATTGTCAAATAAAGCATCTATCTCTTTTAACATTTCCTTTGAGATTTATCTTTCAGCTTGAGGAAGTGCTTGAGGTTCAGTAACTTTAGGTTGAGCAATATACTCAGTTACCATTTGGTAGTCTTCTACATCTTTATCAGGCATCAGAAATTCATTCAAAGCTGGATCTTTCTAAACATTTGCAATTTCTTTTGCCACATCTTGGGCAATCAAATCATCTAGATTTGGTATTAGGCTATCATCCAAGATATAAGTTGGGGGTAGGAAGCTTGGCTCAATTCTATCAATTGTAGCATTTGATGATTCCTCAATTATCTTAATATCAAAATTTACCTTCAGTGTATTGACAACTTCAGGACTTACTGGAGGAGTGTAACACACTATAGCCAAAGATGGCTCTGAGTAAATTGCTGGAAGAAAAGAATTCAGAAAAAATATACTAAAAGAATCTAACAAAGCAAAGATATATAGTGTGGGATTAATGCAATAATCACTAATAGTCACAATATCTGCAATCAGTATATCTATATGAACTATTTCAGCCTCTGAAACCATATGTACATCTGACTTAACTATCTGCAAAACTATTGTTGCTTCTTCTACTATTGTTGCTTCTTCGACTGCTGCTAGAGAAGGCATTGGAGCTTCTTCATAGAATATCTCCCCCTACCTGGTTGCAGAGGGTCCTATAGCCAGGCCCCAAGAAGAAGGGATAGAAAGTGCAGTAGGCAGAAGAGTAGTGAGGGAGGAAATGGAGTCAGCAAGAGGTTTAATTACCTCTGCTATGAGTTGTGTCAGAAGTAGAGTGATGATTTAAAGAAAAGGGGAAATGGAAGAGGGATCCATTTGCAGGAACTCTGAGAGTGTTTGAGTTGATGTAGGAGGATTGAGGGATGAGGTTGAAGGGAAGGGTGTGGAATCTTGGATGGGCTCTTCATAAGGTGATGGAGTATGGATGGGGGATGACAACAGATTAAAGGATGGTATGGATGATAAGGTATGTAGGGGGATAAAACAAGATGTGGAGGAAGAGGGGACTAAGGGGGAGTGACATGCTCTGGAGTATGAGGTGGAATTGCATGCACTAGATATTGGGGTAGAGTTGGTTGATGTTCAGGAGTTTGTACTGGTGAGGAATGTTAGAGTGGGGAAGCAGGGGGTGTTGGAATATGAGATAGAAATGTGGATGTTTGATGGAGGGTTATTGAAGGTGTTTGAATAAGAGGAGGTGGAGGTGGAGTGGAAAAATCTTCAGCAGGTTGGGGAGTGGCTAGAGCAGCCCTAGTACTCTCAGAAGGTCTTGAGGAAGAGGAGGAAGCCTTTGATGGCTTGGAAATTGTCCTCTCCCATCTGCCAAAGAGAGCAGATGTCAACCTCTTAGAGGCATTAATGAATATTGTCGGGGAGACCATTAAGTCATTAGCCCTGGCCTGCAGAAAAATTCATAATACTCTTGCAAAACAAACTTCCTTTTTAGAATTTTTCTTCCTAAACAAGTCAAACAGAACTGTCCCCAGTTAATCTTTTTCTTATCAATAAAGGCCCTCATCACCAAAACCTGGTGCCTTATGATGTAGTCATGGGCAGTGTGCTTGCCCAGTAGGAACTTTCCTACTACATCAGCCAAGAACATGAATTCAACAAACAAGTTCTTCTTTAGCGGCTTATTAGGGTGTCCCTCGAAGTGACCCATTCTTATCAGCATCTCATCAAAATCAGAACTATCAATTTCAAGATTATTTACCCCATTCTCAAATCCAAATATATTAGAAAGAATAGTAGGAGAGAGAGAAACCTGTGTTCCAGAAATTGATCATATCTTCTCTGTATCAGAATAAGTTGATGTGTAAAGCCATCCTTGATCTCGGCGGCTGGCAACTTGATCCTTGTTGTCATAAACTGCTTCAATTTCTGATCTTGAAACAACAAAAGAATATCTGTGAAGATTTTGTCTGAGTGACCACAGGAATCGAAATCGATGTCGAAACTAGTTTCCTACTTCATGTCGTAGAGAGTGCTTGCTGTAATCACCATTGCTTTATGAAATCTCCTGCAAAAGAGAAACAGAGAGATCAAGTGCAAGGGGAACAGAAAGCGCGGGATGGAGCTCAAAGAAAACCTAGTTATAATGTTTTCATAATATGAAACGTCATACTCCATCCTGTGAAAGATAAAACATTCTTTGATCTGAGGTCGACAAAATATTTTATTGACAAAAGAGTTCGTCGATCTCAATTTGAACAAGGGAAAGATTTTCACCATTCTCAAGTTGACAAAAACTTTCTGAACTAAGATAGTCGATCTCTGGTCGATGAAAGTACTTCATACAGAGATTTCATCGATCTCATGTCAACGAATTATCTACAGAACTTTTCTCAGATCGTCGATCTCCGTTCGACGAACTGTGGCGAATTCTTCGAACTCAGACAGAAATTAAATTAATGCTCTCCATTTATCATGCCTAACTGAATTAGAAAGAACATATGGTTTCTTTTATCCAAGGGTTTGGTGAAAATGTCTGCCCTTGGTAAATCAGTGTAGATGTAGACAAGATTAATTTTCTTTTTATCCACAAACTCTCTAATGAAATGTTGCCTTATTTTTATATGCTTTGTTCTACTATGATGCACTAGATTCCATGCAATTGAAATTGCACTTATATTATCACAAAGTAGAGTTGAATTATTTTAGTTGAACCCATAGTCTAGGAGTTGGTTTTGAATCCACCGCATCTATGAATAGCAACTACCAACTGCCATGTAGTTAGCTTCTACTATTGATGTAGACACAAATTTTTGCTTTCTTTAAAACCAGGAGACAAGTCTAGCACCAAGGAACAGGCATGTTCCTGATATACTCTTCCTATCCACTCTACATCCAGAGAAGTAAGCATCAGGGTATCCAATTAACTCAAATTCTAACTCAGTTCGATACTAGAGTCCTAAAATAGGGCAACACTTTATATATTTTAAAATTCTTTTTAGGAAAATACGGTAAGATTCTTTAGAGTTCACCTGGAACCTAGCACAAAGAAAAGTAGTAAACATAATATCTGGTCTACTTGCAGTGTGATATAAAAGGGACCCAACAATGGCCCTATATAATTTCTGATTAACAGGTTTTCCATGTTCATCAGAATCAACCACATCATTTATAGCCATATGTGTTTTCTTTGCTGAAGCATCAGCCATCCGAAACCTTTTTTTGAGCTCCTTAGAATATTTGGATTGGGATATGAAGATGCCTTCAGGGGACTGCTTCACTTGGATACTAAGGAAGTAGGAGAGTTCACTCATGCTACTCATTTCAAACTTAGAATGCATATGGTCAGAGAACCTTTTGCATAGTTTGGAATTAGTAGAACCAAATATAATGTCAGCTACATATATTTGTACTAAAAATATTTTATCTTGATGATTCTTGGTAAATAAAGTCCTATCTACAATTCCTCTAGTAAAATCATGCTCTAAAAGAAAGCTAGATAAGGTTTCCTACCAAGCTCTTGGAGCTTGTTTAGATAATAGAGAGCTTTATGCAATTTGAAAACATAAGAGGGATGAGTAGGAGAGATAAAACATGTTGGTTGTTAAACATAAACCTCTTCCTTAAGTTCACCATTTAGGAATTCACTTTTGACATCCATTTGGTATACTATGAACTTTTTGTAGGCTGCATAGGCTAAGAATATCTTGATTGCTTCAAGCCTTGCAACAGGTGTAAATGTTTGGTCATAGTCTATGCCTTCCTCTTATCTATATCCTTGAGCAACTAGTCTGGCTTTATTCCTTATGATAGTATCTTGAGCATCTAGCTTGTTTCTAAATACCCATTTAGTTCCAATGACAGGGTAGTCTTTGGGTCTTGGAACTAAATCCCAAACTCTACATCTCTCAAACTTGTTGAGATCCTCTTGCATTGCAATGATCCAGTATGGATCTTGCTCAGCATCTTTAATGGATTGGTGCTAAGTTTGAGATATGAAGCAGGAATGAATCAAGACCTGGTGGAGTTGATGCCTTATCTGCACACCCACTGATATGTCTCCAATCACATGAGATGCAGGGTGATCTCTCAGTATGACAAATTAAGTAGTAGGAGTTGATTGATAAATAACTTGTGGGATTAATTCATCTTGTGGAATTGGGTTTGCTATTTGGAGAGTGTCAGCAACTTCTAAGCTATCTTCTTCACTATCATCTTCAACAGCTTGTGGAGAGAGATTAGATGGGACCTCTTGGGTAAGTTTTATATCATCCAATCTCTTAAACAATTGAGGTACCTGCATGGAGCTACTGGTAGAAATTTCTTTCTCCTTGTAATACATGTTAGCTTCATCAAAAGACACATGAACTGATTCCTCAATTTTTAAAGTTGATTTGTTAAACACCTTATTAGCTTTACTGACTTGGGAATATCCAAGAAAAATTCTCTCTACAGCTTTTTCTTCAAACTTTTTAGTGTATTTCTTGTCATTATTGTGAATATAACATAAGCATCCAAATACTTTAAAATAGGTGATTTTAGGTTTCTTCCCTTTAAGAAATTCATAGGGAGTCTTATTTTTAAGTTTGCGTATTAAACTTTTGTTCAACACATAGTTTGTTGTGCTCACTGCCTCTTCCCAAAAGGAGAGTGGCATGTAAGCATCTGCAAGTAATGTGCCTATAGCCTCAGTTAGGGTTCTATTCTTCCTTTCAGCTACACCATTTTGTTGAGGAGTTCTAGGAGCTGAGAAGCAGTGTCTGATACCTTCCTTCTCACAGAACTCTTGCATAAGAAGAGACTCAAACTTAGTACCATGATAACTTCTGATCAATACAACTAGAGTAGAGTACTCAATCTGTACTCTCTTGAGAAAATCTGTAAGAACCTTGAAGTAATCTTACTTATTTCTCAAGAAGAACACCCAAGTGAACCTTGAGAAGTCATCAACAATTACTAAGGTATAAGAATTCCCTCTTAGGCTCTATATAGCAATGGATCCAAAAAGATCCATATGGAGCAAGTACAATATCCTAGGTGAATCACTCTTATTAAGTGACTTAATACTATTTTTAGTTTGCTTGCCTAACTGACAAGCCCTGCAAAGGCTTTCGTTCTTGTAGGGGTAAGAAGGAAATCTTTTAACAAGGTTGTCCCTAGAGAGTTTAGCAATGTTTTTCAGGTTTACATGACCAAATCTCATATGCCAAAGATCATTGTTCTTACTGGTTTGGTTAAACAGGCATATTTCTATTTTAGAAGACTTAAAGTTAACTATATATATATTTCATATTCTAGTACAAGTTAAGACTACTTGGTTATCAACTAAAGTAATAATACAGGAAGTTTTGTTAAATGATACATGAAACCTTTCATTACATAACTGGCTTATGGATATAAGGTTGTGCTTCAAGCCACTTACACATGCAACCTTTCTAAAGGTGATTGCTTTAATCTTGACCTTTCCATATCCTTCAGTCTGGCCACAGTTGGAATCACCAAATATTACTTTGGGTCTTGAATTTGACTTATATTTAATTAGGTTGTCCTCATTTCTAGTCATATGCTTTTAACAGCCACTACCAAAATACCACTGTTGCTTTGTGGTGGGATAGTCTTTCACCTGCAATTAAGTAGATTAGTTATTCTTGACCCAGGTCACCTTGGGTCCTTGTTGATCGACATAACTAAAGCTGAAAATATATGAGTTTTCATGGTTTATTTTTGTATCCTAAGGGATGATATCTTCTTGGTGGAATTATCCATTGGTTAAAGTGATTAAAGTTTTGTCTTGGTTGATTAAAAGGTATGTTGAAATTAGAGTTTCTGTAATTACAAACTGGGCTTGATGAATTCTGGTACGTTTGTCGATCTGAAGTAGACGATCGGGGATAAGTTCGTTGAACTCAGCTCAACGATCATCGATCTCGCATTAACGAAACTCAGAGTTATTTCTATGAGCTAAGCTCGACGATATTCTAGCTCAGGTCGACGATCGATTTTTTCAGACAGATTCTCAGCTCAACGAACTCAGAGCACAGAATTGGCAAGTTATCCTCTGAATGCAATTCGAAGAGCTCAGGTCGAAGAAAAGGAATTCTAAGGTCGACGAAATCTATCCCGGGCCTGAATGAGAAGTTTTCAAGACTTCTGTCCCTTACTTTTTATATTATTTAGCAGTAATATTCCTGAGTAATTAATGCTTATATTCCCCTGAATATAGCCATTATTTGCAGCATTAATTATGGCTTTCATCAGGATAATTACTTGTCTATTTTAATTGGACAGTTGGGGAAACTCAGTAAAAGCAAATATTCTAGCCGTTTCCTTCTCTAGGGCAATCAACATTTATTGCAGGAATTCAAATTTCAAAGGAGAAGTAATTGACTGCAGAATATATAATAGTTTTTCTCTTTTCAGTCGAGAACAACATACCCTTGAATAGAATGAGACACACAGACACTCATAGAACATACTGCATACAAGAATACAGAGTGGCATATACTAAACATTCTGAACTCTCTCACAGTATATAAAACAATCTGTTTTCTACCTTGTCATTTCCTAATACTGAAGAAGAAAATTCATCACTATCAAGAGTCTTCTTCAACCTTCTCCTCCAGGAACATTCAAGGATAACAAATCTTGATTCAGTTAGAAAGTTCCAGGACTATTTTCAGACAAGGATGAAGACGTATACCCTAAAGCAAAGCTTCCAGTCTTCCTGAACCATTTAACATCTCTAGGGGAGCTTTGAAAACATCAAGATCCACTAGTCTTCTCTGTTGATTAGAGAAAGAGAAGACACCATCACCTCTACCCACCTCCTGTAAAAGGGTTTTAACTCCCATCAAAAGTTAACCACTTGGTTGTCAAGTATCCTGATCAAAAGACTTGGGTTGGTTTTTGGGCACCTAATCAAAAGCCTAAAGGGTTGTGAGATCTCATTGTAAATAGATCTTGTGGTCGAAGTCACCTAACCAAAAACCTGATAGTGGATTCCTACTGGGGTGGTATAAGAGTGGATGTACCCAGGTTGGGGAACCACTATAAAATTTCTTGTGTTATCTAGTAGTGCTCATTTTCTTCTTTGTTCTTGTTGTGTTGTGATAGATATATTAGTCCTTATTTCCTTCTATAGTATTATTGGTATCACCTATTTTCAACTCTGATATAAAACAAAAAAATAGCAAAAAGTTTTAATACTGTATTCACCCCCCCTGCTAGAGTAAATTAGGTCTAACCCCCATCTCACACTATTTGTATATATATTTTTGTAGATCTATATATATGTGTGTAACCCCTAAAGCAATAATCTTCTAAATATATATATAGAATGTCTGAGAATAATTCAAATATTTGAATTAAACAATTTTGAAATGCCTGAAGAATCCCTTAAGAATATAACTTCCTTGGAATTGAATAGCTTTAAAACTATGTGATAAATCCATACTTAATGTTGTCTTAAACGGCTGTATTCGTTTATAATATTTACCATTAAATATCAGAGTTATAACTGATTGTTACCAAGTTTTTGAAATCATTCTGCCTTCTGTATATAGAACAGTCTGATCGTCGAACTCAGCCAACATTTCATCAAACTGAGCATGGCTTTCATTGAACTAAGCCTTGAGTTGAGATCTGAGTTCGTCGAAATAAGCCCTACATTCATCAAACTAAACTTAGAGTTGAAATCAAAGTTCGTCGAATTGAGATCAAATTTCGTCAAACTGAAATTATAGTTAGAGTTCGGAGCCGTCGAACTGAGCTCCGCGTTCGTCGAAATGAGCTTAGCTTGCGTCGAACAAAGCTTCTCTAGAATTTCTTCAGAAGTAACAACCCTAAAAATAACCTATGACCCTAGTCTATACAAGTTGGGTCAAAGTAAAATCCTAATATTAATCCTAGCCCAAATCAGTAATAGGGTGTTCCATTAATCACCCCTTATTTGGGTGAGGATTCTATCAAAAATGAAAACACAAAGCATAATTATTTGACAGAATTATAAATTTTCAGTAGATTTAAAAAGTGCTTTGAGATTGTTTATTAACATAAAAACAAAGTTCAAAGTTATAAGAAAAATTAAGAGTCCTTCTAAGGTGCAGCTGAAGAAGAATCTAAAGAAGATTTGGTGAAACTCAGATTTCTGGTGGGATCTTCAGACTCTCTTTTGCTTAGCTTTATATCTTGAACACCAATAATTTTTTGGTAAGAGGCTGTAGGAACAACAACTTCTGCATGTAAGATCATGTATTTGTCAACATTGAAAAAGCTTTTCTTCTCATATTTTTCCAGTTCTTGTTGCCTGTAAGAGGATATAGTAGAAAATTGAGAGGTACCCTTACCTTCAGTTCTTGCTTTCTTTATCTGACTAACTGCAGCTTGTTCCTTGAATCTAGCCATCTTGTAAATAGGATCTAGCTCTGGTTCTATCACAGGAAAAGTTGGCATGTCTTGGCTTGTATATTGTTGACTGCTCTGACTATTATAAGACTCAGACCTTGTAGGTCTGTCCTGCCTGTAATGAGTTATTGTAGAATAATAAGAAGAAGGCCTCTGAGAAGATTGTAAACTACCTGTAGATCCTGCTTCTGGAGGAGGAGGAGGAGGACCTCCCTAAGACTTTGGATAAGAATGATACCTTTTGATTTTCTTCCTACTTTTTTGCTCATTTTTAGAATACCTCGTCCAATGTGGATGGTCTGGAGTAAGGGTTATCCCATGCAGAATATAATAAGGGATATCAGTAGTAGATGAAGGTTGAGGAGCAACCTTGACTGGAGCCTTTTTCCTAGATTTTCTTTTCTTAGAATTAAACTCTTCTAAATCATCAAGAACTATATGGACATCAGACAATTCCTTTGGCTGATCATATAATGCATCAATTTGTTTATATAAATTAGTATGATCAATAGACTGATCCTCTAGCTATTTTTATAAACTATCTTCCTTTTTTATATCCTCATTAAGTAGATCATCAAAATTAGGCATAGGAGTTTCATCCCATACAGGAGGGGAATAATTCTGCTCCATAATATCTATTATATCATTAATAGTCTGTGAGATAAGATTAACACTGGTAGAAGCAGCTCTGAGCCTTGATATAAGCTGTTCTAAAATAGGGGGATCAATAGGAGTTTTGTAACACACTAATGCTCTAGAGAGATCTTCTTCAAAAACTGGTAGACTAGGAATATAATTGTGTAGTAAATTAAAATCTGTTAATCTTTATACTATAAGGAAACCCATTTCTAGGCATGGTGTAACATTCACTTGCCCAAAATACCCCCTCATCTCTTATTTTAATTTCAAAAATCAAGGATTTATGAGTAATTTCGACCTTCCCGCCGTATTATCCCGCTAAAATTTTCGGCCTACGCGTGTAATAAAATCGGGAAGATCGGGACGATGAAACCCTAAAGCAAAATAAACCCGCAACTTCCCTCCGCTCTGCCATTTCCGAACTACAGCGCAGAGCCCGTCTCCGCCGCTCCCGCAACTCTTCCCTCTCCGCCGCTCCTGCAAATCCACCGCTCTCTTCGCCCCCTTCGCCGCTCCTCACACGTTCTCGACGCAGCGCAGAGCCCGTTCGTTCTCGACGCAGTGCAGTGCAAATCCACCGTTATTTGTTTCTCTTCGCAGAGCCCGTTCGTTCTCGACGCAGATCAGCTTATTTTTGGTCTGACCTCTATTTCTCATCTCTAAACCGTGTTTTTTTTTCTATCATCTGGATTTTTTAGAGGTGTAAAATGATTTCTTTTACTTCGCCTTTTTCTGAAACTACTGCTATAAAATCACGGTGCTTATTTCGCCTTCTTCTTTTACTTCGCCTTTTTCTGAAACCACTGCTAACTCTCTGTGCTCAAACTTGATTAAACTTACACATGCTTAATTACTTTCTTATTACTTTCTATTTTGTAAATACAGAAAATTTTGTGGTGAAGAGGAGGAGCACATTTTATTTGCTTTTGAAATCTGTTGGAGGTTGGTATTGATGCACATTTTATTTGCTTTTGAAATAATATGCTGTGAGACAATTCTAACATCTTTATTAGTCTTCGATCTTTATACATGCTTTGGCCACTTGCTGAATATGCATTGGGATCTAACATCGAATGCCTGTGAGCAGCTATAAAACAGAGGATATAATGCTTTTACCTAACTCTGAATGTCTTACACATGCTTGATGTATTGCCCCAATGAAATTAAAAAGCCTAAATATGTTAGATCTCAGTGCCCTCAAGGATATTATGCTACATCCCAAATATGCTTTGTTAACCTCATTGTTTAGAATGCATAAATATAACCCCTTTGTTAACCTTCTCAGATATGACTAAATCTGAATTATTAACATGCCAAGGGTAGTAGTCAAGTATATTTTTCAGCATCTTTAACCACTATTGGAGGTTGGTGCCTTTGTTAACCTTCTCAGATATGACTTAATCTGAATTATTAACATGCCAAGGGTAGTAGTCAAGTATATTTTTTCAGCATCTTTAACCACTGTTGGAGGTTGGTATTGATGCACATTTTATTGGCTTTATGTCACATATATGAAATGAAAACCACCCATCTTTATCATGGATTTTATTGTGGATTTTGATAGTTTTGATGTGGTGGATAACTTTTTATAGGAGATGCAACATTGTGATTTTGTAGAAGTTTAATTTTTGTAGGTGTCTTGACTCATTTGTTCATTATTTTTTGTGTGAAGTCAATTAATTATGTATGATATTATATTTTATGGGTTTTATTGTGACGGAGGAGCACTTTCTGGGTGAAATTCTCCTCATCTTATCGGAGCAACATAATGAGCCGGGCTGAAGAAACAAAAACTTGAGAGTAATTTAAATCAACTTATTTGATTAAATTTTAAGCTTGGGTTTTTTTTATTTGTTTCTTCAGCCGTCGATCTAATTTGTAAGCACCGAGCTCAGTCAGTTAGTCAACATATTTGAGAATTTAGATTTCTCAATGTTTTACTCCATTAGTTTCAAATTTGAGGCTCACTTAATTTGTCCGCTGTTCTCATGGCAAAATGTCCAACAAACGTATTTTTAAAATGTACAGCACCTGTGTTGTGTTTGGATAAATCAATAGAAATATATTTGTGTTCCATTTGTAAAAAAGACTTATTATTAATTTAGTTTTTTCTGATCACAGTTCAGATTTATATAAAAAATTATTATTAATTTTGGTTTTAAAATGAGCTTACACATATTTGTGCATATTAATTTTGAGCAATCACATTATATCCCTTCTGAATTATATGTTTGATCACATTAATGTGTTCCATTTGTAAAAAATACTTATTATAAATTTAGTCTTCTCTGATCACAATTCAGATTTTTATAAATAATTATTATTAATTTGTGTTTTAAAATGAGCTAATTATTATTAATTTAGTCTTCTCTGATCTCGCTTAATTATATGTTTAATTTTTAGTTTTGTTTAGTTTAATTTTCAGTTTTGTTTTGTTTAATTTTCAGTTTTGTTTAGTTTAATTTTCAATTTTGTTTATTTTAATTTTTAGTTTTGTTTAGTTTAATTTAAATCCTCTTATGTAACTCCTTTTGTTTTGTGTTAAATGTTCTGGATTAACTGATTTACCTGTTTGAACAGGCTACAATTATTACTTTTGCTTTACAATTATTTTTTTTGATAATTTCATGGTCTCAGAATAGTCCTGCTAAATGAAGTACAACTTGACAATTTGGCAGGAGGAATAACATATGTTTGATAATTTCATCCTGCTAAGTGTTTATGCATATGTTTGATAATTTCAGGGATACAACTGAGGGATACAACTAAGGGATACAACTTCCTTTGCCTTTTGTTCCTGCTTTAGCTCACAGGTAAAGCTCTCCCTTTCATCTCACATGGTTCAAGATTTGCTCGATTTTTCTGCTAATGTATCAGCAACAATCCTCTCCAAAGATTTTGATGCACATGCTCCTGCTTTTGCTGCATATCATCTCCAAATCATAAGTGTATGTTGATGTACATTATAATTTTTTCATTGTGCATTAATTTTATCTGCATTCAATATATTTTTGTTCAAATTATATTTTTTTGTACAATCATCTCCAAAGATTTTCATTATGTCTGAAACTTTTTGTACCTGCAATAATATAGTCTGTCCTGTAAGTGAGTCAAAAATTATTCACCCCTAGCTAAATTATCTCTCCCCTTTGAAATTTCATTTAGCTCATTTATACGTCTTCTGCAAAGCCAAATTTCATTTAACTCTGC
The DNA here is from genome assembly GCA_039513925.1 of Platanthera zijinensis. Classification (NCBI taxonomy): domain Eukaryota; kingdom Viridiplantae; phylum Streptophyta; class Magnoliopsida; order Asparagales; family Orchidaceae; genus Platanthera; species Platanthera zijinensis. The sequence goes on along the minus strand of CM077085.1, from coordinate 103,107,626 downwards.
AGCCTTTTGCTTCATTTTACTACTTGAAATTGTATAAGATTGCTGCTAAAAAAATATTTTAAGAAAGCCAACATAAACTTTTGTTTTAAGCAACAATTTACCCTGCAATAATTGCCATGAAATTAAATAATTTTAAGTTGCACGTATGTTTCAGATTTATTTAGAGACCCTCTTTTAAGTTGCACTTATCTACTTGCCATTCAAATCACAAGATTGCAAATAAATGATTCTTAGAAATAATGTAAAAATCAATACTAAAATTTAAGCGATTAATAATTTCCCTCGCGGGCCTGGTACGGTCGCGCTTGGCAGTAGGGGCATTGCCCCGTGTACCCTGTATGGAATTAAATTAGTTTACTTTTAACCAAGTGGTACTTCATCAAACACAAAAAACGATTACATGTCTGGAAGAAAACAGATAATTCATGAGTTAATTACATCACATCGCAGACACATGGAGATGACCAACCAAAATCATGCTGAGGCGTCGTCATCATTGCCAAACCAGGGTGGGTCAGTCCAACGTAAAAGAGGGCCTCCTTCAACTTCAGCGGCAACCGCTGAGCAAACTCGAGAGACAACCCGAGTACGTGTTAGTAATTGGAGACGGTCATTGACTGCAGAACAACGGAGTGCACTGAATGCAATGAGAGTACAATCACACTCAGCGATGACTTTACCATCATCCGTGGAAGTCCAACCAACACATCCAGAACCTCCAAATCAACCGAATGAAATTGAAGATGACATTTCTCCGCCCACTTCGCGGACAGGACGTCGTAACATTGCAAGAAATTATCGTTCCTCCGACAACGTCCGCGTCTTCCAACTCCCACAACCAATGATTTGCCCTCACTGTGCAGCTCGATTATTCCACAAAGAAACAAAAAATTTATGCTGTAAACTTGGCAAAGTAATTTTACCTGCCATTCCCGTCTCCCCACAGTTGTTGGCTCTTTACACTGATCAGACAACAAGAGGGCGTCATTTCAGGCAAAATATACGTGCATACAACCACGTATTCTCTTTCACATCCATGGGCGTTACACTTGACGAAACACTTCGAGCTTTCAACCAGGGTTTGTACACTTTCAGAGCACATGGGGCTATATATCACAAAATTGGATCTCTTCTTCCTACTCCGGGAGACAGACCACGATTTTTACAAATGTTCATCTACGACACCGAACATAAGACATCACATCGTTTGGCAGAAAATAATGGACTCGATATTGAAATATTGAATGAGATCAAAGATATCCTTGATACACACAACCCATATGTCAGAACCTTTAGACAAATTGCTCAGCACGCGCAGCTACAGTCGTGTCAACTACTTATTCGTGAACGCCCGTCTACCGACCGACAATATATCCTTCCTACCGCATCTCAAGTAGCTGCAGTCTTGGTGGGAGCTGAAGATTTTGCTGAGTCTACCGATAGGGACATCAAAGTCCATTCTACAAGCGGGCATTTGACTACAGTCAGGGAATACGCAGGTTTTTATGACCCACTACAATACCCACTCCTGCTCTCGCACGGTACTTTCGGTTGGGATTTAGCTTTACCGACGGATCAGGGGTTACGTGTTAGTTGTTGTGACTACTACGCATGCTTGCTCCAGGTTTTACATTTCACGACTGTTGATTATGAGCTTTGTGTAACATATTTTTAATTTCCTAATTTCGTATAGTTGGTGGCCTAATACAGGTACGCACGAATAATTCATCAATACTTTTTCGCGGAGGACGACTGCTTCAACAATACGTTGTGGATAATTACATCAAGATTGAGACTCAAAAACTCAGATGGATTAGCCTGAATCAAAATAAAATTCGTGCGGAGCTTTATCAAGGATTACAAGATTGCTTAAATGCTGGTGAAAATGATACAGGTATATGAACTTGCTTATTCGTATTTCTCAAACTGTTCTAATATGTGCAGTTGCTGATTAACATGTTTCATTTCTTCGATCATAATTCTGTTTGCTTAGGAAACATTGGGCGACGAACCGTCCTTCTGTCTTCATTCATTGGCAGCCCTCGGGATATGTATCAGAGGTATCAAGATGCAATGTCAATCGTGTAACATTACGGCAAACCAGTTATATTTTTAACAATGACGTGCAATCCTAACTGGAATGAAATCAAAAATGAACTTTATCCAGGACAACTTCCGCATGATCGTCCAGATCTACTTACGAGAATCTTTCGAGCTAAATATGAAAACTTAAAGGATGAGATCTTCAATAAAGGTATCCTTGGAAAGGTGGTTGCGCACGTTCATATTATTGAGTTTCAAAAGAGAGGTCTACCACACGTACATATGTTGGTTATTTTTGATGCGGAAGATAAATTAAATACTCCAGATGAGTACGATTCTTTGGTTAGCGCTGAGATACCCAATCAAGTGGCGGATCGCCCTTTATATGATGCAGTTCTAAAACATATGATACATGGACCATGTGGTCACTTCAAACCGAATGCACAATGCATGAAGAATTTTGTGTGCAGTAAGGGGTATCCTAAGCCTTTCGCAGAGTATACTGTTCAAGGGAATGACTCATATCCTGTTTATCGACGTCGAAATGACAATAGTAGAACTATTACAGTTGGTCGTGGCGTTGTGGTGGATAATAGATGGGTCGTTCCATACAACCCGTGGTTACTCTTAAGGTATGATTGTCACATCAATGTGGAGATATGTAGTAGTATTAAGAGTATTAAGTATTTGTACAAGTATGTATACAAGGGACATGATTGTGTGTCGTTTGAAGTTCGTCCTGCCCCTAATTATGATGAGGTGAGCAAGTACGTTGACGGTCGATGGGTTTGTGCACCAGAGGCATTGTGGAACATATTTAAGTTTGAGATGACGAGAATGTATCCTTCTGTTTTGAGATTGCAAATTTATTTACCAAATCAACATCAGGTTCACTTCGGTAGTGAGGACACGATTTCAAGTGTATTGGCAAACGAGAGGAACTCCAAATCGATGCTAACTGAATTTTTTCGTTTGTATAATGACGACCAAGAGTGTGAGAAATACTTATATAAAGATTTTCCAAAATATTACAGATATTTAACTGCCCAACGCAAGTGGATACCGAGAGTATCAAATCAAAAGGTTATTGGTAGAATATATGCAGTCAACCCAATGGAAGGCGAAAGGTTTTACTTACGACTGCTACTTAATCATGTTAAGGGTCCAAAATCGTTTGAGGATCTAAAGTTTATCGACGGTGTTCAATGTACAACCTTTAAACAGGCGGCAGAGCAACACGGACTTCTTGAAGAGGACAATAACATTCGAGATTGCCTAGCTGAAGCAAGATGTTTTAGAATGCCAATTTCGTTAAGAAGGCTTTTTGCAACAATTTTGTTATACTGTGAACTGACCTCTGTACAAGATCTGTGGGATGAGAATTTTGAGAGTATGACGGAAAATTATACTTCAAGCAACACTTCAAATAGCACTTATAAAAAAGATAAGTTACTTCATGATTTAGATGACATTCTACAACAACATAAGAAAACAATAAAAGATTTTGGTTTGCCGGCCATAAGTGAAGATTTTGAGGGTTTGCACCTCTTCTCTAGCCTAATAGAACATGAACATTCGTTCTTAATATCTGATGATGACTTAAATTCAGTAAACTCATTTAATCAAGAACAGCTGTCTGCATTCAACATCATCAGTGAATCTATACGAAAACGACAAAATTCAATGTTCCTCTTGGATAGCCCAGGAGGTACGGGAAAAACGTACCTTTATCGAGCATTGCTGGCAACTTTCAGAAAGGAAGGGTTCATTATACTAGCCACAGCTTCATCAGGGATCGCAGCAAACCTACTCCCGGGTGGGAGGACTGCACACTCGAAGTTCAAAATACCTATCAGATATGAAATAATGTCGACTTGCAGATTTAATAAGCAGTCTGATTTGCGTGAATTGATACAACAAGCTGGGGCAATTATTTGGGATGAGGCCCCAATGATTCATAAAAAGACATTTGAAGCTGTGGATCGATCTTTCAAGGATGTCCTTGACGTCAATGAGCCCTTCGGCGGTAAGGTTATGATCTTTGGTGGTGATTTCCGTCAGCTAACACCAGTCGTCGTAAATGGAACAAAATCTCAAATTATTAGCGCAAGCATTGTTGAATCGTATTTATGGACGAATGTTCGCATTCTTAGCTTAACAATGAACATGAGAGCTCACGACGATCCACATTTCTCGGAGTTCTTACTGCGCGTGGGTAACGGTGATGAACCAGCTGTTCTAAATGATATGATTCAGATTCCAACCTCCATGGTTATACCTTGGGTAGATGAACGCTCTGTAAATATATTGATTGATGCAATATTCCCTGAGCTTGGTTCCCCAATAGATGTCAATTACATGGAAAGCAGAGCAATAATAACGCCTTTGAATGAAGATGTCAACAAAATAAATGAAAAATGTCTTGAAATGTTTCCGGGAGAATGTAAAACTTACTATTCTTTTGACTCAGTAGTGGATGACACTCATAATTTATATTTGCCAGAATTCTTAAATTCAATAAATCCGGGAAATCTACCACCTCACGAGCTCAATCTCAAGAAAGGTTCACCGATAATGCTTCTTAGAAATATTGATCCAAAAATTGGGTTGTGCAACGGAACAAGGCTTATATGTGTAAACTTTTCAAGAAATGTTATTGAAGCTGAAGTATTGAGTGGGGAGTTTAAAAGGCACAGAGTATTTCTACCACGAATTCCCTTGAAGAGCGCGGAGGATGTTAAGATGCCCTTCGAGCTCACCCGAAAGCAATTCCCAATACGATTGAGCTTTGCTCTGACCATCAACAAATCACAGGGCCAAACAATTTCAAATGTTGGAGTATATTTACCAAATGATGTTTTTAGCCATGGACAACTGTATGTGGCATTGTCAAGAGGAGTTTCTGCAAATAGCACTAAGGTGATGGTTAAAAATGGTACATTGGATGAGCACGAAGGAGTGTACACTAGAAATGTGGTGTTCAAGGAAATATTCACAAAATTACATGCATCGAGCCAAATTACATAGATTGTATGTATCAATGTAACATTTGTAATATTCAAGAACTGTAATGTTTTAAGATTACTTAGGTGCATTGTTCTTTATGGTAATCTCAGGTGCATTGTTCTTTATGGTAATCTCAGGTGCATTGTTCTTTGTAGAGTTGTTTTGCTCTTCCGCCATATCACGTCTACTTTAAGCTTTCATTTTCAGTCTTCCATTTCTCAAAAGAGCTTCATGATATGCATTTTTAGCTTTTCATTTTTCTTTGGTTTTATTTCTTCAGGATATGCATGTTCAATAATTAAAGATAATTACCTGCTTCTAACAACCAATGTTGTCCGCCTTCGACCAATGCCCCCCGACTAATGTCGCCGCCCCCGACTAATGTCGTTGCCCCCGACTAATGTCGCCGCCCCGGACAAATGTCGCCGCCCCCGACCAATGTCGCCGCCACCGACCAATGTCGCCGCCCCGGACCAATGTCGCCGCCCCCGACCAATGTCGCCGCCCCCGACTAATGTCGCCGCCCCCGACCAATGTCGCCGCACCCGACCAATGTCGCCTCCCCTGACCAATGTAGTCGCCCTCGACCAATATTGCCTCCCACGACCAATGTCGCCCCCACGACCAATGTCGCTTCCCCCGACCAATTTTGCCGCCCACGACTAATGTCGCCCGCACGACCAATGTCATCTCCTCGACGAATGTCGCACCCACGACGAATGTCGCCCCCACGACAAATGTCGCCCCCTCGACAAATGTCGCACCCTCGACAAATGTCGCACCCTCGATAAATGTCGCACCCACGACGAATGTTGCCTGCACGGGGTCCCCCGTGCACGACTGCTTGTAAGGAATATAAATTAACTGTGCGATTAATAATGACCTCACCAACAGTAATAACTATTGGAACTGCAATCAACTCATCCTCAATTGAGATGACTTCAGTCATTTCTAAATCCTGAACTTCAACAAAATCTACTACAGCTGGAACTGGAGCTTCTACTACTACTACAACTATAACTGGAGCTTCTATTGCTGCTATCATTGGAGCTTCTTTATCAGGAATCTCCCCCTATTAGATCCATAGATAACTGAATCTAGGCTCCCAGAATAAGGGACAGAATGGGAAAATACTATTATAGAAAAGAGTTCAGCAATAGAGGACATAATAAGAGCCAAAGCTGTATCCAACAGCTATTTGAGGGTATGAGTGATGAAATCAAGAAGTTGATCGAAATAGTAGAGAAATCCAGATACATAAACTTAGGTGGATTCTAAGTAGATGCAGAGGATGGATTGGAAGTGGAGGGAGATGAGCTGTTAGCACAGTTGATGTAGTGAAAGATAGCCTATGGTATTGTTAGAAGATTGATTGCATGGGGAATATCATCAAAAAATTTTCCTAGATGGGTGAGTGAGGTAGAGATAATTGAGGTAGAGATGAATTAGGTGGAGATGAATGAAGTAGAGAGAAATGAGGTGGAGAAGAAATATGTGGAGATGAATGTGGTGACTGATGAGGTGACTGATGAATTGGTGAATTTATATGGAAGATGTGGATGGAACATCTTCAGATAAAGTAAGTTATTGAGAAGGTGGTGTGGAATGTCTATGTGAATGTTGTGGAGAGTGTGGAGTGGTAGAAATATGAGGAGAAACTTCTTCTAGAGTAAGGAGAGTGGCTGGGACAGCCCTAGTGCTTTCAGAAGCAGCCCTAGAGGGTGTTACCCAGGAAGGCTTAGAAATCACCCGCTCCCATTTTCTAAATAGGGCAGAGGTTATCCTCTTTGAGGCATTAATGTGTATGGTCTGAGAGACAAAAACATGTGGACATTTATCCTTGAGGAAAATTCCCAGAATTCTACCATAACCTCCAGATTTGTTGTTGTTGTACTTTTTAATTGAATCAAACAGAATTGTCCCACAGTTAATATTCTGCTGACCAACCAATGCACACATCAATAAAAATTGGTGTCTGGTAATATAATCAATGGCTTAATGTTTGCCCAGAAGTACTTTTCCAACCACATAAGCTAAAACTTATATTCTATAGAAAATATCTCTTTCAATAAATTGTTAGGGATTCCTTGAGAGTTACCCATTATATCTAACATAATATAAAATTATGTACTAGATAATTCTATATCCTCTTCTCCATTAACAAAATAAAAAACGTTAGATAAATTTTCATGTGTAAGAGAAATCTGATGTCCTGAGATTGAACTAGTAATGGTTGAGATATCCTGAATCTTAGAAGTATGAATCCAATCCTTAGCCTCTATGAAAGAAAGCCTGATTTGGGTAATCATAAAGTTTTTCAGATGCTATGCCTTAAAGAGTTGTAAGATATCGTTTAAAATTTGATCTGAAGTACAAAAAGTTCCATGTCAATATCAAAACCTGCATCGAACTTCATTGTAGAGAGAACTGCTTGTGACACCGCCATTAGCCTATAAAATAGAAAGATCAAGTGCAAGAGAAATGGAAAATGCGTGGGATAGAGTTCAATGAAAACCTAAATATAAGTTTTAAGAAGTTGAAAAGAAAAACTCCGTCCGACGATAATCAATTAATCGAACTCAGTTTGACGAAAATTTCACAAAATAAATACAATCCATCGATCTCTGTTCGACGAAAGGTTTACGAAAGGAATACAATTCGTCGAGCTCAATTCGATGAAATGTTCTAAAAACTAATTCATTGAACTCCGTTCGACGAAAATTTCATGAAAGGTTCACATTTCCTCGATATCGGTTTGACGAAATGTTCATAATTCGTTGATCTCCGATCAAAATCAAATTATTGATTGTCAATCAACCATTCCTAACTTATTTGAAAAGAAAATATGTTTCTTTTCATCTAAGAGTTTGGGGAAAATGTCTGCTCTCTGTAAATCAGAAGAAATAAACACTAGGTTAATTTTATTTTATCTATATTATCTCAGATAAAGTGGTGCCAAATTTCTATATGTATAATCCTTGTATGAAGGACTGGATTCTATGCAATTGAAATTGCAATATTATTATCACAAAATAAAATTGAATTATTTAAGTTGTATCCATAATCTAATAATTGATTTTGAATCCACAAAATCTGTCAATAACAACTACCTGCTGTAATATATTCAGCTACAGCAGTTGAAGTAGAAACAGAGGTTTGCTTCTTTGAAAAACAGGACACAAGCATATCACAAAGAAACTGATAAGGTCCTGATGTGCTTTTTCTATCAACTATGCATCCAGCATAGTCAGTATTTTTGAATCCAGTTAATTCAAAACCTGTCTCAAAAGGATACAAGAGTCCTTGATTAGGATAACCCTTTATATATCTTAAAATCCGTTTTACTAAAATATGGTGAGATTATTTAGGATTAACTTAGAACCTAACCCAAATGCATGTTGCAAACAAAATATCTGGTCTACTTGCTGTTAAATATAATAGAGACTCAATGATTGCTCTATATGTTTTCTGATCAATAGGTTTGCCATGTTAATCATTATCAACTTCAACATTAGATGGCATGGGTGTTTTCATAGAGGAGGCATCTGACATCCCAAATCTTTTAATTAAGCATATTTAAATTGAGATATGAAGATGCCATCAAGTGTTTTATTTACTTGTAAACTAAGTAAATAAGATAATTTTTCCATGCTACTCATTTCAAACTTTAAATGCATTAGGTCAGAGAACCTTTTACAATGTTTGGAATCAGTAGAATCAAAAATTATATCATCAACATATATTTGAACTAGTATAATTTTAGTTTTATGATGTCTACAAATAAAGATTTTTCTACCATGCCTCTACAAAATATATTTTCTAATAGAAAACTAACAAGGGTCTCATTCAAGCTCTTGGAGCTTGTTTAAGACCATATAGAGCTTTATTAAGTTTAAAAACATGAGATGAATTAGTTGAAGAGATAAAACCTGGAGGTTGTTCTACTAATACTTGCACTTTGAGTTCTACATTCAGAAATGCACTCTTCACATCCATCTGATATACTTTGAATTTCTTGAAATTAGAAAAAGCAAGAAATATTCTGATAGCTTCTAATCTTGCAACATGAGCAAATGTTTGATCATAATCTATTCCTTCCTCTTATGAATATCCTTGAGCTACTAGTCTAGTTTTATTTCTTACTATAATTCCTTTAGTATCAAATTTATTCATGAAGACCCATTTGGTTCCAATGACTGCATAGTATTTAGAACTTAGAACTAAGTCTCTAACTCTATTTCTCTCAAACTGATTGAGTTCCTCTTGCATTGGAATGATCCAATAAGGATCTTGTTTTGCATCTATTATGGATTGAGGTTCAATTTGAGATAGAAAACAAGTATGCATCTGATCTTGATTGACTTGATGCCTTATTTGCATACAAACTGATATGTCTCTAATCACTTGAGATCTAAGATGATCTCTAAGTGTGATAAAATAAATAGATGAAATTGGTTCTTCAATAACTAGTGTAGTTAATTCCTCTTTGGGAATTTCATTAGCTATAATTTTCTAAGCATTAATTTCTTGATTGTCTTCATCACTGTCTTCAGCATTTTATTAAGAAGGATGCAATGTATCATCATGCTTAAGGTTTACTTCATCTAACTTCTCACACAAAATTGGTACCTGAAAATAATATATAGAAGAGGTATTCCTCTCCTTGTAAAACATGTTAGACTCATCAGATATTACATGTACAGATACTTCTATTTTAAGGGTAGATTTATTAAAGACCCTATAAGCCTTGTTGACTTGAGAATATTAAAGAATATGCCATCTGCAGCTTTAACTTAAAATATTTATAAATGTTTCTTGTCATTATTATGAATATAACATTTACACCCAAAAACTTTAAAATAATTTAATTTGGGTTTCTTATTTTTAAGTAATTCATAGGGAGTCTTACCCTTTAGTTTATGCATGGGACTTCTGTTAGGAACATAATTTGATGTGCTTACTGCCTCTGCACAAAATGATAGGGGCAAATGAGCATCTGCAAGTAATGTTCCAGCAGATTCAATAAGAGTTCTATTTAGCCTTCTTGCTACCCCATTTTGTTGAGGAGTTCTAGGAGCAGAGAAACACTTGCTTGTTTCCTTCTTTCTCGTATAATTCATTCATAAGAAGAGATTCAAACTCAGTGTCATGATCACTTCTGATCAATACAATCTGAATAAAGCACTCAATCTTGATGTTCCTAAGAATGTCTGTAAGAACTTTGAAGTTATCTGACTTGTTCCTAAGAAAGAACACCTAAGTGAATCTAGAGAAATCATCAATATTCACTAAAGTGTATGACTTTCCTCCCAAACTTTGTATTGTAATAGGTCCAAAAAGATCCATATGTAGTAAATACAAAATTCTGGGTGAATCACTTTTAGATATGGATTTAAAACTATTTTTAGTTTGCTTACCTAATTAACAAGCCCTACAATGTCCTTCCTTTTTGTAAGATCCATAAGGTAGTCCTCTAATAAGGTTGTCTTTAGAAAATTTAACAATAGTTCTAAGGTTTATATTCCCTAATGTTTTATGCCAAAGTTCACTAGATTTAGTTTTTTGATTAAACAAACATATTTTAGTTTTAGCATAATAAAAATTGACTTAATATTTGTTACCCTGTCTAACTCTAGATAAAACAATTTTATTTTCATTAGATATATGAGGTAAAGATGAATGAGTGAGGTAGGGATAATTGAGGTAGAGATGAATGTGGTGGAGATGAATGAAGTAGAGAGAAATGAGGTAGAGAAGAAATAAGTGGAGATGAATGTGGTGACTGATGAGGTGACTGATGAATTGGTGAATTTGTATGGAAGATATGGATGGAACATATTCAGATAATGTAGGCTATTGAGAAAGTGGTGTGGAAGGTCTAAGTGAATGTTGTGGAGAGTGTGGATTGGTAGAAATAAGAGGAGAAACTTCTTTTGGAGTAAGGAGAGTGGCTGGGACAGCGTAGTGCTTACAGAAGCAACCCTACAGGGTGCTACCCAGGAAGGCTTAGGAAACACCCTCTCCCATTTTTTAAATAGGTCAGAGGTTATCCTCTTTGAGGAATTAATGTGTATGGTCTGAGAGACCAAAACATCTGGACATTTAGCCTGGAGCAAAATTCCCAGAATTCTGCCAAAACCTCAAGATTTGTTGTTGATGTACTTTTTAATTAAATCAAATAGAATTGTCCCCCAGTTAATGTTCTTCTAACCAACCAATGCACACATCAATAGAAATTGGTGTCTGGTAATATAATCAAGGGATGAATGTTTTCCAAGAAGTACTTTTCCAACCACATCAGGTAAAACTTATATTCTATAGAAAATGTCTCTTCAAATAAATTGTAAGGGATTCCTTAAGAGTTACCCATTCTATCTAACATAATATAAAATTATGTACTAGACAATTCTATATCCTCTTCTCCATTAACAAAACCAAAAACATCAGATAAAATTTCATGTGTAAGAGAAACCTGATGTCCTGAGATTGAACCAGTAATGGTTGAGATATCCTGAATCTTAGCAGTATGAATCCCTTCCTTAACCTCTACGACTAAAAGCTTGATTTGGGTAGTCATAAAGTTTCTCGGATGCTATGCCTCAAAAAGTTGTAAGATGTCCTGGAAAATTTGATCTGAATGATAAAAAGATTCCAAGTAAATATCAAAACTTGCATCAAACTTCATTGCAGAGAGAACTGCTTGTGACACCGCCATTAGCCTATAAAACAGAAAGATCAAGTCCAAGAGAAATGGAGAATGCGTGGGATAGATTTCGATGAAAATGTAAATATAAGTTTTAAGAAGTTGAAAAGACGAACTCCGTCCGACGATAATCAATTCATAAAACTCAGTTTGACGAAAATTTCACAAAATAAATAAAATCCATCTATCTCCGTTCGATGAAAGGTTTACAAAAGTATTATAATTCATTGAGATCCGTTCGACGAAATGTTCTCAAAACTAATTCGTCGAACTCCGTTCGATTAAAATTTCACGAAAACTTCACGTTTCGTCAATCTCGGTTCGACGAAATGTTCACAATTCATTGATCTCCGATCAAAATCAAATTATTAATTCACCATCAATCATTCCTAACTGATTAAAAAGAAAATATGTTTCTTTTTCATCTAACGGTTTGGTGAAAATGTCTGCTCCCTGTAAATTAGTAGAAATAAACACTAAGTTAATTTTAATTTTATCTACATTATCTCTGATAAAGTGATCCCTAATTTCTATACGTTTAGTCCTACTATGAAGGACTGGATTCTGTGGAATTTAAATTGCAATGGTATTATCATAGAATATAATTGAATTATTTAAGTTGTATCCATAATCTAATAATTGATTTTTAATCCACAAAATCCATGAATAACAACTACCTGCTGCAATATATTTTGCTTCAACAATTGAAGTAGAAACATAGGTTTGCTTCTTGCAAAACCAGGACACAAGCATATCACAAAGAAACTGACAAGTTCTTAATGTGCTTTTTAAATCAACTATGCATCCAGCATAGTCAGTATTTGTGAAACCAGTTAATTCAAATCCTATCTCAAAAGGATACTAGAGTCCTAGATTAGGATAACCCTTTTTATATCTTAAAATCCTTTTTACTAAAATATGGAGAGATTATTTAGGATTAACTTGGAACCTAACACAAATACATGTTGCAAACATAATATCTGGTCTACCTGCTGTTAAATATAATAGAGACCCAATGGTTGCTCTATATGTTTTCTTGATCAATAGGTTTGCCATGTTTATCATTATCAACTACAACATTAGATGGCATGGGTGTTTTCATAGAGGAGGCATGTGACATCCCAAATCTTTTAATTATCTCTTAGCATATTTAGATTGAGATATGAAGATGCCATCAGGTGTTTTGTTTACTTGTCAACTAAGAAAATAAGATAATTTACCCATGCTACTCAGTTCAAACTTTAAATGCATTAGGTCAGAGAACCTTTTACAAAGTTTGGAATCAGTAGAATAGATAATTATTTCTTCAACATATATTTGAAGCAGTATAATTTTAGTTTTATGATGTCTAAAAATAAAGATTTTTCTACCATGCCTCTACAAAATATATTATCTAATAGAAAACTAGCAAGGGTCTCATATCAAGCTCTTGGAGCTTCTTTAATACGATATAGAGATTTATTAAGTTTGAAAACATGAGATGAATTAATTGAAGAGATAAAACCTGGAGGTTGTTCTATATAGACTTGCTCTTTGAGTTCTCCATTCAGAAATGCACTCTTCACATCCATCTGATATACTTTAATTTTCTTGAAATTAGCAAAAGCAAGAAATATTCTGATAGCTTCTAATCTTACAACATGAGCAAATGTTTGATCATAATCGATTCCTTCCTCCTGTGAATATCCTTGAGCTACCAGTCTAGCTTTATTTCTTACTATAATTCCTTGAGCATCCAATTTATTCTTGAAGACCCATTTGGTTCCAATGACTGGGTAGTCTTTAGGTCTTGGAACTAAGTCCCAAACTCTATTTCTCTCAAACTGATTTTGTTCCTCTTTCATTAGAATGATCCAAAGAGGATCTGGTTCTGCATCTATTATGGATTGAGGTTAATTGCTAGATAGAAAAAAAAGTATGCATTTGTTCTTGATTGATTTGATGCCTTGTTTGCACACCAACTTATATGTCTCCAATCACTTGAGATTTAGATGATCTCTAAGTGTGACAAAATCAACAGGTGGAATTGGTTCTTCAATAACTTGTGTACTTAATTCCTCTTAGGGAATTTCATTAGCTATAATTTTCTTAGCATAAATTTCTGGATTGTCTTCATCACTATCTCCAGCATTTTGTTGATAAGGATGCAATGTATCCTCATGCTTAAGGTTTAATTCATCTAAATTCTCACACAGAATTGGTACCTGAAAACAATATATAGTAGAGGTATTCCTCTCCTTATAAAACATGTTAGACTCATAAAATGTTATATGTACAAATACTTCTACTTTAAGGGTAGATTTATTAAAGCCCCTATTAGACTTGCTGACTTGAGAATATCCAAGAAATATGCCATCTATAGCTTTGACTTCAAATTTTTATAAATATTTTTTTTCATTGTTATGAATATAACATTTACACCCAAAAACTTTAAATTAATTTACTTTGGGTTTCTTATTTTTAAGTAATTCATAGGGAGTCTTACCCTTCTGTTTTTGCATGAGACTTCTGTTAAGAAAATAATTTTATGTTTTTACTGTCTCTATCCAAAATGATAGGGGCAAGTGAGCATCAACAAGTAATGTTCCAGCAGATTCAATTAGAGTTCTATTTAGCCTTTCTGCTATCCAATTTTTATGACGATTTCTAGAAGCAGAGAAAAAAATGCTTGTTTCCTTCTTTCTCGTAGAATTCTTTCATCAGAAGAGATTCAAACTCAGTGTCATGATCACATCTGATCATTACAATCTGAGTAAAGTACTCAATCTTGATGTTCCTAAGAATTTCTGTAAGAACTTTGAAGTTATCGGACTTGTTCCTAAGAAAGAACACCCAAGTAAATCTAGAGATATCATCAATAATAACTAACGTGTATGAATTTCCTCACAAACTTTGTATTCTAATAGGTCCAAAAAGATCCAAATGTAGCAAATACAAAATTCTGGGTGAATCACTTTTAGATATGGATTTAAAAATATTTTTAGTTTGCTTACCTAATTGACAAGACCTACAATGTCCTTCCTTCTTGTAAGATCCAGAAGGTAGTCCTCTGATAAGGTAGTCTTTAGACATTTTAACAATAGTTCTAAGGTTTATATGACCTAATCTTTTATGCCAAAGTTCATTAGATTTACTTATCTGATTAAACAAACATATTTCAGTTTTAGCAGAATTAAAATTCACTTAATATTTGTTACCCTGTCAAACCCTAGATAAAACAATTTTGTTTTAATTAGATATATTAGAGCATAAAGACTTATTAAAGGATACTTGATAACCTTCATCAAATAGTTGACTGATGGAGATGAGTTTATGCTAAAGACCTCTCACATAAGCTACCTTTCTGAAGGTAACAACTTCAATTTTTACATTATAATAGACCTCTATCTGGCCACAGTTGGAGTCTATAAACATAACTTTTGGTTCAAGCTTTACTTTAAAGTTTTTTAGATTAGATTTTCTTCATGTCTTGTGTTTTGAGCACCACTATCCAAATACTACAGTTCCTCTAAGGTAGGATAGTTATTTTCCTGCATGAAAACAAGTTAGGTGTTCTTGACCCAAATTACCTTTTGTCCTATGGGAATGATCCACTCAGTAATAGGGTTTATCAACTTTTTTTGTTTGATTATTCTTTTGAAAAGATGTATATTCTCTGTTTGAAAAGTTTGAGTTCAACGAATTATACTTATTCTGTTAAGCTTCGTTCGATGAATAGTAGTGAGTTCGTCGAGCTCTATTCACAGAATAGTAATATTCATTTTATGTGTTCAGCATTCGACGATCTCTGTTCGACGAATAATAGTGATTCAGTTGAACACCATTTCCAGTGTTCAGAGTTAGTCGATCTCTGTTCGACGAATAATATTGATTTCGTCGAGCTTAGTTCGACGAATTCTGTTGAACATAGTTTTTCTGAAATTTTTTATTTTGTTTTAGAACATTCTTTGGCAAAACTTTAGTTTCTGTATCTTCTAATATTTGTTTCCCTTTAGCAGAAATAAATTTTATAAGGGTAGTTAAAATATTTTTTTGATGGAGTTGAGGTTGACTAGATGAAGCTCCCAAGCCATGTTTGCCGTTTAATCTGGCATTGACTGTACTTCTAATATTCATCAGTTTGATACTTCTCCCAGTAAGAGATTCGTCAAACAACTTCGCCTCATATAATTTGTTTTCTAGAAAAACTATTTGTTCATTAACAATTTTCAAATCTTCTTTAAGTTTAAAGTTTTCTGAAGATAAATTGTTTTGTTCATTTAATTTTTCTCAGAGAAGTTTTATTTACTTCTCAGATTGTATCAAATCATTAGAAAGTAATTTGAAATCTATTCTGAATTGATCTGATGTTAAAAAAAGGTTGAAATTACCTGAACTTCTTCATACTCAGATTCAAAATTAGAATTGTTGTTTGATGCATTGATTGCCATCAAACATACTTCTTTAGCCTTTGATTCTTCTTCATCTTCACTTGAACTGGATGAAGATTCGGTGTCTGTATCACTCCATGTTTTAGCTACAAAGCCTCTCTCCTTCTGTGTGTGTTTAATAGAAGAGGGTTTGTTTGAATGCTTCATAGTGTCTTTCTCCTTCTTCTTATCTTTCTTCTGATTATCAGGACATTCTTGAAGAATGTGTCCTTTTTTTCTGCAATCATAGCAAACAATTTCCTTATTGGGTGTGTTGTCATACCTTGACTTGTCCTTGTTTCTAGAAAATCTTCTCCTGAAGTCTTTTCTAGCAGTTTTGTAAAATATTTTAGCCAAAAGACACATGAGTTCTTCATTTTCTGAAAGTTATTCTTCCTCATTAGTTGCTTGGAAAGCACTACTCTTCTCCTTCTTTACTAAGGATAGAGTCATTTTTTCAGCTTCTCTTATTTTGATGTTCTGCTCATATGATTTGAGCTTGCCCAATAATGTTTCTGTTAAAATTTCATTTACACTTCTGGCTTCTCTAATTGGCCAAATTCTTAAATCTCATGTGCTAGGGAAACACATTAGAATTTTGTTATTGAGTTTTGTTAAAGTAATATCCTTCTCTATGGTTTTTAGTTCATTAATTATAAGACAGAGTCTTGTATACATATCAGCAATAAATTCAATTTCACCCTTTTTGAAATTCTAATATTGAGAAATCAGGTGAGATATTCTATCTTTTCTCTCATCTGATGATCCAGCTACCATTACTGCGAGGGAATCCCAGATATCTTTTGCGGAGGTGCATTCAGTAACCTTCTGAAAAATATAATCAGACATTGTTTGGGCTAGTATATTCATAGCCTTTACATCAGTAGTTTTTGATTTTCTCTGAGCCTCTGTCCATTCGAGTGGAGCTGTAGTACTGGTACTTGTTAATACTAGTGGTAGAGGTGGACCTATCAAATTTGAATTGTAGATCTCTTCATCAATAGAAGTCATATATAACCTAATCCTTGCTTTCCATAGTTCAAACTTATTAAGATTGCAAATAGAAGGTCTAGTGCTTGAGTACTCCTTATTTTGTGCCAAGATAAATTTCTAGATAAAATAAGATCTATCAGATCTATTGTGTAGGAACACCCTATTACTTATTTGGGTCAGGATTACTATGTCTGTTAGGAATGTTTCATTGACCTAGTTGTATAGAGTAAAGGTCAATTAGTTTCAAGGTTTAGGACTTAGGTTTGAAGTTTTCCTAAAGATCTCCAAGCTCTGATGAGAAGCCAGAATTCTAGTAAGGATTGACATGTCATCGAACCCAGCTCGACGATAGTCGAACTCAGCTCAACGAGGACATAAAATCTAGTTCGACGATCCTTGAGCTCAGGTCGACTCTCTCAGAACTCCGTTCAACGAATTCTATCCAAGACCATTTTTAATATCTCTAAGCCCAGTTCAACGATAGTTGAGCTCAGATTGATGATAATTGTTTGAGGTCGACAATTCTGGGAATTCTATTACTTTGTTAAGTCTTTCAAATGATTTCAAATCAGAGCATTTAATGATGAAGACTTGTATCCGTTTTATCACATCTGCAGCAGGTTTCAAGGGAAGAAATTAGGAATAAATTTATTCTCTTTAATTCATTCCTTCCAGAGACAGTTGACATATAAGTGATTTCCTTTATGACCTTTCTAACGGCTCCAAGGACGATTGTAGCATTGGATTTCAGACAAGAAGAGAATATATATTATGATTTTTAGTCTGATAAAAAAAAGATACATAGACAGAGAAATAGAAGAAGAATTTGTGATTAGCAATCAAGTTTTGGTGTTTATACTTCATTCTCTAGACACACATAATTCAGTTCTTGCGAAATCATCCTTTGCTGGAGCCATCTCTTTTGAAGACCTATCACCCTTGCAAAGCTTCTCTTTCTTATCCTTTACTAATCTCAGGGTGAGCTTTGACAACAACATCTACTTGTGCTTCTCTTTGATAGTTGACAGAAAAGACAACTCATTTCTTTTTCTTTGTCTTTACTGTAAAAGGGTTTTTGAACTCCCTTCAAAAGTTCCTATTTTGGTTCCTGAGACCTGATCAAAACTCAGTGGTGGCAAGACACGTGATCAAAAAATCTGGTTTGGTTTTTGAGCACCTTATCAAAAGCTCATTGGTGCCAGGACACCTGATTAACTCATCCTGCAGTGGATTCCAACCAAGGATGGTAAAAGAGAGTATGTACCCATACTTTGGGGAACCACTATAGATCCTTGTGTCTTCTGGTTGTTCTTTATTTTCTTTGCTAACCAAAAGATCTCTTATAAGATCCATCCTTAATAGAGGGTTATTTTTGTTATATTTCTTTTAATATAAACTCATAGCACAGAACAAAGATTATGCTAGCACCAGACCCCCAGTGTGCAACCTTTCTAAGTTTGTACTTTGGAAGGCAAGGATGAGATTTTATATAAACTCTACTGATGAAGACATTTTCAATTCTATTTTGACAGATTGCCTCAAGCCTCCTGCAACCAAAAGCACTACAAATGTTATTCCACCTCCTTTAGGAACAGATGCTGAGATAAAGAAATGGAAGGTTGCAGATGCAAAAGCTATGAACATACTTGCTCAGACAATGTTTGATGACATCTTCAAGAAAGTAGCTGAATGCAACTCAGCTAAAGAGATTTGGGACAAGCTATCTGAGATTGTGTTAGGATCAACAGATGAGAGAAAAGATAGGAGATAACATCTCATTACCCAATATGAGAACTTCAAGAAGGCAGAGAAATAGAAGAAGCTTTTGTGATCAGCAATCAAGTTTTGGTGTTCATCCTTCATTCTCTAGACAAATATAATTCAGTTCTTGCTTAATCATCCTTTGCTGGAGCCATCTCTTTTAATGATCTATCACCCTTGCAAAGCTTCTCTTCCTGATCCTTTACTAATCTTAGGGGGAGATTTGACAACAACATCCACTTGTGCTTCTCTTTGATAGTTGACAGAGAAGATAACTCATTACTTTTTCTTCTTCTTTACTGTAAAAGGGTTTTTGAACTCCCTTAAAAAGTTCCTGTTTTGGTTCCTGAGACCTGATCAAAACTCAGTGGTGGCAAGACACCTGATCAAAAAATCTTGTTTGGTTTTTGAGCACCTTATCAAAATCTCATTGGTGCAAAGACACCTGATCAACTCATCTTGTAGTGGATTCCTACCAAGGGTGGTAGAAGAGTGGATGTACCCAGACTTTGGGGAACCACTATAGATCCTTGTGTCTTCTGGTTGTTCTTTATTTTCTTTGCAGTGTGCTGTGAATTTGTGTTTGTGTTACTTTATTTTAAAACTCCTTTTTAAATAATACTACACTAAGTTAATCATAATTCTTCCACTGCAAAATTATTCTTAATTGAAAAATTATTTTAATACACTCTATTCACCCCCCCCCCCCCCCTCTAGAGTAAAGGGTTGATCTTACTCTCACTTTTAATTAGTATCAGAGGCAGAGAATGAATTAGTAGCTGACATGTACAATAGATTAAGTCTGATTGCCAGTAAACTCAGGACTTTGGATAAGGAGATCTCTCTTACAGAGATCGATGATAAAATCCTACATGCTTCCCAATAACTTGGGATTCAAGGATCTGGCCCATCAAGGATGCCAGAAGTCTGAATGAAATAACCACAGAAGCACTTTTGGGCGAGCTCAAATCTTATGAGTAGCTCATTAAGAATAGAGAAGAAGAGCAGACAACATCTTCTCTAGCAGTCAGAAAGGAGAAGTCCATTACATTCAAGGCAACAAGAGAACAGTCTGAAGATAAAGTCACAGGCAATGAAGAGTTGATGAGCCTCCTAGACAAGAGATTCTACAAAATGTCCAGGAAGGATTTCAGAAAAAGATCATTCAAAGGACAAGAAAAGTCAAGGTATGATAAATCAAATAATAAGGAGATTATTTGTTTTGGATGCAGGAAACCAGGCCACATACTGCCTGATTGTCAAGAGAGTTAGAATAAGGATAAGAAGGGCAAGAGAGAGAAGAGGAAAGATAAAGATTCCAGAAGGAATCACAATGACAGATCATCTTCCAGCAAAAACAAACATAAAGGGAAGGGATTTATTGCAGAAACATGGAGTGAAACAGAAGAGGAATCTGAAATATCATCACGTTCAAGTAATGATGAGGATGATGCTCAGGACCGGAAATTCTATATGATGGCAATCAATGTATTACAGAACAACACTTATTCAGAACATGGATCTGAATCTGAATCTGAACCAGAACAAGGAGAAGACCAGGTAATTGATTCTTTTGATTTTAATTCTGAAGATTTCAAATCTGAATTTAAAGCATTGTGCTTGGATTTACTTAAGTCTGAGAAAGAAATAATCTCTCTCAGAAAGCAGTTATCTGAATACAGCACCTTAACTTTTGATAATCTCAAACTCTCAGAAGAGTTAGAGTGTTGTAGGGAGCATATAGCTTCACTGAACAGTGAACTATCTGAGGCCAAAAAATTTGAAGAATCCCTTAATGGGAGAAGTATCAAACTGATGAACATTACAAGCACAGTTAACTCTATACTCAATAGTAAACAGGGCTTCGGTGCTTCATCCAGCCAACTTGTTGTGCTATCAACTCCTATTAAGTTTATATCAGATAAAGGAAAATGAGTTGTGGAGGTATCTAGGAAGAATTCTGATCTACCCAAAGAGAACAAAGTTCAACAGAAATCGTCGAATGGAGCTCGACGATCTCCGAACGTAGCTCATCTATTTCTTGCTGAATCGTCGAACTCAGGGCAACGATCTCTGAACTCTGGACACAAATAAGATCGATCTCTGAACGAAGCTCGACGATCTGACCTAGGATCGTCGAACTCAGGTCGACGATCATCGAAAGGAGCTCAGAGATCTGACCAGTTCATAAGGGGTACATCAAAAATTAATTCTAGATATCCTACATCTCAAAGGTTCAACCCTTATACTGAATGGATAATACCCCCTAGGAGATATCATCCTGAAGGATATAAGAGTCAACCAGAGATGTCTTTCATTTCTAAATTCAAAGGTTATCAAACTAGAAACAAGGTAAACTGGGTCAAACAAAATGAATTGTTATTTGTGCATGGAAATACCTATCCAACCATGGACCAACAATGATATCTGGATAGTGGGTGCTCCAGGCACATGACTGGAAGCAAGGGTAACATAGTATCCTTTAAGGTTAAACATGGACCCAAAGTGATGTTTGGATATTCAAACTATGGACAGAGCAAAGGATATTATGTAGTCAAAATTGGGATAGTGACATTCAAAAAGGTAGTATATGTGGAAGGACTGAAGCACAACCTTATTAGTATCTGTCAAATATGTGATGAAGGCTACAAAGTCATATTTAACAAATCTTCATGCTTCATCAAATCAGAAGACAACACAACTATGTTGACAGGTAACAGAAGAGGTAACATCTATATAGTAAATTTTAATTCAACCAAGGTAGATATCTGCTTATTTTCTCTTAGCAAACATAATGAACTATGGCATAAGAGATTAGGACATATTAACCTTAGAACCATTGCTAGGATGTCCAAGGACAACCTTTTAAGAGGACTACCTTCTATCCCCTACAATAAGGAAGGACTCTGCAGGGCGTGTCAATTAGGTAAGCAAACTAAAAACAGCTTTATGTCACTTAATAAGAGTGATTCACCTATGATATTGTACTTGTTACATATGGATCTATTTGAACCCATTACTGTACAAAGCCTGGGAGGGAAATCTTATACTTTAGTAGTTGTAGATGACTTCTCAAGATTCATATGGGTGTTCTTTCTGAGGAAAAAGTCTGATAACTTCAAATGTTTGACAGAGTTTCTCAAATGTATACAGATTGAGTTCAATACTCACATAGCCCTGATCAGAAGTGATCATGGGACCTAGTTTGTTTCTCTTCTTATGCAAGAGTTCTGTAAGAAGGAAGGAATCAGACACACTTTCTCAGCTCCTAGAACTCCTCAACAGAATGGGGTAGCTGAAAGGGAAAATAGAACCCTTATTGAATCTGCCACAATATTATTGGCAGTTGCCCACTTTCCTCTATAATTTTGGGCATAGGCTGTGAACACTTCAAATTATGTTTTGAATAGGAGTTTGATACATAAACTAAAAGGAAAGACTCCCTATGAATTACTCAAAGAGAAGAAACCTAAAGTTGATTATTTTAGAATTTTTGGTTGCATTTGCTATATTCATAACAATGACAACAAATACATAGCAAAATTTGATGTCAAAGCTGATGAAGGAGTGTTTCCTGGATACTCTATGATCAGTAAGGCTTATAGGGTTTATAACAAATCATCTCTAAAAATTGAAGAAACAGTGCATGTATCTTTTGATGAAACAAATATGTTTTACAAGGAGAAGAGCACTTCTACCAATGATCCTTTGCAGGTATATTCTCTATCAGAAAATTTGGACAAACTAAATATCATTGAAGATGATCCATCACCTTCATCTACCCAATAAGAAGCTGAAAGTAGTGAAAATGAAGATGACATTCAGATCTTAGCAAATCATGGTGACAATCAAAATGAAGAGCTAGTTGTTGTTCCACGAGAGGAAACAACAACACAGGTTGGAGAACAATCAACACCCATTGTTTATTTAATAACAACAAAAGATCATCCAATCTTTTAAGTGATTGGAGTCATCTCAGTTGGTGTGCAAACCAGGAATCAGATCAATAAACATCTGATGCACACTTGCTTTCTTTCTCAAATTATGCCTCAATCCATACAAGATGCAAAACAAGATCTAAACTGGATCATTGTAATGCAAGAGGAATTAAACTAATTTGAAAGAAACAAAGTCTAGGAGCTAGTGCCGAGGCCAAAGAATCATCAAATTGTTGGAACTAAATGGGTATTCAGAAACAAGCTGGATGATCAAGGAATTATTTTGAGAAATAAGGCAAGGCTAGTTACTCAAGGATATTCTCAAGAAGAAGGCATAGATTATGACCAAACCTTTGCACCAGTTGCAAGGTTAGAGGACAAAAGAATTTTTCTAGCATATGCAGCTCACAAGAAATTCAAAGTATATCAGATGGATATCAAAAGTGCTTTCCTAAATGGTGATATCAAGGAAGAGGTCTACGTAAAACAACCTCCAGGTTTTTTCTCCTCAACTCACTCTGATTTTATTTATAAGTTACACAAAGATTTATATCGTCTCAAACAAGCTCCTAGAGCATGGTATGAGACCCTAACTAGATTTCTCTTGGAAAATGATTTTAAAAGGGGTAGAGTGGACCAAACTCTTTTTATTAGAACCCATAAGGCCAACATCCTACTTGTGCAAATCTATGTGGATGATATTATCTTTGACTCTACTGATTCAAATTTGTGTAAAAGGTTCTCCAACCTCATGCATTCCAAGTTTGAAATGAGTAGCATGGGTGAGCTATCCTTCTTCCTAGGATTGCAAGTAAAATAACATGATGATGGCATCTTTATCTCTCACACCAAATATACAAAAGAATTGGTTAATAAATTTTGAATGCCTGAAGCATCTTCTATGAAAACACCCATGCCTACTAATGCTGTATTAAATGCTAATGAACATGGGAAACCTATTGATCAGACCAAATGTAGAGCAATGATTGGCTCCGTATTGTATTTTACAGCTAGTAGACTAGATATAATGTTTTCTACATGTATATGTGCTAGATTCCAAGTTAGCCCTTGAGAGTCACACCTCACATTAGTCAAGAGAATTCTTAGGTATGTGAAATGTTGTCCAAGTCTAGGTCTCTGGTATCTAGCTGATTCAGGATTTTATTTAACTGGATTTTCTGATGCTGATTATGCTGGTTGTAGAATTGACAGGAAAAGCACCAGTGGAACTTGTCAATTCCTTGGTGACAGGCTTGTCTCCTAGTTTTGCAAGAAACAAACATCTGTGTCCACAACAACTACTGAAGATGAATACATGGCAGCAGGTAGTTGTTACTCACAGATATTGTGGATTCAAAATAGCTCATGGACTATGGCTACAACTAAGAGAAGTCCAAAATATTTTGTGACAATACAAGTGCTATTTCCATAGCCCAAAATCCAGTCCTCCATAGTAGGACCAAACACAGAGAGATTAGACATCATTTCTTAAGAGATAATGTAGAGAGAAAAAAATGAACTGGAATTCATCCAAACTGACTTACAAAGGGGAGATATTCTCACCAAACCCTTGGATGAGAAGAAACACAATTTCTTCCTTAATCAGTTTGGAATGTTAGATGGAGGAAGTCTTAATTAATTCCCAAGATCTTAAAACCCCAAAAATGATAAAGACTAGGCTAAAAATCTGTTTTCTAAGTGTCTGTAGGTTTTCTCTGTCCTCTGAGCTGCGGTCGATGATTTTCTTGAAGATCGTCGAACGGAGCTCGTCGTTTCCAGATAGTGTACAACTATCTTTTTTCGGGTAGAGATCGTCGAACGGAGATCGACGATGTTGGAGTCTTTTCGTCTTTCGTCAGCGCCGTCGATCGTCGAACTAAGTTCAACAATATTTCCTTTTCTGCGTCGAACCCTATTTGAAAATCATTTTCGAGGCGTCGTTCTCTCTTGCCCTTTCAGACTTTCTGCAAGAATCTTTTTCCCTCCATGTTCCTCTACACTTGATCTTTTATTTTTGCGAGAAAATGTCTGTCCCAACCACAGTTCTAACCACCATGAGGTTCGACACCGGGTCTGATATTGACATGGAGTCGTTTGAGGGTACATATCAAATTTTCAAAGATATTCTTGACCTATTCAAGGAGCAACACTTAGTGAAAGTCATGACAGTAAGAATCAAGCTGGCTGCTGATGAAATAAAGGAATGGGTATACACGGCTCACAGTTTGGATTAGAATACCCTTGTTGGAACCATTGCAGGGAATCAGGTATCCCTAACACCAACTGTACTTACTGAAATTTTTGAATTAAGTAATGGTGATGATAGCATTGAACTATCTGGAGTAGAATTCAATTAAATGTTAGATAGAATGGGACACAACAATGAGAACCCTAATAAGCTTCTGAAAAAGAATCTTTCCCTTGAATATAGATTCTTAGCTGATATAGTAGGGAAGGTAATTCTGGCAAAACACTCTGCACATGATAGCATTTCTAGATATCAGTTTTGTCTAATGGCTGCCCTAGTGGACAAGAAGCATTTAAATTGGGGAGAAATCCTCTTTGACTTGCTCAATAAGAAGATCAACAAATCATATGTTAATTTTGGAAGAATATTGGGACTATTCCTTCAAAATAGGTACCCACAGCTCTTGGTTTCCAATGGAATGCATATTAATGCTTCTAAAAGACTCTCTTCTGCTCTCTTTGGAAAGTAGGAGAGAAAGATTGTCAGACCCAGTAGAACTCATCCAGCCAAGACAACTTCAGGCATAAGGACTATTGTAGTCACTCTCCCTTACTCTACTGCCCTAGTAGAAGGAATGCCATCCTCTTCACCTTCAACTTTTCCACCCCCAGTGACTTCATCCATGTCTACACCTCCTGCAATATCTTAACCTTCTCAAATTACTCAACCTAAGACTTTCCATCCATTGCATAACTTTCCCCACATAGATATACACTCATCTACCCAAATTCCATCCTTCAATATGCTAGATGACTCTTATATGGCTTGCTCTCCCTCTTCACCACAAGAATTTCCATCCCCCTCAACATCTCTTCAACAACTCCTCATTGATACCATCTCTAAACTATCCTTTCCCCTTCCTATTTCCACATTCATTCCAACAATGACTATTCCAGCACCATCCATTACCTCCATTCCAGTCTCTCAACCATCCATTCCACTTCCATCTGCATCTACTCCATCCATCTCTGCAGCTCCTCCCTCTACCTCTACTCAAGTTAATCTTGAGCAAGTAGATCTTATTCCTCTAGCAGATAAACTATATGAGTTGTTCGCACCCAGACTAACTCTCTTATTGGATGCCACCTTGGCTCCCTTAGTTAAGACATTGAATGATTTATCTGCTAGGATCTCTTCTTCCTTCTCCCTTCAGGCCATCCCTTCTTTTAGGGGCCTAGGTTCAGTAAACACTGAATCTAGGAAGGGGGAGATGCCAGATAAAGAAGCTCAACCTTAAGAGACAATTCTAGATGCACCTCTAATTATAGTTTCAGATGATATAATGACGGATGATATAAGTACAGTTACAGCTCTAGCTCAAATTACACCTCCAGCACATATCATCTGCCCATCAGTAGACCTCACCACATTGTTTTCCTTATTTGATTCATTTTATAGCAGCTATCCTCCAGCACCTCTACCAGCTAAAGACTTAACAAGGGCTATTGTTCCCTTTAACAGTTGTGATCCAAATCTGCTTCAGTTCTATGTAAATTAAATTATTTCTGTTGAGAATGCTTTTGAGCTTAAAGCCTCTATTGAAGTTACAACACCTCTTGACATTTCTTTTGAGCTAAATATTGCTGAAGATAGTTCTGTTAAGCCTATGGACAGTGTTCCTAGGGATATTCCTGCTACTACTGCTATCTCTACTACTTCAGTTGCTGCTCTTGCTATCTCTATGGCACCTTCTGCTTCTGCTCCTGTTCCTTCTTCAATCTCAAAAGAAGCTTTGAATCAAATAGATGCCTTATATGGTGATCCTCAAAGCTCTGATGATGAATTTAGAATAGATTCTGATGACTCCTATGTAACCATTGAAAAGAAGAGGAAAGTAAGAAGCAAAGCTATGAAAAGAGTTCCAATTTCAAAGGATACTTCTGATCATGATATCCTATACTATATTCTGCACAACTTCCCCATTACTGAGCAATTGATGCAGTATTCTAAGAATCAGTTGAAGGCCTTGAGGAAGAAAAGGAAATATAATGTAAGAACTTCTCACTATGATCCTTCTCCTTCTCCTTCTCCAGGTGCAGGATCTAGTGGAAACTCGGCTCCTCAATCCTCAAATATTACATCTCAAAGATCCTTTCTATCCTAGTAAACTCTTCAGGGAAGCTTTTAATCTAGAGGAAATCAACAAAGTGGTAATTAGTCTAGAGGAAATCAAAGAGGTAGTCAGTATAGAGTTAATCAAAGAGGTTATCAAGTCGTTTCCAGAGGTCAATCCAGACATCAACCTTATCATAAGAGAGGACAAGGTCTAAGTGATACTACAACTGGTCCTTATCCTTACAAGCTGCAAGAAGCTTTCTATGAGAAAGCCCCTCCAACTTATACCATCAACAAATATTAACCTTCAATTCCATATGAGGATCCAGAAAACAACCAGTCTCTAGAACTGCTAGACTAAAAGACCTTGCTAGCTTAGATCAGTTGAAGAAATCAAGATAAAGAGGCCTAGACATTTCTAACATCACAACTCTTTCAGATCAGAGAATACAAGAGCTTGAAAGATATAGTTCCACGAAGTTCTTTGATGCTGACAACTACATGCAGTTGCATCCTAAAGCTGTAGTCCCTAGAAGAAAAAGCCAGAAGACACTTGGTGATGCAGATGACTTCAGGTCAAAGAAAGACTCTGAAAATCCCAACAGAGAAATCCTTTTTAAGAAAAGTACTGATGATTAACATTAATCTGAGTGTAAGCTAAAACTTTCTCATATCTCTCCTGAAAAATAGTATCTTATACATATGTTGAGATATATATATATATATCTGTGGTTCTGTATGTTTTATGTGTTTCTATTTTTATTTT
The DNA here is from genome assembly GCA_039513925.1 of Platanthera zijinensis. Classification (NCBI taxonomy): domain Eukaryota; kingdom Viridiplantae; phylum Streptophyta; class Magnoliopsida; order Asparagales; family Orchidaceae; genus Platanthera; species Platanthera zijinensis. Next base: position 103,079,704 of record CM077085.1, on the reverse strand, counting down.
ATGATGTACTTAATTCCATCAATTCATGAAAAAGTAATCCTAACCAAAATAGGGGGAGATTGTTGGAACACCCTATTACTTATTTGGGTCAGGATCATTATGTTTGTTTGGAATGTTACATTGACCTAGTTGTATAGAGTAAAGGTCAATTAGTTTCAAGGTTTAGAACTTAGGTTTGAAGTTTTCCTAATGATCTCTAAGCTCTGATGAGAAACCAGAATTCTAGTAAGGATTGATATATCGTCGAACCCAGCTCGACGATAGTCAAACTCAGCTCAACGAGGTCATCAAATCTAGTTCGACGATCTTTGAGCTCAGCAAGACTATCTCAGAACTCCGTTCAACGATCTCTTTCCAAGACCATTTTCAATATCCCTGAGCCCAGTTGAACGATAGTTGAGCTCAGATCGATGATAACTATTTTAGGTCTACGATTCTGGAAATTCTATTACTTTGTTAAGGCTTTCAAATGATTTCAAATCAGAGCATTTAATGATGAAGATTTGTAGCCGTTTTATCACATCTGGAGCAAGTTTAAAGGGAAGAAATAAGGAATAAATTTATTCTCTTTAATTCATTCCTTCCAAAGGCAGTTGACAGATAAGGGATTTTCATTATGACCTTTCTAATGGCTCCAAGGACGATTGCAGCATTGAATTTCAGATAAGAAGAGAATATATATTATAATTTTTAGTCTGATAAAAAAAAGGATACACAGACAGAGAAATAGAAGAAGCTTTTGTGATCAACAATCAAGTTTTGGTGTTCATCCTTCATTCTCCAGACACACATAATTCAGTTCTTGCTGAATCATCCTTTGCTGGAGCCATCTCTTTTGAAGACCTATCACCCTTGTAAAGCTTCTCTTCCTAATCCTTTACTAATCTTAGGGGGAGCTTTGACAATGACATCAACTTGTGATTCTCTTTGATAGTTGACAGAGAAGACAACTCATTTCTTTTTCTTTTTCTTTACTGTAAAAGGGTTTTTGAACTCCCTTCAAAAGTTCCTGTTTTGGTTCCTGAGAACTTATCAAAACTCAGTGGTGGCAAGACACTTGATAAAAAAATCTTGTTTGATTTTTGAGCACCTTATCAAACGCTCATTGGTTCCAGGACACCTGATCAACTCATCTATTAGTGGATTCCTACCAAGGGTTGTAGAAGAGTGGATGTACCCAGACTTTGGAGAACCGCTATAGATCCTTGTGTCTTTTGGTTGTTCTTTATTTTCTTTGCTGTATGCTGTGAATTTGTGTTGTGTTACTTTATTTAAAAACTCCTTTTTAAATCACACTACACTAAGTTAATCATAAGTCTTCCACTGCCAAATTATTCTTAATTGCAAAATTATTTTAATACGCTCTATTCACCCCCCTCTAGAGTAAAGGGTTGATCTTACTCTCACTTTCGTATTGGTTCAAGTGTTAGCCTGTTAAAAAAAATTCTACCTCTGATACCAATTGAAAGTGAGGGATAAATCTAACTTTACTCTAGAGGGGCGTAAATAGAGTATTTTAAGAACTTTGATTTATTTTTATAGCGGATTTAAAAATAAGTGATATATATTTAGATGATAAACACAGCACACAAAATAGAAAGCAATAATCACAGACGACACAAGGATTTTATAGTAGTTCCCCAATAAATCTCGGTTTGTCTACTGTTCTACCACCCTGGTAGGAATCTACTACAGGTTTTTGATCAGTTTTCCTACCACCAGAAGTTCTATTTTCTCAAGGAGATCTAGTAACCCTTTAAGCTTTTGACAAGGTACCAAAAAAACAAACCTAAGTCTTTTGATCAGGTTATTTAAGAACTATGTGTTAACTTTAGAACATAGTTACAACCCTGTACATAGTTTAAGAATAAACTAATGAGAGTTAGATGTTGTATTCTCTGTCAAGAGTCTCAGAGAAGACATAGTGGATGATGTTGTAAAAAGCTCCCCCTGATTTGAATAGAGATTGTGAGCAGGAGATGGAACTTTTCTTTAGTGTGTAGGCCTTTTTTATCTGACTGATTGAAGATTCTTCACTAGAAGAGTCTGAAGCAACAAGTATGTATATCCCAATATATCTATCTATATCTTTAAATGTGTAGATCTATATATATGTGTGTAACCCCTGAAGCAATAATCTTCTTAATATATACATAGAATGTCTGAGAAGAATTCAAATATTCTAATTTAACAATTTTGAAATGCTTAAAGAATCGCTTGAGAATGTAACTGCCTTTGAGTTGATTAGCTTTAAAACTATGTGATAAATCCATATTTAATGTTTCCTTAAATGGCTATATTTGTTTAGAATCTTTAACATTCAATATCAGAGTTGTAACCGATGTTACCAAGCTTTGGAAATCATTCTGCCTTTTATATATAGAACTGTCTGATCGTAGAACTCAACAAACATTTCGTCAAACTAAGCTTGGATTTCATTGAACAAAGCTTTGAGTTGAGATCTGAGTTCGTCGAACTGAGCCCTGCATTCATCAAACTAAACTTAGAGTTGAGATCAGAGTTTGTCGAACTGAGCTCAGCTTCCGATGAACTGAACTTAGAGTTAGAGTTCAGAGTTCGTCGAACTGAGCTCAGCGTTCGTCGAACTGAGCATAGCTTTCATCGAAATGAGCTTCTCTGGAATTCCTTCTGAAGTAACAACCCTGGAAATAATCGATTACACTAGTCTTGACAAGTTGGGTCAAACTAAAATCCTAATAGTAATCCTAGCCCAAATCAGTAATAGGGTGTTCCGACACTAATGTCTTTCCACCTCGTCCTGCTGGTCGTACTGGTGCTCCAGCTACTCGAGATACTAAAATGATACGATAACAACCAACCGTTTGTCAAAAGACTAAGCCATTTTTTTCTTGCCTCACCCCGGAGACTCCTAGGTACTGAGCGGGAGGAAGAAAGCGGAGGACAACATAGCAGTGTCAAAATCGAAGCAGGTGACGGTGGATTTATTCTATCATGGATATATTTATAACTGTTATATCATTACATTATAAGTTCTATATATATAGTACAAGTAATGTAAGTAAAGCATACTAAAAGAAGTGTAGTAAGTAAAGTAGTACTGAAAAGAAGTGAAGTAAGTAAAGTAAAGAAACTGAGCAGAAAGTAAACAATCTACCGCTACACTACCATCACAGGAGTACCTTAACTTATGTGAATGCCCATACAAACTAATAAGTTAGGGTTTCAGGAATTAAAACTTATCATATAAAAGAGCCCATACTAATTTATATGATAAGGATATGTAGTGCGTATGATCTAGGTATATATTTATGATATGATATGTTATGAGGGTTATGGTTCATACAAGTGCAACTCACACATATGACTCTGTGATCACAGTCCTTTATTTCTTAATTTTTGAGTTAGCTGAACTCTCTTGTACAACCGTTGTGGCTACGACAGCACTAGAGCGGGAATCTCCACTTCCAATGAAGTTATACACAATAACAGGACTAGACCCTTCGTACACCTCAGTACACATCCGAGGTGCACCCTAGAGTCTCTACGTACTAATTTGAATGCAAATCCACTAGTCTTTTTGGTCGAGTAAGCATTTTCGGGGATCGTCCTCCCAACCATAGTGTAAACAACCTACTTGCCCCTCAAACCCCCACACCTCACCTGAGTCATCGTACTACCATCAGTGTGATGAATGGCCAGTACCGCAAGACTCGCCACTAATATATTTTATGCACATGCAAGTTATTTTGAAACCCGAGCCTCCAGCTCGCAGGACCAACCCATCCTGAAGTAACCACCCGAGCCTCCAGCTCGCAGGACTAAACACGTCCAGGTATCAAACATCCGATCCTACAGCTCACAGAACTAAACCCATCCTGTATCCAAATATTTGAGCCTCCAGCTTACAGGACTAAATCCATCTTTTATCCAAACATCCGAGCCTCCATCTCGCAGGACTAAACCCATCTTGTATCTAAACATCCGATCCTCTAGCTCGCAGAACTAAACTCGTCCTGTATCCTTAACTGAGCTTCTAGTTCGCAAGACTAAACTCATCATGTATCCAAACATCAGAACCTCCAGCTTGAAGTACTAAACTTGTCCTATATCCAAAATTCCGAGCCTCGAGCTCGCAGGACAAAACCTGTCTTGTTTCCTCATCTGAGCCTCTAGCTCGCGGGACAAAACCCATCCTAACTCCCTCCAACCCTATACAGGTTAGTTTGTCACATCATTCCCTAAACCTAATAGACTACACTTATCTTATTCTTGATATACATAGTAGTTTAGGGTTAGTCCTTGGACTACCCAGGGCATGCCTGGTGAAGGGCTCTCGAAGGCACTAGGAACTACGATGGGCTGAAGCCCAAAGATCCCTTTCTCAAGGACACATACTTATATTAATGTCTACCCATTATTAATACCCCAATCTCGTTATTTCTCTTGAGTAACCCTAATGAATTAAGGTACTGATTGGGAGAGCGATGATCTTTCACCGGACCCGGTTATAGTTGTTCTTCTTGTGGCTTGCACTCTATCACTCATTACTATTCAGTGACATACTCGTGACACCAAACATGGTTTCAAATTCTCAATACATCTCTTAATCCAACCACCAATCATTTTCCTGTGGGTCCTAGGGCTACACGTCACTTTTTACTAAGCGCGGCCCATGATCTAATTTTAACCCATATGAGATGACTTCGAATTCCTTGGGTCAAAGGCCCCTAAATATTTATCATGGGTTTGTCATGTGTATGAAGGTTATAATTTAGAATTTCACCATTTTTCTAAGTATTTAAGACCATAAATTAAAGAATTTAATTAGGTGACCAAGGTCACTTTGAACATGCACTACTATATCCAATGGTCCATTATGTGTAGATAATTTACCTGGAATTCATCTTGGTTAAAAATGGTTGTTCACCAAAGATGATAATTTTTCCACTTGATTTACCATTCATTTTCTTTTTATGATTATAATCACAATTATTCCATTTTCCAAATGAAGTACCAAAAATATTCAACAAAAAATTCATAGAAAATTACTGGTGATTAACATTATCATAATAGTACTCAAAACAAAATTTCATACTCCTAGCCAGTGATTTGACCAAAAATTATTACATGTTAACATTATTACAAAAATTCCACAACTAAGGTTTTTAGAATAATTAATCATCCAAATATTATTCGATAAATTTATAGGGGTTTATATCACATAAATAAGAGTATAAACATTTTTCCATAATTTTCCAAACATTATTACACCTACCTATAATTTAAATCCCAAAAGGGTAAAATTGTAAATATATTGAATACACAAGATATAATTCTCAAACAAGCTCATAAATTTTTCCAGAGATATAAAATGTCCTATTAGGGCTTGACACAAAACTTGGGAATTTTCTAAGGTCAGTAACCCTATTTCTCTTTTTTTAATTCTAAATGATCTAATTTTCCAATAATTCAATTTAATAGGATTTTTGATCACAAAAATCTCAATCGTTCTATGGGAGGTGTATTTCATCCCTATGAGCCTCTGTATAAAATCCCATGGACATGCATTCGGCCTAATGAGCCAATTTCCAAATTTCCCATTTTTACAATTGGCACTTAATTTACAAATCTACCTCCACCACGTATGTTGAATTTCCCAACATACAGAGTTCTAAATGGTCTTAAACTTTTACCAAGATCACATGATTACACTAGAGCCATGTCACCCAAATTTGGGGGTATTTGGAGTTGTAAAACTCCCTAGATTAGAATTATTTAATAAATCAAATTTTGACTAAAACTATAGGAAAAATTCCTTCCAAAATTCTCATTTTTGGACATAGTCTAAGTATGGTATACACACATGCTTGACAAAAATTTCACTGCATGTGGACTTATGGATTAGCCTAGGCATCCATTTGAAGATCTACCCTAGTATTGGAGCAGTCCTAGGAGAATGACCCTACAATGAGCTACAGTGCCTTAAATGGCAAGTTTATAGTGTCAAACAAAGGTAAGACCTAGGGATACATTTTATATGTTGAAAGTTTCCTCTTAATATGCCACTACAAGGCCTAGAATTATCATTCAAGAGGTTGTTTAACATATGATAGAAATACACATTATAATAATACTCTTCTATAGTTTATAAGATTTAAATCGACGGCATCCATGAATCTTCCGCCTACATCCGATGATCTAGATTAACCCCTCCTGTACCAACTTCAAACCTTATTACTCGGCCACTGGGACACTGCCACCATCGACGATTATCACCATCACCTCCATCGAGGTGGCGGCTGACATTTTCTGGCGACATGGCCGTCGGAGGAGGCTCCTCCAAAGAACCCAAGCAAGAAGAAAAGCACTTATTTATCCCTCTTTCTCACATAGAATCGGGCTCAATTGAGACCTATATCTATCCTAGTGGATCTAGAATAGTATCATAGAGGGAGGGGAGGAGAAACAGACCTAAATGTGAGCTTGGCTGCGTGTACGGTAGTGGTGAGCCATGTTCGACCCTTGTTTGATTTCTGGTTTCCCCACCAAAAGCTTAGCTCCAGCAGTCATTTTCCACTCCACTGGGTTCAATGAATGTGATTGGGGCTTGGAAAGAATGAAGGTGATGGTGGGCTTCTCATTTCTTCCATTTATAAGAACAGTTAGGGTTAAAGTGGCTTGCCACGTGTCACCCTAATAGTGGACTATCCATTATGTCTTTATATCGGTATTAGCCTCGAGACACTATAATATTGGACCGTCATTTAATGGTTCAACTAGGTATTAATCGAGGAAATTGGGTCAAACGAGCCTTCAGCACTTATCCCGAAAATACTGTTCAACCCGTACCTATAAACCAGTAAACACAGTTTTAAGACAAAAAAATACTCTAAGTACAAAAGTGTTGAGTGTTGTTGAGACCACTCAACACCATGTTGAGTCTAGAGTTTTATAAGTCAAAAGCATTGAGTGGCATTGACACCACTCAATGTCGCATTGAGTCCACTTAACGCCTCAGCATCCAGAATGTTTCTAAGTCAAAAGTGTTGAGTGGCGTTGAGACGACTCAATGCCGTATTTAGTCCACTCAATGTCTCACCATCTATAATGTTTCTAATTCAAAAGCGTTGAGTGGCGTTGAGACCACTCAACCCTATGTTGAGTCCACTCAATGCCTCGACATCCAGAATGTTTTTAAGTCAAAAGTGATTGGCGTTGTGACCAATGAATGTCGTGTTGAGTCCACTCATCTCCTTAGCATACAGAATGTTTCTAAGTGAAAAACATTGACTGGCGTTGAGACCACTAAATGCCGCGTTGAGTCCACTCAACAGCTCAGCATCTAGAATGTTTCTATGTCAAAAGTATTGAGTGGCGTTGAGACCACTCAACGTCGCATTGAGTCCACTCAATGCCTCGTCGAATGGCGTCGAGTGCACTCAATGAACATGACTCATATTATCTCTAGAACATTCTTTCCCTAAGTTAGAGTTGATGGAACCCCATAGTTGATCCTATGTGAATCCACCATAACTCCTTTGGTCATACCTAGCCAAACCCCATTCACTCATCGTGTAACATCCCATTTCCTCCTAGACCCTTAAACTTAGATTAGGTTAGGACATGTTGTGGATGAATGAGGTTAGGTTAGATTTGACCCAAGGAGTTAGGGTGGACTCACATAGGGCAGGGTTCAAGTAAAAACAGGTCAAACTAGCCCAAATTGGAATCATAGGTACACATTGACCCTGCTACTATGCCCATAACCATAAAAGCAATCTAAGTGAATCAAAAGCCACTGTTGGGTATTGTATCCACAATTACCTGGATTTGAAGAATAATCCAGTAAAGATAAGATGAATTCACAATGTATTTGACGATCTTCTATTAAGTTGTGCATGCAGCTATTCCATGCTAAGTACACACCAATGTCAGGGTACAGTGGGTCAATATACACGGGTCTATGCAACGTAATCCCTCATTGAGTAGATTAGTGTGTTGACTCATGTGTGCTCTCTCTATTGGAGTGTACTTATTTTCAAGTACAGGGATAATGTAGATCAAGAGCAGAAGAAGGAGCAAAGATGGGTCAAAGACCAAGTCTTCAAAGGAAGGAAGAGAAAAATCTTCTAAGTCAAAATTGACGGGAATCACTAATTCATTCCCGCCGACTTCGACGTGAGTCACTTGTGAGTCCCGCCGACTTTGACGGGAATCGTTAGTGATTCCCGCCGATTCATCGAGAATCATTTAGCCTCTCCCGCCGACTTCTTCCGGGTGACAGTTTTCAAACAGTGTTTCTGCCAAGGCAGAATCGACGGGAATCGCTAGTGATTCCCGCCGACTTCGACGGGAATCGTTAGTGATTCTCGCTGATTCGTCGAGTATCAGTTAGCCTCTCCCGCCGACTTCATTTGGCTGACAGTTTTCTAGACAGGGATTCTGCCAAGGCAGAATAGACGGGAATCGTGAATGATTCCCGCCGACATCGACGGGAATCGTGAATGATTCCCGCCGACATCGACGGGAATCACCAACGATTCCTGCCGATTTTGCCTTAGGCAAATTTCCTCGTTCGCTGGACCGAACCAACTTATTGTGCGCTGTTTCGGCCTTGGCTAGGGCTTCTACTTGTTGGCCCCACAATGGTCGTTGGGGTTGGACCAGGGTATATATATATATGCATATTTTGAACTTCGACGGACAGTGATTCACGGAAAAACAAAAGAGGCCAAACGATACCTAGCCGATCGCGGAAACCGCCGATCGTTGTTCGCCGCTCGCAGTTCGCCGTCGCCGCTAATCTACGATCTTCTTTGATCTTCCGACGACAGTACCGAGGCGAGCCGGGCGTCTCACGCATCTCTCTTGAGATCTCTTGTCTCTCGATTCGTTGAATGAGATTAGTTCTTTATTCCAAATCGGTGGAGACGATTGATCCGACTAAGATCGTTGGTAGACCTTGCTTTCTTCGTCAAGAAGTTTGGATCTACAAAGTATCGCCGCCGCAATCACTTGCCTCCGCCGATCTAGACAAGATCCTCTCCAAGAGAGAAATCCGGTTATGGACTCTTCATAACTTTCAAGAACGCTTCAACGAACGAAGAAGGACATCAGAATCTCCAAAAGCTTTTTTTGTATTTTCTTTTACATTCAATTTTGGTTTGTTGTAAAGGAATTTTAATTCCTAGTTGTAAGGGTTGGGTGCAACCCGTGGTAGTGGAGTTGTGACTCCTTTGTTGGAAGGGTTCCTTTCGTAGTGTGAGGATTGGATTTCAATCTGTTTGGAGAAGTGACTGAGTCATCCCTTGGTGGGAGATAGGTCAAAGGGGGGAAAGTGGACGTACCCAAATCGGGGAACCACTATAATTCTATATGTGTTTTCTGTGCTGTGTTTGTTAATTTGTGCAGGTAAATTTAATTCCGCAAAAGACTGCACGACACCTATTCCCCCCCCCCATAGGTGGATTTAGTCGACACTAGAGACTTTCAAGTGGTATCAGAGCGAGTTTACAAATCAATAAAGTTAACACCTTGAGTAAGATCCTGCATCTAGTGTCAAGAAGAAAACAAGACTCAAGCATGGAGCAATACACTGATGTCTCTCCCCTGAGACTGCCTGCCTGCACCAAAGAATATTATCCCATCTGGAAAATGAGAGTTCAGTTTCATCTGGAAGCCATTTACCCTCGTGCTTTATTTATTGTGGAAGAGGGTCCTTTCATTCCTATGAAGGCTTCTGGTTCTTGAAAAGATCTCCAAATCCCACAGAGTCCCGCAGAGATGTCTGAAACTGAGCTCTCACTATTCAACATAGACAAGTTGGTTCAACAGATCATTTCTGATATTTGGTCTGGATCATCTCTTACGAGATTGGATAAGTGTAAGACTGTAAAGTCCATGTGGCAAACTATCTCTGACCTCATGGTGGGAAAGAAGACTGCCGGGACTGAATGCTAGCAAGATCATGAAGGATATGTGGGGGTCCTCATCTCTGAAGATGAAATTCAAGAACAACCTCTCAATATCAGGGCTCCCGTATCTCTATCTGAGACTGAAGAAGAGATTGAGGATTGCATTTGTGATGAAGCTGAAATATCAGTCTCGGCAGACCATAACTCTAACCCTGATTAGCACAATCAGGATCAGGTATCTTCCTCTTCTTTCTCCTTTCCTCTTGTATCTCCTGAAGACAGGAGAATTTTAGAGGTTTGTCCATCAGTTGATGCAAGGGAAGTGGATACCTTCAATCAAAAGATTGAAACTCTTAATTCCCTTCGTAGAGCCCTTCAGAAGATCAACTCGCTTGTTGAGGAACAAGCTAAGGAATTTCTCAGCTGAGGACCATGATGGACCTCCAATTGGAATCCATCAAGATGAAGGACTCAAAGATCTCAGATCTAGAGTTTCATCTAGAGACTGAGAAGAGGATTGTACCTAATTTTTCCAAGATAGATGTTATTAAGAGAAAGGGAGAAAACGAGTGGATCTCGCGAATTCTAAAATTGTGGAGAAATGGGGAAACTGTTTACAGACCCCCCACTTAGAGTAGGAGGGGCACTCATCATTCCTTCAGGTCTGACAATAAGAACAACTATGGTCACTACAAGAATGAGCGATCTTCATGTGGAAACACCCTTAGTGCAAGTGTTGTTATGGCTACCCATGAGAAAATACACATGGCTCATCATGAACCGTTTGTATTTCCGGCCTCAGCCCCCTCACTTCATGACATTGTTGGAACCAGCTCTCGCAAAACTTCTTCCCACCCTAGGACAAAGGAAAAGGGAGTTGGCAAACATGTAGAAAGCATCACTGGGGCCCACGGATGTGTGCTGGCTAAAAATAAAGCACCATCCCCCTGGCCTCATGATACTCACCATATGTTATCCATCAGGCCCCCCTCGAGTCTCGGTGGAAAGGGTAAATCTGAGAGCAGTTCCAGCTTTGCCTCTTTCAGACCTAGGGTCATGACTAACTAAGTTAATAGACCAGGTCAGAAAATGAGGTACAATATTCATGAGTGTTGTTGTTGTGGCAGAGTGGGTCACTTTGCCATAGATTGTTGGCACAATCCTTCTGTGCCAAGGGCAAGGGTATGTCCACATCCTTTGGCAAGAGACATCCTTCCTGACAGAAATCCTGTAGGAAGGCATGCTATATTTTATGCTGACAAGAACCTAGGACCCAATAGCTATTGGGTTCCTAAGGTAAGGTAATTCATTTTTTTTGTAGGATAGTCTAGGTACCCATTGACATGATGGGACCTAGACAAGAGATGTTCCAGTCTTGCTATGGAACAAGAAAATGGGATAATAGATAATGCTAACTACGGTGTCCTACTTGTACATGATACTCGTCGTACTTCAAATAGTGGATCTGAATGATCAACCTAGTAATCCCAGGTACGCGCATTCAGTTTCGAAAATTGAATCGCATTACATAGATATACATATATATATAGACATATATGTAGATTTACTTTCAAGATATATATATATACACACCTGAAATGGAAGGACACGCAAGCTAATGACTGTATGATCCTTATTTTAGAATCTGATAAATTTTCTATATCTTGATAATGTGTGAAAGTGGGTGTCAAGTGGTCCGATGAATCTCAAGCGACTTGTACCATTAGTTGAAACTAAAATTTTTACATTTTGACTCACCAAGAAATAGCTAGTGATTATTTCTAGTGTTAACCTTCCATCGACTCGGCTTAGCTATTCTGGCCTGAAAAATTTTTATCCATTATTTAAAAAAAGGGCAAAGTTTTGAATTAGCAGGAATTCCCGTCGCCTTAAAAGTTTAAATGTACAGGAATTCCCGTTGATCGTTTTAATCGAACGAAAAGAGCAGAAATCTCCCGACCGTTCACATTCCCGTCGACCCTAGTCGAAACCCGTCAGCTTCCCTGCGAATCGTGCGGAAACGAGCCTCCCGTCGCAAGCTTCTCATCGGCCTAGGGCTACTCATCGATTCATCGATTCAATGACTCCGGTCGTCTCCCATCGAACTTCGTCTCCCGTCGACTCCCGCAATAGCCTATCGTCATTTCCCGTCAAATCGGCGTTCCCATCATCGGCATCAGCTCAATGCGGGTGTTTAGCTGATCCACCCCCTGCCCTTCAGCCCCGACACAAGCTTCTCATCGGCCTAGGGCTACTCACCGCTCACCTCCTGCTTCACGTCTCTTTCCTTGCACCCTCCGTGTGAAAGGTAACTTCGGTTGCTTCCTTGAGATTCTCCATTTTCAAGGATCATCCCTCCCTCTAGTTCAGTTCCTAAAAACTCTAGATTTTGATAGAGTTAACTCCTTGGGTTTAACTCGTTTAGGTTCATAATGGCTCCTCGAACAACGGTCGGGCTCCTCACTGGAAGTGAGTTGGTTAGGACTGGCTTTTCCCATGCTTTAGACGAATTCAGAAACATCATCTTGATGCTGGAAGAAGTCGGGCTCTCCTTCATTCTCGACCACCTGTGCAAGGTTCTAGACAAGGAAGTTCTTGAGTTTTTCGCAAACTCCAAGCTGCATCACGAGGACACACTGGTAAAGAGTAAGATAGTAGGTCTAAGGATAAAGATGACGGCTGCAAAACTGTCACATCATCTCAAGCTTTCCAGCTTCGAACAAGAGGACTATCTAGATTAGGATGATCGTATGAGGACATTGCTTTTCTATGGATTGGCTCGAGGGACCAGGTCTATTAAACACAAGGACATGAATGAAGAAGGAAAGCTTCTCTCAGATATCATAGGGAAGGTTCTGATCTGCAAGCCTGGCTCCCATGATCACATCTCAGGGGACATGTTTACGATCCTAATAGCCATAGTGTGCAGAAAGAAATTGAATTGGGGGGATATGTTATTTGAGAAAATAAAAGACACCCTACGTACTCCTAACTTCGGGAGAATCATCAGTCTCTACCTGATTCAGATGGATGGAGAGAGATTTGATATGACTAAGGGAGTTCCCCTTCACTACCTAAAGAAGATGGACTCTAGTGTCCTTGATAGGTAGGAAAGAAGAATTGTCCAAGGTGGTGCGTCTGGAACACGTGTTGATGAAGAAGACAGAGCACTAGAGTTCACAAATTCTTCGGATCTGCCCAATGAAGTGCCTGATCTACTGAATGCAGGAACTGAGGGGGAGTCGTTACCCAGTCCTTCTGCTGCTATCAGAATGGATGCCTCAGTCAATGGACAAGAAAACGTTGTTACTGATATTACCCTCATTGCTTAGGAGGTAGTGGAAACTCTCGCTACTGATCAGACTAACGAGGAGGAAGAAGAGGATGATGTGGAGAATGTTGCTGATAGTGAGAATGATGTGGATTCCCCTGAACAACATGTTGCTGAGGAACTTGATGATGAGCAAGCTGGAAAGGATATGGCCATGAGGGATATTGATGTTGAACTCCCTTCTGAGGAATAAATTAAGGCAAGGGTTCCTTATGTGACTGACGCAATATTTGAGGGGGAGACCTCCCGGCCTCAAGAATAACTTGATACTATGCTAAAGGGGGTGATGAGTATACACGGAAACTTGGCATATGCTGCCTCTATCCCTCCACAGTAGACTGTAAATTTATCGAGCTCCTCAAGTGAATCTTATGAGGAGAGTCTTGACTCACAGAGTCCTATCCCTCAAGAACACGACCAGGCCTTACATCAAGATCATCCGTTAGGACCTAGCCTGGCAAATCACAATGTAAATATCATTCAAGGTATAGTAGATGAACTGAAGATCTCCCTTAAACGATCTCACAACCGAGTACTTAAATGAATTATGCAATCAGAGGATCTGATGCTAAAGAATATTGTGGAGATAAATCACAAGCTGGATAAGAAGGGACAAAGATTTGAAGCTAAGTATGTTGAGGCCGGCACTACCGTCAATCTTCTGATGCAAGGGCTAAAGAAAAATACAGCTGACCCGACAGTGGTAAATCAAAATGCTCATGTTGTGGCCAACAACATCAAATTGTTCGATGCCAACATGGTCACCCTCAACACGAATTAGAATACCTTGCTGGCTTATTTCACTCAGAATGTAAAGCATATAGATGAGTCACTGCACTCTTATGCAAACTCAATTGCCCTAGAAGCCAAAAAGGGGGAGAAGGAATATGCAGCTAAGATGGCAGGGTTAGAGAAAATCATGGTCGACAACTTTAAACAATCAAACGAATATGTATTTTAAAGCTTTCATTGGCTAGCTCAGCAAGCTTCAGGTATACATATTCCTGTTAATCCTACTGATGACGTTACTACTGCTGCTGATGAGGTTGCTATTGCTGAGGAATTTCCCATAAGTGAAGCTGATGCCAGAAAGGCTACTGAAGCCACTGCCAAAGCTGCTCACAGTACAATGTTTGATCAAGAAGAGATTGTGAAAGGGAAAAGAAAGCTTTAAGAAGGAACTTCTAAAGAAACTCCAGCAGAGAGGAAACTAAGAAGGAAGGAAAGTGAAGTTAAGAATGAACGATGGAGTCCTGTGTCTAGGACCATCATACTGGATACATTCATGCTACAACAGCGGGGAGAGCTTAATAGAAATGAAGTATATAGTCAGTATGAGTGGGAAATGCACAAAGAATATGAGGCTAAAAGAAACATATTCTTCAGCCCAAACACAGTGGAGAACAAAGTTCCTCCCCCCCGGTACTACCCGAAGCCAAAGGAATATTTTTAAAGGCAAAGCAAGAAGTTCCTGGCTAAATAACTAAGAGATGCTGAGGCAAAGGAGGGATAGACTTGGAATCTAAACCTTTTATTTTTAATATGCGTGTACGCCTATTCTTGTAATTATAAATGAACAACACTTTGGATATATATATATATATATATGATCATATGCTGATTCAATTTTTTTTGAATGCGTGAAATTTTATTATTCTGATTTCTTATCTCGCATACTTTTATATATATCTTTTTGGTTGGTGTAATTCATCTTAGATAGTAGGATTTTGGTTTCTTCAAATAGGGGGAGATTGTTGGGTATTGTATCCACAATTACCTGGATTTGAAGAAGACTCCAGTCAAGCTAAGATGGATTCACAATGTATTTGACGATCTTCTATCAAGTTGTGCTTGCAGCTATTCCATGCTTAGTACACACCAATGTCAGGGTGCAGTGGGTCAATATACACGGGTCTGCACAACGTAATCGCTCGTTGAGTTGATCAGTGTGTTGACTCACGTGTGCTCTCTCTATTGGAGTGTACTTATTTTCAAGTACAGGGTTAAGGTAGAACAAGAGCAGAAGAAGGAGCAAAGATGGGTCAAATACCAAGTCTTCAAAGGAAGGAAGAGAACAATCTTCTAAGTCAAAATCGACGGGAGTCACTAAGTCATTCCCACCGACTTCTTCCGGGTGACAGTTTTCAAATAGGGTTTCTGCCAAGGAAGAATCGACGGGAAACGCTAGTGATTCCCTCCGACTTCGACGGAAATCGTTAGTGATTCCCTCCGATTCGTCAAGTAACAGTTTGCCTCTCCCGCCGACTTCTTTCGGCTGAAGTTTTCAAGACAAGGATTTTGCCAAGGCAGAATCGACAGGAATCGTGAATGATTCCCACCGTCATCGACGGGAATCACCAACGATTCCCGCCGATTTTGCCTTAGGAAAATTTCCTCGTTCGCTGGAGAGAACCAACTTGTTGTGCGCTGTTTCGGCCGGGGCTAGGGCTTCTCCTTATGGGCCCAACAATGGTCATTAGGCTTGGATCAAGGTATATATATACGCGTATTTTGAACTTCGATGGACAGTGATTCACGGAAAAACAAAAGAGGCCGAACGTGACCTAGTCGATCGCGAAAACCGTCGATCGCTTGTCGCCTCTCGCAGTTCGTCGTCGCCGCTAATCTCCGATCTTCTGGGATCTTTTGACGATAGTACCGAGGTGAGCCGAGCGTCTCACGCATCTATCTTGAGATCTCTTGTCTCTCGATTCGTTGAACGAGACTATTTCTCCATTCCGAATCGGTGGAGACGATTGATCCGACTGAGATCGTTGGTAGACCTTGCTTGCTTCGTCAAGAAGTTTGGATCTACAAAGTATCGCCGCCGCAATCACTTGCCGCATCCGATCTTGACAAGATCCTCTCCAAGGGAGAAATCCGGTTGTGGACTCTTCGTAACTTTCATGAATGCTTCAATGAACGAAGAAGGACATCAGAATCTCCAAAAGCTTTGTTTGTATTTTCTTTTACATTCAATTTTGGTTTGTTGTAAATAAATTTTAATTCCTAGTTGTAAGGGTTGGGTGCAACCCGTGGTAGTGGAATTGTGACTCCTTTGTTGGAAGGGTTCCTTCCGTAGTGTGAGGATTGGATTTCAATCCGTTTAGAGAAGTGACCGAGTCGTCCCTTAGTGGGAGATAGGTCGAAGGGGGGAAAGTGGATGTACCCAAATCGGGGAACCACTATAATTCTTTGTGTGTTTTCTGTGCTGTGTTTGTTATTTTGTGCAGGTAAATTTAATTCTGCAAAAGACTACACGACACATTTTCCCCCCCATAGGTGGATTAAGTCGACACTAGAGAGTTTCAGCCACATCATTTGTAAGACCCCCCTCCCGGAACACATAACACGGCACGAAGGGGTCTTATGCCCAGAACAGCCGCCTTGAGGTAACACTAACACACGGGTCAGCCTGTACCACAAGATGCCTATCCTGCCGGCTTCAACCAATATCAACATATAAATGCCAACCCAACCATAATAATATAAGAAGTCAACCCACACCAAGCATAAGTACATAAGTACAGCAAAAGAGAAGTTAAACAAGCTTCTACATAATCAGAGTACGTAAATAGAATTGCACTGAAGGGCTACAACAAAATCTCTCTCACTCATATCTGTAACCGACGGTAGCGACGGTACCGTCCCCTCAGGCACTATCGTCCTGGCCTGGCTGTCCAGCTGCAAAGCCTGCTGCTCCACCTGTGGCGTTTCCTCCTAAAAAAGAAGACGTAGCAACCGTTTTTCCTAAAGACTAAGTGACTTCACATCTGCTCCCCCGACGACTCCTCGGCACCGGGCGGATAAAGGAACAGGTACAATATATATAAAACAGTAGTACAAGCAGGTGAAGTAAGTATACAAATCATAGGTAGCAATAAAAGTAGTGTATAAATGAACAAGCTCATATTCTAATATTCTACCATCTACAGCAGCAAGAGAGTATAATGTTATAACAGTAAGTAACTCAACTTATATGGATGCCCATACAATCATATAAGTTGAGGGTCATTCAGCAATAAGTAACTTATCATATAAGAGTGCCCATACAAACTTATACGATGAGGGTCTTGTATATGTAATGAAGTTCAATGATATGTATGCAATGCAATGATGCACCCATGATGAAGCACATGCAATCGCTATGTCGACACAGACTTATAGTTCCCACTATTCGAGCAGGTAGCTAACCTCTCAGGAGTCAACCGTCGTGGCCAAACGGTGACAGTAGAGCGTGCATCTCCACTATAAGGCTGGTCTCAACACTACCTGGCCTAGGCATCCGTACGCCTCAACGCTAAGAACACAACAGCAGAGCTCACATGCGTACTACGGCTCAGCGGGTTCTCTTGGGTAAATTAGCACCAAGATCCTAGCCCCGAACTGGCCCATGCATTACACGGAATGAGCCTCGGAAATGAACACGAGGACCAAGCCCAACCATTCACTTGGCACGGAAGTAGCCTCTGGACGTGAACACCGAGGACCAAGCCCAACCGTCCAAGGTCTAGCTATCAACTCCCATCGGTGTGACGATTGGCGAGCCCGTAGACCTGCCACATTATCCTTAACCCGGGATTACGACACCACATGTCGACTCACACCACATGCAATTCCACAATATCGTGGCATGGAAGGAGCCTCGGGATGTGAACACTGAGGACCAAGCCCAACTATCCATCAAATGCGGAAGGAGCCTCGGGACTTGAACACCGAGGGCAAAGCCCAACCGTCAAACTTTACTCATCTCAATCTCATTCCAACTTGTGACGGTCAACACCGCACTTGTTACTTCCACAATGCTACCCGTAGGGAGACGACACTCTAAGCATTGGATTACTAATTCCCTTTTATCCATTCAACATACATCATGACTATAGTTAAATCATTTATGCATCTATCAATTTATAACTACCCATTTATATCAAGCTCTTTCCTTCAATTAAGCTTGTCCACAACTCGTTATACGAATTCAGATTTATAACCTCAACTTATCATATCACTATGATGATTATGTCGAAAGAGTTCACCCAAGCCTCGAGTTGGATCGCAACATTAATTTCCACCAAATCGCATTCCACGTTACACAGCCAAGAATTTAGGTGTAGCCTTAATCCGGGCAGCAACTTCGATCAAGGATTCCCGAGGCTACAGAAATCCGACGAGTGCATGTAACCACTTGTTGGAAAGATAATTTCAAGGGCTAAAACTTTTGTGTTTAGTCGAAAGCCCATTTTTTACTGCATCACACCAGAAATTCACTCGAAACCTGCTGCGTACAGGATACAGATTTCCTGGGTGGAATTTCCCCCAATTGCAGCAGATTCGAACTGACTTTCCAGTGGCTACAGGTATTACCTTGAAACGTGAAACCACTCGTTGGAAAGATAATTTCAAGGGCTACGACTTTCATGTTGAGTCAAAAACCCAGATCTTGCCAAAACACCCACGAAATTGGCCACGAAGATTGCTGCGTGCAGAAATCAGATTTCTGCACGTATCTTAAGGTGAGATGAACGACATCCGTTCATCTTCCTCCTTGCACCAATCTCCCAAAATTTCCTCCAGAAAATCGTACACCCTTATTCACCCTCACGAAGCCATATTTCTCCACGAATCCCTCTCTCACCTTCACTTTGAATGATGAGGAGGGTGAAGACACCTAAACCAAGATTTACAAATCTTGGCATGGCTTCCCTAGGAAATCATCTCGTCACCCTCAAGACTCTATGGAGTCGATATCTCTCCTAGAATATAACTACAGATCTAGCACCAAGGGAGAGGGGAGGAAGCTCACCACGTTTCCAGCGGTACCACCATTTCCGGCCATGGATCTACTCATTCTTCTTTGCGGCATCTCTTGCTTAGTGCAGTTGATCTTCACGGCAAAGGAAAGAGAGAGAGAGAGAGAGAGAGAGAGAGAGAAGGCCGCCTCCAGGAGCTCTGACTCCTTCCCGTGGCTCTCTCGGATTCGCGAGGTCCACGATGACGGCAAGAACGATCGGCAAGGATGGCTAGGGTTCAGCTTTATCTCCTCTTATAAAACGATGTATTAAGTTTAATCCTTCCGCCACGTGTCAACGCCCCATTGGACCGCCCCTAATGGGTCATATTGAAGTGACCCGGTCCAAGGAATCATCATCAGCATGAATCCCGAAGTCCGGTTCGGTCCGCCTGTACAAGCCGGCGAATTTTCCTGGGCGAAGAAAATGCACAAGTCAAATTCGACGGGAATTAACCGTCATTCTTGACGATCGGCGAGAATCGTCGGGCATTCTCGACGAATTCGTCGGGTATCAACAATGATACCCGGCAAATTTCACTTAGCCCACTTATCGGAAATTCCTGGCGTTGAGTGCTATGAGTATTAGTCAGCGATACTCGACGTTCGGTGGGTATCACCGGGCATTCTCGACGATCGGCGAGAATCGCCAGGCATTCTCGACGATCGGCGAGAATCGCCGGGCATTCTCGACGAATTCGTCGGGTATCAACAATGATACTCGACAAATTTCCCTTAGCCTAATTCTCAATCAGTAGTTCTGAATCCAGCAGATATCGACCATCGATACCCGTTGTATCTGCGAGTATCATTCTCGATACCCGTTGATCGGGGAGTATCATTCCCGATACCCGTCGATCGGCGAGTATCAACTCCCATTCTCGTCGATTTTCCATTAGGCCATTTCCTTTCAATCCGTTGGATATCACTCAACCCTACACTCCATTAAACGCACTTGACACCTTTTGCCAGTGCGTCCCGAGCCCGAGTAAAGTCTCTTGACTCAAAACTCGTGCGAGGGGCCTAGCGCGAATTGGGACGTTACAAACCATATAAACAAAATAAAAGATTTCGTCCCCGAAATCAGGCTATGGCTATGGGGATGCAAGTACAAAATATTATGCGCTATAAAATGTTACCTTGGGAGAATAGCTCCGGGTAGCGCTTTTGCATCAAGTCCACCGGCTCCCAAGTAAATTCTTCCTTCCCATGATTAGACCATAACACTTTTACCAGAGGCACACTTTTGCGGCGCAAGGTTCTTATCTCATTATCAACGATTCGTACTGGCTCAAATCGCACAGATCTGTCAGACGCCACCTTACCATCAGTTGTAGGGATGCATTATTCAGGCCGCAACAGCGCCTTCCGAAGCGACGATACATGGAACACATCGTGGAGATTTTCTAGCTCGAGCGGTAGCTCCAGTCGATATGCCAAAGGGCAAAACCTTTCCACTAATACATAGGGTCCAACATACCATTGGCTGAGCTTCTTCACTCCCCGCACCCGTGACACTCCATGCACCAGCCGGATTTTCAGGAACACTTTTTCACCAACTTGAAACTCCACCATACGGTGCTTTGCGTTACAATACTACGCCTGGCGACTTTGAGCCTCCAACATGCGATCCCTTATCAGCCTAACCACCGCATAAGTATCGTCAATATACTCAATTCCCAATGCCTTCGGGTCGTCGTCTTGCACCCAAGACAAGGGGGTTCTACACCTTCTTCCATAAAGTGCTTCATGGGGCGCCATGCCAATGCTAGCTTGATGGTTGTTATTGTAAGAGAATTCCACAAAGGGAAAGAGTCTTTCCCACGGCTCTCCCCTATCTATAACACACAACCTCAACATATCCTCCAATGTTCAGATGGTCCGCTCAGACTGCCCGTCCGTCTGTGGATTAAATGTGGTGTTGAAGGTAAGGCGCGAACCCAAATATGCCTGTACCGCCTTCCACTCCTTGGAGGTAAAACGACCATCACGGTCTGAAACTATCGTCTTAGGTACGCTGTGATACCATAAAAACTGCTCCACAAAAAGGCATACTAAGACATCCACATGAGCCTCCTTCTTCATAGGGATGAACGGGCAACTTTCGTCAGGCGATCAACGATCACCCACACTGAATCATTTCCTGAGCGGGAGCGAGGTAGCCCTTGTACGAAGTCCATGGAAATATCCTCGAACTTCCACTCGGGGATTTGCAATGACTGTAACAGTCCTCGGTACTCCTGCACTCTGTCTTCACTCTTTGGAAGGCTTCACAATGCGTGACAAAGTACCGGACATCCTTCTTCATTCCTGGCCAACACATCCTCTTCCGTAAGCCGGCGTACATCTTTGAAATTCCCGGGTGCACGGAATATTGAGAGCAATGTGCTTCTCTCATGATATCCTCCCGGATTCTGCCACCTTTGGGAATGTAGAGCAGGCCGCAAAAGTAAACGAGGTCATCCTTTATTGTGTACTCATCGGTAGTCCTATCTTCGATTAACTTTATTGTCGAGGCCAAAGCCGCATCCAATCCTTGCTCCACTCGGATCCGGTCCCGGATATCACAAACTATGCTCGCTGGACAAGTACTCCATATATGCCGAAGAAGCCTTACAAATTAATGTAATGTCCATCTCCTCAATCATCCGTGCCAACTCCAAGCTCATCAACCGAGACTCTGGGCCCGAGCCGGGTACTTTCCTACTCAACGCATCGGCTACCGAGTTCGCTTTTCCGGGGTGGTAGTTCAAAGTGAACTCATAGTCGCATAAAAACTCTAACCACCGTTGTTGTCTTAAGTTTAATTCCTTCTGGGTATGGACATACTTCAAGTTTTTATGATCCGAGAAGATTTCGCAGTGTACGCTGTATAGATAATGCCTCAATACCTTCAAGGCGAACACCACTGCTCATAGCTCCAAATCATGCACCGGGTAATTGATTTCATGCTTCTTCAATTGTCATGAAACTTAAGCAATTACGTGCATGTGCTGCATCAACACCGCTCCCAACCCCTGATAAGACGCGTCCGTGTAAACTTGGAATCCTTCCTTCCCAGACAGAAGGACAAGGATGGGGGCGGAGGTAAGTCTATCCTTCAATTCCTGGAATGCCGCTTCACATTGGAGTGTCCACTCAAATGGCACACCTTTCTTTGTCAAAGAAGTAAGCGGGAGGGCAAACTTTGAGAATCCTTTTACGAACTTGCGGTAGTATCCGGCAAGTCCAAGAAAACTCCTCACATCGGCCGCCGACCTCAAGGGTGACCACTCCTTCACGGCACGCACTTTAGCCGGATCTACAGCTAGTCTAGCCCCACTGATTACATGACCAAAGAATGCCACTTCCATAAGCCAAAATTCACACTTGCTAAACTTAGCGAACAGGGCATGCTCTTTTAACTTTTCCAGAACTAAGGCCAAATGCCCGGCATGTTCTTCCTCCATCTTCGAGTATACTAAGATGTCGTCAATGAACACAATGACAAAGACATCCAGATAGGGCTCAAACACTTTATTCATCAAGCTCATGAAAGCTGATGGGGCATTTGTGAGCCCAAACGGCATCACTATGAACTCATATAAGCCGTACCTTGAGCTAAAAGCCGTTTTCTAAATATCATCCTCTTGTATTCTTAATTGGTAATACCCCGAGTGCAAATATAGCTTGGAGAACCAATACGCTCCCACAAGCTGGTCGAAAAACTAATCGATCCGAGGTAACGGATGGGTGTTCCGTACGGTCAGTCGGTTGAGTTCCCGATAGTCTATACATAAACACAGGGTTCCATCTTTCTTCTTAACGAATAGAATAGGGGCTCCCCAAGGTGATGAGCTTGGGCGAACAAACCCTGATTCTACCAACTCCTGTAGTTGAACTCTAAACTCCACGAGTATTTTTGGGGCCATCCGATAAGGGGTCCTGGAGACATTCTTAGCTCCTAATACAAGCTTAATCTTAAAATCCACTTCTCTATACGGGGGTAACCCTGGCAATTTCTCAGGAAATACCTAAGGGAAATCCCGTGCTACCCGCACATCCATCACATCTACCTTCATCTCCTTTAGTTTGAAACATATCATGTAGACTTCATCCCTTCTCATATGAGCTTTCAAGGTCTGGATTGATTATAACAATATTCGTGGTGCGAAATTTATACCTTGGAAGACTACATCAGCATCCCCATGTCTCAAATAGATGTGCTTCTCCGTACAGTCGATTCTTGCATGGTGCCAATCGAGCAATGCCATTCCCCGAATGAGGTCGAATTCTGGTATTCTCAAAATTGTGGCGGGGGTATCGAAGGTCTTTCCCCCAATGGTTATCTCCAACTCACACTTCGCGGTTGCCGTCATCTCAGATCTGTCTGGGAGGCGTACTCTTCGAGCAATACCAGTGAAATATTGCACTCTGTGTATGTCCTTGATGAAGTCTTTAGATACGAAAGAATGTGAGGCACCGGTGTCAAATAACGTATAAGTTGGTTTCCCGCCGACCATCACGGTGACTAAGTGTCATTTAATAATACTTAAGCTAGACGTCTAGTATATATTAAGCCACTAGAGGATATTAATGGAAGCAAAATGGCTAATTCAAATCGTACCTGCAATCATCTCCTGAGGATTCTGCTCTTGAGTCATATCCAAGGCATACATCTGATCCCGAGCGGGTCCGGGGTTTCTTCCACGTGGTCCTCGTCCTCGACCACGCACATACCCTCTCCCCCGCGGGGCTACTGAAGGGAAAGCAAAAGGCGCATCTCCAAACAGTTGCGGGCAGTAGCGTTGAATGTGGCCCGGTTGGTTGTATTCAAAGCACACCCGTTCCGGCCTTCCGCCGTATTGCTGAAATTGTTGAGGTGGAGGTAATGCTGGCAGTTGCAGAACCAGGCACTCCTCTCTAAAGTTCTGGGAAAACGCCCGCCACCCATCCGATGTACTCTTCCTCTTCTATTGTCAAATCTCCTTCTGTTGCTGGGGCCGGCTTCCATCACGCCCTCCGCTGGCCTCTTACAACTTCCCAAGTGGTCCGCTTCCAATCTCTTCGCCATATCGATAATCTCCGCCAGACTAGAGTCCGCTATAAACAAAAGGGCTTGCCTTAGGGGATCTCGCAAGCCTTTGTAGAATCGTTTGGCGTACCCTCTATCATCCAACTCATAGGAGTCAGCGAATCTTGCCAAGTGTTGAAACTCCCGTTGGTACTCTGTCACTGACATGGACCCTTGCTTTAGTTGCAAAAATCTCTCCTCAAGACCATCCCGAGCGGCCGAGGGGATGAAATGCTCTAAAAAGGCTTCAGAGAATTCGCTCAGACTAATTTCCGTGTACACTCTTCCACGAAAAGTGGAGCCCATGAGAGACTTCCACCACCTTTTGGCGTGCAGTTCTAAGAGTGTCACCATAATGGTCACCACCATATTGTTTGGACATCTTATTCCTGCTAACAATTCTTGTATAGTGTCGAGACACTCTTTCGTACGCACTGCCGACTCAATCCCAATATAAGCGGGAGGGGAGAGATCTCGGAAAGTGCTTAACTAACTAGATCCTGGACCCTATTGTTGTACAGGTGCCTGCTGAGATTGGGACCTAAAGGCGTCCAAAATAGCTGTGAGCGTCTGCCCCAACTCTGATTGTTGGAATTGTGTAGGCACGGACAGGGCGGGGGTGCCCCTTACTGACTCAACATGTACTGGGATCTACACATAGGGTACAAACCTAAGGTTAGGTTGGCTAATCTAAGATTAAAAATGGACAAACTTAGTGAAAATTATATATGGTGCTTCCGCTAAGTCAGTTTGTCCCCAAACTGACTAATCAAACGGGGGTGGCACCATTGTTAAGTGACTTTCTCGTTGGAGGATCGTAACAAGCTGATACCATTTGTAAGACCCCCCCCCCTCCCGGAACACAGGACACGGCACGAAGGGGTCTTATGCCTAGAACAGCCGCTTGCGGTAACACTAACACTCGGGTCAGCCTGTACCATAAGACGCCTATCCTGCCAGCTTCAACCAATATCAACATATAAATGCCAACCCAACCATAATAATAAAAGAAGTCAACCCACACCAAGCATAAGTCCATAAGTACAGCAAAAGAGAAGCTAAACAAGCTTCTACATAATGATAGTACATAAATAGAATTGCCCCGAAGGGCTATAACAAAATCTCTCTCACTCACATCTGTAACCGACGGTAGCGACGGTACTAACCCCTCAGGCCCTATCATCTTGGCCTGGCTGTCCAGCTGCATAGCCAACTGCTCCACCTGCGAGGTTGCCTCCTAAAAAAGGAAGACGTAGCAACCGTTAGACATTAATACTAAGTGGCTTCACATCCGCTCCCCCGGCGACTCCTCGGCACCAGGCGGAGAAAGGAACAGGTACAATATATATATAATAGTAGTACCAACAAGTGAAGTAAGTATACAAATCAAAAGTAGCAATAAAAGTAGTGTATAAATGAACAAGCTCTTATTGAACAATTCTACCATCTACAGCAGCAAGAGAGTATAATGTTATAACAGTAAGTAACTCAACTTATATGGATGCCCATACAAGCATATAAGTTGAGGTTCGTTCAGTTATAAGTAAATCATCGTATAAGTGTTCCCATACAAACTTATACGATGAGGGTCTTGTGTATGTAATGAAGTGCAATGCTATGTATGCAATGCAATGACACACCCATGATCAAGCACATGCAATCGCTATGTCGACACAGACTTATAGTTCCCACTATTCGAGCAGGTAGCAAACCTCTCAGGCGTCAACCGTCGTGGTCAAACGGTGACAGTAGAGCGGGCATCTCCACTACTAGGATGGTCTCCATACTACCTGGCCTAGGCATCCATACGCCTCAATGCTAAGAACACAACAGCGGAGCTCACATGCGTACTACGGCTCAGCGGGTTCTCTTGGGTAAATGAGCACCAAGATCCTAGCCCCGAACTGGCCTATGCGTGATACGGAAGGAGCCTCAGAAATGAACACGAGGACCAAGCCCAACCATTCACTTGGCACGAAAGGAGCCTCGGGACGTGAACACCGAGGACCAAGCACAACCGTCCAAGGTCTAGCTGTCAACTCCCATCGGTGTGACGATTTGCGAGCCCGTAGACCTGCCACACTATCCTTAACCCGAGATTACGACACCACGTGTCGACTCACACCATATGCAATTCCACAATATCGTGGCATGGAAGGAGCCTCGGGACGTGAACACCGAGGACCAAGCCCAACCATCCATCAAATGCGGCAGGAGCCTTGGGACGTGAACACCGAGGGCCAAGCCCAACCGTCCAACTTTACTCATCTCAATCTCATTCCAACAAGTGACGGTCAACACCACACTTGTTACTTCTACCATGCTACCCGTAGGGAGACGACACTCTAAGCATTGGATTACTAATTCCCTTTTATTCATTCAACATACATCATGGTCATAGTTAAATCATTTATACATCTATCAATTTATAACTACCAATTTATATCAAGCTCTTTCCTTTAATTAAGCTTGTCCACAACTCGTTATACGAATTCAGATTTATAACCTCAACTTATCATATCACTATAATGATTATGTCGAAAGAGTTCACCCAAGCCTTGAGTTGGATCGCAACACTAAGTTCCACCAAATCGCATTCCACGTTACACAACCCAGAATTTAGGTGCAGCCTTCATCCGGGCAGCAACTTCCACCAAGGATTCCCGAGGCTACAGAAATCCGACAAGTGCGTGTAGCCACTCATTGGAAAGATAATTTCGAGGGCTACAACTTTTGTGTTTAGTCGAAAGCCTAGATTTGATCTCATCACACCAGAAATTTGCTCGAAGCCTGCTGCGTACAGGATACAGATTTCCTTGGTGGAATTTCCCCCAATTGCAGCAGATTCGAACAGACTTTACTGTGGCTACAGGTATCACCTGGAAACGTGCAACCACTCGTTGGAAAAATAATTTCGAGGTCTACGACTTTCATGTTGAGTGTAAAACCCAGATCTTGCCATAACACCCCCCGAAATTGGCCACGAAGATCGCTGCGTGCAGAAATCAGATTTCTGCACGTATCTTAAGGTGAGATGAACGGCATCCGTTCATCATCCTCCTTGCACCAATCTCCCAAAATCTCCTCCAGAAAATCGTCCACCCTTATTAAACCTCATGAAGCCATATTTCTCCACGAATCCCTCTCTCACCTTCACTTTGAATGATGAGGAGGGTGAAGACACATAAACCTAGATTTACAAATCTAGGCATGGCTTCCCTAGGAAATCATCTCCTCACCATCAAGACTCTATTGAGTCGATATCTCTCCTAGAATAAAACTAAAGATCTAGCACCAAGGGAGAGGGGAGGAAGCTCACCTCGTTTCTAGCGGTACAACCATTTCCGGCCATGGATCTAGTCATTCTTCTTTGCGGCATCTCTTGCTTGGTGCAGTTGTTCTTCACGGCAAAGGAAAGAGAGAGAGAGAGAGAGAGAGAAAAGGCCGCCTCTAGGAGCTCCGACTGCTTTCCGCAGCTCTGTTGGATTTGCGAGGTCCACGATGACGGCAAGAACGATCGGCAAGGATGGCTAGGGTTCGGCTTTATCTCCTCTTATAAACTGATGTATTAGGTTAAATCCTTCCGCCATGTGTCAACGCCCCATTGGACCGCCCCTAATGGGTCATATTGAAGTGACCCGGTCCAAGGAATCATAATCAACACGAATCCTGAAATCCGGTTCAGTCTGCCTGTACAAGCCGGCGAATCTTCCTGGGCGAAGAAAACGCACAAGTCAAATTCGACGGGAATCAACCGTCATTCTCGACGATCGGCGAGAATCGTCGGGCATTCTCGACAAATTCGTCGGGTATCAACAATGATACCCGGCGAATTTCACTTAGCCCACTTATCGGAAATTCCTAGTGTTGAGTGCGTTGAGTATTAGTCAGCGATACTCGACGATAGGTGGGTATCACAAGGCATTCTCGATGATCGGCGAGAATCGTTGGGCATTCTCGACGAATTTGTCGGGTATCAACACTGATACTCGGCGAATTTCCCTTAGCCTAATTCTCAATCAGCAGTTCTGAATCCGACGGGTATCGACCATCGATACCCGTCGAATCGGCGAGTATCATTCCCTATACCCGTCGATCGGCGAGTATCATTCCCGATACCCGTCGATCGGCGAGTATCAACTCCCATTCTGGTCGATTTTCCCTTAGGCCATTTCCTTTCGATCAGTTGGATATCACTCTACCCTGCACTCCATTCAATGCACTTGACACCTTTTGCCAGTGCGTCCCGAGCCTGAGTCAAATCTCTTGACTCAAAACTCGTGCGAGGGGCCTAGCGCGAATTGGGACGTTACATCTTTGGGTCAACTATTGACCCAAGTTGACCGAAGTCAACCCTAACCCTAATTTTCTCAAACCAACACTTATATACCCAATTAGCCTAAGTGGGGCATCACTATAGCCCAACCCATATTGGGTGATCCATATGGCTCATGATCGTCAAGTGGGGTCAGTCCACTCATCAAGTTGACCAGGTCAACCCTAAAAGTTAACTTGGTCAACCTTAGGCTTATTTAAGTTAATTTGAAGATCAATCTCATTCCTAAAGGGCTAACGCCTTGAGCCATGGCCTAAACCATGTTTGGTGATGATATGGTGTTCATGACCATCAAGTGGTGCCAGCCCACTAATCAAGTTGACCAAGTCAACCCTAAAAGTCAACTTGGTCAACATACGACCTAAAGAGAAAAGATGAGAGCCAAGCTCATTTCCAATGGGCTAAGCCCATGAGCTAAGGCCCATGATCAGCCCAAGTGCTCATTTACAACCCTATTCTTTGGTATTGGATGGTAGTAACATGGAAGTGGGTTTTTTGGGAATTAACCCAAGTAAAGGTGAGAGAAAATGGATTAAAATTGGGATGGAGGCCATGTGGCGCTCCTCCTCTCTTCCTAAGCCCACATCTGAACCCACACATCAATTCTAATCCTTTCCAACACAATTGCATGCCACTTGGAGCCAAGGAGGAGAAACAAAAGATCATGGCCAAAATCCCCATCATGGTATCTCTGTATAAAGCCCATATCAGCCAAAACTAACCCTCCCAATAGCTTTAGAAGGTCCAAAGGAGTGGAATTCGATACCTGGATCGAATCTTTTGGTGGAGAATCAGTTTCGGGAGCAAGCTCACCGGAAAGGAGAAATTCCATGGCCAACCGCCGTCGCCGCCGCCGTCGGGCTCTGATCAAGGTCTGTTTTTCCTCCTCTCCCCTTGTGCTAGCTTCCTAGATCATTTAGGAGGGATTTCTAGCTTAATTGAGCTTGGATCCATGCGAGGTGTGGGAGAAATTTAAAGGTTTTTAAGGAACTCGGGTTCACCGGAAACCGCCGCCTCCGGCGGCCAAGTTGCCGCCAAATGTTAGCCCTCACCTCAATTGTAACGCCCCCAATTTTTCGATGATTTTATTTAAATAGGCAACGCCATATTTATGATGTCGTGGCGTTACTTTTAACGTCGAGTTGACGGCACAATGCCATTAAGGCATTTTGGCTTCTGTGCGGTCGAGTCGGCCGAATTCTTGTTATTATGAGAAAAATTTTATCTTTTGGAATTTAAGTTATGTAAATTCGGACTTTCTCGTCGAGTTTCGTCGCAATCCGAGAATTTTTGGACTCTCGGCGCCGATTAAAGTATTGGATTGTTTATGTTAGCCATATACTTTGAAGATGAATATCTCGGGAATGGCTCGTCAGATTTTGGTTTTGACTTCACCGTTGTGTTCGTAGCATAAGTGTTCGCATATGGTGCAAATTTCGTTTGATTCGGCGCGCGTTCGGGCCTCCGTTTGTGATCTCGTATTTCCTTGTTCAAAAATATAAAATATGAATATTTTAATATTAAACCACTATTCAAAAATGCCTTTTACTATTCATTCATATAGTTTGATCAAAAGGATATATTTGTAAAAAAAATTGATCTATAGGCAAATTTTTTCTGATAGTAATCTTACTCGAGTACCAGCTATGTCTCTTGAGAACTTCTGTATGAGTACTCGTGTGTTGATTTCTTCTTACTCGAGATCTCCAACTCTTCCTAAAAATTTTTGAAATAGTACACGAGAACTTTAAAAAAAATTTCTCGAGAAATCATTTTCACTTCTTGAGAAGTCCTATGCTACTCTCGAGAAGTCCTATGCTGCACTCGAGAGGTTAGTTTCGTCCTGCGTTTGGGTTCCGTTTTAAGTGTCAAAACTAAAACGTATGAAAAACTGGTCAACAAAAAATTTGTTCGTCTCGACGTGATCTACAACTTTAATATTGGGCACTTTTCGATTTGGAGCCATCCTAGACCTCTATTTTTTATTCCCGCGAAACCGCTCGTAATAACCCGTTTTTGACAAAAAATTGTATAAAAACAAATATATATATATATATATATATCTATCTATATATATATATATATATATATATATATATATTATTGGACTTAGGTTTTAGACCCAAACTTCATCTTCTCCGTTATTTTCTCCTGAACCAGTGCAACGAGCGAGAGAGAGAGTTTCTTTTCGTGAATCTTCCGGTGGCCGCCGACGGTACTCCGGTGCTCGAAATCTTCAACCGAGCATAGATCCGGAAGGCTCTCGTTGAGAGCTACGCAATCGTAGTAAAATTTCCCCCATTACTTAAGTTTTCTCTTTAGGGTTTTTCATCCCTAACCCCTTTTCAGTCATTTTTGTTTAGATTTCAACTCCTCCCGTGTTCTTTTGCCCCGATCTATGACGTGGAGTGATTCAGAGGACCTTTCTAGTAAAAACAAGGCAAGTGGTGGTTTCCCCTCGTTTCACCCTATCCGATTTGATTGAAATGGCTATTTTTTCATGTTCCTTAAAATTTTCTACGCTTATTCTTCCAAATTATTGTTATGATTAACCTTCTCAATGATCACATGAGGTTGTAACGTTTTGTCATGGTGAACTCGATTTTTGTCTGGATATGTTTGATCATTCTTTAAGTTTCTTATTGATGGCTTTAAATGCCTTAGATTTCTTTATTGAACGGATTAGTGTTATTTAGGATTGTAAATTGTTCCTAAGGGTTGATCAACCATGTCTTGAAACTAGAAGTTTCAAGTAGAATCTAACGAGTCAAATCTCGTGAGATATATGTTTTGTGGTTTCTTTGGGTTTCTAAAATTGTGGGAGTTAGTGTATAAAACCACCTTCTCATTGTCTGACTCCTTTATTGTACCTTGTGTAAGTCTATTGGGTTTTTGGGCATCTGCGGTGTATGGTTGAGAGTATGAGACTCCCTCGCAGATAAGCGGATAAATTATTCGTGAGGGGTTTGTCTAGTTGAGTTACCACCTCGCCCGTGTTTTGGGGTAGAGTCAACCACAGGTTCTTAGTAAAGGTAGTTAAATTTCTTCCTTATGTTTTTACTTATTTTTGTTCCCTTTTTGCTTTGGGAAATCTGGTGTATTTGTTAGAGTCCGTGACGATTCACATAAGTATTTCTTTTTTTTCGGTTCGATGCCTTACTTAAGTACTGTTGGTCTTGGGTTGGTACCACGTTTTACCTTTGTTTTATATTGCTTACTTCTCTGTCGTCATTTTTCTCTCTCTCTGAGTTGTTTTGTCTTTGGAATGCCTCAGGTTCAGAGCATTAGCAGGTAGCAGAGCCAGTTTTGTATCCCTTACAGCAGCAGTTCTGCTGTGGTTTTTCCCCTCGCCGTAGCGAGGTAGTTGTTATTTCAGTTTTCTTTTCCTAGTTTCGGACATACTTGGTACGTGGGTTTGTGTCAGGTTGTTGACGCCCACGGGATTGTTGAACTTTGACACTTGCTAGCTGATGTGATTGTCTTATGTTTGGTTTAGATTACTTGCTCTCTGGGATATTTTATTGCTAGGACTGCATGTTAGATATTTTCAAGCTTATAAAAAACCTATTATTAGTAAAGCATCCATGCAATCTCTTTTAAAACTATGTCACTATTTTCTTGGTTAGCGTAATGACTTTTCCTATACTTATTATAAATCTAGAGTCTGTTTAGCATGAGTTGTTCCTCGGGGACATTTATACTCATGTGGGATGTTAGAGTCAAATTAAACAAGTATCTTCCACAAGCGTATAAATTTTATTTTAAATCGTGGACTAGATGATCTACTAAGTCGAGGGATATGGCTACCATCATAACTTAAACTTGATTTCATACATAATAATTTATGTTTTCTTTTAAAACTGTAGAGTTTGGAGTCTTTCCTGAACGTCTGCAGTTATCCCTTGCACGACATGACTTCACGGCGCATATTTTCCCATTTCTCTGATATAATTAAATTGTTGGGAAAAATGCCGGTTGTGACAGTTGGTATCAGAGGGAGGTTGCTTGTCAATTGGTCGGGCAACCTTCCCTTGATAGTGTTAGTTGTTTAGTGACATTTCATACACACACCAATGTGTCATCAGTACGTCTTCGCCGAAGCATAGTCACTACACTCATAGAATGATAAGAAGTATACGAGGCATATTATGTAGTATGAGATGCATAATATGTGTCTGTATATGGATCCACCATAGGCGGCAACATGTGACGGTTATGTAATATGAGATGTATAACCACAATCATATGGGTGCCCATTAGCACGTTTTATTTTCTCGATGCATGTGATATTATGTAGTATGGGATGCATAACATTTCATGTGTACGCCGTTCATGACATGCATTAGGGCCTTTTTAGAATGCATAGCACTACATACATTCCATATCATAACATAATCACACGAGCTAAGTTAAGGTTTACATGATGACACATGTACACACATGATTTTAAATAAGAATAAAGAATCGATGCATTCATATCATAAGAACATGAGTCAATAGGATGATAGGATATCATCCTGAGTAGGACATATCATCATCATATAATCCCAGAGCAAGTGACAGCTTTAGCAAGTGTCTTTTGAGTATGGTCTGAACTAGTTTTGTTTGCCTTAGTCGCAATCTAGGATTTTGATGGGTTATTAGTTTGCCTTTTTAGAAATGCCGCCAAAGCGTATTGCGACGAGGTCGACTCCCCAATCATAGGGTGAGTCATCAGGTGCACAGAGAGATGCGTTGATCGAGAGTTTACGATAGAGCAACGAGGCTCTGTCAAGGCAAGTTATTGCGATGCAATCACAAATTCAGACCTTGTTGTCTGCCGCTCCCATGCAAAAACCCTTAGTGAAAGATCCTGCCGTTGATCAAGCCGTACCTGATGCCCCTGCTCCTTTCGTGCCCCCAGTGACGCTACCACCATATATGAATTTCATCTCACAATTCAAGCGATTGAGACCTCCTACTTATTATGGGAGTGCTGACTTTATGATTTTAGATGATTGGATTATATCCATCAAAGAGATGTTTCCATATTTCGGAATTCTAGAAGCCCAGAAGGTAATGATTGCAGCCTATCAGTTAAAAGGCCTGGCAAAGAGCTGGTGGATTCAGGAAAGGGAAAGTCTGAAGGAAGGCTATTCTTGGGAATCCTTTAAGAAGATGCTGATGAAGAAGTTTCTACCCTTGGTGTAGCAGGACCGCCTGATGAATAACTTCTTGCATATGAAGCAGAGACAGCTTACGGTGAGCGAGTACGAGATTGAGTTTAGCAAGTTGAGTAGATTTTCTCCCGATTTGGTAGCTTCAGAGGAGTTAAGAGTGAAATGTTTTTGGGGAGGACTAAGAAGAGATGTCTAGCAGTGGTCATGCGCTTATGGAGCTGACAGGTATGTTGTGGCAGTGGAAGCCGCACTGAAAGTGGAGGCGATTGAAAATGCCAAGAATCAAGGTGCTGCGGTAAGGAAAGAGAAGAGGAAGGGCGTTAAGGATTGAAGCACTAGGGCATCCGGCCCTTCTTCGAAAAAGAAAAGTGAAGAAATATGTAGCTTCTGTGGTCGACCTGGCCACCCTTACAAAAGGTGTTTTAAGAGGACTTCCACCCTTAAGCAGTAGCAGGTGCACGCCATCCAGGGTGCACCCAAAGGATATTTGGTGTGCTCATTCTGTTCTAAGAAGGGGCATGACGTGAGTCACTGCTGGACAAAGGATAAGGCTTGCTTCCAGTGCGGGCAGAAGGGGCATCTGAAGTCTTCGTTCCCCCAGGCTAAGTCTGTAACATCCCATTTCCGGCTAGACCCCTAGGAGTCAGATTGGTCGTGACGGAACCCTAGGAAGCCCAAAATTGGAAATAAAGCGACCAATATTGCGGGTCACGGGTTGGTCACGCCCGTGACCGGCCCGTCACGCCCGTGACCTGGGCGTGTCTACTTCGACGATCGTCGATCTCCACGAGACGATCGTCGAACGCGCTGTCTGGGCATGTCACGCCCGTGACCAAGATGTCACGCCCGTGACTATGGGCGTGACCCCATCGACGATCGTCGATCGCCGTAAGACGATCGTCGACTTTGCGGCCCGAGCCTGTCACGCCCGTGACATGAGTGTCACGCCCGTGACCTAGGGCGTGACCAGCCTTCGACGATCGTCGACCTCAATTCGACGATCGTCGAGCTCGAAACTTGCCGTTCGGGCATGTCACGCCCGTGACCTGGAGGTCACGCCCGTGACCTAGGGCGTGACCCGCCTTCGACGATCGTCGATCTCGATTCGACGATCGTCGACCCGAAATCTGCCGTTCGGGTCTGTCACGCCCGTGACACAGGTGTCACGCCCGTGACCTTCGATCGACGATCGTCGATCTCAGTTCGACGATCGTCGAACCCAGAATGGGCTACCCGGGCCTGTCACGCCCGTGACCTATGTGTCACGCCCGTGACATTGGCCGAAACGACGGTTCAGGCCCGAAATAATTCTAACGCGCGTGGAAATTAATGCTGGCTTGGGAAGTTACACCAGGAGTAACTTCCGGCCGTTTTCCTTCTGTAATTATATAATAAATAAGGAAAAGGTGGTCCAATAGGAAATCGCCAGCTGGACATACCTGTTCAGTTTCCGCCGTTTCTTATCCCTGCATCATAACCGAAGCATTAAGGGGAGGGAACTTCATGGCCATAATGGCTTAAACCATTCACCTTCCCACCTTCCTGATTTATAAAAGCCCACTTGGACAAGAGGAGAGGGTTACACGCTCAAGCAAACGAAGCAGATCCTTGTTCTTGCTGTAAAGAGGAGTTCAGCAACGCCACCACCGCGCCATGGCACCTCGTCGCTCTTCTCGCCTCCAAACCGCGAACAAGGTCCTCCTCTACTCCTTCTCTTTCATGGGTAGATCTTAGGATTCTTAGGAAGGAGATTCGCGCTCAACGGAGCCGGATCCATCTCTCGTTTTCATGGAAAAACCGTGAAAAAGATATTTCGAGTTCGCCGGAAACCGCCACCTCCGGCGGCCAAACCACCGCCGACCGCTAGCCATCGCCTCAACGGAGGTGGTGGTGGTGGTGGCTGGCCAGGGAAGTGACCGGACGGCCGGCAACGGATCACGGAATGCTTACAGGAAAAATGATTTTTCCTGTGTCTGGTTTTTCGGGTTCATGAAGAAGATGAACAGTAGGATAAACTTTATAATATACAGATTATTATAAATTACAAGATGGGAAATTGTATTATTAGAATATATTTTTGGGGCTGTAAAAATGAGGCACTTAGAGGCCGTTTTAGGAAAAATGACCAGTCACAAAAGTTGTAGCCCTCTGGGTCTACTTTAATATAAAATTGATTTTATTCAATTTGGGTGAGTGGTTTGACCACAGCACTCATTTTGGTGGGATCAAGACCTAGGCTAACCAGAAATTGAATTGGTTGCCCACGGTTCATAACATGTTCAAATGACTTGAAATTTGGACTGGAGGTCTATAATATGTATATTGAGAGGCTGTCCAAAAATGAGAATTTTTGGAGAACTTTTGCCTAAAGTTTTTGTAAAAATTTAATAAACAATATAAAATTAATTAGGAGATGAAATTAAGCCCAAACTCCCCCAAATTTTGGGTGGTGGTCCCTGGCATCAATATTAAGATCTGTACAAAATTTCTACTCGATTGGTCGAGTTTTGAATAGGGAAGTATCAAGTCCTAGATAGGTCTTGGTGAGGGGTACTTTGGGGAAAAGTACGATTGGAGATGGAGTGGACAAATCTCCTCAAAAGAGGCTGAAGTTGTTGGCCACTGATTTGTTGAGTCTATGTCTACCCTTTTGGGTAACATGGTGTGGCTTAGGGTGGATTTACCCTAAGAGATTGGCTCAACTCCAACGGGTGGGAGTTTGAGGTTTGTGAAGGACATAGGAGCAAAAGCTCCTGTATGCCCTTGAAATTTGGAGGAGAGGGGGATGATATGATGAAAACCCTCTGGTTGAAATAGTGATGGATTTAGAGGTAGTTAGGTACCTCAAAAGTCGAGATGTCGGATTAGGATAGAAATGTAATTTAGTTATTTTAAGCACTAAAGCTAATCCAAAAATTATGAAACTCGGGAGGAGGGAGTTTTAGGATGTTTTAGACTCATGGTAATTTTTCTGGAATTTTATGATTAATATATATTATACTTCATGTGTTAAAGGATTATTAGCCCAATTTGTTGTTTCAATTAATTGGAGGCTTTACATTAATTATAATCAGTTAAAATTCTGGATTTAGATCTTGCCTTGTAGAACATTGATCCCTGAATTTTTATAGAATTATATGTTGAGTAAATCTAGTACTTTATTCACAAATGATAGAAAGGGCTTTTATGTTTAAAAAATTATTATGGATAAAATGCTTGCTGGAAAATTATGAAAGTTAGCCAGTGCAAATTTTAGCCTCAATCATCATGTCATAATTTATTTAGAATTTTTGGAAGAACATTTTCTGTACTTGATTCATAAACTATAGAAATTAGAGATTAATTCCAAAATAGTTTACATGTCATTTTGATGATAGAAAAATTATGATACTTAGGATTTAGCCTCCTGAGATAACCTACTAATTATCATAGATTTGCTGGACATCTTGCATGAATAGTTAGGGTAGTCATGTTCAAACCGGTAGTCCTTGGATTTTGGGAATTTAATTAAATGCCAAATAAATTAGGAAAATTTCCATTTTCTGGATTTAGGTTATTTATATCATGGAAAGTCTTCAGTAATTAATTTAGGGCATTTGGATGAGTAATGGACCATTGCATAACCGTTCGACATGTAGATTAGGTCGGTCTGCATATAGCAGTTTGTGATATGCAATAGGACATGATCTGATGAAGATATAAAGAGTAGTGAGTAGTAGTGTAGTTAGAGTTAAGAGGTGCTCGGGTTTGGCGAAAGATCGCCTTTCCCGAGGAGTGGAAGGTTTAAAAATCACCCTAGGATAGTCTATCGTAATATGAGAAGGAATCGGGCTAAGGAAAACAACCAATAACAATAAGTGCCTTGCGAAAGGGAACTTCGGGCCGTAATGCACCGTCTTGGTTCCTAGTGCCCCTTGAGAGCCCTTCACGGGGTATACCGGGGGCAGTCCTGGGATAACGTAAACTGTAATAACAAATCGACAAGAGTAACTTAGTAACTAGGGCTGCACTCTTCACAACACTGTTGGCACAGGAAGGTTGATTTGGAAACGGACTGATGGTCCGGGGAGCTACGGCTCGTTGATTTGGAAACGGACGGATGGTCCGGGGAGCTTCTGCTCGGTTGGTTTGGAGACGGACGTTTTGGTCCGGGAGCTTCGGCTCGGTTTTGTGTGCTTACGATTTAACTTGCATGTGCATAAAATAGGAAAAGTTAAGGTGGTGGGTCTTTCGATAGCGGGGAGTTCGATTGCACCGACACCGATATCGTTGACTCGGCGGGGTGATTAGCACTCCGCCAACAGAAGTCCGGTGCGCCAGCCGGCAAGAGTACGCAGGCGTCCGCTTTGTGCACCAAGCGTTGAGGCGTACGATAGGTCAGACCAGTGTGCTTTACTGGTTTTTGGAGGTGGGCGAGGCCCAACCCACCGCTTCCGTTTGCCACTACGGAGGTATCCTGGGAGGTAACGGCTCCGAAAGGGGGAACTAAAGGTCTGTGTGCACAGAGTCGGGTGTGTGAGTTGCACTGCATGACATAACATACCCACCATATAGTTGCATATCATAATCATTCATAACAACCTTGACACCTAAAGTATAAGTGGAATGGGACGCTTATACATTAGGACCTGCAAAACGACCCCTTGGTCTATAAGCTTGTGTGGGCAAGTTTATAAATCAAAGGTTATTTTCAATATATAATAACCCCTGCTGTTTGATAACCGACACCCCAAGGTATAAGTGGTATGGGACACTTATACGATGGGAGCCTTGCAAAAGATCCCTTTGCTTATGTGTTCTCGCATAAGTGAAGGTTTAAATTCATTTAATTGCTTTTCTTACTGCTAGACCTATTATAACAACTTATTAACTGCTCACCTAATACAACTTGCTAGATTAGTTTCCGCTGCCATCTGTTTTCATGTTAATCTCCACCTTCATGTCCTTCCCTTTCTTCCTCTCCGCTCGGTACCTAGGAGCCATGGGGGGAAGGGGTAGGGGATGATAGGGCTTAGTCTTTATGACTAACGGTTTTCGAACCGCATCATTTAGGGGATCGTGGAGCCCAGCATGGAGGAGCAGCCCCAGAGATCGGTGCGCCTAGAGATGGGCAGTCTAGCTCCGGAGTTCACACAGCCGGGACCGTGAGTCTCGACCTTGAGTAGTTTCTGTTTTGCTTCCGCAAGAGAGACTTGTAGTGAGGACATTTTGTACCGGGCATAAGCCCGTATTTATAGTACTCTGATGTTTCTGTGGACACTCCCTTCGTGGAGCTTACTTATTTATATATATGTGATTTTATTATTGTGGACTGTTTACTATTACTTCAATAATTGTGCTAATTTCTGTGATCGATTTGGCCGGCAGAATCGGCGCCTTGTGGTGATGACCCTTCAGGACGTGAAGGTGTCACCGCAAAGCGGCGGTTCTGGGCCTAAGACCCCGGTGGTTGAAAAAGGAAAAAAAAGGGGGTCTTACAAGTGGTATCAGAGGAAACATCGATCAGAAGGAAGTCGCAGTCCACAAACCCTAGGTCACCCCCGCTCGAGTTTAGTTTGGGGACAAACTAAGCAGCAGAAGCAGTAGTGTGCCCATATGGGGATCACATATAATTTGTCCACCTTTAGGTAATATTTGAACGTTTTTCTCAGCATGTGTTTTCGTTGTGCAGCCTCCAGCACAGCCTACGCCACAGGGCGGAGTTCAGTAGACTCAGGGAGTTGCACCACCTCCACCGGTCCCCACCCCTTTCCTTCAGTCAGACATGGGACAGACCCTGACTGCCATTCTGGAGGCCTTCAGGGCCCAGCAGGTTCCGGTCCCGCAGCCCAATCTGGGGGCCAACTGGCTCAGCATCTTCCGGGTCTTTCTCCCCCGTCCTATCTAGGACAGAGTCGGCTGTTCGGACGGAGGAATGGCTGGATATCATGTACGAGATGCTGACCGGGATTCGGTGTCCATGGGAGGAGAAGGTGGCTCTGGTTGTCTCCTGCCTGGAGTCCCATGCAAAGAGGTGGTGGAAGACGCTGTTGGACACGACCTTTGCTGATAGGGAGGTTGCGGAGGTCACTTGGGAGGAGTTCAGGGCCGCACTGCTGGAGCATTTCGTTCCGCAGTTGGCTAGGGATGATTTGGAGGAGCGGTTCTTACAGCTGAAGCAGGGTACTCGGACCGTGGTGGAGTACCATCGAGAGTTTGACCATCTGGCTCGATACGCAGATTCCTACCAGCTGGACGAGGCAGGGTATATCAGGAGGTTCTATAAGGGCCTACGTGAGGACTTGAGGGAGGCCTCTTGTTTGTATCTGACGGCCCATCTCCGGATTTTGGAGATGGCCAAAAGGA
The DNA here is from genome assembly GCA_039513925.1 of Platanthera zijinensis. Lineage (NCBI taxonomy): Eukaryota > Viridiplantae > Streptophyta > Magnoliopsida > Asparagales > Orchidaceae > Platanthera > Platanthera zijinensis. Next base: position 103,039,799 of record CM077085.1, on the reverse strand, counting down.
TTGAGGCAGATTGGCACACCACCCGGGCCGGAAACGGCCAGCAGAGGATCAGGGGCGAAGAGGAAGGAATGACCAGCGGCGGGTGCTGTACCAGAGGGGAGGAGGACAGAGGACCAGCCTCGTCAGGACGTGAGGCCGGAGCCGAGGGAACAGGTGTATTGGCCCCTCCACCCCTTCGGATGCAGGAGATGCCGAGACCCGGGGAATGGCGTATCCCCCAGAGTGCTACTTTTGTCATCAGTTTGGGCACATTCGGAGGAACTGCCCCATGAGGGGGGCACCACCTCCAGCACATCAGGGCGGCCCACCAGCTCAGCATTACGGAGGCCGAGGACGCGGCCGCGGTCGAGGATACCAGGGGGAAGATCGTAGACAGGGAAGGGAGCAGGTATATGCCTTGGACCTTGCGCAGCGCGAAATCCGGAGCAGGTCATCGCAGGTATGCCGCAATGCTTCTTTGTTTTCATAGAATTTTCCCTTTAAGTTGTTAAAACTTTGAATCGCACTAGATTGATAGCAAGGAAGTAAAAACTCATTATAGAACCCTAAGACATCTAATCACCCCAGGTATAGTCTTCATCAGCGGCAAGCCTGCCCGCACGCTGTTCGATACTGGAGCTACTCACTCCTTTGTGTCGGAGTCGTTCGTGGAAGGACTGGAAGGTGTGGAGCGGTTCACCGGCTCGAGGATGAGGGTGCGACTACCGGATGGATCTGAGCTCCTTACCACGGATCACTGCAATATGGAGGCGGAGATTGGTGGAAAAGCGTTCGAGGCTCCAGCGACGATTTTGAAGCTGACGGACTACGACCTGATCCTGGGCATGGTATGGCTGCACTGGAACTATGCCCAGATTGACTGCCAGGCAAAGAGGATCACCGTGAGACACGGGACTCTTTCATTACCATTGAAGGTATAAGACCTGTCTCTCGTATACTCTTATCTTCGGTACAGGCCATTAAGGCCCATCTGCAGGGAGAGGAGGTCTATCAGATTCTTTTTGAGATGGCGGAAGTTAAGGAGTCGGTGACAGACATTCCGGTGGTGCGAGATTTCGCTGACATCTTTCCAGAGAAACTACCAGGATTAACCTCCACACCGAGAGCAGGATTTTCAGATACAGCTTGTGCCGGGGGCCAAGCCGGCGTCTAGGGCCCCTTATCGGATGGCCCCTAAGGAGTTGGCAGAGTTTCGGACCCAGTTGCAGGAATTGGTGGAGGCAGTTTTGTCAGACCGAGTTCCTCGCCATGGGGAGCACCGGTCCTGTTCGTGAAGAAGAAGGATGGGACACTCCGCCTGTGCATCGATTATCGAGCACTAAACAGGCTGACCGTCCGGAATACCTATCCGCTCCCACGGATAGACGAATTATTCGACCAGCTGGAGGGGGCCCATTATTTCTCGAAGCTGGACTTGAGATCAGGATACTACCAGCTGCGGATCCAGGAGGAGGATATCCCGAAGACGGCCTTTAGTAGCAGATATGGCCTGTATGAGTTCACCGTGATGCCCTTTGGGCTCACGAATGCTCCGTCGGCGTTCATGAGTCTCATGAACAGGGTTTTCGAGGCCTACTTGGATGTGTTCGTCATAGTATTCATAGACGACATCCTGATCTACTCTAGGACGGAGGAGGAACACACTCGGCATCTGGCACTGACCTTGGAGAGGTTGCGGGAGCATCGTCTTTATGCAAAATTCAGCAAGTGTCAGTTCTGGTTGAAGGAGGTGGCCTTCCTAGGCCACATCATCAGCGGAGCCGGGTTATCAGTAGATCCAGCAAAGGTTCGGGCAGTTCGCGATTGGCCGCAGCTGAGGACAGCCACCGATGTACGCAGTTTCTTGGGGCTTGCGGTTACTACCGGAAGTTCGTGGAGGGGTTCTCTCGGATTGCCCTCCCCCTCACATCTTTGACAAAGAAGGAGGCATCTTTTGTTTGGACCCCGCAGTGCCAGGCGGCTTTCCAGGAGCTAAAGGACCGACTCATCTCAGCCCCGATTCTGGCCCTTCCATCCGGAAGGGAGGATTCCAGGTGTATACCGACGCATCATACCAAGGGATGGGAGCGTGCTGATGCAGAACGGACATGTCATAGCATATGCCTCCCGCCAGCTGAAGACCCATGAGAGGAACTACCCGGTGCACGACCTCGAGATGGGAGCGGTCGTTTTGCTCTGAAGCTCTGGCGTCATTACCTTTATGGAGTCCACTGCGACATCTTCTCCGATCACAAGAACTTGAAATACATGGACACTCAGAAGGAGCTGAATATCAGGCAGAGGCGCTGGGTGGAGTTCTTAGCAGATTATCAGTATGAGATGCACTACCACCCAGGGAAGGCAAATGTGGTGGCCGACGCGTTAAGTCGGAGAGCGGCCACTTCCGAAGCTGGGCCCCAGGTTATGTCTATGGAGCTGGTCCAGTCATTCAGAGACATGCAGATATCCCTAGTGTCCGAGGATGACCCAGATCTGTATAGGGAGTATCTGGCATCGATAGTGGCCATTGACGATATTCGGGATCGCATTCGGGACGGACAGAGGACAGATGCGGGGCAGAGCCGATGTTCCGAGCTTTGGAGGAAGGTTCGACAGGGGATTATTCCCTGAGGGATGGGTTGCTCCACTTCAGAGGCAGAGTGTATATACCAGCAGGAGGCCAGATCCGAGAGGATATTTTGACGGAGGCGCATTGCAGCCGGTACTCCGTGCACCCGGGGATCACAAAGATGACCGCTGATCTGAAGAGGACGATGTTTTGGCCGGCATGAAGAAGGACATTACGTACTTCGTGACCCATTGCGAGGCGTGTCAGTTGGTGAAGGCGGAGTGCAGGAACCCCGCAGGACTGTTGCAGCCACTCCCGGTGCCGGAGTGGAAGTTCGACGACATAGCGATGGATTTTATACATGGTCTTCCCCGGTCTCGGACAGGGAACGACTCGATTTGGGTGATTGTCGATCGGCTGACGAAGGTGGCCCGCTTTATACCGATCAGGAAGGATGACTCGGTGGGAGTGCTGGTACGGAAGTTTGTGGAGCAGTATGTCCGATATCATGGCGTGCCCCGGACGATAGTGTCGGACCGCGATGGACGGTTTACATCCAGGGAGTGGCGGTCAGTGCAGGCATATTTGGGCACCCGGTTGACTTTTAGCACGGCCTTCCACCCTCAGACGGACGGGCAAACCGAGCGCACCAACAGGACCTTGGAGGACTTACTACGGCTGTGTATACTAGACCGAGGGGAGCCGTGGGAGAAGATGTTACCCTTGGTCGAGTTCTCCTACAATAATAGCTACCAGTCCAGCATCAGGATGGCGCCTTATGAGGCCTTGTATGGAAGGAAATGTAGGACCCCGCTTTCTTGGGTTCAGGACGAGGATCCGAAGCTGCTGGGATCGGATTTCGTTGAAGACACCGAGGCTCAGGTGAGGCTGATCAGAGATAGGATGCTGGAGGCGCAGAGCAGACAAGCAAAATACTATGACGCTCGGCATCGTCAGGTGGAGTTCCGGGGTAGGAGATCGAGTGTTCTTGAAGATCCGGCCCATGCACAGAGTCTCACGGGTGCGCGGTCGGAGGAAGAAACTCAGCCCTAGGTATATGGGCCCTTACCGGATCCTGGAGCGGATCGGACCCTTAGCCTACAGGCTAGAGTTGCCATCAGAGCTGGCAGCTCTACACGACGTCTTCCACATCTCTTCGCTGAGAAGGGCTCTACTACGCCGGAGCAGCGAATTTTGACCACAGAAGGGCCGGTAGCTTCAGACCGATCTGTTCACTTGGAGCCGGTTCGGATCGATGACAAAGGAGTGCGGATCTTGCGCCGCAAGAAGATTCCCTTAGTCAAGGTTCTGTGGAGAAATCACGGTCAGGAGGAGCACACCTGGGAACCGCAGGATCTGATGAGGCAAAGATACCCGGAGTTGTTCAGTCAGGTACATCTCACCACCTCTCGGTATACTATAAACTGCCTTCTTGTTTTGGAATGTTAAGACTAGACAAGGGAAATCTAGGACCTAGGCATGCACACTTAGTCAGAATGGTAGGGGCTAATCTTTTGTTTATTGGGGAGATTGTCTTCGTTATCAAACGAACGGTCGCCTGAACCCAATAGAAAGATCGAATGGGATGTTACAAGATTAATTTATTCCGATAGAAATCCCCGTAGGCTCAACCTCAATTTCGGGGACGAAATTTTTGTTTTGTTTATTGGGATTTGTAACATCCCATTTCCGCCTAGACCCCTAGGAGTCAGATTGGTCGTGACGGAACCCTAGGAAGCCCAAAATTGGAAATAAAGCAACCAATATTGCGGGTCACGGGTTGGTCACGCCCGTGACCGCCCGTCACGCCCGTGACCTGGGCGTGTCTACTTCGACGATCGTCGATCTCCACGAGACGATCGTCGAACGCGCTGTCTGGGCATGTCACGCCCGTGACCAAGATGTCACGCCCGTGACTATGGGCGTGACCCCATCGACAATCGTCGATCGCCGTAAGACGATCGTCGACTTTGCGGCCCGAGCCTGTCACGCCCGTGACATGAGTGTCACGCCCGTGACCTAGGGCGTGACCAGCCTTCGACGATCGTCGACCTCAATTCGACGATCGTCGAGCTCGAAACTTGCCGTTCGGGCATGTCACGCCCGTGACCTGGAGGTCACGCCGTGACCTAGGGCGTGACCCGCCTTCGACGATCGTCGATCTCGATTCGACGATCGTCGACCCGAAATCTGCCGTTCGGGTCTGTCACGCCCGTGACACAGGTGTCACGCCCGTGACCTTCGATCGACGATCGTCGATCTCAGTTCGACGATCGTCGAACCCAGAATGGGCTACCCGGGCCTGTCACGCCCGTGACCTATGTGTCACGCCCGTGACATTGGCCGAAACGACGGTTCAGGCCCGAAATAATTCTAACGCGCGTGGAAATTAATGCTGGCTTGGGAAGTTACACCAGGAGTAACTTCCGGCCGTTTTCCTTCTATAATTATACAATAAATAAGGAAAAGGTGGTCCAATAGGAAATCGCCAGCTGGACATACCTGTTCAGTTTCCGCCGTTTCTTATCCCTGCATCATAACCGAAGCATTAAGGGGAGGGAACTTCATGGCCATAATGGCTTAAACCATTCACCTTCCCACCTTCCTGATTTATAAAAGCCCACTTGGACAAGAGGAGAGGGTTACACGCTCAAGCAAACGAAGCAGATCCTTGTTCTTGCTGTAAAGAGGAGTTCAGCAACGCCACCACCGCGCCATGGCACCTCGTCGCTCTTCTCGCCTCCAAACCGCGAACAAGGTCCTCCTCTACTCCTTCTCTTTCATGGGTAGATCTTAGGATTCTTAGGAAGGAGATTCGCGCTCAACGGAGCCGGATCCATCTCTCGTTTTCATGGAAAAAACCGTGAAAAAGATATTTCGAGTTCGCCGAAACCGCCACCTCCGGCGGCCAAACCACCGCCGACCGCTAGCCATCGCCTCAACGGAGGTGGTGGTGGTGGTGGCTGGCCAGGGAAGTGACCGGACGGCCGGCAACGGATCACGGAATGCTTACAGGAAAAATGATTTTTCCTGTGTCTGGTTTTTCGGGTTCATGAAGAAGATGAACAGTAGGATAAACTTTATAATATACAGATTATTATAAATTACAAGATGGGAAATTGTATTATTAGAATATATTTTTGGGGCTGTAAAATGAGGCACTTAGAGGCCGTTTTAGGAAAAATGACCAGTCACAAAAGTTGTAGCCCTCTGGGTCTACTTTAATATAAAATTGATTTTATTCAATTTGGGTGAGTGGTTTGACCACAGCACTCATTTTGGTGGGATCAAGACCTAGGCTAACCAGAAATTGAATTGGTTGCCCACGGTTCATAACATGTTCAAATGACTTGAAATTTGGACTGGAGGTCTATAATATGTATATTGAGAGGCTGTCCAAAAATGAGAATTTTTGGAGAACTTTTGCCTAAAGTTTTTGTAAAAATTTAATAAACAATATAAAATTAATTAGGAGATGAAATTAAGCCCAAACTCCCCCAAATTTTGGGTGGTGGTCCCTGGCATCAATATTAAGATCTGTACAAAATTTCTACTCGATTGGTCGAGTTTTGAATAGGGAAGTATCAAGTCCTAGATAGGTCTTGGTGAGGGGTACTTTGGGGAAAAGTACGATTGGAGATGGAGTGGACAAATCTCCTCAAAAGAGGCTGAAGTTGTTGGCCACTGATTTGTTGAGTCTATGTCTACCCTTTTGGGTAACATGGTGTGGCTTAGGGTGGATTTACCCTAAGAGATTGGCTCAACTCCAACGGGTGGGAGTTTGAGGTTTGTGAAGGACATAGGAGCAAAAGCTCCTGTATGCCCTTGAAATTTGGAGGAGAGGGGGATGATATGATGAAAACCCTCTGGTTGAAATAGTGATGGATTTAGAGGTAGTTAGGTACCTCAAAAGTCGAGATGTCGGATTAGGATAGAAATGTAATTTAGTTATTTTAAGCACTAAAGCTAATCCAAAAATTATGAAACTCGGGAGGAGGGAGTTTTAGGATGTTTTAGACTCATGGTAATTTTTCTTGAATTTTATGATTAATATATATTATACTTCATGTGTTAAAGGATTATTAGCCCAATTTGTTGTTTCAATTAATTTGAGGCTTTACATTAATTATAATCAGTTAAAATTCTGGATTTAGATCTTGCCTTGTAGAACATTGATCCCTGAATTTTTATAGAATTATATGTTGAGTAAATCTAGTACTTTATTCACAAATGATAGAAAGGGCTTTTATGTTTAAAAAATTATTATGGATAAAATGCTTGCTGGAAAATTATGAAAGTTAGCCAGTGCAAATTTTAGGCCTCAATCATCATGTCATAATTTATTTAGAATTTTTGGAAGAACATTTTCTGTACTTGATTCATAAACTATAGAAATTAGAGATTAATTCCAAAATAGTTTACATGTCATTTTGATGATAGAAAAATTATGATACATAGGATTTAGCCTCCTGAGATAACCTACTAATTATCATAGATTTGCTGGACATCTTGCATGAATAGTTAGGGTAGTTCATGTTCAAACCGGTAGTCCTTGGATTTTTGGGGAATTTAATTAAATGCCAAATAAATTAGGAAAATTTCCATTTTCTGGATTTAGGTTATTTATATCATGGAAAGTCTTCAGTAATTAATTTAGGGCATTTGGATGAGTAATGGACCATTGCATAACCGGTTCGACATGTAGATTAGGTCGGTCTGCATATAGCAGTTTGTGATATGCAATAGGACATGATCTGATGAAGATATAAAGAGTAGTGAGTAGTAGTGTTAGTTAGAGTTAAGAGGTGCTCGGGTTTGGCGAAAGATCGCCTTTCCCGAGGAGTGGAAGGTTTAAAAATCACCCTAGGATAGTCTATCGTAATATGAGAAGGGAATCGGGCTAAGGGAAAACAACCAATAACAATAAGTGCCTTGCGAAAGGGAACTTCGGGCCATAATGCACCGTCTTGGTTCCTAGTGCCCCTTGAGAGCCCTTCACGGGGTATACCGGGGGCAGTCCTGGGCTAACGTAAACTGTAATAACAAATCGACAAGAGTAACTTAGTAACTAGGGCTGCACTCTTCACAACACTGTTGGCACAGGAAGGTTGATTGGAAACGGACGGATGGTCCGGGGAGCTTCGGCTCGGTGATTTGGAAACGGACGGATGGTCCGGGGAGCTTCGGCTCGGTTGGTTTGGAGACGGACGTTTTGGTCCGGGGAGCTTCGGCTCGGTTTTGTGTGCTTACGATTTAACTTGCATGTGCATAAAATAGGAAAAGTTAAGGTGGTGGGTCTTTCGATAGCGGGGAGTTCGATTGCACCGACACTGATATCGTTGACTCGGCGGGGTGATTAGCACTCCGCCAACAGAAGTCCGGTGCGCCAGCCGGCAAGAGTACGCAGGCGTCCGCTTTGTGCACCAAGCGTTGAGGCGTACGATAGGTCAGACCAGTGTGCTTTACTGGTTTTGGAGGTGGGCGAGGCCCAACCCACCGCTTCCGTTTGCCACTACGGAGGTATCCTGGGAGGTAACGGCTCCGAAAGGGGGAACTAAAGGTCTGTGTGCACAGAGTCGGGTGTGTGAGTTGCACTGCATGACATAACATACCCACCATATAGTTGCATATCATAATCATTCATAACAACCTTGACACCTAAAGTATAAGTGGAATGGGACGCTTATACATTAGGACCTGCAAAACGACCCTTGGTCTATAAGCTTGTGTGGGCAAGTTTATAAATCAAAGGTTATTTTCAATATATAATAACCCATGTTGTTTGATAACCGACACCCCAAGGTATAAGTGGTATGGGACACTTATACGATGGGAGCCTTGCAAAAGATCCCTTTGCTTATGTGTTCTCGCATAAGTGAAGGTTTAAATTCATTTAATTGCTTTTCTTACTGCTAGGACCTATTATAACAACTTATTAACTGCTCACCTAATACAACTTGCTAGATTAGTTTCCGCTGCCATCTGTTTTCATGTTAATCTCCACCTTCATGTCCTTCCCTTTCTTCCTCTCCGCTCGGTACCTAGGAGCCATGGGGGGAAGGGGTAGGGGATGATAGGGCTTAGTCTTTATGACTAACGGTTTTCGAACCGCATCATTTAGGGGATCGTGGAGCCCAGCATGGAGGAGCAGCCCCAGAGATCGGTGCGCCTAGAGATGGGGCAGTCTAGCTCCGGAGTTCACACAGCCAGGACCGTGAGTCTCGACCTTGAGTAGTTTCTGTTTTGCTTCCGCAAGAGAGACTTGTAGTGAGGACATTTTGTACCGGGCATAAGCCCGTATTTATAGTACTCTGATGTTTCTGTGGACACTCCCTTCGTGGAGCTTACTTATTTATATATATGTGATTTTATTATTGTGGACTGTTTACTATTACTTCAATAATTGTGCTAATTTCTGTGATCGATTTGGCCGGCAGAATCGGCGCCTTGTGGTGATGACCCTTCAAGACGTGAAGGTGTCACCGCAAAGCGGCGGTTCTGGGCCTAAGACCCCGGTGGTTGAAAAAGGAAAAAAAAAAGGGGGTCTTACAAAGTCCCCACTGCAGCCTTCCATGCTTCGAGCTCTGTCGCCGCCACCAAACCCAGATAGAGGGAAAGGAAAGTTGAACGTAGTGACCAGCGAGAAATCTCAAACCTCTGCGCAAGTTATGTCAGGTTATCCCCAGTTTCTTTCATCCTTTGAACTTATCGTTGCCGCCCTAATTATCGTTTGTTTAGTTATGTATGCTACGATTTTAAGGGAGTTTACGGTACAGAATAGGTGGGTGCGCATTCTTTTCGATTCAGGTGCCGCCCATTCCTTTGTGGCTTGGAGGTTTGTAGATAAACATCGTCTGGATGTGGATCCATTATAAAACTCCTTCAACATCAAGCTTCCCTCCGGTGATTCGGTGGTATCTAGTCAAGGAGTTCTGAAATGCCCTATATATCTAGGCGATTTCCTAGCCTTTGGAGATCTGATGGTGTTGGATCTGGAAGACTTTGATGTGATTTTGGGCATGGACTGGATGTCCAAGTACGATGCGGTCATCCAGTGCAAGGCAAAGAGACTGGACTTCAAGATGGGTAATGGACAACCTATGACCATCTATAGATTTCAGGACAGGGTTTCCCTTATTATTTCTACGGTACGTGCTTGTCGTGCTATAGAGTCTGGTCCTGAGGCATTTTTAGATTATATTTCTGCTCTAGAAATTGCTTTTGTTACACCACATTTTGAGAATGTCTCGGTGGTGCGAGAGTTTCCAGATGTCTTTCCTGATAGTCTTCCAGGACTTCCTCCTGAGAGGGAGATAGAGTTTGTGATAGACCTCGATCCAGGTACTCGTTCTATTTCCAAAGCACCGTACCGTATGGCTCCGCGTGAGTTGGATGAGTTGTGTTGTACAACCCCGTACCCGTCCGAGTGGGATCCTCCCCAGGGAGCGGGCTCAGACGTGCTATGAACGGCGATTTGGTGCAGCTCTGTTCGAGGATGTGCGAGTGCTCGTGTGCGCATATGAAGAATGTATGCGTTAGATTTTGATATATATTATATATGTATATAAATATTATATATATTTATTATAACCATATATATATATACTTTATAGATATATATTTAGAGAAGAGATATATGGATATGGGAACAAAAAAAAGAAAAGAAAAAAAAGGGGGAGGGGCATGCGGGTAAGCAGGGGGAAGAACAAAAAAAGAGGAGGAGATTTCTTTTAGGGTTCCAGCCTATGCTCGGGAAAGAAAGAAGAGCACAGCCGCTCCTCTCCCTCTCTCTCCCGTCGACCACCTGGAGCAGCCCGATGTCGGCCGCCCTTCTTCTCTCCGATCGCCTCAGCAAGGAGAGGCCTAGCTCTCTCTCTCTCTCTCTCTCATCGCTGGCTAGGAAGAGCAAGCCCGGCCCCTCCCTCTCTCTTGTCCAGGCCGCCGCCGAGAGGTGCGGCCTGAGCTCCCTTTCATCCTGTCAAGGCCGCCGCCTGGACGTGTTGACCGAGCCCCCTCCTATTATTTCCTGCCCAGGCCGCCGCAAGCAAGGAGGAGCGCATCACCCTTTCTCGTCGTCGCCTGGATCGAGCAAGGCTGGCCGAGCCTTGCTTCCCCCTCTCTCGTCCCTGCCGCCTATGGTCATAACCGACCCATTGGAGCATGAACCGACCTATTGGAGCATGAACCGACCTATTGGAGCATGAATCGGCCCTAATCATCCCTCTCTCAGCCGGGATTGGCCTTATGGAGTCAAGGTCAGCCGTTTGAAGTTACGTCGGCCGGGAGCTTCTCTCCCGACGCCGGCCGGAGCTCGAATCCTACACCAAGCCGGAAATGTGGATTTCCTCTCTCCCTCCGCCGGCAAGAGGCTCGTCCCCCATGGAGAATGGAGCAAAAGAGGAGATCTACTTCACCCGGCAAGGTTTACCATCAAGAGATATTTATTTCGTCATTCCTAGCAGGGCCGGCCGAGGTCCGTCCTCTCGACATCACTTTCAGTCATAACAACCTAGAGCTTCTCTCCCAGCACCGCCGTCAAGCACGCGTCAAGGGTAACGATGTTTCTACTTGGGCAGGTGAAGCCCTCAGTTTACATACTTGCATGGAAGCCCTCCTCCACCAACGGGTGGGGGCAAGGGAGCACTCCGACGGGTTGACGTATATGTCCCCATAGTTAATTGCATTAGCACCCGGAAGCGTGAGTACGGGTTTAGGCATGCTGTGTGAAGCCCGTTCGGACGTATGAGCCGAATTGGTGATGTTCTGGGATTCCCGGAGAAGACTCCGAGGAAGTTGTGCATTCTTTATGTAGCGGAAAGCAGCGGGCTTAAGCCCAAGTTTGTGCTGGCCCTAGAAGGCCTTTTTTGTTTATGTTGCCGGCCTGCGTACTGAGGTATGGAACGTGCGTTCCTGTAATTTGAGATGCCTGTGATGTTTTTGCTAGTCCTTAAAGGTTTATGTTACGTTGGTGGCAGCCCAAAGGGGGGCTACGGAAAAATAGAACTGCTAGGCGAGGTTATGCTACTAGGAGGGCAGTTAAGGGGCGTTTTGCACAAACCCGAGGTGACATCTTTGGTCAAGAGGGAGTGGAATTTGAGATCCTCCCTAGAGGTTCTGGTCGGCCAAGAGAGCCTTCCAAAGGTGCCCAATTAGCTCAGCATTTGGCTTAGGAGGGGAAGAGTTTGTTAATCTTCCGGGTGTGTGGTGGGACCTCCACGCTGAGACCTTGGGCTTGTCCCTTACGTTCCTAGTCTAGAGCCTCGATTGTTCACTTGAGTGTAGTAGGTGCGCGGTCACCCCTCTTTTGGGACCTCGAACTCCACGGAGACCGGTTTCCGGTTTCAACATTTATGGTGCGGTGAGCGTGGAGCGTGACCAGCACAGAAGAACTCATGCGAGCGTCACGGCTATAGAAAAGGAACCAAGTGACAACTGAGGTCACGCGATGAAAGAAGTCCCCCCTCAATTTTCCGTTTTCCAAATTAAGGTTGAGACGTAGTTACGAAGGTCTTTCTTGTTTGGAATACTTTATAAATAACAGGTTCATCATGAAAGAGTAAGTCTTCATGAGTTGGGGATGAGACCATGAGCTCTGATGCAGTCGTTGTTTGCTTTGAGTTATTTTACTATCTTTATGTTTGCTTTATATTTATGATGGAGAGGTTGGTACGTTAGTATTAGGTGGCGGAATTTATGTATTATATGCAGAGTTTATATATTTATGATGGAGGTAGCTATAATTATCTTCAAGAGGTTATAAGTTATATGCAGAATTTATTTATTATAATTTGAATAAAGGACACTTGATGAGAAGCCGGTTACCATCGTTCAGAATTGTATAAGCTTACACTTTCTATTAAGTGTTACGGCATTGTCAATCATTTTTAGGTTATGCCGTGTATACATTTACTCGAAATATTGATAAACTTAAAATCTTTTTTCCTAATCCATTTTTGGTTCGTATTGACTACTTGACAAGGAAGACACGGTTTCTTTTTCATGCGCATCTTGAATTATAATCTTAAATTCTATCATGATGTCCTGGCTGTATGTTGTCAGAAGTAGAGGTAATGATAAGTATCCTATGATTTTGTGTCTGTATAAACTACGTGTTTTCATTGGAAAATGTTTTAAAGCGTAAACTTGGGTTAAGGCTCAGTGAGTTGCTTGAGGTGCAAAACATGTTTTAAGTTTCTAGGTTCTTCATCATTTAGTTAGATTTAGTTGAACTCTTTGTTGAATTTTAAATATCAGAAGTTTTATCAAAGCCTTTCAGAAAGTAATTGTAACATATTTTCCACTCTGACGGAAATTGAGTCATTGTTTTCTATTTTACAAGCGACCAAATGAGTCTTCAGTGAAATCGGTTGGTCAGGGGATCATCGTGATCTTATATCTACCGAGCATAAAAATAATGGTACTAGTCAATGTTCTGCAACTACTAGGTTGATGTCAATTCCCCCATAAAGTGGTAAAAGGGAGACTGTTATCTATAGTGCCGTCTCAGGGTTATACGCTAAAATGCTCCGAAAGTGATTTCCTCAATTTTGGTCGGTGCTCAATCCTTCACAAGATATGAATATTTTCTCCAATTCCGTATCACTTTGGCTTTTCGTAATAGTTTGTCATTTTTTAGAAGCATATGCAGAAGTATCTTCCTTTTTTTTCAATACCTTTAAATATGTTGTGCCCTTCTAATATGATGAAATTTCAGGCGGTTTCTTCTATGGCATGAGGGTGAAATGGTTGTTTGGAGAGGAGACCCCGAGAAGACCCGCTGTCCAGGCTACCATTGAGCTGGCAGGTCTGTAGGCTCACTCGGTGGTTGGAGTTGGTTGTTTGGAGAGGAGACCCCGAGAAGACCCGCTGTCCAGGCTACCATCGAGCTGACAGGTCTGTAGGCTCACTCGGTGGTTGGAGTTGGTTGTTTGGAGAGGAGACCCCGAGAAGACCCGCTGTCCAGGCTACCATCGAGCTGGCAGGTCTGTAGGCTCACTCGGTGGTTGGAGTTGGTTGTTTGGAGAGGAGACCCCGAGAAGACCCGCTGTCCAGGCTACCATCGAGCTGGCAGGTCTGTAGGCTCACTCGGTGGTTGGAGTTGGTTGTTTGGAGAGGAGATCCCGAGAAGACCCGCTTTCCAGGCTACCATCGAGCTGGCAGGTCTGTAGGCTCACTCGGTGGTTGGAGTTGGTTGTTTGGAGAGGAGACCCCGAGAAGACCCGCTGTCCAGGTTACCATCGAGCTGGCAGGTCTGTAGGCTCACTCGGTGGTTGGAGTTGGTTGTTTGGAGAGGAGACCCCGAGAAGACCCGCTGTCCAGGCTACCATCGAGCTGGCAGGTCTGTAGGCTCACTCGGTGGTTGGAGTTGGTTGTTTGGAGAGGAGACCCCGAGAAGACCCACTGTCCAGGCTACCATCGAGCTGGCAGGTCTGTAGGCTCACTCGGTGGTTGGAGTTGGTTGTTTGGAGAGGAGACCACGAGAAGACCCGCTGTCCAGGCTACCATCGAGCTGGCAGGTCTGTAGGCTCACTCGGTGGTTGGAGTTGGTTGTTTGGAGAGGAGACCCCGAGAAGACCCGCTGTCCAGGCTACCATCGAGCTGGCAGGTCTGTAGGCTCACTCGGTGGTTGGAGTTGGTTTTGGAGAGGAGACCCCGAGAAGACCCGCTGTCCAGGCTACCATCGAGCTGGCAGGTCTGTAGGCTCACTCGGTGGTTGGAGTTGGTTGTTTGGAGAGGAGACCCCGAGAAGACCCGCTGTCCAGGCTACCACGAGCTGGCAGGTCTGTAGGCTCACTCGGTGGTTGGAGTTGGTTGTTTGGAGAGGAGACCCCGAGAAGACCCGCTGTCCAGGCTATCATCGAGCTGGAAGGTCTGTAGGCTCACTCGGTGGTTGGAGTTGGTTTTGGAGAGGAGACCCCGAGAAGACCCGCTGTCCAGGCTACCATCGAGCTGGCAGGTCTGTAGGCTCACTCGATGGTTGGAGTTGGTTTTGGAGAGGAGACCCCGAGAAGACCCGCTGTCCAGGCTACCATCAAGCTGGCAGGGTTGTAGGCTCACTCGGTGGTTGGAGGTTGTTTGGAGAGGAGACCCCGAGAAGACCCGCTGACCAGGCTCTCATCAAGATGGCAGGGCTGTAGGCTCACTCGGTGGTGGGAGGTTGTTTGGAGAGGAGACCCCGAGAAGACCCGCTGACCAGGCTCTCATCAAGCTGGCAGGGCTGTAGGCTCACTCGGTGGTTGGGGGTTGTTTGGAGACTTTTGCACTACCCCGAGCCTGGCTCGGCCCCAGGTAGACCCGCTGCACAGGCTCCCATCCAGCTGGCAGGTCCGTAGGCTCGCCTGTGGGGGTAAGGGACCCCGAATGATGCTCGGCCCCGGGTAGACTCGCTGCTCAGGCTCTCATTAGCTGGGCAGGGCGGTAGGCACACCTGGGGGGAAAGGACTTGGACTTGGAAAAGGTCTTGGAAAGAGTTTGATCTCATAGAAAAGCGAGAAAGTGTGCAGTACTTCTTCAAAAGGGGAATAACCATAGTTTAAACCGCAATTGAGATCAATAGTTTCATTTTGATGAATTGAATAGACTAATATTAATACATCACTTGTTTCATGTCTTATGAAAATAGTTAAATTGTTTGCAAAGCCGGCCGTATAAAATACATCATCCGCTTTCATGACATAAAAAGTAGCGTTATCGATCTTGTTTCCTTTAAAGTTGATCTTGCTGATACATAAAATGTCTAGGAGGTAGCAGAGTAATTGTGTCTATACGAAGCACGCCCATATGAAATAACAACCCCTTGCATTTCAAAACAGATACTGCCATTGGCTTCCCCATCAGTGGATAATTTGGTTGGAATTTTAATAAATAGATTGGTTCTTACCGCTTGATCATGATAGTGAGTTGATTCTTATTTAAGCCCTGGCCTGGAGTTCTTTTTATTTCCAAGTGGGGAGTTCTCTCAAACCTTTTTTTGAGTCAGAACCCACTCGCCGAGTACTTGGGGTTGGACATTTCTTTTCGAGCTTGGACAACCTCGAAAAGAGTGGGGATTGTGTACAACCCCGTACCCGGCCGAGTGGGATCCTCCCCAGGGAGCGGGCTCAGACGTGCTATGAACGGCGATTTGGTGCAGCTCTGTTCGAGGACGTGCGAGTGCTCGTGTGCGCATATGAAGAATGTATGCGTTAGATTTTGATATATATTATATATGTATATAAATATTATATATATTTATTATAACCATATATATATATATATACTTTATAGATATATATTTAGAGAAGAGATATATGGATATGGGAACAAAAAAAAGAAAAGAAAAAAAGGGGGAGGGGCATGCGGGTAAGCAGGGGGAAGAACAAAAAAAGAGGAGGAGATTTCTTTTAGGGTTCCAGCCTATGCTCGGGAAAGAAAGAAGAGCACAGCCGCTCCTCTCCCTCTCTCTCGCGTCGACCACCTGGAGCAGCCCGATGTCGGCCGCCCTTCTTCTCTCCGGTCGCCTCAGCAAGGAGAGGCCTAGCTCTCTCTCTCTCTCTCTCTCTCTCTCATCGCTAGCTAGGAAGAGCAAGCCCGGCCCCTCCCTCTCTCTTGTCCAGGCTGCCGCCGAGAGGTGCTGCCTGAGCTCCCTTTCCACCTCCTGTCAAGGCCGCCGCCTGGACGTGTTGACCGAGCCCCCTCCTATTATTTCCTGCCCAGGCCGCCGCAAGAAAGGAGGAGCGCATCACCCTTTCTCGTCGTCGCCTGGATCGAGCAAGGCTGGCCGAGCCTTGCTTCCCCCTCTCTCGTCCCTGCCGCCTATGGTCATAACCGACCCATTGGAGCATGAACCGACCTATTGGAGCATGAACCGACCTATTGGAGCATGAATCGGCCCTAATCATCCCTCTCTCAGCCGGGATTGGCCTTATGGAGTCAAGGTCAGCCGTTTGAAGTTACGTCGGCCTGGAGCTTCTCTCCCGACGCCGGCCGGAGCTCGAATCCTACACCAAGCCGAAAATGTGGATTTCCTCTCTCCCTCCGCCGGCAAGAGGCTCGTCCCCCATGGAGAATGGAGCAAAAGAGGAGATCTACTTCACCCGGCAAGGTCAACCATCAAGAGATATTTATTTCGTCATTCCTAGCAGGGCCGGCCGAGGTCCGTCCTCTCGACATCACTTTCAGTCATAACAACCTAGAGCTTCTCTCCCTGCACCGCCGTCAAGCACGCATCAAGGGTAACGATGTTTCTACTTGGGCAGGTGAAGCCCTCAGTTTACATACTTGCATGGAAGCCCTCCTCCACCAACGGGTGGGGGCAAGGGAGCTCTCCGACGGGTTGACGTATACGTCCCCATAGTTAATTGCATTAGCACCCGGAAGCGTGAGTACGGGTTTAGGCATGCTGTGTGAAGCCCGTTCGGACGTATGAGCCGGATTGGTGATGTTCTGGGGTTCCCGGAGAAGACTCCGAGGAAGTTGTGCATTCTTTATGTAGCGGAAAGCAGCGGGCTTAAGCCCAAGTTTGTGCTGGCCCTAGAAGGCCTTTTTTGTTTATGTTGCCGGCCTGCGCGCTGAGGTATGGAACGTGCGTTCCTGTAATTTGAGATGCCCGCGATGTTTTTGCTAGTCCTTGAAGGTTTATGTTACGTTGGTGGCGGCCCAAAGGGGGGCTACGGAAAAATAGAACTGCTAGGCGAGGTTATGTTACTAGGAGGGCAGTTAAGGGGCGTTTTGCACAAACCCGAGGTGACATCTTTGGTCAAGAGGGAGTGGAATTTGAGATCCTCCCTAGAGGTTCTGGTCGGCCAAGAGAGCCTTCCAAAGGTGCCCAATTAGCTCAGCATTTGGCTTAGGAGGGGAAGAGTTTGTTAATCTTCCGGGTGTGTGGTGGGACCTCCACGCTGAGACCTTGGGCTTGTCCCTTACGTTCCTAGTCTAGAGCCTCGATTGTTCACTTGAGTGTAGTAGGTGCGCGATCACCCCTCTTTTGGGACCTCGAACTCCACGGAGACCGGTTTCCGGTTTCAACATGTGTACTCAACTCGATGAGTTGTTGAGGTGTGGTTTTATTAGACAAAGTGGGGTGCTCCTGTTTTGTTCGTCAAGAAGAAAGGTGGAACGATGAGGCTTTGCATAGATTATAGAGAATTGAATAAAGTGACCATTAAGAATAGATATCCCCTGCCAAGGATTGATGATCTGTTTGATAAGTTGTGTGGTATCTCGGTATTTTCAAAGATCGATCTTCGCTCAGGCTACCTGTAACACCTCCCCTGTAAAGACCATATAATATGGGTCCGGCCGGGGCCCCACAACATACGGACACCACAGCTTTAGTATTAAAAGATGATATGAAAACTACCCAATCTCAAAACTCCAGACAAACACAGCAGAAACAGAACAAACCGACAGAAGTTATCCACTAACGATAGAGTATCAAATGGCCTTAAGGCCTTACACAATAATAGTCCAAAACATATCAATGTGCCAAGCACTCCTAGGCTACCTCGGCATGCAAGCCGGACATAAATATAACAACAATAGCGAACATAAAAGGAGAAACCAAGCACAGCAACACTTCATGAGGCTTAGGACTTTTCGCCCGGCGTGCTAGCTCCTGCATGCGATCCTTGCCCTGTAAGGATTTGAAGTAGCGTGGGTCAGCAAAGGCTGACCTCTACTGTGTAACAAACGCATCTCCTCCCGGCCATCCCTAACGGACCCCGGGGTACCACTCCACCTGCAAGTTAGCACTTCGTATACCAAAACAGCAAATATATTAAAGCGGTAAAACAGGCTTGAATGTTTCACACAGCATACATGTTCTCTATGTTTTGTACAAGGTGAAAGGGCCTACTATGAAGCATGAATGCAACCCGGGTTTCACCCAAGGCACCCTAGTTCGTATGCATCTAGCACAACATCAAACACTGGGTACTTCCGTTTCCCCATTGGCTTAAAGCCGCAAACACAAGGGAACCATGATGTCCCTACTGGCACACGCGCCGTCACACAAAACCTTGCAAAGGCCCCACCCGCACAAGGGTCATATACCCCGGGGCTTGCCCACACATTCTGACTTCGCACGTAAGGGTTCCGTCTCACACTGACCGATTCTAAGAAGCCGTGCTGGACCCCACCCGCTCATGGCCACATTTCCCGGGCTTGTCTTCCGCTCGACATTCTCGTCAGTCCACCGAAGGGGCTAGTCTCGCCGGGACACCTCCCCCACATGACTTGCGCGTCACGGGATAGCCAGCCGACCACGGAGACATAGCCGCGCCTTAGCACAGCACAAACAAAGGTTTCCCCACCCCAATCGCCACTCGCACCGTGTCTTTCCCGTGCTCCAAGGAAACCATCTACCGCACAAAGCGGAGCTAACCTCGTCCAGTTCCGACTACGAGTACTCACTCTAATATGAGGGGGGAAAACGCATACATACAATGGCGTATTGCCGCTGCGGATTTCTATCGAAACCCCAAAACTCGCTATGCAACATCACCGGGTCGGACCAACAATCGCGACCACGGCTTCACCCACAATGCCCAATCCGCTAACGGAGCGGATCTCTAATGCAAAGCATGCCGGGATGAGCATACTCAACCCGGAGGTCCTCTTGAACCTAGGCTACACGAATCCCTCTCATTTGAGAGATTCGGTGCTCAAAATATGAAAGGAAGGGTATGCTATTCATGCATCCTAAATCCTAAAAAACTGAGAGGAGAAGCGTCATTACCTTCCGTCCCCTCTTCCTAGCCATGGAGAAGATTTGCTCGGTTGAAAACCACCGCAACGCTCCCACCCTCGCGGATCTGAACTCTGCTCGCGAAACGGAGCTCCGAATCTCCACCGGCCGCCGGAGTTGACCTCCTTCTTCCTCCTCCAAGCTCTCCCTTCTCTCTAGGATTTAGAGAGAGAGTGCCCAAGAGAAATAAGGGTTTCAAAACCCTATTCCCGGCTAAAACCACCCAGGAGAAGCCCCCCACCATCGGATCCAAAGCCAAGGAAACGAACGTCCAGGATTAGATCTGAAATCCCAAAATTTGGGCTGAACACGGGTTCACACACGGCCGTGTGCCTGGCCGTGTAGCTCATTCGCCGTCTCGACCAAAATTGAAAACCAGCAACACGGTATGTGACACGGCCTCCGACACGCCCGTGTCGCCTGCGACACGCCCGTGTCGGGACCCGTGTCACGCCCCCCGTGTGCAATTTATCAACAATTCGCAGTCAGAGAGGTACACGGCTTGGTGACACGGCATCAGACACGCCCGTGTCCAACTAGACACGCCCGTATTCGTGCCCGTGTCATTACCCGTGTACCCAACAGCACAACCCAGGTGTGACACGGCCTGGGACATGCCCGTGTCCTAGGCCGTGTTCCACCACACGACCATCATCGACCTGAACGGGTCGACTACACGGGTCGAGCTCGACACGCCCGACACGGCCTCCGACACGCCCGTGTCGGGGCCCGTGTCACCTGCACCAAAAACTTGTCTTTGCCAAAATCGATCCCCGTCGCTCCTACAACAATTTGGGGTGTTAAAATTCTCTCCCCCTTAAAAGAATTTCGTCCCGAAATTTAAAACATGGAAGGTAAACAAAACTAAACAGTACCTGAGGAGAAAAGCTCGGGGTACTCCTCTAGCATGGCCTGCTCTCGCTCCCATGAGAGCTCCTCGCAACCCCAGTTGTCCCAACGGACCTTTACGAGTCTGACCTTCTTGTTCTGCAATTGCCGAACCTCTGAGTCTTCTATCCCGACTGGACGAACTCGCGTCCCCAAGTCTTCCTCTACCGGCACCGCCGTCGGCTCAATCACCACGCTGGCTTCTAACAACGCTTTCCTCAGGACGGAGACGTGAAAAACGTCATGTAATCCACTTAGCTCTGTGGACAACGCCAACCGGTACGCTGCCTCTCCCACTCGCTCGATGACCTTGAATGGTCCCAAAAATCTCGGACTCAGCTTCTTGAGTCGGCGAATTCGCAAAACGCCTTTGAACGGCTTGATCTTAAGATACACCCAGTCGCCCACAGCGAATTCCACATGCCTGTGGCGAGCATTGAAATACTTCGACTGCCGATCTTGAGCTACCTTCATGCGCTCTTGGATGGTCCGCACCAACTCACTAGTGTCGGCTACCACTTCTTTCCCCAAAAGCTTGGTGTCTCCCGCCTCTGTCCAAGACATCGGTGTTCGACACCGCCTCCCATACAGAGCTTCGTATGGCGCCATCTTGATACTAGCTTGGTAACTATTGTTATACGCAAACTCCACCATGAAGAGGTGATCCTCCCACTTCTTGCCGAAGTCGAGAGTACACATCCTTAGCATATCTTCCAAAGTACGGTTCGTTCTCTCAGTTTGCCCATCGGTTTGAGGATGAAAAGCCGTACTGAACTTGAGTTTTGTGCCTAAGCTCTTCTGCACCAACCGCCAATCCTTAGACGTGAAACGTCCATCCCGGTCGCTGACTATACTCTTCGGAATCCCATGGAGTCATACAATATTGCGGACGTACAACTCCACCAACTTTTCCACACTGTCCTCCTTCCGGTTTGGGATGAAATGTGCCACTTTGGTCAAGCAGTCCACAATCACCCAAATGGCATCATTACCCTGCTGCGATCTAGGCAACCCATGCACAAAATCCATGGAGATGTCATCAAATTTCCATTCGGGGATTGGAAGAGGCTTCAAGAACTCGCCCGGCTTCTGACATTCGGCCTTCACCAAGGCACATGTTTGGCACCGACTCACACACACAGCTACGTCCCGCTTCATCCCAGGCCACCAATAGGACTTCTTCAAGTCCAAGTACATCTTTGTACTACCCGGGTGAATGGAGTACTTAGTGAAGTGGGCCTCAAACATCAACTCCTCGTGGAGCTTGCCGAACTGCGATACACAAATCCTTCCGCCCTTCCTCAGAATCCCATCGCCCATCTCCCACTGGCTACCCTCGCCCTTTAGAGCTTCCTCCACGAAAGGTTGGAACTCCGCATCTACACGGGTCGCTTCCCGAATACGATCGCATAAGTCACTCTGCATCTCAATCCAATTTAGTCGAGCCACGCTAGACTCGCCTCTTGCCACACATTCCAAACCAAGGGACTCCCAGTCCCGCCTTAACCGCTCATCGTGAGCTTCAATCCAATTTCCTTGCCCCGAGTATTTCCTACTCAAAGCATCTGCCACCACATTGGCTTTCCCTGGCTTGTACTGAATCGCCACCTCGTAGTCCCCCAGGAACTCGACCCACCTACGCTGCCGCATATTTAGGTCCTTCTGATCTAGGAGATACTTCAGACTCTTGTGGTCCGTGAAGATCTCCACCTTTGCACCATAAACATAGTGCCTCCACAACTTCAACGCAAAAATTACCGCCGCTAACTCCAAATCATGGACGGGGTAATTTCTCTCATGAGGCTTCAACTGCCTCGACCCAAAAGCTATCACACTACCATGCTGCACCAACAAGCACCCTAAACCGTATCCGGATGCGTCGCTGAAAATCTGGAACCCTTCGGTCCCCTTTGGCAGACTTAGGATCGGCGCCATCATTAGCCTTTCCTTCAGGGTTTCAAACGCCTCGTTGTACTCTTGAGTCCATACAAATTTCTGATCCTTGCGAGTTAGTGAAGTGAGGGGTAGAGCTATCCGCGAAAAGTTTTCCACAAACCTTCGGTAGTACCCGGCTAGTCCAAGAAAACTTCGGACTTCCGCCACGGTCCTCAAAACTGGCCACTCTCTGATGGCTTCTACTTTCGTTGGATCCACCGCCACCCCATCCCCACTAATCACATGGCCTAGAAATGCCACTTTCTCCAACCAGAACTCGCACTTGGAGAACTTCGCATAAAGCTGGTTCTCTCTCAATACTTGCAACACTGTCCGCAAGTGCGACTCGTGCTCCGCTTCCGACTTGGAATACACCAAAATGTCATCGATAAAGATGACTACGAACCAATCCAAATATTCGCGAAACACTCGGTTCATCAAGTCCATGAACACGGACGGCGCGTTCGTTAGCCCGAACGGCATCACCAAGAACTCAATATGACCATACATCATACCAAACGCGGTCTTGGGTATGTCCTCGTCACGAATCCGCAACTGATATTATCCAGACTTCAGGTCCAACTTGGAGTACACCACCGACCCCACCAACTGGTCGAAGAGATCGTCTATCCGAGGGATCGGATACTTATTCTTGACAGTCAATTTATTAAACTCTCGGTAGTCTATGCACAGACGCATACTACCGTCCTTCTTCTTTACGAATAACACCGGCGCACTCCACGGTGAAGAGCTGGGCCTGATATACTCTTGCTCCAAAAGCTCCTGCAACTGAACCTTGAGCTCGGCCAACTGCTTTGGTGCCATCCTGAAGGGTGGACGCGACACTGGTCTAGCCTCGGGCACCAACTCGATGGTGAAATCAATCTCCCGCTGAGGAGGTGCTCCCGGTAACTCCTCGGGAAAAACATCTCCAAACTCCGCCACCACGGGCACTTCTCCTAGAGACAGCCTAGAGAGGCTAACCTCCAACAACGCTACTAGAGCTACACCTCCCTGGTTAACAGCTCGCAATAACTGAAGTGCCGAAACTAGGGAGCAGGCCACTCCATACAGACCTTCAAACTTGACTTCCGCTTGCCCCACACCCCTCAGGGTTACCACCTTCGACAAACAGTCGATACTGGCACGCTGCTCCGCTAGCCAATCCATCCCCAAAATCACATCGAACTCGGACAACGGCAAGATCGCTGCTACCAATAAGAAGTCGACTCCCTCAAGACTCCAACAAATCCGGCCTCTAGCCCTGGTAGTCATAGATGACCCATTGGGCATGCGCACTTTCAACTCGGAGTCCGTCGAGAAAGACTCCACTCCGATCCTCCGGATAAAGCCTTCCGCAAGGAAGGAGTGCGACGCTCCCGTATCAAAGAGTACCCTAGCGGGGTACCCAGATACCATTACAAAGCCTACACACATGCAACAAACATGAAGGCTTGAAAGACAGGAATCTAAGGTGCAGGTTGAACTCTCGTACCTGTCACCACATCGGGTTGACGGATTGCTTCTTGTTTCCCAAGGTTGTAGGCCCTTGGCTGCACTGGTTGAAACCGAGAAGCACTCGACTCCGCCATCTTCCCTTTCTCTGCGGCACTGGGGCCGGAGCGCAAAGTTTGCTCCTGCCTTGGCTCTTGCTCAGTGCCCCCTTGGGTACAAAATCTTGCTATGTGGCCCGGCTTGCCACAACTATAGCACGTCTGAGGGCCCTTAGAGCGTGACCCTCCGGACGTCCAATTACTTTTCTCGCCCGACTTATATGGGAAAGGCTTCTTCTTCCATCGGCTCCCTTCCGCCTTTCCATGTGACTGGGCAGGCTTCTTCTCCTCCCCCTGCTTGGGTGTGAAACCCTTGCGACGCTGGGATCGCTCCATGTCACTCTCCAAAATTCAGGCCGCCTCC
Organism: Platanthera zijinensis; assembly: GCA_039513925.1. NCBI lineage: Eukaryota > Viridiplantae > Streptophyta > Magnoliopsida > Asparagales > Orchidaceae > Platanthera > Platanthera zijinensis. The sequence continues at coordinate 103,015,785 of CM077085.1, read as the reverse complement.
ACCAATTTGTTCAAACTCGCACGTTTCATCGATATGAGGGGTTGTCTTAGGTTCTCCCTCAATCCATGGTAGAAGAGATTGTCCCTCTCTTCATCGTCTGCCATGGTCGTCCCTGCATAATGACCCAAGCGAGTAAATTCTTGAACATACTCATCCACTTACTTGTCTCGCTGCACCAGATGTAGGAACTGCCTCTGGAGGGCTAACCTCGTTGAGGCGGGTATGTACTTCTTCAGGAAGGCATTCCCAAACTCCTCGATGGACGGTGTACGTCCTAGAAACTGCCGGCCACTGTGGCTCACCCACCATAACATGGCATCTCCCTCCAACATAAAGGCTGCGAACTCTGCCTTTTTCTCATCTGGCACCTCTGCCGCCCTCAGAAGCTCCTGAATTCTAGCCCACCAATCCTCTGCATCTGTGGGTGTGCCGGTTCCCTTGAAGGTTGGAGGGTGGAAACTCAGAAAGTACTTCATTTGCCGGTCCCCATGCCCGACAACCACTCTCTCGGCCTGCGGCTCTGCCCGCCTGGCTTCCTCAACCTGCACGGTCGCTGCAGTGTCCGGGGTAGCAGGAGTTGCTACCTGAGCAACGGGAGCTGCTACCTGTACTGTCGCTGCAGCTTGGGCCGCCACCATCGCTTCTGCAAGCATACGACTGAAGTCGGCCGGTGTGACCCCCATCCCTAACGGACCTTGCGCAGTCGCACTACTTGCTGAGAGCTCTTCTCTTGGCCTCGAGGTCCCAGCCTCGTTGCTTGCACACTAAACACAAGCAAGAAAACACAAATCAGTCTCTAATCGCAAGACTCGAACACCAGGACACTCATGGTCCTGAGATACTCCTATATGGATAACTTCTTATACGCGACTCGACTTATACTTTCGACCGCGAAACTTCTCGTTGGAACGCTAACCTCCCTCTGATACCAAATTGTAACACCTCCCCTGTAAAGACCATATAATATGGGTCCGGCCGGGGCCCCACAACATACGGACGCCATAGCTTTAGTATTAAAAGATGATATGAAAACTACCCAATCTCAAAACTCCAGACAAACACAGCGGAAACAGAACAAACCGACAGAAGTTATCCACTAACGATAGAGTATCAAATGGCCTTAAGGCCTTACACAGTAATAGTCCAAAACATATCAATGTGCCAAGCACTCCTAGGCTACCTCGGCATGCAAGCCGAACATAAACATAACAACAGTAGCGAACATAAAAGGAGAAACCAAGCACAGCAACACTTCATGAGGCTTAGGACTTTTCTCCTGGCGCGCTAGCTCCTGCATGCGATCCTTGCCCTGTAAGGATTTGAAGTAACGTGGGTCAGCAAAGGCTGACCTCTACTGTGTAACAAACGCATCTCCTCCCGGCCGTCCCTAACGGACCCCGGGGTACCACTCCACCTGCAAGTTAGCACTTCGTATACCAAAAGAGCAAATATATTAAAGCGGTAAAACAGGCTTGGATGTCTCATACAGCATACATGTTCTCTATGTTTTGTACAAGGTGAAAGGGCCTACTATGCAGCATGAATGCAACCCGGGTTTCACCCAAGGCACCCTAGTTCGTATGCATCTAGCACAACATCAAACACTGGGTACTTCCGTTTCCCTATTGGCTTAAAGCCGCAAACACAAGGGAACCACCATGTCCCTACCGGCACACGCGCCATCACACGGAACCTTGCAAAGGCCCCACCCGCACAAGGGTCATATACCCCGGGGCTTGCCCGCACATTCTGACTTCGCATGTCAGGGTTCCGTCTCACACTGTCCGATTCTAAGAAGCCGTGCTGGACCCCACCCGCTCATGGCCACATTGCCCGGGCTTGTCTTCCGCTCGACATTCTCGTCAGTCCACCGAAGGGGCTAGTCTCGCCGGGACACCTCCCCCACATGACTTGCGCGCCACGGGATAGCCAGCCGACCACGGAGACATAGCCGCGCCTTAGCACAGCACAAACAAAGGTTTCCCCACCCCAATCGCCACTCGCACCGTGTCTTTCCCGTGCTCCAAGGAAACCATCTACCGCACAAAGCGGAGCTAACCTCGTTTGCTTCCGACTATGAGTACTCACTCTAATATGAGGGGGTAAAACGCATACATACAACGGCGTATTGCCGCTGCGGATTTCTATCGAAACCCCAAAACTCGCTATGCAATATCACAGGGTCGGACCAACAATCGCAACCACGGCTTCACCCACAATGCCTAATCCGCTTACGGAGCGGATCTCTAATGCAAAGCATGCCGGGATGAGCCTACTCAACCCGGAGGTCCTCTTGAACCTAGGCTACACGGATCCCTCTCATTTGAGAGATTCGGTGCTCAAAATACGAAAGGAAGGGGATGCTATTCATGCATCCTAAATCCTAAAAAACCGAGAGGAGAAACGCCGTTACCTTCCGTCCCCTCTTCCTAGCCATGGAGAAGATTTGCTCGGTTGAAAACCACTGCAACGCTCCCACCCTCGCGGATCTGAACTCCGCTCGCGAAACGGAGCTCCGAATCTCCACCGGCCGCCGGAGTTGACCTCCTTCTTCCTCCTCCAAGCTCTCCCTTCTCTCTAGGATTTAGAGAGAGAGTGCCCAAGAGAAATAAGGGTTTCAAAACCCTATTCCCGGCTAAAACCACCCAGGAGCAGCCCCCCACCGTCGGATCCAAAGCCAAGGAAACGAACGGCCAAGATTAGATCTGAAATCCCAAAAACTGGGCCGAACACGGGTTCACACACGGCCGTGTGCTTGGCCGTGTAGCTCATTCGCCGTCTCGACCAAAATTGAAAACCAGCAACACGACATGTGACACGGCCTCCGACACGCCCGTGTCACCTGCGACACGCCCGTATCGAGACCCGTGTCACGCCCCCCGTGTGCAATTTATCAACACTTCGCAGTCAGAGAGGTACACGGCTTGGTGACACGGCATCAGACACGCCCGTGTCCAACTAGACACGCCCGTGTTTGTGCCCGTGTCATTACCCGTGTACCCAACCGCACAGCCCAGGTGTGACACGGCCTGGGACACGCCCGTGTCCTAGGCCGTGTTCCACCACACGACCATCGTTGACCTGAACTGGTCGACTACATGGCTCGAGCTCTACACGCCCGACACGGCCTCCGACACGCCCGTGTCGGGGCCCGTGTCACCTACACCAAAAACTTGTCTTGGCCAAAATCGATCCCCGTCGCTCCTACAACAATTTGAGGTGTTACACTACCACCAGTTGAGGATTCGTGAGGCAGATATTCCACGAACAGCTTTCCATTCGCGGAATGGACATTATGAGTTCTCTGTGATGTCTTTCGGTTTAACTAATGTGCCCTCTACTTTCATGTATTTAATGAATATGGTGTTTAAGGATTTCTTGGACTGATTTGTTATTGTGTTCATAGATGATGTCCTGGTGTATTCCCGTAATGTTGAGGAGCATACTCAGCATTTGCATTTGGTTTTATCGACCCTGAGGGAGCATAAGCTATATGCGAAGTTAAGCAAATGTGAGTTCTGGATACCTTAGGTGTCCTTTTTGGGTAATGTTGAAAGCAAGGATGGTATTTATATAGACCCGACCAAGATTTCTGCCGTGATGGAATGGGAGAGATCTTCTACACCTAAGGAGATTAGGAGTTTCTTAGGCCTCGCTGGCTATTATAGAAGATTCGCTGAAGGATTTTTGGTGTTGTCTGCTCCTCTAACTAGACTTACTCAGAAGGATACTGCATTCATTTGAAGTGATAAGTGTGAAGAGACTTTTCAAAAGTTGAAGAAGAGACTGTGTACTGCCCTAATTTTAACCTTACCTACTGAAGGAGTTGAGTATGCTGTGTATGTCGATGCAATACACATCGGACTTGGTTGTGTTTTAATGCAAGATAGTAAGGTGATCGCGTATGGATCGAGGCAACTAAAGATTCACGAGAGAAACTATCCTACACATGATTTGGAGTTTGCTGCCGTAACTTATGCGCTGAAGCTGTGGCAATACTTATTGTATGGCGCACAGTGCAAGATCTATACGGATCATAAGATTTTGAAGTACGTTTTCAATCAGAAGGAACTAAATCTGCGCCAGCGTCGGTGGTTAGAATATGTGGCGGATTATGAAGTGGATATTCTTTATCATCCAGGAAAGGCTAATGTAGTAGCCAATGCTTGTAGTAAAAAGATCGCTAAAATTTTTAATCTATCGGTACAGTCCTTAGTAGAAGAATTCTTGTTGATGGATATTGAGGTTGGAATTCGTACTGTGCCTGCTATTTTGGAAGCGGAATAACCCTCTTGGATTTCCATTACTCAAGCTCACTATATGGATGATCTTGATTTATTGCACCTCCAAAATAGAACTGTGAAGGAAGAGCTAACAGATTTCTCCTTGGATGAGTTAGATACCTTGAGGTATCGGGGTAGATTTTGCGTCCCCACCTTTGGCGATATTCGAGCTAAGATCTGTGTTGAAGCTCATGGTTCACGTATAGCCTATAACCCTAGTTCTACTAAGATGTATAAGGATCTAAAGCAAATTGTTTGGTGCTCAGGGATGAAAAGTGTTATCGCATACTTTTTATCAGAATGATATACATGTCAGCGTGTCAAGGTTGATCATAGAAGGCCTGGTGGTAAATTGACATCGCTTGATTTTTCAAGTTGGAAATTGGAGAGTATTTCAATGGATTTTATCACCGGCCTACAGAAATCTCCCCGTGGACATGACTCTGTTTGGGTGATAGTCGACAGATTCACAACGTGTGCTCACTTTGTTCCGTTTAATATTGGGTATTCAATGAAGAAGATAGCTGAGCTATATCTTGAAGAGGTAATCAGGTTACATGGAGTGCCTATTAGCATTGTATCAAATCGGGACTCCAAATTTACGTCTCACTTTTTGAAGAGCTTACAAGAGGGGTTTGGTACCGACTTGAGGTATTCCACCGCCTACCATCCGCAGACGAATGGGCAAACATAAAGAGTAAATTAGATCATTGAGGACTTGATTAGATTTTACATTTTGGACCACGGTGGAGCGTGGGATGAGCGTTTGAGGCTAATGGAGTTTTCCTACAATAATAGTTATCAAGAGAGTTTGCAGATGGCCCCGTTTGAGGCCTTATATGGGAGGCGTTGTATAACTCCTTTATTTTGGGTTGAAGTTGGTGAGAGACTGTTGCTAGGTCCGGAAGCCCTTGAGGAGATGAAGTTTGCTGTGAATCATATTCGAGAAAAGCTCTATGTGGCTCAAGAGCGCTATGAGAAGTATGCTAATCGACGAATGGTCAATCTTGAGTTTGCCGTTGGAGAAATGATTTTTCTGAAGGTTTCTCCGATGTCTGGCATTAAAATGTTTGGAGGGAATCACAAGTTAGACCCCCGGTATGTGGGACCTTTTCAGATTCTTGAACGCGTCGGAGTTTCAGCGTATAGGCTGGAGTTGCCTACAACCTTCCCTGGTGTCCTTGATATGTTTCTTAGGGGCCAGTTGCGGAAGTGTGTTCGTAATGATCGTCAAGTCCTCGACTCGATGCCCAAGATTCAGCCCAACCTTACGTATGTGGAAGAACCTATTCGTATTTTTGATTCTCAAGAGCGCGTGTTGCGAAAAAAGACCATCCCTATGGTCAAGATTCTTTTGAGAAATCAAGATGTCGAGAGCGCGACGTGGGAATTAGAATCAACAATGAGGAAATCTCATTTGCACCTCTTCTCTTAGTTTTGGGTTTGTCGTTATGTTTTCAATTATATTTGATTTTATTGTTTGGATTTGGTTTTAGAGTTGTGTTAAGTTTCGGAACGAAACTTCTTTTTAGGGGGAGTGACTGTAACACCCACGATTTTTCGATGATTTTTTAAATGAGCAACGTCATATTTATGACGTCGTGGTGTTACTTTTAACATCGAGTTGGCGACGGAATGCCGTTAAGGCATTTTCACGTCCGTGCGGTCGAGTCGGCCGAATTCTTGTTGTTATGGGAAAAATTTTGCTTTTGGAATTTAAGTAAAGTAAATTTGGACTTGCTCGTCAAGTTTCGTCGCAATCCGAGCATTTTTGGAGTCTCGGTGCGCGATTGAAGTTTTGGATTGGTTATGTTAGCCGTATACTTTGAAGATTAATATCTTGGGAATGGCTCTTCGGAATTTGGCTTTGACTTTACCGTTGTGTTCGTAGCGTCAGTGTTTGCCTACGGTGCGAATTTCGTTTAATTCGGCGCGCGTTCGGACCTCCGTTTGTGATCTCGTATTTCCTTGTTCAAAAAATATAAAATATGAATATTTTAATATTAAAGCACTATTCAAAAATGACTTTTAGTATTCATTCATATAGTTTGATCAAAATGATATATTTGTAAAAAAATTGTTTTATAGGCAAATTTTTTCTGATCTACAGTAATCTTACTCGAGTACCTGCTATGCCTCTCGAGAACTTTTGTATGAGTAATCGTGTGCTAATTTCTTCTTACTCGAGAACTCCAACTCTTCCTGGAAATTTATGAAATAGTACTCGAGAACTTTAAAATATTGTTCTCTAGTAATCATTTTCACTTCTCGAGAAGTCTTATGCTGCTCTCGAGAAGTCCTATGCTGCACTCAAGAGGTCTGTTTCGGCCTGCGTTCGGGCGCCTTTTTGAGGGTCAAAACGGTGTCGTATGAAAAAATAGTAATCAAAAAAATTGTTTGTCTCGACGACATCTACAACTTTCATGTTGGGCACTTTTCGATTTGTAGCAATCCTAGACCTCTATTTTTGACTCCCGCGAAACCTCTCGTAATAACCTGATTTTTATAAAAAAATTTATAAACATAAATATATATATATACTCTGGGACTTAGGTTTTAGAACCAAACTTCATCTTCTCCGTTATTTTCCCCAAACCAGTGCATCAAGAAAGAGAGAGAGCTTCTTTTCATGAATCTTCCGGTGGTTGTCGACGGTACTTCGGTGCTCGAAATCTTCAACCGAGCATAGATCCGAAAAGCTCACGCTGAGAGGTACGCTATCGTTGTACATTTTTCCCCATTCTTTGAGTTTTCTCGTTGGGGCTTTTCGGCTGTAAACCCATTTTCAATAATTTTTGTTATGATTTCAACTCCTCCCGTGTTCTTTTGCCCCGATCTAAGACGTGGAGTGATTCAGAGGACCTTTCTAGAAAAAACCATGGCCAGTGGTGGTTTCCCCTAGTTTATCCTGGTCCAATTTAATGGTAACGGCTATGTTTTCATGTTCCTTTAAATTTTATACGCTTATTCTTCCAAATTATTATTATGATTAATATTCTCAATGATCACATGAGGTTGTAACATTTTGTTATGGTGAACTCGATTTTTGTCCGGATATGTTTGATCATTCTTGAAGTGTTTTATTGATGGCTTTAAACGCCTTAGATTTCATTATTGAACGGATTTGTGTTATTTTGGATTATTAATCGTTCCTTAGGGTTGATCAACCATGTCTTGAAACTTGAAGTGTCAAGTAGAATCCGACGAGCCAAATATCGAGATATATATGTGTTGTGGTTTCTTTGGGTTTCTAAAAATGCGGGAGTTAGTGGATAAAACCACCTCCGCGTGGTCTGACTCCTTTATTATACCTTGTGGAAGTATACCGGGTTTTTGGGCACTGCGGTGTATGGTGGAGAGTATGAGACTCCCTCGCAGTTAAGTGGATAAATTATTCGTGAGGGGTATGTAGAGTTGAGTGACAACCTCGCCCGTTTTTTGGGGTAGATTCGACCACAGGTGCTTTGTAAAGGTGGATAAATTTTTTCCTTATGTTTTTACTTATAGTTGTTCCCTTTTTGCCTTGGGAAATCTGGTGTATTTGTTGGAGTACGTGACGATTCACGTAAGTATTTCTTTCTTTTCCTGTTTGATACCTTACTTCAGTACTGTTGGTCTTGGGTTGGTACCCTGTTTGACCTTTGTTTTATTTTTCTTACTTCTCTGCCACCATTTGTCCCTCTTACTGAGGTGTTCTGTCTTTGGAATGCCTCAGGTTCGGAGCATTAGCAGGTAACGGATCCGGTTTTGGAGTCCTTGCAGCAGCATGTTGGCTATGGTTTTTCCCCTCGTCGTAGCAATGTAGTTGTTTTTTCAGTTTTCTTTTCCTAGTTTTGGACATACTTGGTACCATGGGTTCGTGTCAGGTTGTTGACGCGCACGGGATTGTTGAACCTTTACACTTGCTAGCTAATGTGATTGTCTTATGTTTGGTTTAAATTACTTGCTCTCTGGGATGATTTATTGCTAGAACTGCATGTTAGATAATTTCAAGCTTATAAAAAACCTATTATTAATAAAACATCCATGCAATCTCTTTTAAAACAAAGTCACCATTTTTCTGGTTAGAGAAAAGACTTTTCCTATACTTATTATAATTCTACAGTCTGTTTATCATGAGTTGTTCCTCGTGGACATTTATACTCATGTGGGATGTAAGAGTCAAATTAAACAAGTATCTTCCGCAAGCGTATAAATTATATTTTAAATCATTGCCTAGATGATCCACTAAGCCAAGGGATATGGCTACCATAATAAGTTAATTTGGATTTCATTCATAACAATTTATGTTTTCTTTTAAAACTATAGAGTTTGGAGACTTGCCTGAACGTCTGTAGTTATCCCCAGCACGGCGTGGCATCACAGCGCGTATTTTCCCCTTTCTCTTATATAATTAAATTGTTGGGAAAAATGCGGGTTGTGACATCAATGGATGTGGTGGTAGTGGTGGCCGGCCAAGGAGGTGGATGGATGTCCGGGAAATGCTTTTTACAGATTCTCTAGGCGGGTTAAATTCGAGCAGTCGGCTCATTGGAGAAGACAACCGGATGCCACTAATTTTTAAATGAATTAAATTATAGTTTATGCTTTATTTAAATTGATTTCCTATCTCATTATATCTGTCAACTTGCCTAAAATATTTAAGCCTCTTATAGGAATATACAGAAATAAAGTAAAAAGGTAGATCTAGGTCTCACCTTGAATTTGACACCTTCAACATAAAATTTGGAGCAGTGTAGCTCTCTGTAAGACCATTCTACTAAGACCAGTCCTAGGCTAGGGAAGATTTTTAAAATGCGTGCTCAAGAGAAACCCTAAATCCACATGCAGTAAAATTATGGGCATGCATGTGGTTGGGCAAAACCTAAGTCCTATCCAAAAAGTTGAAGTTTTGGGGTATATTTTTCTAAAGTTTTTATAGATAATTCATTTATTAAATAAAAATGAAAATAGGGTGATTCCTTTATCGACCGTCCCCCTAATTTGGGTAGCATGGTCTTAGGGTCACTATGAGTCCATGGTAGAAATTTCAAATCATATGGACCATTGTATGTTTGGGAAAACCAACATGCATGTTGAGGGTAGATTTGTAAATAATTGTGCCAAATGCAAAAATAGGGAATTGGCCCACTTGGCCCAATGCATGTCCATGAAAGTTTGTACAGAGTCTCATAGGGATGAAATACACCTCCCATTTAAATATTGAGATTTTTGAAATCAAAATTCCATTATTTTGAATTATTGGAAAATTGGCTTATTTGGTAATAAATTTGAAATACAGGGCTACTGATTTGATTAATTTCTAAAATTTTGTTAGAAGCCATAGTAGGCCAATATACAACTTTGGAAATTTTTATAAGCTTGTTTGGAAACATTATCTTGGGTTTTTAGTAGAATTACCATATTTCCCTTTTTGGAAATTAATTAAAAGAAAAATAAATTATTGCTGACAAATTATGGGAAAATTTATAGTATCTTAATTCTGTTATTAAAACTCTGTGTAATTATTTTAGAATTTATGTGTGATTATGTAGGTTGAAAACTCAAGTAGTGGCATTTTGGTAATTTTATCGTTATGGAATTTTGCTGGGTCAAATCACTGGTTAAGATCACCACATTCTTTATGTTGTCTTATTATATCAATATTGACCTCCAGTAATTTTTCTAGAATATTTTGTTATATAATTGATGTACTTCATTTAGAAAATGGTTTAATTATGATTTTACTCTTAAATGGAAATTATATAGAAATTTAAATAGAAAAATTATGATCCTTGGTAGGCAACCATATTTAACCGAGTTGAACACTAGGGCAATTTCTTAGGTATGTTGACTCATTGGATATCGTACATTATGCACTAAGTGACTTAAGTCACTTAATTAAAATATTTTATTTAGGGTCTTAATTACTTAGAAAAATGGTGAAATCCTAAATGGTCAATACAATACACCATACAAACCCATGATAAATATTTATGGGCAGTTGTCTAAAGGAATTGGAAGTCCTATTATACGGGTTAGTATTAGTTCATGGGTTGCGCTTTGAAAAAGTAGCAGGTATTACTGTGACCCACAGGGGATACGATAAAAGGTTAAGTTGATAACTATATTGGGAAGATAAACCCAGGTTGGTTTCTAGTAGGTCACTTCATAGTATCGAGTGATAGAGTGCAAACCCCAAGGACAGTAGCTAGAACGAAGACCGGTGGAAAACCGTCGATTCCCCAAAAATATCCTAAGTCATTAAATTCGTTCCGAAGTAACAAGAAGAGTTGGGTATGGATCATGGGTAGACATTAATAAAAGTAAGTATTCTTGCAAAAGGGAACTTTGGGATTTCAATCCCATATTGGTTTCTAGTGCCCCTGAGACCCCTTCATTGGGCATACCCTGTGCAGTTCTTGGATTATCCCTAAATTGCTAGTTATAACAAACATTACACAAGGGTAGTCTAATAGGCTAAGAAAACATACAAACATTATCACCCATATAGGGTTGGAGGGATTCAGAAATAAGGCATTGATGTGCAATATCACCCGTGATGGGTTGGAGGGATTCAAGATGAGTTTGTCCTGCGAGCTGGAGGCTCAAGAATATGACATCAGGGCGGGTTTTATCTTACGAGCTGGAGGCTCGAGTTAAGATACCTTACATGTTCATAAACAAAACTAGTGGTGGGTCATGCGATACTGGGCCAATCGTCTCATTGATGGCAGTACGATGATTCTGGTGAGGGGTGAGGGTTTGAGGGGCTAGTAGGTTGTTTATATTGCGGTCTGGAGGACAATCCACGAAAACGCACACCCGACCAAGAAAGTCTGGCAGTTGGCCAACATTAGTACACAGAGACTCTTGAGTTCACCTAGGATGTGTATAGAGGTATACGAAGTGTCTGGGCATAGTAGTGTGTATACCCGCCTAGGAAGTGGAAGCGCCCGTTTCGTTGTTGTCGTAGTCACAATGGTGGTACCAGAGAGTGATGCTAGCTCCAAAAAGAGGGAACTAAGGGTCTGTGTAACACCCCAGAACTCAAAATATGTTTGTACACATTTTTGAGTAGCAGGCTGGTAGACACGGCCTGGGACACGGGCGTGTCCCAGGGCGTGTCGGGGGTACACGGCCTGGGACACGGGCGTGTCCCAGGGCGTGTTCGATTTAAATCTCAAAATTGGCCTATTCGGGTCAGAGCCGTACACGGCCGTGAACACGGCCATGAACACGGGCGTGTCAGGCTGGACACGGGCGTGTCGGCTGCCGTGTTCTGACCCGTGTACTGGTTTTGGAAGCCGTTGGGTGCCGTGTAGCAGGGGACACGGGCGTGTCTCAAGAATGACACGGGCGTGTCAGGTTCGACACGGGCGTGTCAAGCCCCGTGTTGTTCAGTCGGTTCCAAACCGCGTGTGCCGCTTAAGGGTACACGGCCTGTGACACGGGCGTGTCACAGGCCGTGTCAGGCAAAATTGGGTTTCTTGGGCAGATCTCGGCCGTTCGTTTCCTTCTATTTGGATCGTGTGGTCCATAGCATTTCCAGCCTCTTTAAGGCCGTGGATTGAGTTGAAAGCTCATTCCACTTAGCCTTTCTTCTTAAGAAAGAGAGGAGAGCTTGGAGGAGGAGGAGGAGAAGGCCGGTGGAGCTTCGTCGAGCCGAATAGAGAGCCGAGTGCAGCGTTGCGGAGGCAAGGCCGCTGCGGTGATTTCCATCCGGCCAGTTTTCTATGGCGCTGAAGCGATCGTCAAGGGTAACGATCTTTCTTCCTTGGGCAGGTGAAGCCCTTTGTTTTGCATGTGCATGGGATCCTCCATCAAGAGATGGAAACGGGTAAGTGATTCCAGCAGTTGAGTCTGCATCTAGAGCCGGAAGTCTGTAGTACGGCATAGGCATGCTGTGTGAAGCCCATCCAGACGTATGTCGGGATTGGTGATGTTTATATTGCGATCCGGAGAAGACTCCGTGTATACATCGTTTAGCCTGCGGAGATGGTGAGGACGATGTGTAGGATGCTTTGTATAGCTCCTTTGGTTGCATGCTTGTAAGAGCTGGTTGATGGAGTGCGGACACCTCTGAGTGGATGGGTGCGTGAGGTCTTCAACAGGGGTTTGGAGGCTTATGCCCATTCTACCAAGTGGCGATGAACACCTCTGAGTGGGTGGGTGCGAGAGGTCTTCAACAGGGGTTTGGAGGCTTATGCCCATTTCACCAAGTGGCAATGTTAAGATCGGGTGAGCGGTCGATTGGTAGCAAAGCAGCAGGGCGAATTCCCTAGGCTTGTTACACTACGGGGGTAGGTCGACTGATAGTGCTCACGGGTTTTGGTGTGGTGCGTACCTCTGAGTGAGACGGGTGCGTGAGGTCTTCAACAAGGGTTTGGAGGCTTATGCCCGCCTACCAAGTACAAACCATAAAAGGTGCCCTGAGTGCACGGAGCGCCTGGCATTGAGGCCGGCGTTTGTGATGTTGGGTGTATGTGCTTTATATGTTGAAATTGCTATACATGCAGGGAAGGAACCACTGCCCCGGGTAAGGGGTGGGGTCGTTATAATTGGTCAGCTGAATGCTGACCGTTGCTTTGTTTATCACCCATGGGGTGGACGTCCATATGCAGGTGTTGCGGGCTGATGGATTGAGCGGGCAAAAGCCCATGCTGATGGTAGGCCCTCGAAGGCCGTGCGAAGTGTTGGATTTCATGTATGGCCGGCCTGCGTGCCGATGTATGAAATTATATGTGTTGTTAAGAGTAACTTGTAAGGCCTTAAGGCCGTGTGCGGTGTGGTTTTGTAAACATTCCTGGGTATCTATATAAATGTGATATTTATATATTAGTGGACATTCAATGGTATGAGTTCTTGCACTTAATAAGCTTCCGCTAGAATGCTCTGAGTTAGGACTCGTTTGGTTTGGTATTATCCTGTGACCTCACCGTCTGTTTGTGGCATATAGTGTGGGGCCCCGGCCGGACCTTCTACTATACGTCATTTAACGGATGGGGTCGTTACATTTTGGTATCAGCGCTTTTGTCGGTCTTCCCTTCCGAATTCGTGGTCGAATTCTTTTGTGGGGTGGCGAGCACGTGTTCGTGCGACCTGCTGTAATGCTAATGAACTCAAGAATGTCCACTAGGAATGTGTGTGTGTGTGTCTATTCGGTGAGTTTGCCGTATTACCATGGAAAGTAATGCTATCTTGTTCACCTATAGGTGACGAGGAGTGGAGCTGGGCAGTCGGAGCCCCAGCGTTCGGATGAGAGTGCGGCACCACCTGAGGTGCCTACACCTCCCCCTTCTGCGGAAACGGTGCACTTAGTTGCGGAGATAATCTTTGATATGCTTCAGGCACAACCTTTTGGGCAAGCGAGGCCCGCTGTGGCGCCAGTGCACGTTGGTGCGAGGCAAGAGCATGTTGAGGTTGGTGCGAGGCAAGAGCATGTTGAGGTTCCGGTTGCTGTGCAAGCAGCGGACGAGCAACTTAAGCACTTTATGGAATTTAATCCGCCTACGTTTGTCGGGGCAACGTCTCCAACAGAGGCCGAGGATTGGCTCTCTCGAGTGAAAAGAATCCTGGCTGCGCTCAGGATTAATGAGGAGCAGAAAGTCCCGTTAGCCACTTTCCTCCTGGAAGGAGAGGCGAGGCTTTGGTGGGATGAGATCGAGTTGCACCAGTTGGGCGGTAGAGATCTGGGCGACATATCGATGGACGAATTTTCTAGATTGTTTTGGGCGAAATATTTGCCAATGGCGCAGAGAATTGCAATGGAAAATGAATTTCAACGTCTGGTACAGGGTGATAAGACCGTGGACGATTACCTGCATGAGTTTACCAAGCTCGGTCGTTATGCGGGATCGACATTTGCGGACCAGGCGCGGAAGACAAATAGGTTCTATGAAGGGCTGCGTGATGAGCTGAGGTTGGCTCTCCCGAGTTCAGTGAACCAAGGATTCCAAGCATTGGTGCATACTGCTAGTGCGCTGGAGAAGGATTTGAAGCGGGTGCGGGAGAAGAAGATCGTAGCGGTGGAAAAGTCCGACTTCAAAGTTCCGCCATCAGAGCAGTCCGATTTCAGGAAACGTGATAAGAAGCGGTTCAGGCCTGCTGAACAAACTTCTTCAGATGTTGCGTCAGGAGCAACGTTTGGGCAAGAACGGGTTGAGCCGCGGACATGTTTCATTTGTGGGAGGCCAGGGCATATCGCGCGATTTTGCTGGAATGGTGCGTCCAAGGGTGAAAGAAAGACAGGTGCGTCTTATGACGAGAAGGGTAAAGCTGTGGCAGAGTCGTCTGCATCGCGGGCGCAACCGCGAATATACACTCTTGAGATGCAGGAGCCGCAAAGCTCAAATCAAGCAGAACAGCAAATCCGTGCTTTGGACTTGATGGAGGCCGCTAGACGGATTCTGCGAGATGCGGAGAAGCCGAAATAAAGTGGAGTGTGCACTTTATTATGTTGTCTATTATATGTATGTATGTTTTTCTGTTTGGGTCAAACAGTGTGGTGGTACGATTCCATGGGGCGAGCCAAGCTGTGGCCTCTGAGCTCTAAACCTGGATCGTTTTGGGTTGTATCGCAACAGCGTGGTTGAGTTGATACTTGTGCGTTGCGCTAAATTTCGCGACGAAATTTCTATAAGGAGGGGAGGGTTGTAACACCCCAGAACTCAAAATATGTTTGTACACATTTTTGAGTAGCAGGCTGGTAGACACAGCCTGGGACACGGGCGTGTCCCAGGGCGTGTCGGGGGTACACGGCCTGGGACACGGGCGTGTCCCAGGGCGTGTTTGATTTAAATCTCAAAATTGGCCTATTCGGGTCAGAGCCGTACACGGCCGTGAACACGGCCATGAACACGGGCGTGTCAGGCTGGACACGGGCGTGTCGGCTGCCGTGTTCTGACCCGTGTACTGGTTTTGGAAGCCGTTGGGTGCCGTGTAGCAGGGGACACGGGCGTGTCTCAAGAATGACACGGGCGTGTCAGGTTCGACACGGGCGTGTCAAGCCCCGTGTTGTTCAGTCGGTTCCAAACCGCGTGTGCCGCTTAAGGGTACACGGCCTGTGACACGGGCGTGTCACAGGCCGTGTCAGGCAAAATTGGGTTTCTTGGGCAGATCTCGGCCGTTCGTTTCCTTCTATTTGGATCGTGTGGTCCATAGCATTTCCAGCCTCTTTAAGGCCGTGGATTGAGTTGAAAGCTCATTCCACTTAGCCTTTCTTCTTAAGAAAGAGAGGAGAGCTTGGAGGAGGAGGAGGAGAAGGCCGGTGGAGCTTCGTCGAGCCGAATAGAGAGCCGAGTGTAGCGTTGCGGAGGCAAGGCCGCTGTGGTGATTTCCATCCGGCCAGTTTTCTATGGCGCTGAAGCGATCGTCAAGGGTAACGATCTTTCTTCCTTGGGCAGGTGAAGCCCTTTGTTTTGCATGTGCATGGGATCCTCCATCAAGAGATGGAAACGCGTAAGTGATTCCAGCAGTTGAGTCTGCATCTAGAGCCGGAAGTCTGTAGTACGGCATAGGCATGCTGTGTGAAGCCCATCCAGACGTATGTCGGGATTGGTGATGTTTATATTGCGATCCGGAGAAGACTCCGTGTATACATCGTTTAGCCTGCGGAGATGGTGAGGACGATGTGTAGGATGCTTTGTATAGCTCCTTTGGTTGCATGCTTGTAAGAGCTGGTTGATGGAGTGCGGACACCTCTGAGTGGATGGGTGCGTGAGGTCTTCAACAGGGGTTTGGAGGCTTATGCCCATTCTACCAAGTGGCGATGAACACCTCTGAGTGGGTGGGTGCGAGAGGTCTTCAACAGGGGTTTGGAGGCTTATGCCCATTTCACCAAGTGGCAATGTTAAGATCGGGTGAGCGGTCGATTGGTAGCAAAGCAGCAGGGCGAATTCCCTAGGCTTGTTACACTACGGGGGTAGGTCGACTGATAGTGCTCACGGGTTTTGGTGTGGTGCGTACCTCTGAGTGAGACGGGTGCGTGAGGTCTTCAACAAGGGTTTGGAGGCTTATGCCCGCCTACCAAGTACAAACCATAAAAGGTGCCCTGAGTGCACGGAGCGCCTGGCATTGAGGCCGGCGTTTGTGATGTTGGGTGTATGTGCTTTATATGTTGAAATTGCTATACATGCAGGGAAGGAACCACTGCCCCGGGTAAGGGGTGGGGTCGTTATAATTGGTCAGCTGAATGCTGACCGTTGCTTTGTTTATCACCCATGGGGTGGACGTCCATATGCAGGTGTTGCGGGCTGATGGATTGAGAGGGCAAAAGCCCATGCTGCTGGTAGGCCCTCGAAGGCCGTGCGAAGTGTTGGATTTCATGTGTGGCCGGCCTGCGTGCCGATGTATGAAATTATATGTGTTGTTAAGAGTAACTTGTAAGGCCTTAAGGCCGTGTGCGGTGTGGTTTTGTAAACATTCCTGGGTATCTATATAAATGTGATATTTATATATTAGTGGACATTCAATGGTATGAGTTCTTGCACTTAATAAGCTTCCGCTAGAATGCTCTGAGTTAGGACTCGTTTGGTTTGGTATTATCCTGTGACCTCACCGTCTGTTTGTGGCATATAGTGTGGGGCCCCGGCCGGACCTTCTACTATACGTCATTTAACGGATGGGGTCGTTACAGTCTATGATCCCAGAGTCGAGTGCTTGAGTTTCACTTGTATGAATCATAACTTCATGCATAAAATATATACATATTTTGGTCAAACGCACCATAAATCGTTAACATATAAATTACTATGGGCCCTTTTATATGATAAGTTACATTTGTTAAACGTTAACTTATAAGTTTGTAGGGACATTCATATAAGTTAAAGTACTCATGTGATGATATCTTAGCAGTAGATAATTTACTTTCTGCTTCGTTTCTACTTTGTTTACAGCACTTCCTTTCAGTACAGTTTTTCTTACTTTACTTGTACTACAAAGAACTACTAGAGTAGAGATATACTTGTTATTATATAATCTTGATAGATTTGATCCACTGTCACCTGATTCCCTTTTTGTACCCCTTATTGTCCTCTGCTTCATCCTCCCGCTCGGTACCTAGGAGTCACGAGGGTGAGGTTAGAAAGATAATGGCTTAGTTTTATGACTAACGGTCGGTTGTGACCATATCATTTTACGAGCTTGAGGAGATGGAGCACCAGCATAACCAGTAGAATGATGTAGCAGGACATGAGGAGATGATACCACCTACTACTACTTCTGCAGCTCAGAATTAGGTAATAACGTGTGTACCGTTGATAGATTAGCTTCCGCTTGTTTGTATTTGTGAGAGAGGGATTTGATATTCTTGCATAGAGCATAAGCACTGTTCTCTTTTATTGTACTCATTTTGGACTACTAATGTACTTTTCATATTCATTTACATATATGATGTTGTTGTCCTGTGACTTCTGGACTAGCTAGTTGTTATATACTGCTTGTTATACTTCTAATCTCGATTGGCCGAACAAGTTGAATGATTGTACTATGCGTCAGGATCAGTGTCTTATGGTGTTGACTAACCCGTGAGGTAGTTTCACCGTAAGGCAGCGGGTTTGGGCATAAGACCGGGTTATCTTCTTGCTAAGGGGAGTGGGGGTCTTATAAATTGGTATAAGAGAAACAAACGATCATATGAGAAAGAAGTCCACATCACTGGGTCACCCCGCTCAAGCATTAGTTTGCGGACAAACTATGCAGCAAAATCAATGGTGTGCCCATGTTTAAAGTAAACGAAAATAGTCCATTTAAACAATGAGTTAGGCCAATTCAATTAGTACGCCACTTTAGTTTGACTTACCAAGAGGATTATGATTCATACCTTACTCTAAAATCGACCTCGGATATAGATTAGCTAAGGTACGAGGAAACCCAAATTGACTTAGGAATTAATTTATTTCAAGAGTCACTACTTAAGGCTTAAACTTTGATATCCCTACTCAACCTATCAAGTGTATTATCAATTCTTACCCAAACCGATAGGACCGCCTCATGGAGAATTGGTGCCTCTAGTATATTAGTGAAATAGTAAGGTACTCGTACAGTTAACCCTCATACAGATGACTTGATTACGTTGAGACAACAAAAGTGACAAATACCAAAGGTCGAATAAAAAAAATTAAATTTTCAAAAGAGACCCATTTTGTTTGGGTCACATGTTGATCTTGAGAAGATTGTCGTAAATGGTTATCTTTATGGCTTAAGGTATATAGCATATCAATAAGTCTCAAAGTGGAACTCCAAATCTAATATTGTTAGCGCTAAGGATTGAGTGCATATCTAAGATGAATGTACCATAGGTATTAAAGAAATTTAACCCAAAATATATGGGGGCTTATCCTGTTATTTATTGGGCTAAATAAATAACGACTTGGATTTCCCTTGATCTTATTTAGAAAATATTTAGTCGCAAACATAGTGATCTTGAAGAATTTGAATTTGAACATTACCCGGATGACAATCGAGACTCGGGTACGGATAATTGGTAAGATGATCAACCCTCCCTAGAGATTTGGGATATACGTAGAGGGTTGCCTGCTTGGATATATCACAACCCTAGAACAAGAAAAGTCATCATGAGACATTAGAAACTTTTTCGGGCTTATGAATTAGTTAATTACTTGACACAACTTAAAGATATTGATGCATAATGACATGTTATATCCAAAGAACAAAACAAGTTGTGTACAATCGACAAGAATTCGAACATCTAGTTTTCCGGAAAAAAAAACTAAAATCAAAGCATTTTCAACGACACAAAGGTTTTATGTATAACTAAAGGAGTGTGTTATCTCAACAAAGCATGTTCCCAGATGCTCTAACACTTTAACCTAATTAATGTAACGCACGATTAATGAATATATTATCGGTTTAGTATTTGATTAAGGAACTCAAATATATCACGAGAGAGAGCCAATGTGAATTGAGAATCCAGTATAAGTCAAAGGGATAGTTGAAAATTCTACATAGCTATGGCTCTTTGGAAAGTGATTATGACTGTCACATAATAAATGGGTAGAATTGGGAGAAGTGAAAATGAACATCATGGTAATGTGAAGGAGTGATTACATGTCTTAACTATGACGTGATTGGAGCTCATCAAGTAAGGATTCAAATATTTGAGTAATTACATCTATAACACTAGGGGTATACTTATCCCAAAAAAACATAAAGTCAAGTGAAAAAATGAAAATTGGAAGACGTATATTATAGGTATGATCCTTTTGATGTGACTCTGAATATCACAAGAATCAAACCAAAAGGGTTTGATGACATAACAATCACATTTAGAAAGATTCTGGATTTTGAGAACAAACTCATGATTATGATTATGCTGTTATCCTTAGAATCAAGTATTATAATAATTTAGAGTATTTGAAATGCCCACTTTGCGGCTTACAAATGCACTATCAAGCTTAGTGAACTTGGTAAATTTGATCATGAGTAGATAATTCAAGCCTATCATACGCACAAAGGAATGAATAAATTCAACCCTGCATATATTAGATAGTGCGAATTATATATTTTTGGTATATATAAGTGGTGATAATTCATGAACATAGAGAAATGATAGTCACTACTATGCCATAATTTGTGGAGGTTAGATTGAAGATTACTTATACTTATTCCACACATAGTTGAGCTAACCTCGTGAGTATAATGGCTTTAGATGAGTATTCATCTATGCACGCATATTAAAGATAACTATAAACATGTATTGGAGGGTTACTTCGGGCATACCAAAGTTAAACTTCGAGAAAATAAAAGATTAATTTGTCAAGGCATGTCATTAAAAATGAAACGACTCAACAAATTGAAATGGGGTGGATGATTAGTTGAAGAGTATGCATAGGTATGATCCCTTAATTATGATAACATCGAGAACTGGGACACATACGTTGATAACATCACGATCACCTTAGGAAAATTCATGACTATGAAGAGATAAATTTTGGTTTGCTAAGGTGTATACGGTGAAATTACCCGAGAAGTAATGAGTGTTATAAAGATTCTCTTTATGATGAAATGGATTTGTTTCAGATCTCATAATTTTGAAAAGATACGCTTTAAATTTATTAATTAGACTCCATGTAAAAAGGGACTGAGAGTCAAAAATTTTATCAATGTCCATACTGATAATGAATTCTTGATGTATGAAATTCATATTGTTGATTAAGGTAGAGATTTGGTAAGTCTTGAATTTGCGAGAAACAAAATAATGAGCTTTTCATCACATCATGACCACGGATGTTGGTTAACTGCTATACATAATAGTGTTGGTCTAATGTGCAGATATTTTTGGGGTGTTTGTAAGTTCATGTTGGTTGATAAGTAATAATCTAGGTGGACCAGAAAAAAAAGAGGATTTCTATTTGTGAGATTGTTGATATTCACGTGTTTTGGTGATCATTGGTCGTAAGAGACTCCAAATCTAATGTGTGATTAAGGTTATTTTAATGATAATATGTCGGGAGACTTGAAAATATGTCCTCATAATTTTGATGTTGAGTATCCCAAAATATAACAAAAGTAAATTTGGAAGGGGACTATTACCTCTGATAGAGTTTCTTATGACAACAACTACGAGGCTCAATATGGGAGGAAGTGTCGGACACCACTATCTTGGTTTCAAGAAAATTACCACGGGACACTTGGATCGTAATATATTTAGGATAAGGATGCTCAGATACGACTAATCAGGGATCAGATGCTAGGGGCTCAGAGTAGACATACCAAGTATTACGATGAGCAGCATCGGAAGGTGGAATTCCAGGCGGGGACAAAGTGTTCTAAAAGATACGTCCTGTGCATGGTGTTTCTCATGTGCAGTGGTCCCAGAAGCTCAACCCTCGATTTATGGGACGATGCTTGATCTTGTAGCGGATCCATCCTTTGGCTTACCGGGTGGAGCTGCTGCTAGAGTTAGGGAACCTGCACGACTTCTTATACATCTCCTCGCTTCGGAGAGCCATAATACAACCAAAGCAGCACATTATAGTTACAACATGCCCAATAGCGCCTGATCGATCAGGTCATTTAGATCCGGTCCAAACCAATGATACAGTAATTTGAGTGTTGTGGAAGAAGAAGGTTCCTTTATTAAAGGTATTGTGGTCCAACCACGGATGGGAGGAGAACACCTTGGAGCCGATGGATCTAATGCGTGAATGGTACCCGGATCTTTTCGCCTCAGGTATACTTTAATTATGTTTAAGTTTCTTAAATATTCTTGTGCACAGAAACCCCGTAGACCCGAACATGAATTTAAGGGGCGAAATTATCATTTTTGTTTATTGGGATTTGTAACATCCCATTTCCTACTAGACCCCTAAAAATAGATTAGGTTAGGACATGTGGTGGATGAATTAGGTTAGGCTAGGCTTGACCCAAGGAGTTAGGGTTGTCTCACATAGGGCCCACTATAAGGTTCGAGAAAAATCATGTCAAACAAGCCCAAATTGGAAAAATAGGTACACATTAAACCTGCCACTATGCCCCAAACCCTAAAAGCAATCTATGTGAATCAAAAGCCACATCATTGGGTCAACCATTGACCAAAGATGACCCAAGTAAACCCTAACCCTAATTTTGTCAAACTCACACATAAAGACCCAATTAGCCTAAGTGGGGCATCACCATGGCCCAACCCATATTGGGTGATGCCATTGGGCTAATGATCATCAAGTGCGATCAGCTCACTCATCAAGTTCACCCGATCAACCCTAAAAGTCAACTTGGTAAACCTTAGGCCTATTTAAGTAAATTTGAAGACCAAGCTCACTCCTAATAGGCTAATGCCATGAGCCATGGCCAAACCCATGTTGGGTGATGACATGGGGTTCATGAACATCATGTGGGGCTAGCCCACTCATCAAGTTGTCCAAGTCAATATTAAAAGTCAACTTGGTCAACATATGGCCTAAAGAGAAAAGATGAGAGCCAAGCTCATTTACAATGGGCTAAGCCCATGAGCTAAGGCCCATGATTAGCCCAAGTGCTAATTTACAGCCCCTACCCTCTGTTTTAGAGGGTAGTAACATGCAAGGGGGTATTTTGGGAATTTACCCAAGTAAAGGAGAGAGAAAATGGAGGAAAATTAGGATGGAGGCCATGTAGCCATCCTCCTCTATTCACAAGCCCACATCTGAACCAACACATCAATTCTTAGCCTATCCAACCCAATTTAATGCCACTTGGAGCCAAGGAGGAAAAAACAAAGCTCATGGCCAAAATCCCCTCATGGAATCTCTGTATACAGCCAATATCAGCAAAAACCAACCCTCCTATTAGTTTCAGAAGGTCCAAAGGAGTCGAATTCGATACCTGGATCGAAGCTTTTTGTGGAAAATTGGGTTCAGGAGCAAGCTTGCTAGAAAGGAGAAATTCCATGGCTAACCGCCGCCGCCGCCATCGGGCTCTGATCAAGGTCAGTTTCTCCTCCTCTCCCCTTGTGCTAGCTTCCTAGATCATTTAGGAAAGATTTTTATCTCAATTGAGATTGGATCTATGTGAGGTGTAGGAGAAATTTCATGGTTTTGAAGGAGCTCGGGTTCGTCGGAAACTGCCGCTTTCGGCGGCAAAGTCGCCGCCAAACGTTAGCCCTCACATCAATGGAGGTGGTGGTGGTGGCCGGCTGGGGAGGTGGCCGGATTGCCAGGAAATGTGGTTTAAAGATGCTCCATGCGGGTTAAATTTGAGCCGTCGGCTCATGTGAGAAGATAACTGGATTGCCAGGATTGTTTTCTAAAGTTTTTAAAGATAATTCATTTATTTAATATAAATGAAAATAGGGAGATTCACTTATCCACATGCCCCCAAATTTTGGTGGCATGGTCTTAGGATCACTAGAAGGCTATGGTAGAAACTTAAAATCATTTGGACCTTTGCATGTTCGGGAAAACCAACATGCATGTTGAGGGTATATTTGTAAATAATTGTGTCAAATGCAAAAATGGAGAATTAGCCCACTTGGCCCAATGCATGTCGATGAAAGTTTGTACAGAGGCTTATAGGGATGAAATACACCTCCCATAGAAAGATTGGAATTTTTGAAAACAAAAATCCCATTATTTTGAATTATTGGAAAATAGGCTTATTTGGAAATAAATTTGGAATATAGGTCTACTGATTTCATTAAATTCTACAATTTTGTTAAAAGCCCTAGTAAGATATTATACACCTCTGGAAATTTTGATAAGCTTTTTTGGAAACATTATCTCAGGCTTTTAGTAAAATTACCATATTGCCATTTTTGAAATTAATTTAAAGAAAATGAAATTGTTGATGACATATTATGGGAAAATTTATAGCATCTTAATTGTGTGATTAGAACCATGAGTAATTATTTTAGAATTTACGGGTGATGAAGTAGGTTGAAAACTCAAGAAGTGGCATTTTTGTAATATTATCATTATAGAATATTTCTTGGTCAAATCACAGGTTAGGTTCACCAAATTCTGTATGTTGTCTTATTATATCAATATTGACCTCCAGTAATTTTCATAGAATTTTTAGTTTTATAATTGATGTACTTCATTTGGAAAATGGTTTAATTATGATTTTAATCTTAAATGGAAATTATATAGAAATTTAAATGGAAAAATTATGATCCCTGGTAGGCAGCCATATTTAACCGAGTTGAACACCAAGAAAATTTCTTTTGTATGTGGACTCATTGGATATAGTACATCATGCACAAAGCTACTTAGGTCACTTAATTAAAAGATTTAATTTAGGGTCTTAATTACTTAGAAAAATGGTGAAATCCTAAATACTCAGCACCATATACCATACCAACCCATGATAATTAATTAGGGTTATTTGGCCAAAGGAATTGGAAGTCCTATTATACGGGTTAGTATTAGGTCATGGATTACGCTAAGCAAAAGTATCAGGTATTACTAGGAACCATACGAGATACGATAGATGGTTCAGTTGATAACTATATTGGGAAGTTAAACCCTGCTTGGTTTCTAGTAGGTCACTTCATTGTATCAAGTGATAGAGTGCCAACCCCAGGGACAGTTGCTAGAACGGAGACCGACTGAAGACCGCTGATTCCCCAGTAATATCCTAAGTCATTAGGTTCGTTCCAGAGTAACAACGAGAGCTGTGTATGGTTCATCGGTAGACATTTATTAAAGTAACTATCCTTGAGAAAGGGAACTTTGGACTTTCAATCCCATCTTGGTTCATAGTGCCCCCAAGACCCCTTCATTGGGCATACCATAGACAGTCCTGGGATTAACCCTAAATTGTCAGGTATAACAAACATTATACAAGAATAGTCTAATAGGCTAAGAGAACATGATAACATTCTAATCCGTGAAGGGTTGGTGGGATTCAGAACTAAGGAATTAATGTGCAATCTCACTCGTGATGGGTTGGAGGGATTCCGGACGGGTTGGTCCTGCGACCTGGAGCCTCGGGAATATTATATCAGGACGGGTTTGGCCCTGCGAGCTGGAGGGTCGAGTTGAGATAAATTGAATGTGCATAAACAAAACTAGTGGTGGGTCATGCGGTACTGGGCTAATCATCACGCTGATGGCACTACAGTTACTCTGGTGAGGTGTGAGGTTTTAAGTGGATAGTAGGTTGTTTTTATTGTGGTCTGGGGACAATCCCCAAAAATACACACCCGACCAATAAAGTCTGGAACTTGGCCAGCATTAGTACGCAGAGACTCTAGAGTGCACCTAGGACATGTACAGAGGCATATGAAGGGTCATGGCTTGGTAGTATGTATGCCCACATAGGAAGCCGAAGCGCCCGTTCTGCTGCTACGTAGCCACAATGGTGGTACCAGAGAGTGATGCTAACTCCAAAAATGGGAACTAAAGGTCTATAATCATAGAGTAGCGTGCGTGAGTTGTAATTGTATGAATTATAACTGCATGTATAACATACATACATATTTAGGTCATATGCTCCATAGATCCTTATCATATAAATTAGTGTGAGGACTTTTATATGATGCGTTACATTTATGAAAATTTAACTTATAAGTTTGTATGGGCATTCGTATAAGTTAAGGTACTGTTGTGATGATAGCTTAGTAGTAGATAGTTTACTTTCTGCTCCGTTATCTACTTTGATTACAGTAATTCCTTTTAGTATAGTTCTTTATTACTTTACTTGTACTATATAGAACTGCTACAGTAGAGTTATACGTGTTATTACATAATCTTGATAGATTAGATCTACTGTCACCTGCTTTCCTTTTTGTACCCCTTGTTGCCCTCTGCTTCATCCTCCCGCTCGGTACCTAGGAGTCACGAGGGTGAGGTGTGGACGATAATGTCTTAGTCTTTATGACTAACGGTCGGTTGTGACCGTATCATTCTAAGAGCTCGAGGAGATGGAGCACCAACACGACCAGTAGAATAAGGTGGCAGGACTTGAGGAGTTGATACCACTTACTATTACTGCTACTGTAGCTCAGCATCTAGTGATGATGCGTGTAATATTGATAGATTAGCTTTTGCATGTTTGTATTTGTGAGAGAGAGAGAGATTTGATATTCATGTACATGGAATAAGCCCTTTTCTCTTTCATTGTACTCATTGTGGACTACTAATCTACTTTTCATATTCATTTATATATATGATTAAGTTATACTGTGACTTGTGGACTAGCTAGTTGTTATATACTTCTTGTTATACTTCTAATCTTGATTGGCTGAACAGGTTGAATGATCGTACTAGCCGGCAAGATCGGCGTCTTGTAGTGTCGACTAACCCGTAAGTTAGTTTTACCGTAAGGCGGCGGTTCTGGGCATAAGACCGGGTTACCTCGTTGGTAACGTGAGTGGGGTCTTACACACTACATGTTCTACCCTAATCTAAGTTAAGGGGTCTTGAAGGAAATGGGATGTTACACTACGGGTTGTCGCCAGATCGTAATTGCGGCTAACTATCATTCCACTACTACGGCTTCTTCTATAACGCTGCAACTTCACCAGACCACTACAGCTTATCTCTAGAACACTATTACGGCTTCCTGCAAGACCGCTATAGATTTGCTTCTGATGCACTACTACGACCTCAAACTAGCCCACTGGAGATGCTACCAAATAGCCCGCTGTGCCAAACTAGCAGATAGCTGAACAGAGCCTACATGAACACACCGCCAGACCACAAGGTCAAACCACATGAGTGCCAACTAGATAAGACGCAACAACTAGTTTGGCTAACCGTTTAAGATCCTTTTTTTTTGCTTTGCCTCTGGGTCTTATGCCCAGAATCACCATTTTGCGGTCACACAAACACTCAGTAAGGACACCATTACAAAACGATGATCCTGCCAGCAGTAACGATCACCAAAGAAGTAGAAGTATATAGTAGAAAAAAAATTAAGTCTAACTCCACAATCATATGTAGAA
This sequence comes from Platanthera zijinensis, assembly GCA_039513925.1. NCBI lineage: Eukaryota > Viridiplantae > Streptophyta > Magnoliopsida > Asparagales > Orchidaceae > Platanthera > Platanthera zijinensis. The sequence goes on along the minus strand of CM077085.1, from coordinate 102,989,139 downwards.
TAAAGAAACCTGAATCACTACATAGTCCACATAGATATGAAACAAAAAACTGAAGAAGTAAAATTACAAAGATAAAATGGGCTCTTGCCCGGTACATCATGTCCTCACTATAACACTCCAGCCAAAGAAAATAATACTAATCACTCACGGATCCTAAGGCTGGTGCTGCTTTACTAGACAAGCCCACCTCCATATGCACCGTTCTTTGCTAGTGCTTCATCTCCTATTACTGCTCCCTGTCTCCCATCTGGAGCCCCTGTAATGTTTGGTCCACCGACCGTTAGTCAAAAATACTAAGCCTTGTTTTCCCTTATTCCTCCTCTAGTGGCTCCTAGGCACCGTGTGGGAGGAATGTTAGGAAAGCTATGATGGTGGAGAGTAAACAAGAGCAGGTGACAGTGGACCTAATCTAGCAGTTATATTGTAATATTCACAGTACTATAAAATGAAATGCTAGCTAGCAATACTAAAGTAATAGATGAGTAAAGAGTAGAGTGTAAAGTGCACCATAAAAGAAATATGACAGATAACCACAAAGAAAATAACCATAACTTATAAGCATGCCCACACAAGCTAATAAACTATGGGGTCATTTTGCAAGGCCTAACGTTTAAAAAGTCCCAAACCAATATCTACGTTAGGGGTAAGGGTTGAAATGTGATGATGATAGGATATGCAAAGTTATGTGGGTTTAATTATATGTTCATACAAGTACAACACACACACACGACTCTTTTCGCACAGACCTTTAGTTCTCCCATTTGGAGTTACCTAAACTCTCAGGTACCTACCATCGTGGCAAACGGAGGTAGTGGGTTGGGCCAACCCACCTTTAGGATGGCATTCACACCACCTAACCTAGACCTTCGTACACCTCAATGCAAAGAACACACCGCGGAGCCTCTACGTACTCTGCTGGAAAATCCAACAGTATTTTCCTTGGCAAACTGTAAACCACACTTGCTGAGTCTTCGTATCGATGTCGGTGTGAACGACCATCAAATACTAAAGACCCACCATCTTATGGACATGCAGCCATGAATTCTCGAGCCATCGGCTCCCCGACAAAACTGTCTGTTACAACTACCTTCTGAGCCTTTGTCTTGCCCAACTAACTTGCCCATTTCCACACCCACCGAGCCTATAGCTCGGGTAACCAAACAAAGCAAGTCTACCGAGCCATCTGGGTGAGTAAAAGTGATATACTAGTATTTACTTGTTGCTCTTTAATCATTTTAGTCTTACGGTTTAAGGTTAATTTTGGACTGCCCACGGCAATCCCTATGAAGGGCTCCCGAGAGAACTAGGAACTTCGATGGGCTGAAGCCCAAAGCTCCCTTTTGTAAGGTACTTATTATTATTTGTATCTACCCTTGTTCCATCTCTACTGATCTTACACTTGAACTAAACCTAAGTGTATTTAGACTTACTGCAAGGGAATGACGATCCATCGTCGATCCCGAGAACAACCTTGCATCTTTGTCAACTAGACTATCACAACTTGACTCCTATATATGACCACTTTCTTATCAAAATCAGACATAGTATACCATCTATCCCACCTTCCCACTCCAAGGCTTACATTTTATCTTATTTCTACAGGTTTACTATATGCAGATCTAATGAGCTACATAATATGCATGAATCATGACCCCTCCAAATATTCATCCAAATGACCTACGATTTTTACTGGGGATCAAACATGATATTTTAAAGTTAAATCAAGAATATAACATTTTTCCTAATTTATTTGGCATTTATTTAATTTTCAGCAAAATCAGGCCAGCTATGCTTTCGAACATCAAGTATACTTTTTTAACATGGTATGACCTCAATAAATTATGACAGGTGTATATCATCAATATAACAGTAAATACTGAAATTCATAATTTTTCAAAAAGGTTTGATCTCCAGACGAATTATTGATTAAATATCCTCATTAATAGGGCAAAGCAGGAAATAATAGAAATAATTATCAAAAAATTATATAAAAATGATCAGATGTTAAAAGTAACCAGAAAAGACAAATGACCAAATTTAGTAATTTTCCAAACACATTTGGTGACATAATTAAATCATTTAAGAATATTCTACAAAAGGCACTTTGTGAAGCATCCTATATGAAAAAGCTTCCAATAATTTTATAAACATTCACAGAGCAGGATAAAGCCTTAAGATGTACTCAAACCAAATTTCATAAATTTCTATTGAGTAAATAACTCATAATAATTTTTTTTACTAATAGGGCAATTACTAGGTTTGTGAATGAAGTACTATAAATATTATTCCAAAATACATACCAAAATTTCCAAAGATTATTAGCCATTATATAAGATCACTGCCTATGTTTTATGAACATCCAAGATCATATAATCATGCAATAAAATTATAAGTAAAAGTACCCTAATTGATCCTATACTATTTTTGAGGGGATGTAAGTTCCTAAAAACTCTAATAACATTTTCTATGACATATTTTTATCCTATGAATTCATCTACCAAGATCCAAGACATTCCAAGGATATATGGTCCCATTCCTTCTTTGAGCTCAAAACTCTACCCTAGGCTTCACACTAGGGTTCTAGTGCATTTCAACCCTACACCACCCAAAATCTCTTGTGGGGTGTTTTATATGATATTAAGTCAATGGCCATGGTTTCATCCCTTTTGGATGAGGATTGGCCACTCAACCCATCAAACACACATTTTCGCTAACTTGCCCTTCGGGACCAAACTTTGGTCGCATCAATACCTACTCAAATCAACCCCAAATGGGCTGAGATTTTTACTAGTGACTCATCATGACCCTATACAACATCCCTCAAACAACTAGAACCCTAAGAGTAGTTTTGTAATGACTAGGTCATGGCAAAACCCTAGGAAGCACAAGAGACCAAGTGAACGTAGGCATGAAGGTGAAAACCACCTTGGTTTGTAAATAGTAATTTCCAATTACCCACCCTAAGGTTTGACTTTAGGGCTTCAACTTGACTCCATGACCCCACAATAACATCCCTAACCCTTTAAGAGGTGCATTGCATCACTAACCAACCATTGGGGTCAACCAAAAAAGCCAAGTTAACCAAGGGTCAACCCAAACCCTAATTAAGTCAATTTTCCTACAGTTGACCTAATTGGGCTACACCAAACCACAAGTAGGGTGATGTCAATTGGATCATCTATACCCCATAGGGTCAGTCACATCACCCAAAATGACCTAGGGCTGGGCTTAAATGGCTAGGGTTAGCCAAGCCTAAAAAGTGGTGAAAAGGCTAGCTCAAGCGCAATCCACTTGGGCTAAGCCCAATTTGAGTGGCCCACTAGCTTTAGGAGGCTGTTAATTACATAATTAGCCATCAAATTTTTTAAGGAGGTGATTAGGAGAGAGAAATGGGAGTTTACTCAAAATGGAGGAGAGAGAGAAGAGAGAGAAAATGTGCATTCATGGTGTTTGAATGCCCTTGACCAGTCATCTCTCTCCCAATTGATGGAGATTCATATCTAGCCAAAGCATGCATAACATATTAGTATAAGTTTCTCTGTAGTATAAAACTGATTTTAAATAAAAAGCATGCATTCATTTATTTTTAGAAAATTTTAGTGTCACTAGGGGGAATGTTTTTTCTTACTCTCCTGTTGGGCTGATTTATTTTTGAGCATGTTTTTACAGGGGACCAAGCTGAGAAGTTGCCCTTAGGATGAGCATTTATTGTGGAGTCCATCTTGTCGTTGGTTTCCTTTAGGTTATTTCATTTCAGTACTTTGTTACTTAGTTCTTAACCTTGATGTAATATTAAATTTTATGTTTTTCTTGTACAAAACTTGCTGTAAATATGATGCAGGCTACGTCACTCCATGAACCGCAACCGACAAAAGACACAAAATTACTCTCACTCGTTCCAATTCTAAGCTTGCAAAAACAAAATTCAACACTCCTGATTTTGCGATATTATTATTCTGGTGCTATCATACGGGTTCGCACAACCCTTAGAGATAAAATAAAGGCTATGAGCTAATATCCTCTCAAGCAAAAACGATCTACCCGTGTAACGCCCCGAAACTCAATAGAGGGACGGACAACATTTTGAGCCAAGTCTGGGACTTGGTAGGAGGCACACGGCCTGGGACACGGGTGTGTCCTAGGGTGTGTCATGATTCTGGTCGTCGAGACGAGGTCGACGATCGTAGAAGGCTGGAACACGGCCTGGGACACGGGCGTGTCCCAGGGCGTGTCAGGCACACGGCATGTGACACGGGCGTGTCACATGGTCGTGTCCTCCTCGGTACATTTCTGGTCCTGTGCCATTTTGGGCACACGGGTAGTGACACGGGTGTCGACACGGGTGTGTCATCCGACACGGGTAGTGACACGGGTCTGTCATCCGACACGGGTAGTGACACGGGTGTCTACACGGGTGTGTCATCCGACATGGGTAGTGACACGGGTGTCGACACAGGCGTGTCGGTGGCCGTGTAGTTCTCGGGTTGGGAATGTTGGCCGATTGCACACGGGGGGAGTGACACGGGTCTCGACACGGGCGTGTCACATGTGACACGGGCGTGTCGGAGGCCGTGTCAAAAGTCGTGTGGTGGTTTTTGAGTCGGTCGAGACGGCAAATGGGTGACACGGCCGGGCACACGGCCGTGTTGCAACCCGTGTTCGGCCCCAGATTTTGTATTTTGAGGCCTAATCGTGGCCGTCCGTTTCCTTAGCTTGGGATCCAACGGCTGGGGGTTGTTCCTGCTGTGTTTAAGTCGGGAATAGGGTTGGAAAACCCTCATTTCACTTGGGTTCTCTCTCTCTAAAGTCTAGAGAGAAGGGAGAGCTTGGAGGAGGAAGAAGGAGGTCAACTCCGGCCGTCGGTGGAGCTTCAGAGCTCCGAATCGCGATCCGAGTCCAGATCCGCAAAGGCGACGCCGTTGCGGTGCTTTCCAACCACATAGTTTTCTCATGGCGCCGCGGAAGAATGCAAGGGTAACGATTTCTCATCATTGGGCATGTGAAGCCATTTTTCCCTTTGCATAGGAATCCCTCTCTCGCGAGTGAGTGAAGAGTTGGAGCGTTCCTTGGGGTTGATATGTAAAGTCCCCCTTGTGTAGTGTCCGTATGCGAAAACAGACATAGGCATTGTGTGTGAAGCCTATCCGGACAAGTAGAGCCAGATCGGTGATGTTGCATTGCATATGAACCGGGGAAGACTACGGGTGTTTGGGAATTTTTTGGGTTTTCTACGTGGTAGATTGCAAGAGGGAGCCTTGGAGATTAACTCCAAGGTGCACCCGGAAAACTGGGCAAAAGCGATTTTTGCCAACACGATGGCCGGGGAGCCAACATGAACATAACCGGGTTACGTGATTGTTGTGGCAGAAATGGGACTCGGTGAGTCTTGACCTGCGCATATGGCTTAAATTGCCGTTGCGATATGAGCACGGGTCAGGCGGAACCGTACCCGATCTATGTCGTTTGGTAGGACCAATGGCATGGATGAGAGTCTTCGGTGGTCTATGGCTTAAATTGTCGTGACCAAGGCCAAGAAGACAAGATGCTCATATGGTTGGTCGTCCAAGAGGCGGTGGTGGAACGGGAACGTCTATGGCTTGAAATTAAGTGACGTTGGCCGGTTCGCCATGAATGTGCCCTGAGTGCATGGGGTGTGTGGCCATGCGAGCCTACGCCTGTGATGAAGTGTGTTTACACTATTGTTGTTGCCTACTAATAAAGTGAAGGGAAAGAGCATCGCCGCCCCGATTTTGGGGGCGGGATCGTTATAATTTAGTCAGCATAGCTGACCGTTATTTTGTTTACCACCGGGCCGTGGATTGTGGCTTGCAGGTGCTGCGGAGCCGAGCGGGAAATAGCGGGCTAAAGCCCTTGAAGCTGTGCCAGCCCTTGAAGGCCTAAATGTTTATGTTTTTCCCATTTATCATGTATGGCCGGCCTGCGTGCCGAGGTTTGGAAAACACTTTATTTAAAGCAAACTGTTGTAAGGCCTTAAGGCCCGTACTCGTGTATTGTACATTCCTATTTGATTTGTGTAGTGGACATTCATGCGTGTGGCTGGGTTATTTCCTTTCTTGCAACTTAATAATTGCTTCCGCTAGGTGTTGTGTAGGACGTTATGATTGGTTAATTGGTTTCAACGCGTAACCATCCGGTCTATCCGTAGTATATGGTGTCGGGCCCCGGCCGGACCTACTGCTATATGCTATACGACAGATAGGGGTGTTACAAATTGGTATCAGACTCCTGGTTTCGGTCAAACTTAAATGAATTCGTGGGCGAATTCACTTTAAGGAGTGGTGAGCACATGTGTGCGTCATCGTTATAACATGAAAAGAACCCATGAATGTCCACTTAGGAATGAAAATACACATGTTTGAGGAACCTGCGTGATCCTATAATTGTTGTTTGCAATAGTGTTTGGTCGCTTATCAGTGCTTTTGCACGATTATAGGTGACCAGAAGTGGTGCTGGACCATCGGAACGGCCAGGTTCTGAGGCAAGTAGTGCACCTAGTGAGGCGCCTGCAACACCTCCGTCTGCCGAGACCATTAGGTTGGTGGCAGAAGCTGTCATGGCGATGATTAATGCGCAACCTGCAAGACAGGAGCAGCAGCCTGCTCCTGCGGTGGAGCAAGTGCCGCTCCAAGCGGCGGAGCCTAGAAGGGTTGAGCAGGTGGCGGTGGAGCCGGAGTTGCATCAGAGATCAACTGAGAGACAGCTTAAGCATGTGATGGGCTTCCACCCACCGGTGTTCTCGGGAACGGGAACCCCAACCCAGGCTGAGGATTGGCTCTCAAAAGTCAATAGGGCGATGACAGCAACTAAAACGGAAGAGTGGTAGAAGACCACAATAACGACGTTCCTTTTGGATGGGGACGCAAGGTTATGGTGGGAAGGCCTAGAGCTACACCAGTTGAGGGGAAGGTCGTTGGCCGAAGTTCCTATGGTGGAGTTTTCGAGATTGTTCATGGCTCGATACCTCCCCTCAGCGCAGAGGATCGCTTTGGAGAACGAGTTCCAAAAGTTGGTGCAAGGAGATAGCACTGTAGACGAGTACCTCCACGAGTTTACTCGGTTGGGGAGATATGCTAGCGCTACCTTTGCCGATGAGGAGCGAAAGACTAACCGCTTCTATGAAGGGTTAAGAGATGAGCTGAGGTTGCTACTGTCGGGGCCTATGGCGCAGGGTTTCCTAACCTTGGTCAACTCGGCCCGGTCCTTGGAGAAGGACATGAGAAATGTGCAAGCTAAGAAGGAATCTGGCGGGAAGAAATCAGAGTTCAAAGCGCCGACTACGTCGAAGTCGGGGTATCGAAGATTCTACAAGAATACTAGGACGTCAGGTCCAGCTCCTTCTGCAGGTGCCTTGGGGACAACTACCAATCGAACCCCGGACGCTTGTTTCACGTGTTGAAAGACGGGGCACTTTGCCTGCGATTGCTGGAGTGGATGCCCAAAGTCCGAAAGAAAGCAAGGAGCTACTTACGAAGAGAAGGGCAATGCGGTGGAGTCAACCGCGTCTCACTATACTCCGACTCAGCCTAGAGTCTACAACTTGGGGCAGCAGGAGGCTATTAAACAAGCGGATGTGGTGACAGGTACGAGTTAATTTATAGCAAGTTAACTTAGATACTGTTATTTATTGCATGTTAGCCTAATATGGTTTGCATAGGCTTTGTTTTGATTAGCGATAGTCCGGCACGGGCACTGTTTGATACGGGAGCTTCACACTCCTTCTTGTCCGAAAATTTTATATCGTGCATCGGAATCCCTTCTTCGATGGCGAAGGACAAGTTGGATGTGCTGCTACCGAATGGGTGCTCGATGCGTGCGGACAGGTTGTGCACCGTAAAGGTTCACATTGGGAGCCAGGAGTTCGACTTGCTAGCGTCATTGCTGCCGCTAGTAGAGTTTGACGTTATCTTTGGGATGGATTGGCTTTCAGAGCAGAAAGCTTGGATTGACTGTGACCGGAAGGAGGTAAAGCTGGGTGTTGGGCTGGGGACAACATTCGAGGGACTCAAGGGGTCGAGCAAGACGCTGATGTCTGCTCTTCAGGTGGTAAAGGCAGTTCGTGCTGGTGTAGAGCTGTTCTTCGCAATTGTGGGGGGCTGTGGAGCCAAGTTCCATGTTGGATAGCATCCCCTTGGTTTGTGAATACCCCGATGTGTTCCCGGATAGTCTTCCTGGGGCCCCACCGCGGCGAGAGATTGATTTCACCATAGAGCTCGTACCGGGGGCCAAACCGGTGTCACGTGCTCCGTATAGGTTGGTGGCTAAGGAGATGGCAGAGTTGAAAGTTCAGCTAGAGGAGCTGATGGATCAATGTTGTGTGCGTCCAAGCTCGTCGCCTTGGAGCGCACCGGTACTCTTCGTTAAGAAGAAGGACGGGAGTATGCGGTTGTGTATCGACTATAGAGAGTTGAACAAGCTGACGGAGAAGAACAAATACCCAATCCCGAGGATTGATGATCTGTTCGATCAGTTGGTCGGATCGTCAGTATATTCTAAGTTGGACTTGAAGTCGGGGTACTATCAGTTGAGGTTAAGGGGATGTGATATCCCGAAGACGGCGTTCAGCACAAGTTATGGGCATTTTGAGTTCACGGTCTTGCCGTTTGGACTGACGAATGCGCCATCAGTGTTTATGGACTTGATGAACAGGACATTCCGAGATTTCCTGGATCGCTTTGTGATCGTCTTTATTGACGATATATTAGTGTACTCGTAGTGCGAAGAAGATCACTTCAAGCTCTTGCATCTGGTGTTGGAGACTTTGAGGGGGAATGAGCTATATGCAAAATTCTCCAAGTGCGAGTTCTGGCTACCCTCAGTAGCGTTCCTTGGTCATATTGTTAGTGGGGAAGGTATAGCGTTGGATCCGGCGAAGATCGTTGCGATACGGGAATGGCCTGCGTTGTCTTCTGTCGCGAAAGTCCGTAGTTTTCTCGGGCTTGCCGGATATTACAGGCGCTTCGTAGAGAACTTCTCGCGGATAGCGCTACCTCTTACGAAGTTGACAAGGAAAGATCAGAGATTCTTGTGGACGCAGGAGTGCGTGCAAGCGTTTGAGGAGATGAAGAGATGGTTGACCACAACGCTAGTGCTTAGTTCGCCGAGTGGGATGAGGGCTTCGAGGTGTATAGTGATGCCTCGTGCAGTGGTTTGGGCTGCGTGTTGTTGCAGCATGGGAGTGTCATAGCTTATGGATCGCATCAGCTGAAAGTGCATGAAAGGGATTATCTGGTCCACGGCTTGGAGTTGGCGGCCGTGATATTTGCACTTAAGCTGTGGAGGCACTACTTATATGGCGTAAGAGTCGATATTTATACCGACCACAAGAGCCTGAAGTACATGTTGGATCAGAAGGATCTTAACATGAGGCAGAGGAGGTGGATGGAGTTCCTGGGGGACTACACCTTCAAGATTCATTATGTCCCCGGGAAGGGCAATGCGGTTGCTGATGCGTTGAGTCGCATGGCTCCCGCCTAAGCCAACTGGTTGTCGGTGCATGATGAGCGGCTAGTACGGGAGTTGGAGGAGCTTGAGATCTGTTGCGTTGACAAGCAGACGAGCGCCAAAGCAATGTTGAACTGGACAGAGGTTCAGTATGACCTGGCTGACCGGGTTCGGCAGGCATTGGAGTTAGATGACTCCATGAAGGAGCTTATGGAGGCAGCGTTGGATGGGTCAAATTCCCAATTTTCAGTGGAAGATGGGCTGTTAAGGAAGGATCATCGGTTGTGCGTCCCAAGCGGGAGTAACCTACGGGCGGAGTTGATGTACGAGGCTCATCATACCAAGTACTCGATCCACCCAGGGAGCACAAAGATGTACCATGACCTCAAGAAGCTATTTTGGTGGTCGGGGCTTAAGAAAGATGTGGCGTTGTTTGTGGCTAAGTGCCAAACATACGCCTTGGTGAAGGCGGAGTGCCAAAAGCCGGGAGGATTTCTGAAGTCCTTGCCTATTCCAGAGTGGAAGTTCGACGATATATCGATGGACTTTGTACATGGCTTGATAAGGTCGCGGAAAGGGAACGACGCCATCTGGGTGATCCTAGATCAGTTAACAAAGGTGTCACACTTCATTCCGCATAGGAAGGATGATCCAGTGGAGAAATTGGCAAAGTTGTATGTTGACAATATAGTTAGACTGCATAGTGTGCCTCGTAGCATTGTGAGTGATCGCGATGGGCGTTTCACGTCCAATGATTGGAGGTTGGTGCAGCAGATGCTGGGGACAAAGTTGAAGTTCAGCACAGCCTTCCATCCGCAGACGGATGGGCAGACCGAGAGAGTCAATAGAACGATGGAGGACATGCTCCGCATGTGTGTCCTAGACTTCGGGAAGCATTGGGAGGACCACATGTATTTGGTGGAGTTTGCGTACAACAATGGCTACCAAGCGAGTATGCAAATGGCACCCTTCGAGGCCCTCTATGGTAGGAAGTGTCGCACGCCGTTATCGTGGCTTGAAATGGGTGAGGCAAGGTTGTACAAGAAGCAGGAGGTGGAAAATGCTACTTCTTTGGTGCGGATCATTCGAGAGCATTTGCTGATCGCTCAGGATAGGCAAGCTAAGTACTACAATGCCAAGCATCGGAATGTGGAGTTCGCGGTGGGCGATTGGGTGTACTTGAAAGTAAATCCGTTCAAGGGTGTTTCGCGGGTGAGACGCTTGAAGAAGCTGAGCCCAAGATACCTTGGACCCTTTGAGATTCTGGAGCGGGTCGGCGAAGCGGCTTATCGTTTGAAGTTATCGGTAGAGTTTGGTGGACTACACGATGTGTTTCACATCTCTGTATTGCGGAAGGCAGTGCAAGAGCCTTCGCAGGTGATCGCAGTTGATCAAGTACCGGTGGACGAAGGGTTGACGACTATGTTCAAGCCCGTTCGTATCGAAGACTCTGAGGTCAAAAGGCTCCGTAATAAGGAGATCCGAATGGTTAAGGTCCGGTGGGATAATTGCGGTAGGGAGGAACTCTCTTGGGAGCGGGAGCAAACTATGCTGGACGAGTACCCGGAGTTTTTTCGCTCAGGTACCGCTCATGGTTTTCTGTTTTCTTTTCCTTTAGTAATTTCGTGGGCGAAATTCTCTTAAGAGGGAGAGAGTTGTAACGCCCCGAAACTCAATAGAGGGACGGACAACATTTTGAGCCACGTCTGGGACTTGGTAGGAGGCACACGGCCTGGGACACGGGCATGTCCCAGGGTGTGTCATGATTCTGTTCGTCGAGACGAGGTCGACGATCGTAGAAGGCTGGAACACGGCCTAGGACACGGGCGTGTCCCAGGGCGTGTCAGGCACACGCCATGTGACACGGGCGTGTCACATGTTCGTGTCCTCCTCGGTACATTTCTGGTCCTGTGCCATTTTTGGCACACGGGTAGTGACACGGGTGTCGACAAAGGTGTGTAATCCGACACGGGTAGTGACACGGGTGTGTCATCCAACACGGGTAGTGACACGGGTGTCTACACGGGTGTGTCATCCGACACGGGTAGTGAAACGGGTGTCGACACGGGCGTGTCGGTGGCCGTGTTGTTCTCGAGTTGGGAATGTTGGCCGATTGCACACGGGGGGAGTGACACGGGTCTCGACACGGGCGTGTCACATGTGACAACGGCGTGTCGGAGGCCATGTCAAAAGCTGTGTGCTGGTTTTCGAGTCGGTCGAGACGGCAAATGGGTGACACGGTCGGGCACACGACCGTGTTGCAACCCGTGTTCGGCCCCAGATTTTGTATTTTAAGGCCTAATCGTGGCCGTCCATTTCCTTAGCTTGGGATTCAACGGCTGGGGGTTGTTCCTGTTGTGTTTAAGCCGGGAATAGGGTTGGAAAACCCTCATTTCACTTGGGTTCTCTCTCTCTAAAGTCTAGAGAGAAGGGAGAGCTTGGAGGAGGAAGAAGGATGTCAACTCCGGCCGTCGGTGGAGCTTCGGAGCTCCGAATCGCGATCCGAGTCCAGATCCATGAAGGCGACGCCGTTGCGGTGCTTTCCAACCGCGTAGTTTTCTCATGGCGCCGCGGAAGAATGCAAGGGTAACAATTTCTCATCATTGGGCATGTGAAGCCCTTTTTCCCTTTGTATAGGAAGCCCTCTCTCGTGAGTGAGCGAAGAGTTGGAGCGTTCCTTGGGGTTGATATGTAAAGTCCCCCTTGTGTAGAGTCCGTATGCGAAAACGGACATAGGCATTGTGTTTGAAGCCTATCCGTACATGTAGAGCCGGATCGGTGATGTTTCATTGCATATGAACCGGGGAAGACTCCGGGTGTTTGGGCATTTTTCGGGTTTTCTACGTGGTAGATTGCAACAGGGAGCCTTGGAGATTAACTCCAAGGTGCACCCGGAAAACTTGGCAAAAGCGAGTTTTGCCAACACGATGGTCGGGGAGCCAACGTGAACATAACCGGGTTATGTGATTATTGTGGCGGAAATGGGACTCAGTGAGTCTTGACCTGCGCATATGGCTTAAATTGCCATTGCGATATGAGCACGGGTCAGGCGGAACCATACCCGATCTATGTCGTTCGGTGGGACCATTGGCATGGATCAGAGTCTTCGGCGGTCTATGGCTTAAATTGTCGTGACCAAGGCCAAGAAGACAAGATGCTCATATGGTTGGCCGTCCAAGAGGCGGTGGTGGAACGGTAACTTCTATGGCTTGAATTGACGTGACGTTGGCCAGTTCGCCGTGAATGTGCCCTGAGTGCATGGGGTGTGTGGCCGTGCGAGCCTACGCCTGTGATGAAGTTTGTTTACACTATTGTTATTGCCTACTAATAAAGTGAAGGGAAAGAGCATCGCCGCCCCGATTTTGGGGGCGGGATCGTTATAATTTGGTCAGCATAGCTGACCGTTATTTTGTTTACCACCGGGCGGTGGATTGTGGCTTGCAGGTGCTGTGGAGCCAAGCGGGAAATAGCGGGCTAAAGCCCTTGAAGCTGTGTCGGCCCTCGAAGGCCTAAATGTTTATGTTTTTCCCGTTTATCATGTATGGCTGGCCTGCGTGCCGAGGTTTGGAAAACACTTTATTTAAAGCAAACTGTTGTAAGGCCTTAAGGCCCGTACTCGTGTATTGTACATTCCTATTTGGTTTGTGTAGTAGACATTCATGCGTGTGGCTGGGTTCTTTCCTTTCTTGTAACTTAATAATTTCTTCCGCTAGGTGTTGTGTAGGACGTTATGATTGGTTGATTGGTTTCAACGCGTAACCAACCGGTCTGTCCGTAGTATATGGCGTCGGGCCCCGGCTGGACCTACTGCTATATGCTATACGACGGATATGGGTGCTACAACCCGATCCAGTTGAGCGTGTGTTGTACCAAAAGAGATCCACCGATAAATAACTATTCAGAAAAAGTGTATAACTCTCCCAACAAAAAGATAACGAGGTCCGCCAATCCTCACTATTTAAAATAGATTAAAAGAAAACTAGAAAATCATTTGGATCAAAACCACGATGGAATCAAAGTTAACAATCAACACCAAAGTAAAGCAGCACAAGTTTTATCTAGTGGGAATCTCACAAAGGTAGAAATTTTGTTACCAAGTAGGAAGATGTTACTGATGAATGATTCGCTCTTCTGCGGTCCCGCTAAGGTCACGCCGAATGGAGAGAAACTTGCCCGCCTTCCTTGATTCATGCCGGAGAAGGTTCTTCATTGCCGGAGTTATTGATCTTGGTCAAAATCCACCAAGAGGGGGAGTATGTGGTTGACCAAATCCTAGATTGGGAATCCTTGTTGTGGCTGAACTCTTCAAGGGGAGGTATCCATTAATGTTTTGAACATAGTTGGAGAATAGAAGGGATTTTGTGGGGGAGAAGAGATATGGGAGGAGAGGGAGAAGTTGTGGCTGAAATCCACAATGAGTGGGTGGGGAGAGGCATATGGTCACGAAGGAGAGGATGAGGGAAAATTCTCAATTAGAATAAGGTTTTCAATTCGTCATTCAATAATCCCATAAAACAACCACACATAGCCTTATATAAGGCTAAAAAAAATTCGGGCTATATGTAGCCAAACAAAAATAACAAATGGCTAAATACATGCCAAAGTTAATACATGAATCTTGATAAACACAGTCCAGATCTAAAAACAAATAAACAAGAAAAAATAAAAAAAAGCAAGATAAATTTTAAAAGGATGTCTTGCTCCGAGGAAGGAGGTTGTATCGTCGATTAACAATGTTTCCACGGCGCCGTAAGTCTTTGATTGGAGAGGGAGAGGAATCTTCCATAAAGGTGCCATTATAACACACCTATCCGTCACATAACATATAACAGTAGATCCTGGGGCCCGACGCCATATACCATGGACAGACCGGTGGGTTACTCAATGAAACCATTCTTCCAAACACAACATCCTACACAGAGCATCTAGCGGAAGAAATTTTATTAAGTTTCAAGACAAAGAAGCTAACACAAGCATGAATGTCCACTAAAAAAACCCAGAAGGAAAGAACTTAATAATACACAAAAGTACTGGCCTATTGGCCTTACAAGAGTTTACAATAATTAATCAGTTTCTTACAAACTTCGACTCGCAGGCCGGCCACACATGAAATAAATGAGTAAACAAACAAGGCCTTCGAGGGCCAGCTCAGCAACTTGGGCTTTGTCCCGTTATTTGCCGCTCAGCTCTGCAGCACCTGCAAGCACAATTCACCGCGATGGTGGCAAACAAGAATAACGGTCAGCTAAAGTTGACCAAATTATAACGATTCCGCCCCCAAGTCTCGAGGTGGCAAAGCTCCTTCCCTGCACTAGTTAGCAAAATAAGCAATATAGTGAATAAACACAACATCACAGGTGCACGCACACATGGCCATACACCCCGTGATCTCAGGGCACTAACTCGGTGAAGCAAGTTCGAACCCTGTCCGTTCCATGGCTCCACCACCGCCCCAAGGGCCGGCAAACCTCGTAAGCATTTAGTCCTTTCAGCCATAGCTAGACTCGTTCTCCAAATCATCGGTAAGTACCACGTAACTTAAGGTCACTTTAACCGAAACAGATGGAGCGGGTAGGGTTCCACCAGCCCGTTGCTCACCCCAGCGCGGCCCTTTGTCCTTCGACGCCGGCCCAGCTTCCCCCAGTCCAAACTTTCGATCAAACACGGTACATAGCCCCGCTATGTACCTGGCTAGCTCCCAAACCACCAAAACGGCTGAACTTTTTGTCTGCCAAGATTTCCGAGTGCATCTTGAGGTTAATCCCTAAGACTCCCTGTTGCAATCTACCACGTAGAAACCGGAAAACCATACAAATGCACAGAGTCTTCTCCAGCTAACAATGCATAACAAAACATCACCGATCAAGGCCAACATGTCCAGGTAGGCTTCACACACCATGCCTATGTCCGTATTACGATTCCGGACTCTAAATAAGGGGGACATTACATATCTAACCCAAGGAATACCGCAAACTAGCCGCACAATCGCGGGAGAGGGTTTTCCTATGCAAAAGAAGAAGAGCTTCACATGCTCTAGATAAAAAATTTTACCCTAGCGTTCCTCTTTGGCGCCATGAAAAACTATGTGGATTAAAAGCACCGCGATGATCTTACCTCCGCAGATCTGGGCTCGGTATGCCATTAGGCGCTCTGATTCTCCTCCGGCGACTGGATCTCCCTCTTCCTTCTTCCTCCTTACTCTCCCTTCTTTCTAGGATTTAGAAAGAGAAAGGCCTAAGAAAATTGAGGGTTTAAACCCCCAATCTCGGCCTTAACCCTAGCATGGAGAGGCCTAAGCCGTTAGATCCCAAAGTAAGGAAACGAACAGGTGTTATTCAGCCCGAAAATAAACTTCTTGGGTCAAACACAGCTTGCAACACGCCCGTGTCCAAGGCCGGGTAACTCATTCGCCACCGAAACTATCGCATACCGAAAAGAACACGGGCACTCAACACGTCCGTGTTAAGCTTGACACGCCCATATCATCCAGTACACGCCCGTGTAGCTTGGCATGTTCCTCTAACGACTTAGGACCAAAACGTCTAGAGCACGACACGGTCATGTGACACGCTCGTGTCACATTCCGTGTGCTAGACACACCCTGGGACACATCCGTGTTTTAGGCTGTGTAGCTTCCTTAGAATAACTCGCCAAACGACCCGAGTAGGACACGGGTATTTGACACGCCCGTCTCAAATCTGACATGCCCGTGTCGGACCCGAACACGGCTGGGCTCAGACCGTGCGTCCTCACTCAATGATTGTTGAGTGAAAGGCATTGAGTGGCTGACACGCCCTGGGACACGCCCGTGCTCCAAGCCTTGTTCACCCCCCGACGACTGTTGACTGAAATTTCGTCAACCACGCGACCATCGACGAACCCGAGCACGACAAGCCCCTGGGACACGCCCGTGTCCCAGGCCGTGTCACCAATACCAAATCCCAGACTTGGCTCAAAATGACACCCGTCACTCTTTTGAGTTTTGGGGCGTTACAAATCTCTCCCTCTTAAAAGAATTTCGTCCACGAAATTACCAAAGGAAAAGAAAACAGAAACCAAAAGCAGTACCTGAGTGAAATAACTCTGGGTACTCCTCAAGCATGGTTTGCTCTCGCTCTTAAGAGAGCTCCTCCCGACCCCAATTGTCCCAACGGACCTTGACCTTCCTGATCTCCTTGTTACGAAGTCGCTTGACTTCAGAGTCCTCAATACGAATGGGCTTGACCCTAGTTATCAACCCTTCATCATCCGGTACTTGATTAATTGCGATCACCTATGAAGGCTCTAGCATCGCCTTCTGCTACACTTATATGTGGAATACATCGTGTAGACAACTCAACTCCACCGATAGCTTTAGACGATAAGCTGCTTCGCCGATCCGCTCTAGTATCTAAAATGGTCCAAGGTATCTCGGGCTCAGCTTCTTCAAGCGTCGTACCCATGAAACACCCTTGAATGGCATTATCTTCAAATACACCTAGTCGCCAACCGCGAATTCCATGTTCCGGTGCTTGGCATTATAGTATTTAGCTTGTTTATCCTGAGCGATCAACAAACGCTCCCGAAAGGTTCACACCAATGAAGTAGCATTTTCCACCTCTTGCTTTTTGTACAACCTTGCCTCACCCATTTCTAGCCACGACAACGGTGTGCGACACTTTCTACCATATAAGGAATCGAAGGGCGTCATTTGTATGGTTGCTTGGTAGCTATTGTTGTACGCAAACTCCACCAAATACAGATGGTCTTCCCACTCCTTTCGAAGTCCAGAACGCATATGGGAAGCATGTCCTCCATTGTCTTGTTGACCCTATCGGTCTGCCCATCCGTCTACGGATGGAAGGCTGTGCTAAACTTTAACTTAGTCCCAAGCATTTGCTGTACCAACCTCTAATCATTGGACGTGAAACATCCATCTATATCGCTCACAATGTTGCAGGGCACACTGTGTAGTCTGACTATATAATCCACATGAAGCTTTGCCAGTTTCTCCACTGAATCGTCCTTCCTATACGGAACGAAGTACGACACTTTTGTTAACCAATCTACGATCACCCAGATGGTGTCGTTTACCTTCTGTGACCTTAGCAATCCATGCACAAAGTCCTTCAAAATGTCGTCAAACTTCCACTCCAGAATAGGCAAGGATTTCAAGAAAGCCCCTTGATTTTGGCACTCTGCCTTCACTAAGGCACAGGTCTGACATTTAACCATAAATAGGGCCACATCCTTCTTGAATCCTGGCAACCAGAACAACTTCTTTAGATCTCGGTAAATCTTCGTGCTCCCTGGGTGGATTGAGTACTTGGTATGATGAGCCTCGTACATCAACTCCGTCCGTAGATTTCCCACATTTGGGATGCACAAACGACTGTCCTTCCTTAGCACTCCATCTTCAAGTGAATACTCGGAATTTGACCCATCTGAAGCTACATCCATGACCTCCTTCATGCTGCAATCCAACTATATAGCCTGCCGAATCCGATCAGCCAGGTCATACTGAACTTCCATCCATTTCAATAGCACTTCGGTGTTAGTCTGCTTGTCAACACAACAGATGTCTAATGCCTCCAACTCCCGAATCAACCTCTCATCAAGAACCGACAACCAGTTGGCTTGGGTGGCAGCCCTGCGACTCAATGCATCCGCAACTACATTGCCTTTCCCGGGCACATAATGAATTTTGAACGTATTGTCCCCCAGGAACTTCATCCATCTCTGCTGCCCCATGTTTAGATCCTTTTGATTCAACAGGTACTTAGAGCTCTTATGGTCGGTATAAATATCGACCTTTACATCATACAAATAGTGCCTCCACAGCTTTAGCGAAAAAATCACGGCCGCTAACTCCAAGTTATGGACCGGATAATTCCTTTCATGCACTTTCAGCTGATGCAAGCCATACGCAAAAACATTACCAAGCTGCAGCAACACGCAGCCCAAACAACTGCCTGAGGCATCGCTGTATAACTCAAAACCTTCAGTCCCACACGGCGAACTTAGCACTAGCGCCGTGGTCAAACAACTCTTCAACTCTTCGAACGCTTGCGCGCACTCCTGCGTCAACACAAACTTCTGTTCTTTCATTGTCAACATCGTGAGAGGTAACACTATCCGCGAGAAGTTCTCCACGAATCCCCTGTAATAGCCGGCAAGCCCTAAAAAACTCAAGACATCCGCTACCGAAGACAACACAGACAACTCTCGTATTGCAACAATCTTCGTCGGATCTACTGTAATCCCTTCACCACTGGCTATGTGACCTAGGAACGCCACTGAGGACAACCAGAGCTCGCATTTGGAGAACTTTGTGTATAGTTCATTCCTCCTCAGTGCCTCCAAACCAAATGCAGATGCTTGAAGTGATCTTCGTCGCACTGCAAGTACACCAATATGTTGTCAATAAAGACGATCACAAAATGGTCAAAGTACTCCCTAAACATCTTGTTCATCATATCCATGAATACAAATGGTGTATTAGTCAGCCCGAATGACATGACCGTAAACTCAAAATGCCCATACCTCGTGATGGACGCTGTCTTTGGGATATCACTCTCCCTTATCCTCAGTTGATAGTAACCGGACTTCAGATCCAATTTTGAATATACCGACGACCCTACTAACTCATCGAAAAGATAATCAATCTTTGGGATCAGGTATTTTTCTTTTCCATTAACTTATTCAGTTCTCAGTAGTCGATACACAGCCGAAAACTTCCTTACTTCTTCTTTACAAAGAGGATTGGTGCGCTCCAAGGCCACAAACATGGACGCACATAACCTTGCTCCATCTACTCCTCCAGTTGAACCTTTAGCTCTGTCATCTACTTAGGCGCCAACTTATAAGGAGAGCGTGACACAAGTTTGGCACCTAGCACTAGCTCGATGATGAAATCGATCTCTCGTTGTGGTGGGGCTCCAGGAAGAATGTCCGGGAACACATCGGGGTACTCGCATACCACCTGGATACTACCCAAAGTGGGTTTAGGCTTTACCGCTTCCACTAGCGTGAAGAACAGCTCTGCGCCTACACGAAATGCCTTGACAACATGAAGAGAAGACATCAACATCTTGCTCGACCCCTTCAATCCTGCAAACGTTGTCTCCCTCCCATCACCCAGCTTAACTTCCTTACAGTTGAAATCTATGAATGCCTTATGCTCCGAAATCCAGTCCATACTGAAGATTACGTCAAATTCTACTAGCGGGAGTAACGACGGTAGTATGTCGAACTCCTGACTTCCAATACAGATCTTTACGGCACATACTCTTTCCGCACGCAAAGAACACCCATTCGGCAGCAACACGTCCAATTTGTCCTTCTCCATCGAAGAAGGGACTCTGATGCGCGATATGAAACCTTCGGACAAAAAGGAGTGCGAAGCTCCTGTATCGAATAGTGCTCTTGTCGGACTATCGCAAATCAGAACTAAGCCTATACAAAAAGTAATAAGCTAACAAGCACTAGGTAACAGTATTTAAAGCAACTTGCTATAAATTTAAACCGTACCTGTCACCACGTCTGCTTGTTTGATGGCCTCCTGCTGGCCCAGATTGTAGACTCTAGGTTGAGTTAGAGCATAATGGGATGCGGTTTACTCCACCGCCTTACCCTTTTCCTCGTAGGTTGCTCCCTGCTTCCTCTCGGACTTTGGACGTCCGCTCCAACAGTCACGGGCAAAATGCCCCATCATACCACAAGTCAAACAAGCACCCGTGGTTCAGTTGGTAGTTTCCCCAGAGGCACCTGAAGAAGGGGCTGGACCCGACGTCCTAGCCTTCTTATTCCATCGTCGAAAATAAGACTTTGCAGGCAGCACCTTGAACTCTAACTTCCTCCCGCCGGAGTCCTTCTTTGCCTGTACATTCTTCATGTCTTTCTCTAAAGACCGGGCCGTGTTGACCAAAATCAGGAAACCCTGCATCATCGGTCCCGATAGTAGTAGTATCAAGTCATCCCTTAGACCTTTGTAGAATAAGTTTGTTTGTCGCTCCTCATCAGCGAAGGTAGCGCTTGCATACCGACCTAATCGAGTAAACTCGTGGAGATTGTCATCCACTGTACTATCTCCTTTAACAGACTTCTGGAACTCATTTTCCCAAGCAATCCTATGAGCTGAGGGGAGATATCGAGCCAAGAACAGTCCCGAAAACTCCTCTATCAAGACATCAGTAAGCTGTCTACCCCTCAGATGGTGTAGCTCAAAGCCTTCCCATCATAGACTTGCATCATCATCCAGCAAGAACGTGGCAATTATGGTCTTCTGCTACTCTTCAGTCCCAGTAGCTATCAGCACTATCTTTATTTTGGAGAGCCAATCCACTTCTTGAGTTGGGGTTCCCGTCCCTGAGAACACTGGAGGTTTGAAGCCCATAATGTACTTGAGCTGTTTCTCCGTTGCTCTCCTAGGCAACACTAGATCCACTACAACCTGATCCACTCTCTTTGGCTCCGCTACTTGGAGAGGTACTTGCTCCACAACAGGGGCAGGATGCTGCACCTGTCTCGCAAGCTGCACATTAATCATCGCAAACACTGCCTCCTCCACCAATCGTATGGTCTCAGCCGAAGGAGGTGTTGTCGGAGCATCATTTCGTGCGCTACTTGCCTTAGAAACTAGATGTTCTGATAGCCCAACACCACTCCTGGTCACCTATAGTCATACAAAACACCGATAAGCGACCAAACAACATTGCAAAAAGCACTTATAGGAACACGCAGGTTCCTCAAACGTGTATATTTCATTCCTAAGTGGACATTCATAGGTTCTTTTCATGTTATAATGATGACGCACACACATGTTCTCACCACCCCTTAAAGTGAATTCGTCCACGAATTCATTTAAGTCTGACCGAAACCGGGAGTCTGATACCAACTTGTAACACCCCTATCCATCATATAACATATAGCAGTAGGTCCGGCCGGGGCCCGACGCCATATACCATGGATAGACCGCTGGTTTACTCAATGAAACCATTCTTCCAAACACAACGTCCTACACAGAGCATTTAGCAGAAGCAATTTTATTAAGTTACGAATGCCCACTAAGAAAAATCGAGAAGGAATGAACTTCATAATACACAAAAGTATTGGCCTTATGACATACAAGAGTTTACAATAATTAATCAGTGTCTTAAAAACTTTAGCTCGAAGGCCGACCACACATTAATTAAATGAGTAAACAAACAAGGCCTTCGAGGGCCGGCTCAGCAACTTGGGCTTTGGCCGGCTATTTGCTGCTCGGCTCTGCAGCACCTGCAATCACAATTAACCACAACGGTGGAAAACAAGAATAACGGTCAGCTAAAGCTGACTAAATTATAACGATTCCGCCCCCAAGTCTCGGTGGGGCAAAGCTCCTTCCCTGCACTTGTTAGCAAAACAAGCAATATTGTGAATAAACACAACATCACAGGTGTACGCACGCACGACCATACACCCCTTCTCTTAGGGCACTAACTCAGAGAAGCAAGTCTGAACCCAGTCTATTCCTTGGCTCACCCACCGCCCCCAGGTCCGTCAAACCTCGTGATCATTTAGTCCTTTCAGCCGCAGCCTAGACTCGTTCTCCAAATCATCGGTAAGTACCACGTAACTTTAGGTCACTTTAACCAAAACAGATGTAGCGGGTAGGGTTCCACCAGCCTATTGCTCACCCCCGACACGGCCCCTTTGGCCTTCGATGCAGGCCAAGCTTCCCCCAGTCCCAACTTTCGATCAATCATGGTACATAGCCCCACTATGTACCTGGTTGGCGCCTAGGCCACCAAAACTGCAGAATTTTGCTTCCGTCCAGATTTCCGAGTGCACCTGGGGGTTAATCCTAAAGACTCCCAGTCGCAATCTACCGCATAGAAACCCAAAAACAGCACAAAGGCACGGAGTCTTCTCCGACTAACAATGCATAGCAAAACATCACCGATCCATACCAACATGTCCGGGTAGGCTTCACACACCATGCCTATGTCCGTACTATGATTCCGGACTCTAAACATGGGGGACTTTACATATATACCCCAAGGAATACCGTAAACTTGCCGCACACTCGCGGGAGAGGGTTTTCTATGCGAAAGAAGAAGAGCTTCACATGCTCAAGATGAGAATCGTTACCCTAGCATTCCTCTTCAGCGCCATGGAAAACTATGGGGATGAAAAGCACTATGATGATCTTGCCTCCGCAGATCTGGGATCGGTTTGCGATTAAGTGCTCCGAATCTCCTCCAGCGACCGAATCTCCCTCTTCCTTCTTCCTCCTTGCTCTCCCTTCTCTCTAGGATTTAGAAAGAGAAAGGCCCATGAAAAGTGAGGGTTTAAACCCCCAATCCCGACCTTTACCCTAGCATAGAGAGGCCTAAGCCGTTAGATCCTAAAGTAAGCAAACGAACGGATGCGATTCAGCCCAAAAATAATCTTCCTAGGCCGAACACGGCTTGCGACACGCCCGTGTCCAAGGCCGTGTAACTCATTCGCCGCCAAAACCATCGCATCATATAAAGAACAAGGGCACTCGACACGCCCGTGTCAGGCTTGACACGCCAGTGTCATTCACTACATGCTCGTGTAGCTGGGCGTGTTCCTCCAACGACTCAGGACAAAAACGTCAATAGCACGACACAGTCATGTGACACGCATGCATCACATGCCGTATGCTAGACATGCCCAGGGACACGCCCGTGTTCAAGGCCGTGTAGCTTCCTTAGCACAACTCGCACAATGACCCGAGAAGGACACGGGTATTTGACACGCCCATCTCAAATCTGACATGCCCATGTCGGACCCAAACACGCCTAGGATCAGGTCATGCGTCCTCACTCAACGATCATTGAGTGAAAGGAATTGAGTGGATGACATGCTCTGGGACACGCCCGTGTCCCAGGCCGTGTTCGCCACCCGACGAACATTGACTGCAGTTTCGTCGACCACGCGACCATCTCCGGACCCGAGCATGACACGCCCTTGGGACACGCCCGTGTCCCAGGCCGTGTCACCACTACCAAATCCCAGAATTGGCTCAAAAAGCCACCCTCACTCTTTTGAGTTTCGGTTTGTTACAGCCATCACCATCATCAACATGTTGGGGGTCATCATCTCCATCAAGCCTCCTCTCAAAAGGACTCATCACAGATGAGTTGGATTGAATGTACTAGCGCAAAAGAGCATCATCCAAAAGAGCCACCTCAGATTCAAGTAGCCAAGAGTCATCAGAGGTCGGACGATCACGCCACCTGATCAAGTATCGGCCAATGTCCCCAGTTCGAGCTGCAAGCACTTCATCCTTGATTATCAACATTCAACGTACCTCCAGTGGAAACCATAGAAGAGAGCAATCCAGTGATAAGCTCACCCACCAACCCATTAGAAGAAACAATGGACGGAATAAACGGAGGGGTAGATAATTCAAGTGGTGGAGAAACATATGGCGTTAAATCCGAAACATTTAAAATAGGGGATATACCCCAATCAGCGTGTATCTCCAAAAGATATGAGTTTTCTCCTAACTTCTTTAAAATTCGAAAAGGTCCGGCTCGCCGATTCGCCATGTTTTTTATGGAGCCTGAAGGCATCCATTTAGGAATGAGATGCACCAAGAATAAATCATCAACATTAAAGTGAGATGCTCTCCTATGTGCATTAACATGAGATTGATAATCCGCATAATGGGTGTTTAACATTTCATGAATGTGCTTATGTAAATTGTGAACATGAAGAGCAAATTCTTTTGCAAAATTACTTGATATATAAGATCGAGGTAACATAAATAAATCAAGTGGAACTAGTGCTTTATTGTTGTGTTCAATTTCATTGGGGGATAAACCCGTGGATCTATTTTTAGAATTATTATACGCAAGCTGAGCGTAGAGAAGAATCAAGTCCCAGGTACCCATATGGTCACCAACCAGACAACGAAGTTAACTACCCAAACTTCTGTTTACTACTTCCATTTGCCCATCCATTTGCAGATGGTAGGCCAAAGAAAACAAGAGCTTGGTACCCATAAGCTTCCATAGTGTTTTCCAAAAATAACTCGTATACTTCACGCCCCTATCAGTTAAAATTATCTTGGGAATGCCTTGATGAGTAATGACATACATAAAACAGAATTTTGCATTATATGACGCATTGTCAGTCTTATTACCAGCGATAAAATAAGCCATATTCGAGAACTGATCTACAACAACTAGGATGGAATCATGATGTCTAAAGGTGATGGGTAGACCCAAAATGAAATCCATACTAACTTCCACCCAAGGAATGGAGGGAATAAGAAGAGTATTGTAAAGACTGACATTCGTCTTATTGCCCTTAGCTAATTGGCACACACGACAACTCTTCACAATTTTGTTTAGCGCTGATTTGAGACCAGGCCAATGGAACTTATCATCCACTAACATAATGGTCTTCTCACGACAAAAATGATAACCTAAACCACCGTTATGCAATTCCCAAAAGATGAAATGGCATAGGGAATAACGAGGGATACATAGCTTCGATTGCTTAAATAGATAGCCGTCTCGAATATAATAGGCTGAAATGGTAGTGGGAGTGTCTCTTTTAGCAGAAAATTTGACTTTTTTGAAATACGGACAATGAACGTAGTTATCCTTAATCCTCTCCAACCAAATGGCCTTTACTTCTAGCGTAGACAATAATAAAGAAACACTACTAAGGGCGTATGCAAAATGATTTAGAGTCCCCTTAAGATGTTTTATTATAAATGTGTACTCCTGCAGATAGGAGACCCACTTGGCATGCTAGGGGCTTACTTTGCTTTGAGAGTTGACAAACCTCAAAGCTTTGTGATCGGATTGGATAACAAACTCCTTTGGGAGAAATAGTGCCGCCAATGTTGGAGGCTAATGAATTATGTAAAACTCCCTATCATATTTAGAATTATTTATCTTCGGACCCGCGAGTTTATCACAAAAATACCCAATCAGATGAACCTCCTGACTTAATTTACCACCTATGCCGACCCGAGATGCATCACAAGACATCCCAAAAACGTAATTAAAATCTAGTAACCTTTAAAGTGGAGCTTCTTACATCCTTGATTTTTTCATTTCGAATGATTTGGTAGCTGACTTGGTCCAAGTAAAATCACCTTTATTTATTCATTCTGTTATCACCACCATGATACTACGAAAATCTCGAATGAAGCGATGATAAAAGGTAGCTAAACCGTGAAAACTTCTAACATCCCGAATGTTGGTGGGTTTCGGCCAATCATTGATGGCTTGGACCTTCTTAGGTTCCACACTTATGCCTTCCGAACTCACAATTTATCCAAGGAACTCTACGGGCGCCACATAAAACATACTCTTCTTGATATTAACAAATAATTCTTCTGATATCAATATGGTAAGGATAGTTCTCAAATGTGGCTCATGATCGATTAGAGAAGTACTAAAAATGAGGATATCATCAAAACATACCATTATGAAATTTCCTATGAATGGTTGGAAGATATGATTCATAATCCTAGAGAAAGTACTCGGGGCATTGGAAAGCCTAAAGGGCATCACTAACCATTTGTATAGCCCGTCCTTTGATTTAAAAGTCGTATTCCATTCGTCTACCTCCCTAATCCTTATTTTATGGTTGCCACTCCTAAGATCCAACTTAGAAAAGATCGTGGCCCAGTGATGCTGGCCTAAGCGTTGATACTGGAAGATCTACAGATTAAACATGTTTGTCTCTCTACGATTTGAATTCTACAATCGCACAAATTTCTCCACCACGCACACTCCAAGCAATATTATAACTTTAATGCTAACGTACGGGTAGCCAAACCGTTTAGGATCGAATAGAGACGATAGGCCAATATCCTTTCATGCTAAAAGGACCCACTCGGCCCGATCGAGTGAAGGTTGTACCAAAAGAGATCTACCAAAAGTACGATTCGAAAAAGGTAGATCTCTCCCAACAAAAATTTACGAGGTTCGCCAAACCATTCGAAAATTAATTCAATCAAGATAAACACAAAAACAATCGAAGAAACCACGATTGTTCAATGATTATAAATTCAACGCCAAGAATTTCCACCACAAAAATATCTAGGGACGGAATCATACAAAGGTAGTAATTTTTGTTACCCAAATCGGAAAAGATGATTGATAAGTTGTAAATATACCTATTTTATAGTATTTTTTATTAAGTCATTTTAGTTTATTTTTTCGCCTTTTTAGTTTGTTTTATTCAATAATTTGCTTCCTTTTTTGTAAATACTATTTCTAACTTAGCTTAATTTTGATTCTAAAAAAATTTAAGAAAATGGTGAAAAATTGACCTGACACACCCGTGTTCCATGACCGACACGCCCGTATAACAAGATCAACTCAACGCCATCTACTCAACACTCAACGCCACTCAACGCCTTCATCAACCGGAGTAGAATACGCCCGTGTCATGACCGACACGCCCGTGTCAGCCATTCAACACCACTCAACGCTGGTAGCCACTCAACGCTTTTACTGTTCACCTCTCGAAGCCACTCAATGCTTTTACTGTTCTCCTATCGACGCCACTCAACGCCATCAACTCGACACTCAACACCAGAAGGTCACGCGCGTGTCCAAACACGACACGCCTGTTTCAGACACGTGTCCTGTCCCGAAGCATCAAGAAACAAGCCAGCTCGCCAGATTTCACCAAGTCAAACACGGCAACTGTGACACACCCCCCGACACGCCCGTGACTAGGGCGTGTCCCACCCGAAATTTTGTCTATAAATAAAACTTTTTTTTAATGTCCAAGGGTTCTCTTTTTTGAGCCAAAATTTAGTGTGTTTTGTTGGCTGCCCTTGGTGATACCATTGCCATGTAAGGAGATTTCTGATAAAGAAATTCGCAAGGGTGTGGAGAGAGTTAATATGCTGAGAATAGGAGGTGGATGTGGTGGTTAAGAATATTTTCCGATTCTATATCTGATAAAGGCAAGCGTACCTTATCGGTTATAGTATAGGATACTAAAGATTAGTATCAAGGTCGTATTTCCCTAGTGCGTAATGACTACTTCTACTCATAGGATATTGTTATTTTTTTATCAACTGAAAGTTCTAAATTAGATTAATTAAATAAAAACAGGAATTAAAATACTAAACTAAAAAGAAAGCTAAATTAATTGCAAAAATAAAAAGGGTTAGAGCTAGTGATAAAGGGATAGTACTCAATCTAGAATTACCTAAAAATAGGAAAATCAAAATGAAATAATAACTAGTTCTACATAAAGTAAAACTACCTTGACCGTGGAGGTTCCCGAAGCATGAGCGCGCTTCTCTCAAAGTCACGTCCACCTGAGTTTAGGAAGGTTCGACCGACTCTCGTCTAAATCAGAGGCCTAAATCTCGCCTTAAGTGGTGAACCCAGCTATTGAATTTCACTCCAATCTAGGAGATTTGGACGTCCGCCTCTCTCGAGGGATGCGTGCAACTCTCTTTACTCTTGGGTGATCGATTCAATCTATGAGCCTCTCAGCTAACTAAGATTGAAAACACAAATGGAAACTATATACCGGCAATATATTCCCACTAAATAAAAACCAAGAGTAAATCAAATGTGATTACTTTAAGAAGAAAAAGAAGCTAAAACATCATAACTTAATTAACACATTCTCAAATCATCGCGATCGAGTACAAATAGGGATTAGTTAATCATGGTAATAGGGAAAGAGAGGGGTAAATAATAAAGGTGCATGAAAACTTAAGAGAGAGAATTAAAGAAAGAAAATGCTAACTATAATTTTATTAAAAGGAAGATCGATTACAACTAGGAAATGGAGATTACAAGTGCATGAAAATAAACTAACTACTGCTACGATACTAATAAGGAAAGATTACAGGAAATGAAAGTGAATTGCATGAAATTAAAAGCTAGAAATGGAGGGAGAGAGAGAGCAAAACATGAAAATAAAAACACTAAAATCTTAAGAAATGAACTAGCAGCACCTCCCCTCTCCCCAAAAGTTGGTTCTGAATGCTAGGAATGGCCTGGTATTTATAGAGTTTTCCCACGGGTTGGTCACGCCCTTGGTCAGGCCCGGGGAGGGCGTGTCAGGGGGCATGATAGGTACGGAGTTGAACTCAGGAGATTAATTCTAGCGGGAATGATGATTGCCTCGATACGATGGTGGTCACGCCCTAGGTCACGCCTGTGATATGGGGGCATGACAAGCGCGTCAAGTCAAAATCAGCGGTCGCAAGTCCATCAAACGTCAGAAAAAGGAGGGCCATGCCCTGTGACACGCCCATGGAGGGCGTGTCATGGCGGCGTGACAGTACTTTTTTGCTTGCAGTTGCGGATAAAGCATTGAATGCGGTGGCAGGCTTCAGGATGAGGGTGACATGCCCCGTGTCATGCCCGGGACACGCCCGGGGAAGGCGTGTCAGGGGCGTGACATGGAATTTTTGGCGGGAAATTCCTGCTGGCGGCTCTCAACCTCGGGATCAGGCTACACGCCCTATGACACGCCCAGGGAGGGCGTGTTAGGGGGGCGTGTTAGAAGATATTTGGCCGCAAACTTTGTTGAAACCTGCAAAAATAGAAAATTAACATTAGTTTTAATATTTACATAAAAAGAAACATAAAATAACATAAAGGAAGGGATTTAAAATGAAAATAATATATTTTTACCATAATAAATTAAGCTAAAATATGCATCATCAAATTCGCCCATACTTATTATTTTTATTGTCCTCAAGCAAAGACTACGAGTTAGAGAAAATAACGAGGATTAATTGAAAAGTTTAAAAATGCTATAAACGAGTAAGACGAGAATTTAGAGGTAGAGAAATGTTTGAAAAAGAACATAAAATTCCTACTTTAACTTAGCACAAAATTTTATAAATTTTACTAAATATAAAAACAAATCATCCCAAATTTTTACAGAATTAAAACTTAATAAAGCAATGAGTAAAAAGTGCATTGAGTCACTACTAAAGTCTAATAGAAAAATTTAAACCATAGTCAATCAAGACAAAGTTAAATATTTCTATCAAAAACACTTACTCAATCTAGTTTCTCGCTACTATACTAAAAAGAGAGCGTAGGAAGAATGAATCACTAGGGCTTTAATTAGGCGTACAGTTAGGCTTAGGTTTTAAGGGTGCAATTTTCAAAAATATAAATACGAGGGGTATTTGCACACTTAAAACAAAAATAAAATGAGCTTTGCCAAATAAAGCTAGGCAGAGTAAATACACTTTTCTTTTTCTCTTCTTTTACTTTTTTTATCAAATATTTTTCTCATTTTTCACTTTTTTTCTCTTTTTTCATACTTAAAAATTTCCACTTTTGTAACAAAAGATAATACAAAGATTTTCCACTAATTTTTTTTTCAAAAAGATGCACATTAGCAAGAAAGCTCAAAAATAATTTTAAAGTGTGCATATAGGTAAGCTATTTGGCCGTGGTGAAAATAAAAAGTGGGTCTACAAAAAAGAAAGTAAAAGGCACAAAAATGGCTAGCAACGATTATTGTTAGGTGGGGTGCAAAGGCTCAACCGTTTCAAAAGAAATGCCTAAATTATTTTCATGCCTCCTAAATCTACTCAAAGTAAAGCTTTGAAATTTCAAAAGAGCATAAGCACAAAAAAATAAAAAACAGAGAATTTGCTTTCATGAAAACAATGATAATAAGCGTCTAGACCGGTTTGTTTCTACTACACTTAATAATAATTAACGTTTAAAAATATTTTAATAAGGAAAAATAAAGGATGATAGGTTTTATAAAAGTAAAAGAAATAAAATAAAGGCTAAGGAAAAGTGAAGAAAAATTCAAGAAATTTTTCAAAAATAGCATACTGCCCTAAATAGGAACACTGCATGAGTCAACATACTACTCGCGTAACATGTTTAAACAGAAAATTTAATCTATTTTATTCTAACTAAGCAAGTAGACATGAGCCTTAAAAACAATAAAATGCAAAGTAACGGGGTACTAATTGATTTGGCAAAAATTAACTCAATTTAATTTGGTATTTTTTTTCAAATAATTTTAAATATTTTTTTGGATTTTTATAAAATATACTATATACAAATTTTTTTTGATTTTTCAAAAATTTTTATAATTAATTTTTTTTTTATATTTTTCTAAAGTAAAATATTAAGGGAACACTCCCCGATACTTTAAGTTAAACATTGTCCCCAATGTTTAAAGTTAAGTATAAAGAGATTGAGAAGAGGGAGAAGAGAAGAAAAAGAAATGCAAAGGGAGGAAAAAGATGCTTTCCTAGCGCTTGATGCCCAGACATTGGAAAATGCGTCCCCCCAAACTTAAGGTAAAGATCAGCTTGATTCCAAGTTGAGAGGCGAGAAGTGGCACAAACACGCGGAAGCTTATTCCTGCACAAAACAAAATAAAAAACTAAAAAAATAAAAAGATAAGCAAGGGGTGCCTCCCAAGAGTGTTCTTTGTTTAAAACGTCGTTGAGCTCGACGTTCTTTTTTAGCTAAATGGAAAATCAAAATTGAAAAATAATGGCAGCTCGCGCAATATGCATTTCAGCCTGAGTGCCAAAACATTTTTTAAGAAAATAAAAATATTTTTTTGTATTTTTTTATTTTTTAAATAAAAAAGGAAAAGGTTTAGAAAAAGAAAAAAACTAGAAAAGAAACTAAATTATTAGAAGGGGAATACGAAGAAGAACTAGAAACTAAACTATAAGGAAAAATAAAAGAAGAAAAGAAAACTGAATTTTCACAAGGAGGGGGAAGAGAAGAAAAAGAAGAAGGCGACGACGGTTGATCACAAGAAAATTGTTGGAAAGAAAGATCTTGTTGCTCCACTTGAATATCAATCATTTCGGTAGATTGGGAGCAAACTGGGATATCCAAAAAATCAATCTCCTCGAAAGATCGAACACAAGAAAGTTCGTCTTCCTCGAAAACTTGAAAAAATCGGGATATCGGGGGAAGTTTCCCCCTCGAGAGGTTGAAGGCATAATGGAATTTCTGAATTATCGTCTTCCGCAAGTGATTGAAGACACTGCGGAATATCTAAAGATTCATCATTCGAAAGATAAATAGGAGGAGGGGAAGAAAAAGATGCGGACTCAGAAGCCAAAGCGTCAAAAATCACTTTGAAGTGAGCATTTATGTGTGCATCAAATTCTACACCATCAAAAATGACTTCATTTTCACTAGATTCAAAAACGGGAGGCGCGCAAACTTGCGGATAAAAAGCGGAGAAATCTTGAGATTGAATGGGTTGATGATCACCTTGGCCCCAAGAATGGTCAGGATGTTGCCACCCTGAGTAGTTCAAAGTAGGGCTAGGATCAAAATATCCATTCAAGAAATTTCCAGAAAAATTAAAATCAGAAAAATTCGGAGGAGAAGGGTAAGAAGGCGTTTGAAAACCATCGTAACCCCATGAAAAAAAATTCACGGACGAATCAATTTGGCCAAATTGATTCGATCCGGAAGGGATAAAATCATGGGCGGGTGAAGGATATCTTACCCAACACTCCTTGCAAGAGTGACCGAACTCTCCACAATAAAAAAAAGATTAACCATTTCAAAAAAAGTAAATCAACCATGAAGGAGGGGCGAGAAAAAAAAACAAAACAAAACGATAAAATTAATAGCTATCCTTTTTTCAAAATATCAAAACAATCCCCAGCAACGACGCAAAAAACATGATACAAAAATTTGTAACGTTGTGGAGAGGGTTTAGATGCTGAGAAGGGGAGGTGGGTGTGGTGGTTTAGAATATTTTCTGATTCTATATCCGATAAAGGCAAGCACACCTTATCGGTTATAGTATAGGATAATAAAGATTAGTATCAAGGTCATATTTCCCAGGGGCGTAATGACTACTTCTACTCAAAGGAGATTGCTTTTATTTTATCAACTGAAAGTTCTATATTAGATTAATTAAATAAAAACCGGAATTAAAATACTAAACTAAAAAGAAAGCTAAATTAATTGCAGAAATAAAAAGGGTTAGAGCTAGTGATAAAGGGTTAGTACTCAATCTAGAATTACCTTGAAATAGGAAAATCAAAATGAAATAACAACTAGTTCTAAATAAAGTAAAACTACCTTGACTGTGGAGGTTCCCGAAGCATGAGCGTGCTTCTCTCGAAGTCGTGCCCACCTGAGTTTAGGAAGGTCCGACCGACTCTCGTCTAAATCGGAGGCCTAAAGCTCACCTTAAGTGGTGAACCCCGCTATTGGATTTCACTCCAATCAAGGAGATTTGGACGCCCACCTCTCTCGAGGGGTGCATGCAACTCTCTTTACTCTTGGTTCATCGATTCAATCTACGAGCCTCTCGGCTAACTAAGATTGAAAACACAAATGGAAACTATATACCGGCAATATAGTCCCACTAAATAAAACCAAGAGTAAATCAAAAGTGATTACTTTATGAAGAAAAAGAAGCTAAAACATCATAACTTGATCAACCCATTCTAAGATCATCGCGATCGAGTACAAATGGGGATTAGTTTATCATGAAAATATGGAAATAGAGGGTAAATAATAAAGGTGCATGAAAACTAAAGAGAGAGAATTAGAGAAATAAAATGCTAACTATAATTTTATTAAAAGGAAGAGCGATTACAACTAGGAAATGGAGATTACAAGTGCATGAAAATAAACTAACTACTGCTACGATACTAATAAAGAAAGATTACAGGAAATGAAAGTGCATTGCATGAAATTAAAAGCTAGAAATGGAGAGAGAGAGAGAGAGAAAAACATGAAAATAAAAACACTAAAATCTTAAGAAATGAACTAGCAGCACCTCCCCTCTCCCCAATAGTTGGTTCTGAATGCTAGGAATGGCCTGGTATTTATAGAGTTTTCCCACGAGTTGGTCATGCCCTTGGTCACACCCGGGTAGGGCGTGTCAGGGGGCATGACAGGTACGGAGTTGAACTCAGGAGATTAATTCAGGCGGGAATCATGATTGCCTCGGTAGGATGGGGGTCACGCCCTAGGTCACGCCTGTGACATGGGGGCATGACAGGCGCGTCAAGTCAAAATCAGCGGTTGCATGTCCATCAAACGTCATAAATAGGAGGGCCATGCCCTGTGACACGCCCATGGAGGGCGTGTCATGGCGGCGTAACAGTACTTTTTTGCTTGCAGTAGCGGAGAAAGCATTGAATGCCGTGGCAGGCTTCAGGATGAGGGTGACATGCCCCGTGTCATGCTCGGGACACGCCCGGGGAAGGCGTGTCAGGGGCATGACATGGGATTTTTTGCGGGAAATTCCTGCTGGCGGATCTCAACCTCGGGATCAGGCTACACGCCCTATGACACGCCCAGGGAAGGCGTGTCAGGGGGGCGTGTTAGAGGATATTTGGTTGCAAACTTTGTTGAAACCTGCAAAAATAGAAAATTAATATTAATTTTAATATTTACATAAAAAGAAACATAAAATAACATAAAGGAAGAGATTTTAAACGAAAATAATATATTTTTACCATAATAAATTAAGCTAAAATTTGCATCATCAAATTCCCCCATACTTATTATTTTTCTTGTCCTCAAGCAAAGACTACGAGTTAGAGAAAATAAAGAGAATTAATTGAGAAGTTTAAAAATGCTATAAACGAGTAAGACGGGAATTTAGAGGTAGAGAAATTTTTGAAAAAGAACATAAAATTCCTACTTTAACTTAGCACAAAATTTTATAAATTTTACTAAATATAAAAACAAATCATCCCAAATTTTTACTGAATTAAAACTTAATAAAGCAATGAGTAAAAAGAGCATTGAGTCACTACTAAAGTCTAATAGATAAATTTAAATCATAGTCAATCAAGACAAAGTTCAATATTTCTATCAAAAACACTTACTAAATCTAATTTCTCGCTACTATACTAAAAAGAGAGCGTAGGAAGAATGAATCACTAGGGGTTTAATTAGGCGTATAGTTAGGCTTAGGTTTTAAGGGTGCGATATTCAAAAAGATAAACATGAGCGGTATTTGCACACTTAAAACAATAAGAAAATGAGTTTTGCCAAAATAAAGCTAGCCAAAGTAAATATACTTTTCTTTTTCTCTTCTTTTACTTTTTTCATCAAATATTTTTCTCATTTTTCATTTTTTTTCTCTTTTTTCATACTTAAAAATTTCCACTTTTTTAATAAAAGATAATACAAAGATTTTCCACTTTTTTTTAAAAAGATGCACATTAGCAATGAAAGCTAAAAAATAATTTTAAAGTGTGCATATAGGTAAGCTATTTGGCCATGGTGAAAATAAAAAGTGGGGCTACAAAAAGGAAAGGAAAAGGCACAAAAATGGCTAGCAACGATTATTGTTAGGCATGGTGCAAAGGCTCAACCGTTTAAAAAGAAATGCCTAAATCATTTTCATGCTTCCTAAATCTACTCAAAGTAAAGCTTTGAAATTTCAAAAGAGAATAAGCACAAAAAATAAAAAACATAGAATTTGCTTTAATGAAAACATAATAATAAGCATCTTGACTGATTTGTTTCTACTATACTTAATACTAATTAACGTTTAAGAAGATTTTAATAAGGAAAAATAAAGGATGATAGGTTTATAAAAGTAAAAGAAATAAAAGAAAGGCCAAGGAAAAGTGAAGAAAAATTCAAGAAATTTTTCCAAAATAGCATACTGCCCTAAATAGGAACACTGCATGAGTCAACATACTACTCGCATAACATGTTTAAATAGAAAATTTAATCTATTTTATTCAAACTAAGCAAGTAGACATGAGCTTAAAAAACAATAAAATGCAAAGTAATGGGGTACTAATTGATTTGGAAAAAATTAACTCAATTTAATCTTTTTGGATTTTTATAAAATATATTATATACAATTTTTTTTTCTAAAATTATTTTAATTAAAAAATTTTTTCTTTTTTCGAAAGTAAAATATTAAGGGAACACTCCCCCATACTTAAAGGTAAACATTGTCTCCAATGTTTAAAGTTAAGTATAAAGAGAGTGAGAAGAGGGAGAAAAGAAGAAAAAGAAATGCAAAGGGAGGAGAAAGATGCTTCCCTAGCGCTTAATGCCTAGACGTTGGAAAATGCGTCCCCCCAAACTTAAGCTAAAGATCGGCTTGATTCCAAGTTGAGAAGCGAGAAGCAGCACAAACACGCGGAAGCATATTCCTGCACAAAACAAAATAAAAAACACAAAAAAGAAAAAGATAAGCAAGGGGTGCCTCCCAAGAGTGCTCTTTGTTTAAAACGTCGTTGAGCTCGACGTTCTTGGTTAGCTAAATGGAAAATAAAAAGTTAAATGTAATGGCAGCTCGCGCAATATGCATTTCGGCGCGAATGCCAAAACATTTTTTAAGAAAATAAAAATATTTTTTTGGTATTTTTTTATTTTTAAAAAAAAAACAAAAAAGAAAAAGGTTTAGAAAAAGAAAAAAACTAGAAAAAGAAACTAAATTATTAGAAGGGGAAGAAGAAGAAGAACTAGAAACTAAACTAGAAGGAAAAAATAAAAGAAAACGGAATTTTCACAAGGAGGGGGACGAGAAGAAAAAGAAGAAGGCGACGACGGTTGATCACAAGAAAATGGTTGGAAATAAAGATCCGGTTGCTCCACTTGAATATCAATCATTTCGGTAGATTGGGAGCAAATCGGGATATCAGAAAAATCAATCTCCTCGGAAGATCGAACATAAGAAAGTTCATCTTCCTCAGAAACTTGAAAAAAATCGGGATATCGGAGGAAGTTTCCTCCTTGAGAGGTTGAAGGCATAATGGAATTTCTGAATAATCGTCTTCCGCAAGTGATTGAAGACACTGCGGAATATCCGAAGATTCATCATTTGAAAGATAAATAGGAGGAGGAGGGGAAGAAAAAGATGCGGCCTAAGAAGCCAAAGTGTCAAAAATCACTTTGAAGTGAGCATTTATGCGTGCATGAAATGCTACGCCATCAAAAATGACTTCATTTTCGCTAGAATCAAAAATGGGAGGCGCGCAAACTTGTGGAGACAAAGCGGAGAAATCTTGAGATGGAATGGGTTGATGATTACCTTGGCCCCAAGAATGGTCAGGGTGTTGCCACCCTGAGTAGTCCAAAGTAGGGCTAGGATCAAAATGTCCATTCAAGAAATTTCCGGAAAAATTAAAATAAGAAAAATTCGGAGGAGAAGGGTAGGAAGGCGTTTGAAAACCATCGTAACCCCATGAAAAAAAATTCACGGACGAATCAATTTTGCAAAATTGATTCGATCCGGAATGGATAAAATCATGGGCGGGTGAAGGATATCTTACCCAACACTCCTCACAAGAGTGACCGAACTCTCCACATTTAAAAAAAAGATTAACCATTTTAACAAAAAGTAAATCAACCATAAAGGAGGGGCGAGAGAAAAAAAACAAAACAAAATGATAAAATTAATACTATCCTTTTTTCAAAATATCAAAAAAATCCCCAGCAACGACGCCAAAAACTTGATACAGAAATTCGTAACGGTGTGGAGAGGGTTAAGATGCGGAGCAGAGGAGGTGGATGTGCTGGTTGAGAATATTTTCCGATTCTATATCCGATAAAGGCAAGCGTACCTTATCAGTTATAGTATAGGATACTAAAGATTAGTATCAAGATAATATTTCTCTAGGGCGTAAAGACTACTTCTACTCAAAGGAGATTGCAATTATTTTATCAACTGAAAGTTCTATATTAGATTAATTAAATAAAAACAGGAATTAAAATACTAAACTAAAAAGAAAGCTAAATTAATTGCAGAAATAATAAGGGTTAGAGCTAGTGATAAAGGATTAGTACTCAATCTAGAATTACCTTGAAATACGAAAATCAAAATGAAATAACAACTAGTTCTAAATAAAGTAAAACTACCTTGACCGTGGAGGTTCCTGAAGCATGAGCGTGCTTCTCTCGAAGTCGCGCCCACCATAGTTTAGGAAGGTCCGACCGACTCTCGTCCAAATCAGAGGCCTAAAGCTCGCCTTAAGTGGTGAACCCCGCTATTGGATTTCACTTCAATCCAGGAGATTTGGATGCCCACCTCTCTCGAGGGGTGCGTACAACTCTCTTTACTCTTGGGTGATCGATTCAATCTACGAGCCTCTCGGCTAACTAAGATTGAAAACACAAATGGAAACTATATACCGGCAATATAGTCCCACTAAATAAAAACCAAGAGTAAATCAAAAGTGATTACTTTAAGAAGAAAAAGAATCTTAAACATCATAACTTGATCAACCCATTCTCAGATCATCGCGATCGAGTACAAATGGGGATTAGTTAATCATGGATATATGGATCAGAGGGGTAAATAATAAAGGTGCATGAAAACTAAAGAGAGAGAATTAGAGAAAGAAAATGCTAACTATAATTTTATTAAAAGGAAGAGCGATTACAACAAGGAAATGGAGATTACAAGTGCATGAAAAACAACTAACTACTGTTATGATACTAATAAGGAAATATTATATGAAATGAATGTGCATTACATGAAATTAAAAGCTAGAAATGGTGGGAGATAGAGAGAACAAAACATGAACAAAAAACACTAAAATCCTAAGAAATGAACTAGCAGCACCTCCCCTCTCCCTAAAAGTTCATTTTGAATGCTGGGAATGGCCTGGTATTTATAGAGTTTTCCTACGGGTTGTTCACGCCCTTGGTCACGCCCGGGGAGGTCGTGTCAGGGGGCATGACAGGTACGGAGTTGACCTTAGGAGATGAATTCTGGCGGGAATGATGATTGCCTCGGTACGATGGTGGTCACGTCCTAGGTTACGCCCGTGACAGGGGGGCGTGACAAGTGCGTCAAGTCAAAATCAGTGGTCGTAAGTCCATCAAATGTCAGAAAAAGGAGGGTCACGCCCTGTGACACGCCCATGGAGGGCGTGTCATGGGGGCGTGACAGTACTGTTTGCTTGCAGTAGCAGAGAAAGCATTGAATGCGCGCGGCAGGCTTCATGATGATGGTGATATGCTCCGTGTCACGCCCGGGGACACGCCCGGAGAAGGCTTTTCAAGTGGCGTGACATGGGATTTTTGGCTGGAAATTCCTACTGCCGGCTCTCAACCTCGGGATCAGGCTACACACCTTATAACATGCCCAGGGAGGGCGTGTCAGGGGGCTGTGTCAGAGGATTTTTGGCCGCAAACTTTTTTGAAACCTGCAAAAATAGAAAATTAACATTAGTTATAATTTTTTTCCTTAAAAGTAACATAAAATTACATAAATGAAGGGATTTAAAACAAAAATATTATATTTTTACCCTAATAAATTAAGCTAAAATATGCATCATCAAATTCCCCCATACTTATTATTTTGCTTTCCCTCAAGCAAAGACTATGAGTTAAAAAAAATAAAGAGGATTAATTGAAAAGTTTAAAAATGTTATAAACGAGTAAGATGAGAATATAGAGGTAGAGAAATTTTTGAAAAAGAACCGAAAATTCCTGCTATAACTTAGCAAAAATTTTTATAAATTTTACTAAATATAAAAACAAATCATCCCAAATTTGTACAGAATTAAAACCTAAAAAAGCAATGAGTAAAAAGTTCATTGAGTCACAAGTAAAGTCTAAGAGACAAATTAAAATCATAGTCAATGAAGACAAAGTTCAATATTTCTATCAAAAACACTTAATCTAGTTTCTCGCTACTATACTAAAAAGTAAACGTAGGAAGCATGAACCACTAGGGCTTTAATTAGGCGTATAGTTAGGCTTAGGTTTTACGGGTGCGATATTCAAAAAGATAAACACGAGGGGTATTTGCACACTTAAAACAAAAAGAAAATGAGCTTTGCCAAAATAAATACACATTTCTTTTTCTCTTCTTTTACTTTTTTCATCAAATATTTTTCTCATTTTTAAATTTTTTTCTCTTTTTTCATACTTAAAAAATTCCACTTTTGTAGCAAAAGATAATACAATGATTTTCCACTAATTTTTTTTCAAAAAGAAGCACATTAGCAATTAAAGCTCAAAAGTAATTTTAAAGTGTGCATATAGGTAAGCTATTTGGCCGTGGTGAAAATCAAAAGTGGGGCTACAAAAAGGAAAGGAAAAGGCACAAAAATGGCTAGCAACGATTATTGTTAGGCGGGCTGCAAAGGCTCAACCATTTCAAAAGAAATGTCTAAATCATTTTCACGCTTCCTAAATCTACTCAAAGTAAAGCTTTGAAATTTCAAAAGAGGATAAGCACAAAAAATAAAAAATAGAGAATTTGCTTTCATGAAAACAATGATAATAAGCGTCTAGACCAGTTTGTGTTTACTACACTTAATACCAATTAATGTTTAAAAAGATTTTAATAAGGAAAAATAAAGGATGATAGGTTTTATAAAAGTAAAAGAAATAAAAGAAAGGCTAAGAAAAAGTGAACAAATTTAAGAAATTGTTCAAAAATAGCATACTACCCTAAATATGAGCACTGCATGAGTCAACATACTACTCGTTTAACATGTTTAAACAGAAAATTTAATCTATGTTATTTTAACTAAGCAAGTATATATGAGCTTTAAAAATAATAAAATGCAAAGTAACGGGGTACTAATTGATTTGGAAAAAATTAACTAAATTTAATTTGGGATTTTTTTTCAAAAATTTATATATATATTTTTTGGATTTTTATAAAATATATTATATAAAATTTTTTTATTTTTCTAAAATTTTAATAATTAATTTTTTTTTATTTTATTTTTCTAGATTAAAATATTAATGGAAAACTCCCCCATACTTAAAGCTAAACATTGTCCCCAAAGTTGAAAGTTTAGTATAAAGAGAGTGAGAAGAGGGAGAAAAGAAAAAAAAGAAATGCAAATGGAGGGAAAAGATGCTTCCCTAGCACTTGATGCCCAGAAGTTGGAAAATGCGTCCCCCCAAACTTGAGCTAAAGATCGGCTTGAGTCCAAGTTGAGAGGCGAGAAGCGGCACAAACACGCGGGAGCTTATTCCTGCACAAAACAAAATAAAAAACACAAAAAATAAAAAAAATAAGCAAGGGGTGCCTCCCAAGAGCGCTCTTTGTTTAAAACGTCGTTGAGCTCGACGTTCTTGGTTAGCTAAATGGAATATAAAAATGAAATGTAATGGCAGCTCGCGCAATATGCGTTTCGGCGCGAGTGCAAAAACATTTTTTAAGAAAAAAAAATATTTTTTTGTATTTTTTTATTTTTTAAATTAAACAAAAAAGAAAAAGGTTTAGAAAAAGAAAAAAAAACTAGAAAAAGAAACTAAATTATTAGAAGGGGAAGAAGAAGAAGAAATAGAAACTAAACTAGAAGGAAAAATAAAAGATGAAAAGAAAACAGAATTTTCACAAGGTGGGGGAAGTAAAGAAAAAGAAGAAGGCGATGGCGGTTGATCACAAGAAAATGGTTGAAAAGAAAGATATGGTTACTCCACTTGAATATCAATTATTTCGGAAGATTGGGAGCAAACTGGGATATCCAAAAAATCAATCTCCTCGGAAGATCAAACACAAGAAAGTTCGTCTTCCTCAGAAACTTGAAAAAAATCGGGATATCGGGGGAAGTTTCCTCCTCGAGAGGTTGAAGGCACAAAGGAATTTCTAAATAATCGTCTTCCGCAAGTGATTGAAGACACTGCGGAATGTCCGAAGATTCATCATTAGAAAGATAAATAAGAGGAGGAGGGGAAGAAAAAGTTACGGTCACAGCAGCCAAAGCGTTAAAAATCACTTTAAAGTGATCATTTATGCATTCATCAAATGCTACACCATCAAAAATGACTTCATTTTTGTTAGAATAAAAAATGGGAGGCGCGCAAACTTGTGGAGAAAAAGCGGAGAAATCTTGAGATGGAATGGGTTGATGATCACCTTGGCCCCAAGAATGGTCAGGGTGTTGCCACCCTGAGTAGTTTAAAGTAGGGCTAGGATCAAAATGTCCATTCAAGAAATTTCTGGAAAAATTAAAATCAGAAAATTTTGGAGCAGAAGGGTAGGAAGGCGTTTGAAAACCTTCGTAACCCCATGAAAAAAATTTCACGAACGAATCAATTTGGCCAAATTCATTCGATCCAGAAGGGATAAAATCATTGGCGGGTGAAGGATTTCTTACCCAACACTCCTCGCGAGAGTGACCGAACTCTCCACAATTAAAACAAAGATTAACCATTTCAAAAAAAGTAAATCAACCGCGAAGGAGGGGCGCCAGAAAAAAAAACAAAACGATAAAATTTATAGTTATCCTTTTTTCAAAATGTCAAAACAATCCCCGGCAACGGCGCCAAAAACTTGATACAGAAATTCGCAATGGTGTGGGGAGGGTTAGATGTTGAGAAGAGGAGGTGGATGTGGTGGTTGAGAATATTTTTCGATTCTATATCCAATAAAGGCAAGCGTACTTTATCGGTTATAGTATATGATACTAAAGATTAGTATCAAGGTCGTATTTCCCTAGGGCATAATGACTACTTCTACTCAAAGAAGATTTCTATTATTTTATCAACTGAAAGTTCTATATTAGATTAATTAAATAAAAACATGAATTAAAATACTAAACTAAAAATAAGCTAAATTAATTGCAGAAATAAAAAGGGTTAGAGCTAGTGATAAAGGGTTAGGACTCAATCTTGAATTTCCTTGAAATAGGAAAATCAAAATGAAATAACAACTAGTTCTAAATAAAGTAAAACTACCTTGACCGTGGAGGTTCCCAAAGCATAAGCGCGCTGCTCTCAAAGTCGCGCCCACCTGAGTTTAGGAAGTTCCGACCGACTCTCGTCTAAATTGGCGGCCTAAAGCTCGCCTTAAGTGGTGAACCCCGCTATTGGATTTCACTCCAATCCAAGAGATTTGGACGGCCACCTTTCTCGAGGGGTGCGTTCAACTCTCT
This sequence comes from Platanthera zijinensis, assembly GCA_039513925.1. Taxonomy (NCBI): domain Eukaryota; kingdom Viridiplantae; phylum Streptophyta; class Magnoliopsida; order Asparagales; family Orchidaceae; genus Platanthera; species Platanthera zijinensis. The sequence continues at coordinate 102,946,886 of CM077085.1, read as the reverse complement.
TTACTCTTGGGTGATCGATTCAATCTACGAGCCTCTCGGCTAACTAAGATTTAAAACAAAAATTGAAACATTATACCGGCAATATAGTCCAACTAAAAAAACCAAGAGTAAATCAAAAGTGATTACTTTAAGAAGAAAAAGATGCTAAAACTTCATAACTTGATCAACCCATTCTCAGATCATCACGATCGAGTACAAACGGGGATTAGTTAATCATGGTAATAGGGATAGAGAGGGGTAAATAATAAAGGTGCGTGAAAACTAAAGAGAGAGAATTAGAGAAAGAAAATGCTAACTATAATTTTATTAAAAGGAAGAGCGATTACAACTAGGAAATGGAGATTGCAAGTGCATGAAAATAAACTAACTACTGCTACGATACTAATAAGGAAATATTACAGGAAATGAAAGTGCATTGCATGAAATTAAAAGCTATAAATGGAGGGAGGGAGCAAAAGATGAAAATAAAAACAATAAAATCCTTAGAAATGAACTAGTAGCACCTCCCCTCTCCCCAAAAGTTGGTTCTGAATGCTGGGAATGGCCCGGTATTTATAGAGTTTTCCAACAAGTTGGTCACGCCCTGGGTCATGCATGGGGAGGGTGTGTCAGGGGGCATGATAGGTATGGAGTTGACCTCAGAAGATGAATTCTGGCGGAAACGATGATTGCCTCGGTATGATGGTGGTCACGCCCTAGGTCACGCTCGTGACAGGAGGCGTGACAGGCGCGTCAATTCAAAATCAACGGTCGCAACTCCATCAAACGTCGGAAAAAGGAGGATCACTGTAAGATCCGACTCCCCCTTCCGGGGAGTTAACACGGATCTTATTCCCAAAATCGTCGTCTTACGGTGACACTAACATGCGGGTTAGTCGATACCGCAAGACGCTGATTCTGCCTGCTAGAATGATCATAACCTGTTCGGCCAATATGAAAAACAGAAGTAAAATGAATAAGAGTATAACAATATCCAGTCCACAGTCACAGTACAAATCATATATATATTAATGAAAAGTATAAGTCCATAATGAATATAATAAAGAAGAGTAATAAGGGCTTATGCCCGATACATCATATCAAATCTCTCTCTCACAAATCAAATGCGGAAGCTAATCAACTAATCTCATCCCACTTGAGGTCGTACTCTAGTAGTAGTAGGTGGCACCGATATCTGATCCTTATATCCACCCTCCTCAACGTGCTGGTCCATCTCCTCGAGTGCCTAAAATTATATGGTCACCGACCATTAGTCAAAAAGACTAAGTCATTTCCTGTGCACCTCTCCCCGTAACTCCTAGGCACCGAGCGGGAGGACAAAGCGGAGGACAATAATGGGTAGCAAAGGAAAGCAGATGATAAGAAGCTAGCTATCAAGTATGTATATAGTTCTACTCTAGCAGTTCTAAGCACGTGGTATAAGTTAAGTAAAAGTATAGTACAAGTGAATAAAGAACTGAAATAAGAGCAGAAAAGTTAAGCTAAACTACCACTACTCTACCATCACAAATCGTACCTTAACTTATAAAAATACCCATACAAATTTATAAGTTAGGGTTTCCAGGAATTTTAACTTATCATATAAAAGAGCCCATACTAATTTATATGTTAAGGATCTATGAAGCGTATGAACTAATATGAATGAATGTTCTGATGCATATTATGCAACAGACAGGTGTAACTCACACATAATGACTCTTTGATCACAGACCTTAAGTTCCCACTTTTCGAGAGCTTGCATCACTCTCAGGTACCATCGTTGTGGCTACGGCAGCAGTAGAGTGGGTGTCTCTGCTACTTAGGCAGGTATACACACTACTAGGCCTAGACCTCTTTCATACGCCTCTGTACACATCCTAGGTGCACTCTAGAGTCTCTGCGTACGTACTTTGCTGACTACTCGTTAGTCTTGTTGGGTTGGATGCGCGTTATCGGGGATCGTCCTCCAGACCGTAGTATAAATAACCTACTGGCCCCTCAAACCCTCACACCCCCCTGGTTCACCGTACTGCCATCAGTGTGATGATTGGCCTAGTACCGCATGACCCGCCAATAATTTTATACACATGCAAGTATTTCATCTCGAGCCTTCAGCTCGCAGGACCAACCTGTCCTGATTCCCTCAAACCTTCCACGGGTGAGCCTACAACACATATCCCTCCAACCCGGCACGGGTGAGCATATAGAACAAATCCCTTAAACCCTACACGAGCGAGAATATTACCATGAATCCCTCCAACCCAGTACGGGTGAGAATGATGATACGATGCCTAACCTATTAGGCTACTCTTGTCTACGGGTTATTATACTAAGTGACTTAAGATTAATCCCAGGACTGCCTAGGGTATACCCGGTAAAGGGCTCTCGGGGGCACTAGGAACTATGATGGGCTTAAGCTAAAAGCTCCCTTTCTTAAGTATATTTACATTAGTGGATGTCTACCCATGATTCCCCTTTTGCTCTCATTATTACTCTTGGGCGATCCTAATGATTTAAGATGTTATTGAAGGGGCGACTGTCTTCCGCCGGCCTCCACCTAGTTGTTATCCAAAGGCTTATACTTTTACTCTAATCACTAAGACAACACTACCAACCAGGGTTATACTCCACTTGTGATATCTGGCTCAACCGTAGATCCATCCCCCGGTGGTCCTTATAGTATAACCTACTTTCACTATGCGCAGCCCATGACCTAATACCACTCCGAAATAGAACTTCCAATTCCTTGGGCCACCATCCCTAGGATGGTATGGACTAATGAAGTGAGAATGTGGATTATCATAATTTTCCTAAGTCATTAAAGCCTCTAATTTAATCATTTAACTTAATTCCCTAGATCATTTAATACATTAAGTATTAAGAATTATAATCCACTGACCTAAGGAATTTTACCTCAGTTGTGGCCTTGTAAAATATTTCTAACTACCAAAATTCATAATTTTACTTTGAATAATTCTATTTATTCCTTATTTAATACAAAATTCACAAAATTGTCATTTTCCAAATGAAGTATAAGGAATACATTACCCAAAATTCTAGGAAAATTATAGAGCATATATATCATTAATTTAAGGCTAATGGAAGAGTTTCATCAACCTCTATAATGTAATGGTTTACGAAATTCAATTCCTAAATATTTACCAAAATGCCATTATGCTAATTTAAAAATTATCAGGACATCCAAAAATTTTGAGATAATTATACAAGGTTAATCATACAATTATACAACACTAGAAATATTTCCAAAAATTTTTATATATATTTCCATCAATTTATAAATAAATGAATTAAGGGTAAAATGGTAATTTCCATGCAGTTTACTCCAAAGTTTTCAAACAGAAAGATAAAATTTTCATAAGTCAAATATGACCTCCTTTTTGATTTGACAGTCTTTGGGGATTTTTTTTTGATCAAAATCCTATTTTCCAAATTATTTACCAAAAGGCCTAAATTTTTTTAAAATTCCAAATAATTGGATTTTTCTTCCCAAAAATCCCATTATTACAATGAGGGGTGAACTTTACCCTAATGAGTCTCTGGCATCAATTCTATGATTTTTGAATGCATTAATTAGGTTTAAAATGCAACATTTCAAATATTGCTATTTGCACCCCAAGGCTATATATGGCCATCACATGCAAGTGGGTTAACCCAACATGCAATGATCCAAATGTGTCGAAATTTTTATCATGCATATATGATGTCCACAAGGACTTTCCACAAAAATTTGGGGTCATTTGAAGCCATAACACTCAAAATATTTCATTTATTTAGTTTTGTGTATTTTGATAAAATAATTAGGAAACGTTTTCCCAAAAATTCCCAATTTTTTGCAGAGGCTAGATATGCCCATGTTAAGCTCATGTCCAAAATATTGGATCATGTGGACTTCTTGTTTGGCAAGGCGATGCATTTTAAATTCTTCCCTTGCCTAGGACCAGTCCTGGTGGAACAGTCCTACAAAAAAATCTACTAGGACAAATTGAATGATTAAGGTGGAAAATTAAAGGTAAGATAAAGTTCTACATTTTTCATTTCAATCACTAGTTCAGAAAATGGCCCTAGGTGCCATCAATTTGACACCCAAGGGGACTGAAATAATGTGACATTAATAATCACTATTCATAAATACATAATTAAACTAATTTTAATAAATTCGCACGCATCTTGAAGCATGACTGACGACATCCCATCGTCGTTCCCAAATAGCCGACGGCTGAGATTGAGCCATCCTAGGCCATCTTGTCTGGTTGTTTCCGGCCACTTGAGCTTGCGCCACCGTCGGCTACCATCGCCACCACCTTCGCCAAGGTGGTGGCATGGTTTTCCGGGCGATGAGGCGGCCGGAGGTGGCTCCTCCGGTGATCCCGAGCAAGAAGGAAAGCTCGGTAAATTGTCTCACTTCTCACATGGCATCAGGCTTAATTGAGCAAGATATATCTCCTAAGCGATCTAGGATGTTAGTACGGGTAGAGGTGAGGTGAAACAGACCTGGTTCAAGTCTTGGCGGCGAGTGTGGCGGTGGTTTTGCCATGGTTGAGCTGCTCCGACGGTCTCCTGCACGAAATCTCATTTCTCCACCGTTTTATTTGTTGCAGTAGTCGGTCTCCACTCGATTTCACCTTCTGAAGCTGATGGTGAGGTTGGTTTGGACTTAGGTGGGTTATACAAGGAGGAACAACCAAGGTGAGCTCAGGCTCACCTTGGATGCTTCATCATGGCTGCCAAGGTGCCATCCCAACACTCCAAACTCATTGTAATGAGTCTTGTGGCCGGCAAGCAGCCTTTGGGCAGAAGGAGCCATGGCCAAGTGGCCTCACACCCCCTTTTCCTCTTCTCACTCCTCTTCTCTCTCCTAAATTTCCCATTTTACACCCATGCATGTACTCTCTCTCCTATTTCAGAGGGGTAGGGCTGGTCTATGACTCTTTGGGCTGCTAATGGGTCATGTTTAGTGGTCTTAGCCAAAAGGGTGAGGCTTGGGTTCATTTCCCCCTCTTTTAGGCCTTATGTTGACCAAGTTGACTTTTTGAGTTGACTTGGTCAACATGATGAGTGGGCTGACCCCACTTTATGTTCATGGGCCTAATGGAACCACCCAACATGGGTTGGGTCAAGGGGGTGCCCCACTTAGGTTAATCGGGCCTATAGGTGTAACGTCCCCATCCGTTACGTGACGTATAGTAGAAGGTCCGGCCGGGGACCCACACGATATGCCACAAATAGACGGTGAGGTCACAGAATAATACCAAACCTTAAACGTATCCTAACTCAGAGCATGCTAGCGGAAGCTTTAAGTTGTAAATTGAACTCTAACCAGGAATGTCCAATATATAAACCACAGTTATATATACAACCACGGAATGTACAACAAAGGTGAAGGGTTGGCCTTAAGGCCTTACAGTTCCTCATTCCACACATCATGGATTTCAAACATCGGCGCGCAGGCCGGCCATACATGAGTAAAAGTAAAACAAACAAAACCATTCGCGTAGCCTTCAAGGGCTAGCCGCAGCAGCAACAGCCACAGCAGTAGGGGCTTCAGCCCTTCATTTACCACTTGGCTCTCCAGCACCTGCATAGGGACAATCCACCCAAAAGGTGGCAAACACGGCAACGGTCAGCATTCAGCTGACCTAATTATAACAATCCTACACCTTTCTCGGGGCAGTAGCATTCCTTCCCTGCATAGCATGGTATCAACAATAGCAAAAATATGTGCTCGCAGGCACATTCAAGCCATCACAACTGTCGGCCACACGGCCCGACAGTCCGTGCACTCAGGGCACATTCTTGGTGCACCGGAAAACCAGGGTCAACATCACCATTTACACGGTATTGAGCATTCTAGTCTTTTTGGCGCGCGGGCCTAAGACTCTGATTATGCGCTCCAACAAAACCCACAACCAGGCTTCCAAGTCGGACGGACATAATGCAGGTATGGATCAGCCACCCCCCGTTGCTCAAGTCGCCGTGCCACCTCGAATACGGAAGTATCCATGGCACTTTATAGGCGCGGGTCGGTTTCACCTTTCCTGTTCGGCAATCTGCCTTTTTATCGAGTTGCAGCCCAACGGCTCAACCGCACACAAAGTGGCAACGCACGGCCACAAGTGTTGCATCCAACCCTCTTCATTTCCTAGACTTCATCCAGTACTTCCTGCTGCACCAAGTAACAGGTAGGCACAAGGCAAACAAGCAATAACCACGGAGTCTTCTCCGATATGCAAACAAGCATCACCAATCCAGACCAACATGTCCAGATGGGCTTCACACAGCATGCCTAGATCCGTACTCCAATTCCGGACTCTAACAAGGGGTACTTCACATATCTACCCCAAGGGATGCCACAACCCACCGCACACTCGCAGGGAAGGGTTTTCCCTATGCAATGCAGAAAAGAAGGACTTCACATGTCCAAGGAGGGAGATCGTTACCCTTGACGATCTCTTGGGAGCCATCGAAATCTAGCCGGTGAGAAAGCACCGCAGCATCTTTGCCTTCACAGCGCTGGCCTCGGATCTCGAATCGGAACACGGGAGCTCCGCTGGTGGCTTGATCTCCTCCTCCTTCTTCTTCCTCCTCTCTCTTTCTCTCTTCACTTAGCCAAATGAACAATGATCTCTTCATCAAGCCTCTGGTGTTTTAATCCAGCAAGGAATCACCTGAGCCTTTGGATCCAAATAGAGAAAAGGAACGGCCACGATTTTCCCAAAATTCCATTTTTTGGCTGACACGGCCTGTGACACGACCGTGTCACAGGCCGTGTACCCTTAAGCGGCACACGCGGCACTCAGACCGAGTGAAATCTACCAGAACACGGGCATCGACACGCCCGTGTCGAACCTGACACGCTCGTGTCAGTCATGTGACACGCCCGTGTCACCACTGCCTCAACGAGCTCCAAGACCAACAGAGTAGTACACGGGTAGGCACACGCCCTCCGACACGCCCGTGTCAAATCTGACACGGCCGTGTTCAAGGCTTGGTTCCGGGCCGTGTACTTCCCTGACTCAATCCGCCCATTTCTTGAGTGACACGCCCTGGGACACGCCCGTGTCCCAGGCCGTGTACCCCCAACACGCCCTGGGACACGCCCGTGTCCCAGGCCGTGTCAAACAGCCTGCACCTCAAATCCAGTTTTGTGATTTTTGGGGTGTTACAATCCTCCCCTCCTTAATAAAATTTCATCCCGAAATTTGAAGTCAGTAGGGAGAAAATAACAAACCATTTATATGTTTCTATTACATATGCAACGAGCGAACAAGTTACGAAAATAACTCGGGAAACTCGGCTCGCATGGTCTGCTCGCGCTCCCATGTTAGCTCTTCTCGGCCACAATTGTCCCATCGGACTTTGACCATCCCGATCACTTTGTTCCGCAACTATTTCTCGGCTCGATCCGCGATCCAAATGGGTCGAACCCTCGTCGTTAGCCCATACTCGACCGGTACGCGATCATTCTCCTCTACTTGAGCTGGATCCTTGACAGCCTTACGAAGTACTGAGATGTGAAATACATCATGTAATCCACCCAAGTATGCTGAAAGTGCTAGTCGATAAGCAGCTTCCCCAACTCGCTCCACCACCTCAAATGGACCAAGATACCTTGGACTTAGCTTTTTCAAACGCCGAATCCTGGACACACCTTTGAAGGGTTTGATCTTCAAATATACCCAATCACCCACCGCGAACTCCACGTTCCGGTGTTTGGCATTGTAGTACTTTGCTTGACGATCTTGGGCTATCAATTGCCTCTCCCGAATAGAGCGTATAAGAGAGGTAGCTTCTTCGACTTCCTTTTTCCCACTCAGCTTAGATTCGACTGCTTCTGCCCAAGCTAACGGTGTACGGCATTTACGACCATACAAATCCTCAAATGGTGTCATACCGATGCTCGCTTGGTAGCTATTATTATAGGCAAATTCGAAAAGAAAAATATAATCCTCCCATCTCTTACCAAAGTCTAGGGCGCACATACGGAGCATGTCCTCCATCGTCCTGTTGGTTCGTTCAGTCTGGCCATCCGTTTGGGGATGAAAGGCCGTACTAAACGCTAATTTTGTACCCAACATTTGATGAACTAGCCGCCAATCATTCGATGTGAATCGCCCATCACGGTCACTGACGATGCTCCGAGGAACACCGTGCAGTCGAACAATCTGCTCCACATAGATCTTGGCCAAGGTTTCCACTGAATCGTCTCTTTTGTTTGGAAGGAAGTGCGCCACTTTTGTCAACCGGTCCACAATCACCCAGATTGAATCATGACCGCGTTGAGATCTCGGCAACCCGTGCCCGAAATCCATCGAAATGTCATCGAACTTCCACTCCGGAATAGGTAACGACTTCAGGAAACCGCCAGGCTTCTGACATTCTGCTTTCACCAATGCACAAGTATGGCATTCTGCCACATAACGTGCTACATCTTTCTTTAGTCCGGGCCACCAGAATAGCTTTTTCAGATCTCTGTACATCTTTGTGCTTCATGGGTGAACTGAGTACTTTGCAAAGTGAGCTTCGTACATCAACTCTTCCCTCAATTTACCCATACTCGGAACGCACACTAGACCATTTCTTCGTAACAACCTGTTATCCCAAGAGAATTGGTCATCCGGACCATCTTTTGCATAGCGCTGGAGACTTTCATCAAGCTCCGTTGCTTGCCGAATTCTGTCCGTAAGGTCATATTGAACCTCCGTCCAGTTCAAGCATGCATCGGTCGAAGAACCCTTGTCAACACACGATATCTCCAATGCTTCCATGTCCTGGATCAAACGCTGATCATGCCTCTGCAACCAGCTTGCCTGTACCGGAGTCTTCCGACTCAGGGCATCAGCGACCACATTTCCCTTCCCGGGAGTATAGTGAATCTCGAAGGTGTAGTCCCCAAGGAACTCCATCCATCTTCGCTGTCGCATATTCAGATCCTTCTGATCCAACAAGTACTTTAGGCTTTTGTGATCTGTATAGATGTCCACTTTAACGCCATAAAGATAGTGTCGCCATAACTTGAGCGCAAAGATTACCGCCGCCAACTCCAAATCATGGACGGGGTAATTCCGCTCAAGTACTTTCAACTGGCGCGAGCCATATGCAATCACTTTACCAAACTGCAGAAGAATGCAGCCTAAGCCGCTCCCGGAAGCATCACTATAGATCTCATAGCCATCTGTACCGCATGGCGATGTCAACACAGGCGCCGTGGTCAAACGACTCTTCAGGTCTTCAAACGCTCGCGTGCACTCCGGCGTCCAAATGAACCTTTGATCTTTTCTCGTCAGTGTGGTCAGAGGTAAAGCAATCCGTGAGAAGTTTTCCACAAACCGTCTATAGTAGCCCGCAAGCCCAAGGAAGCTCCTGACCTCGGCCACTGAAGACATCACTGGCCAATCTCGAATGGCACTTATCTTCAACGGATCCACCGTGATACCTTCTCCACTTACCACATGGCCTAAAACGGCTACTGAAGAGAGCCAGAACTCACACTTTGAGAACTTGGCATAAAGCTTATGCCTCCGCAGGGTATGCAAGACCAACCGCAAATGGTTTGCATGATCCTCTTCCGACTGAGAGTATACTAAGATGTCATCGATAAACACAATTACGAACAAATCCAAGTACTCTCGGAACGTTCGATGCATTAGATCCATAAATTCCGATGGCGCATTACATAAGCCAAACGGCATTACCGTGAACTCATAATGACCGTAGCGTGTTCCAAACACCGTCTTGGGAATGTCACCTTCCCGAATCCTCAACTGATAATATCCCGATTTCAAATCCAACTTGAAATAGACCGTTGATCCTGCCAGCTGATCAAATAGGTCATCAATCCATGGGATCGGATATTTGTTTTTCTTCGCTAGCTTATTCAATTCGCGGTAGTCAATACATAACTGTAAACTACCATCTTTCTTTTTCACAAATAGAACAGGCGCGCTCCAAGGTGACATACTTGGGCGTATGTATCCCTGCTCCAACAACTCTTGCAATTGGACTTTCAATTCCGCCATCTCTTTTGGCGCGACGCGATATGGTGAGCGGGCCACAGGTTTAGCACCGGGCACCAACTCAATAGAGATGTCAATCTCCCGCTGGGGTGGTAACCCAGGAAGATCTTTAGGAAACACATCGGCAAACTCTGACACAACCAGAACTTCACCGACACTGGCCGTTGGCTCAACAGCCTGAATTAGCGTGAAGAATAACTCCGCGCCCTTCCGAACAGCATTGACGACTTGGAGTGCAGACAACAAAGTCCCGCCAACTCCTCGCATACTAGCAAACTTCGTCACAAGTCCGGTATTCTGGCCCAGTGTGATCTCCTTGGAGTTGCAATCAATAAAGGCACGCTGCTCCGAGAGCCAGTCCATGTCAAAGATCACATCAAACTCTGATAACGGTAGCACAGCTGCACTCAAACCGAAATCCTGACTTCCTATTTGAACATCCACATCACAAGCCCTAACCGCAAGCATCACACAGCCATTCGGCAGTAGCACCCTTGTACTATCAACCGTCACATGACTCGGCACCCCAATTCGAGATACGAAGTCCTCAGACAGAAAAGAATGCGAAGCACCCGTATCAAACAGGGCTCTCGCCGGACGATTCCGAATCAGGACAAAGCCTGCAGCACACACATCATGCACAAGCTATACATAACCAAATGCAATAGCACTTAAGCAAGTAAGCTATATTAACTCGTACCTGTGACGACGTCAGTTTGCTTAATCACATCCTGCTGACCAAGGTGATAAACTCGGGGCTGTGCCTGGGACGCAGAGGAATCAACCACCGCTTTGCCCTTCTCAGCATAAGACGCACCCGTCTTCTTTTCCCCTTTGGGCTGAACAACCCGACAATCATGGGCTCTATGCCCCACCCGGCCACAAGTAAAGCATGTACGAGATTCCGGCCTTGACGTCGCCCCCGACACAACGGTCGTAGACACTTGCCCAGACGGCTTGGACCTCTTGCCCCTTTTCTTCTGGTAGAATGATTTGCTAGGGCGAGGTGCTTGAACCTATGGCTTCGACACAACCAAGCCCTTGTTCCCTTGCACCCGTCTCATGTCCTTCTCCAACGCACATGCAGTATCAACCAATGCCTGAAACCCTTGGTTCACTGAACTCGAAAGCAGGAACCTCAACTCATCCCGCAATCCTTCATAGAACCTATTCGTTTTCCTTTGGTCATCCGCGAAGATTGTTCCCGCATACTGTCCCAACCTTGTAAACTCATGCAGGTAGGTATCCACGCTATCTTCTCCTTGCTTTAACAATTGGAACTCATTTTACATGGCAATGCGTTGCGCCGCTGGGACATGTTTCGCCAGAAATATTCGAGAGAACTCCTCAATCGATACTTGCGTTAATTGCCTGCCCGCCAAATGGTGTACCTCAACCTCGTCCCACCATAACCGCTCCTCGCCTTCGAGCATGAAGGTGGCCAAGGTGACCTTTAAAGTTTACTCCGCCCTGATCGCTGTCATTATCCGCTTGACACGCGATAACCAATTTTCTGCCTGCGTTGGGGATCCCAGTCCCGTAAACGTAGGCGGACTGAAGCTCATGAATTGCTTCAACTGTCAGTCAGCTGCTCGTGGATCGACAGCCTCAACTGGCTCGGGTCTTACATCAACACGAACTGGCACTACTGCCGGCTGCGCTTGCCCGGTCGGCTGAATCATGGCAAATAGAGCCTCAGCAACTAAGCGAACAGTTTCCGCAGATGGAGGAGGTGTTGGCACCTCTGCTGGTGCCGCACTCTCATCAGAGCGCTGGGGCTCAGACTGCCCAGCACCACTACGCGTCACCTATAGGTGGACATGACACACATTAGCGATCGTATGCAAGCAAAACAACAGAAAAGGAACGCGCAGATTCCTCAAACAAGATTATGTACATTCCTTAGTGGACATTCCTGAGTTCATTAGCATTACAGCAGGGCGCACAAACACGCGCTCGCCACCCCACAAAAGAATTCGACCACGAATTCGAAAGAGGAAGACTGAACGAAGCTGATACCAAAATGTAACGTCCCAATCCGTTACGTGACGTATAGTAGAAGGTCCGGCCGGGGCCCCACATGATATGCCACAAACAGACGGTGAGGTCACAGAATAATACCAAACCTTAAACGTATCCTAACTCAGAGCATGCTAGCGGAAGCTTTAAGTTGAAAATTGAACTCTAACCAGGAATGTCCAATATAAAAACCACAGTTATATATACAGCCACGGAATGTACAACAAAGGTGAAGGGTTGGCCTTAAGGCCTTACAGTTCCTATTTCCACACATCATGGATTACAAACATCGGCGCGCAGGCCGGCCATACATGAGTAAAAGTAAAACAAACAAAACCATTCGTGTAGCCTTCAAGGGCTAGCCGCAGTAGCAGCAGCCACAGCAGTAGGGGCTTCAGCCCTTCATTTACCACTTGGCTCTCCAGCACCTGTATAGGGACAATCCACCCAAAAGGTGGCAAACACGGCAATGGTCAGCATTCAGCTGACCCAATTATAACAATCCTACCCCTTTCTCGGGGCAGTAGCATTCCTTCCCTGCACAGCATGGTATCAATAATAGCAAATATGTGCTCGCAGGCACATTCAAGCCATCACAAGCGTCTGCCACACGGCCCGACAGTTCGTGCACTCAGGGCACATTCTTGGTGCACCGGAAATCCAGGGTCAACACCACCGTTTATACGGTATTGAGCATTCTAGTCTTTTTGGCGCGCGGGCCTAAGACTCTCATTATGCGCTCCAACAAAACCCACAACCAGGCTTCCAAGTCGGGCGGACATAACGCAGGTACGGATCAGCCACCCCCCGTTGCTCAAGTCGTCGTGCCACCTCGAATACGGAAGTATCCATGGCAATTTATAGGCACGGGTCGGTTTCACCTTTCCTGTTCGGCAATCTGCCTTTTTATCGAGTTGCAGCCCAACGGCTCAACTGCACACAAAGTGGCAATGCACGGCCACAAGAGTTGCATCCAACCCTCTTAATTTCCTGGACTTCATCCAGTACTTCCTGCTGCACCAAGCAATAGGTAGGCACAAGGCAAACAAGCCATAACCACGGAGTCTTCTCCGATATGCAAACAAGCATCACCAATCCAGACCAACATGTCCAGATGGGCTTCACACAGCATGCCTAGATCCTTACTCCAATTCCGGAATCTAACAAGGGGGACTTCACATATCTACCCCAAGGGATGCCACAACCCACCACACACTCGCGGGGAAGGGTTTTCCCTATGCAATGTAGAAAAGAAGGACTTCACATGTCCAAGGAGGGAGATCGTTACCCTTGATGATCTCTTGGGAGCCATCAAAATCTAGTCGGTGAGAAAGCACCGCAGTAGCTTTGCCTTCACAGCGTTGGCCTCGGATCTCGAATCGGAACACGGGAGCTCCGCCGGTGGCTTGATCTCCTCCTCCTTCTTCTTCCTCCTCTCTCTTTCTCTCTTTACTTAGCCAAATGAAGAATGATCTCTTCATCAAGCCTCTGGTGTTTTAATCCAGCAAGGAATCACCTGAGCCTTTGGATCCAAATAGAGAAAAGGAACGGCCACGATTTTCCCAAAATTCCATTTTTTTGGCTGACACGGCCTGTGACACGCCCGTGTCACAGGCCGTGTACCCTTAAGCGGCACACGCGGCACTCAGACCAACTGAAATCTACCAGAACACGGGCATCGACACGCCCGTGTCGAACCTGACACGCCCGTGTCAGTCATGTGACACGCCCATGTCACCCCTGCCTCAACGAGCTCCAAAACCAACAGAGCAGTACACGGGTAGGCACACGCCCTCCGATATGCCCGTGTCAAATCTGACACGGCTGTGTTCAAGGCTTTGTTCCGGGCCGTGTACTTCCCTGACTCAATCCGCCCATTTCTTGACTAACATGCCCTGGGACACGCCCGTGTCCCAGGCCGTGTACCCCTGACACGCCCTGGGACACGCCCGTGTCCCAGGCCGTATCAAACAGCCTGCACCTCAAATCCAGTTTTGAGATTTTTGGGGTGTTACAATAGGTATGGGTTTGACCAAATTAGTACTATGGTTGACTTGGGTCAACTAGGGTCAAAGGGGTTACCTAGTGACATGCCCTAGGGTTCACTTAGATTGTTTTTAGGGTTAGGGCAATGTGGTGGGGTCTTGGTGTGGCTAGGATCCCCATTTAGGCTAGTTTGACCTAGTTTGACCTTGGTCCTATAGTGGGCCCCACATGGCAACAACCCACTACCTAGGGTCATGTTGGGTATTGTATCCACAATTACCTGGATTTGAGGAAGCCTCCTATCAAGCTAAGATGAAGTCACAATGTATTTGATGAAATCTTTCAAGTTATGCTTGCATTTATTCCTCGCTAAGTACAAACCAATGTCAGGGTGCAGTAGGTCCATATACACGAGTTTGTGCAACGTAATCCCTCGTTGAGTAGATCAGTGTGTTGGCTTACGTGTACTCTCTCTATTGTAGTGTACTTACTTTCAGGCACAGGGTTAAGAAAGATCAAGAGCAGACAAGGAGCAAGGATGGGCCAAAGAACAGCTCAAGGGAAGAAAGGCGAAAATCGTCTAAGTAGAAATCGTCGAGAATCACTAAGTGATTCTCGCCGATTCGATTCTCGCCGAATCGACGAGAATCACTCGCTGATTCTAGCCGAATCGTCGAGAATTACTCGCTGATTCTCGCCGAATGCTGCCGGCTATCTCGAAGCCGCCCTGAATTCTACTAAGGCTGAATCGTCGAGAATCACGAAGTGATTCTCGCCAATTCGTCGAGAATGACTCTGCATTCTCGACGATTCGGCGAGAATCAATTGTGTTTCTCGCCGATTATCTCCGGCTTGCTATTTCTATGTAGCTAGAATTCTGCTAAGTAGAATTCGGCGAGAATCGTAGGTGATTCTCGCCGATTTGTCGAGAATCACTTACGATTCTCGCCGAATTTGACTTAGGCAAATTTCTGCTATTCTCTGGACAGTTCCAAGTTAACACGCGCTGTTTGGAGCTAGACTTAGGGTTACTACTGGTGGGGCTCACAACGGCCATATCGGATCATGTAATTGTATAAATACATCGGTATGTTGAACAGTAAAAAGAATGAACTGAGAAGAAGGAAAGCCGAGCCGCAGACGTGACCTAGATTGCGAATCTCGCTCTGTCGCCGTCGCCGCTCGTGTTAGTTGGTCGCCGCCACTAATCGTGGTTTCTTCCTGATCTCCCGACGACAGAAGCTCTGTCCCACAATGCGTCTCACGAGTCCTTCTTGAAAACCTTTGTCTCTTGATTTGTAGATCGGGAATACCTTCCCTATCCGAATCGATTGTGACGATTGATCCAAGAAAGACCATTTGTAGACCTTGCCGGCTTAGCTACGAAGTTTGGATCTACATAGCATCGCCGCCTCATTCTTTGCCGCCGCCGATCTAGAGAAGATCCTTTCCAAGTGAGACCTAAGGTAGTGGTGTAACACCCCAAAAAGACCCCAAAAAGACTCAACATACAGTTTGAGGTGCAGGCTGTTTGACACGGCCTGGGACACGGGCGTGTCCCAGGGCGTGTCGGGGGTACACGGCCTGGGACACGGGCGTGTCCCAGGGTGTGTTCAGGTTAGTCGACGATTGATAGTCGACGATCGTCGAGCCTGGGACACGGCCATCGACACGGGCGTGTCCCAGGGCGTGTCACGCAATTAAATTTCGAGAATAGCCTATTCGAGTCAGAGAAGTACACGGCCTTGAACACGGCCGTGAACACGGGCGTGTCAGGTTGGACACGGGTGTGTCCAATGCCGTGTTCCGACCCGTGTACTGTTTACAGCTCGGTGAGGCAGGGGTGACACAGGCGTGTCTCAGGAATGACATGGGCGTGTCAGATTCGACACGGGCGTGTCGATGCCCGTGTTCTGGTAAATCTCAGTCGGTTCGAATACCGCGTGTGCCGCTTAAAGGTACACGGCTTGTGACACGGGCATGTCACAGGCCGTGTCAGCCAAAAATTGGGTTTTTTGGGCAAATCGTGGCCGTTCAGATTCTCTCTTTGGATCCAAGGGCTCAGGTGATTCCTGGCTGGATTAAATTCGTGAAGGAATGATGAAGAAGTCATTCTTCATTTTGCTTAAGGAAGAGAGAAAGAGAGAGGAGGAAGAAGAAGGAGGAGGAGAGCAAGCCACCGGCGGAGTTCCCGTGGTCCGATTCGTGATCTGAAGCCGGCGTTGTAAAGGCAAGGCTGCTGCGGTTCTTTCTCACCGGCTAGTTTTCGATGGCTCCGAAGAGATCGACAAGGGTAACGATCTCCCTCCTTGGACATGTGAAGTCCTTCTTTTCTGCATTGCATAGGGAAAACCCTTCCCCGCGAGTGTGCGGTGGGTTGTGGTGTCCCTTGGGGTAGATATGTGAAGTCCCCCTTGTTAGAGGCCGGAATTGGAGTACGGCTCTAGGCATGCTGTGTGAAGCCCATCTGGACATGGTCTGGATTGGTGATGCTTGTTTGCATATCGGAGAAGGCTTCGTGATTATGGCTTGTGTTGCCTTGTGCCTACCTGTTGGTTGGTGCAGCAGGAAGTACTGGATGATGTCCAGGAAATGAAGAGGGTTGGATGCAACTCTTGTGGACGTGCGTTGCAACTTTATGAGCGGTTGAGCCGTTGGGCTGCAACTCGATGAAAAGGCAGATTGCCGAACAGGAAAGGTGAAACCGACCCGCGCCTATAAATAGCCATGGATACTTCCGTATTCGAGGTGGCACGGTGACTTGAGCAACGGGGGGTGGCTGATCCGTACCTGCGTTAGGTCCGTCCGACTTGGAAGCCTAGTTATAGGTTTTGTTGGAGCGCCTAATGAGAGTCTTAGGCCCGCGCGCCGGAAAGACTAGATTGCTCAAATACCGTGTAGACGGTGGTGTTGACCCTGGTATTCCGGTACACCAAGAATGTGCCCTGAGTGCACGGACTGTCGGGCCGTGTGGCCGATAGTTGTGATGGCTTGAATGTGCCTGCGCGCACATAGTTGCTATTTGATGATGCCATGCTTTGCAGGGAAAGAATGCTCATGCCCCGAGAAAGGGGTAGGATTGTTATAATTGGGTCAGCTGAATGCTGACCGTTGCATTGTTTTCCACCGGTTGGGTGGATTGTTCCCGTGCAGGTGCTGGAGAGCCAAGTGGTAAGTGATGGGCTGAAGCCCTACTGCTGTTGCTGCTGCGGCTAGCCATTGAAGGCTAAGCGAATGTTTTGTTAGTTCTCTTTTACTCATGTATGGCCGGCCTGCGCGCCGAGGTTTGTAAATCATGTTGTATGTAAAGAGGAACTGTAAGGCCTTAAGGCCAAACCTTTGTATACATTCCGTGGTGATATATAAAGGTGGTTTATATATTGGACATTCCTGTTTAGAGTTCAAATTTGTAACTTAAAGCTTCCGCTAGAATGCTCTGAGTTAGGATTCGTATGGTTTGGTATTATCCTGTGACCTCACCGTCTGTTTGTGGCATATAGTGTGGGGCCCCGGCCGGACCTTCTACTATACGTCATTTAACGGATGGGGTCGTTACATTTTGGTATCAGCTTTTGTCGGTCTTCCTCTTTCGAATTCGTGGTCGAATTCTTTTGGGGGGTGGCGAGCACGTGTTTGTGCGACCTGCTGTAACGCTAATGAACTCTGGAATGTCCATTAAGGAATGTACAAAATCTTGTTTGAGGAATCTGCGCGTTCCTTTTTGTGTTGTCTTGCTTGCATACGTTCGCTAATGTGTATCTTGTCCACCTATAGGTGACGCGAAGTGGTGCTGGGCAGTCTGAGCCCCAGCGCTCTGATGAGAGTGCGGCACCAGCTGAGGTGCCAACACCTCCTCCATCTGCGGAAACTGTTCGCTTAGTTGCTGAGGCGCTATTTGCCATGATTCAGCCGACCGGGCAAGCGCAGCCGGCAGTAGTGCCAGTTCGTGTTGATGTAAGACCCGAGCCGGTTGAGGCTGTAGATCCACGAGCAGCTGACCGACAGTTGAAGCAATTCATGAGCTTCAGTCCTCCTACGTTTACGGGCATGGGATCCCCAACGCAGGCAGAGGATTGGTTATCGCGTGTCAAGCGGATAATGACAGCGATCAGGGCGGAGGAAACTCTAAAGGTCACCTTGGCCACCTTCATGCTTGAAGGAGAGGCGCGGTTGTGGTGGGACGAGGTTGAGGTACACCATTTGGCGGGTAGGCAATTAACGCAAGTATCGATTGAGGAGTTCTCTCGGATATTTCTGGCAAAACATGTCCCAGCAGCGCAACGCATTGCTATGGAAAATGAGTTCCAACGGTTAAAGCAAGGGGAAGATAGTGTGGATATCTACTTGCATGAGTTTACCAGGTTGGGACGATATGCGGGTACAATCTTCGCGGATGACCAAAGGAAAACGAATCGGTTCTATGAAGGATTGCGGGATGAGTTGCGGTTCCTGCTTTCGAGTTCAGTGAACCAAGGGTTTCAAGCATTGGTTGATACTGCGTGCGCGTTGGAGAAGGACATGCGGCGAGTGCAAGGGAACAAGGGCTTGGTTGTGTCAAAACCAGAGTTTCAAGCACCTCGCCCGAACAAGTCGTTTTACCAGAAGAAAGGGGGCAAGAGATCCAAGCCATCTGGGCAAGTGACTACGACCATTGTGTCGGGAGCGACATCAAGGCCGGATTCTCGTACATGCTATAACTGTGGCCGGGTGGGGCATATTGCTCGTGACTGTCGGGTTGTTCAGCCCAAAGGGGACAAGAAGACGGGTGCGTCTTATGCTGAGAAGGGCAAAGCGGTGGTTGATTCCTCTGCGTCTCAGGCACAGCCCCGAATCTATCAGCTTGGCCAACAGGAAGCGATTAAGCAAAGTGACGTCGTCACAGGTACGAGTTGATTTAGTTTACTTGCTGGTGCTATTGTTTTTGGTTATGTATGCTTGTGCATGATGTGTGTGTTGCAGGCTTTGTCCTGATTCGGAAAAATTTGGCGAGAGCCCTGTTTGATACGGGTGCTTCGCATTCTTTTCTGTCTGAGGATTTCGTATCTCGCATTGGGGTACCAAGTCATGTGACGGTGGATAGTACAAGGGTGCTGTTGCCGAATGGCTGTGTGATGCTTGCGGATAGGGCTTGCGATGTGGATGTGCAAATAGGAAGTCGGGATTTCGGTCTGAGTGCAGCTGTGCTACCGTTATCGGAGTTTGATGTGATCTTTGATATGGACTGGCTCTCGGAGCAGCGTGCCTTTATTGATTGCAACTCCAAGGAGATTACACTGGGCCAGAATACCAGACTTGTGACGAAGTTCGCTGGTATGCGAGGAGTGGGCGGGACTCTGTTGTCTGCACTCCAAGTCGTCAATGCTGTTCGGAAGGGCGCGGAGTTATTCTTCACGCTAATTCAGGCTGTTGAGCCAAAGGCCAGTGTCGGTGAAGTACTAGTTGTGTCAGAGTTTGCCGACGTGTTTCCTAAAGATCTTCCTGGGTTACCACCCCAGCGGGAGATTGACTTCTCTATTGAGTTGGTGCCAGGTGCGAAACCTGTGGCCCGCTCTCCATATCGCGTCGCGCCAAAAGAGATGGCTGAGTTGAAAGTCCAATTGCAAGAGTTGTTGGAGCAGGGATATATACGCCCAAGTATGTCACCTTGGAGCGGGCCTGTTCTCTTTGTGAAAAAGAAAGACGGTAGCTTACGGTTGTGTATTGACTACCGCGAATTGAATAAGCTGACGGAGAAAAATAAATATCCGATCCCGCGGATTGATGACCTCTTTGATCAGCTGGCAGGATCAACGGTTTATTCCAAGTTGGATTTGAAATCAGGATATTATCAGCTGCGAATTAGGGAAGGTGACATTCCCAAGACGGCGTTTGGAACACGCTACGGTCATTATGAGTTCACGGTAATGCCGTTTGGCCTATGTAATGCGCCTTCGGTATTTATGGACCTAATGCATCGAACGTTCCGAGAGTACTTGGATTTGTTCGTTATTGTGTTTATCGATGACATCTTAGTATACTCTCAGTCGGAAGAGGATCACGCAAACCATTTGTGGTTGGTTTTGCATACCCTGCGGAGGAATAAGCTTTATGCCAAGTTCTCAAAGTGTGAGTTCTGGCTCTCTTCAGTAGCCTTTTTAGGCCATGTGGTAAGTGGAGAAGGTATCGTGGTGGATCCGTTGAAGATAAGTGCCATTCGAGATTGGCCAGTGATGTCTTCAGTGGCCGAGGTCAGGAGCTTCCTTGGACTTGCGGGCTACTATAGACGGTTTGTGGAAAACTTCTCACGGATTGCTTTACCTCTGACCACGCTGACGAGAAAAGATCAAAAGTTCATTTGGACGCCAGAGTGCGCGCGAGCTTTTGAAGTCTTGAAGAGTCATTTGACCACGGCGCCTGTGTTGACATCGCCATGTGGTACAGATGGGTTTGAGATCTATAGTGATGCATCAGGGAGCGGCTTAGGCTGCGTTCTTCTGCAGTTTGGTAAAGTGATTGCTTATGGCTCGCGTCAGTTGAAAGTGCATGAGCTGAATTACCCCGTCCATGATTTGGAGTTGGCGGCGGTAATCTTTGCGCTCAAGTTGTGGCGGCACTATCTATATGGCGTTAAAGTGGATATCTATACGGATCACAAAAGCCTAAAGTATTTGTTGGATCAGAAGTATCTGAATATGCGACAACGAAGATGGATGGAGTTCCTTGGGGACTACACCTTCGAGATTCACTATACTCCCGGGAAGGGAAATGTGGTCGCTGATGCTTTGAGTCGAAAGACTCCGGTACGGGCAAGCTGGTTGCAGAGGCATGATCAGCGTTTAATCCAGGAATTGGAAGCATTGGAGATATCTTGCGTTGACAAGGGTTCGTCAACCGATGCATGCTTGAACTGGACGGAGGTGCAATATGACCTTACGGACAGAGTTCGGCGAGCAACGGAGCTTGATGAAAGTCTCCAGCGCTATGCAAAAGATGGGCCGGAGGACCAATTCTCTTGGGATAACAGTTTGTTACGAAGAAATGGTCGAGTGTGCGTCCCAAGTGTGGGTAAATTGAGGGAAGAGTTGATGTACGAAGCTCACTTTGCCAAGTACTCAGTTCACCCAGGGAGCACAAAGATGTACAGAGATCTGAAAAAGCTGTTCTGGTGGCCCGGACTAAAGAAAGATGTCGCACGTTACGTGGCTGAATGCAATACCTGTGCGTTAGTGAAAGAAGAATGCCAGAAGCCTGGCGGTTTCCTGAAGTCGTTACCTATTCCGGAGTGGAAGTTCGATGATATTTCGATGGATTTCGTGCACGGGTTGCCGAGATCTCAACGCGGTCATGATTCAATCTGGGTGATTGTGGACCGGTTGACAAAAGTGGCGCACTTCCTTCCAAACAGAAGAGACGATTCAGTGGAAACCTTGGCCAAGCTTTATGTGGAGCAGGTTGTTCGACTGCACGGTGTTCCTCGGAGCATCGTTAGTGACCGTGATGGGCGGTTCACATCGAATGATTGGCGGCTCGTTCATCAAATGTTGGGTACAAAATTGGCGTTTAGTACGGCCTTTCATCCCCAAACGGATGATCAGACTGAACGAACCAACATGATGATGGAGGATATGCTCCGCATGTGCGCCCTAGACTTTGGGAAGAGATGGGAAGATTATATATTTCTTGTCGAATTTGCCTATAATAATAGCTACCAAGCGAGTATTGGTATGGCACCATTTGAGGCGTTGTATGGTCGTAAATGCCGTACACCGTTAGCTTGGGCGGAAGCAGGCGAATCTAAGCTGAGTGGGAAAAAGGAAGTCGAAGAAGCTACCTCGCTCATACGCACTATTCGGGAGAGGCTACTGATAGCCCAAGATCGTCAAGCAAAGTACTACAATGCCAAACATCGGAACGTGGAGTTCGCGGTGGGTGATTAGGTATATTTGAAGATCAAACCCTTCAAAGGCGTGTCCAGGATTCGGCGTTTGAAAAAGCTAAGTCCGAGGTATCTTGGTCCGTTTGAGGTGGTGGAGCGAGTTGGGGAAGCTACTTATCGACTAGCACTTTCAGTAGACTTGGGTGGATTACATGATGTATTTCACATCTCAGTCCTTCGTAAGGCGGTAAAGGATCTAGCTCAAGTAGTGGAGAATGATCGGGTACCGGTCGAGTATGGGCTAACGACGAGGGTTAGACCCATTCAGATCGAGGATTGAGCCGAGAAACAGTTGCGGAACAAAGTGATCGGGATGGTCAAGGTCCGATGGGACAATTGTGGCCGTGAAGAGCTAACATGGGAGCGAGAGCAGACCATGCGAGCTGAATTTCCCGAACTGTTTGTATAAGCTGTAGACCGTGTACTTTATGTTATAACCGAGTTATCAAGTTATAGCATTGTTGGTTCTTGTTTCCTTACCGTGCAAATTTCGGGACGAAATTTTGTTAAGGGGGGAGGGTTGTAACACCCCAAAAAGACCCCAAAAAGACTCAACATGCAGTTTGAGGTGCAGGCTGTTTGACACGGCCTGGGACACGGGCGTGTCCCAGGGCGTGTCGGTGGTACACGGCCTGTGACACAGGCGTGTCCCAGGGCGTGTTCAGGTTAGTCGACGATTGATAGTCGACAATCGTCGAGCCTGGGACACGGCCATCGACACGGGCGTGTCCCAGGGCGTGTCACGCAATTAAATTTCGAGAATAGCCTATTCGAGTCAGAGAAGTACACGGCCTTGAACACGGCCGTGAACACGGGCGTGTCAGGTTGGACACGGGCGTGTCCAATGCCGTGTTCCGACCCGTGTACTGTTTGCAGCTCGGTGAGGCAGGGGTGACACGGGCGTGTCTCAGGAATGATACGGGCGTGTCAGATTCGACACGGGCGTGTTGATGCCCGTGTTCTGGTAAATATCAGTCGGTTCGTATACCGCGTGTGCCACTTAAAGGTATACGGCCTGTGACACGGGCGTATCACAGGCCGTGTCAGCCAAAAATTGGGTTTTTTGGGCAAATCGTGGCCGTTCAGATTCTCTCTTTGGATCCAAGGGCTCAGGTGATTCCTAGCTGGATTAAATTCGTGAAGGAATGATGAAGAAGTCATTCTTCATTTTTCTTAAGAAAGAGAGAAAGAGAGAGGAGGAAGAAGAAGGAGGAGGAGAGCAAGCTACCGGCGGAGTTCCCGATGTCCGATTCGTGATCCGAAGCCGGCATTGTAAAGGCAAGGCTGCTGCGGTTCTTTCTCACCGACTAGTTTTCGATGGCTCCGAAGAGATCGACAAGGGTAACGATCTCCCTCCTTGGACATGTGAAGTCCTTCTTTTCTGCATTGCATAGGGAAAACCCTTCCCCGCGAGTGTGTGGTGGGTTGTGGTGTCCCTTGGGGTAGATATGTGAAGTCCCCCTTGTTAGAGGCCGGAATTGGAGTACGGCTCTAGGCATGCTGTGTGAAGCCCATCTGGACATGGTCTGGATTGGTGATGCTTGTTTGCATATCGGAGAAGGCTCCGTGATTATGGCTTGTGTTGCCTTGTGCCTACCTGTTGCTTGGTGCAGCAGGAAGTACTGGATGATGTCCAGGAAATGAAGAGGGTTGGATGCAACTCTTGTGGCCGTGCATTGCCACTTTATGAGCGGTTGAGCCGTTGGGCTGCAACTCGATGAAAAGGCAGATTGCCGAACAGGAAAGGTGAAACCGACCCGCGCCTATAAATAGCCATGGATACTTCCGTATTCGAGGTGGCACGACGACTTGAGCAACGGGGGGTGGCTGATCCGTACCTGCGTTAGGTCCGTCCGACTTGGAAGCCTGGTTATAGGTTTTGTTGGAGCGCCTAATGAGAGTCTTAGGCCCGCGCGCCGGAAAGACTAGATTGCTCAAATACCGTGTAGACGGTGGTGTTGACCCTGGTATTCCGGTACACCAAGAATGTGCCCTGAGTGCACGGACTGTCGGGCCGTGTGGCCGATAGTTGTGATGGCTTGAATGTGCCTGCGCGCACATAGTTGCTATTTGATGATGCCATGCTTTGCAGGGAAAGAATGCTCATGCCCGAGAAAGTGGTAGGATTGTTATAATTGGGTCAGCTGAATGCTGACCGTTGCATTGTTTGCCACCGGTTGGGTGGATTGTTCCCGTGCAGGTGCTGGAGAGCCAAGTGGTAAGTGATGGGTTGAAGCCCTACTGCTGTTGCTGCTGCTGCTGCGGCTAGCCCTTGAAGGCTAAGCGAATGTTTTGTTAGTTCTCTTTTACTCATGTATGGCCGGCCTGCGCGCCGAGGTTTGTAAATCATGTTGTATGTAAAGAGGAACTGTAAGGCCTTAAGGCCAAACCTTTGTGTACATTCCGTGGTGATATATAAAGGTGGTTTATATATTGGACATTCCTGTTTAGAGTTCAAATTTGTAACTTAAAGCTTCCGCTAGAATGCTCTGAGTTAGGATTCGTATGGTTTGGTATTATCCTATGACCTCACCGTCTGTTTGTGGCATATAGTGTGGGGCCCCGGCCGGACCTTCTACTATACGTCATTTAACGGATGGGGTCGTTACAAGTGGACTCTTCATCGTCTTCAAGAACACGTCATCGAACGAAGAGGGTCACCTTATTCTCCATTAGTAGTTTGTATTTCTAATACACTCCATTTTCAATTTTTTTGTAAAGGAACATTGGTTCCTAGTTATAAGGGTTGGGTGCAACCCGTGGTGTAGGCGTGGTGACTCCTTTATTTGTAAGGGTTCCTTCCGTTAGTGTGAGGATTGGATTTCAATCCTATTGGTGAAGTGACCGAGTCGTCCCTGGTTGGGAGATAGGTCAAAGGGGGAGAGTGGACGTACCCAAATCGGGGAACCACTATAATTTGCATGTGTCTTTCTGTGCTGTGTTGTTTGGTTTATTTGTGCAGGTACAATTTTAATTCTGCAAAAACGTTGCAAGACACCTATTCCCCCCCCATAGGTGAAGCTAGTTGGCACTAGGTGGACTTTCAAGTGGTATCAGAGCGAGGTTACTCATCAAAAAGGTTCACACCTTAAGTAGAATCCTGCCACCAGTGTCAACAAGAATGGAGCTGGATTATGATATCTCTCCGTTAAGACTCCCCAAGTGCATAAAGGAGTATTATCACATCTGGAAGATGAGAGTGACTTTTCACTTGGAGGCTATCGATCCTCGGGCATCACTCATCTTGGAAGATGGTCCATTCATTCCCATGAAGACCTCCAGCTCTGGAAAGGATATCTAAATCCCCAAGTGCATTACTGAGATGTCTGAGACTGAACTCTTATTGTACAATCTGGATAAGGTGATTCGTCAGATCATCATTGATGTCTGGTCTGGACCTTCTCGATCTAGACTGGAAAAATGTAGGACGGCCAACGCAATGTGGTAAACCATCTCAGACCTCATGGAGGGATCAGAGAAAGAAGGGACCAGTTGTCAACAAGAGGATGAAGCCTATGTGGGGGTCCTCGTCTCTGAAGACGAAGGTAATGACCAATCTGTCAGTATCAAGGCTCTGGTGTCCTTGTCGGAGACTGAAGAAGAAATTGAGGAAAGCAGTTCTGATGAAGCTGACTCAACGGTCTCTGCCAATCTTAACAGTAACTCTGAAGAGCTGAATCAGGTGCAGGTAACTTCCTTATCTTGCCCCTCTTCCCTTGATGTTCCTGAAGAGAGGAATAGCTCAGATGGTTACCCATCTAATGATGCACGGTATATGGAGAATTTCAATCAAAAGATTGAAAATCTTGATTCCCTAGAGAGTGCCCTTCAGAAAAGCAACTTTCTTGTTGAGGAGCAAGCTAAGGAGATTGCTCGACTGAAGACCTTGATGGATCTCTAATTGGCATCCATCAAGGTAAAGGACTCAAAAATCTCAGATCTAGAGAGTCGTCTAGAGAATGAGAAGAGGATAGTGTCTAACTTTTCCAAGGTAGATTCTATCAAGAGAAAAAGTGAGAATGGGTGGATCTCCCGAATTCTTACTTCATGGAGAAATGGGGAGACTGTGTTCAGACCTCCCACCCCAAGTAGGAAGGGCACTCATCATGCCTTCAGGTATGACCACAAGAACAACCGTGGTCACTGCAAGGATGACCAGTCCTCATGTGGAAACACCCACAGTGCAAGGGCTGTCATGGCCACCCATGAGAGAATACCTAAGGCTCATCCTGAACCATTTGTATTCTCGGCCCCTCCCCCAACTCGTCATGAATCTGCCGGAACCAGCTCTCACAGCAGTACTGTCCACCCTAGGAAACAGGAAATGGGGGTCTGGAAAAATGTGGTAAGCTCCTGTGGGGCCTTTGGGAGCGTGCTGACTGAAAGGAAGGAACCACCTCC
The DNA here is from genome assembly GCA_039513925.1 of Platanthera zijinensis. Classification (NCBI taxonomy): domain Eukaryota; kingdom Viridiplantae; phylum Streptophyta; class Magnoliopsida; order Asparagales; family Orchidaceae; genus Platanthera; species Platanthera zijinensis. The sequence goes on along the minus strand of CM077085.1, from coordinate 102,920,552 downwards.
CAGGCCTCATGACTCACACCACATGCATTCTTTCCTCCCTCCCATGTGTCAAGGTGGAAAAGGCAAAATTGTGAGCAAAACCAGCTCTATGCCGTTTAGACCTGAGATCATGACTACCTCAGTCAGTAGGTCAGGTTTGAAAAGGCGATACAACATTCACGAGTGTTTGTGCTGTGGCAAGGTGGGTCACTTTGCAATAGATTATTGGCATAACCCCTCTATATCAAGGGTAGGGGCATATCCACCTCCTCTGGGCAGAGTTAGCCTTCCTGACAGGATTCCTGTGGGAAGGCATTCGAGTTTTTATGCTGACAAGAACCTAGGACCCAATACATATTGGGTTCCTAAGGTAAGGTAATTCTCTTTTGCAGGGTAGTCTTGGTTCCCGTAAACTTGATGGGAACCAGACAGAAGATGTTCCAAGAATGACTAGGAACAAGTATCTGGAATAGGAGCAGTGCCATCGACACAGGCATACTCAAATTGACCACCTGGTGTGCCTTAAACAGAAGATCTAAATGATAAATCTTATAATCCAAGGTACTTGCATTCAGTTTCAATATTTGCGTCATATTGTATCGATACGTACATATATATATGTATATATTTATATATCCACACAAATTTGTGAATTCCTTCTCTCGAAAGTAAATGGTTATGTGTATATATACACATATATGCTTGTACACCTAAGGAAAGATTAAAATTGTAAAACGACCTTTAGATACAATATTAAAGAATTCTTGGTAGATACACACTTATACATTTGAAAATGAACCTCAACAGGCATAAGTCAGCCCATTGAAAATTAAGAAGGTACGTCAATGGGAGTTACAAAAGATTACAACTGATATCAGAATGTTGTGTTCATCTCGATCGAGCAATAACTTAATAAATTTGCCTGCCTCGGTTATTGTCTAGGGTGCACCAGAATTAATTTGCATCCTTACAAAATTATTGAACTAGGGTATAACATAGTCCTTATGCCTCATAACTCTGTGTGAAAAATTCCGTCTAAACTCTCGGTACAAAACAGTTGGGAAAATCTGTCGGAATCACGTCGAACCCGCCCGGTTCGCTACTATATATATAGATCGCGTAAATCCCGCCGATTTCTCCCTACGCATTAATCCCGTCGATTCTCCTTCCTATTACACTAACATCCCACCAATTCGCTGGTTTGTGTTCTTCCCGTCGATTCGCCTGGTTAGTGGATTCCCTTCGATCGCCCGAACCGAACGGAATCGCACAATCCCAACACCATCCCATCGATCACCGATGCGACCGCCAAGGATCTCCTTTGTGCCTCCAACGACTAAGAACAAAGGACGGAAGGGCTTCCACTCGACATTAGGGTAACTGTCTATTCCCGTTCTTCCTCCTTTTTAGTGGCTTGTCTAATGTGTAGCCTCCTACTAGGATCGCTGATAAGATATCGACTTGGGTATTTCCTCCTAGGTCTATAATGGCTCCAAGAACCATCGCCGGCCTGGTCACTGGATGTGAACTAGTTCGAACTGGTTTTTCACATGCCTCAGATGAGTTCAGGAACATCATCCTCATGATTGAAGAGGCTGGACTCACCTTTGTACTGGAGCACCCCTGCAAGATATTGGATAAGGAGGTGATGGAGTTCTTTGCGACCGCCAAACTTCGGGATGAAGACACTATCATCAAGTGTAAGATTGCCGGTGCTAGGATCAAGATGTCTGCAAGGAAACTGACTCGATACTTACAGCTTTCCAGCTCTAATCACGAGGATTATCTGGAAGAACAAGATAGAGCCAGGACTCTTCTGTTTTGCGGCCTACCTAGAGGAATCAAATCCATCCAAAGGAAGGAGATGAATGAGGAAGGCAAGCTTCTGTCTGACATCGTTGGGAAAGTCCTGATATATAAACCAGGCTCCCACGATCATATCTCAGGGGAGATATTTAAGATCTTAATGGTCATTGTCTGTAGAAAGCGATTCAACTGGGGGGGGCCATGTTGTTTGAGAAAATAAAGGACACTCTGAGAACCCCCAGCTTTGGACAGATCATTAGTCTCTATCTGAACCGACTGGATGGGGATAAGTTTGATATGAGCAAGGGAGTTCCCATCCACTATCTGAAGAAGATGGACTCCAGTGTATTTGATAGATGGGAGAGATGGATAGGGCAAGCTGCCGTGGGAGAAGAACGAGATGAATCTCCGGCTATATCACATAGGGCTAAGGACAATAGAACTCCAGTAGATTCCGTGGCTGTCCCCGGTGAAGTTCCTGATGTACTGACTGCAGGAACTGAGGAGGAGCCTCTACCCGCTCCTGTTGATGTCATATCTGATATCTCTCAGATAGCTAGGGATGCAGTTGAGAACCTACAAGAAGGAAGTGTGGATGTGGAGAAAGATGGGGAAGCCCTGGACAATACTGATATGGGAGATGGAGGTTGTTAGGTCCGGCGTTCCTTCACTTGACCCGTGGCGCTCTGCTACTTATATAAAAAATTAAGTAGCACCCTCTCCAACAGTCCGGGCTTTTGGTGCAGTTGGGTATGCGCTTGATCCTTTAATTGGTATCAGAGGAGGTCACGGGTTCAAGACCGGGGGGCGCAATTAAATCCTGATTTTTCCCTTCTACCTGTGTGGGTCCGGTGGGTCAGGCAACCGTGGACATGTGGTAACCCCACCTCTGAGCCGTGTGGGCCATGTGGTAACCCCACCTCAGAGCCGATGGGTTGTGCTGGATGCCGGGGGGGATTGTTAGATCCGGCGTTCCTTCACTTGACCCGTGGCGCTCTGCTACTTATATAAAAAATTAAGTAGCACCCTCTCCAACAGTCCGGGCTTTTGGTGCAGTTGGGTATGTGCTTGATCCTTTAGAGGTGTTGTTCTGGAGGATGATGAACTGGATGTGGATGTTGCTGCTGATGAGAATTAGAATATGGATGATGAGGAGGAGGAAGAAGGAAATGAGATGGGTGAAGAGATGGATCATCAGGATGATGCTGAAGTTCCATCTCGGGAACGAGCTCCTGAGGAGTCTGGTGCTCAAATGGAGGGGGAGTCCTCCCAGCAACTATCAGTAAGCATTCCTGAAAAACCTACCGAGGCTGCCCAAATTCCCCCTGTGGAAATAGTACTTGTGTCAAGCACACCAAGTGCATCTGCTGAAGAGCCAGATCAAGGCTTGCCTGAAGATCATCCACTGCAAGCAAATCTGGCAAATCATAATGTCAATATAGTTCAAGGAATTCTGGATAAGCTAAAGGCCTCATTTGAGAAAACACAAGCCAACGTGCTCAAAAGGGTTAAAGAATCTGAGGATCTAATGTTAAAGAACATTGTGGAAGTCAATCACAAGTTGGATGTTATAGAAAAGAAATTCGAGGCAAATTCTATTGAAGACGGCACAGTTGTCTCTCTGCTGATGCAAGGTCTTAAGAAGAACACAGACGATCTGGCTATCGTTAATCAGAACGCACATGTTGTGGCAGATAACATTCAAAAATTTGATGTCAACATGGTGACCCTAAACGCCAATGAAAAGACACTGCTCGCTGAATTTACAAAAACTGTGAAACACATCGATGAGTCCCTGCACGCTTACGCAAACTCAATTGCAGTGGAAGCCAAAAAGGGGGAGGAAGAGTACAAAGCTAAGATGGCTTGGCTTCAACAGATAATCATCGAAAATTTCGATCAGTCTAATAGGTATGCTCTTAAACTCTAACAAAATCACAATTGACACCTTCAATCAATCTAATAGATAATAATTGACAAATTCGATCAATCGAATAGGTATGTGTTTGAAACGGCCCATTGGTTAGTACAACAAGCCTCGAGCATACACGTTCCCGGTTCTCCTCCGAAGCAAGAGGTGTATACTGCTGCTGTTGAAGAAGAGGCAAGTATTGAAGAAGTTATACTGAGTGAGGCTGAAGCCAAGAAGGCTGCTAGGGCTGCTGCAAGAGCAGAACGCAGTGGCTGGTTTGATCAAGAAGCCCTAGCAAAAGCTAAAGGCAAACGAAAAAATCAAGAAGGAACCTCAAAGGAAATGCCAACTGAAAAGAGAATCAGACTGAAGGAGGATGAGGTGCGAAATGAAAGGTGGAGCCCAGAATAAGTAAGCATCATTTTGGACACATTTGCGTTGCAACAGAGGGGGGAGATAAAAAGGAACGATGTCTACATTCAGTACGAGTGGGAGCTGCACAAGACCTTTGAAGACAAAAGAAACATCTTATTCAGGTCCAAGACTGTGGCAAATAAAGCTCCCCCTCCCAGATACTACCCTAAGCCAAAGGAATACTTTGAACATCAAAGCAGCAAGCACTTGGCGCAGTAGCTAAAAGACGAAATAGCTAAGGATAAAGAGATTTAGGAATTTAGCTAATGTACTCCTTATGTTTTTATTATTATCATCATGTATACATATGAACAATTATTGTGGATATCTATATATATATATATATATATGTAAGTTGATGATTGTCTCTCATATTGCTCTATTTGCTTTTATTGTTCCTCTCTTGTTTTAATGCATGTATTATCTGGATTGGTGAAATTCATCTTAGCTAGTAGGATTTTTGCTTAGTCAAATAGGGGGAGATTGTTGGGTATTGTATCCACAATTACCTGGATTTGAGGAAGCCTCCTGTCAAGCTAAGATGAAGTCACAATATATTTGATGAAATCTTTCAAGTTGAGCTTGCAGTTATTCCTCGCTAAGTACACACCAATATCAGGATGCAGTAGGTCAATATACACGGGTCTGTGCAACGTAATCCCTCGTTGAGCAGATCAGTGTGTTGGTTTATGTGTACACTTTGTATTGGAGTGTACTTACTTTCAAGCACAGGGTTAAGAAAGATCAAGAGCAGACAAGGAGCAAGGATGGGCCAAAGACCAGCTCAAGGGAAGAAAGGCAAAAATCATCTAAGTAGAAATCGATCGACGAGAATCACTCGCTGATTCTCGCCGAATGCTGCCGGCTGTCCTGACGCCGCCCTGAATTCTACTAAGGCAGAATCGTCGAGAATCATGAAGTGATTCTCGCCGATTCGTCGAGAATGACTCTGCATTCTCGACGATTCGGCGAGAATCAATTGTGATTCTCGCCGATTCTCTCCGGCTTGCTATTTCTATGTAGCTAGAATTCTGCTAAGTGGAATTCGGCGAGAATCGTAGGTGATTCTCGCCAATTCGTCGAGAATCACTTATGATTCTCGCTAAATTTGACTTAGGCAAATTTCTGCTATTCTCTGGACCGGTCCAAGTTAACACGCGCTGTTTGGAGCCAGACTTAGGATTTTTACTGGTGGGGACCACAATGGTCATATCGGATCATGTTATTGTATAAATACATCGGTATGTTGAACAGTAAAAAGAATGAACTGAGAAGAAGGAAAGCCGAGCCGTCGACGTGACCTAGATCGCGAATCTCGCTCCGTCGTCGTCGCCGCTCGTGTTAGTTGGTCACCGTCGCTGATCGTGGTTTCTTCCTGATCTCCCGGAGACAGAAGCTCTGTCTCGCAACGCGTCTCATGAGTCCTTCTTGAGAACCTTTGTCTCTTGATTTATAGATCGGGAATACCTTCCCTATACGAATCGATTGAGACGATTGATCCAAGAAAGACCGTTGGTAGACCTTGCCCGCTTAGCTACAAAGTTTGGATCTACATAGCTTCGCCGCCTCATTCTTTGCCTCCGCCGATCTAGAGAAGATCCTTTCCAAGTGAGACATAAGGTCGTGGACTCTTCGTTGTCTTCAAGAACACATCATCGAATGAAGAGGGACACCTTATTCTCCATAAGTAGTTTGTATTTCTAATACACTCCATTTTCAATTTTGTTGTAAAGGAACGTTGGTTCCTAGTTGTAAGGGTTTGGTGCAACCCGTGGTGTAGGAGTGGTGACTCCTTCGTTTCGAAGGGTTCCTTCCGTTAGTGTGAGGATTGGATTTCAATACTGTTGGTGAAGTGACCGAGTCGTCCCTGGTTGGGTGATAGGTTGAAGGGGGAGAGTGGACGTACCCAAATCGGGGAACCACAATAATTTGCCTGTGTCTTTCTGTGCTGTGTTGTTTGGTTTATTTGTGCAGGTACAATTTTAATTCCGCAAAAACATTGCAAGACACCTATTCCCCCCCCCCCCCCATAGGTGAAGGTAGTTGGCACTATGTGGACTTTCAGGTCAAACCTAGCAAATTTCCTAACACCCACCCCATGACTAACCCAATCTAAGTTAAGGGGCCAAGAATAAACATGGGATATTACAAATCCTATAAACAAACAAAATAATTTCGTCCCCGAAATTTAAGTTCGGGTCTAAGGGGTTCTACTTTCAAAATTTATGCAAAATTTTAAAACACAAAACTAAAGCATACCTGAGGTAAATAGTTCTGGGTGTTGCTTCAACATCAGATCCCTCGGCTCCCAAGTGTGCTCCTCCCGCCCATGGTTGGACCACAACACCTTCACGAGAGGGACCTTCTTCTTCCGCAACACTCGGACGACCGTATCATCAATCCGGATCGGCTCCAATCTAACGGATGTGTCTTGCGCTATCGAACCGGCTGTGGTAGTAATGTGCTGCTCCAGCCAAAGGAGGGCTCTTCGCAAGGAAGTGATATGGAAGACGTCGTGTAAGGTACTCAACTCCGATGGCAGGTTCAGTCGGTAAGCTAAGGGGCCGATCCGCTCGAGGATCAAGAATGGCCCCATGTATCAAGGACTGAGCTTCTTGTGTCTCCGCACCCGAGAGACACCGTGTACTGGACGTATCTTCAAGAAAACTCTATCTCCAACCTGGAATTCAACCTTCCGGTGCCGAGAATAATAATACTTCGCCTGCCTACTCTGGGCCTCTAGTAGACGATCCTAGATCAAACGAATCTGAGCCTCCGTGTCTTCCACAAAATCAGATCCAAGAGCCTGTGTCCACATCCTGAACCTAAGAGAGCAATGTCCGGCACTTCCTCCCATAAAGTGCCTCATATGGAGCTATCCCAATGCTAGCCTGGTGGTTATAATTGTAAGAGCATTCGATCAATGGTAGCAGCCTCTCCCAAGGCTTCCCTGTATCTAATATGCATAATCCGAGCTTGTCCTCCATTGTCCTGTTTGTCCGCTCCATCTGGCCGTCAGTCTACGAATGGAAGGCAGTGCTAAAGGTAAGTCGAGAACCCAAGTAAGCATGCACTGCCCTCCATACCCTGTAGGTGAACCGACCGTCGCGGTCCGAGACAATAATCCTAAGGATGCAATGGTATCTGACGAACTGCTCCACGAACAATCTCACCAAAACTACAACTGTAGCATCCTTCCTGACTGGGATAAACCGCACTACCTTGGTAAGTCTGTCTACTATGACCCAAATGGAATTGTGCCAAAAGTGGGAGCGAGACAGTCCGTGTACAATGTCCATAGCAATGTACTCAAACATCCACTCTGGGACTGGTAGTGGTTATAATAAACCTCCCGGGCTCTTACATTCCACCTTCACGTGCTGACAAGTCTCGCAGTGTGCCAAAAAATAGGTGATCTCCCTCTTCATCCCAGGCTAGTAAATGGTCCTCCGTAAGACTGCCCACATCTTGGTGATGCTGGGATGCACTGAATATTTGGAGCAATGTGCCTCTTTGAGTATGGCATCCTGGATACCATCTTTTGCTGGTATGTATACTCATCCACAGAATCGAAGGAGATCATCTTGTAGCGTATAATCCTCAAACTTGCCCCTTCTAGGGCACTGAAAATTGGCTCTAATACAGCATCCAACCTCTGATGTGTAGTAATACACTCCCGAATATCATCATCACTGATCAATATGCTCAGGTACTCTCGGTATACCACTGGTTCGGCCTCAGATACCATGGTAATATGCATGTCTTCCATCATCTGTATCAGCTCTATATACATAAATAAGCCTATGATCCAGAAGTGTCGGCTCTCCTGCTCAAAGCATCTGCTACTGTGTTTGCCTTCCTCGGATGGTAGTGTATCTGATAATCAAAGTCACTGAGGAATTCCAGCCATCTTCTCTGTCGCAGGTTCAGGTCCTTCTACGTATCGATATATTTAAGATTCTTGTAATCCGAGTAGATATCACAATGAATCTCGTATAAGTAATGTCTCCACATCTTATGAACGAATACCACAGCCCCGAGCTCTAAGTCATGTACTGGATAGTTATGCTCATGCTTCTTCAACTGTCTCGAAGCATAAGCAATAACTATTCCATACTGCATCAGGATAGCACCCATCACCTGGTAAGAGGCATCCGTGTAGATCTGAAGTCCTTCACTCCCGGATGGGAGCGCAAAGATAGGGGATGAGGTGAGTCGGTCCTTAAGCTCCTGAAAAGCTGTCTTGCGCTGCTCTGACCAAACAAATAGGCATCCTTCTTCGTCAAGGATGTGAGGGGGAGGGCTATCCTCGAGAATCCCTCCATGAACTTACAATAGTAACCTGCTAATCCTAAGAAGCTGCGTGTTGGTACCCTAGTTTGATTTGAGTTTAGTCTTGTCTTCTTAGTCTCTTGACCCATGAATTATCTATGGTCAAGGTTAGCTGTCTAGCTGTAGAGTTCCCAGCTTATCCAGATAAGAATTTGGTCAAGTTGTTTGTTCGTTCGACTATGGTCGAACGCCGCTCGACTATCGTTTATCGGCTGATCGACGATCGTCTATCAGTTGGTCGACGTTCTGTCTGCGTTGATAGATCGACTATCTGTTGATAGGTCGACTATCTGTTTGTCTTGATAGTTCGACTATCTATTGATAGGTCGACTATCTGCTTGTCCTTGATAGTTCGACTATCTGTCCTGATAGTTCAACTATCTGATAGCTCGACTATCTGTTGATAGATCGACTATCTGTGTCGCTTTGATAGTTCGACTATCTGTTGATAGGTCGACTATCTGTGTTGCTTCGATAGTTCGACTATCTGCTTGGATAGCTCAACTATCTGATAGTTCGACTATCTGTTGATAGATCGACTATCTGTTTTGTTTTGATAGTTCGACTATCTGTTGATAGGTCGACTATCTGTTTTATGGCATAGGTCGACTATCTGCTTGATAGGTCGACTATCTGTTTTCCCTGGGTAGTTCGACTATCTGTTGATAGTTCGACTATCTGTTCTGCGTTGATAGTTGATGGTTAAAATGCCGGCTCTTATTTAAGTGTGAAAGTGGAGGTTTTTATTTATAAAAAAAGAAGAGCGTTTTGTTTTTGTTAGAAACCGAGTTTTAACGAGAGGGAGGCAAGTGCACCTATCGCGTGTAGTACAGGATATTCCCGTGTGGAGGAATATCGGGGTCGTATTGTTCTCGGGGCCGGCTTAGCTATATCTACTCTTTCCCTGAAAGCCTATTATTCTACCGAAAATATTTTAGTTTGATTTAAAAATATAAAAATGCATAATAATAAGCATAAAAAGAAAGCGGGAAAAAATGCAGTAAATAAGTGCGGAAGTCCGATGACCAACTTAGCGCGACGCTATCAAAAAGAGAATTGAACTAAAGTAAACTTTTAATAAAAAGAGATCCTAAATTTCAAATTAATTAAGGCGGAGACTCGGCCGTGGAGGTTCCTTAGATATGAGCTCACCTTGGTCTAGGGATATCGCTCACCTGAACGCTAAGACTATTCGACCGATCGCTAGACCGACGAAGGATTCGTCTTAACGCCCGCATTACGCTGAGAACCCCGTTATTGGGTGGGGAACCCAATCCGGTAGAGTCACGCGCATCCTCTCTCGAGGGTTAGCGCGGAGCTCTCTTTACCCAAGGGTGATCGGTCCATACGTGCGGCCTCTCGGCATTGCGTATGGATAACGGAAATAGAGCCCGCACATCGATATGCGGTCCTACGCGTCGTTAACCCGGGGCAAACCTTAAGAAATTTAATTAAATAAAAAATAGGACCTTTAATTATTTAAAGCTACTTTATCTGTCCCAATGCTCTTTGATATTGAGGGCTAAGGGCGGTTAGCCACTCATCGGAATGGGGACACTTACGCTAGAAAGCGATAAAGAAAGCAGTAAGAAAGCAATAAAGAAAGCTGAAAATTGCAAGCCCTACTCAAACGAGTAGGATTGAAGAAAGCAGTAAATGCGAATCCCGGCTCGAGCGAGTGGGCGGGGGTAAATTTATACTCATACACGCACACACTCTACAGGAAAGTAAAATCACACACACGCACTCTATAATAAAGTAAACACACACACACACACACAAAGTTTTCCTACTCAAGTGAGTAGGAAGAAAATGAAAGCAGTAAAAAGACAAGTCCCACTCAAACGAGTGGGCGGGAAATGAAAGCTGAGCGCCATTTAACTCTTAACGAGTAGGCGGAAATAAATGCATAAGCACATACTCTAAAGAAATTAAAATAAAGCAATAAAATCTAACTCATACACGCACGCACTCTACAGAAATAAGAAAAAGCAAAGTGACTGAAAATTTAAAACAACTGCATTTCTACCGCTAAAATTCGGTAGAAATGCATAAAAAGTGCAAATAAAAATTAACCGGACAAAAAGTTTCGAAAATTAAAACGAAAAGCTAAGTGCTCGGAAAATTAAAATGACTGCATTTCTACCGCTAGAATGCGGTAGAAATGCATAAAAAGAGAAAATAAAAATTAAACGGAGCGAAAAGTTTTGCAAATAAACGCAAAATGGAAGTTGGCGAAAAATTAGAACAACTGCATTTCTACGGCTAGAATGCGGTAGAAATGCATAAAAAGTGAAAATAAAAATAAACTAAAGCTAAACGGGTGCGGAAAATGAAAATAAAATGGGCAGCGTAACGGCTAGTAAATGCGATAAAATCCTAAACTAAACTAAGTTATAAAGCTGAAAAAGATAAAACATGAAAAGAACAAAAAAGGGAACGAAAAATTACTTAAGTTAGGGCGCTTAATTGAATTTCAAGCCATGCGAAGAGAGAAAAACTAACATTTTATAAATAAAAAGGCTATTACAAAGTAGAATAAAGCAAACATCCTAATACAAACTAAGAGAGAGAGGGGGATAAAATTCCCTTACATAGCATTTGGATTCCATTTGGGCAGCACCTCCCCTAAGGAATTTGGACCAAAAAGTGGATAGAAATCTCATACAGCAGCTGCTCTTTTATAGGCAAAATTTCGGGTTGGTCACGCCCTAGGTCACGGGCATGACAGGGGGGCGTGTCAGTACTGTTCATGAGCTGATTGGTGATTTGACTGGAGCTTTGACTTCGGCTGAAAACGTGGCGGTCACGCCCCAGGTCACGGGCGTGACATGTGTCAGGCACGGGCGTGACTAGGGCGTGACGGGGAGCTGGCTCTAGGGATTTGACGCGCGCTTTGACTTCGGGGTAGCCCACGTGGTGGTCACGGGCGTGACAGAATTGTCACGGGCGTGACAGGGGGCGTGACCCGGACAGCTGGCATCCTGATGTCGGCAGCGTTGACTGTTTGACTAAGCGTTGCGTGTCGGCTTCGACACGGGCTTGACGGGCTTTGACACGGGCGTGACGTTGGGCGTGTCGGGCTCGGAACAGTGAAATTGTTGATTTTGACTGGCTGATTGCGTTGAGAGCCTGACACGCCCGTGTCGGGGGGTGACACGGGCGTGACAAGGCCGAAAATTATTTTTCTGGACAATTTCAGAAAAACAAAAAAAGCTAAGTTAGAAATAAAAATTTTCAAAAAAGAAACAATTTATTGAACAAAACAAACTAAAAAAGAAGAAAATAAAGTAAAACAACAAAATAAATACACTATAAAATGGGTATATTTACAACTCATCAAATACCCCCATACTTAAGCTTTTGCTATTCCAGAGCAAAAGTTGGATATGAACTTATAAGGAATTAAAAAGAATCCTAAATTTAACTACCGCTTGATTTAATTGTACGAAAGATCGAAATGAATTTCCGGGGTTTCGGAATTAAATCCTAAATTATGAAAATGTTATAAATAGAGGAACCGTTTCAAAAAATACTTCTAAATGGAAAAAAGAAAGCGAAAATTATTTTTGTTAGTTTAACAAAAATGGATTTGAATTATCGAAAAAACTTTAGCTGAAAAGAATTTGATAGGAAATAATTCAATTTAAAAATTATGCTCTCAAAAAGTTTTAAATTAATTCTAGAATCATGAAAAATAGGCTAAGTGGTTTGGCGGATATGAAGAAGGCTTGGATTTTTGAGGCGAGGTAATTTTTTTCTCGAACCTCCATAATAATAATTTTTTTGAATAATTAGGAAAATGAAATCTTATTTTCCTAACTTATAATTTTTTCTTTCTTTCTTCATAAAAAAAATAATAAACTCAATACATATGTATAGGAGTAATGAATTTTATCCTCTTACTCCGTAACATATAATCTTTTTAATTATTGGGTGTCTATGTTTACGGGATGAAATCTTATCCCCATTGACATAGGATCTTTTAAGGGTGAGTGTGGAATCATACTGATTAAGGCATGAAAAAAAGGTGGAGTTTCTAAAAGAAAACTAGAGTTTAATAAAAAATTTCGAGAGCAACCTTTTTAATTTGAACGCTCCTACGTTTCTAAAAGCATAAGTGGAAATAATAAAAATCCATAAATGTTATTTTCTAACATAAAGATGTGCTTTATTTCAAAAAATAAGAAGTGAAAATGAGAAAGACAAGTTCCCTATAATAAGAAAAAGTCATAAAAAATTCTTTAAAATCTTAACCCCAGAAATTTAAGTCTATCGAGCTACAATAAAAAAACGAATAGTAAATAAAGAATTAATTAAAATTCGCTTATAAATAAACTCGAAACGATTATTTTGGAAAGCAAAGAGGTTAAGAATTAAGGGATTCGAAATTTTTTTTTAAAAAAAAATAATAATTTTTTTTTTATTTTTATGAGTTTTTTTTAATTTTTTCATATTTTGGTGTTTTTAATCATTTTTTTGGAAATTTTTAAAGGTTATGCAAAAATTTTTTGAGTTATATAAATTTTTTGATTTTTTTAATTTTCGGAAATATTTACAAGAGGAGAGAAATTTTTACAAGAATGGAAAGAAAATGGAAAGAGACGAGAATATTTACAAAAATATTTACAAAGTAAAAAAAAAAGGGATCGCCCGCGAACAGACTCTTATTTGTGGTTGGTTCGATGAGTCGAACGTCGCGGAGCGATGTATCAAAATTTTTTGGGGTTTTCAATTTTTTTATAAATAAAAACATGATAAAAAAAAATTTAGTTTTAAATTTTTGTAAATTTTTTTGGATTTTTGTTACATTTAGGAAATAAAAGAACAGAAAATAGGAAACACCCTCATACTTAAGTCCAACATTGTCCCCAATGTTGCACTAAGTATGAGGAACAGGATATATATAAAAATCTAAGCAGTATGTACAAAATTTAAAATTAAAAACAGGGGTTTAGAAATCTTCCCTAAAGCGCGTTCGGGGAAGCCCATTAAGTATTGTGCTGCAAAAGTTAAAAGTAAAATCAAAAATATAATATAAAAAACGAAAAAGAAAAATTCGGCGAAAAAGGTGCGGGTGATAGGGGGCAAGTGGGTGCGACTCATAAGCTAACGTCTTAGCTAAGTGAGCGCGACCGATATGTGATCCCCTAGCGCTCACGATTGTGAAACGCGCTGAAACTATAAAATAAATACATAATTAATAATTTTTGTGTTTTATATGATTTTTTCTTAGTAGATTTTTTTTGATTTTTTTTGTTTTTAGTTTTTTTTGATTTTTTGAAAATTAAAATAAAAAGAAAAAAAAGAAAATAGGTTAAAGGCAAAATAAAAATGAAAGATATATATTTTTTGAATTTTTAAATTTTTGGATGAAAATAAAGATAAAAAAAAAATTCATCATTTTTTAAGTTTTTTAAGTTTTTTTTTTTTTTTTAGTTTTAAAGTTTTTTAGTTATTTATGTTTTTAAATTTTTGATTTTTTTTTTTGTTTAAGTTTTAAATTTTTCTGAATTTTCTTGTTTTAAAGTTTTTAAAAATTTTTTTATTATTATTTTTTTGATTTTTTTGTTTAAGTATTTATTATTAATATTAATAATGATATTATTATTATTAATATAAAATTTTTGTTTGATCAAATTATTTTATATATATATATTAGTAGAAATAAAGGGTAAAATTAATAGGTTTCAGGAATTCAAAATAGTAAGTCGAAATTCTCCCCGGCAACGGCGCCAAAAACTTGATGGTTAAAACGCCGGCTCTTATTTAAGTGTGAAAGTGGAGGTTTTTATTTATAAAAAAAGAAGAGCGTTTTGTTTTTGTTAGAAACCGAGTTTTAACGAGAGGGAGGCAAGTGCACCTATCGCGTGTAGTACAGGATATTCCCATGTGGAGGAATATCGGGGTCGTATTGTTCTCGGGGCCGGCTTAGCTATATCTACTCTTTCCCTGAAAGCCTATTATTCTACCGAAAATATTTTAGTTTGATTTAAAAATATAAAAATGCATAATAATAATAAGCATAAAAAGAAAGAGGGAAAAAGTGCAGTAAATAAGTGCGGAAGTCCGATGACCAACTTAGCGCGACGCTATCAAAAAGAGAATTGAACTAAAGTAAACTTTTAATAAAAAGAGATCCTAAATTTCAAATTAATTAAGGCGGAGACTCGGCCGTGGAGGTTCCTTAGATATGAGCTCACCTTGGTCTAGGGATATCGCTCACCTGAACGCTATGACTATTCGACCGATCGCTAGACCGACGAAGGATTCCTCTTAACGCCTGCATTACGCTGAGAACCCCGCTATTGGGTGGGGAACCCAATCCGGTAGAGTCACGCGCCTCCTCTCTCGAGAGTTAACGCGGAGCTCTCTTTACCCAAGGGTGATCGGTCCATACATGCGGCCTCTCGGCATTGCGTATGGATAACGGAAATAGAGCCCGCACATCGATATGCGGTCCTACGCGTCGTTAACCCGGGGCAAACCTTAAGAAATTTAATTAAATAGAAAACAGGACCTTTAATTATTTAAAGCTACTTTATCTGTCCCTATGCTCTTCGATATTGAGGGCTAAGGGCGGTTAGCCACTCATCGGAATGGGGACACTTACGCTAGAAAGCGATAAAGAAAGCAGTAAGAAAGCAATAAAGAAAGCTGAAAATTGCAAGTCCTACTTAAACGAGTAGGACTGAAGAAAGCAGTAAATGCGAATCCCGGCTCGAGCGAGTGGGCGGGGGTAAATTTATACTCATACACGCACACACTCTACAGGAAAGTAAAATCACACACACGCACTCTACAATAAAGTAAACACACACACACACACAAAGTTTTCCTACTCAAGTGAGTAGGAAGAAAATGAAAGCAGTAAAAAGACAAGTCCCACTCAAATGAGTGGGCGGGAAATGAAAGCTGAGCGCCATTTAACTCTTAACGAGTAGGCGGAAATAAATGCATACGCACACACTCTACAGAAATTAAAATAAAGCAATAAAATCTAACTCATACACGCACGCACTCTAAAGAAATAAGAAAAAGCAAAGTGACTGAAAAATTAAAACAACTCCATTTCTACCGCTAAAATGCGGTAGAAATGCATAAAAAGTGCAAATAAAAATTAACCGGACAAAAAGTTTTGAAAATTAAAACGAAAAGCTAAGTGCTCGGAAAATTAAAACGACTGCATTTCTACCGCTAGAATGCGGTAGAAATGCATAAAAAGATAAAATAAAAATTAAACGGAGCGAAAAGTTTTGCAAATAAACGCAAAATGGAAGTTGGCGAAAAATTAGAACAACTGCATTTCTACGGCTAGAATGCGGTAGAAATGCATAAAAAGTGAAAATAAAAATAAACTAAAGCTAAATGGGTGCGGAAAATGAAAATAAAATGGGCAGCGTAACGGCTAGTAAAAGCGATAAAATCCTAAACTAAACTAAGTTATAAAGCTGAAAAAGATAAAACATGAAAAGAACAAAAAAGGGAACGAAAAATTACTTAAGTTAGGGCGCTTAATTGAATTCCAAGCCATGCGAAGAGAGAAAAACTAACATTTTATAAATAAAAAGGCTATTACAAAGTAGAATAAAGCAAACATACTAATATAAACTAAGAGAGAGAGGGGGATAAAATTCCCTTACATAGCATTTGGATTCCATTTTGGCAGCACCTCCCCTAAGGAATTTGGACCAAAAAGTGGACAGAAATCTCATACAGCAGCTGCCCTTTTATAGGCAAAATTTTGGGTTGGTCACGCCCTAGGTCACGGGCGTGACAGGGGGGCGTGTCAGTACTGTTCATGAGCTGATTGGTGATTTGACTGGAGCTTTGACTTCGGCTGAAAACCTGGCGGTCACGCCCCAGGTCACGGGGGTGACATGTGTCAGGCACGGGCGTGACTAGGGCGTGACGGGGAGCTGGCTCTGGGGATTTGACGCGCGCTTTGACTTCGGGGCAGCCCACGTGGCGGTCACGGGCGTGACAGAATTGTCACGGGCGTGACAGGGGGGCGTGACCCGGACAGCTGGCATCCTGATGTCGGCAGCGTTGACTGTTTGACTAAGCGTTGCGTGTCGGCTTCGACACGGGCGTGACGGGCTTTGACACGGGCGTGACGTTGGGCGTGTCGGGCTCGGAACATTGAAATTGTTGATTTTGACTGGCTGATTGCGTTGAGAGCCTGACACGCCCGTGTCGGGGGGTGACACGGGCGTGACAAGGCCGAAAATTATTTTTCTGGACAATTTCAGAAAAACCAAAAAAGCTAAGTTAGAAATAAAAATTTTCAAAAAAAAACAATTTATTGAACAAAATAAAGTAAAACAACAAAATAAATACACTAAAAAATGGGTATATTTACAACTCATCAATAGTTCGACTATCTGTTGATAGGTCGACTATCTGATAGCTCGACTATCTTCTGATTGTTCGACTATCTGTTGTGATAGTTCGACTATCTGTTGTGATAGTTCGACTATCTCCTTTGATAGTTCGACTATCTGGATCGTTCGACTATCTGTCCGATAGTTCGACGATCTCCGTTCTTCGGTCGACGATCTCCGAAGGTCGTTCGACGTTTTCTGTCTGCCTTTTTATTTTGTATTTATTTATTCTAATTCATAAATCAATATATTATCTGGCATTTTATTTCAGTTGTTTTATGATAATATTTCCAGGCAATATCTGCTCCATCTCTACTGCCTGGGTAAAATCTTTTCAGATAAAGTTGTTTGTCTTATTAGTGGACATTGTATTTTACTTTATTTGCTGTCAGTCCTTTATAGCCGTTAGACTGAAAAGTCTTCCTTTTGCTATAAAGAGTTTGTCTCTGATGTGATTTTATTTAGTACCTTTATTATCAGATTGCTTCCTGCAGCTTCCTTGAAGAAGGTTTATCCCTTTTATAGAATATTTTGCTGCAGAGTTTGTTTGTCTTTGTGATATTTACAGCCCAGGTTTCAAGTTTCAGAAGAAGACAAACAGTTCAAATTGAAAAGAGCCGTTGCTTGTTGCTGCTATAAAAGGAATCCTTTGGAGAAGGATTTTAGCTAGCTAACCAGTTATTCTAAGAGTTATTCAATTAGCATTCAAGCTTTCATCAAGACCAAGTTCACTGCTCTCAGCAATCTTCATTCAACTGAGAAGTGTTAAGCTCTTCTGCTCTTCTTCAACCTGAGTTCTCCTGCCTCCAGGAAGTTCAGACTCAGAGTTCTTTTGAAGAAGAAGAAGAAGAAGATAGCTGCTAGAAGATTTCTATTTTATTATTTTATATCTTCTTGTAGTTCTTCCTTCAGTTTTTACCGAAGTGTTTTCTGCACTGAAGCAAGACTTTACCTGGACATTCTTTGAGCCAGGGGGAGCCTTGATTCCTTTGAGCTTTCTAGCTCAGTGCAAGTCTTTGTGCTTCTCTAATCTATTGTAAAATAGAGAAGACATCTTAACCTTCTTTCCCCCCTCCTGTACAGGGTTATTACTCCCTTCAAAAGTATCCCTTGGTGGCAGGGAACCTGATCAAAAACCTGTGTTCAGTTTTTAGACACCTGATCAACAGTCTAAAGGGTTTCTAGATCTACCTGAAGCAGATCTTGTGGTGGCAGGGCACCTGATCAAAAACCTGTAGTGGATTCCTACCTTATTGGTAGAAGAGTGAACGTACCCAAGTTGTTTGGGGAACCACTATAAATTCCTTGTATCGTCTGGCTTGCTTAATTTAATTACTTACATTGTGGCTGTGATTAGATATAACTAGGTTTGCTAGTTGCTGATTAGGATTTCCAAGCCTTAACTGTAATTGCAGTTAGCTTGAGTTTGTGCACAACACTTGTGTTAGGCTTTAGGGTTATCTCCTTATCTATAATCCTTTCATTCCGCATTTCACTCCAAGGGAGTTGGGTAGACTATTAAATTTTGTCTAGTGCAAAATTTGATAACTCTATTCACCCCCCCTCTAGAGTAGTATCTATCCCTTCACTTTCAATTGGTATCAAAGGGAGGTTGACTGACAGAATAGGCTAACATCTAAGTCACAAGATCCTGATAGATACCAAGGATTATTGATTCTCACTTCATGGCCCAGTCCAAGGATTATTCTAGCACCAGACCTCCAGCATGCAACTTAGCTAAGTTTGGCATCTGGAAGGCAAGGATCAAATTATATATGAATTCTATTGATGAAAGTATCTTTGCTTTTATTTTGTCAGGACCCCCAAGAGCACCTGCTGCTGCTTCTGCCTCATCATCTGATATGAGTGCAGTGCCTCCTCCAGACTACAATGATGAGTACAAGAAGACAAAGATAGCAGATGCCAAGGCGATGAACATTCTGGCTCAGACAATGTCTGATGAGGTATTCCAGAAGGTTGCTGACTGCTCCTCATCAAAAGCTATGTGGGATACACTGAACCAGATTGTAGCTGGTTCAGCTGATGAAAGGAAGGATAGAAGGTCCAACCTTATCTCACAATATGAAAACTTTAAGAAAACTGATGCTGAATCAGTTGAAGCCATGTATACAAGGCTCAGCTCAATCATCAATGAGCTGAGGACCCTTGACAAGGACATTTCATTGACAGAGGTCAATGATAAGATTCTTATGTGCTTCCCTAGTACATGAGATCTGAGGATCTGGCCCATCAAGGAGGCCAGAAGCACAAATGAGATTTCAACTGAAGCCCTTCTCGGCAAGCTCAAGTCTTTTGAGCAGGTGCTGAAGACAAGGGAAGCGGAAGCTGAAGCAAAGACCCCTACTCCAACAAGAAAAGAGCAATCTCTAGCTCTTAAGGCTGCTGATGCTTCTGAAGGCAGCCAATCCAATGAGGAGCTAATGGCATTATTTGCCAAGAGGTTTCTCAAGATGGGGAGAAAGGAATTCAGAAAGAAGTCTTCATGCTATGAAGACAAACCAAGGTATGACCGTTCACCCGCTAAAGAAATTATCTGTTATGGTTGCAGGAAACCTGGACATATCTTACCAGATTGTCCAGAGGATAAGAACAAAGATAAGAGGAAAGAAAAGGAACAGCACAGGAAGTACTCCAAGCCATCCTCCTACAAGAACAAGAAGAAGGAAAGTGGTTTCATTGCTGAAACCTGGAGTGATTCTGATGAAGAATCTTCCTCCTCTAGCTCCAGTGAGGATGAGGAAGAGAAGAAGGCAAAGGAAGTTTGCCTGATGGCAATAGATGCCTGCAGTAATCATTCAGCTGCAGAGAGTTCAGATTCAGAGGAAGAAATGCCAACAGAAGATGAGGTACTATCTTCTTATGATTTTTCTTCTGTAGAATTCAAATTAGATTTTAAGTCTTTATGCTTAGATTTAATTAGTTCTGAAAAAGAGATTAAAGAACTTAGACATAGGCTAGCTGAATCAGAAATCATATCCATTGAAAATATTAAGTTAAAGGAAGATCTTACTAAGTATAGTGAAGAAATTAAGTTTCTTAAAATTGAGTTAGCTAAGTCTAAAAGGTTAGAAGAATCTCTAAATGGTAGAAGCCTTAAGCTATTAGAGATAACCAGCATGAATAACACTAGGTCAGGCAATAACAAACTAGGCTTAGGAGCTTCTCCCAGTGAACCCCCAGTTATTCTTAAAAATAATCTTTCAACTCCAGTGAACTTTATCTCAGCTGATGGGATAAAGAACACTGAGCAAGTAAACCAAGTTAATAAAACTTTAAATAAAGCTAAGAGGGAGAAAAGAAAACAATTTTTTAAGGAAATACAAAGAGCGTTGAACGCTGCTCGATGATCGGAAGCTCAATGGTCGAACGAAGCTCGACGATCTGAGCGCCCATCGTCGAACATCGATCGACGTTTTCAATATGATTTTCAAAATCATCATCAAACCCGTAGAAACCTAAATGAAAATAGAACCCCTAGGTTTGTTGACCCATCATCTGTATGGAGAATCCCACCTATGAGATCTCACCCATTAGGTTATCACCCTCAGCCTGCATTTTTATTTATTTCTAGCTTTTCTTATGTGAAAAACAAGGGACCCAAGGTTACTTGGGTCCATAATGTCTAAATGAATTTCATGCAGGTGAAGGCCTATCCTATCACTCAAAATAAGTGGTATTTGGATAGTGGATGCTCCAAGCATATGACAGGAAATAAAAATCATCTGTCAAAGTTCAAAGCTAAGCTCGGCCCAAAGGTTATCTTTGGAGATTCAAGTTGTGGTCAGACAGAAGGCTATGGCAGGATCACAATTGGAGCTGTTACTTTCAAGAGAGTTGCATATGTGACTGGACTGAAGCACAATTTGATCTCAGTCAGCCAGTTATATGATGCTGGCTACCAGGTTTCATTTTCTAACTCTTCTTGTAATATTACTTTAAATAATAATGTCGTTTTAGTAGGCATTAGATTAGGTAATATTTATTTAGTAGATTTCAATTCAATTTATTCTGAAATCTGTTTATTTAATGAAGTAACAATTAATAATAATTCTTTGTGGCATAAGAGGCTAAGTCATGTTAACCTTAAAAATATATCTAGGTTATCTAAACACAACCTTGTTAGAGGTTTACCTTCTTGCCCCTACAAGAAGGAGAGCCTATGCAAGGCTTGTCAGCTAGGCAAGCAAACCAAAAACTCTTTTAAATCTGTAAATAAAAGTGATTCTCCTAGAATCCTGTATCTATTACATTTGGACCTTTTTGGCCCAATAAATGTACAGAGTTTAGGAGGGAAGTATGAAAGTGAAGGGATAGATACTACTCAAGAGGGGGGGTGAATAGAGTTATCAAATTTTGCACAGACAAAACTTAATAGTCTACCCAACTCCCTTGGAGTGAAGTGCGGAATGAAAAGATTATAGATATAAATTTAACCCTATAGCCTAACATAAGTGATGTGTACAAACTCAAGCTAACTGTAATTACAGTTAAGGCTTGGAAAACCTAATCAGCAACTAGCAACCTAGTTATATCTAATCACAGCCACAGTACAGTTAAATTAATTAAGCAAGCCAGACGACACAAGAGATTTATAGTGGTTCCCCAAACACTGGGTACATCCACTCTTCTACCAACAAGGTAGGAATCCACTCAGGTTTTTGACCAGGTGCCCTGCCACCAACAAGATCTGCTGCAGGTAGATCTAGAGACCCTTTAGACTTTTGATCAGGTGTCTAAAAACCAAGCTTTACTTTTGAAGGGAGTAAACAACCCTTTACAGGAGGGGGGAAGAGAGTTAGAGAGTCTTCTCTATTTTACAATAGATTAGAGAAGCACAAGAGTCTCTTCAGAACTTCTGACAGCAAACTGTCTTGAAGTTCTGAAGGAACAAAGCCTGAAGAAGACTAGAGATATGGAATGGATGTTCTTCTTCAGCTTCCTTCTTCTTCTTCTTCTTCAATATCTCTGAGTGTATCTTCCTGGGTCAGGAGCACTCAGGTTGAGGAAGAGTGAAGAGATAACTTCTCAGATGGATGTATATTGCTGAGAGTGGTTGTAAGATGTTTCTTTCTCTGTATGCTGTACAGGTTTCTTCTTGTTCTACAGCTCTGCTTCTACTTCTGGTTCTTTCAAAAGAACTCTTTATATATAAGAGCAGCAACGGCTCTATTATTTGAGTTGATCTCTTGTCTTCTTCTCAGATCTTGAATCTGGGCTGCAACTAAAACAAGACAACATATCTGCAGACATATATATTCTATATAAAGAAATAAAGCTTCATAAGAAGCTGCAGTATAAAATCTGATAAAGAAAGATAAAAGGATCACATCAGAAATAACTCTTTACAACCAACGGCTATAAAGGACAGCTGTATTAATAAAGCAGTCAGAAAGTCAACTAATAAGACAAAAACACTTTATCTGATAGGAAAGACTTAAGCATAAGAATAGCAAGGATTGCTTTGAAGTATATGAAGTAAATCTATCAGATAATATATAGTAAATATATCAGATAAAATAAGAAATAAAACACAGAATAAAACGCATATAATATTATATATGCAGACAGCCGATCGTCGAACGACCTTCGACTATAGTCGAACGACCTACTGAGATCGTCGGCCTATCATTCAGATAGTCGACCGACTCAGACAGAAAACGTCGAGCTAGGCTGACAGAAAACGTCGAACTATCAATAGATAGTCGACCAGAGCTCGACGATCCAGCAGAGTGTCGAGCAGACAAAAAAAACAGAGCACAACTATCTGAAGACAGAAGATAGTTGGTCAAACAGACAGACGATCGTCGACCGGCTGATCGACGATAGTCGATCGGCGTTCGACGATAGTCGAACCCGAAAATCCCTTAGCCAGAATTTTACTGGAAAAGAGAATACTCAACAACAAGACTTTGGCCATAGATAAATCTTGGGTCAAGAGACTAAAAGGAAAGACTTAACTCAAATCCAAACTAGGGTACCAACAATCTCCCCCTATTTGGGTTAAGTCTTTCAAAAACTAAAATTACAAGAAATAAATAAACTAAACTAAACAACCTAATAGAGATCCTAGCCCAAATCAGAACCAGGGTTCCAACAATCTCCCCCTATTTGGGTGAGGATCCTATTAGCAAAATAATAAATAAATATTGCAAAGCATAAGATATATAAAGAAAAACTTTGCTTAGCTGGCTGCTGCTGGCATTTGCAATCTCCCCCTATGTTGATGCAGTACATGTGATTGGGAGAGGCTGAGATGACTTTGAATTTTGATTGAGTCATCCAGCTAACTCTTGTAAAAGTACCTGCAGAAAGACTATGGTAGAGATTGCTCTCTCCTTGACAAAGAGGATATGTTAGCAGCAAATGAAATGATATTTTGTTCATCAAATTTAATTAAGATTCTGGATCTGAAAAATAAAATCAGATATCTTCCTTCCTATAGAATTTCTTTTCATTAGACGAGATTCAAACTCAGCTGACAAATGCAACTAGAGTAGAGGACTCAGTCTAAATGAAATTAGAAAAGGATCTATAAGAAATAGAGTTATCTGATAGAGAATTTCTAATACAGAAGTCCAAACAAAATTTTTGAACAGAATATCAATCAGATATAATCAGCTTTTAAAGAAAAGAAGATGCTTTCTAATAAATCTGTTCCAAATGATAAAAGGATTTGATATTATTTTAATTAATTTATCCTTTTGTTTATAAAACAAATTTATGAAATAGCAAACTGAGTTCTCAGATTTGAACTCATTAAAATATAAAGAAAACATTTCTCTGAGAAGTGTTGGTTCCTTCTCAGGTTTTGTTAAACTTTGGCAGCAATATTGAATTTCTAAATTAACTAAACTGAAAACAGAATTTGATAATACCTGAACCTTTTCAGGTTTTGAATTTTCTTCTGTTTGTTCAGCTTCTCTATTGCTGCAGGAAGCATTGATGGCCTTTAAGCAAAATTCTTTGGCCCTTGCTTCCTCCTCTTCATCTTCAAATGATGAGTCATCATCTGAGACATCCCAGATAACATCTAGGGATGTTGGTTTTCCTTCTTCAGATGAGATGTTGTGGCTTCCTTCTGATATATTATCCACGGGTTCAGAAGCCATTTGGTGAAGGGAATCCCACATCTCCTTAGCTGTTGAGCATTCAACAATATCCTGAAATAAGTCATCAGATAATGACTGAGCTAGGATGTTCATTGTTCTGGCATCAGCTAGCCTGACACTTTTTGTTGTTGTTGCCGAAGTTGGAAGACCTGTCAAAATAGAAGAAAATATTTCTTCATCAATATTGTTCATAAATAATTTGACTCTTGCCTTCCAGATGCTAAACTCAGCTAAGTTGCAAGCTGGAGGTCTGGTGCTAAAATAATCATTGTACTGGGCCATGAAAGTGAATGTGAATATCTAAAAACTTTGGTATCTATCAGGATCTTGTGACTTAGGTGTTAGCCTATACAGTCAGTCAACCTCCCTCTGATACCAATTGAAAGTGAAGGGATAGATACTACTCTAGAGGGGGGGTGAATAGAGTTATCAAATTTTGCACAGACAAAACTTAATAGTCTACCCAACTCACTTGGAGTGAAGTGCGGAATGAAAAGATTATAGATATAAATTTAACCCTATAGCCTAACACAAGTGATGTGTACAAACTCAAGCTAACTGTAATTACAGTTAAGGCTTGGAAAACCTAATCTGCAACTAGCAACCTAGTTATATCTAATCACAGCCACAGTACAGTTAAATTAATTAAGCAAGCCAGACGACACAAGAGATTTATAGTGGTTCCCCAAACACTGGGTACATCCACTCTTCTACCAACAAGGTAGGAATCCACTCAGGTTTTTGACCAGGTGCCCTGCCACCAACAAGATCTGCTGCAGGTAGATCTAGAGACCCTTTAGACTTTTGATCAGGTGTCTAAAAACCAAGCTTTACTTTTGAAGGGAGTAAACAACCCTTTACAGGAGGGGGAAGAGAGTTAGAGAGTCTTCTCTATTTTACAATAGATTAGAGAAGCACAAGAGTCTCTTCAGAACTTCTGACAGCAAACTGTCTTGAAGTTCTGAAGGAACAAAGCCTGAAGAAGACTAGAGATATGGAATG
Organism: Platanthera zijinensis; assembly: GCA_039513925.1. NCBI lineage: Eukaryota > Viridiplantae > Streptophyta > Magnoliopsida > Asparagales > Orchidaceae > Platanthera > Platanthera zijinensis. The sequence goes on along the minus strand of CM077085.1, from coordinate 102,895,593 downwards.
GATGTTCTTCTTCAGCTTCCTTCTTCTTCTTCTTCTTCTTCAATATCTCTGAGTGTATCTTCCTGGGTCAGGAGCACTCAGGTTGAGGAAGAGTGAAGAGATAACTTCTCAGATGGATGTATATTGCTGAGAGTAGTTGTAAGCTGTTTCTTTCTCTGTATGCTGTACAGGTTTCTTCTTATTCTACAGCTCTGCTTCTACTTCTGGTTCTTTCAAAAGAACTCTTTATATATAAGAGCAGCCACGGCTCTATTATTTGAGTTGATCTTTTGTCTTCTTCTCAGATCTTGAATCTGGGCTGCAACTAAAACAAGACAACATATCTGCAGACATATATATTCTATATAAAGAAATAAAGCTTCATAAGAAGCTACAGTATAAAATCTGATAAAGAAAGATAAAAGGATCACATCAGAAATAACTCTTTACAACCAATGGCTATAAAGGACAGCTGTATTAATAAAGCAGTCAGAAAGTCAACTAATAAGACAAAAACACTTTATCTGATAGGAAAGACTTAAGCATAAGAATAGCAAGGATTGCTTTGAAGTATATGAAGTAAATCTATCAGATAATATATAGTAAATATATCAGACAAAATAAGAAATAAAACACAGAATAAAATGCATATAATATTATATATGCAGACAGCCGATCGTCGAACGACCTTCGACTATAGTCGAACGACCTACTGAGATCGTTGGCCTATCATTCAGATAGTCGACCGACTCAGACAGAAAACGTCGTGCTAGGCTGACAGAAAACGTCGAACTATCAATAGATAGTCGACCAGAGCTCGACGATCCAGCAGAGTGTCGAGCAGACAAAAAAAACAGAGCACAACTATCTGAAGACAGAAGATAGTTGGTCAAACAGACAGACGATCGTCGACCGGCTAATCGACGATAGTCGATCGGCGTTCGACGATAGTCGAACCCGAAAATCCCTTAGCCAGAATTTTACTGGAAAAGAGAATACTCAACAACAAGACTTTGGCCATAGATAAATCTTGGGTCAAAAGACTAAAAGGAAAGACTTAACTCAAATCCAAACTAGGGTACCAACAATCTCCCCCTATTTGGGTTAAGTCTTTCAAAAACTAAAATTACAAGAAATAAATAAACTAAACTAAACAACCTAATAGAGATCCTAGCCCAAATCAGAACCAGGGTTCCAACAATCTCCCCCTATTTGGGTGAGGATCCTATTAGCAAAATAATAAATAAATATTGCAAAGCATAAGATATATAAAGAAAAACTTTGCTTAGCTGGCTGCTGCTGGCATTTGCAATCTCCCCCTATGTTGATGCAGTACATGTGATTGGGAGAGGCTGAGATGACTTTGAATTTTTATTGAGTCATCCAGCTAACTCTTGTAAAAGTACCTGCAGAAAGACTATGGTAGAGATTGCTCTCTCCTTGACAAAGAGGATATGTTAGCAGCAAATGAAATGATATTTTGTTCATCAAATTTAATTAAGATTCTGGATCTGAAAAATAAAATCAGATATCTTCCTTCCTATAGAATTTCTTTTCATTAGACGAGATTCAAACTCAGCTGACAAATGCAACTAGAGTAGAGGACTCAGTCTAAATGAAATTAGAAAAGGATCTATAAGAAATAGAGTTATCTGACAGAGAATTTCTAATACAGAAGTCCAAACAAAATTTTTGAACAGAATATCAATCAGATATAATCAGCTTTTAAAGAAAAGAAGATGCTTTCTAATAAATCTGTTCCAAATGATAAAAGGATTTGATATTATTTTAATTAATTTATCCTTTTGTTTATAAAACAAATTTATGAAATAGCAAACTGAGTTCTCAGATTTGAACTCATTAAAATATAAAGAAAACATTTCTCTGAGAAGTGTTGGTTCCTTCTCAGGTTTTGTTAAACTTTGGCAGCAATATTGAATTTCTAAATTAACTAAACTGAAAACAGAATTTGATAATACCTGAACCTTTTCAGGTTTTGAATTTTCTTCTGTTTGTTCAGCTTCTCTATTGCTGCAGGAAGCATTGATGGCCTTTAAGCAAAATTCTTTGGCCCTTGCTTCCTCCTCTTCATCTTCAAATGATGAGTCATCATCTGAGACATCCCAGATAACATCTAGGGATGTTGGTTTTCCTTCTTCAGATGAGATGTTGTGGCTTCCTTCTGATATATTATCCACGGGTTCAGAAGCCATTTGGTGAAGGGAATCCCACATCTCCTTAGCTGTTGAGCATTCAACAATATCCTGAAATAAGTCATCAGATAATGACTGAGCTAGGATGTTCATTGTTCTGGCATCAGCTAGCCTGACACTTTTTGTTGTTGTTGCCGAAGTTGGAAGACCTGTCAAAATAGAAGAAAATATTTCTTCATCAATATTGTTCATAAATAATTTGACTCTTGCCTTCCAGATGCTAAACTCAGCTAAGTTGCAAGCTGGAGGTCTGGTGCTAAAATAATCATTGTACTGGGCCATGAAAGTGAATGTGAATATCTAAAAACTTTGGTATCTATCAGGATCTTGTGACTTAGGTGTTAGCCTATACAGTCAGTCAACCTCCCTCTGATACCAATTGAAAGTGAAGGGATAGATACTACTCTAGAGGGGGGGTGAATAGAGTTATCAAATTTTGCACAGACAAAACTTAATAGTCTACCCAACTCCCTTGGAGTGAAGTGCGGAATGAAAAGATTATAGATATAAATTTAACCCTATAGCCTAACACAAGTGATGTGTACAAACTCAAGCTAACTGTAATTACAGTTAAGGCTTGGAAAACCTAATCAGCAACTAGCAACCTAGTTATATCTAATCACAGCCACAGTACAGTTAAATTAATTAAGCAACCCAGACGACACAAGAGATTTATAGTGGTTCCCCAAATACTGGGTACATCCACTCTTCTACCAACAAGGTAGGAATCCACTCAGGTTTTTGACCAGGTGCCCTGCCACCAACAAGATCTGCTGCAGGTAGATCTAGAGACCCTTTAGACTTTTGATCAGGTGTCTAAAAACCAAGCTTTACTTTTGAAGGGAGTAAACAACCCTTTACAGGAGGGGGGAAGAGAGTTAGAGAGTCTTCTCTATTTTACAATAGATTAGAGAAGCACAAGAGTCTCTTCAGAACTTCTGACAGCAAACTGTCTTGAAGTTCTGAAGGAACAAAGCCTGAAGAAGACTAGAGATATGGAATGGATGTTCTTCTTCAGCTTCCTTCTTCTTCTTCTTCTTCTTCAATATCTCTGAGTGTATCTTCCTGGGTCAGGAGCACTCAGGTTGAGGAAGAGTGAAGAGATAACTTCTCAGATGGATGTATATTGCTGAGAGTAGTTGTAAGCTGTTTCTTTCTCTGTATGCTGTACAGGTTTCTTCTTATTCTACAGCTCTGCTTCTACTTCTGGTTCTTTCAAAAGAACTCTTTATATATAAGAGCAGCCACGGCTCTATTATTTGAGTTGATCTTTTGTCTTCTTCTCAGATCTTGAATCTGGGCTGCAACTAAAACAAGACAACATATCTGCAGACATATATATTCTATATAAAGAAATAAAGCTTCATAAGAAGCTGCAGTATAAAATCTGATAAAGAAAGATAAAAGGATCACATCAGAAATAACTCTTTACAACCAATGGCTATAAAGGACAGCTGTATTAATAAAGCAGTCAGAAAGTCAACTAATAAGACAAAAACACTTTATCTGATAGGAAAGACTTAAGCATAAGAATAGCAAGGATTGCTTTGAAGTATATGAAGTAAATCTATCAGATAATATATAGTAAATATATCAGATAAAATAAGAAATAAAACACAGAATAAAACGCATATAATATTATATATGCAGACAGCCGATCGTCGAACGACCTTCGACTATAGTCGAACGACCTACTGAGATCGTCGGCCTATCATTCAGATAGTCGACCGACTCAGACAGAAAACGTCGAGCTAGGCTGACAGAAAACGTCGAACTATCAATAGATAGTCGACCAGAGCTCGACGATCCAGCAGAGTGTCGAGCAGACAAAAAAAACAGAGCACAACTATCTGAAGACAGAAGATAGTCGGTCAAACAGACAGACGATCGTCGACCGGCTGATCGACGATAGTCGATCGGCGTTCGACGATAGTCGAACCCGAAAATCCCTTAGCCAGAATTTTACTGGAAAAGAGAATACTCAACAACAAGACTTTGGCCATAGATAAATCTTGGGTCAAGAGACTAAAATGAAAGACTTAACTCAAATCCAAACTAGGGTACCAACAAAGTATTACACCTTAGTCATTGTAGATGACTTCTCTAGGTTCAGTTGGGTTTTCTTTTTGAGAACTAAGGCTGATAACTTCAAAGCTCTTACAGACTTTCTATTATGTGTGCAGACTGAGTACTCTACTCATGTGGCCTTGATCAGAAGTGATCATGGTACTGAGTTTGAATCTCTTCTCATGCAAGAATTCTGTGAGAGAGAAGGTATCAAACATAGCTTCTCAGCTCCTAGAACTCCCCAACAAAATGGGGTAGTTGAAAGGAAAAATCGAACACTCATTGAAGCTGCTAGCACATTGTTGGCAGATGCTAATATGCCTCTTTCCTATTGGGCAGAAGCTGTTAGTACAGCCAATTATGTCTTAAATAGAAGTCTGATACACAAGCTTAAGTGTAAAACTCCTTATGAGTTGCTTAAAGGAAAGAAACCCAAAATTAATTATTTTAGAATATTTGGTTGTGTAGTGTACATTCATAATAACAATAAAGAGTACCTTAGAAAATTTGAAGCAAAAGCTTCAATGGGAATTATGCTTGGATATTCCCAAGTAAGCAAAGCTTATAGGGTTTATAACAAATCAACCTGTAAAATTGAAGAATCTGTGCATGTATCTTTTGATGAGTCTAAGATGTTTTACAAGGAGAAGGAAAATTCTCCTTCCTCTAGTTCATTGCAGGTACCTGATGCTACTCAAGAGATTCTTCAACTATCAACTCTTCAGATCACTGAATCAGACAGTGATGAAGACATTACAGAAGCTGTTGTTGTTCCACCAACAGTAGATCAAATTCCTCCTGAGGAATTAATCCCAACAGTTGCTGAAGATCACATCCCACCTGCTGATATTGTCACACTTAGAGATCACCCCACATCTCAAGTGATTGGAGACATATCAGCTGGTGTGCAAACAAGACACCAATTAAGACAGGATGTGATGCACGCTTGTTTCCTCTCACAGGTTGAGCCCCTCACCTTTAAAGATGCTGAGCTAGATCTCCACTGGATCATTGCTATGCAAGAGGAACTCAATCAGTTTGAGAGATGTAAAGTTTGGACTTTGGTTCCAAGACCTAAAGGCCAACTGATCATAGGCACCAAGTGGGTGTATAGAAACAAGTTGGATGCAAATGGAATTATTGTAAGGAATAAAGCTAGGCTTGTAGCTCAGGGCAACAGACAGGAGGAAGGTATAGATTATGACCAAACCTTTGCTCCTGTTGCAAGGCTAGAAGCAATAAGGATCTTCTTGCCTATGCAGCCTACATGAAGTTTAAGGTCTTTCAGATGGATGTCAAAAGTGCATTCCTAAATGGTGAGCTTAAGGAAGAGGTGTTTGTTGAACAACCACCAGGGTTTGTTTCTTCAACTCAACCCTCACATGTGTTCAAGTTGCAGAAAGCTCTTTATGGACTAAAACAAGCACCCAGAGCCTGGTATAAGACTCTAGCTAGTTTCCTGTTAGAGCACAACTTTACTAGGGGAGTAGTTGATAGAACCCCTTTCGTCAAGCACCACAAGGGCACAATCATGTTAGTTCAAGTGTATGTGGATGATATTATATTTGGTTCCACTGATCCCAAACTTTGCAAAAGGTTTTCTGACCTGATGCACTCTAAGTTTGAGATGAGTAGTATGAGTGTGTTGTCTTACTTTCTTGGTCTCCAAGTTAAGCAAGATGCTGATGGTATCTTCATCTCCCAATCCAAATATGCCAAGGAATTGGTAAAGAAATTTGGGATGGCTGATGCTTCAGCAATGCCTACACCTATGGCTACTAATGTAGTTATTGATTCTGATGATCACGGCAAGCCAGTTGATCAAAAGAATTATAGGGCCATTGTTGGTTCCCTATTATATTTAACTGCAAGTAGGCCAGATATAATGTTTGCTACATGCCTTTGTGCTAGATTCCAGGTCAACCCCAAGGAATCTCATCTGATTCTTCTCAAGAGAATCCTGAGATACCTAAAGGGATGTCCAAATCTAGGACTTTGGTACCCAGCAGAATCAGAATTTGAGTTAATTGGATACTCTGACTCTAACTATGCTGGTTGCAGAGTTGACAGGAAGAGCACCTCAGGAACTTGTCAGTTCCTGGGAGAGAGATTGGTCTCTTGGTTCTGTAAGAAGCAGGCTTCTGTCTCAACTTCAACTGCAGAGGCTGAATATATAGCAGCTGCCAGTTGTTGTTCACAGATCCTGTGGATTCAAAACCAGCTTGTGGATTATGGTTACTCACACAAGAACACCAAAATCATGTGTGATAGTACTAGTGCTATCTCAATTGCACAAAATCCAGTGCACCACTCTAGAACGAAGCACATTGAGATTTGGCACCATTTCCTGAGAGATTTTGTGGAAAAGAACAAGATTTGTCTTGAGTTCATATCCACTGAGTTTCAGAGAGGTGATATATTCACCAAGCCCTTAGATGAACAAAAGCATCTGTTCTTTTTGGTTCAACTAGGAATAATCAATGGAAGAGACTAAGTGTGACTATATCTGCCAATGTTGAAACTTGTTTGAAGATAGTCGAACGACGTTCAAAGATAGTCGATCGGGTCAAGCCCATCGTCGACCTATGGTTGATGAAAGCTTGTCTGTTTGAAGATCGTCGACCGACGTTCGACCATCGTCGAACAAGTCGAGCTCATCGTCGATCTCTGGATGACGACAGCTTGTTGTTTGAGAAGCCAGAAATAGTCGAACGATTGCTCGACTACTCTGCTTCTGGACCGATCGTCGAACGACCGTTCGACCATCGTGTCCAGTATCTTTTAAATAGATCGACTATCTCCGGTCTAATTTAAAGCCGATAGTCGACCTAGGTTAAATGATCTTTGCTTTTATCATCGATGGAGAGCGTCTTTTCGTATTCCGTCGTCGTGCTTGCTCTGTCTCTTTTCTCTGCCGATTAGTCTTCTCCGTTCCTCTCGCGCCTTCTCCAGCAAATCGATGGCGATTTCTCCAGCGCTCCTCGCGGTAGTCAAGTTTGACGCAGGTTTCAGCGTGGATTTTAGTGCATTCAGCTGCTGTGAACCAGATATCGTGGAAATTCTCCAGCTATGCAATGATCAAGGATTGGAAAGGCTAATGTCTACAAGGATCAAGTTAAATATCCCAGAGATAAAGGAATGGGCATTGACTTCTTCTTCTACTGAAGATTCAATGACAGGATCTATTGGCGGAGTAGAGGTAATTTTGACTCCCGCCGTCTTGACTGAAGTTTTTGGTTTAACTAATGGCGAAGAAGAATTTGAGCAAGATGCTCCAAAATTTGGAAAAATGTTGATTGAGCTGGGACATGCAGAAGGCATTTCCTCAAAGCTGCTCAAGGTAAATTTTCCTTTTAAGATTAAATTTCTTGCTGAGATTGTCGGAAAAGTGCTGCTAGGCAAACACTCTGCCCACGATAACATTACAAGATAACAATTTGCACTCATGTGTGCAATTGTCAACAAGAAAAGGATCAATTGGGCAGGTGTTCTGTTTGATTTGATAAGGAAGAAGAACAGTAAGAAAGAGGTTACCCTAGGCAGGGTTATTGGGATTTTTCTGAAAGAGAAGTATTCTCATCTGCTAGTTTCAGCTGCTACCACCATTAATGCCAGTAAGAAGATGGATCCCAACTTGTTCTCAAAATGGAAGAGGACATTCGTGAAGCCCGCTCCTGCAGGGGTTGCTCCAGCTGCATCTGAGAGCACAAGGACTGACTCTGTCGCTCCCCACCCTCAAGAAGTTGGCTCAGCTCTTTCATCTATTCCTTCATCTTCTTCTGCTTTGCCGTCTACTGCAGTTGAAGTTCCTTCAACTTCAACTGAAGTACGACTTTCTGCCTCTCCTCCTGCAACTTCTCAACCCAACTTTGATCTGTTGGCATCTGATATTGCTTCTCCAGTTCATTCTCCCATTCCAACTCCTCCTCACTCACCTTCTCCACATCATTCTCCAGTTAACTCTCCTGTTAACTCTCCAGTTCGATCTCCAGTCCTCACCTCATTTCATCCTGACACATCAACCATTTCTGCTGCTCCTCCATCCACTGAAGTTCCACCACCTTTTGAAATTACCCCAAAATTCATTTCCAGCATTGTGGAGTAAATTACCCCTTCAATCAAAACCATGATTTAAGAGGCAATTGCTCCACTTGCTTCCTCCATTGCTTCTTTGACTGATGCCATCAAAATTCTGTCTAACTCTGCTGAGCCCTCTTCATCCAGGGGCCTGGTTTCAGTTCCCACTGAAATCAGGCAGGGGGAGATGTTCAATGAAGATGTCTCTGAGCAGCTCCCAGACTCCCCTCCAGCAGCTCAACTTGCAGTAACAGAAAAAGCAGCAGAAGTTTCAGCTCCTCCTCCATCTGAAAAAGAAAAAGAAATATCTGATGCAATAATGATGACTGAATTTGTTGTAAAAGTTTACCTGGAAGAAGCCTCAACTCCCCTGGTTGCCTTATACCTAGAAGGAATAATCACCTCCTTTCTAGATGATTTATGGGAGTTAGGTCACCCTGAAGAAAATCTTGAAGGTATGTCTCTTTCCCAATTTGTAGATTACTTAATTGATAAGTTAGTATGGGAATATTTGGAAGGGATGACTAGATATCATTTAGCAAGATTTTACTCCTAATCCTACAAATTTAATGGAAGAAGTAGATGTTGTTAAAGAGCCTAAATCTGTATCAGCTCCGGATGCCCAAGTGATTGTAGAGCAAGCAGTGCTATCTGAGGCTGTAGAGCCTGTTCTAGTTTCTAAAGTTGCTGAACCTGCTCAGCAAGCAGTGCTATCTGAACTGGTCCCCTCGATAGTTCCTGAGTTTCAACAAAAGGATCCTGAAACTGAAACTGAAAAGTCTACTTTATGGGATGATTCCCCAGGTTTGGATCTAGATACTCTTCTGGCACAGGATGCCTTGGAAGAAGAGAAAGAGAAAGCTGCCCTGAAAGAAAAGGAAAAGGCTATATCAGAAGCCTATGATCCGTATGATCATCCTCCCTCATCTCATTCTGAGGATGAAGATGATTCAGATCTGTCTGAGGATTCTAAGAAAAAGAAAGCTGCAAAGAGAAAAAGAAAAGCTGTAGCTCCTCCTGCTCCCAATCCCGATCATGACACTCCTTACTACATTCTGAAATGGATTGATCTTAAATCCAAAGAGTTCCAGCACTGGATGTGGATCTCTAAGAATCAGCAAAAGGAGAGGAAGAAATCAAAGAGGTATGATAGTCCTACTCTCAAATGGACTCCCAGAGGTCCTCCTCCTCCACCTCCCGGTGCAGGAGCTTCTGGCAATATTTCATCAAATCCATCTGCCCCTTCTGACAAATCTGCACCTTCTCAGCCTCCTTCAAGGAGAAGTTCTCAAAGCCATCAAGGCAGATCGTATTCTGGATATCAAAGACATGATGCTGAGGCAAAAGAGCAAGTAAAGGAGGTGGTATATCAAAAGCTAACCTTTTCACCTCCTCCCTCTCCCAAGAGAAAAGTTTCACCTGCTGCTAAAGACACGTCAAAGAGTAAAAGAACTGTTTTCTCAGAAAAGTCCTGTAAGAAATTTGCTGAAATTGCTCCTCCTTCATCTCTTGTTATTCAAGAAGCTAAAGATCCAGCTGAAAGTCTATTAGATCTATCTACCAAGTTTAAAGCTGTGAAGCCAATAGATACTGCATCTGAAAATAAGTATGAAAGTCAAGAGTTAGATCCTGATTTCAGGATGGCTCGTTTTCTAGAGCTTGTTGGGTCAGCCCAGATAAAGAAAGCTAAGGCTGAAGGAAAAGATTCTGCAGGATTTACAACAATGTCAAAATTCAGAATGAAGGAACTTGATAAAATCCAGGTTAGTCCTGAGGTATTTGACCCTTCTAAATATATGGAAAAACATCCAGAAGCAGTCGTCCCAAGGGCATCAGAACTAAAGATTATTGGTGTATAAGATCTGAAGATGTCAAAGAAAGAAGCCATAGATCCCTTGAGGAAAGTATCTTTTGTTCCTAGTTCTTCTGATCCCAAATCTGATTCTGTAGATCCTTAATTTTGATTGACTGTTATATATCTGACTGATTGTTAATTGCTAGTTAGCTGTTTAACTATTTCCTGTATTGATTTTATTGTTTTATAGCTAGCTCTGTGTTTTAGTTTTTGAGAGACTTAACTCAAATAGGGGGAGATTGTTGGTACCCTAGTTTGATTTGAGTTTAGTCTTGTCTTCTTAGTCTCTTGACCCATGAATTATCTATGGTCAAGGTTAGCTGTCTAGCTGTAGAGTTCCCAGCTTATCCAGATAAGAATTTGGTCAAGTTGTTTGTTCGTTCGACTATGGTCGAATGCCGCTCGACTATCGTTTATCGGCTGATCGACGATCGTCTATCAGTTGGTCGACGTTCTGTCTGCGTTGATAGATCGACTATCTGTTGATAGGTCGACTATCTGTTTGTCTTGATAGTTCGATTATCTGTTGATAGGTCGACTATCTGCTTGTCTTTGATAGTTCGACTATCTGTCCTGATAGTTCAACTATCTGATAGCTCGACTATCTGTTGATAGATCGACTATCTGTGTCGCTTTGATAGTTCGACTATCTGTTGATAGGTCGACTATCTGTGTTGCTTCGATAGTTCGACTATCTGCTTGGATAGCTCAACTATCTGATAGTTCGACTATCTGTTGATAGATCGACTATCTGTTTTGTTTTGATAGTTCGACTATCTGTTGATAGGTCGACTATCTGTTTTCTGGGATAGGTCGACTATCTGCTTGATAGGTCGACTATCTGTTTTCCCTGGGTATTTCGACTATCTGTTGATAGTTCGACTATCTGTTCTGCGTTGATAGTTCGACTATCTGTTGATAGGTTGACTATCTGATAGCTCGACTATCTTCTGATAGTTCGACTATCTGTTGTGATAGTTCGACTATCTGTTGTGATAGTTCGACTATCTCCTTTGATAGTTCGACTATCTGGATCGTTTGACTATCTGTCCGATAGTTCGACGATCTCCGTTCTTCGGTCGACGATCTCCGAAGGTCGTTCGACGTTTTCTGTCTGCCTTTTTATTTTGTATTTATTTATTCTATTTAATAAATCAATATATTATCTGGCATTTTATTTTAGTTGTTTAATGATAATATTTCCAGGCAATATCTGCTCCATCCCTTCTGCCTGAGTAAAATCTTTTCAGATAAAGTTGTTTGTCTTATTAGTGGACATTGTATTTTACTTTATCTGCTATCAGTCCTTTATAGCCGTTAGACTGAAAAGTCTTCCTTTTGCTATAAAGAGTTTGTCTCTAATGTGATTTTATTTAGTACCTTTATTATCATATTGCTTCCTGCAGCTTCCTTGAAGAAGGTTTATCCATTTTATAGAATATTTTGCTGCAGAGTTTGTTTGTCTTTGTGATATTTGCAGCCCAGCTTTCAAGTTTCAGAAGAAGACAAACAGTTCAAATTGAAAAGAGCCGTTGCTTGTTGCTGCTATAAAAGGAATCCTTTGGAGAAGGATTTTAGCTAGCTAACCAGTTATTCTAAGAGTTATTCAATTAGCATTCAAGCTTTCATCAAGACCAAGTTCACTGCTCTCAGCAATCTTCATTCAACTGAGAAGTGTTAAGCTCTTCTGCTCTTCTTCAACCTGAGTTCTCCTGCCTCCAGGAAGTTCAGACTCAGAGTTCTTTTGAAGAAGAAGAAGAAGATAGTTGCTAGAAGATTTCTATTTTATTTTTTTATATCTTCTTGTAGTTCTTCCTTCAGTTTTTACCGAAGTGTTTTCTGCACTGAAGCAAGACTTCAGCTGGACATTCTTTGAGCCAGGGGGAGCCTTGATTCCTTTGAGCTTTCTAGCTCAGTGTAAGTCTTTGTGCTTCTCTAATCTATTGTAAAATAGAGAAGACATCTTAACCTTCTTTCCCCCTCCTGTACAGGGTTATTACTCCCTTCAAAAGTATCCCTTAGTGGCAGGGCACTTGATCAAAAACCTGTGTTCGGTTTTTAGACACCTGATCAACAGTCTAAAGGGTTTCTAGATCTACCTGAAGCAGATCTTGTGGTGGCAGGGCACCTGATCAAAAACCTGTAGTGGATTCCTACCTTGTTGGTAGAGGAGTGGACGTACCCAAGTTGTTTGGGGAACCACTATAAATTCCTTGTGTCGTCTGGCTTGCTTAATTTAATTACTTGCATTGTGGCTGTGATTAGATATAACTAGGTTTGCTAGTTGCTGATTAGGATTTCCAAGCCTTAACTGTAATTGCAGTTAGCTTGAGTTTGTGCACAATACTTGTGTTAGGCTTTATGGTTATCTCCTTATCTATAATCCTTTCATTCCGCATTTCACTGCAAGGGAGTTGGGTAGACTATTAAATTTTGTCTAGTGCAAAATTTGATAACTCTATTCACCCCCCCTCTAGAGTAGTATCTATCCCTTCACTTTTACTGCGGATGTATGACGCTGTCTTCAGTCGTGGACAATTCCGTACTGCCTCTATCTTTGATGGATCCACTTCCAATCCAGCCACATTGATAGTGTGCCCCAAGAAGGCCACCTCCTGTAGCGAGAACTAGCACTTAGAAAACTTTGCATACATCTGGAACTCTCTCAGCCTTTGCAAAACCTGTGTCAAGTGCTCTATTTGCTCCTCCTGAGTCTGGGAATAAATCAGAATATCATCGATGAACACAATGATGAAGCGGTCTAAGTAGGGTTCGAATACACGGTTTATTATGGTCATAAATACTGAGGGGGCATTCGTGAGCCCAAAAGACATCACAGTGAACTCGTATAGCCCATATCATGAACTGAATGTCGTCTTCAGTATGTCCTCTCCCTGGATGTGGAGCTGGTAGTAACCGGATCGCAAATCTAGCTTAGAGAACCAGAAGGCTCCCTACAGCTGATCAAATAGGTCGTCTATCAGAGGTAGTGGATAGGTATTGCGGACCGACAACCAGTTCAGCTCCCGGAAATCTATGCATAGTCGCAACTATCGGTCTTTCTTCTTCACAAAAAGAACCTGTGCTCCCTACGGCGATGAGCTCGGCCGCAAAAATCCCGATTCCACAAGCTCTTCAAGCTGAGTCCGGAACTCTGCCAACTCTTTGGGAGCCATCCTATAAGGTGCCTGGGACACTAGCCTCACCCCTGACACTAACTGGATCCTGAAATCCAAGTCCCGAACTAGTGGTAGTCCGGGAAATTTCTCCCGGAATACATCGGAGAAATCCCGAACCACCGGTATTTCAGCTATAGAGCTCTCTGCTACGGCCATATCGAAGCAGTTGAGGTACACCTCCTCCCCCTGCTCATAGTCCTTGACAGCCTGTACATAAGATAATAAAAGGTGTGGGATAGGTCGGATACCTTCAATAGTGACGTAAGAGTCTCCATGTCTGAGGTGATCCTTTTCGAGGGGCAGTCGATCTGAGCATTGTTACAATGAAACCAGGTCAAGCCCAAAATCAAATTAAAGTCCTGTAATCTCAAGACCGCTGCCGGAGCTTCGAATGCCTTGCCTCCGATCTCAGCCTCCATGTTGTAGCAATACGTGGTCCGTAGCTCTGAGCCATCAGGAAGACACACCCTCCTTTATATTCCAGGGAACCTTTCCACGCCCTCTAGTCCTTCAATAAAAGTGTCCGACACGAATGAGTTCGAAGCACCCGTATCGAAGAGGGTATGAGCGGGCTTGCAACAGATCATAACTATGCCTGGGGTTTATTTGAGTTAAAAGATAGGTTATTTGTTTTTTATGGTTTTCAAGCTATTATTAAGGATGAAAATTCTAAATTACAATAATTGAAGTACATTTAATCACTTCTTCGGGGTTCCTTTTCTCCGTGAGGTCTAGTGCATACATCTTTTCTTGGCCACGTCCTCGGCCATGATTTCTACGACCTTGGCAATCGACCTAATCCTCATCCTCGGCCCTGGTGTGCTGGAGGGGCCACTCGATGTGGAGGAGGAGGAAGAGGGTTGATCTGATGTGGGCATTGCGACCTGATATGCCCAGGCTGGCCGCATCCAAAGCATATGATTTGTCTCTGGCCCCGATCATCATGTCTTTGACCACGATTATCTTTCCTCATCGGTCCTTGCATCTGTAGAGGTGGGGGAGCTATGAATGTAGGAGGCCACTGCTCCTGCCTGATGTTGGGACGACGACATCCACGACCCCTCCTGTATCCAATAACCTTGCCTCTCTGGGATGCCCTACTACCTTCTCCGGATGATGACCCCTCTAGAAGCCTCTTTCCTCTATCTTGCACCATTAGTTGGCAGCACCAGCTTCTTTACCATTTCAATAATCTGTGTAGTGGTTTCATGAGATATGAATAATATGGGTTGCCTCAAGGAGTCTCGGAGACCATGGTAGAAGCTTTTAGCATACTTCCGGTCATCCTAGTCATGGAATCCCGCAAACCAGGCAATATGGGAGAACTCTCTTTGGTATTCGATGACGGATCTACTCCCTTATTTGAGGTTTAGAAACCTCTCCTCCAACGCATCCCTATTTATGGTGGATACGTAGTGCTCTAAGAACGCCTCGCTTAATTCCTCCCAAGAAATATCTATCAGCTCCCTATCAACATATACAAGGTCTCGTACAGACTTCCACCACCTCTTCGCATGTGCCTCCAGTACCAAGGTGGTAAGAGGGACTGTCTGGCTTACTAGGAAGCTGATGCCAGCCAATAGCTCCTGAATTGTCTCCAGCCACTCCTCCGTCTTCACAAAATCCTCTGTCCCGTGATACACTGGCGGAGACAGACTCTTAAAGGCACTCAACCAGTTCGACCCCGGATTTGGCTGTTGGGCCTGGACCTGCTGGGCTCTGAAGGCTTCCAGGATAGTCGTCAGAGTTTGCCCCATCTCAGTCTACAAAAAGGGAGTGGCAGCTAGAGGGGGAGGAACCATATTCGGCTGCGGAGCGACCTGCAGAGGTTGCAAAATAGGTAAGGTTTAATTAAAATTGGCTTAACTCATTATTTTAAATGGGCTGTTTATGTGACATTAACACATGGGCACACTATTGCTTCCGCTGCATAGTTTGTCCCCAAAGTAATGCCCGAGCGGGGTGCTCCAGTATTGTGGACTTCTTTCTCATATGATAGTTTGTTCAAGTGATAC
Organism: Platanthera zijinensis; assembly: GCA_039513925.1. Taxonomy (NCBI): domain Eukaryota; kingdom Viridiplantae; phylum Streptophyta; class Magnoliopsida; order Asparagales; family Orchidaceae; genus Platanthera; species Platanthera zijinensis. The sequence continues at coordinate 102,880,208 of CM077085.1, read as the reverse complement.
CAGTTTGTAATATCTGACTCTGCCTTTCGGGGAGTTAATCCGGATCTTATGCCCAGAACCGCCGTCTTACGGTGACACTAACGCACGGGTTAGTCGATACCGCAAGACGCCGATTCTGCCGGCTAGAACGATCATAACCTGTTCGGCCAATATGAGAAACATAACTAAAACTAATCAGAGTATAAAAATATCCAGTCAACAATCACAGTACAAATCATATGTATATGAATGAAAAGTACAAGTCCATAATAAATATATTAAAGAAGGGTAATAAGGGATTATGCCCGGTACATCATAACAAATCTCTCTCTACCAAATCAAATGCGGAAGCTAATCAACTAATCTCATCCAAACTAATGTAATACTCTAATAGAAGTAGGTAGCACTGGTATCTGTTCCTCATGTCCTGCCTCCTCAACGTGTTAGTCCATCTCCTCGAGCTCCTAAAATGACATGGTCACCGACCATTAGTCAAAAAGACTGAGTCATTTCCTCTGCACCTCGCCCCACAACTCCTAGGCACCGAGCGGGAGGAAGAAGCGGAGGACAACAAGGTGTTGTAAAGGAAAGCAGGTGACAAGAAGCTAGGTATCAAGTATGTATATTGTTATACTCTAGCAGTTCTAAGCACTTTGTATACGTGAAGTAAAAGTATAGTACAAGTGAATAAAGAACTGAAATAAGAGCAGAAAAGTAAAGCTAAACTACCACTACTCTACCATCACAAATTGTACCTTAACTTATGAAAATTCCCAAACAAATTTATAAGTTTAGGTTTCCAGGAATTTTAACTTATCATATAAAAGAGCCCATACTAATTTATATGATAAGGATCTATGAAGCGTATGCCCTAATATGAATGAATATTATGATGCAAATTATGAAACAGATAGTTGTAACTCACACACAACGACTCTGTGATAACATACCTTTAGTTCAAACTTTTCGAGAGCTTGCATCACTCTCAGGTACAACCGTTGTGGCTATGGCAGCACGGAGTGGGCGTCTCCGATTTTTAGGCGAGTATACACACTACCAGGCCTAGACCTCTCTCATGCGCCTCAGTACACGTCCTAGGTGCACTCTAGAGTCTCTGCGTACGTACTTTGTTGACTACCCGTCAGTCTTGTTAGGCTGGGTGCGCGTTATCGGGGATCGTCCTCCAGACCGCAGTATAAATAATCTTCAGGCCCCTCATACCCTCACACCCGCCTGGTTCTCCGTACTGCCATCACTGTGACGATTGACCCAGTACCGCATGACCCGCCACTAATTTTATGCACATGTAAGTATTTCATCTCGATCCTTTAGCTCGCAGGACCAACTTGTCCTGATTCCCTCAAACCCTCCACGGGGAGCCTGCAACACATATCCCTCAACCCCGGCACGGGTGAGCATATAGAACAAATCATTCAAACCCTACACGGGCGAGAATTTTACCATGAATCCCTCCAACCCAGTACTGTTCAGAATGATGATACGATGCGTAACTTATTAGGCTACTCTTGTCTACGGGTTATTATACTTAGTGACTTAAGATTTATCCCAGGACTGCCCAGGGTTTACACGATGAAGGGCTCTCGGGGGCACTAGGAACTACAATGGACTGAAGCCCAAAGCTCCCTTTCTCAAGGATATTAAATTTAGTGGATGTCTACCCATGATTCCCCTTTTGCTCTCATTATTAGTCTTGGGCGATCCTAATAATTTAAGATGTTATTGAAGGGGCGACGGTCTTCAGCCGGCCTCCACCTAGTTTCTATCCAAAGGCTTGCACTTTTACTCTCGTCACAAAGACCACACTACCAACCTGGGTTATACTCCACTTGTGATCTCTGGCTCAACCGTCGATCCATCCCCCGGTGGTCCTTATAGTATAACCTACTTTCATTATGTGTAGCCCATGACCAATACCACCCCGAAATAGAACTTCTAATTCCTTGGGCCACCTGCACCTAAATATTTATCCTAGGATGGTATGGACTAATGAAGTGAGCATGTGGATTTTCATAATTTTCCTAAGTCATTAAAGCCTCTAATTAAATCATTTAACTTAATTCCCTAGGTCATTTAACACATGAAGTATTACAAATTATAATTCAATGACCTATGAAATTTTTCCTGAGTTGTGTCTTGGTACAATATTTCTAACTACCAAAATTTATAATTTTCCTTTGATTAATTCTATTTATTCCTTAATTAACAAAAAATTCACATAATTGCCATTTTCCAAATGAAGTATAAGGAATACATTACCCAAAATTCTAGTAAATTTACATAGCATATATATCACTAATTTAAGGTTAATGGCAGAGTTTCATCAACCTCTATAATGTAATGGCCTACCAAATTCAATTCCTAAATATTTACCAAAATGTCATTATGCTAATTTAAAAATTTTTTAAATAATTATACAAGGTTAATCATACAATTATACAACATTAGGAATATTTCAAAAAATATCTAATATATATTTCCATCAATTTATAAATAAATGAATTAAGGGTAAAATGGTAATTTCCATGTATTTTACTCCAAAAGTTCTCAAACAGGAAGATAAAATTTTCATGAGTCAAATATGACCCCCTTTTTCATTTGACAGTCTTTGGGGATTTTGTTTTTGATCAAAAGCCTATTTTCTAAATAATTTACCAAAAGGCCTAAATTTTTTTTAAATTCCAAATAAAGGGATTTTTGTTCCCAAAAATCCCATTATTAAAATGAGGGGTGAACTTTACCCTAATGAGTCTCTGGCATCAATTCCATGATTTTTGAATGCATCAATTTGGTTGAATAGGCAACATTTCAAATATTTCTATTTGCACCCCAAGGCTATATATGGCCAAGACATGCAAGTGGGTTAAGCCAACATACAATAATCTAAATGTGTTGAAATTTTTACCATGCACATATGATGTCCCAAAGTACATGCCACCAAAATTTGGGCCCATTTGGAGCCATAACACTCCAAAATTTTCATTTATTTACTTTTGTGTATTTTGATAAAAACTTTAGGAAAAGTTTTCCCAAAAATTCCCAATTTTTGGCAGGGACTAGATGCCCATGTAAAGCTCATGTCCAAAATTTCTTATCATGTGGACTTCTGGTTTGGCAAGGGCATGCATTTGAAATTCCTCCCTTACCTAGGACCAGTCCTAATGGAACAGTCCTACAAGAAAATCTAATTGGCCCAATTGTATGATTAAGGTGGAAAATTGAAGCTAAAAGCAAGAGCTACATTTTTCATTTTAATCACTAGTTCAGAAAATAGCCCTAAGTGCCTTAAATATGACATGCAAGTGGACTGAAATAATGTGATATTTATAATCACTATTCATAAATACATAATTAAACTAATTTTAATAAATTCGCACGCATCTTGAAGCATGACTTACAGCATCCCATCGTCGTTCCCAAACAGCCGACGGCTAACATTGAGCCGTCCTAGGCAATCTTGTCTGGCTGTTTCCGGCCACTTTAGCCAGCGCCACCACCGGCTATCATCGCCACCACCTTCGCCAAGGTGGTGGCAAAGTTTTCTCGGCGATGAGGCGGCCGGATGTGGCTCCTTCGGCGATCCCGAACAAGAAGGAAAGCTTGGGAAATTGTCTCTCTTCTCACATGGCATCAGGCTCAAATGAGCCTGATATCTCTCCTAAGCGATCTAGGATGCTAGTACGGGTAGAGGTGAGGTGAAACAGACCTGGTTCAAGCCTTGGCGGCGAGTGTGGCGGCAGTTTGACATGGTTGAGCTGCTCCGGCAGTCTCCTACCCAAAATCTCATTTCTCCATAATTTTCTCTGTTCCAGCAGTCGATCTCCACTCAATTTCACCTTCCGATGCTGATGGTGAGGCTGGTTTGGAATGAGGTGGGTTATATATGGAGGAACAACCAAGGTGAGCTCGGGCTCACCTTGGATGCTTCACCATGGCTGCCAAGTGGCCATCCCAGCACTCCAAACTCATTGTAATGAGTAATGTGGTCGGCCAGTAGCCTTTGGGCAGAAGGAGCCATGGCAAAGTTGCCTCACACCCCCTTTTCCTCTTCTCACTCCTCTTCTCTCTCATAAATTTCACATTTTACCCCCATGCATGTAATCTCTCTCCTATTTCATGAAGTTAGGGCTGGTCTATGACTCTTTGGGTTGCTAATGGGCCATGTTTAGTTGGCTTAGCCCAAAGGGTGAGGCTTGGGTTCATTTCCCCCTCTTTTAGGCCTTATGTTGACCAAGTTGACTTTTTAGGTTGACTTTGTCAACATTATGAGTGGGCTGACCCCACTTGATTGTCATTGGCCTAATGGCACCAACCAACTTGGGTTTGGTCATGGGGGTGCCCCATTTAGGTAAATTGGGCCTATAGGTATGGGTTTGACCAAATTAGGGCTAAGGTCTACTTGGGTCAACTAGGGAAAAAGGTTTGACCTATTGACATGCCCTAGGGTTCACTTAGATTGTTTTTAGGGTGTGGGCAATGTGGTGGGGTCATGGTGTGGCTAGGGTCCCAATTTAGGCAAGTTTGACCTAGTTTGACCTTGGTCCTATAGTGGGCCCCACATGGCTACAACCCACTACCTAGGGTCAAACCTTGCTAATTTCCTAACACCCACCCCATGCCTAACCCAATCTAAGTTAAGTGGCTTAGAAGTAACATGGGATGTTATAGTCACGCCCTGTGACACAACCATGGAGGGCGTGTCATGGGGGCGTGACAGTACTGTTTGCTTGTAGTAGCGGAGAAAGCATTTAATGCGGCGTGACATGGGATTTTTGGCGGGAAATTCCTGCTAGTGGCTCTCAACCTCAGGATCAGGCTACACGCCCTATGACACACCTAGGGAGGGCGTGTAAGGGGGGCGTGTCAGAGGAGTTTTGGTCGCAAACTTTGTTGAAACCTGCAAAAACAGAAAATTAACATTACTTATAATATTCACATAAAAAGAAACATAAAATTACATAAAGGAAGGGATTTAAAAATAAAATAATATATTTTTATCCTAATAAATTAAGCTAAAATATGCATCATCAATTTCTACCCCCTCCCTTTTATGTTTGCTTTTTCTTTAGCTTTAGCTTGGTAATAGCTTTGTAATAGTTCTCTTTCATTAATAAAATATGTTAGCTTTTCTCTTCTTAAATGACGTTGGAATGAACTTGTGTGCCCACTTTGTTCCACTTTTTATCCCTTTGTACCTCTTTGTTTTTTCTCTTTATGGAAAGTGTGTGTGTGTGTGTATGAGTATAACTAGTTAATTTTTTCATGCTCTTAATTAGTTGTTATGTTAGATTTTATTATAGTTTTTATTTCAAAAAAAATGAAATGTTATTATGGTAGTTTTTCCTCAAGCTTTGTGTTACATTAAAAGTATATCTTCTTCATCCATATGAACTTGTAAAAGTGATTTCAAAAGTGAATTTTTTATTTTCTTTTAACCTAGTTTTTGTTTAGGTTGTAAAACTTTTTTGTCTCTTTTAAATTTTATTTTTACTTTTTCATCACTTTTATGAACTCTTAAGAATGAAAAAGTAATAATTTTTATTTTCAAACAACATTGGTTTTAACTTTAATTTCCAAAACTTTTGCTCTTTTTTTTCATCTATTTATGTGTTTTTAGCAAATCCTAAGTATAGAAAAGTTGTCGATTTAATTTTTAGGTAACTTTGATCTTGTTCTAATAAAAATTTCATGTTGTGTGTGTGAGTGTATGAGAATAATTATGATGCTTTCTTCAATTATGTAAAGTGCATGTGTGTATGAGAATAAATTTTCATGCTTTATTTCATGCTTTCTTCAATTATGTAGAGTGTGTGTGTGTGTGTGTATGAGAATAAATTTTCAAGCTTTATTTTATCGCTTTCTTTCAATTATGTAGAGTGTGTGCGTGTGCACATTTATTTCCGCCAACTCGTTAAGAGTTAAATGGCGTGTTTTCATTTACCGCCTACTCATTCGAGTAGGACTTGTAATTTACCGTCTACTCATTTGAGTAGAACTTGTACACACATTTATTTCGGCCTACTCGTTAAGAGTTAAATGGCGTGTTTTCATTTCCCGCCTACTCACTTTAGTAGGAATTGTCTTTACTTTATTTTATTGTTTTGAAGTGTGCGTGAGTTCTCTTTTTAATTAGCTTTTCAATTTTATCTAAATGTTTGTTATTTTATGTCTTCTTCTTATAATTGTTTAGTGTTTAGTTTCGAATTCGCGCCTCATTAAAACCATAAAGTCGTCCCCATATAAAATGATTTGAAATAATTAAAGTTCTTTATTTTCACTTAAATATTAGGAATTAAGGTTTACCCCGGGTTAACGACGCGTAGGACCACATAATCTATATGTGGGCTCTATTTCAATTATCCATACGCTAGCTAGCCTAGAGGCCGTGCATATGGACCGAGCCCCCTTGGGTAAATAGATTTGCGTACATACCCTCGAGAGAGGAGAAGCGTAGTTCTACCGGATTGGGTTCCCCACCCAATAACGGGGTTCTTAGCGTAAAGCGGGCGTTAAGAGGAATTCTTCGTCAGACTAATGTTCGGTCGAATAGTCTTAGCGTTCAGGTGAGCATTATTACTAGAGATAAATGCGCTCATACTTGTGGAACCTCCATGGCCAATTTGTCTTTTATTTATTTGAAAACTAAGTTCAATAATTATTAAGAATTATTTTAGTCTTAATCCGATTCGATGTCGAGCGTTATCCCGTCATCGAATTAATCTAGTAACTTTCAGCTAACTTTTATTTCCATTGTTAAGTGACAAACAAAAAATTCCACCTTACATTCAGTAAAATAATAGTCCTGGAGGAGTAGGAATAATCAACCCGTCCCCAAGAACAATATGACCTCGGTATTCTCCCGAATATCGAGTACTACATGTGATAGGCGCTCTTGCCTCCTTTCGTTAGAAACATCAATTTTCTAGCTATTCCGTGACGGTCGACTAATCGAACCACACACCCTAATAAGAGTCTACACGCGGGCACCATCAAGTTTTTGGCATCATTGCCGGGGAGCAACCTCGTTGTTATTTCGAATGAAGGAATCTATTACTTTTACTTTATTTTCATATAAAGACACACAAAAAATAAAAATAAAAAAAATATTTTTTACTTAAAAACAGCAAAAAAATTCCCCTCCCCTTGTCTTAATTTTATTTATTTCTATTTTTTTTCGGGTGTATGACCCGTGGACTGCCTTCGGATTCTGAATCATTTGATTTTGATCCTGAGATCGACCGCACCCTTGCGCGCATTCGATCTCAACGTCACGATCAAACTTTAGAACCCGAAGAATCTATCGGAGAACCCCCTGCTGTTTTTATTGCCGACCATGTTCCAAATGTGGCCGCGGAGCGTACAATGTCTTACTACGCCCGACCAAATTTGGACGATACCGGGTTGAGTGTTATTCGCCCTACGGTGGCGAATAACAATTTTGAAATAAAGTCAAGTGTAATCCAAATGATTCAACATTCCGCACAGTTCGATGGACTGCCGGATGAGGACCCTAATGTCCACTTGCCTAACTTTTTGTAGATTTGCGACACATTCAAAATTAATGGCGTCACTAATGACGCCATTCGTCTGCGCTTATTTCCCTTCTCCCTCAAATCCAAAGCCAAGGCGTGGTTGAATTCCCTCCCGCAAGGTAGTATCACCACCTGGGCTGAATTGACGGAATGGTTCATGACGAAGTACTTTCCGCCCGCAAAAACTGCAAAGTTGCGGGCGGACATTTCTTCGTTCGTACAAAATGATTCTGTGTCTCTATATGAGACTTGGGAACGGTTTAAGGAATTCCTCTGTCGGTGCCCGCACCACGCTCTGCCAACATGGTTGTAGGTACAAATATTTTATAATGGCCTTAACTCACAGACGCGTCAAATGATTGACGCGGCAGACGGGGGCACCCTTAACTATAAGACCCCCGAGGCCTCCCAGACTTTATTCGAAGAAATGACTATGAACGTCTATCAATGGAACGTCCCGCAGGGATGCCCGAAGTCGGCGGCTGGCCATTTTGAAGTGGATGTCAATGCTCTATTAACCCTTCAAGTCGAGAGGTTAACAAAGCAGGTGGCGGAGATGACTAATGCCTCCTCCACTCTGCTTGGTTTTATTCCCCCTAACGTCTACGTGGCTGAAGAGTTCATGGACTACATGGGATATTCGGGTCGCCCTTCCTTCAAACCCAACAACAACCCTTATAGTAATAACTATAATCCGGGTTGGAGGAACCACCCGAATTTTTCATGGAGCAACCCGAACAATACGCAGGGTCCCCCTACTACTTCTGTGCCCGCATTTGTTCCGCCTCCTCCTCCGAAACCTTCGTCGTTTGAGGAAAATTTTTAAAAATACGTCGCTTCAAACGAGTCCAATATCCGGAATATAACCGAATTGCTAAAAAAGTTAAAACTACAGGTTGGACAGTTGGCGCGACTCATGTCGGAACGCGCGCAGGGGGCATTGCCCGGGAATACGGAGCCTAACCGACGAGAGAACTTCAACGTTATAACCCTCCGTAGCGGTAAGGAGGTGGTCGATCCAAAATGGATCGATCCTCAGGTATATATCTCTCCTCTGACCCCTCTTCCCCCTTCTTCGTTTACGCCGCCTTTACCGATTTTAATAGAAAAAATTATTTTAAACAAGGCCTTGTCGTATCCACTTAGGTTAGAAAATGAGCATAAGGACGCGCAATATGGAAAATTTATTTTATTATTAAAAAAAATTCACATTAATGTTCTTTTTTGCACGGTTATCTCGCAAATGCCCAAATATGCGATATTTTTAAAAGAACTACTTTCTAATAAATGTAAATTAGAGGATATTTCGCATATCTCTCTCAACACTGTCTGCACGGCGGCTCTTACTAATAAATTGCCCATAAAACAAAACGACCGGGGATGGTTTTCCATCCCGTGCCTTTTTGTAAATATATTAGTAAAATACGTCATAGCTGATTTAGGGGCTAGCATTAATCTGATGCTATTCTCTCTCTTCCAACATTGAGGTTTTGGTACTCCTAGTCCTACGAATATACACATCCAATTAGCAGATCGCTCGGTTAAGTTCCCTATCGGGGTAGTGGATGACGTCCTTGTCCGATTAGAGAAGTTTACCTTCCTGATAGACTTCGTCATCTTAGACATAGAAGAGGACGCTGAGGTACCAATAATACTCGGTCGCCCTTTTCTCGCCACCTCCCGCACACTAATAGATGTTAATAATGGTCATCTTCTCCTCTAGGTTGGAGATGATCAAGTTACTTTCTCTATTAATCCCTCGATGGACAATTTGTCATTGAGTGAAAATTTCTACTATTCTTTAGATACCTTTGTTGGAGATCATTCTTCTCCCATTTTCGAGTCCGTATTTTTAAACGACGATATTTATGCGCTCGAAAATTTTTACTGCGATGAGGATACCTCTATAGACTTGACTTTCGAACCAATTTGTAAGAAATACATAGGAATTAAAACCTCCCTTGAAGAACCGCCCACCCTAGATCTTAAGCCATTACCCGAATCGCTCAAATACGCTTTCTTGGGAAAAGGCTATACACTTCCCGTTATTATTTCTTCGGACTTGAGTGATTCAGAGACTTCCGATTTATTTGAAGTTTTACTTAAACATCGCCACACAATTGTGTTGCAAATCACTGACTTAAAGGGGATTAACCCCTCATTTTGCACCCATAAGATATTTCTTAATGATAATTGTCGCAGAACGATTCAGCCGCATCGACGTCTTAACCCAAACATGAAATACGTTATTAAGGCCGAGATCATTAAGTTGTTAGATGCAGGGATTATCTACCCTATGTCAGACAGTGCATGGGTTTGTCCCGTGCATGTCGGGCCCAAGAAGGGCGGTCTAACCGTAGTGGCGAATGAGCACAATGAGCTTGTCCCAACTCGTACTATTACGGGTTAGCGTGTGTGCATCGATTATCGCAAACTTAATGATGCTACCCGCAAGGACCATTTCCCACTACCATTTCTCGACCAGATTTTAGGGCGTTAATTTGGACATCCTTATTATTGTTTTCTTGACGGTTTATTGGGGTTTTTCCAAATCCCTATTTCCCCCAATGACCAAGAGAAGACAACTTTTACTTGCCCGTTTGGCACCTTCGCATACTAAAGAATGCCACTTGACTTTGTAATGCGTCGGCTACATTCTAAAGATGTATGCTAGCGATCTTTGGCGAGCTAGTAGAAGATATTATTGAAGTTTTCATGGATGACTTTTCTGTTTTCGGACGCTCTTTCCCCGATTGTATTTAAAATTTTGATCGTGTCCTCCAACGGTGCGAGGACACAAGCCTTGTTCTAAATTGGTAAAAATGAAACTTTATGGTTCGAGGAGGTTTGGTCCTCAACAATAAGATTTTGATTAAGGGGATGGAGGTAGATAACGCCAAGGTAGAAATAATAGAAAAACTCCCGCCACCCACAAACTTAAAATCTATTTGGAGTTTCTTAGGCATGCGGGCTTTTACTGACGTTTTATTCAAGAATTTTCAAAAAAAACTAAGCCGTTAACTCACCTCTTGGAAAAGGAATCACGCTTCATATTTAGTAATGAATGCGAGTCTGCCTTTAATTTAATAAAACAAAAAGTTATCACCTCACCGATTTTAGTGGCCCCAAATTGGTTCCTATCGTTCGAAATCATGTGCGATGCTATTTATATAACGTTAGGTGCCATTCTTGGCCAACGCGCAGAAAAAATTTTTCATCCAATTTATTATGCTACCAAGACGCTCACTTCTGCACAAGTGAATTACACGATGACGGAAAAGGAACTCTTAACTGTCAATTTTGCTTTCAATAAGTTTCGTTCGTATTTAATATTTTCTAAAGTTATCGTTTATACCGATCACTCTGCCCTTAAATATTTATTAGCTAAAAATGATGTGAAGCCCCGCCTTCTTCGATGGATTATCCTCCTATAAGATTTTGATTTGGAAATCCGGGATAAGAAGGGCGCGAAAAATCTAGCGGAAGACCACCTCTCCTACTTAGGAAATCCAGGTGCGGAAGAGCTCGTCGAACTTGAAATAAATGACAGATTCCCCGAGGAATGCCTCCTAGACATTCATTTATCTTCGTCATCTTCGCCTTGGCTCGCAGATTTTGCGAACTATTTAGTCGTGTTGGTACTTCCAAAAGAATTTTTAAGTCATTAAAAGAAGAAATTCTTTTCTGACTTGAAAAATTTCTTTTGGGAGGACCCGTTTCTTTTTCGTATCTGCGCGGACCAAGCGGCCCGAAGATGCGTTGCGGGTGTGGAGTGCTTGCAAATACTTAGGCACTGCCACGAGTGTCCTCCCGGTGGGCATTATCAAGCCAACCGTACAGCTCGGAAGGCGCTAGAGGCGGACTACTTTTGGCCCACTCTCTTCAAAGATGCTCACAATTTTGTGCGCGAATACGATAGCTGTCAGCGGTCGGGTAACATCTCTCGTCGTGACGAGATGCCCCAAAAAAGTTTTTAGAATGCGAAGTCTTCGATTTATGGGGCATAGATTTTGTTGGCCCCCTACCTCCGTCTTTAAAAAATATGTATGTTTTAGTGGCGGTCGACTACGTATCATGGTGGGTAGAAGCGCAGGCTCTCCCCACCAACGATGCGCCCGTCGTCGTTACATTTATTAAAAAACTATTTTCTCGCTTCGGCACGCCTCGCTCAATTATTAGTGATAGGGGAACGCATTTCCGTAACGCTCTTATGGCTAAGACATTTGCTAAATACGGAGTAACGCACAAACTTGCCACCCCCTACCACCCGCAAACGAGTGGCCAAGTTGAGGTAGTAAATCGAGAGATTAAGCGTATATTAGAAAAAACCGTTCCACTAAATAGGAAAGATTGGTCCGTTAAACTTGACGACGTGTTATGGGCGTATTGTACGACATACAAAACCACAACCGGTTGTACTCCGTTTCGATTAGTCTATGGCAAAGCGTGTCATTTACCCATAGAACAAGAACATCGCGCTCTTTGTGCTTTAAAACACTTAAACCTCGACGCTAACTTAGCCGCTCAGAATAGAAAACTGCAACTAAACGAGCTCGATGAATGGCGTGCGAACGCTTACGAGAGCAATAATTTCTATAAGGAGCATTCTTAAGTTATATCACGATCGAAAAATAGAGTCCCCAAAATTTTTTTCTCCGGGCGATTTTGTCCTTCTCTATAATTTACGTCTTAAACTTTTTCTAGGAAAACTAAAATCTAGAGGGTCCGGTCCCTTCTTAGTTGAAGAAGTCTTTCCATATTGGACCATACTCGTCTCCCACCCGGAAAAAGGCTCGTTTAAAGTAAACGGTCATCGGTTGAAGTCTTACATAGCCGGCGACCCAGTGATCAAGCATAACGAAACCATAACCCTCCTCGATATATAAACCCACAAATATAGTAAAGCTACACGACTATAAACAAAGCTCTCCTAGGAGGCAGCCCACGTCTTTCTTTTTCGCTCTTTATTTATCATGTTTGCTACTTTTTCTAAAAATGCAGGGTTTCTAAATGGGCTTCCCCGAACACGCATCAGGGACGTTTCTACCCTCCGTCTTTCTTTTTGTACATATAGAATTTATTTTTTATCATTCTGCATACTTATCGTACAACATTCGGGACAATGTTGGAACTAAGTATGAGGGTGTTTTCGTATTTTCCCTATTTTTTTTCTTCTGCACTTCTCTTATTTGCACTTATATTTCCAAAAAAAATAATGAAAAAAGAAAAAAAAAATTTAAAACTAACAAAATTCAAAAATATTTTGTTTTACTTTGTAAATATTTTTTGTAGATAAATTTTTGTAAATATTTTTTGTAAATATTCATCTCTTTCCCCTCTCCCCTTTTCTCTCTAGTCCTTGTAAATAACTTCTCTTTTTCTCCCAATTTTTTAAAATAAAATGAAAATTTTTCAAAAACAAATATATATAAAAAAATTTGCAAAACTTAAAAATCTAAAATTTTTTTATTTTATTTTCGCATTTTCCTTTCTTTAGTATTTATATATTAAAGAAATAAATACAAAAATACAAAAAAATATAATAACTTTAAAAATTAAAAAAAAAGTTTATAAAACAAATAAATTAAATATACCAATCTTAATTTTCTTTCTATCCAAAAATTTTGTTTTTAGTTTATTTATATGTGAATTTTATTAATTCTTTGTTCACTATTAGTTTGTTAATTATAGATTGAAAAATTTAAATAGCCGAGGTTAAGTTTTAAAAAAATTATTATGCTTTGTTAAAAATAGCGAACTTGTTTTAGACACTACTTCTAATTTTTCATAGATAGGAGCACGTGTATCATGTTAGAAAATAACGACTATAAAATTCAATTATGCTTACTTTTAGCTTTCTGAAAAATTGGAACGTACAATTTATAAAGGTTGCTCTCAAAAAATTTTTAATTTAAAAGCTAGTTTTCTTTTCTTCCCCTTATTTATCATGTCCAACTTGGCACGATAAAAATTTTACCCTTAAAAGATCCTATGTCAATGGGAATAAGATTTCATTCCGTAAATATAGGCACCAAATAATTTTTTAAAAAAGATTCTATGTTATGGGGTAAGAGGATAAAATTCATTACTCCTACAAATATACATTGGGATAATTTTATTATGAAGTTAAAAAAGAAAAAAATCATTTTAGGAAAATAAGATTTCGTTTTCCTAATAATCCAAATAGAAAAAAAATGGAGGTTCAAAAAAAAAATTAATTACCTCGCCTTAAAATCCAAACCACTTTATAAACCGCCAAACCCCCTCAGCCAATTTCACGATTCTAGAATTAATTCAAAAAATCTTTTTGAGAGCATAATTTGTAAATTGCATTATTTCCCATAAAATTCCTATAAGCTAAAGTTCATATAATTCCAAACTATTCTTGTTAACCTAACCATTACAATTATTTCTTTCTATTAGATTACATCAAGAAGTCTTTTGGCAAAACTTTTTGCCCTATTTAAATCATCTACATAATTTTAGGACTTAACTCTTATACCCCGTATATTTATTTAGATCTCTCTTATAATTAATTTAAAACGGTAGCTAAACTTAGAGTTTTTTTTATTCCTTATATGTTGACCTTAAACTTTTGCTCTGGAATAACAAAAGCTTAAATATGGGGGTATTTGATAAGTTGTAAATATACTTATTTTATAGTATTTTTTATTAAGTCATTTTAGTTAATTTTTGACTTTTTAGTTAGTTTTATTCAATAAATTGCTTCCTTTTTTGTAAATACTATTTTTAACTTAGCTTAATTTTTATTCCAGAAAAATTTCAAAAAAATGGTGAAAAATTGACCTGACACGCCCGTGTTCCATGATCGACACGCCTGTGTCACCAACTAAAATCAATGACATCTACTCAACACTCAACGCCTTCATCAACCCTGAGAAGAAAATGACCGTGTCATGACCGACACGCTCGTATCAGCCACTCAATGTTGGCAGCCACTCAACGCTTTTACTGTTCAGCTCTCGAAGCCACTCAACGCTTTTATTGTTCACCTCTCGACGCCACTGAATGCCATCAACTCGACACTCAATGCCAGCATGTCACGCCCGTTTCCAAATACGACACGCCCGTGTCGGATACGTGTCCCATCCCGAAGCTTCCAGAAACAAGCCAGCTCGCTAGATTTCACCAAGTCAAACACGGTAACTATGACACCCCCCCCGACACGCCCGTGACTAGGGCGTATCCTACCCGAAATTTTGTCTATAAACAAAACTTTTCTGTAATGTCCAAGGGTTCACTTTTTATAGACAAAATTTAGTGTGTTTTCTGGGCTGCCCTTGGTGATTCCATTGCCATGTAAGGAGATTTCTCCCCCCTCACTTTTATGTTTGTATTTTCTTTAGATTTAGCTTTGTAATAGCTTTGTAATAGTTCTCTTTCATTAATAAAATATGTTAGCTTTTCTCTTCTTAAATGACTTTGGAATGAACTTGTGTGCCTACTTTGTTTCTCTTTATATCCCTCTTTACCTCTTTGTTTTTTCTCTTTATGAAAAATGTGTGTGTTTATGTGTTTGAGTTTAACTAGTTAATTTTTTGATGCTCTTAATTAGTTGTTATGTTAGAATTTATTATAGTATTTATTTCAAAAAAAATGAAATGTTATTATATTAGTTTTTCTACAAGCTTTGTGTTACATTAAAAGTATATCTTCTTCATCATTATGAACTTGCGAAAGTGATTTCAAAAGTGAATTTTTTTATTTTCTTTATTTTAGTTTTTGTTTAGGTTGTAGAACATTTTTGTCTCTTTTAAATTTTATTTTTACTTTTTCATCACTTTTATGAACTCTTAAGAATGAAAAAGTTATAATTTTAATTTTTAAACAACTTTGGTTTTAACTTTAATTTCCAAAACTTTTGCCCTTTTTTCATCTTTTTATGTAATTTTAGCAAATCCTAAGTATAGAAAAGTTGTTGTTTTAATTTTTAGGTAACTTTGATCTTGGTCTTTTAAAAATTTCATGTTGTGTGTGTGAGTGTATGAGAATAATTTTGTTGCTTTCTTCAATTATGTAGAGTGCGTGTGTGTATGCGGATAAATTTTCATGCTTTATTTCATGCTTTATTTCATGCTTTCTTCAATTATGTAGAGTGCGTGTGTGTATGGGAATAAATTTTCATGTTTTATTTCATGCTTTATTTTATACCTTTTTTTCAATTATGTAGAGTGTGTGCGTGTGCGCATTTATTACTGCCTACTCGTTAAGAGTTAAATGGCGTGTTTTCATTTACCGCCTACTCATTCGTGTAGGACTTGTTTACCGTCTACTCATTTGAGTAAAACTTGTACACGCATTTATTTCCGCCTACTCGTTAAGAGTTAAATGGCGTGTTTTCATTTCCCGCTTACTCATTCGAGTAGGACTTGTCTTTACTTTATTTTATGGTTTTGAAGTGTGTGTGAGTTCTCGTTTTAATTAGCTTTTCAATTTTATCTAAATGTTTATTATTTTATATCTTCTTCTTATAATCGTTTACTGTTTAGTTTCGAACTCGCGCCTCATTAAAAAAATAAAGCTGTCTACATACCGATGTGTGGCTAATCATCTTTAGCCCTTTGCATCGAATAGCATTGGGACATATAAAATGATTTGAAATAATAAAAGTTCTTTATTTTCATTTTAATATTAGGACTTAAGGTTTACCCCGGGTTAACGACGCGTAGGACCACATTATCGATGTGTGGGCTTTATATTCGTTATCCATACGCTTGCTAGCCAAGAGGCCGTGCGTATGGACCGATCCCCCTTGGGTAAATAGAATTGCGTACATACCCTCGAGAGGGGAGAAGCATAGTTCTACCGAATTGGGTTCCCCACCTAATAGCGGGATTATTAGCGTAAAGCGATCGTTAAGAGGAATCTTTTGTCGGACAAATGTTCGGTCGAAAATTCTTAGCGTTTAGGTGATCAATATTCCTAGAGATAAGTGCGCTCATACTTGTGGAACCTCCGCGACCAAGTTGCCTTTTATTAATTTGAAAACTAAGTTCAATAATTATTAAGAATTATTTTAGTCTTAATCCGATTCGATGTCGAGCGTTAACCCGTCATCGAATTAATCTAGTAACTTTCAGGTTATTTTATTTCCATTGTTAAGTGACAAACAAAAAATTCCACCTTAATTTCAGTAAAATAATAGTCCTCCTGGAGGAGTAGGAATAATCAACCCGTCCACGAGAACAATACGATCTCAGTATTCTCCTGAATATCGAGTACTACATGCGATAGGTGCACTTTCCTCCTTTCGTTAGAAACTTCGATTTTCTAGCCAGTCCTCGACGGTCGACTCATCGAACCAACCACCCAAATAAGATTCTGCGTGCAGGCTCCATCAATGATTCTGATTATCTATCTTGAATCGCTCTTCCACGGTTCCGCTGGAGTTACGCCGGATGGAGAGGAAAATCGTCCTCCTTCATCGCTTCACGCCTTGGACAAGATCCACAAAGGCTTGTTACAAACACCTTGGTCTAACCATAAAGAGAGAGGGGTGGCCGGGTTGCTCCTAGAAGGGGGCTTATCGGTTTGGGTTGGGTGAGGGTGGTCGGCCGGCTTAGGGTGATGAAGATGGGGGCTCGGGTTGGGAGGAGATGACAAGGGTAGTGGATCTCTTGGAAAGAGGAAAGGTGGCGACTATAGTTGAGGGAGAGAGGAGGCTTGGAGTTTGTTCTTGGAAGGAGGGGATTAGGGTTGGCCGAGAGAATGAGGGGAGGAGGGTGGTGTTTGGAGGCTAGAAGGAGGCATGGTAAGGGGTTCGAAATTTAGAGAGAGAGGAAGAGAGAACTCTTTAGGAGGAATTAGCTTTTTTTAAAATTCTTATTGAACTTGTCCAAATGAAAACATCACATGTCTATATATATGCTTACATATCATGTTTTGGCTACATGCATCCCAACATCAAAATAAACTTTAATGTTTTTCTAACCAAAAATGAAATAATAAAAATGCACCAAAAAAATAACATAATAAATTTAAATGACATTAAAATTAATCAACTAAATAATATTAAGTGGTCTTGCGCCACGGGCGGAGGTTGTAGCGACGCTCCACACGATCACCATGATGACGCAAGTCTTTTGTTGGATACGGAGAAGGATCCTCCACAAGCAAACCTCCATCATCTTCAACATGTTGGGGGTCGTCGTCTCCATCAATCCTCTCCCGCTCGAAAGTACTCATAACCAATGAGTTGTCCCAAAGTTATCGCCGCAGAAGTGTATCATCTAAGAGAGCCACCTCCGATTACGGAAGCCAAGAATCATCGGAGGTCGGATGATCATGCCAACAAATCAAGTAGAGGCGGACATCACCAGCTTGAGAGGAGAGCACTGTGAGAGATAGCTCGAAACACCCTCCCCTTTGCCTCCAGCTAGGTATATATAGAAGAATACCTAGGGTTTCCTCGCGCAAAGCCCCCGATCCCATTATTTGTCCGAATATAAATTTACAATCTCCTCCTATATTCGTGACAAATAACTGTAACATTTCGGGGTGCTGGAGAGTAGACAAAATAATAATCCAAACTAAACAAAACATTCAGGATAGATCATACTAATTAATCAACAATAAAAAGGTTTTGCCTAAACAGCAAACCACCACACAAATTCTATCCCAAAAAACTTAGTCTGAATAATTATTAAAAAATCAAACAAAACATGAATTAAACGTTTGATGATTCTACTCATCTAGTAGATCATCGTCATCTATGTCCAGGTCTACTTTTCCTCCATAATCTCCATCGTAGTCTGCAAGGAATTTCATGAGTAAGACTCTATGAATTCATAAACATATGCAGTAACGTTTAAAGTAAACGAGCTATTACTAAATGAGCTTAGCAGTTCTTATAATGGTGAAGTAACTCTGTCAGCATCTCATCCAGTATAACTAGGACTAGTCACGTTATCTTACACATTACTGATCACTATGTTCCTCACCAACACATCTAGGAACACATCACATGCAATATTATCAAATATGGAATAATGTGTTGTGACTAATGATGTTTAGATTAACATTTACAATGACTTTCAATTTCCAGTTGAATAATTCTTGAATCAACTTACAATGAGAGGACGTTAGGTTACCAAATGTGGATTAACCAGCATCCAACCATCTTGGGTTTTCATCAAGAAATTATTTGAGGTTTTAAGTCTGTTACTTATTAGATGCTTGAATGTTGGCAATTATAGGCTCGTATGTATCAAAACATAAATGTTCGAGGGAAGTTTCATATTTCTATGAACTTTAATCCCATTTCCCCCATGTTTTGATTGTGAGAGCTGTATTTAATCATTTAGTCAGGGTGTCTACAACATTATCTTTCGATCTCACATCAACCAGGGTCATAATCTCTTAGCATGTGAGAGAGGTCAACCAGGCTTGTTTCATCCTAAGTTGTCTTCTTTTGTCACTGAATAAAGTGTTCGTGGAAATCATTTTAGTAGCCTGATTGTCACAGTAAACTGCAAGAGAACTCAGTTTCAGGCTCGATAGTGGAATTTCCATCACCAAATCTCCTACCCACTCTGCTTCTTCACCAGCTGAAGATAGAGCATATAGTTTGAATTCCATAGATGAGAGTGCAATGCATGACTGTCTCTTAGAATTCAAGTCTACAGCTGCTCCTCCTAGTGTGAAGAGGAATCCACCAGTGGACTTACTGTCGTTTACTTCTGAGCACCATGATGTATCAGAATATCCATCCAGAACTAGAGGATGACCCCTATAACATAAAGCATACTGTCGGGTGTTCTTTAAGTATCTCATAAGTATATCGAGGGCATCCCAATAGTCTTGGCCAGGATTGCTAGTGAACCTACTTAACATGCCGACCGTAAAGGCTATGTTAGGTATCGTGCAGACCATAGCGTACATGAGGATACCAAGCAGTTTAGAATAATGTAAATGTCGAACCACAGCTCCATCATTGGACTTTAAGCAAGTAGAATAGTCGTATGGTGTCTCAGCTGCTTTATGTTCACTGTATCCCCACGTATCCAACATGGACCGGATGTAGTGGCTATGACTTAGGGAAATGCCATATTTCCCAAAGCTCACTTGCATACCCAGTATACTGTCAACTATACAGAGGTCTGTCATGCTAAATTCTTCAATTAGACCTGACTTTACATCATCCACTTCGGATTGATCAGATTCAAGAATAAGCATTTCATCCACATACAAGCATATTATGGCGACTCTGCCTGATCTATGACCTATGTAAAGACATTTGTTCGAGAGAATCGATATGAATCCTATGTTATTTACAGTATAGTCAAACTTCTCCTGCCATAATTTCGGTGCATGTTTTAATCCGTATAGCGATTTTAATAGCTTATAGACCTTGTTTTCGTGACCTTCGACAATGAAACCTTCGGGTTGACTCATGTAGATCTCTTCGGTAAAATCTCCATTCAAGAATGCAGTCTTAACATCCATTTGATGAACCATAAAGTTCTCAATAGCCAAAATAGCAAGAAGATCTCTTCGGTGTAGTCCTTGTTTTGTAGATCAAGTTTTTAGTATACGGTCGATCCAACTAGCTGGTCGAATAAATCATCGATTCTCAGAATCGAATACTTGTTTTCCTCTATCAACTTATTCCACTCATGATACTCAATACACAGCTGCAAACTTTTGTCCTTCACCATGAAGAGGACCGGTGCGCTCCAAGGACTACGAGACCGGTCCCCAGAATCCAGGTACCCTCCGTGTTGTCCTGTGCGTGTCCGACCATGACAACAAAGTCGGATGGCTCAGCTTGGCTAACTAGATGGGACTTGTTGCCTTCTTATTGTTCTCTAGTTCTCTCCTTCCTCGATAACTTGCAATCAGATGCGCAGTGTCCCCACTTGTTGCATTTAAAACATTTACCCCTAAATTTCTTAGAGGGTCTACTCGGTCCTGCAACCTGGGGTCTACCCTTAAATTTCAAGGACAGATCAGTGTGCTCGGCCTTGAACTTATTTTCCTATAAATAGCCCCCTTACCAACCCCGACCCACCATCTTTACTGCTTTTATACCCACCCTTCTCGTCTTCTCTCCTATACCGACAGGAGGCCGGAAGGAGTAGAAATAGTCAACTGGCCCGGGGAAATATACAGTAAGCTTGGAAAATTTTCCTCTAGTTTACGTGTCCTAGTCTCTCCTATAGAGTCTTAGGGATAACTATGTTCAATTGAACTTGTTGCACTACCTCATTTGCTAGACTCAGCCGGTACATCCTATTTTGGACATACGCACATCCAAAGTAGTGAGGGTTAACTTACAGAGTCACTCTACCGCTACAGAAGTTAACTAACATACCAGCATCACACAATAAACTTATAGACACTATGTTAACAGATATAGAAGGAATAAATTTTACATTTTTTAAAATTAAAGACTTTCCTGAGGAGAGCAGCAGAGTTGTGTTCCATACCTTAGGTACGTCAGCTGTTCCTCCATTGGCCACAGTCACCGATTCCTTTGTATTTTTCAGCTCTATCAAAAGATTAGAATTATTGCAAATGTGGCACATTGCCCTAGAATCAAGGTACCACTCCATGCTGGCCTGCGCGTGTCCGACCATGGAAATAAAGTCGGATGGCTCAGCTTGGCTTACTAGATGGGACTGGTTTCCTTCTTGTGGTGCTCTAGTTCTCTCCTTCCACGGTAACTTGCAGTCAAATGCGCAGTGTCCCCACTTGTTGCATTTAAAACATTTACCCTTAAATTTCTTAGAGGGTCTACTCAGCCCTGCAACCTGTGGGCTACTACGAGACGTTTTGGTCTTGTGGGGCGGAGGAGCGCGCTTAGAACTTGAAATCTTGTTGGCAGCAGCCTTCTTCTTACCAAAGTATTCCAAGGCATGCTTCGTCCTATTCTCCTCCTTAATGCGTATGAAACGCTTGAGGGCATTTAGACCAACCTGCATCTTCTAGCGGTACATTTCCGTTTTGAAATTTTACCACGAGGAGGGAAACTTATACACAATCGTGCCCTCAACAAAGCTATCAGTCAAACTAATAGACTCACTATGCAAGGAATCAACTAAATTTTAAAATTCTGATACCTGAGGGAGAATGGATTTCTCCTCGTCGAAGCTGAAGGATTTTAATTTATCGACCTGATGAGCATTTGAGAGGTCCTCCTCCTGCTTGATGTGCTCCTCCAGTGCCTCCCAGATCTCCTTAGCAGACTTCATCTTGATGTAGTTCTTGGCCAGGCTGGAGGAGAGGCAGTTTCGCAGGTAATCCCTGTAGAAGTCCTCGTCTTCGATCCACCGTGCCTCGTCTTATGTCCCAGAACCATTAGCACGAGCAGTCTTGATGGTGTAGAAGATGTTTAGGTATTTCATCCCGAACTAGGTGTTCAACTTCCAGTCGTTGAACTCTGTGGCCATTAACTTCTCCAATTTGATCATGGGCACTGGAGAGGAGAAGCTGGATTTCCTCATTTCTTGATTTGCTTGGCAAACCAAGACTAGGGTTGGTTGGCTTCACTGGATTGGCAGCAGGGCAGAGCAAATCTATAGAAGTGCGGCAGGAGGCTGATCACACAAAGTAAAAGGAACCTCCTCCAATAGCGGCGGTAGGACGATCGGGAGTCGAAGCATCCAATCAGTACTTATTCCGGCGTGAACCCTAAGAATTGGTCTTGCCCTAATGGCCTCCTGGCCGACAGTAGTTCTGCAAGAAAAAACTCGGCAAAAAACTCCTCACCAGAAGGCCGATCGGGAAGAGACAGGCTTCTCCTATTCGATCCAAGCAACGGCAGCGGATCCCGGAGGCAGAATGCTGGATAGCGAGGGATGCACGAACGGGTGCTGGTCTCAGCTTTGATGGTGGGAGGCTAGGTTGACGGGGCAGCGACAGAGGAAGGCTCATGCGGCTGGCCCTAACTCAGCGACCTGGTTCACTTTTTTTTTCCTGCGGGGGGGTGGACGTCGGGGATAGGAAATTCGAGAATGTGAGAGATGGCTCGAAACATCCGGAGGGGTGTCAATTTGGAACACCCTCCCTATTGCCCCCAACTAGGTATATATAGAAGAATACCTAGGGTTTCCTCGCGCAAAGGCCCTGAGTCCGTTATTCGTCCGAATATACATTTACAAGCACTTCATCCTTGATGATCCTGTCTGGCAAATAGTTTGTCCTGGGAAACTTGGGAAAAGCATTAGGCAAAAAAGGAGGAAAACTTTCTTCATCTACAACAAACGTACCTCCATTGGAGGCTGATGGAGAGAGCGATCTAGAAATAAGCTCACCCCCAAACCCATTAGAAAATATAGTGGCGCTAAATAGACTGTTAGATAATTCAAGCGGTGGAGAAAAATACAGCATTAAATCAAAAACCTTAAAAATAGGGGAAATACCCCAATCAGTGGGTATCTTCAAAAGATATGCGTTTTACCCTAATTTCTTTATGATCCGAAAAGGTCCAGCTCGCCGATTCGCCAACTTTTTTATGGTTCCCGAAGGCATCCGTTCAGTAACGATATGCACCAAGACTAAATCGCCAACCTTAAAGTGAGTTTCTCTTTTATGTACGTTAGCATGAACTTGATAAGATGTGTATTGTGTGGTTAGCATTTCATTTATGTGCTTATGCAAATAATGAATATGAGCGGCAAAATCCTGTGCAAATTGACTTGATTTATAAGAAGACGATAACAGAATGAAGTCAAGTGGCATTGGTGCTTTATAAACATGTACGATCTCATTCGGTGACAAGCCAGTGGACCTATTTTTTTAATTATTATACGTTAACAGAGTATGAGGAAGGATAAGGTCCCATGTACACTTATGGTCACCAATAAGGCATCGCAGAAGACTACCTAAACTTCTGTTTACTACTTTTGTTTTCCTATCCGTTTGTGGATGGTAGGACGAAGAAAACAAAAGTTTGGTGCCCATAATCCGCCACGAGGTCTTCCAAAAATAACAAGTAAATTTCACATCTCTATCGGTCACTATGGATTTTGGAATGCCCCGATGTCCAACTACATCCTTAAAATATAATTTAGCTACATGTGATGCATCGTTGGTCTTATTACACACAATAAAATAAGACATTTTGGAATGGATCCTTATGAGGCACTTTATGGGAGGAAGTGCCGGACCCCGCTATCTTGGGTTCAGGATGTGGACACTCGAGCCCTCGGGTCAGATTTTGTGGAAGATACGAAGGCACAGATTCGCTTGATCAGGGATCGGCTTTTGGAGGCTCAGAGCAGACAGGCAAAATATTATGATCCACGGCACCGGAAGGTGGAGTTCCAGGTTGGGGACAGAGTTTTTCTAAAGATTCGACCGGTACACGGTGTTTCTCGGATACGGAGACACAAGAAGCTCAGCCCCCGGTACATGGGACCCTACTTGATTTTGGAGCGTGTGGGCCCCTTGGCCTACCGACTGCAGCTACCTCCGGAGTTGTGCACCCTACATGATGTTTTCCATGTCTCTTCCTTGCGAAGAGCTCTTCTCCGACCTGAGCAGCATATCACCACTACAGTTGGACCGGTAGAGCCTGACCGTTCAATTAGATTGGAACCGATCCGGATCGACGATACAGCCGTCCGAGTGTTGCGGAAAAAGAAGGTCCCGCTCGTGAAGGTGTTGTGGTCCAACCATGGACGGGAGGAGCACACCTGGGAGCCTAGGGATCTGATGCTGGAGCGACATCCGGAGCTATTTTCATCAGGTACTTTTTATGTTATCTTTTAAAAGTCCCTTAAAATTTCTGCAAATAGAACCCGTAGACCCGAACTTAAATTTCGGGGACGAAATTATTTGTTTTGTTTATAGGATTTGTAACATCCCATGTTACTTCTAGGCCCCTTAACTTAGATTTGGTTAGGCATGTGGTGAGCTAGGGGGAGGTTAGCTAGGTTTGACCCTAGATGGTGAGTTGTCACCAGATTGGACCACTACAGGACCAGGTCAGACTAGGTCAATCTTGACTAACTAAGGACCTTAGCCACACCATGACCCCCATCACATTGCCCTAACCCTAACTACAATCTAAGTAGACCCAAAGTCATGCCCTAGGTCAACACTTTGACCATAGTTGACCCAGGTCAACCTTAGGCCT
This sequence comes from Platanthera zijinensis, assembly GCA_039513925.1. Taxonomy (NCBI): domain Eukaryota; kingdom Viridiplantae; phylum Streptophyta; class Magnoliopsida; order Asparagales; family Orchidaceae; genus Platanthera; species Platanthera zijinensis. The sequence goes on along the minus strand of CM077085.1, from coordinate 102,855,578 downwards.
AAAAGGGGTCAAACCCTACACTCTTGGGTCCAATTAGGTCAAGTAAGGCATCACCATGACCCAAGCCATGTTGGGTGATGATTTAGACCTCATGACCACTAGGTGGGGTCAACCCACACACCCATTTGACCAAGTCAACCCTAAAGTCAAACTTGGTCAACCTTAAGCCTAAATAAGGGTAAATGAAGACCTAACCCATTCCTAGTGGGCTAAGACCATCACCATGGCCCAACCCATGTTTGGTGGTGACATGGAGTCCATGACCATTAAGTGGGGTCAGCCCACTCATCAAGTTGACCAAGTCAACCTAAAAAGTCAACAAGTCAACAAAAGGCCTAAATGAAGAAAGTAAAGTCCAAGCCCATTCCCAATGGGCAAAGCCCATGAGCCAAGGACCATGACCAGCCCAAATGACCATTGACAACCACTACCCCTCTGAAATTGGAGAGAGAGGACATGCACAAGGGTAAAGTGGGAAATTTGGGTGGAGAGGAGAGAGAAGGTAGGTGGAGATGAATTAAGGCCATTTGGCCATCACCTCTGCAGCTTAAGAGCTGCTGGCAGACCCCTACACCACCTTTCAATGGAATTTGCTGCATGAAAGCAACTTGGCAGCCATGGTGGGCCAACAAAATGGACAAACCGAGCTCACCCCTGCCATAACTCCCTGTACAGCCACTCCAGGCCAAATCCAATCCAGCCATTAGCTTCAGAAGGCCTTAGAGAACAGAATTCGAGTCCTGGAGCATAGCAATCGGTGGAGAATCAAGTTTTTGGGAGATAGATCGCCGGAGATAGATAGCCATGGCCAACCGCCGCCACACCCGCCGCCAACCGCCAATCTAGGTCCGTTTCGCCACCCCTCTTCCCGTAGGATTATGTAGCCGTTTCAAGCAATCTGGAGCAAGTTTCAAGGAAGGCTAAAAGGAATGTTACTTAGGACTTTCCCCAGAGATAGTTGTCAATTATGGAAGTCATTTATGATTGAGTAACGACCATCTAAGTTTGAATCTGATATACTCCTACAGAACATGTTTTCGAAAAAGATATAACAGATTAATAAGATAGACAAGAGATATACAGGATTATCAGATTGAGAAAAAGAGTTACAGAAGAGAGATCAAAACATACTCTGATCAAGAACTCATCTTTTGGAATATACAGATTCACTGAGTCAAAATCTTCAAGAACACAAGGAACTTTTCTGTGGAGGAGATCATCTGCTATTCTACTCCTCCAAATCCTCAAGTGTTCAAAAGCTTCAACAACAAGGACTCCAGACATCTCACATTTCAGCATCTGTTGAAATCTTCTTTTGCTAGAGATCTGAAGCAACTGAAGATCTATCACGCTAACAAAGCTCACCTTCCTGAACCCTTACAGATCTCAGGGGGAGCTTTAGCAAACATCTTCCACTTGTCTTCTCTCAGATTGTTGACAGATAAGAACATCTTCAAACTACTTTCTTTTTCCTTTCCCTCCTATAAAAGGGTTTATCAAAACTCCCTTCAAAAGTTCTGAAACTGCTTTCTGAGACCTTGTCAAAACTCAGTGGTGGAAAGACACCTTATCAAAAAATCTAGATCTGGTTTTTGAGCACCTTATCAAATGCTCATTGGTGCCCAGGACACCTGATCAACTATTCCTGCAGTGGATTCCTACCAAGGGTGGTAGAAGAGTGGATGTACCGAGGTTGTTGGGGAACCACTATAGCTTCTTGTGTCATGTGGCTGCTATGTGTTTGACTTTGCTGTGTGCTGTATGATTTCTTATTTCTTGCTTTAGTTTTTATTTCACTACAAGCACCTTACACATATACATAAATTAAGTCTTCTACTGCTTTACAATTTTTAATTATAAATTATTTTAAAATACTCTATTCACCCCCCCCCTCTAGAGTGAAGATAGATCTTACCCTAAATTTCAATTGGTATCAGAGGGAGGTTGGTTACAATACAACTGAATCTTCAACAAATAGGTTGAACAGGCTAACACCTGAACCAAAAGATCCTTGATAAGATAAATCTTCTATAGAGGGTTATTACTTTTTATATTATATTTATTTTCATACAAAACCATGGCACAGAACAAAGACTATGCTAGCACCAGACCTCCAGTGTGCAACCTTTCCAAGTTTGAACTTTGGAAGGCAAGGATTAGACTTTACATGAATTCTATTGATTAGGACATTTTTAATTCTGTTTTGACAGTTTGTCCAAGACCTCCAGAGACCACAAGCATAAGTGCTGTTCCACCTCCCTCAGGAACAGATGCAGAAATAAAGAAGTGGAAAGTTGCAGATTCAAAGGCTATGAATATTCTTGCTAAGACTATGTCTGATGAGATATTCCAAAAGGTAGCTGAATGCTACTCAGCTTAATACATATGGGATAAGCTCTCTAAAATTGTATCTGGATCTGCTGATGAAAGGAAGGACAGGAGATCCCATCTCATATCCCAATATGAGAATTTCAAGAAAGGAGAAGCTGAGTCAGTTGCAGATATGTACAACAGGCTCAGTCTGATAGTCAGTGAGTTGAGGACATTGGATAAGGAGATCACACTCACTGAACTAAATGACAAAATCCTAATATGCTTCCCCAGCACTTGGGATTCAAGAATCTGGGCAATGAAAGATGCCAGAAGTCTAAGTGAAATAACCACAAAGGCTCTTTTGGGCAAGCTTAAATCTTATGAGCTGCTCATCAAGAACAAAGAGGAAGAACAAAAGGTTGCTTCTCCAGCTGTCAGGAAGGAGAAAATAATAGAATTCAAAGCTACAGAAGATCAGCCTGAAGACAAGGTCACAGGCAATGAAGAATTGATGAGCTTGCTGGCAAAAAGATTCTACAAGACGGCCAGGAAATATTTCAGAAAGAAGTCATCCAGAGGGCATGCGAAGCCAAGGTATGATAAGTCAAATAATAAAGAAATAATCTGTTTTTGATGCAGGAAACCAGGCCATATTGTGCCTGACTTTCCAGAAAATCAGAATAAGGACAAGAAGGACAGGAAAGATAGGAGAAAATATAAGGACTCTAGGGGAAACAACTACAACAAATCCTCCTCCAGCAAAAATAAACATACAAGGAAGGGATTTGTAGCAGAAAGCTTGAGTGAAACTGAAGAGGAATCAGAAGCCTCATCAAGCTCAAGTGATGATGAGGATGATGCTGAAGAAAAGGAATTCTGCATGATGGCTATCAATTCCTCTCAGCAAAATTCTGATACAGAACAAGGATCAGATTCAGAATCTGAAACTCAAACTGAAGAAGACCAGGTAATAGACTCCTTTGATTTTGATTCAGAGGACTTTAGATCTGAATTTAAGGCACTTTGTTTAGACCTGTTAAAGTCTGAGAAAGAGATTATCTCTCTCATAAATCAATTGTCTGAACATAGCACCTTAAAATCAGATAACCTCAAACTCTCTGAGGAGTTAGAATGTTGTAGGGAGGAGATAGCTTCACTGAAAAGTGAGTTATCCCATGCAAAGAAGTTTGAAGAATCCCTTAATGGGAGAAGCATCAGACTGATGGACATTACAAGCACAGTGAACTCAAGATTTAATTGTACACTGGGCTTGGGTGCTTCATCCAGCGAACCTATAGTATTAACAACCCCATTTAAATTTATTTCTAATAAAGGAAAGGGTGTTGTAGAGGTAGCTAGGAAGAATCCTGATTTACCTAAGGAAAACAAAGTTCAACAGAAAACGTCGAATAGAGGTCGACGATCGTCGAACAGAGCTCGGCGATCTCAGGCTGGATCGTCGAACTCAGATCGACAACTTCTTAACTCTGAACTCTGGTATAGTTGATCTTCGAACGGAGCTCGACGATCTGACCCAAGATCGTCGAACTTAGCTCAACGATCGTCGAACGGAGCTCAGAGCCTTGAATATTCTTTCAGAGGTAAATATAAATTCAACTCTAGAAGTCCCTCATCCAAAAGCTTCAACCCTTATACTGAATGGATAGTTCCTCCTAGGAGATACCATCCTGAAGGCTATAAGAGTAGGCCTGGGGTGTCTTTTATTTCTGAGTTTAAAGGTTATCAACCTAGACCCAAGGTAAACTGGGTCAAAAATTTATAAGCTTTTTATGTGCAGGTGAAGACCTATCCAGTAATGGACCAACAATTGTATCTGGATAGTGGGTGCTCAAAGCATATGATAGGGAGCATGGAGAACCTAACATCCTTCAGAACCAAACTTGGACCCAAAGTGATTTTTGTGATTCAAACTTTTGCCAAACAAAAGGATATGGTGTTGTTCAGATTGGCTCAGTCACATTGAAGAAGGTGGCTTATGTGGAAGGACTGAAGCACAACCTAATCAGCATCAGTCAACTCTGTGGGAGAGGAATTTCACCAGGAGCTCCATGTTAGACAGAATGGGTCTTTCCTTTCCGTAGCTACTTGCACACCTGATGTTGAGAGTGGCCGCATATGCGCACCAAAAGTTGTGCACCTCCACACACTCTCCCCCGACCCGTGAGCGCACCCAATAGTGCGTGCGGCAGCGTATGCGCTCCTTATGGTGCGTGCGGCTGTTCACATTCCTGATGTTAAAAATTTGATATAGCAGAAGACCGAAAACCAGGCGCAGGACACTCAACCTATCTGAGCCCAAATAAACAAGATGCAAAATAGAAGTGCAAGAATCTTATACTAAACAATCTTTACTAGGTGAGACATACATGGCGAGACATGATTTGCCAAAGTAGCCATAGGGAAAAGCAGAAACAATTACAAGGCAATCCTAACCGTATGGACTCAAAAAATTTGCCGCCAGTTCTAGTACTACACTACGGAGTTCGTACAAACCACCAGGTCTCCAGACAGCAAACCAAGCCGCACTGACTTCCCGTTATTATAATGCAAGAAGGAACACTACTCGCTGATTAGCAAGCCGCCTAACCGCAAGGTTTCCTAGTCGCCTGACCGCAGGAACTATTGTTGCCGAACTGAACATGCTGATAGAAGCGGACAGCTTATTGAACCAGGAAACTGCTTGTAGTAGGGAGACTGCCTAGCCACAACCCGTGACCTACTATTAACTGTTGGTTGTTATCTGAAGAGTCTGCACTATCCCTGACCGCAGTCAGAACCAATTCATGGCTTTCCAGCGCTATCCGCACAACCTGCATAGCACAACCTGCACAGTACAAATCAGTCAATATTCAAACCACGCGGATACAAAAAATCAATCCGCAACAACTATCCGCGAGTTCACTAACTATTCATCTACTCACTATTTGATATTATAGGGGGTCCTATTTATACGCACGATGAGGAGTGTGGTCACCTCCCTAGCTGATAGGATAACCGCCCCATCCTGTGGCAATAACCAAGTGTATCCACAAGCCGCGGATACACCGCCAGTCCGCCGCGACCTATGACGGATAGCCAGCCCGCCAAGAGCATCACCAAGTCCGGATAGCAAACCTATCCGACTTATTTCCAAGGGCCAAGCCAGGACGCCGCCACCAGCCGAACTTTTGTAGTAACACCTTGTCCGCCTATCAGCAGATACCGCTCCAATCTACGTTCCCTTTCGAAATAGCATCAGTCTACACCCATAAGTTCGTAACTAAGGCATAACAGCCAACTGTCAAACTTGGAGGACACTACATCAGTCTGCATTCCTTGCGGACTTAATACCAGTCTAAATTCTCCAAGCTCGTAACCAAGGCACACGACACTTCTGCCGATCTACCCTGACTAAGAAGTAGTCTGTGCTTAACTGCGCGATCTCGCCGGACTGAGCCAACATGGACTTGGTTCAGAAACAACCAAGTCCACACCACTAGCCACAATGGCCATTCCGTGCTTACTGGAAGAAACTAGCAACAGTTCGCCAATCCTGGCGAACTCAAGAACCAGCACGCACTAACTGGCGAACACTGCAGATTCCACTAGCTGCACCACCAGAGCTAGACCAAAGCATCTTCCATGCTGGTCAGCCTTGCTCCAGCCAAGTACGTTTCTTACCCGACTCCGCGTATAGAGAAGCTATCCTCCCGGTTACCTTTTTGGATCCAACTGCTTGCTGAGCATAAGCCGGCCTGGCTGACCGCCACCTCTGGCTGCCAAAAAACAAGCCGCTTACAACAGCTCCGCCAACCTACCTTACAGCCACTCTTGCTTACATAGACCACACGGATTGGTCTCCCAGGTTGCCCAATCACCCACTTTCACTTCACCATTTTCAACACTCCCCCTTGATGTGAGAAGTGGTGAACAACCCCAGCAGTTCCTATAACCTTGCACAAGGTCCCTCTGATAGCGCCTTCGAGAAGATGTCCAAGACATAGTCCCCGCTCTGTATATTGTGGACTATGAGGGATCCCTCCAGCATCTCCGAAAAGTATCCATGCTTCCCTCTGCCTTCTTCTTTAACTTTGACCTCCATTTTTGCATCACAGGAATATCACCAACGATCTTGGGCACAAGGCCCCAAGCCTCATTTCCTATAAGGGTAGTCACCTCCTCAACCTTAGCATCATCAACCTCCTTGACTCCAGTGGTGTCATCACAGCTAGAAGATACTCGCTTGATATGAGGGCTTGCGAGAAAAAAATGAGACCAAGCTCACCGCATTTCATCCACATTATTGAGCTTGTGGGTTTGTGATACTCTTCGATCTCCGAAGACCCTTATAATGACTAACCACATCTACTGCTCCTTCTGAACCAGCTCCATTCCTGGGAAAACCCAAAACAATGATACCCTTGCTTCCTGAACAAGAAGCTGAAAGTGAGGCTAAGATCTATCTCAACTCTAGAGGGGGGGGGGGTGAATAGAGTATTTTAAAATAATTTTTCACAGTTGAAATGAACAGCACATATAAAATTTAATTTATGATATAGTGTAGAGTGCTAGTAAAATGAAGTAAAAAGCACAGCACACAGCAAACAAATTACACAAACAAACCAGAAGACACAAGGAATTATAGTGGTTCCCCAAAAACCTGGGTACATCCACTCTTCTACCACCCTTGGTAGGAATCCACTCAGGATGAGTTGATCAGGTGTCCTGACACCAATGAGCTTTTGATAAGGTGCCCAAAAACCAAAACTAGATTTTTTGATAAGGTGTCTTGCCACCACTGAGTTTTGACAAGGCTCTCAGAACCAGACAGAACTTTTGAAGGGAGTTCAAGAACCCTTTTACAGCAGGAAAAGAAAAATAAGAGTGAAGGGTGTCTTCTCTGTTCTCAATCAAATGAGAGAAGCACAAGTGGATTGATGATATCAAAGCTCCCCCTGAGATGTAGAAAGGTTCAGGAAAAGAAGCTTTGCTCTAGGGTGATAGGTCTTCAAAACTTTGATCTCCAGCACAAGATGGTTTCAGCAAGAAGGCTGAAGGTGAGGTGTCTGGAGTGATGAGATTGTGAACACTTTTCAGTCAGCAAGAAGATTTTTGAGTTACAGTTCTTCTGTTGTTCTTCTGCTATCAGTATATTCTATTCTGTGTGTTCACTTCTGTATCTATTCTTCTTGTGTATTCTCTAAAAAACTTAATAACACAGAAGAAAGGAATAATAAATTTTCTGACGATTCCTTGTCCAAAATTAGCCGTTGGGAGTCATAAATGTCTTCCAAAAATAGTCTTGTCTTCTAGAGGAAAGTCCAGCAAACATTCTCTGAAAAATTCCTTGAAACTTGCTCCAGAATTAAAGATAAACGGCTGGGAGATCTTCTGACATAAATGCTGATAATATTCAAAAACATTCCAAAGAACAGCAGCATTTGAATTCCTGAAAGCGTCGATCTCTCCAAAGAAACCGTCGATCTGAGCTCTACGATCGTCGAACTGAGCTCAGAGATTAAATGGACAAGCAGACAGAAAACGTCGATCTGAGCTCTACGATCGTCGAACTGAGCTCAGAGATCTGAGAAATAACTTTAGGGAGTGATCGTCGAACTGAGCTAGAAGATAGTCGAGGGGAGTTCGACGACTCAGCAGAAGCTAGACGAAAGCAGATAGTCGATCTGAGCTCGACGATCGTCGACCGGAGTTCGACGTTTTATTGAAGATGAGCTCAGAGAGCGTCGAATGGAGTTCGACGATTCGTCGACCTTAGCTCGACGAAAATTGCCTTAGACTAAGCTCTTCAACCTGGATCTTGGAATGGTCCTGGGGGCAGCTTCAAACCTAAGTTCTAAGCCCTAGACTCATTCTAATGTTGACCTTTTCAACTATACAACTAGGTCAACTGGGATTCCTAAGACAAGCATAGTGATCCTTACCCAAATTAGTAATAGGGTGTTCCAACAATCTCCCCCTATTTGGGTTAGGATTACTATTTACAGATAATCATAGGAAATGAAAAGCATACAACAATACATAAGCTAATACAAAATGCAGAGAAGATATATAGCAGTAAAGCAGATCACAGATAAATATCAGCAGATATCCAAAGGTGGATGAAATGTTTAGCTTACACAGTTCACTTCCTTTCAGATCCCTTTTTAAATAAAATTTCTCTATTTGGATTCTGACTTTCTTTCTTTGACCTTCTGTCATCCTCTACACCTAGAGAAGTTTGAGATTTGGGCCTTGGAACAACAGCCTCTGGGTGCAGCTTCATATAATCTTCTGGGTTGAAAAATTTTCTTGATGCATATCTTTCCAGTTCTTTCTTTCTCTGCTCTGATAAGGTAGTTAAGTTTGAAGTATCCTTGCCTTGTTCTCTGGCCTTTTTCATTTGATCAAGGGCAGCCAATTCTTTCATTCTGGCTGTCCAGGATACAGGGTTGTTCTCAGGATCTTCAAAAGGAATAGGAGGTTCATATCTGTTGATGATTTCAGAAACAGTAGAAGGAGTCCTGGAAACAATAGTATCTTTCAGCTTGTAAGGGAAAGGACCTGAAGAAGGGTCAGGGTGACCTTGTCCTTCCCTTTGATAGGATCTTTGTTCTCTTTGATTTCCTCTGTAATTACCCCTTCTGGGTTGATATCCTTTTTGATGCTGTCCCCTTTGATATGATCTTTGATAATGCTGGGAAGAACTGTGTCTGGAGACTGGAGCTAGAGGGGCTGAACCTGAGCCAGAATCTGGAGGAGGAGGAGGAGGCTGATATTGAGAAGAACCCTTTTCATATTTGTCAAGCTTCCTCTTCTTCTTCATAGCTTTCAGTTGATTTTTGGAATATTGCATCCAAGGCTCAGAGATGGGGCAGTCATGCAGGATGTAGTATGGAATATCATTTGAGTCTTTGGCTTTGGCAGGAGGGACTGACATCATTACTTTACTTCTGGCTTTTCTCTTCTTGGCAATAGTTCTAGCAGAATCATCAGAATCAGTCCTGTATTGGTCACTCTCAGAACTTTGATGTTGATCATACAGATCATCAATTCTTCTGATAAGCTCTTCTTGAGCTTTAAGTTTTGCAGAAACCTCAGGAGCAGGAGGAGAGAGAGCAACAGCAGAGTAGACAGAAACAGGAGCAGACACTGGAGCAGGAGCAGCAATTTCATCAGCATCAGTTGCTGGAATCATTTCTATGTCAGCAGTAGCAGCAGCAGCAATTTCAACAGAAGGAGGCATAGTGGCCTTAGTAGCAATTGAAAGAGGCACAGTGGCCTTAGTATCAGCATCAGAGATATCCACAGCCTTCCAGGATTTGATGTAGGAATCAATATGGCTTGGATCACAGGTAGCTATATGCACAATGGCCTTAGACAAATCTTCAGCAGGAGTTGCAGGCAAATAGCTGAAATGGACTGTATCAAATATAGATAGCAGCCTCTGCAGATTCAGTGCAAAAGCACATCCAAGAGCTGGAGCTGGAGCAGACATAATATCAGCAGCTGGCACATCCACTTATTCATAAGGCATCTCCCCCTGCCTTGGTTCAGAGAAAGATGAATCAAGGCACACAGAAGATGGGATAGTCAGGGAGGAGGAAAGGAAGGCAATCTTGGTAGACAGCTCCTGTACTTGCTTTAGGAATGGAGCCAGGGAAGACTCCAGTAGAGATGTCAGCTTGGGAGCTAGCAACTCATACAGCCTGTCTGCCAAAATAGGAAGATCCACATGCTCAAGTGGGGCTTGAGCAGAGGTAGAGGCAAAGGTAGATGGAGGGATGGTGGCTGAAACTGAAATTGTGGAGAGAGGTGGAGAGGGAATGGTTGGTTCAGAGGATGGAATAATGGAGATAGAGGAGGTTGAGGTGGAGATAGGGGAAGTAAGAGATGGTGTGAAGGAGGGTTGAGATAGAATGTCATGGAGCAGTTGTTGAAAGGAGGAAGTGGAGGGTGGCTCAGGAGGAGTAGAGGGTGAATCATCCATGAAGGAATCATCTGTAAGTGAGAAAGAGGGAAGGGTGAAGGATGAATAGGAGAAGAGAGGATGGTATTCCTCTGAGGTGGATAGAGGAGGGGATGGCATAGGAGAGGAAATGGTAATTGGGGATGAGATGATTATGGTGGTGACTGGTGGTGAGGAGGTGACAACTTGGGTGGTTAGGGTGGTTATGGCTGGAAGAGGGGAGGAAGCAGGCAGCTCTTCTGCTGAAGGAGTGACTGAAATAGTCCTTGTGCCTGAATGAAGTGTTGCAGCAGCCCTGGAGGGGTTTATAATCTGCCTGTCCCATTTACTGAAGAGGGCACAGGAAAGCCTCTTGGATGCATTGATAACCATGCCAGAGGAGGTTAATAGGTCAGGGCACCTGTTGTGCAGAAAGACCCCTAAGATTCTTCCATAACTAACTGCATTCTTGTTAATCTTCTTCTTAATCAGAGTGAAGAAGATGGAGCCCCAGTCTAGGTGTTTCTTATCTAATAAGGCTCCCATCAGGCAGAACTGATATCTGGAAATGGTGTCATGGGCTGAATGCTTGGCCAACAGCACCTTCCCAACTACATCAGCCAGGAATTGGAATTCTATAGCCAAATTTTTCTTCAGTAGCTTATTAGGGTTTGCTGCATTGTGACCCATCCTATCCAGCATGGTGTCAAACTCCTCTCCAGACAGTTCAATGGAGTCTTCTCCAGTACTGAGTTGAAAGACTTCTGTTAAAAGAGCCGGGGATAGAAATACCTGAGTCCCCTTAATGGTGCCGACAACAGAATTCTCAGACTCGTCTGTTGCGGTAAAACACCACTCTTTTATTTCTTCTGAGGCGATCTTCATTCTTGTAGTCATTATTGGAGTCAGCTGTTGTTCTCAGAATAAGTTTAAGATGTCCTTGAAGCGCTGGTCGCTTCCGTCGAAGGAGTTTATGTCGATGTCAAAACCTGTGTCGAACTTCATCTTAGCAATAGCAGCACTCGATTCAGCCATATTCTCCTGCAATAGAAAACCAAAAACGACCAAGCGTAGAGAATTTGGAGGGAAAAGAAAGAGAGTTGCAGAGTATGAAAGCGCAAAGGGAGAACGACGGCTGAAAGAAAGATTTTATATTAGGGTTCGACGCGAAAAAGGAAAATCGTTGAGCATAGTTCGACGAAACGTCGAGCTTAGTTCGACGATTTGGGCTACAGAGGGAATCTGAAGAGTCTTCAACATCGGCGATCTTCGTTCGACGATGTTGAAAAACGTCGAGCTCAGCTCGACGGCCTCTAATCAGAAGGAGAGAAAGCCTAGCTCTAGCAAGGGCTCTGAACTCAGATCGACGACTGCAAAAGCGTCGATCTCTGGTCGACGATTTTTGGAAAATCGTCGATCTCTGTTCGACGATTTTGGGGAAAACGTCGAGCGCAGTTCAGAGTCTAAACTCATTCTACAGACACAAAAAGAAGGATTTTTGGCCTAGTCTTGGTCTGTTTTAGCTTTTCAAAATCTTGTAATTTAATTAAGGCTTCCTCCATCTAACATACCTAACTGATTTAGGAAGAAACTGTGTTTCTTTTCATCCAAAGGTTTGGTGAAAATATCTCCCCTTTGCAAATCAGTAGGAATATATTGAATTTCAATTTTATTTTTCTCTACATTATCTCTTAGAAAATGATGCCTAATTTCTATGTGTTTTGTCCTACTATGGAGGACTGGATTTTGTGCTATAGAGATAGCACTAGTATTGTCACAGAAAATTTTAGACTTCTCTAAGTTGTAGCCATAGTCTAAGAGCTGATTCTGTATCCACAATATTTGTGAGCAGCAACTGCCTGCAGCCATATACTCAGCTTCAGCAGTTGAAGTTGACACAGATGTTTGTTTCTTACAGAACCAAGAGACAAGTCTATCACCAAGGAACTGACAGGTTCCACTGGTGATTTTCCTGTCTATTCTGCATCCAGCATAATCAGCATCTGAGAATCCAGTTAAATCAAATGCTGAATCTTTTGGATACCAGAGACCTAGATTTGGACAACTTTTAACATACCTAAGAATTCTCTTAACTAAGATTAAATGTGACTCTCTAGGGCTAACTTGGAATCTAGCACAAATACATGTGGCAAACATTATATCAGGCCTACTAGCTGTAAGGTACAATAAAGAGCCAATTATTGCTCTATATGTTGTCTGATCAACAGGTTTCCCATGTTCATCAGCATCTATTACAGCATTTGAGGGCATGGGTGTTTTCATACATGATGCATCAGACATACCAAATTTCTTAACCAGCTCTTTTGTATACTTGGTTTGAGAAATAAATATGCCTTCAGCATGTTGCTTGACTTGCAGTCCTAAGTAGAAGGACAGCTCACCCATGCTACTCATTTCAAATTTAGAGTGCATAAGCTTGGAGAACTTTTTGCACAATTTTGAATCAGTAGAACCAAAAATAATGTCATCTACATAAATTTGCACTAGCAGGGTATGGGACTTATGGGTTCTAATAAAAAGAGTTTGGTCTACTCTCCCCCTAACAAAATCATTTTCCAGAAGAAAGCATGCTAGGGTCTCATACCATGCTCTAGGGGCTTGCTTGAGACCATATAATGCTTTATGCAATTTGTAAACATAATCAGGGTGAGTTAGAGAGATAAAACCTGGAGGTTGTCTAACATAGACTTCCTCTTTGATGTCCCCATTGAGAAATGCACTTTTTACATCCATTTGATACACTTTGAAACCTTTGTGAGCAGCATAAGCTAGGAATATCCTGATGGCTTCCAGCCTTGCAACTGGTGCAAATGTCTGATCATAGTCTATTCCTTCTTGTTGAGAGTACCCTTGAGCAACTAGCCTTGCCTTGTTTCTGACTATAACTCCTTGATCATCCAGCTTGTTCCTGAATACCCACTTTGTTCCAACAATGGGATGATCCTTTGGCTTAGGCACTAGTTCCCAAACCTTGTTCCTTTCAAATTGATGCAACTCCTCTTGCATTGCAATGATCCAGTGTGGATCTTGCTCTGCATCTTGAATGGATTGAGGCTCAATTTGAGATAGAAAGCAAGTGTGCATCAGGTTTTGGTTGACCTGACTACTAGTTTGCACACCAGCTGAGATCTCTCCAATTACTTGGGTGATTGGATGATCTCTTGTTGTTACTAAGTCAACAGGGAGTGTTGATTGTTCACCAGCCTGTGTTGTTGTCTCCTCTAGTGGAGCAGCAACTGGCTCTTCAGGATGATTTTCTTCAAGATGTTGAACTTCTTCTTCATCATCACTGCTCTCATTCTTTTCAGCAACTTGCAGTTTGTTCAAGTCTTCAGCTAGAGATTGTACCTGTAGAGGTTCTATGGTAGAAGCATTCTTCTCCTTGAAAGACATGTTAGCTTCATCAAAAATAATATGAACAGATTCTTCAATTTTGCAGGAAGATTTATTATAAACCCTATAGGCCTTGCTGATCATGGAGTATCCCAGAAACACTCCTTCATCAGCATTAGCTTGGTATTTTGCTAGGTATTTCTTGTCATTATTATGAATAAAACAAGTGCAACCAAAAACTTTGAAATAGCCTATTTTAGGTTTCTTCCCTTTGAGCAATTCATAAGGAGTCTTGCCCTTCAGCTTGTGTATCAGGCTTCTGTTCAACACATAGTTGGAGGTGTTCACTGCCTCAGCCCAAAAGGACAGAGGTAAGTGAGCATCTGCCAATAATGTAGTTGCAGATTCAATGAGTGTTCTATTTTTCCTTTCAGCTACCCCATTTTGTTGAGGAGTTCTAGGAGCTGAGAAAGTGTGCCTGATCCCTTCACTCTGACAGAACTCTTGCATGAGAAGAGAATCAAACTCTGTCCCATGATCACTTCTGATCAGGGCAATGTGAGTGTTGAACTCAATCTGAATGCATTTGAGAAAATCTGTCAAACACTTGAAGTTATCAGACTTCTTCCTCAGAAAGAATACCCAAGTAAATCTTGAGAAGTCATCTATGTAACACCCCAGAACTCAAAATATGTTTGTACACATTTTTGAGTAGCAGGCTGGTAGACACGGCCTGGGACACGGGCGTGTCCCAGGGCGTGTCGGGGGTACACGGCCTGGGACACGGGCGTGTCCCAGGGCGTGTTCGATTTAAATTCCGAAGTTGGCCTATTCGGGTCAGAGCCGTACACGGCCGTGAACACGGCCATGAACACGGGCGTGTCAGGCTGGACACGGGCGTGTCGGCTGCCGTGTTCTGACCCGTGTACTGGTTTTGGAAGCCGTTGAGTGCCGTGTAGCAGGGGACACGGGCGTGTCTCAAGAATGACACGGGCGTGTCAGGTTCGACACGGGCGTGTCAAGCCCCGTGTTGTTCAGTCGGTTCCAAACCGCGTGTGCCGCTTAAGGGTACACGGCCTGTGACACGGGCGTGTCACAGGCCGTGTCAGGCAAAATTGGGGTTTTGGGCAGATCTCGGCTGTTCGTTTCCTTCTATTTGGATCGTGTGGTCCATAGCATTTCCAGCCTCTTTAAGGCCGTGGATTGAGTTGAAAGCTCATTCCACTTAGCCTTTCTTCTTAAGAAAGAGAGAAGAGCTTGGAGGAGGAGGAGGAGGAGGCCGGTGGAGCTTCGTCGAGCCGAATAGAGAGCCGAGTGCAGCGTTGCGGAGGCAAGGCCGCTGCGGTGATTTCCATCCGGCCAGTTTTCTATGGCGCCGAAGCGATCGTCAAGGGTAACGACCTTTCTTCCTTGGGCAGGTGAAGCCCTTTGTTTTGCATGTGCATGGGATCCTCCATCAAGAGATGGAAACGCGTAAGTGATTCCAGCAGTTGAGTCTGCATCTAGAGCCGGAAGTCTGTAGTACGGCATAGGCATGCTGTGTGAAGCCAATCCAGACGTATGTCGGGATTGGTGATGTTTATATTGCGATCCGGAGAAGACTCCGTGTATACATCGTTTAGCCTGCGGAGATGGTGAGGACGATGTGTAGGATGCTTTGTATAGCTCCTTTGGTTGTATGCTTGTAAGAGCTGGTTGATGGAGTGCGGACACCTCTGAGTGGGTGGGTGCGTGAGGTCTTCAACAGGGGTTTGGAGGCTTATGCCCATTCTACCAAGTGGCGATGAACACCTCTGAGTGGGTGGGTGCGTGAGGTCTTCAACAGGGGTTTGGAGGCTTATGCCCATTTCACCAAGTGGCAATGTTAAGATCGGGTGAGCGGTCGATTGGTAGCAAAGCAGCAGGGCGAATTCCCTAGGCTTGTTACACTACGGGGGTAGGTCGACTGATAGTGCTCACGGGTTTTGGTGTGGTGCGTACCTCTGAGTGAGACGGGTGCGTGAGGTCTTCAACAAGGGTTTAGAGGCTTATGCCCGCCTACCAAGTACAAACCATAAAAGGTGCCCTGAGTGCACGGAGCGCCTGGCATTGAGGCCGGCGTTTGTGATGTTGGGTGTATGTGCTTTATATGTTGAAATTGCTATACATGCAGGGAAGGAACCACTGCCCCGGGTAAGGGGTGGGGTCGTTATAATTGGTCAGCTGAATGCTGACCGTTGCTTTGTTTATCACCCATGGGGTGGATGTCCATATGCAGGTGTTGCGGGCTGATGGATTGAGCGGCAAAAGCCCATGCTGCTGGTAGGCCCTTGAAGGCCGTGCGAAGTGTTGGATTTCATGTGTGGCCGGCCTGCGTGCCGATGTATGAAATTATATGTGTTGTTAAGAGTAACTTGTAAGGCCTTAAGGCCGTGTGCGGTGTGGTTTTGTAAACATTCCTGGGTATCTATATAAATGTGATATTTATATATTAGTGGACATTCAATGGTGTGAGTTCTTGCACTTAATAAGCTTCCGCTAGAATGCTCTGAGTTAGGACTCGGTTGGTTTGATATTACCCTGTGACCTCACCGTCTGTTTGTGGCATATAGTGTGGGGCCCCGGCCGGGCCTTCTACTATACGTCATCTAACGGATGGGGTCGTTACATTTTGGTATCAGCTTTTGTCGGTCTTCCCTTCCGAATTCGTGGTCGAATTCTTTTGTGGGGTGGCGAGCACGTGTTCGTGCGACCTGCTGTAATGCTAATGAACTCAAGAATGTCCACTAGGAATGTGTGTGTGTGTGTCTATTCGGTTAGTTTGCCGTATTACCATGGAAAGTAATGCTATCTTGTTCACCTATAGGTGACGAGGAGTGGAGCTGGGCAGTCGGAGCCCCAGCGTTCGGATGAGAGTGCGGCACCACCTGAGGTGCCTACACCTCCCCCTTCGGCGGAAACAGTGCGCTTAGTTGCGGAGATGATCTTTGCTATGCTTCAGGCACAACCTTTTGGGCAAGCAAGGCCCGCCGTGGCGCCAGTGCACGTTGGTGCGAGGCAAGAGCATGTTGAGGTTGGTGCGAGGCAAGAGCATGTTGAGGTTCCGGTTGCTGTGCAAGCAGCGGACGAGCAACTTAAGCACTTTATGGAATTTAATCCGCCTACGTTTGTCGGGGCAACGTCTCCAATAGAGGCCGAGGATTGGCTCTCTAGAGTGAAAAGAATCCTGGCTGCGCTCAGGATTTGTGAGGAGCAGAAAGTCCCGTTAGCCACTTTCCTCCTGGAAGGAGAGGCGAGGCTTTGGTGGGATGAGATCGAGTTGCACCAGTTGGGCGGTAGAGATCTGGGCGACATATCGATGGACGAATTCTCTAGATTGTTTTGGGCGAAATATTTGCCAATGACGCAGAGAATTGCAATGGAAAATGAATTTCAACGTCTGGTACAGGGTGATAAGACCGTGGACGATTACCTACATGAGTTTACCAAGCTCGGTCGTTATGCGGGATCGACATTTGCGGACCAAGCGCGGAAAACAAATAGGTTCTATGAAGGGCTGCGTGATGAGCTGAGGTTGGCTCTCCCGAGTTCAGTGAACCAAGGATTCCAAGCATTGGTGCATACCGCTAGTGCGCTAGAGAAGGATTTGAAGCGGGTGCGGGAGAAGAAGATCGTAGCGGTGGAAAAGTCCGACTTCAAAGTTCCGCCATCAGAGCAGTCCGATTTCAGGAAACGTGATAAGAAGCGGGTCAGGCCTGCTGAACAAACTTCTTCAGATGTTGCGTCAGGAGCAACGTTTGGGCAAGAACGGGTTGAGCCGCGGACATGTTTCATTTGTGGGAGGCCAGGGCATATCGCGCGATTTTGCTGGAATGGCGCGTCCAAGGGTGAAAGAAAGACAGGTGCGTCTTATGACGAGAAGGGTAAAGCTGTGGCAGAGTCGTCTGCATCGCGGGCGCAACCGCGAATATACACTCTTGAGATGCAGGAGCCGCAAAGCTCAAATCAAGCAGAACAGCAAATCCGTGCTTTGGACTTGATGGAGGCCGCTAGACGGATTCTGCGAGATGCGGAGAAGCCGAAATAAAGTGGAGTGTGCACTTTATTATGTTGTCTATTGTATGTATGTATGTTTTTCTGTTTGGGTCAAACAGTGTGGTGGTACGATTCCATGGGGCGAGCCAAGCTGTGGCCTCTGAGCTCTAAACCTGGATCGTTTTGGGTTGTATCGCAACAGCGTGGTTGTGTTGATACTTGTGCGTTGCGCTAAATTTCGGGACGAAATTTCTATAAGGAGGGGAGGGTTGTAACACCCCAGAACTCAAAATATGTTTGTACACATTTTTGAGTAGCAGGCTGGTAGACATGGCCTGGGACACGGGCGTGTCCCAGGGCGTGTCGGGGGTACACGGCCTGGGACACGGGCGTGTCCCAGGGCGTGTTCGATTTAAATTCCGAAGTTGGCCTATTCGGGTCAGAGCCGTACACGGCCGTGAACACGGCCATGAACACGGGCGTGTCAGGCTGGACACGGGCGTGTCGGCTGCCGTGTTCTGACCCGTGTACTGGTTTTGGAAGCCGTTGAGTGCCGTGTAGCAGGGGACACGGGCGTGTCTCAAGAATGACACGGGCGTGTCAGGTTCGACACGGGCGTGTCAAGCCCTGTGTTGTTCAGTCGGTTCCAAACCGCGTGTGCCGCTTAAGGGTACACGGCCTGTGACACGGGCGTGTCACAGGCCGTGTCAGGCAAAATTGGGGTTTTGGGCAGATCTCGGCCGTTCGTTTCCTTCTATTTGGATCGTGTGGTCCATAGCATTTCCAGCCTCTTTAAGGCCGTGGATTGAGTTGAAAGCTCATTCCACTTAGCCTTTCTTCTTAAGAAAGAGAGAAGAGCTTGGAGGAGGAGGAGGAGGAGGCCGGTGGAGCTTCGTCGAGCCGAATAGAGAGCCGAGTGCAGCGTTGCGGAGGCAAGGCCGCTGCGGTGATTTCCATCCGGCCAGTTTTCTATGGCGCCGAAGCGATCGTCAAGGGTAACGATCTTTCTTCCTTGGGCAGGTGAAGCCCTTTGTTTTGCATGTGCATGGGATCCTCCATCAAGAGATGGAAACGCGTAAGTGATTCCAGCAGTTGAGTCTGCATCTAGAGCCGGAAGTCTGTAGTACGGCATAGGCATGTTGTGTGAAGCCCATCCAGATGTATGTCGGGATTGGTGATGTTTATATTGCGATCCGAAGAAGACTCTGTGTATACATCGTTTAGCCTGCGGAGATGGTGAGGACGATGTGTAGGATGCTTTGTATAGCTCCTTTGGTTGTATGCTTGTAAGAGCTGGTTGATGGAATGCGGACACCTCTGAGTGGGTGGGTGCGTGAGGTCTTCAACAGGGGTTTGGAGGCTTATGCCCATTCTACCAAGTGGCGATGAACACCTCTGAGTGGGTGGGTGCGTGAGGTCTTCAACAGGGTTTGGAGGCTTATGCCCATTTCACCAAGTGGCAATGTTAAGATCGGGTGAGCGGTCGATTGGTAGCAAAGCAGCAGGGCGAATTCCCTAGGCTTGTTACACTACGGGGGTAGGTCGACTGATAGTGCTCACGGGTTTTGGTGTGGTGCGTACCTCTGAGTGAGACGGGTGCGTGAGGTCTTCAACAAGGGTTTGGAGGCTTATGCCCGCCTACCAAGTACAAACCATAAAAGGTGCCCTGAGTGCACGGAGCGCCTGGCATTGAGGCCGGCGTTTGTGATGTTTGGTGTATGTGCTTTATATGTTGAAATTGCTATACATGCAGGGAAGGAACCACTGCCCCGGGTAAGGGGTGGGGTCGTTATAATTGGTCAGCTGAATGCTGACCATTGCTTTGTTTATCACCCATGGGGTGGATGTCCATATGCAGGTGTTGCGGGCTGATGGATTGAGCGGGCAAAAGCCCATGCTGCTGGTAGGCCCTTGAAGGCCGTGCGAAGTGTTGGATTTCATGTGTGGCCGGCCTGCGTGCCGATGTATGAAATTATATGTGTTGTTAAGAGTAACTTGTAAGGCCTTAAGGCCGTGTGCGGTGTGGTTTTGTAAACATTCCTGGGTATCTATATAAATGTGATATTTATATATTAGTGGACATTCAATGGTGTGAGTTCTTGCACTTAATAAGCTTCCGCTAGAATGCTCTGAGTTAGGACTCGGTTGGTTTGATATTACCCTGTGACCTCACCGTCTGTTTGTGGCATATAGTGTGGGGCCCCGGCCGGACCTTCTACTATACGTCATCTAACGGATGGGGTCGTTACAATCTACAACCACTAAAGTATAGGACTTCCCTCCTAGGCTTTGCACAGATATGGGTCCAAAAAGATCCATGTGCAACAGGTACAAAATCCTAGGTGAATCACTCTTATTAATTGATTTAAAACTACTTTTAGTTTGCTTGCCTAATTGACAAGCCTTGCAAAGTCCTTCCTTCTTGTAGGGACCAGAAGGTAGTCCTTTAACAAGGTTGTCTTTAGATAGCTTAGCAATGGTTCTAAGGTTAATATGTCCTAGTCTCTTATGCCATAAAACATTAGATTTTGAAATGGAATTAAACAGGCAAATATCTACCACTGGTGAATGAAAATCCACTAAGTAAATGTTACCTCTTTTGTTACCTGTCAACACAGTTGTGTTGTCCACTGACTTGACTTTGCATATGGCTTTGTTAAAGGTCACTTGATATCCTTCATCACACAGTTGACTGATACTTATCAAGTTGTGCTTGAGTCCTTCAATATATGCCACCTTCTTGAATGTGACTGGGCCAATTTTGACTGCACCATATCCTTTTGTAGTTCCAAAGCTTGAGTCTCCAAAAATTACTTTGGGTCCAAGCTTGGCTTTGAAGGAAGTGAAGTTGTCCTTGTCCCCTGTCATGTGCTTTGAGCACCCACTATCCAAATACCATTGATGGTTTGATGCTGGATAGGTCTTCACCTACACAAAAACAGCTTATTTGTTTTTGACCCAGTTAACCTTGGGCCTAGGTTGATATCCCTTAAATTCTGAAATAAAGGACATCCCAGGTTGATCCTTATAACCTTCAGGATGGTATCTCCTAGGAGGTACTATCCATTCAGTATAGGGATTAAAGCCTTGGGATGTGGAGCTTCTAGGATTGAATCTGAATGTGCCATTGAAGGAGTGTTCACAAGCCTGAACTCTGTTCGACGATCGTCGAACTGAGGTCGACGATCTTGGGTCAGATCGTCAATCTCCGTTCGAAGATCGATTATGCTGAGATTCAGGGTTTGGATATCGTCGAGCTGAGGTCGACGATCTGTAGTTAGATCGTCGAGCTCTGTTCGACGATCGTCGAGCTCTGCTCGACGCTATCTGTTGAACTGAGTTCTTCTCTGACAGATCTGCATTCTTCCTAGGTACCTCTATTACTCCCTTTCCTTTGTCAGAGACAAACTTGATTGGAGTTGTCAGAATTATAGGTTGGCTGGATGAAGCACCCAAGCCCAGTGTGCTATTAAATCTAGAGTTCACTGTGCTTGTGATGTCCATCAGTCTGATACTTCTCCCATTTAGGGATTCTTCAAACTTTTTGGCCTTTGATAGTTCATTCTTCAATGAAGCTATCTCCTCCCTACAGCATTCTAACTCCTCAGAGAGTTTGAGGTTCTTTGAGTTTAGGACACTATGCTCAGATAATTGATTTCTGAGAGAGATTATCTCCTTCTCAGATTTTAATAGATCTAGACACAGTGTCTTAAATTCATCTTTGAAGTCTTCAGAATTAAAATCAAAAGAGTTGATTACCTGATCCTCATCTGGTTGACTTTCTGAATCTGAATCTGATTCTTCATCAGAGTTTTACTGTGATGCATTGATAGCCATCATGCAAAATTCTTTTTCATCTGCATCATCCTCATCATCACTAGAGCTGGATGAGGCTTCAGATTCCTCTTCAGTCTCACTCCAGGTCTCAGCAACAAAGCCCTTCCTTGTATGTTTGTTCTTGCTGGAGGAGGCTTTGTCTGAGCTATTCTTCTTGTAATCCTTTCTTTTCTTCTTTCTCTTCTTTCCCTTTTGTCCTTATTCTTGTTTTCTGGACAGTCAGGCACAATGTGGCCTGGTTTCCTGCAACCAAAGCATATGATTTCTTTATTGTTATTTGATTTATCATACCTTGGTTTATCATGACCCTTGTATGGTTTCTTTCTGAAGTCTTTTCTGGCCATCTTGTAGAATCTTTTGGCCAGAAGACTTATGAGCTCATCATTTCCTGTAGCTTTATCTTCAGGCTCCTCTTCTACAGCTTTGAAGGCTATGGTCTTTTCTTTCCTTGTAGCTGGAGAGATAGCCTTTTGTTCTTCTTCTCTATTTTTAATGAGCAGCTCATAAGATTTGAGCTTGCCCAGGAGAGCTTCAGTAGTAATCTCATTTAAACTTCTGGCATCCTTAATTTGCCAGATTCTTGAATCCCAAGTGCTGGGGAAGCACATCAGGATTTTGTCATTCAGCTCAGTCAGTGAGATTTCTTTGTCTAGGGTTTTTAGCTCATTGACAATTAGACTTAGTCTATTGTACACGTCAACCACTGATTCAGCTTCTCCCTTTTTGAAGTTCTCATATTGGCTTATCAGATGAGATCTTCTATCTTTCCTTTCATCAGCAGATCCTGAGACAATTTCAGATAGTTTGTCCCAGATTTCTTTGGCTGAGTGGCATTCAGCTACCTTCTGAAAGATTTCATCAGACATTGTTTGGGCTAAGATGTTCATAGCCTTAGCATCTGCAGTCTTCCATTTCTTTATATCTGCATCTGTTCCAGAAGGAGGTGGGACAGCATTTGAACTTGAGCTTGCTGGTGGAGTTGGACAAACTGTCAAGACAGAATTGAAAATGTCTTCATCAATAGAATTCATGTATAATCTAATCCTTGCCTTCCAGAGTGCAAACTTAGAAAGGTTGCACACTGGTGGTCTGGTGCTTGCATAATCATTGTTCTGTGCCATGTCTTTAAATAAAAAGAAGATGTACAGAAAATAATCCCCTTAAGAGATTGATCTTATCAAGGATCTTTTGGTTCAGGTGTTAGCCTGTATGAGCAACCAACCTCCCTCTGATACCAATTGAAAGTGAGGCTAAGATCTATCTCAACTCTAGAGGGGGGGGGGGGTGAATAGAGTATTTTAAAATAATTTTTCACAGTTGAAATGAACAGCACATATAAAATTTAATTTATGATATAGTGTATAGTGCTAGTAAAATGAAGTAAAAAGCACAGCACACAGCAAACAAATTACACAAACAAACCAGAAGACACAAGGAATTATAGTGGGTTCCCCAAAAACCTGGGTACATCCACTCTTCTACCACACCTTGGTAGGAATCCACTCAGGATGAGTTGATCAGGTGTCCTGACACCAATGAGCTTTTGATAAGGTGCCCAAAAACCAAAACTAGATTTTTTGATAAGGTGTCTTGCCACCACTGAGTTTTGACAAGGCTCTCAGAACCAGACAGAACTTTTGAAGGGAGTTCAAGAACCCTTTTACAGCAGGAAAAGAAAAATAAGAGTGAAGGGTGTCTTCTCTGTTCTCAATCAAATGAGAGAAGCACAAGTGGATTGATGATATCAAAGCTCCCCCTGAGATGTAGAAAGGTTCAGGAAAAGAAGCTTTGCTCTAGGGTGATAGGTCTTCAAAACTTTGATCTCCAGCACAAGATGGTTTCAGCAAAGAAGGCTGAAGGTGAGGTGTCTGGAGTGATGAGATTGTGAACACTTTTCAGTCAGCAAGAAGATTTTTGAGTTACAGTTCTTCTGTTGTTCTTCTGCTATCAGTATATTCTATTCTGTGTGTTCACTTCTGTATCTATTCTTCTTGTGTATTCTCTAAAAAACTTAATAACACAGAAGAAAGGAATAATAAATTTTCTGACGATTCCTTGTCCAAAATTAGCCGTTGGGAGTCATAAATGTCTTCCAAAAATAGTCTTGTCTTCTAGAGGAAAGTCCAGCAAACATTCTCTGAAAAAATTCCTTGAAACTTGCTCCAGAATTAAAGACAAACGGCTGGGAGATCTTCTGACATAAATGCTGATAATATTCAAAAACATTCCAAAGAACAGCAGCATTTGAATTCCTGAAAGCGTCGATCTCTCCAAAGAAAACCGTCGATCTGAGCTCTACGATCGTCGAACTGAGCTCAGAGATTAAATGGACAAGCAGACAGAAAACGTCGATCTGAGCTCTACGATCGTCGAACTGAGCTCAGAGATCTGAGAAATAACTTTAGGGAGTGATCGTCGAACTGAGCTAGAAGATAGTCGAGGGGAGTTCGACGACTCAGTAGAAGCTAGACGAAAGCAGATAGTCGATCTGAGCTCGACGATCGTCGACCGGAGTTCGACGTTTTATTGAAGATGAGCTCAGAGAGCGTCGAACGGAGTTCGACGATTCGTCGACCTTAGCTCGACGAAAATTGCCTTAGACTAAGCTCTTCAACCTGGATCTTTGGAATGGTCCTGGGGGCAGCTTCAAACCTAAGTTCTAAGCCCTAGACTCATTCTAATGTTGACCTTTTCAACTATACAACTAGGTCAACTGGGATTCCTAAGACAAGCATAGTGATCCTTACCCAAATTAGTAATAGGGTGTTCCAACAGAGCCACCGCACTGGAACTAGAAGCACCTGGAGCAACGCTCACCCTACTACCTGAAATAAAAGCCTCCCGCTCTTGGAACAATAACTTCCTGGAACATCTCTCACCACTGGAGCATGCTTATAAGAAGCTTAATAAGAAGCACCTGGAGCAACACTCCCCTGCTTCCTGAACTAGAAGAAACCATCTTCGAGCTAGAAGATCACCTGGAGCATTGCTCCCCCTACTTTCTAACTTTTGGTTCCTCTTCAGACATGCCGACTGACCTACCCCTCTATTCTATCCTTTCTAAAACTTCACACTGCCACTGAACATTACACTTCACTTCACTAAAATATACTCGCTTCAGAAGAGAATAACACATTTCCGATGCAAGACACTCTAGGTGATGCTGTCACTCTCTACTTCTGTTCAATCATACAAAAACACAACGACTTCTCTTAACCTCCATCATTACGTTTACGTAACTTGGCGGAACTAACTACCTCCAGCTCACCTCCCTAGCTCCTTTATAAGACTAGTGCAGCCTATCCCAATACTACGATCTTGTTTACGCTCATCAATCAGACTTAAAATGCTCTCTCGATACATGATCTACTCTACGATACTCACAACACGATCCTTAACATCACATCACTAAATCCTGGCTTGTCTCTCTGATCCCTCTCTATCTTACACATCTGTTCATCTTAGTAATTCCTAGTTGCTTACAAGCTCATCACTCCTCGTCTACTTCTCTCTCTACTATTCTTCACACTCTTCTAGTATGCCACCCTGCTTCTGACTAGAAGAAACCATCTTCGCTAGAAGCACCTCATTGTCCCCCTAACTGAGAGATAACATTGAGCTCCTGGTGAGTGCTCGAGTCATATAAGTCAATAGAGCTCACAAAGACATGAGAACTTCTTCATCACAGGATCCATACACATCCATCTCCTATTCTGCTCATCATACACAACGAAGACTTGCTTCGTCATTCCATGTACAAAGTAGGTAGAAACCAAACACCCGAAGTGCTTCATGCTAGGCTCTATCCTGAACATCAGCTCATTAAGAGTCTTCAAGTTGATCAGACTAAGAGGCATCCGATTGATGACATGTGCCACGCAGGCCATCCTTCTGCCAAAAAGGCCTTAAGAATGCCTTTGCATTGAAGCCAACACTTTCAGGTCTCCGTCAAAAGACGGATCTTCCGATCTTATACTCCACTTTGTTTTGGAGTATGTCCACAAGAGAGATCCCTTCGGATTCCATGCTTCCTGCAAAAGTTAGAGAATACGGTGAGCCGAACTCACCTCCATTTCCGTTCTCAACTTATTGATCAACAAGCCAAGCTATCCCTCCACAAGCTTCTTGAACTCCACAAACAAACAAAATGCATTCGACTTCTCCATCATGATGTACACCCAAGTATACCTTGAGTAGTCAACAACCAATATAAGCATGTACCTGCTTCTTCCAAGACTGGCGGTAACAGTCGGTCCCTTCAGATCACGATGGATAACCTCCAATGGTGCCTTACAGATGGACTGTGCCTTATCCAATGCAATGCAAAAAGCTTCACTATGTTGACATCCTGCGCAATCTTGACCGTTGCCAAAGGATGACATCCTAGGAAAGCCTCTCATAAGGCTTCTCACCATCGTTGCTTTTAGCTTGTCCATCCCCATGTGCCCAAGTCTTTCATGTCAGATAGATGAACTATCACTTGCCTTCATAGGATCAACATCAAAATTTATTAACGACCCAACCAAGTCCTTCCCTTTGCTCCCAATATGAGCGACATTTACCGAGTGTAGGACAATCTTACCCTCCTTCTTGAGGTGACCAGGCTGCTTGAATTTATACTATCGTGGTCCTTCCTTCCTATTCCCATCACGCCAAGTAGAAACACTCCTCTCTTGCTGATCAGAAGAGGGACCAACCTCTGCATCCAACTTCACCTCCTTATTGGGCAACCCATCAAGGGAAGTCCAAATCTCCACAGTTGACCGACATCCGCCGATATGGTCAAAGAGTTCTGATGAGATTGCTTGCTTGAGAACAAACTCCGCTTTTGCATTTGTCATCTTACAAGCACTCATCACTTTAGCATTGCCAACAGTAACATGTTGCCTTTCATCTCCATAAACACCTCCCAAAGGTCCTCGCCAAGAAGATAGCATTCCATACATGACATCCACTTTCTAATGTTAGTCCATGTAGAAAGCTCCATTCTAAGATCCCTTGCAAAGCCACCTTCCAATGCACTTAACCTGTGTTCACTTAGACTCAAAGAAGAACTGAAGCAAACTACCGGTTGATCCACTGCACAAGCCTCTGTTCCCTCTGATACCTTGTTAAAAATTTGATATAGAGGAAGACGGGAAACCAGGCGCAGGAACACTCCACCTATCCGAGCCCAAATAAACCAAATGCAAACCAGAAGAGCAAGAATCTTATAATAAACAATCTTTGCAAGGCGAGAAATACATGGCGAGACATGATTCGCCAAAGTAACCAAAGGGAATAGCAGAAAAGATTAAAAGGCAATCCTAACCATGCAGACTCAAATAGTTAGCTGCCGGTTCTACTGCTGCACTACAAAGTCCGCATAAATCGCAGGATCACCATACCGCAAACCAAGCCGCGCAGATTGCCCATTATTCCAATGCAAGAAGGAACTCTACTCCCCGATCAGCAAGCCATCTAACCGCAAGGTCACCTAGCAGCCTGAACGCACGTACTGCTGCTACCGAACTGAATAGGCCATCAGAAGCAGGCAACTTATTGAACCGGAAACTAGTTGTAAAAGAGATATCGCCTAGCAGTAACCCGTGACCTGTTGTTAACTGCTGATTGCTATCCACAGATTCCGCAATGTCCATGACCGCAGTCAAAACCAAGTCCTAGCTTTCCAGCGCTATCCGTACATCCTGTACAGAGCACAACCAATCAACCTTCAAACTGCCTAATTGCGAACAAAAAACTAGTCCGCATCATCTATCTGCGAGTTGACTTACTATTCATTCGCTCTCTGGTTGATATGACAAGGGGTCCTATTTATAGGCACGATCAGGAGTGTGGTCACCACCCTAGTCGATAGGATAATCCCCATATCCCGCGGCAATAACCAAGTGTATTCGCAAGCCGCGGATACACCAACTGTCTGCCGCGACCAGGACTGGATAGCCAGCCCGCCAAGAGCATCACCAAGGCCGGAGAATCTCTATCCGCCTTGTCCCATAGGCCAAGCCAGGATACCGCCAACAGCCGAACTCTATAGCAACGCCTTGTACGCCTATCAGCGGACTTCGCTCCAGTCCGCGTGCCCTGCCAAAACACCACTAGTCTGTACCCCCAAGTTCGTAACCAATGCATAACATCCAATTGTTGAACATGGCAGACACTGCATCAGTTCGCATGCCTTGCAGACTATACTCTAGTCCACATTCCACAAGCTCAAAACCAAGGCACACGATACTACTACCGAGCTTGCCGGACTGAGAAGCAGTCTGCGCTTAACTACACGATCTCGCCGGACTGAGCCAACATGGACTTGGTTAAAAAATAACCAAGTCCACACCACTTGCCACAAGAGCGAGTCCACCTTACTGGCGGACACTGGGCAATAATCTGCCATCATAGCAAACTCCAGCATGAGCCCGTACTAACTAGCGAACCCAGCAGCTTCAACTAGCCGTACCCCTAGAGCTAGACCAAGGCATCTGCGATGCCGGTCTGCCGAGCTCCAACCATTTTCGTGTCTTGCAAGACTTCACTTATATAGAAACTATCCGCCCTGTTACCTTCTTGGATCCAACTTCTTACTGAGCATAAGCCGCCCTGGCTTACCGCCCACCTCTGTCCGCGCAGACCGCGCGAACAGACACCCTAGGCCGCCAAAGAAACAAGCCGCCTACAACAGCTCCGCCTACCTGGCTAAACGCCAGTCTATCCGCATAGACTGTGCGGACAGGTCGCCAGGTTGCCCAATCACCCACTTTCACTTCACCATTTTCAACAAAGAGTGACGGCGCAAGCGCAACCATTGGCGTGCGCAATCCGTGCGGCTCGCAACCGCCCTTAAGCGCACCCGATAATGTCATGGTCGTGCATGCACACCTTATGGTGCACACTAGATCATGCACACGCTCTGCTCGCGGCTGCATGCTCGTGAGGGTGCATTTAGCGATGTGCTCGCGCAATTAAATGGAGATGTGCATTTATGCATGAGCATAAGTCTTGACGCGTATGTCTATGGTACACTTGCTTGATAGTGTGTGAGATCTCTGTAGGAGAGTGGTTCTTGTTGAAGTATATAGCTTGACCTTGCGGATAAGCGCATGCAAGCACGCACCTGTTAAGCATACATGCACGCCTTATGGGGTAGGCACACGCGATGGATCACACGTGCACGCCATATGGTTCTCACGCGTGCCTCATGGAATGCGTGGCAGCGGCGCTCACACATATATGAACATGTGCATCCTTGCATGCGCTCAAGCTCTTGATGCCTGTGGCTATGGTGCACGTGCTTGACAGTGCATGAGATCTCAGTGGGCGAGTGGGTTCTTGTCGAGGTGTGTAGCTTTACCCTACGGATATGGGTAATGGTACACAACCATTGAATGGAAACGTCTTTATTTTGATTATCGGGTTTCAATCCTATCTTTCTTTTATTCCTTCTCAAAGCATTCCTCGAGACCAATACATCTACGTTCATCGCTCTCTGATGACCAAATTGCATTTTGGAAGAAGATATGGGGTTACCTACCTATCTTGAGGTGAGGATGTGCGTGATGAGGAGAGGGTAAAAAATTAACTGAGAGGTCTGTTAACGGTTTGTAAGATCACCTGAGATCGGGATTCTAGTTTCTACCGCGAGGCGGTGTTCGATATTCTAAAGTTTTGTGGGGTTGTAATGTCCTAATTTACTCTGAGGGAGCAGCTTTATGGATTGGTCGCATTACATTGAGAGTATGACTCGAGATTTTTCCTTTTTGGCTCATAGACTTTGTGATATTCGTGTTGATGGTGATGGTCATAATGAAATTTTCAGCAACAAAGATTTCTTGACTTCAAGACTCGGATGGACTGTCATCATGGAAATATCTTGTTTGGTTATGTTAAGAACTGCTTGTGCTTGCCAAACTATGGAATATACTTCCTGACAGTTGTGTCGTTAGATGGGGAAAGAGTGGGAATTGTCCACGATGCTTGGATTTACAAAGCCCAAGAGTTAGCCAATAATCTTTTATCATCTCCATATTTATATAGGAGAAGCGGTTATTGCAATGTGGAATATCTTTGCCAACCGAGCATGATTTTTGAGGCCTTTAAACACATAGTCAGAAGAGAAGACGGGTTTCGGAAGGCATAGGGAGTCCAATGTGTGCCCCATCATTATTGAAGTAAAAGGATTCTCTCAGTTGAGGAGGCTTTTCTCGCTCCCATGATGATGCCCCTGTGGATCCAGCTATGGAGGTCTTAGGATCCTCTACCCCTGGGCCCCTCATACAGAGGGTTTTTTTTTCCTCGAGTGTCCTCCTCCTTGAAGGTGATGAGCGAAGTGCTAAGTGAGTTTGCTTGTCTTTGTTTATTCTTTTCTTTGTTGCTTTGTATAGTATCGACTTTTTTCCTTTTTGCATTGCAGAATGAAGCCCAGGCTCATATTGCCCTTACTGGATGCTCATATTTCCTTTACTTGGAATGATCATTGTGTGAGCTTGAAGGATGGGTATTTGGGCTTATGTAAAAATTCCGACGGCTGAGAGCTCGCTTGCAACATTGAGATATGATCTTGATTGGGATGTATCTCGATTTAGACGGGTCCTTCGGAGCTGAAAAAAAAACTAGATGATGCTTGATCATCATTGGATGTGGAGAAGTCGCTCGTACAGAAGACTACACAGATGCTAAGATGCACAAAGAGGAGACTTCTCATTTAAAGATGGAGCTTGGGCTTCGAAGGATCAAGTTGAGATGCTTTCGTCTGATGACTGGTGTTAGAGTTGAAGGCTATTATACTTGCCGAGTATATGGATTATCTGGACTAATGCGTGATCGTTGCTTGAATTGGCAAGGTAATTCGGGAAGAGATCTTGACTTGAGGGGTGGAGCCTCAAATGGAAGATATCCATGAGCTTGCACTTAAGCATGGAGTAATAAGGCTTTTTGCCTTATTGCCAGGAACTTGAAGTTTGTTGTGTCTATCCTTATATTTAATGATATCTCAGATGACGAGAGCCCGAGTCCTAATTTTGATGTAGATACAGCCGCTGTATAGTGGCATGATCCTCTTTTTTAAATTTGTTTGTATTTTATTTAGTTGAGACTACTTTGTGTTTACCATCATTTTTTAGAGGTTTTGTATATCTTGATATGATATTCTTATAATAATGCTATTTTTCTCTTTTTTAATAAATGTTGGTAATTGACAAAATATAGGATTATAACAACGGAAGAGAATTTAATCATTATATCCGAGTGTTGGAAAATGGGATGATTCAATTTGAGTGTGTGACCAGGTCGAATTCTCACGGGTTAGGCTTGCGATTTTGTTCGCGGTCGACCGAGAGGAGGGCAAGCCCGCTTGATGAAAAGGCATAGAAAGGCAAGGTCGGTGAAGAGCTTGCTTGTTAAACCCACATGCACAGTCTTACCTATTCGAGATTTAGTTAGTATCGATCATGAGGGGGCAAGCCCGGGTGAAGATGAGGCGTAAAAAGGTAGGTCAGGGAAGATCTTGCTCATTCAAATCGCACATGCAGTCTTACCTAATTGAGTTTTGGTTGGTGTCGATCGCGAGGTGGGGGCGGGGGGGGGGGGGGGGGGGCAGGCCCGGGCAATGACGAGGCATATAAAGGCAGGTCAGTGAAGAGCTTGCTCATTCAAACTGCATGCACAGTCTTACCTAATAGAGATTTAGTCAGAGTCGATCATGAGTGGGCATGCCCGTGCGATGATGAGGCATAGAATGGCAGGGTCAGTGAAGAGCTTGCTCATTCAAACCGCATGCGCAGTCTTACCTAATTGAGTTTTGATTGTTCATTAATGAAAGAAAAAGAATACAATATTAAAAAAAATGATAATTTGCACACGTTTGGTCTCACGGCTTTTACAACACCAAATCATAAAATTTAAACGAGAAATAAGATGTCACTAATAAATTCGGAATTACCCAATAAATGAAAGGACGAGAATTCATTGGTAAAATTGACGCAGGTTCAATGTATTCCATGTACGAGGAATGGTCTTTCCTTATGCACTTCATATTGTAACACCCCCATCTGTCACATGAAATATAACAGAGGGTCCGATCGGGGCCCCACGTCATATTCCACAGACAGTCGGCGTAGTTACATATTAATATCAAATGACCAATCAAACCCAAAATCAGAGCATTCTAGCTGTAGGACCCCCTCTCGGAACACAAAACACGGCACGATAGGGGTCTTATGCCAGAACAGCTGCCTAGCAGTAACACTAGCACTCAGGCCAGCCTGTACCACAAGACGCCTATCCTGCCGGCTACAACCAATATCAACATATAAATGCCAACCCAAGCATAATAATATAAAGAAGTCAATCCACACTAAGCATATTCCATAAGTACAGCAAAAGAGAAGCTAAACAAGCTTCTACATAATCAGAGTACGTAAATAGAATTGCCCCGAGAGGCTACAATAAAATCTCTCTCACTCACATCTGTAACCGACGGTAGCGACGGTACCGTCCCCTTAGGCCCTGTCGTCCTGGACTGGCTGTCCAACTACAAGACCTGCTGCTCCACTGCGAGGTTTCCTCTTAAAAAGGAAGACGTAGCAACCGTTAGTCATAAAGACTAAGTGGCTTCAAGTCCGCTCCCCGGCGACTCCTCGGCACGGGCGGAGAAAGGAATAGGTACAATATATAAAACAGTAGTACAAGCAGGTGAAGTAAGTATACATGTAATAAGTAGCAATAGAAGTAGTGTATAAATGAGAAACCTCTTATTCTACAATTCTACCAACTACAACATCAAGAGAGTATAATATTATAACAGTAAGTAACTCAACTTATATGGATGCCCATACAAGCATATAAGTTTAGGGTCGTTCAGCAGTAAGTAACTCATCGTATAGGAGTGCCGATACAAACTTATACGATGAGGGTCTTGTGTTTGTAATGAAGTGC
Organism: Platanthera zijinensis; assembly: GCA_039513925.1. Lineage (NCBI taxonomy): Eukaryota > Viridiplantae > Streptophyta > Magnoliopsida > Asparagales > Orchidaceae > Platanthera > Platanthera zijinensis. The sequence goes on along the minus strand of CM077085.1, from coordinate 102,823,186 downwards.
AATGCTATGTATGCAATGCAATGACACACCCATGATCAATCACATGCAATCGCTATGTCGACACAGAATTATAGTTCCCACTATTCGAGCAGGTAGCTAACCTCTCAGGCGTCATCCGTCGTGGCCAAACAGTGACAGTAGAGAGGGAATCTCCACTACAAGGCTGGTCTCCACACTACCTAGCCTAGGCCTCTGTACGCCTCAATGCTAAGAACACAACAGCGGAGCTCACATGCATACTACGGCTCAGCGGTTCTCTTGGGTAAATGTGCACCAAGATCCTAGCCCCTAACTGGATTAAGGTATGACACGGAAGAAGCCCGGAAATGAGCACGAGGACCAAGCCCAACCGTTCACTTGCCACGGAAGGAGCCTCGGGACGTGAACACAGAGGATTTAGCCAAACCGCCCAAGGTTTGACTGTCAACTCCCATCGGTGTGACGATTGACGAGCCCATAGACCTGCCACACTATCCTTAACCCGGTATTACGACACCGCATGTCGACTCACACCACTTGCAATTCTATAATATCGTGGCATGGAAGGAGCCTCGGACGTGAACACCGAGGACCAAGCCAACCAGCCATCAAATATGGAAGGAGCCTCGGGACGTGAACACGTGGACCAAGCCCAACCGTCCAACTTTACTCATCTCAACCTCATCCCAACTAGTGACGGTCAACACCGTACTTGTTACTTCCATAATGTTACCCGTAGGGAGATGACACTCTAAGCATTGGATTACTAATTCCCTTCTATCCATTCAACAGACATCATGGCCATAGTTAAATCATTTATATGCCCTTCCAAATGAATTCAACATGATATAGATAATGGGCATCAATATACATCTACCAATTTATATCAGGCTCTTTCCTTAAATTAAGCTTGTCCACAACTCGTTATACGAATTAAAATTTATAACATCAACTTATCATATCACTATGATGATTATGTAAAAATTGTTCACACAAACCTCGAGTTGGATTGCAACATTAAATTCCACGAAATTGAATTCCACATTACACAGCCCAGAGTTTAGGTGCAGCCTTAATCCAGGCTGCAACTTTGACCAAGGATTCCCGTGGCTACACAAATCCGGCGAGTACGTGTAACCACTCGTTGGAAATATAATTTCAAGGGCCACAACTTTCGTGTTTAGTTGAAAGCCTAGATCTGATCGCATCACACCAGAAATTCATTCGAAGCCTGCTGCATATAGGATACAGATTTCCTGGATGGAATTTCCCCCAATAGCAACAGATTCGAACTGACTTTCCTGAGGCTACAGGTATTGCTTGGAAACGTGCAACCACTCGTTGGAAAGATAATTTCAAGGACTACGACTTTCATGTTGAGTTGAAAACCCAAATATGACAAGAATCCCTCCGAAACTGGCCACGAAGATCATTGTTTGTAGGAATCAAATTTCTGCACGCATCTTAAGGTGAGATGAACGGCATCTGTTCATCTTCCTCCTTGCACCGATCTCCAAAAACTCCTCCAGAAATTCGTCCACCTTTATTCACCCTCACAAAGCCGTACTTCTCCACGAATCACTCTCTCATCTCCACTTTGAAGGATGAAGAGGTTGAAGAAGGCTAAAGCCTAGAAAGCAACCTAGGCATGGCTTTCCCTAAGAAATCTCTCCTCACCATCAAGTCTCTATGGAGTCGATATCTCTCTAGAATATAACTACATATCTAGCACCAGGGAGAGGGGAGGAAGCTCACATCATTTCCAGTGGTACCATCATTTACGGCCATGGATCTAGTCATCCTCCTCCGCGACATCAGTTCCTCCTTGACGGCGATGGCGTTTCTCATCTTCCAAAGTTTGGCTGGCTCCAGCAAGCCTCTCCTCTCCAGAGCTCCGACTCCGACGATCGAATTCTCTCCAATGGTTTTGCACGGATAGTGGCTCTGCAATGATCGAAGTGACGGTTAGGGTTTAGTTTTCTTCTTATTTATATTAGCTCATTAGGGTTATGTCACTTCGCCATGTGTCAACCTCTTATTGGACCGCCATAAATTAGGACTTATTTGAAATGACCGGTCTAAGGCATCATCCAGCATGAATCCCAAAGTCTGATCCAGTCCGCCTGTGCAAGCCAGCGAATTTGCCTGGGCGAAAAAACGCACAAGTCAAATTCGGCAGGAATCAACTTCCATTCTCGACGATCGGCGAATATAGATGGGTATTCTCGATGAATTCGTCGGGTATCAACAATGATTCCCGACGAATTTCCCTTGACCATTTCATCGGAAATCCCGGCATTGAGTGTGTTGAGTATCAGTCAACGATACTCGACGATCGGTCATCATTCTCGACGATCGGTGAGTATGGCCGGGTATTCTCGACGAATTCGTCGGGTATCAACAATGATTCCCGACGACTTTCCCTTAACCATTTTATAAGAAATCCTTGTGTTGAGTGCGTTGAGTATCAGTCAACGATACTCGACGATCGGTGAGCATAGCCGGGTATTCTCGATGAATTTTTTGGGTATCAACAATGATTCCCGACGATTTTCCTTTAACCATTTTATCAGAAATCCTAGCGTTGAGTGCGTTGAGTATCAGTCAGCGATACTTGACGATCGGTCATCATTCTCGACGATCGGTGGGTATCTCCGGGCATTCTCGACGAATTCATCGGATATCACTCAACCCATCACTCCGTTCAAGACACTTGACTCCTTTTTCCAGTGCGCGCCGAGCCTGAGTCAAGTCTCTTGACTCAGAACTCGTGCGAGGGGGCCTAGCGTGAATTGGGACGTTACAAATCCTATAAACAAAATAAAAGATTTCATCCCCGAAATCAGGCTGAGGCTATGGGGAGTAAAGCATACAAAAATAACATATGTTTTTAAATGAAACTACCTGAAGCAAACAACTCCGGGTAGCATCCTTGCATCAAATCCATCGGTTCCCAGGTGAATTCCTCCTTCCCATGATTAGACCATAGCACTTTTACCAAGGGAACACTTTTGAAGCGCAAGACTCTTATCTCTTTATCAACGATCCGCACCGGCTCCAGTCGCACAGATCTGTCAAACGCCACAGTACCATCAGTTGTGGGGATGTATTGTTCGGGCCGCAACAGCGCCTTCCGAAGCAACGATTCATAGAACACATCGTGGAGATTCTCTAGCTCGGGCGGTAGCTCCAGCCGATAGGCCAAAGGGCCAATCCTTTCCAATATGACATAGGGTCCAACATACCGTGGGCTGAGCTTCTTCACTCCCCGCACCCGTGACACTCCATGCATCGGCCAGATTTTCAGGAACACTTTATCACCCACTTGAAACTCCACCATACGGTGCCTTGCGTTATAATACTTTGCCTGCCGACTTTGAGCCTCTAACATACGATCCCGTATCAACCTAACCACCGCATCCGTGTCATCTATATATTCAACACCCAAAGTCTTCGGGTCTTCATCTTTCACCCAAGACAAGGGGGTTCTACACCTCCTTCCATATAGGGCTTCATGGGGCGCAATGCCAATGCTTGCTTGATGGCTGTTGTTGTAGGAGAATTCCTCTAAAGGCAAGAGTCTTTCCCACGGCTCTCCCCTATCTATCACACATAACCTCAACAGATCCTCCAATATTCAGATGGTCCGCTCAGACTGCCTGTCCGTCTGAGGATGAAATGCGGTGCTGAAGGTAAGGCGCGAGCCCAAATACGCCTGCACCGCCTTCCACTCCTTGGAGGTAAAGAGATCATCACGGTCCGAAACTATCGTCTAAGGTACGCCGTGATTCCATACAAACTGCTCCACGAAAAGGCGTACTAAGACATCCACATGAGCCTCCTTCTTCGTAGGAATGAACCGGGCAACTTTCGTCAGGCGATCAACGATCACCCATACTGAAACATTTCCTGAGTGGAAGCGAGGTAGCCCATGTAAGAAGTCCATGGAAATAACCTCGAACTTCCACTCAGGGATTGGCAACGACCACAACAGGCCACCGGGGCTCCTGCACTCCGCCTTCACTCTTTGGCAGGCTTCACAATGCGTGACAAAGTATCATACATCCTTCTTAATTCCTGGCCAACACATCGTCTATCGTAAGCCATCATACATCTTATAAATTCCCGGGTGCACTGAATATTGAGAGCAATGTGCCTCTCTCAAGATATCCTCTAGGATTTTACCGCCTTTGGGAATATAGAGCAGGCAGCGAAAGTAAACGAGGCCGTCCTTTAGTGTTTACTCGTCGGTAGACCCGTCTTCGATCAACTTGAGTGTCGGGGCCAGAACCGCATCCAATCCTTGCTCCACTCGGATCCGGTCCCGGATATCACAAACTATGCTCATACTGGACAAGTACTCCGAATATTCTACCGAAGGAGCCTTAAATATCAATGTAATATCCATCTCCTCAATCATCCGTGCCAACTCCATGCTCATCAACCGAGACTCTGGGCTTGAGCCGGGTACTTTCCTGCTAACCGCATCGGCTACAGAGTTTTCTTTTCCGGGCTGGTAGTTCAAGGTGAACTCATAATCGCATAGAAACTATAACCACCGCCGTTGTCTTAGGTCAAACTCCTTCTGGGTATAAACATACTTCAAGTTTTTATGATCCGAGAAGATTTCGCAGTGGACGTCGTATAGATAATGCCACCTAACCTTCAAGGCAAACACCAATGCTCCTAGCTCCAAATCATGCACCGGGTAATTGATTTCATGCTTCTTCAATTGTCTTGAATCATAAGCAATCACGTGCCCATGCTGCATCAACACCGCTCCCAACCCTTGATAAGATGTGTCCGTGTAAACTTAAAATCCTTCCTTCACAAACAGCAGGACAAGGATGGGGGCGGAGGTAAGTTTATCCTTCAACTCCTGGAATGCCGCTTTACATTGGGGTCTCCACTCAAATGGCAAACCTTTCTTTGTCAAAGAAGTAAGCGGGAGGGCAATCTTGGAGAATCCTTTTACGAACTTGCGGTAGTATCCGGCAAGTCCAAGAAAACTCCTCACATCGGCCGCCGACTTCAAGGGCGACCACTCCATCACGACACGCATCTTGGCCGGATCCACAGCTAGTCCAGCCCCACTGATTACATGACCCAAGAAAGCCACTTTCCTAAGCCGGAATTCACACTTACTAAACTTGGCGAACAGGGCGTTCTCTTTTAGCTTTTCCAGAACTAAGGCAAGATTCCCGGCATGCTCTTCCTCTGTCTTAGATTAGACTAAGATGTCGTCAATAAACACAATGACGAAGACATCTAGATAGGTCTCAAACACTTTATTCATCCAGCTCATGAAAGCTGATGGGGCATTTGTGAGCCCAAACGGCATCACCGTAAACTCATATAAGTCGTACCTTGAGCTGAAAGCTGTTTTCTGGATATCGTCCTCTTGTATTCTCAATTGATAATACCCCGAGCGCAAATCCAGCTTAGAGAACCAATGCGCTCCCACCAGTTGATCGAACAACTCATCGATTCGAGGTAATGGATAGGTGTTCCGTACCGTCAGTCGGTTGAGCTCCTGATAATCTATACATAAACGCAGGGTTCCATCTTTCTTCTTAACGAATAGAATAGTGGCTCTCCAAGGTGATGAACTGAGGTGAACAAACCCTGATTCTACCAACTCCTGCAGTTGAACTCTAAACTCTGCAAGATCTTTTTGGGCCATTCGATAAGGGGTCCTGGAAACAGGCTTAGCTCCTAATACAAGCTTAATCTGAAAATCCACTTCTCTATGCGGGGGTAACCCTGGTAATTTCTCAGGAAATACCTCAGGGAAATCCCTTGCTACCCGCACATCCTTCACATCTACCCTCACCTCCTTTAGTTCGAAACATATCATGTAGACTTCATCCCCTCTCATATGAGTTTTCAAGGTCTGGATTGAGGATAACAATAATCGTGGTGCGAAATTTATACCTTAGAAGATTACATCAGTATCTCCATGTCTCAAATAGATTTGCTTCTCCGCACAATCGATTCTTTCATAGTGCCAATCCAGCCACGCCATGCCCAGAATGTGGTCGAATTCTTGCATTCTCAAAATTGTGGCGGGAGTATCAAAGGTCTTTCCCCCAATGGTTATCTCCAACTCACACTTCGCGGTTGCCGTCATCTCAGATCCGTCTGGGAGGCATACTCTTCGAGCAATACCAGTGAAATATTGCACTCCGTGTATGTCCTTGATGAAGTCTTCGGACGCGAAAGAATGTGAGGCACCGGTGTCAAATAACGTATAAGCCGGATTCCCGCCGACCATCACGTTGCCTAAGTGTCATTAATAAGACGTCTAGTATATCTTAAGCCACTAGAGGATATTGATGGAAGCAAAATGTCTAATTCAAATCGTACCTGCAATCATCTCCTGAGGATTCCGCTCTTGAGTCATATCCAAGGCATACATCTGATCCCGAGCGGGTCCGGGGTTTCTTCCTCATGGTCTACGTCCTCGACCACGCACATAACCTCGCTCCCGAGGGGCTGCTTCAGGGAAAGCAAAAGGAGCATCTCCAAACAGTTGCGGACAGTATCGTCGAATGTGGCCCGGTTGGTTGCATTCAAAGCACACCCGCTCCTGCCTTCCGCCGTGTTGCGGAAATTGTTGAGGTGGAGGTAATGCTGGCGGTTGCGAAACCAGAGGGCTCCTCTCTAAAGTCTTGGGGAAAACGCCCGCCACCTCTCCGATATCCTCTTCCTCTTCTATTGTCAAATCACTTTCTGTTGCTGGGGCCGGCTTCCATCACGCCTTTCGCTGGCCTCTTACCACTTCCCAAGTGGTCTGCTTCCAATCTCTTCGCCATATCGATAATCTCCGCCAATCTAGAGTCCGCTATAAAAAAAGGGCTTGTCTTAGGGGATCTCGCAAGCCTTTGTAGAATCGTTTGGTGTACCCTCTATCATCCAACTCATAGGAGTCAGCGAATCTAGCAAAGTGCTGAAACTCCCGTTAGTACTCTGTCACCGACTTGGACCCTTGCTTTAGTTGCAAAAATCACTATTCAAGATCATCCCGAGCGGCCGAGGGGATGAAATGCTCTAAGAAGGCTTCAGAGAATTCGCTCGAACTAATGTTCGTGTACACTCTTCCATGAAAAGTTGAGCCCATGAGGGACTTCCACCACCTTTTGGCGTGCATCTCTAAGAGTGTAACCACAAGGGTCACCGCCATGTTGTTTGGGCATCTTATTCCTGCCAACAAATCTTGTACAGTGTCGAGCCATTCTTCCGCATGCACCGCCGACTCTGTCCCAATATAAGCGGGAGGGGAGAGAGCTCTGAAAATGCTTAACTAACTAGATCCCGGACCCTGTTGTTGTACAGGTGCCTGTTGAGATTGGGACCTAAAGGCGTCCAAAATAGCTGTGAGCGTCTGCCCCAGCTCTGATTGTTGGAATTGTGTAGGTACGGACGGAGCTGGGGTGCCCCTCACTGGCTTAGCATGTACTGGGATCTATACATAGGGTACAAACCTAAGGTTAGGTTGGCTAATCTTAGGTCAAAGATGGACAAACTTAGTGTGAATTACATATGGTCACACCATTGCTTCCGCTAAGTCAGTTTGTCCCCAAACTGACTAATCAAACGGGGGTGGCACCATTGTTAAGTGACTTTCTCCTTGGAGGATCGTAGTAAGCTGATACCATTTGTAAGACCCCCCCCCTCTCGGAACACAAAATGCGACACAGGAGGGGTCTTATGCCCAGAACAATAGCCTAGCAGTAGCACTAGCATTCGGGCCAGCCTGTACCACAAGACGCCAATCCTGGCGGCTACAACCAATATCAACATATAAATGCCAACCCAACCATAATAATATAAAGAAGTCAATCAACACTAAGCATAAGTCCATAAGTACAGCAAAAGAGAAGCTAAACAAGCTTCTACATAATCAGAGTACGTCAATAGAATTGCCCCGATGGGCTACAATAAAATATCTCTCACTCACATCTGTAACCGACGGTAGCGACGGTACCGTCCCCTCAGGCCCTGTCGTCCTTGCCTGGCTGTCCAGTGGCAAGACCTGCAACTCAACCTGCGGGGTTTCCTCTTAAAAAGGAAGATGTAGCAACCGTTCGTCATAAAGACTAAGTGGCTTCACATCCGCTCCCCCGGCAACTCCTCGGCACCGGGCAGAGAAAGGAACAGGTACAATATATAAAACAGTAGTACAAGCAGGTGAAGTAAGTATACATGTCATAAGTAGTAATAAGAGTAGTGTATAAATGAGCAACCTCTTATTCTACAATTCTACCAACTACAGCAGCAAGAGAGTATAATGTTATAACAGTAAGTAACTAAACTTATATGGATTCCCATACAAGCATATAAGTTGAGGGTCGTTCAGCAGTAAGTAACTCATCGTATAGGAGTGCCCATACAAACTTATACGATGAGGGTCTTGTGTATGTAATGAAGTGCAATGCTATGTATGCAATGCAATGACACACCCATGATCAAGCACATACAATCGCTATGTCGACACAGACTTATAGTTCCCACTATTCGAGCAGGTTGCTAACCTCTCAGGCATCATCCGTCGTGGACAAACGGTGACAGTAGAGCGGGCATCTCCACTACTAGGCTGGTCTCAACACTACCTGGCCTAGGCCTCCGTATGCCTCAACGCTAAGAACACAACAGCGGAGCTCACATGCGTACTACGGCTTAGCGGGTTCTCTTGGGTAAATGTGCACCAAGATCCTAGCCCCAAACTGGCCTAAGGTATAACACGGAAGGAGCCCCGAAAATGAGGACGAGGACCAAACCCAACCGTTCACTTGGCACGGAAGGAGCCTCGGGACGTGAACACCGAGGACCAAGCCCAACTGCCCAAGGTCTAACTGTTAACTCCCATCGGTGTGACGATTGGCGAGCCCGTAGATCTGCCACACTATCCTTAACCCGGGATTATGACACCGCGTGTCGACTAACACCACATGCAATTCCACAATATCGTGGCATGGAAGGAGCCTCGGGACGTGATCACCGAGGACCAAGCCCAACCGTCAACCTTTACTCATCTCAACCTCATCCCAACTAGTGACGGTCAACACCGCACTTGTTACTTCCACAATGCTACCCGTAGGGAGACGACACTATAAGCATTGGATTACTAATTCCCTTCTATCCATTCAAAATACATCATGGCCATAGTTAATTCTCTTCCTCCGTAATTTTTCGTACAATTTATTATTTGTCAATGCTCTCTCACGACAATTGCAATGTTCTATCTCATTTTCTCCTACTGCTTGTAATGTTCAGAACTTTCACTCACAGAGGATGATTACTACTAAGACTGAACAGGACGTTCTTCTTACTCTCTGCTTGTGTCATCTCCACTTCTCTACTTCAATGACATCATCGTCTTGGTCATCCACCGGTGCGTCTCCTCCACCAACTCATGCCCCCTTACAAGGCCGACTCCACTTTAAAATGTGAAACTTGCCTATATAGCAAGCATCGTCATACTTTTTTTCTTGCTAAACTATGAAAAAATTTTGTTTGTCCCTTTTACCTTATTCATTAGAATATTTGGGTCATAGTCCCATCGTATCTCTTGGTGGAAGTAGTCTATACTACGTAAATTTTATTGATGATTTATTTAGATGCACTTGGATGTATTTTTTTAAAGAAACTTTATGAACTTTTTTTGTCTTCTCGAAATTTTATAATGAAATTTGCATTCGGTTAGATATGACACTCAACATTATTCAAACGAATTATGTGAAAGAATACATGAGTTAACCGTTCTTATATTTTTGCACCTCCAACGGTATTAGTCATCAGACCAGTTATGTGCAAGCATCCCAACAAAATGGAATGGCCAAAAAAAAAAATCATCATCTCCCCAATGTTACTCAGACATTCCTTTGTTAGAAGAATGTTTTCCACACCTATTGGGATCATACGGTTCTCATTTCTTATTTTCTAATTAGTCGTTTATCTTCTTCTATCCTTCAAGGTAAAAGCCATTTTTCGCTTTTATTCGACCAGTACGCTTTTCTCTCACCCCGTGTGCGTTTGGTTTTTACTATTTTTTTCTACTCTCTTGCATCTGGTCGTGATAAACTTTTTGCTAGCGCCACCAAATGTGTCTACATAAGGTACTCTCCAACTCAGAAGGAATATCGTTGCTTCGACCCAATCTCCAAATGTCAATATGTCTCAACTAGCATTGCCTTTTTTTAATTTACCCCTTATTTTTTTCAAGGATGTAAGATCTCACAGAGGATAGCAAACCTATCCGACTTATTTCCAAGGGCCGAGCATTGACGCCGCCACCAGCCGAACTTTTGTAGTAACACCTTGTCCGCCTATCAGCAGATACCGCTCCAATCTACGTTCCCTTTCGAAATAGCATCAGTCTACACCCCTAAGTTCGTAACTAAGGCATAACAGCCAACTGTCAAACTTGGAGGACACTATATCAGTCTGCATTCCTTGTGGACTTAATACCAGTCTAAATTCTCCAAGCTCGTAACCAAGGCACACGACACTTCTGCCGATCTACCCTGACTAAGAAGTAGTCTGTGCTTAACTGCGCGATCTCGCCGGACTGAGCCAACATGGACTTGGTTCAGAAACAACCAAGTCCACACCACTAGCGACAATGGCCATTCCGTGCTTACTGGAAGAAACTAGCAACAGTTCGCCAATCCTGGCGAACTCAAGAACCAGCCCGCACTAACTGGCGAACACTGCAGATTCCACTAGCTACACCACCAGAGCTAGACCAAAGCATCTTCCATGCTGGTCAGCCTTGCTCCAGCCAAGTACGTTTCTTACCCGACTCCGCGTATAAAGAAGCTATCCTCCCGGTTATCTTTTTGGATCCAACTGCTTGCTGAGCATAAGCCGGCCTGGCTGACCGCCACCTCTGGCTGCCAAAAAACAAGCCGCTTACAACAGCTCCGCCAACCTACCTTACCGCCACTCTTGCTTACATAGACCACACGGATTGGTCTCCCAGGTTGCCCAATCACCCACTTTCACTTCACCATTTTCAACACTCCCCCTTGATGTGAGAAGTGGTGAACAACCCCAGCAGTTCCTATAACCTTGCACAAGGTCCCTCTGATAGCGCCTTCGAGAAGATGTCCAAGACATAGTCCCCGCTCTGTATATCGTGGACTATGAGGGATCCCTCCAGCATCTCCGAAAAGTATCCATGCTTCCCTCTGCCTTCTTCTTTAACTTCGACCTCCATTTTTGCATCACAGGAATATCACCAACGATCTTGGGCACAAGGCCCCAAGCCTCATTTCCTATAAGGGTAGTCACCTCCTCAACCTTAGCATCATCAACCTCCTTGACTCCAGTGGTGTCATCACAGCTAGAAGATACTCGCTTGATATGAGGGCTTGCGAGAAAAAATGAGACCAAGCTCACCGCATTTCATCCACATTATTGAGCTTGTGGGTTTGTGATACTCTTCGATCTCCGAAGACCCTTATAACGACTAACCACATCTACTGCTCCTTCTGAACCAGCTCCATTCCTGGGAAAACCCAAAACAATAATACCCTTGCTTCCTGAACAAGAAGCCACCGCACTGGAACTAGAAGCACCTGGAGCAACGCTCACCCTGCTACCTGAAATAAAAGCCTCCGCTCTTGAACAATAACTTCCTGGAACATCGCTCCCCTTGCTACCTTAATAAGAAGCACCTGGAGCAACACTCCCCTGCTTCCTGAACTAGAAGAAACCATCTTCGAGCTAGAAGCACCTGGAGCATTGCTCCCCCTACTTTCTAACCCAGACGCCACTGCCCCGAAGCTTGAATAACATTGAGCTCCTGGTGAAACATGTCGCTCGAACTTACCTGCTCACCTCTAGCTCCATATATGAGCTACCCTAATACGATGTTAGCTCATCAAAGACAATATCTCTCGACATGATTGTTGGGTATTGCATCCATAATGTACCTGATTTGAAGAAGCCCCTGTGCAAGCCAAGGTAAATAGACAATGTATTTGATGAAATATTTCTAGTTGAACTTGCAGATATTCCATGCTAAGTACACACCAATGTCAGGGTACAGTGGGTCAATATACACGGGTCTGTGCAACGTAATCCCTCGTTGAGCAGATCAGTGTGTTGGCCTACGTGTACTCTCTCTATTGGGGTGTACTTAATTTCAAGTACAGGGCTATGGTAAAGCAAGAGCAAACAAGGAGCAAGGATGGACCAAAGACCAGCTCAAGGAAAGAAAGAGGAGAAATCACTCAAGTAAGAATCGACGAGAATCACTAAGTGATTCTCGCCGATTCGGCGAGAATCACTAGTGATTCTCGCCGAGTCGTCAAGAATCACTAGCTGATTCTCGCCGGTTGAAGCCGGCAGCTTCGACACAGACAGGGAAATTTTCTAAGGCAGAATCGTCGAGAATTACTTATGATTCTCGCCGATTCGTCGAGAATGACCTTGCATTCTCGACGATTCGGTGAGAATCAAAAGTGACTCCCGCCGATTCTCCCCGGCTTCTGTATCTGTGCAGTCAGATTTCGGCTAAGTAGAAGTCGGCGAGAATCACCTATGATTCTCGCCGAATTTGACTTGGCAATTTTTCTGAAAGTTCTGGATCGGTCCAAGTTATCTGCAGCTGTTTGAACCGGACTTTGGTCCTTACTTTGGTGGGACCCACAACGGTCATCTTCTTGACCTAAGGTATATATACACTATAGTTGTGAACAGTAAAGAGGACGGATATACGGTATTTCAAAAAGAACGAGCAGCCGACGACAAACCCTAATCTCGCGATCTTGCTCCGCCGTCTTCTCCGCCGCTCGTACGGTTGTCGCCGCTGCTGATCTCAGGTTCTTCCAGATCTCCGGCGACTGAAGCTTAGGCTAGCATTGCGTCTCGCGCGTCTAACGAGAGATCCCTTGCCTCTTGATTCGTTGATCGGGAAAATCTTTCCCTTCCGAATCGATCGAGACGATCGATCCTTGTGTGACCGTTGGTAGATCTTGCTCCCTTTGCTACGAAGTCTGAATCAAGTTGGCACTGCTGCTGCTCTTCATCGCCGCTGCTGATTCCGAGAACGTTGCCGCCGCCTCAAGCCGCCGCCGGTCTCGGGAAAGATTCACTCCAAGTGAGATCTAGGGCTGTGCACTCTTCGTTGTCTTCAAGAGCACGTCGTCAAACGAAGAGGGTCACCTTCTCTCCAAACGTTGTTTGTATTTCTTACAAGCTAGTTTTTATCTTCTTTGTAACGGACCGATTGGTCCCTAGTTGTAAGGGTTGGGTGCAACCCGGATTGTGGGAGTGTTGACTCCTACGTGTGGAAGGGTTCCTTCCGTTAGTGCAAGGATTGGATTTCAATCCTATTGGTGAAGTGACCGAGTCGTCCCGTATTGGGAGATAGGTCGAAGGGGGAAAAGTGGACGTACCCAAATCGGGGAACCACTATAAATTGCCTGTGTATTTTCTGTGCTTGGTTGCTTTGTTTTCTTGTGCAGGTAAAATCATAATTCCGCAAATACGCTGCAAGGACACCTATTCCCCCCCCCCCCATAGGTGAACACAGTTGACACTAGGTGGACTTTCAAGTGGTATCAGAGGGAGGTTACTCATCAAAAAGGTTCACACCTTGAGTAGAATCCTGCCACCCGTGTCAAGAAGCAGATAGATATCTTCCATGGAAGGACTCAAGCACTCCGGCAAAATCCCAGCATGCACCAGACTGAACTTTCCTATCTGGAAGGAAAGAATCAGATTCTACATGGAAGCAGTCGACCCCCGGCTCTTCATGATTGTGGAGGAGGGACCTTACATTCCCACTAAGGCCTCCACCATTGATCCTACCAAGAAAGTACCCAAGAAACTCTCTGAAATGGACAAAGACGAAATGGTGCTGTTCGGACTCGACAAGAAAGCTCAGAACATCCTGGTGAGCGCAGTTGACGACTCCATGATGCAGAACTTCAGCAATTGCAGGACAGCCAAGGATCTCTGGAGCTGTCTGATTGTCTTAATGGAGGGCACAGATGAAGTGAGGGAGGATCGGAGATCCCTCCTCAATCAGAAATATGAGGCCTTCAGACAAGGGCCAAAGGAGGAGATCGGAGTCACCTTCGAAAACTTCCTCAAGATCGTCAATGCACTCAAAGGATATGGAAGAGTGTTCACTGACGGTGAACTCAATGATAAATTCCTTAGGTCCCTCACTAAGGAATGGGACACAAAGATCTGCGCCATCCGCGAGTTTGGCAGACTTGCGGAAACCGACCCTCAGATTCTGTTCGGGAAGCTCATGTCCTATGAGCTTCAGTTGAACACAAGGAAGGCTGAAGAGGAAGCAGAGAAAGCCGCGGCCAAGGAAAAGACGGTGGCCCTAAAATCCATTCACTCCAGAAAGGGTAAGGGTGTCGCCTCCTCCCGGGCATGGAAGAGGGATGAAGAGGAAGACTCTGAGCCAAGCTCCTCCGGATCAGAGTTATCTGAGGAAGATTTATCCCTTATCACAAGGGAATTCAAGAAGTTCCTCAAGCTGAGGAATCAGAGAAAGAGAACCGGCTCCTCCTCAAGGGATCAGAAGAAGAACTATTCCTCTGACAGGTATGTCTCCAAACCGAACAAACACCGCTCTTCTGACATTATATGCTTTGGTTGCAACAAGCCAGGACACGTCGTGGCCGACTGCCATCAAGGCAAGAGAGAAAAGGGAAAGGGAGAGGAGCACAGGTCCTCAAAAGACAAGAAGAAGGAGAGGAGTTACATCGCAAAGAAGCCAAGGACGCTGAGTGAATCTGACACGTCAGACACCAGCGATGATGAGGAAGCCTACTTTGGGCTAATGGATCGCTCTGACTCAGAAGGAGATTGCCCCCCATTTACTGGGAAGGTAAAAGCTCACACCCCTCTCTCCGACTCTGACACTGATCCTGAGTCTCAGGATGATGAAGCTGAGGATTGCCCCTCTGCCCTTGATGCTGAGCCCCTAGAGAAGTATGAGCTTCTGCTCAACACATTCCTGAAATGTCGAAAGAAACTGAAGGCGGAGAAAAAGGAAGTCAAATTCCTTAAAGGTGAGAGTGTCTCTCTGAGGGAAGAGATCACCAGTTTGATCACCCTCCAACAGGAGCACTTGGACCTGACTTCAAAGCATTCAGAGTCTCTTAAACTCCTTGATCTTAAGCAGGAGGAAGTCTACAAGTTGGAAGAACTACTTGCGGCAGAAAGGAAGATCGTCAAGAGCTTCTCTATGCCAAAAACTGTTCTTCCATTAGTTGACACCTTCTCTGCTTAAGCCAAAGGGGCAGGCCTGGGGCATGTAGGGGTATCTAGCTCCTCGTCCAGGAGAAACAGGAACATGAGAAAGAATAAGGCTGCCAAGAAAGCCTCTGCTGATGAGAAAGGAAAGGCCCCACTCAGTCCTGTTGAGTTCAGAAAGCCTAGCTTTCCCTGTAACCAACATGACTTTGAGTCAACATATGGGCATCACTTTAGGCCCTCGGTTACAAAGCCGAAGAGCCGATATGATGGGTGGACCTTTCCCCGTAACTTCAGTGAGAGTGTCTTCAAGGCACCCTATGAGGAAATCCACTTGGGAAATTATGGTCAATTCTCTAGCGGCCATAATAGGAAGCTGGCACCTAAGGCCAAACCTGTTACACTGAAAAACCTAGAGTGAAGAAGTCATGTGACTATGGTCATCATGTTGCCTCCACCTCCAGGTCTTCGGCCCCAGTTGAACCCCACGTTTCATGGGTAAAGCAGGCACCTAAGAGGAAGTATAACAGGTTTAACTGCTGGTGCTGTGGCAAAATTGGTCACTTTGCCGTAGATTGTTGGTTTAATCCAAAGAATAACGAGACTCCTTATGTTAGCAATGCGAGGCCGACCACTCGTAGAGTTAACCAATCAAGGGGGAGTATGCTAACAAGGAATCTAGGACCCAAGTTTGATTGGGTTCCTAAGGCAAATTAATTCTGTTTTGCAGGGATGTCCAAAGGCCAACAAAACTCCTATTTGGTATTTGGACAGTGGATGTTCCCGTCACATGACCGGGACAAGAAGCCTGCTGAGGGAGTACTCTCCAGTCGAGGATGGACCCAAAGTCATATTTGGGGGATCTGATCGGGGAATCACCAGAGGTTACGGTACGATTTCCAACGGTACACTCTCTATCACTAACGTAGCTTATGTTGAAGGGTTAAATCACAACCTGATCAGCGTAAGCCGGTTATGTGATAAAGGGTATGACGTTAAGTTCTGCAAGGATAAATGCCTGATAATATCATGTGACTCTTCGGAGACCGTATTAACAGGTATTAGGAGCAGAAATATTTTCTGTTTAGATTTTCTTAGTTTAGACTCTTCTACCCCTGTATGCCTAGTAGCAAAAGGCAGTGCATCTCTTTGCGAACAATGGCACAAGAGATTGGCGCATATTAATTACAAGACGATTAATATGCTATTTTCAAAAGACTTAGTAAGGGATGCTCCCATTATTAAGTGCATTAAAGATAGTCCATGCCCTGCATGTCAAATGGGCAAGCAGACTCGGGCTACCTTTAAGAGCATCCCAGACAAAGATTCCTCCAGGTGTCTTTACCTTCTGCACATGGACCTGTTTGGTCCTATGCAAATTCATAGCTTAGGAGGGAAGTCGTATACGCTAGTGATTGTAGATGATCACTCTCGGTTTACGTGGGTGTTCTTCTTAAAATGCAAGTCGGATACGTTTGACATCTTCACTAATTTTGTCAAGCAGATACAGAACGAACTTAACTGCTCGGTGGTCAAAATCAGAAGTGACCATGGAACAGAGTTTGAGTCTGGGGCTATGACAGAGTTCTGTGAAGAACTTGGTATCTTCCATGAATTCTCCTCCCCTCGCACTCCTCAACAGAACGGAGTGGCGGAGAGGAGAAATAGAACACTCATTGAGGCAAGCACGACAATGTTGAATGACGCCTCTCTCCCAGAATACTTCTGGGCCGAGGCTGTCAATACGGCCTGTCATGTCCAAAACCGGGCATTGATTAACAAAAGCCATCGTAAAACTCCCTATGAGCTACTGAAAGGCAAGAAACCAACCATGTCCTACCTGAGGATCTTTGGGTGCAAATGTTATGTACTGAATAATGGGAAGTACCCGCGTACGAAGTTCGGTGAAAAATGCTTCGAAGGCATATTTATGGGTTATAGTAGCCGCAGCCGGGCTTATAGAGTTTTCAACAAGAAAACCCTAGTGGTAGAGGAGTCAATCAATGTTGTATTTGATGAAGGAAGTTTGCTTAATTGCAAGACTTCTAGTCCTCTTCCTGAAGATGTAGGTGACAGACTCGAAGGGTTGCAACTGGATGAGCCCGAGAAAGATGCACCTCCAACATTCGTCAAGGTATCCACTTCTACACAGATCGGAGAAGTTGAAAATCAAAATGGAGCAAATCCTCTAGAAGAAGGCGATGCCCAAGAAGTAGTCGACGCTCCTGACGTCAGACTTCTACAGCTCAGACAAGTGAGGGATCATCCCAGAGATCAGATCATCGGAGATCCTCGTGACGGGGTCAGAACTCGCCGAGGTACTATTAACGAGATTTTGCATCTTAGCTTTCTGTCCCAGGTTGAGCCAAAGAAGTTCGACGAGGCAAACAAGGATGCTGCATGGATTTTGGCCATGCAAGATGAATTGCATCAGTTCGAAAGATGCGACGTTTGGACGCTTGTGCCCAGACCTCAAAAGCAGAATGTGATTGGCACCAAGTGGATCTTCAGAAACAAACTGGATGAACATGGTGTCATCATAAAGAACAAGGCCAGACTCGTGGCTCAAGGTTACCGTCAGGAGGAGGGAATTGATTTTGACCAGACGTTTGCACCAGTTGCACGGCTCGAAGCTATCCGGCTATTCCTAGCTTATGCCTCCCACAAAGGATTCACAGTTTATCAGATGGACGTGAAATCAGCTTTCTTAAATGGAGATTTGAAAGAGGAAGTATACGTCGCTCAACCCCCAGGTTTTGTCAATCCTACTTATCCTAGTCATGTATATTTTCTTAATAAAGCACTATATGGCTTAAAACAAGCTCCTCGAGCTTGGTATGAGACACTGTCTAGTTTTCTTCTTGAGAACAAATTCTCTAGAGGAAAAATAGATAAGACACTGTTTCTCAGGGAAGTCAAAGGCAAGATTTTGCTGGTGCAAATCTATGTTGACGACATTATATTTGGCTCCACAGACAACAATCTTTGCAAAAAGTTTTCCAAACTTATGCAAGAAAAGTTTGAAATGAGCAGTATGGGGGAGCTGAAGTACTTCTTAGGACTTCAAGTGAAACAGTCTGAGGATGAAATCTTCATCTCTCAGACGAAGTTCACAAATGAACTCCTCAAGAAGTTCGGAATGGAGAATACAACCTCTATGAGGACTCCAATGGGATCCACTATGTCTCTGGATAAGGATGAGAAAGGTAAACCTTTCGATGAAACCAAATACAGAAGCATCATTGGATCCCTGCTCTACCTTACTGCCAGTAGACCAGATATCATGTTCTCCACATATGTTTGTGCCAGATATCAGGTGAACACTAAGGAATCTCATTATGTCGCTGCAAAGCGAATTCTTAGATACCTTAAAGGTACTCTCAATCTTGGCTTGTGGTACCCGAGAAACAATGATGTCGAGCTAATAGGTTTTTCAGATGCTGATTTTGCAGGGAGTAGGGATGACAGGAAAAGCACTTCCGGGACGTGCCAATTCCTCGGAAGAAGGCTTATCTCCTGGAACAGCAAGAAGCAAAATTGCGTTGCAACCTCCACAGCAGAGTCTGAGTACATCTCGGCAGGGAGCTGTTGTGCACAACTCCTATGGATAAGGAACCAGTTAGCATACTATGATCTTTAGTTCAAGGAAGTACCCATGTTCTGCGACTCCTCAAGTGCAATTGCCATCGCAAACAATCCAGTATCGCATAGCAGAACAAAGCATATTGAAGTGCGCTACCACTTCATTCGGGAGCACGTGGAGAACAAGGACATCTCTCTCTGATATGTCCCTACGGACAAGCAGATTGCAGATATTTTCACAAAGCCCTAAGACGAGGCCAAGTTCAGTCTCTTCAAAACTGAATTGGGGATGCTCAACTATGAAGAATAAAGCCTCCAGACGCTCCTGGCTCGTGCCTCTAGGGGGAGCATCTGCCAGCATTTCAAGTGACAACATAAGTGCACGAATTGAGGGGGAGCATGGTGTCCGGTGCACCAGACCCAAACTTGCAGAAGCCGAAAAGGGGGAGATTACCCTCTCGGCTAAGGCTAAGGTAGCTCAATGCTCACGTAACGGGTAATGCTTATCCCTATCACCTCATTTTTAAGTTTCGGTTTTTCATTCCTATATGCTCTATTCACCTTAGCTTGTAGGGTTTAGGCTTCTTCAAATAGTGGGAGATTGTTGGGTATTGCATCCACAATGTACCTGATTTGAAGAAGCCCCTGTGCAAGCCAAGGTAAATAGACAATGTATTTGATGAAATATTTCTAGTTGTACTTACAGATATTCCATGCTAAGTACACACCAATGTCAGGGTACAGTGGGTCAATATACACGGGTCTGTGCAACGTAATCCCTCGTTGAGCAGATCAGTGTGTTGGCCTACGTGTACTCTCTCTATTGGGGTGTACTTAATTTCAAGTACAGGGCTATGGTAAAGCAAGAGCAGACAAGGAGCAAGGATGGACCAAAGACCAGCTCAAGGAAAGAAAGAGGAGAAATCACTCAAGTAAGAATCGATGAGAATCACTAAGTGATTCTCGCCGATTCGGCGAGAATCACTAGTGATTCTCGCCGAGTCGTCAAGAATCACTAGCTGATTCTCGCCGGTTGAAGCCGGCAGCTTCGACACAGACAGGGAAATTTTCTAAGGCAGAATCGTCGAGAATTACTTATGATTCTCGCCGATTCGTCGAGAATGACCTTGCATTCTCGACGATTCGGTGAGAATCAAAAGTGACTCCCGCCGATTCTCCCCGGCTTCTGTATCTGTGCAGTCAGATTTCGGCTAAGTAGAAGTCGGCGAGAATCATAAGTGATTCTCGCCGATTCGGCGAGAATCACCTATGATTCTCGCAGAATTTGACTTGGCAATTTTTCTGAAAGTTCTGGACCGGTCCAAGTTATCTGCAGCTGTTTGAACCGGACTTTGGTCCTTACTTTGGTGGGACCCACAACGGTCATCTTCTTGACCTAAGGTATATATACACTGTAGTTGTGAACAGTAAAGAGGACGGATATACGGTATTTCAAAAAGAACGAGCAGCCGACGACAAACCCTAATCTCGCGATCTTGCTCCGCCGTCTTCTCCGCCGCTCGTACGGTTGTCGCCGCTGCTGATCTCAGGTTCTTCCAGATCTCCGGCGACTGAAGCTTAGGCTAGCATTGCGTCTTGCGCGTCTAACGAGAGATCCCTTGCCTCTTGATTCGTTGATCGGGAAAATCTTTCCCCTTCCGAATCGATCGAGACGATCGATCCTTGTGTGACCGTTGGTAGATCTTGCTCCCTTTGCTACGAAGTC
This sequence comes from Platanthera zijinensis, assembly GCA_039513925.1. Taxonomy (NCBI): domain Eukaryota; kingdom Viridiplantae; phylum Streptophyta; class Magnoliopsida; order Asparagales; family Orchidaceae; genus Platanthera; species Platanthera zijinensis. Next base: position 102,802,671 of record CM077085.1, on the reverse strand, counting down.
TGAATCAAGTTGGCACTGCTGCTGCTCTTCATCGCCGCTGCTGATTCCGAGAACGTTGCCGCCGCCTCAAGCCGCCGCCGGTCTCGGGAAAGATTCACTCCAAGTGAGATCTAGGGCTGTGCACTCTTCGTTGTCTTCAAGAGCACGTCGTCAAACGAAGAGGGTCACCTTCTCTCCAAACGTTGTTTGTATTTCTTATAAGCTAGTTTTTATCTTCTTTGTAACGGACCGATTGGTCCCTAGTTGTAAGGGTTGGGTGCAACCCGGATTGTGGGAGTGTTGACTCCTACGTGTGGAAGGGTTCCTTCCGTTAGTGCAAGGATTGGATTTCAATCCTGTTGGTGAAGTGACCGAGTCGTCCCGTGTTGGGAGATAGGTCGAAGGGGGAAAAGTGGACGTACCCAAATCGGGGAACCACTATAAATTGCCTGTGTATTTTCTGTGCTTGGTTGCTTTGTTTTCTTGTGCAGGTAAAATCATAATTCCGCAAATACGCTGCAAAGACACCTATTCCCCCCCCCATAGGTGAACACAGTTGACACTAGGTGGACTTTCAATGATGAACTTCTTCATCACAGGATCCATACACATCCATCTCCTATTCTGCTCATCATACACAACGAAGACTAGCTTCGTCATGAGAGAATCCAGAGCATGTACAAAGTAGGTAGAACCAAACACCCGAAGTGCTTCATGCTAGGTGATAGTTTAACTTTCAAGACAGCCTAAACACCTAGAGGGGGGGGGGGTGAATAGGTTCTGCTTATTTACAAAAACTTCTAGGCAGAATTCAATTCAATGGCTAACAAAAAAATCACAGCAATCACAGAAAATAAAACATCACAGATTGCACAATGTTTTATAGTGGTTCCCCAAGGTCTGGGTACATCCACTTTCCCCCTTCACCTATCTAGCAGTATGCTAGATTCGGCCAAACTTCCACTAATCTCAGATCAACAGATCCTACAACTCAGAACCCAACTGGTTCCTACAACTCAGGCACAACTGCCCTACCTCAGCCTTGCCCCAAGGCCTACAACTCAGAGAAGATTCTTCTCCTACACTCAGGCAAACAGCCCTACCACTCAGAGTTCAACACTCCTACACTCAGCCTTTATAACACAGGCTTACAACTCAGATCTGTGAAAACAGATCCTACAGAAATATAGAAAAGATTATTTAACTGTCTTGCCTAAATTGAGAGAGAAAAGGCCAAGACAATTCTTGATCAGCTGATGCAATCAACTGTATCTGAGCCTTCTTCAAAGCTTCTTGAATATGAACTTAGCTGAGTTGATTCCAAACAGCTTCTTGAGAATCCACTGGTGGTTTCTTTCTTCTTCTTCTTCAAATTCTGGCTTGATCTCTCTCTATCCAGCACTTTGAATGATACTTCTGAATTCTGATTAGAACTCTTCTTTGATCTATCCTTAGATAGTCTTCTTTGATCTTCCGGAGAAGATCTTCTTAAGTGCCTAGCACTTTCTTGAAATGAATTGGATTGTAATCCTTCTCAACTTTTTGATTCTTATCAATGTTTTCAAAAGTTACTTTCTCCTTCTGAATCTGTCTATTTATAGACTTTCTTCATGGTAACCGGCTGATCCGGTTTCTAACCGTTTTCTGACAAGTCTGACACCTTCAGTTAACCGGTGGCAACCCACAGCTGTCAAGTCTTCAAACAAGTCCTGTGCCTTAGTCTTGAACCACAAGTTGTCGAGACAGTCTGTCAGAAAGTGTCGAGACCATCTGTCTATCTGTGTCGACACAATTGACTTTGGTGTCGACACAGTCTTTAGTGATGTCGACTAAGTTGCCTTTGAGTCGACACAGCTTCTTCAGAAAATAACTTGGTCTTGACTCTTCAGTGTGTCGACACAAGTCCTGTGTGTCGACACAGTTGTTGTAGAATCATAACTCAGTAAGTGTCGACTTAATCACAATGTGTCGACATATTCTGCTGGTGTAGACAAACTTGAGGTCGACTATATTCTTCTGTGTCGACACATACTGCTGGTGTCGACAAACTTGAGGTCGACTATATCCTTCTGTGTCGACACATTTTCCCAATGTTGAGGTCGATGCTTTTCTTCTGTGTCGACACAAATTCTCAGTGTTGTGTCGACTTACTTCTTCTGTGTCGACACTTTTTCCCAGTGTAGTTGTAGACTAACTGCTATGTGTCGACACTGCTTCCCAGTGTTGATGTCGACTAATTTCTTCTATGTGTCGACATACTTTCTTTGTGTCGACACTTTTTCCCAGTGTAGTTGTAGACTAACTGCTATGTGTCGACACTGCTTCCCAGTGTTGATGTCGACTAATTTCTTCTATGTGTCGACACATCCTTCTCTGTGTCGACACTTGGACTTAGAATTTTTCTGCATACTTTATCAATTCTTCACCTGCACATATCAACACAAAAACAACATCAAATACACCTTGATGTATATCATTGAGCTAGGTTGGGCTTCTTCAAATCAGGTACACATTTTCCAATGTACCCAACAATCTCCCCCTATTTGGAGAAGTCATAACCCTTATAGCCAATGATATACACCATTTATAAACAGTACTAAATTGATGATATATGTCATAACAGGAATACTTAATATAAACAAAACATAAAAACAATCCATCGCAGAATGCACATTATAATATGCCAAACAACATTTTGTTTATAACTGGGTAATGTTTGATTACATTGTTTTACATTTAATGATTACATCACAACATTACAAAACACTATGAAGGAACTTAAAACATAATCAGGATTGATCAGGCTCTCTTATGATAATCCCTTTGCCAGATTGAATTGTAGCTGTCACAGGAGCTTCTGATTCTTCAGCTATCTTCTTTCCTTTTTGATCAGCTTTCTTCTGAGCTTCTTCCTTGATCCTTTGCCTTTCAAAATAGTGAAAAGGCTTTGGGAAGTACTTGCTTGGCTCCTTAGCATCTGATGGCAGTCTTCCCAACTTAGCTTTCCTTCTGAATTGTACTATTGCTTCCTGTCTTGCCTCATACTTCTGCCATTCTATCTCATTATACCACTTCCCTCTCTCATGAACTTTGTCTTGTACAGCTTTCCATGCAGTGAGTATTATGTTCCTTGAAGTAGGACTCCACTGCTCATAATCTGGCTTGAGTGCAGCATGCTCTCTGAATCTCTTCTTTGCTAATAGAGTATCTTGCTGTTCTTTCAGAGTAGCCTCAGGTTTATCAACCTTCCCAATGACAATATTAGTAACCTCCTTTGGAGGACTATACATGCCTTGAACCTGCTGATCAATCATGTCAAAATCTGGAGGGGGGTAAATGACTTGGGCAACCTCAGGTTGATTGCCTTCAAGTAGATTTGATTGTATTCCTGACTCAGCCACCATAGCATCATCACACAATGGGGGATATCCCAATGTGGCTCGGATACTATTGGTCACCCATTTGGAGTGCTCTGAGCCAGCATGAATTAGCATCCTCTCCCCCTTTATGGCTTCTCTAGAGACATGATCTCTTAGATCTTCCTTTTGAAATCTGATTTGGCCATCCAAATAATTCACACCCTCTTTAAAAAATGGTTTTAACTTTTGAAGCTTTTCAGATATTTCTTTTTGAGAGGTTGTGATGGCAGTCTTAACAGAAGCAATGGCAGCTTGAAAATTCTTATCAAATTCTTCCCTCTCTTTGGCTCTATCTGCAGGCAGACCTGGAACAATCTTCTTGACTTCCTCAATGATCGCATTATGAGATTCAGTTAAATTATCATTCATTCTTAACTGATTTTCCAATACATAGCTTTGCTTCAGGGCAATATCATCTACCTTTTAGTAATAGCCTCTTGTTGTTTAGCTAGATAAACCACAGCATTGCCACCCTTGTGGAATGATGAGTTGTAAATATACCCATTTTATAGTATATTTATTTTGTTGTTTTACTTTATTTTCTTCTTTTTTGTTTATTTTCTTTAATAAAATGTTTCTTTTTTGTAATTTTATTTTTCTAACTTAGCTTTTTTATTTTCTGAATTTTTTCAGGAAAATAATTTTTTCGGCCCTATCACGCCCGTGTCACCCCCCGACACGGGCGTGTCAGGCTCTCAAACGCCATCAGCCAGTCAAAGTCAACAATTTCACTCTCCCGAGCCCGACACGCCCACTGTCACGCCCGTGACATGGCTTGTCACGCCCGTGTCGATGTCGGCACGCAACTCTCCGTCAACCGTCAATGCTGCCGACATCGAAATGCCAGCTGTCCGGGTCACGCCCCCCTGTCACGCCCGTGACAAGCTTGTCACGCCCGTGTCCGCCACGTGGGCTGTCTCGAAGTCAAGGCTCCCGTCAAATCGCCAGAGCCAGCTCCCTGTCACGCCCCCCTGTCACGCCCGTGACCTGGGCGTGACCGCCACGTTTTCAGCCGAAGTCAAGCCTCCAGTCAAATCACCAATCAAGCTCATGAATAGTACTGTCACGCCCCCCTGTCACGCCCGTGACCTAGGGCGTGACCAACCCGATTTTTTGCCTATATAAAGGCAGCTGCTGTATGCAATTCTTGTCCACTTTCTGGTCCAAGTTCCTTAGGGGAGGTGCTGCCCATTTTGATTTCATGCTATGTAAGAGAATTTTCTCCCCCCTCCCTTAGTTTGTAATAGCTTTTTATTTTATAAAAATAGTTTATTTTCTCTCTTTCTTAGCATGAATCTCATTTGGTTGCGCCCTAACTTAAGTAATTTTTCGTTCCCTTTTTCGTGCTTTTTATGTTTTCATCTTTCTATAGCTTTTATAACTTAGCTTAGTTTAGGATTTTCCGCACTTTCTAGCCGTTACGCTGCCCATTTTATTTTCGTTTCCCGCACCCGTTTAGCTTTAGTTTATTTTTATTTTCTCTTTTTGTGCATTTCTACCGCGTTCTAGCGGTAGAAATGCACTTGTTTTAATTTTTTCGCTCACTTCCATTTTGCGTTTATTTGCAAAACTTTTCGCTCCGTTTAATTTTTATTTTCTCTTTTTATGCATTTCTACCGCATTCTAGCGGTAGAAATGCAGTTGTTTTAATTTTTCAGCAACTTTGCTTTTTCTTATTTTTGCTAGAGTGCGTGCGTGTATGAGTTAGATTTTATAGCTTTATTTCAATTTCTGTAGAGTGTGTGCGTATGCATTTATTTCCGCCTACTCGTTAAGAGTTAAATGGCGCTCAGCTTTCATTTACCGCCCACTCGTTTGAGTGGGACTTGTCTTTTTACTGCTTTCATTTTCTTCCTACTCACTTGAGTGGGAAAACTTTGTGTGCGTGCGTGTGTTTCATTTATTGTAGAGTGCGTGCGTGTGTTTACTTTCCTGTAGAGTGCGTGTGTGTGTTTTCATTTCTGTAGAGTGTGTGCGTGTATGAGTATAAATTTACCCCCGCCCACTCGCTCGAGCCGGGATTCGCATTTACCGCTTTCTTCAGTCCTACTCGTTCGAGTAGGACTTGCAATTTTCAGCTTTCTTTACTGCTTTATTTCCTGCTTTCTTTATCGCTTTCTAGCATAAGTGTCCCCATTCCGATGAGTGGCTAACCGCCCTTAGCCCTCAATATCGAAGAGCATTGGGAACGATAAAGCAGCTTTAAATAATTAAAGGTCCTGTTTTCTATTTAATTAAATTTCTTAAGGTTTGCCCCGGGTTAACGACGCGTAGGACCGCATATCGATGTGCGGGCCCTATTTCCGTTATCCATACGCAACGCCGAGAGGCCGCACGTATGGACCGATCCCCCTTGGGTAAAGAGAGATCCGCGCTAACCCTCGAGAGAGGAGGCGCGCGACTCTACCGGATTGGGTTCCCCACCCAATAGCGGGGTTCTCAGCGTAATGCGGGCGTTAAGAGGAATCCTTCGTCGGTCTAGCGATCGGTCGAATAGTCTTAGCGTTCAGGTGAGCGATATCCCTAGACCAAGGTGAGCTCATGTCTAAGGAACCTCCACGGCCGAGTCTCCGCCTTAATTAATTTGAAAATTAGGATCTCTTTTTATTAAAAGTTTACTTTAGTTCAATTCTCTTTTTGATATCGTTGCGCCGAGTTGGTCATCGGCCTTCTGCACTTTATTTTCTGCTTTTATTTTTTATGCTTTTATTATTATGATTGCCATTCCATTTTTTTATATAATCCACCCAAAAATTATCGGTAGAATAATAGGTATTTCAGGGAAAGAGTAGATTTAGCTAAGCCGGCCCCGAGAACAATACGACCCCGATATTCCACACCGGAATATCCTGTACTACACGCGATAGGTGCACTTGCCTACCTCTCGTTAAAACTCGGTTTCTAACAAAATAAAACGCTCTTTTTTTTATAAATAAAACCTCCACTTTCACACATAAATAAGAGCCGGCGTTTTAACCATCAAGTTTTTGGCGCCGTTGCCGGGGAATTATCAACTTACTATTTTGAATTCCTGAATCCTATTAATTTTACCTTTTATTTCTACTAATATATATATAAAAAATATATATATATATATATATATATATTGATCAAACAAAAAATTTTATATTAATAATAATAATAATAGCATTATTAATATTAATAATAAATACTTAAACAAAAAAATCAAAAAAATAAAAATTTAAAAACTTTAAAACAAAAAAAAAAAATCAGAAAAATTTTAAAAAACTTAAAAAATCAAAAACTTAAAAAACTTAAAAACTTAAAAACTAAAAAAAAAAAAATTAAAAATTTAAAAACTTAAAAATAAAAAAAAATTGATTATGAAATTTTTTTCCCTTTTCATCAAAAAAAATTAAAAAATTCAAAAAAAAAAAAAATATATTTTTCATCTTTATTTTATTTTGCCTTTATCTTATTTTCTCTTTTTTCATTTTATTTTTCTTTTCAAAAAAAAAAATAATTCAAAAACTAAAAACATAAACTTAACAAAATCTAAAAATTCAAAAAAAAAACACTAAGAAAAATTTTTATAAAACAAAAAAATTAAATTAAGTATTTATTTTGTCGTTTCGGCGCGCTTCACATTTGTGAGCGCTAGGGGACCGTATATCGGTCGCGCTCCTAGCTAAGACGTTAGCTAACGAGTCACACTCACTTGCACCCCCTATCACCCGCACCATTTTCGCCGACCTTTTCTTTTTCGTTTTTTATATTATATTTTTGTTATTTCTTTTAAACTTTTGCAGGGTTATCTTAACGGGCTTCCCCGAACGCGGTTTAGGGAAGATTTCTAAACCCCTGTTTTTAATTTTAAATTTTGTACATACTGCTTAGATTTTTATATATATCCTGTTCCTCATACTTAGTGCAACATTGGGGACAATGTTGGACTTAAGTATGGGGGTGTTTCCTATTTTCTGTCTTTTTATTTCAAGCACTTAATAAAAATTCCAAAAAAAAAAATTGCAAAAATTAAAAATTTCAAAAAATATTTTCATGCTTTAATAATAATAATAAAATTTCAAAAAAAAAATAATAATAAAAATAAAACATCGCTCTGCGACGTTCGACTCATCGAACCAACCACAAATAAGAGTCTGTTCGCGGGCGATCCCTTTTTTCTTTGTAAATATTTTTGTAAATATTCTCGTCTCTTTCCCTTTTTCTTTTCTATCTTGTAAAAATTTCTCTCCTCTTGTAAATATTTTCGAAAATTAAAAAATCAAAAAAAAAAAATTTGCATAACTCAAAAACTCAAAAAAAAATTGCATAACCTTCAAAAATTTCCAAAAAAAAAATAAAAAATGATAAAAACACCAAAATATGAAAAAAAATAGAAAAAAAACTCATAAAAATCAAAAAAATTATTTTGTAATAAACAATTTGAATACCTTAATTCTTAACCTCTTTGCTCTCCAAAATAATCGTTTCGAGTTTATTTATAAGCGAATTTTAAATTAATTCTTTATTTACTATTCGTTTATTAATTGTAGCTCGATAGACTTAAATTTCTGGGGTTAAGATTTTAAAGAATTTTTTTTTTTGTCTTTTTCTTATTATATGGAACCTATGTTTCTAATTTCGCTTCTGAATTTTTTGAATAAAAGCACATTTTTATGTTAGAAAATAACATTCATGGATTTTACATTATTTCTACTTATGCTTTTAGAAACGTAGGAACGTTCAAATTAAAAAGGTTGCTCTCGAAAATTTTTATTAAACTCTAGTTTTCTTTTAGAAATTCATCCCTTCCACCTTTTTTTCATGCCTTACTTGGTATGATTCCCCACTCACCCTTAAAAGATCTTATGTCAATGGGGATAAGATTTCGTCCCGTAAACATAGGCACCCAATATTTTAAAAAGATTATATGTTACGGAGTAAGAGGATAAAATTCATTACTCATATACATATACATTGGGTTTATTATCTTTTATGAAGAAAGAAAGAAAAAATTATAAATAGGAAAATAAGATTTCATTTTCCTAATTATCCAAAAAGAAAAAAATGTGGAGGTTCGAGAAAAAATTACCTCGCCTCAAAAATCCAAGCCTTCTTCATATCCGTCAATCCACTTATTCAATTTTCATGATTCTAGAATTAATTTAAAACTTTTTGAGAGCATAATTTTTAACTTGAATTATTTCCTATTAATTTCTTTTCAGCGAAAGTTTTTTCGATAATTCCAATCCATTTTTTGTTAAACTAACAAAATAATTTTCGCTTTCTATTTTTCCATTTAGAAGTATTTTTTTTTTGAAACGGTTCCTCTATTTTAACATTTTCATAAGTTAAGATTTAATTCCGAGACCCCGGAAATTTATTTCGATCTTTCGTACAATTAACTTAAGCGTTAGTTAAATTTAGGATTCTTTTTAATTCCTTATAGGTTCATCTCCAACTTTTGCTCTGGAATAGCAAAAGCTTAAGTATGGGGGTATTTGATGAGTTGTAAATATACCCATTTTATAGTATATTTATTTTGTTGTTTTACTTTATTTTCTTCTTTTTTGTTTATTTTCTTTAATAAAATGTTTCTTTTTTGTAATTTTATTTTTCTAACTTAGCTTTTTTATTTTCTGAATTTTTTCAGGAAAATAATTTTTTCGGCCCTGTCACGCCCGTGTCACCCCCCGACACGGGCGTGTCAGGCTCTCAAACGCCATCAGCCAGTCAAAGTTAACAATTTCACTCTCCCGAGCCCGACACGCCCACTGTCACGCCCGTGACATGGCTTGTCACGCCCGTGTCGATGTCGGCACGCAACTCTCCGTCAACCGTCAATGCTGCCGACATCGAAATGCCAGCTGTCCGGGTCACGCCCCCCTGTCACGCCCGTGACAAGCTTGTCACGCCCGTGTCCGCCACGTGGGCTGCCTCGAAGTCAAGGCTCCCGTCAAATCGCCAGAGCCAGCTCCCTGTCACGCCCCCCTGTCATGCCCGTGACCTGGGCGTGACCGCCACGTTTTCAGCCGAAGTCAAGCCTCCAGTCAAATCACCAATCAAGCTCATGAATAGTACTGTCACGCCCCCCTGTCACGCCCGTGACTTAGGGCGTGACCAACCCGATTTTTTGCCTATATAAAGGCAGCTGCTGTATGCAATTCTTGTCCACTTTCTGGTCCAAGTTCCTTAGGGGAGGTGCTGCCCATTTTGATTTCATGCTATGTAAGAGAATTTTCTCCCCCCTCCCTTAGTTTGTAATAGCTTTTTATTTTATAAAAATAGTTTATTTTCTCTCTTTCTTAGCATGAATCTCATTTGGTTGCGCCCTAACTTAAGTAATTTTTCGTTCCCTTTTTCGTGCTTTTTATGTTTTCATCTTTCTATAGCTTTTATAACTTAGCTTAGTTTAGGATTTTCCGCACTTTCTAGCCGTTACGCTGCCCATTTTATTTTCGTTTCCCGCACTCGTTTAGCTTTAGTTTATTTTTATTTTCTCTTTTTGTGCATTTCTACCGCGTTCTAGCGGTAGAAATGCACTTGTTTTAATTTTTTCGCTCACTTCCATTTTGCGTTTATTTGCAAAACTTTTCGCTCCGTTTAATTTTTATTTTCTCTTTTTATGCATTTCTACCGCATTCTAGCGGTAGAAATGCAGTTGTTTTAATTTTTCAGCAACTTTGCTTTTTCTTATTTTTGCTAGAGTGCGTGCGTGTATGAGTTAGATTTTATAGCTTTATTTCAATTTCTGTAGAGTGTGTGCGTATGCATTTATTTCCGCCTACTCGTTAAGAGTTAAATGGCGCTCAGCTTTCATTTACCGCCCACTCGTTTGAGTGGGACTTGTCTTTTTACTGCTTTCATTTTCTTCCTACTCACTTGAGTGGGAAAACTTTGTGTGCGTGCGTGTGTTTCATTTATTGTAGAGTGCGTGCGTGTGTTTACTTTCCTGTAGAGTGCGTATGTGTGTTTTCATTTCTGTAGAGTGTGTGCGTGTATGAGTATAAATTTACCCCCGCCCACTCGCTCGAGCCGGGATTCGCATTTACCGCTTTCTTCAGTCCTACTCGTTCGAGTAGGACTTGCAATTTTCAGCTTTCTTTACTGCTTTATTTCCTGCTTTCTTTATCGCTTTCTAGCATAAGTGTCCCCATTCCGATGAGTGGCTAACCGCCCTTAGCCCTCAATATCGAAGAGCATTGGGAACGATAAAGCAGCTTTAAATAATTAAAGGTCCTGTTTTCTATTTAATTAAATTTCTTAAGGTTTGCCCCGGGTTAACGACGCATAGGACCGCATATCGATGTGCGGGCCCTATTTCCGTTATCCATACGCAATGCCGAGAGGCCGCACGTATGGACCGATCCCCCTTGGGTAAAGAGAGATCCGCGCTAACCCTCGAGAGAGGAGGCGCGCGACTCTACCGGATTGGGTTCCCCACCCAATAGCGGGGTTCTCAGCGTAATGCGGGCGTTAAGAGGAATCCTTCGTCGGTCTAGCGATCGGTCGAATAGTCTTAGCGTTCAGGTGAGCGATATCCCTAGACCAAGGTGAGCTCATGTCTAAGGAACCTCCACGGCCGAGTCTCCGCCTTAATTAATTTGAAAATTAGGATCTCTTTTTATTAAAAGTTTACTTTAGTTCAATTCTCTTTTTGATATCGTTGCGCCGAGTTGGTCATCGGCCTTCTGCACTTTATTTTCTGCTTTTATTTTTTATGCTTTTATTATTATGATTGCCATTCCATTTTTTTATATAATCCACCCAAAAATTATCGGTAGAATAATAGGTATTTCAGGGAAAGAGTAGATTTAGCTAAGCCGGCCCCGAGAACAATACGACCCCGATATTCCACACCGGAATATCCTATACTACACGCGATAGGTGCACTTGCCTACCTCTCGTTAAAACTCGGTTTCTAACAAAATAAAACGCTCTTCTTTTTATAAATAAAACCTCCACTTTCACACATAAATAAGAGCCGGCGTTTTAACCATCATGGAAGCAATCTGTCATTTCCTTTTTATGCATGTTGACTTGAAACTGGATGGACTTTATATCCTGAGCTAAGTCAAACTGAAGTGACTTGCTATTTTCATCAACATACTTTTCCAGAGCCATCCTTTGTTCATCCAATTTTACCTGTAGATCTACCATAAACTTGTTATAATCAAAGGCTGGAGATACTTGTAGAGGTGTTGTCTGTAAAGCCTGCTTATAATTCTTGCTTCTTCTCTTAAATACAACAAGTTTTCTTTTCTTTGCCATCCTGGCATCTTCAGTTTCAGTTTCAGATGAAGTATCTAAATGAATTCTTTCTTGAGGAGGATGAATTGTATCTGTCCCAGTGACCTGTTGCTCAGCCTCAACATCCACTGGCTCCCCCTCAACCTGTGGCTCAACTTCAGCTTCCTGAGCAATGTCCATACCTATGGACTTCTCAATTTCTGGTCCACCTCCGACTTTATCAGTAATAGTATCAACATCAGGGAATAAATCCTCCAGAGTAAATTCCAGTTGAGCTGTAACTTCTGCAGCAGTTAAATCTTGAGATAAGTTTAACTGTGCTTCCTCTTGTACTTGTACTTCAGTATTTGTAGTATCTAGAGGAGGAGTGGACACTAGCTCCCCCTGAACCTGTGCAGTAACAAAAATATGAGCAATGTCTTTTATAGTAAAATACATTAGCTCCCCCTATACTTGTACCTTATCAGGAGTAGATACCTTTTGAGCAGGAGTGGAAACTGGCTCCCCCTGCATCTGTGCAGGTGTTGACACTTGCTGGACTATAGTTGAGTCAAGCTGTTCTTCAACCTGTGTCCTCTGTGGGTCTTCTTGTAGTTGTTCAGTTTCTTGATTTTGAGTAGGGGATTTCACAGGGGTGTCTGGCCTGCTCTTTTCAGGCACATCCTTGGACAGCACCCTATCCCACCTTGAGAACAGTCTCATATCCATTCTTCTCATATGATTAATCTTAGTCCCTTGCAGTTGCTGCATTACTTCAGGAATCACTGCAGTGAGGTATAAGCTCATGATCCTGGCCATGTTAGGCTTCTTGATTCCTTCTTTGATCTTGTCAAAGAGTACTCCTGACCAATCAGTAGGAATTATAAAAACAATCCTGGTCATAAGGCTGAACATATAGGCAGAAATCCTATCATGTCCACCTGTCTTGCAGAGGATCACTTTCCCAACTATTTCAGACAAGAACTTCCCTTGCTGATTCATACCCTTCCTGTTGAATGCAGCTCCAATATTCAAGCCTGAGTCCAGTCCACACCATTGAAGGGCTTCCCTTGTCTTAGAGCTAGGAACTTCCTCTTCATTCTCAACTACTTGTAATTGAAAGATCTTTCTTAAACTTCTTTGAGTAATCTTCACCTAAGTCCCTTGTACATTGGACTTAATCTTGAGGCCAGTCGAGTGGACTGATGCAGAGATAAAGAACTCGTGCACCTCCTTCTTCCAGATTTTAGTGGGTTCTGAGATGAGAAATTCTAACCCTGACTCAGAGAGGAGGGTGATAACCCCTTGAACATCTGGCGGCGCCTCTGCAAAGGCCTGGCGCACCAACTCATACCCTTTATTAATGTTGTCTTCAATCCTTGGCGCCATCGATTCGTCGAGAAAGCTTGAGAGAAGAGAGAAAGATAGACTGTCGACACAGGGTTTTAGTCTCGAAAACCCTGGAAGCGTGTCGACAGAAAGAGTTTTTGACCTATTTATAGCTTCAGTTGAAAGAAGTTCAAAAGGCGCCAAAAACAGTCTAAATGTGTCGACACAGACGGAATGTGTCGACACAAACTTCTATTGACTCGACATTACTTCAGCCTACTATGTGTTGACACCAATTTGTGGTTATGTAGACACCTTGGATACATAGTAGTAAGACATAAATTCTGTGTCGACTCTAAGGATAAGTGTCGACACATATTCTGTAAGTGTCGACACCATTATCCTTGTTGAGTCGACATTACATTTCTGGTTAAGTCGACAATATAACTCTTAAGTGTCGACACATATTCTCTGTGTCGACACAATATTTCTGACTTGTCGACATTATTTCTCTGAGTCGACACATTATTACTGAATGTGTCGACACATTCTTACTTAGCCAATTTCTATTGTTATTACTTAACTTACTTAAATCTCACTTTAATTGCATTGTTAATGATTTTGTTAATACATTAATCAATGGTTAACATACCTAATTCAATTTTGAATTTATTGAATTTGGTTTCATCTAAAGGCTTAGTAAATACATCTGCTATTTGATAATCTGTTTTTACAAATTCCAATGAGATGTCTCCTTTTTCTACATGTTCTCTAAGAAAATGGTATTTGATTTCTATATGCTTAGTTCTACTATGAGAAACTGGATTATTAGCAATAGAAATAGCACTCTTAGAATCACATAAAAGGGGTGTTCTACTTACCTGAATACCATAATCCTTAATCTGATGCTGCATCCATAATAGCTGTGCACAGCAGCTTCCAGCAGCAACATACTCTGACTCAGCTGTGGAAATTGCCACACTAGTCTGCTTCTTACTACTCCAAGATATTAGTCTTCCTCCCAGGAATTGATAAGTACCTGTAGTACTCTTTCTATCCTCTCTACATCCTGCAAAATCTGCATCTGAATAGCCTGTGAGTAGAAAATCTCTATTCCTAGGGTACCAAAGACCTAGAGTAGGAGTGCCCTTTAGATATCTCAGAATCCTTTTGACTGCAGTATAATGAGATTCTTTAGGGCAGGCTTGGTACCTAGCACAGACACATGTTGCATACATAATGTCAGGTCTACTAGCAGTGAGATATAGTAGAGACCCAACTATTCCTCTATACAATGATTCATCAACAGGTTTACCTGCATCATCTTTGCATATAGGCATACTTGTTCCCATAGGAGTTCTCATGGTGGAGGATGACTCCATACCATATTTCTTAATTAATTCTTTGGTGAACTTAGACTGGGATATGGACAATCCATCATCAGTCTGTCTTACTTGGAGTCCCAAGAAGAACTTAAGTTCACCCATACTGCTCATCTCAAACTTCCCTTGCATAAGTTTGGCAAACTTTTTACTAAGGTTGTTTTCAGTAGATCCAAAGATTATGTCATCAACATAGATCTGGACTAAGATAATCTTTCCTTTGGATTCCCTAAGGAATAGAGTTTTGTCTATCTTTCCTCTTGAGAATTTATTCTCAATGAGGAAGGTAGACAGGGTTTCATACCAAGCCCTTGGAGCTTGTTTTAACCCATACAAAGCTTTCTTAAGCTTATACACAGAATCAGGTTTAAGAGGATCTACAAAACCTGATGGCTGCTCTACATATACTTCTTCTTTAAGATCACCATTCAGAAATGCTGACTTCACATCCATCTGGTATACTTTGAAGTCTTGGTAGGCTGCATAGGCAAGGAACATTCTGATTGCCTCCAGCCTTGCTACTGAAGCAAAGGTTTGATCAAATTCAATCCCTTCTTCCTGCCTGTATCCTTTTGCAACTAACCTTGCTTTATTCTTCACTATTATTCCACTTTCATCTAGCTTGTTCCTATAGATCCACTTAGTGCCAATTATGTTGTGGCCTCTTGGTTTAGGAACAAGCTCCCAGACTTTGCACCTTCTGAATTGATTCAGCTCCTCTTGCATAGCATCAATCCAGTGCTGGTCTTGGATAGCTTCTTCAAACTTCTTAGGTTCCATTTGAGACAAGAAACTTGAATGCAAAACTGTGCTTTGATTTTTGCTTCTAGTTTGCACTCCTTGTCTTGGATCACCAATTATCTGATCAGCAGGATGATCTCTTAGATATCTTATAGCTGGAGGAAGATTCCCTTCAGGTTGAGCATCTCCAGCTTCTTCATTCTGCTGAACCTCTTGGTTTTCATCAGCTTCCATTATCTCTTGTACTCCCCCTGGACAGCAGCCTTCATTTTCCAATGCTCCATCTTCCTTTGAAGCTTCAGCAATGGAGAGCTTGTCCATCCTTTTGCTTATACCTGTTGAGTCATTTGATCTACAAGACAACTCACAATTGATTAATCCTGTTTCATCAAATACAACATGCACAGATTCTTCAACAACTTGAGTAGTTAAGTTGAAGACTCTATAGGCCTTACTATTTGTGTTGTACCCAACAAATATCCCATCCTGGGATTTGGCAGCAAACTTAGTCAAATATGACTTGCCATTATTAAGTATATAGCACTTGCAACCAAAGATCCTAAAATAGGATAGATTTGGTTTTCTTCCTTTCACAATTTCATAGGGAGTCTTTCTGTGGCTTTTGGTGATAGAAGCCCTATTGATGACATGACAAGCAGTGTTTACTGCCTCAGCCCAGAAAATATTCTGGGAGAGAGGTGTCACTCAATAGAGTTCTACCAGCTTCAATTAATGTCCTATTCTTTCTTTCAGCAATTCCATTTTGCTGAGGTGTTCTAAGTGAGGAGAACTCTTGGAAAATCCCAAAGTCTTTACACAAGTTTGTAATGCTTTCAGATTGAAACTCAGTACCATGGTCACTTCTGATTTTGACCACTGTACTATTTAGTTCATTCTGAATTTGCTTTACAAAATTAAGTAATACACTTGGGGTTTCAGATTTTTGTCTCAAAAAGAACACCCATGTAAATCTAGAATAGTCATCTACAACCACTAGAGTGTAGACCTTCCTACCTAGACTGTGAACTGGCATAGGACCAAAAAGATCCATATGCAAGAGGTATAAGCACCTCACAGAATCCTTGTTTTCAAGGCTTTGAAATGAGGATTTTGTCTGCTTGCCCTTTTGACAAGCTGAGCATACCCCTTCCTTTATACACTTAACTTGAGGCCCATTCCTCACTAGTTCTTTACTAATTAGTTGGCCAATTGTCTTGTAGTTTAGATGAGCCAATCTCTTGTGCCACTTAACACAATGGGAAGCATTGTCATCAGCTACAAGACAAATGGGGAAAGCCTTATATTCACATTCAAAATTAAGGCAATATACATTTCTCTTCCTATACCTAGTCAATATGATCTCTTGATCACTTGACCTTTTGATATGACATCCATCCTTACCAAATGAAATGTCATATCCTAGATCACTCAGCTGGCTTATGCTTATTAGATTATGTTTCAAACCTTTTACATAGGCCACTTGGGTGATAGTAATTAGGTTAGAAGAAATGTTACCAAACCCTTTGATGACTCCCTTCTCAGATCCACCAAAGATCACTTTAGGTCCATCTTTGACAGATGAATACTCCTTCAGCAGCCCCTTTGTTCCAGTCATGTGCCTGGAACAACCACTATCCAAGTACCATATAGGGGCATGGTTACTTGGATTCACCTGCAATACAGAATTACTTACCCTTAGAACCCAAGTAAGTCTTGGGTCCTTGGTTCAGGTTAGCATTAATAAAGTTATCATAGCCTCTTCTAACAGGTAGACTCTTATTCTTTATAACACTTGTGTTATACCAGCAGTCTAATGCAAAATGGCCTCTCTTGCCACAGCACCAACATTCAAACTTATTGTATCTAGATCTAGATACATCCTTGTCAGAAGAATTTTTGTTCATTGCTGGTGCTGTTGCAACTTCACCTACTGATTTCTTAAAACCATTGGGTTTATGACCATAGGTAGGCCTGCTTGCATTTACACCCTTGTTCTTCAGAACATTAGTCTTAATATGACCTTGAATGTCTTCATGATCATATATGTTAGAAGGCACTTTCACCTTACTAAACTTTATGGGGACTGAAAGGTTTAGTGGCTGAATAGGGGCTTTGCCTTTCCTCTTGAATCTGCCAGCCCTGGAGTTACCTTTAAATCCTAATCCAGCCTTACCCTTCTGAGTGACAAATTCATTTATCAAGGGTAAGACAGATTTTGGCTTAGAGTAACTAGCCACTAAATCCCTTTCAATTCTAAGTCTGGCCTCCAGACTCTTCACTTGATCATTAGTATAATTAATTGTGCCCATCTGAATAATAGTTATATTCTTCAGCTTGGCAATTTCATTTAATTTTTGATCAAGGACTTTTTCTAACTCAGTTGTTGCTACCCTTAGTTCAGCAATTTCCTAAGCCTGAGTTTTAACCAGGTTCTTGCTTTTCTTAAGGGCCTGCAACAAGTCCCCATACTTGTCTATCAATTGATAGACATCTCCTTCAGATCCAGATGCATCTTCATCACTTGATGCAGATGTAGCTGATTCTTCACTTGTACTACAAACAGATGTACTGGAAGGACATTTTACCTCATTAGGACCAGACTGATTCTGGCATATGTCCTCTTCTGATCTTGTTATCAACCCCATGCATTGATGTTCATTGATGGAGTCTAGCAACTGCATAAACTCCTCTTCCTCAGATGCAGCATATAGTCCAATATATGCTTCAACTTCAGATCCTGATTCTGAAGTTGACTGGTCTGACAGACTCTTATCTTTCTTTGCTACAAAGGATTTCTCCTTCTTGCCTTTCTGATAAGTCTTCTTCTTTTCTGAAGATTCCTTTCTCTTGTCAGGACAATCAGCCACTACTTGTCCAGGCCTATTGCAACAATAGCAGACAATCTTTGAAGTAGTGGCTTTGCTGGGCTTTGATCTGCTTTTCTCTTTCCTTGATGACCTTCTCTTCTGATAATAGTCATCAACTTGCTGTGATGTGGAAGGCCTAGACTTCCATTGCTTCTTTTTCAAGAACCTTTGGAATTGCCTTGTGAATGCAGCAAAGTCTGCATCTGAATCACAGCTTTCTGAACCCTTATCTGAATTTTCAGAACTATCTTCTTCAACTTCTTTAGGAGGAGATGGTGATTTCCTCCTATTCTTTCTAGTGGCTTCAGCATTAAATGCCACAGTCTTTTCTCTGTGATCTCCTCTTGAGTTTCTTTCCTCCTCCTTCCTCACCATAAGTTGCATTTCATAGGATAACAACTTTCCAAACAGGGTTGGAGGAGATATCTCTGCCAATTTAGCCACTTCTCTTATGGCACAGATCTTTGTATCCCAATCCTTTGATAAGGATCTTAAGAATTTGTCATTCAGTTCATAGGTACTGAAGACTCTTCCATAGGATATTAGCTCATTCACAATTCTATAGAATTTCTTATAGCACTCAGTTATGCTATCAGATTTTCCTTGTCTAAAGCTTTCATACTCTTGATTTAGCATAGACTTCCTGTCCAGCCTTACTTCTTCAGAACCCTCCATGTAGACAATCAATGTGTCCCACATCTCCTTGGAGGTCTTGCAGTGAATCAGATTCTGAAATGTTGAATCATCTATGGCACTAACAATGATGTTCTGTGCCCTTTTGTCCATGGTTGCCAAGATGATTTCATCCTTGGTCATTTCTGAATAAGTCTTTGGTATTTGGATATTTGCATCAAGAACAGATATCTTCATTGGAATGAAGGGGCCTTCCTGTACTGTGATGTAAATCCTTGGGTCAGATGCCTCCATAAACAATCGGACTCTTTCTTTCCAGATCCCAAAGATTTCCTTCTTGCATATGGGTAATTTCATAGACCCTAGCTCCTTATGATTCTCTCCAGAACCCATCTTCTTGAATCTTGAATTTGCCTTCCAGATCTACCTCAGACTGTTAAGTCCTTTTTGAGGAACCTCCCTCTGATACCACTTGATAGTTTAACTTTCAAGACAGCCTAAACACCTAGAGGGGGGGGGGTGAATAGGTTCTGCTTATTTACAAAAACTTCTAGGCAGAATTCAATTCAATGGCTAACAAAAGAATCACAGCAATCACAAAAAATAGAACATCACAGATTGCACAATGTTTTATAGTGGTTCCCCAAGGTCTGGGTACATCCACTTTCCCCCTTCACCTATCTAGCAGTATGCTAGATTCGGCCAAACTTCCACTAATCTCAGATCAACAGATCCTACAACTCAGAACCCAACTGGTTCCTACAACTCAGGCACAACTGCCCTACCTCAGCCTTGCCCCAAGGCCTACAACTCAGAGAAGATTCTTCTCCTACACTCAGGCAAACAGCCCTACCACTCAGAGTTCAACACTCCTACACTCAGCCTTTATAACACAGGCTTACAACTCAGATCTGTGAAAACAGATCCTACAGAAATATAGAAAAGATTATTTAACTGTCTTGCCTAAATTGAGAGAGAAAAGGCCAAGACAATTCTTGATCAGCTGATGCAATCAACTGTATCTGAGCCTTCTTCAAAGCTTCTTGAATATGAACTTAGCTGAGTTGATTCCAAACAGCTTCTTGAGAATCCACTGGTGGTTTCTTTCTTCTTCTTCTTCAAATTCTGGCTTGATCACTCTATATCCAGCACTTTGAATGTTACTTCTGAATTCTGATTAGAACTCTTCTTTGATCTATCCTTAGATAGTCTTCTTTGATCTTCCGGAGAAGATCTTCTTAAGTGCCTAGCACTTTCTTGAAATGAATTGGATTGTAATCCTTCTCAACTTTTTGATTCTTATCAATGTTTTCAAAAGTTACTTTCTCCTTCTGAATCTGTCTATTTATAGACTTTCTTCATGGTAACCGGCTGATCCGGTTTCTAACCGTTTTCTGACAAGTCTGACAGCTTCAGTTAACCGGTGGCAACCCACAGCTGTCAAGTCTTCAAACAAGTCCTGTGCCTTAGTCTTGAACCACAAGTTGTCGAGACAGTCTGTCAGAAAGTGTCGAGACCATCTGTCTATCTGTGTCGACACAATTGACTTTGGTGTCGACACAGTCTTTAGTGATGTCGACTAAGTTGCCTTTGAGTCGACACAGCTTCTTCAGAAAATAACTTGGTCTTGACTCTTCAGTGTGTCGACACAAGTCCTGTGTGTCGACACAGTTGTTGTAGAATCATAACTCAGTAAGTGTCGACTTAATCACAATGTGTCGACATATTCTGCTGGTGTAGACAAACTTGAGGTCGACTATATTCTTCTGTGTCGACACATACTGCTGGTGTCAACAAACTTGAGGTCGACTATATCCTTCTGTGTCGACACATTTTCCCAATGTTGAGGTCGACGCTTTTCTTCTGTGTCGACACAAATTCTCAGTGTTGTGTCGACTTACTTCTTCTGTGTCGACACTTTTTCCCAGTGTAGTTGTAGACTAACTGCTATGTGTCGACACTGCTTCCCAGTGTTGATGTCGACTAATTTCTTCTATGTGTCGACATACTTTCTCTGTGTCGACACTTTTTCCCAGTGTAGTTGTAGACTAACTGCTATGTGTCGACACTGCTTCCCAGTGTTGATGTCGACTAATTTCTTCTATGTGTCGACACATCCTTCTCTGTGTCGACACTTGGACTTAGAATTTTTCTGCATACTTTATCAATTCTTCACCTGCACATATCAACTCAAAAACAACATCAAATACACCTTGATGTATATCATTGAGCTAGGTTGGGCTTCTTCAAATCAGGTACACATTTTCCAATGTACCCAACACTAGGCTCTATCCTGAACATCAGCTCATTAAGAGTCTTCAAGTTGATCAGACTAAGAGGCATCCGATTGATGACATGTGCCACGCAGGCCATCCTTCCGCCAAAAAGGCCTTAAGAATGCCTTTGCACTGAAGCCAACACTTTCAGGTCTCCGTCAAAAGACGGATCTTCCGATCTTATACTCCACTTTGTTTTGGAGTATGTCCACAAGAGAGATCCCTTCAGATTCCATGCTTCCTGCAAAAGTTAGAGAATACGGTTGAGCCGAACTCACCTCCATTTCCCGTTCTCAACTTATTGATCAACAAGCCAAGCTATCCCTCCACAAGCTTCTTGAACTCCACAAACAAACAAAATGCATTCGACTTCTCCATCATGATGTACACCCAAGTATACCTTGAGTAGTCAACAACCAATATCAGCATGTACCTGCTTCTTCCAAGACTGGCGGTAACAGTCGGTCCCACCAGATCACGATGGATAACCTCCAATGGTGCCTTACAGATGGATTGTGCCTTATCCAATGCAATGCGATAAGCTTCACTGTGTTGACATCCTGCGCAATCTTGACCGTTGCCAAAGGATGACATCCAAGGAAAGCCTCTCATAAGGCTTCTCACCATCGTTGCTTTTAGCTTGTCCATCCCCATGTGCCCAAGTCTTTCATGTCAGATAGCTGAACTATCACTTGCCTTCATAGGATCAACATCAAAATTTATTAACGACCCAACCAAGTCCTTCCCTTTGCTCCCAATATGAGCGACATTTACCAAGTGTTGGACAATCTTACCCTCCTTCTTGAGGTGACCAGGCTGCTTGAATTTATACTATCGTGGTCCTTCCTTCCTATTCCCATCACGCCAAGTAGAAACACTCCTCTCTTGCTGATTAGAAGAGGGACCAACCTCTGCATCCAACTTCACCTCCTTGTTGGGCAACCCATCAAGGGAAGTCCAAATCTCCACAGTTGACCGACATCCGCCGATATGGTCAAAGAGTTCCGATGAGATTGCTTGCTTGAGAACAAACTCCGCTTTTGCATTTGTCATCTTACAAGCACTCATCACTTTAGCATTGCCAACAGTAACATGTTGCCTTTCATCTCCATAAACACCTCCCAAAGGTCCTCGCCAAGAAGATAGCATTCCATACATGACATCCACTTTCTAATGTTAGTCCATGTAGGAAGCTCCATTCTAAGATCCCTTGCAAAGCCACCTTCCAATGCACTTAACCTGTGTTCACTTAGACTCAAAG
Source organism: Platanthera zijinensis (assembly GCA_039513925.1). Lineage (NCBI taxonomy): Eukaryota > Viridiplantae > Streptophyta > Magnoliopsida > Asparagales > Orchidaceae > Platanthera > Platanthera zijinensis. Next base: position 102,780,591 of record CM077085.1, on the reverse strand, counting down.
AAGAACTGAAGCAAACTACCGGTTGATCCACTGCACAAGCCTCTGTTCCCTCTGATACCTTGTTAAAAATTTGATATAGAGGAAGACGGGAAACCAGGCGCAGGAACACTCCACCTATCCGAGCCCAAATAAATCAAATGCAAACCAGAAGAGCAAGAATCTTATAATAAACAATCTTTGCAAGGCGAGAAATACATGGCGAGACATGATTCGCCAAAGTAACCAAAGGGAATAGCAGAAAAGATTAAAAGGCAATCCTAACCATGCAGACTCAAATAGTTAGCTGCCGGTTCTACTGCTGCACTACAAAGTCCGCATAAATCGCAGGATCACCATACCGCAAACCAAGCCGCGCAGATTGCCCATTATTCCAATGTAAGAAGGAACTCTACTCCCCGATCAGCAAGACATCTAACCGCAAGGTCACCTAGCAGCCTGAACGCACGTACTGCTGCTACCGAACTGAATAGGCCATCAGAAGCGGGCAACTTATTGAACCGGGAAACTAGTTGTAAAAGAGATATCGCCTAGCAGTAACCCGTGACCTGTTGTTAACTGCTGATTGCTATCCACAGATTCCGCAATGTCCATGACCGCAGTCAAAACCAAGTCCTAGCTTTCCAGCGCTATCCGTACATCCTGTACAGCACAACCAAGTCAACCTTCAAACTGCGCGGATACAAAAAACTAGACCGCATCATCTATCTGCGAGTTGACTTACTATTCATTCGCTCTCTGGTTGATATGACAAGGGGTCCTATTTATAGGCACGATCAGGAGTGTGGTCACCACCCTAGTCGATAGGATAATCCCCATATCCCGCGGCAATAACCAAGTGTATTCGCAAGCCGCGGATACACCAACTGTCTGCCGCGACCAGGACTGGATAGCCAGCCCGCCAAGAGCATCACCAAGGCCGGATAGAATCTCTATCCGCCTTGTTCCCATAGGCCAAGCCGGGATACCGCCAACAGCCGAACTCTATAGCAACGCCTTGTACGCCTATCAGCGGACTTCGCTCCAGTCCGCGTGCCCTGCCAAAACACCACTAGTCTGTACCCCCAAGTTCGTAACCAATGCATAACATCCAATTGTTGAACATGGCAGACACTGCATCAGTTCGCATGCCTTGCAGACTATACTCTAGTCCACATTCCACAAGCTCAAAACCAAGGCACACGATACTACTACCGAGCTTGCCGGACTGAGAAGCAGTCTGTGCTTAACTACACGATCTCGCCGGACTGAGCCAACATGGACTTGGTTAAAAAATAACCAAGTCCACACCACTTGCCACAAGAGCGAGTCCACGCTTACTGGCGGACACTGGCAATAATCCGCCAATCATAGCAAACTCCAGCATGAGCCCGTACTAACTAGCGAACCCAGCAGCTTCAACTAGCCGTACCCCTAGAGCTAGACCAAGGCATCTGCGATGCCGGTCTGCCGAGCTCCAACCATTTTCGTGTCTTGCAAGACTTCACTTATATAGAAACTATCCGCCCTGTTACCTTCTTGGATCCAACTTCTTGCTGAGCATAAGCCGCCCTGGCTTACCGTCACCTCTGTCCGCGCAGACCGCGCGAATAGACACCCTAGGCCGCCAAAGAACAAGCCGCCTACAACAGCTCCGCCTACCTGGCTAAACGCCAGTCCTATCCGCATAGACTGTGCGGACAGGTCGCCAGGTTGCCCAATCACCCACTTTCACTTCACCATTTTCAACAAAGAGTGACGGCGCATGCGCACCCATTGGCGTGTGCATCCGCGCGCTCGCAACCGCCCTGTAAGCGCACCCGATAATGTCATGGTCGTGCATGCACACCTTATGGTGCACACTAGATCATTCACACGCTCTGCTCGCGGCTGCATGCGCGCGTGAGGGTGCATTTAGCGACGTGCTCGCGCAATTAATGGAGATGTGCATTTATGCATGAGCATAAGTTCTCGACGCGTATGTCTATGGTACACTTGCTTGATAGTGTGTGAGATCTCTGTAGGAGAGTGGGTTCTTGTTGAAGTATATAGCTTGACCTTGCGGATAAGCGCATGCAAGCACGCACCTGTTAAGGCACACATGCACGCCTTATGGGGTAGGCACACGCGATGGATCACACGTGCACGCCATATGGTTCTCACGCGTGCCTCATGGAATGCGTGGCAGCGCGCTCACGCATATGATGAACATGTGCATCCTTGCATGCGCTCAAGCTCTTGATGCCTGTGGCTATGGTGCACGTGCTTGACAGTGCATGAGATCTCAGTGGGCGAGTGGGTTCTTGTCGAGGTGTGTAGCTTTACCCTACGGATATGGGGTAATGGTACACAACCATTGAATGGAACGTCTTTATTTTGATTATCGGGTTTCAATCCTATCTTTCTTTTATTCCTGGTCTCAAAGCATTCCTCGAGACCAATACATCTACGTTCATCGCACTCTGATGACCAAATTGCATTTTGGAAGAAGATATTGGGGTTACCTACCTATCTTGAGGTGAGGATGTCGCGTGATGAGGAGAGGGTAAAAAATTAACTGAGAGGTCTGTTAACGGTTTGTAAGATCACTCTGAGATCGGGATTCTAGTTTATACCGTGCGAGGCGGTGTTCGATATTCTAAAGTTTTGCGGGGTTGTAATGTCCTAATTTACTCTGTTAGGGATAGTGCATCTTATAGGATTGGTCGCATTACATTGAGAGTATGACTCGAGATTTTCCTTGGATTGGCTCATAGACTTGTGTGATATTCGTGTTGATGGTGATGGTCATATTGAAATTTTCAGCAACAAAGATTTCTTGACTTCAAGACTCGGATGGACTGTCATCATGGAAATATCTTGTTTGGTTATGTTGAGAACTGCTTGTGCTTGCCAAAACTATGGAATATACTTCCTGACAGTTGTGTCGTTAGATGGGGAAAGAGTGGGAATTGTCCACGATGCTTGGATTTACAAAGCCCCAAGAGTTAGCCAATAATCTTTTTATCATCTCCATATTTATTTAGGAGAAGCGGTTATTGCAATGTGGAATATCTTGTGCCACCTAGCATGATTTTTGAGGTGCCTTTAACACATAGTCAGAAGAGAAAGACGGTTTCGGAAAGGCATAGGGAGTCCAATGTGGTGCCTCCATCATTATTGAAGTAAAAGGATTCTCTAGTTGAGGAGGCTTTTCTCGGCTCCCATGATGATGCCCCTGTGGATCCAGCTGTGGAGGTCTTAGGATCCTCTACCCCTGGGCCCCTCATACAGAGGGTTTTTTTCCTCGAGTGTCCTCCTCCTTGAAGGTGATGAGCGAAGTGCTAAGTGAGTTTGCTTGTCTTTGTTTATTCTTTTCTTTGTTGCTTTGTATAGTATCGACTTTTTTTCCTTTTTGCATTGCAGAATGAAGCCCAGGATCATATTGCCCTTACTAGGAATGCTCATATTTCCTTTACTTGGAATGATCATTGTGTGAGCTTGAAGGATGGGTATTTGGGCCTTATGTAAAAATTCTGAACGGCTGAGAGCTCGCTTGCAACATTGAGATATGATCTTGATTGGGATGTATCTCGATTTAGACAGGTCTGTTCGGAGCTGAAGAAAAAACTAGATGATGCTTGATCATCATTGGATGTGGAGAAGTCGCTCGTACAGAAGACTACACAGATGCTGAAGAGTGCGCAAGAGGAGACTTCTCATTTAAAGATGGAGCTTGGGGCTTCGAAGGATCAATTTGAGATGCTTTCGTCTGATGACTGGTGTTAGAGTTGAAGGCTATTATACTTGCCGAGTATATGGATTATCTGGACTAAATGCGTGATCGTTGCTTGATTGGCAAGGTAATTCGGGAAGAGATCTTGACTTGAGGGGTGGAGCCTCAAATGGAAGATATCCACGAGCTTGCACTTAGGCATGGAGTATATAAGGCTTTTTTCCTTATTGCCAGGAACTTGAAGTTTGTTGTGTCTATCCTTATATTTAATGATATCTCAGATGACGAGAGCCCGAGTCCTAATTTTGATGTAGATGCAGCCGCTGTATAGTGGCATGATCCTCTTTTTTAAATTTGTTTGTATTTTATTTAGTTGAGACTACTTTGTGTTTACCATCATTTTTTAGAGGTTTTGTATATCTTGATATGATATTCTTATAATAATGCTACTTTTCTCTTTTTTAATAAATGTTGGTAATTGACAAAATATAGGATTATAACAACGGAAGAGAGTTTAATCATTATATCCGAGTGTTGGAAAATGGGATGATTCAATTTGAGTGTGTGACCATGTCGAATTCTCACGGGTTAGGCTTGCGATTTTGTTCGCGGTCGACCGAGAGGAGGGCAAGCCCGCTTGATGAAAAGGCATAGAAAGGCAAGGTCGGTGAAGAGCTTGCTTGTTAAACCCACATGCACAGTCTTACCTATTCGAGATTTAGTTAGTATCGATCATGAGGGGGCAAGCCCGAGTGAAGATGAGGCGTAAAAAGGTAGGTCAGGGAAGATCTTGCTCATTCAAATCGTACATGCAGTCTTACCTAATTGAGTTTTGGTTGGTGTCGATCGCGAGGTGGGGGCGGGGGGGGGGGGGGGGGGGGAGGCCCGGGCAATGACGAGGCATATAAAGGCAGGTCAGTGAAGAGCTTGCTCATTCAAACTGCATGCACAGTCTTACCTAATAGAGATTTAGTCAGAGTCGATCATGAGTGGGCATGCCCGTGCGATGATGAGGCATAGAATGGCAGGGTCAGTGAAGAGCTTGCTCATTCAAACCGCATGCGCAGTCTTACCTAATTTAGTTTTGATTGGTCATTAATGAAAGAAAAAGAATACAATATTAAAAAAAAATGATAATTTGCACACGTTTGGTCTCACGGCTTGTACAACACCAAATCATAAAATTTAAACGAGAAATAAGATGTCACTGATAAATTCGGAATTACCCAATAAATGAAAGGACGAGAATTCATTGGTAAAATTGACGCAGGTTCAATGTATTCCATGTACGAGGAATGGTCTTTCCTTATGCACTTCATATTGTAACACCCCCATCGGTCACATGAAATATAACAGAGGGTCCGACCGGGGCCCCACGTCATATTCCACAGACAGTCGGCGGAGTTACATATTAATATCAAATGACCAATCAAACCCAAAATCAGAGCATTCTAGCTGTAAGACCCCCCTCTCGGAACACAAAACACGGCACGATAGGGGTCTTATGCCCAGAACAGCTGCCTAGCAGTAACACTAGCACTCAGGCCAGCCTGTACCACAAGACGCCTATCCTGCCGGCTACAACCAATATCAACATATAAATGCCAACCCAACCATAATAATATAAAGAAGTCAATCCACACTAAGCATAATTCCATAAGTACAGCAAAAGAGAAGCTAAACAAGCTTCTACATAATCAGAGTACGTAAATAGAATTGCCCCGAGAGGCTACAATAAAATCTCTCTCACTCACATCTGTAACCGACGGTAGCGACGGTACCGTCCCCTTAGGCCCTGTCGTCCTGGACTGGCTGTCCAGCTACAAGACCTGCTGCTCCACCTGCGAGGTTTCCTCTTAAAAAGGAAGACGTAGCAACCGTTAGTCATAAAGACTAAGTGGCTTCAAGTCCGCTCCCCCGGCGACTCCTCGGCACCGGGCGGAGAAAGGAATAGGTACAATATATAAAACAGTAGTACAAGCAGGTGAAGTAAGTATACATGTAATAAGTAGCAATAGAAGTAGTGTATAAATGAGAAACCTCTTATTCTACAATTCTACCAACTACAACATCAAGAGAGTATAATATTATAACAGTAAGTAACTCAACTTATATGGATGCCCATACAAGCATATAAGTTTAGGGTCGTTCAGCAGTAAGTAACTCATCGTATAGGAGTGCCGATACAAACTTATACGATGAGGGTCTTGTGTTTGTAATGAAGTGCAATGCTATGTATGCAATGCAATGACACACCCATGATCAATCACATGCAATCGCTATGTCGACACAGAATTATAGTTCCCACTATTCGAGCAGGTAGCTAACCTCTCAGGCGTCATCCGTCGTGGCCAAACGGTGACAGTAGAGAGGGCATCTCCACTACAAGGCTGGTCTCCACACTACCTAGCCTAGGCCTTTGTACGCCTCAACGCTAAGAACACAATAGCGGAGCTCACATGCATACTACGGCTCAGCGGGTTCTCTTGGGTAAATGTGCACCAAGATCCTAGCCCCTAACTGGATTAAGGTATGACACGGAAGAAGCCCCGGAAATGAGCACGAGGACCAAGCCCAACCGTTCACTTGGCACGGAAGGAGCCTCGGGACGTGAACACCGAGGATTTAGCCAAACCGCCCAAGGTTTAACTGTCAACTCCCATCGGTGTGACGATTGACGAGCCCATAGACCTGCCACACTATCCTTAACCCGGTATTACGACACCGCATGTCGACTCACACCACTTGCAATTCTATAATATCGTGGCATGGAAGGAGCCTCGGGACGTGAACACCGAGGACCAAGCCAAACCATCCATCAAATATGGAAGGAGCCTCGGGACGTGAACACCGTGGACCAAGCCCAACCGTCCAACTTTACTCATCTCAACCTCATCCCAACTAGTGACGGTCAACACCGTACTTGTTACTTCCATAATGTTACCCGTAGGGAGATGACACTCTAAGCATTGGATTACTAATTCCCTTCTATCCATTCAACAGACATCATGGCCATAGTTAAATCATTTATATGCCCTTCCAAATGAATTCAACATGATATAGATAATGGGCATCAATATACATCTACCAATTTATATCAGGCTCTTTCCTTAAATTAAGCTTGTCCACAACTCGTTATACGAATTAAAATTTATAACATCAACTTATTATATCACTATGATGATTATGTAAAAATTGTTCACACAAACCTCGAGTTGGATCGCAACATTAAATTCCACGAAATTGAATTCCACATTACACAGCCCAGAGTTTAGGTGCAGCCTTAATCCAGGCTGCAACTTCGACCAAGGATTCCCGTGGCTACACAAATCCGGCGAGTACGTGTAACCACTCGTTGGAAATATAATTTCAAGGGCTACAACTTTCGTGTTTAGTCGAAAGCCTAGATCTGATCGCATCATACCAGAAATTCATTCGAAGCCTGCTGCATATAGGATACAGATTTCCTGGATGGAATTTCCCCCAATAGCAACAGATTCGAACTGACTTTCCTGAGGCTACAGGTATTGCTTGGAAACGTGCAACCACTCGTTGGAAAGATAATTTCAAGGACTACGACTTTCATGTTGAGTCGAAAACCCAAATATGACAAGAATCCCTCCGAAACTGGCCACGAAGATCGTTGTTTGTAGGAATCAAATTTCTGCACGCATCTTAAGGTGAGATGAACGGCATCTGTTCATCTTCCTCCTTGCACCGATCTCCCAAAAACTCCTCCAGAAATTCGTCCACCTTTATTCACCCTCACAAAGCCGTACTTCTCCACGAATCACTCTCTCATCTCCACTTTGAAGGATGAAGAGGTTGAAGAAGACTAAAGCCTAGAAAGCAACCTAGGCATGGCTTTCCCTAAGAAATCTTCTCCTCACCATCAAGACTCTATGGAGTCGATATCTCTCCTAGAATATAACTACATATCTAGCACCAAGGGAGAGGGGAGGAAGCTCACATCATTTCTAGCGGTACCATCATTTACGGCCATGGATCTAGTCATCCTCCTCCGCGACATCAGTTCCTCCTTGACGGCGATGGCGTTTCTCATCTTCCAAAGTTTGGCTGGCTCCAGCAAGCCTCTCCTCCTCCAGAGCTCCGACTCCGACGATCGAATTCTCTCCCAATGGTTTTGCACGGATAGTGGCTCTGCAATGATCGAAGTGATGGTTAGGGTTTAGTTTTCTTCTTATTTATATTAGCTCATTAAGGTTATGTCACTTCGCCATGTGTCAACCTCTTATTGGACCGCCATAAATTAGGACTTATTTGAAATGACCGGTCTAAGGCATCATCCAGCATGAATCCCAAAGTCTGATCCAGTCCGCCTGTGCAAGCCAGCGAATTTGCCTGGGCGAAAAAACGCACAAGTCAAATTCGGCAGGAATCAACTTCCATTCTCGACGATCGGCGAATATAGATGGGTATTCTCGATGAATTCGTCGGGTATCAACAATGATTACCGACGAATTTCCCTTGACCATTTCATCGATAATCCCGGCGTTGAGTGTGTTGAGTATCAGTCAACGATACTCGACGATCGGTCATCATTCTCGACGATCGGTGAGTATGGCCGGGTATTCTCGACGAATTCGTCGGGTATCAACAATGATTCCCGACGACTTTCCCTTAACCATTTTATAAGAAATCCTTGCGTTGAGTGCGTTGAGTGTCAGTAAACGATACTCGACGATCGGTGAGCATAGCCGGGTATTCTCGATGAATTCTTTGGGTATCAACAATGATTCCCGACGATTTTCCTTTAACCATTTTATCAGAAATCCTAGCGTTGAGTGCGTTGAGTATCAGTCAGCGATACTTGACGATCGGTCATCATTCTCGACGATCGGTGGGTATCTCCGGGCATTCTCGACGAATTCATCGGATATCACTCAACCCATCACTCCGTTCAAGACACTTGACTCCTTTTTCCAGTGCGCGCCGAGCCTGAGTCAAGTCTCTTGACTCAGAACTCGTGCGAGGGGGCCTAGCGTGAATTGGGACGTTACAAATCCTATAAACAAAATAAAAGATTTCATCCCCGAAATCAGGCTGAGGCTATGGGGAGTAAAGCATACAAAAATAACATATGTTTTTAAATGAAACTACCTGAAGCAAACAACTCCGGGTAGCGTCCTTACATCAAATCCATCGGCTCCCAGGTGAATTCCTCCTTCCCATGATTAGACCATAGCACTTTTACCAAGGGAACACTTTTGAAGCGCAAGACACTTATCTCTTTATCAACGATCCGCACCGGCTCCAGTCGCACAGATCTGTCAAACGCCACAGTACCATCAGTTGTGGGGATGTATTGTTCGGGCCGCAACAGCGCCTTCCGAAGCAACGATTCATAGAACACATCGTGGAGATTCTCTAGCTCGGGCGGTAGCTCCAGCCGATAGGCCAAAGGGCCAATCCTTTCCAATATGACATAGGGTCCAACATACCGTGGGCTGAGCTTCTTCACTCCCCGCACCCGTGACACTCCATGCATCGGCCAGATTTTCAGGAACACTTTATCACCCACTTGAAACTCCACCATACGGTGCCTTGCGTTATAATACTTTGCCTGCCGACTTTGAGCCTCTAACATACGATCCCGTATCAACCTAACCACAGCATCTATGTCATCTATATATTCAACACCCAAAGTCTTCGGGTCTTCATCTTGCACCCAAGACAAGGGGGTTCTACACCTCCTTCCATATAGGGCTTCATGGGGCGCAATGCCAATGCTTGCTTGATGGCTGTTGTTGTAGGAGAATTCCACTAAAGGCAAGAGTCTTTCCCACGGCTCTCCCCTATCTATCACACACAACCTCAACAGATCCTTCAATATTCAGATGGTCCGCTCAGACTGCCTGTCCGTCTGAGGATGAAATGCGGTGCTGAAGGTAAGGCGCGAGCCCAAATACGCCTGCACCGCCTTCCACTCCTTGGAGGTAAAGCGATCATCACGGTCCGAAACTATCGTCTAAGGTACGCCGTGATTCCATACAAACTGCTCCACGAAAAGGCGTACTAAGACATCCACATGAGCCTCCTTCTTCGTAGGAATGAACCGGGAAACTTTCGTCAGGCGATCAACGATCACCCATACTGAATCATTTCCTGAGTGGAAGCGAGGTAGCCCATGTAAGAAGTCCATGGAAATAACCTCGAACTTCCACTCAGGGATTGGCAACGACCACAACAGGCCACCGGGGCTCCTGCACTCCGCCTTCACTCTTTGGCAGGCTTCACAATGCGTGACAAAATATCGGACATCCTTCTTAATTCCTGGCCAACACATCGTCTATCGTAAGCCATCATACATCTTATAAATTCCCGGGTGCACTGAATATTGAGAGCAATGTGCCTCTCTCAAGATATCCTCTAGGATTTTACCGCCTTTGGGAATATAGAGCAGGCAGCGAAAGTAAACGAGGCCGTCCTTTAGTGTTTACTCATCGGTAGACCCTTCTTCGATCAACTTGAGTGTCGGGGCCAGAACCGCATCCAATCCTTGCTCCACTCGGATCCGGTCCCGGATATCACAAACTATGCTCTTACTGGACAAGTACTCCGAATATTCTGCCGAAGGAGCCTTAAATATCAATGTAATATCCATCTCCTCAATCATCCGTGCCAACTCCATGCTCATCAACCGAGACTCTGGGCTTGAGCCGGGTACTTTCCTGCTAACCGCATCGGCTACAGAGTTTTCTTTTCCGGGCTGGTAGTTCAAGGTGAACTCATAATCGCATAGAAACTATAACCACCGCCGTTGTCTTAGGTCAAACTCCTTCTGGGTATAAACATACTTCAAGTTTTTATGATCCGAGAAGATTTCGCAGTGGACGTCGTATAGATAATGCCACCTAACCTTCAAGGCAAACACCAATGCTCCTAGCTCCAAATCATGCACCGGGTAATTGATTTCATGCTTCTTCAATTGTCTTGAATCATAAGCAATCACGTGCCCATGCTGCATCAACACCGCTCCCAACCCTTGATAAGATGCGTCCGTGTAAACTTGAAATCCTTCCTTCCCAAACAGCAGGACAAGGATGGGGGTGGAGGTAAGTTTATCCTTCAACTCCTGGAATGCCGCTTTACATTGGGGTCTCCACTCAAATGGCAAACCTTTCTTTGTCAAAGAAGTAAGCGGGAGGGCAATCTTGGAGAATCCTTTACGAACTTGCGGTAGTATCCGGCAAGTCCAAGAAAACTCCTCACATCGGCCGCCGACTTCAAGGGCGACCACTCCATCACGACACGCATCTTGGCCGGATCCACAGCTAGTCCAGCCCCACTAATTACATGACCCAAGAAAGCCACTTTCCTAAGTCGGAATTCACACTTACTAAACTTGGCGAACAGGGCGTTCTCTTTTACCTTTTCCAGAACTAAGGCAAGATTCCCGGCATGCTCTTCCTCTGTCTTAGATTAGACTAAGATGTCGTCGATAAACACAATGACGAAGACATCTAGATAGGTCTCGAACACTTTATTCATCAAGCTCATGAAAGCTGATGGGGCATTTGTGAGCCCAAACGACATCACCGTAAACTCATATAAGCCGTACCTTGAGCTGAAAGCTGTTTTCTGGATATCGTCCTCTTGTATTCTCAATTGATAATACCCCAAGCGCAAATCCAGCTTAGAGAACCAATGCGCTCCCACCAGTTGATTGAACAACTCATCGATCCGAGGTAATGGATAGGTGTTCCGTACCGTCAGTCGATTGAGCTCCTGATAATCTATACATAAACGCAGGGTTCCATCTTTCTTCTTAACGAATAGAATAGGGGCTCTCCAAGATGATGAACTGAGGTGAACAAACCCTGATTCTACCAACTCCTGCAGTTGAACTCTAAACTCTGCAAGATCTTTTTGGGCCATTCGATAAGGGGTCCTGGAAACAGGCTTAGCTCCTAATACAAGCTTAATCTGAAAATCCACTTCTCTATGCGGGGGTAACCCTGGTAATTTCTCAGGAAATACCTCAGGGAAATCCCTTGCTACCCGCACATCCTTCACATCTACCCTCACCTCCTTTAGTTCGAAACATATCATGTAGACTTCATCCCCTCTCATATGAGTTTTCAAGGTCTGGATTGAGGATAACAATAATCGTGGTGCGAAATTTATACCTTAGAAGATTACATCAGTATCTCCATGTCTCAAATAGATTTGCTTCTCCGCACAATCGATTCTTTCATAGTGCCAATCCAGCCACGCCATGCCCAGAATGAGGTCGAATTCTTGCATTCTCAAAATTGTGGCGGGAGTATCAAAGGTCTTTCCCCCAATGGTTATCTCCAACTCACACTTCGCGATTGCCGTCATCTCAGATCCGTCTGGGAGGCATACTCTTCGAGCAATACCAGTGAAATATTGCACTCCGTGTATGTCCTTGATGAAGTCTTCAGACGCGAAAGAATGTGAGGCACCGGTGTCAAATAACGTATAAGCCGGATTCCCGCCGACCATCACGTTGCCTAAGTGTCATTAATAAGACGTCTAGTATATCTTAAGCCACTAGAGGATATTGATGGAAGCAAAATGTCTAATTCAAATCGTACCTGCAATCATCTCCTGAGGATTCCGCTCTTGAGTCATATCCAAGGCATACATCTGATCCCGAGCGGGTCCGGGGTTTCTTCCTCATGGTCTACGTCCTCGACCACGCACATAACCTCGCTACCGAGGGGCTGCTTCAGGGAAAGCAAAAGGAGCATCTCCAAATAGTTGCGGACAGTATCGTCGAATGTGGCCCGGTTGGTTGCATTCAAAGCACACCCGCTCCTGCCTTCCGCCGTGTTGCGGAAATTGTTGAGGTGGATGTAATGCTGGCGGTTGCGGAACCAGAGGGCTCCTCTCTAAAGTCTTGGGGAAAACGCCCGCCACCTCTCCGATATCCTCTTCCTCTTCTATTGTCAAATCACTTTCTGTTGCTGGGGCCGGCTTCCATCACGCCTTTCGCTGGCCTCTTACCACTTCCCAAGTGGTCCACTTCCAATCTCTTCGCCATATCGATAATCTCCGCCAATCTAGAGTCCGCTGTAAAAAAAGGGCTTGTCTTAGGGGATCTTGCAAGCCTTTGTAGAATCGTTTGGTGTACCCTCTATCATCCAACTCATAGGAGTCAGCGAATCTAGCAAAGTGTTGAAACTCCCGTTAGTACTCTGTCACCGACTTGGACCCTTGCTTTAGTTGCAAAAATCACTATTCAAAATCATCCCGAGCGGCCGAGGGGATGAAATGCTCTAAGAAGGCTTCAGAGAATTCGCTCCAACTAATGTTCGTGTACACTCTTCCATGAAAAGTTGAGCCCATGAGGGACTTCCACCACCTTTTGGCGTGCATCTCTAAGAGTGTAACCACAAGGGTCACCGCCATGTTGTTTGGGCATCTTATTCCTGCCAACAAATCTTGTACAGTGTCGAGCCATTCTTCCGTATGCACCGCCGACTCTGTCCTAATATAAGCGGGAGGGGAGAGAGCTCTGAAAATGCTTAACTAACTAGATCCCGGACCCTGTTGTTGTACAGGTGCCTGCTGAGATTGGGACCTAAAGGCGTCCAAAATAGCTGTGAGCGTCTGCCCCAGCTCTAATTGTTGGAATTGTGTAGGTACGGACGGAGCGGGGGTGCCCCTCACTGGCTTAGCATGTACTGGGATCTATACATAGGGTACAAACCTAAGGTTAGGTTGGCTAATCTTAGGTCAAAGATGGACAAACTTAGTGTGAATTACATATGGTCACACCATTGTTTCCGCTAAGTCAGTTTGTCCCCAAACTGACTAATCAAACGGGGGTGGCACCATTGTTAAGTGACTTTCTCCTTGGAGGATCGTAGTAAGCTGATACCATTTGTAAGACCCCCCTCTCGGAACACAAAACGCGACACAAGAGGGGTCTTATGCCCAGAACAATAGCCTAGCAGTAGCACTAGCACTCGGGCCAGCCTGTACCACAAGACGCCAATCCTGGCGGCTACAACCAATATCAACATATAAATGCCAACCCAACCATAATAATATAAAGAAGTCAATCAACACTAAGCATAAGTCCATAAGTACAGCAAAAGAGAAGCTAAACAAGCTTCTACATAATCAGAGTACGTAAATAGAATTGCCCCGATGGGCTACAATAAAATATCTCTCACTCACATCTGTAACCGACGGTAGCGACGGTACCGTCCCCTCAGGCCCTGTCGTCCTTGCCTGGCTGTCCAGCGGCAAGACCTGCAACTCAACCTGCGGGGTTTCCTCTTAAAAAGGAAGATGTAGCAACCGTTCGTCATAAAGACTAAGTGGCTTCACATCCGCTCCCCCGGCAACTCCTCGGCACCGGGCAGAGAAAGGAACAGGTACAATATATAAAACAGTAGTACAAGCAGGTGAATTAAGTATACATGTCATAAGTAGCAATAAGAGTAGTGTATAAATGAGCAACCTCTTATTCTACAATTCTACCAACTACAGCAGCAAGAGAGTATAATGTTATAACAGTAAGTAACTAAACTTATATGGATTCCCATACAAGCATATAAGTTGAGGGTCGTTCAGCAGTAAGTAACTCATCGTATAGGAGTGCCCATACAAACTTATACGATGAGGGTCTTGTGTATGTAATGAAGTGCAATGTTATGTATGCAATGCAATGACACACCCATGATCAAGCACATACAATCGCTATGTCGACACAGACTTATAGTTCCCACTATTCGAGCAGGTTGCTAACCTCTCAGGCATCATCCGTCGTGGACAAACGGTGACAGTAGAGTGGGCATCTCCACTACTAGGCTGGTCTCAACACTACCTGGCCTAGGCCTCCGTATGCCTCAACGCTAAGAACACAACAGCGGAGCTCACATGCGTACTACGGCTTAGCGGGTTCTCTTGGGTAAATGTGCAGCAAGATCCTAGCCCCAAACTGGCCTAAGGTATAACACGGAAGGAGCCCCGAAAATGAGGACGAGGACCAAACCCAACCGTTCACTTGGCACGGAAGGAGCCTCGGGACGTGAACACCGAGGACCAAGCCCAACCGCCCAAGGTCTAACTGTTAACTCCCATCGGTGTGACGATTGGCGAGCCCGTAGACTTGCCACACTATCCTTAACCCGGGATTATGACACCGCGTGTCGACTAACACCACATGCAATTCCACAATATCGTGGCATGGAAGGAGCCTCGGGACGTGATCACCGAGGACCAAGCCCAACCGTCAACCTTTACTCATCTCAACCTCATCCCAACTAGTGACGGTCAACACCGCACTTGTTACTTCCACAATGCTACCCGTAGGGAGACGACACTCTAAGCATTGGAATACTAATTCCCTTCTATCTATTCAAAATACATCATGGCCATAGTTAAATCATTTATATTCCCTTCCAAATGAATTCCACATGATATAGATAATGGGCATCAATATACATCTACCAATTTATATCAGGCTCTTTCCTTAAATTAAGCTTGTCCACAACTCATTATACGAATTCAGATTTATAACATCAACTTATCATATCACTATGATGATTATGTCAAAATAGTTCACCCAAACCTAGAGTTGGATCGCAACATTAAATTCCACCAAATCGAATTCCACATTACACAGCCCAGAGTTTAGGTGCAGCCTTAATCCGGGCAGCAACTTTGAACAAGGATTCCCGTGGCTACAGAAATATGGCGAGTGCGTGTAACCACTCGTTGGAAAGATAATTTCAAGGGCTACAACTTTCGTGTTTAGTCGAAAGCCCAGATCTGATCGCATCACACCAGAAATTCATTCGAAGCCTGTTGCGTACAGGATACAGATTTCCTGGGTGGAATTTCCCCCAATCACAGCAGATTCGAACTGACTTTCCCAAGGTTACAGGTATCGCCTGGAAACGTGCAACCACTCGTTGGAAAGATAATTTCGAGGGCTACGACTTTCATGTTGAGTCAAAAACCGAAATATGACCAAAACCCCTCGGAAACTGGACACGAAGATCGCTGTGTGCAGGAATCAGATTTCTGAACGCATCTTAAGGTGAGATGAACGACATCCGTTCATCTTCCTCCTTGCACCGATCTCCCAAAAACTCCTCCAGAAATTCTTCCAACCTTATTCACCCTCACAAAGCCGTACTTCTCCACGAATCACTCTCTCATCTCCACTTTGAAGGATGAAGAGGTTGAAGAAGACTAAAGCCTAGAAAGCAACCTAGGCATGGCTTTCCCTAAGAAATCTTCTCCTCACCATCAAGACTCTATGGAGTCGATATCTCTCCTAGAATATAACTACAGATCTAGAACCAAGGGAGAGGGGAGGAATCTCACATCATTTCCAGCGGTACCATCAGTTTCGGCCATGGATCTAGTCATCCTCCTCCGCGGCATCAGTTCCTCCTTGACGGCGATGGCGTTTCTCCTCTTCCGAAGTTTGGCTGGCTACAGCAAGCCTCTTCTCCTCCAGAGCTTCGACTCCGACGATCGGCTTCTCTCCCGATGGTTTTGCGCGGATAGCAGCTCAGCAATGATCGAAGTGACGGCTAGGGTTTAGTTTTCTTCTTATTTATATTAGCTCATTAGGATTATGGCACTTCGCCATGTGTCAACCTATGATTTGAACGCCCAAAATTTGGTCTTATTTGAAATGACTTGTCCAAGGGATCATCAAGCACGAATCCCGAAGTCCGGTCCAGTCTGCCTGTGTAAGCCAGCGAATTTGCTTGGGCGGAAAAATGCACAAGTCAAATTCGGCGGGAATCAACTTCCATTCTCGACGATCGGCGAGTATATACGGGTATTCTCGACGAATTCGTCGGGTATCAACAATGATTCCCGACAAATTTTCCTTAACCATTTCATCGGAAATCCTGGCGTTGAGTGCGTTGAGTATCTGTCAACGATACTCGACGATCGGTCATCATTCTCGACGATCGGTGAGTATGGCCGGGTATTCTCGACGAATTCGTCGGGTATCAACAATGATTTCCGACGACTTTCCCGTAACCATTTTATCAGAAATCCTAGCATTGAGTGCGTTGAGTATCAGTCAATGATACTCGACGATCGGTGAGTATAGCTGGGTATTCTCGACGAATTCGTCGGGTATCAACAATGATTCCCGACGATTTTCCATTAACCATTTTATCAGAAATCCTGGCGTTGAGTGCGTTGAGTATCAGTCAGCGATACTCGACGATCGATCATCATTCTCGACGATCGGTGGGTATATCCGGGCATTCTCGACGAATTCATCAGATATCACTCAACCCATCACTCCGTTCAAGACACTTGATGCCTTTTGCCAGTGCGCCCCGAGCCCGAGTCAAGTCTCTTGACTCAGAACTCGTGCGAGGGGGCCTAGCACGAATTGGGATGTTACACTAGTGGAAGGTTCAGGGTGTTAAATTTTGAACTCAAGTATTACAAATGTACACTAATAAAAAACCATATAAAAATGTTTACAAAAATACAAAAAAGTCCAAACGGCCTTAAGGCCTTAGAACGGTTTCCTCTTACATAAGTATTTTCAAACATCAGCGCACAGGCTGGCCACACATGAAAACAATAAAAGCTATTCCCTTGGCCTTCGAGGGCCGATACAGCAACACGGGCAGCTACTCGTTAATTCTCGCTCGGCTCTCCAGCACCTGCACAGGGACATTCCACGAAATGGTGGCATACAAGGTAACGGTCAGCTTTCAGCTAACATAATTATAATGACCCTACCCCATACCCGGGACAACGATATTCTTTTCCTTACAGGCTTATACATTAACACAACAGATATATCCTAAGAAGGTATACTCAAGAACCATTCAATATATCACAAATGACTGCCTCGGTGGCTAAACGTTCCATGCCCTTAGGGCACATTCTTTGTGTACCAGATTTCCAGGGTTCCACTACCATTCAGAAGTCCAAGACTTGATGGTCAACTATGAGCATTTATGTATTTCCGGTACGGGGCCTAAGACTCTTATTTTGCCAACGAAGAAAGACAATTACTTTCAGCAATACAAACCAGACTAACGTAATGCCGGTATGGTTCAACACTCTTCCCGTTGCCCAAAATGCCATGTCATTGACGAAAGCCGAAGTAATCAAGCCCCATTACAAGATGCGGGTCAGCCTTCCCTTTCTCGTAAACAACACATAACCCAAGTTATGCACAATGGCTCTCATGACCAGTATTGTCGGGCCCCTGGATCACATCTCACATATAAGCCCCACACGGTCTTCACGGGAAATGTTACATAAGTAAAAAAGATATTTGGGAGCTATCGCCACCGATAGTCACTATCACCTGGCATTAACAATATAATTTCTCTTTTTGTACCCAAACTCATCCACAACTGGAACATCTGTCCAGAAGACTCGGCAGTATCCTACATTGTTAGAAAACTGGTCTTTCACATCAATAACGGCTCGTCAGGAGCTATCATCGACGATACTCGTTGTCGCCTGACGATATACAATATTTATGCAAACTATGGTATTTTCTGGATAGTTTCCTGAAGAACATCTACAGTACTTCCTGCTACTCCCACTTCACAAGCATAGCCCAATAGACACCATAAATGACCTGTTTATACTCAGAGTCTTCTCCGACATGCAAAATATAACATTACCAATCAAGAACAACCTGTTTGGATGGGCTTCACACAACATGCCTATTCCGCACTACAATTTCCGGATCTATATACAAAACTACCAAGGGATTTCACGTATCAACCTAATGGCATTCCCTTTACTTTTCCATCTCTTGGTGGAAGATTCCTTTCCTATTCGAAAAATGTAGGACTTCACTTGTCAAAGAAGGAAGATCGTTACCCTTGTAGATCTTTTCGGAGCCATGAATAAGTATTTTATCTGGATGGAAAGGAGCTCCTCGCTTTCCTCTTCATAGATCTTTCCTTAGTTCTCGATTCTGACTCCTAGATCTCCTTCACCAAGGCTTACTAAGCTCAGCCTTAGCCTTTTTCCTTATCTCTTTTCTCTCAAGAGCTTGGATGAAAAGGAGGAGATAGAGTGAGAAGAAGAGAAATGACCTCTCATCTCTCCACTCCTCTGCTTAAGTGGTCTCGAGATTAATCTCAGCCACATGATCATTTCATCTAGAGAAAGCAATGGACACAATTTTAGGTGACAAGTCAAAATTAATGCTATTGTCTAGCGATATCCACTATCGCCTGGGCGATATCATCAGTAGCCACTTTGACCCAATACAACCACCACTCTTCGACCGACGTCCGACCAACCAAAACGTTTCCAACCATACGTGGCAGTATTGCCCGACAATACTCCCTATCGCCACTCCGATAGCTAATTCAACGTTCGTCGACTTCGTTGAGAGTGTCGAGTGCATTAGGAGCGTCGAGTCTACTCAATGCTTTGTTGAGTTCTATCTCTATCGCTAGATATACCCACTATCGCCCGACGATAAACAATTTTAAGTTATGTTTTAAAAATTTTGGGGTGTTACAAACCTCCCCTCCTTACAGAAATTTCATCTCGAAATTTTATTCATCTGAAGGAAAATAGTACAAAACTATTACATTATTACTTCTACAAAAAACAACTCGTGAAACTAATCTCGAATGGTTTGTTCATGCTCCCATGTCAAATCTTCACGACCATAATTGTCCCAATGGACCTTTACCATCCCGATTGTCTTGTTTCGTAGCTGTCTGACCTCCGTATCCTCGATTCGATTGGGTCTAACCTTTGTCGTCAGCCAACCACTGACTGGTACCTGATCATCAGCCGCTAGTTGCATCGGCTCTTTCAAGGCATTCCACTGTACTGACATGTGAAACAAATCGTGAAAACCACTTAGCTCTGTCAAGATCGCTAATCAATAGAAAGCTTATCCAATCCACTCAACCACTTCAAACGGACCAAGATACCTCCGACCCAACTTTTTAAAGCGTCGAATCTTGGACATGCCTTTGAATGGCTTTATCTTTAGATATACCCAATCGCCCACCGCAAACTCCACTTTTGGTGTTTGGCATTATAGTACTTTACCAGCCTTTCCTGGGCTACCAATAGTCGCTCTCACATAGCGGGTATAGTCAAATTTTCATCTTCGACCTCTTTACTCTAAAACAATTTTGATTCACTGGTTTCCACCCAAGCTAAAGGAGTACGACACTTCCTACCAAATAAAGATTCGAAGGGCACCATCTGAATGTTAGCTTGATAGATATTAATATAGGCAAACTCGATCATATAGATATGGTCCTCCCACTTCTTCTCGAAATCCAAGGCGCACTTTTGGAGCATATCCGCCAATGTCCTGTCTGTCCTCTCAGTCTGACCATCCATTTGCAAATGAGCGGCCGTACTGAACTTTAGGTCAGCACCCAACAACAGGTGGATTAGCCTCTAATCATTTGAATTAAAGTGCCCATCTCGGTCACTGATGATGCTACAGGGCACACCATGCAATCGTACTATTTTGTCAACGCACATCTTAACTAACTTTTCAACTGAATCATCCTTTTTTGTTCGGTATGAAGTGCGATACCTTTGTCAATCGGTCAACGATAACCCACATGACATCATTCCCGCCCTATAATTTTGGCATCCCATGCATGAAATCCATAGAGATATCATCGAACTTCTACACCGAAATTGGTAACGATTTCAAGAAACCTCCAGGCTTCTGACATTCAGCTTTTACCAAGACCCAAGTTTGGCACTTTGCCACGTAAAGAGCTATGTATTTCTTCAAACTCGGACACCAGAACATTTTTTTCATTTCCTTGTACATATTTGTGCTCCTTGGGTTAATTGAGTACTTCATGAAGTGTGCTTCTTACATTAATTCCTCCTGTAGCTTACCCACATTCAGAACATATAAACGACAGCCTTTTCTCAAAAGACCATTATCCAAGGAGAATTGGGAATTTGACCCATCCGCTGCATAGCGTTTCATACTCTCATCGAGTTTCATTTCACGCCGAACCCTGTACGCAAGGTCATATTAGACCTCCGTCCAGTTCAGGCACGCATTTGTAGTAGCATTCTTGTCAACACAAGAAATAAATAAGGCCTCCAACTCCTGGATCAGACGCTCATCATGCATCTGCAACCAACTTACCCTTACCTGAGTCCGCCGACTCAAGGCATCTACAACCATATTTCCCTTTCTCAGAGTATAGTGTATTGGGAAGGTGTAGTCCATGAGGAACTACATCCACCTCCGCTGCCGCTTGTTCAGATCCTTTTAATCTATTAAGTACTTAAGGCTCTTATGATCCGTGAAGATATCAACTTTCATGCCATATTAATATTGAGGCCATATTTAAGTGCAAAAATCACAGTCGCTAACTCCAAGTCATGGATAGGATAATTTCGCTCATGCACTTTCAACAGGTGTGAACCATAAGCAATAACCTTTCCTAACTGAAGAAGAACGCAGCCTAAGTCGCTCCCTGAAGCATCACTATAAATCTCATAGTCACCTATACCACATGACGAACTCAAAATAGGCGTCGTGGTCAAAAGACTCTTAAACTCCTCAAAAGCTTGCACTCACTCAGGCATCCAAATGAACTTGTGATCTTCCCTCGTCAGCGTTATGAGAGGTAAGGGTATCCGGGAAAAGTTATTAACGAAATGCATGTAGTAGCCAGCAGGTCCAAGGAAACTCCTCACTTATGCTACAATAGACAACACAGGACACTCCCATATTGTAACTATCTTTGCCGGATCCACCGCAATACCTTCTCCACTAACCATATGGCCAAGAAAAACCACAGACGATAGCAAAAACTCACACTTTGAGAACTTGGTATAGAGATTATTTATCCTTTGGGTGTGCAAAACCATCAGCAAATGATTTGCATGATATTCTTCGGACTGAGAGTACACCAATATGTCGTCAATAAATAAGATCAAAAATAAGTCCATGTACTCTCTAAATGTTCGATGCATTAAGTCCCTGAATGTTGAAACCGAAAATCGGCTTCTTGTGGAGTTCGAACCCTTGGGGAAGGGGTGATCACAAACTTACTTCTCTCTCAAAAAATCAAAGAATTAGAGACTTGGAATAAGAAACAAACCCAAGGATCCAGCATGGAGTTCCCACCACACACCTGAAAGATCTTAGAGTTCTTCCCCTGCTTAGCAAAGTGAAGAGTTAAGGGTACCTCAGAAAGCACAAGAAGATCAGGGCACAAGTAAGCATGCCTTTTTAGGTACCCCCTTGGGTATATTTATAGTTTTTGAAAATGGTCTGCGAACAACCAACCTCTGCTATTCTAAATAGGGTATGGGAAGGCCAGCGTGGATGAAACAGTAAAAATACATCACACAACACTAGGAAAGTGTCCCCTGAAAACCTCCACTAGCATGGGGTGGCGAGTGCTCGATGGTTTTAGCACTCGTCGCCTCCATATAACACTGGGCGAGTGCAGGCCAGAATTACCCCTCTCAACAATGGCCTGCTGAGATTTATGAGAGAGTGCAAGCCTACTGCTCCACTCACTTCTGTTCAGCTCCACCCCACCTGGGTGAGCCGAGGGATCTACTGAGATCTCACTCAATGCCATGAAAGAGGCGCTGAGTGTCTGGGCTTCACCCAATGAGAAGGAAATGTGTTGAGTGAACAAAACCTGCTCGATGTTGAGACAGAAGGCGTCGAGTTGACTCAACTCCGAGATGAATGGTGCCGAGTGGACTCGATGCTAGGGGCCCGGCTCTCCTGGGACTTGAATAGCTTGACTTGGCCGGTCTGGCTCCTGTCAATCCCACTCGCCGGATATGGGGTTGCATATAATCCCCACCTTTTTTGAGGTTGTCCCAAGCTCGAAAAGAAACATCTAACCTCGTAAAATGCAGCGAGTGTGGTAGGAGCCAGAGAGAATCTTTTGGTGGTATCGACCAACATATATATATACGCCCGGGTACCTGGGCGACTTTTGTCATTCCCCTTACTCTGACCATGCCTAGATGTCTCTTTCCAAAGAGCTCCAAGAGAGGCTGGACCGTGCTCATAGGCTCAATGCCGCTCGCGCTACCAACTTGGTCACTATATCTCCCAATGCTTTGTCGCGCGAGCCTCCTAATCCTCATCCTGCCAAAAAGGACAAGACAACTCCTAAAACATCTAAGTCGGTCTATCGCGACCTGGCCTCCACCGCCAATCATGGAATCAATTCTTCCTCTAGGACAGCTCCCAAACAAAATGGGAAGGAGATCAACGAGATTCCTGCCGACCTTGGCAGTCATTAGATTAACGGCAAAGCCTCCACGCCACGAGTTGACTCCCCTTACGATGAATCGCGACCTGAAACTCATCCTGCTACTCGCCTGCGAGACCCATCTCCCCACTTTGCGACTGATGACTCTAATTATTTCTATTTTTCATTTATTAATTTCTAATTAAAAGTTAGCTTTTATATATATTTATTATAATATTAAGCTAATAATTAACTTCTGTTTGTATTTAATATTTATTTGGGATAACATTAATATTTTCAATCTTGCAGGGCTGATCTGTAGAATTTTTGGAGCGAAGAAGCAATTTCCCAACTTCTCGGCCCAAACACGCCCGTTTCAATCATGACACGGGCATGACACTATGGCGTGACCCTTATTACGGTCTATTTTAGCAAGCTTTCCCCAACGGGAGGGCCTACCACGTCAGATTAAAATGGCACGCCCTCATCACGGGCGTGACCCAGAGCGTGACTCTGAGCGTTTCATGACAATCACTTTGCCGGTCCTGCCCTTTGCCGACAAATTGCAATTCCAACTGGACACACCCCTGGTCACGGGCGTGACTAAGGGTCCATCAACTGCAGAATAACTCCCGCCATTTTGAGCTTCACTCCATTTTTCAGTAACAGACTTGACACGCCCTAGGTTACGGGCATAACCTAGGGGCATTACCCTCATTTTAACAGATTTTGGTGGTTTCTCCTCCAATGTTCCCAGGATTTCAAGATGGTGGTTCCAAGCCTGACACGCCCTTGGTCACGGGCGTGACCTCGGGCGTGTCTAACTAACACTTTTTTCTATAAATTCCAGACAACTTCAGTTGCCGAAAAGTCGAATTTTTGGAGTTGAAGTCTTGTAGTTTGCTGCTTTGTTTGCTGTATTTTCCATTTCATAATTTAGATTAATATTGTGTAAGCTTTAATTCTAGTTGTTTTTATTTCAAGCATGTCTTTCCCTACTCTATTTTGTAATTCCCTAATCATGATGAGTAGCTAAATTACATTTAGTACTTGATCATGATGAACCTTGGAATAAAATAAACTTTTCAAATTTATCAAAGATTTCTTGTTCTTAATCTTGCTCACATACGATTTATCTTTGAATTATATTTTGTCGAATTCATATTTTGCGGATATGTTCTTCGATCTAAGATTTGTATCCTAAATGACCGAGAGGTTGCGGATACGAGGAGATCACTCAAGGATAAAAGGAGTTGCATTCTCTTCTCGAAAGAGGATGACATAAATCCTCCGGATTGGAGTCAAATCCAATAGTGGGGTTTACCGCCTAAAGAAATATTAGGGGTTTAAACTGGACGAGAGATCTTAATCGATCAACCTAAGCATAGTGAAAAGCATGAGCTCGAGAGAGACGCTTTTGTACTTTAAGAACCTCCGCGGTCCAGTGGCTAAATTTAAGAACTCGCTTTTCTTTAATTTTGAAAAAGGATTATTTTAATCCATGAGGATTCTAGATCAAGTGCTAGCTTCTCCAACATTGAATTTCTCTTTCTTAGTGTTACGCTTTCATTTCTGTTATAAAAAAAACATGTTTTTTGTCCGATTAGATAATAGCTCTTTCTTGTGAGTACAAGTACTCGACAAGCCCAGAGTCGATATATGACACTTGATTCTATACTCCGAACAATAGATAATCTTGCCTCATCAATTAAAAACACGCGTTAGCGTGGAGAAAATATTCATCATGTTTTTGGCGCTGTTGCCGAGGGACTCTTTGTTAATATTTTGAAAGCAAGAATCTATTATTTTTATCATTTATTTTAATTATTTTGTTTATTTTCTTTAAAAGTTTTAAATTTAATTTTTTATAATTAAAGTTTCTTGCGAAAGGGTAGTGCCGGGTTTTTATCCCGTAATACTACGTAGTACCTTGTGAACCCGTCATTGGGTAGCAATTGGGAAGTCTAGAAAATTTTATTGTATAAATTTTTAATTTTAAAACTTTTACTTTTACTTTTATTTTATTTTGCTGTATAACCCGAGGGAATCCGTCAAATCTATTTGACTTGGATCCGGAGATCGAGCAAAGCTTACGACGACGCCTAAGACTCCGTGAACTCAATTCTCCAGATTTTGTTGAGGAATCCGTAGGTAACACTTTTTCTTCTTCTTTATCTCCGTCTTCTTCTTCTTCTTCTTCCACTTCCCCTTCTTCTCAATTTTCTTCTATTTTGGGTAACCCATATCTAAATATGGCCGAAGAACGGACAATGTTATATTATGCCCGACCGAATTTGGATGAGGCGCAATCAAGTATTGTTTGACCCATTATTGCGAACAATAACTTCGAATTGAAGCCAAGCACCATTCAAACGGTACAACAACCAATAAAATTTGATGGGCTTTAAGATGAGGACCCAAATGCGCATATTTCTAACTTTTTAGAAATATGCGATACTTTTAAAATTAACGGGGTTTTTGACGATGCCATTCGGCTAAGGCTTTTTCCTTTTTCTTTGCGCACCAAGGCTCAACAATGGTTGGGTTCTCTACAAAGAAGCTCCAACATTACTTGGGACGAGATGATGGAAAAATTTCTCACGAAATATTTTCCGGCTGCGAAGATGGCCAAGTTGCACAATGATATTATATATTTCTCCCAAGTTGATACGGAAACATTATATGATACTTGGGAGCGATTTAAGGTATTGCTTTGCGGTTGTCCGCATCATGCAATCCCCGATTGGTTGCAAGTGCAAACCTTCTATAATGGCCTCAATCAACAAACAAGGCAACATATTGATGCTGCCGGCAGTGGAACATTAAATAACAAGACTCTGGAGGCCGCCAAAGAACTAATAGAAGGAATGACCATGAATATATATTAGTGCAGTACACCCCGGACTCGTCCACCTAAACCGGCCAGAATTTACGAAAAAGATACGGTTTCTAGTTATCTATCCAGGTTGAGAAACTTCAAAAACAAATCAATGAGGTGTCTGCTTCCTCGTCTACACCTACCTGTGAACCACAATATTTTGAACCATCCACTATTGACGAACATGTGGATTACATGGGTAACCCGAATCGGACACCTTTTTATTCGGGTAATAATTATGGTAATACTTATCACCTGGGTATAAGGAATCTCCCCAAATTCTCTTGGAGTAATCTGGGGAACGTGACACGCCTACCAAACACAATTCCACCCAGTTATTTTCCACCATAGGATCCAAAAGCTCCCAATCTCGAGGAGTTGTTCACCAAATATACAACTACAAATTATGCCAATATCCGGAATCTCACTGGATCTCTTCGTAATTTGGAGAACCAAATTGGGCAAATCGCTAAAATGCTCTTCGATCGCCAATAAGGAGCGGTACCGGGCAATACAGATCCCAACCTAAAGGAGCAAGCCAAAGCCATCACTCTACGAAGCGGGAAGGAGGAAACCCCTTATCCAATTCCGATTGATATAGAGGTAACAATTTCTTCATCTTCTCCTCCTCTTAATCCTTCTAATTCTAAAAAACCAAAAGCTAATCAACCACCTCTTCACTATCCATCTAGAATGCAAAAAGACCGGGTGGATGAGCATCACAGAAAATTTTTAGATATGTTTAAATAAATTTAAAAAAATAATGTTTTGCGAAGTGATAGCACAAATGTCGAATTATGACAAGCACTTCAAGGATCTTTTATCCAATAAAAAGAAACTTGAGGATATCTCCATGGTTCAGTTGAACGTGCAGTGTTCGGCAGTTTTACTTAATAAATTTCCTAAGAAATTACTCGATAAGGGTAGTTTCTCTATTCCTTGTTTATTTGATGATTTATTAGTAAAACGTGCGTTAGCCAATCTAGGCACCTCAATTAATTTAATGCCTTATGAAAGAATTGATATCAAGAACCACTAAACACCTAGAGGGGGGTGAATAGGTTCAATTAAATAAACATAGGCAGTTAAAACTTTAACCAAGTACTGCTAATTATAATACATCAATCGCAGTATAGATAATCAACAAAAACTGCAAACATAGCATACACAACACAGTACACACAGATTTATAGTGGATCCCCAATTTATGGGTACATCCACTTTCCCCCTTCGCCTATCTAGCGGTTTACTAGATTCGGCCCAACTTCCTTCCTCTTTAACAGATCCTCAGATCTTATAACTCAGAACCCCAAATGGTTCCTACAACTCAGACTTCTGTAAGTCCCAACTCAGATCCTCAAGATCTTACAGCTCAGATTCTTCCCAAGAACCCTACCTTAGAGTGAGTCCATACTCCTACAATTCAGGAAATCAAGCCCTACCTCAGCCCTTATGACCAGGCCTACAACTCAGAGAAATTAATATCCTACCTCAGGAACATAGCACTATATTAGCCTTTATAAGCAGGCACAAAACTCAGAGAAATTAATCTCCTACCTCAGGCACACAGCCCTACCTCAGCCTTTATAATTTCAGGCCTATAACTTAGAGAGATTACTCTCTTATACTCAGATCTATGAATATATCTAACATAAAATTGATAAGGCATTTTGTGATATATTCACCCAGACAAAGAGAGAGGTGAAGGCTTCCTGACCAGATCTTTAATGATATGTCTTCTTATGATCCTTGCTGCAAAGGATCTGATCCAACCTTACTTAACTTATTCAAAGATTCTTGAAAATAGAAAATTAAGGTTGATCTTCTTGAGAAATTTGAGTCGATCCAGGATCCAGCTTCTTTCTCCTTACATATTTGAATATGTAATCTTTGACAGATCTAATGAGATACTGTCTATTTTTTTGTTCTCTCTTTGTCTTTTCTTTTTGTGGTCTTCTGTTCTCTGATATAACATCTTCTTATATAGATCCCGTCTGAGGTTACTGGCTATCCGGTTGATAACTGACATCTGACAGTTCTGACAGCTTTGACAGCTTTGACAGTTCTGACAGCTGTTAAGTCCCCGAACTTGAGATTTGTTACTTAGAGTATTTAACTCAGCTGATAGTGTCGAGACACAAGTATAGTATGTGTCGACACTAATGAGGTATATGTTCACACAATTTCTAGGGTGTCGACACAACTCCTTTGATGTTGTCAACATACTTTAGAAACTATCGACCCAACTCTTTATTCAGTCTCAACATAGCTTTTATAGAATGTATCGACACAAGTCATGTGTGTCAACACAGCTTCTCCATTTATAAATGATGTCGACCCAAGTCCTGGGTGTCGACACAGTTGCTTCTGCTAATGTCAGCACTTCAAGTATAAGAGTGTCGACACTAGTCCCGAGTGTCGACAAAACTGATGTATAATCAAATTCTGTGTATCGACTCAAGTCCTGTTTGTAGACACGGCCTTGTTTTTAGTCTCGACACAGCTCCTTAAAAGGTGTCAACACATTATAAGTGTCTCGACACTTTTGTACTTAGAATATTTTCTGCATTCTTTGTCCTGCACAAGTAAACTTAATATACCATCAAATACTAACTGATGTATATCATTGAGTTAAGTGAGGCTTCTCCAAATCAAGTACACAATTTCCAATGTATCCAACAATCTCCCCATATTTGGAGAATTCATAACCTATAATCAGTAATATACATCATTATAATAAAGGTAATAAACCTGATGTACACAGTTATTTCAAATACATGGTTATACAAAAGCAGAAATAGCATGTTATACACAAATATCCAAAAATGAAACTTCATAAAGGAAAACATGCAACTTAAAGACAGAATCATTCAAAATATGATATAATATAATCACCCAATCAAGGAAGTCTTCCTTTTATAATGATCAGAGTTAAGATTACACGGTTTTTATAGAACAAAAACTTACATAGTTCATAACCTAGTCAATCTAAACCTAAGACTGATCAGGTTCCTTGATGACTATCCCCTTGCCAGGTTGAATAGTAGCTTAAACATTCTTTTAGTATCAACACCTGGCCTCTTCCCTTTGATGTCCTTTGACATGAGTTGAGCAGCCTTAAGCTTATGTCTCGCAAAGTAATGAAACGAGTTTGGGAAATATTTGTATGGCTCTATGGAATTTGCAAGAATAACCACAGCCTTTAGGTCCCTCCTAAACTTGTAAATTTCATCCAATTGTGTAAGATACTTGTCCTATTCTTACTTGGAGTACCACTTGCCCCTGTCATACTTATTTTCTGTAAGTGTCTTCCATGTAGTTAAAATGATATTTCTGGAGGTTGGACTCCATTGCTTGAAGTCAGGCCTTGTTTCTGCCTGTTCTCTAAACCTTTTCTTTGACAGCTAGGCTTCTTTCTCTTTCATTAATGCTGAATAACAATCTCCACTTCTTCTGAAATCACTGGAAGTGTATTCAGAGGAGGGTTGTATATGTGCTTGTCTGTCTGCTGAATTTCTTCAAACTCTGGAGGAGGATAGATTACTTGTGCAACTTCCTGTTGAATCCCCTCCAAGAGAGCAGGTTGGCAGGCAGAGTCTGCAGTGTTGTCATCATCACGCAGGGGTAGATATCCCAAAGTGCCTCTGATGCTATTAGATATCCATTTATCATGATCAGAGCTAGCTTTGACTGGCACTCTCTCCCCCTTTATGACTTCTTTTGCAATCTGATCTCTTAGATAATCCATCTGAAACCTGACCTGATCGACTACATGATAGTTGCTAGTGGTGTAGTAATCCTTGAACTTCTCTACTTGAATAGAAATGGAAGTCTCGGAAGTCTGTATTGCAGTATTGACTGCTACGAAATACAGTTTTATCTTAGCTTCTACAACAAACACTTTTGTATCCATTTGAGCTTTTGTTACAGTAGTTTGTTCACCCAATTTTGTCCGATTGATGGAATGTATGTCAACCAAATTCTCATTCATTCTTTTCTGATTCTCTAGAACATAGACTTGCTTGACTACTAGATAATCCACCTCAGTTTTAGTTTCTTGTTGTTGTTTGACAATATAGAATACAACATTGCCTCCCTTGTGGAAGCAAGCTGTCATTTCCTTCTTTAGTAGATTGACTTCAAATCTTATGGACTTTATGCCCTGTGCCAAATGGAATTACAGCTCCTTTTGGTTCTCATCCACATACTTCTCTAGAGTAATCCTTTTCTCATTAAGCTTTACTTGTAGTTGCACCACCAGTGAACTGAAGTCCATTACTGGAGAAGGAGATGGTGTTCCAGCCTTTAAGACTTTCTTATAACCAGAGCTCTTCTTCATCAGAACTGAATTCTACCCTTTCCTCTGAATCACTGGAGGATTCAACATCCTTGGCTGTAGTTTTACTTTACTTCACTTCCTTCAGCTGTTGATTTAGTGCAGGAGCATCTTTGGACAACACTCTGTCCCACCTAGACAGAATCCTGATGTCCATTCTCCACATATGATTTATTTTAGAGCTAGAACATTGGTCTAGTATTTCTGGTATACTTGAAACCAGATACAGACTAATAATTCTTCCCAGAGTAGGCTTCTAAATTCCTTCCTTTATCTTCTCAAAGACAACCATTGTCCAGTCTGTCTTCATCCTGAAGATTATCCTTGTCATAAGGCTGAACATGTAGGAAGAGATCCTATCACGTCGCCATGTCTTGCAGAGAATGACTTTTACTAGCACTTTAGAGAGGAACTTTCCCTGGGAATTCATTCCCTTTCTATTTATTGATGATCTAATCTTGGTAGATGATGTCAGCCCGCACCACTTTAGTGCTTTAGCAGTCATGGATGAATCAATGTTATCTTCTTATTTGATCATGAGAAGATGGAGGAGCTTGTTAAGACTTTTGAGCGATCTTTTAACCTTTGATACTAGAATAATAGACTTGATTTTTCCTCCCTTTGAATCGATGGAGGCATTTGATTAGAATTTGAGTACTTCTTTCTTCCAGATCCTTGTAGGCTCAGAAATAAGATATTCCCGACCTGCTTCATGGATTAGGTCAACTACATCCTTGATTTCTTGTGAAGCTATGTCAAATGCTTGTCGAACAAGATTATACCCATCTTTAATGGTATCATCCATCTTTGGCGCCATTGGAGGTGAAAGAATACCACTTGAAAGAACTAAAGGTTGAAGAGTGATGACTGGAGATTCCTTTGTCTCGATACTCAGGGTTCAATCTCTTGAAAGTTCTGAGTCGCGTGGTCAACTAATTGTTGTTTCCTCCTATTTATAGTATTCTATAAGGAAGGCCAAAATGAGCGCTTACAGTAGAATATCGCATATCGATACATGGTTAGTTGTGTCGACACCAGCGACTAAAGTCTCGACAAAGAATCTTAAGTATCAACAATTCTATGTGTCGACACCAACTTCTGTGTGTCGACACTAAAATCTAAGGTCTTGACAACTTTGTGATGTAGGCGTACACGTTTGGACCGAAATATAATTACGGACGCGCACAACTAGCTCTCTATGAACCAAATTCTACACACGCACACAATCGATCTACGCGACACCACGTAATTAATGTTATCAATTTAATACTAGAGTATGGGTAGCCAATCCGATAGGTATTGAACAAGGGCTACAGGCCAATGTTCTTTCCGGCTAAAGGGACCTACATGATCCGGTCGAGCGGTGTTGTACCAAAAGAGATCTACCAAATAAAACATGATTCGAAAAAGGTAGATCTCTCCCAACAAAAGCAAAATGAGGGCTCGCCAAACCCCATTACGAAAATTAGATCAATCAAGGAAAGACACAAAACGATGAAAGCTATCCACGATATTTTTCAACGCTATAAAATTAACGCTAAGAAAATCCACCACAAGATTATCCAAGGAAAGAAACACACAGGAGTGAAAATTTTCGTTACCCAACTGGAATGGATGATTTCGGTTATCTCGTCGTGCATCGATCTTCAACGGCTCCACTGGAATCACACTAGTAGGAGTGAAACTCGTCCGCCTTCGTCGTGTCACGCCGACGTTGGAAATCCCCACGACGTCATCTTTTAGATTTGGCAACAAATATATTTAAATATGGTAGGAGAGGGAAAAAATGGTAGGTTTTAGGGGTTAATATGGAAGGTGGTGGTCGAATTAGGAAAGGGATGAAGAGGGGGGTCGTGTTTGTTGGTATTGGTGGCTGGCGGCTAGGATTTTGTGGAAGATGGAGGGGCTCAGGTTGTGATGAAGGGGTGGTGGCCGGTTTTGGAGAGGGGTGGCCGGGATGGTGAGAGGAGGAGGAGGCTGGTGGATTGTTGGATGGAAGTGGTAGGTTTTCTTTGTAGAGGAAGAGGAGGGCTCGGATAGCAAGAGTAAGAGGGAGATATGAAGGAGGGAGGAGGAGGAGGGTAAGATGGTGGCCGGCGGCCAAGAAGGAGGAGAAGAGAGGGGGGGTCGGCCAAGGAGAAAAAGGAGAGAGATTCTCAAGCTAGGTTTTCAAATTTTCTGTCATTCAATGAATAAAATATGAAACATACATACCTATATATAGGCTACACCACTCAATCTCCACCTTAGAAAATTAAACCACTCATGATGGCTATTTGCACCCATCATGACATAACAATTACAATAATTAAGAACATGAAATAAACATAACAAATGATGGTTATAAGCACCCATCATACATGAAATGAAAATAACATTGCGACATAAAAATACCAAACATAGAAATGAATTATTAATTAATAATAATTTATTAATAATTATTATTATTAATTAAAAATATATGGGTTTGCGTTCTGGACGACTATTATGCCGACGCTCTGCATGGTTGTCTGCAAGCATGCCATTGCCGTCCTCAAAATATTGTGGGTTGTCGTCTCCATCAATCCTCCCCCGCTGAAAAGTACTCATCACCGATGAGTTGGTCTGAGAGTACCAGTGCAGGAGAGCATCATCCACAAGAGACACGTAGCAGCGAACAGCACCACTTGGAGAAGAGAGCACTTCAACCTGGAGTATCCTTTCATACAAAATGTTGGTCCTGGGGACCCTTGGAAAAGCATTAGGCAATAAAGGAAGAAAAGTTTCAACATCAATTACCAACGTACCTCCAGTGAAGACCGAAGAAGAGAGCGATCCATGCACAAACTCACTACCCAAACCATAAGAGAACGAAGTTGAACCAAATGGATAGGCAGATAATTCCAGTGGTGGAGAAACATGAAGTGTTAAATCAGAAACATTAAAAATAGGGGTATTACCCCAATCAGTGGAAAACCTCAAAATAAATGCGTGTTCTCCTAATTTCATTAATGTCCGTGAAAGGTGCAGCTCGCCAACTCGCCAACTTTCTATAGTGCCCGAAGGCAACCGTTCAAAGACGAGACGCACCAAAACAAAATCGGCAATTATACCGTAAGACGCCCTTTTATGTAAGGTAGCAAGAAATTGATAAGGATTTTGTGACGTGGACAGCGTTTCACTAAAGTGCTTACGTAAATAATGTTCATGGCGAGCATAATCTTTTGCAAATGTACTTAATATATTTGGTTGTAATGGAACTAAATAAGGCGGCACCACTTTGTGTCGACACTGGCCGTTTTGTATCGACACAAAATTATTGCTGTGTTGACACAGATTCCTCTTTGTCGACACAACTTATAGATAGTGTTGACACGCATATTTTGCGTTGACACAATCTGTTTACTTTGTCAAATGTTGAGTGAAAGCATTGAATTTTCTAGTATACCACTTAGCTGACTTTATTCTATATTTAACATTCCTAATTAAATTTTAAAGCAATTGAATTTACTTTCTTCAAGAGGTTTAATGAAGATATCAGCTACTTGTTTTTCAGTAGAGACAAACTCTAGGCTAATGTCTTCTTTCTCCTCATGTTCTCTAATAAAATGATACCTAATTACTATGTGCTTAGTTATGTTTTGTGAAACAGAATTTCTAGCAATAGAAATATCACTAGTAGAATCACAAAATAAAAGAGTTCTACTTATCTTGATGTCATAGTCTTCAAGATGATGTTGAGTCCACAACAATTGAGCACAGCAGCTGCCTACAGCTATGTATTCGGACTCTACATTGGAGATAGCAACACTACTCTGCTTCTTATTTCTCCATGACACCAATCTTACTCATAGGAATTGAAATATACCAGTGGTACTTTTCATGTCTTCTTTACAGTCTGTAAAATCTGCATCTGAAAATCAAGTTAGCAAAAAATCTCTATTCCTAGGGTACCATTGACC
The DNA here is from genome assembly GCA_039513925.1 of Platanthera zijinensis. Classification (NCBI taxonomy): domain Eukaryota; kingdom Viridiplantae; phylum Streptophyta; class Magnoliopsida; order Asparagales; family Orchidaceae; genus Platanthera; species Platanthera zijinensis. Next base: position 102,746,552 of record CM077085.1, on the reverse strand, counting down.
AAGATCGGGTTTGCCTTTGAGATACCTTAAAATTCTCTTTGTAGCAGAATAATGAGATTCTTTAGGGCATGCCAGGTATCTAGCATAGACACATGTAACATACATAATGTCAGGCCTATATGTAGTTAAATATAGAAGGGAGCCAATTATCCATCTATATAAAGACTCATCAACAGTTTTCCCTTCCTTATCTTTACATATAGGCATACATGACCACATTGGAGTTCTCATGGTGGAGGCAGTCTCCAGACCCTATTTCTTAATCAACTCCCTGGTGAACTTAAACTGGGATATGGACAAGCAATCATCAGTCTGTCTTACTTGGAGTCCCAAGAAGAACTTTAGCTCACCCATGCTGCTCATCTCAAACTTCCCTTGCATGAATTTGGCAAACTTGCTGCAAAGGGTTTTCTCTATAGATCCAAAGATAATGTCATCAATATATATCTAGACTAGGATGATCTTGCCTTTGGATTCCCTTAAGAATTGGGTCTTGTCTATTTTCCCTGTTGAGAATTTGTTCTCAATGAGAAAAGTAGATAATGTCCCATACCTAGCTCTAGGGGATAGTTTTAACCCATACAGAGCTTTCTTAAGCTTATAAACATAATCAGGAAAGTGAGGATCTATAAAACCTGATGGTTGATCCACATATACTTCCTCATTTAAATCTCTATTCAGGAATGCTGACTTGACATCAATCTGAAAGACCTTGAATCTTTGATATGCTGCATAGGCAAGGAATAGTCTTATTGCTTCCAGTCTTGCTTCTAGGGCATAGGTCTAGTCAAAATCTATCCCTTCTTCCTTCCTGTAGCCTTTTGCCACCAATCTGACTTTGTTTTTGACAATAATGTTATTCTCATCTTACTTATTCCTTTAGATCCATATTGTCCCTATGATATTATATCCCTTTGGTCTTGGAACCAGATTCCAGACTTTTCATCTTTTTAACTGCTTCAACTCTTTTTGCATGGCATCAATCCAATATGAGTCTTGGATAGCTTCCTCAAACCTCTTTGGTTCCAATTGTGACAGGAAGCTTGAACATAGAGCTGAGTTCAAGCTCTTGTTGTTAGTCATTACACTATGTCTTGCATCACTAATAATTTGATGAATTGGATTGTCTCTTAGATGTCTCATAGCTGGATGCAATATTTCTTCAGTTTGTTATTCTTCATTTCCTACATCTTGATGTACTTCAATATCTTCAGTTGGATGTTCTTCATCAACAGCTTGTGAGTCTTGATATTCCCCAGGACAGCATCTATCATCTTTTATATCCTGCCATACTAGAAAATCTTCCCTGATGGTCAGCTAGTCCATCTTATCCTTTAAACCTGTAGAACTAGATGAAGTGCTTGGCAGCTCATTGTTAATTAACTTAGACTCATCAAAAATAACATGGACATATTCTTTTACAACTTGAGTAGTCAAGTTATCGATCCTATTTGCCCTACTATTGTTATTGTTTCCAGCAAATATCCCTTCTTGGGACTTGACAGAAAACTTAGTCACATAAGACTTACTATTGTTAAGTACATAACACTTGCTACCAAAAATCCTAAAGTTGGATAAGTTTTGTTTTCTGCCTTTTAGAATCTCATAGGGAGTCTTCTTGTTGCTTTTGGTGATGGAAGCCCTATTGAGGACATGATAAGCAGTATTTTCTGCCTTAGCCCGGAAATATTCTGGGAGAGAAGTGTCATTTAACAAAGGCCTACAAACCTCAATCAGAGTTCTGTTCTTCCTTTCATCAATTCCATTTTGTTGGGGAGTTCTAGGTGAGGAGAATTCTTGATGAATACCAAGCCCTTCACAGAACCTTGTCATGCATTCCAACTAAAACTCAGTCCCATTGTCACTTCTGATTTTGACCACAGTACTATTTAGCTCATTCTGAATTTGCTTAACAAATGTCTGGAAGATATCAGAGGTTTCATATTTCTTCCTTAGAAAGAATACACGAGCAAATATAGAAAAGTCATCAACAACCACAAGGGTATTGACATTCCTACCTAGACTATGAACTGGCATAGGACCAAATAGATCCATATGCAGGAGGTATAAAAACCTCACAGAGTCTTTGGTTTCAAGACATTGGAAAGAAATCCTAGTCTGTTTGCCCTTTTAACAAGCTGAGTAGATTCCCTCCTTAATGCACTTAACCTTGGGACCATTCCTCACTAACTCTTCACTAAAGATTTTTCCTATGGTCTTGAAGTTCAGGTGAGCTAGCCTCTAGTTCCATTGGACACAATGAGAAGCTTTATCATCTTCAACTAGGTATATAGGTGAGTCCTTACTTTCACACACAAAGTATAGACAGTATACATTTCATCTCCTAGTGCCTGTCAAGATAACCCCTTAGCCACTTGACCTCCTAATTTGGCACTCACCCTTGAGGAAAGAAATGTAATAGCCAAGATAACATAGTTGGCTTATGCTAATTAGGTTTTGTTTCAAACCATTCACATAGGCTACTTGTGTGATAGTGATTATGCCATTAGATATCTTACCAAAACCTTTGGTTACCCCTTTTTCTGAGCCACTAAAGATAACTTTGAGTCCATTCTCAATTGGAGTGTACTCCTTTAACATACTCCTTATACAAGTCATTTGTTTAGAACATCTACTGTCCAAGTACCATGTAGGGGTTTGGACACTTGGACTAACCTGGATCAATGAATTATCTAACCTTAGGACCCCAACTTTTATTGGGTCCTAGGTGCTCGTTAGACTGAACCTGAACATGCCTACCTATAGTTTTTTTGATAGGTAAGATAACAAAATTTCTGTGGACATTCTCATTATGCCAGTAATCTATGGCATAGTGGCCCACTTTGCCACAACACCAGCACTCATACACATGGTACCATCTTTTAAAGACTGGCATATCAGCATTTCTGTCTGCAGCTCTTAAACCAGCTAGTATCGCAGCCTTTTCCTTTAGTATTCTAGCCATAGCTTGCTTAGGGAGATGTCTAGCAGCTGAGGTACTTGGGGTATTCTAAACCCTTTCAGAAGCTTCCTTCTTTTTAGAGTGCAAGCTCCTGATTGCTTCAGGTATACAAGAGTCAGGTCTGCTGACAGACTTTCCTTTAGCCTGAAAGTGGATTGGTAGGAAGTGTGAATGATCGGCTGCCTTCTTCTTGAGTGTTGGGGATGGTACACAAAACACAAATGGTACATGCTGGGCCATTTCGGTTTTCTCATGGGCCGCCCTATCAGCACCAACACCCTTTCCATTCTTATCACCATGCTCAGAGTGACCATGGATGCTTTCATTGTCATATCTGTTAGATTGTTGAACAAATTTTCTAAATGGAATTGGAGGCTTGGAGGCTTGGAGGCTAGTGGCTGAACTTTAGCTTTGCCTTTCCTTTTGGAATTGGCAGCTCTTGTTCTTCCCTTGAAGCCTAATCCCTTCTTACCCTTTTGGGAAGTGAAGGAATCTAACAAGGGTAGCACAAAACTAGGCTTTGAGAACTTTTCTACAAGCTCCCTCTCCTTTTGTAGTCTACCTTCAGGATTCCTAATGTGGTCATTCTTGAATGTAATTTTGCCAATCTGAATAACAGTTATATTTTTCAGTTTACTAATCTCTTTCAATTTTAGATCCAGCACTTTTGATGAGTTTGATGCAACCAATTTTAGAGACGCAATATCCTTTGCCTGCTATTTGGCTAGGAGCCTGCTCCTTTTTAGTGCTTACAGGAGCACAACATAATCATCAATCAGTTGATTCATGTCTCCTTCTGATTCAAATCCATCTTCATCTCTTGATGTATATGCTTCTGATTCTGGACTAGTAACATAATCAGACACTAAAGGTGAAGAGTGTACCTTATTAGGACCAGGCTGCTCTTAGCTGTGTCCTTCCTCAACTATAGCCATCAGCACTATGCATTAGCTGTCTTTTGCCCCATTGATAGCATCTAGAATTTGAAAGAATTCTGTCTCTACAGAATCATCTTCAGTTGAAAACAGCCCAATGTAGGCTTCAGCTTCATCTTCTTTTTCTGACTTGGATGAAGAAGAGTTAGTCTAGCTCTTTTACTTCTTTGCAACAAAGGATTTCTCCTTCTTGCCTTTTTGCTGGTGTTTCTTCTTATTGCCAGTCTACTTCCTTTTGACATGACAGCCTGCTATAACATATCCTGGCTTGCTGAAACTCTCATACTCTTGATTGAGCATTGATTTCCTATCCTCCCTTACTTCTTCTGTACCTTCCATATAGACAAACAATGTGTCCCACATATCCTTAGATGTTTTGCAGTAGACTATGTTCTGAAAGGTAGAATCATCTATGGCACTAATAATTATGTTTTGTGCCCACTTGTCCAAAGTGGTTATGATGATCTCATCTTTGGTCATCTCAGAATAACTCTTTGAGTTTTTCAGATTTGACTTAAGAACTGATGTCTTCATAGGGATGAAAGGCCCTTCTTGAAGTGCCATTTAAAATCTAGGATCAGATGCTTCCATGAATAATTTGACCCTCTTTTTCCATTTGCCAAAAGTTTCCTTTCTACAAATAGGAAGCTTCATAGATCTAAGTTCTTTTTGATTTTCTCTTGAACCCATCTTGGCTATCTAATAACTGTCTTGGAGATCAGCTCAGATTATTAAGTCTCTTTTTGAGCAACCTGGCTCTGATACCACTTAAAAGAATGATTTCAAAAACCACTAAACAACTAGAGGTTTGTGAATAGGTTCAATTCAATAAACTTAGGTTGTTAAAACTTTAACACAGTACTGCTAATTATACTACATCAATCTCAGCACAGATAATCAGCAAACACAACATATACAGCTCAGTACAAATAGATTTATAGTGGTTCCCCAATTTATGGGTACATCCACTTTCCCCCTTCGCCTATCTAGAAGTATACTAGATTCGACCCAACCTAATTCGTCTTTTACAGATCTTCAGATCTTACAACTCAGAACCACAAATGGTTCCTACAACTAAGAATTCTGCAAGTCCTACAACTCAGATCCTCAAGATCTTACAACTCAGATTCTTCCCAAGAACCTGATGGAGACGAAGGCCCCCAACTTGTTGAAGAAGATGACGACATGCTCGCGGACGATCATCCTTCGTCTCCAACAAAAGAATTGCGTCGTCATGGTGTTCGTATGGAGCGTCACTACAACCTCTTCCCGCGGCACAAGACCACTTAATATTATTTAGTTGATTACTTTTAATGTTATTTGAATTTATGATGTTATTTGTTTGGTGAATTTTATTATTTCATATTTGGTTTGGCAAAAAACATTAGTGTTTATTTTGATGATGGGCTGCATGTAGCCAAAGCATGATATGTAAGCCTATATATAGGCATGGATGTTTTCATTATAAAGGAAGTTGAATAAGAATTGAAAACCTAATTTTCCCTCTTGAATTTTCCTCCTCCTTCTCTCTTAGATTCGGCCAAGCCTAACCCTACTCTCCCTCCTTCTAGCCTCCAACACATCATCCCCTCTCTCCCTCCCTCTCGGCTTACAACCCTCCTCCTCTCCAAGCCGCCACCAAGCCACTACCCTCCTCCTCTCCATCTCTCGGCCACATCACTCCATCAACCCAAACCACCTCCTCCAAGCCTCCACCTTTCCTCTCTCATACCTCTCCATATTAATGGATTTACACCACCACCCATCCTCCCGCAAACAAACCGGGCCTCCTCCCCACAATAACACAACCACTTTCTATTGGATCCTTACCCGACCACACATCTTTTTGGTGCCCGGATATTCTGGCCAAGATGTGAAGCGGCAAATGCGGACAAACTTTCTCTCCATCCGGCGTCACTCCGACGGAATCGTGGAAGGGCGTTCCAAGTTAGAGAGTCGGAATCATCCATTCTGACTTGGGTAACGAAATCTCTACTCTCGTGTGTTTCCTTCCTAGGTGTTCTTGTGGCGGGAAATTTTGGTGTTGAATGTGAATTGTTGAATAATCGAGGTTTTTATCCATTTGGTTTGTGTTCATCTTAAAGATTTATTTTCGAAAGGTTTGGCGAACCTCGTAACTTTTTGTTGGGAGAGATCTACCATTTTCCAGATCGTAATTTTTGGTAGATCTATTTTTGTACAACCTTCGTTCGATCGGACCGGGTGGGTCCTTTTAGCCGGAAAGGATATAGGCCTATAGCCTCTATTCGATCCCAAACGGTTTGGCTACCCGTGCATTATCATATTCGTGATAAAATTGCTTAGAGTGTACGCTGCGTGAGATTTTGTGCGAGTGTCGAATTTACATAGTAGAGAGGCAATCGAGTTAATAAGTAGATTTTCCATGTTGTCGCGTTGGCCTACATCAATTTGGTATTAGAGCCAGGTTCACGTCAGTTTCTTAATTTGCACCGTCTCCCTTATATTTGCACATCGGCATGCACTTTTCCTGCTCATTTACTAGTCAAAAGTACAAAAAAAAATTTTGTTGGTCTGCCAATAGAGGTCTAAATTTTTTAATTTTCTGCAAAATTCAATTTTTTTTAATAATCTCCTTTCAATTTCCTGTAAGAAAAACCAAAAAAAAATTATTTTTACCCTAGTTACTAAGTGGGAACAATTCCATCTGTAGTGTTTCCTTAAGTCAGTTTATATCATTTCTGTATGCGCACTAGATTGGGCACTGAGTATTCCCCATCTTCCTCCCAAACGGCGAGCGAGAGGGAAGCGGGTCACATTCTTGTAGCAATTGAGGAACTCCGTCAGGAGATGACGGAGATTAGTGTATTGCTTCACGAGTTAAGACTGAATTGAGCGGCTCCCCAAAATCTAACCGCTGATCCACTTGATGAAGGGAATAATAATCCTAACAACAACCATAACAACGAACGAGCCCCACGTGCACCGTATGAGTTTGACATCACTAGAGCCTTCCGGGTCAAACCCCCATCATATGACGGAATGGGTGAACCCCAAGTCTTCCAAGACTGGGTTATGGAGATTGAATGCTTTTTGAGTGGCAAAATTTGACGGATGCGGATAAGGTACGAGTGGCGCGAATGAAGTTGCTGGGTAGAGCCAAATCTTTTGGTTAAATGAGGAACGTCGTCTGCGGGATGATAATGGTGACTTACTTATTGGTTGGCCAGTCATGAAGACCATGCTGATAGACCAGTACGTCCCTTCGTACCATCAAACACAGATGTTTGATGATTTGGCTACCCTTAATAGAGGTAGTCGGTCGGTCTCGGAATACATGAGTCTTCTTTAGCACATGATGGTTAGGTGTGGTGTTAGAGAGATGACCTAGATCACCCTTTCTAGGTTTTGCAAGGGGTTAAACCCTGACATCTAGGGCAAGCTGTTGCGTTATAGTCACACCGACCTGAGCACCACTTTCAATACTGCACTACATATCGAAAAGCACAATGTTTTTAAGAATAAGTCACGTTCGTATCAGAAGGGAAATTCCATCTTAGGACCGCCTCCCACCTATACCTATAAGGATAAGGGCAAGTTCCGGTCCACCGACTCGAACTCAATAGTAGTGACTGCCAGGAATATTAAAAACCCAACGAATACGAGAGTGCATGTAGGAAGAGTAAACAAAACAAATGCTACTTGTTTTTCTTGCGGGATTCAGGGTCACTACGCTAGTGAGTGTCCAACAAAGCCCAAGCCCTTAGCCCTGCTAGATTCCATGTGTGCGTCAGATGACCTTATATATGAGGCTGGAGAGGATAACGAGTCGGAAGGAGTGCCTAGTGATATGGAAGATGAATCCTATATGATAGTTATGAGGTGTATTCTGGCGACTTCTCGAGCGCTTGATGACTAGAATAGGATGAACATTTTTTTGATGAATTTTAAGAGTGGAGAGAAATGGTGTAGGTTCATCATAGACAGTGGTAGCTGTATGAATGTCATTTCTAAAACTGTGGTGACACGAATGTCTTTAGTTACTGAGACGCACCCTCAACCTTAAAAGGTGGCATGGGTAGATAATTCATCCCTCCCAGTGTCAAAGCTTTGTTTGGTACATCTTACTATCAGAGTTTATTCTAAAAAGATTTGGTGCGATGTCATCCCTATGGATCAATGTCACATTTTATTGGGTCGTCAATGGCTTTACGATCATGATGTTACTCACTTTGGTCGAGCTAACACATATGAATTTAAATTTAATGGTAAAACCATAATTTTAAAACCCACTCCGCCAAAGGATCCTTTGGTCCCCTCTAAGGATACGATTGTCCCAGTCGAGAAGAAAGCGTTAAGTTTGATGGGTAAGAAGGAGTTTGTGTGTAATACCTTTTTGGACGGTATCGTATATGCGTTAGTTTTCTTGCAAGTTAAGGCCGATGATCCATCATTTGAGAGTTTACCACCGGCATTGAGGGAACTCTTAGAAGAGTTCAAGGATGTATATCCGGAAGAGCTACCGTCCGAGTTACCCCCCATGCAGGACATCCAACATGCGATAGGTTTCATCCCGGGTTCATCCTTGCCCAACCTTCCTCACTATCGGTTGAATCCATCCGCGCACTTAGAGTTACAAACACAAATTTCTGATTTATTACAAAAGGGGTTCATCCGTCATAGCAAGAGTCCGTGTGTCATACCCGTCTTACTTGCTCCCAAGAAGGACGGCTCCTGGAGGATGTGTGTGGATAGTAGAGACATAAATAAAATTATAATTAAATATCGATTTCCCATCCCTCGCTTGGACGATTTATTGGACATGTTAGTTGGTGCCACGATTTTCTCGAAATTGGATCTTAGGAGTGGCTATCATTAGATTCAAATTAGGGAAGGTGATAAGTAAAAGACAGCTTTTAAATCTAAGGAAGGGCTCTACGAGTGGTTAGTTATGCCAGTTGGGCTTTCCAATGCCCCGAGCACGTTTTCTAGGATGATGACCCACGTCTTCCAACCTTATATGGGAAAATTCATAGTAGTGTACTTTGGTTATATTCTTGTTTTTAGTACTTATACGCGCGATCATGAGTCACATTTGAAGCTTATCCTTACCACTTTGAAGTCGGAGAAATTATTCATTAATCTTAAAAAGTACACTTTTCATGTGTCGTCTGTAGAGTTCCTTGGTTATATTGTGAGTTCAGAGGGCATTCATGTAGACCCTAAGAAGATCCAAGCCTTAAGGGCTGGCCAGAGCTCGCCAATATTCGGGATGTTCGGAGTTTCCACGGCCTATCTACGTTTTATCACCGATTAATTGGAGACTTTAGTAGTATCATTGCCCCCATTACCGAATACAACAAAAAGGGTGATTTTACTTGAACGTAATCGGCCTCTAAAGCATTTAAAATAATTAAATCACGCATGTTAGAAGCTCTACTTTTGCGGTTACCTGATTTTAATAAGGTTTTTGAGTTATCATGTGATGCGTCCAGAGTTGGTATTGGTGGTGTATTGAGTCAGGAAGGTCATCCTGTTGGATACTTTAATGAGAAACTCGCGGGGCAAAAATTGAATTATTCTAATTATGATCGAGAGTTTTATGCGGTTATTAGGTGCCTCCAACATTAGCGACATTACTTACTTCCTTAGGAATTTGTTCTTTTATCCGATACTGAGGCTTTGCGATTTATCAACTCCCAAACTAAAGTTAGTCCTTGGCATGCCAAATGGGTCTCCTATCTTCAGGAGTACACATTTATCATAAAACACCTTAAGGGTACTCTCAACCGTGAAGCCGATGCCCTGAGTCGTGTATCTTTATCATTATCTAAGCTAGAAGTTAAGGTGGTTGGGTTCGATAGAATTAAGGATGAGTATGTCCATTGTCCGGGTTTCAAAGATATCTATTTATCCACTCAAGACAATTCTCACACGACAATTTCGTCCTTTTATATCCGTGAGGGTTATTTATTTAATCATTCGAAGCTATGTATTCCACATTCTTCCCTACGTCATTTCATCATTTGGGAATTACATAGTGGTGGGTTAGGTGGACATTTCGGCCGTGACAAGACCATCGCTCTAGTAGAAGACAAATTTTATTGGCCCGGTCTTAAGTCGATGGTTCATAAAATCGTGGGTAGTTGTCGAGCATGCCAATTTGCTAAGGGAAACAAAACTAATGCGAGACTTTATTCCCCTCTTTCGATTCCTTCCATTCCCTGGGAAGACGTTAGTTTGGATTTTATTCTAGGCCTTCTTATCACATTTAGACGTCAAGATTCTATTCTGGTAGTAGTAGTAGATAGGTTTTCCAAAATGGCTTACTTTATTACGTGTAATAAGACCAACGATGCGTCACATGTTGCTAAATTATATTTTAAGGTGGTAGTTGGACATCGGGGCATTCCTAAATCGATAGTGACTGATAGAGATGTAAAATTTACTAGCTATTTTTGGAAACCTTGTGGAGGATTATGGGCACCAAACTTTTGTTTTCTTCGGCCTACCATCCACAGATAGATGGGCAAACGGAAGTTGTAAACAGGAGTTTAGGTAGGCTGCTTCGATGACTTGTGGGAGACCACAAGGGTACATGGGACCTTATCCTTCCTCATGCTCAGTTAGCATATAATAATTCCAAAAATAGGTCCACTGGCTTGTCTCTGAATGAGATCGTGCAGGGTTATAAAGCACCGGTGCATCTTGACTTTATTCAGTTACTGCCATCTTATAAATAGAGTCAATTTGCACAGGATTTTGCCTCTCATATTCATAATTTGCATAAGCATATAAAGGACACGCTAACCATACAATACACATCTTATCAAGTTCATGCTAACATACATAAAAGAGAAACTCACTTTAAGGTTGGCGATTTAGTCTTGGTGCATCTCATCCCTGAACGGATGCCTTCGGCCACCATAAAAAAGTTAGCGAAATGACGAGCTGAACCTTTTCGGATTTTAAAGAAATTAGAAGAAAATGCATATCTTTTAAGTTACCAACTGATTGGGGGGTATTTCCCCTATTTTTAATGTTTCTGATTTATCGTCATATGTTGCTCGGCTACTAGAATTATCTGTCTGTCTGTTTAGCTTCACTACAAGTTCTAATGGGTTTGGGGTTGAGTGTTTTTCTGGATCGCCCTCTCCATCGGTCTCCAACGGAGGTACGCTTAATGTTGATGAAAACGTTTTTCCTCCTTTATTTCCTAATGCTTTCCCCAGGTTTACCAGGACAAACTTTTTGCCCGACAAGATTCTCAAGGATGAAGTATTTCCCTCTCCAGATGGTGATGTGCGATGCTACTTGGTTCGTTGGCGCGATCGTCCGGCCTCCGATTACTCTTGGCTTCCGGAATCCGAGGTGGATCTTTTTGATGATGTTCTTCTACGATGGTACCATCGGGACAACTCATCAGTGATGAGTGCTTTTGAGCGGGTGAGGATTGATGGAGATGACGGCCCCCAACTTGTTGAAGAAGTTGACGACACGGTCGTGGATGATCCTCCTTCGTCTCCAACAAAAAACCTACGTCCTCATGGTGTTCGTATTGAGCGTCGCTACAACCTCCGCCCACGGCGCAAGACCACTTAATATTTTTTAGTTGATTACTTTTAATGTTATTTGAATTTATGATGTTATTTGTTTGGTGCATTTTATTATTTCATATTTGGTTTAGAAAAAAACATTAGAGTTATTTTGATGATGGGCTGCATGTAGCCAAAGCATGATATGTAAGCCTATATATAGGCATGGATGTTTTCATTATAAAGGAAGTTGAGTAAGAATTGAAAACCTAATTTTCTCTTGAATTCTCCTCCTCCTTCTCTCTTAGATTCGGGCAAGCCTAACCCTACTCTCCCACCTTCTAGCTGCCAACACCTCCTCCCCTATCACCCTCCATCTCGGCTTACAAACTTCCTCCTCTCCAAGCTACCACCAAGCCACCACCCTCCTCTTCTCCATCTCTCGGCCACATCACTCCATCAACCCAAACCGCCTCCTCCAAGCCGCCATCTTTCCTCTCTCCTGCCTCTCCATATTCACAGTTTTCCACTACCAACCATCCCCCCGCAAACAAACCGACCCTCCTCCCCACAATAACCCACCCACTTTCCCTTGGATCCATACCAGACCACACCTTTTTTTCGTGCCCGGATATTCCGGCCAAGGCATGAAGCGGCAAAGGCGGACAAACTTTCTCTCCATCCGGCGTCACTCCGGCAGAACCATGGAAGGGCATTCCAAGTTAGATAGTCGGAATCATCCATTCAAACTTCGGTAACAAAATCTATATTCTCGTGTGTTTCCTTCCTAGGTGTTCTTGTGGCGGGAAATTTTGGTGTTGAATTGGAATCGTTGAATAATCGTGGTTTTTATCCATTTGGTTTGTGTTCATCATAATTGATTTATTTTCGAAAGGATTTGCGAACCTCAAAACTTTTTGTTGTTAGAGATCTACCGTTTTTCGGATCGTAATTTTTGGTAGATCTCTTTTGGTACAACCTTCGCTCGATCAGATTGGGTGGGTCCTTTCCGCCGGAATGGATATTGGCCTATAGCCTTTATCTAATCCAAAATAGTTTGGCTACCCGTGCATTAGCATATTCATGATAAATTTTCTTGGAGTGTACGCTGCGTCAGATATTGTTCGATTATAGAATTTGAATAGTAGAGAGGTGATGAGTCCATTTTATATACCTATTTTTGGACTCATCTAGGCTTGTTTTCCTTTGCTTGCACTTCACTTTTAGTTCATTATCGTATATTTTTCATATTATCTTCATTTCCATAGGAAGTGCACTTTTAGGCTTGTTGTTGTGTATTTTTGTTACTTTTATAGTTTGTACTCCTTATTGTGAATGCCTGGAATGTTTGCACATATCAGTGATTGGTACAGGGGTTGCGTGTGTGTTCCGGGATATTTTGGAAACTGGAATACTGCGCACTATCACAGGATCTATTGCGCACGACCACTGGTCATGCGCCATTGATCGTGTGCATTATTCTCTATTTTTCCAATTTTTTTCTGGGACAAACGCACTACCACTGGACACAGTGCGCACGACCACTGATCGTGCGCCACTGATCATTTGCATTGATTCCAATTTTTACAAGGTTTTGCCAGGCCAATGCACACTATCACTGGACATAGTGTGGTCGTGCTCCACTGGTCGTGTGCAATGTAATTTCTGCAATCTATAAATTCGCAGGTTCTGCCCTAATTCGAGATCAATGGATTTCATCCGCTGTTTTTCGTCTCTGACGAAGGGTTCCTCCATTTCCCTTCATCCTCCTCCATAGGGAGGGGATCCGGGAGAGCTTTCATCGCCAAATCAAAGACGGAGCATCCTCTCGACCTCCTCCTTCATCCTTGTGCTTCAAGCAGAGTTTTGCCCTAGCTTTCTCCTTAAACCTAGGAGAAGTTATGCCATCCTCCACTGGCTCGTGACACAAAGAAGACGGGTCCATTGGGAGTGAGTGACAGCCTCCTATACCCCAAAAGCAGTTGAGGACCGAGCTTAGATGCGGATTGATAACCCGACGATTCCAACCACAAACCCTTGGTAAGGCTTCGGATCCGGTCCATTTCACACACCTTTTCTCCTCTTGTTATTGTTAGCTTAGTAAATCTCTTTGTATTTGATGAATTATGTGTAGTTTGTAAAACGCTTGTATTAAATCATGTCTATGTGATTTTGTATTTCGTTATATTTGTTTGAGGTGCCCCATATTCCATTCACAAAAATCCACCCTTGCCGCAATAGCAACTGCTAGTGCCGTGTGTTGCAAAGAGGTGCTCTCGACCCTCATTCTGCAAGCCTACTTGCCAATCCACCTAGCGATTCGGTGCATAGCGGCCCGACTAGTCTTCCATCCTGCCTGGCAAAGCATCGCATAACGGCATTGCATAGGAGTAGTTGTTAGAGTTTTACTTTGTTTTATCGCAACCATCAAAACCCCCCTAATTTAACGCCGACTTTAGGACTTCAATCTCAAGTCCTCCTCAAAATTAACTCCAACTTAATGTGTTCCTTGAGAGAGCAATACTTGGGAAAACTCGCCCATTATATATTACTTGTGCGACCGGTTCACTGCTGTGATCTTACGCATCAAGTTTTTGGCGCCGTTGCCGGGAAACACAGTCGTGTGGTTTTTTGGAGAGGGAGATAAGAGAAAGAAGCCCTTTTTCCATTTGTTTATTCAATGTTTTTTTTTCTTTTCTTTAGTTTTTATAATTTATTGCTTATTTTTCTGTATTCCTTTTGTAATTTTGATATTTCAGCAGCAGGTATTCCTTTTTATTAATCTTCTAGTGTGTAGTTAATTATTTGCTTAGAAATTCTGTTGGTTAGAAATTCTGTTGGTGAATTATTTGTGCTTGCACCATGTATTATTTTATGAATATCTGATGCTAATGGTGCGGGGATTATAGACATAGTAGTGATGAGTTCCCCAATGAAGATTGGGACCATAATTCTCGTGGTTCTGTGTATGGAGCACCGTCTTCCTATGGTACTTCATAAACCCAACCCAGGTCTTATGGTCACTCCTCTTCTATGCATTCACCTTTTTATTATTCCTCTCTGGTCCCACGTAGACAGAGGACTAATGGAAAACGATGTTTGTGTTGTCGTAGTACCGACCACGTGTTGAAAGATTGCACAAAATTTTAGTGCCAGTTGAGGTGGATGATGAACCGGGTATCTGATTCACTATATCACCCTTTCAAATGGCAGCTCCTTCTGCTTCTGATGATATATTCCCAGCACCACCATGTCTATGGTGGACTACTGCGGATATGCCCATCAGACTTTTTACTGATTAGTGCGATGACATTGTTGTGCCGTCTATCCCCATGCCCTCTTCCCCTCTTATTGATTCACCCCCAAAGGAACCTACACATATTTTCTTTGATGTTGTTGTTCCTCCGCCTTCTTTGCAAGAATCATCTACTCCCCTTTTTAGTGAGTCGGTTGATGATGTTATGCTTGATGGTGATTTGGAGTCTGAGTTTGCGTCATGGTGTGACGAGGACATTATTCTCATCAATGGAGAGTATTACGTCTTGGAATATGTTGACGCACCGAGGTGTGTTGATGAGGAGATCCTTTCTTATAAGGAAGTTTCCGCTTCCTTGTTAGATGAGGAAATCAAAACCACCACTGAGGATCTCCATCTCTCAGATTTCCCACGTCATGACTCATATGACGCTGACAGTGATCATTGTTCGGAGCTTGTTGGGAGTGAAACCAGGATCACTCCTCCGATTATTTCCTTATGTTCTTCGTCTATTATATTTCTTGACCCCCCTTCTTTATCTGAGCCCGTGCGGGTTGAGTCTTCGCAGGTGACTCGGGGGGAATTGGAGCTTTTTGCTCCAGTCATCGATGATAGCGTCCTCTTTTGTGAGGAGGCTGATTCCTCCTCTGCTGAGGAAGCTCCATTAATTGTTATCTCCTCCTGCTGTCTCCCTGCTATTTATGATACCTTGTAGGGCAAGGGTTTTTTTGTGTGAGTTGAGTGAGGACCAGCCCTCCTCCTCATCTTACATTCTATTTCCTCTACTTGTAGTTTGTAAGTATTTTTATTCAGGTAGAGGGGTTACTGTTCTATCTCTGTATCGGTACCCATTACCGACACGGATATTTGGCCAGTTACCTGTGCATTTTTCTTTTCATAGGCCACTTAGTTATAACTGTATAGAATGTAATAAGTCATGCTGGGATGACAGTAACCCAGTAGTTATCTTATATTTTCTGCATTTAATTTTTCATGTATCTTTTTAGTTTTAGTATTTCTTTTTTGTATATTTTTCTTTTGTTTTTGCGGAGCTCACCCCTGTAGGTATTTATGGAAACTACGCATTGGCGGGGTTGTAATTCTTCGTATGGCGGGCCTGCTTCTACTTTTCATGCGTCTTCTAGTATGCTCACTAGCTGAGCATTGGGTAACCTCTTCCCTTAGTCCTTTATGATTTTAATTTCAATATCTTATGATGTGTTGTTAGTTTAAGTCTGGGGGATAGCTTATGTTTGTTATCTTTTGCACGTACATATTTTATGTGCATACTAGAAGCTTTTATAGTTATTATTTGGTTTAGTTCATTTCATCGCACACCACTGCACCCACATGAGTGCGTGTTTAGTTGTTAGCGTGCCGCGAGTTAAACTCGTGTCTTTGTTAGATTTGGGAAAATTATGGTGCTGGCTTAGGATTGTAAGACGGAGTAAAATGTTGACCTTATTGTGCTCCTAGTCAACTGCTCTCGTTTCGTGTAGAAATTCGAGTAGATTTAATTTTTCTGTATGCTTATAGTTTTATATTTTTCTATTTGCATAAATTCATTTTATTCCACTCAAATTTGGTGAATTCGGTGTGAATCAAACGGTAGCATAGGAATTTGTGTAGCCGTCACTAGACTCGTTTTGCTCGAGTGGAGAGGAAGGATTATCTTTTTCGGTGGCTAAGAACTTGCCCCAAGCTACTCTCGAAGCATTGGTACATTGTTAGTCAAGCGCGAGTGTGATGTAGGCCATCATTTTTGCCCGGTTGAGCTTTGTACCGTTCCTAATGTCTTATCCTCGCCAAGACCCGTTGTTCCTACCCCTTCCTTTGATTTAGCTCCACCATGATTTCACCAAAGCCTCATAGACGATCCTAGTCACACACCCAAGTCGAGTTTTAGTGTTTTCTATTTTCATATTGGGGTGTGATGTGGTGGTATTCTTTGTGAAGAATGTGGATGCGCTCCAAGGTATATTTGCTGAGATGAAAAAGAAAAATGATGAAAAAAAATGTTTGTAAAAATAAAAAGTGAAAAGAAAAAGTTTAAATTGAAAATCTTATTGGAAATGTAATTATATATGGAGTAGGAGGTGCACACACCCATATTTAAAATGTTAAGTCTAGGGTGAGGTGTACTTGCATATTGTAACACCACAAATTGTTGTAGGAGCGACGGGGATCGATTTTGGCCAAGACAAGATTTCGGTGTAGGTGACACGGGCTCCGACACGGGCATGTCGGAGGCCGTGTCGGGCGTGTCGAGCTCGGGCCGTGTAGTCGACCAGTTCAGGTCGACGATGGTCGTGTGGTGGAACACGGCCTAGGACACGGGCGTGTCCAAGGCCGTATCACACCTGTGCTGTGCGGTTGGGTACACGGGTAATGACACGGGCACGAACACGGGTGTATCTAGTTTGACACGGGCGTGTCTGGTGCCGTGTCACCAAGCCGTGTACCTCTCTGACTGCGAATTGTTGGCCGATTGTACACGGGGGGCGTGACACGGGTCCCGACATGGGCGTGTCGCAGGCGACACGGGAGTGTCGGTGGCCGTGTCACATGCAGTGTTGCTGGTTTTCAATTTTGGTCGAGACGGCAAATGAGCTACACGGCCAGGCATACGGCCGTGTGTGAACCCGTGTTCGGCCCAGGTTTTGGGATTTCAGACCTAATCCTGGCCGTTCATTTCCTTGGCTTTGGATCCGACAGTGGGGTGCTGCTCCTGGGTGTTTTTAGCCGGGAATAGGGTTTTGAAACCCTTATTTCACTTGGGTACTCTCTCTCTAAAACCTAGAGAGAAGGGAGAGCTTGGAGGAGGAAGAAGGAGGTCAACTCCGGCGGCCGGTGGAGATTCGGAGCTCCAAATCGCGAGCCGCCTTCAGATCCGCGGAGGCAAGGAGATTGCGGTGCTTTTCATCCGCATAGATTTTCATGGCGCCGTGGAAGAATGCAAGGGTAACGATTTCTCATCCTTGGGCCTGTGAATCCCTCTTTTTCTTTGCATAGGAAGCCCTCTCTCACGAGTGAGCGAAGAGTTGGAGCGTTCCTTGGGGTAGATATGTGAAGTCCCCCTTGTGTAGAGTCCGTAGGCGTAAACAGACATAGGCATTGTATGTGAAGCCTATTCGGACATGTTGGTCCGGATCGGTGATGTTGCATTGCATTTGAACCGGGCAAGAATCCGGGTGTTTGGGTGTTTTCGGGTTTCTACGTGGTAGATTGCATCAGGGAGCCTTGGAGATTAACTCCAAGGTGCACCCGGAAAACTGGGCAAAAGCGTGTTTTGCCAACATGGTGGCCGGGGAGCCAACGTGAACATAACCGGGTTATGTGATTATTGTGGTGGGAACGGGACTCAGTGAGTCTTGACCTACGCATATGGCTTAAATTGCCATTGCGGTGTGAGCACGGGTCAGGCGGAACCGTACCCGGTCTATGTCGTTCGGTAGGACCGTTGGCATGGATGAGGGTCTTCGACGGTCTATGGCTTAAATTGTCGTGACCAAGGCCAGGAAGGCAAAATGCTCATATGGATGACCGTCCAAGAGGCGGTGGTGGATTGGGAACGTCTATGGCTTGAATTGACGTGACGTTGGCCGGTTCGCCGAGAATATGCCCTGAGTGCACGGGGTGTGTGGCCGTGCGAGCCCACGCCTGTGGTGAAGTGCAAATACCTTATATAATTGCCTATGCTAATAAAGTGCAGGGAAAGAGCATTGTCGCCCCGAATGTGGGGGAGGGATCGTTATAATTTGGTCAGCATTGCTGACCATTGCTATTGTTTGCCACCGGGTGGTGGTTTGTGGCTTTCAGGTGCTGCGGAGCAGAGCGGGAAATAGCGGGCTAAAGCCCTTGTTGCTGTGCCGGCCCTCGAAGTCCTATTTGCTTATGTTTCTTTCCCGTTTTCATGTATGGCCGGCATGCGTGCCGAAGTTTGGAAAACACTTCTTTTGTTAAGTGAACAGTGTAAGGCCTTAAGGCCATTTCTCTTTGGTGTGTATACATTCCTGAGTTTATAGTGGACATTCATGCTGTTGTGGCTGGGTTCTTATTTCTTTTGCAACCTAATAAATTGCTTCCGCTAGGTGTTGTGTAGGACGACATGATTGGTTGAATGGTTTCAACGCGTAACCAACCGGTCTGTCCGTAGTATATGGCGTCGGGCCCCGACCGGACCTACTGCTATATGCTATGCGACGGATAGGGGTGTTACAAATTGGTATCAGACTACTGGTTTCGGTCAAACTTAAATGAATTCGTGGACGAATTCACTTTAAGGGGTGGTGAGCACATGTGTGCGTCATCGTTATAACATGAAAAGAACCCATGAATGTCCAATTAGGAATGAAAATACACTTGTTTGAGGAACCTGCGTGTTCCTATAATTGCTGTTTGCAGTAATTATTGGTCGCTTATCGTTGTTCTGCACGATTATAGGTGACCAGAAGTGGTGCTGGGCCGTCTGAACGGCCAGGTTCTGAGGCGAGTAGTGCGCCAAGTGAAGCGCCTGCAACACCTCTGTCTGCCGAGACCATTAGGCTGGTGGCAGAGGCGGTCATGGCAATGATCAATGCGCAGCCTGCAAGGCAGGTGCCACAGCCTGCTCCTGCTGTGGAGCAAGTACAGCTTCAGACGGCAGAGCAAAGGAGGGTTGAGCAAGTAGTGTTGGAGCCAGAGTTGCCTCGAAGAGCAACTGAAAGACAACTGAAGCACGTGATGGGCTTTCATCCACCGGTATTCACGGGGGCAGAAACCCCGACCCAAGCAGAGGATTGGCTCTCAAGGGTCAACAGGGTGATGACTGCGACGGAAACGGAAGAGTGGCAGAAGACCATAGTAGTGACGTTCCTTTTGTATGGGGACGCAAGGTTATGGTGGGAAGGCCTAGAGCTACATCAGTTACGGGGAAGGTCGTTGGCTGAAGTTTCAATGGAGGAGTTTGCGAGACTATTCATGGCTCGATACCTCCCCTCGGCGCAGAGAATTGCGCTAGAAAACGAATTTCAGAAGTTGGTGCAAGGGGATTGCACCGTTGATGAGTACCTCCACGAGTTTACTCGGTTGGGGAGATATGTCGGCACTACCTTCGCAGACAAGGAGCGCAAGACGAGCCGCTTCTATGAAGGGCTAAGAGACGATTTAAGGTTGCTACTGTCGGGGACCAAGGCGCAGGGTTTCATGACCCTGGTCAATTCTGCCAGGTCCTTGGAGAAGGACATGAAGAATGTCCAAGCGAAGAAGGAATCTGGTAGTAAGAAAGCGGAGTTCAAGGCACCGACTACGTCGAAGTCGGGCTACCGCAGATTCTATAAGAAAGCTAAGACATCGGGTCCAGCTTCTTCAGGTGCCTCGGGGGCAACTACCAATCGAACCCCGGGCGCTTGTTTCACGTGTGCAAAGACGGGGCACATTGCCCGTGATTGCTGGAGTGGACGCTCAAAGTCCGAAAGGAAGCAAGGAGCTACCTACGAGGAGAAGGGCAAGGCGGTGGAGTCAACCGCGTCCCACTATGCTCCGACTCAGCCTAGAGTCTATAACTTGGGCCAGCAGGAGGCCATCAAGCAAGCAGATGTGGTGACTGGTATGAGTTAATTTATAGCAAGTTAGCTTTAATACCGTTAATTATTGCTTATTAGCCTAAAATTGTTTGTATAGGCTTTGTTGTGATTAGTGATAGTCCGGCACGGGCACTGTTCGACACGGGAGCTTCACATTCCTTCTTGTCCGAAAGTTTCATAATGCGCATCGGAGTCCCTTCTTCGATGGCAAAGGACAAGTTGGATGTGCTGCTACCGAATGGGTGCTCGATGCGTGCGGACAGGGTGTGCGCCGTAAAGGTTCACATTGGGAGCCAAGAGTTCGACTTGCTAGCGTCATTGCTGCCGCTAGTAGAGTTCGACGTGATCTTTGGAATGGATTGGCTTTCGGAGCAGAAAGCTTGGATTGACTGTGACCGGAAGGAGGTCAAGCTGGGTGTTGGACGAGGGACAACATTCGAGGGACTCAAGGGGTTGAGCAAGACGCTGATGTCTGCTCTCCAAGTGGTAAAGGCAGTTCGTGCTGGTGCAGAGCTGTTCTTCGCAATAGTGGGGGCTGTGGAGCCAAAGTCTACGTTGGATAGCATTCCCGTGGTTTGCGAATACCCCGATGTGTTCCCGGATAGTCTTCACGGGGCCCCACCGCAGCGGGAGATTGATTTCACCATCGAGCTCATGCCGGGGGCCAAACCGGTGTCACGTGCTCCGTATAGGTTGGCGCCTAAGGAGATGGCAGAGTTGAAAGTTCAGCTAGAGGAGCTGATGGAGCAAGGGTATGTGCGTCCAAGCTCGTCGCCTTGGAGCGCACCGGTCCTCTTCATTAAGAAGAAGGACGGGAGTATGCGGCTGTGTATCGACTACAGAGAGTTGAACAAGCTGATGGAGAAGAACAAGTACCCGATCCCGAGGATTGATGATCTCTTTGATCAGTTAGTCGGATTGTCGGTATATTCTAAGTTGGACTTGAAGTCGGGGTACTATCAGCTGAGGATAAGGGAGTGTGATATCCCGAAGACAGCGTTCAGTACGAGGTATGGGCATTTCGAGTTCACGGTCATGCCGTTTGGACTGACGAATGCGCCATCGGTATTTATGGACTTGATGAACAGGATGTTCCGAGACTTCCTGGATCGCTTTGTGATCGTCTTTATTGACGATATATTGGTGTACTCGCAGTGCGAAGAAGATCACTTCAAGCACTTGCATTTGCTGTTGGAGACTTTGAGGAGGAATGAGCTTTATACGAAGTTCTCCAAGTGCGAGTTCTGGCTACCCTCGGTAGAGTTCCTTAGTCATATAGTGAGTGGGGAAGGTATAGCGGTGGATCCGGCGAAGATTGTTGCGATACGGGAGTGGCCTGCATTGTCCTCTGTCGCGGAAGTCCGTAGTTTTCTCGGGCTTGCCAGATATTACAGGCGCTTCGTAGAGAACTTCTCGCGGTTAGCATTACCTCTCACGAAGTTGACAAGGAAGGATCAGAAATTCTTGTGGACGCAAGAGTGCGTGCAAACTTTTGAGGAGCTGAAGAGGCGGTTGACCACGGCGCCAGTGCTTAGTTCGTCGAGTGGGACCGAGGGCTTCGAGGTGTATAACGACTCTTCGGGTAGTGGCTTGGGCTGCGTGTTGTTGCAGCATGGGAGCGTGATAGCGTATGGATCGCGTCAGTTGAAGGTGCATGAAAGAAATTATCCGGTGCACGACTTGGAGTTGGCGGCCGTGATATTTGCACTCAAGTTGTGGAGGCACTACCTTTACGGCATAAGGGTCGATATATACACCGATCACAAGAGCCTAAAATACTTGTTGGATCAAAAGGACCTTAATATGAGGCAGAGGAGGTGGATGGAGTTCCTAGGGGACTACACCTTCAAAATACATTATGTACCCGGTAAGGGCAACGCAGTTGCGGATGCGCTGAGCCGCAGGGCTCCCGCCCAAGCCAACTGGTTGTCGGTGCATGATGAGGGGCTAGTACGGGAGTTGGAGGAGCTTGAGATCTGTTGCGTTGACAAGCAGACGAGCGCCAAGGCAATGTTAAACTGGACAGAGGTGCAGTATGACCTGGCTGACCAGGTTCGGCAGGCATTGGAGTTAGATGACTCCATGAAGGGGCTTATGGAGGCAGCGTTGGATGGGTCAAATTCCCAGTTCTCGGTGGAAGATGGTTTATTAAGGAAGGATCATCGGTTGTGCATCCCGAGTGGGGGTAACCTCCGGGCGGAGTTGATGTACGAGGCTCATCATACCAAGTACTAAATCCACCCAGGGAGCACGAAGATGTATCGTGATCTCAAGAAGCTATTTTGGTGGCCGGGGCTTCAGAAAGATTGGGCGTTGTTTGTAGCTAAATGCCAAACGTGTGCCTTGGTGAAGGCGGAATGCCAAAAGCCGGGACGATTTCTGAAGTCCTTGCCTATACCGGAGTAGAAATTCGATGACATATCTATGGACTTTGTGCACGGGTTGCCAAGGTCGCAGAAGGGGAACGACGCCATCTGGGTGATCGTAGATCAGCTAACTAAGGTGTCGCATTTTATTCCGCATAGGAAGGATGACTCGGTGGAGAAGTTGGTGAAGCTATACGTAGACAATATTGTTAGGCTGCATGGTGTGCCCCGTAGCATTGTGAGTGATCGTGATGGGCGGTTCACGTCAAATGATTGGAGGTTGGTGCAGCAGATGCTGGGAACAAAGTTAAAGTTCAGCACAGCTTTCCATCCGCAGACGGATGGGCAGACCGAGAGGGTCAATAGAACGATGGAGGACATGCTACGCATGTGTGTTCTGGATTTCGGTAAGCATTGGGAAGACCACCTGTATTTGGTGGAGTTCGCGTACAACAACAGCTACCAAGCAAGTATACAAATGGCGCCCTTCGAGGCCCTGTATGGTAGGAAGTGTCGCACGCCGTTATCGTGGCTTGAAACGGGTGAGGCAAGGTTGTACAAGAAGCAGGAGGTGGAGAGTGATACCTCGTTAGTGCGGATCATTCGGGAGCGCTTGTTGATCGCTCAGGACCGGCATGCGAAGTATTACAATGCCAAGCACCGGAACGTGGAGTTCACGGTAGGCGATTGGGTATATCTTAAAGTGAAGCCGTTCAAGGGGGTGTCGCGGGTGAGACGCTTGAAGAAGCTGAGCCCAAGATACCTTGGACCTTTTGAGGTACTGGAGCGAGTCGGCGAAGCGGCTTATCGGTTGAGGCTATCGGAGGAATTAGGTGGTTTACACGATGTGTTCCACATTTCTGTGTTGCGGAAGGCGGTGCAAGAGCCTTCGCAGGTGATCGCGGTTGACCAAGTGCCAGTGGACGAAGGGTTGACGACTAGGGTCAAGCCCATTCGTATCGAAGATGTTGAGGTCAAGAGACTCCGTAACAAGGAGATCCGGATGGTTAAGGTCCAGTGGGATAATTGTGGGTGTGAGGAGCTCTCTTGGGAGCGGGAGCAGACTATGCTCGAGAAGTACCCGGAATTATTCCGCTCAGGTACTGATTTACGTTAAGTCCTGTTTTTCCTTTATTAATTTCGTGGACGAAATTCTTTATGGGGGGTAGAATTGTAACACCCCAAATTGTTGTAGGAGCGACGGGGATCAATTTTGGCCAAGACAAGATTTTGGTGCAGGTGACACGGGCTCCGACACGGGCGTGTCGGAGGCCGTGTCGGGCGTGTCGAGCTCGGGCCGTGTAGTCGACCAGTTCAGGTCGACGATGGTCGTGTGGTGGAACACGGCCTAAGACACAGGCGTGTCCCAGGCCGTGTCACACCTGGGCTGTGCGGTTGGGTACACGGGTAATGACACGGGCACGAACACGGGCGTGTCTAGTTTGACACGAGCGTGTCTGGTGCTGTGTCACCAAGCCGTGTACCTCTCTGACTGCGAATTGTTGGCCGATTGCACACGGGGGGCATGATACGGGTCCCGACACGGGCGTGTCGCAAGCGACACGGGCGTGTCGGAGGCCGTGTCACATGCCGTGTTGCTGGTTTTCAATTTTGGTCGAGACGGCGAATGAGCTACACGGCCAGGCACACGGCCGTGTGTGAACCCGTGTTCGGCCCAGTTTTTGGGATTTCAGACCTAATCCTGGCTGTTCGTTTCCTTGGCTTTGGATCCGACGGTGGGGGGCTGCTCCTGGGTGGTTTTAGCCGGGAATAGGGTTTTGAAACCCTTATTTCACTTGGGTACTCTCTCTCTCTCTAAAACCTAGAGAGAAGGGAGAGCTTGGAGGAGGAAGAAGGAGGTCAACTCCGGCGACCGGTGGAGATTCGGAGCTCCAAATCGCGAGACGCCTTCGGATCTGCGGAGGCAAGGAGATTGCGGTGCTTTTCATCCGCATAGATTTTCATGGCGCCGCAGAAGAACGCAAGGGTAACGATTTCTCATCCTTGGGCATGTGAAGCCCTCTTTTCCTTTGCATAGGAAGCCCTCTCTCGCGAGTGAGCGAAGAGTTGGAGCGTTCCTTGAGGTAGATATGTGAAGTCCCCCTTGTGTGGAGTCCGTAGGCGTAAACGGACATAGGCATTGTGTGTGAAGCCTATTCGGACATGTTGGTCCGGATCGGTGATGTTGCATTGCATTTGAACCGGGCAAGAATCCGGGTGTTTGGGTGTTTTCGGGTTTTCTACGTGGTAGATTACATCAGGGAGCCTTGGAGATTAACTCCAAGGTGCACCCGGAAAACTGGGCAAAAGCGTGTTTTGCCAACACGGTGGCCGGGGAGCCAACGTGAACATAACCGGGTTATGTGATTATTGTGGTGGGAATAGGACTCGGTGAGTCTTGACCTGCGCATATGGCTTAAATTGCCGTTGCGGTGTGAGCACGGGTCAGGCGGAACAGTACCCGATCTATGTCGTTCGGTAGGACCGTTGGCATGGATGAGGGTCTTCGGCGGTCTATGGCTTAAATTGCCGTGACCAAGGCCAGGAAGGCAAAATGCTCATATGGATGACCATCCAAGAGGCGGTGGTGGATTGGGAACGTCTATGGCTTGAATTAACGTGACGTTGGCCGGTTCGCCGAGAATGTGCCCTGAGTGCACGGGGTGTGTGGCCGTGCGTGCCCACGCCTGTGGTGAAGTGCAAATACCTTATATAATTGCCTATGCTAATAAAGTGCAGGGAAAGAGCATTGCCGCCCCGAATGTGGGGGCGGGATCGTTATAATTTGGTCAGCATTGCTGACCGTTGCTATTGTTTGCCACCGGGCGGTGGTTTGTGGCTTGCAAGTGCTGCGGAGCAGAGCGGGAAATAGCGGGCTAAATGCCTTGTTGCTGTGCCGGCCCTCGAAGGCCTAATTGCTTATGTTTCTTTCCCGTTTTCATGTATGGCCGGCCTGCGTGCCGAAGTTTGGAAAACACTTCTTTTGTTAAGTGAACAGTGTAAGGCCTTAAGGCCATTTCTCTTTGGTGTGTATACATTCGTGAGTTTGTAGTGGACATTCATGTTGTTGTGGCTGGGTTCTTATTTCTTTTGCAACCTAATAAATTGCTTCCGCTAGGTGTTGTGTAGGACGACATGATTGGTTGAATGGTTTCAACGCCTAACCAACCGGTCTGTCCGTAGTATATAGCGTCGGGCCCCGGCCGGACCTACTGCTATATGCTATGCGACGGATAGGGGTGTTACACATATATTGTGGTTAGCGGTTGGATTCATTCTGTATGATAGCTCATTTGGGTTAGGTGCATAACCTTCCTTTTTATCTTTGTTTACCTCACCGTAACCCAAGCCCTATCTCTTATCCTAAAGTCCTAAGGAGTCACGCTTGAGTCAAACTAGTGTCGTGGAGAGAGTGTGAACGGGCAAGCGTATGGTCCCCGACATTGGTTGATTCCTTTGGAGGTGATACTGAAAGTTCACCTAGTGTCAGCTACCTTCACCTATGGGGGGGGGAAGGTGTCTTTGCAGCGTATTTGCGGAATTAAGATTTACCTGCACAAGAAAACAAAACAACCAAGCACAGAAAATACACAGGCAATTTATAGTGGTTCCCCATTTTGGGTACGTCCACTTTCCCCCTTCGACCTATCTCCCAACAAGGGACGACTCGGTCACTTCACCAACAGGATTGAAATCCAATCCTTGTACTAACGGAAGGAACCCTTCCACACGTAGGAGTCAACACTCCCACAACCCGGGTTGCACCCAACCCTTACAACTAAAGACCAATCGGTCCGTTACAAAGAAATTGAAAATGCTTGTAAGAAATACAAACGACGTTTGGAGAGTAAGGTGTCCCTCTTCGTTCGACGACGTTTTCTTGAAGTCAACGAAGAGTCCACAACCCTAGATCTCACTTGGAAAGAATCTTCCCGAAACCGGCGGCGGCTTAAAGCGGCGGCAAGGTTCTCGGAATCGGCGGCGGCGACGGAGAGCAGCAGCAGTGCCAACTTGATTCAAACTTCGTAGCGAAGGAAGCAAGGTCTTCCAACGGTCACACTAGGATCGATCGTCTCGATCGATTCGGAAGGGGAAGGATTTTCCCGATCAACGAATCAAGAGACAAGGGATCTCTGGTTAGACGCGTGAGACGCTATGCTAGCCTAAGCTTCGGTCGCCGGAGATCTGGAAGAACCTGAGATCAGCAGCGGCGACAAGTGCACGAGTGGCGGAGAGATCGGCGGAGCAAGATCGGAGAGTTAGGGCTTGTCGGCGGCTCGTCCTTTTTGAAATCTCGTATCTTCTCCTCTTTTACTGTTCATACATACGGAGTATATATACATTAGGTCAAGTATATGACCGTTGTGGGTCCCACCGATAAGAATACTTGAGCCCGGTTCGAAACAGTTTAAACAATTTGAACCGGTCCAGAGAACAACAGGAAATCGCCTAAGTCAAATTCGGCGAGAATCGTAGGTGATTCTCGACGAATCGGCGAGAATCACTTATGATTCTCGCCGACTTCTACTTAGCCGAATTCTGGCTGTGCAGATACAGAAGCCGGGGAGAATCGGTGGGAATCACTTTTGATTCTCACCGAATCGTCGAGAATGCAAGGTCATTCTCGACGAATCGGCGAGAATCATAAGTGATTCTCGATGATTCTGCCTTAGAAAATTTCACTGTCTGTGTCAAGATAGCCGGCCCAACCCGGCCAGAATCATCTATTGATTCTCGACGACTCGTCGAGAATCACTCATGATTCTCGACGAATCGGCGAGAATCACTTTGTGATTCTCGACGATTTTCACTTAGACGAATTTCGTCTTTCCGCTCGAGAGCTGGTCTTTGGCCCATCCTTGCTCCTTGTCTGCTCTTGCTTTATCATAGCCCTATACTTGAAATTAAGTACACCCCAATAGAGAGAGTACACGTAGGCCAACACACTGATCTGCTCAACGATGGATTACGTTGCACAGACCCGTGTATATTGACCCACTGCACCCTGACATTGGTGTGTACTTAGCATAGAATATCTGCAAGTACAACTAGAAAATAATTCATCAAATACATTGTGGATTCATCTTAGCTTGACAGGTGGCTTCCTCAAATCCAGGTAATTGTGGATACAGTACCCAACAATCTCCCCCTATTTGACGAAGCCAAAATCCTACTAGCTAAGATGAATACCACCACCAAAGAATAATTAAAACTTTAAGAAAATAAGAACAGACAAAATAATACTTGAGTCAAAACATGTCATCACATATATATATATATATATATATATATATATATATATATATAAAACCACAATACTTGTTCGTAAGAATCTAAGAAAACATAGATGTGCAGTGAGGGACAAAAAGGTCCTAAGCCTATGATTCCTTAGCAAGATCATCCCTGAGCTTCTGAGCCAGGAATTTCTTGCTCTGTCTTTCGAAATATTCCTTTGGCTTAGGATGATATCTGGGAGGAGGAACTTTATCTGTCACTGTATTATTTCTGAAAAATATGTTGCGTTTGGCTTCAAATTCTTTGTGCCTCTCCCATTCGTATTGACTGTATACCTCACTTCGATTTATGTGCCCCTTCTGCTGTAACAAGAATGTGTCCAAGATGATACTTTTTGATACAGGACTCCATTTTTCATTTCTCACATCCTCCTCCGTCAATCGGATCCTCTTTTCAGCTTGTGTTTCCCTTGAAGTTCCTTCTTGGATTTGCCTTTTTCCTTTGGCTTTAGCTAAGGCATCTTGATCAAACCAAGTTCGTCGTTCAGCCCTTTCAGTAGCTTTCTTCATCTCAGCTTCTCTTAACAGAACAACCTCTGCACTTGCCCCTTCGTCATCCACAGTATTGTGCTCAGTGGTTTCATGTACAGGATTAACCTCAGGATTATTGCCTAATGCTTGATTGAGCAACCACTGGCAACTGTCATATACATAAACATTAGACTGATCGAAGTTTTCAATGATGATGTGCTGAAGCCCTGCCATTTTATCAGTATATTCTTTCTCCCCCTTTTTGGCTTCGAGGGCAATGGAGTTTGCATATGAGTGCAGGGACTCATCTATATGCTTTAGAGATTTAGAAAACTCAGTCAGCAGGTCTTGTTGATTTTTATTAAGGAGCACCATGTGGGCATCAAATTTCTGTATGTTAGTCGCCACAACATGTGCATTATGATTTACCACGCCCAGGTCATCAGTATTCTTTTTCAGCCCTTTCATGAGAAGAGTTACAGCTGTGCCTGCCTCTGTATACTTTTCATCAAATTTCTTCTCCATCTCATCTAGTTTATGGTTGATCTGAACTATGTTCTTGAGCATGAGATCCTCAGATTCCTTCAGTCTTTTTAGCACCATTTTGTGGGATTTCTTAAACATACTCTTGAGCTCATCCAGTATCCCTTGGACAACATTAACAGTGAGATTTGCCAGGTTTGCTTGGAGGGAAGGAGCTGTAGGCAGATCCTGGTCGGGCTCCCCAGCAGATGTACTGGGAGAGCTGGACACTAGAATAGAGTCTACCGGGGGGACAACGAGTTGCTGTGAGGGCTCCCCCTGTATTCCTGGATCCGACCTCTCAGGAGCGTGTTCCTCTGATGAACCAGCAGCATCCTCCTGAGGGTCCACCACTTTCCTCTGCTCAATTACTTCTTCCTCCACCTCAGTCTCCATGTGCTCAGCCTGATCTGCAGAATTATGCATTTCTTCTTCCACTGCATCCACCTCCTCTTCATCAGCCACCTCATTGCCCAGGTAATTTATATCTTCCTCACCGTCCTCTTCCTCTTCCACATTTGCCACTTCCTCCTCACGGTCTTCTTGCACGGCCTCCACAACATCTTTTGCTATCTGAGAAATATCAGATATGGTGTTTGCAGAAGAGAGTACAGGCTCCCCCTCAGTTCCTGCAATCAGTGCATCAGGAACTTCACTGGTGGCTGCCACGAAATCTGCTGAAGTTCTGTTGTCCTCGGCAGGAGATTCTTCTTGTTCAACTACCACTGCAGCTTGCCCTATGAGTCGCTCCTATCTGTCAAAGACGCTGGAGTCCATTTTCTTCAAATAATGCAAAGGAACTCCTTTGCTCATGTCGAACCTATCTTCGTTCAACTGATTGAGAAATAGGCTGATGATTCGTCCAAAGCTTGGAGATCTGAGGGTGTCCTTAATCTTCTCAAAAAGCATGGCCCCCTAGTTGAATCTCTTTCGGCAGACTATCACCACAAGAATCTTGAACATGTCGGCTGAGATGTGGTCGTGTGAGCCTGCTTTGCATATCAGTACTTTCCCAATGATGTCGGACAAGAGTTTCCCCTCCTCATTCATTTCTTTTCTCTTTATCGATCTGGTGCCCCTAGCTAGCCCACAGAATAATAGGGTCCTGGCTCTATCATGTTCCTCCAGATAATCCTCGTGCTCAGAACTGGAAAGCTGCAAGCATTGAGTCAGTTTCCTGGCAGACATCTTGATCCTTGCACCTGCAACCTTACTCTTGATGATAGAGTCTTCATTCCGAAGTTTGGCGGTTGCGAAGAACTCCATCACTTCTTTATCCAAAATTTTGCAGGGGTGCTCCTGTACAAACGTGAGTCCAGCCTCCTCCAGCATGATGATGATGTTTCTGAACTCATCCGAGGCATGTGAGAACCCGGTGCGAACTAACTCACAGCCAGTGACCAGCCCGGCGGTGGTCCTTGGAGCCATAGCAAACTAGGAAGAAGAGGAATACCAATTTCCAAGTCTAAGGATCGTCGAAACTAAGAGGTTGAGAGTAATATCTATACTAATGCTCAAAGCACGGTTAGGGATAAGAGAGGCATTAACTTAGGAGGAGACGCAGTAAAGGTTCCGGCACCACGTTGCGTGAGGTGCGGCGAGCCGATCCGAGGCTAAGCGTGGGCGTGTCTCCGGCTGCAAGAGGGAGATTTCCGGAGGGTTGTTAGGTCACGATGAAGCCGAAGTCGAAGATGAAGACGAAGAATCGGAAAGAGGCTTGGAATCGGGAAGTGATGAGCTTCGGCGAGTATTGGCGAGTATTGGGAAGTGCTGGGACAATGTTTCGGGAGAGCTTTGAAACCAGTAGCGGGAGGTGACTTGGACAGGGTATTGGCGACAATCGGAAGTAGAAGGGACGACGTGAAGTCGAAGGGTCGGCGGGATTTACTGGGTCGGCGGGATTTACTGGGTCGGCGGGATTCGCTGGGTCGGCGGGATTTAAGCTATAACCGGGTTTATACATATGGAGGAGCTTCGGTTCGATGAGAATTGCCGGAATTTCAATTTTATTTGTCCGGGGTTGTCAAGGATTCGAAAAGATCACTTAAGCCATGTGTGGTGTAACCTACCACACCGCTTAGGAGGCACATCAACTCTGAGATTCCTAACTCACTAACATTGGCTAGCAGGTTTCATAAGTTATGTCGAGATTTACAAATGCAATATTCATGATGTTAGTTGTCATTCTCAGTGTCTTCTAATGTCGTGTCAGCTTTAATTTTCAGCTTGTAATGTATGACTTCTCGAATTTATCAGAGAATTTACTGACACATCATTAATAACGTATCTAAGGCGTATTTTTACCGTTTTGATCTGTCCCTAGAAGAACACACTTAGATGTAAAAATGTATATATATATATATATATATATATACATAAGTAGATGTTGATATAATATGACTCAGTTATTTAGTCTGATCAATGATACCTGGAATTGTTATATTCATCATTTAGCCCCTCTGATTAGAGCATACCAGGTGTTCAATTTGAGGATAGTACTTCTTGCGTTCCAGATACTTGTTCCAGATTATTCTCGGAACATCTTCTGTCTAGCTCCCATCATGACTCGGAAGTCTAGACTACCATGCACCAAATAATATTACCTTACCTTAGGAGCCCAATATGTATTGGGTCCTAGGTTCCTGTAAGCATAATAATTTGAATGCCTCCCCTCAGGAATCCTGGTGGGAAGACTAACATTGCCTCGAGGATGTGTAAGTCCCCTTGCCATTGATACAGATTGGTTGTGCCAACAGTCTATAGCAAAATGACCCACTTTGCCACAACACCAACACTCATGAATGTTGAATCGCCGTTTGTGACCTGAACAGATGACAGAGGTAGTCATAGTTCTAGGTCTAAATGGAATAGAGCCAGACATGCTTACAGAATGGTCTCTTCCACTGTGACTATTGGAAGGGCGGAAGGAATGCATATGGCAGGCGTCATGAAGCCTGGGAGGAGGTGCCTTCTTTTTAGTCAGCCCCCTCCCGAGGACCCCATGAGTCCTAACAACATTATTTCTATCCCCCCTGTCCAGAGTCCTAGGGAGGTGAGAGGCGCAATGTGAGCTGATGCTGGTAGATTCATGAGGAGTTGGTGCTGTTGCCGAGAATACAAAGGGCTTGGTGGAAGTCTGAGGTATTTTCTTCTGGGTGGCCATGCCAGCCCTTGCATTTTGGGTGCCTCCACATGAGGGCACATTAACCTTGCAGTGACCACGATTATTCCTGTGGTCATACCTGAAGGCATGATGAGTACCCTTCCTACTCGGGGTGGGGGGTCTGAACACAGTTTCCCCATTTCTCCATGATTTGACGATTTGGGAGATCCACCCATTTTCTGCTTTTCTTTTGATAGCATCTATCTTGGAAAAATTTGAAACAATCCTCTTCTCAGTCTCTAGACGACTCTTTAGATCAGAGATCTTTGAGTCCTTTATCTTGATTGATTCCAATTGGTGATTCATCAAGGTCTTCAGCTGAGCAATCTCCTTAGCTTGCTCCTCCACAAGTAAGTAGCTCTTCTGAAGAGCACTCTCAAGGGAATCAGGATTTTCAATCTTTTGATGGAAGCTATCCCTATCCCTTGCATCTCTGGAAGGAGTACCCTCTGAATTGTTCCTGTCTTCAGGAACATCAACAGGAGAGGGGCATGAGGAAGAAGTTACCTGTTCCTGGCTTTGCTGTTCAGGGTTACCGTTGATATCGGCAGATGCTGTTGAGTCACCTTCATCAGAACAGCATTCATCAACTTCTTCTTCAGTCTCTGATAGGGACACAGGAGCCCTGATACTGACAGATTGATCAAGCCCTTCATCGTCAGAAGTGATGACCCCTACATAGGCTTCATCCTCAAGTTGACAACTAGTCCCTGTTTTCTCTGATCCCTCCATGAGGTCTGAGATGGTTTGCCACATGGACATGGCAGTCCTACACTTGCCAATTTTTGAGTGAGATGGTCCAGACCAGACATTGATGATGATCTGACGAATCACCTGGTCCAGGTTGAATAGAGAGAGTTCGGTCTCAGACATTTCTTTGGGATTTTTGGGGACTTGGAGATCCTTCCCAGAGCTGGAAGCCTTCATGGGAATGAAGGGACCCTCTTCCAAAATGAGTGACGCTCGAGGGTCTATAGCCTCCAGATGAAGCAACACTCTCATCTTCCATACAGGATAGTACTCCTTTGTACATGAGGGGAGTCTTAGAGGAGGGACATCATAACCCAACTCCATGTTTAATTCTGATCTCCTTGTTGACACTGGTGGCAGGATTCTACTCAAGGTGTGAACCTTTTTGATGAGTAACCTCCCTCTGATACCACTTGAAAGTTCACCTAGTGTCAGCTACCTTCACCTATGGGGGGGGGGGGGATAGGTGTCTTTGCAGCGTATTTGCGGAATTAAGATTTACCTGCACAAGAAAACAAAACAACCAAGCACAGAAAATACACAGGCAATTTATAGTGGTTCCCCAATTTGGGTACGTCCACTTTCCCCCTTCGACCTATCTCCCAACAAGGGACGACTCGGTCACTTCACCAACAGGATTGAAATCCAATCCTTGTACTAACGGAAGGAACCCTTCCACACGTAAGAGTCAACACTCCCACAACCCGGGTTGCACCCAACCCTTACAACTAAAGACCAATCGGTCCGTTACAAAGAAATTGAAAATGCTTGTAAGAAATACAAATGACGTTTGGAGAGTAAGGTGTCCCTCTTCGTTCGACGACGTTTTCTTGAAGTCAACGAAGAGTCCACAACCTTAGATCTCACTTGGAAAGAATCTTCCCGAAACCGGCGGCGGCTTAAAGCGGCGGCAAGGTTCTCGGAATCGGCGGCGGCGATGGAGAGCAGCAGCAGTGCCAACTTGATTCAAACTTCGTAGCGAAGGAAGCAAGGTCTTCCAACGGTCACACTAGGATCGATCGTCTCGATCGATTCGGAAGGGGAAGGATTTTCCCGATCAACGAATTAAGAGACAAGGGATCTCTGGTTAGACGCGTGAGACGCTATGCTAGCCTAAGCTTCGGTCGCCGAAGATCTGGAAGAACCTGAGATCAGCAGCGGCGACAAGTGCACGAGCGGCGGAGAGATCGGCGGAGCAAGATCGGAGAGTTAGGGCTTGTCGGCGGCTCGTCCTTTTTGAAATATCGTATCTTCTCCTCTTTTACTGTTCATACATACGGAGTCTATATACATTAGGTCAAGTATATGACCGTTGTGGGTCCCACCGATAAGAATACTTGAGCCCGGTTCGAAACAGTTTAAACAATATGAACCGGTCCAGAGAACAACAGGAAATCGCCTAAGTCAAATTCGGCGAGAATCATAGGTGATTCTTGACGAATCGGCGAGAATCACTTATGATTCTCGCCGACTTCTACTTAGCTGAATTCTGGCTGTGCAGATACAGAAGCCGAGGAGAATCGGTGGGAATCACTATTGATTCTCACCGAATCGTCGAGAATGCAAGGTCATTCTCGACGAATCGGCGAGAATCATAAGTGATTCTCGACGATTCTGCCTTAGAAAATTTCCCTGTCTGTGTCAAGATAGCCGGCCCAACCCGGCGAGAATCATCTAGTGATTCTCGACAACTCGTCGAGAATCACTCATGATTCTCGACGAATCGGCGAGAATCACTTAGTGATTCTCGACGATTTTCACTTAGACGAATTTCGTCTTTCCGCTCGAGAGCTGGTCTTTGGCCCATCCTTGCTCCTTGTCTGCTCTTGCTTTATCATAGCCCTGTACTTGAAATTAAGTACACCCCAATAGAGAGAGTACACGTAGGCCAACACACTGATCTGCTCAACGAGGGATTACGTTGCACAGACCCGTGTATATTGACCCACTGCACCCTGATATTGGTGTGTACTTAGCATAGAATATCTGCAAGTACAACTAGAAAATAATTCATCAAATACATTGTGGATTCATCTTAGCTTGACAGGTGGCTTCCTCAAATCCAGGTAATTGTGGATACAGTACCCAACAGATACTGAGCCCCGATCTTTGGCAAAGCTTACCTTAGTGGCCTGCCTACTTTCTTCCTACGCGTGACGAGATGATTCACCATGATTCTACTTTTGAGTAGTAATAAAATTTTGATATGCATTGTGAAAAATATAAAATATTCTGCATACTTAGAAATTTTCTCTATTGTATTTTTACGCACGCGAGCATGCGACTTTGCATGGTACTCTTTTTTTCAATTTCTTTTTTAGTTAGTAACTTTTCCGATCTGCTTAGATTTTGTTTGCTTGGGATGCGCAAACAGTTAAGTTTGGGGGTGTTATGAGCCCATTTTATAT
Organism: Platanthera zijinensis; assembly: GCA_039513925.1. NCBI lineage: Eukaryota > Viridiplantae > Streptophyta > Magnoliopsida > Asparagales > Orchidaceae > Platanthera > Platanthera zijinensis. Next base: position 102,711,347 of record CM077085.1, on the reverse strand, counting down.
ACCTATTTTAGGACTCATCTAGGCTTGTTTTCCTTTGCTTGTACCTCACTTTTAGTTCATTATCGTATATTTTTCATCTTATCTTCATTTCCATAGGAAGTGCACTTTTAGGCTCGTGGTTGTGTATTTTTGTTACTTTTATAGTTTGTACTCCTTATTGGGAATGCCTAGAATGTCTGCACATATCAGTGATTGGTACAGGGGTCGTCCGGGATATTTTGGACACTAGAATACTGCGCACTATCACAGGATCTATTGCGCACGACCACTAGTCGTGCACATTATTCTCTATTTTCCAAGTTCTGTTTGGGACAAACGCACTACCATTGGACAAAATGCGCATGACCACTGGTCGTGCGCCACTGATTGTTTGCATTGATTCCAATTTTTACCAGGTTCTGCCAGGCCAATGCGGACTATCACTGGATATAGTGTGCATGACTACTGGTCATGCGCCACTGGTCGTGTGCATTATAATTTCTGCAATCTATAAATTCGCAGGTTCCGCCCTAATTCGGGATCGATTTCTTCCGCCATTTTTCATCTCCGATGAAGGGTTCCACCATTTCCCTACATCCTACACCATAGGGAGGGGCTCCGTGCAAGCTTTCACCGCCAAATCAAAGATAGAGCATCCTCTCGACCTCCTCCTTCATCCTTGTGCTTCAAGCGGAGTTTTGACCTAGCTTTCTCCATCAAGCTAGGAGAAGTTGTACCATCCTCCACCAGCTCATGACACGAATAAGACGTGTCCATTGGGAGTGAGTGACAGCCTCCTCTACCTCGGAAGCAGTTGAGGACAGAGCTTTGACGCAGATTGACAACCCGATAATTCCAACCGTGAACCCTTGGCAAGACTTCGGATCCGGTCAATTTTGCATACCTTTTCTCCTCTTGTTATTGTTAGCTTAGTATATCTCTTTGTATTTGATGAAGTATGTGTAGTTTATAAAACGCTTGTATTAAAACATGTCTATGTTATTTTGTATTTCGTTATATTTTCTTTAGGTGCGCCATATTCCATTCACCACCATCCACCCTTGCTCCACTAGCAATTGCTAGTGGAGTGCGTTGCGAAGAGTTGCTCTCGACCCTCATTCCGCAAGCATACTCACCCATCCACCTAGCGATTCGGTGTATAGCGGCCGAAGTAGTCTTCCATCCCGCCTGGCGAAGCATCGCATTGCGGCATTGTATAGGAGTAGTTGTTAAAGTTTTACTTTGTTTTATCGCAACCATCAAAACCCACCTTAGTTAACTCCGACTTTAGGACATCAATCTCAAGTCCTCCTCGAAATTAACTCCACCTTACTGTGTTCCTTGAGTATTAGGCCCCATGAAAGAAATACTAAAATGCTCAATGTTGACCGTCAAGTCTTGGATTTCTGAACGGTGGTGGAACAATGGTAATCCGGTACACCGAGAATGTGCCCAGAGTGCACGGAACGTTTGACCTCTAAGGCACTCCTTTGTGATATATCTAATGGTGCTTGAGTGTGACTTCTTGTGATATAGATGTTGTGTTAATGATATGCCTGCAGGGAAGTAATACCATTTCCCCGAGTATGGGGTAGGGTCGTTATAATTTAGTCAGTTGAAAGATGACCATTGCCTTGTTTGCCACCATCTGGTGGAATGTCCCTATACAGGTGTTGTAGCGCCGAGCGCGAAATAGATAGTAGCTGCCCTTACTGCTGTGCCGGCCCTCGAAGGCCAAACGAAGAGTTTTTAGTCTTTTCATATGTAGCCGGCTTGCATGCTGATATATGAAAATTCTTCTGTAAGAGGAAACCGTTGTCAGTTCTTAAGGCTGTTTTGACTTTTGTGTATTTTTCTAAACAGTCCTATATTTTTTTTATTAACGGAAATTTGTATTACTTGAGTTCTAAATTTAACCACCTGAAGCTTACGCTAGAATGCTCTGAATTAGGGTTTGTTTGGTCATTCGATATTAATACGTAACTTTGCCGACTATGTGTGGGATATGGCGTGGGGCCCCGGCCGGACCCTCTGTTATATTTCCTTTGACGGATGGGGGTGTTATAATTTGGTATCAGATTGTCTTGGTCTTCCTAATGTGAATTCCGATCGAATTCTTTTGAGGGGTGGCGAGCACGTGTCTGTGCTTACCGTTATAATAAAAATGAACTCAAGAATGTCCACTTAAGATTGAAAATACACATATTTGAGGAACTTGTGTGTTCTTATGATTGCTTTGTTGCAATATTATTAGTTTCTTAATTGTGTGTTACACGATTATAGGCTACTACTGATGGTGCGGGGTAGGGGGAATCCCAACGCTTGGTAGAGAGCAATGCACTAACTCAGGTGCATGCACCTCCTCCTTCTACATCAACAGTTCGAATGATAGCTTATGTGGTCATCACAATGATCAATGCCCAACACGGAAGGTATATGCATCCTCCAACCTTGGTGGTTGCTTTGGTTCCAGTTGGTGTACTTGAGCAGATTGCAAAGGTAAGTGCATCGGCTCAGTCATTGAATATATGTTTGATGCAAGGAACGTAGACGGTGGAGGAGTACTTGTATGCATTTGTTCGGTTAAGACAACATTCAACGTTTCTGTTTGAAACTGAGGAAGCGAAGGTCAATAGATTTTATGATGGTCTGCTCCCTGAGCTATGACTTCTGTTTGAAGGTCCAAAGTTTATTGGATTCAAAGACTTTGTGGAGTCAGCTAGATCGTTGGAGCTAGAATTGAAAAAAGTCCACTAGAATCCAGAGTTTAAGGTACCTAGTTCTTCAAAGCCTGGGTATCGACGGTGGAAGAAGAAGCCCGTATCTTCTGGATATACTCCATTTGTGGTTGCTTCTAGAGTAACATCAGGGAAAAGCATGATTACATGTTATACTTATGGCAAGGTGGGGCATAGGGCTGGTGAGTGTTTGCATGGTCGTCCAACGGTTGAGAAAAAAATGAAGAAGGCTAAGTTTGAGAAAAAAATGCACCAAAATGACTAAACGGCCTGTAATTATATTACAAGTATGAATAAGGAAGTAGCTATAAAAGGCATACTGTAAGTTCTACTTTATGTAACAATGCATGTTTTGCATGTACAAACCTGATGTTCATGATCGAATCAAGAAGTCTTCTCTTTAGGCATATGTATTCCTTTTGTGCATATATTTGTATAATAAATATGAGATTGGGATAATATTGCCTTAAGAATAAAATGTGAACAAGGGTAAAAAAGTTTTTGTGCACGTATGGATAGGAAGTCATAAACTTTGGTTTGGAAGCTTTTGTGCTGGCAATAACTAAGTTAGATGTAACCTTTGGTATGGACGAGCTCTCGGAGCAGCGTACTGGTATAGATTGTAACTCAAAGAAAGTCACAGTAGGACAGAACACCGAATGGGAGACTTAATTCCCCGATATACGATGATCAAGCAAGATATTCTTGTATGCTCTCTATGAAGTCAAGGCTGTTCTGAAGGGCATAGTGTTGTTCTTCACGCTTATGGAGTATGCTGAGCTGAAATCCAGTTTGAGTGACGTTCCTATCGTATCAAAGTATGTAGATGTGTTTCATATGGATCTTCCTGGGTTACCGCCCTAGTAGGAGATTAACTTCGCTATACAGTTCGTGCCAGTTGCGAAACCTCTCGCCCGCTCGCCGTACCGTGTTGCGCTAAATTAGATGGCAGAATTAAAAGTCAATTACAAGAATTGCTAAAGCAAGGCTATATACCTCCAAGTATGTCACCTTGGAGTGCGTTGGTGTAACAACCTGCATTTTCTTCGCATTTAACATTATATCAGAGTAAGGGGAAATGAGCGTCATGATGCCACGTCAGCATGGGATAACTTCAGACGCTCATGCAAAACTTCGACTGAACACCTTTTTGAAAGATTTAGAAGTTAATTAAAGAAACCCAATTTCAAGTTAAGCAGATAGTCGTATCCCTCGACTTAATGGATCAATTAGAAAACTAGTAAAATTATAATCTTACGCTGCGAGAATTATTTAACACCCTACATGAGTATAAATGTCCCCGAAGGACAACTCATAGTATGCGAGACTCTAGATTTATAATAAGTATAAAAAATGTCTTTGCTTTAGCTAGAAAATTGTATCTTAGTTTTAAGTAGATGGCAAGTACGAAATACTAATAGTAATGTTTTTATAAGTTAAAATATCTAAAATGCAACCTAACATAAAGCCTTCCCAAAGAACAAGTATAAACAACCACAAAAAAGGGCAAACTAAGTAGCTTAGCAAAGTACTTAATAATCCAAAAGAAAACCACCAGTGGGCGTCAACAACCTGACACAAATCCACTAAAGCTATGTATGTCTGTACTAACAAGGAAACAATAAAAAAAAAACTACCACACAATGTTTAGGAAAACCTCTACAACCGATCAGACCACTAGCAAACTTCCAAACTTAGCCGCTCAACCGGCTACAGCCCTGAACTTATGGCATTCAAAATAAGAACATCACAGCAAGAAAATACAAGTGTCAAAGGAAGATATTCAGGTAATGAAGGGTTTACTAAACCCGAGTATAAGAAATGCTGAAAAATCATAGACGATTAGACAAATAAATACAAGTACAGTAAAAGTTTGTAATAAAGGAGTTAATTGGATAAATGCACCAAGTGCGGGATGAAGCCAGGCTTTGATAATATCTACCAGGATTAGTACAAAAAGCATATACTGAACTAAGAAACAAAACCGAGCACAAAACTGTTGAAATTGTAAACCCGACTTCTCCTAGACTACAGATCTAGAGTTATAACTCACACCTACTCTCCTTGAACATCCTTATTGACGTGAGTATTAGGACTAGAAACAGACCTCGGGCTTCATTATGGAGGTCCCACCTTTTACACAGAAGAATTAGAAGTTCTTCCCCTCCCTAGCCAGAGTTGAGCTAGGTGACTTAGAGGAGGAAGAAGAAAGGGGTCCACAACCTCCTAAAGACTCCTTATCGGTTTATTTATTGGCCTCTTAGTTTGAGCTGCTAATAACCAAACACAACTGACCTAAAATTATCAAAATACCCTTGGTTGGGTCTGTCAATACCCAAACTTCCCTGTTCTGAAGGGTTATATGCAGACCACAAAGGGCAAAAGAGTAAAATTACCTGGGGTAAACGAGTAAAGTCCCCCCTTGGGGGTAAGAAAGTAGAAAACATCTTTTCTCATATGGCGAGTGAGAAAGTAACTGGCGAGAGGAGCCTATCTATTCGTCTCACGAATCCCCCACCTTGCGAGATGAATCTCGCCACAAAAGGCCAACACGCGCTGCAGTAGTCATCTCACATGCTTCGTTGTTCCTGTCTCGCACCTTATGTCTTTCATATTTAAAGTACCGGCAAGTTGACCCTATGAGCCTACTCGCCCGTACAGTCCTCTCGCCCCTCTCGCCCAAGCTCAACACTCTTCCTTGAGTTGCCTCCTTCGAGCCCAAGGTTGTACACAATCCCTACTCTTTCCGAGGTTGCCTCAAGCTCCGAAAGAAAGTCCACCCAAGGCTCGTTGTGTTAAAATTAATTTATGAGAGAATCTTTTGTGGGGCCCTCCTCTGGGGCCTATAAATATGTGACACTTTTCCCAGCATGGAGAGTGCTCCCCTCTCTCATCTCTTCCTTCATTTCTTCCATCGTCGCCATGTCTCATATTCAGAGTTTCCGCAAACGTCTCGCCATGGTCCGTAAACATAACAAGGTTAATGTGGCTTCTCTGGCCCCCGTTTTGGTTCGCACCTCCGCTTCTTTACCGTCGTCGTCTCGCCAGAAGAAGGTGAAAACCACTGGTCACTCTTTCTCAACCGATGGGACCACTCAAGCAACCTTGGAAGTCAATGCACCTCTTCCCACGCCCCTTGAGGAGAGACAAGTTATTCTTTGGCTCTTGCCCCTCCTCTTTCTTTCCTTTTTTCTATCTTCTTGTCTATTCATCTTGGTTACTTACTTCATGCTTCTTCAGGGGGATCTCGTCTATCATCCCCAGCCTGAAAATCCACATGACGCTACTGACATCAATCATCAAGACTCCGACTCGCCTCAGCAATCCACCGCTTCAACTATGAAGAATGACGATCCCTCGAAACTCGCTAGGACCTCTCGCAACCTGGGTAAATGAATTAGACTTGCCATCTCGCTTTATATAGACTTTCCTTCCCCTACCTGGTGTATTCTAGGCCACTGGACTAAACCTTCCATCTGATCCCTGACTTGTACCTACGCAGGCACCCAGCTCGACTCGGCAGCGGAGGACTTCTCTGAGCAGCCTGCCTTCTCGCCTCCTCCTCACACAGTTAAGATAGAACAATATATGTGTGATCCTATGGATCCGGTGGGGATGAGGAATAGGATGGCTGAGATGTTTCGAAAGCACATATATATCATACACGAGATGGAACTAGATAAGAAGCCTACTGACATGTGCATTGACTGGCTTGAAATTGAATGCACTCGTCTCTCTTCTGAGTTCAATACCGGCATCGAGATAGATGAGACTGACCCCCAGACCATCATAAACGAGGTCGAGCAGCAACTTGATCTCGTGTGTTATAGTCTTCATGTCGTTCACTCCTTTCATGTTCCCAGTCGGCCCGCGTATGTGAGGTCTCGCGAGGGAGGGTGTTGGAAATGGCACAATAACTGATGACCCTCTATCTCATCTCGCCTTTTCAATAGTCTCGCCTATTTAATTATACTTTGTAATTTTGTTGTTTCTATTAATCTGTCGTCTCACCTGTTTAATTACAACTTGTTATTGTTGCCTCGTAGACATTATGTCCGACTTGTGCGGAATGAAACAATTAATATTGCTATCTTGTTGACTTCTTCCATATTGGGCTCTAATTATAGCTGCGTTAATTGATTTCTTTTGGCCCGTTGGAAAAATCCCTGTGGGGCTCCGCGCCTTGAGGTCAAGAGACATAGAGGAATCGAACCGTCGGTCAACCTCCTCAACTTCCCACTTTATATTTTTTCCGCCCATCTTTCCGCTTTCACTATCTGATATAAATACCTCCCCCCCTTAGACCGAAATGACTTACACCTGTGCTTCCCCCTCTTATTGCATCGTAGTTCAAGATTTCTCACCTCTTTTCTCTCTCCTTTTACTCTCACCACTCCTTTTCCACCACCTCTCGCTCCTATCGTCTTGCCTACTATGTGAAAGAAAAATCTCGAGAAGGGTGAGGGGCGTAGGCGGTGCGGCAGGAGATTTGCTGACCATGACTTTCCCCCTGGCAAGATCTCTGAGGAGGACTACGACCTTTTCACCAGTGATTTTTTGATGGAGGGGTTCAAGTCGCGGCCTCCGAAGGTCATCGAGTCGATCAACACTTTCTAGCCCGGCGAACTCGCTTTTCCCGTCTCATACTTTGAGTCAGGGCTGAGACTTCCCCTTTGCCCAGAGGTTAAACAGGTTTTGAAATATTTTGGAGCTGTCCCCGCGCAGCTAAACCTGAATGCCATCTATGTTTTAGTTGCATTTTCCTTCTACATGCTCCATGAGCACATCGAGTTCAGTCTTAATGGCTTCTGCAATTTATTTATCTACCATGCCAACCATGAAGGCATCTCGTACTTCATGGGATAGGGCCCGAAGGTGTTCGAGACCCCCAAATAGAATCACTACCGGCTTACCCGTTCCGTACTCATTCTAAAAAACCTGGGAGGAATTCCACTTGCACCCGTGTCTCCCACAAAAATGTTCTATATGACTCCCCAGGTTAGAGGCGCGGATAAGGTCGTATGAGACTTATTCATAGGAAATAACTTTAAGGTCAACTTCTAAAGGAGGGACCTCGACTCGCTTCCTCACGTGCTTCCCAGCGAAGGTACACTTGCACTTTTTTTAGTCCACGTTTATCATCCCTTCGTCTCGGCTCCTCCCTCCTTCTTCTTCTTGCTGTCTTGCCCCTCCCGACTCACTCGACTTAGTCCGTCAACCTTGCCAATTTTCTGGCAAACATCGGGTTTGCCGCCTCCATCGCTATCCTTTTTGCTATTTTCTCCATCAGTCCTTCAAATGGCAATGACGCCTTTCAGGTTAGGCACATCTTGAAGAAACCCTCCCGTAGTCCCACGGTGAAAGGCATTTAGAGAGTAATTCCTGTCACCTCCTGAATATTTAAGATTTCTTCCTGGAATCTGTCCATGTACTTGGCTAAGGATTCATTTGCCTTCTATTGGATAAAAAAGTTTTACTCGGGGTTCTTCTTCCTTTTCTTTGAGGTTAAGAAATGCAATTGCAAGCATCTACTCAATTCTTCAAAGCCATAGATCGATCCCATTGGGAGTTGATGAAACAAGTCCCTATCTTTATCTTTCAAGGTGATGGCGAAAAGATGGCACTTGAATGCATCCGTCATCGGCCTGCTGGAGACCGCATCTTCGAACCATTGCAAGTGCTGGAGAGGGTCGCCTTTTCCCATACAGTAGTTCATTTTGGGCTCCCTGAACCCCTTCAGGACTAGAGCTGAAAGGATCAACTCGTAGAATGGGGACCCTCTTGCCACGGATCTTGCCGCCTCCACTCGCACAATGAAGTCTCCCGGTGAGACGGCACTCGCAGGGCTGGGAAACAACTCCTTGCCAGCCTGGTCTCGTCGCTTCCTTCCACCAGTTTTTCCTTTCCAGGTCGCCCCCCAGGGAGTCCTCTCCAAACCTTGCTGAGAAGAGCTCACCCTGATGCGTGAGAGCGTACACCGGAGGTATAGGAATCGAGCAGTCGTCACGTTGCGAGATCCTCTACAACATATCCTTGATTTCTCTAATGGACGCCATGAATTATTCTCTTCCTACATATCCTCCCGGGTTCTGGAACCCGTCCCCATCTCCTTCATGGAGATCTCGTGCCATGAAGTAGATCAAGATTCTTCTATGTAGGTTGCGATCCACGCTCACCGCACCAAAAATGTTGAAGCCAGAAACCCGACTTCTGCTAGATTTCGGATCTAGAGTTGCAGATAACACCTACTCTTCCCAAACCCCCTTCTTAATGTGAATCTTGGGACTAGAAACAGACCACGGATTCCATCTTGGAGGTCCCACATCTTACCCTGAAGAATTAGAAGTTCTTCCCCTCCCTAGCCAATGCTGAGCTAGTTGCCTTACTGGAAGAAGAAGAAAGGGGTCAACAACCTCTTCAAGACACCTTATCGGTCTACTTATAGGCCTCCGAGCTTGACCTGCCAATAACCAAACTGATCCTACCTAAAATTTCTAGAATACCATGGGTTGGGTCTGCCAACAACCAAACTTCGCTGTTCTGAAGGGTTATATGCAGACCAAAAAGGGCAAAAAAGTAAAATTACCTAGGGTAAAAGAGTAAAATCCCCCTTCGGGATAAGAAAGTAGAAAAAATATTTTCTCATATGGAGAGTGAGAAAGTAACAAGCGGGCGAGGGGAGCCTATCTGCTCGTCTCGCAAATCCCCCGCCTTGTGAGATGCGTCTCACTACAAAAGTACGGCACGCATTACAATCACTGTCTCGCCTGCTACGTAGTTCCTGTCTGGCCCATTATGTCTTGACTCTTTAAAGTACCGGCGAGTTGACCATATGGGCTTACTCGCCCTTGCAGTCCTCTCGCCCCGTCGCTCATAACTCAGCATACTTCCATGAGTTGCCTCCTGCGAGCCCAAAGTTGTATAAAAACAACTCGAATAAACGTGAATCATTAACACTTGGCACTATCAACAAGGTAGGAGTCGGTGATAAATTGTCCCACACAAGACCCCCAAACCCAAATGTCTCAAAAAAAGAAGCCCTGCGATGGTGACCATTTGTCCCAACCAAACCAACAGTCCTCATAACAGAGACCAAACAACCACCAAGTGTGTTAATCCACAAACCGACGTCCAGTTGGAGGTCCTTTATCCACTGCCGACCTTCACATTTGAAAATACATCAAACATAACCAAATCCAAAGTCTAAACCAAAAAGAAAAAAAAACTTAAACATGTCTTAAAACCACTCTAAGGACCATACACGACGAATCGGGCCAAAAGCAGCGAAAAATTACAAGTCCAGGCAAAATTCAGCGAGTATACCCGACGAAGCCCAATGATACTCGACGAATTCTACCTTAATCTGCGAATTAGACTATGCGATAATCGACAAATTCAACCTGATACACACCGAATTTTCCTTAACATTTCTACAATGCTCGATGACTGACGATACTCGACGAATTGTCCTATGATATAAGACCAATTTATCTTACCCATCCCGACAATTCCTGATCACGGATATATGCCAAAAATTACTCATCCAAATTTGGCGATACTCGCAAAATTTCTACCTGATGCCCGCCGATTTCTACTTACGCTAAACTACTGTACTCGCCGAATCCTGAAAACTATACTCGGCGAATAGCTACCTTATACCCGTGAAATTTTCCTTAACACTAAATGTAGTTTCTATGATTTGGCTAAAAATCAAAACATAGTCTTGCGGAGCATTTATTGACACGCCTATACTACTCCTACTCTCTAAAGAAGGAGAAAAGGGGAGAAAGATCAAGTATAAAATAGACAAGCATGGGGGAAGGATCCACTTGACTTGAACCATAGAAAAAAATGTCGCCCGCTCACACCGCAACAAGGATCGGCCGTAAAATTCCCCAAGCAATGTTTCCTGAAATGCGATCGTGTAGCCCTTGGCGAGATCTTTCCGAATCTCTACTGAAATGACGGATCCGACCACCGGATCACTGGAAATCAGTGGCCGAAATAAGCCGTGGCCGCCTCTCATCGACCGCGAAGTATCCGCCGTCGGGTTTTGGGAGACGATGAATTGTAAGCAGGTAGGGATTCGATGAGACTATTTATACTTATAAATATTATATAACATATTATTATTTAATTAAATAACGCCAAAATGACCATAAATCCAAACGACCTCAGAAATTAATGAAATTCACAATGTAGCTACATACCGGCACTACGAATCCAACAGCGAAGTCGAAATCAAAATACGACAAACTAAACTCGGGCAAAAACCCCCCGAAGACAAAACACAAGAATTCCCAAAAAAAGGCTCCACCGGGTCACCAAAACAGACCCAACTTATAAGGGTATCTTACAAACAGGCTAAAACCCAGCCACACAAAAACCTAAAGATATAAAATCATGCTCTAGTCACGGCACATACAAAACACGCATCAACGTAATGCCCTGACATCATATTTATGCCATAAAATGAATTAAACTAAACTTAGAAAAATCGAGGGCGTCACAATACTCCCCCTAAAAGAAAGTTTCGTCCTGAAACTTAACATAAATAGGATCAAATCCCAAACAAAATAAAAGCAATCATAGGTCAACAAAGAAAACACTTACCAAAATATCAGGAGAACATATGAGAATGAGCCTCCCTCATAGCTGACTCCCACTTCCATGTTGCACTCTCCACATTTTGGTTCTGCCATAAACCTTTAACCATGGGCATTGTCTTCCTTCGCAATATCCGATCCAGAGTATCCAAAACATGAACAAGAACTTCCATAAATGAAAGATTAGGCTCCAATTGGGGCACATCATCAAGAATCTTCCTGCCGCTCAACACTCACCTCCGTAACTGACTCACAGGGAAAACATCGTGCACACAAGGAAAATTTGCTGGCAAATCAAGTCTATATGTTGACACACCAATCCGTTCAATAATCTTGAAAGGTCCTACATACCTAGGGTCCAACTTACGGTTCTTACCAAACCTCTTAACTCCAGACATTGGGGAAACCTTATGGAAAACCATGTCCCCAACAATAAACTATAAATCGGTACTACGCCGATTGGCATTCTTTTCATAATGCTCTTGAGCTATACGAAATTTCTATCGAATATGCTTTACAGAAACATCCATCTCTTCTAATGCTTCACGACCCAACAAAGGACTCTTACCTTCCTCGGCCCAAAACAATGGAGTCCTGCAATGCCTCCCATACAGAGCTTCAAAAGGGGTCATTTGAAAACTTTCTTGATAACTGTTATTGTATACAAATTCCATCAACCTCAAACGTTTATCCCACGCTCCTCTGTGGTCCAAAATAAAACATCTGATCATGTCCTCCTTGATCTGATTTACTCTTTCCATCAGTCTATTTATCTGCGGGCGATAGGAGGTTGAATAACTCAAGTCAGTACCCAACTCCTCTTGAAGGCTTTTCCAAAACCGAGACGTAGACCTGGAGTCTCGGTCAGATACAATATTAAGTTGCACTCCATGCATCGTAATAACCTCTTTTAAGTATAACTCAGCTATCTTCTTCATTGGTTAATCAATCTTAAAAAGCACGAAGTAAGAACACTTCGTCAATCAATCCACTATAACCCAAACAAAATCATGCCCCCGGGGAGATCTCGACAGACCAGTAATAAAGTCCATGGAAATACTCTCCCACTTCCAATATGGAATCTCTAAGGGCGCTAACTTGCAACCTGTCCTTCCATGATTGGCCTTAACTCGCTTGAACGTGAAACATTCAGATAAAAATTTAGTTATATCACCCTTCATGACATACCACCAAAAGATTTGCTTCCGATCCTTATACATTTTCGTAGATCCAGGGTGGTAGGGAACACTGGAACCATGCGTCTCTTTTCACAACTTAACTCAGATACTTTCAACATTGGGTATACAAAAACTACCGCGGTAGTTTAAAGTACACGCGCTGTCGATCAAAAAGTATGGTAATTCCTCTTTTACGATCATGTTATACAAGTGCATAAAAACAAGTTCTTCTTTCTGTTGCAGTCTTTTGAGTGTAATCCATGAAGGCTCAGCTACCACCAAACAACTTGGCGAGTTACAACTCCCAACAGAAATATTCATCATCAGAAATTCTTTAACCAAAGAATCCATAGAAAGATTAATGATTTTAACTGTCTTTCTACTCAAGGCATCGGCTACCACGTTAGCTTTGCCCGGATGGTACTGGATCTCAACATCTTAGTATGTAATATACTCCAACCATCTCCGCTGGGGCATATTCAACTACTTTTGAGTGAACACATACTTCAAACTTTTATGATCCATGTAAATCTTACGCAATGCGCCATATAATAGGTGTCTCCACAGCTTCAAGGAAAAAATCACAGCTACGAACTCTAAATCATACATAAGGTAATTCCTTTCATTAGTCTTTAACTACCTTGACCCATACGCTATTACTTTGCCCTCTTGCAACAACACATAACCAAGTCCCACCTATGATGCATCCACGTAAACAGTATACTCTATCCCTTCGGTATGCATGGTCAACACCGGAGGAGTGCACAATCTCCTCTTCAATTCCAGAAAAGCTTCCTCGCACAAATTGCTCCATATAAAAAATGTGTTCTTCTGCGTCAGTTTAGTCAATGGGAGTGGCAGGCCTATTTGATGGGTTTAAAACGAAAATTCCCCGGCAACGGCGCCAAAAACTTGATGCGCGCCGCTACCGCCTGTGTTTTTTTTATTAAAAAGATAAGAAGAAGAGAATTTTTAATTACTTAAAAGATATAAGAGGGCGGTGCTCACGGGCGATATTTCGTTTTGAACGAATGGAGGAAAGTGCATCTATCGCGTGTAGTACAGGATATTCAAGTGGGAATATCGAGGTCATATTGTTCTTGGGGTTGGTTTGACTATTTCTACTCTTTTCCTGAAAGGACTATTATTTTATTGATAATAATTTGTCTTGTGATTTAATTATTGGCAGAAATAAAATACAGAATATAAAATCATAAAATGAAGGAAGCCGATTAAGAAATAGCGCGATGATATCAAATTGAATTCGAACTAAAATAAACTTTTAAAAAATAGTGATCCTAAATTTCAAATTAATTAATGCGGAGACTTTGTCGTGGAGGTTCCAAAAGAATGAGCTCACTTATCTCTAGGAATATCACTTACCTGAATATTAAGACTATTCGACCGAATGTTAGTTCGATGAAGGATTCCTTTTAATTCCCGCATAACGGTAAGAACCCCGCTATTGGGCGAGGAACCGAATCTGGTAGAGTTACGCGCTTCCTATCTCGAGGGTAAGTGCGGAACTCTCATTACCTAAGGGTGATCGGTCCATACGCACGGCCTCTCGGCTAGCAAGCATATGGACAACGAAAATAGAGCCCACACATCGATATGTGGTCCTACGCGTCATTTACCCGGGGCAAACCGTAAGTAATTTTAATTAACGAGAAAAAGAGGACCTTTAATTATTTAAAGCAATTTTATCTATCCCAATGCTCTTCAATACTGAGGGATAAGAACGATTGGCCACTCATCGGAATGGGGACGGCTTAAGAAAGCGATAAAATGAAAGCAGAAAATGAAAGCAGTAAAGAAAGCATTAAAAGAAAGCTATATATGAAAGCTGAAAAAGAAAGCAGTAAATGAAAGCGGTAAATTGCGAGTCCTACTCAAACGATTAGGAGAGAAATGAAAGCTAAAAAAGTGTGAGTCCTACTCAAACGAGTAGGCAGGAAATTAAAGCAGAAATAACTATCTCATACACGCACGCACTCTACAGAAATAAAACACACTCACACACTATACATAAATGAAACACACTCATACACTCTATAGAATTAAAGCAATGCGCTATTTAATTCTTAATTAGTATGCGGAAATAAATGTTCACACGCACACACTCTATATAAAAAAAAGAAAACAAGAAAATCTAACTCATACACTCATGCACACAAATGAAAAATAAAAAAACAAAGTGACTAAAAAATTAAAATAACTACATTTCTACTGCTAGAATGCGGTAGAAATGCATAAAAAAGAAAAAAACAAACGAGCAAAAAGTTTTGAAAATCAAAAGCAAAAACAAAGTGAGCGAAAAATTAAAAAGATAACATTTTCATTCTAAGGTTTTTATAAAAGAGCTAAAAAAGTGAAAATTAAACAAAAAAAGGAAAAAAAATTTACATTCCTAAAAATTATAAGTTAAAGAAAATGAAAATAACACTTTTAAAAACTCTTTTATAAATTCATAAGGATGAAAACTAAGGTGAAAAGAGAAAGTTAAACCTAAACATATACGGTGCAAAAAAATAAAATGGACGGCATAACGGCTAGAAAACTGGGAGAAAATCTTAAAATAAAAACTATGTTAATCAAACTTTTGAAAACATAAAAACATAAAAAAGAAAAACAAACACTAAAGATCACTCAAAGATGGGTACATAAATGGTTCCAACAATACAAGGAGAAAAAAGCTAACATATTTTATTAAACTAAAAAAGAGATTTCAAGAAAGCTAAAACAAACAGTAAAAGAGGGAGTGAGAAATTCTCCTTACATAGCATGTACTCCACCAAGGCAGCACCTACCCTAAGAAAAATTGTCCAATAAGTGGAACAATAGAGCTTACAAAAAAACTTTTATTTATTGGCAAAAAAAAGTGGGGTGACATGGGTGTGTCGGGTTGAGTGACGCAGGCGTGTAATGGCTGGTGTGTTGGAGAAGTCAAACTTTGGTCAGCTGGCGATTTTCTTGAAGCAGCAAGTCGGGACACGTGTCCGACATAGGCGTGTCAGGTTGCGTAACACGGGCGTGTCGGGACACCTGGCAAGTTGATGTCAGCAACAGCTTATCTTGAACGGGATGCGTGACACAGGAATGTCAGGCATTGGGACATGGGCGTGTTCTGCTCGGGGTTATGAAGGCTGAACGTCAAGCGTCGGCTTTAAAGCGTTGAGTGCGTGACATCGGCGTGTCGGGTCTTTAGACACGGGTGTGTCGTGCTTGGGTTTATGCAGGTTGAACGTCGAGTGTCGAGCTGGGGTCAACGATCGTCGAGGTCGTGATACGGGCGTGTCGGGTATGGGACAATGGCGTGTCAGGTGACTTTTGACCATTTTCTGAGAAATTTCAGAAATCAAAATTAAAGCTAAGTTAGATAAATATTTACAAAAAGAAGCAAATTATTAAATAAAACAAACTAAAAAAGGCAAAAATAACATAAATTGACTTTATTAACGTACTATAAAATATGTATATTTACAACTTATCAAATACCCCCATACTTAAGCTTTTGTTATTTAAGAGCAAAAGCTGGAGATGTACTTATAAGGAATTAAATAAATTCTAAATTTAGCTATCACTTAAATTAATTAAAAGAAAGATCAAAATAAACATTTGGGGCACTAGAGTTAAATCCTAAATTATGAAAATGTTATAAAAAGAGGAAGAGTTTCAAAAAGACTTCTAGACAAAATAAATAGAAAGCAAATATTATTTTTGTTAGTTGAACAAAAATAGATTGAAACTATATAAAAAACTTTAGCTTAAAAGAAGTTAAAGGAAATAATGCAATTTTAAAATTATGCTCTCAAAAAATTTTAAATTAATTCTAGAGTCATTGAAATAGGCTAAGTGGTTTGGTGGTTTATTAAGAGGGCTAAGATTTAGAGGCGAGGTAATTTTTTCTCGAACCTCTACATAATTTTTTTTGTTAATGTTAAGGAAAATGAAATCTTATTTTCCTAACATATAATTTTTTGAATCAACTTCATAATAATAAATAACCCAATGTATATGTATAGGTGTAATGAATTTAATCCTCTTACTCTGTAACATATAATCTTTTTAAATATTGGGTGTCTATGTTTACGGAACGAAATCTTATTCTCATTGACATAGGATCTTTTAAGGGATATAATAGGGGATAAATCCTGCCAAGTAAGACAAGAAAAAAATTGCGATGGGTTTATATTTTTTCAAAAAGAAAATTAGATTTTAATAAAAAAGTTTTGAGAGCAACCTTTTTAAAAATAACGTTCCTATGTTTCTAAAAGCATGAAGTAGAAATAATTGAAATCCATGGTTGTTATTTTCTAACATAAAAGATGAGCTTCTATTTATGAAATATAGAAGTAGTTCTGAAAAACAAGTTCCATATTATAAGAAAAATACATAAAAAATTCTTTAAAACTTAACCCAAGACACTTAAATCTATCAAACTTTCATTTATAAACGAATAGTAAATAAATAATAAGTAAAATTCGCTTATAAATTAACTCGAAACTAGATTTTGAAAGCAAAAAGGGTTAAGACATGGTAAATTTGATTTTATTTGTTTCATAATAAATGATTTTTTTGGGATTTTAGGGTTTATATCTTTTATTTTTGTGTTTTGATTATTATCTTTTTTTGGATTTTTAGAGTTATTCTCTTTATTTGGATATTTGTATTTTCAAGGTTTTTTTTAAAGTTATTTACAAGAAAGGTGAAAGAAAGAGGTGTTATTTGCAAAAAAAAGAGGGGAAAAGAAGAGGAAAGAGAATATTTACAAAAAATATTTGGAAGTAAAAAAAAATGGGATTTTTGTTTTATAATTTTTTGGAGTTTTTGATCATAAAAACATGAAATTTTTTTTGAAGTTTTTAATTTTTGCAATTTTTTGGTATTTTTGATTGGGTGCAAAAAATAAAAGAGCAGCAAATAAAAGAATAAAATGTAGGAAAACACCCCCATACTTATGTCCAACATTGTCCCCAATGTTACACTTAGTATGAGGAATAAAATATAAAGTCTAAGCAGTTTTGTAAAAAAATAAAAACAGGAGTTAAGAAAGCTTCCCTGAAAATGCATTCGGGGAGGCCCATTAGTTATGGCCCTGTAAAAATTAGAAAGAAAAAAGAAAAAGATTAACTTGGGGTGCCTCCAAAGAGCGCTATGTTTATATTCATGTAGCTGACTTTATTTAGGTGGAGTTATAATTAGACGGGGTGGAAATTAGGGAGGCTAGACAATTTTTTATTTGGGGCTATATAATTAACTTTTATATTATTAATTTTTTTTATTTTTGAGATATTTTTTTTTGAGATTTTAATTTTTTTGAAAAAAGGAAAGAAAAAAGAAGAAGAAGGAGCCCGACCATTAATTTTAAAAAACAAATATTATATATATGTGCTTAAAAAAATTTTGTTTTTTGATTTTTGAAATAAATAAATACAAAAATAAAATGAAAATAAGATAAAGGAGGGGTAGAAACCTTTTTTTGGATTTTGTTTTAAGAGTTTTTAAGTTATTTTTTTAGTTTTTAAGTTTTTTTATATAAGTTTTTTTGTTTATTTTTTTTTATTTTAACAAAAGTTTTTTTTTTATTTTAAGTTTTAAGGTTTCTTTTTAGTTTTTTAAAGTTTTTAAGTTTTTAAGTTTTTTTTTAGTTTTTAAGTAGTTATTATTATTATTATTATAAATATATATTTTTGGGTTGGCCATTTTTGTATAAAATTAATAAATAAAAGGTTAATGTAATAGTTTTCAGGAATTCAAAATAGCAAATCAAACTTTTCCCCAGCAACGGTGCCAAAAACTTGATGGGTTTAAATCGAAAAGTCCCCGGCAACGGCGCCAAAAACTTGATGTGAGCCACGAGCGCCTGAGTTTTTTATTAAAAAGATAAGAAGAGAATTTTTATTTACTTAAAAGATATAAGAGGGCGGAGCCGCGACCGATATTTTGTTTTGAACGAAAGGAGGAAAGTGCACCTATCGCGTGTAGTACATGATATCCTGGTGGGGCATATCGGGCTCGTATTATTCTCAGGGTCGGTTTAACTATTTCTACTATTTCCCTGAAAGGACTATTATTTTACCGATAATATTTTGTCGTGTGATATAATTAATAGCGGATTTAAATACAAAAAATAAAAGCATAAAATGAAGGAAGCCGATGAAGAAATAGCGTGACGATATCAAATTGAATTAGATCTAAAATAAACTTTTAAAAAATAGAGATCCTAAATTTCAAATTAATTAAGGCGGAGACTTGGCTGTGGAGGTTCGAAAAGAATGAGCTCATATATCTATAGGATTATCGCTCACCTGAACATTAACACTATTCGACCGAACATAAGTCTGATGAAGGATTCCTCTTAATGCCCGCATTACGCTAAGAACCCCGATATTGGGTTAGGAACCCAATCCTGTAGAGTTACGCGCCTCCTCTCTTGAGGGTAAGTGCAGAACTCTCTTTTCCAAAGGGTGATCGGTCCATACGCACGACCTCTCGTCTAGCTAGCGTATAGACAGTGGACATACCTTCTACCAGTGCAGACGTATCTATTCTGAAATCTATAGAAGCCGTGATGGATAAGTAACAATCCAATTTTGATCATTCCTTAAAAAAGTATTAAAGAAAGTCAAGGAGATAGAGAAAGTCATGAATAACGTCCTTATAGCTATTAAGGTGCGTTTTGATAAACTGGATGATATGCTGGACTCTTGGTTTGTGCAAGGAGGCCAAGCAATTGTTCTTACTATAGCAGGGCAGGATGTGCTTTATAACATTGATTCCAATGCCAAAACAATCATTACTACGCAGAATAAATGAGTGAACTACTTTGATGACCAAATGGTCCACTATATCAATTCCATAGCAGCCACAGTACTTGAAGAAGTCGAAAAGGGGGAGGATGAGTTGAAAGCTAAGGTGACAGCCCTTGAAGCCGCCATGGTCAAAAACTTCAAGGGAGACAACATCTATAATTATGATAATTTCAGTTGGATTCATAATAAGATATTTGGTGGGCAGGGTAAGACTCAAGCAAGAATTCCTGAACCTGCGGTGCCTTCTCCAGTGGATGTTCATGTTAATCCTGCTCAGGATGATTCTCAGTATTGGACTAACAATCAGGATTTTCCTCAGTTTGAACCAAAATATGTTGTTGTTTATGCTCATCTCGATGTTCAAATTTCTGAAGACATACCTCTACTAGCTCAGAAAAGGAGAAAATATGGTGAAGGCCTGTCAATTATCCTGTCTGATCCTAACAAAGAAAAGGCTGAGGTATAGAGTCCAATTTCTAAGTGTATCATTCTTATCACATTCAAGATAGTGGACTAGGCAAATAAAAATATATGGAATTATTATAGCATAAATGAATGCCACAAATATGAGGTAGCTTGCGCCAAATGAAAACTACATTTTAGGAAACACAACTTTGATGATCTAGATGCACCTCCAGCTGTGCCATAATATTATCTTAAGCCAAAGGCGTATTTCCACAGGCAACACCAGAAAAGCCAGGGCAAAAAGTTTTAATTATTTTTCTATTGATAGATGTGGATATTGGTTGCCCCAATATAAAACTCCTTTATATATATATAATTTAAATGTTTTTACTGGGAATGCATTTAATTCTTAATTTTATAAGTCTTGTTCTTTCTATGCTTTATTATTATTATGTGTACAATTCACCTTAGCTTGTAGTATTCTGACTTTTTTAGATAGGGGGAGATAGTAGGTACTGTATCAATAATAACGCTGATTTGAAGAAGGGTCCCCTTAAGCTAAGAGGTATTGAGATTGTATTTGATGCTATGTTTTTAGTTATGTGCTTGCATGACTATATTGCTAAATACACAACAATGTCAGGTTTCGGTGGGTCAGTAAACACGGGACTATACAATGTAATTATTTATTTTGTAGGACAATGTGTTGACTCATGTGTAATCTTTCTATTGGGGTGTACATCTATCCCATGTGTATTAGAAGAAATAAGGAAGGACAAGGACATGGAATCAGAAGAACAGAATTTTACCCAAGTAAAATTTGTCGAGTATTGTAAGGGATATTCGTCGAATTCAACAAGTATACTCATAGATACTCGCCGAATTCATCATGTATACCTACTAGAACTTGTCGAATTCGTCGTATTTACTTAGGGTAAAATATCTGAGATTTGGAAAATATGTTAAGTAAAGATCGTAGAATACTCATCGAATTCGTCTAGTCTATCTTTGGTACCTGTCAAATTCGTTGAATATACATGTCGATGCACGCCGAATTCGTCGAGATTCGTTGGATATACCTTTGATTTTCCAAATTTACTTATATAGAATTTTCTAAGTCAGATTCGTCGAATATAATTTAGCTCATACGTCAAATGCGTCGAGTGTATCGACCAATACTCGTCGAATTCATCGAGTATGACAGCCGATACTCGTCGAATTCATCGAGTTTGTATTATGCTAGGCATCGAGTGATAAGTTCATTCGGGCATAATTTATCTGTGTTTTTCGTCGAGATTCTTTGCTGTTTGTCGAATATACTCAGCTATACTCGAGAATACTCAATGAATTACACTTGGGTTATTTATTTTGTTTTTCAAAATCTTGCTCGGCTTGTCCAGATCGACATGTATTTTTACTTGCGACCTTTTCGGTATGGAACACTTTTCTAGTTGTTACAAAGGAAGATTCCTATATATACTTAGGGTGGATTTTCCATCAACCCTAATCATGCAAAAATTGAATTAAGAAACATCCCGAAGAAAACGACCGTCGGCTCCCAAATATGTTGCACAAATTCCGCTCGACCGACGACTAAGCTGTATAATTCGGTCTTATTCCCCCAAATCGACTGGATTGTTGTTCCCTGAAGATTCTGATTCTCTAAAATGTAGTTGATCGGTGATTTGAGATCAAAGTCTTTATAGTATTGAGATTTTTCGTGTTCTTCTAGTCATTCAAGATCAACTGTTTCAAAGAACAAATGATAGATGATTTTAGATCTGAATAGGATTTCCTGTAATCCTTATTGTGTAAATATTTCTTTACTTTTGTGAGAGGTTTTTCCCTCCAAGTAGTAGATCTGTGTTTCGATCAAGTTATAGATCCATTTTTTGGATCGAGTTGTATGGGAGGTTATTCTCTGAGTGGTAGGAGCGTTGTCTCCGAGTTGTAGGAGTTGACGTTCCGAGCTGTAAGATTCATTATAATCTTAGATAAAGGTGAAGTAGACGAATCTAGCCCTTTGTGGTAGATAGGCAAGGCAGGACATTGTACGTACCCAACTCGAGGAACCACTTTAGATCTTTTTGTTCTGTGTGCTTATTTTTTCATTTGTTTTTATTCCTCAAAAAGAGTAAGAACTCAACTATTCAACCCCCTCTAGGTTATTTAGGTAGATGCTAGATACTTTATTGTTCTTTCTTCACCTCCTCCAATCTCCGACGTCATGGAGATCAAGTTTTTGTAATCGTTAAAAACTGTTGTAGATTTAGTTTGTAATCAAATTCTTTTTCTATTTCTTCTACTGCGTATAATGTTATGATTGTTATCCTGTGATTCTCTAAAGGGTGCATAGATCTCTATGGAAGAATTTTCCTAAAAAAGTGAGATATGTGACCTATCGCCACGCGTTAGATACCTAACGCCCCGTGGTAGCTTCCAGACCTTGTTTTTCTAGATAAAATAATTCGAATTACCAATAAATGTCCAAAACCTTATTCACCCCCCTCTATGGTTGGCCACTAGATCCAACATACCCGATCCCCAATTTCTAGTGATATAGATCTTAGTGATCATATTATACTTTTCCTATACTTAACCTAAGGATTCTCTGTTGATTATAGTTACGAGTAATTATAAGTGATCGAAATGCAACTTAGAAAATTCTAAGCTCATTTGTATGCGTAAAATGTTTTTGTACAAAAATTTAAACATGAGCAAGTTTGCGATTTCATATTGTACTATGTGTATTCAATTCCCTTGTAAACATAATTCTTTTTTAGTATTTATGAAATATTTGTTCGGGTTGGGCAAAGGAGTAAGTCTGGATGTATGATGAGTCTGATTAATAGTGTTTTCCAGCCTCATTTGTGCACGTATTCACATATAAACACTTATCTTTTGATTGGTATTCACTAGTATTTCACTGAATTACGATTTGCTTATGAAGTGAACAAAATACCATGTTGGTGTTCAATTTTTGCTCACTTAACTATCATCGAGCTGAGAACTTGGTGCCCCCCATTATTCTAACAATTTATTTTGGCAAATGTCTGTGCATATCGGGGGCAATTTGCCCCGAATATTTGGTTTTGCACGGGGGCAGATCCTAATCCTTATTTGAACTCCGTTCATATCAAACGGTCTTTTGAATTTTTTTCATATACAGGAGTTTTTCCCACACGAGATCTCTCATGTATTGAGATGTAACAACATCGTAATCACACGATCGTATGAAATTTCTTTGTGCACGCCATCTCCAGCCATGCACGGTCATTATGATTTTAATATGCAGTCTATCGCGGCTCATGTATTTCCTTCGCGCATTTTCGCTTTTGACCGTGCATGAGTAAATCACAAGAGCAACATATTTTCAACTGTTCATGAAGAAAATCACACGAGTAATCATTTTACTCTGAATATATGTGGCCTGTTTCAGCCCATGCAATTTCTTCTCGCACTATTGGTTTTCTCTATGCTCAAACAAAATCGCACGAGTCCAATCTTTGCTCAATTAGGAAACATAATAGAAGTGTAACACATATTTCACATGCACGATCATGCGATCAAACATGCATGACCAATTTTTGACAAATTCAATATTTAAGCGCATGTTTCATTATATTTTCAAAGTTCCATCTTTTGGACACCTAGTTCCTCCAAACCTAAACCGGTGGAGCTCCAGCTCCGTTTCCTCTTCCCCATCACCTAGGGATTTGCTCGGGGCCTCCTCGCATCATTTGAAGGGTACAATAAAGGAGATTTTAGCCTCCATATCATCGCGAATCTAGAGGAACTTTGCATCAGGCGTGGACGCATAGTGAGATGTGTATATTTGATGGAGGTAAAAGATATTTTGGACCCCGGACGATAGTTGGAGACCGAGCTATTACATAGATTGTCGACTAGGTGATTACTACCAAGAATCTGCAGTAAGCCTCTGGTTTTGTTGTATCTCTTTATTTTTCTTCGTTTATTTATATGTGTGTTATTAATTCTCTCCAAATTGATGATGATTTATGTATTATAGCACTTTGATTTAAACTTATACTTCATTTTTATGAAATATTGTGAATCGAAAGAATTATTTTAGTTGTGCCATAATTCATGTTTTTCGCGTCTACTTGCCATGCGAAGCAGTTCTAATGGTCCATATAATCTCTTGCATTGTGAAGTAGTAACTACGAACACTAACTAATTTCAATTTCAACACTTAAATTACTACTACGACAAACAAAACTCATATTGTTAATCTTCTAATTAATTTTCTAAATATTCCGAACATAGCTATAACATACATTGCTCTGAGATCGATAGTTGAGCATCCCTCTCCATTTTATATTACTTGATCTACTGGTGCACTTACCACCAGTGCATAAGTAAGCGACATGCACCAAGTTTCATTTTTAAAATTTATGTGTGATGAGGACAAAAGTAGGGGAAATGACGGGATTTGTATTACAAAATAGATGAAAAAATTATGTTATTATTATTATAAAGTGAGGCCATGTGTCGTGCATCAATAACTCTCAGACCTAGAATTAGATCTGAGCTTGGAAGAAAAAAACATTCATGGTCCACCTAGCACTCCAACCCCCAAAAATACCCATTGGTGCCTTTTCCCCACCAAGTAGAGTAGAATCAAGAGTAATAAATGGAGAAGATTTTGTGTTTCTGCCAGCTTAAGATTGAAATGAGGTTTCCATCAACCATGACTTTAATGTTCCTCCTTTTCATAACATTCAACCTACAGTCACCTCTATAAGGTGTTAAGCAATGTTCCCCATATAACTATTAGTGCATAGATCGAGTTTCATTAAATTAAGATCCACATTCATTGTTAATAGCACGCACCATTCTCAGATTACTGGTGAGAGAGAATAACAAAACCTCCCATAGTAACATTAAGCTTTCCTGTAAAAATGGAAGCTCTATTCATCTTTTAAGGCAACCCATGATGTTGGGCGAAATTTTTTGGTTTGGTCCCCAAACAAAGATCTACGTCCGGGGCCCACCTAATTGTGACGTGTGGAACTTTAAAAATTCAATAAAAATAGAATCTGTTTGTCTCCCGAGACAATTCTTTTTGTATCTCAAGCGACGAAGCTTTTTCACTCTCGCCCTCTCATTTTTTCTCCAAGGCGACGGCGAAGCTTCTCCCCCGACTTCGTTCTCTTCTCCTTGCCCATCATTTTCTCCTCCAACCATTGAAGCTTCACATCCTCAACATCTGCAGACATTGAAGGTACATTTTCAGATATTGAGGGAACCATAAATCTTCACTCTTTTGATTTTCTCTCATGATATTGTTTTATAAGTTATTTTTTTCGGAGATAAGATGTTTGTAGTTGTAATTATGAGTGAGAGAATTCTGTTGTATCCTGGAGATTTTTTTTTATCGGAGATTATATTAGTTGTATCTTGAGCTATTATAGTTTTGTCTTAGGAAATTTAATTATATCTGGGATGGTAATAGTTGTATCTCAGATCAATATTTTATTGGTATGGTAGGATTAAAGATACATTTTTAGACATTGAAGGAACCATAAATCTTCACTCTTTTGATTTTCTCTAATGATATTATTTGTTATGTTATTTTATTTCGGAGATAAGATGTTCGTAGTTGTAATTACGAGTGAGAGAACTTTGTTGTATCCTGGAGAGTTTTTTTATCCGAGATTATACTAGTTGTATCTTGAGCTATTATAGTTTTGTCTTAGAAATTTTAATTAAATCTTGGATTGTAATAGTTGTATCTCAGATAAGTATTTCATTGGTATGATAGCATTGAAGATATATTTTCAGACATTGAAGGAACCCAAAATATTCACTCTTTTGATTTTCTCTCATAATATGGTTTGTTATGTTATTTTGTTTTGGAGATAAAATATTTTTAGTTGTAATTGCGCAAAACTATTTGTTCAGACATTGAAGGAACCCTAAATCTTCACTCTTTTGATTTTCTCTCAAGATTTTGTTTGTTATGTTATTTTGTTAAGGAGATAAGAAGTTTGTAGTTGTAATTATGAGTGAGAGAACGTTGTTGTATCCTATAGAGTTTTTTTTATCCGTGATTATACTAGTTGTATCATGAGCTATTATAGTTTTTTCTTAAGAAATTTAATTGTATCTGAGATGGTAATAGTTGTATCTCAGATCATTATATTATAGGTATGATACCATTGAAGATATATTTTCAGATATTGAAGGAACTCTAAATCTTCACTCTTTTGATTTTTTCTAAAAATATAGTTTGCTATATTATTTTGATTTGGAGATAATATATTTGTAGTAACTACTAATAAAACCTTACTCCCGCGCTAAACGATTCTTTTTTTAATGAATTTTTAAAGTACCACACGTCACAATCAGGAGGGCCCCGAACGATGATCTTCATCCGGGGCCCGGGCAAAAAAATTTCCCTGATGTTGAAGATCCCGCTGGAGATGGTGGTAGATAAAGAGAAACAGACAAAAGCCCATAGGAGAGGTCAGGAGATTGAGGATTCATTTGGTTTGGCATTTTGCCACCTTCGTTTGGAACAAAAGCCACTAGACGGCGTGTAAACAAATGGCTGGCAGCGGCATATGCACCCGCAGTAAGGTGGAAACGAACCTGATTCGTTCCGTTTCGACCCCACCTTTCCCGCTCCGGTTCTAAATTTTCATTTCGACCAACCGGATGCACCCCCACCAAAAAACAAAAAATAGCCTGAGAGAGGATATTAGACATGGAGAGAGATGAAGGCAGTAATATACTTAATTAACTTCTTAAATCTTAATCCTTCGATAACAACATTCGTGAATATATAAGAGCATAACTCTCTTAGTTTGGAAAATGACCGTTAAAGATTTGTAGTTTGACCGTTATTAAAATATTTACAAAACAATGATAATAAAAACTGTTTACTAAAATGTTGATTGTTAGATTCTTCAGGAATCACGTGACGCGATGTGATTTGAAAGTTGGGATAGATCACATCCCTTTATCATTTCTGATAACTTGTTACTCTGCAACCCAATCTCAAAACCTATTTGTTTTCATAGACAGACCACCAGTTTCGCTACGCCTGCAACAAGTAGCATCCTTGCAGATGCATTAGAATCCAAATGATAATCGCCCACCATTACTGACAGAGTCAGGAGTAGTTCACCAGAAACACTAGGCCGTATAGGTTAGCCGTGTAAAAAATTGTGATAAGAGGAAAACAGGAAACAAGGCACACGAACACTCAATCTATCTGAGCCTAAGGAAACCAATTGTCAATAGAGGATCAAGAATCATGTATTATAAAAAATCTTTATAGGGTAAGGCATACATGGCGATACATGATTCGCCGATGTACACGATGGAAGCAGAAAAAATTACATGGCAAATAACAAGTCGCGCGGACTCAAGGAGAATCCGCCGACCCTGCCGAGCTGCCTAGGGAGTCAACTAAAGCCGCCTAGCCGCAAGAACGCAACCAAGCCGCGTGGTCAGCTCGTTATTCTAGTGCTGACAAAATACTCTGTCCAATGATCTTAAAATTGCCTGACTGCGAGGTCGCCTATCTGCCAGATCACACAAACTACTGCTACCACCAATCTGAATAAGCCACTATTGGCGGATAGCTTATTGAACTGGGAAACAAGTCGAAAAAGAGAAGATCATCTTGTCGCAAGCCACCACATGCAGCTAATTGTTGTTGCAATCTGCAGAATCCACACTTACCTAGATCTAAGTCAGAACCAAGTCCCTAGCTCCTCAGCTGTAACCCCCCTGATTTTTTCAGTTATTTTTTAATTCAATAATGAAGTATTTATGACATCATGGCATTACTTTAAACGTCGAGTTGACGACGCGTTGCCATTTGTGTGTTTTCGTGTCCGTTCGCTCGAGTCAGCCAAATTCGTGAATCCTTGTCGAAAATGGAAAATTTCACGTTAGGAAATTAAATTAATTAATTTTTGACATGCTCGTCAGGTTTCGTCACGATCTGAGCGATTTTCGAACCTCGGCATTTTTCCAAAGTTTGTAGAATTTATGTTCGTTGTAGACTTTGAAAATTTATATCTCAAGAATGCCTCGTCGGATTTTTGTTTTGACTTCACCGTTGGGTTCGTCGCGTCAGTGTTTGCCTATGATGCGAATTTTGTTTAATTCGGCGCGTGTTTGGGCCTACGTTTTGTACTTGTGTTTCCTTGTTCAAAAATATAAATATGATTATTATAATATTAAACACTATTCAAAAATGTCATTTCCTATTGATTTCTATAGTTTAACTTTTGGATAAATTGTTAAAATCCACTATTCACCATGACAAAAATCAAATGTTCAATCAATTTAGTTCTCGGGTAGCTGTGAGCTTTTACTCGAGTATTCTGCATTTTGTTATCGGGAAATTTTAGTTCATCTAGAGATATATGTTGTCAATCTCGAGTAACCTTGAGCTTGCACTCCAGTATTCTTCTTTTTATTCTTGAGAAATCCTGTGCTGTTCACGAGAAATCCGAAGTTCCTCCCGAGTAGTCCATTTCATCCTGTTTTCGGGCGCCATTTTAAGGGTAGAAACGACATCCCAAAAAAAGGTTAACATGAAATTTGTTCGTCTCAGCGAGATCTACAACTTTCATGTTGATCACTTTTCGATTTAAAGCAATTAAAAACATCTATTTTTGTTTCTTGCGCGCCTGCGCTTAAGAATTCAACAATTGTAATTTAATTATATATATATATACTTATTCTTCTTCTTTAAGATGAACTGTTCTTCTTTTCAGCGAACCAGAGAAGCGAGAGCTAGAGATAGAATGCATGTTCGTGAATTTTCCAGTGGCCACCGACGGTGCTCCGGTGCTCAAAATCTTCAACGAGATATAGATCCGGAAAGCTCTCAACGAGAGCTATGCCATTGTGGTAAAACTTTCCCCATTTATTGAGTATTCTCGTTAGGGTTTTCAGACCTAACCTCTATTTTGGCCATTTTTGTTCAGATTTTGATTCCTCCTGTCTTCCTTAGCCCCGATCTACGACGAGGAGTGATTTGGAGAGTTTTTTTCGGCCAAACCAAGGGAAGTCGTGGTTTTTCCCCTCTTCCCTCCTTTTCAGATCTAGTTAGGTTTTCTATTTTTTCCCGTTTATTTAGTGTTGTTATCATGATTGACTTACATATCAATGGTACTGTTTTTTTATCTTTTACTTAAGATCCACTTATATTATTATGTTCATGATTTTTTAATCCTACCTTGTAGAGTTGTTAGCGATTTACTGTTGCGGATGGATCCTTATCATTTAATCGTCTCTTGACTATCATGTGTGTTAGAGTATATTAAAGGTCTTGAATCAACCATTTCTTAAATCTAGAAATGTCAAGTAGAATTTGACGTGCCAAGTCTTGAGATATATATTTTTGGGTTTTCTTGATTACTGGAGTTAGTGGATGAAACCACCTCTACAATGTTTGTTTCCTTCATTAGTAACTCATGGAACTCTACCGGGTATTCTGGCATCTGCGGGGAATGGTGGAGTGTCCACTGCAGTCAGACAGATATTATATCTATAAGGGTGTGTCCAGATGAGTGACCACCTCACCTGTGTTTTTAATTAAAGTTGACCACGTGTGGCTAATAAAGTTTTGAGTATTCTTTCTTATGATTTAATCATGCTTTCCACCCTGTTTATCTTTGTGCATCTGGTGTGATTTGTTGTATGTCACGATTCACGTAAGTCCTATTATCTGATTTTGGTACTTTAGTTTTGTACTTCACTTCAGTACTTTTGGTCTTGGGTTTGTACTCCTTACGACATATGCTTGCCTTTTGGTTAAGTTTTCTGCCATCATTTGTACCTTCTTGCTGAGGTGTTCAGTTTTTGGAATGCCTTAGGTTAAGAGGAGTACAATGTAGTGGAGCTTGTTTTGGAGTTACTGAGCAGCAGTGTGAACTGTTGTTTTCACCTCGCCGTTGCGAGGTAGTTAGTTGGTTTATTTTTCTTTACCTAGTTAAGAAATACTTTTGAATTATATGATTCGTGTCAGATTGTTGATTCCCACAGGTCAGTTGCTTTTAGACACTTTGCGTGCTGGTAGCTGTATTCCTTCTGAATATTTGAATTATTTGCTCTCTGTGATGTTTTGTGCTAGGATTGCACGTTAGGTATTTTCAAGTATAAAAACTACTATTATTACTTCATGCATTGCATGTTTTAAAATTCTAAATAATTATATTTAGTGACCTTAAAATCTATTATTATTATTAACCTAGAGCCTTGCATACCATGAGTGGTCCGATGAGGATATTTAAACTCATGTAGGATGTCTAATCTTATAAAAGAAGTATTATCCGCAGAGTATATCTACCTTTCTCATGGAGTAGATGTGCCACTAGCCGAGGGATACGACTAATATTTAAATTTGAACTTAATTTTTCTCTAAATAACTTAAAGATCTTTCTTTATGTATTAGGTAGGAGTTTTTTTTCTGAGCACCCGTAGTTATCCCCTACTGGTATGGCATCATGACATGCATTTTCCCTTTCTCTGATATATAATTTAATGCAATGAAAATACGGGTTGTGACAGTTGGTATTAGGGGGATGTTGGTTTGACAAGTTGGTCGAACCAGCCAATCTGATATAGTTTTGTTTTCCTTCATTCATTTTCATACACACACTGATGTGTCTTCAGTACGTCTTAGCCGAAGCATAGTCACGACAATTGTAGAATGATAAGAAGTATACGGGTCATATTATGTAGTATGGGAAGTATAATATTTGTTTGTATATGGATCCACCATAGGTGGAAACATGTGACGGTTATGTAGTTTGTGATGCATAACCACCATCACATGGGTTCCCATTAGCATGTTTTTGTTTCTTCTTGCATGTGATGTTATGTAGTATGTGATGTATAACATTTCATGTGTACGCCGCTCATAACATGCATTAAGGAATAGAATACATAACATTGCATACATAATATATCATCGCATAAACACGCATGCTAAGTTAAGGTTTACATGATGAAACATGTACACACATGATTTTAAATAAGAATAAAGAATCCATGCATTCATATCATAGGCACATTAGTCAATAGGATGAGAGGATATCATCCTAAGTAAGACATAACATCATTGCAAAGTCCTAGAGCATGTTACAGCATAAGCAAGTGTCTTTTAAGTATGATTTGAATTAAGTGTGTGGCCTAGTTGTAAGCTAGGATTCTAATGAGTTGTTTGTTTTACCCTTTTATAAATCCCGCTAAAGAGTATTGCGATGAGGTCGAATCCCTAGTCGGATCGTGATTCATCAGGTGCGCAGAGCAATGCGTTGATCGAGAGTTTGCGCAAGAGCAACAAGGCTCTATCGAGGCAAGTAGTTGTGATGCAATCGCAAATTCAGACTTTATTGTCCTCCACTCCCGCATAGAAACACTTAGTGCAAGATTCTACCGTGGATCAAGCCGTACCCAATGCCCCTTCTCCTCTGGTGCCCTCGATGACGCTACTGCCGGAGATGAATTTTATCTCGCATTTCCAGCGATTGGGACCTCCAACTTACAACGGGAGTGCCGACTTCATGGTTTTGGATGATTAGATCAACGGTATCGAGGAGATGTTCTTGTATTCGTGGATTGCAGAAGCCCAGAAGGTAATGATTGCAGCATATCAGTTAAAAGGCCTGGCAAAGTGCTTGTGGATTCGAGAAAAGGATATCGTAAATGAAGGATGCTCGTGGGAATCTTCTAAGAAGATGTTGTTGAAAAAGTTTCTACCCTCGGTCGAGTAGGACCGTCTGATCAATAACTTCCTGCATCTGAAGAAGAGACAGCTCACGGTGAGCGAGTATGAGATTGAGTTTAGTAAGTTGAGTGGATTTTCTCCTAATTTAGTAGCTTTAGAGAAGGGAAGAGTTAAACGTTTCCTAGGAGGACTGAGAAGCGAGGTCCAACAGTGGGCGTGCGCTTATAGAGATGAAAGTTATGCAGGGCTGTGGAAGTCGCTCTGAAAGTTGAGGCGATTGAAAACGCCAAGAATCGGGGTGCCACGACGAGAAAAGAGAAGTGGAAAGGTGTTGAGTATGGAAGCTCTAGGTCATCTGGCCCTTCTTCGAGAAAGAAAAGTGGAGAAATATGTAGCTTCTGTGGTCGATCCAGCCACCCTTACGAGAGGTGTTTCAAGAGGACTGCCACTCTGAAGCAGCAGCCAGTGCTCGCCATCCAAGGCGCACCCAAGGGAGAGCTGGTGTGCTCATTCTGTTAAAGGAAGGGAAATGACGTCAGTCGTTGCTGGTCGAAGAATAAGGCTTGCTTCCAGTGCGGGCCGAAGGCGAACCTAAAGTCATCATGCCCCCAGGCTCAACCCCCACTACAGCCTGCCCCACTCCGGCCTCTGCCGCCACCAAACCAGGACAAAGGGAAAAGAAAGCTAAATATGGTGGCCAGAGAGAAAGCTCAGTCCTCTACCTAAGTGATATCAGGTTTGATTCTAGTTTATCTTTTACTCTCCATTAATTGTCCTAGTTTTCATTCTTTTAGTTATGTATGATATGGTTTTAGGGGAGTTTTAGGGGAGTTTAAGGTGAATAATAGTTGGGCGCGCGTTCCTTATGATTTGGGTGCCACCCATTCCTTCGTAGCGCAAAGTTTTGTAGATAAACATCATTTAAATGTGTATCAATTAAGAGTTTCCTTCAATGTCAAGCTTCCCTCCGGATATCTGGTGATATCCAATCAAGGAATTCAGAGATGCCCTATTTGTCTAGGCGATTTCCTAGCTTTTGCGGATCTGATGGTGTTGGATCTGGCAGATTTTGATGTGATTTTGGGCATGGACTGGTTGTCCGAGTATGATGCAGTAATCTAGTACAAGGCAAAGCGACTGGACTTCAAGATGGAGAAAAGCCAACCTATGAGTGTCTATGCATTTCAAGACAAGGGTTTCCTCATTATTTCTACTGTACGTGCTTGTCAAGCTCTATAGTCTAGTTGCGAGGCGTATCTTGTGTCTATTTCTGCTTTGGAAATAGCTTTTGTCATACCACATCTTGAGGATATCTTGGTGGTGCGAGAGTTTCCAAATTTCTTTCCTGATAGACTTCCAGGACTTCCTCCTGAGGGAGAGGTGGAGTTTGTGATAGACCTCGAGCTAGGTACTCTCCCTATTGCTAAGGCTCCGCACTGTATGTCTCTACGTGAGTTACAAGAATTGCACACTCAGCTGGATGAGTTATTGAAGTGTGGTTTTATTAGGCCCAGTTCTTCCCCGTGGGGTTCTCCTATTTTGTTCGTAAAGAAGAAAGATGGTTCCATGAGGCTCTGCATAGATTATCGAGAGTTAAACAAGATAACCATCAAGAACAGATATTCATTGCCTCAGATTAATGATCTATTTGATCAGTTGTGGGGATGCGCTGTGTTTTTGATGATTGACCTTCGTTCAGGCTACCAACAGTTAAGGGTCCGTGAGGATGATATTCCACGGATGGCTTTTCATTCCTGGCACGGGAATTTTGAGTTCTTGGTGATGAACTTTGGTTTGAAAAATGCACCCTCTGCTTTCAGGGACTTAATGAATATAGTGTTCAAAGATTTCTTCGACGGTTTTGTGATTTTGTTCATAGATGACGTTCTCGTGTATTCCCGCAGTGTTGAGAAGCATGATCAACACTTGCGCTTTGTTTTCTCAACCCTGAGGGAGCACAAACTCTATTCCAAGTCGAGAAAGTGCGAATTTTGGTTACACCAGGTGTCTTTTCTGGGACACGTTGTTAGCAGTGAGGATATTTACGTAGACCCGACCAAGATTTCTACTATGATGGAATGGGAGAGACCTTCAACTCTTCAAGAGATTAGGAGTTTCATAGGCCTGACCAGTTATTATAGAAGATTCGTGGTAGGGTTCTTTGTGTTGTCTGCTCCTCTTACTAGACTTACACAGAAGAACACCGCATTCATTTTGATCGATATGTGTGAAGAAGCCTTCCAAGAGTTGAAGAAGATATTGTGTATTGCTCCAGTTTTAACTTTAGCTACTGAAAAAGTAGAGTACACTGTGTATGTGGATTCATCACACATTGGACTTGGTTATGTTTTGATGTAAGAAGGAAAGGTGATCGCGTACGGATCAAGGCAATTAAAGATTCATGAAAAAAAACTATCCTACGGATCATTTGGAATTTGCTGCTGTAAGCTATACGCTGAAGCTTTGGAGACATTTATTTTATGGAGCATTGTGCATAATCTACAAAAACCATAAGAGTTTGAAGTACATTTTCACTCAAAGGGAACTGAATCTGTGCCATCGTAGATGGTTATAGTATGTGGCTGAATATGAAGTGGAGATCCTTTATCATCTAGGAAAGGCTAATGTAGTAGACGATGCTTTGAGTAGGAAGACCGCCAAAATCTTCATCCTATCTGTGCAATCCTTGGTGGAAGAATTTTTGTTGATGAACATTAATGTTGGGTGTAATACTGTACCTGCTAGTTTGGAAGCAGAAGAGCCTTCTTGGATTTCCCACACCAGAGTGCACCAGAACGATGATCCTGATTTGTTGCTTCTCCTTATTAGAACTGAGAAGGGAGAGCTACCTGATTTTTCTTTGGACGAGTTATATAAGCTGAAATATTAGGGTATATTTTGTATTCCCGCTTTTGGTTACATTCGTGATAACATTTGTAATGAAGCTCAAGGTTCTAGTGTTGCCTACCACCCTGGTTCCACCAAAATGTATAAAGATTTGAAGCAAATTGTTTGGTGATCGGGAATGAATAATGATATAGCAAAGTTTGTGTCGGAATGTTATTCGTGTCAGCGTATTAAGGATGATCATAGAAGGCCTGGTGGTAAACTGACACCACTTAATATTCCAATATGCAAGTGGGAGAGTTTTTTGATGGATTTCATCACTAGTTTACCAAAATCTTCCCGTGGGCACGATTCTGTTTGGGTGATAGTTGATAGATTGAATAATTGTGCTCACTTTGTGCCCTTTAAGATTGGGTATTTGATAAGTTGTAAATATACCTAAATTATAGTATTTTTATTTAGTCATTTTTGTTATTTTTGCCTTTTTAGTTAGTTTAATTCAACAAATTGCTTCTTTTTTGTAAATACTATTTCTAACTTAGCTTAATTTTGATTCCAGAAAAATTTCAGAAAATTGTGGAAAATTGACCTGACACGCACGTGTTCCATGACCGACACGCTCGTGTCAATAGCTCAACTCAACTCCATCTACTTAACACTCAACGCCATTCAACGCCTTTATCAACCCGAGTAGAACACGCCCATGTCATGATCGACACGCCCGTGTCAGCAACTCAACGCTGGTAGCCACTAAATGCTTTTACTGTTCACCTCTCGACCCCACTCAATGCCATCAACTCGACACTCCATGCCAGCATGTCACACCTATGTCCAAACACAACACGCCCGTGTTGGACACGTGTCCCATCATGAAGCTTCTAGAAACAAGCCAGCTCGCCAGATTTTGCCAAGTCAAACACGAAACTATGACACGCCCCCTGACACGCCCGTGACTAGGGCGTGTCACACCCGAAATTTTGTCTATAAATAAAACTTTTCTGTAAGGTCCAAGGGTTCACTTTTTTCAGCCAAAATTTAGTGTGTTTTGTGGGCTTCCCTTGGTGATTCCATAGCCATGTAAGGAGTTTTCTCCCCCCTCCCTTTTATGTTTGCTTTTGCTTTAGCTTTAGCTTTGTAATAGTTCTCTTTCATTAATAAAATATGTTAGCTTTTCTCTTCTTAAATAACTTGGGAATGAACTTGTGTGCCTACTTTGTTCCTCTTATTATCCCTTTGTACCTCCTTGTTTTTTCTCTTTATGAAAAGTGTGTGTGTGTGTATGTGTTTAACTAGTTAATTTTTTTCATGCTCTTAGTTAGTTGTTATGATAGATTTTATTATAGTTTTTATTTCAAAAAATGAAATGTTATTATGGTAGTTTAGTTTCTTCAAGCTTTGTGTTACATTAAAAGTATATCTTCTTCATCCTTATGAACTTGAAAAAGTGATTTCAAAAGTTAATTTTTCATTTTCTTTAACTTAGTTTTTGTTTAGGTTGTAAAATTTTTTGTCTCTTTTAAATTTTATTTTTACTTTTTCATCACTTTTATGAACTCTTAAGAATGAAAAAGTTATAATTTTAATTTTTAAATAAATTTGGTTTTAACTTTAATTTCCAAAACTTTTGCTCTTTTTATTTTTATTTCATCTTTTTATGTGTTTTTAGCAAATCCTAAGTATAGAAAAGTTGTTGTTTTAATTTTTAGGTAACTTTGATCTTGTTTTTTTAAAAATTTTATGTAAAGTGTGTGAGTGTATGAGAATAATTTTGATGCTTTCTTCAATTATGTAGAGTGCGTGTGTGTATGAGAATAAATTTTCATGCTTTATTTCATATTTTATTTAAATATGTAGAGTGCGTGTGTGTATGCGAGTAAATTTTCATGCTTTATTTCATGCTTTCTTTTATCCCTTTCTTTCAATTATGTAGAGTACGTGCATGTGCGCATTAATTTCTGCCTACTCATTAAGAGTTAAATGGCGTATTTTCGTTTACCGCCTACTCATTCAAGTAGGACTTGTCATTTACCGTCTACTCATTTAAGTAGAACTTGTACACGCATTTATTTCCGCCTACTCGTTAAGAGTTAAATGGCGTGTTTTCATTTCCCGCCTACTCATTTTAGTATGACTTGTCTTTACTTTATTTTATGGTTTTGAAGTGTGCGTGAGTTCTCGTTTTTAATTAGCTTTTCAACTTTATCTAAATGTTTGTTATTTTATGTCTTCTTCTTATAATCGTTTAGTGCTTAGTTTCGAACTCGCGCCTCATTAAAACCATAAAGCCGTCCCCATACCGATGAGTGGCTAATCATCTTTAGCCCTTGGCATCGAAGAGCATTGGGACATATAAAATGATTTGAAATGATTAAAGTTCTTTTTTTTTCACTTTAATATAAGGACTTATGGTTTACCCCGAGTTAATGACGCGTAGGACCATAAAATCGATGGGTGGGCTCTATTTCCGTTATCCATACGCTATCTAGCCGAGATGCCGTGCGTATGGACTGATCGCCCTTGGGAAATACAATTGCATACATACCCTTGAGAGAGAGGAGAAGCATAGTTCTATCGGATTGGGTTCCCCACCCAATAGCGGGGTTCTTAGCGTAAAGCGGGCGTTATAAGGAATCCTTCATTGGACTAACGTTCGGTCAAATAGTCTTAGCGTTCAGGTGAGCAATATTCCTAGAGATAAGTGCGCTTATACTTGTGGAACCTCCATGGCCAAGTTACCTTTTATTAATTTGAAAACTAAGTTCAACAATTATTAATAATTATTTTAGTCTTAATCTGATTCGATGTCGAGCGTTAACTCGTCATTGAACTAATCTAGTAATTTTCAGCTTTCTTTTATTTTCATTGTTAACTGACAAACAAAAAATCCCACCTTACTTTCAGTAAAATAATAGTCCTCCTGGAGGAGTAGGAATAATCAACCCGTCCCCGAGAACAATATGACCTCGGTATTCTCCCGAATATCGAGTACTACATGCGATAGGTGCACTTGCCTCCTTTCGTTAAAAACTTTGATTTTCTTGCCAGTCCGCGACGGTCGACTCATCGAACCAACCACAAAAATAAGAGTCTGCGCGCGGGCTCCATCAATTATTTGGCACCGTTACTGGGGAGCAACCTCGTTGTTCTTTCGAATTCGGGAATCTATTACTTTTACTTTATTTTCATATAAAAATACAAAAAAAAATAAAAAAAATAAAAATAAAAAATATTTTTTACTTAAAAAAAACTAAAAAACAACAACAAAAATTCTCCTCCCCTTATCTTAATTATATTTATTTCTGTTATTTTTTTCAGGTGTATGACCCATGGACAGCCTTCGAATTCTGAATCTTTTAATTTTGAACCTGAGATAGATTGCACCCTTGCGTGCTTTTGATCTCAACATCACGATCATACTTTAGAACCCGAAGAATCTATCGGAGAACCCCCTGCTATTTTGATGGTCGACCATGTTCTAAATGTGGCCGCGGAGCTTACAATGTCTACTACGCCCTGCTAAATCTGGATGATACCGGGTCGAGTGTTATTTGCCCTACGGTGGAGAATAACAATTTTGAAATAAAGTCAAGTATAATCCAAATGATCCAAAATTCTGTACAGTTCGATAGACTGCCGAATGAGGACCCTAATGTCCACTCGTCCAACTTTTTGGAGATTTATGACACGTTCAAAATTAATGGCGTCACTAATGATGCCATTCGTCTACGCTTATTTACCTTCTCCCTCAAATCCAAAGCCAAGGCGTGGTTGAATTCCCTCCCGCTAGGATGTATCACCACCTGGGCTGAATTGCCGGAACGGTTCCTAACGTAGTACTTTCCGCCTGCAAAAACTGCAAAGTTGAGGGCGGAAATTTCTTCTTTTGTGTAAAATGATTCTGAGTCTCTATATGAGACTTGGGAACGGTTTAAGGAATTCCTCCACCGGTGCCCGAACCATGTGCTGCTAACGTTGTTGCAGGTAAAATTTTTTTATAACGGCCTTAAATTCTAGACACGTCAAATGATTGACATGGCTGCCGGGGGCACCCTTAAAAATAAGACCCCTGAGGCCGCCCAGACTTTATTTGAAGAGACTGCTATAAACGCCTATCAATGGAACGTCCAACGGGGATGCCCGAAGTCGGCGACTGGCCTTTTTGAAGTGGATTTCAATGCTTTGTTAACCCTTCAAGTCGAGAGGTTAACAAAGCAGGTGGCGGAGATGACTAATGCATCCTCCACTCCGCCTTATTTTATTCCCCCTAACGTCTGCGTGGCTGAAGAGTTCGTTGACTACATGGGAAATTCGGGTCGCCGTTCCTTCAATCCCAATAACAACCCTTATATTAATAATTATAATCCGGCTTGGAGGAACCATACGAATTTTTCATGGAGCAACCCGAACAATGCGCAGCGTCCCCCTACTACTTCTGCGGCTGCATTTTTTTCGCCTCCTCCGAAACCTTCGCCGTTTGAGGAAAAGTTTTACAAATACGTCGCGTCAAACGAGTCAAATATCGGGAATATAAGCGGATCGCTAAAAAATTTAGAACTATAGGTTGGACAGTTGGGGCGACTCATGTCGGAACGCGCGCAGGGGGCATTGCAAGGGAATACAGAGCCAAACCTACGGGAGAACTTTAATGCTATAACCCTCCGTAGAGGTAAGGAAGTGGTCTATCCAAAACGGATCGATCCTTAGGTATATATCTCTCCTCCGACCCCTCTTCCTCCTTCTTTGATTACGCCGCCTTTACCGTTTTCAAACGAAAAAATTATTTTAAACAAGGTCTAGCCATATCCACTTAGGTTAGAAAACGAGCGTAAGGATGCGCAATATGAAAATTTTATTTTATTAATAAAACAAATTCATATTAATGTTCCTTTTTTCGAGGCTATCTCGAAAATTTCCAAATATACGAAATTTTTAAAAGAACTACATTCTAATAAAAGTAAATTATAGGATATTTCGCATATCTCTCTCAACGATGTCTGCTCGGCGGCTTTTACTAATAAATTGCCCACAAAACAAAACGACCCGGGACGGTTTTCCATCCCGTTTATTTTTGGCAATATATTAGTAAAATACGCCTTAACTGATTTAGGGGCTAGAATTAATCTGATGTCATTCTCGCTCTTCCAACATTTAGGTTTGGGTACTCCTAGTCCTACGAATATGCGCATCCAATTAGCGGATCGCTCAGTTAAGTTCCCTATCGGGGTTGTGGAGGACATCCTTGTCCGAGTAGATAAGTTTACCATCTCGGTAGACTTCGTCATCTTAGACATAGAAGACGACGCTGAGGTACCAATAATACTTGGTAGTCCTTTTCTCGCCACCTCCCGCACACTAATTGTAATGCCCCCGATTTTTTCTGCGATTATTTTATTCTTGTTTGGTGTTACGTCAACGCGTTTTCTTGGCTTGTGCCATCTGTGGAGTGTGGTCTTAACTCCTTAGAACTGGGTGCCCTATTTTGTAGCCTATTGGCAAGATCTCCCTCGCAAGCCGAGTCATTTTGGGTGACCCGGTGTGGTCTCTCTGGGGATGCTTGTGTTTTGACTTCGGGAGGGTATAACTCAAGTTCATTTCGTCGAAAGTTAATTTCGACTTCGTCGTTGTGTTCGTAGCGTGGATACTTTGCTACGGTGCGAATTTCGTCGAATTCCGAGGTAGTTCGGTTTTCGTGTCGTTTTGGGTGTGCCATTAGTAAAATCTAATTAGAAACCCTCTTAATTTAAGTGAATCGGTGGCTTGGGAGACGGTTAGGCTGAACTGGCATGTTATACTTATTTTAAATCCTTAATTAGAATCAGCGGGCCCACTTCTCCTTCCTCCTTCCCGAGATCAAAAGAAAACTGATGTTCCTGTTTCGCGGAAAGCAGAGGCGGAAGCGACGGTTAGCCCTAGCCTTCGGACGGTGATTTTGGGAGTGTTCGTGGACGGATTTTGATTCCGAAAGCGGCATTGTCTTGCTCTAGCTCGGTTCTACGTTTCGACGGTAAGAGGTTTGTTTTTCGTGGAGTTTTAGGAGACTTGGATTTTCGGTTTCTTGTGGTTTTCCGCCATTAAAGTGCGAGTTTTCTTGTTAGGTGCTGCTCCTTCTAGTGCAGAACGAAGAGGAGGGAAAGCTGACCAATCTTCGCCGGAAATCGAGGCAAGTGGTATTCTTGCCCTTGCCACTGTTTTTCTTTTGAATTCTGGAATATTTCCCGGTTAGCCTTAGGGTAGAAACCAAGCATGTTCTCCTTTATCTTGCTAAATTTAGGGCTTAGATTCTCCTATGAGCCCCATCCTTGTGCTGTTTGCTCAACCTACTAGTTGTGTTCATTATTTAGACTCTAGATTTCTAGTTCTAGTTGGGTGCTTTAGCGGGTGGAGCCGAGAGAGAGAGTGAGGAAGTTTGTTGTGGTAGGGCTCTGGTTAGAACCAGTTTTGGTAGACTCTCGGGTTTTGGTGTTGAGTGTGGTGCACACACTCAAAGCCAAAAGCCGCTCGGACTTGGCGTTGAGTGTGGTGGACACACGCAAAGCCATAGTTTGGTTTGTTCTTTGCGGCTGAGTGGTGGGGTGTATGATTGAGAATTTTCATCTAAGCCAAAATCGACGTGATTCCCGCCGATTTCGACGTGTAACGTCAGTGATTCCCACCAATCGGCGAGAAACATCCTTGATTCCCGCGGATTCGGCGAGAATCATTCTGGATTCCCGCCGATCGGCGAGAATCATCCTGGAATCTCGCCGATTCGGCGAGAATCATTCTGTATTCCCGCCGATCGGCGAGAATCATCCTGTATTCCGGCCGATCGGTGAGAATCATCCTGGATTCTCGCCGATTCGGCGAAAATCATCCTGCATTCCCGCCGATTCGGCGTGAATCAGTCGGCATTCCCGCCGACCTCCTCTTGTTGGCGATGGTTTAGGGTTTTCCTGCGGGAATGAACTTTGGCGTAGAGTGAGTTTACCTTACTCAACGCCAAAGCTATTTTGGCGTTGAGGGAGGTGGACTCACTCAACGCCACGGTTGGGTCTTGTGGTTTTGGTGAAGGCATGGAGGGAGTGGACCTCACTTAATGCCATAGCTGTTTTGGCGTTGAGTGAGGTTAGCTCACTCAATGCCACTTCCTCTTTTGGTTAAGGCGTTGAGGGAGTGGACCTCACTCAACGCCATGGCTGTTTTGGCGTTGAGTGAGGATAGCTCACTCAATGCTAGAGCTGTTCTTATTGAGGGTGTTGAGTGAGTTATTCTCACTCAATGCCATGGCTGTTCTAGCACTGAGTGAGGGTCTGGTTAGGCGTTGAGTGGGTCCCACTCAACGCCAAGCAATGTTGAGTGATTTCCACACTATTTCCCTTACCTCAAATTTCGTTCCCGAGTGAATTCCTTTATTATATTTGTAGTTTCTTTGTCGGTCATGTTTTTGTTTCCTAAAGACCGAATCGTGGGTCGTGGTTAATAGTGGTGGTTTGAAGCTCTTCATGGGAGAGGTGTTGTGTAATTTAGCCAAGGCCACCCTTATTCTTCTATCTTGCTCAAGGCACGAGCTGGGAAAGGGGGTGGAAGGTCCCTTGTGCTTTCACATATAGACCCTTGAGATTGTTGGCTTGGAAATAGAGGTTGGGGGACTGAGTTTGCCTCCAACCCGGATCCATGTTATTTGTTTTTTGCTACTACAATCTCCCGCAACTTAGGGTATTAGGTGTTTCTTCCTTGGTAGTGTGCAACATTTTTGGCTCTTGGAAGCCTAGTAGACCCTGCAGGATGTAGTTTCTGGGCAGGGTTGATGTTGTTTCCTCGCAAGTAGTTCATTCCTTGTTGTCTTGCCTTGGGGCAGTTGTGACTTTTACTGCTGTGTTTTTTCCTCTTTCACTTACCCACCCCCCTGGTTGACAATATCATGCAGCTCTTTCTTGTTTTACTTGCTGAGGTATTCTTTCTTCTTTTGAATGCCTCGGGTTCTGAGCAGTAGCCAGTTTGGTGGCTTGGTTGCGGTGGTGTTGCTGGTTGTCTTTTTGACCTTGGAGATTCTGTTGCTTTGTTAGTGAGGTAGTTTTTCTATGCTTTTCTTACAGACATACATATTTTCCAGTGGATTCGTGTCAGGTTGTTGGCGCCCACTGGTAGTTTTTACCTTTGTACTAGATATATTACTTTGGCTGCTACCATTTCCTGGAGATAGTCTACTTGCTCTGTGAAATTTTTATGCTAGGTTGCTAGTTATTTTAAAACTAAAATTGTTTTTATATGTATATTGCACAATCAGCATGTTTTATAAAAGTAAATCACTATTTTCCAAACAGCGTATAAAGATCGTTTTCCTATATATATAATATAAATTAAATGTAGAGTGTTGCATAGCATAAGTGGTCCTCTTAGGGCTCTTATGCACTTCTTAGGATATCAAACCTGAATAAAGTATTTTTCTGCAGCGCTTAAATATAGTTTTTAACTGTGGACTAGGTGATCCACCGAGCCGAGGGTTACGGCCTCTAAGTATAACTGATTTTATAATCATAAAAATCATGAATTTCTTTCTTAAAGTATAGTAGGTGGTTTTGCCTGAGCGTCAGCAGTTATCCCCTGCTTGACGTGGAGTCATGACGCATGTTTTCTAATACTCTGATAATTCTTTATTTCGGAGAAAATGCGGGTT
Source organism: Platanthera zijinensis (assembly GCA_039513925.1). NCBI lineage: Eukaryota > Viridiplantae > Streptophyta > Magnoliopsida > Asparagales > Orchidaceae > Platanthera > Platanthera zijinensis. The sequence goes on along the minus strand of CM077085.1, from coordinate 102,668,404 downwards.
GTGACAGTTGGTATCAGAGGGAGGTTGCCTGATAAGTTAGTCGGGCAACCTTCCCATTTGTTTGCATTAGTAGTTCAGCATCAGGTCATTCACACACCGATATGTAATCAGCACGTCTTGGCAAAAGCACGAACACTACACTCATAGCCTAACATAAAGTATACGTGGCATATTATGTAGTATGGGATGCATAATATGTGTTCGTATATGAATCCACCATAGGGGCAACATGTGAGGGTTATGTAGTATGGGATGCATAACCTCACCACGTGGCTGCGACTAGCACGTTTTCTTTTTCGTTGCATGCGAATGTTATGTAGTATGGGATGCATAACATTTTAATGCGTACGCCGCTCATAACATGCTTTAGGGCCTTTTTAGAATGCATAGCACAAACATGCATAGCATAACATTGCATAAGCACAACGTGCCAAGTTAAAGACTGGCAGGATGACATATGTACACACATAAGTTTTCGAGTCAAAAATAATATAAAGTCATGCATTCCCGACCTAGGCACAAGAATTAGTATGGTAGTGGTAAACAATCCTAGGTTAGGACATAACTTTAATTTTTGTAAAAAGATAAACTCCCAGAGCAAGTTTAGCAGCTTTAATTTCATATCTATATATGTATTGTTTGTACTTGTAGTTGGGTCTAGCCGTTGTACTAGGATCTTACTAGTGTTGTTATGGCTTTAGGATGGCGAGACGTCCTTCGACTAGATCGACTCCCCTGTCTGAGGGTGAGTCATCGGGAGCGCAGAATGATGCTGTGATCGAAAGCTTGCGGCAGAGTAGTGATTCCTTGAGCAGGCAGTTGGTGGAGGTGCGAGCCCAGATCCAGTCTTTGGTAGCAGTTGTGGCAGGATAGACTCACGGAGTGCAAGGCCCTACAGGGTGGATTGCTGTTCCTCCCCCTCCTGCACCCTTAAGACCTCCTGTGGTGGTGCCAGCAGAGATGGCCTTCATCTCGCAGTTTCAGAGGCTGAGCCCTCCCACTTATGACGGGAAGGCATATTTCATGGTGATAGACGACTGGCTGATCTCCATGGAGGAGATGTTCTCATACTCAGGTATTGCAGATTATCAAAGGGTGATGTTAGCCGCCTATCATCTTAAAGGTTTGGCTAAAAATTGGTGGCTGAGAGAGAAGGAGAGATTGGTAGATGGATGCTCTTGGGAGGTGTTCAAGGAGATTCTATTGAGGAAGTTCTTACCCTTGGTTGAGCGTGACCGCCTCATGAACGACTTCCTCCATCTGAAGCAAAGACAACTCACGGTGGGTGAGTATGAGATAGAGTTTAGCAAGTTGAGATGTTTTTCCCCTAAATTGGTCAACATTGAGGCTGATCGAGTTAAACGATTTCTCGGTGGTTTGAAGAACGAGGTGCAGCAGTTGACCAGAGTTCGTCGCCTTGGGGTGCTGCTATTCTATTTGTTAAAAAGAAAGATGGGTCAATACGGCATTGCATCGACTATAGGGAGCTGAACAAAGTCATAGTTAAGAACAAGTACCCTCTGTCGAGGATCGATGACTTATTTGACCAGTTGTGCGGTAGCACGGTCTTCTCCAAGATTGATCTTCGTTCAGGCTATCATCAGCTTAGGATCCATGAGGCAAATATTCCACGGACTGTGTTTAGATCGAGGCATGGACATTTTGAGTTCTTAGTGAAGTCGTTTGGATTGACCAACGCACCATCAACGTTCATGGATATGATGAACCAGGTGTTCAAGGATTTCCTAGATAAGTTCGTGGTGGTCTTCATCGATGACGTGTTGGTTTATTCTCGTAGCGCTGAGGAGCATGAGCAGCATCTGCGCTTGGTTCTATCGGAGTTGAGGAACCACAAGTTATTCGCAAAGTTGAGAAAGTGCGAATTTTGGTTTCCTCAGGTCTCGTTTCTGGGCCACGTGGTGAATAAGGATGGGATCTCGGTCGACCCAGAAAAGATCGCAGCAGTGATGGATTGGAGTAGGCCGAACACGCCGAAGGAGATCAGGAGCTTTCTAGGGTTGGCCGGCTACTACAGGAGGTTCGTGGAGGGTTTCTCTACCCTAGCTGCACCTTTGACCAAGCTGACTCAGAAGAACGTGGCTTTTGTTTGGAGCGAGAAGTGCGAAGAAGCCTTCCTGGAGTTAAAGAGGAGATTGTGCACTGCTCCCGTTCTGACCCTGCCTACTGAGGGTGTGGATTATGATGTATACGTTGATGCTTCGCATGTAGGTCTGGGATGCGTATTACTGCAGGTTGGTAAGGTGATTGCCTATGGGTCAAGGCAACTGAAGACTCATGAGAAGAATTATCCTACGCATGACCTCAAGTTCGCAGCGGTTATTTATGCGTTGAAGCTGTGGAGACACCTACTTTATGGGGCTCAGTGCAAGATCTTCACCGACCATAAGTGCCTGAAGTACGTGTTCACGCAGAAGGAGTTAAATCTGCGCCAGCGTCGGTGGCTAGAGTATGTGGCCGATTATGACGTAGAGATCCAGTATCATCCTAGCAAGGCCAATGTGGTGTCCGACGCCCTAAGCCGTAAGACGGGAAAGATCTTTAATCTCACCGCCGATCATTTAGTAGAGGAGTTCCTCCTTATGGATATATCAGTGGGATACTGTGGCTTGCAGAGTAGTTTGTCAGTGGCAGAGCCGTCTTGGATTTCTTTGACCAGACTGCACCAGAAGGACGACCCGGATCTTCTACACTTATTCTCCAGGACTGAGAGAGGAGAGTTGCCGGATTATTCCATCGATGATGCGGGAACTTTTAAGTACCGCGGCAGATTTTGCATCCCCGCGGTTGGGGACATTAGGGGTATGGTTTGTAGAGAGGCTCATGGATCCAGCGTTGCCTACCATCCAGGATCTACAAAGATGTATCGTGACCTAAAGCAAATTGCCTGGTGGTATGGCATGAAAGGCGATATAGCCCGATTTGTTGCGGAGTGCCACACTTGCAAGCGTGTAGAGGCCGATCATGGAAGGCTTGGTGGCAAGTTGACTTCGTTAGAGAGCCCGACTTGGAAGTGGGAAAGTATATCTATGGATTTCATCACGGGCTTACCGAAATCCCCAAGGGGGTTTGATTCTGTTTGGGTCATAGTGGATAGACTGACGAAGTGTGCTCACTTCATGCCATATAATATTGATTACCCGATGAAGAAGATAGTGGAGTTGTACTTGAATGAAGTCATCCGACTGCACGGTGTGCCGGTTACCATCATTTCTGATCGAGATTCCCGGTTTACTTCTCGCTTTTGGCAAAGTCTGCAGGAGGGTTTGGGTACCGATCTGAGGTATTCAATTGCTTTCCACCCACTTACCAATGGGCAGACGGAGAGGGTGAAAAAGATAGTTTAGGATATGATCTGATGGTACATTTTAGACCACGGTGGAGTGTGGGATGAGCGGCCGTGACTTATGGAATTTGCATACAATAATAGTTATTAGGAGAGCTTGCAGATGGCTCCGTTCAAAGCCTTGTATGGAAGGCACTGCAGAACTCTGTTGTTTTGGGCTGAGGCGTGTGAGAGGCCTTTGTTGGGTCCTGATGCGCTCGAGGAAATAGAAGTCGCAGTGAAGCTTGTTCGAGAGAAGCTTCGTATAGCTCAAGAGAGGTACGAGAAGAACGCCAATAAGCGTAGGTCTGCCTTGGAGTTTTTTGCAGGGGACCTTGTATTTCTTAAGGTTTCCCCAATGGTGGGTGTAAAGAGGTTTGGTAAGAATCGTAAATTGAACCCGAGGTATGTGGGACCGTTTGAGATTTTGGAGTGGATTGGCGTGTCAGCTTACAGGTTGGATTTGCCAGCAAACTTCCTAGGTGTTCATAATGTTTTCCATGTTAGTCAATTGCGGAAGTGTGTGGGCAGCAGTGGGAAAGTTTTGGACATTGTACGCCAGTTGGATCCCAACCTCTCGTTTGTTGAAGTGCTGGTTCGTATTTTGGATACTCAGGAACGGGTGCTGCGAAAGAAGTCCATTCCGATGGTGAAAGTTCTATTGAAGAATCAGGGTTTAGAAAGCGCGACTTGGGAGTTAGAGTCGGCTATGAGGGAGGCTCACCCTCAACTGTTTCCCTGATTAGTTTGGTTTGTTTTTTCTTCTTTGAATGTTTGGATTATTTCTTTCCTTCTATAGTAGAAGTGTCGTCCGTAAAGTTTCGGGACGAAACTTCCTTTTAGGGGGAGTGACTGTAACGACCCCGATTTTTTCTGTGATTATTTAATTCTTGTTTGGTATTACGTCGACGTGTTTTCTTGGCTTGTGCCATCTGTGGAGTCTGGTCTTAACTCCTTAGAACTGGGTGCCCTATTTTGTAGCCTATTGGCAAGATCTCCCTCGCAAGCCGAGTCGTTTTGGGTGACCCGGTGTGGCCTCTCGGGGGATGCTTGTGTTTTGGCTTCGGGAGGGTATAACTCGAGTTCTGTTCGTCGAAAGTTAATTTCGACTTCGTCGTTGTGTTCGTAGTGTTGATATTTAGCTACGATGCGAATTTCGTCGAATTCCGAGATAGTTCGGTTTTTGTGTCGTTTTGGGTGTGCCATTAGTAAAATCTAATTAGAAACCCTCTTAATTTAACTGAACTAGTGGCTTGAGAGACGGTTAGGCTGAACTGGCATGTTATACTTATTTTAAATCCTTAATTAGAATCAGGTGCCCACTTCTCCTTCCTCCTTCTTCCCGAGATCAAAAGAAAACTGTTGTTCCTGTTTCGCGGAAAGCAGAGGTGGAAGCGACGTTTAGCCCAAGCCTTCGGACGGTGATTTCGGGAGTGTTCGTGGACGGATTTCGATTCCGAAAGCGGCGTTGTCTTGCTCTCGCCCAGTTCTACGTTTTGACGGTAAGAGGTTTGTTTCTCGTGGTGTTTTAGATGACTTGGATTTTCAGTTTCTTGTGGTTTTCCTCCATTAAAGTGCGGGTTTTCTTGTTAAGTGCCGCTCCTTCTAGTGCAGAACGAAGAGGAGGGAAAGCCGACCAAGCTTCGCCGGAAATCGAGGCAAGTAGTATTCTTGCCCTTGCCATTGAATATTTCCCGGTTAGCCTTAGGGTAGAAACCAAGCATGTTCTCCTTTATCTTGCTAAATTTAGGGCTTAGATTCTCCTATGAGCCCCCTCCTTGTGCTGTTTGCTCAACCTGCTAGTTGTGTTCATTATTTAGTCTCCAGATTTGTAGTTCTAGTTTGGTGCTTTGGCGGGTGGAGCCGAGAGAGAGAGAGAGAGGAAGTTTTTTGTGGTAGGGCTCTGGTTAGAACCAGTTTTGGTAGACTCTCGGGTTTTGGTGTTGAGTGTGGTGCACACACTCAATGCCAAAAGCAGCCCGTACTTGGCGTTGAGTGTGGTGGACACACACAAAGCCATAGTTTGGTTTGTTCTTTGCGGCTGAGTGGTGGGGTGTTTGAGAGAGAATTTTCGTCTAAGTCAAAACCGACGGGAATCACCAAGTGATTCCCGCCGATTTCGACGTGTAACGTCAGTGATTCCCACCGATCGACGAGAATCATCCTTAATTCCCGCCGATTCGGCAAGAATCATTCTGGATTCCCGCCGATCGGCGAAAATCATCCTGGATTCTCGCCGATTCGGCGAGAATCATCCTGCATTCCCGCCGATTCGGCGAGAATCATTCTGTATTCCCGCCGATCGGCGAGAATCATCCTGGATTCTCGCCGATTCGGCGAAAATCATCCTGCATTCCCGCCGATTCGGCGAGAATCAGTCGGCATTCCCGCCGACCTCCTCTTGTTTGCGATGGTTTAGGGTTTTCCTGCGGGAATGAACTTTGGCGTAAAGTGAGTTGACCTCACTCAACGCCAAAGCTGTTTTGGCGTTGAGGGAGGTGGACTCACTCAACGCCACTGTTGGGTTTTCTTTTTTTGCTAATGGCGTTGAGGGAGTGGACCTCACTCAATGCCATAGCTATTTTGGCGTTGAGTGAGGTTAGCTCACTCAACGCAACTGCCTCTTTTGCTAAAGGCGTTGAGGGAGTGGACCTCACTCAACGCCATGGCGGTTTTGGCATTGTGTGAGGATAGCTCACTCAAAACCAGAGCTGTTCTTGCGGAGGGAGTTGAGTGAGTGATTCTCACTCAATGCCATGGCTGTTCTGGCGCTGAGTGAGGCTAACTCACTCAACGCCAAGGTCTGGTTAGGCGTTGAGTGGGTCCCACTAACCGCCAATCCGTGTTGAGTGATTTCAACACTGTTTCCCTTACCTCGATTTTTGTACCCGAGTGAATTCCTTGATTATATTTGTAGTTTCTTTGTCGGCCATGTTATTCTTTCCTAAAGGCCGAATCGTGGGTCGTGGTTAGTAGTGCTGGTTTGAAGCTCTTCATGGGGGATGGGTTGTGTAATTTAGCCAAGGCCACCTTATTCTTCTTTTTTGCTCCAGGCACGGGCTGGGCAAGGGGCTGGAAGGTCCCTTGTGCTTTCACATATAGACCCTTGAGCTTGTTGGCTTGGAAATGGAGGTTGGGGGACTGAGTTTGCCTCCAACCCGGATCCATGTTATTTGTTTTTTGCTACTCTCATCTCCCACATCTTAGGGTGATAGGTGTTTCTTCCTTGGTAGATTGCAGTATTTTGGGCTCTTGGAAGCCTAGTAGACCATGCAGGATGTAGTTTCTGGGCAGGATTGATGTTGTTTCCTCGCAAGTAGTGCATTCCTTGTTGTCTTGCCTTGGGGCAGTTGTGACTTTTACTGCTGTGTGTTTTCCTCTTTCACTTACCCCCCCTATTGACACTTTCATGCAGTTCTTTCTTGTTTTGCTTGCTTAGGTATTCTTTTTTCTTTTGAATGCCTCAGGTTCTGAGCAGTAGCCAGTTTTGTTGCTTGGTTACAGTGGTGTTGCTGGTGGTCTCTTTGATTTTGGAGATTCTGTTGCTTTGTTAGTGAGGTAGTTTTTTTGTACTTTTCTTACAGACATACATATTTGCCAGTGGGTTCGTGTAGGGTTGTTGGTGCCCACTGGTAGTTTTTACCTTTGTACTAGATATATTACTTTGGCTGCTACCATTTCCTGGAGATAGTCTACTTGCTCTGTGAAGGTTTTATGGTAGGTTGCTAGTTATTTTAAAACTAAAATTGTTATTATATGTATATTGCACAATCAACATGTTTTATAAAAGTAAATCACTATTTTCCAAACAGCGTATAAAGTTCATTTTACTATATATATAATATAAATTAAATGTAGAGTCTTGCATAGCATAAGTGGTCCTCTTAGGACTCTTATGCACTTCTTAGGATGTCAAACCTGAATAAAGTGTTTTTCCGCAGCGCTTAAGTATAGTTTTTAACCGTGGACTAGGTGATCCACCGAGCCGAGGGATACGGCCTCTAAGTATAACTGATTTTCAATCATTAAAATCATGAATTTCTTTCTTAAAATATAATAGGTGGTTTTGCCTGAGCGTCAGCAGTTATCCCCTGCTTGACGTGGCATCATGACGCGTGTTTTCTCATACTCTGATAATTCTTTATTTCGGAGAAAATGCGGGTTGTGACACTAATAGATATTAGTAATGGTCATCTTCTCCTCCGGGTAGGAGATGATAAAGTTACTTTCTCTATTAATCCCTCGATGGACAATTTGTCATCGAGTTACGATTTCTGTTATTCTTTAGATACCTTTTTGGAGATCGTTCTTCTCCCATTTTTGAGTCTGTATTTTTAAATGACAATATTTATGCGCTCAAAATTTTTTACAGCGATGAGGATATCGCTATGGACTTTCCTTTCAAACCAATTGTTAAGAAAGACAAAGGAATTAAAACCTCCCTAGAAGAACCGCCCACCCTAGATCTTAAACCCTTACCCGAATCGCTCAAATACGCTTTTTTGGGAAAAGGCGATACGCTTCCCGTTATTATTTCTTCGGACTTCAGTGATTCGGAGACTTCCAATTTATTGGAAGTTTTACTTAAACATCGCCACGCAATTGCGTGGCAAATCTCTGACTTAAAGGGGATTAACCCCTCATTTTGCACCCATATGATATTTCTTAGTGATAATTGCCGCAAAACGATTCAGCCGCAGCGACGTCTTAACCCAAACATGTAAGACGTCATTAAGGCCGAGATCATTAAGTTTTTATATGCGGGGAATATCTACCCTATTTCGGATAGTGCATGGGTTAGTCCCGTGCATGTTGTGCCCAAGAAGGGCGGTCTAACCGTAGTGGCGAATGAGCACAACGAACTCGTCCCAACTTGTACTATTACGGGTTGGCGTGTATGCATCGATTATCGCAAACTTAATGATGCCACCCGTAAGGACCATTTCCCACTACCGTTTCTGGACCAGATTTTAGAGCGTTTATCTTGTCATCCTTTTTATTATTTTCTTTACTGTTTATCGGGGTTTTTCAAAATCCCTATTTCCCCCGATGACCAAGAAAAGACAACTTTTACTTGCCCGTTTGGAACCTTTGCATACTGAAGAATGCCATTTTTACTTTGTAAATGCGTCGGCTACATTCCAAATATGTATGCTAGCGATCTTTGGCGAGCTAGTAGAAGACATTATGGAAGTTTTTATGGATGACTTTTCTGTTTTCGGACGCTCTTTTCCCGATTGCCTTAAAAATTTAAATCGTGTCCTCCAACGGTGCGTGGACACAAGCCTTGGTCTAAATTGGGAAAAATGTAACTTTATGGTTCGAGGAGGTTTGTTCCTCAGCCATAAGATTTAGATTAAGGGGATTGAGGTAGATAAGGCCAAGGTAGAAATCATAGAAAAACTCCTGCCACCAACAAACGTAAAATCTTTTAGGAGTTTCTTAGGCCATGCGGGCTTTTACCGACGTTTTATTCAAGACTTTTCAAAAATAACAAAGCCGGTAACTCACCTTTTGGAAAAGGAATCACGCTTCATCTTTAGTAACGAATGCGAGTCTTCCTTTAATTTAATAAAACAAAAACTTATAACCTCACCGATTTTAGTGGCCACTAATTGGTCCCTACCATTCGAAATCATGTACGACGCTAGTGATATTGCCTTAGGTGATGTAGGGTATATCCTAGTGATTCGTCACGGAGGCCACGATAATGCTTATGACACGATCTACACTCTCTAATCCACACACTAACGAAAACGCAGCCACAACAAATTTTTTATTTATCGTTCGCGCTAACAATACGGATCGTCGTTCCGCAAATAGATCGAATGTTGGCTATAGGCCAAATTCTTTCCGGCTAAATGGGATAATCTTGATCCCGAACGAGCTTTTGAGTTGTACCAAAATAGATCCACCAAGAACAAAATGATTCGAAAGATGGTAGGATCTATCCCAACAAAAAGAAAGCGAGGATCGCCAATCCTCTTACAAATCCTTCGGAAATCTAAACGAAAAATACCGATCTATTATTCGATTAACCGCGAAGAAAAATAAATCGGAAAATAACGCAAAATTCGTCCACCACAAGAACTATCTAGAGAAAGAAAACTCTTGGTAGAAATTTTCGTTACCCCTCTCAGATTTGTAGATCCGCGATGCGTGGATCCACCAAGTTTGATCGCTCCTCCGTTGAAAGTCCATGGGAAGCGCGCTACGAATGATGAACGTGCTAATCTCCTTCACTTCACGCCGTGGAGGAAACCCTTATCTTCTTCCTTGCAAGCAACCTCTCATGCATGGGCCAAAGTATCCTTGGAGAGAGAGGATCTCGGGTGGCCGTGAGCAAGAGGGAGATGAGAGTAGCCGAACACTAGAGAGAAGGGGGGGTGGCGGCCGAGAGCAAGAGGGGGAGAGGAGATGGCCTAACTCTAGAAGGAAGGAGCCTTGAGGCCGGCGGTTTGGAGGAAGCAAGAAAGAGGGGGGCGGCGGCTAGGAGAAGAAGAGAGGGAAAATTAGGGTTGGCAAATTCAAATTTTGATTTCAATTAAAGTCTACCATCAAATGAAAAGTTCAAGGCCTTATATAGGCTTACATCTCAAAGCAAATAACAAGTGGCTAAAGGCACACCACATAAAGAAAATGCAGAAATTAAATAATGTTTTTTTAAAAGAGCCATCATGAAATGGCTATTAGCACACCAAAACTAAAATATCAAATATGAGTCTTGTTGCGAGGGAGAAGCTTGTAGCCATGACCGCTACGATGTCGCACGTCCTTTGCCGACACATCTTCAACATAGTCATTCCCAAGTTGGCCGTCCTGGTGGCCGTCGTCATCACCGTCACCATCACCGTCGCCATCAATCCTCCGCCGCTCAAAAGGACTCATCTCCGATGAGCGGGCTGAAATATAACTGCGTACGAGGTCCGCGTCAAGAAGATCCACCTGTGCAGTAGAGAGCCAAGAGTCGTCCGAAGCCGGATGACCACGCCAACGAACCAAAAACCTGTGAATGTCACCGTCGGGAGTGGGAAACACATCATCCTACAAAATCCTGTCAGGCAAGAAATCCGTCCGGGGAAACCTCGGAAAAACGTTAGGTGAAGCAGAAAAACAAGTTTCATCATCAATAGGCGGCATACCTCCCGTAGGATTCGAAGGAGAAAGCGATCCAGAATTGAGCTCACCCCCCACCCCATTAGATTGTATAGTGGAATTATTAAACGGAGAGACAGACAGTTCAGGTGGTGGAGCAATAAAAAGCATTAAATCCGAAATGTTAAACACAGGGGAGATTCCCCAATCAACGGGTAATTCTAACAAATAAGCATTTTCGCCTAATTTCTTCAAAATTCGAAAAGGACCGGCTTTCTTGTTCGCTAATTTTTTTATGGTGCCCGAAGGCATCCGTTCAGGGATAAGACGAACCATAACCAAATCGCCAATGTTCAAGGAGACTGCTCGCCTATATACGTTAGCATTCGATTGATAGATAGAATATTGCTTAGTTAACGTCTTGCCAATATGCTCATGGAGAGTGTGAACGTGTGAAGCGAAGTCCTGTGCAAATTGACTTGACTTAAAAGAAGGCGGTAACGGAACCAAGTCAAGAGGCACTGGCGCCTTATAACCATGCACTATCTCATTCGGAGATAACCTAGTGGACCTGTTCTTAGAATTATTGTACGCTAGTTGAGCATGCGAAAGGATAAGATCCCACGTACCTTTATGTTCGCCCACTAAACAACGAAGTAACCCTCCCAAGCTACGGTTGACAACTTCTGTTTGCCCATCTGTTTGGGGATGATAGGCCGACGAAAACATAAGTTTAGTGCCCATGAGTTTCCAGAGTGTCTTCCAAAAATAACTTGTAAATTTTACATCCTTATCACTCAATATCGTCTTGGGAACACCCCGATGTGCCACGACCTCCATGAAATACAATTTTGCTACATTTGAAGCATCGTAGGGGTTATTACTAGCGATAAAATATGCCATTTTGGAGAAACGGTCTACTACGACTAAAATAGAATCGTGACGCCTCAATGTCATGGGTAAACCTAAAATAAAATCCATGCTGACATCTTCCCATGGTACCGACGGAATCGAAAGTGGAGTGTAAAGACCCGCATTGGTCTTGTTTCCCTTTACTAGTTGACAGATACGACAACTTCCTACGATTTTGTTGACCATGGGTCTGAGGCCCGGCCAAACGAATTTATCCTCTACGAGTGTTATCGTTTTGTCTCTACCAAAATGTCCGCCTAACCCTCCGCTATGTAATTCCCATATGATAATGTCCACCTAACCCTCCGCTCTACCAAAATGTCCTCTACGAGTGTAATGACGAGCGGGGAATACATAGTTGCAAATGTTTAAATAAGTATCCGTCACGGATATAGTATGCCGAAATGGTGGTAGGGGAATTGTCCTGAGCGGCGAAATAAATTTCCTTAAAGTCTGGGCATTGGACATATTCATCTTTAATCCTCTCAAATCCTATGACTGACACTTCCAAGGTAGTTAGTAATAAGGTGACCCTACTTAATGCGTCCGCCACACGATTTAATGTACCCTTCAGATGCTTGATAATGAAAGTGTACTCCTGTAGGTACGAGATCCATTTAGCGTGCCGTGGGCTAATCTTATTTTGAGAATTAACAAATTTGAGGGCCTCATGGTCCGATAATATCACGAATTCTTTTGATATAAGGTAATGTCGCCAATGTTGGAGACAACGAATCACGGCATAGAATTCGCGATCATAATTCGAATAGTTTAACTTTGGGCCGGCTAGTTTCTCGCTAAAATATCCTAGCGGATGTCCCTCTTGACTTAACACTCCTCTGATTCCTATCCCCGATGCGTCGCATGATAGTTCAAACACTTTACTAAAATTCGGTAATCGTAGTAAGGGGGCTTCAGACATCCGTTCCTTAATCGTTTGGAAAGCACTAGTGGTCGCTTTAGTCCAACTAAATTCTCCTTTCTTCATACACTCAGTGATGGGTGCCATAATACTACTAAAATTCCGAATAAATCTTCGGTAAAACGTGGCCAACCCGTGGAAACTTCGAACTTCCCTTATATTCTTGGGTTCCGGCCACTCTTTAATTGCTTGAATGTTCTTTGGATCCACATGAATGCCATCTGAACTCACGATGTATCCTAAGAACTCTACGGAAGACACACCGAATGCGCATTTTTTTAGATTAATAAATAAATTCTCTTTGCGCAATGTGGTAAGGATTATTCTTAGGTGAGTTTCATGATCCCCCGGAGAGATGCTAAACACCAAAATGTCGTCGAAATAGACCACTACTTATTTTCCCATGTAGGGTTTAAAGACTTGGGTCATCAATCGCGAAAACGTACTAGGTCCATTGGTAAGTCCCACTCCAAGCACTAGCCATTCATATAGTCCATCCTTAGACTTAAATGCCGTCTTCCATTCGTCTCCCTCCCGTATTCGTATTTGATGATAATCGCTCTTAAGATCCAATTTAGAGAACACGGCGGCTCCTGATAGCATATCTAGTAAGTCATCCAAACGGGGAATGGGGAACCGATACTTGACAGTTATTTTATTTATAGCCCGATAATCGACACACAATCACCACGTTTTATCTTTCTTCGGGACTAACAAGGCAGGGACGGCACAAGGAGTTTTACTATGAGGTATAAATCCTTTCGCTAACAAATCTGAAATTAATTTATGCAACTCCTCATGTGAGGAGGGATTGAGTCGGTAATGGGGCTGATTCGGCAACAAAGAACCCGGGACAAAATCTATCTCATGCTGGATATCACGCAAAAGTGGCAACTGAGGTGGTAAGTCCACCGGGTAGACATCCTTATACTCTTCTAAGAGAGTTCGAAGGGATAACGGGAGGCTCGCTAATGAGGGTGCATCCTCCTTAGCTTGTAAACAAACTAGAGCGTAGATAACGCCATCCATGAAAGTCTCATGCACTAACTCTTTCCTACTTATCAGACTTATCGTTTTCTTTTCTACCGGCACAATGGTATCTTTGGACGCAGGTGACGGATCCTTGGGCGACGATGGTTTCAAAACAATGGTCTTACAATTGAATTTGAACTCATAAGTGTTGGCTCGTCCAAAATGGGTCACGTCATAATCATAAAGCCAAGGTCGTCCTAATAAAACATGACACACGTCCATGGGGATGACGTCGCACCACACTTTATCAACATAGTTTTTCAATGTTAGTGGCACCAAGCATCGCTTAGAGACCGCTATTGACGTCTTGTTTACCCGCGCGATTTTATAAGGATGTGGGTGCGGCTCGGTGACTAAATGCATGCGTGCGATGGCGTTTTCCGAAATGACGTTCATGCAACTACCGCTATCAATAATTAGTTTGCACCATTTTTCACCGCACTTAAAATTTAAGGTAAATATATTTGTCCGATTATACTCATCCAACGCTCGCGGTGTGGCCAAAATACATCTCATCACCATCATGTAAGAATCGTCCTCAATGTCACTCGGCTCGGCATCAGATTCTTCTCCCGCGCCATATACGATGTCGGCAGACTCAGACGTGGAGTCTAATAGGGCTAACGGTTTGCTCTTCGTGGGGCACTCACTAGAGTAGTGCCCTTGGATTCCACAAGAATAACACGTGGCATTAGTCTTGCTAAGTCGTCCTATTGGTACACGCTCACCGGTGGGATTTCTGTTATTCCTAGCGGTAATAATAATGGACTCCGAATCCGTTGATCGATACTTTCCTTTATCTCGCATGGAGGAAGATGGATGCGGTCCTAAGAGGGATTTTCCCTTCTGAAAGTTTCGTCCTTTGACTTTGTAGGCGTTGTGTTTTTCAATATCCATGGCGGCATTGAATGTGGTGTTAAGGTTCGTGTGACCATAACGCAAGAGCTTGCCTTGAATGTCCGAGTTAAGTCCCTTACGAAATTGGGAGAGTGTGACTTCGGGCATCTCACGAACATCACAATGCACCAACATATCCTTAAGTTGTCCCATGTATTCTGCTACCGAAGTGTTACCTTGACGAAGGGAGGCTAACTCATCGAACATTTGGGTCCGGTAATAAGTGGGAACATATTGGTCGTGGAGAAGTGCTTTCATGGCAACCCACCCAATTGGGGGTGCTCCATTAACCGTACCTAATCGTCTCTCTTCATTCAACCAGTATGTCTTGGCCCGTCCTAGTAGTTTCATCCGTGCAACCTTCACTTTCTCAACGTCCGTCAGGTCGTGCCATTCAAAATAGCACTCCATTCCCATGATCCAGTCTAGGAATAGTTGGGGCTCTCCCATACCATCATATGAGGGTGAGTCTATTTTTACGGCCCTAGTTACGTCGAACTCATAATGACCTCGAGGTGGGTACTCATCATCCTGATCACATGGGTGATTTTGTCTTTCCTCTTGCTGGTTGGCGGCCGGGGGTTGGGGACCCGGTCGGTTTCTGCCAACGCCGTTGTTTCGGGGCGCCGCTTGGTTTACAGCGAGCCCTTCAATTAACTGTGTCAGTGCGTCAAACCTAGCGTTAAACTCTTCGCGTAGCTCGGTGATCGTGACCGGAGCATGCTCATCACCTTGGTTGTTTGCCATGTGTGAGGTGCAGGGAAGATATTTCGTGCCCAGCCTAGTACGCATGAACGAACGGGACAAACAACAATTTTGACCTGATTTAAATTACGTGTTTGAATTTTTTGACACTAAACAATTGAGCAACACGAAAAACTTTTTCAGACTTTTTTTCTTAAAAAAATGAGGAGAAAATTCAGAATTTTTTTTGTAATTTTCTGCAGAAAATTTGTTTTTGTGTTTTACTAAGTGCAGCCCAACTATAAAAATTCAGATTTGAAGTGATTCGTAACGGAAGTGCGTACCCTAGTGAACGAGGATAACCCTAGGTAAGATGAAAGGATGGTGTCGATTTGGAAATCAACACAACCTCCCTCTGATACCAAATTGTTGTAGGGTATATCCTAGATATTCGTCACGGAGGCCACGATAACGCTTATGACACGATCTACGCTCTCTAATCCACACACTAACGAAAACGCAGCCACAACAATTATTTTATTTATCGTTCGCGCTAATAATATGGATCGCCGTTCCGCAAATAGATCGAATGTTGGCTATGAGCCAAATTATTTCCGGCTAAATGGGATAATCTTGATCCCTAACGAGCTTTTGGGTTGTACCAAAATAGATCCACCAAGAACAAAATGATTCGAAAGATGGTAGGATCTATCCCAACAAAAAGAAAGCGAGGATCGCCAATCCTCTTACGAATCCTTCGGAAATCCAAACGAAAAATACTGATCTATTATCCGATTAACCGCGAAGAAAAATAAATCGGAAAATAACGCAAAATTCGTCCACCACAAGAACTATCTAGAGAAAGAAAACTCTTGGTAGAAATTTTCGTTACCCTTCTCGGATTTGTAGATCCGCGATGTGTGGATCCACCAAGTTTGATCGCTCCTCCGTTGAAAGCCCACGGGAAGCGCGCTACGAATGATGAACGTGCTAATCTCCTTCACTTCACGCCGTGGAGGAAACCCCTATCTTCTTCCTTGCAAGCAACCTCTCATGCATGGGCCAAAGTATCCTTGGAGAGAGAGGATCTCAGGTGGCCGTGAGCAAGAGGGAGATGAGAGTAGCAGAACACTAGAGAGAAGGGGGCCGGCCGAGAGCAAGAGGGAGAGAGGAGATGGCCGAACTCTAGAAGGAAGGAGACTTGAGGCCGGCGGTTTGGAGGAAGGAAGAAAGAGGGGGGGCGGTGGCTAGGAGAAGAAGAGAGGGAAAATTAGGGTTGGCAAATTCAAATTTTGATTTCAATTAAAGTCTACCATCAAATGAAAAGTTCAAGGCCTTATATAGGCTTACATCTCAAAGCAAATGATAAGTGGCTAAAGGCACACCACATAAAGAAAATGCAGAAATTAAATAATGTTTTTTTAGAAGAGCCATCATGAAACGGCTATTAACACACCAAAACTAAAATATCAAATATGAGTCTTGTTGCGAGGGCGAAGCTTGTAGCCATGACGGCTACGACGTCGGACGTCCTTTGCCAGCACATCTTTAGTATAGTCATTCCCAAGTTGGCCGTCCTGGTGGCCGTCGTCATCACCGTCGCCATCACCGTCGCCATCATTAGGTGCCGTTCTTGGTCAATGCGTAGAAAATCATTTTCATCCAATTTATTACTCTAGCAAGATGCTCACTTCCGCACGAGTGAATTACACGACGACGAAAAGGAACTCTTAGACGTCATTTCTCTTTCGATAAGTTTCGCTCGTATTTAACGTTATCTAAAGTTATCGTTTATATCGATCACTCCGCCCTTAAATAATTATTAGCTAAAAGTGATGTGAAGCCCCGCCTTCTTCGATGGATTGTCCTCTTACAAGAGTTTGATTTGGAAATTCGGGATAAGAAGGGCGAGGAAAATCTAGCGGCAGACCACCTCTCCCTCTTAGAAAATACGGGTGCGGAAGCGCTCGTCGAATCTGAAATAAATGACAGATTCCCCGAGAAACGCCTCCTAGCCATTCATTTATCTTCATCATCTTCGCCTTGGTTCGAAGATTTTGCAAACTATTTAGTCCCGCGGGTACTTCCAAAAGGAATTTCAAGTCATCAAAAGAAGAAATTATTTTTTGACTTGAAAAATTTCTTTTGGGAGGACCCATTTCTTTTTTGTATCTGCGCGGACTAAGCAGTCCAAAGATGTGTTGCGGGTGTGGAGTACTTGCAAATACTTAGGCACTGCCACGAGGGTTCGGCTGGTGGGCATTATCAAGCCAACCGGACCCCTCTGAAGGCGCTAGAGGTAGGCTACTTTTGGCCCACTCTCTTCAAATACGCTCACAATTTTGTGCGCGCATGCGATAGCTGTCAGCGGTCGAGTAACATCTCTCGTTGTGACGAGATGCCCAAAAAAATGTTTTTAGAATGCGAAGTCTTCGATTTATGGGGCATAGATTTTGTTGGCCCCCTACCTCCATCTTTCAAAAATATGTATATTTTAGTGGCGGTCGACTACGTATCGAGGTGGGCAGAAGTGCAAGCTCTCCCCACCAACGATGCGCGAGTCGTCGTTATATTTCTTAAAAAACTATTTTATAGCTTCAGAATGCCTCGAACAATTGATAGTGATAGGGGAACGCATTTCTGTAGCGCTCTTATGTCTAAGACGTTAGATAAATATGGAGTCACGCACAAATTTTCCACCCCCTACCACCCGCAAACAAGTGGCCAAGTTGAGGTAGTAAATCGAGAGATTAAGCATATATAAGAGAAAACTGTTTCACTTAATAGGAAAGATTGGTCCGTTAAACTTGACGATGCGTTATGGGCGTATCGTACGACATACAAAACTGCAGTCGGTTGTACTTTGTTTCAATTAATCTATGGCAAAGCGTTCCATTTACCCGTAGAACTAGAACATCGCGCACTTTGGGCTTTAAAACTCTTAAACCTCGACGCTAATTTAGCTGCTCAAAATAGAAAATTGCAACTAAACGAGCTTGATGAATGGTGTGTGAACGCTTACGAGAGCAATAAGTTCTATAAGGAGCGTTCTAAGTTATATCACGATCGAAAAATAAAGTTCCCAAAATTTTTTTCTTCGGGCGATCTTGTCCTTCTTTATAATTCACGTCTTAAACTTTTTTAGGAAAACTAAAATCTAGATGGTCCCGTCCCTTCGTAGTTGAAGAAGTCTTTCCATATGGAACCATACTCGTCTCCCACCCTGAAAAAGGCTCGTTTAAAGTAAACGGTCATCGGTTAAAGACTTACATAGCAGGCGACCCTGTGATCGAGCATAACGAAACCATAACCCTCCTCGATATATAAACCCGCAAATATAGTCAAGCTACACGACTATAAATAATGCGCTCTTGGGAGGCACCCCACGTTTATCTTTTTCTCTCTTTCTTAATCATGTTTGCTACTTTTTCTAATAATGCAGGGTTTCTAAATGGGCTTCCCCGAACACGCATCAGGGACGTTTCTACCCTCCGTCTTTCTTTTTGTACACATAGCATTTATTTTTTATCATTCCGCATACTTATCTTACAATATTGGGGGCAATGTTGGAACTAAGTATGGGGTGTTTTCGTATTTTCCTTGTTTTTTTTCTGCACTTCTTTTATTTGAACTTATATTTCAAAAACAAAAACAACAAAAAAAACAAATATTCGAAAAATATTTTACTAGTATGAAATTTTTTTTAAAAATACAAAAAAATTTAGAAAACTTAAAAAATATATATAATTATAAAACAAAAATTCCAAAATATTTTGTTTTACTTTGTAAATAATTTTTGTAGATAAATTTTTGTAAATATTTTTTTGTAAATACTCTTCTCTTTCCCCTCTCCCCTTTTCTCTCTCATCCTTGTAAATAACTTCTCTTTTTTCTCCCAATTTTTGTAAATAGAATGAAAATTTTGGAAAAAAAATATATATACAAAAACATTTGCAAAATTTTAAAATCCAATTTTTTTTTATTTTCGCATTTTCCTTTCTTTAGTATGTATATATTAAAGAAATAAATCTAAAAATAAAAAAAAGATAATAACTTTGGAAATTCAAAACAAAAAAAGTTTATAAAATAAATAAATTAAATATACATTTCTTAATTTTCTTGCTATCCAAAAATTTTATTTTGAGTTTATTTATATGTGAATTTTATTAATTCTTTGTTCACTATTAGTTTGTTAATTATAGATTGAAAAATTTAAATAGTCGGGGTTAGGTTTTAAAGAATTTATTATACTTCGTTAAAAATAGAGAACATGTTTTAGGCACTACTTCTAATTTTTCATAGATAGGAGCACGTGTATCATGTTAGTAAATAACGATTATAGAATTCAATTATGCTTACTTTTAGTTTTCTGAAAAATTGGAACATACAATTTATAATGGTTGCTCTCAAAAATTTTTGATTAAAAATATAGTTTTCTTTTCTTCCTCTTATTTATCATGTCTAACTTGGCATGATTAAAATTTTACCCTTACAAGATCGTATGTCAATGGGAATAAGATTTCATTCCGTAAATATAGGCACCCAATAATTTAAAAAGATTATATGTTATGGAGTAAGAGAATAAAATTCATTACTCCTACACATATGCGTTGGGTTAATTTTATTATTATGAAGTTGAAAAAGAACAAAAAAAATCATATTAGGAAAATAATATTTCATTTTCCTAATAATCCAAAAAGAAAAAAAATGGAGGTTCGAGAAAAAATTACCTCTCCTCAAAATCCAAACCACTTCATAAACCGCCAAACCCCCCTTAGCCAATTTCACGAGTCTAGAATTAATTCAAAAATCTTTTTTGAGAGCATAATACATAAATTGCATTATTTTCCGTAAAACTCCTATAAGCAAAAGTTCATATAATTCCAATCTATTTTTGTTGACCTAACCATTACAACTATTGCTTTCTATTTGATTACATAAAGAAGTCTTTAGGACAAATCTTTATGCCCTATTTAAATCATCTACATAATTTTAGGACTTAACTTTTATACCCCGTATATTTATTTAGATCTCTCTTATAATTAATTTCAGTAGTAGCAAAACTTTGAGTTTTTTTTTATTCCTTATAAGTTCACCTCAAACTTTTGCTCTGCAACATCAAAAGCTTAAGTATGGGGGTATTTGATAAGTTGTAAATATACCTATTTTATAGTATTTTTATTAAGTCATTTTTGATTATTTTTGGCTTTTTTAGTTAGTTTTATTCAATAAATTGCTTCTTTTTTTGTAAATACTATTTCTAACTTAGCTTAATTTTGATTCCAGAAAAATTTCAGAAAATGGTGATAAATTGACCTGACACGCCCGTGTTCCATGACCGACACGCCCTTGTCACCAGCTCAACTCAACGCCATCTACTCAACACTCAACGCCACTCAACGCCTTCATCAAACCGAGCAGAGCACGCTCGTGTCATGACCGACACGCCCGTATAAGCCACTCAACGCTGGCAACCACTCAATGCTTTTACTGTTCACCTCTCGACGCCACTCAATGCCATCAACTCTACACTCAACGCCAGCATGTCACGTCCGTGTCCAAACACGACAAGCCCATGTTGGACATGTGTCCCTTCCCGAAGCTTCAAAAAACAAGCCAGCTCACCAGATTTAACCATGTCAAACACGGCAACTATGACACGCCCCCCGACTCGCCCGTGATTAGGGCGTGTCACACATAAAATTTTGTCTATAAATAAAACAATTCTGTAAGGTCAAAGGGTTCACTTTTTTGAGCCAAAATATAGTGTGTTTTGTGGGCTGCCCATGGTGATTCCATATCCATGTAAGGAGTTTTCTCCCCCTCCCTTTTATGTTTGCTTTTGCTTTAGCTTTAGATTTGTAATAGCTTTGCAATAGTTCTCTTTCATTAATAAAATATGTTAGCTTTTCTCTTCTTTAATGACTTTGGAATGAACTTGTGTGCCCA
The DNA here is from genome assembly GCA_039513925.1 of Platanthera zijinensis. Taxonomy (NCBI): domain Eukaryota; kingdom Viridiplantae; phylum Streptophyta; class Magnoliopsida; order Asparagales; family Orchidaceae; genus Platanthera; species Platanthera zijinensis. Next base: position 102,647,570 of record CM077085.1, on the reverse strand, counting down.
CTTTGTTCCTCTTTTTATCCCTTTGTACCTCCTTGTTTTTTCTCTTTATGAAAAGTGTGTGTGTGTGTGTGTGTATGAGTTTAACTAGTTAATTTTTTTCATGCTCGTAATTAGTTGTTATGATTGATTTTATTATAGTTTTTATTTCAAAAAATGAAATGTTATTATGGTAGTTTTTTTATTCAAGCTTTGTGTTACATTAAAAGTATATCTTCTTAATCCTTATGAACTTGTAAAAGTGATTTCAAAAGTGAATTTTTCATTTTCTTTAACTTAGTTTTTGCTTAGGTTGTAAAACTTTTTGTCTCTTTTAAATTTTATTTTTTCTTTTTCATCACTTTTATGAACTCTTTTGAATGAAAAAGTTATAATTTTAATTTTTAAACTACTTTGGTTTTAACTTTAATTTCCAAAACTTTTGCTCTTTTTATTTTTATTTCATCTTTTTTTGTGTTTTTAGCAAATCCTTAGTATAGAAAAGTTGTTGTTTTAATTTTTAGGTAACTTTGATCTTGTTTTTTTAAAAATTTTATGTAGAGTGTGTGTGTGTGTGAGAATAATTTTTATGCTTTCTTAAATTATGTATAGTGCGTGTGTGTATGAGAATTAAATTTCATGCTTTATTTAATGCTTTCTTCAATTATGTAGAGTGCGTGTGTGTATGAGAGTAAATTTTCATGATTTATTTCATGCTTTCTTTTATCGTTTTCTTTCAATTATGTAGAGTGCATGCGTGTGCGTATTTATTTTCGTCTACTCGTTAAGAGTTAAATGGTGTGTTTTCCTTTACCGCCTACTCATTCGAGTAGGACTTGTCATTTACTATCTACTCATTTGAGTAGAACTTGTACACGCATTTATTTCCTCCTACTCCTTAAAAGTTAAATGGCGTGTTTTCATTTCCAGCCTAGTCATTCGAGTAGGACATGTCTTTACTTTATTTTATGGTTTCGAAGTGTTCGCGAGTTCTCATTTTTAATTAGCTTTTCAACTTTATCTAAATGTTTGTTATTTTATGCCTTCTTCTTATAATCGTTTAGTATTTAGTTTCGAACTTGCGCCTTATTAAAACCATAAAGCCATACCCAAACCGATGAGTGGATAATCGTCTTTATCCCTTGGCATCGAAGAGCATTGGGATATATAAAATGATTTGAAATGATTAAAGTTATTTATTTTCACTTTAATATTAGGACATAAGGTTTACCCCGGGTTAACGACACGTAGGACAACATATTCGATGTGTGGGCTCTATTTATGTTATCCATACACTCGCTAGCTGAAAGGCCGTGCATATGGACCGATCCCCCTTGGGTAAATAGAATTGTGTACATACCCTAGAGAGAGAACAAACGTAGTTCTACTAGATTGGGTTCCCCACCCATTAACGGGTTCTAAGAATAAAGCGGGCGTTAAGAGGAATCCTTTGTCAGACTAACATTCGGTCAAATAGTCTTAGCGTTCAGGTGAGCAATATTCCTAGAGATAAGTGCGCTCATACTTGTGGAACCTCCATGTCCAAGTTTCCTTTTATTAATTTGAAAACTAAGTTCAACAATTATTAAGAATTATTTTAGTCTTAATCCGATTCGATGACGAGCGTTAACCGGTCATTGAACAAATCTAGTAATTTTCAGCTTTCTTTTATTTTCGTTGTTAAGTGACAAACAAAAAATCTCACCTTACATTCAGTAAAAAAATAGTCCTCCTGGAGGAGTAGGAATAATCAACCCGTCCCCGAGAATAATACGACCTCGGTATTCTCCCGAATATCGAGAACTATATATGATAGGTGCACTTGTCTCCTTTTGTTAGAAAGTTCGATTTTCGAGCAAGTCCGCGACGGGCGACTCATCGAACCAACCACCCAAATAAGAGTCTGTGCGCGGGCTCCATCAAGTTTTTGGCGCCGTTGTCGGGGAGCAACCTCCACTACTAGAAAATGGCTTTTAGCCATGATTTTTTTGTCATGGGGGAAATCCGTGGCTAATACTGATGTATTAGCCACGGTTCATATTTTGTGGCTAATAAGCTAGTATTACCCACGGATGACTAATCCTTGGAAAATAACCCGACTTTTTGCCACGGTTTTCCTGTTTCGTGGCTAATAATCTAGTATTAGCCACAGAAGCCTAATCCGTGGCAAAAAGTCGGGTTTTTTTAGTCCCACACCGCTAACAAAAAGCTCGATTTGGGGTTTATATAGCCCATTAAAAATTAATATTTGAAATAAAATCGGGGCGGCGGTGGCGGAGGCCGGGCGGTGGAGGTGGCGGTCGGGCGGGCGGCGGCGGCAACGGCGGAGGTAGAGCTGGCGGCAGCGGCGGTGGACGGCCGGGCGGCAGCGGCCGAATATTTTTTATGTTAGGTTTATTACAGACCCTTTAGCCACGACAATTGAACAGTGGCAAATGAGGAACTTTTAGCCACGACAATTGAACCATGACTAATAACTTATTTGCCACGGATTCAGCGTGGCTAATACTATTAGCCATGCTCGCATTGCCCACGCCCATTTGCCGTGGGTAGGCCGTGGCTAATAGTTATTAGCCACGGTTTTGGACTTTTAGCCACAGAAATCTGCCGTGGCTAAAAGTCAGTTTTCTAGTAAGGCTCGTTGTTATTTCGAATTCGGGAATCTATTACTTTTTCTTTATTTTCATATAAAAACAAAAAAATAAAATAAAATAAAAATAAAAAATAATTTTTACTTAAAAACCAAAAAAAATTATCCTCCCTTGTCTTAATTATATTTATTTCTGTTATTTTTTCAGGTGTATGACCCATGGACATCGTTCGGATTCGGAATCTTTTGATTTTGATCCTGAGATCGACCGCACCCTTACACGCATTCGATCTCAACATCACGAGCAAAATTTAGAACCTGAAGAATCTATCGGAGAACCCCCTGCTATTTTCTTGGCTGACCATGTTCCAAATGTGGCCGCGGAGGGTACAATGTCTTACTATGCCTGGCCAATTTTGGACGATAACAGGTCGAGTGTTATTCTCCATGCGGTGGAGAATAACAATTTTGAAATAAAGTCAAGTGTAATCCAAATGATCAAAAATTCCATACAGTTCGATTGACTATCGGATGAGGACCCTAATGTCCACTTGTCCAACTTTTTGGAGATTTGAGACACATTAAAAATAAATGGCGTCACTGATGACGACATTCATATGAGCGTATTTCCCTTCTCCCTCAAATCCAAAGCCAAGGAGTGGTTGAATTCCCTCCCACGAGGATGTATCACCACCTAGGCTGAATTGACAAAACGGTTCCTAACGAAGTACTTTCCGCCTGCAAAAACTACAAAGTTGCGTGCGGATATTTCTTCGTTTGTGCAAAACGTTTTTGAGTCTCTATATGAGACTTGGGAACGGTTTAAGGAATTCCTCCGCCGGTGCCCGCACCATGCGCTGCCAACGTGGTTGCAGGTACAAATTTTTTATAACGGCCTTAACTTCTAGATGCGTCAAATGATTGACACGACTGCCAAGGGCACCCTTAATAATAAGACCCCCGAGGCCGCCTAGACTTTATTCGAAGAGATGGATATGAACACTTATCAATGGAACGTCCCGCGGGGACGCACGAAGTCGGCGGCTGGCCTTTTTGAAGTGGATTTCAATGCTCTGTTAACCCTTCAAGTCGAGAGGTTAACAAAGCAGGTGGCAGAGATGACTAATGCATTCTCCACTCCATCTTATTTTATTCTCCCTAACATTTGCGTGGATGAAGAGTTCGTGGACTACATGGGAAATTCGGTTTTCCCTTCCTTCAACCACAACAACAACCCTTATAGTAATAACTATAATCCGGATTGGAGGAACCACCCCAATTTTTCATGGAGCAACCCGTACAATGCGCAGCATCCCCCTACTACTTTTGCGCCCGCATTTTTTCCTCCTCCTCCTCTGAAACCTTCGCCGGTTGAGGAACTTTTTACAAATACGTCGCGTCAAACGAGTCCAATATTCGGAATATAACCGGATCGCTAAAAAATTTAGAACTACAGGTTGGACAGTTGGCGCGACTCATGTCGGAATGCGCGCAGGGGGAATTGCCAAGGAATATAGAGCCCAACCCACGAGAGAACCTCAACGCTATAACCCTCCATAGCGGTAAGGAGGTGGTCGATCCAAAATGGATCGATCCTCAGGTACATATCTCTCCTCCGACCCCTCTTCCCCCTTCTTCGATTACGTCGCCTTTACCGTTTTCAAATGAAAAAATTATTTTAAACAAGGCCTTGCCATATCCACTTAGGTTAGAAAACGAGCGTAAGAATGCGCAATACTTAAAATTTATTTTATTATTAAAACTAATTCATACTTATGTTTCTTTTTGCGAGGCTATCTCGCAAATGTCGAAATATGCGAAATTTTTAAAAGAACTACTTTCTAATAAACATAAATTAGAGGATATTTCACATATTTCTCTCAACGCTGTCTGCTCGGCGGATCTTACAAATAAATTTCCCACAAACCAAAACGACCCAGGACGGTTTTCCATCCCGTGCGTTTTTGGCAATATATTAGTAAAATACGCCTTAGCTGATTTAGGGGCTAACATTAATCAGATGTCGTTCTCGCTCTTCCAACGTTTAGGTTTGGGTACTCCTAGTCCTACGAATATGCGCATCCAATTATCGGATCGCTCAGTTAAGTTCCCTATCGGGGTAGTGGAGGACTTCCTTGTCCGAGTAGACAAGTTTACCTTCCCGGTAGACTTCGTCATCTTACACATTGAATAGGATGCCGAGGTACAGATAATACTCGGTCGCCATTTTCTTGTCACCTCCCGTACACTAATAGATGTTAGTAATGGTCATCTTCTCCTCCAGGTAGGAGATGATAAAGTTACTTTCTCTATTAATCCCTCGATGGACAATTTGTCATCGAGTGATGATTTCTACTATTCTTTAGATACCTTTTTTGGAGATCGTTCTTCTCCCGTTTTCGAGTCCGTATTTTTAAACGATGATATTTATGTGCTCGAAAATTTTTAATGCGATGAGGATACATTTATGGACTTGCCTTTCGAACCAACTGGTAAGAAAGACATAGGAATTAAAACCTCCCTAGGAGAACCGCCCACCCTAGATCTTAAACCCTTACCCGAATCGCTCAAATAAACTTTTTTTGGAAAAGGCGATACGCTTCCCGTTATTATTTCTTCGGACTTGAGTGATTCGCAGACTTCCGATTTATTGGAAGTTTTACTTAAACATCGCAACGCAATTGCATGGCAAATCTCTAACGTAAAGGGGATTAACCCCTCATTTTGCACCCATAAGATATTTCTTAGTGATAATTTCTGCAAAACGATTCATCCGTAGCGACGTCTTAGCCCAAACATGAAAGACGTCGTTAAGGCTGAGATCATTAAGTTGTTAGATACGGGGATTATCTACCGTATTTCGGACAGTGCATGGGTTAGTCCCGTGCATGTCATGCCCAAGAAGGGCGGTCTAACCGTAGTGGCGAATGAGCACAACGAGCTCGTCCCAACTCGTACTCTTACGGGTTGGCATGTGTGCATCGATTATCACAAACTTAATGATGCCACCTACAAGGATAATTTCCCACTACTGTTTCTGTACCAGATTTTAGAGCATTTATTTGGTCATCCTTTTTATGGTTTTCTTGACGGTTTATCGGTTTTTCCAAATCCCTATTTCCCCCGATGACCAAGAGAAGACAACTTTTACTTGCCCGTTTGGCACCTTCGCATACCGAAGAATGCCATTTGGACTTTGTAATGCGCCGGCTAAATTCTAAAGATGTATGCTTGCAATCTTTGGCGAGCTAGCAGAAGACATTATGGAAGTTTTTATGGATGACTTTTCTATTTTCGGACGCTCTTTTCAGATTGCCTTAAAAATTTTGATCGTGTCCTCCAACTATGCGAGGACACAAGCCTTGTTCTAAATTGGGAAAAATGTAATTTTATGGTTCGAGGAGGTTTGTTCCTCGGCCAAAAGATTTTGATTAAGGGGATGGAGGTAGATAAGAACAAGGTAGAAATCATAGAAAAACTCCCGCCACCAACAAACGTAAAATCTATTAGGAGTTTCTTAGGCCATGCGGGCTTTTACCGATGTTTTATTCAAGACTTTTCAAAAATAACAAAGCCGCTAACTCACCTCTTTGAAAAGGAATCACGCTTCATCTTTAGCAACGAATACGAGTCTGCCTTTAATTTATTAAAATAAAAACTTATCACCTCACCAATTTTAGTGCCCCCTAATTGGTCCCTACCGTTCAAAATCATGTGTGACGCTAATGATATTGCTTTAGGTGTCGTTCTTGGCCAGCGCGTAGAAAAACATTTTCATCCAATTTATTACGCTTGCAAGATGCTCACTTCCGCACAAGTGAATTACACAACGACGGAAAAGGAACTCTTAGCCATCAATTTCGCTTTCGATAAGTTTCGCTCGAATTTAACGTTATCTAAAGTTATCGTTTATACCGATCATTCTTTCCTTAAATATTTGTTAGCTAAAAGTGATGTGAGCCCCGCCTTCTTTGATGGATTCTCCTCCTACAAGATTTTGATTTGGAAATTTGGGATAAGAAGGGCGCGAAAAATCTAGTGGCAGACCACCTCTCCCGCTTAGAAAATCCAGGTGCGGAAGCGCTCGTCGAATCTGAAATAAATGACAGATTCCCCGAGGAACGCCTCCTAGACATTCATTTATCTTCATCATCTTCGCCTTAGTTCGCAGATTTTGCGAACTATTTATTCACCCGGGTACTTCCAAAAGAATTTTCAAGTCATCAAAAGAAGAAATTCTTTTCTGACTTGAAAAATTTCTTTTGGGAGGACCCATTTCTTTTTCAAATCTGCGCGAACCAAGCGATCCGAAGATGCGTTCCGGGTGTGGAGTGCTTGCAAAAACTTAGCCACTTCCACGAGGGTCCAGCCGGTGGGTATTATCAAGCCAACCGGGCCGCTAGGAAGGCGCTAGAGGCTGGCTACTTTTGGCCCACTATCTTCAAAGATGCTCACAATTTTGTCCGTGCATGCGATAGCTGTTAGCGGTCAGGTAACATCTCTCGTCGTGATGAGATGCCCCAAAACATGTTTTTAGAATGCGAAGTCTTCGATTTATGGGGCATATATTTTGTTGGCCCCCTACCTCAGTCTTTCAAAAATATGTATATTTTAGTGGGGGTCGGCTATGTATCGAGGTGGGCGGAAACGCATGCTCTCCCCACCAACGATGCGCGAGTTGCTGTTACATTTCTTAAAAAACTATTTTCTCGCTTCGGCATGCCTCGAGCAATTTTTAGTGATAGGGGAAAGCATTTCTGTAATGTTCTTATGGCTAAGACATTAGCTAAATACAGAGTCACACACAAACTTGCAACCCCCTACCACACGCAAACAAGTGGCCATGTTGAGGTAGTAAATCGAGAGATTAAGTGTATATTAGAGAAAAACGTTTCACTTAAAAAGAAAGATTAGTCCGTTAAACTTGACGACGCATTCGTATGACAAAAAAAACCACAACCGGTTGTACTCCGTTTCAATTAGTCTATGGCAAAGCGTGCAAATTACCCGAAGAACTAGAACATCGCGCACTTTGGGCTTTAAAACTCTTAAACTTCAACGCTAACTTAGCCGCTCAAAATAGAAAACTGCAACTAAATGAGCTCGATGAATGGCGTGCGAACGCTTACGAGAGTAATAAGTTCTATAAGGAGCGTTCTAAGTTATATCACGATCGAAAAATAAAGTCCCCAAATTTTTTTTCTCCGGGCAATCTTGTCCTTCTTTATAATTCACGTCTTAAACATTTTCCAGGAAAACTATAATCTAGATGGCCCGGTCCCTTCTTAGTTGAAGAAGACTTTCCATATGGGACAATACTCGTCTCCCACCTGGAAAAAGGCTCGTTTAAAGTAAATGGTCATCAGTTAAAGACTTATATAGCGGGCGACCCTATGATCGAGCATAACGAAACCATAACCTTTCTTGATATATAAACCTGCAAATATAGTCAAGCTACATGACTATAAACAAAGCACTCCTAGGAGGCACCCCACGTTTATCTTTTTCACTCATTATTTATCATGTTTGCTACTTTTTCTAATAATGCAGGGTTTCTAAATGGGCTTCCCCGAACACGCATCAGGGATGTTTCTACCCTCCGTCTTTCTTTTTGTATATATAGCATTTATTTTTTATTGTTCCGCATACTTATCATACAACATTGGGGAAAATGTTGGAACTAAGTATGGGGGTGTTTTCGTATTTTTCCTGTTTTTTTCTGCACTTCTTCTATTTGCACTTATATTTCCATAATAAAAACAATTAAAAAAACAAAAAACAAAAATTCCAAAAATATTTTACTAGTATGAAAATTTTCTTAAAAATTCAAAAAAATTTAGAAAACTTAAAAACAAAAATAAATTATAAAACAAAAATTCCAAAATATTTTGTTTTACTTTGTAAACATTTTTTGTAAATAAATTTTTGTAAATATTTTTTTGTAAATACTCTCCTCTTTCTTCTCTCTCCTGTTCTCTCTCATCCTTGTAAATAACTTCTCTTATTTCTCCTAATTTTTGTAAATAGAATGAAAATTTTCGAAAAAATATATATATAAAAAAATTTGCAAAACCTTAAAATCTATTTTTTTTTAATTTTTGCATTTTCCTTTCTTTAGTATGTATATATTAAAAAAATAAGTACAAAAATACCAAAAAAATAGATAATAACTTTAAAAATTCAAAAAAAAAAAGTTTATAAAACAAATAAATTAAATATTCCATTCTTAATTTTCTTTATATCAAAAATTTTTGTTTTGAGTTTATTTATATGTGAATTTTATTAATTCTCTGTTCACTATTAGTTTGTTAAATATAGATTGAAAAATTTAAATAGTCGGGGTTGAGTTTTAAAGAATTTATTATTCTTTGTTAAAAATAGCGAACTGGTTTTAGGAACTAATTCTAATTTTTCATAGATAGGAGCACGTGTAGAATGTTAGAAAATAACAACTATAGAATTCAATTATGCTTACTTTTAGCTTTCAGAAAAATTTGAACGTACAATTTATAAAGGTTGCTCTCAAAAAATTTTGATTAAAAACTTAGCTTTCTTTTCTTCCCCTTATTTATCATGTCCAACTTGGCATGATAAAATTTTACCCTTAAAAGATCCTATGTAAATGGGAATAAGATTTCGATCCGTAAACATAGGCACCCAATAATTTAAAAAGATTATATGTTAAGGAGTAAGAGGATAAAATTCATTACTCCTACACATATGCATTGGGTTAATTTTATTATTATGAAGTTGAAAAAGAAAAGAAATCATATTAGGAAAATAAGATTTCATTTTCCTAATAATCCAAAAAGAAAAAAAAATGGAGGTTCGAGAAAAAATTACCTCACGTCAAAAACCAAACCACTTCATAAACCGCCAAACCCCCCTTAGCAAATTTCACGACTCTAGAATTAATTCAAAAATCTTTTTTGAGAGCATAATTCGTAAAATGAATTATTTCCCGTAAAGCTCCTATAAGCAAAAGTTCATATAATTCCAAGCTATTTTTTTTGACCTAACCAGTACAACTATTGCTTTCTATTTGATTACATCAAGAAGTCTTTTGGCCAAAACTTTTAGCCCTATTTAAATCATCTACATAATTTAAGGACTTAACTCTTATACCTCGTCTATTTATTTAGATCTTTCTTATAATTAATTTAAGTGGTAGCAAAACTTAGAGTTTTTTTTATTCCTTATAAGTTCACCTCAAACTTTTGATCTGGAATAGCAAAAGCTTAAGTATGGGGGTATTTGATAAGTTGTATTACATATTTTATAGTATTTTTATTAAGTCATTTTTGTTTATTTTTGCCTTTTTAATTAGTTTTATTCAATAAATTGCTTTCTTTTTTATAAATACTAATTTTTACTTAGCTTAATTTTGATTCCAGAAAAATTCCAGAAAATGGTGAAAAATTGACCTGACACGCCCGTGTTCCATGACCGACATGTCCATGTCACCAACTCAACTCAACGGCATCTACTCAACACTCAACGCAACTCAACGCCTTCATCAACCCGAGCAAAATACGCCCGTGTCATGACCGACACGCCCGTGTCAACCACTCAATATCACTCAATGTTGGCAGCCACTCAAAGCATTTAATGTTCACCTCTTGACGCCACTCAACGCCATAAACTAGAAACTAAACGCCAGCATGTCACGCCCGTGTCCAAACCTAACATGCCCATGTTAGACATGTGTCCCATCTCGAAGCTTCCAGAAACAAGCCAACTCGCCAGATTTCGCCAAGTCAAATATGGCAACTGTGACACGCCCCCCGATATGCCCGTTACTAGGGCGTGTCACACCCGAAATTTTGTCTATAAATAAAAATTTTTTCTAAGATCCAAGGGTTCACTTTTTTGAGCAAAAATTTAGTGTGCTTTGTGGGCTGCCCTTGGTGATTCCATAGCCATGTAAGGAGTTTTGTCCCCCTCCCTTTTATGTTTGCTTTTGCTTTAGCTTTAGCTTTGTAATAGCTTTGTAATAGTTCTCTTTCATTAATAAAATATGTTAGCTTTTCTCTTTTTAAATGACTTTGGAATGAACTTGTGTGCCCACTTTGTTCCTCTTTTTATCCCTTTGTACCTCCTTGTTTTTTCTCTTTATGAAAAGTGTGTGTGTGTATGAGTTTAACTAGTTAATTTTTTTATGCTCTTAATTAGTTGTTTTGATAGATTTTATTATAGTTTTTATTTCAAAAAAGGTAATGTTAATATGGTAGTTTTTTTCTTCAAGCTTTGTGTTACATTAAAACTATATCTTCTTCATCCATATGAACTTGTAAAAGTGATTTCAAAAGTGAATTTTTCATTTTCTATAACTTAGTTTTTGTTTAGGTTATAAAACTTTTTGTCTCTTTTAAATTTTATTTTTACTTTTTCATCACTTTTATGAACTCTTAAGAATGAAAAGTTATAATTTTAATTTTTAAACAACTTTGGTTTTAACTTTAATTTCCAAAACTTTTGCTCTTTTTATTTTTATTTCATCTTTTTATGTGTTTTTAGCAAATCCTAAGTATAAAAAAGTTGTTGTTTTAATTTTTAGGTAACTTTGATCTTGTTCTTTTAAAAATTTTATGTAGATTGTGTGAGTGTATGAGAATAATATTTATGTTTTCTTCAATTATATAGAGTGTGTGTGTGTATGAGAATAAATTTTCATGCTTTATTTCATGCTTTCTTCAATTATGTAGAGTGCATGTGTGTATGAGAGTAAATTTTCAGGCTTTATTTCATGCTTTTTTATCGCTTTCTTTCAATTATGTAGAGTGCGTGCGTGTATGAGAATTAATTTTCATGCTTTATTTCATGCTTTCTTCAATTATGTAGAGTGCGTGTGTGTATGAGAGTAAATTTTCATGATTTATTTCATGCTTTCTTTTATCGTTTTCTTTCAATTATGTAGAGTGCGTGCGTGTGCACATTTATTTTCGTCTACTCGTTAAGAGTTAAATGGCGTGTTTTCATTTTGCCGCCAACTCATTCGAGTAGGACTTGTCATTTACCGTCTACTCATTTGAGTAGAACTTGTACATGCATTTATTTTCGCCTACTCGATAAGAGTTAAATGGCGTGTTTTCATTTCCCGCCTACTCATTCGAGTAGGACTTGTCTTTACTTTATTTTATGGTTTCGAAGTTTGCGTGAGTTCTCATTTTAATTAGCTTTTCAACTTTATCTTAATGTTTGTTATTTTATATCTTCTTCTTATAATCATTTAGTGTTTAGTTTTGAACTCGGGCCTCATTAAAACCATAAAGCCATCCCCATAAAGATGAGTGGCTAATTGTCTTTAGCCTTTGGCATCGAAGAGCATTGGGACATATAAAATGATTTCAAATGATTAAAGTTCTTTATTTTCACTTTAATATTATGACTTAAGGTTTACCCTTGGTAAACGATGCGTAGGACCACATAATCGATGTGTGGGCTCAATTTTCGTTATCCATACGATAGTTAGCCGAGAGGCCATGCGTATGGACCATTCCCCCTTGGGTAAATAGAATTGCATACATACCCTCGAGAGAGTAGAAGCATAGTTCTACTGGATTGGGTTCCCCACGCAATAATGGGGTTCTTAGCATAAAGCGGGCTTTAAGAGGTATCCTTGGTCGGACAAACATTTGGTCGAATAGTATTAGCGTTCAGGTGAGCAATATTCCTAGAGATAAGTGCGCTCATACTTGTGGAACCTCCAAAACCATGTTGCCTTTTATTAATTTGAAAACTAAGTTCAATAATTATTAAGAATTATTTTAGTCTTAATCCGATTCGATGTCGAGCGTTAACCCGTCATGGAACTAATCTAGTAATTTTCATCTTTCTTTTATTTTTGTTGTTAAGTGACAAACAAAAAATCCCACCTTACTTTCAGTAAAATAATAGTCCTCCTGGAGGAGTAGGAATAATCAACCCGTCCCCGAGAACAATACGAACTCGATATTCTCCTGAATATCGAGTACTACATGCGATAGGTGCACTTGCCTCCTTTCATTAGAAACTTTGATTTTCTAGCCAGTCTGCGACGGTCGACTTATCGAACCAACCAACCAAATAAGAGTCTGCGCGCGGGATCCATCAGTATTCTATGAAGAATATAGCTGATTTATACCTTAATGAGGTCATCAGATTATATGGAGTACCTGTTAGCATTGTATCGGATCGAGAATCAAGATTTATTTCTCACTTTTTGAAGAGTTTACAAGAGGGGATTGGTACCGATTTAAGGTATTCCACCGCCAATCATCCGTAGACAAATGGTCAGACGGAAAGGGTGAATCAGATCATGGAAGACATAATAGGGTGTTACATATTGGATCATGGTGGTGCTTTGGATGAATGCCTCAGACTAATGGAATTTTCTTATAATAATAGTTATCAAGAGAGTATGCAGATGGCCCCGTTTGAGGCCTTGTACGGGAGGCATTGTAGGACTCATTTGATTTGGGCTGAGGTTAGTGAGAGACCATTGCTAGGTCCAAAAGCCCTTGAAGAGATGAATTGTGTAGTGACTCATATTAGATAGAAGCATTGTGTAGCACCAGAGCGTTATGAGAGGTATGCTAACCGACGAAGGGTCGGTCTTGAGTTTGATGTTGGGGACTTGTTCTTTTTGAAAGTCTCTCTGATGGCAAGTGTTTAAAGGTTTGGAAGGAACCACAAGTTAGATCCCCGGTATGTAAGACCTTTTCATATTCTTGAGCGCAACGGAGTGTCAGCTTATAGGCTAGATTTGTCTGCTACCTTCCCTGGTGTCCATGATGTGTTCCATGTGAGCCATTTGAGGAAGTGTGTTCGTAGTGATCATCAAGTCCTTGACTCGTTGCCACAGATTTAGCCCAACCATTCGTATGAGAAAGTGCCTGTCAGTGTTTTGGAATCTCAAGAGCGAGTGTTGCGGAGAAGACCATTCCCATGGTTAAGGTTCTCTAGCGAAATCAAGACATCGAGAGCGCGACGTAGGAATTGGTCTCGGTAATGAGGGAATCTCATCCGCACCTCTTCTCCTAAGTTCTGGTATGTCTTCATGCTTTTGGATGTACTTGATTTTTCTTGTTTTGGTTTGGTTTTGGAGTTGTCCCAAGTTTTGGGACAAAACTTCTTTTTAGGGGGGTGACTGTAACGCCCTCGATTTTTTCGGTAATTATTTAATTCAATAATTACGTATTAATGAGGTCATGGCGTTACATTTAATGTCGAGTTGACGATGCATCGCCGTTAGTGCCTTTTCGCGTCTGTTCGGTCGAATCGGCCAAATTCGTGAATCCTTGTCGAAAATGAAAATTTCACGTTAGGAAATACAATTAATTAATTTTTGACATGCTCGTAAGGTTTTGTAACGATCAGAGTGATTTTCGAACCTCGGCATTTTTCGGAAGTTATGTAGAATTTATGTTCACTGTAGACTTTGAAAATTTATATCTCAAGAATGGCTGGTCAGATTTTTGTTTTGACTTCACTGTTGGGTTCGTCGCATCAGTGTTCGCCTACGGTACGAATTTTGTTTAATTCGGCGCGTGTTTGGGCCTTCGTTTTGTACTCGTGCTTCCATGTTCAAAAATATAAATATGATTATTATAATATTAAATCACTATTCAAAATGTCATTTCCTATTCATTTCTATAATTTAATTTTTGGATAAATTTGTAATTCAACTATTCACCAGGAAAAAAATCAACTGTTCATGCAATTTAGTTCTCGGGTAGCTGTGAGCTTGTACTCGAGTATTTTCCATTTTGTTCTTGATAAATTTTAGTTCAGCTAGATTTATCTGTAGTCCATCTTTAATAACCTTGAGCTTGTACTCAAGTATTCTGCTTTTTATTCTCGAGAAATCCCTTTTCCCTTCTCGAGAAATCCTGTGTTGTTCTCGAGAAATTTGAAGTTCCTCCCGAGAAGTCTGTTTCAGCCTGCATTCGGGAGCCGTTTTGAGTATAAAAATAGTGTCAAATAAAATATGTTTAACATTAAATTTGTTCGTCTTTGCGAGATCTACAACTTTCATGTTGATCACTTTTTGATTTGAAGCCATCTTAAACATCTATTTTTTGTTTCGCGCGCGCCTGCACATAAGAAATCGACACGTGTAATTTAATTATATATATATACTTCTTCTTCTTCTTTAAGCCTAACTCCTCTTCTTTCACCAAACCAGAGAAGCAAAAGCTAGAGATAGAACGTCCATTCATGAATCTGCCGGTGGCCGCCGACAGTGCTCCGGTGCTCGAAATCTTCAATGGGATATAGATCCGGAAAGCTCTCAATGAGAGTTACGGCATCGTGGTAAAACTTTCCCCATTTCTTGAGTTTTCTCGTTAGGGTTTTTGGCCCTAACCCCTATTTTGGTCATTTTTGTTCAGATTTTGATTCCTCCTATCTTCCTTAGCCCTGATCTACGACGAGGAGTGATTTGGAGAGTTTTTTTCAGCCAAACCATGGCAAGTTATGGTTTTTCCCATCTTCCCTCCTTTTCAGATCTTGTTAGGATTTCTATTTTTCCCTTTTATTTAGTGTTGTTATCATGATTGACTTACTGATTAATGGTACTATTTTTTGTCTTTTACTTAAGATCCACTTATATTATTATGTTCATGATTATGTTAATCCTACCTTGTAGAGTTGTTAGCGATTTATTATTGCGGATGGATCCTTATCTTTTAATCGTCTCTTGACTATCATGTAAGAAGTGTTTGAGTA
This sequence comes from Platanthera zijinensis, assembly GCA_039513925.1. Taxonomy (NCBI): domain Eukaryota; kingdom Viridiplantae; phylum Streptophyta; class Magnoliopsida; order Asparagales; family Orchidaceae; genus Platanthera; species Platanthera zijinensis. Next base: position 102,632,296 of record CM077085.1, on the reverse strand, counting down.
TATTTAAGGTCTTGAATCAACCGTTTATTAAATCTAGAAATGTATAGTAGAATCCGACGTGCTAAATTTTGGGATATATATTTTTGGGTTTTCTTGATTGCGGGAGTTAGTGGACGAAACCACCTCCGCAATGTTTGTTTCCTTTTTTAGTACCTTGTGGAATTCTAGTGCGTGTTTGTGCGTCTGCGGTGAATGGTGGAGTGTATGAGTCTCCCCCGCAGTTAGACGAATATTATATCTGTGAGGGTGTGTCCAGATGAGTGACCACCTCGTCTGTGTTTTTGGGTCGAGTTGACCACATATGGCTAATAAAGTTTTGAGTATTTTTCTTATGATTTAATCTTGATTTCCACCTTTTTTAGCCCTTTGCATCTGGTGTGATTTGTTGTACATGACGATTCACGTAAGTCCTATTTTCTGATTTTGGTAATTTACTTTTGTACTTTACTTCAGTACTTTTGGTCATGGTTTGGTACCCCATACGACCTGTGCTTGCTTTTTGGTTAGGTTTTCTGCCATCACTTGTACCTTCTTGCTGAGGTGTTCTGTCTTTGGAATGCCTCAAGTTCAGAGAAGTAGCAGGTAGTGGAGCTTGTTTTGGAGTTCCTGAGCAGCAGTGTGGGCTATGGTTTTCACCTCGCCGTTGCGATGTAGTTTGTTGGTTTAGTTTACTTTACCTAGTTCAGACATACTTTTGAATTATGTGGATCGTGTCAGATTGTTGATGCCAACATGTTAGTTGCTTTTAGACACTTTGCTAGCTGCTAGCTATATTCCTTCTGACTATTTGAATTATTTACTCTCTGGGATATTTTATGCTAGGATTGCACGTTAGGTATTTTCAAGTACAAAATCTACTATTATTACTTCATGCATTGCATGTTTTAAAATTCTAAATCATTATATTTAGCAACCGTAAAAGCTTTTATTATTATTATTAACCTAGAGTCTTGCATAACATGAGTGGTCCTCTAGGGATATTTAAACTAAAGTAGGATGTCTAATCTTATAAAAAAAGTATTTTCCGCAGCGTATATCTACCTTTCTCGTGGACTAGATGAGCCACTAGCCGAGGGATACAGCTAACTGTTTAACTTGAATTGGATTTTTCTCTATATAACTAAAAAATCATTCTTTATGAGTTAGGTAGGAGTTATTTCCTGAGCGCCCGTAGTTAACCCCTGCTGGCATGGCGTCATGACGCTCATTTTCCATTACTCTGATATATCATTTAATGCGGTGAAAATTTGAGTTGTGACATCAGTGCAATCCGGACATCCTGCACAACACAAACCAGTATACCTCTTCAAACCGCGCGGATATATAAAACCTAACCGCAGTAACCTCCTACGAGTTCACTTACTGTTCACTCGGTATCGATAATGTGATAGGGAGGTCCAATTTATAGGCACAGATAGGAGTGTGATCACCGCTCAAGCTAATAGAAACACCGCCCTATCTCACTGGGAGAAGAGAGATTATCCGTTAAGATGCGGACACGATATCTGGTCGTCGAGACTATATCAGACAGCCAGTCTGCTGAGGTCACACCACCACAACAAGACACCCAGCCAAACCACCTTACCAGCAAAGGAAAGCTGGTCGCTAACTAGGCGAACACTACTTATCCATCCCTAGTCTGCACTTCCCAAGCTCGCAACCAGAGCACAATGTATCCGGATGGCCCTCACCATATACTATGAGACTCACTGGCTTCTTTCGGCAGTGTATGCTAGTCCTATTTTGGAAGTGCGTAGGAATTTGTGGAGCCATCACCTTCGCAAGCCAATCATGAATGGCTGCTGTCGAGCTCGGCGGGCACAGAACAAGAGCGTGCGACCACCCAAACAGCCAACCTAGACCTTGCATAAATCCATACCAAGTCCACACCGTAAGGATACCGAGGCAAGGAGTCCAAACCGGAAAACTCAAGATCCAATTTGCATAACCTGGCAAACTCCAACACTAGTCCGCACAATCTGGACAACACCGCGATTATCACCAACCGCAACACATTAGCATGTCCACGACACAAGCCTTAGCTAAACTCGCGAGCTCCAAAACAGTCTGAAATACAGACTTAGTGAACTTTACGGATAACAACATATTTGCCTGGCTAAACTAAGAAACAGACTGCCAGCCACTACAATCCTTCCTGACAGGTCGCCTCCCTCTGTCTGAAAAGGCTGTGTGGATAGACCTCCCAGGCCGCCCACTTTTACTTCAAAAATTTTTACACTCCCCCTTGAAGTGAGAAGAAGAGACCAGCCCTAGCAATCCCTATAACCGAGTAAATGGCCACTTCAATAGTGACTTCGTGAAGATATTTGTGATGTTGTCTTCGCTCCACACATGTCCAACAACAAGAGACTCCTCCAACACCTTCTCCCAAATTAAATGGTGCTCAATCTCAATGTGCTTGGTTTGTGCTCACAAACTTGATTATTAACCAGTTTCAAGGCACCCTCAATATCATCGCGTAGCAGAGTAGGACCGAACTCTTCTTCATAGACGTCCTATACTAGCCTCCTAAGATAGATGGATTGCCGAGCTGCCAAGACATTTATCCTTGTACTCTGCTTCCGTAGTAGAGACGGACACAGAATCTTGCTTCTTACTGCACCATGATATTCCCGATGGTCCACATGTGAATACATAACCGAATATTGACTTCTGTTCATCTAAATCTTCCCCATAATCAGCATCTATATACCTGTGCAGGTTGAATCCCGTGTCTTTACCATAGAGGAGAACCAAATCAGAAGTGGACTTTACATTCTTCAGAATGCTCCTATCTACCATCAGATGAGGCTTCCGAGGTTCCTCCACATACCGACTTACTCAGCCTACATCATATGCAATGTCTAGCCTCATAATCATCAAGTAGATAAGGCTCCCCACCAGAGCACGAAACACTAATGGGTCCAGAAGAACCCTTCGCTCATCCTTCCAAATCTTTATGCCAACATCAAGAGGAGTAGAGCTACTCTTCCCTTCCCACATGCCAATCTTCTGAACAATCTAATTCGCATAGACCCTTTGGGAAACAAGTATTACGTTCTCATTCCTCTCCACCTCGAGTCCCTTGAAGTGCTAGAGCTCACCCAAGTCCTTCATCTCAAACAAAATGGCTAGCTCTGCCCTAGGCCAAGCCACCTCCTCCTCGGAGTTTCCCGTGAAGAGCATATTGTCCACGTACAGTAACACTAAGACATGAAGCTCCCCACTCTTCTTGATGAACAAGCTTGATTCTGAACCTGAGGCAAAATAACCGCAGATTTGGAGGTATTCCGCAATCTTCTGATACCATGCCCATGGAGCCCGCTTTAGGCCATAAAGGGTGTAACACTCCTATCCATCACATAGCAAATAGCAGTAGGTCCGAACGGGGCCCGACGCCATATAATACGCACAGACCGATTGGTTACTTATTGAGACCAATCAACCAATCACAACGTCCTACACAGAGCACCTAGCGGAAGCAAATTATTAAGTTGCAAGATAAAAGAACACAGCCAAAGCATGAATGTCCACTACAAAAGACCCATAGGAATGTACGATACACGAATAATGGCCTTAAGGCCTTACAAAAGTTTGCTTAATAAGAGTGTCTTCCAAACCTCGACACGCAGGCTGGTCATACATGAGTACAAAAGAAAAACACTCAAGAATTGGTCTTCGAGGGCCGGCACAACAACTTGGGCTTTAGCCCACTATTTGCCACTCTTCTTCGCAGCACCTGCAAGCAACAATCCACCGTACGGTGGTAAACAAAAGTAATAGTCAGCTATGCTGACCAAATTATAACAACCCCACCCCCAACTCGGGGCGACGATGCTCTTCCCTTCATTATGTTAGCATAAACAAGCGGTATAGTGTAAACACACACTACAACACAGGTGCAAGCACGCATGACCATAGACTGCGTGCACTCAGGGCACATTTACGGCGAACTAGCCAACGTCACGTCAATTTAAGCCATAGACGTTCCCGTCTCACCACTGTCCCTTGGATGACGAACCATATGAGCATTAAGTCTCCCTGGCATTTGTCACGTCAATCTAATTCATAGAACACCGAAGACCCTCATCTATGCCAACGGTTTCTCCGAACTACATATATCGGGTACGGTTCCGCCTGAACCGTGCTCATACCGCAACAACAATTTAAGCCATATGCGCAGGTCAAGACTCCCCGATTCCCGTTTCCATCACACAATTCACATAACCCGGTTATGTTCAAGTTGGCTACCCGACCACCATGTTGGAAACATACCGCATTTGCCCAGTTTTCCGGGTGCACCTTGGAGTTAGTCTCCAAGGCTCCCTGTTGCAATCTACCTCGTAGAAAACCCGAAAAACAAACATTCACCCAGAGTCTTCTCATGTTATTATACAATGCAATATCACCGATCCAAACCAACATGTCCAGATAGGCTTCACACATCTTGCCTATGTCCGTTTTCGCATACGGACTCTACACAAGGGGGAATTTACATATCTACCCCAAGGAATGAATCAACTCATCGCACACTCGCGTGAGAGGGCTTCCTATGCAAAGGAAAATAAGACTTCACATGTCCTAGGATGAGAATCATTACAATAGCATTCTTCCTCGGCGCCATGGAAAACTATGCGAATGAAAAGCACCACAATATCCTTGCCTCCGCAGATCCAAAGTCGGCTCGCGATTTGGAGCTCCGAAGCTCCTCCGGTGACCGGATCTAGCTCTTCCTCTTCCTCTTTGCTCTCCCTTCTCTCTAGCTTTCAGATAGAGATAACCCAAATGAAATAAGGGTTTTCAAACCCTATTTCCGATTTAAAATCAACAGAAATAGCCACCAGCCATTGGATCCCAAATTAAGGAAACGGACGGCTACGATTTGCCCTCAAAATAGAAATCTTGAGCCGAACACGGGTTGCAACACGGCCATGTTCAGGGCCGTGTCACCCATTCGCTATGGAAACCGACGCGTCTCGAAAAGAACACGGGCACCCAAAACGCCCGTGTCAGGCTTGACACGCCTGTGTCATCCAGTACACGCCCATGTCGCTGGGTGTGTCCCCCCAATAACACAGGTCCAAAACAACCCGAGCACAACACGGCCATGTGACACGCCCGTGTCATATGTCGTGTGCTAGATACGCCCTGGGACACGCCCGTGTCCCACGCCATTTAACTACCTTAGCACAAGACGCCGCATGACCCGAGGAGGACACGGGCATTCGACATGCCCGTATCGAATTGCACACGCACATGTCGGACCCGAACATGCCTGGCCTCAGGTCGTGCGCCCCTCACTCAACGATCGTTGAGTGTAAGACTCTGAGTGAATGACACGCCCTGGGACATGCCCGTGTCCCAGGTCGTCTTCATCCGATGATCGTTGACTCCAAAATCGTCGACCACGCGTCCAATACCGACCCGAGCACGATACGCCCTGGGACACGCCCGTGTCCAAGGTCGTGTCCCATCTAGCAAAACCCAGATTTGGCTAAAAAACATCACTCGTCCCTCTTTTGAGTTTCGGGGTGTTACAACTCTGTCCCTCTTAAAATAATTTCGCCCACGAAATTACTAGAGGAAAGAAAACGGAAAACTTTAAGTGGTACCTGAGCGAAATAACTCCGGGTACTCCTCTAGCATGGTTTGATCCCGTTCCCAAGAGAGCTCCTCCCGACCGCAATTGTCCCACCGGAACTTTACCATTCAGATCTCCTTATTACAGAGTCCTTTTACTTCAAAGTCCTCAATATGAATGGGCTTGACCATAGTCAACAACCCTTGGTCCACCGGCACTTGATCCACTACAATCACCTGCGAAGGCTCTTGCACCGCCTTCCGCAACACTTAGATGTGGAATACATCGTGTAGTCCACTCAACTCCACCGATAGCTTCAAATGATAGGCCGCTCTACCGATCCGCTCTAGAATCTCAAAGGGTCCAAGGTATCTTGGGCTCAGCTTCATCAAGCGTCTCACCCGCGAAACACCCTTGAACGGCTTTATTTTCAAGTACACCCAATCGCCGACCGCAAACTCCACGTTCTGGTGCTTAGCATTGTAGTACTTAGCTTGTCTGTCCTGAGCGATCAGCAAACGCTCTCGAATGATCCGCACCAAAGATGTAGCATTCTCCACCTCTTGCTTCTTGTACAACCTTGCCTCACCCGTTTCTAGCCACGATAACGGCGTGCGACACTTCCTACCATACAGGTCCTCGAAGGGCGCCATTTGAATACTCGCCTGGTAGCTGTTATTGTACGCAAACTCCACCAAATACAGGTGGTCTTCCCAATGCTTCGCGAAGTCTAGAACACACATGCGGAGCATGTCCTTTATAGAGACATCAGCCAACTTCCTTCCCCTCAGGTGGTGTAGCTCCAGCCCTTCCCACCATAACCTCGCATGCCCGTCCAACACGAACGTCGCAATCGTGGTGTTCTGCCACTCTTCAGTTTCCATTACTATCAGCACTCTCTTGACTTTCGATTGCCAATCCTCAGTCTGAGTCGGGGTTCACGTTCTCGAGAACACTGGCGCATGGAAACCCATCACATGCTTAAGTTGTTTCTTAGTTGCTCTCCGAAGCAACTCCGGTTCTACCATCACCTGTTCCACCCTCCTAGGCTCTGCCGCTTGAAGCGGTACTAGCTCCATAGCAGGAGCAGGCTGCTGCACCTACCTCGCAGGCTGCATATTGATCATTGCAAGTACAGCTTCAGCTACCAATCAAATGGTCTCAGATGAAGGAGGTGTTGCTGGCGAATCATTTGGTGCACTGCTTGCCTCAGAACCTTTCCGTTCCGATGGTCCAACTCCACTTCTGGTAACCTATAATCGTGCAAAACACTGATAAGCGACCAAACAATATTACAAACAATAATTATAGGAACACGCAGGTTCCTCAAACATGTGTATTTTCATTCCTAAGTGGACATTCATAGGTTCTTTTCATGTTATAAAGATGACACACACACATGTGCTCTCCACCCCTTAAAGTGAATTGGCCCACGAATTCATTTAAGCTAGACCGAAACCGGTAGTCTGATACCAAATTGTAACACCCTATCCGTCACATAGCATATAACAGTAGGTCCGGCCGGAGACCGACTCCATATACTACGTACAGACCGGCTGGTTACTTATTGAGACCAGTCAACCAATCACAACGTCCTACACAGAGCACCTACGGAAGCAAATTATTAAGTTGCAAGATAAAAGAACCCAGCCAAAGCATGAATGTCCACTATAAAAGACCTATAGGAATGTACGATATACGAATAATTGCCTTAAGGCCTTAAAAAAGTTTGCTTAATAAGAGTGTCTTCCAAACCTCAGCACGCAGGCCGGTCACACATGAGTACAAAAGAAAAACACTCAAGAATTGGCCTTCAAGGGCCTGCACAGCAACTTGGGCTTTAACCCGCTATTTGCCACTCGGCTCCGCAGCACCTACAAGCAACAATCCACCGTACGGTGCTAAACAAAATTAACGGTCAGCTATGCTGACAAAATTATAATGACCCCGCCCCAACCTCGGGGTGGCGATGCTCTTTGTAACGCCCCGTTTTTTCAGCGATTATTTTTATTCTCGTTTGGCGTTACGATGACGCGTTTCCGTGGCTTGTGCCATGTGTGGAGTACGGTTTAGCTCCTTAAAACTGAGTGCCCTGTTTGGTAGCCTGTTGGCAAGATCTCCCTAGCAAACCGAGTCGTTTTGGTGACCCGGTGTGGCCTCTCGGGGGATGTTTGTGTTTGGCTTTGTTTGGGTGTAACTCGAGTTCTGTTTGTAGAAAAGTAATTTCGACTTCGCCGTTGCGTTCGTAGCGTGGGTATTTAGCTACGGTGCGAATTTCGTCGAATTCCGAGGTAGTTCGGTTTTCGCGTCGATGTGGTGCTTTATGTAATTTTGTAATTAATTATATAATTATATATTAATATATATATATATAGAATGAGAAGGAACCGCCATCTTCATCTTCTTCCCCGATAGAAACCGCCGGCCCCTTGTACGAGAGAAACGGAGAAACCGCCTACCTTGCCTTCGGACGCCGATTCCCGGAGCGTTTGTGGACGGAATTCGATTCCGAGAGTGGATTCGGATTGCTCTCGTCGAGACCTTCATTCCTGCGGTAAGAAATTCGATTTTCGTGGAGTTTTGGAAGGATTGGAATTTTCGGTTTTGGAAGTTTTCCGCCATTAATGGCCGAGTCTTTGTTCTAGGTGTTGCGGCCGTTTTGATCCGTGCGAAGAGGAGGAAAGCAGTCAAAAGCTTCGCTGTGAATTGAGGCAAGTGGTATTCTTGCCCTTGCCAAGTGTTTTCTTTGATTTTATTTGCTGAAATTGAAATCCCGGTTAGCCCAGGTTAGAGGCCTTGTTGTTCTCATTTTCTTGCTAACTATAGGGCTTAGTTCTTCCTACTGAAACCCCCCCTATGTTGGGATGTTTGGAATCCAAATTGTCGGTGTGGAGCAGTTGTTTTCCTTTATTTTTGATTGTTGCTCTGGTTCGGGTGTAGCCGAGAGGGAGAGTTAGGAGGGGGGGGGGGGGGGTGTGGTTGCCAATTTCCTTCGTTAAGGTATTATTCGAATGGTTAGGCATAGTTTGAATGGTAGTAGCGTGCGACGTTGATAGTTGTCTACTGCTACTGCAGTGGCGTGAGTCGTGTGCGCGTTCCGGTATCGTTCGGAAAATTCCAAACGGTACAGGTTAGTCGCGCACGGTCATCAACCGTTAGGGCGCACGACCACTGGTCGTGTGCCTCTGCTCGTGCGCGGCTGTCTTTCAGTTTCCAAAGTTCTGTCTCGGGCAATCGCACGAGCGCTGGCAATAGTGCGCACGACCACTGATCGTGCGACACTGATCGTGCGCAGTTGCTAGGTTTTCTGTCAGGTTTTCCAGGTTCGTTTCGCACGATCATCAGCCGATGAGTGCGCACGACCACTGATCGTGCGTCACTGATCGTGCGCTCTGTATATTTTCTTTTGCTAGGCGAATTTGGCTGGTTTCGAGTGCGGGAGTTTAGATACTCAAGTGGCAGGCAACTACTCGAGTTCTGGATCTTCTGCCTTGGTCGTTCGACTGTCGTCGAGCTCCGTTTTCTTTAGTGGGCTTGTGGGTAGTAGTATTATTTTGGCGGCGAGTGAGGCTAGCTCACTCAACGCCAAAGTTTAGGTAGGCACTGAGTGGGTTTCACTCAACGCCTAGTCGTGTTGGTTTATTTCAACACTCTTCCTTTACCTTGTGTTTCATTTCCGAGTGGATTTCCAGTTGTATTTCTGGGTTTTCCTTGTCGGCCGTTTTCTTTATTTTCCTAAAGGCCGAATCGTGGGTCGTGGATAGTAGTGGTGGCTGTAGCTCTTTATGGGGGTGGAATTGTGTGATATAGCCAAGGCCACCCATGGATTTCTTGCTCCAGGTACGGGCTGGGCATGTCGGGTGGAAGGTCCCTTGTGTTTTCACGTGTTGACCCTCGAGCTTTTGACTTGGACATGGTGGATTGGAGGACTGCGTTTGCCTTCGATCCGGTTCCTCGTTGTTGTTTTTGCTACTATCACTTCCCACAGTTTAGGGTGTTAGAAGTTTCTTCTTTGGTAGTTTGCAGCATTCTGGCTCTTGGCAGCCTAGTAGGCCCTATAGGATGTTGTTCCTGGGCTGGGTCGTTGCTGTTTCTTTGCACGTTGTGCATTTCTTGTTGTCCTGTTTTGGACAGTTGTGACTCTTTCTACTGCATGTTTTCTGTTATTTTGTCCTTTTGGTTGACTCTTTCATGCAGTTTTACCTTGATTTTGCTTGCTGAGGTATTCTGTTTTCTTTTGGAATGCCTCAGGTTCTGAGCTGTAGCCAGTCTGGTGGCTAGTTGGAGGTGTTGTTGTTGGTGGACTCCCGGACTTTGGAGTTTTGTTTACCTTATTTGTGAGGTTGTTTTCAGTACTTTCTTACAGACATATATATGTGCTGGTGGGTTCGTGTCAGGTTGTTGGTGCCCACTAGTAGTTTTTACCTTGTACTAGATATATACTATTTCTGCTACCATTTTTTTTCTGGAGATAGTCTACTTGCTTTGAGAAGGTTTTATGCTAGGTTGCTAGTTATTTTTAAACTATAATTATTATTATAAATGAAGCTCATGATCAGCATGTTTTGTAAACTTAATCACTATTTTCCAAATCACGTACGAAAACCGTTTTCTTATATATATTATATAAACTAAGTGTAGTGTCTTGCATAGCATGAGTGGTTCTCTTGGGACCCTTATGCGATCTTTAGGGTGTAAAACCTAATTAAAGTATTTTTCTGCAGCGTTTAAATATAGTTTTCTTTTGTGGACTAGATGATCCACTGAGCCGAGGGATACGGACTCTAAACATAACTGATTTTCTATTCATTAAGCACATGATTTTCTTGCATAAAGATTGTAGTTGGATTTGCCTGAGCGTCAGCAGTTATCCCCTGCTTGACGTGGCATCATGACGCGTGTTTTCTCTTACTCTGATAATTCTTAATTCGGAGAAAATGCGGGTTATAACAGTTGGTATCAGAGGGAGGTTGCTTGACAAGTTAGTTGGGCAACCTTCCTTGGATGCTTTTAGTAGTTCAGCATCATGTCATTCACACACCGATATGTCATCAGCATGTCTTGGCAAAAGCACGAACACTACACTCATAGCATAACATGAAGTATACGGGGCATATTATGTAGAATGTGATGCATAATATGTGTTCGTATATGGATCCACCATAGGGGCTACATGTGAGGGTTATGTAGTATGGGATGCATAACCTCACCACATGACTGCGACTAGCACGTTTCTTTTTCGTTGCATGGAAATGTTATGTAGTATGGGATGCATAACATTTTCACGTGTACGCCGCTCATAGCATGCACTAGGGCCTTTTTTTTAGAATGCATAGCACAAACATGCATATCATAACATTGCATAAGCACAACGCGCCGAGCTAAAGATTTGCAGGATGATATATGTACACACATGAGTTTTCAAACTAACATAAGTTCATGCATCCGATCTAGGCACAAGAGTTAGTAAGGTGGTGGTTAACCATCCTAGGTTAGGGCATATCATCTAATTATTGTGAAGAAGATAAACTCTCAGAGCAAGTTTAGCAGCTTTAAGTCTATATCTACATATGTATTGTCTGTACTGGTAATCGGTTCTAGTCGTTGGATTTGGGTCTGATTTGCATTGTAATGATTTTTAGGATGGCTAGGCGTCCTGCGACTCGATCGACTCCCCTGTCTGAGGGTGAATCTTCTGGAGCTCAGAACGATGCGGTGATCGAGGGTCTGCGTCAGAGTAGCGAAGCTATGGGTAGGCAGTTGGAGGAGGTGCAAGCCCAGATTCAGTCTTTGGTGGCGGTTGTGGCAGGGCAGGCTCAGGGTGCGCAAGTTCCTGCAAGGGGGTTAGCTGTTCCTCCTCCTCCTGCACCCTTGAGGCCTCCAGTGGTGGTGCCAGCAAAGATGGCCTTCATCGCGCAGTTTCAGAGGCTGAGCCCTCCCACTTATGATGGGAAGGCAGATTTCATGGTGATAGACGACTGGCTGATCTCCATGGAGGAGATGTTCTCGTACTCAGGGATTTCAGATGATCAGAGGGTGATGTTAGCCACCTATCAGCTCAAAGGGTTGGCTAAGAGTTGGTGGCTGAGAGAAAAGGAGAGCTTAGTGGCGGGGTGCTCGTGGGAGATGTTCAAGGAGATGCTGTTGAGGAAGTTCTTACCCTCGGTCGAGCGTGACCGCCTCATGAATGATTTCCTCTATCTGAAGCAAAGGCAGCTTACGGTGGGTGAGTATGAGATAGAGTTTAGTAAGTTGAGCCGTTTTGCCCCTGGATTGGTCAGCGTTGAGGCTGATCGAGTTAAGCGATTTCTTAGTGGTTTGAGGAGTGAGGTGCAGCAGTTGGCCAGTGCTTATGGGTCAGTGACTTATGCTGGAGTTGTAGAGGCTGCTCTTAAGGTTGAGGCCATTGAGACGGCGAAGAGCAGAGGCCAGCAGTTGAGGAAGGATAAGAGGAAGTTGGTAGAGGAGAAGAAACCCCTGGTACCCGATGCTGTTCCGGGAAAGAGGAGCAGGGTGGTGTGCAGTTTTTGTGGCCGGTCAGGCCATCCTATTGAGAGGTGTTTCAAGAAGGCGGCAGCTCAGAAGAAGGAGCAGGTTCATGCTATTCAGGGTGCTCCTGGGAGAGATGTCTCCTGTTCAGTTTGCAAGCGATCCGGGCATGATGCAGCTCAGTGTTGGTCCAGGGATAGAGTCTGCTATCAGTGTGGGCAGAAGGGTCACGTTACGTCGAGGTGTCCTCAGGTCCAGTCAGCTCTTCCTGCAGTTCCATTGCAGGAATTACCTCCACCTCAGCGTGTGGACAAGGGAAAAGGGAAGCTGAACGTGATTTCTTCCGAGGAGGCTCAGACTTCGACCTAGGTGATCTCAGGGAAATTTAAGGTGAAGAACCGCTGGGCGCGTGTTCTGTTTGACTCCGGCGCTACCCACTCGTTCGTGGCTAGAGCCTTTGTGGAGCGTCATTGGTTGTCTCTAGATCGTGTTCGGGATTCCTTCCGTGTCAAGTTTCCCTATGGTGAATCTGTGTTGTCAGATTTGGGTATTATGGATTGCCCGGTTTTGTTGGGGGATTTTCTTGCGAAGGCGGATCTGAAGATGATTGATCTAGAGGACTTCGATGTCATTTTGGGCATGGACTGGCTCTCTCGGTATGATGCGGTCATTCAGTGCAAAGGAAAGCGCTTGGACTTCATCAGGGACGACGGTCAGCCCGGCAGCGTGTATGCTGATCCGTGTCAGGATTCTCCTGTTCTCTCTGCGGTATATGTTCAGAGATTGTTTCTTTCTGATTGTTGTGTTTGTTTAGTCTCGGCGGTTGGAACCGTTGTTAGCGTGCCACGCTTGGAGGAGATTCCTATTGTTCGTGGTTTCGCCGATGTTTTTCCTGATGATCTTCCTGGTATCCCTCCTGAGCGGGATGTGGAGTTTGTTATTGATTTGGAGCCGGGTACGCGTCCTATTGCTAAGGCGCCGTACCGGATGGCCCCTCGTGAGCTAGAGGAGTTGCGAATTCAGTTAGATGAGTTGTTGGCTAAAGGTTTTATCAGGCAGAGTTCGTCGCCTTGGGGTGCTCCTGTTTTGTTCGTAAAGAAGAAAGATGGGTCGATGCGGCTTTGCATCGACTATAGATAGTTGAACAAGGTCACTATTAAGAACAGGTACCCTCTGCCGAGGATCGATGATTTATTTGACCAGTTGCGTGGTAGCACGGTGTTCTCCAAGATCGATCTTCGTTCGGGCTATCATCAGCTCAGGATCCGTGAGGCAGATATTCCACGGACTGCGTTTAGGTCGAGGCATGGGCACTTTGAGTTTTTGGTGATGTCGTTTGGTCTGACCAACGCACCATCAGCCTTCATGGATATGATGAACAGGGTGTTCAAGGATTTCCTAGACAAGTTCGTGGTGGTCTTCATTGATGACGTGTTGGTTTATTCTCGCAGTGCTGAGGAGCACGAGCAGCATTTGCGTTTGGTCCTATCGGAGTTGACGAACCACAAGTTATTCGCCAAGTTGAGCAAGTGCGAATTTTGGTTGCCTCAGGTTTCTTTTCTAGGCCACGTGGTGAACAAGGATGGGATCTCGGTTGACCTAGAAAAGATTGCAGCAGTGACGGATTGGAGTAGGCCGAATACTCCTAAGGAGATCAGAAGTTTCATAGGGTTGGCTGGCTATTACAGGAGATTCGTGGAGGGTTTCTCTTCTCTAGCCGCACCGTTGACCAAGCTGACTCAGAAGAATGTGGCATTTGTTTGGAGCGAGAAGTGCGAAGAAGCTTTTCAGGAGTTAAAGAGGAGATTATGTACTGCTCCCGTTCTGACCCTTCCTACTGAGGGCGTGGATTATGATGTGTATGTGGATGCTTCGCATATAGGACGTGGATGCGTATTAATGCAGGATGGAAAAGTAATCGCTTATGGGTCAAGGCAGCTGAAGATTCATGAGAGGAATTATCCTACGCATTACCTTGAGTTTGCAGCGGTTATCTATGCGTTGAAGTTGTGGAGGCACTTACTTTATGGGGCTCAGTGCAAGATTTTTACTGACCATAAGAGCTTGAAGTACGTGTTCACGCAGAAGGAGTTGAATCTGCGTCAGCGGCGGTGGCTTGAGTATGTGGCGGATTATGATGTAGAAATCCAGTATCATCCGGGCAAGGCCAATGTTGTGGCCGACGCCCTGAGCCGAAAGACGGGAAAGATCTTTAACCTCTCCGCTGATCAATTAGTTAAGGAGTTCCTCCTTATGGATATTTCAGTGGGATGCTGTGGTTTGCAGAGTAGTTTGTCAGTGGCAGAGCCGTCCTGGATTTCTTTGACTAGACTGCATCAGAAGGACGATCCGGATCTGTTGCACCATTTTACCAGGACAGAGAAGGGAGAGTTGCCAGATTTTTCTATTGATGATGCGGGTACTTTGAAGTACCGCGGCAGGTTTTGTGTTCCCGCTGTTGGGGACATTAGAAGTATGATTTGCAGTGAGGCTCATGGTTCCAGCGTTGCCTACCATCCAGGATCTACGAAGATGTACCGTGACTTAAGGCAAATTGCTTGGTGGTATGGTATGAAAGGAGATATAGCCCGATATGTTGCTGAGTGTCACACTTACAAGCGTGTGAAGGCCGATCATGGGAGGCCTGGTGGTAAGTTGACTCCGCTAGATATCCCGACTTGGAAGTGGGAGAGTATATCTATGGACTTCATTACGGGTTTGCCAAAATCCCCAAGAGGATTTGATTCTGTTTGGGTTATAGTGGATAGATTGACGAAGTGTGCTCACTTCGTGCCTTATAAGATTGAGTACCCGATGAGGAGGATAGCGGAGTTGTACTTGAATGAAGTCATCCGACTCCACGGTGTGCCGGTTAGCATCATTTCTGATCGAGACTCCCGGTTTACTTCTCGTTTTTGGCAGAGTCTGCAGGAGGGTTTGGGTACGGATCTGAGGTATCTACTGCGTACCACCCTCAGACCAATGGGCAGACGGAGCGGGTCAATCAGATTGTTGAGGATATGAACAGGTGCTATATTTTAGACCACGGTGGAGCATGGGATGAGCGTCTGCGACTCATGGAATTTGCTTATAATAACAGTTATCAGGAAAGCTTGCAGATGGCTCTGTTCGAAGCTTTGTATGGGAGGCGCTGTAGGACTCCGTTGTTTTGGGCTGAGGCTGGTGAGAAGCCTTTGTTGGGTCCTGATGCTCTGGAAGAGATGGAAGTCGCCGTGAAGCTTATTCGGGAGAAGCTTCGGTTAGCTCAGGAGAGGTATGAAAAGAACGCCAATCGGCGCAGGTCCGCCTTGGAGTTTTTAGTAGGGGATCATGTATACCTCAAGGTTTCTCCAATGGTTGGTGTAAAGAGATTTGGTAAAAATAGGAAATTGGACCCAAGGTATGTGGGCCCGTTCGAGGTCTTGGAGCGGATTGGTGTGTCTGCATATAGATTGGATTTGCCAGTGAACTTCCCTGGTGTTCATAATGTTTTTCATGTTAGCCAATTGCGGAAGTGTGTGCGCAGCAGTGGGCAACTCTTGGATGTTGTGCCCCAGTTAGAGCCCAACCTCTCTTTCGTTGAGGTGCCAGTTCGTATTTTGGATACTCAGGAGCGTGTGCTGCGAAAGAAGTCCATACCGATGGTGAAAATTCAATGGAAAAATCAGGATTTGGAGAGCGCGACTTGGGAGCTAGAGTCGGCCATGAGGAGGGCGTACCCACACCTGTTTCTCTGATTTGATCGGTATGTTTCCCTTTGTAACTTCTGTTTGTTACTTTTCCTTCTTTTGTAGGAGGGTTGTGCGTAAAGTTTCGGGACGAAACTTTCTTTTAGGGGGAGTGACTGTAACGCCCCGTTTTTTCAGCGATTATTTTTATTCTCGTTTGGCGTTACGATGACGCGTTTCCGTGGCTTGTGCCATGTGTGGAGTATGGTTTAGCTCCTTAGAACTGAGTGCCCTGTTTGGTAGCCTGTTGGCAAGATCTCCCTAGCAAACCGAGTCGTTTTGGTGACCCGGTGTGGCCTCTCGGGGGGATGTTTGTGTTTGGCTTTGTTTGGGTGTAACTCGAGTTCTGTTTGTCGAAAAGTAATTTCGACTTCGCCGTTGCGTTCGTAGCGTGGGTATTTAGCTACAGTGCGAATTTCGTCGAATTCCGAGGTAGTTCGGTTTTCGCGTCGATGTGGTGCTTTATGTAATTTTGTAATTAATTATATAATTATATATTAATATATATATATATATAGAATGAGAAGGAACCGCCATCTTCATCTTCTTCCCCGATAGAAACCGCCGGCCCCTTGTACGAGAGAAACGGAGAAACCGCCTACCTTGCCTTCGGACGCCGATTCCCGGAGCGTTTGTGGACAAAATTCGATTCCGAGAGTGGATTCGGATTGCTCTCGTCGAGACCTTCATTCCTGCGGTAAGAAATTCGATTTTCGTGGAGTTTTGGAAGGATTGGAATTTTCGGTTTTGGAAGTTTTCCGCCATTAATGGCCGAGTCTTTGTTCTAGGTGTTGCGGCCGTTTTGATCCGTGCGAAGAGGAGGAAAGCAGTCCAAAGCTTCGCTGTGAATTGAGGCAAGTGGTATTCTTGCCCTTGCCAAGTGTTTTCTTTGATTTTATTTGCTGAAATTGAAATCCCGGTTAGCCCAGGTTAGAGGCCTTGTTGTTCTCATTTTCTTGCTAACTATAGGGCTTAGTGCTTCCTACTGAAACCCCCCCTATGTTGGGATGTTTGGAATACAAATTGTCGGCGTGGAGCCGTTGTTTTCCTTTATTTTTGATTGTTGCTCTGGTTCGGGTGTAGCCGAGAGGGAGATTTAGGAGGGGGGGGGGGTGTGGTTGCCAATTTCCTTCGTTAAGGTATTATTCGAATGGTTAGGCATAGTTTGAATGGTAGTAGCATGCGACGTTGATAGTTGTCTACTGCTACTGCAGTGGCGTGAGTCGTGTGCGCGTTCCGGTATCGTTCGGAAAATTCCAAATGGTACAGGTTAGTCGCGCACGGTCATCAACCGTTAGGGCGCACGACCACTGGTCGTGTGCCTCTGCTCGTGCGCGGCTGTCTTTCAGTTTCCAAAGTTCTGTCTCGGGCAATCGCACGAGTGCTGGCAACAGTGCGCACGACCACTGATCGTGCGACACTGATCGTGCGCAGTTGCTAGGTTTTCTGTCAGGTTTTCCAGGTTCGTTTCGCACGATCATCAGCCGATGAGTGCGCACGACCACTGATCGTGCGTCACTGATCGTGCGCTCTGTATATTTTCTTTTGCTAGGCGAATTTGGCTGGTTTCGAGTGCGGGAGTTTAGATACTCAAGTGGCAGGCAACTACTCGAGTTCTGGATCTTCTGCCTTGGTCGTTCGACTGTCGTCGAGCTCCGTTTTCTTTAGTGGGCTTGTGGGTAGTGATATTATTTTGGCGGCGAGTGAGGCTAGCTCACTCAACGCCAAAGTTTAGGTAGGCACTGAGTGGGTTTCACTCAACGCCTAGTCGTGTTGGTTTATTTCAACACTCTTCCTTTACCTAGTGTTTCATTTCCGAGTGGATTTCCAGTTGTATTTCTGGGTTTTCCTTGTCGGCCGTTTTCTTTATTTTCCTAAAGGCCGAATCGTGGGTCGTGGATAGTAGTGGTGGTTGTAGCTCTTTATGGGGGTGGAGTTGTGTGATATAGCCAAGGCCACCCATGGATTTCTTGCTCCAGGTACGGGCTGGGCATGTCGGGTGGAAGGTCCCTTGTGTTTTCACGTGTTGACCCTCGAGCTTTTGACTTGGACATGGTGGATTGGAGGACTGCGTTTGCCTTCGATCCGGTTCCTCGTTGTTGTTTTTGCTACTATCACTTCCCACAGTTTAGGGTGTTAGAAGTTTCTTCTTTGGTAGTTTGCAGCATTCTGGCTCTTGGCAGCCTAGTAGGCCCTGCAGGATGTTGTTCCTGGGCTGGGTCGTTGCTGTTTCTTTGCACGTTGTGCATTTCTTGTTGTCCTGTTTTGGACAGTTATGACTCTTTCTACTGCATGTTTTCTGTTATTTTGTCCTTTTGGTTGACTCTTTCATGCAGTTTTACCTTGATTTTTGCTTGCTGAGGTATTCTGTTTTCTTTTGGAATGCCTCAGGTTCTGAGCTGTAGCCAGTCTGGTGGCTAGTTGGAGGTGTTGTTGTTGGTGGACTCCCGGACTTTGGAGTTTTGTTTACCTTGTTTGTGAGGTTATTTTCAGTACTTTCTTACAGACATATATATGTGCTGGTGGGTTCGTGTCAGGTTGTTGGCGCCCACTAGTAGTTTTTACCTTGTACTAGATATATACTATTGCTGCTACCATTTTTTTCTGGAGATAGTCTACTTGCTTTGAGAAGGTTTTATGTTAGGTTGCTAGTTATTTTTAAACTATAATTATTATTATAAATGAAGCTCATGATCAGCATGTTTTGTAAACTTAATCACTATTTTCCAAATCACGTACGAAAACCATTTTCTTATATATATTATATAAACTAAGTGTAGTGTCTTGCATAGCATGAGTGGTTCTCTTGGGACCCTTATGCGCTCTTTAGGGTGTAAAACCTAATTAAAGTATTTTTCCGCAGCGTTTAAATATAGTTTTCTTTTGTGGACTAGATGATCCACTAAGCCGAGGGATACGGACTCTAAACATAACTGATTTTCTATTCATTAAGCACATGATTTTCTTGCATAAAGATTGTAGTTGGATTTGCCTGAGCGTCAGCAGTTATCCCCTGCTTGACGTGGCATCATGACGCGTGTTTTCTCTTACTCTGATAATTCTTAATTCGGAGAAAATGCGGGTTGTGACACTCTTCCCTGCATTATGTTAGCATAAACAAGCAGTATAGTGTAAACACACAATACAACACAGGTGCAGGCACGCACGGCCACACATCCCGTGCAACCAGGGCACATTAACGGCGAACCGGCCAATGTCACGTCAATTTAAGCCATAGACATTCCCGTCTTACCACCATCCCTTGGACATCCAAACATATGAGCATTTTGTCTCCCTGGCATTGGTCATGTCAATTTAAGCCATAGATCGCCGAAGACCCTCATCTATGCCAACAGTTCCGCGGAACGACATAGATCAGGTACGGTTCCACCTAACCCGTGCTCATACCGCAATGACAATTTAAGCAATATACGCAGGTCAAGACTCCCCGAGTCCCGTTTCCATCATAAAATTCACATAACCCGGTTATGTTCAAGTTGGCTCCCCGGTCACCATGTTGGCAACATAGCGCATTTGCCCAGTTTTTCGAGTGCACCTTGGAGTTAGTCCCAAGGCTCCCTATTGCAATCTACCTCGTAGAAAACCCGAAAAACTAACATTCACCCGGAGTCTTCTCCGGTTATTATGCAATGCAACATCACCGATCAAAACCAACATGTCTGGATAGGCTTCACACATCATACCTATGTCCATTTTCGCATACGGACTCTACACAAGGGGGACTTTACATATCTATCCCAAGGAACGCCTCAACTCATCGCACACTCGCGTAAGAGGGCTTCCTATGCAAAGAAAAAGAGGACTATACATGTCCTAGGATGAGAATCATTACCCTAGCGTTCTTCCTCGGTGCGATGGAAAACTATGCGGATGAAAAGCACCGCAATCTCCTTGCCTCTGCGGATCTGAAGTCGGCTCGCTATTTGGATCTCCGAAGCTCCGCCGATGACCGGATCTAGCTCTTCCTCTTCCTCCTTGCTCTCCCATCTCTCTAGCTTTTAGAGAGAGATAACCCAAATGAAATGAGGGTTTTCAAACCCAATTTCCGGTTTAAACTCAACAGGAATAGCCCCCAGCCATTGGATCCCAAATTAAGAAAACAGACGGCTACGATTTTCCCTCAAAATAGAAATCCTGGGCCGAACACGGGTTGCAGCACGGCCGTGTTCAGGTCCGTGTCACCCATTCGCCATCGAAACCGAAGCGTCTCGAAAATAACACGGCCACCCAACACGCGCGTGTCAGGCTTGACACGCCCGTGTCAGCCAGTACACGCCCGTGTCCCCGAGCGTGTCCCCCCAACGACATAGCTCCAAAACAACCCGAGCACAACACGGCCATGTGACACGCCCATGTCACATGCCGTGTGCTAGACACTCCCTGGGACACGCCCGTGTCCTAGACCATATAACTGCCTTAAAACAAAATGTCGCACGACCTGAGGAGGACACAGGCATTTGATAGGCCCGTATCGAATTACACACGCCCGTGTCGGACTCGAACACGCCTGGGCTCAGGCCATGTGCCCCTCACTCAATGATCGTTGAATGTAAGCCTCTGAGTGAATGACACGCCATGGGACACGCCCGTGTCCCAGGCTGTTTTCACCCACCAATGATCGTTGACTCCAAAATTGTCGACCATACGACTAATGCCGACCCGAGCACGACACGATCTGGGACACGCCCGTGTCACAGGCCGTGTTACCTCTAGAAAAACCCAGATTTGGCTAAAAAACGTCACCCGTCACTCTTTTGAGTTTCGGGGTGTTACAAAGGGCCTTCCATATTTTGTATACATATCCTGGATGATCTTCAGACACATATCTTGGTTGATAAACCATGAAGATGTCTTTATCAATCTCCTCGTAAAGAAAAACATTCTTTACATCCAATTGCCAAATATTCAAACCCTGGCAGGCCGCCATGGCCATCACTACCCGAACTGATGTCATCTCTGCCACAGAACTAAACGTCTCTTTATAATCTTCTCTGTACTGCTGAGAAAATCCTCAAGGTACAAGGCGAGCCTTGTACCCCTCGATGCTCCCATTTGCCTTCTTTTTCAGCTTATAGACCCACTTGCATATCACAGAAGTAATATCATCAACCTTGGGCACATGGTCACACATCACATTCTTCTTAATAGTAGCCATATCCTCATACATGGCGTCTTCCCACTTCTTGACTCCAGTAGCATCATTAAAGCTAGAAGGCTCTCGATAGTCTAGAGGGCCTATTAAGAAACAAAATACCAATCTCACCGCATTTCCTTCACTATAACGAGTCGGTGGTTTCATGGTCCTCTTAGATCTTCGAAGAGTCTGACCCTTGCTAACAACTCCTACTGATTATTCTGAATCAGCTTTGTTCCCGGGTAAACTTGGAGCATCCCTCCCCATGCTTCATCCACCATAAGTCTCTGCCCCGGAGATAGAAACACCTAGAACTCCTAGCGAATCAGGTAGCTCCACCAGAAGATCCTTAGAAGGCTCCTCCTGCCCGCCATCTGACTTGATCTCCTGCTACTCCACATAGTAGCTACCTCCATATGACATCAGTTCGTCTAAGACCACGTCTCTCTAAACAAAGAACTTCTTCATCACTGGATCTGTACACTTCCATCCCTTCTTCAGCTCATCATAGCCCACGAAGACGAGCTTCCTCGCCTTCGGATATAGCTTTGTCCTGAGAGCATCCATAATGTGTACGTAGGAGGTCGATCCGAACACTCGAAGGTGTCCAACTCAAGACTTCTCCTTAAACATCATCTCGTGAGGAGACATTTTTTGATTGGACTTAGAGGCATCCAATTGATGACATAGGCTGCACATGCCATCACTTCCGGCCAGAAGGACCTTGGAATGCCTTTAGCATGAATCCAATACTTGCATGTCTCCATCAGATTATGGATATTCTACTCTGCTACTCCTTTTTGTTAAGGAGTGTGTGCATAAGTAAGCTCTCTTCGGATCCCGTGCATCCTTCAGAAGTTAGATAACCCATTTGAAATGAACTCACCTTCATTGTCTGTTCACAACTTCTTAATCCGCAGGCCAAGCCAGCCCTCCACTAGCTCCTTGAACTCCATAAATAACTAGAGTGTAATAGAATTCTCTTTCATAAAATACACCTAAGTATACCTTGTGTAGACATCAATCAAAACCAGCATGCATCAGCTGCCTCCAAGACATGTAGTGACAGTCAGTCGCATCAAATCACATGGATACACTCCATGGTGTTTTACTTCTAGTCTGTGACTTATAAAACGGAAGGTGATGATCCTTATCATATTGACACCCTGCCCAGACATGACCGCCATCGATTGATGACAACTTAGGAAAGCCTTTCGCAAGGCTCTTCACTTTCATGGCTTTCAACTTATCCATCCCAACGTGCCCAGTTGCTCATGCAAAATAGTTGCACTATCATCGGCCCTCATCAGATCAACATAGGAACTTGTTGATAGTACAAACAACTCCCTTACCCTTCTCCCTACATAAGCAATGTTAGCCTTTACCGCTGACACGTTGCGTAGAAATTTCACTTCGATTGGATCATATAGAATGTGATAATGATGGCGACGGTGATGGCGACGGTGATGGCGACGGCCACCAGGACGGCTAAATGGAGCATGAATATGTTGAAGATGTACCGGCAAAGGACGTGCGACGTCGTAGCGGTCATGGCTACAAGCTTCGCCCTCGCAACAAGAATCATATTTGATATTTTTTTGTTTTGGTGTGCTAATAGCCGTTTCATGATGGCTCTTTAAAACGTTATTTAATTTCTGCATTTTTATTTATGTGGTGTGCCTTTAGCCACATGATTTTTGCTTTGAGATATAAGCCTATATAAGGGCCTTAAACTCTTCATTATGTGGTAGAATATTATTGAAATCAAATTTTGAATTTGCCTAATCGTTTCCCCCTCTTTCTTCCCTAATTTCCCCCTCTTTCTTCTCAAAACCGCCGCCCCCTCTCTTTCCTTTCTTCCTCCAAGCCGCCGGCCCCAAGGCCCTCCTCTCCCCTAAGTGCTCGGCCTCCACCATTCCCCCTCTTGCTCTAGGCCGCCCCATCCTCTTAGTGCTCGGCCGCCCTCATCTTTTCTTGCTCTCGGCCAACCGAGATCTACTCTTGAATGGTGTTGCCGGCCCATGCATGAGAAGTTGCTTGCTTGCAAGGAAGAAGAAAGGTGTTTCCCTCCACGGCGTGAAGTGAAGGAGATTAGCACGTTCATCATCCGTAGCGCGTTTCCCGTGGACGTTCAAAGGAGGAGCGATCAAACTTGGTAGATCCACGCACCACGGATCTACAAAATCCGAGAGGGGTAACAAAAATTTCTACCAAGAGTTTTTTTTCTCTAGATAGTTCTTGTGGTGGACGGATTTTGCGTTATTTTTCCGATTTGTTTTCTTCACGGTTAATCAAATAATAGATCGGTATTTTTCGTTTGGATTTTCGAAAGATTCGTAAGAGGATTGGCGATCCTCGCTTTTCTTTTGTTGGGATAGATTCTACCATCTTTCGAATCATTTTGTTCTTGGTGGATCTATTTTGGTACAACCCCAAAAGCTCGCTCGGGATCAATATTATCCCATTTAGCTGAAAAGAGTTTGGCCTATAGCCAACACTCGATCTATTTGCGGAACGGCGATCCGTATTGTTAGCGCGAACGATAAATAAAATAATTGTTGTGGCTGCGTTTACGTTAGCGTGCGGGTTAGAGGGCGTAGATCGTGTCATAAGCGTCGTCGTGGCCTCCGTGACGACTCTCAAGGATATTCCCTACATCAATTTGGTATCAGAGGGAGGTTCTCGTCAATTTCCTAATTGGCACTCCTCCCCCTCTCAAAATTTAAAATTCAAATTTCAAATTTAAAATTTCCAATTTCGAATTTCAAATTTCGAATTTCAAAATTCAAAATTCAAAATTCAAATTTCAAATTTCGAAATTTCAAATTTCAAATTTCAAATTTCAAATTTCAAATTTCAAATTTTAAAATTTCAAAATTCAAACTTTCAAATTTTAAATTTTAAAATTCAAATTTCAAATTTCAAATTTCGAATTTCAAAATTCAAATTTCAAAACTTTTAAGTTTCATGAAAACTAGTTTTTCTACATATTGGTCTGCAAATAGCGGCATTAAAATGTCAACTTTCTCAAAATCTAAAAGTCAAAATTTCTGGAATTCCTCCATCTAATTATTAGTAAGAAAACAAAAAAAAAATAAAAAATAATTTATTAAGTTCTTATTTTTATTAATTTATTTGAAAATTTAGTATTTTTGGTGTGTCAATAGCGGCCTAGATTTTTTTTTTCTAAATAAAAAAATTCCAGCTAAATTTTTTAATGTTCCTCTTATTTTTCCAGCAAAAACCCTATCTTATAATCTTTAAAACCCTAGTGGTTAAGCGGGAACAATTCAACTTTTAAAAATTAATTAGCTACAGGCTTTTAATTTTTTTTTTCATATACGCGGTTTCTTGCACCTATGGCGGGTTGTTGGAATCTCATTCCTTCACCTTCCTCGATTGGAGCTTTTCGCAAGGACGTGAAGCGTCAATGTGAGGACGTTATGGAATTGATATCACAACTTAGAGGTCATCCCACCTCTAGGCGTGTTAGAATTCCAGCTCCAACCTATGATGGTTTAGGAGGGTTTCGAGTGTTTCTACTCTGGGTAGAGGATATAGAACGATATTTCGAGCAGTATCGTATTGGGGATCCCCACAGGATTTCCGTTGCGAGACTCCAGTTATTTGGTCGAGCGCTTACCTTCTGGATCAATGAAGAGAGACGTTATGGGCCATCAATCGCCGACTCTCTTGTAGGCTGGAAGATTATGAAGAATCTTCTAATGGATGAGTATTACCCTCCCTACTGTCGTGCCCAGTCTCCTGATTATATGAGTGATTCGACGCCTAAATTTTTGCCTACAACGAACCAGTATGTCCCCTCGTACTCCCATACTAGAACGTCACGTAAGATTCATTCTCCCGCCAGGTCCAATCCCAATGCCATGAATATGCGGGATGAGAGTGTTGTTATCAAAGTGATTGAGTTTGAGGCTGTGATTTCTAGTGTGCCCGTCACTGTAGATGAGGCTATTGACATTGACAATGTGAGTGACGACGAGGAGATTGGTTACCCCAGTGACCTGGATGACGATTTCTCCTCTGAGGAATTATCTCTGCTTCCCCTCATCGAGGTTTCTGAGAATGATACTGATTCTGATTTGGGCGAAGTACCTTATGAGTTGATAGAATCACCCTATGACGAATGCTTCTCTGATTGTGAGTTAGGTGAAGACGAGCCAGATGAGTTTACTGTGAGGGAGAATCCTGTGTTTGAATTATCCTATTATTTTGATGACTTGCACCCGGAGGATTACACTTGGACGAAAAATCCATATTTTGACTTTCGGCATGATTTAGCCCCTCCTCTGGAGTCTATTGATGCGCCCATTCATGAGAATTGTATGGCTGCTAATATAGTGATTTATGAGTCGGAAGAGTTACCTTATGGTGAGAGCTTACCCGTTCGTGATTTACGCGATGATACATTAGGACACGAACTGGTTATCTTTAGCCCAAGACATATTGTAGAGCCACCTTCTGAGATTTTTACCGCTACTGCTGACGTGACCGATGTGTTTGGAGGAATACCAATCGAGAGAGTTATTATTTTAGAGGAAGATATTGAGGTCAACCCGGGTGAGCGTCCCCTGATGCAAACTCCGTGGCATGAATTTAATTGCATTATTAACTCTCCCCTCGTATTAGTTTTACCGGCTATCCCCACCATTTTGTTGACCCGACCTACAGATCCGTTTGGATATGAGATTATTTTGCCTGTTTGGAGTCAATTTGTTTTATCTTCCACGATGGATCCTCCTTGGGACATGTCACATAATGTGAAGATAGATTTTGTATGTGGTCATGATGAAAGTCTCATAAATTCGGTACCCTCTCGACTTCCTAGGATTGACCAATTTTTCGAGAATCCTTTAATGATGTGGTCATCGTTTGTCCCATCGGATTGCATTCAGTTAGTACCACCTGATTTAATTCGACTACTACCACCGGATCTAGTCCCGTTTTTGCCACCTGTTCGCATTATGTTGGTGCCACCTGATCCCGTTAGGATGATACCCCCTGATGAAGTCTCGTTAGCTCCACCTGATGTTATCATATTGGTGCCACCTGATGTAGTTCCGCTGGTGTCACCCTACTTATTTCTGTTAGTGGCCACGGTATGGCCCCATGAGTCGTCTCGCTCGCACCTCTTGTCACACCTGAGAGCGTCCAACTCTCTTAGTATTTATGATGCGCAGATTCCCTTGGCATATCTGCATGCCAAGTGTGGTCATAATAATTTTCGAATTAGAACTGCGACTTTGGAGCCATTTGAAGTCATCCTTGATGTGAAGGCTCTCGTCCCCCCTGACTTAACCCCTATATCCCCCGTATTCGGGTTGAGTCACGTAGCCCATGGTTTCACTCCCCACGATAGTATGATTCTTAGGCGCACTTTAAAAGAATTAATCACTCTTGTTGCGTCTCTTTATTTTCCCTCTAGTTTGTCGCCGAATGAGATAGTGCATGGTTATAAGGCGCCAGTGCCTCTTGACTTGGTTCCGTTACCGCCTTCTATTAAGACAAGTCAATTTGCACAGGATTTCGCTTCACACGTTCACACTCTCCATGAGCACATTGGCAAGACGTTAGCTAAGCAATATTCTATTTATCAATCGAATGCTAACGTACATAGGCGAGCAGTCTCCTTGAACATTGGCGATTTGGTTATGGTTCGTCTTATCCCTGAACGGATGCCTTCGGGCAGCATAAAAAAATTAGCGAACAAGAAAGCCGGTCCTTTTCGAATTTTGAAGAAATTAGGCGAAAATGCTTATTTATTAGAATTACCCGTTGATTGGGGAATCTCCCCTGTGTTTAACATTTCGGATTTAACGCTTTTTATTGCTCCACCACCTAAACTGTCTGTCTCTCCGTTTAATAATTCCACTATACAATCTAATGGGGTGGGGGGTGAGCTCAATTCTGGATCGTTCTCTCCTTCGAATTCTACGGGAGGTATGCCGTCTATTGATAATGACACTTGTTTTTCTGCTTCACCTAACGCTTTTCCGAGGTTTCCCCGGACAGATTTCTTGCCTGACAGGATTTTGCAGGATGATATGTTTCCCACCCCCGACGGCGACATTCACAGGTTTTTGGTTCGTTGGTGTGGTCGTCCGGCTTCAGACGACTCTTGGCTCTCTGCTGCACAGATGGATCTTCTTGACGCGGACCTCGTACGTCGTTATATGTCAGCCCGCTCATCGGAGATGAGCCCTTTTGAGCGGCGGAGGATTGATGGCGACGGTGATGGCGACGGTGATGGCGACGGCCACCAGGACGGCCAAATGGAGCATGAATATGTTGAAGATGTACCGGCAAAGGACGTGCGACGTCGTAGCGGTCATGGCTACAAGCTTCGCCCTCGCAACAAGAATCATATTTGATATTTTTTTGTTTTGGTGTGCTAATAGCCGTTTCATGATGGCTCTTTAAAACGTTATTTAATTTCTGCATTTTTATTTATGTGGTGTGCCTTTAGCCACATGATTTTTGCTTTGAGATGTAAGCCTATATAAGGGCCTTAAACTCTTCATTATGTGGTAGAATATTATTGAAATCAAATTTTGAATTTGCCTAATCGTTTCCCCCTCTTTCTTCCCTAATTTCCCCCTCTTTCTTCTCAAAACCGCCGCCCCCTCTCTTTCCTTTCTTCCTCCAAGCCGCCGGCCCCAAGGCCCTCCTCTCCCCTAAGTGCTCGGCCTCCACCATTCCCCCTCTTGCTCTAGGCCGCCCCATCCTCTTAGTGCTCGGCCGCCCTCATCTTTTCTTGCTCTCGGCCAACCGAGATCTACTCTTGAATGGTGTTGCCGGCCCATGCATGAGAAGTTGCTTGCTTGCAAGGAAGAAGAAAGGTGTTTCCCTCCACGGCGTGAAGTGAAGGAGATTAGCACGTTCATCATCCGTAGCGCGTTTCCCGTGGACGTTCAAAGGAGGAGCGATCAAACATGGTAGATCCACGCACCACGGATCTACAAAATCCGAGAGGGGTAACAAAAATTTCTACCAAGAGTTTTCTTTCTCTAGATAGTTCTTGTGGTGGACGGATTTTGCGTTATTTTTCCGATTTGTTTTCTTCACGGTTAATCAAATAATAGATCGGTATTTTTCGTTTGGATTTTCGAAAGATTCGTAAGAGGATTGGCGATCCTCGCTTTTCTTTTGTTGGGATAGATTCTACCATCTTTCGAATCATTTTGTTCTTGGTGGATCTATTTTGGTACAACCCCAAAAGCTCGCTCGGGATCAATATTATCCCATTTAGCCGGAAAGAGTTTGGCCTATAGCCAACACTCGATCTATTTGCGGAACGGCGATCCGTATTGTTAGCGCGAACGATAAATAAAATAATTGTTGTGGCTGCGTTTACGTTAGCGTGCGGGTTAGAGGGCGTAGATCGTGTCATAAATGTCGTCGTGGCCTCCGTGACGACTCTCAAGGATATTCCCTACATCAGATAACCTGTGTCCAACACATTGGTCATGGAGAAGGGGTTCTTATTTATTCCCGGTACCTGATAAACACTCCTCAAAGTAAGTGAAAAATTATCACTACTGTATGAATAGTATCTTCGACAGTAATGATATCATCGTTACCTGAGAACGTGTGTAGAGAGGATAACTTCGACTCGTCCCCAGCAAAGATGTTTGAGTGTCCCTGCCTTTAACAGAAGTGACAAAGGACACATACTCCTTCCGCAAACCATGGATTATGTGCGTCTTCTTCTTCACTTCTAAAATAGGCTCATCGGGGTCCAGTGTTGAAATCTTAGTGCACAAGTTCTTCATCTTTAGGAAGAACATCGAGATGTGTAGATCTCCTTGAGTGTCCCTTGACAAGTAATTCTCCAGGAATTATAGCCTTGATACATTCTTCGTATTGAACGACCCATCGAGGGAAGTCCAAATCACTGTAGTAGACCGACATCCAATGATGTGGTCGAATAGTTCCGGTGAGATAGCCCGCTAGAGAGTAAACTCTACTTTTGCAATTGTCTTCCTCCAAGATCTCACCGCTTCAGCACCTACAATAGCAGTAACTTCTTATCTTTTGTCTATGCAGAAGACCTCCCAAAGGTCCTCGCCCAAAAGATAGCGCTCCATACACAACTTCCACTTCTTAAAGTTAGTCAATATAAGAAGCTCAATTCCAAGACCTCTTTTGAATCCACCTTCCATTGCAATCACCCTGGTTTAGTTAGACTATCAGAAGCAATAATTAAAACTGATGGTTGATCACTGCCCACCCTCTTATCCCTCTGATACCATGTAAAAATTTGTGATAAGTGGAAAATGGGAAACCAGGAAAAGGAACACTCAACCTATTCGAGCCCAAGCAAACCAACAACTAATAGAGGAGCAAAAATCTTGTACTATAAAAAATCTTTACAGGGCAAGGCATAAATGGCGAGACATGATTCGACGATGTACCCATAGGAAGTAGAAAAAATTATATGGCACAGAACAAGCAGCGCGGTCTCAAGGAGAAGTTGTTGACCCTGCCAAGTTGCCTAGGGAGTCAGCCAAAGCCACCTAGTTGTAAGACCGCAACCAAGTTGTGCAAACAACCAATTATTCTAGTGTTGACAAAGAACTCTGTCTGCTAATCTGCAAACGGCCTGACAGCAAGGTCGCCTAGTCGCCAGATCACACGAACTGCTGCTCGCAAAAAACTGAACAAGCTGCCAGAGGCGGACAACTTATTGAATTGGGAAACAAGTTGTGGGAGAGAAGACCACCTAGTCGCAAGCCACGACCTACTGCTAACCGCTGGTTGGAAACTGCAGAATCCGCACTGACCCTGACCAAAGTAAGAACCAAATCCCTGACACCTCAACGCTATCTGCACAACCTGCACAGCACAAATTTATCAACCTCTTTAAACCATACGGATAGATAAAACCTAACAGTAGTAACCTCCCGCGAGTTCACTTACTGTTCACTTGATATCGATGATGTGATAAGGGGGTCCTATATATAGTTGTAGATAGGTGTGTGATCACTTCACTAGCTGATAGGAACACCGCCTTATCTCGCAGTGAGAATATAGAGTATCTGTTAAACTTTTGACATGATATCAAGATACCGCGACTAGATTAGACATCCAGTCTTCTAAGGTCGCACCACCATAGCAAGAAACCTAGTCAAAATACCTAACCACCAAAGTAGACCTTGTCGCCAACAAGGCAAACACTATGGATAAAACTCCAGTCTGCACTCCCCAAGCTCGAAACCATAACACCATAAACTATTGCCGAGCTCGACGGACAGAGAACCATACCGTGCAACCTCCCGAAAAACCAATATAAACATTGAACAAATCTAGAATAAGCCCACACCATTGGGAGACCGAGGCGTAGAATCCAACTGGAGAACTCAAGATCCAGTTTACACAACCCGACGAACTCCAACACTAGTCCAGACAATCTGGCAAACACCACGATCATCACCAACCATAACATTAGAGAAGGTCCACGACACAAGCATAAGCTGAAATCGCAAACTCCAAAACAGTCCATAACACATAGCAAACTCTGCGTATAACAACCAATCTGTCCTGTTACTCCAGGGAATAGACTGTCAGCCACTACAAGCAAACATGATAGGTCGTCTCCCTTTGTCTGCACAGGCCATGCGGACAGACCACCCAGGACACCCAGCGTTGAGTCCGATGTTTGGATTTGGGCTAGGTTTACTAAATTAGGTTGAGTTAGACCCATATTGTATAGTCAGGGTAAAGTCTATGAGTCCTAGAGTTTAAGCTACTCTTGAGGTTCAACCTTCATGGACCAGCCAGCAGAGGACCTCAATGGACTCAGACTTAGAAGAATTCAGAGATCAAAATAATCAGTTCAAAATTCTTCAAACTCAGCTCGATGATCGTTGATCTCAGATCGACGAACTCACAGTTATCTCTCTAAGTTGAGCTCGACAATATTCGACTTAGGTCGATGATCTATTCTTTAAGACAGATTCTCAGCTCGACGAACTCATAGAACAGAATTGGCAAGTGATTCTCAGTATGCAGTTCTCTGAGCTCAGGTTGACGAACAGGAATTCTTAGGTCGACGAATTTGGAACTCCATTCGACGAATTATGTTCAGAGGTCGATGATTTCTATCGCGAGCCAGAATGTAAGTTTTCCTTTCTTATGTCCCTTTTTCATTTTATTATTTAGCAGTAGATTCCTGAGTAATTAATGATCATATTCCCCAGAATATAGTCATTATTGGCAGCATTAATTATGGTCTTCATCAGGGTAATTACATGCCTATCTTAATGGGAGAGTTGGGGAAACTAATTTAAAGCAAATATTCCAGCCATTTCTTTCTCCAGGGCAATCAATAATTAATGCCAGTAAATCAAAATTCAAAGGAGAAATTATTGACTGCAGAATATATAAGAGATTTTCTCTTTTCTGTTGACTACTCTAGAACACACATACAGACAATAGTTACTGCTGAGAAGAGAATATTTAGTTGCACAGAATAACATTCAGAACTCTCTTCCAGTGCAGAAAACATTCTATTTTCCTCCTTGTCCAATCTGAAGACTGAAGAACATCCATCAATATCAAGAGTCTTCTTCAACCTTCTCGTCCAGGAACATTCAAGGACAACAACTTTGAATCAGTCAGAAAGTTCCATGATTCCTTTAGACAAGGCTGAAGACCTACACCCTGAGCAAGGTTCCAACTTTTCTGAATCATTCCAGTATTTCAGAAGGAGTCTTGACAATAGCAAATCCACTTGTCTTCTCTGTTGTATAGAGAAAAGACAAGACATCATCACCTCCTCTCACCTCCTATAAAATTGTTTATTAACTCCCTTCAAAATTGTATTCTTGGTTTTTGGGCACCTGATCAAAATCCTAACGGATTATGAGATCTCCCTGGAAATAGATCTTATAGTGGCAGTCATCTTATCAAAAACCTGATAGTGGATTCCTACCAGGGTGGTAGAAGTGTTGATGTACCCAGGTTGGGGAACCATTATAAAATTCTTATGTTTACTGTGTGTGATCATTTTATTTATGTTCTTACTATGACTGTGATAACTTAGTTTAGCCTATTTTATTTCTTCTATTATTATTAGTATCACCTATTTTTACTATGATATAAATCTAAAAAACAGCCAAAATTATAATTACTCATTTCACCCCCCCCCCTTTAAAGTAAATCAGGTCTATCCCCTATCCTTCAATTAGTATCATAGGAAGGTTCCTATAGTTATACAAGCTAACTCTTGAACCAAAAGATCCTAGATAGTTCTTAATTTTTCCCTAGGTATTTTGTTTATCTCATATCATGGCACAGAACAAAGATTATGCAAGCACCAGACCTCCAATCGGGAACTTGAATAAGTTTGCTATCTGGAAGGCAAGAATAAAGTTATATATGAACTCTATTGATGAGGATATTTTCAATTCTATATTTACAGGACCACAAGCTCTAGTGGTTACAACTATTGCAACATCCAACACTCATAATGTTCCACCACCTGAGTTGACAAATGCACAAAAGAAGGCCACGGTAGCTGATGCCAGGTCCATGAACATTCTTGCCTAGACAATGTCTGATGACATTTTCTAGAAGGTGGCTGAGTGCACATCAGCCAAGGTTTCTATTAACCAGATGGTTGTTGGTTCAATAGATGAGAGAAAGGATAGGAGATCAAATCTCATCTCATAATATGAAAACTTCATGAAGGATGAGTTAGAGTATATAAGTGACATGTACAATAGACTAAGCTCAATCATCAATGAGCTGAAGACTCTGGACAAGGACATCACCCTTACAGAAGTCAATGAAAAAATCCTCATGTGCTTCCCTAGCTCATGGGATTCTAGAATCTGGCAAATCAAGGAAGCCAAAAGTCTAAACGAGATTTCCATAGAATCTCTACTTGGAAAGCTCAAGTCCTATGAGCAGCTCATAATGTCTAGAGAGGCTATAAACTGAAGACTCCTTCATCAGCAAGATAGGAACAAAGCATTGCATTCAAATCAACTGAAGAATCAGAAGCTTCAACAACCAGTAAAGAATTTCTAAGTCTCTTAGCCAAGAGATTTTATAAGATGGGAAAGAGGGATTTAAGAAGAAAGTCATCAAGGCAAGATGACAAACCAAGGTATGCCAAAACACCAACTAAAGAATTGGTTTGTTTTGGTTGCAGGAAGCCTGGACACTTCATCTCAGAGTGTCCAAAGAATAAATAGAAGGAGAGAAGAAGAGAAAAAGAAACCAGGAAGCAGCATTATAGCAATCCCTCCTCCAGCAAGCATAAAAGAGAGGAGAAAGCCTTTGTAGCTGAGAGCTGGAGTGATACTGAAGAAGAATCTTCATCTTCCAGCTCCAGTGAAGATAAAGAGGAAGCAAAGGAAAAAGAAGTGTGTCTGATGGCCATCAATGCATCAAGTAGCTGTTCAGAAGCAGAAGATGATAAGTTAGAGGGTGTAAACTCTGAATCTGAGGAAGATCTGGTATTGTCCTCTTTTGATTTTGATTCAGATGAATTTAAAACTAAATTTAAATCTTTATGTCTTGATTTAATTAACTCCGAAAAAGTAATTAAACAACTTAGAGAAAATCTATAAGAACAAGATAATTTCATTTCAAAAAACATTAAGTTAAAAGATGAATTAACCTTAGCTAATGAACAAATCATTTCATTAAAAAATGAATGGATTGAGGCTAGGCAACTTGAAGAATCCCTAAATGGGAGAAGTATCAAGCTGATGAACATTACAAGCACAGTGAATGCTAGACTTAATAGCAAGCTGGGCTTAGGTGCTTCATTAAGCAAAACCCCATTGATTCAGAAAAATATTTTAACAACTCCAATAAAAATTGTTTTTGAAAAAGATAAGGAAAATATAGATGATAATTATGTTAACAAAACAGAAGAATAAATCTAAGAAAAAGAAAAATAATAAATCTAACTAAAACTATGTTCAGCAGATTTTGTCAAACTTAGATCGACGAAATGTGTACAGTTCGTCGAACTCAAGTCGATGAACTCCGAACGCAAACTTCTATTATAATTATTCTCTGAACTACGATCGACGAAACCAGTATGGTTCGTCGACCCGAGATCGACAAATATGGGGCCCAGAAAATGAATACTTTCATTCTCTGAGTGGAGTACGACGAACTCATCCCTGTTTGTCGACCTCAGATTGACGAACATACCAGAATTCATTGACCCCAGTCTATAATAACAGAAAGTTTAATTCAAATAGGGCCTTTAATCAACCAAGACAAAACATTTATCCCTTTAACCAGTGGATAATTCCACCTAGAAGATTTCAACCCCCTAGGTTATAAAATCAACCAGAATACTCTTATATTTCTCGTTTCAATTACGTAAATACACAAGGACCTAAGGAAACCTGGGTCAAGAATAACTAATTTGTTATATTGCAGGTGAAAGACAATCCCACCACAAAGCAATAGTGGTATCTGGATAGTGGCTGTTCAAAACATATGACTGGCAGCAAGGTCCACTTAATAACGTATAAGTCAAAGTTAGGACCCAAAGTAATATTTGGTGATTCAAATTATGGCCAGACTGAAGGATATGGAACGCCCAAAATTAGAGCTATCACCTTCAGGAAGGTAGCTTATGTAATTGGACTGAAGCACAACCATATAACCATAAGTCAGTCATGTGATGAAAGATTTCAGGTATCATTTGACAAAACTTCCTGTATTATTACTTCTGTAGGTAACCAAGTAGTGTTAACAGGTACTAGAGTAGGTAATATCTATGTAGTTAATTTTAAGTAACCTAAAATTGAAATATGCCTATTTAATCAAACAAGTAACAATAATGATCTTTGGCAGAGGAGATTAGGTCATGTAAACCTGAAAAATATTGCTAAACTCTCTAGGGACAACCTTGTTAGAGGATTGCCTTCTTACCCCTATAAGAAGGAAAGCCTTTGCAGGGCTTGTCAATTAGGCAGGCAAACTAAAAATAGTTTTAAGTCACTTAATAAGAATGATTCACCTAGGATTATGTATTTGCTTCACATGGATCTCTTTGGACCCTTTGCTATACAGAGCATAGGAGGGAAGTCTTTTACCTTAATAATTTTTGATGACTTCTCAAGGTTACCCTTGGGTGTTCTTCTGAGAAACAAGTCAGATAACTTCAAGGTTCTTACAGATTTTCTTAAGAGCATAAGGATTGAGTACTATACTCAAGTTGCATTGATCAGAAGTGATCATGGTACTGAGTTTGAGTCACTTCCCATGCAAGAATTTTGTGAAAAGGAAGGTATCAGACATTTTCTCTCTTCTCCTCGAACTCCTCAACAAAATGGGGTAGTTGAAAGGAAAAAATAGAACACTTATTGAAGTTGTAGGCAGAATACTTGCAGATGCTCACTTGCCCCTATCCTTTTGTGCAAAGGCTGTGAGCACAGAAAACTATGTACTAAATAGAAGTTTTATTCATAAGCTTAAGGGCAAGACCCCCTATGAACTACTCAAAGAGAAGAAACCTAAAGTAGATTATTTTAAAGTCTTTGGTTATATTTGTTACATTCATAATAACAACAAGAAATATATTAGAAAGTTTGAATCCAAGGCTAAAATTGGAATTTTTCTTAGATATTCCCAAGTAAGCAAGGCTTATAGGTTATATAATAAAACAACTATGAAAATGGAAGAGTCTATTCATATTTCTTTTGATGAGACTAATATGTTTAACAAGGAGAAGATAGCATCTACCAGTGAAAATTTGTAGGAACCTCACCTATGTGAGAAGTTTGATGAATTGACCCACACCAATGAGGCTATTACACATCCTTCTCCACAAGTTGCTGAAGAAAGTGAAGATGATGCCACTGAACTTAGTTAAGAGCCAATAATAGTTAACTTTATTCTATAAGAGGAATTAATTCACCAAGCTGTTGTTAAACCAACTCCACCTGTTGAGTTTATCACACTTAGAGATCACCCTACATCTCAAGTGATTGGATACATCTCAGTGGGTGTGCAGACAAGGCATCAACTCCACCAGGACATGATGCATGCTTGCTTCATATCTCAAACTGAGCCCCAATCCATTAAAGATGTTGAGCAAGATCCATGTTTGATCATTGCAATGCAAGAGGAGCTCACCTAGTTTGAGAGATGTAGAGTTTGGGATTTAGTTCCAAGACCCAAAGACTACCCAATCATTTGAACTAAATGGGTATTTTGAAATAAGCTAGATGCTTAAGGTACTATCATAAAGAACAAAGCCAGATTACTTTCTCAAGTATACATACAAGAGGAAGGCATATATTATGACCAAACATTTGCCCCTATTGTAAGGTAGAAGCAATCAGGATATTTCTAGCTTATGCACGGTAAAAGAAGTTCACAGTATACAAAATGGATGTCAAAAGTGCATTCCTAAATGGAGAACTCAAGGAAGAGGTTTATGTAGAACAACCACCAGGTTTTATTTCTCCTACTCATCCTTCTTATGTTTTCAAATTGCATAAAGCTCTTTATGGTCTAAAGCAAGCTCCAAGAGCTTCGTATGAAACCTTAGCTTGCTTTCTCTTAAAGCATAACTTTTTATAGGCATATTATATAGGACTTTATTTACTAAGCATCATCATGATAAAATCTTGTTAGTATAAATATATGTATATGACATTATATTTGGTTTTACTAATTCCAAACTATGCAAAAGATTCTCTGAACTTTTGCATTCCAAGTTTGAAATGAGTAGCATGGGTGAGCTCTCCTACTTTCTTGTTCTCCAAGTGAAGCAGTCCCCTGATGGCATCTTCATATCCCAATCCAAGTATGCTAAGGAGCTGATAAAAAGGTTTGTGATGGCTGATGCTTTAGCTAAGAAAACACTTATGTCTTATTATGTTGTGGTTGATTCTGATGAACATGGGAAACCTGTTGATCAGAAATTATATAGGGCCATAATTTGGTCCCCGTTATATCTCACAGTAAGTAGACCAGACATTATATTTGCTACTTGTCTTTGTGCTAGGTTCCAGGTGAATCCTAAAGAATCTCACCTTATTTTCCTAAAAAGATTTTTGATAAAAATAAAGAGTTGTCCTAGTTTAGGACTTTGGTATCCAACTGAGTAAGAGTTTGAGTTGACTAGATAATCAGATGCTGACTTTACTGGATGCAGAGTGGACAGAAAAAGCATCTCTAGGACATGTCAGTTCCTTGGTGCTAGACTTGTGTCCTTGTTTTGCAAGAAGCAAACATCTGTGTCTACATCAATAGTAGAAGCTGAGTATATATATAGCAGCTGGCAGTTACCGTTCACAGATGCTGTGTATTAAAAACCAACTCCTTGACTATGGTTTCAACATAAATAATTAAACTCTACTTTGTGATAATACAAGTACAATTTCTATTGCACAGAAACCAGTACATCATAGTAGAACTAAACATATAGAAATAAGGCATCATTTCATTAGAGAGTGTTTGGACAAAAAGAAAATTAATCTTGTCTACATCTAAATGGATTTGCAAAGAGCAGACATCTTCACCAAACCCTTTGATGAAAGAAACCATCTGTTCTTTCTGAATCAGTTAGGCATGATGAATGGAGAAGAATTAATTTAATTTCTCTCTGCAGTCAGAGAATTTACAACAGTTCGTCAAACATAGATCGATGATGAGGACAGTTCTTGAGAAAATTCGTCGACCTGATATCGACGAACTCTCTGTGTGAAGTACTTTCGTCAACCAGAGATTGACTAACTTACTTCAGAAAATTTTCGTCGACCTGAGAACGATGAAAAGATTTCCCTTCTTCAAACTGAGATCGACGAACCCTTTTGTCAATAAAATTTTTCTTTGACCTCAGATCGAAGAATTTTAATTTTTTTGCAAGACGGAGTATAGCCGTTCATATTCCGAAAACCTTATAACTAGGTTTTCTTCGAGCTCCATCACTCGAGTTCTGTTCCCCTTGCACTTGATATCTTTGTTTCCTTTTGCAGGCAATCATGGTAATTCCGGCGAGCACCCTTATAGTGATGAAGTTAGATACAAGATTTGACATCGACTTCGAGTCGTTCCAGCATTCAGATCAAATTTTTATAGACATTCTGAAATTGTTTAAAGAACATCAGTTGAAGAACTTTATGACAACAAGAATAAAGATTGCTGCCACAGAAATCCAGGAATGGTGTTCACCTCCTCCACACCAGATGCCGACACAAT
The DNA here is from genome assembly GCA_039513925.1 of Platanthera zijinensis. Taxonomy (NCBI): domain Eukaryota; kingdom Viridiplantae; phylum Streptophyta; class Magnoliopsida; order Asparagales; family Orchidaceae; genus Platanthera; species Platanthera zijinensis. The sequence continues at coordinate 102,594,138 of CM077085.1, read as the reverse complement.
GACAAGAATGATATTGGGTAACCAAGTTTCTCTCACCCCCACCGTTTTATCTGAAATATCTGGATTAGTGAATGGAGAAGAAGAGTTATATATAGATACCTCTGAGTCTGATGAAATGTTAATTAAAATGGGTTACATTAGAGATAACCCTAATAAATTGCTAAAGAAACATTTGTCTGCTGATTATACATTTTTAGCTGATGTTGTGGGCAAGGTACTACTGGGAAAGCATACTGCCCATTATTATATAACTAGGCAACAATTTCTAATGACGCGTGCAGTTATGAATAAGAAGCCAGTAAACTGGGCTAAGATTTTATTTGATCTGATAAAGAAAAAGAACAGTGAGAAAGAGGGGTGTTTTGGAAGGATCCTTGGAATCTTTCTGAAGGAGAAAGCAATTGAATACCTGGTCTCCCAGAACATATTCATCAATGCCTCCAAAAGGCTCACATGTGCCTTATTTGTAATGTGGGAGAGGAATATCCAAAACCCATCTAAGGCTTCTTCCTCTTCCTCCAGAGCATCTGAGGATAGCAGAGCTGTATCAGCTTCTCCCCCACCCCTAGAAGATGTCCCCTCCATCAACATTATATCCACCCAGATTCCAAGACCTCAATCTCAACAACCTACACCTCCAAAAATATCAATTCCTTCCTCAACCCTCTAATAAACATCCACATCTAGAGCTCACACACAAAGACCTCCTGCTTCCCCAGTCGATCAACCAACACCACTTCAATCACCTGAACACCAACCAACTCCAACCCAATCTCCAATGCATGCAACTCAACCTCATACTATAGAGAATGTCACTCTACCTCAATCCCCTCTTCCTCAACATCAAGCTGGCATCCCCCTCCATTACATCACATCCATACCATCTTTTGACCTTTTTCTATCATCTCCCATCCACTCTCCCTCGCCTCAAGATGAACAAATGCCTGACAAAACATCTTTCCCATCATCATCCACCATCCATCCTCCTGTATTAACTAAGACACCCTCTGATTTTATGCCAAATGGATTCATCCTCCATTCTAACTCTTCTTGAATTCCTAACTCCCCTTCTCAGAAATCTAATAGCAGAGGCCTTTAAACCTCTTATTGAATCTATCTCCTCCCTATCTGCCCATATCTCTGCTGCCCCTCCTATCCCTTCTTTTAGGGGCCTGGATTCAGGACCATCTGCAGCCAGGCAGGGGGACATATCCTGTAAAGAAGCTCCAGTGTCTCCTCAAGCAACAACAGCAGCAGAAGCAGCAACAGCAGCAGAAGCAGCAATAGTTTTGCAGATTGTTGAGGTACCAGTAACAAATGTACAGATTATTATAGATGCTGAATCAGTTGATTTTGTTATGTTGAGTGCAAATGAGCAAGTTGCTCTCCCAAAAATTTCGAATGTTGGTGATTGTTTTATCAATCCCACAGTAGATTTGTTTAGTTTATTGATATGTTTTGTTTATGCATATACAAATTATCTTCCAGCAGTTTGCTCAGAGCCATCTTTGGCTATAGTTCGTTACACTTTACCAATAAGCCTTGAAGTTGTTAATCAACTGAAGGAAAGTTTGTGGCTCAAATAATTTGGGAATCATCAGATGTTAAAACTGATATAATTGATCCAAACTTCTCACCTCCACCTATATTATGGATGATAGCCCAATCCCCAATCTAGGTGACCTAATTGCACAAGACATTGCTAAAGACCTAAAGAATGTTTAGAAGGGTCCTGATTTGGAATAATTTCTATTGACTAACAAAAAAGTATAAGATTATCAGATGGCTACTGTAATTGATGCTCCTGAAGTTACTGAATCTCAAATGCTTCCTCAAGATGAGAAGCAAATGTCAAAGGAAGACTTGAAGGCAATAAATACTCTATATGACAACCCTCCAGAATCCTCTGATAATGATGAAGAATATTGTGATGAATCAAGTGATCCCAAGTCTAAAAAGAAAGTTGCTAAGAAAAGAAAAGGTGCTCCCAAAGCTACTCCCAAACCAAACCCTACGCATGATACTCCATACTATATTATGCCAAAAATTACTCCTTATCAAGGTATGCCACAGTGGATGCGGCTATCTAGAAATGAGCAGAAAGAAAGAAAGAAGAGAAGGAGGTACAGGACTCCTCCTAAGCTCTTTAGGAAAGACCCTCCTCCTCCTTCTACAACTTTTGGGGCCTCTGGAAGTGTATTTTGAAGATCTGCACCAGTCACTAAAACCTATCAGATACATTCCAAGCCAGGCAAACAGCAGCAATCATCTCAAAGAAAACCTCCTCCACCAATATATGAGAGAAGTACTTCAGTTTCTTTTGATGATTCACAGAAGGACTCAAGTCCTAAAATGCCAGAATCTCCACCAATACCATTTATAGATCTAGAGCAGGAGATAATAGAAAAAATGGCCAGGTTCCAAGAGCTGGTAGGACTTTCTCAAACCAACAAAGCAAAAGCTGAAGGAAAGGATCCCTCCCAATATGAAACTATGTCATCATACAGGAAAGAAGAACTAAAGAGGTATTCCAAAGCTAACAAAATTTTCAATGTTGATTATTATATGAGCTTGCATCCAGAAGTTATAGTTCCAAGAGCCACATCTGTCAATATCATTGGTGCATCAGATATGACCATGACAAAGAAACAAGCTGCTGATCCTACTATAGAAATTATTTTCAGACAACCTTCAGATAAGCCTGAGAATGAAAAGACTAAGAAGAACAAGTGACACTGTGTGTTTAGTTTTCACTTTCTGAACTTTATTTGTTTATCATGAAGCACTTATTGTAAATATCTGCTGAATGTTTTTTTTTCTGCCAGATATATATTTTTCTTATTTACGATTGTTTTCTTTTATTTGTATTACTGACCTCACCCAAATAGGGGGATATTGTTGGATCCCTAGTTTGGATTTGTGCTAGGTTCATTAAATTAGGTTAAGTTTGACCCACATTATATAGTCAGGTTCAAGTCTACAAGTCCTAGAGTTTACGATAGTCTTTAGGTTCAACCTCATGGACCATCCAGCAGAGGAACTCAGTGGACTGAGACTTAGAAGAATTCAGAGATCAAAAATATCATTTCGAAATTCTTCAAACAAAGCTTGACGATCGTCGATCTCAGATTGACGAACTCAGAGTTATCTCTCTGAGTTGAGCTCGACGATATTCGAGCTCAGGTCGACGATCTATTCTTTCAGATAGATTCTCGGCTCGACGAACTCAGAGCACAGAATTGGCAAGTGATTCTCAGTATGTAGTTCTCTGAGCTCAGGTCGACGAATAGGAATTCTTAGGTCGACGATCTTGGAACTCAAGTCGACGAATTCTCTTAAGTGGTCAATGATTTCTGTCCTGAGCTAGAATTGAAGTTTTCATTTCTTCTGTCCCTTATTTATTATATTATTTAGCAGTAATTTCCTGAGTAATTAAAGCTCATATTCCCCAGAATATAGCCATTATTGGCAACATTAATTATGGTCTTTATCAGGGTAATTACTTGCCTATCTTAATGTTACAGTTGGGGAAACTCATTTAAAGCAAATATTCTAGTCATTTCTTTCTCCATGGCAATCAGCAATTAATGCCAGCAATTCAAATTTCAAAGGAGAAATTATTGACTGCAGAATATATAAGAGATTTTCTCTTTTCAGTCGACTACTCTAGAACACACATACAGATAATTATTAGTGCTGAGAAGAGAATATACAGTTGCACGGAGCAACATTGAGAACTCTCTCCCAGTACAGAAAACATTCTGTTTTCCTCCTTGTCCATTCTGAAGACTGAAGAAGAACATCCATCAGTATCAAGAGTCTTCTTCAACCTTCTCTTCTAGGAACATTCAAGGACAACAACTTTGAATCAGTCAGAAAGTTCCTGGATTCCTTTAGACAAGGCTGAAGACCTACACCCTGAGCAAGGCTCTAAGTTTTCTTAAGTATTCAGGTATTTTAGAAGGAGTCTTGACAACAGAAAATCCACTGGTCTTCCCTATTGTATAGATAAAAGTGAAGACATCATCACCTCCTCTCACCTCCTGTAGAAGGGTTTACTAACTCCCTTAAAAATTTATTCTTGGTTTTTGTGCACCTGATCAAAAGCCTAAAGGGTTGTGAGATCACCCTGGAAATAGATCTTGTGGTGGCAGGAACCTGATCAAAAACCTGATAGTGGATTCCTACTATGGTGGTAGAAGAGTGGATGTACCCAGGTTGGGGAACCACTATAAAATTCATGTGTTGTCTGTATGTGATCATTTTCTTTCTGTTCTTACTGTGACTGTGATAACTTAGTTTAGCCTATTTTATTTCTTTCTATTATTATTGGTATCACCTATTTTTACACTGATATAAATATGAAAAACAGCCAAAATTCTAATTACTCATTTCACGCCCCCCCCACCCTTTAGGGTAAATCAGGTTTATCCCCTATCTTTAACCCAGGCTGCCCACTTTCACATAAAAAATTTTAACAAGCCGTCTATTCATGTGGTGCCCTCTATTAACCTAAGAACTCATGACTAGGTAGAAATCTAATACAAACCGAGAAGGTTATTTTTTGTTAGTCATCTTCAAAACAAGACTGGCCACTCGCAAGCATTTGAGGATTGCAAACCAAGCTCACCTTGAGGCAAGCTGCCAAGCCACACATGTATAGACCTTAAGCCACCGTCAGAGGTAGGACGACCGAGAACAAGTACCAGGGGACAAGCCACCCAACTCACTAGAGGAAATATGCCAGGCTGCGCGACTTCTTTTCTTTTTCTCTCTATTCCAAATCCCATCTCCCCTGCTCCGTTCTTTTATACTTTAGGGAGGCTGTTGTATTAGCCCTGCCCTTCTGGTAGGCGCTCGAGCCTATAAATAGGGGGAGTACAATTTCCAAGGCATGTTGTCTCTAATCAAGTAGCTCGCTTATTATGATCTGTGGTAATAATTCTTGGGGTTTGTGATTTTCTGCTCGCACGACTTCGCGTTTTCCTATCACTATAACGGTTATTCATCAAACAAAGGAAAGCACACTACACGAGATGCATTCTCCATAGTGGGCGAAGCTTGTGTCGCCAGTTCCAGTTGTCCTTTCTGTCTGTATTTTCTAACAGCTAGTAACCGGCTACTTGCAACCTTATATTCCCCCCTTGCTCCCCGATGTATGGTTGTGAAGGTGCACTTTTTACACTCACAGAATGAACACCTGACCTTAAAATAACAAGTCATCGATGAAAATGTGCGATTAAACTTTGTTTGACAGTAGACCGCTCAGAACTTTTTTCACTCAAGTCCCAAAAAGGATACTCTTTGTGAAGCCCTTGAGCAATTCCACCTGGAAGTAGAACAAGCCTATAAAGAGACTGCCAAGCAGTTCAGAGAAATCAACCAAGCCCTAGATGCCATCACTCAGCAGTTAGATCTCTCCGACAATGAACGCAGCTCTAGTCTACCTAGTGCTTTCGTTGGGGACTCCACCACCATTCTGTCCGTATCCGCCAGCCTATCCGCCAGTCAACCCACCGGGACTATCCACCAGACTATCCATCATTCTATAAACTAGCCCAGATCACTTCTCCTCTCTGGCCTCAAGAAGAAGAGTTTGTTGCTCGAAAGGACTTGTTTGGTGAAGCCTCTCGGGGAAGCAAAATAAGAGTTCTGGATTTTTCATTGAGGTTATCATTATCTTCCTGTTCCTGTAGTTGCTTCCTATATAGCTACTTATTATCCTTACCCTGCATCTCCTTCTGCAGTTGCTATCTTTGCTCTAGCTTGTCCTCCTTACCCTCCTATTCCTCATTCTTGCAATAAACCAAAGGAGCCTTCTTCTTTGACTGCCATTTTTCGATGGGAACCAACTCCCAGCTACTTTATGGAGCCCCGTCTGCCGGTGTTTATCAGATAGATTGACCAAGTCGCACATCTACAAGCCTTCGATTTTGCTATCGCATTGAAAACTCTCTCTGATGCAACCAAGTGCAAACTCCTCGTGACATCCTTTGATGTACAAGCACCGAAGTGATTTTATGGATTTTACCCTCAGTTCATTGCCTATTTTGCTGACCTTCGAAGGGAGCTCCTATTAATATTTTCTACTTCGAAGAACAGAAAAAATAGCCCAACAACTTTATTTGAAATCAATCAATGTTAGGGCGACACTTGGGCTCACTTTGTGGATCGTTTCCAAAAAAGAACACGGAGGTTTGAATCTTTGACCCAAAGATATATAAAGTACCTTAAATGAATTAAATACAGGTGGGCCAACTGAAATTTTAAACCAACGTTAATGATCTATGAACCTATCAAGAGATGATCAACTTGAACAACATGTACATCCAAGGGAAGAGATCCAATCTCAACTATGTTTCAACGCTAATTACAATAATGGACTCTTCTTCTAATACATCTGAGCAGCCAACAAGGTTTCCTCGTCAATATTTTTTGCCCCGTTCTTGGAGGGAAAATAATTTCCACCATCATCATTGTTGAAACCGAAAATCCGTCTCTATGGAGTTCGATCCCCAAAAGAGGGGTGACAGCACACCTACTACACTCAAGTAAACAATCTAGACTCAAGACTAGGAACACAAGGGACAGACCCAAGGTCTCCGCGTGGAGGTCCCGTTGAATACCCGGAAGACTAGCAAACTCTTCCCCTCCCATGCCAAAGGCTGAGCTAAGGCACCTTCGGAGGGCTCTCTTGGCTGACCGGAACCTCTAAGGAGAATCTCAAGACCACCTCTCTCTTGACTAGAGGTGCGTCCTAGGTTCTATGTAAAATGTTCCTCATCCGCCCTACAAATTGCACAATCTCGCCGAACAGTTTTACTTTACGCAGCTCTAATTTGGCCGCAAACAACGTAACTTCGCTGCCCTAAAAGGCTATGAGTAGACCCCCAAGGGCTTCCAGAAAACTTTACATTGGGGCCCCAACGTGGCAAGTGGTTCACGAGTTTACCACTCGCCTAAGATGGAAAAGATAGATCACATACACAGAGCATTATAGATATTTAAATTACAGGAATATAAATTCCATACATCGGCATGTAGGCCGGCAATATAAACAAATTAGGTCGGCAATATCAATCCCACAGTAGATTTGTTTAGTTTATTGAAACCTTTTGTTTATGAATATATTCATTATCTTCCAACAGTTTGCTCAGATCCATCTTTGGCTATAGTTTGTTACACTTCACCAATAAGCCCTTACATTGTTAATCAATAGAAGGAAAGTTTTGCTGCTTAAAAAAGTTGGGAATCATCAGATGTTACAACTAATCGAATTGATCCAAGCTTCTCACCTCCGCCTATATTATGGATGATAGTCCAATCCCCAATCTGGATGACCTAATTGCACAAGACATTGCTCAAGACCTTAAGAATGTTCAGAAAGATCCTGATTTGGATGAATTTCTGTTGACTGACAAAGAAGTAGAAGATTATCAGATTGCTACTGTAATTGATGCTCCTGAAGTTACTGAATCTCAAGTGCTTCCTCAAGCTGAGAAGCAAATCTCAAATGAAGTCTTGAAGGAAATAGATACTTTATATGACAACCATACAGAATCCTATAATGTTGAAGAATAAGATTCTGATGAATCAGATGATCCCAAGTCTAAATAGAAAGTTGCTAAGAAAAGAAAAGTTGCTCCAAAGTTTGCTCCTAAACCAAACACTACCCATTAAACTTTATAATATATTCTTCAAAATATTACTCCTTATCAAGGTATGACAAAGTGGATGTGTATATCTTAAAATTAGCAGAAAAAAGAAAGAAGAGAAAGAGGTACAGGTCTCCTCCTAAGAAATTTAGGAAAGACCCTCCTCCTCCTCCATCTTCTGGGGCCTCTGGAAGTGTATGTCAAAGATCTGCACCAGTAACTAAAACCTATCAGAGACATTCCAACCAGGCAATCAGCATCAGTCTACTCAAAGCAAACCTCCTCCAGCTACATATGAGAGAAGTACTTCAGTTTCTTTTGATGATTCACAGGAGGACTTAAGTCCTAAAAAGCCAGAATCTCCACCAATACAATTTGTAGTTCCAGAGCAGGAGAAAACAGCAAAAATGGCCAGTTTCTAAGAGCTAATAGGACTTTCTCAAAATAACAAAGCAAAAGCTGAAGGAAAGAATCCCTCCCAATATTCAACTATGTCATCATACAGGAAAGAAGAACTAAAGAGGTATTCCAAAGCTAACAAATTTTTCAATGTTGATGATTATATGAGTTTGCATCCAGAAGTTGTAGTTCCAAGAGCCATATATGTCAATATCATTGGTGTATTATATATGAACATGACAAAGAAATAAGCCGTTGATCATAATAGAGAAATTATTTTCAGGCAACTTTCAGATAAGCCTGAGAAAGAAAAACCTAAGAAGAACAAGTGACTCTATGTGTTTAGTTTTCACTTTCTCAACTTTATTTGTTTATAATGAAGCACTTATTGTAAATATCTGCTGAATGTTTTTATTTCTGCGAGATATATGTTTCTCTGCTTTACGATTGTTTTTTTATTAGTATTAGTGACCTCACCCCAATAGGGGGAGATTGTTGGATCCCTAGTTTGGATTTGGTCTAGGTTCACTAAATTCGTTTTAGTTTGACCCACATTGTATAATCAGGGTCAAGTCTACAAGTCCTAGATTTTAAGCTAGTCTTTAGATTCAACCTTCATGGCCCAGCAAGCAGAGGACCTCAGTGGACTCATACTCACAAGAATTTAGAGATCAAAATTATCAGTTCAAAATTCTTCGAACTCTGCTCGACGATCGTCGATCTCAGATCGACGAACTCATAGTTATCTCTCTGAGTTGAGCTCGAGAATATTCGAGCTCAGGTTGACGATCTATTCTTTCAGAGAGATTCTCAGCTCGACGAACTCAGAGCAAAGAATTTGCAAGTGATTCTCAGTATGCAGTTCTCTGAGCTCAGGTCGACGAAAAGGAATTCTTAGGGTCGATGAACATAAAACTCCAGTCGATGAATTCTGTTCAGAGGTCGACGATTTCTATCCCGAGCCAGAATGGATGTTTTTCTTTTTTCTGTCCCTTATTTATTATATTATTTAGCATTAAAGTCCTGAGTAATTAATGCTAATATTCCCCAGAATATAGCCATTATTGGCAATATTAATTATGGTAATTACTTGCCTATCTTAATATTATAGTTGGGGAAACTCATTTAAAGCAAATATTCCAACCGTTTCTTTCTCCAAGGCAATCATCAATTAATGCCAGCAATTCAAATTTCAAAGGAGAAATTATTGAATGCATAATATATAAGAGATTTTCTCTTTTCAGTCGACTACTTTAGAACACACATACAGACATTAGTTATTGCTGAGAAGTGAATATACAGTTGCATAGAACAACATTCAGAACTCTCTCCCAGTGCAGAAAACATTATGTTTTCCTCCTTGTCCATTATGAAGACTGAAGAAGAACATCCATCTCTATCAAGAGTCTTCTTCAACCTTCTCCTCCAGGAACGTTCAAGGACAACAACTTTGAATCAATCAAAAAGTTCCAGGATTCCTTTAGACATGGCTAAAGACCTACACCCTGAGGAAGGCTCCAAGTTTTCTGAATCATTCCAGTATTTTAGAAGGAGTCTTGACAATAGCAAATCCACTAGTCTTCTCTATTGTATAGAGAAATAAGAAGATTTCATCACCTCATGTAAAAAGTTTTATTGACTCCCTTCATAAGTTTATTCTTGGTTTTTGGGCACCTGATCAAAAGCCTAAAGGGTTATGAGATCTCCCTAGAAATTGATCTTATGGTGGTAGTCACTTGATCAAAGACCTTATAGTGGATTCCTACCAGGGTGGTAGAAGATTCGATGTACCCAGGTTGGGGAACCACTATAAAATTCTTGTGTTGTCTGTGTGTGATTATTTTCTTTCTACTCTTACTGTGACTGTGATATCTTAGTTTAGCCTACTTTATTTCTTTCTATTATTAATGGTATCACCTATTTTTACACTGATATAAATATGGAAAACAGGAAAAATTCTAATTACTCTATTCACTCCCCCACCTTTTAGAGTAAATCAGGTCTATCCCCTATCTTTCATCCAGGCTGCCCACTTTCACATCAAAAATTTCAACAAGCCGTCTATTCATGTGTGTGCCCTCTGTTTACCTAAGAACTCGTGACTAGGTAGAAGTCTCATACTAACCGAGCAGGTAATTATCTGCTAGTCATCTTCAAAAGTAGACTGGCCACAAGCAAGCATCTGAGGGTTGCAAACTAAGCTCACCTAGAAGCATGTTGCGAAGCCATACATGAATAGACCTCAAGCCGCCATAAGGGAAGGCCGACCGAGCACAAGTACCAGAGTACAAGCCACCCAGCTCACTAGAGTAAATCTTCTAGGCCGCTCGACTTCTTTTCTTTTTCTCTCTTTTCCAAATCCCATCTCCCCTGCACGGTTCTTCTATACTTTGGGTAGGCTGTTGTTTTAGACCTGCCTTTCTGGGTAGGCCCTCGGCCTATAAATAGGGGCGAGCACCATTCCCAAGGCATGCTGTCTCCAATCAAGTAGCTCGCTTATTAAGAGCTGCGGTATCAATTCTTGGGGTTTGCGATTTTTTGCTCGCACGACTTCACTTTTTCCTATCACTATTAGAATTATTCATTAAACAAACGAAAGCCCACTACACGAGATGCATTATCCGTAGTGGGTGAATCCTGGTGTCGCTAGTTCCAGTGGCCTTTTCTATCCGCATTTTCTAACAGCTAGTAACCGGCTACTTGTAACCGTATTCTCCCCCCCCCCCACCCTTGCTCCCCGATGTATGGTTTTGGAGGTGCACTTTTTGCACTCACAAAATGAACACATGAACTTAAAATAATAAGTCGTCGATGAAATGCGCGATTAAACATTGTCTGACACCAGACCGCTAAGAACTCATTTCATCAAGTCCCAAAAAGGATACTCTCTGCAAAGCCCTTGAGCAATTTTTCTGGGAGGTAGAACAAGCCTATAAAGAGACTGCCAAGTGACTAGTCTGATTTATATTTTGTTTTTCGGACAAATCTGGGCTAGTTTTCACGCGTTTGCACTTCACTTTTAGTTCTATATCGTTCATATTTCTTCTAATTGTTATTTCCATAGGAAGTGCACTTATAGAACCGTGGGTGTGTAATTCTGCATGCTTTTGTTGGGGGTAAGCACATGCTGCTCCCCATTGTTCTTTTTCTTCATTTAATGATGTGTATTTGTTGCTGGGAGCTGGTGCTCTAGTAGGTTTCATTGTTGTGCAGGTGGTCGCGATGACTCGAATTCCATTTCAAATTCTGTGTAAAACACACGGTCGTGTGGATTTCTTCCCGCACGGTTTCAGTGCAGTCGTGCATTTCAAACAGCTTTTCTGGGGACATCTGTTTCTACACGTGCATTTTATTCTCACACGGTTTCGGCTAAACCGTGCAAGAAAGAATTGCACGGTTTGCACATTTTCTCTTTATTCCTGCATTCTGGGGTAAATCGTGTGTTTCCTTCACGCACGGGCAAACGCGCCTGTGCGCGAGTAAAACGCACGGTTCCCCTGTTTTACCCTATTTCCGGCGCTCTGTGTTTACCCGTGCGATATCCTTCACGCACGTGCGGAAGCGCCCGTGCGCGAGTAAAATGCACGGATCAATGCATCTTCTTCCGCGATCAAGATCTGCAAGTTAATAACGTACTGTTAGCGCACAGTCGTGCGCGGGACCGTGTGTGACCATCTTTCTGATCTTTTTCTATTTAAGGCAGATTTTCAGCCATTATGGGACAGCTTCATTTCCAGCCATCCCCTTCGCGTTTTTAGTGCGAAATCCGCCATTCGACCAAGGAGACGAGATCTGGGAAAACATTTCAACACCAAATTTGAGTCGGAGCTTCCTCTCGGCCTCCTCCTTCATCCTCGAGCTTCAAGAAGAGATTTGACCTAGCTTTCTCCATCAAGCTAGGAGAAATTGTGCCATCCTCCACCGGCTCGTGACACGAAGAAGATGGGTCCTTTGGGAGTGAGTGACAACTTACTCTACCCCGGACGTAGTTAAGGACCGAGCTAGGACGCGGATTGACAACCCGGCAAATCCTATAGTGAATCTCAGCAAGACTTCGGATACGGTCGATTTCATACACTTTTCTTCTCTTATTGTTGATAGTATAGTTGATCTCTTATATTTGATGAAGTATGCTTATTGAAATATACGTTTATGTATAATCATGTCTATGTGATTATATGTTTTTGTTATTTGCTTGAGGTGCGCCCTTATTTTCCATCCTCCATTCATCCATTCTTGCCGCACTAGCGATTGTTAGTGGCGTGAGTAGTGAAGAGGTGCTTACGACCCTACAATTTTTATTCTTACGCTTGCGTACTCATACATCTGCCCAGTGATTCGGTGCACAGCGACCCGACAAGTCTTCCATCCCGCCGGGAAAAGCATTGCATAGCGGCGTTGCATAGGAGTAGTTGTTAGCCTTTTACTTTATTTTTCCGCAAATATCAATTCCCCCTTAGTTAACTCCAACCTAAGGACTTAAATCTGAAGTCCTCGAAATTAACTCCACCTTACTGTGTTCCTAAAGAGATCGATACTTGGGGAAATTTGCCCATTTTATATTACTTGTGCGACTGGTACACTTATTGTCCAACGCATCAATTTTTTGGCGTTGTTACGACTCATATGATACTGACGTTGATCTATGTTTGGATCTCGCTGAGAGTGAAACCGGAATCACTCTCCCATATTCCGATTATTTTAGTTCTTCATCTTCTTTATTCCTTATCCCCCTTCTCTATTTGAGCCTGTGCAGGTTGAGTCCCCACGGGTACAATGGGATGACGATGAGCCTGGTGCCCATGCCGCTTCCATCACTTCCTACACACCCATGGTGGACGAGGCCTTGCTAGGCAAGGATTTATTTTGTGATAAGGTGGGCGAGGACAAGTGGTCCTCCTCTTCTTATTTCTTGCTTCCTCTACCTTAGTTTTTCAGGTATGATTATTTAGGTAGAGGGGTAACTGCTTTATCTCTGTATCGGTACCGCTACCGCAACGGATAATGGAACAGTTATCTGTGCACTTTTCCTTTCATAGGCCCATTAGCTAGATATGTATAGAATTTAATAAGTCGTGTTGGGAGGACAATAACCCTAGTAGTTATCTTATATTTGCTGCATTTTTATTTTTATGTCTATTTTAGTTTTAGCATTTCTTTTTGTATATTTTTCTTTTTTGCTTTTGCGGAGCTCACCCATACAGGTATTCATGACATCTTTGCATTGGCGGGGTTGTGATTCTTTGTACGGTGGGACTGTCTCTGTTTTTCTAGCGTCTTATGGTATGCTCGCTGGCTGTGCATTGGGTAACCTCTTCCCTTATATCTATTTGATTTTAATTTTAATATCATATGATGTGTTGTTTAGTTTAATTCTGTGGGAGAGCCATTACTAGTTAACTTTTGCACCTGCATATTTCATGTGCATACTAGAAGTTTTTATATTTTTATTTTTATTAGATCATTGCATTGCACACCACTGCACCCACCTTAGCGCGTGCTTAGCTGTTAGTGTGTTGCAAGTTAAACTCATTTCCTTGTACAATTTGGGAAAATTATGGTGCTGCATAAGATTGTGAGACACAGTAAAATGTTGACCTTGTTGTGCTCATACTCGAGTGCTCTCGTCTCGCGTAGAAATTTTAGTAGATTTAATATTTCTATATGCTTATAGTTTTATAATTTTCTATTTGCATAAATACTTTTTATTCTACTAAAAAAATTGTGAATCCGGTGTGAATCGAACGGCAGTGTCAGAATGAGTGTAGCCATCACTAGACTCTTTTTGCTCGAGTTGGGAGGAAGGATCGTCTTTCTCGGTGGCTAAGAACTTGCCCCAAGCTACTCTCGAAGCATTGGTGCATGGTTAGTCTAGCGTGAGCGTGATGTAGGCCATCATTTTGGCCCGGTTGAGCTTTGTACTGTTCCTAACGTCGTATCCTCGCTTAGCCCCATTGTGCCTACCCTTCTTTTTATTCAGCTCCACCTCATTCACCAAAGCCTCATAGCCTATCCTTGTCGCATACCCAAGTCGAGCTTTAGTGTTTTCTATTTTCATGTTGGGGTGTGATGTGGTGATATTCTTTGTGAATATGTGGATGTGCTCCAAAGCTTCCATTTGCTGATATTGTTGAAAGAAAATGCTGATATTGTTAAAAGAAAAGAAAATGATTTTTTAAAATGTGAAAATGAAAAGTGAAAAGAAAAATTTTTATTGAAAATCTTTTTGGAGATGTGATTGTATTTGGAGTAGGCGGTGCACACACCCATTTGTTAAAAGTTAATTCTGGGGGTGTGGTGTACCCATATGTATTGTAGTTAGAGTTGGATTACTTTTATGCTAGCTCATTTGGGTTAAGTGCATAGCCTTCCTGTTTATCATTGTTTACCTCATCGTAACACAAGCCTCATGATTATCCTTCAGTCCTACGGATTCACGCTTGAGTCGAACTAGTACCGTGGAGATAGTGTGAACTGGCAAGCGTATAGTCCCCGACATGGTTGGATTCCTTTAGAGGTGGTCCTAATCCCCGGTCTTTGGCAAAGCTCACCTTAATGGTCTGCCTACTCTCTTCCTATACGCGACTGGATGATTCACCGTGATTAAATTTTTGAGTAATAATAAAATTTTGATACGCATTGTGAAAAGTATAAACTATTTTGCATACTTATAAATTTCATCCATATCATAATTTCTATGTCATATTGTAATTTTTTCTGTCTACATAGATTTTGTTTGCTCGGGATGCGCAAACACCCAGAAGTTCAGAGCAATGAACAAAGCCCTAGCTGCCATCACTAATCGGCTAGATCTCTCCGATAATGAATGGAGCTCTAGCAAACCTGGTTCTTTCGTTGGGGACTCCACCATAATTCTGTCGGCATCCGCTAGCCTATCCGCTATTATAGCCATCGATCCTATCCACCGGCCTATCCCCCATTCTATCCACCAGCCCAGATCGCAGCTCCTCTCTGTCCTCAAGAAGAAGAGTTTGTTGCTCGAAAGGACTTGTTTGGTGAAGCCTCTCGGGGAAGCCAAACCAGAGTTATAGATTTTTCTCTGAGGTTATCGTTATCTTCTTGTTCCTGTAGTTGCTTCCTATATAGCTACTTATCATCCTTATCATGCAGCTCCTTCTGCAGTTTCTATCTTTGCTCCAGCTTGTCCTCCTTACCCTCCTTTTCTTCATGCTTCCAATGAACCAAAGGAGGCTTCTTCTTTGACTTCCATTTTTCTATGGGAACTAACTCCCAGCAACTTTATGGAGCCCTATCTGCCGGTGTTTATCAGATAGATTGACCAAGTATCACATCTACAAGCCTTCAATTTTGCTATCACATTGAAAACTCTCTCTGATGCAAACAAGTGCAAACTCATCGTGACATCCTTTGATGTACAAGCACCGAAGTGATTTTATGAATTTCACCCTCAGTTCATTGCCTATTTTGCTGAACTTCGAAGGGAGCTCCTCTTAAGATTTTCTACTTCAAAGAAGAGAAAAAATAACCCAACAACGTTGTTTTAAATCAATCAATATTAGGGCGATACTTGGGCTCACATTGTAAAACGTTTCCAAAAAAAGAACATGGAGGTTTGAAAATTTGACCCAAAGATCTATTAAGTACCTCTAATTAATTAAATACAGGTGGGCCCACTGATATTTTAAACCAACGTTAATGATCTATGAATCTATCAAGAGATGATCAACTTGAACAACATGTACATCCAAGGGGAGAGATCCAATCCCAACAATGTTTCAAATCTTATTATAACAAAGGACTCTTCTCTTGATACATCTAAGCAGCCAACAAGTTTTCCTCGTCGATATTTTCTGCCCCGTTCTTAGAGGGAAAATAATTTCCACCATCATCGTTGTTGAAACCGAAAATTAGTCTCTGTGGAGTTTGATCCCAAAAAGAGGGTGACCGCGCACCTACTATACTGAAGTAAACGATCTAGACTCAAGATAAGGAACACAAGGGACAGACCCAAGGTCTCAGTATTGAGGTCCCGCCGTATACCCGGAAGACTAGCAAACTCTTCCCCTCCCAAGCCAAAGGCTAAGCTAAGGCACCTTCGGAGGGCTCTCTTGGCCGATCAGTACCTCTAAGGAGAATCTCAAGACCAACGGTCTCCTGACTATAGGTGCGTCTTCGGGTCTATGTAAAATGTTCCTCATCCGCGCTTCCAATGGCGTAATCTCGTCGAACAGTTCTTCTTTACGCAACTCCAATTGGGCCGCAAATAGCGTAACTCCGCTGCCCTGAAAGGCTATGAGCAGACCCCCAAGGGCTTTCCGGTAACTTTACATCGGGGACCCCATGGGGCGAGTGGTTCACGAGTACACCACTCGCCTAAGACGGAAATTATAGATCACATACACAGAGCATCAGAGATATTTAAATTACAAGAATATAAATTCCATACTTCGTCACGCAGGCCGACAATATAAACAAATTAGGCCTGCGTGCCGATGTATGGAATTTATATTCTTGTATTTTAAATATCTTTGATGCTCTGTGTATGTGATCTATCTTTTCTGTCTTAGGCGAGTGGTGTACTCGTGAACCACCCGCCCCATGTGGGCCCTGATGTAAAGTGACCGGGAAGCCCTTGGGGGACTGCTCATAGCCTTTCAGGGCAGCGTAGTTACACTGTTTGCGGACCAATTAGAGCTGCGTAAAGTAGAACTGTTCGGCGAGATTACGCCATTGGTAGGTTGGATGAGGAAAATTTTACATAGACCCGAGGAGACACCTATTGTCATGTGAGAGTTGGTCTTGAGATTCTCCTTAGAGGTTCCAGTCAGCCAAGAGAGCCCTTTGAAGGTGCCTTAGCTCAGCCTTTGGCTTGGGAGGGGGAGAGTTTGCTAGTCTTCAAGGTAAGCGGTGGGACATCCACGTTGAGACCTATGGTCTATCCCTTATGTTCCTAGTCTTGAGTCTAGATTATTTACTTGAGTGTAGTAGGTGCGCGGTCACCCCTCTTTTTGGGATCGAACTCCACAGAGACCGATTTTCGGTTTCAACAATCTTCATCCACTTCAAGGGCATCAATAGTTTCAACCTCAGAGACTATCATTTGTGTTACCATTTTGATCTAGAAGTAACCAAGCTTGTAGTCTTGCTGCCAACGCAGTATGAGCTTATAAGGGTTGCACATAAGAATGTTTGGAGAAATTGTGAGATTGGATTAGTTTGGTTATGCTCATATAATGAGTGGAAATGACTTAGCTCAGTAAGGCTTTGAAAGAATCGAGTGCGTTGAAACCACTCAACACTTTTGTCGAGTCAAATGTTGACTCGTCGAATGATGGAATTGAGTGTGTTCGGTTTACTTAACGATTCATCGAGTCAATGTGTTGATTTGATGAGTGTGGCACTTAAGCATTGAGTTCATTGAGTTCACTCAACGATTCGTTTAGTCAAGGTGTTGATTTGATGAGTCTGGTTCTCAGGCGTTTAGTGCATTAAGTTCACTGAACACCTTCGTCGAGTCAAAGGTTGATTCAACGAATCTGGCACTTAGGAATTGAGTGTGTTGAGTTCACTCAACGCCTTCGTCGATTCAAATGTTGATTCAACAAGTTTGTCACTTAGAGCGTTGAGTGCGTTGAGTACACTTAAAGCCTTTGTCGTGTATGTTATGTATACTCGACGATTCGTCAAGTATGTTATGTATACTCGATGATTCATCGAATATGTTATGGTTATTCGACGATTCGTCGAGACAAGGGTTGTCTACTCGAAAGGATGTTTTCCAAGTCTTAGGTCTGCGAATAGTGATGGCCTGTTCTGTTAATTCCTTTGGGTATAAATAGAAGATTTTAGGGTTTCTGTAAATAGACTTGACCGGTTGATTCTTCTTAGCACATGAGCCGAACTGTGAGAAAACCAGAGACCTAAAAGGTCGACGGATGCTATTCCTCCTTCACCTAACCCATCGCCATCACTAAGCCTAATTCTGGTGAGTGTCGTTGCCGCCGCTTCTGTAATGGACCTAGCAGTCTGTGAAGACGCAGATTTCCCATTCTCGACCTAGATCTTATTCGATAAGACTCCATTGGTTCTCCCATTCTTGTAGATCTACTATAGAGGTGCATACACTATTTTGTACAAAGGACTCAAGCCACTTAGTGATCGACAGATCTCTTGTAGCATCTAGTTTGAGTATCGAATGAATCTAGCAAAGGTAATTTTATTTTACAGCACTTTCTTCTTGATCAATATATATCGCTAGATCCAAACTCTTTTGGGCTTTTCTTGTTCCTTTATTCTATTCCGCACAAGTGTTGTGTTGTATAGTAAAACCCACCAGTGATATCAGAGGGAGGTTCGATGATATTAATTGTTTCAGAAGTTGCTAAATCCATGGCATGTAGATCTAGAAATTTAGAAAAGTTCTAAAATGCCCAAATCTATTATTGTATCCTCACCAAGAAAGCATGTGTTTTTTTTTTGATTATTTCCTTATTACTCCATAATAGTAACCATACCACTTGTTGGTTTGTGAAACCAATTGTGTTAGATTTTGAATCTCATATAGAGAGATGAGCTTGTCAACTGTATAAGTGGAGTCTGTGTTGATCATGTCCAATGTATATAGATCTGAAGTTTTAGAAGGGTTCTGGATGTTTTGATTTAGCCCAGTTCATTAAGTGTTGATGATTGTGCACATCTGGGATGCATTTGGATTCTGATTGCTATTGTTTTATTTTTTTGGATATGCACACTTGTTAATAGTTAACCAGGATTAAGAGTTAATCAATTGTTTAAATATCCCTTAAGCAATATTAAGTATTTGGATGCCTTCCGATGGATGACACTCTTCCTCCATCGATCGATGAAGTGTGGGCTTTCCAAAGTAAGGTGCATTAATTTATCTTGGTAAGGGTGCAAGTGGATAATTGTGATATCCCACTATCAGCATCGGGTCAAACTTAACAGGGTGACTTTAAAGGTTGAGTGCCCAAAGGCATAGGGTTGGCATGAACTATATGATGGATGCGGATAAAGAGTTATTAACCAACCATACAGGAGTTGCATTGTGATGCAATTGTCAAGCATTGCCTAACTAAATAACTGCATTGTGAGAGAAAAGCCAAAGCTGACTCATAGTGTTAGTGAAATATAGATCTTGTCCACTAAGCGAGTAACTCGCATACACTCTATGATTGATATCGAGGTTTATTAGTTTGATAAAAATAGTGGGAGTTATTTTGATTAAAGTTCTAAATGATATAATAAAATGTATTTTGAAATATAGTACATAATTTTCTCTGTAGAATCCTTATAGAATTTCCATGGCAAGTGGTTCACACTCCCCCTTGTCCCTCAGAGCCATCCTTCAGAAGGAGAAACTAATTGGGACCAAATATTTGGACTGGTACAGGAACATGAGAATTGATCTCAGGAAATAGCGCAATTTCTATGCTTTAGAAGAGGAATCCCCAAAAGGCCATGCCGGGAATGCGTCCCGTTCTAATAAGGATGCTTATAAAAAGTATCTCGATGACTACATAGATGTTGAATATCTCATGTTAGCAACCATGAACTCTGAGCTCCAAAAGCAACATGAGAACATGGGTTGTAAGGAAATGAATGAGCATCTCAAGAAAATGCTTCAAGGCCAATCTTGTCAAGAGAGGTTTGATGTCACTAAGGAGTTGTTCCAGTGTAAGATGGGAGCTCGAGACCTAGTAGGGACTCACGTACTCAAGATGATTGGGTATATTGAAAACCTTGAGAGACAATGCTTCCCTCTGGTCCAAGATTTGGCCAAGAACCTTATCCTGCAATCATTTCAAGACAGTTATGAACAGTTCGTCTTGAACTATAACATGAATGAAATAGACAAGACACTGCCCGAGCTCCTAGGTATGTTGCGAACTGCTGAGATCAATATGAAGAAGGTCAATCCCGCTAGCCCCATACTGTGTAACACCTCCCCTGTAAAGACAATATAATATGGGTCCGGCCGGGGCACCACAACATACGGACGCCACAGCTTTAGTATTAAAAGATGATATGAAAACTACCCAATCTCAAAACTCCAGACAAACACAGCGGAAACAGAACATTAACCGACAGAAGTTATCCACTAACGATAGAGTATCAAATGGCCTTAAGGCCTTACACACTAATAGTCCAAAAATATAAATGTGCCAAGCACTCCTAGGCTACCTCGGCATGCAAGCCGGACATAAACATAACAAGAGTAGCAAACACAAAGGAAAATCGAAGCACAGCAACACTTCATGAGGCTTAGGGCTTTTCGCACGGTGCGCTAGCTCCTGCATGCAATCCTTGCCCTGTAAGGATTTGAAGTAACGTGGGTCAGCAAAGGCAGACCTCTACTATGTAACAAACACATCTCCTCCCGGCCATGCCTAACGGACCCCGGGGTACCACTCCACCTGCAAGTTAGCACTTCGTATACTAAAATAGCATATATATTAAAGCGGTAAACAGGCTTGGATGTCTCATACAACATACATGTTTTCTATGTTTTGTACAAGGTGAAAAGGGGGCCTACTATACAACAAGAATGCAACCCGGGTTTCACCCAAGGCACCCTAGCTCGTATGCATCTAGCATAACACCAAACACTGGGTACTTCCGTTTCCCTATCGGCTTAAAGCCGCAAACAAAAGGGAACCACCATGTCGCTAACGACACGCACACCGTCACACGGAACCTTGCAAAGGCCCCACCCGCACAAGGGTCATATGCCCCGGGGCTTGCCCGTATATTTTGACTTCGCACGTCAGGGTTCCGTCTCACACTGACCGATTCTAAGAAGCCTTGCTGGACCCCACCCGATCATGGCCATATTGCCCGGGCTTGCCCTCCGCTCGACATTCTCGTTAGTCCACACAAGGGGCTAGTCTCGCCGGGACACTTCCCCCACATGACTTGCGCGTCACGGGATAGCCAACCAACCACAGAGACATAGCCGCGCCTTTGCACAGCACAAACAAAGGTCCCCCCCAATAACCATTCGCACCGTGTCTTTCCCGTGCTCCAAGGAAACCATCTACCGCACAACACGGAGCTAACCTTGTCCGGTTCCGACCACGAGTACTCACTCAAATATAAGGGGGGAAAACGCATACATACAACGGCGTATTGCCGCAATGGATTTCTACCGAATCCCCGAAGCTCGCTATGCAACATCACCGGGTCGGACTAACGGTCGCGACCACGGCTTCACCCACAATGCCTAATCCGCTAACGGAGCGGATCTCTAATGCAAATCATGCCGGGATGAACATACTCAACCCGGAGGTTCCTCTTGAACCTAGACTACATGAATCCCTCTCATTTGAGAGATTCGGTGCTCAAAATACGAAAGTAAGGGGATGCTATTCATGCATCCTAAATCCTAAAAAAACCGAGAGGAGAAGTGTCATTACCTTCCGTCCCCTCTTCCTAGCCATGGAGAAGATTTGCTCGGTCGAACACCACCGCAACGCTCCCACCTTCGCGGATCTGAACTCCGCTCGCGAAACGGACCTCCGAAGCTTCGCCGGCGGCCGAAACTTGGCCTCCTTGCTCTCCCTTCTCTCTAGAACTTAGAGAGATAAAAGAAAGTGGGGAATGAGGGTTTGGAACCCTATTACCGGCCTTAAACTGCCCAGGGAGGCCCCCCACCATTGGATCTTCCAAGGAAAAGAACGAACGGCCACGATCGGAACCCAAATTAGAAAATCTGGGTCGAACACGGGTTGCAACACGGCCGTTTGCATGGCCGTGTTAGCCATTCGCCGTCTCGACCGATTCGAAAACTAGCACACGGCCTTTGACACGGCCTTTGACACAGCTTCTGACACGGCCGTGTCGCCGTTGACACGCCCGTGTCGAGGCCCGTGTCACTCCCCCCTACCGACCAACATTCCCAGACAGAGAAGGACACGGCCCAAGACACGGCCAAAGACACGGACCTCGACACACCCGTGTCAGCCCCGACACAGCCGTGTCGTGACCCGTATCACGCCTAGAAGAATAAATTCTGCGAACAGCCCGAGAAGGACACGGCCAGGGACACGCCCGTGTCCAAGGCCGTGTGCCTTCTCGCCGATCGTCGACCAACACGGCTCGGCGACCCAGGCTCAACACGGCTCGACGACCCAGGCGCAACACGGCTTGTGACACGACCGTGTCACAGGCTGTGTGCCTCCCCCCAAAACCCAAACATGGCCAAAACGACGCCGTCGATTCCTCTTCCAAGTTTTGGGGTGTTACAATTCTCCCCCCTTTAAAGAATTTCGTCCCAAAATTTAAAACATGGAAAGTACACAAATTCTAAACGGCACCTGAGGAGAAAAGCTCGGGGTACTCCTCCAGCATGGCCTGCTCTCTCTCCCATGAGAGCTCCTCGCAGCCACAGTTGTCCCAACGGACCTTTACGAGTCTGACTTCCTTGTTCCGCAATTGCCGAACCTCTAAATCTTCTATCCCGATTGGACGAACTCGCGTCCTCAAGTCTTCCTCTACCGGCACTGCCGTCGACTCAATCACCATGCTGGCTTCTAACAAAGCTTTCCTCAAAACAGAGACGTGAAAAACGTCATGCAATCCACTTAGCTCTGTGGACAACGCCAACCGGTACGCTGCCTCTCCCACTCGCTCGATGACCTTGAATGGTCCCAAAAATCTCGGACTCAGCTTCTTGAGTCGGCGAATTCGTGAAACGCCTTTGAACGGCTTGATCTTAAGGTACACCCAGATGCCCATAGCGAATTCCACATGTCTGTGGCGAGCATTGAAATACTTCGACTGCCGATCTTGAGCTACCTTCATGCGCTCTTGGATGGTCCGCATTAGCTCACTAGCATCGGCTACCACTTCTTTCCCCAAAAGCTTTGTGTCTCCCGCCTCTGTCCAAGACATCAGTGTTCGACACCGCCTCCCATAAAGAGCTTCATATGGCGCCATCTTGATACTAGCTTGTTAGCTATTATTATACGCAAACTCCACCATGAAGAGGTGATCCTCCCACTTCTTGCCGAAGTCGAGAGTACACATCCTTAGCATATCTTCCAAAGTACGGTTCGTTCTCTCAGTTTACCTATCGGTTTGAGGATGAAAGGTCGTACTGAACTTGAGTTTTGTGCCCAAGCTCTTCTGTACCAACCGCCAATCCTTAGACGTGAAACGTCCATCCCGGTAGCTGACTATACTCTTCGGAATCCCATGAAGTCGTACAATATTGCGGACGTACAACTCCACCAACTTTTCCACACCGTCCTCCTTCCGATTTGGGATGAAATGTGCCACTTTGGTCAAGCGGTCCACAATCACCCAAATGGCATCATTACCCTACTGCGATCTAGGCAACCCATGCTCAAAATCCATGGAGATGTCATCAAATTTCCATTCGGGGATTGGAAGAGGCTTCAAGAACCCGCCCGGCTTCTGACACTCGACCTTCACCAAGGCACAAGTTTGGCACTGACACACACACAAAGCTACGTCCCGCTTCATCCCAGGCCACCAATAGGACTTCTTCAAATCCAAGTACATCTTTGTACTGCCCGGGTGAATGGAGTACTTAGTGAAGTGGGCCTCAAACATCAACTCCTCGCGGAGCTTGCCGAACTGCGGTACACAAATCCTTCCGCCCTTCCTCAGAATCCCATCAACCATCTCCCAGGCGCTACCTTCGCCCTTTAGAGCTGCCTCCATGAAAGGTTGGAACTCCGCATCTACACGGGTTGCTTCCCGAATACGATCGCATAAGTCATTCTGCATCTCAATCCAATTTAGTCGAGCCACGCTAGACTCGCCTCTTGCCACACATTCCAAACCAAGGGACTCCCAGTCCTGCCTTAACCGCTCATCGTGAGCTTCAATCCAATTTCCTTGTCCCGAGTACTTTCTACTCAAAGCATCTGCCACCACATTGGCTTTCCCTGGCGTATACTGAATCGCCACCTCGTAGTCCCCAAGGAACTCGACCCACCTGCGCTGCCGCATATTTAGGTCCTTCTGGTCTAGGAGATACTTTAGACTCTTGTGGTCCATGAAGATCTCCACCTTTGCACCATAAACGTAGTGCCTCCACAACTTCAAAGAAAAAATTACCGCCGCCAACTCCAAATCATGGACGGGGAAATTTCTCTCGTGAGGCTTCAGCTGCCTCGACCCAAAAGCTATCACACTACCATGCTGCACCAACACGCACCCTAAACCGCATCCAGATGCGTCGCTGAAGATCTGGAATCCTTCGGTCCCCTTTGGTAGACTTAGGATCGGTACCGTCATTAGCCTCTCCTTCAGGGTTTCAAATGCCTGATTGCACTCTTGAGTCCATACAAACTTCTGATCTTTGCGAGTTAGTGAAGTGAGGGGTAGAGCTATCCGCGAAAAGTTTTCCACAAACCTTCAGTAGTACCCGGCTAGTCCAAGAAAACTCCGGACTTCCGCCACGGTCCTCAAAACTGGCCACTCTCTGATGGCTTCTACTTTCGTTGGATCCACTGCCACCCCGTCCCCACTGATTACATGGCCCAAAAACGCCACCTTCTCCAACCAAAACTCGCATTTCGAGAACATCGCATAGAGCTGGTTCTCTCTCAACACTTGTAACACTATCCGCAAGTGCGACTCGTGCTCCGCTTCTGACTTGGAATACACCAATATGTCATCGATAAAGACGACTACGAACCAGTCCAAATATTCGCGAATCTATCGATTCATCAAGTCCATGAACACGGACGGCGCGTTCGTCAGCCCGAACGGCATCACCGAGAACTCAAAATGACCATACCTCATACCAAATGCGGTCTTGGGTATGTCTTCGTCACGAATCCGCAACTGATAATATCCGGACTTCAAGTCCAACTTGGAGTACACCACCGATCCCACCAACTGGTCGAAGAGATCGTCTATTCGAGGAATCAGATACTTATTCTTGACAGTCAATTTGTACAACTCTCAGTAGTTTATGCACAGACGCATACTACTGTCCTTCTTCTTTACGAATAACACCGGCGCACTCCACGGTGAAGAGCTGGGCCTGATATACCCTTGCTCCAAAAGCTCCTGCAGCTGAACCTTGAGCTCGGCCAACTCCTTTGGTGCCATCCTAAAGGGTGGACGCGACACTGGTCTAGCGTCGGGCACCAACTCGATGGAGAAATCAATCTCCCGCCGAGGAGGTGCTCCTGGTAGCTCCTCAGGAAATACATCTCCAAACTCCGCCACCACGGGCACTTCTCCAAGAGACAGCCTGGAAAGGCTAACCTCCAACAACGCTACTAGAGCTACACCCCTTGGTTAACAGCTCGCACTAGATGAAGTGCCGAAACTAGGGAACAGGCCACTCTATGCAGGCCCTCAAACTAGACTTCTGATTGCCCCACGCCCCTCAGGGTTACCACCTTGGACAAACAGTCGATACTGGCACGCTGCTCCGCTAGCCAATCGATCCCCAGAATCACATCGAACTCGGACAACGGCAAGATCGCCGCTACCAATATGAAGTCGACTCCCTCAAGACTCCAACAAATCCGCCCTTTAGCCCTGGTTGTCATAGACGACCCATTGGGCATGCGCACTTTCAACTCTGAGTCCGTTGCAAAGGACTCAACTCCAATCCTCCGGGTGAAACTTTCCGCAAGGAAGGAGTGTGACGCTCCCGTATCAAAAAGTACCCTAGCGGGGTACCTAGATACCACTACAAAGCCTACACACATGCAACAAACATAAAAAGGCTTGAAAGGAAGAAATCTACGATGCAGGTTGAACTCTCATACCTGTCACCACATCGATTTGGTGGATTGCTTCCTGCTGCCCAAGGTTGTAGGCCCTTGGCTGCACTAGTTGAAACCGAGAAGCACTCGACTCCGCCATTTTCCCTTTCTCCGCGGCACTGGGGCTGGAGCGCACAGTTTGCTCCTGCCTTGGCTCTTGCTCCATGCCCCCTTGGGTACAAAATCTTGCTATGTGGCCTGGCTTGCCACAACTATAGCACGTCTGAGGGCCCTTAGATCGTGACCCTCCGGACGTCCAATTACTCTTCTCGCCCGACTTATATGGGGAAGGTTTCTTCTTCCATCGGCTCCCTTCCGCCTTTCCGTGGGACTGAGCAGGCTTCTTCTCTTCCCCCTGTTTGGGCGTGAAACCCTTGCGACGCTGGGATCGCTCCATGTCACTCTCCAAAATTCGGGCCGCCTCCACCAATTCGTTGAAACCCGCACGTTTCATCCATATGAGGGGTTGTCTTAGATTCTCCCTCAATCCATGATAGAAGAGATTGTCCCTCTCTTCATCGTCTGCCATGGTCGTTCCCGCATAACGACCCAAGCGAGTAAATTCCTGATCATACTCATCCACTGACTTGTCTCGCTGCACCAGATGTAGGAACTGCCTCTGGAGGGCTAACCTCATTGAGGCGGGAATGTACTTCTTCAGGAATGCATTCCCAAATTCCTCGATGGACGGTGTGCGTCCTAGAAATTGCCGGCCACTGTGGCTCACCCACCATAACTTGGCATCTCCCTCCAACATAAAGGCTGCGAACTCTGCCTTTTTCTCTTCGGGCGCCTCTGCCGCCCTCAAAAGCTCCTGAATTCTAGCCCACCAATCCTCTGCATCTGTGGGCGTGCCGATTCCCTTGAAGGTTGGAGGGTGGAATCTCAGAAAGTACTTCATCTGTCGGTCCCCCTGCCCGACAACCACTCTCTCGGCCTGCGGCTCCGCCCGCCTGGCCTCCTCAACTTGCACGGTCGCTGCCGTGACCGGGGTAGCAGGAGTTGCTACCTGAGCAACGGGAGCTGCTACCTGTGCTGTCGCTGCAGCTTGGGCCGCCAACATCGCTTCTGCAAGCATACGGCAGAAGTCGGCCGGTGTGACCCCCATCCCTAGCGGACCTTGCGCAGTCGCACTACTTGCCGAGAGCTATTCTCTTGGCCTCGAGGTCCCAGCCTCGTTGCTTGCACTCTAAACACAAGCAAGAAAATGCAAATCAGTCTCTAATTGCAAGACTCGAACACAAGGACACTCATGGTCCCGCGATACTCCTATGTGGATAACTTCTTATACGTGACTCGACTTATACTTTCGACCGTGAAACTTCTCATTGGAACGCAAACCTCCCTCTGATACCAAATTATAACACCTCCCCTGTAAAGACCATATAATATGGGTCCGGCCGGGGCCCCACAACATACGGACGCCACAGATTTAGTATTAAAAGATTATATGAAAACTACCCAATCTCAAAACTCCAGACAAGCACAGCGGAAACAGAACATTAACTGACAGAAGTTATCCACTAACGATAGAGTAACAAATGGCCTTAAGGCCTTACACACTAATAGTCCAAAAATATAAATGTGCCAAGAACTCCTAGGCTACCTCGGCATGCAAGCCGGACATAAACATAACAAGAGTAGCAAACACAAAGGAAAATCCAAGCACAGCAACACTTCATGAGGCTTAGGGCTTTTCGCCCGGCACGCTAGCTCCTGCATGCGATCCTTGCCCTGTAAGGATTTGAAGTAATGTGGGTCAGCAAAGGCTGACCTCTACTGTGTAACAAACACATCTCCTCCCGGCTGTCCCTAACGGACCCCGGGGTACCACTCCACCTGCAAGTTAGCACTTCGTATACCAAAAGAGCATATATATTAAAGCGGTAAACAGGCTTGGATGTCTCATACAGCATACATGTTTTCTATGTTTTGTACAAGGTGAAAAGGGGGCCTACTATGCAACATGAATGCAACCCGGGTTTCACCCAAGGCACCCTAGCTCGTATGCATCTAGCACAACACCAAACACTGGGTACTTCCGTTTCCCCATCGGCTTACAACCGCAAATAAAAGGGAACCACCATGTCCCTAACGGCATGCACGCCGTCACACGGAACATTGCAAAGGCCCCACCCGCACAAGGGTCATATGCCCCGGGGCTTGCCCGCACATTCTGACTTCGCACGTCAGGGTTCCGTCTCACACTGACCGATTCTAAGAAGCCTTGCTGGACCCCACCTGCTCATGACCACATTGCCCGGGCTTGCCCTCCGCTCGACATTCTCGTCAGTCCACACAAGGGGCTAGTCTCGCCGGGACACTTCCCCCACATGACTTGCGCGTCACGGGATAGCCAGCTGACCATGGAGACATAGCCGTGCCTTTGCACAGCACAAACAAAGGTCCCCCCGATCACCATTCGCACCGTGTCTTTCCCGTGCTCCAAGGAAACCATCTACCGTACAACGCGGAGCTAACCTTATCCGGTTCCAACCACGAGTACTCACTCAAATATAAGGGGGAAAACGCATACATACAACGGCGTATTGCCGCAACGGATTTCTACCGAATCCTTGAAGCTCGCTATGCAACATCACCGGGTTGGACTAACGTTCGCGACCACGGCTTCACCCACAATGCCTAATCCGCTAACGGAGCGGATCTCTAATGCAAAGCATGCCGGGATGAACATACTCAACCCGGAGGTTCCTCTTGAACCTAGACTACACGAATCCCTCTCATTTGAGAGATTCGGTGCTCAAAATATGAAAGGAAGGGGATGTTATTCATGCATCCTAAATCCTAAACAAACCGAGAGGAGAAGTGTCGTTACCTTCCGTCCCCTCTTCCTAGCCATGGAGAAGATTTGCTCGGTCGAACACCACCGCAACGCTCCCACCTTCGCGGATCTGAACTCCGCTCGCGAAACGGACCTCCGAAGCTTCGCCGGCGGCCGGAACTTGGCCTCCTTGCTCTCCCTTCTCTCTAGAACTTAGAGAGATAAAAGAAAGTGGGGAATGAGGGTTTGGAACCCTATTCCCGGCCTTAAACCGCCCAGGGAGGCCCCCACCGTTGGATCTTCCAAGGAAAAGAACGAACAGCCACGATCGGAACCCAAATTAGAAAATCTGGGCCGAACACGGGTTGCAACACGGCCGTATGCATGGCCGTGTTAGCCATTCGCCGTCTCGACCGATTCGAAAACCAGCACACGGCCTTTGACACGGCCTTTGACACGGCTTCCGACACGGCCGTGTCGCCGTTGACACGCCCGTGTCGAGGCCCGTGTCACTCCCCCCTACCGACCAACATTCCCAGACAGAGAAGGACACGGCCCAAGACACGGCCAAATACACGGACCTCGACACACCCGTGTCAGCCCCGACACGGCCGTGTCGTGACCCGTGTCACGCCTAGAAGAATAAATTCTATGAACAGCCCGAGAAGGACACGGCCAGGGACACGCCCGTGTCCAAGGCCGTGTGCCTTCTCGCCGATCGTCGACCAACACGGCTCGGTGACCCAGGCTCAACACGGCTCGACGACCTAGGCGCAACACGGCTTGTGACACGGCCGTGTCACAGGCCGTGTGCCTACCCCCAAAACCCAAACTTGGCCAAAATGATGCCGTCGATTCCTCTTCCAAGTTTTGGGGTGTTACATACTGATAGTGCATAAAGGCAAGGGAAATTCCAAGGGATTCAATAAGACGAAGGGAGGACCTAAGTCTGACCTGGAGCCCAAGTATTAAATGCTGAAAAAGAAAGGCTTTATGAAAGAAGGGAAATGCCGCCACTGATGCAAGGCTTGTCATTGGAGGAGGAATTGTCCTTCGTACATTGAGGGTCTGCACAAGATGAAGCAAGGTATGACTTTCGCTTCTGGTATTTATGTTATAGATATAAACCTTTCTGCTCTTTAATCCTAGGTATTGGATAGAAGATGTGGTTCTCACATTTGTATAAATTTGCAGGAACTGGGAAGAAGAAGATTGCAGAGTAAAGGGAGGTGGACCTACATATTGGTAATGGAGCAAGAGTTGCTACTGTCGTGGTGGGTGTTTACCATCTTTCTCTGCCCAGTGGGCTTGTAATTGAACTTGATAATTGTTATTATGTTCATTCCATAACTAGAAACATTATATCTATTTCATGTTTGGACATGACTGGATTTTCTTTTATTATTAAGAACCATTGTTGTTCTATATTTAAGAATGATGTTTGTTATTGTATAGACCAAATGTTTAATGGTTTATATGTTTTGAACTTAGACCATAGAATCTATAATATAACAAATACTAAAATGCTAAAAACGAATGTCTCAAACCCTACATACCTTTGGCATTGTCGTTTGGGCCATATAAATGAGAAACGCATATCCAAGCTCCATAGAGATGGACCACTGGACTCATTTGAATATGAATCATTTGAGAGATGCGAGTCTTGTTTGTTTTGTAAGATGACTAAAGTACCTTTCACTTGTTTCAATGAGATGGCTTATGATCACTTGGGTATAGTATATAGTGATGTATGTAGACCCATGAGTTTTATAAGAACCTCCCATCCAGTTAATTGTTCACGGCCGAGGGTAAGTTCTTATGCCAGGGGCAATTGCAATTTATCGGTATTAACACTCAAGCGAAAAACAACCATATGCCATTTATCCCTTGAGGTGAGTAATCATTACATCACAGTTTTCCTATCATAAAGAGAAGACAATAAAAACTGGAATCCAAACTATATATATCTCAAAAGATGATCAGAGTAAAAATAGAGGTACAACCAGGGGTCTTGGGACCAAAAAAGTGACCAACTAAGTCTTTACAAATGACTCAGACAAGTAGGGACCACCACAAAAAGGAACTAAAGCGGCATACTGCTTAGAACAAAAATATCCTATAAGACCTACTAAGGAGACAGAGTGCCTCAGGCAAAAAGGGGATACTAGGCAACCGAGCTATACTTTAAAAACTTATACCCGTGAGAGGGCTATGTTGCACATGTAACTACTTACTTCTCTCATAATCTCCTCCGCTGCGGGAACTAGATCTGGGACAGGGTCCATGACTTCAGGCATCTTAAAGGATCAAGCACATACCCAACTACACCAAAAGCCCAGACTGTTGGAGATGGCGCTACTTAATTTCTAAAATAAGTAGCAAAGCGCCACGGGTCAAGTGAAGGAATGTCGGACCGAACAATCCCCCCCCCCCCCGGCGTCCAGCAGAACCCGTCGGCTTAGAGGTGGGGTTACCATATGTCCACAGTTTTCCTAACCCGCCAGACCCACACAGGTAGAAGGGTAAAATGAGGATTTACTAGCGCCCCCCCCCCCCCCCCCCGATATTGAACCTGTAACCTCCCTCTGATACCTATTGAAGGATCAAGAGCATACCCAACTGCATTAAAAGCACGGACTGTTTGATAGAGCGCTACTTAATTTCTTAAATAAGTAGAAAAGCGCCATGGGTCAATTGAAGGAATGTCGGACCCAACACATCTCCATGTCCATATCTGGGATTCTTGGAACGGGTTGGAACTGGTGATGGAGGGGGTATTGCGGGGCTTGCTGCTGCTGGGGAACCCGAATGGTTTTATAGAAAAACATTAGTCATAAAGACCAAGTCGGATTACCTCTCTTTCCTCAACACATACCTGATAAGAATATAGCATTAGTAGAGGCATTCTATATAGTAGGGTTTTTGATTTAAAAGACAAGTAAAGAAAAAGGAAAGGGGGGAAAACAAAATTAACTCAGCTTATAAGAATGCCCATACATCCTTATAAGTTGAGGATCTTTGTTCTATTTCATTTATAAAGTATAAGTACAAAGCAGATATAGTTTTAAAGCTATAACTTAACTTATATGAATGCCCATACAAACATATAAGTTAAAGGTCTCACGAATTTCTTATCTTTTAAGAATGCTCATACAAACTTGTATTATAAGTATTGTAAAGATACAATGTATGCTAAGTAAGACTTATATTATGAATTAGAATTTATATGTCTAAGTCCTTACCCAGTCCACTTGTTAAGTGGGTAGCTAACCACATAGGCCTTATCATCATTGCGGATGATAACAGCGGATCGGACTTCTACGCTCCTATTTAGGTGCACAACACCACCCTAGGCCTCAAATATAAAACTGGACCATGCGTGGTACTCCACTTGTTGTTCCTAAGAACCATAGGGACAATGACATTGACTACGTGGATTTGTCCACCGCGAATTTAACCACAAGACTGATTCCCCCTTCACAATCCAAAGAATCTAACACGCTAGTCTCTCCGACAGTGTGTTGTATGATAGAGTGGTTAGGTCTGCCACAGAGTTACTTAATTTAATCTAAACGGAATCCCCGCATCCTATTACCATGATAAAATAAACTTAAATGAAAACAACCCTTAACTGGAGATAATCTAGTGTTTGCCTTAATGATACTTTCAGGGTGCTTGAATTAAATTACAAATTGGCCACGTAATAATAAGGTTAGTGGTAGCACTGTGTACCCTTATACACCACCTTCCTTGCAGGGGATACTGGCTCACCCCTAACTCCTTTCCTAGACACCAATTATGTAATTTAATGGTGGGTCCCTTTAAAGCACATTAGGTTATATACGTAGTCCTACCAGTTAAGAATTACTATTTCTAAGGAAACAGAGGGAGCACAGTACACTACTTGCGACAGTTGTATAAGAAGAAAGTTTTGCAATAACCATTGAATTACTCATAGGAGAGAAGTCATAAAGACTGAGTATAACACATATTACATAAAACACATTTACAAGGTGTTGGTAAGTCTTGAATGACTTCATTCTTTTTTCCCAACTCATTTGGTGACAAAAATAAATGTAATGAACTAAGGTGATGCTTGTTGGGGTGCAATTCAACATTTTGGTAATAAAGGAGAACATTTTTAATAAAAATAAAGGTTGTGATTTTAATACTCACAAGGCATATTGATGATTTCGATTTATATAGGGTTTTCCGGACTCATCTGGGCTAGTTTTAATGCACTTGCACTTCACTTTTAGTATGTTATCGTTGATATTTCATTTATTCTGCTTATCACGCTAAGTGGTCTATTTTTTCCCATGGGTGTGCAATTCCGTATTCTTTGGGGGTATGCACATAGTACTCCCCATGGTTCTTTTTATTTATATTATGTTGTGTGTTATTGCTGGGAGCTTGTGCTCCGGCTTGGTTTTATTGCTGTGCAGGTAGTCGGGATGTCCCAGACTCATTTTCCAGTTCTATTTAAAATGCACGGTCGTGCGCATTTCTTCACGCACGGTTTCAATACAATTGTGTGTTTCACACAGCTTTTCTGGGGACTTCTGATTCTACCCGTGCGTTTAGTTCCCGAACGATTTAGGCAAAACTGTGGGAGAAGGAATCGCACTATCTGCACATTTTCTCTTTATTCCCATATTCTAGGGTAAATCGTGTGCTTCCTTCACGCACGGGCAAACGCGCTGGTGCACGAGTAAAACGCACGGTTCCCCTATTTTACCCTATTTTTGGCGCTCTGTGTTTACCTGTGCGATTTCCTTCTCGTACGGGCGGAAGCGCCTGTGCGCGAGTAAAATGCACGGGTCAATGCATCTTCTTTCGCGATCAAGATCTGTAAGTTAATAACGTACGGTTCATGGTCGTGCACGGGACCGTGCGTGACCATATCTCTTATTTTTTTCTATATATGCGCAGATTTTTCTCCGGATCGGGACATCAATTTTTTGACCCGCCATTTTTGTCCAGCTCCGAGGGTTCTGCCACCCTTCTTCCTCCTCACCATTGGAGAGGCTCCGGGCAAGCTTTTAACGCCATATTCTAGCAAGAGTTTCCTCTCAGCCATCTTCTTCAACCCATAAGCTCTATTGAAGGCTTTTGTACCATAACCAACCAGCGAAGGGAAGCTTGCAACCTTCTTCCTGCATCGTGACACGAAGAAGACGGGTCCATTGGAAGGTAGTGACAGCCTCTCTACCCCAAATATAGTTGAGGACCGAGCATGGACGCGGATTGATAACCCGACATTTCCTTCCGCGAACCCACAACAAGACTTCGGATTCGGTCGAACTCTTGCCTTGTACTTCATTTGTGGTTTTTTATGTGTACTTAGGACTTTATTTTAGATGTTGTTGTGCTCTTTAGTGTAAACTTTGTTAGGTTTATGTCTATGTAAATCTTGCCTTGTTTTACCGCTTTAGTAGCTTGAGTTACGCCTTTATATCCATCAGCCATCCATTTGTTCTTGTCGCACTAGCAATTGCTAATGGAGTGCGTAGCGAAGAGGTGCTTACGACCCTAAAATTCCTGTTCTTATGCTTCCTTACTCGTCCATCTGCCTAGCGATTTGGTGCATAACGGCCCGTTTAGTCTTCTATCCCGCCTGGCAAAGCGATGCATAACGGTATTGCATGGGAGTAGTTGTTAGAGTTTTATTTTCTGTTTCTACAAATATCAAACCCCCTTTAGTTAAATCCGACCTAAGGACTTCAATCTCAAGTCCTCCTCGAAATTAACTCCACCTTACTGTGTTCCTTGATACTTGGGGAAATTCGCCCATTTTATATTACTTGTGCAACTGGTACACTTGTCGTCCAATGCATCACGTTTTTGGCTCCATTGCTGGGGAACACAGTCGTGTGAGTTTTTGGAGAGGGATATAGTAGATCGAAGCCCTTTTCAATTTGTACATGTCATTTCTTCTTTGCTTTTGTTTTTAGAATTTTTATTTTGCTTATTTCTTTTTTCCCTTCTCTGATTGTTGATTTCGATAGCAGATCCGTGTTATTTTTACTCTAGTTGTGTAGTGCTCTTTTGGTAATTTTTTTTTTCGCGATGTCTTCTGTTTCTGTGTGTCGTCTAATTGACACTTTATGCCGATGCATTGACGTTATGGATGCTCAGAATGCCGAGCATTGTTTATGATGATTTTTATGCCAAGGTGTAGTCCACATGGTGAAGGATTGCCCTTGCTTGTGCAAGTCTTCTCCCTCTGTGGGCGTGCCTGCAGCAACCTCCCATTCGAGAAAGAATGTTGTAGATGGGCCTACCAGGGTGTTGCCCTGCCCATACACTGACATAGCACACCTTGCTAATTATTTTCCTGCAGGGATTATTCCTGTCGACGGGGTGGCGTTTGCGGATGATGTTGTGTTGGGGCATGCTCATTCAGTGCTTGATTTTAAGAGCATCCTTGCCCCTCCTCAATTTTTGCCATATTATGCTACACCTTTTTCTTGTGAGTCAGCTGATGATGCTGTATTTGTGGATGAATTGATACCCAAGGTTGCGCCGAAGTGGGATGATGATTCCTCCCTCTCCGATGGAGAATGTTAATCTTTAGAGCACTTTTACGCACCCCGGTGGGAAGAGGAATATTCCTTGTCTGATGTAGAGGTTTACACCTTTTTATTGGACGAGGCCATTCCCCTTACCACCGTGGATCTTGAGTTCTCGGATTCCCCCCGATACGACTCGTATGATACCGACAATGATCTATGCTTGGATCTCGCTGAGAGTGAAGCCGAAGTCACTCTCCCATTTTCTGATTATTTTAGTTCTTCATCTCTTTTATTACTTGATCCACCTTCTTTATCTGAGCCTGTGCAGGATGAGTCTCCACGGGTACGATGGGATGACGATGAACCTTGTGCCCATGTCATCGCCATCACTTCCTGCATACCTGTGGTGGAAGATACCTTGCTAGGAAAGTATATATTTTGTTGTGAGATGAGTGAGGGCAAGTGCTCCTCCTATTCTTACTTATTATTTCCTCTGCCTGCGAGGAACAGATATGAATATTTAGGCAGAGGGGTAACTGCTCTATCTCCGTATCGGTACTCATTACCGCAATGGATATTAGGCCAGTTACCTGTTCATTTCTTATTTCATAGGCCCTTTAGCTAGAACTATATAGAGTTGAATAAGTTGTGCTGGGATGATAATAACCATATTAGCTATCTTTCATTTCCTGCATTTTTTATTTTTTCATGTCTAGATAAGTTTTAGTATTTCTTTGTATATTGTATATTTCTCTTTTGTTTTTTCGGAGCTCACCCCTACAGGTCTTCTTGACAACTTTGTATTGGCGGGGTTGTGATTCTTCATATGGCGAGCCTGCCTCAGTTTTTCAAGCGTCTTCTGGTATGCTCTCTAGCTAAGCACTGGGTAACCTCTTCCCTTGTCTCATTTTAATTTAAATGTCTATATCATATGTTGTGTAGTTTAGGTTAAGTCTGGTGGAGAGCCATCATTAGTTACCTTTTTCACGCGCACATTTCATGTGCCTACTAGAAGCTTTTATAGTTTTATTTTGATTAGTTCATTGCATCGCACACCACTGCACCCACATGAGCGCGCGCTTTATTGTTAGCGTGCTGCGAGTTAAACTCATTTCTTTGTACGATCTGGGAAAATTATGGTGCTGCATAGGATTGTGAGACGGAGTAAAATGTTGACCTTGCTTTTCTTCTAGTCGAGTGCTCTCTTCTCATGTAGAAATTTGAGTAGATTTAATTTTTCTGTATGCTTATAGTTATATATTTTTCTATTTGCGTAAAGACATTTTATTCTACTCAAAAGTTTGTGAATCTTGTGTGAATCAAACGGTAGTGTAGGGATGTGTGTAGGCGTCACTAGACTCATTTTGCTCGAGTCGAGAGGAAGGATCTTCTTTCTCGGTGGCAAAGAACTTGCCCCAAGGTACTCTCGAAGCATTGGCGCATGGTTAGTCTAGCATGAGCGTGATGTAGGCCATCAATTTGGCCCGGTTGAACTTTGTACCGTTCCTAACATATTATCCTCACAAAGCCCCATTGTGCCTACCCTTCTTTTGATTCAGCTCCACCATTATTTCACCAGAGCCTCATAGCCGATCCTAGTGGCACACCCAAGTTGAGCTTTAGTATTTTACATTTTCATGTTGGGGTGTGATGTGGTAAGATTCTTTGTGAATATATGGATGTGCTCCAAAGCTTCCATATGCTGATATTGTTAAAAGAAAATAAAATGATTTAAAGAAAATAAAGTGAAAATGAAAAGTGAAAAGAAAAAGTTTGTTATAAAATATTTTTGGAGATGCGATTGTATTTATAGTAGGCGGTGCACACACCCATATGTTGAAAGTTAAGTCTGCGGGCGTGGTGTACCCGTATATATTTTGGTTAGCTGTAGGATTCTTTTTATGATAGCTCATTTGGGTTAGGTGCATAGCCTTCCTGTTTATCTTTGTTTACCTCACCCTAACCCAAGCGCCGTAATTATCCTTAAGTCCTACGTATTCATGCTTGAGTCAAACTAGTGTCGTGGAGAGACTGTGAACGGGTAAGCGTATGGTCCCCGACATTGGTGGATTCCTTTGGAGGTGTTCCTGAGCCTCGATCTTTGGCAAATCTCACCGTAGTGGACTTCCTACTTTCTTCCTACATGTGACCGGTAGATTCACCGTGATTTAATTTTTGAGTAGTAATAAAATTTTGATACGCATTGTGAAAAGTATAAACTATTTTGCATATTTAGAAATTTCATTTATTTATATTTTTATGCGTACGAGCATGCGACTTCGCATGGTACTCCATATCATAATTTCTATGTCAGCTAAGTAAATTTTCTGTCTGTATAGATTTTGTTTGCTCGGGACGCGCAAACAGGTAAGTCCGGGGGTGTGATGACTCCGATTTATATAGAGTTTTTCAGACTCATCTTGGCTAGTTTTAACGTACTTGTTAGCGTTGATATTTCATTTATTCTGCTTATCACACTAAGTGCACTGTTTTTGCCCAAGGGTGTGCAATTGCGCATTCTTTTGTTGGGGGTAAGCACATGGTGCTTCCACTGGTTCTTTTTATTTATTTTATGTTGTGTGTTGTTGTTGGGTGCTTGTGCTCCGGCTTGGTTTTATTGCTGTGCAGGTAGTCGGGACATCCCAGACTCATTTTCCAATTTTGTATAAAATGCACGGTCATGCGCATTTCTTCACGCATGGTTTCAGTACAATTGTGCATTTCACAAAGCTTTTCTAGGGACTTCTGTTTCTGCCCGTGCATTTTGTTCCAACACGGTTTAGGCCAAACCGTGCGAGAAGGAATCGCACGGTCTGCACATTTTCTCATTATTCCTGCATTCTTGGGTAAATCGTGTGTTTCCTTCACGCACGGGCAAACGTGCCCGTGCGCGAGTAAAACACACGGTTCCCCTGTATTACCCGATTTTATGCGCTCTATGTTTACCCGGGCGATTTCCTTCTCGCACGGGTGGAAGCGCTCGCGCGCAAGTAAAAAGCATGGGTCAACGTATCTTCTTCCGCAATCAAGATAAGAAAGTTATTAACGTACGGTTAGCGCACGGTTGTGCGCGGGACCGTGCGTGACCATTTTTCTGATCTTTTTTTATTTAAGCGCAGATTTTTCTCCGGATCGGCAAATCACTTTTTTCACGCGCCATTTTCATCTAGCTCCGAGGGTTCCGCTGCCCTACTTTCTCCTATGCATCGGAGAGGCTACGGGGAAGCTTTCAATGCCATATTCTAGCCGGAGTTTCATCTCGGCCATCTCCTTCAACCCATAAGATCAATTGAAAGCTTTTGTTTCATAGCCAACCAGCGAAGGGAAGCTTGCAACCTTCTTCTGGCATTGTGACATGAAGAAGACGGGTCTATTGGAAGGTAGTGATAGCCTTCTCTACCCCGGATGCAGTTAAGGATCGAGCTTGGACGCGGATTGATAACCCGGCGTTTCGTTCCGCGAACCCTTAGACAGACTTCAGATTTAGTCAAACTCTTGCCTTTTACTTCATTTGTTGTTGTTTTTGTGTAATTAGGACTTTATTTTAGATGTTGATGTGCTCTTTAGTGTCAAATTTGTTAGGTTTATGACTATGTAAATCTTGCCTTGTTTTACCGCTTTAGTAGCTTGAGTTGCGCCTTTATTTCCATGAGCCATCCATTTGTTCTTGCCGCACTAGCAATTACTAGTAGTGTGCGTAGTGAAGAGGTGCTTACGACCCAAAAATTATGGTTCTTACGCTTGCCTACTCGCCCATCCGCCTAGCGATTCAGTGCATAACAGCCCGTGTAGTCTTCCATCCTGCCTGGCGAAGCGATGCATAGTGGCATTGCATAAGAGTAGTTGTTAGAGTTTTATTTTTTGTTTCCACAAATATCAAACCCCCTTTAGTTAATTCTGACCTAAGGTCTTCAATCTAAAGTCCTCCTCAAAATTCACTCCACCTTACTGTGTTACTTGAGAGATCGATACTTAGGGAAATTGTTGCGCGCTAGGGTTCGAAGAAAATAAACGCAACCGAACTAGCAACCCAATGAGGCAAGTATACCTATCGAATTGTAGCAAGGGGACACAAGTGTCGTATTGAAATCCGGGAACTGTTGGCTAAGCTTACTCACACGAATGCTATTATCTTATCGACGAAAAAACTAGGGTTTTAGAAAATCTAAGTGCAAGGGAGAAAGTAAAGCTATACTAGAAAGAGAAACACCGCAATTAAGTAAAGCTATTCAGCAAAGAACTATGCTAGAAAGGAAACTACTGCAGTTAATTAAAGAGCACAAGATAGGCGATTACTATGAAAGGTAGAAAATATGAGATGGAAATGCACTCAGTCAAGATTCACCTCGGCTAAAGACGATTAAGAAAATACGATAAAAATCTGAACTTAATAGGATAAAGGTCCTTGACCGTGGAGGTTCCTAAAGCTTGAACACGCTTCTCTCGAAGTCGTGCCCAACTGAGTTTAGGAAGGTCCGACCGACTCTCGTCTAAACCGGAGGCCTAAAACTCGCTTTATGCGGTGAAACCCACTATTGGATTTTACTCCAATCCGGGAGATTTGGACGTCTGCCTCTCTCGAGGGGTGCGTACAACTCCCTTTACTCTTGAATGCTCACTTCATTCTTTCGGCCTCTCGGCTAGCCCAGAATGAAAGCAAAGGCGGAGAGTATATATCAAAAATATACCTCCAACCCGTGATTAATCAAGAGTAATTCAAGGCCCTGTCCTAAAAAGAAAAGATTAATTAAAACATCATAACATAATCGCTCTAACCTCGGATCATCAAGATCGAGTACAAGGAGGATTAGTTAATCATAATGGAGTGGAGGAGGGGAGATGAGTAGAAAAGCATATAAAGGAACACAAGTAAAGGAAGAACACTTTTATTAATGAAAAAAGGCAAGTTACACTATTGAAATTGAAATTACAAGTGCATGAAAATTAAATCCTATTCTAGCCCTACAATTAGCACTAAGCAAGAGCAAAGATTACAAAGAAAGCTAAAGCAACTAACTATTAAACCATGATTAAGCAAAAATTACAAAGGAAGAGAGAGAGAGAGAGAGAGAGAGAGAGAGAGAAAAAAAGAATAAA
This sequence comes from Platanthera zijinensis, assembly GCA_039513925.1. Taxonomy (NCBI): domain Eukaryota; kingdom Viridiplantae; phylum Streptophyta; class Magnoliopsida; order Asparagales; family Orchidaceae; genus Platanthera; species Platanthera zijinensis. Next base: position 102,553,934 of record CM077085.1, on the reverse strand, counting down.
AAACTCAAGAACCAAAGGGGCAGCACCTCCCCCTCTCAACCAAAGCTTCCTGAAATGGAGAGGGGGGGTCTCAATTTATAGAAATTTTTCTCGGGTTGGTCACGCCCTCCGACACGCCCTAGGGGGGGCGTGTCAGGGGGAGTGACAGTACTATATTGACCTCGGGCTCTGGATTCTGGCGGGAGGGATGATTGCTTCGGTACATCGGTGGTCACGCCCTAGGTCACGCCCGTGACAGGGGGGCGTGATAGGCACGTCATGTCCAAATCATTGGTCGGAAATCCGTCAATCACCGAAAAAGGAGGGTGTCACGCCCATGTCACAGGCGTGACATGGGGCGTGACAGTACTGTTTGCGTGCTGAGGCGGAACGGCATTTAATGCGGCGGCAGGCTTTGCGGCAGAGGGCAACACGCCCCTGGTCACGCCTGGTGACACGCCCAGGGAGGGCGTGTCAGGGGGCGTGATAGCGGTTTTGACCGTTTTTCTATCCCTTCCAGCAGGAGTCCTCGGGATCGGGTGACACGCCCTAGGTCACGCCCAGGGAGGGCGTGACAGGGGGGCGTGACAGGTCATTTTGGCCAATTTTCTGGAAACCTGCAAAAAGACAAGAAAAAGTCAGTGGCAATAATATTTACATAAAAATGATAAAAAATAAACTAATAATAGACATAATTTGTACAATATAAAATGGAAAATACGATAATAGTTTAGGCTACAAAACGTATTATCAAATTCCCCCAAGCTTAAGCTTTGCTTGTCCCCAAGCAAAAATATAAAAACTAGATATTTATAAAAGGACTAATCAAAAAGTTCTAATTATGCCAACACAAGTAATATGCGAAATTCTTAGTAGGGAAAAGGTCAAATGTAAGTCTAAAAAAATTATTTAGGTATGGTAAAACTTTTATAAACTTTACTTAATAAAAACAAATCATCCAAAATTTTAATGAGATTTTTTAAATGGACTTAAGCAAAGCAACGAAAATGAAAAACATGCATTGATTTGTTACTGGATCCAAACAACGCATTATAATTATATCAATTTAATTATCAAAAATCTAGGTTTAAATCTAAAACAAAAACTGATTTACTATTTTTCTTTTCTTAGTTGTTAAATAAAAATCAATAAGCGTGAATCAAAAGGACTTAAATAGGACAGAAACGTTTGGTTTAGGAAAATGATTAGGAGTGGAATTCAAAGATAAATGTGAAGGTTTTAAAATCACACTAAACCAAAGCAAAGAGTTTCAAAAAACATTCATAAAAATATATACACATTTTTTTCTTTTTCTTCTTTTTTTTCATCTTTTTTTTTTCAAAACAAAGGCCATAAATATTTTTATTTTCCTTTTTGAGTTGGTCAAACAAAAATAAACATCACTTTCGAACATACTTTTTTTTCCGAAAACCTTTCTCCCACAAAAATCACAAAATACCCTATCAAAATCATCAAAATAATTTATGAAACTCAAAAAGACTAGTGTGATTCGATAGGTTGGAAATTTTGGCTTTGGTGAAACTGAAATGAAGGGAGGAGCTATCAAATGAAATCAGAAAAAGGCTCAAAAACGGCTAACTAGTGGTAAAAGTTTTTAGGTTTGCAGGAAGGCTCAAACGAAACAAAAACGGCCTAAATCATTTTCACGCTTTTGAATTTATTTAAAACAAAGGTTTGAAAATTTTCAAAAAGCGAGTCCTAGATAATAAAAGAAGATTGATAAAATTAACTTGAAAATAGAAATAATAGGTGACTTGGATCGTTCACATCTACTACGTTATTCAAAAGTTGACTTTACAAAAATTATTCAAAAACGAAAAAGAAAATAGTGGATGATGAATTTTTAAGAAAGTAAAGGAAATAAACAACAAAAAACCATAATAGAAATGCGAGTTTTAGAAAAATATTTCACCTTAACATGCTATCGTGAATTAGAAACACAGCATGACCAACATTTTACTATTGGAATACCAAAATGTCTAAACTATTCAAAAACACATATATTTTTTTTTAATTTAATTTTGTGAAATATTCTCTTTTTTTTGGATTTTGGATTTTTTCTCTTTTTTTTTTGGAATTTTAAGATATTCATTTTTTTTGGAAATATTTACAATATATAAAAAAAGAAGATTATTTACACTACGCAAAAATGAAGGAGGAAATTCTCCCCCAAGCTTAAAACAGGCATTGTCCTCAATGGCTAAAGAAGGGGATTGGAGAAGGAGAGAAAAATAAAGTACAGAATTGAAAGACAGAATTGAAATACAGGTACTTCCCCGGATTTATTTGCTGCGAAAACTGAGTGATGCCGCTTCTCCGAATGTCTTCTTTGGACTTCGTGATAGATTCAGCAATGTTGGAGCAGGCGATCGCAGAAGCTTCAGCTTGTCGGAGCCGTCCGAGGCAAAAATTGTAAAAGAAAGAAAATAGAAAAAGATAACTTGGGTTGCCTCCCAAGGGCGCCCTTTGGTTAAAGCGTCGTTGAGCTCGACGCATCAAAAAATAATTTTGTCCAAAAATATTGTTGTCCCGAAATAAAATTGTCTTTAGCAAAAAATTAAAAGTTTCAGATTACAGTTCGTGAAGCAGAAACTTAATAATGTTTGGACTGACATCATCATCACCAGAAAAGTAGAGTTTAAGACGCTGACCATTCACTTTGAAATTACCCTTATCAGGGTGAGAAATTAAAACAGTTCCATAAGGAAATACTTCTAAAACAGAAAACGGGCCAGACCAGCGAGATTTTAATTTGCCCGGAAATAAACGTAAACGAGAATTATATAAAAGGACTTGGTCGCCCGGCTTAAAGTTTTTAGGGTTCCTTAAGTGTTTATCATGTAAACGCTTCGTCCGCTCTTTATAAAGTTTGTTATTTTCATAAGCATAAGAGCGCCACTCATCGAGTTCATTTAGTTGAAATTTTCGAAGGTCACCGACTGAGTGGGGATCAAAGTTTAAAAATTTTAAGGCCCAAAAGGCACGGTGTTCTAACTCTACGGGCAGATGACACGATTTTCCATAGACAAGCCGATACGGCGTACATCCGAGGGCGGTTTTGTATGCTGTTCGGTAGGCCCATAGAGCATCGTCAAGTTTGGCTGACCAGTCTTTTCTAGAAGTTGGAACAGTCTTTTCTAATATTCTTTTTATTTCTCGATTAACTACTTCGACTTGTCCGTTAGTTTTGGGGTGGTAGGCAGTGGAAAGCTTATTCGTAACGCCGTATTTGGTAAGGATTTTTGAAAATTGTGCGTTACAGAAATGGGAACCCCTATCGCTAACGATTGCGCGAGGCGTACCGAATCTAGAAAATAATTTTTTTTAAAACGTGACTACAAATCGGGAGTCGTTCGTAGGAAGAGCTTGGGCCTCAGCCCATCGTGAAACATAATCAACAGCAAGTAAAATATATTTGTTTCCGAAGCTAGAAGGAAGGGGGCCAACAAAATCAATTCCCCAGAGGTCAAAAATTTCGCACTCTAAGAAATAATTTTGCGGCATTTCATTTTTATTAGAGATGTTGCCCGACCGTTGGCAACTATCACACCTGCTCACAAAGGCTTGCGCATCCTTAAACAGGCTAGGCCAGTAAAAACCCGCGCAAAGCACCTTATGAGCGGTGCGAGCAGCTTGATAGTGCCCACCTGTCGGGCCTTCATGCAAATGTTTTAGAATGTCGATTCCTTCCTCATAAGAAACACATCTCCTTATCACTTGATCCGCACAGATTCTGAAAAGATGCGGGTCTTCCCAGAAGTAGTTCTTCAGCTCAGAAAAGAATTTCTTCTTTTGCTGAGAGGAGAACTCTTTTGGGAGCACCCGAGCCACTAGATAGTTGGCGATGTGCGCGAACCAAGGAGAAGTAGATGCATTAACTAAAAGCAGCTTCTCATCAGGAAAATAATCATTAAAAGATTTTTCATTTAATTTTTCTATAAAGGGGTTATCTAATCTTGATAAATGGTCGGCGGCCAAGTTCTCGGCTCCTCGCTTATCACGGATCTCTAAGTCAAACTCCTGGAGGAGTAAGACCCAGCAAATCAAGCGAGGCTTGGCATCCGTTTTGGCAAGAAGGTACTTGAGGGCCGAGTGGTTCGTAAAAACAATGATTTTTGAAAGAGTAATGTAAGGGCGGAATTTATCAAACGCAAATACTACAGCTAAGAGCTCCTTCTCGGTTGTGGTGTAATTTTCTTGTGCAGATGTGAGGGTTTTACTAGCGTAATAGATGGGGTGGAAGTTTTTAGATATGCGTTGACCTAATACGGCTCCCACCGTAAAACTACTCGCATCGCACATAATCTCGAAAGGAAGGTCCCACACCGGAGATATCATAATCGGTGCGTTAATTAACTTTTCTTTAATTAATTCAAAGGCAGAAATACAAGAGTCATCAAAAATGAATGGAGCGTCTTTTTCTAAGAGATGGGTGAGGGGCTTAGTGATCTTGGAGAAGTCCTTTATAAAACGACGATAAAAACCAGCGTGGCCTAGAAAACTTCTTATAGCTTTTATGTTTGTAGGCGGCGGCAACTTCTCAATAACTTCTATCTTGGCAACGTCTACCTCAATACCTTTAGCAGAAATTTTATGACCCAAAACTAACCCTTCCCTCACCATAAAATGGCATTTTTCCCAATTTAGGGCAAGGTTAGTTTTTTCGCATCGTTCTAAGACTTTTTCGAGGTTTTCTAAACATCTATCGAAGGAATCGCCGAACACGGAGAAATCATCCATGAATACCTCCATAATGCTTTCTACGTACTTGTCAAATATTGCGAGCATACATCGCTGGAATGTAGCTGGCGCATTGCATAATCCAAACGGCATTCTTCGGTACGCGAAGGTGCCGAAGGGACAAGTAAACGTAGTTTTCTCTTGGTCCTCGGGAGAGATGGGTATTTGAAAGTACCCCGAGAGGCCATCGAGAAAACAATAAAAGCTATGGCCGGAGAGACGTTCTAAAATCTGGTCGATAAACGGTAAAGGAAAGTGGTCCTTGCGGGTGGCGTCATTTAACTTATGGTAATCTATGCACATACGCCAACCCGTCACCGTCCGCATCGGGATTAATTCATTATTCTCATTACTAAGTACGGTTATCCCTCCCTTCTTTGGAACTACCTGAACGGGGATAACCCACTTACTGTCCGATATAGGGTAGATAATTCCTGCGTCTAATAGTTTCATAACCTCACCCTTAACTACTTCTTTCATGTTTGGGTTTATACGGCGCTGAGGTTGGATAGAGTTACGCGAATTATCTTCCATTAAAATTTTATGGGTACAGAAAGATGGGCTTATGCCCTTGATATCAGAAATTTGCCAAGCAATAGCCCGACGATGCTTACGTAGAACTAGAAGAAGTTTATCGTTCTGCGTATCCGTGAGGTAGGCCGAAACGATAACTGGTAACTTGGAGTCTTTTTCTAAGAAAGCATACTTAAGGTGTTCGGGAAGTTCTTTAAGTTCTAGGGTAGGGGGTTCTTCATAAGAGGATTTTGAGATTCTTTCTTTTTCAAAAATAATATCTTCATAAACTTTTTTATAAGGAACGTAATAAGGGGTGGGGCTAGCAGCCAAGACGGCTTCTTGTAGCGATTCAGTGGGAAGAATAGAGGAAGAACAAAAATCAGAAAATTCTTTTTCAAACTCAGAAAGACAATAAGAAGATTTATCACTTCCTTGCAGTGATTCCGTTGTAAGAGAAGAGGAGCAAAAAGTAGAAAATTCTTTTTCAAAGTCGGAGAGGCAGTAGGAAGAATCATCATTCACGGCGTCTACGAAAAAACATGAGTCATCATTCGCTAAGGTGTTCTTCATCGAAGGGGTGATAGAAAATGTGACTTCGTCGTCGCCTACTCGAAGAAAGAGCTTACCATTGCTTACGTCAATGATGGCTCGGTAGGTGGCAAGGAAGGGTCGGCCAAGGATCAGGGGAACATCGACGTCTTCTTCGATGTACAAAATGACAAAGTCCACCGGGAAGATGAACTTGTCGACTTTCACTAGAACGTCCTCCACTATTCCTAACGGGTACTTGACGGATCTATCGGCTAGCTGGATACTCATACGCGTGGGTTAAGGCTACCAATCCCTAACTTTTTGAACAACGAAAAGGGCATCAGGTTTATACTCGCGCCTAAGTCGGCTAACGCGTGTTTAACAAAAAGATCACCGAAGACACACGGGATAGAGAAACTACCCGGGTCACTGATTTTCTTCGGCAAACCGTTTGTTAAAACGGCGGAGCACTCGGCGTTTAGCGTGACGTGCGAAAGATTCTCTAACTTCTTCTTGTTTGTGAGGAGGTCTTTAAGATATTTGGCGTATTTCGACATCTGCGAAATAGCCTCGTGGAAGGGAAGATTAATGTGGATTTGTTTGAAGATTTCTAAGAAGCGGGAGTACTGATAATCTTGACGTTGTCTATTAAGTTCAGAGGGGTATGGAGGAGTTGAATTATTTTTGAAGATGGGTGGTGGAGTGAGATTATTTTCTAAAACGGGGGTGATTACTTCTTCAGCAGATGGCGGAATTTTTAAAACGGGAGCGGAGCTTTGAATTTTAAAAACGGGAGCGGAGCTTTGATTTTTAAAAGCGGAAGCGGAGCTTGCCTCGGGCTCTTCATTTACCATACCGGAGACTTGCTTCCCACTCCGAAGAGTTATAGCTTTCGCTTGCTCTCTCGGGTTGGGTTCGGTATTGGAAGGAAGAGACCCTGCGGGTCGCTCAGAAATTATTTTCGCGAGCTGTCCTACCTGATTTTCTAAACTTTTTACGTTTCCGGTTAAAGTTCTTATGGTAGCGTCATTTGTGGTGATGTATTTAGAAAGTAATTCCTCCAAGCTTGGAGGTTTTGGGTAATTTTGAAGAAGTGGTGGTGGTGGTGCAGAAAAATCATTTTGCGGGGGTGGGCGCATCGCGTTCGATGGATTACTCCATGAAAAGTTCGGATGATTTCTTAAAGCAGGATTATAACTATTTGGAAAATTAAAACCAGGCGGATGAAAATTCGCAGCAGAAAAATTATTAAAAGCAGTTCTAGGCATATTATTAACATAATTTAAATGTTCCGGAGTAGGGGTTGCAGATTCCCATACCTGAGGGGCGGAGGCAGCAGTCATCTCCGTGATTTTTATGATTAGGATTTCTACTTGAAGAGCGAGCTGGGAGACGTTGTCCACTTCATAGATACCTGCATGCTTGTTCGGGCGGGACCTAGGCACATTCCACTGATAAGTGTTCATGTCCATGTCCTCAAAAAGCTCAAGAGCGGCTTCCGGGGTCTTATGATTTAAAGTACCGCCAGAAGCTGCGTCTATCATTTGCTTCGTGCTTTGATTTAGCCCGTTATAAAACGTATGCACTTGTAACCATACAGGCAGCGCATGATGTGGGCATCATCTTAATAATTCTTTAAATCTCTCCCAGGTTTCGTATAGGGTTTCAGAGTCTATTTGTCCGAAGGCAGAGATGTCATTCCTAAGTTTTGCAGTTTTAGCTGGCGGAAAATACTTCGCCAAAAATTTTTCAGTTAATTCATTCCAAGTGGTTTTGCTATTTTTCGGAAGTGTGGTAAGCCACTGCTTAGCTTTAGTTCTTAGAGAGAAGGGGAAGAGTCTCAGCCTGATCGCATCATTTGTGACACCATTTATCTTGAAGGTGTCGCAAATTTCAAGAAAGCTAGCTATATGTGCGTTCGGATCTTCATCTTGAAGTCCATCAAATTGCACATATTGCTGCACCATTTGAATTATGCTAGGCTTTAGTTCGAAGTTATTATTTGCTATAGCAGGGCGGACTATACTTGATTCTGTTCCCTCGAGGTTCGGTCGTGCATAATAGGACATAGTCCTTTGCATGGCCTCATCTACGTTGGGTTCTTCCATTCTTAAAGTAGCAAATGACTTGGAGTCCTCAACCGGCACATGGATAGTAGGACCTTGAAATCGCGATCTTCTCCAAAGAGTACGCTCAATTTCATGGTCCAAGTCCAAAATAACCGACGGACTCCCGCGGGTCATGCACTAAATGAACAGAAAAGAAGAAGAGGAAGAGAAAAAGGATAAACTAGAAAAAAGATTAGAATTTTTTTTTTCTTTTTGAAATAGATTTTTTTATAGATTAACTCCCGAACTTCCCAAGGACTACCCCGTGAAGGGTTCGCAAGGTACTAGACAAGACAGTGGCGCTTAAAGCCCTTTGCCCTTTTCGAGAGAATTAGGTGGCGTAGAAAAATTGTGAGGTTGGTTTCTATTAAGAGCGGTGATAAAATTTTTTTGATTTTTTTAAAATTTTAAAGAAAGAGGATGAGAAAGAGAAGAGATAAAATTAATAGGTTCGTGTTTTCAAAATATCAACGGAAGTTGGTGTTCCCCGGCAACGGCGCCAAAAACTTGTTACGCGCTAGGGTTCGAAGAAAATAAACGTAACCGAACTAGCAACCCGATGAGGCAAGTATACCTATCGAATTGTAGCAAGGGGACACAAGTGTCGTATTGAAATCCGGGAACTGTTGGCTAAGCTTACTCACACGAATGCTATTATCTTATCGACGGAAAAACTAGGGTTTTAGAAAATCTAAGTGCAACGGAGAAAGTAAAGCTATACTAGAAAGAGAAACACCGCAATTAAGTAAAGCTATTCAGCAAAGAACTATGCTAGAAAAGAAACTACTGCAGTTAATTAAAGAGCACAAGATAGGCGATTACTATGAAAGGTAGAAAATATGAGATGGAAATGCACTCAATCAAGATTCACCTCGGCTAAAGACGATTAAGAAAATGCGATAAAAATCTGAACTTAATAGGATAAAGGTCCTTGACCGTGGAGGTTCCTAAAGCTTGAACACGCTTCTCTCGAAGTCGTGCCCAACTGAGTTTAGGAAGGTCCGACCGACTCTCATCTAAATCGGAGGCCTAAAACTCGCTTTACGCGGTGAACCCCACTATTGGATTTTACTCCAATCCGGGAGATTTGGACGTCTGCCTCTCTCGAGGGGTGCGTACAACTCCCTTTACTCTTGAATGCTCACTTCATTCTTTCGGCCTCTCGGCTAGCCCAGAATGAAAGCAAAGGCGGAGAGTATATATCGAAAATATACCTCCAACCCGTGATTAATCAAGAGTAATTCAAGGCCCTATCCTAAAAAGAAAAGATTAATTAAAACATCATAACATAATCGCTCTAACCTCGGATCATCAAGATCGAGTACAAGGAGGATTAGTTAATCATAATGGAGTGGAGGAGGGGAGATGAGTAGAAAAGCATATAAAGGAACACAAGTAAAGGAAGAACACTTTTATTAATGAAAAAAGGCAAGTTACACTATTGAAATTGAAATTACAAGTGCATGAAAATTAAATCCTATTCTAGCCCTACAATTAGCACTAAGCAAGAGCAAAGATTACAAAGAAAGCTAAAGCAACTAACTATTAAACCATGATTAAGCAAAAATTACAAAGGAAGAGAGAGAGAGAGAGAGAGAGAGAGAGAGAGAGAAAGCATAAAAAACTCAAGAACTAAAGGGGCAGCACCTCCCCCTCTCAACCAAAGCTTCCTGAAATGGAGAGGGGGGTCTCAATTTATAGAAATTTTTCTCGGGTTTGTCACGCCCTCCGACACGCCCTAGGGGGGGCGTGTCAGGGGCGTGACAGTACTATGTTGACCTCGGGCTCTGGATTCTGGCGGGAGGGATGATTGCTTCGGTACGTCGGTGGTCACGCCCTAGGTCACGCCCGTGTTAGGGGGGCGTGACAGGAACGTCATGTCCAAATCATTGGTCGGAAATCCGTCAGTCACCGAAAAAGGAGGGTGTCACGCCCATGTCACGGCGTGACATGGGGCGTGACAGTACTGTTTGCGTGCTGAGGTGCGGAACGACATTTAATGCGGCGGCAGGCTTTGCGGCAGAGGGCGACACGCCCCTGGTCACGCCTGGTGACACGCCCAGGGCGGGCGTGTCAAGGGGCGTGACAGCGGTTTTGACCGTTTTTCTGTCCCTTCCAGTAGGAGTCCTCGGGATCGGGTGACACGCCCTAGGTCACGCCCAGGGAGGGCGTGACAGGGGGCGTGACAGGTCATTTTGGCCAATTTTTTGGAAACCTGCAAAAAGACAAGAAAAAGTCAGTGGTAATAATATTTACATAAAAATGATAAAAATAAACTAATAATAGACATAATTTGTACAATATAAAATGGAAAATACGATAATAGTTTAGGCTACAAAACGTATTATCAGAAATTCGCTCATTTTATATTACTTGTGCGACCAGTACACTTGCCGTCCAACGCATCACATATATTCGAGTGTCCAAAATATGTCTAATCTAAGATTTTTGAAAAGGTTTGATATTTATACAAAATTATTTAGGTTTTTTCCATATGGGGAGTAATTTAAGAAAAGGTGTTAGGGTAAAAAAGTGAAGTAAGATGTTGGGGATGAGTTAAAAATGGTTATAGGAACATGCCATCAATATTTTAGGGGTGATGTGCACAACTTCTCTCTTAAGAGTAGGGTGATGCACCAACATTGCTCTTAGGTGTAATGATGGATCTACTCAAGTCAAGGGGAGGGCTGGGGGCAAGGTACTTATTTGGGTAACAAAAGTCCTAGGTCCCAAGAGTAACATGAGGATGTTACAAACCCAATAAACAAAAGAAAAATTTCGTTTCCGAAATTAAAGTGAAGCTCACGGGTTTTCAAAGAAAAGATAAATAAGTTGTGAAAGAAGAATTTTTAAGTTACCTGTTTTGAAAAGCTCTGGGTATTGGAGTCTCATTGCATCCTGCAGTTCCCAGGAGAATTCTTCCCGCCCATGGTTAGACCATAGGACTTTAACTAGCGGAATTTTTTTCTTCCTCAAGACCCGGGTTTTGGATTCCACTATCCGTATTGGGTCGAGGCGGACTTATCTATCAGCTGCTATAGGTCCTGAGAGAGCATATATGAGCTTGTTACGATCTAGCAGGGCTCGTCGAAGTGGCGATATGTGAAAGATGTCATGTAAGTTGGCAATTTCCGGAGAGAGTTCTATCTGGTAAGCTAAAGGTCCAATTCATTCTAAAACAGAAAAGGGCCCCATGTAACGAGGGCAGAGCTTTCAGTGAATACGGATATGGGAGAGTCCTCACACTAGCTTAATCTGAAAGAGTAACTTATCTCCGACGTGGAACTCGACCATGCAGTGCTTCCGATCGTAGTAATTGGCTTGACAGCTCTGGGCTTCCAGCATTCTTTCCCTGATTATTCTGATTGTTGTGTCGATGTCATCTATATACTATACCCCTAACACCTGTTGGTCTTCTTCTTGTAACAAGGATAATGGAGTTCGATACCTTCTATCGTATAAGGCTTCATTGGGGGCCATGCCTATACTTGACTGTGGCTATTATTATTGGAGAACTCTATCAGGGGTAAGAGCTTCTCACATAGTTCATTATAGTCTATAATGCATAGCCGGAGTAGGTCCTCCATGGTCCTATTTGTTCGCTCCATTTGGCCATCTGTTTGGGGGTGGGAGGCGGTACTGAAGGCTAGCTTCGAGCCTAAGTAGGTTTATACCATTTTCCATTCCTTGGAAGTGAACCGCCCATCTCTATCGGATACGATTGTTTTGGGGACTCCATGATAACGAACAAATTACTCCACGAATGTCCTGATTAGTTTACTTTCTGGTGCTTCCTTGCGTATCAGGATGAACCGTTCTACTTTAGTAAGCCAGTCTACTATCACCCATATTGAGTCATTCCCAACCGTGGAGCGGGGCAGGCCGTGTACAAAGTCCATTGAGATGTCTTCGAATTTCCACTCAATTATAGGTAGGGACCATTATAGACCTCCTTGACTCCTAGACTCATCATTAACAAACTGGCATGCCTGGCAATGAATTACGAATGTGGTTATATCTTTTTTCATTCCTGGCTAATATAGTGTTTTTCTGAGGTAAACATACATCTTTGTGATTCCGGGGTGTACTGAGTACTTAGTGCAATGTGCTTCTCACATGATTTCTTATTTGATTGTCCTAACAGTAGGGATATAAAGGCGGTTCTGGAGGTAAAGTAGATCTTTTAAGGACTAGTCCTCTTGTGGGCCTTCTAAGAGAGAAAGTATGATAGAGCTTAGGGTTAGATCCTTTCTTTACTCATCCCTGACCTGTCCTCTTATATCGCACTTGACCTTCAACCAGTTGAGATACTCAGTATATTGCTCTGGATCTGATCGGGATACTAAGGTAATGCCCATTTGCCCCAAAAGGAGGGCAAGAGTCATCTCTCCATCCCCGGCCTTGGGTAGTCTTTGGCTTATAGCGTCAGCGACAGAGTTTGCCTTCCCTGGGTGGTAATGGAGGGTGTATTCGTAGTCACATAAGAATTCCAGCCAGCTTCTCTGGTGTAAGTTTAGGTCCTTTAGTGAGTGGATGTACTTTAAATTTTTGTGGTCGAAAAATATATCATAGTTTATTTCTTATAGGTAGTGGCTCCAGATTTTTAACAAGAAGATTACGGCTCCCAGCACTAAATCATGTGCGGGGTAGTTTTGTTCGTGTTTCTTGAGTTATCTGTATTCGTAGGCAATTACCTTCCCATTCTGCATCAGAACTGCCCTCATCCTTGGAGGGAAGCATCTGTGTAGATTTGGAATCCTTCTTTTCCGACAATGAGGGTGTGGATGGGATCAGAGGTTAGTCTTCTTTTGTGCTCCTGAAATGCGTCTTCGCACTGAGTCGTCCATTTGAGGGAAGTGTCTTTCTTGGTGAGGGAGGTGAGGGGGAGAGCAATTCTTTTAGAATCCTTCTATGAACTTACAGTAGTATCCCGCAAGTTCCAGGAAGCTACGAATATTTATAGCCAATCTTAGTGCGGGCCACTCTTTCACTGCTTGAATATTAGCGGGGTCCACTGCTATCCCAGCATTATTTATAATGTGGCCCAGCAACCCAACCTCTTTGAGAAAAAATTCGAACTTACTGAACTTGGCATAAAGGCGTTGTTCTTTTAGCTTTTCTTGCACTAACCTTAAGTGCTTGTCATGGTCTTGTTCCGATTTTGAGTACACGAGTATGCCATATATAAAGACGATGACAAAGGTGTCTAAGTAGGGTCTGAAGACTTGGTTCATCAGTATCATAAATACCGAAGGGGCATTGGTGAGGCTGAATGGCATAACTGTAAATTCATATAGTTCATACCTTGAACTGAAAGCTGTCTTTGGGATATCCTCATCCTTGATTCGCACTTGGTAGTATCCGGATCTTATATCTTGTTTAGAGAAGACACTAGCTCCTTATAGTTGATCAAAGAGCTCGTCTATGCGAGGGAGGGGGTACGTGCTTCGTACCATTAGTTTGTCAAGTTCTCTATAGTCGATGGATAGATGAAAGGGTTCCGTCCCTCTTTTTGACGAATAAGACAGGTGCCCCCCATGGTGATGAACTTGGACGGACGAAACCATCCTTGACGAGTTCGTCTAATTGCTGTCAAAATTCATTCAACTCCTTTAGGGCCATTCGATAAGGGGTCCGAGATTTAGGTTGGGCCCCTAGGACTATTCCAATTTTGAACATGACCTCCCGTAGGGTAGGTAGTCCGGGCAGTTTCTCGGGTAAAACTTCGGGGAATTCTTTCACTACGGGTACTTTGAGAATGTCATTGGTCTTTCCTACCTCTCCAAAGTAAACTATGTACAACTCTTCCCCCTTGACATATTCCTTTACCATTTGTACGAATATTAAGTAGATTGGGGATAATGGTTTCATACCTTGGGTAATAGGTTTCGTAGTTGAATCAGTATGCCGGGTGACTTCCTTGGTTTAGCAGTTTATCAATGCTTTGTGTCTTCTTATCCATTCCATCACTAGAATGAGTTCGAAGTCCAGGAGTTCCAGTATTATTGTGGTAGACTCGAATAATCTGTTATGAAGGCAGACAAAGAATGTGCATTGGTTGGAAGAAAGCATCTCTTATCCGTCAGGGAGTCATACTCTTAGACGAAGACCAGAGGAGCATTCAACGTTAGGCACATCCTTGATGAAACTCTTTTAAATGAAGGAATGTGAGGATCCTATGTCAAACAGGGTGCGTGCGGGTTTCCCATTTATTGTGCATATACCTGTTGAGTTATGAAGAGGTGGTGAACATAACTACTTATACTTATTGTGTGAAGATGTAATACCAAAAGCATGAAAGTACCTATCATAATATCTTGGGGCTTGTAGTTTTGAGCGAGATCCAGGGCATAGGCTTGTTGTGTCGGGTGAAAGGGATTTCTTTAATTACTCCTAGTACCTTGGTACCCACCTCCATGACCTCTTCCTCTTCCTTTGTCAGGTGCTGGATTTCCCTGGTATGGTGTTTCTGCCTCCGTCCCTATTAAAAGATTCCATTGTGGGCAGTTGCGTTTCAAGTGGACGGGTTGGTTGCAGTTGAAGCAGATTCCTAAGAATGGTCCCAAGTTATTGTGTGCTGGTTGTTGTGTCGGGGTTGAGGTCGGTTATTGCGTTTGCTATTCCGGATTAGGGGTGGGGTGGAAAGGTTGTGTATACCTTCATCCCTCCCTGCTTCTGTCCCCTGAGGGAGGAGGATTTCTCATGTTGATGTATTTTGTTTCTACTGATCTCTTCAGACGGTTTGAACTATCTGGTTGTCAGCTTCAAGAGTTTTTGCTGATGTGAGGATTTGAGCGAATGAGGAGTGTGTTGGGAAGATGAGTGGTTGTCGGATCGATTCCCTGAGACAGCGGTAGAAGCGTTTAGCGTAGTCGTGATCGCTGAGTGTGAATCCTCCCGCAAAACGGGACAAGTGTGAGTACTCCCTCTCATAGTATAGGATGGAATGGTTGTCTTACTTAAGGTGTAGGAACCTTTCTTGGAGCTCATCCCGGGCTATCGTCAGGATGAAGTGATCGCTGAAAGTGTTGGTGAATTCGCTCCACTCTATTTCCCCGTAGGTTCTTCCCAAGAAGGTGCTATCCATGGCTAACTTCCACCATTGTCAGGCGTAGCTGACGAAAGAAGATATGGTGAGGGCGATGGCCATGATCGTGGGACACCTGATTCCTACTATTAGCTCTTGCGTAAAGTCAAACAATTCCTCAGTTTGTACTGCTGATTCAGTGTCGTTAAAGTTTGGTGGAGATAAGCCTCAGAAGATGCTTAACAAATTTGTTGGTGGTTCGGTGGGATGACTCATGTCTTGGTGGGACATAGCGTCTCAGAAGGTGGCCAAGATATTTGATAATGTATGGTTCATTTCGGATTGAATGAAGGTGTTGGTCGGCAAAAGAGTAGATGTTTGAGTATTTGCTAAGGGGTTTATTGGTATATATATGTGAAAAACGAAGAAAGTATAAGCTATTTGCATAAAAAGGAAGGAGTTTGTAGATATTATAGGTGTTCTAATCTAGACTATGGCTCACCCGCTTCTGCTGCGCTTGTTCGTCCATGAACTAACTGACGGAGCAATGTGGAGACAAAGTTCAGTCTATATAAGGATCGCGTGCCCTCTGATACTATTTGTAAGAACCTCTCTTCTAGGTAATTGTTCATGGTTGAGGGGAAGTTCTTATGCCAGGGGAAATTGCCATATATCGGTATTAGAACTCAAGCTAAACACCACCATTTGCCATTTGTCCCTTGAGGCGAGTAATCATTACAGCATAGTTTTCTAACCATAAATAGAAGGCAATAAAAACTAGAATCCAAACTAAATATATATCTCAAAAGATGATCAGAGTCAAAATAGAGGTAGAACTAGGGTTCCTGGGGCCAAAAAATGCCCAACTAAGGCTTTGCAAATTCCTCAGACAAGGAGGGACCACCACAAAAAGGAACTAAAGAGGCATACCGCTTCAGACCAAAATATGCTATAAGACCTACTATGGCGACAGAGTGCCTCAGCAAAAAGGGGCTACTAGGCACCCGAGATATACTATAAAAAATTATACCAAGGAGAGGGTTATGTTGCACAGGCAACTACTTAATTCTCTCAAAATCTCCTTCGCTGCGGGAATTCAATCGGGTACAGGGTCCATGACTGTGGGCATCTCCATGTCCATCTCTGGGATTCCTGGCAAGGGTTGGAACTAGGGCTAGATGGGGTATTGTTGGGCTTACTGCTGCTGGGGAACCTAGATTGTTTTAAGGAAAACCATTACTCATAAAGACTAAGTCGGATTACCTCTCTTTCCTTAACACATCCATGATAAGAATATAGTATTAGTAGAGGCATTCTATATAGTAGGGTTTTATGGGTTAAAAGACAAGTAAAGAAAAAGGAAAGCGGGGAAAACGGAATTAACTAAGCTTATAAGAATGCCCATACATCCTTATAAGTTGAGGATCTTTGTTCTGTTTCATTTATAAAGTATAAGTACGAAGTAGATATAGTTTTAAAGTTATAACTTTACTTATAAATGCCCATACAAAAATATAAGTTAAGGGTCTCATGAATTTCTTATCTTACAAGAATGCCCATACAAACTTGTATTATAAGTATTATAAAGGTGCAATGTAGGATAAGTAAAACTGATATGATGAATTAGAATTTATATGCCTAAGTCCTTACCCAGTCTGCTTGTTAAGTGGGTAGCAAACCAGACAGGACATATCACCGTGGTGGATGATAATAGTGGATGGGAATTCTCTGCTCTTAGTTATGGGCACACCACCACCCTAAGCCTCGCGTACAACACTAGACCGTGCGTTGTACTCCACTCGTTGTTCTTAAGAACAGTAGGGACAACGATACAGACTAAGGTGATTTGTTTACTGAAAATTTAACCACAAGACAGATTGCCCCTTCACAATCCAAAGAATCTAACACGGTAGTCTCACAGATAGTGTGTTGTACGGTAGAGTGGTTAGGTTCGCCATAGAGTTGCTTAATTTAATCTAAATGGAAGCCACGCACCGGGCTTACAATCCAAACATCTCATCCTGTTATCATGATAAAATAAACTTAAATGAAAACAACCCTTAACTGGAGGTAATCTAGAGTTTGCCTTAATAATACTTTCAGGGTGCTTGATTTAAATTATGTATTGGCAAGGTAATAATAAGGTTGGTGTTCAAAATATGACTTATCTAAGTTTTTTGAAAAGGTTCGATATTTATCAGAAATTATTTAGGTATTTTCCATAAGGGGAGTAATTTATGAAAATGTGCTAGTGTAAAAAAGTGAAGTAAGATGTTGGGGATGAGTTAAAAATGGTTATAGGAACAAACAATAATTATTTTAGGGGTTTTGGGGGTGATGAAGGGGGGTCTTAACAATTTTCAATTTATAAAAATTAATTAATAATAAGAAAACTTTAAATGAAGATTCCACGAGTTCTATACCACCCCTGAAAACGGGCCCCCACTTTTTGAAAACCGCAAACCAAGACCTATGAAATTCAAGTTGGTCACTTGGCCTGGGTCAGCCTCTAGGGTGCCTATTTTTAAGCAAGAAGTTTTTTGTTATGGTCTGCAAATAGCGAGTGAAATGAATTTAAATTAAATTAAAAGAAGGCGGATCGCGAATCTTGGCTCAGATCCAGCGCTCTAGAAAGCAGCAGACAGAAAGTGAACTTCCCCTACAACAGATCTGCTGTTCAATCCGCTGTGTGAATCAAGCCAATCTTTGGTTTAGGAAACGAAAGGCTGTGATTTCGTCTTCAACTTCTGGCAATGGCCAGGATTTAACTAGTATGGAAAAAACTCAAAGGGCTTCACAATCGCCGCCTAGTGATTGCCGGCCAATTTTAGCTCATTAGAACATTTCAAAGGGGTCAGGGAAACACTTTGGCGGTGGTGGCGTCGCCGGAAGCCGCCGGCGGCAGTGAAATTCAAAGGTTAATTTTACCCAAACTCCGCCACTGCAATAGGCCGAATAAGGTGCCCAATTGGGCCCGATTTTTATTTGAAAACCGTTGCGAGGATGATGGGAAGAAGAAGGAAGAGGAATCTCACCACATAAGGGCGATCTCGCCTGGTTTGGGTTCGGTTGTCCATGGCCTTTCACCGATTGAGCAGGGGGTATTGCAAAGGGTTTCCACTCAATTTCTTTGCACTGGGGGAATGCTGGGAACTAGTGTTATCATTCTAAAGGTCTTGGGGTCTCTTTTATAGGTAGAGGGTGAGGTTTGGATTTGAGTTCTTAAGCTTTCCATGGCTGGTCATGGATATGTCTTAGGGGTACTTCCCAACCACCTTGCAGTCTATAGGAGTTCAAGAAAAGGCTGCTTAAGTGCTAGGTTAGCAATCTAAAAGGGGAAATGGAGCTTAGTTTAAGAGAATTTGGATTTACCCCTTTTTGGTAAATTTTGCTTAAGCTAGGGTTCAGCTTAGGTCTAGGCTTTAATTTTCTTTACTTTTGGGTTGACCAAAAGAATAATTTTTTCGTAGGGTTGGCCATGGTCTCAGCTTGATGTGGGTCCAATCCTTTTGTAAAAAGAGTAAGGGAAGAGTGTTTTATGTAAAAAATACTAAGTGCACACCACCTAGTCTTAAGGGCTTCCCAAGGGGTGTGGTGCATGGCTTGGAGTGCCAATATGAGGGGTATGGGTCTTTGGATTTTGGGGGAAGGTTTGGGTTGAGTCAAGGCCCAAGGGTGGCTATGTGCACACCTTCTCTCTTAAGAGTAGGGTTGTGCACCGACTTGGCTCTTAGGTGTACTAATGGGTCTACTCAGGTCAAGGGTAGGGGTGGGGGCAAGGAACTTTGTTGGATAGCAAAACTCCTAGGTCCCCCAAGTAACATGGGGATGTTACAAGTTTTATGGCTAGAGGTGGGTATTTCTACTTTGTTACATTTAGTGATTACTTCAGTAGATACAGATATGTGTATCTTATGAAGTGCAAATCTAAAACCTTTGAAAATTTCAAAGAATTTAAGAACGAATTAGAGAAGCAACTGGGCAAGAAGATTAAAGCACTCTAATCTGATCGAGGTGGAAAATACCCGAGTTACGAGTTTTGTGATCATCTGAAAGAGTGTGGTATTGTATCACAGCTCACTCCACTTAGAACACCGCAACATAATGGTGTGTCTGAGGGGAATAATCGTACTCTGTTAGACATGGTATGATAGATGATGAGTCATGCAGATCTGTCTATTTCATTTTTGGGGTTTTACTCAAAAAACTACTGCTTTTACACTAAATCGTGCTCCGCTGAAAGCGTTTTTGATGACACCATATGAGATATGGACTGGGAAGCGTCCTAGTATGTCGTTCATTAAGGTTTGGGGTTGTGAGGCATACGTAAGACGTCAAATGCATGACAAGTTGGAACCCAAATCAGATGAGTGGTATCTTGTGGGGTATCCCAAAGAAACTAAAGGGTACTATATCTACCTACCGTCCGAGGACAAATTTTTTGTCGCAAGAACTTGTGTCTTTTTTGAGAAAGAGTTCTTAAGTAAAAAAAGACTACGAGGGTAGAACTTTAACAAGTTCTAGAACCACAAACTGTGAATGAACCTGAATTGGAACTTGAGCAAGGAATACAAGTTATTGTAGCTAGAGATCCTGCTAAGGAAATACAAGTTCCACGTAGATATGGTACACCAAGGCTTGTGCCTGAGAGAGATGGATTTCTCGTGTATCAATTAGGTAATGTGTTGCTTCTGGATCATAGTAATGAGACTGCAACCTTCCAAGAGCCTATGAGTGGGATGGACTCTGAGAAGTTGCTTGAGGACATGAAAACTAAAATTGAATCCATGTATGAAAACCAAGTTTGGACCTTGGTGGAACCACCTAAAGGGGTACGACCCATAGGGTGCAAGTGGGTCTTCAAGAAGAAGACTGATGTCACAACCCGCATTTTCTCCGAATTTAAGTGTATATTAGAGTAAGAAAAAACATGTGTCGTGATGCGATGTCATGCAGGGGATAACTGCAGACGCTCAAGAAAAACTCATACTCTATATTTTATATGAAATTCATAAGTATTTATGAAGAAAATCTAGTTAAGTGAAATTAATTAGTCATATCCCTCGGCTCAGTGGATCACAATTCCACAAGTAAAGACATAATTATACGCTGCGGAAAAATATTTTATTTACAATGGTTAACACCATAAATGAGCATAAACATCCCAAAGGACAACTCATGAAATGCATACCTTTATATTTTTAATATAAGTATAAAAATAGTTTGTACACTAGTTAAAATATGGTGACATTAGCTTTAAATGATGACATGAATGTGGAAATAGAAATGATACTTCTATACTTTTAAAATATCTAACATTAAACCTAGCATAAAACCTTCCAAAGAGCAAGTAGGAACCAATAAATCCTATGTTGGGTATTACAACCACAATAGCCCAGATTTGTATGAAGACACCCTTGAACTAAGATGAATTAAGTTTGTATTTGATGCTATTTTTTGTTGAGTGTTTGAAAGACTTATTGGTCAAGTGTAGACCAATGTCAGTCTACAATTAGTCTCCAAACATAGGACAATACAATGTAATTCCTCATTGTGTGATCCAAGGTGTTGACTCATGTGTAGCCTCTCTATTGGGATACATTTCCTTTTCAAGCAGTAAGGGCATGGGAGGAAAGTTGGATGCTGAATATTTTTGAATAAATTAAGTTTTCAGATTTCCAGAGAAATTCTATAAGTGTTTTTCTCGAGTAATATGTTTTGTACTCGAGAAGGACTAAAGTTAGTTCTCGAGTGAGACTTGTCATTAAATCGAGTTACAGAAGTAGTTCTCGGGAAAGCTTATTGCTGTTCTCGAGAAGGGCTTATGTACTCGAGTGCTTCATGACACTTCTTCTCAAGTTACTTCCTTTCCAGATAAAATTTCTCTAAGTCTTTTTCTCGAGAAGACCTTGTTTAGTTCTCGAGATAGTTCATTATTCTCGAGTACCAAAGTGCTTCTTCTCGAAAATAATAATTTATTTTTTTTCTCGAGTACTCTCCCTTCATTCTTGAGATTGCTGATTTCTACCTCCACATTTTTACCAAGTTTTTTGCTCGAGTTCTCCATCATTGTTCTCGAGAACAAAACTTCCTTTTTCTCGAGTATAATCATTCTTCTCGAAAACAGCTGTACTGTTTTCAGAAATTCTTCTATGCCTAGACTGATGGGATTTTTCAAATGTCATTAGACATGATTGGTCCACGTGGCTATCATTAATTATTATTATGACCGTTAAGCATGTCCTATAAAAGGTATTGTCATTTCCAGCCAATCCTAAGAAGCATAAGATGAAATTCTAAGTATTCTGAATCCCTAAATTTCTTTCCAAAATCGGAAGCCGCCGTTCATCATCTTCATCACCAAAAGCGCTTTCGATCCAGAATGATTCAGAGTAGTTGGTTCATAGATCAAGATCTTCTACAATCGATAGAACCTCTACTTGATCTTGTGAGTCAAGAAATTTCAGATCTGAGATCTAGCCAAGTCTTTATCAATTATTTCTAACAGAGCTGCAAAGTTTAAGGAAAAAGAAAGGCAGAATTTTTTAGATCTGAGAGAAAATACTGTTTGTATTTCTTTTGAATTTCAATTTATTCTTGTAGGAGATTCTTCTCTGAGTGTAGGAGTTTTGCTCTCTGAGTTATTGTAGGAAGTTTTTTCTCTTCCGAGTATAGATCCTTTTTTTGGATCGAGTTGAAGGAACGTAGTTCCGAGTAGTAGGATTGTTTTTAATCCGAGATTAGTGGAGTAGCCGATTCTAGTGCATTGCTAGATCGGTGAGTGGAAAGTGGATGTACCCAATGTTGGGGAACCACTATAACTCTTGGTGTCATCTATGATTGCTTGGTTAATTTTCTGTGCATAGCTCGCTTAATTTTTTTTGCAAAAAGATGCGCAACTCACCTATTCACCACCCTCTAGGTAATTTAGGTAGAGAACTTAAAACATTTTTCAATTGGTATCAGAGCGAGGTTCTTCATAAAAAGGTTAACACCTTGAACAGATCTGCCCCAAGTTGTTTATTGAGTTATACAAGCTTGGACAAAGCTAATGATTTTGCTAAGCTTCCTTTGTGCACAAAGACCCACTTTCCCATGTGTAAAGAAAGGATTAAATTTTTCATGGAAGTTGTGGATCCAAGGATCTTCACGATTGTTGAAGAAGGTCCTCATGTTCCCATGACCGTCTCAACTTTTGATCATACCAAGTAAGTTCCTAAGAAGTTGATGGATCTTAATAAGGATGATATTGCACTTATCTGTTTAGAGAAGAAAGCCAAAAATATCATCGCAAGTGCAGTCGAGGATTCTATGTTGCAGAACATGATTCACGGCCAATCCGTTAAGGAAATGTGGCAATCTCTTATCATCTTGATGGAATGCACTGAATAGGTTAGGGATAACAGAAGATCCCTTCTAAAGCAGAAATATAAAGCATTCCGACAAGGACCCAAGGATTCAATTGCAGATACAATTGAAATTTTCCTCAGGAATGTTAACGGCCTAAGAGTATATGGCCGGGTCTTCACTAATGAAGAGCTGAATGATAAAGTTCTAAGGTCCCTGACTAAGGAGTGGGACAACAAAGTCTGTGCTATCTGGGAGTTTGGCAAGCTGGCAGAGACTGACCCTTAGAATATCTTTGGAAAGTTAATGTCATATGAGTTGCAAATCAATTCAAGAAAAGCTGAAGAAGAGAAGAGCCAGTTCTCATCCAAAGAGAATTCTGTCGCACTGAAGGCAGACAGCTCAAGGAAAGCCAAAACTACATCACCTACTCCTACACAGGAAGATAGTGACGAAGAAACTTCAAAGACAAGTACCTCAGGCTCAAAGTTATCTGAAGGAGAGTTTTCTCCTCTTTCAAGGCAGTTCAAGAAATTCTTGAACAAGAAGAAACAAGGGAGAGGCAAAGATTCCGCATACAGAAGATCTCGTCATGATGGTGATCGACACAAGAAAGGCTCAAGTAGCCAAGACAAGTATCATACTAAACATAACAAACATATTTCTTCTAACATTATTTGTTATTGTTGCAATAAGCCAGGTCACGTTATTATTGATTTCCCTCACAAGAAGAAAGAGGGTGGAAAAAGAGAGGAGAAGAAATCTTCTTATAATAAGAAGAGACCTGAAAGAAGCATAGTATACAAGAAAGGAAATACTCTTAGCAACTCTGACTCATCTGAGTCAAGTGAAGAAGAGGAAGCCTACTTATGGATAATGGAATAAACTAATGAAGAAGAAGAACCCCAGCTCACTGGGAAGGTAAATTCTCATACTCCTCTTTCTGAATCAAATGCTTCTAATCAAGATCATGACGACATCTCTTCTGACAAATGAGACTGAACTGATGGCTCAATATAAGGAGTTAATCAAGGCTTACGACAAATGTCAAAAAGTTGTGAAAACTCAGGCCAAGGAGATAAAGTCTCTCAAGGTTAAAGAGAGCACACTTAGAGAGGAAGTCGCCAAGATGGACTCACTCAAAGAGAATTTAAATGTTGTTATTGAAGAGTATAATAAGGCTCTCGAGCACCTAGATCTAAAGAAGAATATCATCAAAGAAATGGAAGAACAACTTGCAGCTAAAAAGAAACTTGTTGAAAGTTTTTCCAAGACCAAGACTGTCCATTCTTTTGTTGCTGAATTCTCAGCTTAGGCTAAAGTCGTTGTCTTAGGCTATGTTGATGCTTCTAATAAATCCTCTAGGAGAAATAAGGCTCAAAGAAAGTTTAAGGCGTCCAAGAAAGCTCTGGCCAAGGAAAAGGGGAAAGCTCCTCAAGATCAGACGTCATCCAAACAGGTTATCTTTCCTACCAACAAGTTTGATTTTGATTTATCCTACGGTCACTTTGATAGACCTACTTATGTAGAGCCCAAGTCTCGTTACCAAGGATGGACCCGTCCCCGGGACTTTGCTGATAGGGTCTTCGAGGCACCTTATTTGGAGATCACTCTTTAGATAAATGACCCTTATAATCAAGGTCATAACATCAAGAAGGCACAAAAAGCTAAACCCATTGTAGAAAAGCCTACAAAGGAGAAGAAGTCATGTGAATGTCATCACCATGAAGCTTCTACTTCACATTCTACGGGGCCTGCTAGACCACAATCTTAAAATGTCGAGCAGGAGTTTTTTCGGCAAAGATACAAAAGATTTAAATGTTGGTGCTGTGGCATGATTTGTCACTTCTCCATTGATTGCTCGTTTAACTCCAGAAATTATGTAACTCCTCAAGTTAATAATGTGAGATAGACCACTCATAATGTTAATACATGTAGGGGGTGTATGCAAACTAAAGACCAAGGACCACAATGATTTTGGGCTCCTAAGGCAGACTTAATTGTGATTGCAGGTATGTCCAAAGACAACGAAAACTCCAATATGGTACTTGGACAATGGATGCTCTCAGCATATGACCAGGACAAGAAGCCTTCTCTAGAATTAATCTCCAGTCATGAACGGGCTAAAACTCATCTTTGGAGGTTCTGACATAAGAATTAGTTAAGGCTACGGTATGATTATGAATGGTAGTATATCCTTCTCAGTTTGTCCTTACGTTGAAGGATTAGAACACAATCTTATAAGCATAAGCCAGCTCTTCGATAAAGGATACATAGTAGAATTTCATGCAGATAAGTGCTTGATAAAATTGGTAGATAATCTCGAAACGATTATATCATACACTCATAGTAGAAATTTATTTTGTTTGAATTTTATTTGCATAGACTTTTCATACACCAGTGTGATTTTTGGCTAAAAATACCGCGTCTCTCGGTGACCAATGGCCCAAGAGGCTAGCACATATTAATTTCAAAACTATAAATAAATTATTTTCTCTTAATTTAGTACGTGATGCACCAAATGTCATGTGGGCTAAATATTGACCTTGTCTCGCATGTGTAAAAGGCAAGCAAACAAGGGCTACCTTTAAAAGCATTATATGCACTAACTCTAATATATGTTTACACCTACTTCATATGGACTTGTTCGGTCTACTACAAGTTAGAAGTTTGGGAGGTAAGGATTATACATTGGTTATTATTGATGAATACTCGCTCTTTGTGTGGGTGTTCTTTCTAAAACACAAGTCAGATACTTTTGACATCTTTACAAATTTTTTCAAACATATCCAGAATGATTACAACTATTCCGTAGTCAAAATCAGAAGTGACAATGGAATTGAGTTAAAGTATGGGGCCATGATAGAATTTTGTGAAAGCCTAGGTATCTTGCATTAGTTTTCCTCTCCTCGTACTCCTCAGCAAAACGGAGTAGCTGAGAGAAGGAATAGAACACTCATAGAGGCCTGCAGGATCATGTTGAGTGATGCCTCACTACCGGAATATTTCTAGGCTGAAGCCTCCAACGCTGCATGTCACGTGCAAAATCGAGCACTCAAAAACAAGAACCATAATAAGATATCTTGCGAACTACTAAAGGGCAGGAAACCGACTATTTTATATTTTAGAATCTTTGGTTGTAAGTGCTTCGTTCTTAACAATGGCAAGTATCACACTACTAAATTAAGAGAAAAGAGATTTGAAGGTATTTTCGTAGGGTATAGTAGACATAGTAAGGCATATATGATTTTTAATAAGAAAACCCTAGTTGTAGAAGAATCTATTCATGTTGTATTTGATGAGACAAACTTGCTGCAAGGCAGCTCTTCTAGTGTGTTTATTGAAGATGCAGGTTCATAGATAAAAGAACTAAACTTGGGTGATCTGACTAAAGAAAAGATGAAAAGTTCATCAAGATCACCACTCCAACCTCGATTTGAGAGGTTGTTGATCAAGATGAAGAAATCATCCAAGTTGATGAAGTCACTCCCGTGGTTGAAGAAACTCCAGATGCAAGGAATTTAGAGCACAGACATCTGAAGGATCACCCAATGGACCAAATCATAGGAGATCCCCGAGATGTTGTAAGAACTCGTAGAGGTACATCTAATGATAAAGGAGAAGAATAGATAGACTGTACTCTAGAGGGGGGGTGAATTGAGTATTAAATTTTTTTTTTGATTTATTGCGGAATTTAGTTAATGATACTAATATATTAGTAGAGAAATAACAAACAGTCATATAACAGCACAGCCCAAAAAGAAAACCCAAAGCATCAAGACGACACAAAAATTTTATATTGGTTCCCCAACTCTAGGTACATCCACTCTTCTACCACACAGGTAGGAATCCACTACAGGTTTTTGTTCAGGTGCCCTGCCACCATATGATCTACTGCAGGTAGATCTAGAGGCCCTTTGAGCTTTTGATCAGGAGCCCAAAATCCAATAGGTTTATTATCAGGTGCCCTATCACCAAGAGTTCAATTTTGAAGGGAGAGATAACCATGTACAGATGGAGTTAAAAAGAGAAATTAAAAGAAATCTTGTCTGTCTCAGTAAAGTGAGAAGACAATATGGATTGAAGAGAACGTCAAGGCTCCCCCTGAGATGTAGAATTGATTCAGGAAGAAGGAACTTGGCCCTGGGTGTAGGTCTTCAAAAAGAACTGTAGTAGGGCTTTCTTAGATCTGAAGATTGAAGAAGATTTGAGCTCTTTGTGAATCCTTGATGCCTGAGGAATGAATAAGACTGAAGATAGAGTTTTGAAAGGTTCTCCTTCTTCCTTAGTACAGCAAAGCAACAATCCTTGAGAGTTAGAATAATGATCAGTCAGTGCTACTAAAGAAATTTTTTTGTATATATATATCCTTTTTACTGTCTGTCTGATTGTTCTCTTGTAAATCTTTTTTTTTCTTCACTATTATATTCTGATTTATAAATGAGTCAGAATAAGAAAAGGCATAAATTTGAATTCCTTGGACAATGCATAATATTCTGCAATACTTTAGGAGCCCAACGGCTATAAATGCTGGCAATATAAATGCACTTCTATATATGCCTTGATAAAATATGCTGAAGAAATATTTTGTGAAAACCATAATTAATGCTTCAAGAAATACAGCTATCAGCCTTAGAAACAGCAGCATTAATTATCAAAATATATATTTCTTCTAAAAAATTGATCATGAATACTTCTAACCAATCTGAAAAACACACAACTAAAAGCAGCATGAAATCGTAGAGCTTAGTCCAGAGATCGTCGAGCTAAGATAAGAGACTGTCGACCTGAGAACATCTATCGTAGAACAGAGATTACTGCTGAGAGAATCA
The DNA here is from genome assembly GCA_039513925.1 of Platanthera zijinensis. Lineage (NCBI taxonomy): Eukaryota > Viridiplantae > Streptophyta > Magnoliopsida > Asparagales > Orchidaceae > Platanthera > Platanthera zijinensis. The sequence continues at coordinate 102,526,833 of CM077085.1, read as the reverse complement.
AATCGTTGACTTGAGCTTGTAGATCGTGGACCTCAGTTCAGAGTACAAGACTCTGAGATCGTCGATGGGAGGTCGATGATCGTCGAGATGAGTTCGACTATCGTTGAACTAATATAGAAAATCCACATAAACTTTTTGAGTCTAAGTCTGAGTCCACTGCAATGCTAGTCTTCACAAGCTTGACCTAAATGGACCTAACTTAGACTAGACCAAGACCCTGGCTATACATTGGGGGTCAAAACATCCTAAGAGTGAACCTAGCACAAATCCAAACAAGCGTTCCAACAATCTCCCACTATTTGTGTGAGGTCACTCAAGAACAAAACTAAAAAGCAAAGGAAATACAAAAACCATAAATATCTATAGGGATGAAATAACATCAGCAGATATGTTATAGTAATGCATTGTACATACTCAGTATAAGCAAAGACATATAACAAAATACAAACTAAAATTTATCAGAAAGACCAGAGGAGGGTTTAGAGAAGATTATCTTTTTGTCAGGATCTAGTACATCCTTCTTAGAAGTCATCAGGTCTTGTCCACCAAGAGATGTCTGAGAGCTTGTCCTGGGCACAATTTATTCTGGATGCAATGCCATATAATAAGCTGGATTGAAAACCTTCTTGCTAACTTGGAGTTTGTCCAACTCTTTTTCTCTATAGGAGGACATTGTAGTAAACCTAAATGGATCTTCTCCTTCTTATATAGCTTTTCTGATCTGAGAAAGACCGATCAATTCTTGAAGCCTGGCCATTTTAAAGTTACGATCAACTCCCTGTTCAATGGTTGGCTGATCATCTTGAGGAGGCAATAATGAAACTGCTTTGAATTGAGTGGATTGAGCCTGAAAGCTTGTAGTAGTATGTTGATCATCACTTTGAGAATAAAGGGATCTTGGAGGAGCATCCTAACTATACTTTCCCTTAGTCTTGTGAGACTCATCATGTCTTCTAGACTGATAGGTAGCAGTACTTTGAACTTTGGGTAGTACTTTATGTTGTTGAGGAGGAGAGAAGGAGGATTTCTGATAAATAACTTCTTTAACTTGTTCTGTGGAACTTTGGTTTCTTTGCTGTTGGCTGCTTCCTTTGGGCTGAGATCTGTATGATCTATCCTACCTTTGATATGTACTAGTGAAGAAGGAAGGCTTGGAAGATGCATCAAAAGCTTGAGAAGCAATTTCAGAGGCACCAGCTGCAGGAGGAGGAGGAGGACCTCTTCTAAACCTTTGAGGAGGAGGAGGAGGTGAATATCTCTTGCTCTTCTTCCTGTCTTTCTGCTCATTCTTAGATAACCACATCCAGCTTTCCATGCCTGGATATGGTTTGATTCCTTTCAGAATGTAATAAGGAGTGTAATTTATATTGCCTGTCTTGGGTGCATCCTTAGGAGAAGCCTTTATTTTCATTGATATTTTCTTTTTCCTGGGATTAGAATCATCATCCTCATCATCATTAGATGAATCAGGTGGATAATCATACAATGTATCTATTTCCTGTATCTGTTTTTCAGGAGTCTTCTTGGAAGCCTTCTCTTTGGCTTCTTCCTGAATATCAAGTGCAATAAAATCATCAAGATATGGAAGAGGACTGTTATCTATTGGATATGAGCGTCCAATAGGACTTGGAACTGGATCAATGTCCATTGAGGACATTTCAGCAATAGGAGCACTTAGCTCACAAAACTTTATTACACATGTCTCTAGGGCCGAACTCAAATTCCTGGCAGCCACTAGATGAATCAGTTCATCAACAATTAAGAGAGCATCTAGCTCATCCTTATTTTCTATTATATGCAAAGGTTCAAAAGCCATAGGATATGGCATATCTGTACACACTGTAACTAACTGAACTTTCTTGATCTGCAGGAGCTGTTCCACAACTGAGGGGCTCATTGGTGTGGTATAACAGATTATGGTCTTGGAAGTATACAAATCCACTGGAGGTATAACTGTATTAAGCATGGAAAAAGAATGCAAAAGAATTTGAAGATCAATAGTGGGATTGATAAAACAATCACCACTAGATATGGTAGGTAATGACACATCAGTGTCCTTATCTGAAGTCAGTAAGTCTGAATAAGAAACTATATCTGCACAAAATTTCTGAAAAGCTTCTTCTTCCTGCACTGCTGGAGGAGACCGATCTTGATGTTCTACTGAGGTTTAACCTGCTTCATCTTCATTGGATATCTCCCCCTGCCTGGTTTCAGTGCAAACTGGATCCAGGCCTATAGATGAAGAAGGGACATAGGAAGCAGCAAGGGAAGCAGATAGAGGTGATATAGAAAGAGCAAGAGGTGAAATAACGTCTGCTATTAAATTTTTGAGAGTTGGAGTGATGAGCTCCAGAAGATGAGTAAGAAAAGAGGGATTAAGAGGAAGACACAGTTGGAGTCTGAGTTAAGACAGAATGAAAAGAGGGAGGAGGAGTGAAATCAGTCATGATTTCATCCTAAATAGGTGAGTTTGTTGGAGAGTTGAGAGGGTAAGTAAGTGGAGAACTTAATTGAGTGGATTCAATATGGATGGGTGAATCATTTTGATGGGAAGGGGATGAGTGAGGTGAGAGTAGGTCAAAATTTTGAAAAGTTATTGTCTGGAGGTTTTGAGATTCAATTGGACGGAGGAGAAGTGGTGACTGAGTTGGAGAATAGATGACAGCTGGGGAGGAAGTAGAGGTTTGAATCACCGTGGTAGGAATGGAAGTGACTCTTGAGATGACTGGGGAAGCTGGAGGAGGAGGAGGAGGAACTTCTTCATTAGGGTGAGGAGTGGTTGTTACTGCCCTTATGTCCTCAGAGAAGTTTGAGGAGGTTCCAACCTTAAAAGGCTTTTGAATTGTCCTCTCCCACTTCCCAAACAAAGAGGAGTCCAACCTCTTGCTGGCATTGATGGCTATTGTTGTAGAAACCAATAGCTCTGGAGCCTTCTTTTGAAGGAAGATTCCCAGAATCCTTCCTAAATAGACTTCTTTCTTACTGTTCTTTCTCTTAATAAAATCAAAGAACAACCCAGCCCAGTCTATGGACTTCTTAGTAACTAAAGTAGACATAATGGAAAACTTTTGCCTGTTTATGTTATCATTTGATGAATGCTTACCCATCAGCACTTTTTCCACTAAATCCACAAGAAACATAAAAGCAATAGATAAATTTTTTTTAAAATCTTAGATGGGATGCCCTCAGCATGACCAATCTCTAATAACATTCTGCTATATTCAGAGCTATCCTATTCTAGCTGATCTGTTCCAATTTTTAACTCAAAAATTTCAGTAAGAATCGCAGGGTTTAGAGTCGCCTGCTGTCCAGAGATGGATCCGATCATTGAACCGTCATCAGTTGAGGAAGAGAAAACCCATTCTTTGATTTCTATGACAGATAACTTTATCCTTTTATTCATGAACTTCTTCAAGGCCTAATCATCACATAACTGTATCATTTCTTGAAAAATAGGATCACAATGATTGAAGGATTCGAAGTCCACATTGAAGCAAGTGTCGAACTTCATCGCTAAAAGATCTGCTGGAGAAATCGCCATGGAAAACCTATAGACTGAAGAGAGAAGAGATCACGAGCAAGAGGAAATTATGAAAGCACGGGACAGAGATCGAAGAGAAACCTACATATAGGTTTTGAAATATGAAAAGATGATCTTTGTCCGACGACAAAATGACAGACGTCGATCTTAGGTCAACAATTAATTTGAAATAAAGAGTATCGTTGGTCTTAAATTTCAGTAGCATAAATTGATAGTCGAGCTTAGGTCAATGATTAATTTAGTGAAACAAAGTCGTCGAACTCCGGTCGACGATTTTTTCTCCGCACGGAGCTTTCGTCGAGCTCAGGTTGACGATTGAGCTCAAGATGAGTTCGAAGATCGTCAATCTCTGTTCGACAATCGTTGAACAGATCTTTACAAAGACAAAATTCAATTTCAATCCATTCCATTTATCATTCCAAGCTGTTTCAAAAAAAATAAATGTTTTTGCACATCCAAAGGCTTGACAAAAATATCTCGTCTTTGAAAAATAGTGGGGATAAACTTTAGATTAATATACTTCTTGTCAACACAATCTCTAAGAAAATGATGCCTTATTTCTATATATCTGGTCCTAGAATGCAGGACTGGATTTTGTTCAATTGATATGGCACTGGTACTATCACAAAATATGGTGGTATTTTTGAGAGTGTAACCATAATACAGTAGCTGATTTTGAATCCACAAGATCTGTGAGCAGCAACTACCAGCTGCTATATATTCAGCTTCTGTAGTTGATGTAGACACAAAAGATTGTTTCTTGCAAAACTAGGATACTAACCTATCACCCAGGAACTGACAAGTTCCTGAAGTGCTTTTTCTATCAACTCTGCATCCAGCATAGTTTGCATCAAAATATCTAGATAATTCAAATTCTGACTCTGTAGGATACCAAAGTCCTAGATTAGGACAACCCTTTAAATATCTTAAAGTTCTCTTGAGGAGAATTAAATGAGAATCTTTAGGGTTGACTTGAAATCTAGCACAGAGACTTGTTGCAAACATTATATCAGGTCTACAAGCAGTAAGATATAATAGGGACCCAATAATAGACCTATAATTTTTCTGATCAACAGGTTTACACTTTTCATCAGAATCAATTACTGCATTGGAATCCATGGGTGTCTTCATAGCTGAGGCATTAGCCATCCCAAACCTTTTTACTAATTCCTTAGCATACTTCGACTGAGATATGAAGATGCCATCAGGAGCTTGCTTCACTTGAAGACCAAGGAAATAAGAGAGTTAACCCATGCTACACATTTCAAACTTTGAGTGCATCAGGTCAGAAAACCTTTTGCAAAGTTTGGAATCAGTAGATCCAAATATAATATCATCAACATATACTTGAACTTACAGAATCTTATCATTATGATGTATTATAAACAAAGTCATATCTACAATGCCTCTAGAAAATTTATGTTCTAAAAGAAAGCTAGCTAGGGTTTCATACCAAGCTATTGGAGCTTGCTTTAGACCATAGAGAGCCTTATGCAGTTTGAAACCATAAGAGGGATGGGTTGAAGAGATAAAATCTAGTGGTGTTCCACATATACTTCTTCCTTGAGTTCCCCATTGAGAAAAGCACTTTTGACATCCATTTTATATACCTTGAATTTCTTGTAAGCAGCAAAAGCCAAGAAAATTCGGATTGCTTCAAGCCTTGCAACAGGTGGGAAGGTCTAATTATAGTCAATACCTTCTTGTCTGTAGCCTTGTGGCATTAGTCTTACTTTGTTCCGGACAACTATTCCTTGAGTATCCATTTTATTCTTGAAGACCCATTTAGTTCCAATAACTTGATGTCCTTTTGGTATAGGAACCAAGTTCCAAACTTTACATCTCTTGAACTGATTGAGCTCCTCTTGCATTGTAATAATCCAGTAAGGATCTTGCTCAGCATCTTTAATGGATGATGACTCTATTTGAGAGAGAAAGCATGCATGCATCACATCTTAGTTAAGTTGATGCCTAGTCTGCACACCCACTATCATGTCTCCTATCACTTGAGACATGGGATGATCTCTAAGTATAACATAGTCAGGAGGTGGAGTTTGTTCAACACCATCAGCATTATGAGCTAATTCCTCTTGTGGAATTAAGTTTTTTGATAGAGGGGCTTCAGCAATTTCCAGAGATTCCTCTTCATTATCTTCATTAATTTGTGGAGATGGATGAGATATCACCTTCTGAGTGATATTTAGATTATCCATCTTTGTACATAGGTTTGGTACCTACAAGTAATTACTATTAGAAGCTTCATTCTCCTTGTAAAACATATTAGCTTCATCAAATGTAACATGTATGGATTCTTCTATTTTCAAAGATGATTTGTTGAAAACCCTATATGCCTTGCTAACTTGGGAATATCCTTGAAAGATCCCCATTGTAGCTTTGGCTTCAAACATTCTAAGATAATCTTTGTTATTATTATGTATATAGCAGATACAACCAAAAATTCTAAAGTAATCTATTTTAGGTTTCTTCCCTTTGAGTAATTAATAGGGAGTCTTGCCCTTAAGTTTGTGTATCAAACTTCTATTCAACAAATAATTTGATGTGCTTGCAGCTTCTGCCCAATAGGATAGAAGCATGTGAGCATCAACATGCAATGTGCCTTCAGCTTCAATGAGTGTTCTATTTTTCCTTTCAACTACCCTGTTTTATTGAGGAGTTCTTGGAGCAGAGAAGCAATGCCTGATACCTTCCTTCTCACAGAATTCTTGCATAGGAAGAGATTCAAACTCAGTGCCATGATCACTTCTGATCAATGCAACTGGAGTAGAGTACTCAATCTTTATGCATTTTAGAAAATCTGTAAGATCCTTGAAGTTATCAGACTTGTTTCTCAAGAAGAAAACCCAAGTGAACCGAGAGAAGTCATCTACAACAACTAAAGTATAGAACTTCCCTCCCAGGCTTTGTACAGCAATTGCTCCAAAAAGTTCCAAATGAAGCATATGCAAAATCCTGTGTGAATCACTCTTATTAACTGATTTAAAACTATTTTTAGTTTGCTTGCCTTCTTGACAACCCTTACAAATGCTTTCCTTCTTGTAAGGGCAAGTGGGAAATCCTCTAACAAGGTTGTCCCTAGATAACCTAGCAATGTTTCTAAGATTGACATGACCTAGCCTTTTGTGCCACAAGGTATTGCTATTGCTAACCTGGTTGAATAAGCAAATTTTTGGATAGGAAGAGTTGAAATCAACTAAGTAAATATTGCCTAACCTGATACCTGATAACACAATATTACTATTTAAGGAAATATTACATTTTGAGTCAGTGAAACATACCTCATAACCTGCATCACATAGCTGACCTATGGATATGAAGTTATGTTTCAGGCCACTTCAATATGCCACTTTCCTGAATGTGACAGCTCCAAGTGTAAATTCTCCATACCCTTCTGTTTGACAAAAGCTTGAGTCTCCAAAAATGACTTTTGGACCTAGCTTTGCCTCGAAGTTACTCAGATTTGCCATGTTTCCTGTCATGTGCTTGGATCACCCACTATCCAGATACCACTTATCCTGTATGATAGGATAGGTCTTTTCCTGCAAAACAACAACTCATATATTTTTGACCCAGGTAACCTTGGGTCCTTGCTTCTTTTCATACTTAAAGCTGGAAATATAGGAATATTCAGGTTGAATTTTATAGCATAAGGGATGAAATCTCCTAGGTGGGATTATCCAGTTAGTTAAGGGATGGAAAGGTTTGGAGTTAGAATTCTTATAAATTTTTTTTTAAAAAATTATAATTTTGATAAAATTATACTGGGTTCGACGATTTATGTTGGGATCATCGATCTGCGTTCGACGACCAACATTGATATCGTCGATCTTGGTTCTCAGAATAATAGAAACTATTATCTAGGTTCAACGATCGTCGATCTCTGCTCGACGATACATAATGATATCGTTGATCCCCATTTGCAGAGAATTTAGGCTCAAGCTCTGGGTTCTTAGATCGTCAATCTTCGTTCGATGAATAATGCTGAGATCGTCGATCTTGGTTCGATGATTTTTGTTATGACTTAGCTTTTGGTTTTTCCATATTTATCTCAACTTGTTAGAACACTTTGTTCACTGTTTTAATTTGCTCTGTATTTTTCTTTCCATTATCTCAAATAAACTTTATATGTTGTAAGAGATGGTTTTTCTGAATAATAGGTGGTTCATTTTATGATGTACCTAATCCTAACTTACTTCCATTAAGTCTAGCATTAAGTGTACTGGTAATTTCTACAAGTTGTTTACTTCTACTATTCAGTGATTCCTCTAGGTGTTTTGATTTACTTAATTCAATTTTCAGAAAGTTTATTTATTCATTACACAGATTTATTTCATTTTTCAATTTAAGATTTTTTGAAGCTAAGCTATTATAGTTGAATTATTTTTCTCTTAGAAGTTTGATTTCCTTCTCAGTTCTAATTAGATCACTACACATAGATTTAAAATCATGTTTAAATTCTTCATACCACCACTATAAAATTAACTTTATTCTAACCTATTGGATTTTGGGCTCATTCTTCTCGAGAATAGTTGTACTGTTTTCAGAAATACTTCTATATCAAGACTGACGGGATTTTTCAAATTCATTACACGTGATTGGTCCACGTTGCTATCATTAATTTTTATTATGACCGCTTGACATGTCCTATAAAAGGTCTTCTCATTTTCGACCAACCCTAAGAAGCATAAGAAGATATTCTAAGTATTCTGAAACCCTAATTTTCTTTCCAAAACTGGAAGTCGCCGCTCATCGCCTTCATCGCAAAAAGCACTTTCGATGCAGAACGAGTCAGAGCAGTTGATTCATAGATCAAGATCTTCTACAATCGACAGATCCACTACTTGATCTTGTGAGTCCAGAAATTTCAGATCTGAGATCTAGCCGGGTCTTCTTCAAAGTCTTCTGATAGAGCTGCAAAGTTCAAGGAAGAAGAAAGGCAGAAGTTTTCAGATCTGAGGGAAAATACTGTTTGAATTTCTTTTGCATTTCAATCTTTATTTGTAGGAGATTCTTCTCCGATTGTAGGATCTTTGCTCTCCGAGTTATTGTAGGAAGTTTTTTCTCTTCCGAGTGTAGATCCTATTTTTTGATCTAGTTGTAGGAACGTTATGCCGAGTAGTTAGATTGTTTTTAATCCGAGATTAGTGGAGTAACCGAGTCTAGTGCATTGCTAGATCGGTGAGTGGAAAGGGGATGTACCCATGGTTGGGGAACCACTATAACTCTTGGTGTCATATGTGATTGCTTGGTTAATTTTTTGTGCATAGCTTGCTTAATTTTTATTTCAGCATGAAGACGCACAACTCACCTATTCAACCCCCTTGTAGGTGATTTAGGTAGACAACTTAAAACATTTTTCATCCTACAAAAGTGACTTAGCAGCTAGCATGTACTTAACATTAAACAAAATCATGTGGGCATCAACAACCTGACACGAACCCACCAAAACAATGTATGTCTTAACTAAAGGAAAAGTAAACAACAACTACCTCACAAGCGGTGAGGAATAGACAGCTGCAGAAAACTAGCCTAAATCCTAAACTCTAAGCCGCTCAACGGGCTCATGCTCCAGTCCTAAGGAATTCAAAAGAAAATAATACTTCAGTAAATATATACAAGTGGTGAAATGAAGGTCAGTAAAAGCAATAAACAAGGAGGCAAAAGGGTTACCAACCCTAAATCCAAGATTAGCTGACAAAACCATAAGCAAATCAAGAATTAAAAATCGTGGTAAATGATAAAATTACCCAGTCCAAGGATAAGGTACTTGCACTAGGTGCAATAAAGAACTAAGCTTCATATGATGCATATACATGTATATAAAAGTAAGAAATATGTCAACTCAATATTATTGAGCAAACTCACATGCATAATCTAGTACATGTGGGGGAGACACCTCCGCCGACACACCCACAATAAAACTTCACAAGGGCCCAAGGAAAGGAGGACTTATATCTTAACACTCCCAAAACGAGGATAAACCGCCACCTGTGGGGGGAGAAACATCCACCATCACACCCACAGTCATAAACCCATCAGGGTCAAAAGTTCTGCCAACATACTTGCAATTATAGCCAAGACACAGAAAAACCCATAACCAAGCATTGGACTTCTCCCACAATATATGCATGAATAAATCCCCAAAAAAATTGGCCTAAGACCAAAATTGACGAAAATAGCAGGAACTAGACTAAATTTATTTAGCAAAACTAGCCTACTTATGATATACCATGAGTCAACAAAAATAAAACTAAGTCAAAAAGTGTCGAGTATACTCAACGCCGCGTCGAGTGCAGTCCACTCTCTCGATGCCGACCAGAAAATAGGATGGCGTTGAGTGTATTCAGCTCACTCAACGCCGCGTTGAGAGTATAACACTCACTCAACGCTTTTATACTTGGACAGAATTTTACAGGATGGCTAAGAATGTATTCATCTCACTTTTTTCCGCATTAAGTGTTCAGCACACTCAATGCTTTTAACTTAGAATTTAAATTTTAATCGATGGCGTTGAGTGTATTCAACACACTCAATATCGCATTGAGTGTAATCAGCCCACTCAATGCTTTTACACTAAAGATGAAAGTAGATCAATGGCATTGAGTGTATTCAACACACTCGAAAGTTATTAATTCAAGGTTATCTAGTAACCTAGAGGGGGGTGAATAGGTCTTTGAAATTCCTATGTCTTTTTGTTGTTTTCTTACAAAGTGTTTAGCTTTCTTTTACATTCTTACAAAGGTGGTCTTAGAGCTTGTCCTTAGTACCTGCAATATAAAAGAAGTACAAGCAACACAGCAAACCACACAAATATTTATAGTGGTTCCCCAACTGGGTATATTCACTTTCCCTCCCATCTTTCAAACATATGTTAGACAAGGCCCAAACTCATTCAAAATGCTCCTCAGAGCTTACACCTCAGACCCTCATCCTTACACTCAGGTTCTCTTTAGAACCCTACCTCAAAACCATAAAGGTTCCTACCTAAGAGCCTTGTAGTGCTCATACAGCTCAGTGGTTTTCAAACCACCTACCTCAGCCTTATATCTAAGGCCTACAACTCAGGCTTTTCAGCCCTATAACTTCAGGCCTAAGGCCCTACTCTCAGAGTGCTTCAACACTCCTATAGCTCAGTACCCTCCCATGTACCTACCTCAGTGCCCTTCCAGGCACCTACAGCTCAGTGACAAACTTGTCACCTAACTCAGGAAAAAAGGCCCTACACTCAGTCTCCTCCAAGACCTACAAATCAGTGACACACTTGTCACCAACAGCTTTGTGACTTAACAGTCACCTACCTCAGGCACTAGGCCCAACTACTTAGGCTGGGAGGGTAACCCCACTCTTAGATCCATAATTGGATTGTACCTCAGTAACCCAGCAGGGCACCTACCTCAGTGACAAATTAGTCACCTACAACTCAGGCACAAAAGGCCCTATAGCTCAGACTCAGACAACCTTAATCCTACAGGAATTTAATCAACAAGTTGAAATAAATAAAAAACTTAACTCAGAGATAAATCTCAGAGTCTGCCTTGCTGGACTGAGCAGATATCAGTCCTGCCCTCTTGTTGTAGAAAGAATTAGACGTCTTCTACAACTAACTGCTTTTCTGCCACACTGAAGAACAGCTATCTGTTATTGAAGACTGACGTCACTTCACACAACTATCTATCCTTTGCTGATTATATGAATCAGCCACCTTGTTTGGCACAGAACAAACTTGCTGAACTGGAAAAGCTTCAACTATCTTTCTCTGCCTTATTGATTAGATGAATCAGCCTCCTTGTTCTACAAAGAACAAACATGCAGAACTGAAAAGCTTCAGCTATCTTTCTCTGCCTTGCTGGCTTACACTGTTGGACTTGTCTTTCAAGCTCATCGGAGAAGATGAACTCCAACCTCCTCTATTTTTCGTTTTTCATTAACCCTAATCCCCTTTTTCTCTCTTCTTTTTATATCTATTGATTTTAATCAACAACACTATTTGAGTGTTAGCCTAGCCAAGGATGGTGAGCACCACCTCCCTCAGAAGAGGACATATAGTAGCTTTTGATGCTACTGTAGCTTTCCCGCAATTGTATGAAATACTATGGCTTGGCTCGATGGATGGTGAACTGTGATCGACGAACTCTGAACTTAGTTTGACAAATTCTGAACAGAGCTCGTCGAACTCAGAATCTCAAACTTTAAATTTAGCTCAATGAATGGTGAGATGAGATCGACAAACTCTAAACTTAGTTCATCAAATTCTCAACTGAGCTCGACGAAGTCAGAATCTCAAACTTTAAATTTAGCTCGAAGAAAGGTGAGATCAGCTCGACGAACTCTGAACTTAATTCGACGGTCATCACTTTCTAGAATAAGAAAAATTTTAGAACACATTAAGCGTTGAGTGATGTTAAGTCACTCAACACACTCTGACTTCGCTCTTCATTAGAAGCATTGAATGAACCTGCTTTACTCAATGCTTCTTTACTTATAGAATTTTTGCTGGCTTTGTCTATGCAGTTCCTTCTCAACTATCTCAGTGGTTTCTCTTTGACAGTTGAGACTATCTCATGTCTCTGCGGTTTTGCTGAGGCCAACACTTCTCTCAACCTTTTGCATTGAGCTTCTCAACTGTCTCAGCAATTATGCTAAGACATTCTTCTCAGCTGTTCCAATGCTTATGCCTTAGTCAAATTATTTGACTTCCAGCTTACCTGTTCTCCTGCCCAATCAAGGACAACCTACATGCATGAAATTAAGCACACATCAAATACATTATGTGTGTATGTCATTGACCATTTTTACTTCTTACAAATCTGGGACATTGGGATTAATTGATCCAACAATCTCCCCCTATTTGAAGAAGTCAAAACTTTGCTTGATCAATACTACAGATCATCTACATACACAGTATATTCAACATATCAAAAAACTAAAACATGAGTAACATCATTAGAGTTTGGAAATGTTACCACATTTCTCCAGCCTATGGAGAATTACTTAGTCCCCCAGGGTTGCTGAAGGGTAGAAATCATCTCACAGACTACAATCTGAATAGGCAAGTGTACCTATCGTTTTATAGTATTGTGATAAAAATATAACAAGGTCGTATAAAAACTCGGGGCAGGCAAGTATTATTACTCACAACGACTCTATTATCCTACCGAAAGATTGATTGGGTTTTGAAAATATTTAAAATTAAAACTAAAGATAATTTTTGAAACAAAAACTTATGATAAAAATCTAGCATTCGATCAATGATTCACCATGAAATGAGACGAGAAGGATAAAAATATATATTTAAATTCGCAAATTAAACTCGACCATGACGGATTCAAAATTAATAAGTAATCTCGGTAGAGCATTAAATCCCCTAACTTATAGAAGTTTTGACCGAAATCTCTTTACAAGTCAAAATGGCCTAAAGTTGCATTACTGAAGTGACCCACACTATTGGATTTGACTCCAATCCGGAGGATTTACGTCATCCTATCTCTAGGGTTGCGTTCAACTCCTTTCTTCTTTGAGTGATCTTTTAAATCAACGAGTCTCTCGACTTCTATGAAATAAGATCAAATGCCTACTACTGTATACCAGAAAAACGGAGTCGACGCGAGAAAAATCAAAGAAGGATCGATAATAATTTAGACAAAAATAAAACTAAAAAAAAGGAAAACCTCATCTTATTTTGTGGATCCTCACGATCGACTTCTAAGGGAAATTAGCTATGCATAATTGAAAGGTAAACAAAAATAAGAGAAGGAAATAACATTTTCATTGTTTAATAGTAAAAGGGGTACACAATAATAAAAATAAGACAAGATGACACTAATAAAAAGACTATTATAATAATGAAAAAGAAATCTACATAGCAACAAAGAAAAAAGAAAACTTGAACTAGCAGTCTCACTTGCTCTCTCTCCAATGTCTACCCTTCCAATGTGTACAACCCCGTATCTAGCGAGTGAGATGACAGGAGCCAAACCGGCCGGCTCAGACCGCCCCAGTGCCCCAGGTGAGTTCAGCAGAGCATGCCGAGCCCAGCGTGCCGAGTATGGGCTCGGCAATCGTCGGTCCAAGTTCGGAGTTCGTGGAGCATATCAAATCAAGCCAGGGACATGCTCGCCAGAACAAAGGGGTGGGAAAGATCCAGCACGCCCGCGAGCAGGGGATTCAGAGCCAACTCGCCTAGGCCAAAGGCAAGGCGAGCCACGCTGTGGCGTTGAGAGAGGCGATCTCACTCAACGCCCTCTCCAGTATCGTTGAGTAAGGCGAGCCAGGCCATGGCGTTGAGAGAGGCGAGCTCACTCAATGCCTTCTCCCATGGCGTTGAGTGAGGCGAGCCAGGCCGTGGCATTGAGAGAGGCGAGCTAACTCAACGCCTTCTCCCATGGCGTTGAGTGAGGCGATCCAGGCTGTGGTGTTGAGAGAGGCGAGCTCACTCAACGCCTTCTCCCATGGCGTTGAGTGGGGCGAGCACCCTCACCGCCTTTCACCCCAGCGTGGGGGGAAGCTTTCCCGCGCCCGTACTCGCCGCCCCCGCTCAATGGACATTCTTCTCAGGGCCGGCTCGCACTTCAGCTGTGGTGTGATTTTACCATGTTTCCCCCTTCTGACTGCCTATAGTCCTCGAAAACAGTGAAGTTTGGATATTTGTAGACCGTCTTTTCTTATAAATAGGACCTAAGGGGTACCTCAGAAGGACACTCTTTCTAGTGCCCGGTCTTCTAGCGCTTTCTGAGGTACCTTAGCTTCAGCACTTGGCTAAGGAGGGAAAGCGCTCTAAGATCTTCCGGGTGTGTTGTGGGACCTCCATGTTGGAGCCTTGGGTTTGTCCCTTGTCCTTTTCTTTTGTCACTTGGGCTCGTGAGGAGAGAAGTAAGTGTGCGACCATCCCTTCCCCAAGGGTCAAACTCCCCAGGGACCGATTTTTCGGTTTCAACATTTTGGTGCGGTGAGCGTGGAGCGTGGTTAGCACAGAAAATCTTCCGCAAGTTCGATGGCTAGAGATGAAGGGCAAGGTTCAGGCAGGGCGAGCTCGCCACCCCCTCCTCCTCCCGCGACGGCAGGGATGTCCGCGGATCTACGAGAAGAAGTGCTCGGACTCGTAAGTGTCGCACTCGGCATGCGAGCAGAGAGCACGACGCCGGTAGTTCCCGTGGTCGCCGACACGACACAAGGAAATGACGCGCCCATCAGGCGAGCGGGGAAGGAAGTCACGAGGGAGGGAGAGCACGAGCCGAGGGGGCGAGTCCTTTTTCCGAGATCAGCAGGCGAGTACCACTTCGGCGAGATAGTGGGGAGGGAGCTCCCAACTCGCCCAGCTAAGGGTGGAAGCCCATTCAGCGAGTTCGTTTCTTCTGCCCCATTTCCAGAGGGGTTCCGAGAGCCGGAGATGTCCTTCTACTCAGTGAAGCGAGATCTGCTCCAGCACGCCCAGTGGTTTGAGGACATGGTCTCAATCCAACATATGTCAGATTGCTTCAAGTGTAGGCTCTTTGCCATCACCCTAAGGGAGAAAGCGAGAGAGTGGTTTCATCAGCTCCCGGCCGGCTCCATCTACTACTTCGAAGACCTGCGCAGAGGGTTCATGTTGAGATTCACCACCTCAAAGAAAAGAAAGAGGGAGGCCGAGTCCTTGTTCCGTATAAAATAGAGAGCAGGGGAGACCCTGGGAAGTTACCTTGACAGGTTTCAGGAGGAACTGTCCCAGGTACAAGAGATGTCAGGGCACACCATGATGGTGGCCTTCACCCTGGGTCTCCAGCCTGGGTTCTTCGCCATGGAGTTAAAGAGGGCGTTTCCAGTGTCTTTTGAGGCGCTCCTAGAGAGGGCGGCAAGGGAGGTCGACATTGAAGTTGCATACCCAGAGTTAGCCCGGAGGTTGGCCAGGTAGGCCGTAGAGGAGGAGAAGCCAATGGGTGGCCGAGCCTAGGAGGAGAGAAGGGTCGAGCCTCGGTAGAGAGAGCAGCAGCAGCAGCAGCAGCCCAGGTGGGGGTGTCAGGAACTAAACAACCGGTTGGGTTGGAGGCCGGATTGGCAGTATCAAGGGCCACGAAGGGGTTATCAGGGAGGAGATAACTGCCAAGGTGGGCGCGGCCAGGTTTACCCAAAGGGGGGAGGCAGGGTCAAAGACCCCCCCCTTCCCGATCAGGAGGAGGCCATGGCTATCTCCCTGGGGGGGAGACGGAGAGGACATCCAAGGAGAAGGAGGGAGGTCAGGATAGATCTGCCCTAATGTGACTACCACCAAGAGGAGGGGAACATGACGATCATGTGCCCGGAGTTCCTCGAGATACGGGGAAACAGGGAACAGCAGCAGTAGCAGCAGAACCGCCAGGAAGTGCGGATTGAGGAAGTCTGGCCCCAGACGGAGGGGGATCGTTGCAAAGACCGGGCCGATGTTGGGACCCGAGGAGGGATCAGAGTGATCCATGGGGGGTGGGGGTTGAAGCTTCTCGGAAAGCGAGCCTCCACACCATGTACCGAAGGAGCATCGGCTCCACATCCCAGACTCCACCCCTAGAGGAGAGGATCACCTTCTCAAGGGAGGACATGTCGGGTCATGAGGACCCCTTCTGCGATGTGCTAGTCATCCAGACGGACATCGAGAATTTAACCGTCTCCCGGATCCTCATTGACAATGGGAGCTCCGTCAACATCATCTTCAAGAAGCCCTTCGACGTCATGCAGTTAGAAGCCAAGAGGGCGCGGCCTATGATGGGCCTCTCTTCGGTTTTTCGGGGGAGAGGAAAGAAGTAGAGGGGGAGTGGGACTCCATGTCAGCTTAGGGGGGCAATCAAGGAACTGTCAATTCATCATAGTGGAGTCTCCCAGCAGCTACAACGCCATTTTTGGATGGCCCCTCATCAGCGCCTTCCGCTATGTCCCCTCCTTCCATCAATGCCTTAAGTTCAACGCAGAGGGGATCCAGGTCCGAGTCTGCGGCGAACCCAAGGCCGCTCGGGAATGCTACGTGACGACAGTGAACTCTGTTTCTTGGCAGGAGGAGGCCGAAGAAATTGGGAGAAGGATGGAAGAGGTGTGATAGTTTTACTTTCAAGACAACCTAAACACCTAGAGGGGGGGTGAATAGGTTCTAATTTCTTGTCTATAAATCTAGGCAGAATTCAATTACAATTTAAAACATCTAGCACAGCACTCACAGACAACTAAGCATCATAGATTGCACAATGTTTTATAGTGGTTCCCCAAGGTCTGGGTACATCCACTTTCCCCCTTCACCTATCTAGCAATATGCTAGATTCGGCCAAACTTCCACTATACTCAGATCCTCAGATCCTACAGCTCAGAACCTGGATAGGTTCCTACAACTCAGGCTCAACAGCCCTACCTCAGCCTTGCCTCAAGGCCTACCACTCAGAGAATAACTTTCTCCTACACTCAGGCAAATAGCCCTACCACTCAGAGATCACCTCTCCTACACTCAGCCTTTATAACACAGGCTTACAACTCAGATCTGTATAAACAGATCCTACAGAAATTTAGAAAAGATATTTTAATGTCTTGCCTTTGTTGAGAGAGAAGAGGACAAGACACTTCTTGATCAGCTGATGAAATCAACTGAATCTGAGCTTTCTTCAAAGCTTCTTGAATCTGAACTTAGCTGAGTTGATTTCCAAACAGCTTCTTGAGAAACCACTGATGGCTTCCTTCTTCTTCTTCAAGATGACTGGATCCCTCTCTATCCAACACCTTTTCTGATACTTCAGACTTCTTCTTCTTCTTCTCAGATCTACTGATGAAGATCTTCTTTAGAGCTTAGCACTTTCTTGAATTGAAGCTACAACAGGATTGTAATCCTTCTGTTTCTTCTTCTTAGATCTTCTTCAGTTATCTTTCCTTTTTTTTAATTGCTGTCCCATTTCCTTCTGAATATGTCTATTTATAGACTTTCTTCATGGTAACCAGCTGATCCGGTTTCTAACTGATTTCTGACAGGTCTGACAACTTCAGTTAAATGGTGGCAACCCACAGCTGTCAAGTCTTCAAACAGTTCCTATACCTTAGCCTTGGACAGCAAAATGTCGAGACAGTCTGTTAGAAAGTGTCGAGAACAATCTATCTATCTGTATCGACACAAGTGACTTTGGTGTCGACACAGTCTTTGATGATATTGACTGAGTTGCCTTTATGTCGACACAGCTTCTTCAGAAAATAACTTGGTCTAGACTCTGCAGTGTGTCGACACAAGTCCTGTGTGTCGACACAGTTGTTGTAGATTCAGAACTCAGTATGTGTCGACTCAGCCTTCAGGTGTCGACACAGCAATATTCAACTCTGCCAAAATGTGTCGACTCAGTCTTCTGGTGTCGACACAAGCATAGTCGACTTCTGCCAATATGTGTCGACTCAATCCTCTGGTGTCGACACATCCACCCAGTGTCGACTCAGTTGAGGTCGACTATCTTTCACTAGTCGACTATCTTCTTCTGTGTCGACTATCTTTCACTAGTCGACTAACTTCTTCTGTGTCGACTATCTTTCACTAGTCGACTATCTTCTTCTGTGTCGACTATCTTTCACTAGTCGACTATCTTCTTCTGTGTCGACTATCTTTCACTAGTCGACTATCTTCTTCTGTGTCGACTATCTTTCACTAGTCGACTATCTTCTTCTGTGTCGACACTGCTTCCCAGTGCTGAGGTCGACGATTTTCTTTATGTGTCGACACTGCTTCCCAGTGTCGACATAAATGTGGTCGACTATCTTTCTCTGTGTCGACACTGATATTCTGAAGTGTCGACACAAATATTCTGAAGTGTCGACATAATTTCTTCAGGTGTCGACATATGGACTTAGAATATTTTTCTGCATTCTTTAATACTTCTTCACCTACACATGTCAACTCAAAACAACATCAAATACACCTTGATGTATATCATTGAGCTAAGTTGGGCTTCTTCAAATCAGGTACACATTTTTCAATGTACCCAACAATCTCCCCCTATTTGGAGAAGTCATAACCCCTATAGCCAATGATATACACCATTTATAAAAGGTATAAACTGATGATATATGACATAACAGGAATACTTAATATAAACAAAACATAAAAACAATCCATCACAGAATGAACATAATATGATACCAAACAACATTTTGTTTATAACTTGATAATGTTTGAATACAGAGATTTACATTTAATGATTTAATCAAAACATTACAAAATACTTTGAAAGAACTAAAAATTAAGACTGATCAGGCTCTTTAATAACAATCCCTTTGCCAGATAGAACTTGAGCCTTCACAGGAGCTTCAAAATCTTCAGCTGGCTTCTTGCCTTTTAGATCAGCCTTCTTCTTTGCTTCTTCCTTGAGCCTTTGCCTTTCAAAATAATGAAAGGGCTTTGGGAAGTACTTGCTTGGCTCCTGAGCATCTGGAGGCAGCCTACCCAGCTTGGTTTTTCTTCTAAACTGTACAATGGCCTCTTGCCTGGCTTCATACTTCTGCGATTCCATCTCATTGTACCACTTGCCTCTTTCCTGCACTTGGTCTTTGACAGCCTTCCATGTAGTGAGTATTATATTTCTGGAAGTAGGACTCCACTGCTCAAAGTCTGGCTTAAGTTCAGCCTGCTCTCTAAACCTTTTCTTAGATAGAAGAGCATCTTGCTGGTCTTTCAAAGTAGCCTCAGGCTTATCAACCTTCCCAATAACAATATTAGTAACCTCCTTTGGAGGACTATACATCCCTTGAACCTGCTGATCAATCATATCATAATCTGGAGAGGGATAAATGACTTGGGCAACCTCAGGTTGATTGCCTTCAAGTAGACTTGTTTGGATTCCTGACTCAGCCACCATAGAATCATCACACAATGGGGGATATCTCAATGTGGCTCGAATGCTATTGGTCACCCATTTGGTGTGCTCTGAGCCTGCATGAACTAGCATCCTCTCCCCCTTTATGGCTTCTCTAGAAACATGATCTCTGAGATCTTCCTTTTGAAATCTGATTTGGCCATCCAGATAATTCACACCCTCTTTAAAAAATGGTTTTAACTTTTGAAGCTTGTCAGATATTTCTTTTTGAGAGGTAGTGATTGCAGTCTTAATAGAAGCAATAGCAGCCTGAAAGTTCTTATCAAATTCTTCCATTTCTTTTGCTCTATCTGCAGGCAAGGCTGGAACAATCTTTTTCAATTCCTCTATGATCTCATGATGAGATTCAGTTAAATTGTCATTCATTCTTAACTGATTTTCCAAGACATAGCTTTGCTTTAAAGCAATGTCATCCACCTTAGGGATGATAGTCTGCTGTTGTTTTGCCAGATATACCACAGCATTACCTCCCTTATGGAAGCAATCTGTCATTTCCTTCTTATGCATATTGACCTCAAACCTAATTGATTTTATATCTTGAGCTAAGTCAAATTGCAGGGACTTGTTGTTCTCATCAACATATTTTTCTATAGCCACTCTGTGTTCATCCAATTTCACTTGTAAATCTACCAAGAACTTGTTATAATCAAAGTCAGAAGGAGTGTGATGTGCTGTAGACTGGAGAGCCTGCTTATAGCTCTTGCTCCTTCTCTGGAAGACCATAAGTTTTCTCTTTTTATCCACCCTGGCTTCTTCAGTCTCTGAATCAGAAGTACTATCAATTTGAACTCTTTCTTTGGGAGGAGGAGAAACAGCTGCTTCAGTGCCATGTTGTTAGTCTCAACATGCACTGGCTCCCCCTCAATTTCTTGCTCCACTTCCAGACTATCAGGAATTATTTCATCATTTGGAAATAACTCCTCCAGAGTATATTCCTTCTGGGCTTGATCATTTGCAGTATTCAAATTTGGAGATTGATCAATTTGAGCATCTTCTTGCACTTGCTCCCCCTGGACCTGTGCAGAAATAGAAATATTAGAAATCTCTTTTGTAGGAAAATACACCAGCTCCCCCTGCACCTGTACCTGGTCATGAGTAGATACAGTTTGTGTAAGTGAATAAACTTGCTGAGCTGGTATACTTACTTCTTCTTCTTGAACTGCAGGTATTGTGGCATCTTGAACTTGTGTAGATGCAGGCTGATCTTCAACCTCTAGTCTTACTTGCTCTTCTTGTGGATGCCCTGTACTGGTAGCATGACCTGGGGATTTCTCAGGTGAATCCTGCCTTTCCACTTCAGGCATCTCTTTGGTCAGCACACTATCCCATCTGGAGAACAATCTCATGTCCATCCTTCTCATGTGATTAATTTTAGTTCCAGGTTGTTGTTGCATAACCTCAGGAATCTCCTTACTTAGGTATATACTCATTATCCTAGCCAGATTTGGCTTCTTGATTCCTTCCTTAATCTTCTCAAAGATTACAGATGACCAATCCGTAGGAATTGTAAAAACAATCCTGGTCATAAGGCTGAACATATAGGAAGAAATCCTATCATGTCCACCTGGCTTACACAGAATAACTTTTCCAACTACTTCTGACAGAAACTTGCCTTATTGATTCATTCCTTTCCGATTGAACGCAGCTCCAATTTTCATGGTGGATTCCAATCCACACCATTGAAGAGCCTCCCTAGATTTAGAAGCAGGGACATCCTCTTCATTCTCAATTGTAGGTAATTGCAGAATTGTTCTTATCGTTCTTGGTGTAATCTCCACAGATGACCCATGAACTGTGGATTTTATCTGATGACTTTCAGAGTTTACAGATGCAGAGGTAAAGAACTCGTGCACCTCCTTCTTCCATATCTTTGATGGTTCGGAGACCAGAAATTCTAAACCTGAGTCGGAGAGGAGAGAGATAACCCCAAGAACATCTTGAGGGGCAGCTGCAAAGGCCTGACGCACCAACTCATATCCTTCATTCACATTGTCTTCAATCTTCGGCGCCATTGATCAGTCGAGAAAGCTTGAAAGATGAGAGAGAGAGAGAGAGAGAATGTCGACACAGGGTTTCGAAAACCTTGTAAGCGTGTCGACAGAATGAGTTTTTTACCTATTTATACCTTCTGTTTAAAGAAGATCAAAAGTCGCCAAAAACAGACTATAAGTGTCGACACAGATGGATTGTGTCGACACAAGCTTCTATTGTCTCGACTACAAGTTCGTCTACTATGTGTCGACACCAATTTGCGGTTATGTCGACACCAGAGATATATAGTAGAGTATCAGAAATTCTGTGTCGACTCTTAGTATAAGTGTCGACACAAAATCTGTAAGTGTCGACACCACTATCCTGGTGAAGTCGACACTACATTCCTGGATAAGTCGACAATAAGATTCTTAAGTGTCGACACATATTTTCTGTGTCCACACAATATCTCTGACTTGTCGACATTACTACCCTGAGTCGACACATTATTACTGAATGTGTCGACACCATCTTACTTAGCCAATTTCTGTTTGTTCATCACAACTTATAAGTACAACAAAGTACTTTATACTACTTCAATGTGTCTTAATATCACTTGAATGTCTTGTTACCACTTCAACTGTATTGTTGATGATTTTGTGATTACACTAATCAATGGTTAACATACCTAATTCAATTTTGAATTTATTGAATTTTGTCTCATCTAGGGGCTTAGTAAACACATCTGCTATTTGATAATCTGTTTTCACAAATTCCAATGAGATGTCTTCTTTTTCTACATGTTCTCTAAGAAAATGGTATTTTATTTCTATATGCTTAGTTCTACTATGAGAAACAGGATTATTAGCAATAGAAATTGCACTCTTAGAATCACACAGAAGAGGTGTTCTACTTACTTGAATACCATAATCCTTAAGCTGATGTTGCATCCATAATAGCTGTGCACAGCAGCTTCCAGCAGCAACATACTCAGACTCAGCTGTGGAAATTGCCACACTGGTCTGCTTCTTACTACTCCATGATATTAGTCTTCCTCCCAGGAATTGACAAGTACCTGTAGTACTCTTTCTATCCTCTCTACATCCTGCAAAATCTGCATCTGAATAGCCTGTTAGTTGAAAATCTCTATTCCTAGGGTACCAAAGACCTAGATTAGGTGTGCCCTTAAGATATCTCAGAATCCTTTTAACTGCAGAATAATGAGATTCTTTAGGGCAGGCTTGGTACCTAGCACAGACACATGTAGCATACATAATATCTGGTCTACTAGCAGTGAGATATAGTAGTGAGCCAACTATTCCTCTATACAAAGTCTCATCAACAGGTTTACCTGCATCATCTTTGCATATAGGCATACTTGTTCCCATAGGAGTTCTCATGGTGGAGGATGACTCCATACCATATTTCTTAATCAATTCTTTGGTGAACTTAGACTGGGATATGGACAAGCCCTCATCAGTCTGTCTTACTTGGAGTCCCAAGAAGAATTTCAGTTCCCCCATACTGCTCATCTCAAACTTCCCTTGCATAAGTTTGGCAAACTTTTTACAAAGGTTGTTTTCAGTAGATCTAAAGATTATGTCATCAACATAGATCTGTACTAAGATGATCTTGCCTTTGGATTACCTAAGGAATAGAGTTTTGTCAATTTTTCCTCTTGAGAATTTATTCTCAATAAGGAAAGTAGACAGGGTTTCGTACCAAGCCCTTGGGGCTTGCTTTAACCCATACAGAGCTTTCCTAAGCTTATAAACAAAATCAGGTTTAAGAGGATCTACAAAACCTGATGGCTGCTCTACATATACTTCTTCTTTAAGATCACCATTCAGAAATGCTGACTTCACATCCATCTGGTATACTTTGAAGTCTTGATAGGCTGCATAGGCAAGGAATATTCTGATTGCCTCCAGCCTTGCTACTGGAGCAAAGGTTTGATCAAAGTCAATCCCTTCTTCCTGCCTGTATCCTTTTGCAACCAATCTTGCTTTATTCTTTACTATTATCCCACTTTCATCTAGCTTGTTCCTATAGATCCATTTTGTGCCAATTATGTTGTGGCCACTTGGTTTAGGAACAAGCTCCCAGACATTGCACCTTCTGAATTGATTCAGCTCCTCTTGCATAGCATCAATCCAGTGCTGGTCTTGGATAGCTTCTTCAAACTTCTTAGGCTCCATTTGTGACAGGAAACTTGAATGTAGAACTGTGTTTTGATTTCTGCTTCTAGTTTGCACCCCTTGTCTTGGATCACCTATTATCTGATCAGCTGGATGATCTCTTAAATGTCTTGTAGCTGGAGGAAGATTTCCTTCTGGTTGAACATCTCCAGCTCCTTCATTTAACTGATTCTCTTGATTTTCATCAGCTTCTATAGTGTCTTGTTCTCCCCCTGGACTGAAGCCTTCATTTTCCAATGCCCCATCTTCCTTTGATACTTCAGTAATGGAAAGCTTGTCCATACTTTTGCTTATACCTGTTGAGTCATTTGATCTACAAGACAACTCACAGTTGATTAATCTTGTTTCATCAAACACAACATGCACAGATTCTTCAACAACTTGAGTTGTCAAGTTGAAGACTCTATAGGCCTTACTATTTGTGCTGTACCCAACAAATATCCCATCCTGGGATTTGGCAGCAAACTTGGTCAAATATGACTTGCCATTGTTAAGTATATAACACTTGCAACCAAAGATCCTAAAGTAAGATAGATTTGGTTTTCTGCCTTTCACAATCTCATAGGGAGTCATTTTGTGGCTTTTGGTGATAGTAGCCCTATTGATTACATGACAAGCAGTGTTAACTGCCTCAGCCCAAAAATATTCTGGGAGAGAGGTGTCACTCAATAAAGTTCTACCAGCTTCAATTAATGTTCTATTCTTTCTTTCAGCAATTCCATTTTGCTGAGGTGTTCTAGGTGAGGAGAACTCTTGGAAAATCCCAAAGTCTTTACAAAAGTTTGTTATGCTTTCAGATTGAAACTCAGTACCATGGTCACTTCTGATTTTGACCATTGTACTATTCAGTTCATTCTGAATTTGCTTTACAAAATTAAGTAATACACTTGGGGTTTCAGATTTTTGTCTCAGAAAGAACACCCATGTAAATCTAGAATAGTCATCTACAACCACAAAAGTGTAGACCTTCCTACCTAGACTATGAACTGGCATAGGACCAAAAAGATCCATATGCAAGAGGTATAAGCACCTCACAGAATCCTTGTTTTCAAGGCTTTGAAAGGAGGATTTTGTCTGCTTGCCCTTTTGACAAGCTGAGCATATCCCTTCCTTTATACACTTAATTTGGGGTCCATTCCTCACTAACTCTTTGCTAAAGAGTTGGCCAATTGTCTTGTAGTTTAGATGAGCCAATCTCTTGTGCCACTTAACACAATGAGAAGCATTGTCATCAGCTACAAGACAGATGGGAGAAGCCTTATTCTCACATTCAAAATTAAGTCAATATACATTTCTCTTCCTATACCCAGTCAATATGATCTTTTGATCACTTGACCTCTTGATATGACATCCATCTTTAACAAATGAAATGTCATATCCTAAATCACTTAGCTGGCTTATGCTTATTAGATTATGTTTCAAACCTTTTACATAAGCCACTTGAGTGATAGTAATTAGGTTAGAAGAAATGTTACCAAACCCTTTGATGACTCCTTTTTCAGATCCACCAAAGATCACTTTAGGTCCATCTTTGACAGATGAATACTCCTTCAGCAGCCCCTTTGTTCCAGTCATGTGCCTGGAACAACCACTATCCAAGTACCATATAGGGGCATGGTAACTTGGATTCACCTGCAACACAGAATTACTTACCCTTAGAACCCAAGTAAGTCTTGGGTCCTTGGTTCAGGTTAGCATTAATAAAGCTACCATAACCTCTTCTAACAGGTAGACTTTTGTTCTTTATAATTCTTGTGTTATACCAGCAGTCTAATGCAAAATGTCCTCTCTTGCCACAGCACCAACATTCAAACTTATTGTATCTAGATCTAGATACATCCTTGTCAGAAGAATTTCTATTCATTGCTGGTGCTGCAGCAACTTCACCTACTGATTTCTTAAAACCATTGGGTTTATGACCATAGGTAGGCCTGCTTGCATTTACACCCTTGCTCTTCAGAACATTAGTCTTAATATAACCTTGAATATCTTCATGATCATATTTGTTAGAAGGCACTTTCACCTTACTAAACTTTATGGGGACTGAAAGATTTAGTGGCTGAACAGGAGCTTTGCCTTTCCTCTTGAATCTGCCAGCCCTGGAGTTACCTTTAAATCCTAATCCAGCCTTACCCTTTTGAGTGACAAATTCATCTATCAAGGGTAAGACAGATTTTGGCTTAGAGTACCTAGCCACTAAATCCCTTTCAATTCTAAGTCTGGCCTCCAGACTCTTCACTTGATCATTAGTATAATTAATTCTGCCCATCTGAATAATAGTTATATTCTTCAGCTTGGCAATTTCATTTAATTTTTGATCAATAACTTTCTCTAACTCAGTTGTAGCAACCCTTAGTTCAGCAATTTCCTGAGCCTGAGATTTAACCAGGTTCTTGCTTTTCTTTAGGGCCTGCAACAAATCCCCATACTTGTCTATCAATTGATAGACATCTCCTTCAGATTCAGATGCATCTACATCACTTGATGCAGATGTAGCTGATTCTTCACTTGTACAACAAACAGATGTAATAGAAGGACATTGTACCTTATTAGGACCAGACTGATTCTAGCATATGTCCTCTTCTGATCCTGCCATTAGCCCCATATACTGATGATCCTTTTGTTCATTGATGGAGTCTAGCAACTGCAGAAACTCCTCTTCTTCAGACACAGCATATAGTCCAATATATGCTTCAGCTTCAGATTCTGACTCTGAAGTTGACTGGTCTGATAGACTCTTATCTTTCTTTGCAACAAAGGATTTCTCCTTCTTGCCTTTCTGATAAGTCTTCTTTTTGTCTGAAGATTCCTTTCTCTTATCAGGACAGTCAGCCACTACATGTCCAGGCCTATTGCAACAATAACAGACAATCTATGAAGTAGTGGCTTTGCTGGGCTGTGATCTGCTCTTCTCTTTCCTTGATGACCTTTTCTTCTGATAATAGTCATCAACTTGCTGTGATGTGGAAGGCCTAGACTTCCATTGCTTCTTTTTCAAGAACCTCTGGAATTGTCTTGTGAATGCAGCAAAGTCTGCATCTGAATCACAACTTTCTGAACCCTTATCTGAATTTTCAGAACTAACTTCTGCAACTTCCTTAGGAGGAGATGGTGATTTCCTCCTATTCTTTCTAGTGGCTTCTGCATTGAATGCCACAGCCTTTTCTCTATGCTCTCCTCTTGAATTCTTTTCCTCCTCCTTCCTCACCATAAGTTGCATTTCATAGGATAACAACTTTCCAAACAAGGTGGGAGGAGATATCTCTGCCAATTTAGCCACTTCTCTTATGGCACAGATCTTTGTGTCCCAATCCTTTGTTAAGGATCTCAAGAATTTGTCATTCAGTTCATAAGTACTGAAGACTCTTCCATAGGACATAAGCTCATTCACAATTCTATAGAATTTCTTGTAGCACTCAGTTATGCTATCAGATTTTCCTTGTCTAAAACTTTCATACTCCTGATTGAGCATAGACTTCCTGTCATGCCTTACTTCTTCAGATCCCTCCATGTAGACAATCAATGTGTCCCACATCTCTTTGGAGGTCTTGCAGTGAATCAGATTCTGAAATGTTGAATCATCTATGACACTAACAATAATGTTCTAAGCTCTTTTATCCATGGTTGCCAAGATGATTTCATCGTTGGTCATCTCTGAATAACTCTTTGGAGTTTGGATATTTGCATCAAGAACTGATACCTTCATTGGTATGAAGGGGCCTTCCTGTACTGTGATGTAAATCCTTGGATCAGATGCCTCCATAAACAATCTGACTCTTTCTTTCCAAATTCCAAAAATTTCTTTCTTGCATATGGGTAATTTCATAGACCCTAGCTCCTTATGATTCTCACCAGAACCCATCTTTTTGAATCTTGATTCTGCCTATCAGATCTACCTCAGACTATTAAGTCCTTTTTGAGGAACCTCCCTCTGATACCACTTGATAGTTTTACTTTCAAGACAACCTAAACACCTAGAGGGGGGGGGTTAATAGGTTCTAATTTCTTGTCTATAAATTTAGGCAGAATTCAATTACAATTTAAAACATCTAGCACAGCATTCACAGACAACTAAGCATCACAGATTGCACAATGTTTTATAGTGGTTCCCCAAGGTCTGGGTACATCCACTTTCCCCCTTCACCTATCTAGCAATATGCTAGATTCGGCCAAACTTCCACTATACTCAGATCCTCAGATCCTACAGCTCAGAACCTGGATAGGTTCCTACAACTCAGGCTCAACAGCCCTACCTCAGCCTTGCCTCAAGGCCTACCACTCAGAGAATAACTTTCTCCTACACTCAGGCAAATATCCCTACCACTCAGAGATCACCTCTCCTACACTCAGCCTTTATAACACAGGCTTACAACTCAGATCTGTATAAACAGATCCTACAGAAATTTAGAAAAGATATTTTAATGTCTTGCCTTTGTTGAGAGAGAAGAGGACAAGACACTTCTTGATCAGCTGATGAAATCAACTGAATCTGAGCTTTCTTCAAAGCTTCTTGAATCTGAACTTAGCTGAGTTGATTTCCAAACAGCTTCTTGAGAAACCACTGATGGCTTCCTTCTTCTTCTTCAAGATGACTGGATCCCTCTCTATCCAACACCTTTTCTGATACTTCAGACTTCTTCTTCTTCTTCTTAGATCTACTGATGAAGATCTTCTTTAGAGCTTAGCACTTTCTTGAATTGAAGCTACAACAGGATTGTAATCCTTCTGTTTCTTTTTCTTAGATCTTCTTCAGTTATCTTTCCCTTTTTTTAATTGCTGTCCCATTTCCTTCTGAATATGTCTATTTATAGACTTTCTTCATGGTAACCGGCTGATCCGGTTTCTAACTGATTTCTGATAGGTCTGACAGCTTCAGTTAAACGGTGGCAACCCACAGCTGTCAAGTCTTCAAACAGTTCCTGTACCTTAGCCTTGGACAGCCAAATGTCGAGACAGTCTGTTAGAAAGTGTCGAGACCAATCTGTCTATCTGTGTCGACACAAGTGACTTTGGTGTCGACACAGTCTTTGATGATGTCGACTGAGTTGCCTTTAAGTCGACACAGCTTCTTCAGAAAATAACTTGGTCTAGACTCTGCAGTGTGTCGACACAAGTCCTGTGTGTCGACACAGTTGTTGTAGATTCAGAACTCAGTATGTGTCGACTCAGCCTTCAGGTGTCGACACAGCAATATTCAACTCTGCCAAAATGTGTCGACTCAGTCTTCTGGTGTCGACACAAGCATAGTCGACTTCTGCCAATATGTGTCGACTCAATCTTCTGGTGTCGACACATCCACCCAGTGTCGACTCAGTTGAGGTCGACTATCTTTCACTAGTCGACTATCTTCTTCTGTGTCGACTATCTTTCACTAGTCGACTAACTTCTTCTGTGTCGACTATCTTTCACTATTCGACTATCTTCTTCTGTGTCAACTATCTTTCACTAGTCGACTATCTTCTTCTGTGTCGACTATCTTTCACTAGTCGACTATCTTCTTCTGTGTCGACTATCTTTCACTAGTCGACTATCTTCTTCTGTGTCGACACTGCTTCCCAGTGCTGAGGTCGACGATTTTCTTTATGTGTCGACACTGCTTCCCAGTGTCGACATAAATGTGGTCGACTATCTTTCTCTGTGTCGACACTGATATTCTGAAGTGTCGACACAAATATTCTGAAGTGTCGACATAATTTCTTCAGGTGTCGACATGTGGACTTAGAATATTTTTCTGCATTCTTTAATACTTCTTCACCTGCACATGTCAACTCAAAACAACATCAAATACACCTTGATGTATATCATTGAGCTAAGTTGGGCTTCTTCATATCAGGTACACATTTTTCAATGTACCCAACAAGGTGGAAGGGCAGGAGGTCGGAGAAGAAATCAGGGAGGAAGGAAGGATGGAGGGGGAATCACGTGAGGAGGTACTCCCTGAGGATTCAATCGAGGAGATTATCGTAGGAGGGGAGATCCTTACTCCAAGAGGGGAGGACATTGCAGAGTGGGTGGAGCAGTCCCGGTTGGAGGTCGCCGAGGAAGTGGTAGAGATGGAGGTTCTCACCCAGGATGGCAGGGTGGAGAAGGTCTGCATCAGCGGAGGGTTGACCCCAGAGGATCAAGGCAGGATGCTGGAATGCATCCAGAAGAATGTGGACGTCTTCTTTTGGAGCGCAGCCGATATGCCTGGGATCGATGCTGATGTCGTCTTCCACCGTCTCAACCTAGATTTTGAGGCTCGCCCCATCCAGCAGAAGAGGAGGTCCATCATAGGCAAGCTGTCCGAACCAATCGGGGAGGAAGTCACCAAGCTCCTCAAGGCCGGTTTCATTTCCGAAATTCAATACCCCGGCTGGGTCTCAAATTTTGTAATGGTGAAAAAAGGGGACGGCCGGTGGAGAATGTTTGTATACTTTTCACTTCTTAATAAATCGTGCCCAAAAGATTGTTACCCCTTGCCTAGAATCGACGCTCTAGTAGATTAAGCTTTTTGTTTTTCTGTAATGAGTTTTTTAGATTCCTTTTCAGGTTATCATCAGATCAGGATGCACCCTCCTAGCATAAAGAATGTCTCATTCATCACAGGAGATGGATGCTACTGCTACAAGATGATGCCTTTTGGGTTGAAGAATGCGGGGGCAACATACCAGAAGATGATGGACCGTGTATTCCAGGGACAGAAGGGGAGGAACCTGGAAGTATACGTTTATGACTGGATGATAAAAAGTCAGGAGGTCGACTCCCACCTCCGGGATCTAGAGGAGACCTTCGCCACCTTGCGTGAGTATAAGATGAGGCTGAATCCCTTGAAGTGCATCTTCGGGGCGAGCAAGGGTAAATTTTTGGGCCACCTCCTCACCCCCGTTGGAGTCGAACCCAACCCCGACAAGGTCCGGGCGATTATGGAGTTGGGGTCGCCTCGGGATGCAAAGGAGGTACAACGACTGACGTGGAAGCTTGCAGGGTTGAGCAGGTTCCTCTCCAGGGCCAGGGAAAACTGCTCTCCCTTCTTCAATACCTTGAGAGGAGGTCGGAAGTTCGAATGGACCTCGGAATGCGAGGAGGCATTCCAGGCCTTAAAGAGGCAGTTGACTCAGGCCCCCTTGCTCCAGGGGCCGAAGGAGGGGGAGGAATTATTCTTGTATTTGGGGGTCGGGGCGGAGACCGTCAGTTCTGTCTTAGTTCGGGAAGAGGGGAGGAAATAGCTTCCCATCTATTACGTGAGTAGGGTTCTGAGGAAAGCAGAACTCTGTTACCCCATCTTAGAGAAGTTGGCCTTCGCTCTAATCATCTCGGCCCGGAGAATCAGGACCTACTTCCAAGCACACTTCATCCTGGTGGTGACCGACCACCCCCTCCGCAACATCTTCGAGGGGGTGGAGCACTATGGAATACTCGCCAAGTGGTCGGTATAATTGAGTGAGTTCGACATCTCCTTTGTCCCTCGACTCGCGATTAAGGCACAAGCGATGGCTGACTTCCTGACTGACTATGTGGTCTAGGTAGCGGAGGACAAACTCACGTATCATGTCCTTTGGAAGGTGATGGTGGATGGGGATTCAGGGAAACACTCCTTAGGGGTTGGGGTCATCTTGGAGAGCCCCTAAGGGACCCAGATTGAGCAGACAGTTGTAATACATTTTTCCATACCAACAATCAGGCCGAGTACGAGGCGGTGATCGCAGGGCTGCTCCTGGCTAGGGAATTGGGAGTGCATGACGTGAAGGTCTTCACTGACTCCATGGTAGTAGTCTCCCAGGTAAACAGGGAATTCGAAGCAAGGGAGCCTACCCTGCAACGGTATCTGGCCAAGGTCAAGGGAATCATTTGGGGGTTCCAAACCTTCTCCATTCAACATGTACCACGGAACGAAAATGAACAGGTCCACCATCTTGCCAAGAACGGCCCTCTTGTGGGGGGCAATATCACGGACCCTTTTCACCCTTTCTTGGAGGAAGGAGAGTTGATGGAGATATATAAGCGATCCACATGGATGGACCCCTTCACCACCTATTTGTCCACTGGAGAGTACCCAGAAGGGATGGATAGAAAGAAGCTAAAGTACAAGTCTGCATATTACCTCTTGCGCGACGGGCAACTCTACTGCAAGACCCTTTCGGGATTACTGGCTCGTTGTGTGGCGGAGGGGGAGGTCTCGAGGATTTTGGAAGAGGTCCACTCCGGGGAATGTGGGAGTCACTCGGGAGGTCGGACCCTGGAAGGGACACTTATCAGGCAGGGCTACTTCTGGCCTACCCTGGGGCATGATGTCACGACCCGCATTTCCTCCAATTATAAGAATTATCAGAGTATGAGAAAACACGTGTCATGATGACACGTCAAGCAGGGGATAACCGCTGACGCTCGGGCAAAACCAACTACAAACTTTATGCAGGAAAATCCTGTGTTTTATGAATAGAAAATCAGTTATATTTTAGAGACCGTATCCCTCGGCTCAGTGGATCACCTAGTCCACAAAAGAAAAACTATATTTATACGCTGCGGAAAGGAAAATACTTTAATTAGGTTTTACACCCTAAAGAGCGCATAAGGGTCCCAAAAGAACCACTAATGCAATGCAAGACACTACATTTAATTTATATAATATATAAGAAAACGATTTTCATACGTGATTTGGAAAATAGTGATTAAGCTTATAAAACATGCTGATCGGGAGCTTTATTTATAATAATATTTATAGTTTAAAAGTAATTAGCAACCTAGCATACAACCTTCTCAGAGCAAGTAGACTATCTCCAGAAAATGGTAGCAGCATAAGTAATATATCTAGTACAAGGTAACAACTACCAGTGGGCGCCAACAACCTGACACGAACCCACTGGCACATATGTATGTCTGTAAGAAAGTACTGAAAACTACCCCACCAACAAGATAAACGGAATTCCAAAGTCTGGGAGACCACCAACACCACCACTGCAAACTAGCCACCAAACTGGCTATGGCTCAGAACCTGGGGTATTCCAAAAGAAAACAGAATACCTCAACAAGCAACAAGGTAAAAACAACTACATGTAAGAGTCAACCAAAAGGAAGAAGTAACTGAAAAACATGCAGTAGAAAGAGCCACAACTATCCAAAACAGGACAACATGAAAAGCACAACGAGCAAAGGAAACTGCAACAACCCCACTCAGCAACAACATCCTGCCGGGCCTACTAGGCTACCAAGAGCCAAAAGTGCTGCAAACTACCCAGGAAGAAACTTCTAACACCCTAAACTGTGGGAGGTGGTAGTAGCAAAAACAAACAACGAGGAACCGGATCGAAGGTAAACGCAGTCCCCCAATCCACCATGTCCAAGTCAGCAAGCTCAAGGGTCTACACGTGAAAGCACAATGGACCTTCCACCCACACATGCCTAGCCCGTACCTGGAGCAAGAAAAACAAGAGTGGCATTGGCTATATCACACAACTCCACCCTCTTGAAGAGCTACAAACCACCACTACTAACCACGACCCACGATTCGGCCTTTAAGAAGGTAAAGAAAATGGCCGACAAGGAAATACCAGAAATATAACAAGAAAACCACTCGGGAACGAAAAGCAAGGTAAAAGAAGAGTGTTGAAAAGAATCAACACGACAAGGCGCTGAGGGAGACCTACTCAGTGCCTACCTAAACCTTGGCGCTGAGGGAGCTAACCTCACTTAAAGCCAGAACCAAACTCTAACCACAATCCCACTAAGGTAAAACGGAGCTCGACGATTGTCGACCGGAGGTCGACGATAGTCGAACGGCCTAAGGCAGAAACTGAGATCGGCGATCTCCATTCAGAGATTGACGATAGCCGAACGATTCTAAGACAAGAGGCAGGGAACTTCTAGTACTCGAGTAGTTTCCTACTACTCGTGTATTCAAATTCCAGCACTCGAGTAGTTACTAACTACTCGAGTACCTCAACCCTCTACTCGAGTAGTCGCCTACTACTCGAGTATACAAACATAGCCAGCACTCGAGTAGTTACCAACTACTCGAGTACTCCAACCAACTACTCGAGTATCTGCAACAACTACTCGAGTATCTGCAACAACTACTCGAGTATCTACAAACAGCTACTCGAGTATCTACAAGCAGCTACTCGAGTATACAAACAGCTACTCGAGTATCTACAAGCAGCTACTCGAGTATACAAACAGCTACTCCAGTAAACCAACCCACCTACTCGAGTAGTTATCTACTAGTCGAGTAACTCAGAACCCCCACTCGAGTAGTTACCTACTACTCGAGTAACTCTAAAGCAAATACTCGAGTTAATGCCTTCTACTCGAGTATCTCAAGCTAGTACTCGACTACTCGAGCCCACTACTCGAGTAACCCAAGACCCCTACTCGAGTAGTTACTTACTACTCGAGTAACTCCACGGCTAATACTCGAGTAATCTACTACCTACTCGAGTAACATACTCCCATACTCGAGTAATACACTCAACAAATTTGGGAAAAACACCCCCCTCCCCACCTAACATTCCCTCTCGGCTACATCCAAACCAGAGAAAATCTGAACAAAGATAAACGGCATTACGCCGGCAAAGTTGGGTTCCAACAGCACAAGTAGGGGGGGTCGATAGGAAGAACTAATTCCTATAGATAGCAATAAATATGAGAACAACAAGACCTCTAACCTGGGCTAACAGGGATTTCAATTTTAGCAAAAAAATAATCAAAAGAAACTTGGCAAGGGAAAGAATACCACTTGCCTCAACTTTCAGCGAAGCCTGGATGGCTCTCCGCCTCTTCACACGGAACAAACAGCCGCAGCACCTAGAATAAATCTCACGGCCATTAATGGCTGAAAACTCCAAAACCGAAACCCAAATCTCATCAAAACTCTACGAAAAACAAATATCTTACCGTCGAAACAAAGATCTCGGAGAGAGCAAGACAACGCCGTTTTCGGAATCAAATTCCGTCCACGAACAAGCCTGGAATCGCCGACCGAAGGAGGTACAGGACGGGCAGTTTTCTCCTCTGCTCTCCGCGAAAAAAAAAACAGCGACGGCTTCTCTCTCAGGAAAAGAAGAAGAAGAAGTGGGCCGTCACTTCTTAAGAAAAGCTTTTATACAAAAAGCTAACCGCCGGTTCATCCATAACCGAACCCTAAAATGCCTAATTACTTAATTTCATTAAGTAAATACCAAAATAGGTATAAGCCAAAAATATGGCTGCCACCAAGGCGAGGCAATAACTGCCCAAATAAATTCTCCCGCAGAATTTATTAATCGGTCAATACCGAAGGGCTACAGAACAAGCCAAATCAATTTAATTAATTGATCACAAATACTAATAACACACCAAACGACACGAAAACCGAATCACCTCGGAATTCGACGAAATTCGCACCGTAGCTAAATACCCATGCTACGAACATAACGGCGATGTCGAAATTAACTTTCGACGAACAGAACTCGAGTTATACCCAAACAAAGCCAAACATAAACATCCCCCCGAGAGGCCACACCGGGTCACCCAAAACGACTCGGCTTGCTAGGGAGATCTTGCCAACAGGCTACCAAACAGGGCACTCAGTTCAAAGGAGCTAAACCATACTCCACACATGGCACAAGCCACGGAACGCGTCATCGAAATGCCAACGAGGATACAAATAAACGCAGGAAAATCGGGGGCGTTACAGTCACCCCCCCTAAAAGAAAGTTTCGTCCCGAAACTTTACGCACAACACTCCTACTAAAGAAGGAGCAACAACTAATAGGAGTTACAAGAAGGAAAACATACCAATTAAATCAACGAAACAGGTGAGGATAAGCCCTCCTCATAGCCGACTCTAACTCCCAAGTCGCGCTTTCAAAATCCTGATTCTTCCATAGAACCTTAACCATCGGTATGGACTTCTTTCGCAGCACACGATCCTGAGTATCCAAAATACAAACCGGCACCTCAACAAAAGAGAGGTTGGGATCCAACTGGGGCACAACATCTAAGAGCTGCCCACTGCTGCGAACACACTTCCGCAATTGGCTAACATGAAAAACATTATGCACACCTGGGAAGTTCGCTGGCAAAACCAATTTATATGCTGACACGCCAACCCGTTCCAAAATCTCAAACGGGCCCACATACCTTGGGTCCAACTTCAGATTCTTACCGAATCACTTAACACCTACCATCGGGGAAACTTTGAGGAATACAAGGTCCCCGACGGAAAACTCCAAAGCAGATCTACGCCGGTTGGCGTTCTTTTCATATCTCTCCTGAGCTAAACGAAGCTTCTCCCGAATAAGCTTCACAGCGACTTCCATCTCCTCAAGCGCATCGGGACCCAACAAAGGCCTCTCACCAGCCTCAGCCCAAAACAACGGAGTCCTACAGTGCCTCCCATACAAGGCTTCGAACGGAGCCATCTGCAAACTTTCCTGATAACTGTTGTTGTAGGCAAATTCCATGAGTCGCAACTGCTCATCCCATGCTCCACTGTGGTCTAAAATATAGCACCGGATCATATCCTCAACAATTTGGTTCACCCTCTCCGTCTGCCCATTGGTCTGCGGGTGGTAGGCAGTAGAATACCTCAGATCCGTACCCAAACCCTCCTGCAGACTCTGCCAAAAACGAGAAGTGAACCGGGAGTCTCGATCAGAAATGATGCTAACCGGCACACCGTGGAGTCGGATGACTTCATTCATGTATAACTCCGCTATCTTCTTCATCGGGTAATCAATCTTATAAGGCACGAAGTGAGCGCACTTCGTCAATCTATCTACTACAACCCAAACCGAATCAAATCCTCTCGGGGATTTTGGTAAACCCGTAATGAAATCCATAGATATACTCTCCCACTTCCAAGTCGAGATCTCTAGCGGAGATAACTTACCACCAGGCCTTCCATGATCGGCCTTCACACGCTTGCAAATGTGACACTCAGCAACAAATCGGGCTATATCTCTTTTCATGCCATACCACCAGGCAATTTGCCTTAAGTCACGGTACATCTTCGTAGATCCTGGATGGTAGGAAACGCTAGAACCATGAGCCTCACTACAAATCATCCTCCTAATATCCCCGACAGCGGGAACGCAAAATCTGCCGCGGTACTTCAAAGTACCTGCATCATAGATAGCAAAATCGGGCAACTCTCCCTTCTCAGTCCTGGTGAAAAGGTGCATAAGGTCAGGATCGTCCTTCTGGTGCAGCCTAGTCAAAGAAATCCAGGACGGCTCTGCCACTGACAAACTACTCTGCAAACTACAGCATCCCACTGATATATCCATAAGGAGGAACTCCTCCACTAAATGATCGACGGTGAGGTTAAAGATCTTTCCCGTCTTTCGGCTCAGGGCGTCGGCCACCACGTTGGCCTTTCCCGGATGATACTGGATTTCTACATCATAATCAGCCACATACTCCAGCCACCGCCGCTGACGCAGATTCAACTCCTTCTGCGTGAACACGTACTTTAGGCTCTTATGGTCAGTGAAGATCTTGCATTGAGCTCCATAAAGTAGGTGCCTCCACAACTCCAAAGCATAAATAACCGCTGCAAACTCGAGGTCATGCGTAGGATAATTCTTCTCATGAGTCTTCAGTTGCCTTGACCCATAGGCAATTACTTTCCCATCTTGCATTAATATGCATCCCAGACCTACAAGCGAAGCATCCACATAAACATCATAATCTACTACCTCGGTAGGCAGGGTCAGAACGGGAGCAGTGCACAATCTCTCCTTTAGCTCTAGAAAAGCTTCTTCACACTTCTCACTCCAAACAAAAGCCACATTTTTCTGAGTCAGCTTGGTCAAAGGTGCGGCTAGGGAAGAGAAACCCTCCACAAATCTCCTGTAATAACCAGCCAACCCTAAGAAACTCCTGATCTCTTTAGGCGAACTCGGTCTACTCCAATCCATCACTGCTGCAATCTTTTCTGGATCGACCGAGATCCCCTCCTTGTTCACCACGTGGCCTAGAAAAGAAACTTGAGGCAACCAAAACTCGCACTTGCTCAATTTGGCGAATAACTTGAGGCTACTCAACTCCGATAGGACCAAACGTAAATGCTGCTCATGCTCCTCAGCACTGCGTGAATAAACTAACACGTCATCAATGAAGACCACAACGAACTTATAGAGAAAATCCTTGAACACCCGGTTCATCATATCCATGAAGGCTGAAGGTGCGTTGGTCAGACCAAACGACATTACCAGAAACTCAAAGTGTCCATGTCTCGACCTAAACGCAGTCCGCGGAATATCCGCCTCACGGATCCTAAGCTGATGATAACCAGAACGAAGATCGATCTTGGAGAACACCGTGCTACCACGCAACTGGTCAAATAAATCATCGATCCTCGGCAGAGGGTACCTGTTCTTGATAGTGACCTTTTTCAATTCTCTATTGTCGATGCAGAGCCGCATCGACCCATCTTTCTTCTTTACGAACAAAACAGGAGCACCCCAAGGCGACGAACTCTGCCTAATAAACCCTTTAGCTAACAGCTCATCCAACTGAACTCGCAACTCCTCTAACTCACGAGGGGCCATCCAGTACGGCGCCTTAGCAATAGGACGCGTACCCGGCTCTAAATCGATCACAAACTCAACATCCCGATCAGGAGGAAGACCAGGAAGATCATCAGGAAAAACATCGGCGAAACCACGAATGATAGGAATCTCTTCTAAGCGTGGTACGCTAACAGCGGCTCCCACCGCCGATACTAAACAAACACAACAACTAGAAAGAAACAACCTCTGAGCACATACCGCAGAGATGACAGGAAAATCCTGACACAGAGCAGCATACACGCTGCCGGGCTAACCGTCGTCCCTAATGAAGTCCAAGCGCTTTCCTTTGCACTGAATGACCGCATCATACCGAGAGAGCCAGTCCATGCCCAAAATAACATCGAAGTCCTCCAAATAAATCATTTTCAGGTCCGCCTTCGCAAGAAAGTTCCCCAACAAAACCAGGCAATCCAAAATGCCCAAATCTGACAACACAGATTCACCAGAAGGAAACTTGACACAGAAGGAATCCCGAACACGATCTAGAGTCAATCGATGACGCTCTACAAAGGCTCTAGCCACGAACGAGTGGGTAGTGCCGGAGTCAAACAGAACACGCGCCCAGCGGTTCTTCACCTTAAACTTCCCTATAGGAACACACAAACTAAGGAACTACCATAGCAATACCGCAACACTCTAGCAAATAAAACTACCAGGCGAGAAAAACAACAATCAACTAACCTGAAATAACCTGGGTCGAAGTCTGAGCCTCCTCGGAAGAAATCACGTTCAGCTTCCCCTTTCCCTTGTCCACACGCGGAGGTGGAGGTAAAGCCTGCAACGGAACTGCAGGAAGAGCTGACTGAACCTGAGGACACCTCGACTTGATATGACCCTTCTGCCCACACTGAAAGCAGACTCTATCCTTGGTCCCACACTGGGCCGCATCATGCCCGGACCGCTTGCAAACCGAATAGGAGACATCCCTCCTAGGAGCACCCTGGATCGCATGCACCTGCTCCTTCTTCTGAGCTACCGACCTCTTAAAACATTTCTCGACAGGATGGCCTGACCGGCCACAGAAACTGCACACTACTCGGCTCCTTTTTTCCGGAACAGCATCGGGTACCAGGGGCTTCTTCCCCTCCACAGACTTTCTCTTGTCCTTTCTCATCTGCTGGCCTCTGCTCTTTATCGTTTCAATAGCCTCAACCTTAAGAGCAGCCTCTACAACTCCAGCATAAGTCACTGACCCATAAGCACTGGTCAACTGCTGCACTTCACTCCTCAAACCACCAAAAAATCTCTTAACTCGATCAGCCTCAACGCTGACCAAGGCAGGGGCAAAACGGCTCAACTTACTAAATTCTATTTCATACTCACCCACCGTGAGTTGCCTTTGCTTCAGGTAGAGAAAGTCATTCATGAGGCGGTCACGCTCGACCGAAGGCAAGAACTTCCTTAACAACATCTCCTTAAACATTTCCCAAGAGCATCCAGCTACTAAGCTCTCCTTCTCTCTCAGCCACCAACTCTTAGCCAATCCTTTAAGCTGATAGGTGGCTAGCATCACCCTCTGGTCACCAGCAATCCCTGAATACGAAAACATCTCCTCCATGGAGATCAGCCAATCATCTATAACCATGAAATCTGCCTTCTCGTCATAAGTGGGAGGGCTCAGTCTCTGAAACTGCGAGATGAAGGCCATCTCCGCTGGCACCACTACTGGAGGTCTCACGAGTGCAGGGGGAGGAGGAACAGCTAACCCCCCAGCAGGAACTTGCGCACCATGAGCCTGTCCTGCCACAACTGCCACCAAAGACATAATCTGGGCTTGCACCTCCCCCAACTGCCTGCCAATAGCTTCGCTACTCTGACGCAGACTCTCGATTACCGCATCACGCTGAGCCCCAGACGACTCACCTTCAAACAGGGGAGTCGAACGCATCGCAGGTCGCCTAGCCATCCTATAAGCATAACCACCCCAAATCAGATCCCCTAACAACAACTAGAACCCAAACACAAGTACAGACCATACATATATAGATATAGGCTTAAAGCTGCTAAACTTGCTCTGAGAGTTTATCTTTTTAACGAAAATTTGATGACATGCCCTAACCTAGGATAGTTAACATCACCTTGCTAACTCTCGTGCCTAGATCGGGAATGCATGACTTTATTTTGTTTGAAAACTTATGTGTGTACATATGTCATCCTACAAATCTTTAGCTTGGCACGTTGTGCTTATGTAATGATATGCTATGCATGTTTGTGCTATGCATTCTAAAAAGGCCCTAACGCATGTTATGAGCGGCGTACACATGAAAATGTTATGCATCCCATACTACATAACATTCCCATGAAACGAAAAAGAAACGTGCTAGTCGCAGCCATATGGTGAGGTTATGCATCCCATACTACATAACCCTCACATGTAGCCCCTATGGTGGATCCATATACGAACACATATTATGCATCCCATACTACATAATATGCCTCGTATACTTCATGTTATGCCATGAGTGTAGTGTTCGTGCTTTTGCCAAGACGTGCTGATGACATATCGATGCGTGAATGACATGATGCTGAACTACTAAAGCAAACAAAGGAAGGTTGCTCAACTAACTTGTCAAGCAACCTCCCTCTGATACCAACTGTCATGACCCGCATTTTCTCCAATTATAAGAATTATCAGAGTATGAGAAAACACGTGTCATGATGCCACGTCAAGCAGGTGATAACCGCTGACGCTCAGGCAAAACCAACTACAAACTTTATGCAGTAAAATCCTGTGTTTTATGAATAGAAAATCAGTTATATTTTAGAGACCGTATCCCTCGGCTCAGTGGATCACCTAGTCCACAAAAGAAAAACTATATTTATACGCTGCGGAAAGGAAAATACTTTAATTAGGTTTTACACCCTAAAGAGCGCATAAGGGTCCCAAAAGAACCACTCATGCTATGCAAGACACTACATTTAATTTATATAATATATAAGAAAACGATTTTCATACGTGATTTGGAAAATAGTGATTAAGCTTATAAAATATGCTGATCGGGAGCTTTATTTATAATAATATTTATAGTTTAAAAGTAACTAGCAACCTAGCATACAACCTTCTCAGAGCAAGTAGACTATCTCGAGAAAATGGTAGCAGCATAAGTAATATATCTAGTACAAGGTAACAACTACCAATGGGCGCCAACAACCTGACACGAACCCACTAGCACATATGTATATCTGTAAGAAAGTACTGAAAACTACCTCACCAACAAGATAAACGGAATTCCAAAGTCCGGGAGACCACCAACACCACCACTGCAAACTAGCCACCCAACTGGCTATGGCTCAGAACCTGGGGTATTCCAAAAGAAAACAGAATACCTCAGCAAGAAACAAGGTAAAAAAACAACTGCATGTAAGAGTCAACCAAAAGGAAGAAGTAACTGAAAAACATGCAGTAGAAAGAGCCACAACTGTCCAAAACAGGACAACAAGAAAAGCACAACAAGCAAAGGAAACAGCAACAACCCCACTCAGGAACAACATCCTGCCGGGCCTACTAGGCTACCAAGAGCCAAAAGTGCTACAAACTACCCAGGAAGAAACTTCTAACACCCTAAACTGTGGGAGGTGGTAGTAGCAAAAACAAACAACGAGGAACCGGATCGAAGGAAAACGCAGTCCCCCTATCCACCATGTCCAAGTCAGCAAGCTCAAGGGTCTACACGTGAAAGCACAAGGGACCTTCCACCCACACATGCCCAGCCCGTACCTGGAGCAAGAAAAATAAGAGTGGCCTTGTCTATATCACACAACTCCACCCTCTTAAAGAGATACAAACCACCACCACTAACCACGACCCACGATTCGGCCTTTAAGAAGGTAAAGAAAATGGCCGACAAGGAAATACCAGAAATATAACAAGAAAACCACTCGGGAACGAAAAGCAAGGTAAAGGAAGAGTGTTGAAAAGAATCAACACGACAAGGCGCTGAGGGAGACCTACTCAGTGCCTACCTAAACCTTGGCGCTGAGGGAGCTAACCTCACTTAAAGCCAGAACCAAACTCTAACCACAATCCCACTAAAGTAAAACGGAGCTCGACGATTGTCAACCGGAGGTCGACGATAGTCGAACGGCCTAAGGCAGAAACTGAGATCGACGATCTCCATTCAGAGATTGACGATAGCCGAACGATTCTAAGACAAGAGGCAGGGAACTTCCAGTACTCGAGTTGTTGCCTACTACTCGTGAATTCAAATTCCAGCACTCGAGTAGTTACCAACTACTCGAGTACCTCAACCCTCTACTCGAGTAGTCGCCTACTACTCGAGTATACAAACATAGCCAGCACTCGAGTAGTTACCAACTACTCGAGTACTCCAACCAGCTACTCGAGTATCTGCAACAACTACTCGAGTATCTGCAATAACTACTCGAGTATCTACAAACAGCTACTCGAGTATCTCCAAGCAGCTACTCGAGTATACAAACAGCTACTCGAGTATCTACAAGCAGCTACTCGAGTATACAAACAGCTACTCGAGTATCTACAAGCAGCTACTCGAGTATACAAACAGCTACTCGAGTAAACCAACCCACCTACTCGAGTAGTTATCTACTACTCGAGTAACTCAGAACCCCCACTCGAGTAGTTACCTACTACTCGAGTAACTCTAAGGAAAATACTCGAGTTAATGCCTTCTACTCGAGTATCTCAAGCTACTACTCGAGTACTCGAGCCCACTACTCGAGTAACCCAAGGCCCCTACTCGAGTAGTTACTTACTACTCGAGTAACTCCACGGCTAATACTCGAGTAATCTACTACCTACTCGAGTAACATACTCCCATACTCGAGTAATACACTCAACAAATTTGGGAAAAACACCCCCCTCACCACCTAACACTCCCTCTCGGCTACATCCAAACCAGAGCAAATCTAAACAAAGATAAACGACATTACGCCGGCAAAGTTGGGTTCCAACAGCACAAGTAGGGGGGGTCAATAGGAAGAACTAATTCCTATAGATAGCAATAAATATGAGAACAACAAGGCCTCTAACCTGGGCTAACAGGGATTTCAATTTCAACAAAAAAATAATCAAAAGAAACTTGGCAAGGGCAAGAATACCACTTGCCTCAACTTTTAGCGAAGCCTGGATGGCTCTCCTCCTCTTCACACGGAACAAATAGCCGCAGCACCTAGAATAAATCTCACGGCCATTAATGGCTGAAAACTCCAAAACCGAAACCCAAATCTCATCAAAACTCCACGAAAAACAAATATCTTACCGTCAAAACGAAGATCTCGGAGAGAGCAAGACAACGCCATTTTCGGAATCGAATTCCGTCCACGAACAAGCCTGGAATCGCCGACCGAAGGAGGTACAGGACGGGCAGTTTTCTCCTCTGCTCTCCGCGAAAAAAAAACAGCGACGGCTTCTCTCTCAGGAAAAGAAGAAGAAGAAGTGGGCCGTCACTTCTTAAGAAAAGCTTTTATACGAAAAGCTAACCGCCGGTTCATCCATAACCGAACCCTAAAACGCCTAATTACTTAATTTCATTAAGTAAATACCAAAATAGGTATAAGCCAAAAATATGGCTGCCACCAAGGCGAGGCAATAACTGCCCAAATAAATTCTCCCGCAGAATTTATTAATCGGTCAAAACCGAAGGGCTACAGAACAAGCCAAATCAATTTAATTAATTGATCACAAATACTAATAACACACCAAACGACACGAAAACCGAATCACCTCGGAATTCGACAAAATTCGCACCGTAGCTAAATACCCACGCTATGAACACAACGGCGAAGTCGAAATTAACTTTCGACGAACAGAACTCGAGTTATACCCAAACAAAGCCAAACAC
The DNA here is from genome assembly GCA_039513925.1 of Platanthera zijinensis. NCBI lineage: Eukaryota > Viridiplantae > Streptophyta > Magnoliopsida > Asparagales > Orchidaceae > Platanthera > Platanthera zijinensis. The sequence goes on along the minus strand of CM077085.1, from coordinate 102,482,913 downwards.
AAACATCCCCCCGAGAGGCCACACCGGGTCACCCAAAACGACTCGGCTTGCTAGGGAGATCTTGCCAACAGGCTACCAAACAGGGCACTCAGTTCAAAGGAGCTAAACCATACTCCACACATGGCACACGCCATGGAACGCGTCATCGAAACGCCAACGAGGATACAAATAAACGCAGGAAAATCGGGGGCGTTACACATGATGCCTTAGAATTTGTCAAAAAATGCCATAAGTGCCAACTATTCACCCCCCCTCCAACTACAACCGACTCATCGACTCAGGAGTATCACGACCCCCGGCCTTTTGCAATTTGGGGAATGGATCTGGTAGGGCCCTTCCCCCAGGCAAGCGGGCAAAGAAGATTCTTTTTGGTAATGATTGATTATTTCTCCAAGTGGATGGAGGTGAAGGCGTTGGCCAAGGTGACCTCGCAGATCATCCGAAATTTTGTATGGGGGGGAAATCATCTGTAGGCATGGGATTCCCCAAGCCATCGTTACCGACAACGGACCGCAGTTCGCCAGTAACAAATTCATCAAATTCTGTGGAGAGCTCGGGATTGACCTTAGGTTCGCCTCTGTCCATCACCGGAGGAGCAACGGACAGATGGAGGCGGCCAATAAGGTTATTGTGAGCCTCATGAAAAAGAAGGTTGAAAATTTGAAAGGGAGTTGGGTGGATCAAATCCCCTCCGTTCTTTGGGCCCTGAGGACTACTCCCAATACCGCCACGGGAGAGACGCCCTTTAAACTATCTCATGGAAGCGAGGCGGTGCTCCCCATCGAACTCGAGGCCCCTACTCCCAGGGTCGCTAAGGTAGAAGCTGGAAGAGAGGAGTGGAGAGTTGAAAATAAGGGAGAACATCGGCTCTCCTTAGACCTGATAAATGAACTGCGCGTCCTCTCAGCGGTTCGAAAGGAGGAAGTCAAGCAGAGAATGACTATGTATTTTGACAAACATGTTCGGGTCAAACAGTTTGTGGAAGGCGACCTGGTCCTAAAGAAGGTAGATGTGGCGCGAAGATCGACTGCCATGGGAAAGCTCCATCCAAAATGGGTGGGGCCCTACATCGTAAAAGAGGCACTAAGGTCGGGAGCAAGACGCTCACTTCCGCACAAGTGAATTAAACGACGACGGAAAAGGAACTCTTAGCCGTCATTTTCTCCTTCGATAAGTTTCGCTCGTATTTAATGTTATCTAAAGTTATCGTTTTTACCGATCACTCCGCCCTTAAGTATTTACTAGCCAAAACCGACGTGAAACCCCGCCTTCTTCTATGGATTCTCCTCCTTCAAGAATTTTACTTCGAGATCCGGGATAATAAGGGCGCGGAAAATCTAGCGGCAGACCACCTCTCCCGTTTAGAAAATCTGGGTGTGGAAGCGCTCGTCGAATCTGAAATAAATGACAGATTCCCCGAGGAACGCCTTCTTACCCTTCATTCGTCTTCATCATCTTCGCCCTGGTTCGCTGATTTTGCGAACTACTTAGTCGCGCGTGTAATTCCAAAATAATTTTCAAGTCATCAAAAGAAGAAATTCTTTTCCAACTTGAAAAATTTCTTTTAAGAGGACCCATTTCTTTTCCGAATCTGCGCGGACCAAGCTGTCCAAAGATCCGTCGCGGGTGTGGAGTGCAAGCAAATATTGAGGCACTGCCACGAGGGTCTAGCCGGGGGGCACTATCAAGCCAACCGGACCGCTAGTAATGCGCTAGAGGCAGGCTACTTTTTGCCCACTCTCTTCAAAGACGCGCATAATTTTGTGTGCGCATGCGATAGCTGTCAGCGGTCGGGTAACATCTCACATCGAGACGAGATGCCACAAAATATGTTTTTAGAGTGCGAAGTCTTCGATTTGTGGGGCATAGATTTTGTAGGACCCCTACCTCCTTCTTATTAAAATATCAATATTTTAGTGGCGGTCGACTACGTATCAAGGTGGGCGGAAGCGCAAGTTATCCCCACCAACGATGCGCGAGTCGTCATTACATTTCTAAATAAATTTTTTTCTCTCTTCGAAGAACCTCACGCTATTGTTAGTGATAGGGGAACGCATTTCTGTAACGCTCTAATGGCTAAGAAGTTTGCTAAATACGGAGTCACGCAAAAACTTGCCACCCCCTACCACCCGCAAACAAGTGGCCAAGTTGATGTAGTAAATCAAGAGATAAAATGCATATTAGAAAAAAACCGTTTCACTTAATAGGAAAGATTGGTCCGTTAAGCTTGACGACGCGTTATGGGCATATCGTACGGCGTACAAAACCGCTACCGGTTGTACTCCATTTCGATTAATCTATGGCAAAGCATGCCATTTACCCGTAGAACTGGAGCACCGCGCACTTTCGGCATTAAAACTTTTAAACCTCGACTCTAACATAGCCGCTCAGAATAGAAAACTGCAACTAAAGTAGCTCGATGAATGGAGTGCGAACACTTACGAGAGCAATAAATTCTATATGGAGCGTTCTAAGTTATATCACGATCGAAAAATTAAAACCCCCAAAATTTTTTCTCCGGGCGATCTAGTCCTTCTCTATAATTCTCGTCTTAAACTTTTTCCTGGCAAACTCAAATCCCGTTGATCCGGTCCCTTCTTAGTTCAAGAAGTTTTTCTATATGGGACCGTACTCGTCTCCCACCCGAAAAAAAGGCTCGTTTAAAGTAAACGGTCATCGGTTAAAGACTTACATAGTGGGCGACCTAGTGATCGAGTATAGCGAAACCATATCCCTCCTCGACTTATAAACCCGTAAAATATAGTCAAGCTACGCGACTATAAACAAAGCTCTCCTGGGAGGCACCCCACGCTTATCTTTTTTACGTCTTTATTTATCATGTTTTCTATTTTTCTAATAACTGCAGGGTTTCTAATGGGCTTCCCTGAGCGGGATTAGGGACGTTTTCTGCCCCCCTATTTTTACTTTTTTTGTAAATATACCTGTTGTCTTGTTCCTCATGCTTAGCATAAAACATTGGGGACAATGTTGGAACTAAGTATGGGGGTGTTTTCGTATTTTCGTACTTTCTTCATCACTTACAAAAACGAAAAAACAAAAAAAAAATCTTAAAAACAAAACTTCAAAAATTAAAAAATATATAAAACACAAAAATAAAAAAAAAATTTGAAGTTTCATTTTTGAAACTTTGATTTATTTTTAACTCGGTTCGCGAGATCCAGCTCATCGAGCCATCCACATAACGAGTCATCTCGCGGCAACCTAGATTATATTTTATATTTTTGTAAATATTCTTGTAAATATTCTTGTAAATATTTTTTGTAAGTACTTTTTGTAAGTACTTTTTGTAAATATTCTTTCTCTTTCCCCTATCCCTTTTTCCCTCTCATCCTTGTAAATAATTTCTCTTTTTCTCAAAAATTATTGTAAATAAAATGAAAATTTTCATAAAAATACAAAAAAATTTCATAAAACTTAAAAATATTAAAAATATCGCAAAACTCAAAAATCCAAAAAATTTTATTTTCGCATTTTTCTTTCTTTCGTATGTATATATTAAAGAAATAAATACAAAAATACCAAAAAAAGATAATAACTTCAAAATTTCAAAAAAAAATATATATATATATATATATATAATTTATGAAACAAATAAATCAAATATATCATTCTTAAGTTTTTTGCTATCCAAAACTTTTGTTTGGAGTTTATTTATATGCGAATTTGATCAATTCTTTGTTCACTATTCGTTTGTTAATTATAGATTGAAAAATCTAAATAGCCGGGGTTAAGTTTTAAAAAATTTATTATGCTTTGTTAAAAATAGGGGACTCGCTTTAGGCACTACTTCTAATTTTTCATATATAGGAGCACGTGTACTATATTAGAAAATTATGACTATATAATTCAATTATACTTACTTTTAGCTTTCTGAAAAATTGGAACGTACAATTTTTAAAGGTTGCTCTCAAAATTTTTTTAATTAAAAATCTGGTTCTATTTTCTCCCCTTACTTATCATAACCTACTTGGTATGATAAAAATTTCCTCCCCCCCCCCCCCGCCCCAAAAAAAAATAAGATTCAATGTCAATGGGAATAAGATTTCGTTCCGTAAACATAGGCAACCAATAAATTAAAAGATTATTTGTTACGGAGTAAGAGGATAAAATTCATTACTCCTACACTTATACATTGGGTTAATTCTTATTATGAAGAAGAAAAAGATCTTCATGCTAAGGAAAATAAGATTTCGTTTTCCTTTAACATCCAAATCAAAATCAAAAAAATTGGAGGTTCGAGAAAAAATTACCTCGCCTCAAAATCCAAGCACCTTCATAAACCAACATCAACCCCCTTAGCCAATTTCATAACTCTAGAATTAACTCAAAAAATCTTTTTGAGAGCATAATTCGTAAATCGTATTATTTTCGGTAAAACTCATATAAGCTAAAGTTCATATAATTCCAAACTATTTTCTGTTAATCTAACTAATACAATTATTGCTTTCTATTTGATTACATCAAGAAGTTTTTTGGCAAAAACTTTTGCCCTGTTTAAATTATCTACATAATTTTAAGACTTAACTCTTATACCCCATATATTTATTTAGATCTCTCTTATAATTAATTTAGCGGTAGAAGAACTTAGGGTTTTTATTATTCCTTATAAGTTCACCTCAAATTTTTGCTCTAGAATTGCAAAAGCTTAAGTATTGGGGTATTTTATAAGTCATAATTATTCCTACTTTTATAGTTTTGTTATTACGATATTTTACTTTATTTTTGCCCTTTTTTGTTTGTTTTGTTCAATAAATTGTTCATATTTTGTAATTCTATTTCTAACTTAGTTATTTTTATTTTCCAGAAAAATTCAGAAAAAGTTAAAATTTGACTTGACACACCCGTGTAAGGCACTCAATGCCTTTGGCCAGTCGACACTCAATGATTTTACTGTTCAACACTCAACGGCATCATGTCACGCCCGTGACTGACACTTGTCACGCCCGTGACCGCCACGTGTCACTCCCCGAAGCTTCAAGATCGTCGATCGACGCCCAAAGATCGTCGACCACTGCTTGACATGCTCGTGACTAACACTTATCACGCCCGTGACCGCCACATGGAGCTCCCCGAAGTCAACTTTGCCGTCAAATCGACGGATCGATTCAGCTAAACAGTTCAGTCACGCCCTTTCATCACGCCCGTCACATTATGGTCACGCCTGTGATAATGACATGTCACGCACCCGAGCTTCAAGAAGCAAGCCAGCTGCCGGATTTTGCCAAGTCAAAACACGCAACCTTTGACACGCCCCCTATCACGACTGTGACTAGGGCGTGTCAAACCCAAACATTTTGTCTATAAATAAAAAATTTCTGTGAGGTCCAAGTGTTCACTTTTTTGAGCCAAAATTTAGTGTTTCTTCTTGTGGGCTGCCCTTGGTGTTTCCAATCCAATGTAAGGAGAACTTTCTCCCCCCTCCCCTCTTATGTTTGTTTTAGCTTTCTCTTTAGCTTTGTAATAGTTTGTAATAGCTTTAATCATCTAAATAAAAATGTTGTTTTTTTTGTGTCTCTTTACTTAGAATGAAAATGGATTTGGGTGTCTCATTTTTATTCTTCTTTTTATCCCTTTGTTCATCTTTGTTCATCTTTATGAAAGTATGTGTGTGTATATGAGTGTAACTTGTCTTAATTTTTCATGCAATATGTTGTAATGTTAGGTTTTATTTTAGGCTTTTATCAAAAAATGAGTCGTTATAATTGCAAAATTTAGTTTAAGTCTTCTTTTTTAAAAAATCAAAGTTGAATTGAAAATTTTTTAAAGGCTTTTATTTTCATTCCCATGAAATAGTAAAAGTGGTTTCAAAGTGTTTTTGTTTTTTTTACTTAGCTTTGTTTAAGGATTGTAAAACCTATTTTGTTCCTTTAATTTTTCTTTTCACTTTTTCATCACTTCTACGAAATCCTATGGATCAAAATATAAACGTTTTAATTTTTCAACAACTTTGATTTCAACTTTGTTTCCAAAAACTTTTGCTTCTTTAATTTTTATTTAAACTTTTTATTTGTTTTTGGCAAGTTTTAATAGTAGAAAAGTTGTAGTTTTAATTTTTAGGTAACTTTCATTTTGTTTTATTTTCATGTGTGTGTGTGTGTATGAGTTAAATTTTCATTTTGTTCTTTTAAACTCCATGTTGTGTGTGTGAGTGTATGAGAATAACATTTTGTGCTTTCTTTTATTGCTTTATTCATTTATGTTGTGTGTGTGAGTGTATGAGAATAACCTTTTGTGCTTTGTTTTATTGCTTTATTCATTTATATAAAGTGTGTGAGTGTATGAGACTAACTTTTCATGCTTTCTTTTATGCTTTCTTCAATTATGTAGAGTGTGTGTGTGTGTGCATTTATTTTTGCCTACTAGTTAAGAGTTAAACGGCGCTCTGCTTTAATTTTCCGCCCACTCATTTGAGTGGGACTTGTAATTTTAATTTTTTGTAACTTAGTTTCTTTTTATTTATGCATTTATTTTCGCCTACTCGTTAAGAGTTAAATGGCGCATTGCCTTACTCTATCGCCTACTCAAATTTTAGTAGGACTTGCACTTGCATTTATTTCCCGCCTACTCATTCGAGTAGGACTTGTTTAATTTAATTTCTTTATGGTTTTGAAGTGTGCGTGAGTGCCTGCATCAATTAGCTTTCCTTCAATTTATCTAAATGTCCTGTTTTTTTCTATGTTTTCTCTTATAATTGCTTAGTGCTTAATTTAAAACTCACGTTTCACTAAAAACCATAAAGTCGTCCCCATACCGATGAGTGGCTAATCTCTATTAGCCTTCGGCATCGAAGAGCATTGGGACATATAAAATGATTTGAAATAATTAAAGAACTTTATTTTTATTTTTATTTAAGGACTTAAGGTTTGCCCTGGGTTAACGACACATAGGACCACATAATCGATGTGTGGGATCTATTTTCGTTATCCATACGCAACGCCGAGAGGCCGCACGTATGGACCGATCCCCCTTGGGTAAATAGAATTGCGTACATACCCTCAAAAGAGGACGAGCGTAGTTCTACCAAATTGGGTTCCCCACCCAATAGCGGGGTTCTTAGCGTAAAGTGGGCATTAAGAGGAATCCTTCGTAGGTCTAACGATCGGTCGAATAGTCTTAATGTTCAGGTGAACAATATTCTTAGAGATAAGTGCGCTCATATTTATGGAACCTCCATGGCCATGTGCCTTTTATTAATTTAAAAACAATGTTTAATAATTGTTAAGAATTATTTTAGTCTTAATCTGATTCGATGTCGAGCGTTAACCTGTCATCAAACTAACTTAGTAAAAAACTGCTCTCTTTCTTTCCATTTTAATTTAACTAAAAATCCCACCTTACTGATAGTAAGATAATAGTCTTCCTGGAAGAGTAAATATAATCAACGCTCCCCCGAGAACAATACGACCTCGGTATTCTCCCGAATACCGAGTACTACGTGATAGGTGCACTTGCCTCCTCTCATTAGAAAACTCGATCTTCTAACTCGGCCCGCGGAATCTGACAATTTTTAACCACGGGGCGGATCCAGGAAATTCATCAAGGGGGGGGGGGCAAGAAAAAGTGGCAGAGAGATGACCGGAAAGGCCAGTAAAACAAGGGTCGGTGGAGGAATCATGACGGTGGTGCGGCCGGGGGAGAAAACCACGGGAAAACGGATGGGTTCACACGGTTTCCCAAATGGGCTGGGCTCGATGGAACATGTAGCGGGTAGCTCGACAAGAAACGACAGTCGTACCGTGGGAAGATATTCCGGGGCTCGTAAAAGGCCACTCTTTCTCATACCGAGGCATTGGAGATGACAAATGTAGGGAACGTATTGTGACGTAACATGTCTCAGGATGATGATAATAAAAACCGCAGATTAATAAAACCAAAATGAATTAAATCTTAAAACCAAGGAGGAGTGTAATTTATCTGTATAGGACGGAGCCAGAGAGGAGTTGTAATGGGGGGAAGGTGTTGATGGGGATGAAGAGCAGTTTGGGAGGCGATGTAGTCTAGGGCACCGACGATGGAAATGGAAAGGACTAGAAATGACAAATCGAGTCGTCATCCTGTATTTCCACTGTCTGGTGCCCACTCATTGTCTTCTCATCGAGGAAGCTAGGACACGTCAAAACAATCCAAATACGGCGCTTGTAGGCTTGAAATGGCTTATCTTTGTCGCAGCGGATGAAGCCGGAAAGGGAAAGGAGTTAGGGCATGCACGCACTTTGTTTTGGAGAAAGAAAGATGAAATCACAGGCTCTCCTTTCCATTTCCGAAATTCATACCCGGGCACATGCTAGAGTATGTCTGTACATGGCTGGAGATGATGCAAGTGTTGTTGTGTTCATCTATTGGCGTAGGGTCATTGCACGCTTGACAAATCAAAGAGGCGGAACAGGTCAAAATGACATCGGCTTCGTACATGGGGGGGGGAGAGTCAGACATCGTCCTCCGCTCGTAAAAAATAAATTTGAAGGTCTTCATCTTATCAGAGTCATTTCTCCCTCATCTGGTCACCGTTTTTAACGTGTAAGTAGTCAAAATTCATTGGCTCGACGAGAGCAATCCAAATATACTAATAATTTTGAAAAAATCTTGGGGGGGCCCGAGCCCCCGTCGCCCCCCCCCCCCCCCTTAGATCCTCCCCTCAACCACCCATAGTCGGTCTCTGTTCTGCGACCATCAGTAGGCCACGAAGCTGGCAGGAACATAGTCCGCCACGAACTCGGCGAGCTCATTCGCCGTGGTATTGCCCTCAAAGAAGCAATGGTCGGCGAAGTTCTGGGCGCACTTGTCGCGGCCATCGGAATTAGGGTTTCCTTTTCCCATGCTCGCCGAAGGAAGGGGAACACGCGAGCAAAAGACGAGGAAAGCAAGGAGGGGGAGAGATAAGAAGACCATAAAGGCATAGCCATGGGTTGGTGGGGATCCCTATTTATATAAAAAGGGGAGGAGAACCAGAGCCGACTGACCAGCCCGGCTCGCATACTCCGTCTCGCCGCTCTCTGCTCGCCGACCTCAGCGAGCCCGGATGAGGAATTCGAAAAGGCACGCACCGCTCAAAAGAAATAAAATACGCTCGCATAATGAAAACTTATACAACTTATTAGCATAGAGAGAACAAATTGTCCAGAACAATAAAAATTTAAAAAAAAAACACACGTATGGACCAGACGACAGCAGGGGCGAGTGCTGGTCGGCTCGCAAGGGAGCCATCCTCAATTACCCCGTTCTCGTCGGCCCGATGTTGCCAGCCGTTATGCGAAGAGTTACCGAAGCTTCCCAAGGTTCTTGTTTGCCGCTCGCAAGTTCTCATCAATCTCGTCAAAGAGTATGGAGGAAGACATCGCCACATACGCCGAGCTGACCCTCGCCTTGCCAGCAAGATGCGTGCACTCCTCCTGTAGCCTGGAATTGTCTTTCTTCAGCTCGTGGAGCTCGCGCACTAATTTTTTGAGGATCTGTTGGCTTTGCCTCGACCGTTCGGGGCTATCCATCTCTGAATGCAGGAAGGCAACTAAAGCGTGTGGCGAGGGAAGGGGAGAGAAGCCAGCCCGTTCGGCTGATTCATCAGGCCAAGATCGGCTAGGAAGGCCTACATGAGAAAGTCAGGATGGCGAGTGGGGGAAGCGAGAACCAATGGAAATCAGACGCAATGTGAGGGGATCAGAAACCTACCTTCAGAATTTTGGGGGGAATCAGCAGCGTATGTGTTCTCGGTGTCCTCCCTAGTAGCAGCGGGGGGAGGAGAGGGTTGTCGTGAAGGGGTGCGAAGCGACGACCCCAATTTCCACGAGTCCAGCTCCATGGTCACGGCGGCAAGGAGCGGGTCCTGCGGATGTGGGTCAGAGGATGGCTCAGGCGTCTTGGCAGCGAGATTCTCGACCCTCGGCGTGGAGACCTCGCCGCCAGGGTATTGTTCTATGGTGAGGTCCACAAAGTATTTACCGAGGGTAGCCGTAGCAGGATGGCTGGAGGAGTCGGAGCCATTGACCAGAGTGTTTTTCAAGTCAGCGAAGATGTGCTCGGCCTCGGGAGGAAAGGGCCTCGCCCTCTTGACCGAGCCAAATTAAGTGAAGCGGCGAGCCGGGACATTCAGATCCATTAAATCCGTCGTGCGAAGGGTGGTCTCTTCGCAAGATTTCGCGAGTCGCTCCATGACCTCTATGGGGAGTGGCATCTCGGCAAGGTTTAGTAAAGGGAAGGGCGGAGGTAAGACGGGTATGCTAGGTATGTATATATAATCCTCGGTGGGACCCACCAAGAGATTCCTTGTGGCTCCTGTCGCACTCGCAGGATCCTAAGGGTTGGATGTTTCTTTTCGAGTTTGTGCCTACCTCGCAAAGAGCGGGGATTATGTTCAACCCCGTATCCAGCAAGTGAGCTGACAGGAGCCAAATCGGCCGGCTCAGATTGCCTCAGAGTCCCAGGCGAGTTCAGCAGAGCATGTCGAGCCCAGCGTGCCGAGTATGGGCTTGGCAATCGTCGGGCCAAGTTCGGAGATCGTGGAGTCGAGCAGATCTGGCTAGGGATGTGCTCGCCAGAACCAAGGGGTGGGCGAGTGCAAGCATGCCCGCGAGCAGGGGATGTAGAGCCGACTCGCCCAGGCCCAAGGTGAGGCAAGCCAGGCCGTAGCGTTGAGAGAGGCGAGCTCACTCAATGCCTTCTCCCGTGGCGTTGAGTAAGGCGAGCCAGGCCGTGGCATTGAGAGAGGCGAGCTCACTCAACGACTTCTCCCGTGGCGTTGAGTGAGGCGATCAAGGCCGTGGCGTTGAGAGAGGCGAGCTCACTCAACGCCATCACCGGTGGCATTGAGTGAGGCGAGCCAGGCTGTAGCGTTGAGAGAGGCGAGCTCACACAATGCCTTCTCCCGTGGAATTGAGTGGGGCGAGCACCCTCAACGCCTTTCACCTCGGCGTGGTGGGAAGCTTTCCCGTGCTCGTACTCGCGGCCCCCGCTCAATGGACATTCTTCTCAGAGCCAGCTCGCCCTTCAGCTGCGGTGTATTTTTACCATATTACCCCCTTTGGACTGCCTATAGTCCTCGAAAATAGTGAAGTTTGGATATTTGCAGACCGCCTTTTCCTATAAATAGGACCCAAGGGGTACCTCAGAAGGACACGCTTTCTAGTGCCCGGTCTTCTAGCCCTTTCTGAGGTACCCTAGCTTCAGCACTTGGCTAAGGAAGGGAAGCGCTCTAAGATCTTTCGGGTGTGTGGTGGGAACTCCGTGCTGGAGCCTTGGGTCTGTCCCTTATCCTTTTCCTTTGTAACTTGGGCTCGTAAGGAGAGAAGTAAGTGTGCGACCATCCCTTCCCCAAGGGTCGAACTCCCCAGGGATCGATTTTTCGATTTCAACACAATGCATGAGACATGGGTTCCTTTTATAGGAGAGGAGGAAGATTCTAGATGGAAATGGATATAAAGAGGGACAAGGGGGGTGTCCAACCACGCACTTGGGAGAGGATCCATGAATTTCATTTAATGAGGGGGAGAGAGAAGGAGAGGTCGGCCATGCATGGGATTCTAGGTGGGCTGAACTATGGAGGAAAACCATGCGTGTTGGGCTCGGGTAGTGCATCGGCTGCTTGGTATAGCATGTGGTTAGGCTGCTTTTGATGGGCTCGGGTTGGCTTCATGTTGGGCTGGACTTGGAGAGGGGCTGCAACATGTGCTCGGGTTGGTCTTGAGGAGGAGCTTGGGCTGCACCAAATGGAGGGGGCTTGAACCTACAAGAAAAAGAAATTAAAAAAAACAAGATGATTAGTTCTATTTTATAACATAACATAAATAGTTATTAAAAATAAAACTAAACATAACAAGCATAACATAACATAATAATAGTGATATTCATAACAAAACACAAGTAAACGTAGAACATAAAAATGCATAAAACACATAATTAAACAAGGAATTAGTATATTATAAAAAAGACATTAAAACATGAAATAAAAACATAACAAGCATAAAATATAAATAAACTTAGGCATTTTGCATACTAAACTACCACAAAAACCGATGACTAAAAGTAGTCATCAAATTCTCCCATGCCAAAGTATTTGCTTGCCCTCAAGCAAATGAAAATGAAAACTAGGGAAAAAGAAAATAAAAGCAAGAAAACTATTTTAAGTTTCATAATTAAGAAAACCAAAATATGAAAAATTAAACTATCCTAATTTTTATGTTAATAACTAGTTGGGTGAGAAGTGCACAATAGAAAACTTGAAAATTGAGACCAAAAATATCATTAGAACATAAGGAAGAATTACACATTTCTAAATCCTTAAAACAAGGCATCCAAAATGTAAGAAAATAAGAAAAACAAAAGTAGAGGTTCTAAATAAATGGCGCATTGAACAAACTACTAGGTTGCTAGAATAACAATTACCCCTTAATCACCTCAAGATAACCTCCAAAGAAATCCATCAATGATGGTGGCCATAGGCTTGTCCGTTCACTCTCTCTCCACTACGTGAATTCACGTCTAAAGATCAAAATGACTTCAATAGGCGTAAAGACTTGGCTTAGGTAAATGATTAGGAATAGAAACTCAAGGGTAAAAATGTCGGGTAAATCACACTAAACCAAGGGTAAGCTCAAAATAAAAAATGATAAAAATGAGAAATGACATGTACGTCATTTCTCCAGTTCAAACTACAAAACAATGCCATGAAAATTTTTTTCTTTTCAAAATTTGGCCACAAATTAACTTTTTCTCTCATTTTTTTTTTATTTGATAACATTTTGATAATAACTTTTTTTCCTTCCATAAAAGAGAGATCCAAATGCAAACTAATAATTTTCCTTCTCATTTTCAAAGATAATAACCCTTCACAAACATAATATTTAAGCTCAAAGTTTAGTGTGAAATAGGAAAGGCATTTTGGCTTTGGCGAAATAATGAAATGAAAGGTGGAGCTAAAAACAAAGAAACAAGGAAAAAGGCCCAAAAATTGTGTTGCAACAGGGAAATTTTTGGTGGGCAACAAAGATTCAAATCAGTCAAAGGGTGGACTAAATCATTTCTAAAGTACGTAAAAATGATGCAAATGTTTCGAGAGTAGCTATGGACAAGTTCTAGACACTAAGAAAGTATTAACCCACAAATGAAAAAGAGATAACATTACCTAGTAACCATTCGTACGTAACTAACCCAATAAAAAGAGCACTACAGTTTGCTAACTTACAACGTAAGAACATATGCCTATATTTAAGAACTGAAAACTAGTAAAACTATGCTATGTTAAAATGATATATTTGGAAAACTGTTTCAAAGAAATTCTACTTAGAACTAAAGAACCGCAGGGGCCTACACATCACTAGAAGAAACATAAAAATAAAGATAGAAAATAATTTTGTATTTTGATTTTCAAATAGATTTTAGCAATTTGTTTGGATTTTGTATTTTCTAGTTTTTTTGGGATTTTTGATAACGTTAAAGAAAAAGTAATCCTAAGATGCTTAATATAATAAAAAAATATATATTTTTTTAATTTTAAAGTACATAAAAAACATTTTTTTGAAAAACTTAAAAAGAAAAGAGATTCTTTTTTGTTTTTGGAAAAAGTGAAATTAAAAAGAAAAAGAGCGAAGCCCTCCCCCAGGCTTATATTTTGTATTGTCCTCAATGAAAAATAAAAATAAGAAAGAAAAAGGAAGAAGAAAAAGGAGAAGGGATGCAATAAAGTAAATACTTAAAAAGAAAATTACTTCCCCGGATTCGTAAGGTCGAATGCTAATTTTGCTCCCCCATGCTTAAGCTGGACACCGGCTCTCACCTAAGGAAGAGAAAAAAATGATGGAGTCAAATGAAATGTGGGAGGTTTTATTCCTATAAAACACAATAAGCAAACAAAAATAAAAAAAGAAATAAGAAAAAGGATAAGCAAGGAGTGCCTCCTAAGAGCGCTCTTTGTTTAACATCGTCCGAGCCCTACATTATTGGTTAGCTAAATGGATAATAAAAAGTAAAGTGAAGTGGTAACTCCCTAATTATGCGCTTGGGAGAGTAAATTAAAAAAAAGTGAGGAATCGCACCGACATGCGGTGGAATCTTCAAGGGAATGACGCCCAAATAGGAACGGATGGAGTTATAGAAGAGCTCCACCGTATGTAAAATGGGAAAGAAGGGGTCATCAAAAGATGAATGAAAAAAAAGAAGAAGAAATAGAAAGAGGAATAAAAGAAGTAGAAATAGAAATTTCATCAACGGAAATTTCACAAGTAGAAGGAGAGACTTATGAAATTTCCAGAGAAGAAGGGGTAGAGAGGACTAAAGAAGAATTATCTAAAATAAAAGAAGAATAAGAAAAAGACTAGCTAAAACTAGGAAAAGTAGTAACAGTTAAAGTTTGAAGTGAAATGGAATCACAAATGTCTTCAGAAAAAGAAAGAGAATGATGAGACGTCTTGTCATCCTCAAAAGGTAAGAAGCACGTCAGAGTATCCATAGGGGTGTTATCCAAAGGAGGAAGGAAACAATCCGGAATATCTGAATAGTTATCCTCCTCGAGAGGAAAAAGACAAGACGAGATATCTGGTGACTCATTACCCCATTAAATTAGAGGAGACAAAGAAGAAGACGATTAAAACGATGTGGCCTCACGAGAGAAATAATCCATAATAGTTTTGAAATACGAATTAATATTATCAAGAGAAGTTTGCAATTCAAAATACCCATTATCGATTGAATTAAAATTTAGAGGCGCGGCACTTTGCGGGGCAAAATCATAAGAAAAATAAGACGGGTTCCCCATCTCCCAAGTAGGATAAAAATTAGAGTAAGAGTCAAATTGGCAACTTTATCCTATTCCAGAAAAATTGAAATCAAAAGAGGGAGGGGTTCCCGAAAGACATTGAGAATAAAAGTGGTCAGGCGACCCGCAAAAATTTCAAAAAGGGCCAAAAGAAGACGATTCCATAAAAAATACTGTTACCAAAAAGAAAGAGAAAATTAAATTTTTTGATTTTTTTTTTTGGATTTTTTGAATTTTAGTAGAAGTAACAAGCTCGGTGCTTTCTTAATATTGCCAAAAATAGTCCCCGACAACGGCGCCAAAAACATGATGGGTAGAAATAATCTCACGGACTACAATCCGAATAGGCAAGTGTACGTATCGTTTTATAGTATAGTGATAAAAATATATCAAGGTCATATAAAAACTCGGGGAAGGCATGTATTATTACTCACAATGACTCGATTATCCTACCGAAAGATTGATTGCGTTTTGAAAATATTTTAAATTAAAACTAAAGATAATTTTTAAACGAAAACTTATGATAAAAAGCTAGCATTCGATCAATGATTCACCATGAAATGAGACGAGAAGGATAAAAATATAGATTTAAATTTGCAAATTAACTCGACCGTGACTGATTTGAAATTAGGAAGTAATCTCGCTAGAGCATTAAATCTCCTAACTTATACATGTTTTGACCGAAATCTCTTTATAAGTCAAAATGGCCTAAAGTCGCATTACCGAAGTGACCCGCAATATTTGATTTGACTCCAATCCGGATGATTTACGTCATCCTATCTCTAGGGTTCCGTTCAACTCCTTCCTTCTTTGGGAATCTTTCAAATCAACGAGTTTCTCAACTTCTATGAAATGAGATCAAATGCCTACTACCGTATACCGAAAATACGGAGTTGAAACGAGAAAAATCAAAGAAGGATCGATAATAATTTAGACAAAAATAAAACTAAAAAAAAGGAAAACCTCATCTCATTTCATGGATCCTCACGATCGAATTCTAAGGGAAATTAGATACGCATAATTTAAATGGAAACCAAAATAAGAGAAGGAAATAACATTTTTATTGCTTAATAGAAAAAGGGGTACATAATAACAAAAATAAGACAAGATTACACTAATAAAAAGTCTATTATAATAATGAAAAAGAAATCTACTTAGCAAAAAAGAAAAAAATTGAACTAGCTATCTCACTTGCTCTCTCTCCAATGTCCACCCTTCCAATGCATGAGACATGGGTTCCTTTTATAGGAGAGGAGGAAGATTCTAGATGGAAATGGATATGAAGAGTGACAAGGGCGGTGGCCGGCAATGCACATGGGAGAGGATGCATGAATTTCATTTAATGAGGGAGAGAGAGAAGGAGAGGCTGGCCATGCAAGGGATTCTAGGTGGGCGGAACTATGTAGGAAAACCATGCATGTTGGGCTCGGGTAGTGCATGGACTGCTTGGTGTAGAATGTGGTTGGGTAGCTTTTGATGGGCTCAGGTTTGCTTCTTGTTGGGCTGG
This sequence comes from Platanthera zijinensis, assembly GCA_039513925.1. NCBI lineage: Eukaryota > Viridiplantae > Streptophyta > Magnoliopsida > Asparagales > Orchidaceae > Platanthera > Platanthera zijinensis. The sequence goes on along the minus strand of CM077085.1, from coordinate 102,466,642 downwards.
ACTTAGAGTGGGGCTGCAATATGTGCTCGGGTTGGTCTTGAGGAGGAGCTCGGGCTGTAACAAATGGAGGGGGATTTAACCTACAAGAAAAAGAAATAAAATAAAACAAAATGATTAGTTCTATTTTATAACATAACAGAAATAGTTATTAAAAAAAACTAAACATAATAAGCATAACATAACATAATAATAGTTATATTCATAATAAAACACAAGTAAACATAAAACATAAAATTAAACATAAAAATGCATAAAACACATAATTAAACTAGGAATTAATATATTATAAAAAGACATTAAAACATGAAATAAAAACATAACAAGCATAAAATATAAATAAACTTAGGCATTTTGCATACTAAACTACCCCAAAAATCGATGACTAAAAGTAGTCATCAGTTGCTGCCAGTCTCACAGCTTTTTGCATCATGGCATGATCAAGTCTTGGTAAGGTCTTCTTCTTTCCCCCTAACTACTCTCCCCCTTTTTTACTTCTGCAATAGGGATATCTTTGTGGAGTTTTTCTCCCCCTATCTGTTTTGGGTTGATATCCCCACTTGAAGATGTTGGGCTCTCAGCTATTGGGCTTGCTCCCCCTCAACAGTTGCACACTAACTTCTTTATCATATGGAAGGACTTGCACTACCTGCAAAATAGGCAATATTTCATATGGTAGAGGAGAGAATTGAAGCTAAACAAGATTAAACATACCCAATTCAAATTTGAAGGTGTTGAACTTGGCTTCATCTAGTGTCTTAGTGAATATATTAGCCACTTACTTGTCTGTGGAGACAAACTCAAGGATGATGTCTTCCCATTCCACATGTCGATAATGAAATGATAACTAATTTTTATATGCTTAGTCCTGCTATGGGAGACAAGATTCCTATCTATAGAAATTGTGCTAGTAGAATCACAAAAGAGTGGAGTTCTAATTATCTGAATATTGTAGTTCTGGAGTTGACGATGGATCCATAACAACTGAGCACAGTAGCTCATAGCAAAAATATAATCTGACTCTGTAGTTGAGATTGCGATACTTGTTTTCTTCTTGCCGCTCGAAGAGATAATCTTTCCACCTAGAAATTGACAGGAGCTAGAAGTGCTCTTCCTATCATCCTTACAGCATGCAAAATCTGCATCTAAATAGCCTGTTAGTTCAAACTCCCCATTCCTAGGTTACCATAGGCCAAGATCTGGGGTGCCCTTAAGATATCTCAATATTATTTTCACAACTGTATAGTGGGACTCTTTAGGGCAGGCCTTATACCTAGCTCAGACACAAGTTGAAACAAAATGTCAGGCCTACTTGTAGTGAGGTAGAGAACGGAGCAATCTATACCTCTATACAAAGTTGGACCAATAGGTTTCCGTGGATCATCTTTGCCTATAGGCATACCTGAGCTCATTAGAGTTGTTATGGTGGAAGAATTTTCCATACCATATTTATTGACTAACTCCCTTGTGAACTTTTAATGGGATATGGATAGACCATCATTAGTCTGTCTTACTTGGAGTCCCAAGAAGAACTTCAGTTCACCAATACTTCTCATCTAAAACTTCTCCTTCATAAGTTTTGCAAACTTCCAGTAGAGGTTGTCATAAGTAAAGCCAAATATTATGTCATCAACATAAATCTGGCCTAGGATGATCTTACCCTTAGATTCCCTTAGAAATAGGGTCTTGTCTATCTTTCCCCTTGAGAATTTATCCTCAATGAGGAAGGTACACAATATCTCACACCATGCTCTAGGGGCTTGCTTGAGCCCATAGAGTGCTTTCATAAGTCTATACACAGCAGTAGGAGAGTTAGAATCTACAAAACCTGGAGGATACTCTACATAGACCTCTTCCTTCAAGTCTCCATTCAGGAAGGCTGACTTCACATCCATCTAGAAGACTTTGAATACCTGGAAGGCTGCAAATGCAAGGAATAGTTTGATGGCTTCCAACCTTGTAACTGTGGCAAAATTCTGATTATAATCAATCCCCTCTTCATGTCTGTACCCATTTGCCACCAGTCTAGCTTTATTATTTTTTATAATACCATTTTCATCAAGTTTATTTCTTAAAAGCCAGTTGACTCAAATGACATTTTGACCATTTAGTCTGGGAACCAGCTTCCAGACCTTGCACCTTTTGAACTTGTTCAGTTCTTCTTGCATTGCACCAATCCAGAATTGGTCTTGATTTCCCTCTTCAAATTTCTTAGGCTCTTCTTATTACAGGAAGTTGAAATAAAGAGTTGTGTTAAAACTCCAGCTTCTTGTCTGTACACCTTGGCTAGACTCACCTATTATCTAATCTGGAAGATGATCTCTCAGATATCTGACTGGTGGGGGCAGCCTGACTACTTCTTGCCAAGTACCATTTTCATCTGCTAGTTGGTCTTCATTTCTAGCTAACTTGTTCTGTGCTTCCTCTAGACACCATCCCTCTCGATATTATTCTTGTAAATCTAGGTCTTTATCTTTGATGGAGAGCTTTTCCATCATTGCTTCTGTACCTACAGAACTAGGCAAAGAGCTTGACAGCTCAATATCAATCATGCTTTAGTCATCAAACACTCTATGGACAAATTCTTCTATAACTTGATTTGTCAAGTTATAGACTCTATATGCCTTACTATTATTGTTGTACCCAACAAATATCCCCTCATGGGATTTGGCAGCAAACTTAGTCACTTTTGATTTACTATTGTTCAAGATGAAACACTTCCAACCAAAGATCTTTATATAGGATATATTTGGTTTTCTGCCCTTAAAGATCTCATAGGGAGTCTTCTTGTGGCCTTTGGTGATAGAATCCCTATTGAGAACATGACATGTAGTGTTAACTGTCTTAGCCCAAAAATATTGAGGGAGAGAAGTATCACTCAACAATGTTCTCCCTACTCATATGAAAGTCCTATTTTTCCTCTCAGCCAACCCATTTTGCATGGGTGTTCTTGGAAAAGAGAATTCTTGATGAATTCCTTGCTCTTCATAAAAAGTATTCATGGCAGCAGACTGAAATTCGATTCCATGGTCACTTCTTATTTTGACCACTAGGCTTCAAAGTTCATTCTGAATCTACCTGAAAAAATTCATGAAGACATCAAAGGTTTCATCCTTTCTTCTGAAGAAGAACACCAATGCAAACCTGGAATAGTCATCAACCACCATAAGGGTGTAAACCTTCCTACCTAGACTATGAACATGCATAGGACCAAAAAATTCCATATGTTGGATACCTAGTTCTAATTTGGGCAAGGATCACTATTAGGATTTATTAGATTGACCCAATATGAATTGTCAAGGGTCATAGGTTTATTTCCAGGTTTGCTCCTTCAGAAAAATTCCAGAGAAATTCAGATTTGAAGTTCATAAATTCATCTCAACGAAATTCTCCGAGCTCAGTTCAACGAACTCTGAGCTCAGTTCAATGATATCTGAGCTCAGCTCAAAGAAAGCTGTAAAACTCAGTTCAACGATTTTGGAGTTCATATTCTCTGAGCTCAGCTCGACAAACTCCGAGCTGTGCTCAACGAACTCCGAGCTAAGATCAACGAACTCCGAACTCAGGTTTAAGAAAGCTTTAAATTTTATTTTGATGATTTCTTTGTAGTATTCAGACAGAATTATTTACAGCTGGCAGAATTAATTAATGCTTAATTAAAGACGATTATAGCTATCATATTTAATGATATATATTCTTATGAATATAGCCATTTGGAGGCTGCATTAATTATGCATTTAATCATGATTTAATGCTAATTGATTCCCAAAGCAATTACCATTCTTGGGAATATCAGTCATTGCAGTAAAAGGAAATTGAAATGCTTTTGAATTGAGATCAGTCAATACATATAGATTCTCTCCTATAGAAGAGAATTTATAGGAGAATTCTCAGATAAGAGGAGAGACAACAATAGAAAAGAAAAGAACTCTTCCTTCTTCCAAAAATCTAAGTATCTGAGTTCTTCATCTGCTCCAAACTTTGAAGAGACAAAAAAATAAAATCAGTCTAAAAGTATTGATGGAGATCAACTTCAATCTGAAGGCCTATACCCTGAAGCAAAGCTTCCATTTCCTTATCATCTATAAAATCTCAGGGGGAGCTTTGACATCATCAACATCCGCTAGTCTTCTCTCAGATCATTGACAGAGAAGACAACATCATTTATTTTGCATTTCCTATGTACAGGGTTATTACTCCCTTCAAAAGTAAAACCTCTTAGTGGACGGGCACCTGATCAAAAACCTGTGTGTTGGTTTTTGGGCACCTGATCAAAATCTTAAATGGTTGCGAGATCTCCCTGCAAATAGATCTTATGGTTGTAGGGCACTTGATCAAAAACCTGTAGTGGATTCCTACCAGGGTGGTAGAAGAGTGGATGTACCTAGTTTTAGGGAAACACAATAATCTTTGTGTCATCTTGATTTCTTGCTTTCTTTATTAATTTTTGTGTTGTGCTTACTCTTTGATATAACATATATATTTAACTAGAGTAAGCCAGATCTATCCCTATCTTTCAATTAGTATTAGAGGGTCGTTCCTTTGGTTGTACAGGCTAACACCTGAACCAAAATGATCTGATAAATCTTATTTTTCTTAATAGTCTTTCATGACACAAAATGAATAGTTTTCAAGCTCCAGACCTCCTATGTGTGATCTAGATAAGTTGCACTATGGAAGGCAAGGATTAGGTTTTTTATGAACTCTATTAATGAAGAAATTTTCAATTCTATCTTGACAGGTCCATTTTAATCTCAAGCAACAACAAGCACAAATTTTGTTCAATCATGTGAGTGGATAGATGCCCAGAAAAGGAAAAGATTACTGATACAAGAGTAATGAACATTCTTGCTCAATTTATGTCTTATGACATTTTTCAGGAAATTGTTGAATGCTCCTCAGCAAAGGATATGTGGGACTCCCTCACAGCATTGGTTGCTGGATCCGCTAAAAAGAGAAAACTTGATGCTGGATCATAGAGTGAATCTGACTCTGAAGCTTCATCCTGTACAATTGAAGATGAAGAAGAGTCAAGAGCAAGAGAATTCTGTCTTATGGCAATCAATGCCTTATGTAGTAATTCTGAAGAAGAATCTGAATCAGATGATGAAGAAGATCGGGTAATCTCTTCCTTTGAATTTTATTCAGATCAATTTAAAGATGATTTTAAAATACTTTATAGAGATCTGATTCAATCTGTGAAGGAAATAAAACTTCTCAGAAAGAAATTAAATATTTTATCTTATGAAAATATAGAACTTAAAGAAGATTTGAAATTTTTTTTGATTTAATAGTTTCTTTAGAAACAATTAAAGGAAAAGAAAAGTCAGAAGGCTTAAATAAAATAACTGAAATAAAAAAATCCTAAACCAAAACAAATCAAGAAATTTCAGAAAAACTATGGTCAAAATATTTCGTCGAACCGAGATCGACGAAATCGGTATGGTTCGTCGAACTCTGATCGACGAACTCTGAACAGAAATCTTTGGTCAAGAAATTGTGATCGACGAAAGAAATCCACTTCGTCGAACCGAGATTGACGAAAATATTTTACTTTGTCGAACTCAAAATCTCAAAATAGAAAGTTTTATTCTTTTTAATATTATAATCAAACTCAAGATTTTATAAATCCTTTTACCAAGTGGTTCATCCCTTCTAGGAAATTTCATCCACTATATTATAAAAATCATCCTTACTATTCTTTTATGTGATTCTGTTATAAAGAAGCAGGACCCAAGGTAATCTGGGTCATCATTAATTAGCGGCGGCGCTGCATCAATCCTCCCCCACTCAAAATCACGTATCTCTGATGCGTGAGTGGAGAGATAGCGGCGGAGAAGCTCGACATCCAAACATTGAAGCTCTGTCGCGAGTACCCAAGAGTCGTCTGAAGGGGGGCGGTCACGCCAATGGACAAGGAAGCGGTAAGTAGTACCATCTGGAGTAGCGAATGGTTCCGCAACGAGTATCATATCTGGAGTGAGAAATGTCCTGGGGAACCTGGGAAACATGTCAGCAGTAGGAGTAAAAGAAGGCAACGTACCATCCGATGTTATACCTGTGGGGACCGAAAGAGAGAGATCATCTGAACTACCACTCCCCAACACATCAGAATTTTTAGTGGAGGGAGAAGACGACAGAGAATTCAACTCAGGTGGAGGTAAAACAAACAACGTCAAATCCGAGACATTAAAAATTGGGGAGATACCCCAATCAGCCGGCAAATCCAAAACGAAAGCGTTGTCACCTAGTTTCTTGAGAATCCGAAAAGGGCGAGCGCGCTTCGGTGCCAACTTCTTAACGGTGCAAGATGGCAAGCGTTTAAGAACTAATCGGACTTGGACAAAATCACCAACTTTAAAGTGCGACACCCTCCTATGTAAATTAGCATGCGACTGATAAGACTCGTATTGAGCAGTCAAGATAGCTCGTATACGTGCATGTAAGTCATGAATATGTTGGGCGAAGGACTGTGCAAACTGACTTGTCTTGTATGTTGGGGGCAACGGTACCAAGTCAATAGGCACAGGGGCCTTGTACCCGTGGACAATCTCGTTTGGTGACAGACAAGTGGACCGATTTTTGGAATTATTATAAGCCAACTGGGCGTGTGGAAGAATAAGATCCCACGTGCCTTTGTGATCACTCACTCGGCATCTAAGAAGGCTACCCAAGCTCCGATTAACCACCTCCATCTGCCCATCAGTTTGGGGGTGATAGGCAGAGGAAAACAATAACTTGGTACCCATTAAGACCCAAAGTGTCTTCCAGAAATAGCTCGTGTACTTAACATCTCGATACGAGACTATTGTCTTCGACACTCCCCGGTGACTAACTACTTCTTTAAAATATAATTGGCTATATGAGATGCATCATTAGTTCTAGTGCACGGGATAAAATATGCCATTTTGGAGAACCTATCCACAACTACAAAAATTGAATCGTGACGCCGTAAAGTAGTGGGTAGTCCTAAGATAAAGTCCATGCTCACATCTTCCCATGGGGTGGAAGGAATAGGCAACGGTGTATATAAACCGAGGTTGGTTTTGGTGCCCTTGGATATCTGATAAGTACGGCAACTACTCACCACTCATCCCACCATTGCCTTAAGTTTTGGCCAATAAAATTTTTCTTCAACTAATGTAATGGTCTTCTCTCTACCGAAATGACCACTCAACCCTCCGCCATGCAATTCCCAGATGATATGGAGACGTAATGATGACTGCGGAGTACATAACTTTCCAAGTCTAAATAGATAGCCGTCCTTAAAGACAAAAGCCGATATGTTCGTGGGGGAGCTATCTTAGGCTGACAAATATGCATCCTGGAAATCGGGGCACATGGCGTACTCATCTTTGATTCGTTCAAATCCTACCACATTAACCTCCATAGTGGTGACTAACAAGGTTAAGTGACTAAGAGCGTCCGCGACTCGGTTGTCAGCTCCCTTAAGGTGTTTAAGATTGAAAGTGTATTCTTGCAAAAAGGATACCCATTTAGCGTGGTGCGGGCTGATCTTGTGCTGACCATTGATGAATCGTAACGCCTCATGATTGGAAAGGATCAAAAACTCCTTAGGGAGGAGGTAGTGCCTCCAATGGTGCAGACACCTAATGACGGCGTAGAACTCTCTATCATAATTTGAGTAGTTTAATTTGGCGCCCGCCAACTTCTCACTAAAATAACTCACGGTGTATCCCTCCTCACTCAAGACACCTATAACTCCAACGCCAGATGCATCACACATAAGCTCGAAGACCTTGGTGAAGTTGGGGAGACGCAACACCGGGGCTTCGGTCATAAGCTCTTTAATGCGACGGAATGCAAACGTGGCGGATTTCGTCGATGTGAAGTCGCCCTTCTTCATGCAGTCGGTAATGGGTGCCATAATGCTACTAAAATCGCGTATGAAACGACGATAGAAGGTAGCTAAGGCGTGGAAACTACGCACCTCTCGAAGGTTAGTGGGCTCGGGCCAATCTCTAATCACTTGAACCTTTCCTGGGTCAACACGAATTCTATCAGAACCAACTATGTATCCCAGGAATTCTACCACCGAAACATAAAATGTTCATGTCTTAAGATTAAAAAATAAGGTTTCCTTCCTTAAAGTGGTGAGGATTACATTGATGTGCGAGAGGTGTTCGGCGGGGGAGGTACTAAAGACTAGGATGCCGTCGAAATATACTACAACAAACTTCCCCATATACAGCCTAAAGATGTGTGTCATCATCCGGGAAAAGGTGCTAGGGGCATTGGATAACCCAAAGGGCATAACAAGCCACTCATACAACCCATCCTTAGACTTGAATGCGGTCTTCCACTCATCCCCCTCTCGGATCCGAATCTGGTGGTAACCACTCCATAAGTCTAGCTTCGAAAAGATAGTGGCACCCGAAAGGACATCCAAGAGATCATCTAATCACGGGATTGGAAACCTATATTTTATAGTAATTTTGTTGATAGCCCGGCTATCAACACACATGCGCCAGGTGCAATCCTTCTTTGGAGCAAGGAGGGCCGGGACAGCACACGGTCTCATACTCGCCCTAATAAATCCCATACGCAGTAAATCCTCTATCTGGGTTTGTAACTCTAGGGGGGAGGCGGGATTAAGCCTATAGTGGGGTTGGTTGGGTATCGATGATCCGGGGATAAGGTCAATGGCATGTTGTATATCTCTAAGCGGAGGAAACGACGATGGCAACTCATCCGGGTAAACGTCCCTAAACTCATCCAACAATACCCGTAGCTCTCGGGGTAAATCATCCAACACAACACTATCAGTTTTGGTACCCATGAGAATGAGAGCGTACATCATGCCCTAAATGAAGGGGTCCTTCACAAATTCTTTCCTACCAACCAAGCTCAACGCCTTCCTCTCTACAGGGACGGTGGTATCCTTAGTCATCACTACCGGTTCTTTTGGCACAGTCGGTCTCAAGGTGATGGTCTTGCCGTTGAATTTGAACTCATATGTGTTGGCGCGACCATAGTGCGTCACATCACGGTCATAGAGCTAGGGGCAGCCTAATAATACATGACAAACGTCCATCAGCAGGACGTTGCACCAAACCTCATCCGTGTAGGATTTGAAAGACATGGGGACTAGGCATCGTTGGGTTACCTTAATAGTAACCTTGCTAATCCAAGCAACCTGATAGGGGGTCGGGTGCGGCTCAATAGTCAAGGACATACGCTTAACTGCATTCTCAGAAATTGCATTCACGCAACTACCACCATCAATAACTAATTTGCATAGCTTTTCGCCACTCTTAAAGATCAGGGAAAATATTCTCGTCCTTTTCAAGTCATCTACGGGACGAGGAGTGGTCAAAATACAACGCATCACTATAAGGCGGTGATCGTCCTCCAAGTAATTAGGGATTCTGTCTGGGTCACTCTCCTCCACGGCCTCGTACTCATAATTGTCAGGGTCGGCGGCCGGATCTAATAAGGCTAGTGTTTTCGTATTTGTTGGGCATTCATAGGCATAGTGGCTTTGAACGCCGCAAGAGTAACAAGTGGTGTTAGCCTTGCTAACCTTCCCTATAGGAACACACTCACTGGCGGGGTTCTTAGTGTTTTGAGCGGTGATCACAACAGACTTCGACTCGTGGGATTTGAACTTTCCCTTATCAGGATATGTGGAAGAAGATGTCCTAGTAGTGGACTTGTTCTTCGCGTGAGAGTAACGAGAGTGAGCCTTAGAGGCTTAGTGTTTTTAAATGTCTAGGGCGGCATTGAAAGTTGTGTTCAAATCCGTATGCCCATATTGCAAGAGCTTCCTTTGGATATCGGGGTGAAGCCCCTTTCGAAATCTAGATAAAGTGACTTCGGGGATCTCCTTCAAGTCACATCGCACCATACGGTCCTTAAGTTCACCCATATAGTCAGCTACCGAACTTGAGCCTTGCTGCAGGGTGGCATGCTCTTCGAACATTTGTGTCCGATGGTACGCGGGGACGTACTGATCGGTCAAAAAATTCTTCATTACGGCCCATCCAATAATTGGGTATCCGTTCCCAGTTCCTTGCCTACGTTCTTCATTCAACCAATAATTTTTTGCACGACCAGTTAACTTCATCCTGGCAACATGGACCTTTTGGGGATCCGTGAGATGGTGCCAGTCGAAGTAACATTCCATATCCACCGTCCAATTAAGGAAGTTTTGTGGATCTCCCATGCCGTCGTAAGTGGGGGCCTAAATCTTGATGGCCCTAGTAATATCAAAATCTTATTCGTGGCGACGGCCTCGAGGGGTCACTCGTGGGGATTCCCCATCAGAATCTGAATCGGAGCTTTGTTGGCACCGGCGGGGCAACTCAACATTAACGGGTGGTGGGGGTGGCCTAGCTTGGGTTTGTATGAACTGGGTTAACATGTTCCTAAGTTCAGTCATCTCGTTACACAGCCCCACTATGGCCTCAGTGTTTGGATCTACATGCGCATTCGCAGCCATCCTAGACGTAGACGGAGTCGAATATTCTGATCCTAGCCTAGTGCGCATTCAGGTTTAGAAAATCTTAGAAAGATGATTTTTCCTAGGGCTGTAGCTATACTGAAAATAAGATATTTTTATAGATTCCCAACGTGACTAACATGTAGATCGTCAAATTTTTTTTTTTAAAATTTCGCTGAATAATAAGGATTTTAGCCCGCTATTGGCAGACCACAGAATTTTTTTTTTAATTTCTAGAGATCCAAATGACCAACAAAGAACGCAGAGAGGATGTTTGCAACATGGAAGTTGAAACGACCGCCTCTGATACCAAATTGATGTGGGGTGTAAACGTGACACGGACGTGTGTGCACTAATGGACACCTAACCGTTACAGAACAAGAAATAAAAGAGAGAGCTCCGACCAAAAGCGAACGAAAATGGGTCGGTTGGCTCCCAAAAATCCGGGACTCGATACCACATCCTTAGGACCTACCTCTCCAACAAGCACACAACTCATCGTAAGCCGGACTCGATACAACGTCCTTAAGACCTACCTCTCCAACAAGCACACAACTCACCGCACCTACACAAGCATCTATTAATTTCAATATAAGCCGTTTCAAATGCAGGAATAATTTTATTTTGGAGCGGCGGAAAACTTTCAAGAGCAATCGAAATTCGAGTTGTGATTAATTCCCTTGTTGGCACATAAAGTGCACTGATTGGAAGAGCAAATCAAGGCTAGGCCAAGTTGCGCTCCCGAGCCGGATCTACCCGTTCTGGATAACAAGAGATTCAATAACAACAAATTCGATTTCAGATTTTGCAAGCGATGAATTTAAAAACCACGAAGAAAACGATGCGTGAAAAAACCTCCACAAACTAAAGCATGAATCACACAAGGGGGAAGAGGTTACCCAACCGGGATTAAAGTTCACACAAGATAAGGTGGGAGAATCACTCTCTCCACGGATCCGTCAGCATCACACCGAGGGGTTTGCAACCTTCTTCCAAGGAGTCGCACGGAAGGAAGCCGCACCGGAGTCACACGGAAACGGATGGAGGGAGCAAGGGGGCGGCGGCTTCACACCACAACCAAGGGGGCGGCGGCAAGGAGGCTCTCCTCTTGGCCAAAATCTCTAGGGAGAGGGAATTTTAGGTTTCAACTTTCAATGCTTGATTCCTCCTAATCATCTCCTTAAATAGGAGTTTACAACAAGCCTTAACCCTCCATGATGGAGATGTAATCTCATCCATCCGAATGGCTAAATGCACACGAAAAATAAAAATTGTTCAAATTAAAAAAAAATTAAAGCATGCCATGAATATAAAATTATCACTTAAACATAGGATAATTTTATATTCCAAAAATATAAAATAGAGTTCATGAAATAAGATAATTAAGGCAAATCCTTCATGGCAGTTTTAGCACGCCACGGGCGGAGGTTGTAACGTGCACTTCCTTCAGCGTCATCACGGAGTCTCAGATCTTTATGTCGTAGTTCCTCGACAACCGAGTCATCATCAATTAACGGCGGCGCTGCATCAGAAGAGTTTCAAAAGTATATTTAGTTATAATCGATGTCTTGCATATGAATCGAATATATATTGAGAATTAGGGCATTTTTGGAGCGCACCTACTGTAGTCGACATTACATCGATTAAAGAATGGCGTAACTCTGATAGTACCATATTTAGACCATCTGTCGACATATGCGTCAATTTAGATTGACTTTGCGTCAAGTTGAATAAAACTCTTCATAGTCGCAAGTTCTAGACATTATATCGAGTAGAAGTTGATATTCCATCGACTTGTATTCAATGTTTCGTCAGTTACTGACTTAGAATTTTAAGTCTCCTGTTGGTTTTTCCCAATAATGCATTATTATGAGAAATAAATTTTGTGCTTATATTAATATGTTTTAGTGACCACTAGAAAGCATACCTAATGCATTGATGAAGTGCACGTGCTTTATTTTATCAAGAGGCTTAATTAAAATGTAAGCCCGTTCATATTTGGTGGACACATATTATGTAACATCCCAATTTTGTTTTTAGGGTCTAAAAGGTTGGTGGAGTTGTTATGTGCATCCAAGGTAGTATAATGAGCTTAGATGAGCCTCTAAATCCCTTCAAGGTGTGTACATAAGGTTTTTTCATGCTCAACCTAATAATAACTTGTGAGAGGCATGTGGAGTCTTTGGGTTTTGTGTGTGCACCAAGGTCACTAAAGGTCAATCTTGATGTGTCACAACACTTAAAGTTAACCCTATTGAAATTAGATGAATCATGCTATTCTAGTAAACCCTTAAGTTAGATGGACCATATTAAGAGTCAAGACATCATGTGGCGGGTTCAAGTTCTCAAAATGGTCAAAATTAGACCAGGAAAACTCAAATCTGCGTCTTTTGGGTTCGAATTGTAACCCAACCCAATTAGGTCTAGACCAGGCTATCCCGACCATAACTAGTCCCCAATAGATGTGTCCAATCATTTGGGTGGTTGAGAAGGGGATTGGAGGAGAGAGAAGGCGCTGACCATGGAAAACATCCACTCTCCCCGACCACTTTAGAATCGAGAGTACAGAGTGAAGATTGTCGCTGGTGACTATGAGGGAAGACAAGATTTATGTGGTCATGATCACAAAAATGTCGCCGCCGCTTTGTTTTACATTAAGGGCCTGTTTGGGAGTTATTTTTAACTCATTTTCAATTTTTGGAAAACGCTACCACACTTAAGAGACCCTTTGGATTGTTTATCGGTGGGAAAAGCTACCAAGAAAAACTCCATTTTCTCATCTTTTGGAAAAGTCACTTGTCACCTACTTTTCAACCTTTTCGAAAAGAACTTTTTCATCCAAAAACACTTATCTCTTAAAAAAATCTACAACTTGATTTTTTTGTCTTGGCGCGATTTATTTTCCCGGGCGTATTTTTTTGCCCGACGCAAATTTTTCGCCCGGGCGCGAATTTTTCGCCTGAGCTAACATTTTATGCCCGGGCTTGCATTTTTCGCCCATGCTGGCATTTTTTTGCCCGGGCCCTGGGGTTTATTGCACGGGTGAGTTTTTTCGCCCAAGTGCGGTTTTTTTTACCCGTGCATGTTTTTTTTTCGCCTGAGCATGTTTTTTTTTCGTCCGGACGTGATTTTTTCGCCCTGGTGCATTTTTTTATCTGGGTGCGAATTTTTTGCTGGTGCAGGATTCTTTTTCGCCCGAGCTGCTTTTTTTTTTGCCCGGATGCAATTTTTTAGCACGGACACGCTTTTTTTCGCCTTACCGTAATTTTTTTGCACCGACGCGATATTTTAACTCGGGCGCAATTTTTTTGCACCGGCGTGATTTTTTCACCCTCGCGCGATTTTTTTGCCCGCGGGCGATTTTTGCGCTCGTGTAACACCTCTACCCATCACGTAGGATATAATAGAGGGTCTGGCAGGGGCCCAAACCATATTCAACAAACAAGCAGAGATGTCCCAAAATAATACCACGAATCACCGCACCCTAACACATATTCTAGCGGAAGCTTAAGGGTTGAAAACATGAACTCAATAATACAGGAATTCTCCACTTTTATAACAAAATAGGAATGTATACAACCATACACAACAGGTACACAGCCTTATGGCGTTTACAAGTTTCTCTGAACATAAGGTGTGGTTTACAGACATCGGCACGAAGGCCACACATGAACAAGACTAAGAAAAACAAGGCCTTCAAAGGCAGCAACGCAGCTTGGGCTTCAGCCCGCTATGTCCCGCTTAGACCAGCACCACCTGCACCAGCAAGAACCATTCCACCAATCAGTGGCAAACAGGGCAGCAGTCAGCATTCAGCTGACCAATTATAACGACCCCACCCCTGGCACGGGGCAGCGGAATTCCTTCCCTGCATAGTAATTTACATCACGCACATATATATATTCCGCCAGCAAGGCAATACATATCACAAATGCCGGCACGACGGCCCGACACTCCGTGCACTCAGGGCACATTCTGGTGTACCAGAAACACTGGATCCCGCCACCGTTCAGAGGTCCCAGACATGATGGTAAAACTTGAGCATTCCTAGTCTTTATGGCGCCTAGGCCAAAGACTCTCATTATAACCCTGACAAAAGCCCAATGCCTTGACGCTCTCTTGTACAGCTGGCATAACGCAGGTATAGATCAGCCACCTCCCGTTGCTCAAATCATCTTGCCACAAAGGAATACCGAAGTACTCATGGCCAACTTACAGGCGCGGGTCGGTTTCACCTTTCCTGTTCGACACTAAGTCCTTTATACCATATGACACTCACGGCCCCAAGAGTTGATCCCAACTCCACCATTTCCTGGACTTCCTCCAGTACTTCTTACGGCACTAAGCCACAGGCATCCACCACATATTTCATGCATACTAGCAATATTCACGGAGTCTTCTCCGATGTGCAAACAAGCATCACCAATCCATACCAACATATCTGGATGGGCTTCACACAGCATGCCTAACCATACTCACACTTCCGGTTCTAATGCACTACAATAAGGGATGAACCACCAATCCCAAGGGAATCTCTTCGCCATCATCCTTTTGGTGGAGGATTCCTATGCAAATGCAGGAAAGAAGGAATTCACTTGTCCAAGAAGGGAATCGTTACCCTTGGAAGACTCCTCGGAGCCATGGGGAGAAAAGAAAATGGATTAACGTCCTCGCAACAGCCTTGCCTTCGCAAATCCGAACTTAGCTCGCGATTTGAACCACCGTAGCACCACCGGCAGCCGACTTCCTCTTCTTCTTCCTCCTCAAGCTCTCCTCTCTCTCTTACTTAATAAAAGCAAGACATAACTCAAACATGAGCTTCCTCCTTCTCAAGGCCGACCTTATCACTCCAGGGATGAGCCTAGACCATTGAATCTTTGTTAAAGAAAAAGAACGGTTCAAATCAGCCCTTAAACTGATTTCCTAGACTGAACACGGGTTGTGACACGCTCATGTCACAGGTCGTGTTCCTGAAGCGGCTACAGAACCGACTCACTCAGTCAGGAACATGGGCTTCAACACGCCCTTGTCAAACCCCTGACACGCCTGTATCAGAAAGCACACGGCCGTGTGACTAGTCGTGTCACCCTTTCAACACAAGACTAGATCACATGACAAGGACACGGCTAAGGCACATGCCCGTGTCCTTAGTCGTGTGCCAAATACGCCCCTTTGACATGCCCGTGTCATAGGTCATGTTCCACACTCAACGCCATTCTACTCAATACCACTCAACGCCATCCGAGTATTCACCCGAGAAGGACACGCCCTGGGACACGCCCGTGTCCCAGGCCGTGTACACTAGACACGACCTTGGACACGCTCGTGTCCCAGGCCGTGTCACCCAGCCTGACCCATTTTGGGACTTAGGGATTTTGGGGTGTTATAATCCTCCCCCCCCTAAAAAAATTTCATCCCGAAATTTGTACGCAGCAAGGGAATAAACATTACAATGCTATGCCACTAACAGTTTTGTTATAACAGAACGTACATGGTCAACAATTTACACAAAAAGCTCGGGAAACTCAGCTCGCATGGTCTGCTCTCACTCCCTTGTTAGCTCCTTACGGCCACAATTGTCCCACTGGACTTTTACTATCCTGATCATCTTGTTCCGCAACTGCTTTTCGGCTCGATCCTCGATTCAAATTGGCCTAACTTTCGTCGTTATCCCACTATTGACCGATAATTGATCTGCAACAACCACTTGGACTGGCTCTCTTAGCACCTTCCGCAACACCGAGACATAAAACACATCATGTAAACTGCTCAGCTCTTGCGAAAGTTCTAACCGATAGACAGCTTCATCAATACGCTCGACCACATCAAACGGTCCCAGATACCTCGGGCTCAACTTTTTCAAATGTTGTATCCTGGACACACCTTTGAATGGTGATTTTCAAGTACACCCAATCGCCCACCGCAAACTCCACGTTTCGGTGCTTGGCATTGTAATACTTAGCTTGCCTGTCTTGAGCCACCATCAGTCTTTCACGTATCAACCGTATATCTGAGTTGGCATTATCTAACTCTTTTCGCCGATACAACTTCGTTTCGCTAGTCTCCGCCCAATCCAAAGGTGTACGACATTTTCTTCCTTATAAAGCCTTAAAGTGCGCCATCTGGATACTTGCTTGGTAGCTGTTGTTGTAGGCGAACTCAACCACATTGAGATGATCTTCCCAATTCTTCCCAAAATCTAGCGCACACATTCGGAGCATATCCTCCAACGTCCTGTTGGTCCTCTCGGTCTGACCATCCGTTTAAGGGTGGAAGGACGTGCTGAAATGTAATTTTGTACCCAACAGTTCGTGGACTAATCTCCAGTCACCCGAAGTGAAACGCCCATCTCTATCACTAACGATGCTATGGGGCACACCGTGCAATCGTACAATAGTATCCACGTTCATCTTTGCCAACTTCTCAACTGAATCATCCTTACGGTTCGGGATGAAGTGTGACACCTTGGTTAACTGGTCCAAAATTACCCATACCGCATCATTTCCACGCAGTGATCTTGGCAATCCATGCACGAAATCCATGAAAAGGTAACGGCTTTAGTAAACCACCCGCTTTTTGGCATTCCGCCTTTACCAAAGCACACGTTTGACACTTAGCGACATAGTGTGTTATGTCCTTCTTCATTCCAGGCCACCAGAAAAGCTTCTTCATATCTTTATACATTTTCGTGCTCCCGGGGTGAACTGAAAATTTTGTGAAGTGTCCTTCATACATCACCTCTTCACGAAGCTTACCCCTACTTGGGACACACAGAAGACCGTCCTTCCGAAAAAGACCGTCAATAAATTAAAATCTAAAGTCCGCACTTTATGCTACATAGCGTTGTAGACTTTCATCAAGTTCTGTTGCTTATCAAACTCTGTCTGCCAGGTCACACTATACCTCCGTCCAGTTTAAGCACGCACTTGGAGTGGCATTCCTTTCAACACAAGAAATATTTAATGCCTCCAGTTCTCAAATTAGGCTTTCATCATGCCTTAAAAGCCAACTTGCCCTTACTGGAGTCTGACGACTCAAGGCATCCGCGACTACATTCCCTTTACCGGGAGTATAATGAATCTGGAAGGTGTAGTAACCAAGAAATTCCATCCACCTTCTTTGTCGCATATTAAGATCTTTCTGACCCAACGGATATTTTAGGCTCTTATGGTCCGTGAATATATCCACTTTCACGCCATATAAATAATGACGCCACAGTTTGAGTGCACATATAACCGCAACCAATTCCAAATCATGGACGGGGTAATTCTGTTCATGCACCTTCAATTGGCGTGAGCCATAAGCTATCACTTTTCCGAATTGCAAAAGAACGCAGCCTAAGCTGCTCCCTCATGCATCACTATAGACCTCAAAGCTGAATTGACCACATGGCGATGTTAAGATTGCCACTGCGGTCAATCGACTCCTTAACTCTTCAAACGCTCGAGCGCACTCCGGCATCCAAATGAACTTCTGATCCTTTCTCGTCAGTGTGGTGAGAGGCAAAGCTATTCTCGAGAAATTCTCTACGAAGCGCATGTAGTAGCCGGCAAGCCCAAGAAAAGTCTTGACTTCTACCACTGAAGAGAGAACAGGCCACTCCGGGAATAGAAACTATCTTGGAAGGATCCACCGCAATGCCCTCTCCACTAACCACATGGCCAAGGAAAGCCACTGATGACAGCCAAAACTCACACTTAGAGAATTTGGCGTAGAGCTTATTCTTCCTCAGGGTGTGCAACACCATCCCCAAGTGATTTACATGATCTTCTTCGGATTGGGAATATACGAGGATATCGTCAATAAAGATGATTTCAAAGAGGTCCAAGTATTCCCTAAATGTTTGATGCATCAAGTCCATGAATACCAATAGCGCATTAGACAGCCAAAATGGCATTACCGTGAACGCATAGTTACCATAGCGCTTTCTAAACACTGTTTTGGGTATGTCACTTTCACGAACTCTCAATTGATAATAGCCTGACTTCAAATCCAACTTGAAGTATACAGTCGAGCCAACTAACTTATCAAACAAGTCATCGATCCGTGGAATTGGATACTTGTTCTTTTCTATTAGTTTGTTCAGTTCTCTATAATCAATGCATAGACGCAAGCTGCCGTCCTTCTTTTTCACAAAGAGAACCGGCGCGCACCAAGGCGAGTGACTTGGGCGTATATAGCCTTGCTCTAGCAATTCTTGCAACTAAACCTTTAGTTCCGCCATCTCCTTTGGCGCTACTCGATAAGGCAAGCGGGCCACAAGTTTTGCACCTAGCACCAGCTCGATGGCGAAGTCGATTTCCCTTTGGGGTGGTAACCCTGGAAGGTCTTTTGGAAACACATCAGCGTATTCTGATACAATTGTCACCTCACTTACACTGGCCTTCGGCTCCACGGCCTCAATGAGTGTGAAGAATAACTCTGCACCCTTCCGAACTGCCTTAACGACTTGGAGAGCAGATATTAATACCCTACTCATCCATCGCATGCCACTGAACTTGGCCTCTTGTTCGGTATTTTTCCCCAGTGTAACCTCTTTTGAGGTGCAATCTATACAAGCATGCTGCTCTGATAGCCAGTCCATACCAAAGATTATATCAAACTCTTATATCGGCAATACTAACGTTTCCACCATGAAATCCCGACTCCCTTTCTTGACATCAACACAACAAGACTTATCCGTACACATCAAACATCCGTTAGGTAGTAACACCTTCAGACTGTCTGTCGCGGTCCGTATAGGCGCCCCGATTCGCAAGATGAAATCTTCCGACAGAAACGAATGTGAAGCACCTCTATCAAATAGTGCTCGTGCCGGAGAGTCCCGTATAAGGACAAAACCTATAACACCAAGATTAAAACAAACACAGCACACAGCATACAATAACATTTAAAACTGTACGCACATGTGACGACATTGACCTTCTTAATGGCCTCCATTTGCCTAAGGTTGAAGACCCGGGGCAGCGCGTGCGATGAAGAAGACTCCACCACATTCTTCCCTTTCTCCGCATAAGACGCTCTCATCTTCTTTTCACCCTTTGGAGGGCCAATTCAGCAATCACATACAAAGTGTCCCAACTTCCCACACGTAAAACAAGCGCGAGATCCATACCCAAAAGATGCTTCCATCACAGTCGCTGAAGGAGCTTGTCCAGTAGATTTGGACTTCTTATTCCATCTCCTTCGGTATCCAGACTTCTCCGGACGCGACAGCTTAAAATCCATTTTCGTAATAACCAAGGTCCCCCTTGCTTGTCCTCTTTTCATATCCTTTTCCAAAGATCGAGCCGTACAGAACAACGTTTTGAATCACTGATTCACAGAACTCGAGAGCAAATATCGCAGCTCATTGCATAGTCCCCCATAAAACTGACTGGTCTTACACTCCTCTTCGGCGAAGATATTGCCCGCGTACCGTCCCAAACGTGTAAATTCATGCAGATACTCATCCACACTATGCTCCCCTTGAGTTAAACGTTGGAACTCCAACTCCATGGAAATTCTTTGCTGCATCGGGAGATGCTTTGCTAAAAACAATCGAGAGAACTCGTCCATCGAGGCTCCCGTCAAACGTCTGCCCGCCAAGTGATGAAGTTCGACCTCGTCCCACCACAACCGAGCCTCTCCCTCAAGCAGGAAAGTGGTTAGTGTGACTTTCTGTTCCTCCTCTACTCTGATAACGATCAAGAGCCTCTTAATCCTTGAGAGCCAATCCTCTGCTTGGGCTGTGGAACCCGCCCTAGTAAATTGAGGAGGATTGAAGCTCATGAATAGCTTCAATTATTGATCTGTCGCCCTCGGATCAACTACAGCCTCTACTGGTTCTTGTCTTATCTCAGCATGAATTGGCACCACTGCAGGCCGAGCATGCCCAGCTTGCTGGAATTCATAACCGCCATCACTGTCTTTGTAATCAAACGGATAGTTTCAGTAGATGGAGGAGGTGTGGGCCCCTCAGCCAGTGCCGCACTTTCAATAGAGTGCTGAGGTTCAGAGTGACCTGCAACACTTATAGTCACCTGTATGTGTAGCAACACAATTTAGCGACTAAACAAATGGCAAACAAACCAAAAATGAACACATAGGTTCACCAAACAAGTGTATGTACATTTCTAAGTGGACATTATTGAGTTCAATATAAGCGTTATAACGGCAGCACTGACACGTGCTCGCCACCCCTCAAAAGAATTCGTCCGCGAATTCGTAAGAGATCGACCAACAAGATGATACCAAATTGTAACACCTCTACCCGTCACATAGGATATAATAGAGGGTCAGGCCGGGGCCCCACACCATATTCCACAAACAAGCGGAGACGTCACGAAATAATACAACGAATCACCGCACCCTAACACATAGCATTCTAGCGGAAGCTTCAGGGTTGAAAACATGAACTCAATAATACAGAAATTGTCCACTTCTATAACAAAATAGGAATGTATACAACCATACACAATAGGTACACAGCCTTATGGCGTTTACAAGTTTCTCTGAACATAAGGTGTGGTTTACAGACATCGACACGCAGGCCGGCCACACATGAACAAGATTAAGCAAAACAAGGCATTCGAGGGCTGCAACGCAGCTTGGGCTTCAGCCCGCTATGTCCCGCTTGGACCAGCACCACCTGCACCTGCAAGAACCATTCCACCAACTGGTGGTAAACAGGGCAACGATCAGTATTCAGCTGACCAATTATAACGACCCTGCCCCTAGCACAGGGCAGAAGAATTCCATCCCTGCATAGGAATTTGCATCACAACCATATATATATTCCGCCAGCAAGGCAATACATATCACAAATGCCAGCACCACGGCCCGACACTCTGTGCACTCAGGGCACATTCTGGTGTACCGGAAACACCGGATCCCGCCACCGTTCAGAGGTCCCAGACATGACAGTCAAAATTGAGCATTCCTAGTCTTTATGGCGCCCAGGCCAAAGACTCTCATTATGCCCCTAACGAAAGCCCAATGCCATCACGCTCTCTTGTACAGCCGACATAACGCAGGTACAGATCAACCACCCCCCGTTGCTCAAATTGCCTTGCCACAAAGGAATACCGAAGTACTAATGGCCAACTTACAGGCGCCGGTCGGTTTCACCTTTCTTGTTTGGCACTAAGTCCTTTATACCACATGGCACTCACGGCCACAAGAGTTGATCCCAACTCTCACCATTTCCTGGACTTCCTCCAGTACTTCCTGCGGCACCAAGGCACAGGCATCCACCACATATTTCATGCATACTAGCAATTATCACGGAGTCTTCTTCGATGTGCAACAAGCATCACCAATCCATACAAACATGTCCGGATGGGCTTCACACAGCATGCCTAACAGTACTCACACTTCTTGTTCTAATGCACTACAACAAGGGATGAACCACCAATCCCAAGGGAATCTCTTCGCCATCCACATTTTGGTGGAGGATTCCTATGCAAATGCAGGAAAGAAGGACTTCACTTGTCCAAGAAGGGAATCGTTACTCTTGGAAGACGCTTCGGATACATGGGGAGAAATGACAACGGATGAACTTCCTCGCAGTAGCCTTGCCTTTGCAAATCCGAACTCAGCTCGCGATTTGAACCACCGTAGCACCACCGGCAGCCGGCTTCTCTTCTTCTTCCTCCTTAAGCTCTCCTCTCTCTCTCTTACTTAAGAAAAGCAAGACACAACTCAAACATGAGCTTCCTCCTTCTCAAGGCCGGCCTTATCACCCCAGGGATGAGCCTAGACCATTGAATCTTGGTTAAAGAAAATGAACGGATCAGATCAGCCCTTAAACTGATTTCCTGGACTGAACACAAGTTGTGACACGCCCGTGTCGCAGGCCGTGTTCCTGAAGCAGCTACAGAACTGACTCACTCAGTCCAAAACACGGGCTTCGATACGCCTGTGTCAAACCCCTGTTGTAAGACACCCCTCTCGGAACACAAAACACGGCACGAGAGGGGTCTTATGCCCAGAACAGCCGCCTTGTAGTAGCACAAGCACTCTGGCCAGCCTGTACCACAAGACGTCTATCCTGCCGGCTACAACCAATTTCAACATATAAATGCCAACCCAACCATAATAATATATAGAAGTCAATCCACACTAAGCATAAGTCCATAAGTACAGCAAAAGAGAAGCGAAACAAGCTTCTACATAATCAAAGTACGTAAATAAAATTTCCCCGAAGGGCTACACTAAAATCTCTCTCACTCACATCTGTAACTGACGGTAGCGACGGTACTGTCCCCTCAGGCCCTGTCGTCCTGGCCTGGCTGTCCAGCTGCATGACCTGCTGCTCCACCTACGGGGTTTCCTCCAAAAAAGGAAGACGTAGCAACTGTTAGTCCTAAAGACTAAGTGGCTTCACATCCGCTCCCCCGGCGACTCCTCGGCACCGGGCAGAGTAAGGAACAGGTACAATATATATAAAATAGTAGTACAAGAAGGTGAAGTAAGTATACATGTCATATGTAACACTAAAATTAGTGTATAAACGAGCAACCTCTTATTCTATAATTCTACCATCTACAGCAGCAAGAGAGTATAATGTTATAACACTAAGTTACTTGACTTATATGGATGCCCATATAAGCATATAAGTTGAGGGTCGTTCAGCAGTAAGTAACTCATCGTATAGGAGTGCCCATACAAACCTATACGATGAGGGTCTTGTGTATGTAATGATGTGCAATGCTATGTATGCAGTGCAATGACACACCCATGATCAAGCACATGCAATCGCTATGTCGACACAGACTCATAGTTCCCACTATTCGAGCAGGTAGCTAACCTCTCAGGCGTCAACTGTCGTGGCCAAATGGTGACAGTAGAGCGGGCATCTCCACTACTAGGTTGGTCTCCACACTACCTAGCCTAGGCCCCGTATGCCTCAACGCTAAGAACACAACAGCGGAGCTCACATACGTACTACGGCTCAGTAGGTTCTCTTGGGTAAATGTTCACCAAGATCCTTGCCCCGAACTTACCTAAGGTATGACACGGAAGGAGCCCCAGAAATGAGAACGAGGACCAAGCCCAACCATTCACTTGGCACGGAAGGAGCCTCGGGACGTGAACACCGAGGACCAAGCCCAAAGTCTAACTGTCAACTCCCATCGGTGTGACGATTGGCGAGCCCGTAGACCTGCCACACTATCCTTAACACGGGATTGCGACACCGCGTGTCGACTCACACCACATGCAATTCCACAATATCGTGGCATGGAAGGAGCCTCGGGATGTGAACACCGAGGACCATGCCCAACCATCCATCAAATATGGAAGGAGCCTCGGGACGTGAACACCGAGGACCAAGCCCAACCATCCATCAAATACGGAAGGAACCTCGGGACATGAACACCGAGGACCAAGCCCAACCGTCCAACTTTGCTCATCTCAACCTCATTCCAACTAGTGATGGTCAACACCGCACTTGTTAACTTCAACAATACTACCCGTAGGGAGACGACTCTCTAAGCATTGGATTACTAATTCCCTTCTATCCATTCAACATACATCATGGCCATAGTGAAATCATTTATATGCCCTTCTAAATGAATTCAACATGATATAGATAATGGGCATCAATATGTATCTGCCAATTTATACCAGACTCTTTTCTTAAATTAAGTTTGCCCACAACTCGTTATATGAATTCAGATTCATAACATCAACTTATCATATCAATATGATGATTATGTCAAAAGAGTTCACCCAAACCTCGAGTTGGATCGCAACATTAAATTCCACCAAATCGAATTGCACATTACACAGCCCAGAATTTAGGTGCAGCATTAATCTAGGCAGCAACTTCGACCAAGGATTCCCATGGAAACAGAAATTCGGCGAGTGCGTGTAACCACTCGTTGGAAAGATAATTTCAAGGGCTACAACTTTTGAGTTTAGTTGAAAGCCCATAACTGACCCCTTCTTGCTTGAAAACAGCCAAGAAGGTCACTGCATGCAGAACATAGATTCTGCACGCATCTTGAAGCGGAGTGAACGGCATCTGTTCGTCTTCCTCCTCAAGCAATTTTTCCCAAATCGCAATCAGCAGTTCCTCCACCCTTATTCTCCCTCTCGAGGCCATTTCCTCTTCACGAAGCCACCCCCATCATCACTTTGAAGAGGGGGAGGTTGAAGATGACTAGTCATTAGAACAAAAGTTTTAATAAGGCCTTTCCTAGAGAAATCACCATCTCCCATGTCTAGACTCTCTTGAGTCGACATCTCACCTAGATATCTACAGATCTAGCGCCAAGGGAGAGGGGAGGAAGCTCACCTCATTTCCAGTGGTACCATCATTCCCGGCCGTGGATCTAGTCGTCCTCCTCCGTGGCATCATTTCCTCCTTGACGGCGATTGTGTTTCTCCTCTTCCAAAGTTTGGCTGGCTCCAGCAAGCCTCTCCTCCTCCAGAGCTCCGACTCCGGCGATCGACTTCTCTCCCGATGGTTTTGCATGGGTAGCGGCTCGGTAATGATCGAAGTGACGGCTAGGGTTTTGTTTTCTTCTTATTTATATTAGCTCATTAGGGTTATGTCACTTCGCCATGTGTCAACCTCTGATTGGACTGCCCAAATTAGGTCTTATTTAAATGACCGGTCCAAGGGATCGTCCAGTACGAATCTCGAAGTCCGGTTAAGTCCGCCTATATGAGCCAGCGAATCTGCCTGGGAGAAAAACGCACAAGTCAAATTCGGCGGGAATCGACCTCAATTCTCGACGATCGGCGAGTATAGCCGGGTATTCTCGACGAATTCGCTGGGTATCAACAATGATTCCTGACGAATTTCCCTCAACCAATTTATCGGAAATCCTGACGTTGAGGGCGTTGAGTATCATTCAGCGATACTTGACGATCGGTCATCATTCTCGACGATCGGTGGGTATACCCGGGCATTCTCGATGAATTCATCGGATATCACTCAACCCATCACTCCGTTCAACACACTTGACACCTTTTGCCAGTGCGCCACAAGCCCGAGTCAAGTCTCTTGACTCAGAACTCGTGCGAGGGGCCTAGCGTGAATTGGGACGTTACAAATCCTATAAACAAAATAAAAGATTTCGTCCCCGAAATCAGGCTGAGGCTTTGGGGAGTAAAGCATACAAAAAAAATAACATATGCTTTTAAATAAAACTACCTGAAGCAAACAACTCCGGGTAGCGTCCTTGCATAATATCCATCGGCTCCCATGTGAATTCCTCCTTCCCATGATTAGACCACAACACTTATACCAAGGGAACACTTTTGCGGCGCAAGGCTCTTATCTCTTTATCAACGATCCGCACCGGCTCCAGTCGCACAGATCTGTCAGGCGCCACAGTACCATCAGTTGTGGGGATGTATTGTTTGGGCCGCAACAGCGCCTTCCGAAGCGACGATACATGGAACACATCGTGGAGATTCTCTAGCTCGGGCGGTAGCTCCAGCCGATAGGCCAAAGGGCCATTCCTTTCCAATATGACATAGGGCCCAACATACCGTGGGCTGAGCTTCTTCACTCCCCGCACCCGTGACACTCCATGCATCGGTCAGATTTTCAGGAACACTTTATCACCAACTTGAAATTCCACCATACGGTGCCTTGCGTTATAATACTTCGCCTGCCGACTTTGAGCCTCTAACATAAGATCCCGTATCAACCTAACCA
Organism: Platanthera zijinensis; assembly: GCA_039513925.1. Classification (NCBI taxonomy): domain Eukaryota; kingdom Viridiplantae; phylum Streptophyta; class Magnoliopsida; order Asparagales; family Orchidaceae; genus Platanthera; species Platanthera zijinensis. The sequence continues at coordinate 102,440,528 of CM077085.1, read as the reverse complement.
CCGCATCCGTGTCATCTATATATTAAACACCCAATGTCTTCGGGTCTTCATCTTGCACCCAAGACAAGGGGGTCCTACACCTCCTTCCATATAGGGCTTCATGGGGCGCCATGCCAATGCTAGCTTGATGGCTTTTGTTGTAGGAGAATTCCACTAAGGGCAAGAGTCTTTCCCACGGCTCTCCCCTATCTTTCACACACAACCTCAACAGATCCTCCAATGTTCGGATGGCTCGCTCAGACTGTCCGTCCCTCTGAGGATGAAATGCGGTGTTGAAGGTAAGGCACGAGCCCAAATACGCCTGCACCGCCTTCCACTCCTTAGAGGTAAAGTGACCATCACGGTCCGAAACTATCGTCTTAGGTACGCCATGATACCGTACAAACTGCTCCATGAAAAGACGTACTAAGACATCCACATGAGCCTCCTTCTTCATAGGAATGAACCGGGCAACTTTCGTCAGACGATCAACGATAACCCACACTGAATCATTTCCTGAGCGGGAGCGAGGTAGCCCATGTACGAAGTCCATGGAAATATCCTCGAACTTCCACTCGGGGATTTGCAACGACTGCAACAGGCCACCGGGACTCCTGCACTCCGCCTTCACTCTTTGGCAGGCTTCACAATGCGTGACAAAGTATCAGACATCCTTCTTCATTCCTGGCCAACACATCGTCTTCCGTAAGCCGGCGTACATCTTTGAAATTCTCGGGTGCATTGAATATTGAGAGCAATGTGCCTCTCTCAAGATATCCTCCCGGATTTTACCGCCTTTGGGAATGTAGAGCAGGCCGCGAAAGTAAACGAGGCCGTCCTTTAGTGTGTACTCGTCTGTAGCCCCATCTTCGATCAACTTGAGTGATGGGACCAAAGCCGCATCCAATCCTTGCTCCACTTGGATCCGGTCCCGGATATCACAAACTATGCTCATGCTGGACAAGTACTCTATATATTCTGCAGAAGGAGCCTTAAATACCAATGTAATATCCATCTCCTCAATCATCCGCGCCAACTCCATGCTCATAAACCGAGACTCTGGGCTCGAGCCGGGTACTTTCCTGCTCAACGCATCGACTACAGAGTTTGCTTTTTCGGGGTGCTAGTTCAAGGTGAACTCATAATCACATAAAAACTCTAACCACCACCGTTGTCTTAGGTTCAACTCCTTCTGGGTATAAACGTAATTCAAGTTTTTATGGTCCGAGAAGATTTCGCAGTGGACGCCGTATAGATAATGCCTCAATACCTTCAAGGCGAACACCACTGCTCCTAGCTCCAAATCATGCACCGGGTAATTGATTTCATGCTTCTTCAATTGGCTTGAAGCATAAGCAATCACGTGCCCATGCTGCATCAACACCGCTCCAAACCCCTTATAAGACGCGTCCGTGTAAACTTGAAATCCTTCCTTCCCAGACGGCAGGACAAGGATGGGGGCGGAGGTAAGTCTATCCTTCAATTCCTGGAATGCCGCTTCACATTGGGGTGTCCACTCAAATGGCACACTTTTCTTTGTCAAAGATGTAAGCAGGAGGGCAATCTTGAAGAATCCTTTTACGAACTTGCGGTAGTATCCGGCAAGTCCAAGAAAACTCCTCACATCGGCCGCCGACTTCAAGGGAGACCACTTCTTCACGGCACGCACCTTGGCCGAATCTACAGCTAGTCCAGCCCCACTAATTACATGACCCAAGAAAGCCACTTCCCTAAGCCAGAATTCACACTTACTAAACTTGGCGAATAGGGAGTGCTCTTTTAACTTTTCCAGAACTAAGGCCAGATGCCCGACATGCTCTTCCTCCGTCTTAGAGTAGACTAAGAAGTCGTCAATAAATACAATGATGAAGACATCTAGATAGGCCTCAAACACTTTATTCATCAAGCTCATGAAAGCTGATGGGGCATTTGTGAGCTCAAACGGCATCACCGTAAACTCATATAAGCCATACCTTGAGCTGAAAGCCATTTTCTGGATATCGTCCTCTTGTATTCTCAATTGATAATACCCCGAGCGCAAATCCAGCTTGGAGAACCAATGCGCTCCCACCAGTTGATCGAACAACTCATCGATCCGAGGTAACAGATAGGTGTTCCGTACCGTCAGTCGGTTGAGCTCCCGATAGTCTATACATAAATGCAAGGTTCCATCTTTCTTCTTAACGAATAGAATAGGGGCTCCCCAAGGTGATGAGCTGGGGCGAACAAACCCTGATTCTACCAACTCCTGCAGTTGAACTCTAAACTCTGCGAGTTCTTTTGGGGCCATTTGATAAGGGGCCCTGGAACAGGCTTAGCTCCTGATATAAGCTTAATCTGAAAATCCACTTCTCTATGCGAGGGTAACCCTGGTAATTTCTCAGGAAATACCCCAGGGAAATCCCGTGCTACCCGCACATCCTTCACATCTACCCTCACCTCGTTCAGTTCGAAACATACCATGTAGACTTCATCCCCTCTCATATGAGCTTTCAAGGTCTGGATTGAGGATAACAATAATCGTGGTGCGAAATTTATACCTTGGAAGATTACATCAGTATCTCTATATCTCAAATAGATTTGCTTCTCCGCACAGTCGATTCTTGCATAGTGCCAATCCAGCCACGCCATGCCCAAAATGAGGTCGAATTCTGGCATTCTCAAAATTGTGGCGGGGGTATCAAAGGTCTTCCCCCAATGGTTATCTCAAACTCACACTTCGCAGTTGCCGTCATCTCAGATCCGTCTGGGAGGCGTACTCTTCGAGCAATACTAGTGAAATATTGCACTCCGTGTATGTCCTTGATGAAGTCTTCAGACACAAAAGAATGTGAAGCACCGGTGTCAAATAACGTATAAGCCGGTTTCCCGCCGACCATCACGGTGCCTAAGTGTCATTAATAATACTCAAGCTAGACGTCTAGTATATCTTAAGCCACTAGAGGATATTAATGGAAGAAAAATGGCTATTTCAAATCGTACCTGCAATCATCTCCCGAGGATTCCGCTCTTGAGTCATATCCAAGGCATACATCTGATCCCGAGCAGGTCCGGGGTTTCTTCCTCGTGGTCCATATCCTCGACCACGCACATACCCTCGCTCCCGAGGGGCTGCTAGAGGGAAAGCAAGAGGCGCATCTCCAACCAGTTTCGGACAGTAGCGTCGAATGTGGCCCGGTTGGTTGCATTCAAAGCACACCCACTCCTACCTTCCGCCGTGTTATTGAAATTGTTGAGGTGGAGGTATGCTGGCGTTTGCTATTGGGATTTGTCTCCACAATACCTCAGATTTGTAGGAAGTCAGACCTTGAACTAAGATGAATTAAGGTGTATTTGATATTGTGTTTAAGTTGTATGTGTGCAGGTTTTATTGCCAAGTGTTGACCAATGTCAGTCTATAATGGGTCACCAAACACAGGACCATACAATGTAATCCCTCATTGTGTGATCCAAAGTGTTGGCTCATGTATAGCCTCTCTATTGGAATACACTTCCTACATGCACTTGGATTGGTGGACTGAAGTATTGAAGTTTATTCTTTTTTCAGAAGAATTTTTTTTCTAAGTCCACATACTCGAGTAGCTTCTTTCATATACTCGAGTAAGTGACTTGGTACTCGAGTAAATCCTTAGACATACTCGAGAAGACTCTGTATACTCGTGTAGGTAAGCTTACTCGAGTAAGATGGTTAGTCACTCGAGTAGATCATATTTTATACTCGAGTAGATCCTTCTGTCCTTAAATCAGAAATTTTCTTCAAGTCCACATACTCGAGTACCTTGTTTGTTCACTCGAGTAAGTGAGTCTGTACTCGAGTAAGTTGGATTACATACTCGAGTAGACTGTATTGTACTCGAGTAGGTGATAACTTGTACTCGAGTAGTTGGTTAGTTACTCGAGTAAGTGTTCTGTTGATACTCGAGTAGATCTGCACTTTTCATCTCAGAAAGTTTCTAAGTCTACCTACTCGAGTAGTTCCCTATATACTCGAGTAAGTGACTCTGTACTCGAGTAGTAGTTTTTCATACTCGAGTAGCTTAGTGATTACCCGAGTAATCTTCCCTAGATACTCGAGTAGTTCACTTTCCCCTCACTCGAGTATCTCCAACTCTTCTACTCGAGTAGTTCTTCCTATTTTATCTGAGAAATTTTCTCTAAGTGTTTTTACTCGAGTATATACTCTCATACTCGAGTAGTTCTAAAATCACTCGAGTGTTGATCTCTGAATCACTCGAGTTGTTTCTCTTTTTATACTCGAGTATGCTCCTCCTATCCACTCGAGTATATAACATCTTATACTCGAGTAGGTCACTTCTCTGTCTCGAGTATATCTGTTCAAATATTCCTGAAATTCTCCAAGTAAAATTTCACTGTGTATTTCGAATTAAACATTTCTGATTGGTCCACGTGTCATCTCTAATTAAATTTCTGACCGTTGGAGTCCACCTATAAATAGGTCCTCTCAGATTTGACTAATAACAAGTCTTACAGAGATAATTATTTTAAGAAAGAGAAAAGTTCCCATGAACCCTAATTTCTCACGCCGCCGCCATTGTCGTTCACGGAAGAAGGTCTGGATCGACGATCTCCGATCGCTTCTTTCAACTTTGTTTCTCCAGCGATCCAGACAAAAGATAATCACTCGATCTCGCTGAGCCTCAAAGATTTCTGATTTATTTTCTCGATCGAGGTGATTCCATTTTTCAGATCTGTGGATCTCTCTCAAGTCATCTTCAACATATTCTGATCAAGCCAAAGTTCTCAAGGAAGAAGACTATCAAAGATCCAGATCTGGGAAATATATTGTTTGTATTTTCTTTTCAAACAAATTTCTTTGTAGGAGTTTGTTGGAACCCAAGATTTTGATTTGAGTTCAGTCCTCTCTTTCTGTCTCTTGACCCAAGTTTTATCTATGGTCAAAGGTTAGTTGATAGGTTAGATTCTCTAGTTGTGTAGAATTGCCTTTCTAGATGAATATTTGGTTAAGTAGTTTTTCGTTCGACTATAGTCGAACGTCGCTCGACTATCGTCTATCGGCTGATCGACGATCGTCTATCAGTTGGTCGACGTTCTTTCTGCGTTGATATCTCGACTATCTATTGATAGGTCGACTATCTGTTTGCCTTGATAGTTCGACTATCTGTCCTGATATTTCAACTATCTGATAGCTCGACTATCTATTGATAGGTCGACTATCTGTTGTCTTTGATAGTTCGACTATCTGTCCTGATAGTTCAACTATCTGATAGCTCGACTATCTGTTGATAGGTCGACTATCTGTCCGCTTTGATAGCTCGACTATCTGTTGATAGGTCGACTATCTATGTTGCTTTGATAGTTCGACTATCTGTTGATAGGTCGACAATCTGCGTTGCTTTGATAGTTCGACTATCTGCTTGGATAGTTCAACTATCTGATAGTTCGACTATCTGTTGATAGGTCAACTATCTGTGTTGCTTTGATGGGTCGACTATCTGTTGATAGGTCGACTATCTGTTTTCTGTGATAGGTCGACTATCTGCTTGATAGGTCGACTATCTGTTTTGTTTGGTAGTTCGAATATCTGTCCAGATAGATCGACTATCTGATAGCTCGACTATCTGTTCTGATAGGTCGACTATCTGCTGAGGTAGTTCGACTATTTTCTTTGATAGTTCGACTATCTGGATCGTTCGACTATCTGCCCGATAGATCGACGATCTCCGTGCGTCGGTCGACGATCTCCGAAGGTCGTTCGACGTTTTGTTGTATGTTTTAAATAGTTTTGTCGTCTTCTGTGATGTGACTAATTTCATAATTATTTTGGCATATTTTATAAAAGAATATCTGAGTATATTGTGATAACACTTCCATACAATATCTATTCTATTCTTTATGCATGAACTAATCTTTTCTGACAAAGTTGTTTGTCTTACAGCTGAGATAAGATTTCTGCCAGTCAACTATCTGTTGATAGGTCGACTATCTGTGTTGCTTTGATGGGTCGACTATCTGTTTTCTGTGATAGGTCGACTATCTGCTTGATAGGTCGACTATCTGTTTTGTTTGGTAGTTCGACTATCTGTCCGGATAGATCGACTATCTGATAGCTCGACTATCTGTTCTGATAGGTCGACTATCTGCTGAGGTAGTTCGACTATTTTCTTTGATAGTTCGACTATCTGGATCGTTCGACTATCTGCCCGATAGTTCGACGATCTCCGTGCGTCGGTCGACGATCTCCAAAGGTCGTTCGACGTTTTGATGTATGTTTTAAATAGTTTTGTCGTCTTTTGTGATGTGACTAATTTCATAATTATTTTGGCATATTTTATAAAAGATTATCTGAGTAAATTGTGATAACACTTCCATGCAATATCTATTCTATTCTTTATGCATGAGCTAATCTTTTCTGACAAAGTTGTTTGTCTTACAGCTGAGATATGATTTCTGCCAGGCTGTCCTTTATAGCCGTTAGACTCAAAAAGTCTTCCTTGGCTGTAAAGAGTCTTTTTTGATGTGACTTTCTCTTATATTATTTCATCAGAAGTATTTGCAGCTTCTTAGAAAGCTTTATCCTATTATAGGATATCTGTCTGCAGTATTTTTGTTTTGCTTTATGCTTTTTGCAGCCCAGCTTGCAGAGTTCAGAAGAAGACAAGATTCAAACACAAGTAAGAGTCGTTGCTGCTGCTGCTATATAAAGACCTTCTTGAGGAAAGAAATGAACTGGTCCACATAGCAAAAATCAAGTTCATCCAGGAAAAAGGAATTCAAAAGCTAACAGCAGCATTCAAGCTTAAGAACTTACAGTCTCCAAACTGCTCTCAGCACATTCACATCTAACTGAGAAGAAGTTCAAATTCTTCTCTCTTCTTCAACCTGAGTTCTCCTGCTTACAGGAAGATCTTCACTCAGAGCCTTTTGAAGAAGAAGAAGAAGAAGATAGCTGCCTGAAGAAGAAAATCTTATTTCATATTATTTATCTTCTTGTAGCTTTTTCCTTCAGAAATTTCTGAAGTGTTTCTGCACTGAAGCAAGACTTCACCTGAACATTCTTTTAGCCAGGGGGAGCCTTGATTCTTTTAGAGCTTTCTAGCTCAGTGCAAGTTATTGTGCTTCTCTAATCTATTATAAAATATAGAAGACACCTTAACCTCCTTTCCCCCTCTGTACAGGGTTACCCTTGGTGGCAGGGCACCTGATCAAAAACCTGTGTTGGTTTTTAGACACCTGATCAAAAGTCTAAAGGGTTTCTTGATCTACCTGAAGCAGATCTTGTTGGTGACAGGGTACCTGATCAAAAACCTGAGTGGATTCCTACCTTGTTGGTAGAAGAGTGGACGTACCCAAGTTGTTTGGGGAACCACTATAAATTCCTTGTGTCGTCTGGATTGCTTTGTTTAATTACTTGCATTGTGGCTGTGATTAGATCTTAACTAGGTTTGCTAGTTGTTGTTTATGTTTCCAAGCCTTAACTGTAATTACAGTTGGCTGCCTTTTTGTGCACAACACTTGTGTTAGGCTTTAAGGTTTAAATCTCAAATATTTATAACCTTCATTCCGCATTTAACTCCAAGGGAGTTGAGTAGAAAGTCAACTTTGCCAGTGCAATTTTTGATTACTCTATTCATCCCCCCTCTAGAGCAGTATCTATCCCTTCTCTTTCAGAGTTTTTCTCCGAGTTTTGTAGGAAGGCTTTATCTTCCGAGTGTAGATCCGATTTGGATCGAGTTTTGTAGGAACGTGGTTCCGAGGTGTAGGATTGTTTTCAATCCGAGATAGTGGAGTAGCCGAGTCTAGTGGTTTGCTAGATCGGTGAGGAAAGTGGACGTACCCAAGATTGGGGAACCACTATAAATCTCTTGTCGTCTGTGTGATTGCTTGATCTTTGCTGTGTTAATTTTTATTCCGCATTTGACACGCACTTCACCTATTCACCCCCCTCTAGGTGATTTAGGTAGACAACTTAGTTTTCTCAATTGGTATCAGAGGGAGGTTGATTGTTAAAAGGTTAACACCTTGATCTAATCCTTACCAAGTTGTCTCAAGAGAAATTTCAAGCATGAGTAAGACCAAGGATTTTACTAAGCTCCCTATCTGCACCAAGAACAATTTTCCTATGTGGAAGGAAAGAGTCAAACTCTTTATGGAAGCAGTAGATCCCCGGATCTTCATGATTGTTGAAGAAGGTCCCCACATTCCTATTACCACCTCCACCATAGATTCATCTAAGCAAGTTCCAAAGAAATTGATGGATCTCGATAAGGACGAGATTGCACTTGTCTCGTTGGACAAGAAAGCTAAAAATATTATCGCAAGTGCAGTCGATGACTCAATGCTGCAGAATCTGATTCATTGCCAATCTGCCAAGGAGATGTGGCAATCCCTAGTGACTCTAATGGAAGGTACAGAAGAAGTGAGGGATGATCGAAGGTCCTTACTGAACCATAAATATGAAGCCTTCAGGCAGGGTCATAAGGAAGCCATAGCTGACACTTTTGAGAACTTCTTCAAGATAGTAAATGGCCTTAGAGTTTATGGACATGTCTTCACCAATGGGGAACTCAATGACAAATTCTTAAGATCCCTAACCAAGGAATGGGACAATAAGGTATGTGCCATTCGGGAGTTTGGAAGGTTAGCTGAGACAGACCCGCAGAATCTGTTCGGAAAGCTTATGTCTTACGAGCTGCAAATCAACTCAAGAAAAGCTGAAGAAGAGATAAGCAGGTCTGCATCCAAGGAGAAGTCTATCGCTCTAAAGGCAGATAGCTCAAGGAAGACAAAGGCTAGCTCTCCTGCCCCAGTTCCTGAAGCTGATGAAGAAGAATCATCTGATCCAAGCTCATCTGGCTCAGAACTATCTGAAGGAGAGTTCTCATTGCTCTCCCGGCAATTCAAGAAATTCTTAAATAAGAAGAAGCAATGGAGAGGCAAAGATGCCTCATTCAGAAGATCACGACGTGACGGTGATCAACGAAAGAAAGGCTCAAGTAGCCATGACAGGTATAACCCTAAACAGAACAAACAGATTTCGACTGACATCGTTTGTTATTGTTGCAATAAGCCAGGTCACATCATCACGGACTGCCCTCACAAGACGAAAGAGGGCGGCAGACGAGAGGAAAAGAAATCCTCATACCACAAGAAGAGGACAGAGAAGAGTCTAGTAGCCAAGAAGAGCAAAACTCTCAGCGACTCTGACTCATCTGAGTCAAGTGAAGAAGAGGAAGCTTACTTTGGGCTCATGACTCACTCAGATGATGAACAAGTCCCCCAGTTCACTAGGGAGGTAAAATCTCACACTCCTCTCTCTGATTCTGATGATGATAATGAGCAAGAGGGCTATTCCTCTGAAGATAAATCTGAACTCATGGCCCAGTACAAAGAGTTGCTCATGACCTACGAAAAATGTCGTAGAGTAGTGAAAACTCAAGCCAAAGAGATAAAATCTCTACAGGCTAGTGAGAGCAACTTGAGAGAAGAAGTCGCTAAGACTAACTCTCTTCAAGAGAACTTCAATAGTGCTATGGATGAATACAATCAAGCTCTCAAGCACCTCGACCTTAAAGAGGAAATCATCAAAGAGTTGGAACAACGACTTGAGGCTGAGAAGAAACTTGTTGAGAGTTTCTCAAAGCCTAAGACAGTTCTTCCACTCGTTACTGAATTCTCAGCTAAGGCCAAGGGTGCTGGTTTAGGCCACATTGGTTCTTCTAGTAAATCCTCTAGGAGAAACAAGGCCAAGAGAAAGAATAAGGCTGTCCAGAAGGCTCTAACTGAAGAAAAAGGGAAAGCTCCCTTGGAACCTGTTCTGTTCAAGAAAGTTATCTTTCCTACGAACGAACTCGACTATGAGTCTACCTATGGACACTTTTCTAGGCCGATCCCTGAGAAGCCTAAGTCAAGATACCAAGGTTGGACTCGTCCTCGTAACTTTGGCGAGAGTGTCTTCAAAGCACCCTATGAAGAGATTCAACTTCAAAGCTATGGACCTTATGCTCATGGTCATTACATCAAGAAGACACCAAAGGTAAAACCTATTGTGGAAAAGCCTATGAAGGAGAAGACTTCATGTAGCTGTCTTCATCATGAAGCCTCCTCCTCCAAAATCAAGGTTCCTGCTAGACCATCACTTCAGAAAATCAAGCAGGAATACACTAGGCAAAGATACAACAGGTTTGACTGTTGGTGTTGTGGCAGAATTGGTCACTTTGCCATCGATTGTTGGTTCAATCCTAGTAATGCTGCAACCCCTCAAGTTAGCAACGTGAGAATGACCACTCATGAGGCTAATACTCGTAGGGGGAGTTTTCTAACTCGAGACCAAGGACCCAAACGTGTTTGGGTTCCTAAGGCTAAGTGATTGTAATTGCAGGTATGTCCAAAGGCCACCAAAATGCCAATCTGGTATTTGGACAGCGGAAGTTCTCGGCATATGACCGGGACAAGAAGCCTACTCCAGAATTTCACCTCAGTCTGCAACGGACCAAAGGTCATCTTTGGAGGTTCATATCGAGGGATAACTAAAGGCTATGGTATGATTTCTAACGGTAGCGTTTCCTTTTCGGATGTAGCCTATGTTGAAGGATTGGAACACAATCTCATCAGCATAAGCCAACTATGCGATAAAGGATATGTAGTTGAATTTCATGCTGACAAGTGTTTGATAAAATCGGTTAATAACCGGGAAACTATTTTATCAGGCACTCGAAGCAGAAATATTTTCTGTTTAAATTTCATTTGTATTGACACTTCTACACCAGTATGTCTTTTAGCAAAAAGTAGTGCATCTCTTGCTGACCAATGGCACAAGAGACTAGCACATATTAATTTTAAAACTATTAATATATTATTCTCTCAAAACTTAGTACGTGATGCCCCCAATGTCAAGTGCGTTACGGATAGCCCTTGTCATGCCTGTATCAAAGGCAAGCAAACAAGGAGTTCATTTTAAAGCATAATAGGCAAGGATTCCAATAGAAGCTTACAGCTTCTCCATATGGAATTGTTTGGTCCACTGAAAGTTAGAAGTTTGGGAGGTAAGCAATATACGTTGGTTATTGTGGATGATTACTCGCGCTTTGCGTGGGTGTTCTTTCTGAAACACAAGTCAGATACCTTCAGCATTTTCACAAATTTTGTTAGGCAAATCCAGAATGAATACAACTGTTCCGTAGTCAAAATCAGGAGTGACAATGGAATGGAATTCAAATCTGGAGCCATGACAGAATTCTGCGAAAGTCAAGGTATCTTTCATGAGTTTTCCTCTCCTCGCACTCCACAACAAAATGGAGTAGCTGAGAGAAGGAACAAAACACTCATAGAGGCTTGCCGGACCATGTTGAGTGATGCCTCACTTCCAGAGTACTTCTGGGCTGACGCCGTCAACACCGCTTGTCACATGCAAAATCGAGCTCTCATCAACAAGAACCATGATAAGACTCCTTACGAACTTTTGAAAGGCAGGAAACCAACCATTTCGTATTTTAGATCTTTGGCTGCAAGTGCTTCGTACTTAACAACGGTAAGTATCACACTACCAAGTTTAGCGAGAAAAGCTTTGAAGGTACTTTTGTAGGTTATAGTAGCCATAGTAAGGCCTATAAAGTATTCAATAGAAAAACTCTGGTAGTAAAAGAGTCGATACATCTTGTATTTGATGAGACGAGTCTGCTGCACAGTAACTCATCTAGTGTGCCTAGTGTAGATGTAGATACAAAGTTGAAGGAACTTAGCTTGGATGAAACTACTAAAGATAAAGACGAGACGTTCATCAAGATCACCTCTACAACCCCTATTGGAGAGATAGATGATCAAGATGAAGAACACATCCCTGCTGAAGATGCAACTCCAGTGGCCGAAGAGATCCCAGATGCAAGGACTTTAGAGTTCAGACACTTGAAGGATCATCCCATTGATCAAATTATAGGAGATCCTCGGGATGGCGTCAGAACTCGTCGAGGTACAACTAACGAGAATTTACACTTAAGTTTTCTTTCACAAGTTGAACCAAAGAAATTTTAGGAAGCCAACTCCGACGCATCCTGGATCCTAGCCATGGAAGAAGAACTGAATCAGTTCAAACGATGCAAAGTTTGGACACTTGTTCCCAGACCCAAGGGTAAGAATGTCATTGGGACAAAATGGGTCTACCGGAACAAGATGGACGAAGATGGAACCATTATAAAGAATAAAGCCAGACTTGTCGCAAAGGGATATCGTCAAGAAGAAGGAATTGACTTCGACCAGACTTATGCTCTAGTGGCAAGACTGGAAGCGATCAGGTTATTTCTTGCCTACGCTGCACTTAAGGGCTTTACCGTCTATCAGATGGACATTAAGTCCGCCTTCCTAAATGGTGACATAAAGGAAGAAGTGTATGTAGAGCAACCACCAGGTTTCGTTGATTCAACTTATCCTAATTATGTTTACTTATTACAAAAAGCTATATATGGTCTTAAACAAGCTCCTCGAGCTTGGTATGAGACGCTGTCCACCTTTCTTTTTGAGAACAAGTTCACTAGAGGAAAGATAGATAAGACATTATTTCTTAGGGAAATAAAAGGCAAGATTTTGCTAGTGCAAATCTATGTCGATGACATTATTTTTGGCTCTACAGATAACAGCCTCTGCAAGAAGTTTTCTAAACTTATACAAGGGAAGTTTGAAATGAGCAGTATGGGAGAGCTGAAGTATTTCTTAGGGCTTCAGGTGAAACAATCTGAGGATGGAATCTTCATCTCACAGACCAAGTTCACCAAAGAGCTACTCAAGAAATTCGGAATGGAGAATGCAACCTCTATGAGGACTCCAATGGCCTCAGCTATGTCTCTAGACAAGGATGAGAAAGGGAAACCTTTTGATGAAACCAAGTACAGAAGCATAATTGGGTCCTTGCTCTACCTTACAGCAAGTAGACCAGACATAATGTTCTCAACATGTGTATGTGCTAGATTTCAGGTGAACTCAAAGGAATCTCATTACATTGCTGCAAAGCGAATCTTGAGATACCTCAAAGGTACACCAAATCTTGGCTTATGGTACCCAAGAAGTAATGATAGTGAACTAATTGGATTTTCATATGCAGATTTTGCAGGAAGCAAATACGACAGGAAAAGTACTTCCGGGACTTGTCAATTCCTCGGAAGGAGACTTATTTCCTGGAGCAGTAAGAAACAGAACTGTGTTGCCATCTCAACAGCTGAATCAGAGTACATCTCTGCAGGCAGCTGTTGTGCACAGCTTCTCAGGATCAAAAATCAGTTTGAAGACTACAACATGAAGTTCCAGAACATTCCTTTGTTTTGCGACTCATCCAGTGCTATAGCAATCGCCAACAACCCAGTCTCCCATAGTCAGACCAAGCACATAGAGATTCGTTATCATTTCATCCGGGAGCATGTGGAAAATGGAGACATAGATCTACAATATGTCTCTACAGACAGGCAAGTTGCAGATATATTCACCAAGCCGCTGGACGAGTCCAAGTTCTCGTTCTTCAAAACGGAACTTGGGCTGCTCAACAAAGAAGACTAGTGATGGCCTCACAAATCAAGAAGATATCAGTTGTGTTGGCTGCTCAGAGTAACAGATTTCAGTGGCAATATACATCTCCCAAGGAAAATTGTCTTTCAAGTAAAATATACTCGAGTATATCCAGACAGATACTCGAGTAAACGGAAATTACTCAGGTAAAAGGACTTACATACTCGGGTACTTGATAATATACTCGTGTACAAACTTGGCCTACTCGAGTATGCTCTATCTAATACTCGTGTATGATGTTACCTACTCGAGTATGCTCTATCTAATACTCGTGTATGATGTTCCCTACTCGTGTATACGGGATTCATATCAAGGATTTCTAATTTTTCTATTCGCACCGAGGTATTTGCCGCTTCATTCAGGTATGAATTTATTTTTTCTTTAACCTGACTAGAATCATATATATATAGAGAAAAATCAGAAAATCCCTTTCCACTTCTCATTCTCTCGAGTTGCCGTCGACTCTTCATCTTCCAGAAAATTGCAGAGCATCGTCGTCTTCGCCTCTCCCGTCCTCCAGAATCGCAGATGGCCCCCTCTTCCAAAATCGGCATAGGCTCAGAACTTGCCCCCGCGGGCATAGCCGATCATTCAGATGATTTTCGAAATCTACTGATTTTACTCGAGAACGCCGGACTATCGTTCGTTCTCCAGATGCCGTGCCAAGTTATTTTCCCAGCTGTTGAAGAGTTCTATCAAAATCTGAAGGTGAAACGAAATGGAAAGCTCCTAAAATCCAAGGTCAGAGGGATAAAAATCCGACTGGACAAAGACTCACTAGCTGGTCTGTTAAAACTACCAGTAGTAGAGGATGATGACGAAATGACTGCTGAAGACTCAGTAAGAACCAGTTTATTCTGTGGAGGTAACCCTCAAGCCCATTCCTTTAGCAGAGCTGATTTCAACTTAGAAGGAAAATTTCTAGTGGATGTAATTGCTAAGATACTGCTATGCAAAACTTACTCCATTCGAGACATCTCTATGGAAATGTTTGATATAATGCAAGCCATTATCCGTCGCAAAAGATTCCAGTTTGGACTGTTGATCCTAGATAAAATCAGAGAAAGCATTAAGCATCCTTGTTTTGCAAGAATTATTTCCCTCCTTCTTCATGAAATCAATCCTTCAGTCTTTAACTTATCCAAAGGGACTCCACTGCATCACATGAAAAAGGTTTTTATATCCTCCATCCAGCGATATGAAATTAAAATTCTGAACTCTGCCCAAGCATCCAAAGCTGTTGTCCCTTCAGTAGATTCCCAAGAAACCAGTGTACCTGATGACAGGATTCCATCTCCTCCTCCACATCAAACTGCTGCTAACTCTGGTGCAACAGTTGAGGGGGAGCCTGCCTCATCTCATTCTCAGTACCCAGCTTCATCAGAACCCTCACAGCAAGCAGAAGTCAGGGACTCTCTCCCTCCAGTTTCTCCTCCTCCAGCAGATCCCCACTCAGAGATTCCAGATCCAGCAATCCTTCTATCTACTGTAGAAGATATCAACAGGTTGATTGATGAGCTCAGCTCAGATGCTCCCTTGTCTCACAATGAATCAGTTGTACTGACTCCAGAGGCTCCGATTCCTGCTCAGTCTCTTGCTCAGTCCTCTGCTGCAGAGGAAAGCCAGCCTGACAATATTCTTCTGTCTGATGATGAGGAAGTATCTCCAGAAACAGTGGAGGCTCCTCTGAAGACTTTGGACTTCTCTATTCCCTCCTTCATTAATACAGAAGAATCTGCTCAGATAGAATCTTTCAAGAGAGCTGCAAGCTCAGTGGAAATTACTGAAATCCCTCCATGGGTTGCTCCTGCTCCTTCAGTCCCTACCCCAACTTCAACTCCTTCTACTTCTTCAGATCTTGTAAGCAAGATTGAACAGCTACTCAGTGAACAAAGAAAGTACTTTGATGACTCTCTAGCCTCAGTAAATAACAAAGTCTCTACTCTTGAAAAGGAGATGAGTAGAGGCTTTGCTGAAATTCAAGCCAATACTGATGAGCTCAAGAGATTATTTCAATTGGGTGGAAAAGCTTTAGATCACACTATTACAAGTATAGGTGAACAAAGGAATCAAGCTGAAACTGTTGCTCATAATCAGATAATATTGGACAAGAATGCTGAAGCAAATGTGATGAAAGTGTGTGAAGAAGTTGGCACCTTCAGAGATGAAGCAATTGCCAAGCTAGCTGTAGATATCAGCAAGGGGGAGAAAGTTGTCAAAGAACAAGTTGAAAAAGTAGTTGAAAAACTGTCTGAACAAGCTCAAACAACTGTGAATGATCTAGTCAAGAATATGAAAGCAGATATTCTATCTCAACTCCAATCTGTCAAGTTCTACATTTATGATACAGCTGTATGGGTAAATAATCAGAACTTCCCAAATTCTCAACTCAACCCTACCATCATTCCCAAGTTCTTGGACCCTCTTGAAGAACATCCTCCAGCAGATGCTCCAGCTCAGCCAAACATTCCAGGAGATGTGCCAGCCTTCTCACCCAGACCTGCTGGTGATGTGTTTGAACCTCCTCTCTTTTATACTGATATTTGGCAAGATGAACTTCCTCCTAGTTCTCAAGGTGTCCCAAAGAAGAAAAGGAAATATGGTGACGGCTCTTCTGCCAGCCGTTCTGCACCTAGAAAAGAGCCTGCCCCAGCTTCTGAAGGTAGATCAGAAATTATTCATTCTGAAGTTTGGAGTCCAACCTCCTAATCTCTGATCCTTGATACCCTGAAGCTAGTAACAGATCTTGGTGAGCACAGAGATCAGTATTACAGTTATTCAGAATGGAAAGCTTATGAAGCATCCCAGATCAAGATCAGACTTCATGACAGAAATTGGGGATACAACAACCCAGCTGCTCCTCCTAGGCCCATAACATATTTTCCTAAATCATTCAGTTATCTAGAGAGGCAAGAGCTGAAGAGAGAAAGAATGCACAAAGGAGCCCCCTCTTGAGTCAATGAGAATGTGGAAATGGACTTTTCAATATGTTAAAAACATTTCTATATATATATATTTTTTATTCTGATTATGGCTATCTTATTATTTATCCTGCTTCAGTTTATTTGTTTTTAAAGTATATGTGTGTTGTTCTTTTTACTCTAAATAATTCACTTTAGTGTAAAGGGTGCTGACATCTACAAATAGGGGGAGATTGTTGGGATTTGTCTCCACAATACCTCAGATTTGTAGGAAGTTAGACCTTGAACTAAGATGAATTAAGGTGTATTTGATATTGTGTTTAAGTTGTATGTGTGCAGGTTTTATTGCCAAGTGTAGACCAATGTCAGTCTATAATGGGTCACCAAACACAGGACCATACAATGTAATCCCTCATTGTGTGATCCAAAGTGTTGGCCCATGTATAGCCTCTCTATTGGAATACACTTCCTACATGCACTTGGATTGGTGGACTGAAGTATTGAAGTTTATTCTTTTTTCAGAAGAATTTTTTTTCTAAGTCCACATACTCGAGTAGCTTCTTTCATATACTCGAGTAAGTGACTTGGTACTCGAGTAAATCCTTAGACATACTCGAGAAGACTCTGTATACTCGTGTAGGTAAGCTTACTCGAGTAAGATAGTTAGTCACTCGAGTAGATCATATTTTATACTCGAGTAGATCCTTCTGTCCTTAAATCAGAAATTTTCTTCAAGTCCACATACTCGAGTACCTTGTTTGTTCACTCGAGTAAGTGAGTCTGTACTCGAGTAAGTTGGATTATATACTCGAGTAGACTGTATTGTACTCGAGTAGGTGATAACTTGTACTCGAGTAGTTGGTTAGTTACTCGAGTAAGTGTTCTGTTGATACTCGAGTAGATCTGCACTTTTAATCTCAGAAAGTTTCTAAGTCTACCTACTCGAGTAGTTCCCTATATACTCGAGTAAGTGACTCTGTACTCGAGTAGTAGTTTTTCATACTCGAGTAGCTTAGTGATTACCCGAGTAATCTTCCCCAGATACTCGAGTAGTTCACTTTCCCCTCACTCGAGTATCTCCAACTCTTCTACTCGAGTAGTTCTTCCTATTTTATCTGAGAAATTTTCTCTAAGTGTTTTTACTCGAGTATATACTCTCATACTCGAGTAGTTCTAAAATCACTCGAGTGTTGATCTCTGAATCACTCGAGTAGCTTCTCTTTTTATACTCGAGTATGCTCCTCCTATCCACTCGAGTATATAACATCTTATACTCGAGTAGGTCTCTTCTCTGTCTCGAGTATATCTGTTCAAATATTCCTGAAATTCTCCAAGTACAATTTCACTGTGTATTTCGAATTAATCATTTCTGATTGGTCCACGTGTCATCTCTAATTAAATTTCTGACCGTTGGAGTCCACCTATAAATAGGTCCTCTCAGATTTGACTAATAATAAGTCTTACAGAGATTATTATTTTAAGAAAGAGAAAAGTTCCCGTGAACCCTAATTTCTCACGCCGCCGCCATTGTCGTTCACGAAAGAAGGTCTGGATCGACGATCTCCGATCGCTGCTTTCAACTTTGTTTCTCCAGCGATCCAGACAAAAGATAATCACTCGATCTCGCCGAGCCTCAAAGATTTCTGATTTATTTTCTCGATCGAGGTGATTCCATTTATCAGATCTGTGGATCTCTCTCAAGTCATCTTCAACATATTCTGATCAAGCCAAAGTTCTCAAGGAAGAAGACTATCAAAGATCCAGATCTGGGAAATATATTGTTTGTATTTTCTTTTCAAACAAATTTCTTTGTAGGAGTTTTTCTCCGAGTTTTGTAGGAAGGCTTATTCTTCCGAGTGTAGATCCGATTTGGATCGAGTTTTGTAGGAACGTGGTTTTGAGGTGTAGGATTGTTTTCAATCCGAGATAGTGGAGTAGCCGAGTCTAGTGGTTTGCTAGATCGGTGAGGAAAGTGGACGTACCCAAGATTGGGGAACCACTATAAATCTCTTGTCGTCTGTGTGATTGCTTGATCTTTGCTGTGTTAATTTTTATTCCGCATTTGACATGCACTTCACCTATTCACCCCCCTCTAGGTGATTTAGGTAGACAACTTAGTTTTCTCAGTTGCGGAACCGGGCACTCCTCTCAAAAATTCTGGGGGAAACGCCTGCCACCTCTCCGATATCCTTTTCCTCTTCTATTGTCAAATCTCCTTCTGTTGCTGGGGTTGGCTTCCATCACTCCCTCCGCTGGCCTCTTACCACTTCCCAAGTGGTCCTCTTCCAATATCTTCTCCATATCGATAATCTCCTCCAGACTAGAGTCCGCTATAAACAAAAGGGCTTTCCTTAGGGAATCTCGCAAGACTTTGTAGAATCGTTTGGCGTACCCTCTATCATCCAACTCATAGGAGTCAGCGAATCTAGCCAAGTGCTGAAACTCCCGTTGGTACTCTGTCACCGACTTGGACCCGTGCTTTAGTTGCAAAAATCTCTCTTCAAGATCATCCCGAGCGGCCGAGGGGATGAAATGCTCTAAGAAGGCTTCAGAGAATTCGCTCCAACTAATGTCCGTGTACACTCTTCCATGAAAAGTGGAGCCCATGAGGGACTTCCACCACCTTTTGGCGTACAGCTCTAAGAGTGTCACCACAAGGGTCACCGCCATGTTGTTTGGGCATCTTATTCCTGCCAACAACTCTTGTATAGTGTCGAGCCACTCTTCCGTACGCACCGCCGACTCTGTCCCAATATATGCGGGAGGGGAGAGAGCTCAGAAAATGCTTAACCAACTAGATCCCGGACCCTGTTATTATACAGGTGCCTGTTGAGATTAGGAATTAAATGCGTCCAAAATAGCTGTGAGCGTCTGCCCCAGCTCTGATTGTTGGAATTGTGCAGGTACGGACGGGGCGGGCGTGCCCCTCACTGGCTCAGCATTTACTGGGATCTACATATAGGGTACAAACCTAAGGTTAGGTTGGCTAATCTAAGGCCAAAGATGGACGAACTTAGTGTGAATTACATATGGGCACACCACTGCTTCCGCTAAGTCAGTTTGTCCCCAAACTGACTAATCAAATGGGGGTGGTAACATTGTTAAGTGACTGTCTCCTTGGAGGATCGTAGCAAGCTGATACCATTTGTAAGACCCCCTCCCGGAACACAGAACACGGCACTAGAGGGGTCTTATGCCCAGAACAGCCGCCTTGCAGTAGCACTAGCACTCGGGGCAGCCTGTACCACAAGATGCCTATCCTGCCGGCTACAACCAATATCAACATATATATGCCAACCCAACAATAATAATATAAAGAAGTCAATCCACACTAAGCATAAGTCCATAAGTATAGCAAAAGAGAAGCTAAACACTCTTTTACATAATCAGAGTACGTAAATAAAATTGCCCCGAAGGGTTACAATAAAATCTCTCTCACTCACATCTGTAACCGACGTTAGCAACGGTACCGTCCCCTCAGGCCCTGTCGTCCTGGCCTGGCTGTCCAGCTGCATGACCTGCTGCTCCACCTGCGGGGTTTCCTCCTAAAAAGGAAGGCATAGCAACCGTTAGTCATAAAGACAAAGTGGCTTCACATCCGCTCCCTCGGCGACTCCTCGGCACCGGGCGGAGAAAGGGACAGGTACAATATATATAAAACAGTAGTACAAGCAGGTGAAGTAAGTATACATGTCATAAGTAACAATAGAATTAGTGTATAAATGAGCAACCCCTTATTCTACAATTCTACCATCTACAACAGCAAGAGAGTATAATATTATAACAGTAAGTAACTTGACTTATATGGATGCCCATACAAGCATATAAGTTGAGGGTCGTTCAGCAGTAATAAACTCTTCATATAGGAGTGCCCATAAAAACTTATACGATGAGGTTCTTGTGTATGTAATGATGTGCAATGCTATGTATGCAATGCAATGACACACCCATGATCAAGAACATGCAATCGCTATGTCGACACAGACTCATAGTTCCCAATATTCGAGTAGGTAGCTAACCTCTCAGGCGTCAACTGTCTTGGCCAAACGGTGACAGTAGAGCGGGCATCTCCACTATTAGTCTGGTTGCCACACTACATGGCCTAGGCCCCGTACGCCTCAACGCTAAGAAAACAACAGTGGAGCTCACATGTGTACTATGGCTCAGCGGGTTCTCTTTGGTAAATGTGCACCAAGATCCTAGCCCCGAACTGGCCTAAGGTATGACACGGAGAGCCCAGGAAATGAGCACGAGGACCAAGCCCAACCGTTCACTTGGAACAGAAGGAGCCTCGGGACGTGAACACCGAGGACCAAGCCCAACCGCTCAAAGTCTAACTGTCAACTCCCATCGGTGTGATGATTGGCGAGCCCGTAGACCTGCTACACTATCCTTAACACGGGATTACGACACCGCATGTCGACTTACACCACATACAATTCCACAATATCGTGGCATGGAAGGAGCCTCAGGACGTGAACACCGAGGACCAAGCCCAACCATCCATCAAATACGGAAGGAGCCTCGTTACGTGAACACCGAGTACCAAGCCCAACCATCCATCAAATACGGAAGGAGCCTCGGGTCGTGAACACCGAGGACTAAGCCTAACCGTCCAACTTTGCTCATCTTAACCTCATTCCAACTAGTGACAGTCAACATCGCACTTGTTAACTTCCACAATGCTACCCGTAGGGAGACGACTCTCTAAGCATTGGATTACTAATTCTCTTCTATCCATTCAACATACATCATGGCCATAGTTAAATCATTTATATGCCCTTCCAAATGAATTCAACATGATATAGATAATGGGCATCAATATGTATCTGCCAATTTATACCAGGCTCTTTCCTTAAATTAAGCTTGTCAAAACTCGTTATAGGAATTCAGATTTATAATATCAACTTATCATATTAATATGATGATTATGTCAAAAGAGTTCACCCAAACCTTGAGTTGGATCGCAACATTAAATTCCACCAAATAGAATTCCACATTACACAGCCCAGAATTTAGGTGCAGCATTAATCCGGGCAATAACTTCGACCAAGGATTCCCGTGGCTACAGAAATCCGTCGAGTGCAGGTAACCACTCTTGGAAAGATAATTTTAAGGGCTACAACTTTTGTTTTTAGTTGAAAGCCAAGATCTGACCCCTTCTTGCTTGAAAACAGCCAAGAAGGTCGCTGCGTGCAGAACACAGATTCTGCAGGCATCTTGAAGCGGAGTGAACGGCATCAGATCGTCTTCCTCCTCAAGCAATTTTCCCCAAATCGCAATCAGCAGTTCCTCCACCCTTATTCTCCCTCTCGAGGCAATTTCCTCTTCACGAAGCCACCCTCATCATCACTTTGAAGAGGGGGAGGTTGAAGATGACTAGTCATTAGAACAAAAGTTCTAGCAAGGCCTTTCCTAGAGAAATCACCATCTCCCATGTCTAGACTCTCTTGAGTCGGCATCTCACCTAGATATCTACAGATCTAGCACCAAGGGAGAGGGGAGGAAGCTCACCTCATTTCCAGTGGTACCATCATTCCCGGCCATGGATCTAGTCGTCCTCCTCTGTGGCATAATTTCATCCTTGACGGCGATGGCGTTTCTCCTCTTCCAAAGTTTGGCTGGCTCCAGCAAGCCTCTCCTCCTCCAGAGCTCCGACTACGGCGATCGACTTCTCTCCCGATTGTTTTGCGCAGGTAGCGACTCGGCAATGATCGAAGTGACGGCTAGGGTTTAGTTTTCTTCTTGTTTATATTAGCTCATTAGGGTTATGTCACTTCGCCATGTGTCAACCTCTGATTGGACCGCCCAAATAAGGTCTTATTTTAAATGACCGGTCCAAGGGATCGTCCAACACGAATCTCGAAGTCCGGTTCAGTCCGCCTGTACGAGCCAACGAATCTGCCTGGGCGGAAAAACGCACAAGTCAAATTCGGCGGGAATCAACCTCCATTCTCGACGATCGGCGAGTATAGCCGGGTATTCTCGACGAATTCGTCGGGTATCAACACTGATTCCCGACGAATTTCCCTCTCAACCAATTTATTGGAAATCCTTGCGTTGAGTATCAGTCAGCGATACTCGACGATCGGTCATCATTCTCGATGATAGGTGGGTATACCCGGGCATTCTCGATGAATTCATCGGATATCACTCATACCATCACTCTGTTCAACACACTTGACACCTTTTGCCAGTGCATCCCGAGCCCGAGTCAAGTCTTTTGACTCAGAACTCGTGTGAGGGGGCCTAGCATGAATTGGGACGTTACACCTGACACGCCCGTGTCAGAAAGCACACGGCCGTGTGACTAGCTATGTCACCCTTTCAACACAAGACCAGATCACCGGAGAAGGACACGGCTAAGGCACACGCCCGTGTCCTTAGCCGTGTGCCAAACACGCCCCTTTGACACGCCCGTATCACAGGCCGTGTTCCACACTCAACGCCATTCTACTCAACGCCACTCAACGGCATCAGGGTATTCACCCGAGCAGGACACACCCTGGGACACGCCCGTGTCCCAGGCCGTGTGCACTGGACACGGCCTGAGACACGCCCGTGTCCCAGGCCGTGTCACCCAGCCTGACCCATTTTGGGACTTAGGGATTTTTGGGGTGTTACAGCCTGCACGCGTTTTTTCTCCCGGGCGCGATTTTTCGCCCGTACGCGATTTTTTCGCCCGGGCGCGATTTTTTTTTACCCGTGCCCGATATTTTTGCCCAGCAGCGGTTTTTCGCCCGAGCACTATTTTTTCGCCCGGGAGTGAATTTTTTGCCCGAGAGCGATATTTGACATGAGAGCTTATTTT
The DNA here is from genome assembly GCA_039513925.1 of Platanthera zijinensis. NCBI lineage: Eukaryota > Viridiplantae > Streptophyta > Magnoliopsida > Asparagales > Orchidaceae > Platanthera > Platanthera zijinensis. The sequence goes on along the minus strand of CM077085.1, from coordinate 102,417,287 downwards.
TTTCGCTGGAGAGCGGTTTTTTCGCCCTGGCGTAATTTTTTCGCGTGAGCGCAGTTTTTTCGCGGTAAGCGAATTTTTGGCTTGGGCCCTGTTTTTGTCACCCGGTCGGGAATTTTTCGATCGGGCGCGAATTTTTTGCCCGTTAACGATATTTTTTTGCCCTGGCACGTTTTTTCGCCCGGGAGAGATTTTGTCTCCTGAGCGCGCCCGTGGGCGAATTTTTCGCTCGGAAGTGAATTTTTCGCCTTGGCGTGATTTTTTCGCTCGTTCATGATTTTTTCGACACGGGGCCATTTTTTCGCTCGGGTGAGATTTTTTCGTCTGGTCTCGATTTTTTCAGGCGGACGTGAATTTTTCGCTCGTGAGCGATATTTTTATCGGAGCATGTTTTTTTTGCCCCGACAGGGTTTTTCCGCACGGACGCGATTTTTTCGATCGTAGCCGAATTTTTCGCTCGAACGCGAATTTTTCGCTCCGACGTGATTTTTTTCCTCGTTGGTGATTTTTTTCCCCGGTCGTGTATTTTTTTCGGTTGGACGCTATTTTTTCCGCTCAAATGAAAATTTTTTCGCTTTCGAGGGAAAATATCGCGTCCGTGCGAAAAATTCTCATCCGTGCAAAAACATCACGCTCGGGCGAAATTTTCCAGCCCAGTCGAAAAATTTGTGCCCTTCCGAAAAATTCGCGCCCGTTCGAAAAATTTGCGGTCGTCCGAAAAATCTGTGCTTGTCCGGAAAATTCGCGCCCGTTCGATAAATTCGCGTCCATCCGAAAATTGGCACCCTGCCGTTTTATTGGGGCCCGCGCGAAAATATAGGGCTCGACCGAAAAATTGGCTCCTAGGCGAAAATATCGCGCTCGGGCGAAAAATTCGCGCCCGGGCGAAAAATTCGCCCCCGGGCGAAAAATTCGCCCCCGGGCGAAAAATTCGCCCCCGGGCGAAAAATTCGCCCCCGGGCGAAAAATTCGCCCCCGGGCGAAAAATTCAGCCCCTGGCCAAAAAACAGCGCCCGGGCGAAAAAATCGGGCCCCGACGAAAAAATTTGCTCCTTGACGAAAAATTGGCTCTCGGGCGAAAAAAACCTGCCCCAGCGAAATAATTGCGCATTTTCCCCCGGACACACATTTTTAATAAAAAAGTTACTGCAACGGAGATTTGCCAAACGGTTTATAAAGTGCTTCTCTTTTTTAAAAAGCTCTACCAAAGAAGTTCACCCAAACAGTTCTCCTTTTTAATATATATTTTCCAAAAACTTCTTTTCTTACCATCCTTTTGCTACCACTCCTTCTCCTTTCTGAAAAGCCTTCCCAAACAGGCCCTAAGAATCTCCTCTCAGGTATACTTCTAAACCCCCTTAGTGTAGAGATCTAGTAGGATGTTTAGCATGGGATCTTCAGGCATTAGTGTACCTTTTTACCAGCCACCAGAGTCTTAGAACACCGCATGATCTGTGGAAGCACTCCAGATATCTCTGAGATTCAATGGAGGGCACTAAAGTGGAGAGGAAGACTTCCTCATCCTTCTCTGAACCTTTAAGGTAAATTCCATCACCGAAAAAATGATCCCAAGAAGCCACACCACAAGAAAACAATAATAGACTTTTTTCGGTGTGTAACGGTGGCGGCCAACCACCAGATTGGCACCCGGGAGTTTGTCATCCTCTGATGAGGCGACTAATGATGGTGCCTTGTCGTTGTGATTATCAGAGTGGAGTGGAGAAGGAGACTAAGTCTCGGATAATTGTTAATTGTTGATCCCAAGAAGAAGGCGTAATCAGGGTCGTTGATTTCCTCTACAATGATTAGATTTCAGCATGATGGATCATAAATTCCTGATACCGTGTTTTGTTTGTACAATAAATTGTTTGGTTGCATCTTTGCTGTTGGATTATGGCTTCACACGCTATCCACTTTCTAGGAGTAAATTACTTAAATTAAATGTGACAGATTAAATTATTTACATCATAGTTGGATATTTGATCAGTTTGAGGACCATAGGGTCATTTTTAGAAAAAGCGCACAAAATCAAATATATAGAGGTCTATAAGAGCTTTCCAAAATATGGTGGAACATCTCAAGGCAATCTATATAGCTCTCTGAAAGTTAATTATACTATGGTTCATTAAACTATAGGGCAATAATCAAATAAATTGCTTTTCTCTATCAAAATTAATCATTATGTGCTGAAATTTTGTAAAGTGGCTTTTAGTACCTTGTTATACCTCTGGTAAAATTTTGAGAATTTTGAGATTTATTTTTGTATACTTTTTGATGTAATTTGCTTTTGTGACATCAAATAAATATATTCCATTTTTGACACCTAAACTACTCCAAATGGTCTAAAAGTTTGATGCCCCCTTTATAATGTTCTTACACATAAGTTGCCAAAATTTGGTGTCATTTGGATATGTAAAACTCTACTTTTAACTTAATCATGCTTTATCTATTAATCATCACGCCAAACTTTAGTGAGAATTAATAAAGTTCATAATTCATTCACTCCAAGGCTTTATATGATGAAACTTGCGATGTAATATTTCTCTTTCATATTCCTTTTCTATTAAGAATGTAGTAGCGCATTGTTATCGCTTCTGACACATTATCTTGTTGAAGGTAACACATAAAGTTCCACTATGAACGAACTTAAGTTGTGACTGCAAGTGAAATTGTGCAAGTGTTTAGCACAGTGGAAATTAGTGTTGTGACCTTTGAAATTTTAGAGTATATACCCATTCTTTATATTAGCCTGGTTACAAAACTTTCATAACCTTTGTAGAGGAAAAGATGCTAGTTTTACTACCATTCAAATTTGCTAATCTTGTAAACTCATTTTAGTTTTATGTAGTAGATTTGCTTGAGTATGTATAGCCATATGTTGAGATAGTTTTATGTTCTCCATAATACTCACAAGTAGACAATATGTTTTATTGTTTTACATTTAGAGAGATGGTGCTTTGTTCATCTCTTAATAAAACCATGTTTAATACTTATGTCATAATGGTTTTAATAGTGAAGATATGTCTTTGTCTTGCACTCTTTTGTTATGGTCATGCAGGAGTATCTATCAAAATTGTGATGGATGTTGTCATCTGGTGGCGGGTCATTCTACCTCTCCTAAATAGTCACACTAATAGGGTGTTTGTTAAGTGACATTAAGAAGTTGTAAGTCCTGAGGTAAGCATTTTTTACTTTCTAAGGTAATCTTCCTTGGTGGGCTCTACCTTCTTAAATCATGTTTTTTTGCAATTTTTTGCATTAGACTTAAGTAATTTACTCCAAAATAGTACATGTTTAACTCGTACACTAGGGCCTAGGGTGAGTTGTGTGTTACTTCCTTAAAAGTGATTGTAACCATACCATTGTTGTCATCTTGCCACTATAATATGACCTGCAAGATTTCTACCTACTAAATAAGGTTATTGGTGTCGGCATATGTTATAAATCATGTGTACATGATGGTGTCTCACTTGGGGCTTAGGTAAGCTCACAATTGGCATAATATTTTCTACATTGTTTTGTGTTGGGTTTTTCCATACGTCACAACACTTGTGCATAAAGGAAGAAGGAACAAGAAAAATCCTGAAAGAAATCGATCTTGCGATGAACATTGATCAATAAGTCAAGTGTTGTAAATAAAAATTTACGTTTGCGGGAATGAGTCTCTACTCAACTGATATGCTCCAAAAAAAACTTGCGGACACTTGCGACTGGAGTTCTTGAGCGTGGAATGAATTCTACGCCTCTATAGGTGATCCACAAGAATGGGAGAACCCTTAGAATCTCATAACACAAGATCTAGGTTGGAGGAAAGAACTCTACATCTTCAAAGACTGGTAGATTTGTTCCCGAAGAGGAGGCAGCGCTGGGCGCCGAAAACAGGATGAGCGACGACGACGAGATCGCAACTTTCGGAAACACTTTCTGTCAGCCTTTTCCTCTCGAGTTTAGCACTGTTCTTTCGCTTCTCAGTGGCTCAGCTCAAGCACAGGTACTGGCACACTAAAACCCTAAGACATTTTCTATTTATAACCAAAGGAATAAATAGTAGAAAGTCATTGCTATCTACAGACCCATAATATATGGAATATAATTCGTCGAATCAACCCTTGACTCGACGAATCGTCCAGTGGACACAACGCACTCAATGTAGGGCAGTGTCCTCAGCATTGGACTCGATGAATCGTCGAGTGGACTCAATGCTCTCTACACCTTGACGAATCAACACTTAATTTTATGAAGCGTCAAGTGGTCTTGATGATCTCAACGCCTCGATGAAACATCACATGATTCAACGAAGTGTCGAGTAGAACAACACACTAAACTCCCAACTCGATGAATCAACATTTTACTTGATGAATCGTCGAGTGGTCTCGATGCACTCAATGCCTCACTCGACGAATCAACATTGTACTTGACGAATCATCAAGTGGTATTGACACACTCAATGGCTGGCTGTGCTTGGTCTTTCACTCATCACATGAGTAAGATCAACATAATCCAATCCTCCAAATTCTCCAACTCTCTTATGTGTGACCCTGTAGGCTCATATTGCGTTGGCAGTGAGATAATATGCTTGATCACTTCCAGATCGCAATGGTAAGACCAATAATCTCCCACTTGATCTTGAAAGTATCAAACAAAAGCTTCACAAACAATGAACAACATCTAGCAATACATCATTGCTCCCCCAAGAAATAAGAGTTTATAACTAAAAAGCCATTATGACCAATGTATCAGTGTTGTCATGTCCCTTCGTCCCTTACATCCGGGTAGAACTATAGGTATAAGTTGTGTCACCCTCATAATTGTTCAATCCTATTTTCCTGATCTAGAGTGGACTTCCAAAACTGGTGAATCGAATATCATATATTGACTCAACAAAGTATGGCCATGCATTTCTCAGTCTCATTCCATCAAGGGGGCCCATGGATTCAACTCCAGTCATATATGAGGACAAATCCCATTTCACTCCACATGCAAACACCCAAATGATTCGTAACGTACCCAATTACCACTTTATCATCCACCTTTCTCAAGACTAGACTTTTGATAGCATCAAAGCACGCTCTTCCTCACTTGATGAATGTTGTGACTTCAGGTCAAAGGACCACAAACACCTGTGCAACTTGAGCCATACTAGTGACACATTCAAATAACAATCCACAAAGTATTCTCATGGTGGGTCTGTCCAGTACAACTTGTTCACTAACAAGTACCCATGTGATGACTTGAAATCATAATATCATGACATGTAAGACCGGTCATCTATCAACGCACATGCTAATCTTAAAGTATCATCATCGCACATAGCTTCTAAGATGATATGCCGACCAGGGACCATTTAAGAATGAATATTCTAAGAATTTAGGCTCTCACTTTCAAGTCACCACTTGACTCCTATATAAGCAAACATTTTAAAGGCATTTATATCATTAAATTAATCTATAACAATAGAAATGAATTTACACACTAAAAGAACTTGCCATAAATATAAAATGGAATGTATAGTACTCTATTCATCAAATGAATTATTAGAACTGACAAACAGAGAACCCACAAGACTCCTACTAGAGTTGATCATTCAGGTATCTTTTACCCATTGATCTAACATGACAATAATGCTTTCTCTGTGCGAGAGGCTTTGACAATGGATCCACAATATTTTCATTAGTCAGCATTCTACAGACATTCACATCTCCTCGATCGACAATCTCACGAATAAGATACAACAGTCAAAGTATGTTCTTGGAGCGCTGATGAGATCTAGGTTTTGAAGGAAATGCAATTGCACCGTTGTTGTCACAGTAGAGAACTACAAAACAAACAAAGCTAGGAACTACATCTAACTCGCCAATAAATTTCCAAATACATATAACCTCCTTTGTCGCTATTGCAGCCGCGATATACTCGATCTCCATTGTAGAATCAACAATTGTCTCCTACTTGGAACTCTTCCAGCTAACAGCTCCTCCATTTAGGAAAAATATAAACACTAACTGAGACTTTGAGTCATTCCTATCTGTTTGGAAACTAGCATCTATGTAACCCCTTATATTGAGCTCTTCCTCTCCGCCAAATACCAAGAATGTATCTTTAGTCCTTCTCAAGTACTTTAGGATATTCTTGACGGTTATCGAGTGACAATCATTGGGGTCAGACTTATACCTACTAATCATGCTCAAATAATAAAAGACGATGGGTCGAGTATATATCATTGCATACATGATTGATCTAATTGCCGAACCATATGGAATCAACTTCATGTGGTCCTTATCTTCACAAGATTTAGTACACTGGTCCTTAGAGATACTCACACCATAATACATGGGTATGAATCCTTTCTTGGACTCAAGCATGTTGAACCATTTCAAATCCTTCTCAATATATGTACTTTGAGTCAAACCCAGCAACGTCTTCGATCTATCTCTATAGATCTTAATACCAAGTATATAAGTCACTTCTCCCAAGTCTTTCATAGAAAAGTAGTTCGCTAGGTTGTTCTTAACAACTTGTATGGTCGGTTTGTCATTCTCAATCAACAGTATGTCATCTACATACAATATCCGGAAGATAACAATGCTCCCACTAATCCTCTTGTAAACACATGGTTCATCCTCATTCTTGTTAAAACCATACTCTTTGATCTTTTCATCAAAATGAAGATTCTAACTTCGAGAAGCCTATTATAATCCATAAATGGATATCTACAGCTTGCATATTTTAGTGGCTTCACCTGAAGATACAAAACCCTCGGGTTGTTTCATATACACTTCCTCAAGGAGGTGTCCTTATAGGAAAGTCGTTTTGACATCCATCTTCAAAATCTTGTAGTCATAATACACAGTAATAACAAGCAGAATTCTAATAGACTAGACCATAGTAATAGGGGAAAAGTCTCATCATAGTCAATACAATTAATTTGCTAGAAACCTTTAGCAACTAGTCGCCCCTTGAATGTCTATACATTCTCATCCATGTCAGTCTTCTTCTTGAATACCCACTTGCACCCTATGGGTCGTACCCCTTTAGGTGGTTCCACCAAAGTCAAAACTAGGTTTGCATACATGGAGTCCATTTTAAATTTGATGGCCATAAGAAACTTCTCAGAGTCCAGTCCACTCATAGCCTCTTGCTAGGTTGCATGCTCATCATCATGATCCATAAGCAGCACATTACCTATGGAAACACGATAAATCCATATCTCTCAGGCTCAAACCTTGGTCTTCCAGATCTACGTAGGACTTGTGTTTCTTGAGTAGGTTCTCTAGCTACACCATCTTGTAGTCCTTGCACAGGTTCTAGTTTCGGTTCATTCACTGTTTGTGGTTCTTGAACTTCTTCAAGTTTTACCCTAGTAGTCTTTCTAATTTAGAACTCTTTCTGAAGAAAGACACCAGTCCTCACGACAAACACTTTGCCCTTCAAACGGTAAGTACAAATAGTTCCCTTTAGTTTCCTTAGGATACCATACAAGATAACATTTATCTGACTTGGGTTCCAGCTTGTCAGGCATTTTACGTCTCACGTATGCCTCACAGCCCCAAATCTTAATGAAAGACAAACTAGGATGCTTCCCACTCCATATCTCATATGCTGTCTTTAGAACCGTTTTCGTTGGAGCACGATTTAGTGTAAAAGAAGCATTCTCTAGAGTAAAACCCCAAAAGGAAATAGGAAAATCTGCATGACTCATCATCAACCGTACCATGTCTAATAGAGTACAATTCCTCCGCTCAAACACACCATTATGTTGTGGCTTTCTGGGTGGAGTGAGGTGTGATACAATACCTTACTCTTTTAGATGATCACAAAACTCATGACTTAGGTATTCGCCACCTTGATCAAATCAGAGTGATTTAACCCTCTTACCTAGTTGCTTCTCTACTTCATTTTTAAACTCTCTGAACTTTTCAAAGGTTTCAGATTTGCACTTCATATAATACACGTATCCGTATCTACTAAAATCATCAGTAAATGTAATAAAGTAGAATTACCCACCTCTAGCCATAGAACTCAAGGTTCCGCATACATCATTAAGTACTATACCCAAGAGATCATCAACCCTCTCATTGAAACCAGTGAAAGGGACTTTATTCATCTTGCCTAACAAACAAGATTCGCATCTCTCAATTGATTCATAATCAAATTAGTTCAGTGGCCCATCTTTATGGAGCTTGGATAAGCGTTTCTCATTTATATGCCTCAAATGACAATTCCAAAGGTACGTAGGGTTTGAGTCATTTATTTTGTCTTTTAGTATTTTTCTATTATAGATCTGATGGTCTAAGTTCAAAACATATAAACAATTAAACATTTGGTCTACACCAAAACAAACATTTTTCGTAAAAATTGAATAACAATTGTTCTTAATTATAAATGAAAATCCTTTCATGTCAAGTCATGATATAGATATAATGTTTCTAGTTATGGTGGAACATAATAACAATTATCAAGTTTTATTACAAGCCTGCTGGGCAAAGAAAGGCGATAAACTCCTACGGTGATAGCATCAACTCTTGCTCCATTGCCAACACACAGGTCTACCTCTCCTTAACTCAATATTCTTCTCCTTCCCAGTTCTTGCACATTTATATAAATTTGAGAACTATATCAGGTATCCAATACCCAGGATGAAGGAGAAGATAAGTTTATCTCTATAACATAAATACCTGAAGTGGAAGTCATACCTCCCTTCATTTTCTACAGACCCTCAATATAAGAAGGACAATTCCTCCTCTAAAGACCATCCTTTCCATAGTGGTGGCATTTCCCTTCCTTTACCAAGCCTTTCTTCTTAAGTGCTAAATACTTGGGCTCGAGAGATGACTTAGGTCCAACCTTAGTCTTATTGAAACCCTTGGCCTTGCCCTTGCCTTTATGCACTATCAGTATGGGGCTAGAAGACTTGACCTTCTAGATATTGACTTCGGCTATTCTTAACATGCCTAGGATCTCGGGCAGTGTCTTGTCAATCTCATTTATATTATAGTTCAAGACAACTGTTCGTAACTGTCTAACAACGATTGCAGGATCAAGTCTGTAGCCAACTCTTTGCCCAGACGAAAACCTAGCCTTTCAAAGTTCTCTATATACCCAATCATCTTAAGAATGTGAGTCCCTACTAGGTCTCGGGCTCCTATCTTACACTGAAATAACGTCTTGGTGACGTCAAACCTCTCTTGTCGAGCTTGCCCTTGAAACATTTTCTTGAGATGCTCGTCAATATCTTTGCAACCCATGTTTTCATGTTGCTTCTTAAGCTCAGAGTTCATGGTTATCATTATGAGGCATTCGATATCCAAGGAGTCATCTTGATACTTCTTATAAGCATCTTTATTAGCTTGGGGCACATTCTTGATTGGCTCTTCAAGGGATTCCTCTTCCAAAATATAGAGCTTATGCTCTTGCCTGAGAATAATACTCAGGTTCCTGTACCAGTCTAAATATTTTGTCCCGCTCAATTTCTCCTTCTCAAGGATGGCTCTGAGGGACAGGGTGGAATGAGGTCCACTTGCCATGGAAATTCTATAATGAATTGTGTAAAGAAAAACTCAGTATTACATTTCAAAATATATTTTTATTTATTTCAATTAGGACTTCATTAAAATTAGTCCCACTATTTTAATCAAACTGATTACCCACAATATCAATTCGGAGAGTTTATGTGAGATACTCTTTTAGTCGAAAAGATCCGTATTTCACCAACACCATGAGTCAGCTTTTGCTTTTCTCTCACAAAGTAGTTATTTAGGTAGGCAACGCTTGCTGATTGCATCATTATGAAACTCTTGTATGGTTGGTGAATAACTCTTTATTCGCATCCATCATATGGTGCATGCCAACCCTATGCCTCTTAACACTCAACCATTGAGGTCACCCAGTCATGTTTTTCCCAATGTTGACATTGGATATCACAATTATCCGCTCGCACCCTTACCAAGATAGATTAATACACCTTACTTTGGCATGCCCACACTTAATCAATCGAGGCAGGAATAGTGTCATCCATCGGAAGGAATCCGATTATATAATATTTCATAAGGAACTTTTAAGATAATTGGTTAACACTAAACCATGGTTTAAAATTAACCAATGTGCACATCCACAAAATAAAACTTACGATATTCATAATCCAAATGCATCCCAGATGTGCAAAAAAAATCATCAACACTTGACGAACTGGGCCAAATCAGAACATCTATAACACTTTTAAATCTTCAGATTTACACGTATTGGACATGAGCAACACAAACTCCACTTACACAGTAGACAAGATCGCCTCTCTATATGAGATTCAAAATCTAACACACTTGGTTTCATATACTAATAAGAGGGACAATTAATGTTAAGGAGTAACATGGATATCACAAAGAAATCACATGCGTTCTTGGCGGGGTTCCAAGAATATATTTGGGCGTTTAGAACACTTCTAAATTTCTATATCTACACGGAATAGATTTAACAACTTTTGATATAATGATCATAACTAAACCTCACTCTGATACCACTGTTGGGTTTTTTTATACGTCACAACACTTCTACGCGGCAGAACATGGAACAAGAAAAATCTCAAAAGATATAGATCTTGCGATGAACATTGATCAAGAAGTAAAGTGATGTAAATTAAAATTTACTTTTTCAGGATCAACCGAGATGCTCCGATAAAACCGTCGGACATATGCGTCTATAGTTTCGAGTGCGGAATGAAGTCTATGCCTCTACAGTTTGTAGGGTTTGTATCTACAATAACCTAGATTTGTATGAAGTCACCCTTAAACTAAGATGAATTAAGTTGTATTTGATATCTTGTTTGAGTTATGTGTTTGCATGACTTAATTGCAGAGTATAGTCCAATGTAAGTCTACAGTGGGTCTCCAAACACAAGACCATACAATGTAATCCCTCATTGTGTGATCCATGGTATTGACTCATCTGTAGCCTCTCTATTGGGATACACTTCATTTTCAAGCACTATACTTATTGGAGAAAGACATGTTGCTGATTCCATTGAATAAAGAAAACTTTTCAGGAAACAAAATTTTTCTATGTATTTTACTCGAGAAGAACTTAAGTACTCAAGTAGATTCTTTGATAGTACTCGAGTAAGTTAAGTCTGGATTTCGAGTAAGGGAAATAACTCTCGATAAGATTGAACATAGTTCTCAAAAAGCCAGCTCCATTACTCGACTAGATCCCTTCTTATTCTCAAGTTAAACAGAATTCCTATCTCAGAATTTTCTAAGTCCTATACTGGAGTAGTTAAGTCTATTACTTGAGTAGCTAAGTACTTTGTCTCGAGTGACAAAAGACAAGTACTCAAGAAGTGTCAATCTTATTCGAGTAGTGAAGTACCTGTACTCGAGAAGTCTATCTACTTCTCGAGAAGTCAAGCTCTAGTACTCGAGAAGTCAAGCTCTAGGACTCAAGTAGCCAGATTTCTTCTCAGAATTTTCTCTAAGTCCTCTAGTCAAGAAGATTACTTCCATTTCTCGAGTAACACTTTTAGTACTCGAGTAATCCTCATTCTACTCGAGTAATGACGAATTCTTTCCTGAAGCTTCCTTAAGTACTTCTTCTCGAGAAGCTTGACGTTGTCTTCTCAAGAACCTGAAGTAGAGCTCGAGTAATCCTTTCTTCACTTTAGTAATGCAGTTAATTTCTCTTTGAAAATCGCTAAGTATCAGGATGCGTTTTTCAAAATGATTTCCTTAATTATTTGTCCACGTATCCAAGTCATTTATTATTATGACTGTAAGTTAAACTCCTATAAAAGGTCTAACCATTTTTGACTAACACTAAGAAAGAATAACAGAGAGAAATCGTAACTTTCTGAATCCGTATTTTCATTCCATTTCGGGAAGAACGGCCGTTGTTCTTCGTCTTATTCGACTCCGATCATATCGATACAAAATCTTCAGAGCAGTTGATTCACAGGACAAAATATTATACAATCGACAGATCTTATTCTTGATCTTGTAAGTCCAGATATTTCAGATCAGAGATCTTGCTGAGTCTTCTTCAATCTTTCTGACAGAGCCGCAAAGTTTAAGAAAGAAGACCTAGGCAGAAATTTCCAGATCTGAGAGATATTACTATTTTTATTTCTTATTTCAAATTTATTCTTGTAGGAGATTATTCTCCGAGTGTAGGAGCTTTGTTTTACGAGTTGTTGTAGGAAGTTTTCACCTTCCGAGTATATATCCATTTCTTGGATCGAGTTGTAGGAACATTGTTACAAGTAATAGGATTGTTTCCAATCCGAGATTAGTGGAATAGCCGAGTCTAGTGCATTACTAGATCAGTGAGTGGAAGTGGACGTACCCAAGGTTGGGGAACCTCTATAATTATTGGTGTTGTCTGTGATTGCTTGGTTATTTTTCTGTGCATAGCTCGCTAAATTTTTATTCCGCAAAAAGACGCACAACTAGCCTATTAACCACCCTCTAGATGATTTAGGTAGATAACTTAAACATTTTTCAATTGGTTCCAGAAGGAGGTTGAACATTAAAAGTTTAACACCTTGATCAGATATGCGCCAAGTTATCGATTGAGTTATCCAAGCATGGACAAAGCTAAGGATTTTGCTAAGCTTCCTTTGTGTATAAAGACCAACTTTCCCATGTGGAAAGAAAGGATTAAAATTTTCTTGGAAGCTGTGGATTCAAGGATCTTCATGATTGTTGAAGAAGGTCCTCATGTTCCCATGACCGTCTCCACTATCGATCCTACAAAGAAATTTCCTAATAAGTTGATGGATCTTGACAAGGATGAGATTGCACTTGTCTCTTTAGACAAGAAGGCCAAAAATATCATCGCAAGTTAAGTTGATGATTCTATGCTGCAGAACCTGATTCACTGCCAATCCGCTAAGGAAATGTGGCAGTCTCTCATCACCTTGATGGAAGGCACTGAAGAAGTTAGGTATGATAGGAGATCCCATCTAAACAAAAAATATGAAGCTTTCCGACAAGGACCCAAGGATTTAATTGCAGATTCATTTGAAATTTTCTTCAAGATTATTAACGTCCTAAGAGTATATGGTCGGGTCTTCACTAATGTAGAGCTAAATGATAAATTTATAAGGTCCCTCACTAAGGAGTGGGACAACAAAGTCTGTGCTATCTGGGAGTTTGGAAAGCTGGCAGAGACTGACCCCCAGAATCTCTTCGGAAAGCTAATGTCATATGAGCTGCAAATCAATTCAAGAAAAGCTGAAGAAGAGAAGAGCCGGTTCTCATCCAAGGAGAAGTCTGTCGCACTGAAGGCAGACAGTATAAGGAAAGCCATAGCTGCATCACCTGCTCCTGCACAGGAAGAGAGTGAAGAAGAAACTTCAGAGTCAAGTACCTCAGGCTTAGAGTTATCTGAAGGAGAGTTTTCTCTTCTCTCAAGACAGTTCAAGAAATTCTTGAACAAGAAGAAATAATGGAGAGGAAAAGATGACTCGTATAGAAGATCACGTCATGATGATGATCAAAAAAAGAAAGGCTCAAGTAGCCAGGACAGGTATCATACTAAACAGAACAAACATATTTTTGCTGACATCGTTTGTTATTGTTGAAATAAGCCAGGTCACGTTATTGCCGATTTCCCTCACAAGAAGGAGGGTGGAAAAAGAGAGGTGAAGAAATCTTCTTACACCCAAGAAGAGAACTGAAAGAAGCCTAGTAGCCAAAAAGGGCAAGACTCTTAGCGACTCTGACTCATCTGAGTAAAGTGAAGAAGAGGAAGCCTATTTTAGGCTAATGGCACAAAATGATGAAGAAGAAGAACCCCAGTTCACTGGGAAGGTAATCTCTCATACTCCTCTTTCTGAATCAGATGTTTCTGATCATGATCATGAGGACAGCTCTTCTGACGATGAGTCTAAACTCATGGCCCAATATAAGGAGTTAATCAAGGCTTATGACAAATGTCGAAAAGTCATCAAAACCCAGGACAAAGAGATTAAATCTCTCAAGGCTGAAGAGAGCACTCTAAGAGAGGAAGTCATCAAGATGGACTCACTAAGAGAAGACTTAGATGGTGTTGTTGAAGAGTATAATAAGGCTCTCGAGCACCTAGATTTGAAGGAGAAGATCATCAAAGAATTGGAAGTATAACCTGAAGCGGAAAAGAAACTTGTTGAAAGTTTCTCCATGCCCAAGACTCTCCTTCCTTTGGTTGTTGAATTCTCAGCTCAGGCCAAATGTACTGGATTAGGCCATGTTGCTGCTCCTAGTAAATCCTCTAGGAGAAATAAGGCTCAAAGAAAGAACAAGGTGGCGAATAAGGATCTGACCAAGGAAAAGGGGAAAGCTCCTCAAGATCAGACGTCATTCAAAAAGGTTATCTTTCCAACCAACGAGTTTGATCTCAATTCGTCCTACGGTCACTTTACTAGGCCTACTTATGTAGAGCCCAAATCTCGTTACCAAGGATGGACCAGTCCCCGGGACTTTGGTGAGAGTGTCTTCAAGGCACCTTATGAGGAGATCACTCTTTAGAGCTATGGTCCATATGATCATGGTCATAACATCAAGAAGGCGCCAAAAGAAAAGCCCGTTGTAGAAAAGCCTCTTAAGGAGAAGAAGCCATGTAAATGCCATCACCATAAAGCTTCTACCTCCAAGAATGCTTCCCCTGCTAGACCACACTCTCAGGAGGTCAAGAATGAGAATTCTAGGCAAAGATACAACAGGTTTGACTGTTTGTGCTGTGGTAATATTGGTCACTTTACCATTGATTGATGGTTTAACTCCAAAAATCATGTAACTCCTCAGGTTAATAATGTGATAAAGACCACTCATAATGTTAATACATGTAGGGGGAGTATGCTAACTAGAGACCAAGGACCCAAACGAGTTTGGGTTCCTAAGGCAAACAGATTTGTGATTGCAGGTATGTCCAAAGACCACCAAAACTCCTATCTGGTATTTGGATAGTGGATGCTCTCTGTACATGATCGGGACAAGAAGCCTTCTCAAGAATTACTCACTAGTCATGAACGGGCCAAAAGTCATCTTTGGAGGTTCTGACAAAGGAATTACTAAAGGCTACAGTATGTTTACCAATGGTACTGTATCCTTCTCAGATGTGGCTTATGTTGAAGGATTGGAACATAATCTTATAAGCATAAGCCAGCTCTGCGATAAAGGATACATAATTGAATTTCATGCAGATAAGTGTTTGATAAAATTGGTTGATAACTTAGAAATGATTTTATCAGGCACTCGTAGTACGAATATCTTTTATTTCAATTTTATTTGCATAGACTCTTCTACACCAGTGTGTCTTTTGGCAAAAGATAGTGCGTCTCTTGGTGACCAATGGTACAAGAGATTAGAACATATTAATTTCAAAAGAATTAATAAATTATTTTCTCTTAATTTAGTACGTGATGCCCCAAATGTCAAGTGCGCTAAAGATAGACTTTGTCACGCATGTGTAAAAGGCAAGCAAACAAGGGCTACCTTTAAAAGCATTATTGGCAAAGACTATAATAGGTGCTTACACCTACTTCATATGGACTTTTTCGGTCCACTACAAGTTAGAAGTTTGGGAGATAAGGATTATATATTGGTTATTGTTGATGATTACTTGCGCTTTGCGTGGGTGTTCTTTCTAAAACACAAGTCAGATTCTTTTGACATATTTACAAATTTTGTCAGGAAGATCCAGAGTGAATACAACTGTTCCGTAGTCAAAATAAGAAATGATAATGGAACTGAGTTTAAGTCTAGGGCCATGATAGAATTTTTTGAAAGCCTTGGTATCTTTCATGAGTTTTCCTCTCCTCGTACTTCTCAATAGAACGGAGTAGCTGAGAGAAGGAATAGAACACTTATAGAGGCCTGCAAAACCATGTTGAGTGATGCCTCACTACCAGAATATTTTTTGGATGAATCCGTCAACACTGCATGCCACGTGCAAAATCGAGTACTCATAAACAAGAACCACAATAAGACACCTTACAAACTACTAAAGGGCAGAAAGCAGATTATTTCATATTTTAGAATCTTTGGTTGTAAGTGCTTCGTCCTTAACAATGGCAAGTATCACACTACTAAATTTAGTAAAAAGAGATTTGAAGGTATTTTCGTAGGGTATTGTAGCCATATTAAGGCATATAGGGTATTTAATAAGAAAACCCTGATTGTAGAAGAATCTATTCATGTTGTATTTGATGAGACGAGCTTGCTGCAAGGCAGCTCTTCTAGTGTGCTTGTTGAATATGCAGGTTCAAAGATGAAAAAACTTAACTTGGGTGAAACGACTAGAGAAAAAGGACAAAAGTTCATCAAGATCACCACTCCAACCCCGATTAGAGAGGTTGATGATCAAGATGAAGAAATCATCCAAGTTGATGAAGTCACTCTTGTGGTTGAAGACACTCTATATGCAAGGACTATATAGCTCAAACATCTAAAGGATCACCCAATGGACTAAATCATAGGAGATCCCTGGGTTGGTATCAGGACTCGTAGAAGTACAACTAATGAGAATTTATATTTGAGTTTTCTCTCACAGGTTGAACCAAAGAAGTTTGAGGAAGCAAACTCAGACGCATCATGGATAATGGCTATGGAAGAAGAGCTAAATCAGTTCAAGCATTGTCAAGATTGGAAGCTTGTTCCAAGACCAAAAGGTAAGAATGTTATTGGAAAAAAGTGGGTCTACATGAACAAGATGGACGAGGATGGGATAATCATAAAGAACAATGCTAGACTCATCGCCAAAGGATACAGATAAGAAGAAGGAATCAACTTCAACCAGACATATGCTCCAGTGGTAATATTAGAAGCAATCAGGTTGTTCCTAGCATATGCTGCACTTAAGGGATTCACTGTCTATCAGATGGACGTGGAGTCTGCCTTCCTTAATGGTGACATAAAGGAAGAGATGTATGTGGAACAACCTCCAGGTTTCGTTGATTCTAAATTTCCTAAGTATGTTAATCTTTTGATAGTGTGGCCCCTCCTCCACCATTTGAAGACGATGCTGAAGATGCTTATGATGATCCGGTTGATAAGGCAATACAACTCAAGGATGTGAGGCGGCACGATGATGCTAACAGAAGGCTACGCTACAACTTCCGCCCGCGGCGTGCTACATCCACTGCAAAGAATTAGCCTTATTTATTTCATTTGGGAAAACTATATTTTATATTTGGAATATAAAATTATCCAATGTAAGTGATAATTTTATATTCATTGCATGTTTTGTTATTTTTAATTTTGAACAATTTTAATGTTGGTGTGCATTAAGCCATTCGGATGGATGAGATTACATCTCTATCATGAATGGTTAAGTCTTGTGTGTAACTCCTATATAAGGAGGCTTTATTATGAGATAATTAGAAAAGAAGAACCCTAATTTTGCCTTGCCAATTTCGGCCAAAGAGAGGAGGCTACACCTAGCCGCCCCCCCCCCCCCTTCCCCTTGCTTGTGGTGTGAAGCCGCCGGCCCCCCTTTGCTCCCTCCATCCGTTCGGAGCGACTCCGGCGCGGCTTACTTCGGTGCGACTCTGGGAAGAAGGTTGCAAGCCCTTCGGTGTGATGCTGGTGGATCCGTGGAGAGAGTGATTCTCTCACCGTTATCTTGTGTGAAAACTTCATTCCGGTTTGGTAAACACTTTCCTCTTCCTTGTGTGATTCTCTATGTAGTTGTGGTGGTTTCGCAATCGTTTTCTCCGCAAAGTTAATTTAATCGCTGCAAGTTTTGAATCGAATTCGCCGTTGCTAGGCTTTTTAATTCCGGATCGGGTGGATCCTATTTTCTTGAGCGGATATTGGCCTATAGCCTTGGTTTTGCTCTCTAAAAGGAGTGGCAACCTTTGTGTTTTCTTGGGGAATATTCCGACTCAAATTTCCGATCGTTGTTTTCGAGTCGACCATTCTTCCTTTGTTGTTTGTGATGCGTTCTTGCGACGAGAAACTATTGTAGGCGATAGGTGCTGTGTAGGTGCGGTAGATCTACGACGTGTAGTGCATAGGAAGAGCGTTAACTTCGTTGAGATCTCCGATTCTGGACGCACCCTACATCAATTTGGTATCAGAGGCAGTCGTTTCAACTTCCATGTTGCAAACATCCTCTCTGTGTTCTTCGTTGGTCAATCTGAACTTTCAAAGATCTGAAATTTTCGGATTGGTCTGCGTTTAGTAAAATCCTCGGAATTTTAAAACTCTTCAAAAAAATCTGAAAAAAATTCTGTAGTTTTCTGACTTTATTTCCAGCAACATTAAAATAGAAAATTTGTCGATTCGTTTTCGTTAGGTCAGCCTGCAAATTGGAAATGTCGTAATTCTATCTAGTTGGTCTGCAAATAGCGGGCTAAAATCCCTATTTTTCAGCGAAATCTCAAAAAAAAAAAATTTAACGATCTACGTGTTAGTCACTTTGGGAATATATAAAAATATCTTATTTTCAGTATAGCTACAATCCTAGGAAAATTCATCTTTCCAAGTTTTTCCTAATCCTGAATACGCACTAGCTAGGACTTGAATATTCGGCTCCGTCTACGTCTAGGATGGCTCCGAATGAGCATGTAGATCCCAATACTGAGGCCATCACGGGGCTGCGTAACGAGATGACTGAGCTTAGGAAAATGTTAACTAAGTTCATCCAAACCCAAGCTAGGCAACCTCCACCACCCGCTAATGTTTAGTTGCCCCGCCGGCGCCAACAAAGCTCTGATTCGGATTCTGATGGGGACTCCCCACGAGTGCCCCCTCAAGGCCGTCTCCATGAGCGAGAGTTTGACATTACGAGGCTATCAAGATTGATGCCCCCACTTACGACGGCATGGGAGATCCACAGAACTTCCTCACTTGGATAATGGACATGGAATGTTACTATGACTGGCACCATCTCACAGACCCCCAAAAGGTCCAAGTTGCCAGGATGAAGCTGACAGGCCGTGCCAAAACTTATTGGCTGAATGAAGAGCGTAAGATAGGAGTTGGGAATGGGGACCCAATTATTGGGTGGATCGTAATGAAGAATTTGTTGACCGATCAGTACGTCCCCGCGTACCATCGGACACAGATGTTTGACGAGCTTGCCACCCAGCGGCAGGGTTCAAGTTCAGTAGAGGAGTATATGGGAGAATTGAAGGACCGAATGGTACGTTGTGATCTGAAGGAAATCCCCGAGGTCACCCTTTCTAGGTTCCGTAAGGGGCTTCAACCTGATATTCAGCGGAAGCTCTTACGATTTGGCCACATGGATCTAAACACGACATTCAATGCCGCCCTCGACATTGAGAAACACTTAGCATATAAGTCTCACTCTCGTTATTCCCATACGAAGGGAAAATTAACTACGGGAGCATCTTCCTCCACCTATCAGGACAAAGGGATGTTCCGGTCCGCCGAGTCAAAGTCTGTTGTAATCACTGCTAGGAACACTAAGAACCCTGCGAGCGAACATATTCCCATCGGAAAGTTTAGCAAGACTAACGCTACATGTTACTCTTGCGGCATTCAAGGTAACTACGCCTTTGAATGCCCAACGAAAACTAAAGCCATATCCTTGTTAGAGTCGACGACTGATCTTGCGGATTACGTTTATGAGGCTGCTGAGGAGAGCGACCCGGAAGGGGTCCCAAGTGACTTAGAGGACGATCACCCCCTTATGGTGATGCGTTGTATCTTGGCCACTCCTCGTCCATTAGATGATTGGAAGAGGACGAGCATATTTTCTCTGATTTTTAAGAGTGGCGAGAAGCTTTGCAAGCTGATTGTTAATAGTGGTAGCTGTGTGAATGTCATATCTGAGAATGCCGTTGCACGTATGTCCTTGACCATAGAACCACACCCGACCCCATATAAGGTCGCTTGGATCAACAAGATCTCTGTACTCGTTACCAAGCGATGCCTGGTCCCACTCTCATTCAAATCCTACATTGATGAGGTGTGGTGTGATGTCCTTCCGATGGACGCTTGTCATGTGTTGTTAGGCCGCCCTTGGCTATACGACCGTGATGTTACACATTTTGGTAGAGCCAACACATATGAATTCAAATTCAATGGCAAAACCATCACTTTGAGGCCGACCATCCCAAAGGAGCCCGTATTCTTGGCTAAGGACTCCACAATTCCGGTAGAATGGAAAACGTTGAATCTAGTTGGTAGGAAAGAGTTTGAGAGAGATCCGTTCTTTGATGGAATTATGTATGCGCTAGTCCTATTAAGTGCGAAGCCCAATTCTAGTATTTTGGATGAGCTACCTAGTGAGTTACGGGTACTACTGGAGGAGTACAGGGACGTGTACCCGGATGAGTTTCTTCCCACGTTACCCCAACTTAGGAATATCCAGCATGCGATAGATCTCATCCCGGGGTCTTCCTTGCCAAATTAGCCCCATTATCGACTCCACCCTGCAGCTCACCTGGAGTTGCAGTCCAAGATAGAGGGTTTGCTGAAGAAAGGTTTTATTAGGACTAGTATGAGCCCATGTGCGGTATCATCCCTTCTTGCCCCCAAGAAGGATGGCACATGGAGGATGTGTGTTGATAGCCGGGCTATCAACAAAATCACCATCAAGTATAGGTTACCCATTCCCCACCTAGATGATTTGTTGGATGTCTTGTCTGGAGCCACCATATTCTCCAAATTAGATCTTCGGAGTGGCTATCACCAGATTAGGATACGAGAGGGTGACGAGGGGAAGACGGCGTTTAAGTCGAAGGATGGTCTGTACGAATGGCTTATGATGCCTTTTGGGTTATCCAATGCCCCTAGTACCTTCTTCCGGATGATGACACATGTCTTTCAGCCATTCATGGGAAGTTCGTTGTCGTATACTTTGACGATATTCTGATTTATAGCACCTCTACTACCGAGCACATTTCCCACATGAGAGTGATCCTTTCCACCCTGCGGAAGGAGAATTTATTTCTCAATATTAAGAAATGCACTTTCTATGACTCGGAGGTTGAGTTTTTAGGCTATATAGTCAGCTCTAAGGGTATTCAAGTTGACCCGGGCAAGGTTCAGGTCATTAAAGACTGGCCCTTTCCAACCACCCTACGTGAGGTGCGTAGCTTCCATGGGTTAGCCACATTTTATCGTCGTTTCATACGAGACTTTAGTAGTATTATGGCGCCTATCACAGACTGTATGAAGAAGGGAGAGTTTACGTGGACGAAGTCCGTCACCCATGTTTTTGAGCGAATAAAAGAGCTTATGACTGAGGCACCTGTCTTACGTCTACCTGACTTTACTAAAGTCTTTGAGCTCACATGTGATGCGTCAGGGGTAGGGATTGGAGGAGTCTTAAGCCAGGAGGTCCATCCCGTTAGTTATTTTAGCGAGAAGTTGTCCGGCCCCAAGCTGAACTATTCAAATTACGATAGGGAATTTTATGTTGTAGTCTGATGTCTACACCATTGGAGGCACTATCTCCTCTCCAAGGAGTTTGTGATCCTCACCGATCATGAGGCTTTGCGTTTCATCAATGACCAGCATAAGATCAGCCCATGACACGCTAAGTGGGTAGCTTTCTTACAAGGCTACACGTTTAATCTCAAGCACCTTAAGGGAGCTGATAACCGAGTCGCGGATGCCCTTAGTCGTCTTACTATTTTACTCACCTCTATGGAAGTACATGTTGTAGGATTTGAGCGGGTTAAGGATGAGTACGCCACATGTCCTGACTTCCAAGACGCCTATTTATCTGCCCAGGATAGCTCCCCCACGACGATATCTGCGTACATCATCAAGGACGGTTACCTGTTTAGGAACGGGAAGCTATGAATTCCGCGGTCATCATTACGACTACATATCATATGGGAGTTGCATAGCGGAAGGTTGAGTGGCAACTTCGGTAGAGATAAGACCATTACGTTAGTCGAGGACAAATTTTATTGGCCAAAACTTAAGGTTATGGTGGGACAGGTAGTGAGTAGCTGCCGCACGTGTCAGGTGTCTAAGGGTAGTAAAACCAACGTAGGATTATATACACCCTTGCCTATTCCCTCCATGCCTTGGGTAGACGTTAGCATGGATTTCGTATTAGGCCTCCCCATTACCCTACGCCGTCACGACTCAGTTTTTGTGGTTGTGGATAGGTTTTCAAAGATGGCTTATTTCATCCCGTGCAATAGGACAAACGATGCGTCTCACGTCGCTAAACTATATTTTAAAGAAGTCGTTAGTCACCGTGGAGTGCCAAAGACCATAGTATCGGATAGGGACGTAAAATTAACTAGTTATTTTTGGAAAACTCTTTGGATATTAATGGGAACAAAATTATTGTTTTCCTCTGCCTATCATCCCCAAACTGATGGGCAGACGGAAGTGGTTAATCGGAGCTTAGGAAATTTGTTACGATTCCTTGTGAGTGATCACAAGAGCACTTGGGATCTTCTCCTTCCCCATGCCCAATTAGCCTACAATAATTCCAAGAATAGGTCTACGGGTCTGTCACCGAATGAGATCGTCCACGGATATAAGGCTCCTGTGCCGCTTGACTTGGTGTCGTTGCCCCCAATGTACAAGGCAAGTCAGTTTGCACAATCCTTTGCCCAGCACATCCATGATTTACATGCATGTATACGAGCCACTTTGACTATGCAATATGACTCTTATCAAGCGCACGCTAATTTACATAGGAGGGTATCAAACTTTAAAATTGGTGATCTAGTTTTAGTCCGTTTGGTTCCCGAATGCTTTCCAACTAGCACCGTTAAAAAGTTAGCACCAAAGCGCGCCGACCCTTTTCGGATTGTTAAAAAGTTAGGTGACAACGCTTTCGTTTTGGACTTGCCTCCTTATTGGGGTATCTCCCCCATTTTTAACGTTTTGGATTTAACGATGTTTGTGTCACCACCACAAGAATTGACTTCTTTGTTGTCTTCTTCTCCCACTCTAAATTCTCATGGGTTGGGGAGTGGTAGTACGGATTATCTCTCTCTTTTGGTCCCCACAGGTATATTATTGGATGGTAAGTTGCCTTCTTTCCTGCCTACTTCTAATATGTTCCCCAGGTTTCCACTAACGTTTTCCACTCCAGAGATGATACCTTATGCTGAGCCTATTACCACTGCTGATGGCAACACCCACCGCTTTCTCATCCATTGGCGAGATCAGCCCCTTTCGGATGACTCTTGGGTACTCGAGATGGAGCTGCAAAGTTTGGATGCCGCTCTCCTTCACCGCTATCGCTTGTACCACGCAATGGAGATGCGTGGATTTGAGCGGGGGAGGATTGATGGCGTGGCCCCTCCTCCACCATTTGAAGATGATGTTGAAGATGTTGATGATGATCCGGTTGATAAGGCAAAACAACTCAAGGACGTGAGGCGGCACGATGACGCTAACAGAAGGCTACTCTACAACTTCCGCCCGCGGCGTGCTACATCCACTGCAAAGAATTAGCCTTATTTATTTAATTTGGGAAAACTCTATTTTATATTTGAAATATAAAATTATCCTATGTTAAGTGATAATTTTATATTCATTGCATGTTTTGTTATTTTTAATTTTGAACAATTTTAATGTTGGTGTTCATTTAACCATTCGGATGGATGAGATTACATATCTATCATGAATGGTTAAGGCTTGTTTGTAACTCCTATATAAGGAGGCTTCATTATGAGATAATTAGAAAAGAAGAACCCTAATTTTGCCTTGCAAATTTCGGCCAAAGAGAGGAGGCTACACCTAGCCGCCGCCCCCCCTCTTCCCCTCTCTTGTGGTGTGAAGCCGCTGGCCCTCCTTTGCTCCCTCCATCCGTTCGGAGCGACTCCGGCGCGGCTTCCTTCGGTGCGACTCCGGGAAGAAGGTTGCAAGCCCTTCGGTGTGACGCCGGTGGATCCGTGGAGAGAGTGATTCTCCCACCGTTATCTTGTGTGAAAACTTCATCCCGGTTGGGTAAACTCTTTCCTCTTCCTTGTGTGATTCTCTATGTAGTTGTGGTGGTTTCGCAATCGTTTTCTCCGTAAAGTTAATTTAATTGCTGCAAGTTTTGAATCGAATTCGCCGTTGCTAGGCTTTTTAATTCCGGATCGGGTGGATCCTATTTGCTTGAGCGAATCTTGGCCTATAGCCTTGGTTTTGCTCTCTAAAAGGAGTGGCAACCTTTGTGTTTTCTTGGGGAATATTCCGACTCAAATTTCCGATCGTTGTTTTCGAGTCGACCATTCTTCCTTTGTTGTTTGTGCTGCGTTCTTGCGATGAGAAACTATTGTGGGCGATAGGTACTGTGTAGGTGCGGTAGATCTACGACGTGTAGTACATAGGAAGAGCGTTAGCTTCGTGGAGATCTCCGATTCTGACGCACCCTACATCATCTGTTATCTAAAGCTTTGTATGGTTTGAAACAAGCTCCTCGAGCTTGGTATGAGACGCTGTCTAACTTTATTCTTGAGAACAAGTTCACAAGGGGAAAGATAGATAGGACATTATTTCTTAGGGAAATAAAATGCAAGATTTTGCTAGTATAAATCTATGTCGACGATATTATTTTTGGCTCTGCTGATGACAACCTCTGCAAGAAGTTTTCAAAACTTATGCAAGGGAAGTTTGAAATGAGCAGTATGGGAGAGCTGAAGTATTTCTTAGGGCTTCAGGTGAAACAATCTGAAGATGGAATTTTCATCTCGCAGACAAAGTTGACCATGGAGCTAATTAAGAAATTCAAAATGGAGAACGCAACCTTTATGAGGACTCTAATGGGTTCGCTATGTCTCTGGACAAGGATGAGAAAGGGAAACCTTTTGATGAAACAAAGTTTAGAAGCATAATTAGATCCTTGCTCTACCTCACTGCAAGTAGACTAGACATAATGTTCTCCACATGTTTATGTATTAGATTCCAAGTGAACTATAAGGAATCTCACTATGCTGGTGCAAAGTAGATTTTGAGATACCTTAAAGGTACACCAAATCTTGGCATATGGTACCCAAGAAGTAATGACAGAGAACTAATTGGTTTCTCAGATGCAGATTTTGCAGGAAGTAAGGATGATAGAAAGAGCACTTCCGGGACTTGCCAATTCCTTGGTAGAAGACTTATTTCTTGGAGCAGCAAAAAGAAGAATTGTGTCACAATTTCAATAGCCGAGTCAGAATACATTTCTTCTAGCAGTTGTTGTGCCCAATTGCTATGGTTAAAGAACTAACTTGAAGATTACAATATGAAAGTCAAAGACATTCCTTTGTTTTACGACTCCTCTAGTGTGATTACAATAGCGAATAACCCAGTCTCTCACAGCCGAACAAAGCACATAGAGCTGCGATACCACTTTATCCGGGAACATGTGGAGCATGGGGACATAAATCTACAATATGTCCCAACTGACATGTAGATGGCAGAAATATTCACAAAGCCGTTGGATGAGACCAAGTTCTCGTTCTTCAAAACAGAACTTGGAATGATCAACAAAGAAGAATAGAGAAGGAGGACTCATATCATAGCTAAGAGATCAAGGAACACATCAAAAAGTCAAATATTTCTCAAGTCCAGACCTCATTTCTCGAGTAAGAATGTAACTACTCGAGTACTTCCTTGGACTACTTGAGAACTCAATAAATCACTCGTGTCATACCACTCGAGTAATGAGACTCTTCTCGAGAAGCGTC
Source organism: Platanthera zijinensis (assembly GCA_039513925.1). Lineage (NCBI taxonomy): Eukaryota > Viridiplantae > Streptophyta > Magnoliopsida > Asparagales > Orchidaceae > Platanthera > Platanthera zijinensis. The sequence goes on along the minus strand of CM077085.1, from coordinate 102,391,723 downwards.
AAGATGTCACTCTAGTACTATCATTCTCTCACTTTAGTAATGCTGGTCCACCCGAGAAATATGACGAAATTTTCTCGACTTCAGTTCAAATCTCTATATTCGCAGCTAGAAGTTTATACTGCCATATTATAAGGTATGTTATATTATTTAATTCCTTAATCATCAAAAATTAGGGCTTATATAAATAGAAAAACTCCATAATTTCCATTCCACGCAATTTTTAAATCCCTTTCTCGACAAGAGAGAAGAGTATGTTCGTCTTCCACCGCCGTCACAGAGCACGCCTCCATCGTCAATTCCCTCAGTCGATTTCTCGATTTTCTGTGGACAAATGACACCAACTTCAAAGATTGGGATTGGTAGTGAGCTTGTGGTTATTGGGATTGCAGAAATTTTCGAAGATTTCAAAAACCTTCTTCTTCTCCTGGACACCGGCATATGAACTTTCGTTCTACAGCAACCCTACAAAATTCTCTTTCCTAAGGTAGAAGAGTTCTTTCAAAATGCCAACGTGAGAAGGAACAGTAAAGTTCTTATGTCCAAAGTTAAAGTAATTAAGATCAAGCTTACCAAGTCCAATGTCTCTACCCTTCTTCGGCTACCCTTGGTTGAAGAGGAAGATGAAATAACCTCTGAAGATTATGACGGAGCATACAGTTTTTGTGGAATTTCTATTGTCATAAACAACATTCATCGACCAGACCTCAATGCAGAGGGCAAACTTCTGATGGATATTTTGGGCAAAGTTTTTCTATGCAAGACAACCTCAATAAGCTTCATTTCTATCAATTTATTTTATATGATGATAGTCATTATCTGCAGGAAGAAGTTTCAATTTGGAATGATGATTTTTGAAAAGATAATAGAAAGCTTCAAGGCTCCCAACTATTTAAGGATTATTCTCTTATCCTACATGAGTTGAATCCAGAAGTTTTTGATTTCTCAAAGGGCACAACACTTCATCATATAAAGAAGGTATTTATTTCTTCCATTCAGAGATGGGATCTCAAACTATAGAATCCATGCCAGGATGCCAAAGCTCATGACCATCTAGTCATTGAGGATAGGACTCCATCTCCCTCTATACCTAATAATGCTAGCACATCTAGTGCAGTTACTGAGGGGGAGCCTGCTCCTTCTATTCAAGAGGAAAGGATTCCTACCCCTACTGCTGCTGCTCTCCACCCAGTCACTCCTGATGAGGCACTATCAGATGATCAAGTGCAAGAGAACATTCTCTCTACTGAAGAGGACATCATTCAAATGATAGAAGAACTGAGTTCTAAAGGGCCTCTTCCTTCCCTCCAACAAGACAAATCTCCAGAACCATCCAAAGAACAAACTCCTGCACCATCACCTTCTCCTATTCATTCTGAACCATAATCCCATGTTCACCATTCTCCTACTACTGATATAGAACAAGAAGAAACTATTTTGATCTCTGATAAGAAAGGACAATCTCCAGAACTAGCTGATGCTCCCCTCAAGAGCTTGGATTTTACTCTTCCAACCATCCTTGGTGAGGAAGGAGATATTGCAATTCACACTTCAAAGGCTCAAAGTTTAGTGGTTATTGAAGAGATTTCTCCTTGGGATGCTCCTCCTCCTCCTCCAATTCATCAAGCTGTCACTCCAACACCTACTGCAAATGACATTATGGGTAAGATAGAACTGATGCTTATAGATCAGAGAAAGTATTTTGATGATTCTTTAAAAGCTATCCCAGAAAAGGTTACTGTTCTTGAGAAATAAATGACCAGAGGTTTTGCTGAGATCCAACACAATACTAATGAGCTGAAACACCTGTTCAAAATAGGTGGAAAAGCTCTGGACCACACCATTACCAGTATTGGTCAGGTGATGGACCAGTCAGTAACTCTTGCAAACAATCAAATTCATTTAAAAAAGAAGGCCCAAGAGCACAACCTCTAGATTTGTGAAGAGATGGGCGCATTCAAAGATGATGTTATAGGAACCCTCTCTGTAGAAGTCAGAAAGGGTGAGGGTCTAGTAAATGAGTATTTAGAGAAATCAAAGGCAAATATGAAAACTCTTTGGACAGCTAAGATGAAGGAAATTCATGCTGATGTGCAAACTCAGATAAATATTGTGAAGATCCATACTTATGATACTACAGTGTGGGTGCACAATTAGATTTTCCCTGACTTTCAGGCAGACCCAAATATAATTCATCATCATCTGAACCCTCTTGCTCAGCCTCAGCCAGTTCAACTGCCTGCTCAAAAGCCTACATTTTCTCCAAGGCCTGAAGGGTCAGAAGCTTCTCCTCCAGAAACCTATGCTTAGGTTTGGGAAACTGATATACATCAAGAACAACTTGAAGCTCAAATCCCCAAAAGAAGAAAGTATGGTGACGGAGCTTTTTCTAGCTGGTCCATTCCAAACCCAGAAGTAGAAAAGTGAAAAGCTCAAGAATTTGTAGAGATCTGGAGCCCTACTTCTAATTCCCTAATCCTTGATACTCTCAAATTAGTTATGGACTTTAATGAGAATAGACATGATCATTATAGCTCCCATGAGTGGGACTTGTATGAGAAATCTATTACTAAAAGAAGGATCTATGATCGAGAGTATGGATGGAATAATCCTAATGCACCTCCAAGACCTCCAATGTACTACCCTCAACCTTTCAGCTATCAAAGAAGGCAGAAACAGAAGAAAGATAGACAGCAACATCAACATCAAGACAAGAAATGAACCATGATTTAGATTGTGAATTGAAATTGTGTGGAAATGAAATTTTTGGACAATTCTATATTTATAAATCTTTGTTTTTGATGATCTATTCCTTGTCGTAATTCTTAGCATGTTACTCTGATTTTCTCTTTGATATCTATTCCTTTTATTTGTTTATGTTGATATAATTCACCTTAGTGTAGAGGATTCTGACTTCTACAGATAAGGGGAGATTGTTGGGTATTGTATCCACAATAACCTAGATTTGTATGAAGTCACCCTTAAACTAAGATGAATTAAGTTATATTTGATGTCTTGTTTGAGTTATGTGTTTGTAGGACATAATTGCCAAATGTAGACAAATGTCAGTCTACAGTGGGTCACCAAACACAAGACCATACAATGTAATCCCTCATTTTGTTATCCATGGTGTTGACTCATGTGTAGCCTCTCTATTGGGATACACTTCATTTTCAAGCACTATACTTATTGGAGAATGGCATGTTGCTTATTCCATTGAGGAAAAAAACTTTTCAGGAAATAAAATTTTTCTAAGTCTTTTACTCGAGAAGAACTTAAGTACTCTAGTAAATTCTTTGATAGTACTCGAGTAAGTTAAGTCTGGATTTTGAGTAAGGGAAATAACTCTCGAGAAGATAGAATATAGTTCTCAAGAAGCCAGCTCCATTACTCGAGTAGATCCCTTCATATTGTCGAGTTAAACAGAATTCTTATCTAAAAATTTTCTATGTCCTATACTCGAGTAGTTAAGTCTATTACTCGAGTAGCTAAGTGCTTTGTCTCGAGTGACAGAAGACAAGTACTCTAGAAGTGTCTATCTTACTCGAGTAGTGAAGTACCTGTACTCGAAAAGTCTATCTACTTCTCGAGAAGTCAAGCTCTAGTACTCGAGTAGCCAGATTTCTTCTCAGAATTTTCTCTCAGTCCTCTACTCAAGAAGATTACTTCCAATTCTCGAGTAACACTTTTAGTACTCGAGTAATCCTCATTCTACTCGAGTAATGACGAATTCTTTCCTGAATCTTCCTTAAGTACTTCTTCTAGAGAAGCTTGACAATGTCTTCTCGAGAACCTGAAGTAGTACTCGAGTAATCCTTTCTTCACTCGAGTAATGCAGTTAGTTTCTCTCTGAAAATCGCTAAGTATCAGGACGTGTTTTTTAAAATGATTTCCTTAATTATTGGACCACGTGTCCAAGTCAATTATGATTATTGCCATTAGTTAAACTCCTATAAAAGGTCTAATCAGTTTTTACTAACCATAAGAATGAATAACAGATAGAAATCATAACTTTCTAAATTCGTAATTTCATTCCATTTTGGGAATATCGGCTGCTGTTCTTCGTCTTCTTCCACTCCGATCGTCTCGATCCAAAAGATTCCGAGCAGTTGATTCACAAGACAAGATATTCTACAATCGACAGATCCAATTCTTCATCTTGTGAGTCCAGATATTTCATATTAGAGATCTTGTTGTGTCTTCTTCAATCTTTCCAACAGAGCCGCAAAGTTCAAGAAAGAAGACCTAGGAAGAAATTTCCAGATCTGAGAGATTTTACTGTTTGTATTTCTTATTTCAAATTTATTCTTATAGGAGATTATTCTCCGAGTGTAGGAGCTTTGTTTTTTGAGTTGTTGTAGGAAGTTTTTACCTTCCGAGTGTAGATCCATTTTGTGGATCGAGTTGTAGGAACGTTATTCCGAGTAGTAGGATTGTTTCCAATCTGAGATTAGTGGAGTAGCCGATTCTAGTGCATTGCTATATCGATGAGTGGAAAGTGTACATGCCCAAGGTTGGGGAACCACTATAATTCTTGGTGTCGTCTGTGATTGCTTGGTTATTTTTTGTGCATACCTCGCTAAATTTTTATTCCATAAAAAAACGCACAACTCACCTATTCACCCCCCTCTAAGTGATTTAGGTAGACAAATTAAACATTTTTCACAGTTGATCCACACAAATAGGAGAACCCATAGACTCTTGTCACACAAGTTCTAGGTTGGAGGAAAGCATTCTGTGTCTTCACAAACTACTAGATCTGCTTTAGAAGAGGCAGCGACGATGGGCGCGGGAAACGGTTGCCGGAAATGAGCTGAGCGATGGCGATGAAATAGGATCTTTAAAAAATGCTTTCCATCGACCTTTTCCAAACGGGTTTATCATAGTGGTTTTGTTGGGTATTGTATCCACAATGTACCTTAATTTGAAGAAGCCCCTGGACCAGTTAAGGTGAATTGACTGTGTTTTTGATCATTTGGTTTCAAGTTGTGCTTGTAGTTATTCCACGCAAAGTACACACCAATATCAGGGTGCAGTGGGTGAATATACACGGGTCTGCGCAACGTAATCCCTCGTTGAGCAGATCAGTGTGTTGGCCTACGTGTACTCTCTCTATTGGAGTGTACTTACTTTCAAGTACATGGCTAAGAAAGATCAAGAGCAGACAAGGAGCAAGGATGGGTCAAAGAGCAGCTCACGGGTGAAAAGACGAAAAAATCATCTAAGTAGAAATAGTCGAGAATCACTCGCTGATTCTTGCCGATTACAGCCGGATGTCTCAACGCCTTCTTGATTTCTGCTTAAGGCAGAATCGTCGAGAATCACTAGTTGATTCTCGCCGAATCAACGAGAATGACTTTGCATTCTCGCCGATCCGTCGAGAATGAATATTGATTCTGGCTGATTCTCTCTGGTTGGCTTTATCTTCAGCCAGAATTCTGCTAAGTAGAATTCGGAGAGAATCATAAGTGATTCTCGCCGATTCGTCGATAATCACCTATGATTCTCCCCGAATTTGCCTTGGGCGAAATTCTAGTGCTCGCTGGACCGGACCAAGTTTTAGGCACTGTTTTGAACCGGTCCTAGGGCATCTATTGGTGGGGCTCACAACGGTCATAAGATATGACCTACTGTATAAATACTGGTGTATTTCGATCATTACACATACAAGAACGAAAACCGAGCCGCCGACGTGACCTAAATCGCGAAGCTCGTTCCGTCGTCGTCGCCGCTCGTGCTAGTGGTCGCCACTGCTGATCGTGGGTTCTTCTTGATCTCCCGGCAACAGAAGCTCTTCCACACAACGCATCTCACGAGTCCTTCTTGAGAACCTTTGTCTCTTGATTTGTAGATCGGGAATACCTTCCCTATCTGAATCGATCGAGACGATTGATCCAAGAAAGACCGTTGGTAGACCTTGCCGGCTTAGCTACGAAGTTTGGATCTCGAAAGCATCGTCGTCGCTCACCTTTGCAGCAGCCGATCTTGATAGTATCGCTGCTGCAAGCTTTGTCGTCGCCGATCTTGAAAGAATAGTCGCCGCACTCTTTGCCGCCGCCGATCTCGGGGAGATCCTTTCCAAGTGAGATCTAAGGTCGTGGACTCTTCGTCATCTTCAAGAACGCTTCATCGAACGAAGAGGGACACCTAGCGCTCCAAAAGTAGTTTGTATTTTTTATACATTCCATTTTATTTTTGTTTTAAAGGAACGTTGATTCCTCATTGTAAGGGTTGGGTGCAACCCGTGTTTGAGGAGTTATGACTCCTTCGGGTGGAAGGGTTCCTTCCATTAGTGTGAGGATTGGATTTCAATCCTGTTGGTGAAGTGACCGAGTTGTCCCTGGTTGGGAGATAGGTCGAAGGGGGAAAGTGGACGTACCCAAATCGGGGAACCACTATAAATTGCCTGTGTCTTTCTGTGCTATGCTATTTTGTTTATTTGTGTAGGTTCAATTTTAATTCCGCAAAAATGCTGCAAGACACCTATTCCCCCCCCCCCCCTAGGTGAAGGTAGTTGGCACTAGGTGGACTTTCAGGTTTTTCTCTACAACAGCTCAGTTCAAGCACAAGTACTAGCACACTAAAACCATAAGACATCTTTAATTTATACCCAAAGGAATAAATAGTAGAAAGTCATCACTATCCACAGACCCATAATATATGGAATATAATTCGTCAAATCAATCCTTGACTCAACAAATCATCGAGTGGACATAATGCACTCAATGCCTGGCAGTGGCCTTAGCACTTAACTTAACGAATCAGCATTTGACTTGACGAATCATTGAGTGGACTCAACGCTCTCAACGAATCGACGAATCAACACTTGATTAGACGAAGCATGAGTAAAACTAACATAATCCAATCCTCCAAATTGTCCAACCTCTTATGCGCGACCCTGTAGGCTCATATTGCATTGGCAGTGAGACTAAATTCTTGATCACTTCCAGGTCATAATGGTAACACCGACATTTTGAATGTATGTTTTATAACCTTGGGCCTTTATCTTATTCGGTGAATGGGCACCATAATAAAATAAGTTATATTTTCTATGCTTATACTCACCATGGCATTCGATCTTATGATGCCTTTAGTGGTGGTGGGGGGGTGACAAAGGGCTTTATGGAGTTTTATATCTTTAATAAAAATATTAGAGTTACGTAGAGAAGTTTAAGAATATTTTATAGTAAAAGAACATATTTTATATCTATGAAAATATTATATTGATGTTTAATTTTAGAAAATGATAGAATTCAATATTTCTTCACTACCACCGGCATTAAGTGTTACCGTTGGGCGCTAGTTCACAGATATTGAATTCAAGTGTTTATATATAATAAAAATTAACCTTGTAATATATTTTGTATTAAAGCTTTTGAAAAATATATTTCAAAACATTATATAACATGAAAATAAAATAAAGATAATGAGATAAAAATAAAAATAAACTTGATTTTATTTCATTAGAAATTAAATACAAAATATTTTGATTTCGATGATGCTTGAAATCAAGTTGAATATAAAAATCCTTTTTGATGCTTCACCGGTCCTTCTCCCAAGGACCGGCTAGGTATAAACTATCTTACCCCAGATATGGCCTATATCCTACACAAGATCTAACATCAACCTAATCGCTACACCAAGGCAACAAATTTCCCCTGAGCCGCATAAGGACCTAATCACCACAAACAAGGCAGATTTCCTACGAAATCGTTGCCCGAAATCCACTTTCACCCTGAATGAGTATTCCTCTCCCGTTATTAAATGATAAAACAAAATAGATTACAAGATAATAAAAAGTATGAGATACCCCTAAGAAATTCTAAATGTGAAGATGAAGATGATATAGTTGTTGGCATTCTCTATGCAATCGTCCTTTATGTAGAATATGCATTGTAGAGCCTCTCCTTTAAATTTCTCCTTTGATCATCATGTTCTCCCAACTAAGTTCTCTCAAATTCGTAGATGAATGAGCTGAGAGTGCAAAAGAATGAAAGCTATAGGAGGTGTCTTATCAAATTCCCAAATCTATAGCCTTTATATTTTTTTACGTTATCGCCCAATGATAGTAGCTATCAATTAAGCGATATCCTCAGGTTGTCATGTGTCTCATGCCGAGTTGACAATGTTATTTGAAAAGTGTGCATGGTTGGGTCATAGATCTATCATCTGGTGATATCACGTTCGCCTAGCAATACATGGCTGGATTGTGTGGAATATGGTCGTCGTCATGCTGACGTCATTTTCTCTATAGCCGACGATATCACTATTGTCGGGCAATATAACCTCTTCATTTTTGTCATCCAAACCTTTTATATATTATAGATGACTTCATCCTCATTCCGTAATGGTATGGACCATTTTGTAACTCTTTCTGGATTGAATGTTATGACCACTTAAAGTTTAGTAATCAATATTAGTCTTTTTGCTATTTATAAAATGTAAACATCCTTGGATCACGCCCATGACCGAGGGCTTGTCTCCTCATTAAATTAATGCTTGTACTTATATTACATGCACACTATAAACACACAAAATACAAGATCAAATACATCATCTTATTTATTATTGTAAAATAAAGAGATGTGGAACGCATGCTGCAACAATCTCCCCCTTTTGATAATAACAAATACCTATGCGAGAAATTAGTAAGTTTAAAAACATTTGTGTTTATAAATAAGTACAGTAAAAGATATGCATGAAAATAGGTTTATAGCGTGATTGATTTAAATACTTGCTCAATAAATACTTACAGTTCCTATACGAAGGCTCCCCCTACATAAGTGTTCCTTATATATATTACTCCCCCATAAATATCTATTCCACTAAATTTCTCAATTTATTCTCCCCTTTTGTTATTAGCAAAAGTGGGTAGGGATTAGTATACACCTTTTATGATTGATTATGGACAACTTATTTGAAGAATAGTCATGATCGAGCAATAGGATAATATATACACCTCCTATATGATTACTCCCCCTACATAGATGTTTCCTATGAAATTTTCAATGTACTCCACCTAAATTTTTAAAATCTATACCTTTATACAAGTTATGCTCCATTTTTGGTAGTATCAAAAAGATGGTAGAGGTGAATGTATGGAACAAAAATTAATTTATTCTATGTAGATAAGAAAAATATGATGCTATAAAAAACATGTTAAAATACCACGTGTTGAGATAAAATATATATATAAATGATTGAACATAGTAGTAGTTAATATATCAAAGATTATAATGTAAGCATTCTCATTTGAAGATTCTACCTGTTCAAAAAAAGTTCATGAATGAACACATGTAGTAATCGCAATAAAAAATTTAAAGTAAACATTCTTCTTTGAAGATACCACATGTTGAGAAAATAACTAGCACTCTTAAAATTATTTTTTTTGGAAATAAGTTCATATAAAGGATTAAGAGTTTTTGAATGATATAAAGATGTTTTAAATAAAAATCAAAGAGATGCGAATATATTTAAATTTTGCAAGCATGATTTTAATATATCTAAAAGATATATGGACAACAATGTAAATTAATTTGCATTTCAAGTAAAAATAAACATTGTAGTGTTCATGCTCTGGCATCTCGTGCATTTACTTAAGTTTGTAGAGAATTGCGTAAATTTGCATTAGGATCTAATTCTCATGACTAGAAGTTTTATGAAGGATAATGATGTTTACAAAATAGTGTTTTGACAAAGTATAAAGTTAATTAATTAAAACACATGATAATATATAATGGAATAACACAACATTAAAATACACAAATAAAATTACTTCCATAATATTTCAATGCACATATATACATTGTACAACTATCAAGGTGCTTCATACACACAATGCTCATTAAGACTTATCAGGGAGCGAAGTAGTACTTGGTGGATCACTTTTATTTTTTACCATTTTATTTTATTTTATGATCCTTTATACAAAGAGAAGTGGTGAATATTTTGTTTGCTACAAGACACTTTACTCTCCTTTCTATGATGCTCAAGCTCACAATGCTCATTAAAACTTATCAGGAGGGTGAGTAGTGCTTGGTGGAGTCTTTCTTGTCATTTATTATTTGCTTTTTAGGATTGTGACCAAGGAATCTGAATTCACTTGTTTTGCAAACAATATCATTTTAAGTTTTAAACCACATTTCTCTAATGAATAAGTGCATGAAAAATAAAGAATCAAAATAATCAATTCAATGTAGTGTAGGTAATCTATTAATGCATTTTAATTATTATATTATTATACTACATAATCATGCAAGTATAAGATTAAAAATACATGTAGATTATCAAAATAAGTGAGTGAATGAATCATTACCAAACATAAAATATTACTCATACTTAGAGGCATGCTACACAATTACACATAGGTTTCTACAATCAATTTCATTACAGATATCAAGATTATATTCAAGGCATGACATAAATAAAACAATGTTTTAAGAAATTTGAAACTTAAAATAAACATTGGATTTCAAAAACAAAAAAGATATAACTTAATTTTTATGCTACCGTCAGAGTTAGAAACTAACACTTAATGTTAGTAATTGAAATATGTTATATGGCATAGAAAATATGATTTTTATAATTTTTTATTACGATTTTTCATTATTTCTATTTTGTAAGATAAGTGACACCAAGTACATATCATAAAGAGTTTTGAATAAAAAAGATGTGGATGAAAGATTTTAGGCGCAAGGTGTCAAAAAAGGTTATTTTTCAAAATACTTATATTTTTCAAAATCATGAATGCTTAAATAAATATAATATGAAAAACATAAGATACACATGTTCGAACCAATATACATGACATAAACAATCATAAAGTGTAAAATAAAGTTCATGCAATGAATATGATATGAGTTGTAACACCCCGTGTTTCCCATATTTAAAAACACCAAATTTTCTGGTTATTAGAATCTATCGCCAGACGATAGAAAGATACCACATGGCGATAGTTAGCATCGAGTTGATGACTTTGAGAACAACTTGTGGCACAATGTTATTTGCATCAAGGTGTCGAGTTGCTACAGCAAGGAGATAGCGATACCACTGGCAATAATATCCCACGTGTTGAGGATGATGAGGCGATTGTTAAGCGGCAAAGTGGTATTGAATAAGACCACTGCCACCAACAAAGATACTGCTAGGTGATAGCGTGCTACCACACGACGGTAGCAAATTTAAAGAGAATGGTCGATGAAATCGTGGCCATACATATGTTTTGGCCTGGGGATCCTAAGGCTAGGATTGCTTTTGTGTATCTAAACTAGAGGAGTATAGGAGATATCCATTTCTCTTACCCCTCTCTCTCTCTCTCTCTTTCTCCACTCTCTTCAACCTTGAGAAAAGGAGGGAAAAGAAAGGAAGAAGAAGGCCATTACTAGATCTTTGGGAGAGCTGTTGGAGAAGTTGTTGAGATCGAATTCACAAGCCAAGCCTATATATATGAAGAGGAGGGTGTTGTAAATTCTTCCATCTGGATAAAATCTGTGTTCATGGCTCCTAAGCAATATACAAGGGCAAGAGTTCACCTATTAAAAACCTTGGACACTCTAGTCCTTTATTTTGGCATAATAAGAAAGATACTCTATGAACTAGTTGAGGAAACTCTTCTGACAGGTCAATCAGCATGGAAGAAATTGCATATAGAATATTGAATTGAAGGACGGAATAAGCATGTTGTGTGAAGGACATCCGGACTAGTTGGTCTGGATTGGTCAAGATTTACTTGTGTGCTAGAGAAGAATTTGATGTTAAATGTATCGTTTATTTAGTTTGGGGGGGTGCAGCTTTCTATAGGTAGTACTAGAGGTGTGCTCCACAAAAACACCAAGATTTGGGACATGAATGTTATTTTGTAAGATATCGACAGACGGTAGTGTTATCGCTGACGGTAGGTCCTAATAAGTTGATTTGTGTTTGCAAGTCAATTCCTGGGGATAGGGTGGGTAACATGTGGAGCTGAGAGCCTGAAGTGCCCAGCTGTGGTGGCCGTGAGAGCACCCCTTGTTACAAAACATCAGTTTTGTATACGATAATGGGAAAGGGGACGTTGACCTGCATCGTTCATAGTACAAATGGAGATTTGAGCAACGGGATGTGGCTGAACTGTACCCAACCTATGTCGTTCGAGCTAGATTCATAAGGTACTTGGATTTGTCATTGGCATAATTAGAGTCATGTCCATGCGCCTGAGTAGCAAATGCTCAATGTTGAATCATCAGTCTGGGACTAAGGATGGTGGTGGGACTAGGGAATTCGGTACGACGATAATATGCCTTGAGTGCACGAGACGTGTGGCCATACATATCATTATCTGTGGTGGTTAAAATATAGATATATTTCCATTCTGCTTGCTTGCAGGAAAGGAACTCTGCCACCCCGAGTGAGGGGTGGGGTCATTATAAATTAGTAAGCTAAAGCTGACCGTTACTTTGTTTTTCATTCCTTGGTGGATTGTCCATGTGCAGGTGTGCCAAGCAGGAAGTAGCGGGCTGAAGCCCCTTTGTGTTATGTCGGCCCTCAATGGCCAAAAGAAGTGTTTACTTATTTTCATGTGTGGCTAGCCTGTGAGCCAAAGTATGTAAACCATCTTAGTGCTTAATATTTCATATGATATAAGGCCTTGAGGCCAAATAATTTGTGTATTTATATATCATTCTTATGATTTGGTAAGTGGAAATTCCTTGTGTTGGGTTTTTAATAACTTAAAAGCTTCCTCTAGAACGTAACTTTGAGTTAGGATACGTGGATGATTTGGTTTCAATGCATAACTCTATTGACTCTTTGAGGATTATGGTGTGGGTCCCCAGCCGGACCTTCTATTATATTCTATGTGATGGATTGGGGTATTACATGAGTATTCCAAATATTATACTACTAAAGCTTTATCTTTACACCCTAGCCCCATATTAAGTGACAGATGGGAAGCTGCACGCATGTCAATGGCTGGGGTGTTATTCTCATATGCATACAAAAGATGATGCTCAACCTACACTCTTTCCCCATAGTTCCTCGCAAGGCCCCAATGTAACCCTTCCTCGGTTAAGGACAAGACATGGTTTATAGGTTACCATCTCTAATGCATGTAATATTATGCCCTTACTAATGTGAGACGCATAATGCGGGTGAATGATCATGGACATGCTAAGCGTTTAAGCCTAAATGTTGATTCATAAAGCGTGGGTTTATTTAATGTCATGGAATTTTAGTTGATTTCAAATTCATATAGTTATTAAGAATTTCAAATTTCAATCTTTCTACTTTAAAAATTATTCACCATGGCAGTATAAGATAACTAGCATGGATAATAATATTCATTAGGTGATATTGCTATCATGATGAGTTTGAATTAAATGTTATGCCATATGATTAATAAGAGATAGTATTACATGTACCCAAAGATAGAGTTTCAATATAGACTTAGAATCAAGTAAATATGTTTTTTTATTCTAGGGTCTTCAAAAGAATGAGATATATGCAATCATAAAACATAATGCATTCATAAAGTGATTTTGAAATTTTTATTGATTTCAATTAAATTTATAGATCATTGATTTTAAAATATAATATTTTATGAACATTTGAAAATATAACTATAATTGAAATAAATAATCTTTTACTTCATTACAAAATAAATTATCATACATGATTAGAGATTAATAAGTATGAAATATCAAATAGTCATAATAAAGAGTTTAATAATTCATGGTGGTGTATGTTATGTTCATATTTAACACATTTAATTAATAATAGTGAAAGCTTATAAGGTGAATATTATGTATATATATTTTTTTTGTTATTTTGAAATTTTTTGTAACTTTTCTCAATATTTCTTAATTTTAAAATGAAATAACCCAAATATATATTAAATTTTTCTAAAAATAAAAAACTGTTAATGAATATAGCAATATAGTTTTCTGAAAAATAAAAATTAGAGAAATAAGAAATTGTGAAAATAAAATTGCTACCACCTGCATTAGTACTTAACCCCCGGCGTTAGCAACATAGTACTAAAATAAGACAATTATAGGGAATGGATTTAATAATATCGCTTGAGAAATTCAGTTCTCAATTTACAATGATATAATAAGACAATTATAGAAAATATATTTAATAAAGATAAAATAAGATAATAAGATAAATAGCTCACTTGAAAAATGATATGATTTATTATACAATTTCATTCAATTTGATACATTAAAGAATTTTAAGTTAAAATTTTAGAATTCATATCGCAATAATTTTAAATTGAACATAAAACTTGTTGACTCAAAAGAAAATTAAAACGATAACAAAAGACATTAAGCACATCGTGAAGTAGATTATTGAGTATTCCATTTTAATTTATTTCTACTTCTTGCATTTGATTGGGTACTAATGAATAAGAGATTTAGGTATCCAAAGTGAACTGAGTGTGATGGTTCCTTTGGGCACCCAAATGTATTATTCTAGCTTATGGGGGGAAAGTGAAGAATGGGTCATTTCAAGTGGAGTTAATGTTTTATAATAATTTTGGGCCTCCATTCATACCTTGGTTTAATATTTTTATAATTAAAAGTATTATTTATAGAAAAATTGTTAATATTTAAGTTAGGAGAAGAATAAATTTATAAATCTTAAGGATAGTGATTTGAGATATGATTTACAAACAATTGGCATTTTTAATCCCTTTATTTTTCTTTGTCAACACATCGAAATTCATATTCAACTTGCTTTTGGATTTGGCTTGATATGTTGTATTTATGTTTTGTGAATTTTTACTCATAATCTCCTTTAACAAGTTGATTTTCATTTCTAATTCTTTATTCTTACTCTTGAGATTTTCCCTAGCTTTTGTATAGGTGATTGTGGTATTTTTAAGAGTGGAGACTATAAATTCATTATGTGTTTTATAATTATTTCTTAACTCTTCAAAATTTTCATCCATCACTTTAATTTCAATCTTATAATTCTTACATATAGCACAATCACTTTTTAAAAAGGAATTTTCTAAACATAATTTTTCATTTTGTTTTTTTGTAGATGAAAGATCTTTTTCAAGTACCTTGACTTTTTCTTTAAATACATAATAATTAATAAAAGTGATGGATTGTAGTTAGTGGTAGTCTAACTTACCTAGAGGGGGGTGAATAGGCCTCTTGCAGTTTTAGTGGATTCTTTTCAATTACAACAGTTAAGTAAGATAGAAATAATGCACACAAAAAACATAGAGATTTATACTCGTTCCCTAAGGTCTAGGTACATCCATTTTCTCTATACACCTATCTAGCTATGTGCTAGGCTAGGCAACCTCCTTTAAACTCGGCTCAATTGAGTTTACATCACAAATCCATTAGGATTTCTTAGGTATCCTCTAAGACCCTACCTCAGGCATCAAGCTCTATACTTAGGCTTATCAAAAAGTCCTACCTCAGAGTACTCCAACTCCTATAGCTCAAAACCTTCTAGGTTTCCTACCTTAGACTTGACTCAAGTCTTACCTCAGATTTCCATTGAAAACCTACCACTATGGCTGGGAGTATAGCCATATAGCTCCGGTAAAAGGGCCCTATAACTCGGGTACTAAGGAGAAAATGTAATGAATGAGATTACAATATGTGTCCAATTAATAGTTAGACCTTAAATATTGAGACCTTCTATTATTCTTGATTTGATGGCAAGATCTTAAGCTAAACCCTAACTGAATGATCTTTAGGTTTAGCATAGGCTAGGGAAAGCTTCACCTTGATAAATTCCCACTTATAGATGGAATAATATTAACCTTTGAGTCACTGAATCGACTCAACTTGTTCTTCTAAAATCCTTCAATAAGAATTATCATCTTTCTTTGATTCTTGTCAAGCTCTTTCTTCTGATTCGATTTTTAATGTATTGACACCATTCCCTTGACCTAATGGAATGACTTTATACTCTTCGACAATCTTCAATGGCTTCGAAAAATGTTTTGTCAAAGTATGGACATGAATAGAGTTGTTTATTCCTATTTTCGGCTCTGACGCTAAATTTGACATCTACCAATCAGTATTGGCTCAACCGGATAATTTGAATCTTGTCAGTTGTACCGCTTAGTATTGACTTTATTCTCAGCAGTATTAGACTTGGTGCTAAGACCAGCAACTTTCATCGGGTATATTTGAATCTACTCAATTGTACCATTGAGAAGATGTTACACTCTTAGCAGTATTTGCCTTAGCGCTGAGATCTGTGACTCTCAACGGTTTCTGCATTCTTCTCATTATCTCAAAGATATAAATGAGAAATATAAGTTATCTCAGTTGTATAGTTCACCTTATCTTTGATTAATATCTTAGAGTAAAAACTAAGCTCTTTGCATGCTCATAAAGTGGATATACATCAAATACAATATTTTATTAGAATTGGTAGTGTTGCCACTTCAAATCTTGGAAGATTGTGGGTAATCTTCCCAACAATCTCCCCCTATTTGAAGAAGGCAGAACACATCACAATGCTAAGCAACATTAACAAATAAACAAAACTTATGATAATAGAATATCAATAGAGACATTTTACTACATACAACATGTAAGTGAACAACAAATCAAAATATTTTATAATGCACCAGAATTTGTTATCATAAATAACTATCATGCTGATATTTCAGAATTCATAAAATGATGGTCCACTAGGCTAGCTAGATGTGTCAGATTTCCTCTTCATGGAAGTAGAGCTTGATCCTTCACCTTGTGCAATAGTTAATTTTTCAGCATGTTTAACTTTGTAGTCCTACCTTTTTAAAAATAAAATGGCTTGGGGAGGTACTGGGAGGGTATTCTTCTTGGATTGTTCCTGTATACCAAGTTTTTTTTGTTTACCCTTTTCCTTAGAGAGTTCTTCTCCAAGTGTTTGATCCTTTCTTCACTAGGATGGACACTGTTAATGTTCTTCAAGAGTTGACCATGATTGATCCATGTATTTATGGTGATGTTTTCAAAGCCTTCATTCCAATATTCATAATTAGAATAATCATTAATATTTGCACTTATTTTGGTCATGAACTCCTCATGAAGCATTATGCCATCTTTTCTTCTTTTCATAGCCAATCTAGAATCCTGAGCCACTCTGGCTTGAGCCTGGAAATAAAAGTCTTCAAGCCTTTTAGGATCCAGCAGGGGTAAATGTAAGACAATCCTTGTTCCCTGAAGAACCTTAATGGCTTGCTCTACATTGTCATTCTACCCCTTTCTGGCATATTCATCAATTTTACATTCCAAATATAGAGTGTTTGCTTTAAGCCTACTAGACACTATTTGGAAAAAATTCCAAAGCTTTCATAATAATGCCCTTGTTCTCAATGGTCAGTCCAACTGCCCTTATCTGAGTGGAGAAATCAAACTCTTCCTCAATCTTTCATGTTCTCAATGGCTAGTTTAGTTATAATTTCTTCTCTGCTTGACAGTGCTTTCTCCCAAGTCAAATTATCTTGCATTCTGTTGGTTGATGTGTGCAGCATCATCTTTTAGAAACTTAATATCACATTTTAGATCGGTTTTAACTTTCTCCACCTCTAATATAAGGCCAGTCTTTAGTCCTAGAACAAACACATCAATATATCTCTTCATTCCTGTTGCTTGCTCATCTAGGAGAGATTTTAGAGAATATATGAGTGAGCTCTCTATATAGCTAGTAGAAGGATGGGTCATATGAAATTCTAAGGTAGATTTTCCCTATGTAGGGTTTATACCTTGGTCTTCTGAACTAGCTAACTTAGTGTGAGTAGCTATCTCAGCCTATAGGGAGATGGGCACATCTTCTCCCTGAGTAGGGACCTTGGGGAACCACTATAAAAATTCATCAAGTGTGTATCCTTTATATCCTCAATCAACTTATCTTGCTCCATATCATTTGGAGCATCCAACTTTTCTTAAGCCACTGGATCTTCCTCAATTTTCTCATGAGGATCATCTATGATTTGATCAATTTTGTTTTGCAGGTCTTCTAGTCCTTCTTAGCGCAATGTCACCCCCCCCTCAATAGCAGCAACCTCTTTTTGAGGTGGGCTAGCATCTACTACATCAAAATTTACTTGGATGCCTGGGTCTTGTAGGTTTTCTTTTTCTACAAATGAGGGAGATAGGAAGGGGTTTTGGATAGGTTCATTGTCCATATCATCACTGCCCTTGCACTTTGAATAAGTGACATCTTCCACCATTACTTTATTGCCCTTTTTCTGACTCTTGTCTTGTTCTTTAGCCTGGCTTTTGGGCAGTACCCTGGTATATCTTTATAAGGGCATTATGTCCATTCCTTTCATGTAGTGTATTTTCACTCCTTATTTTTTATTAAAGTTACCAGGATGGGCAGTGATTGGGTATAAGGAGAGAATTCTTCCTAAGGATGGTACTTGGAGGCTATTTAGAGGTTTCTGGAAGATTATCAATACCCAAATGGTTTTCTTTTGAAGGATCACTCTTGTGATCAACTCAAACATTGATTTTGAGATGTTGTTATGGGATCTTGCTGCACAAGATGGCCTTCCCAATGATTTCAACAAGGAGTTTTCCTCTTTGATTAAGGTACTTCCTTTCCAGTGATCCATATCTTTCTCCAGATAACTCACACCAATCTAATGCATCAACTATTTCTTATTTAGTGATCTCCTGGTCCTCTTCAATGTTAGTAGAGGAAAGGTGTAAAGCTTATACAATCCTTCAAGGATTAATCTTAATATTCACATCTTCTATCTTGCTTTTTATGGACTTTCCAGAAGATGAGACTTTAGTATTTGACTAGAGTTCCAGCACTTCCTTTTCCAAAATTAGGCTTTGTTCAGAAAGAATGAATTCTAGCCCAGAGGTCTCTGGCAATCTGACAACCTCCTTAATTTATTCAAGTGCATACTGGAAACCATTTCGACTACTTCATATCCTTCTTGAAGATCTTTTCAGATTTTTAGCGCCATGGCTTTAGAAATCCTAGTAGATAAGAAGCTAAGAAATACCGAGGATTGTTGATGGATTCTTGGGTTTAGTGTTTAAGTACTCAGTTTACGTAGCATTATATAGACCATTAATTCAACATTTATTCAATTGATTTAATTTAGAATTGAAGCGCCAACAACTTGACTGGTCAAAAAGAGATTATCTATAACAAAGCATCGCTTCTTAACGGTAGCGTTAAGATTGGGAGATATACCACTAAGCATTTTCTCAGTTGTTACCAAGAATTAACTAAGCTCGTCTCTGCTTCTCAACTTAGTTACGCTTCTAAACTGGCAGTCTCAGCTATATTACTTTGTTAGTCAATATCACCTAGTGAGAGTTATTAGTTAAGGATGACTATCTATTTAGCTACTAACCATTAGTTTTCTAGTTGCTTACAGTGCTTGAAAGTTGTAGATAAGCATGTTCTACTGCCTAATTCCACATGATCTATCAGAATCATTTTATGATAGCGAACAAAAATATATGTTCGATCTGACAGTTCACATATCTGTAGTTTGACAATATCAAATCCCATGTTATATTTGATCACATCTTGTTTTTGGTATAGTGTGCATGTTTACAGGTTCAAGCAAAGTGAAGCACTCAATTCTGTGACCTACCGCCGCGTGCTAGCGCTACCGTCAGGCGCTAGCTTAGTTTCAACCCGAATAAGTGCACTGGTTTCTACCGCATGGCGCTAGCGCTACGGCTCACGCTAACCTCTCAATTTAATATGAACATGCGCTCTGGAAGCTACTACGCAACACTAACTTCCTACCACGCAGCTCTAGCTCACTCGATGATAGTCGAGATGGATTTTTCGAGATGCTTAAGCTACCGCAACGCAATAGCATGGTGCCGCGCCGCACTAGCACGAAAGAGTGGAAAATAATCTTTTTGAATATTCTTCAAAATACGCAGGATAGTTGTCATGTCGACGCACAATGACCTATCGTCGGGCGCTAACCGTACCCCCGGCGATAGCATATTTTTTCAAAGACGTATAAAAGGCGTTCGCTTTTCTCATTCCTTACATAGATAGAAGAATTGAGATAAGAATTCTTTCTAGGATTCGGGAGCCTCCTCAGAGTATCGTTTCGCTGTCTGTCAAAGGAAGAGAAAGTCACATCCCTCTCGTTCGCGCATGAATATCTCCGGCGAGCAATGGACCACAATGACTATGAGGAGTTGATCGGCTACAACCAAATGAAGATCGTTAGCATTGGTCACGCATCACTCAATGGAGAAATTCTTTTGAGGGAGATTCAATCTTAAACCTATTTTATTCATTTTGTAATTTTCCCTTTTGTGTTATTGTGGTGAGGAAAATCGACCGGTGAAGGTCGTTAGAATCCGGTGAGGATTCTGTGAGAAATCGTCTCGGGGTAGGTGTTAGATGTAGTGGCCAACCTTATAGGGGGGGTTATTAAGGTTTACGTCATTTATCAAAAAATTGAAATATTTCGAACTAGGAAAACTAGTTCTGGAAGCTACTGCGAGGCATTAGGTAGCTAACACACGACGGTAAGTCACAGAACTCATTTTTCTGGGTAGATTCATCCTTGGAGATCTTTGCACCCTTTCAGAAATCAAAAACAAACAATCACAGCAATACGCGCAAGTAAAGAAGCAGGAAAAGAATTTCATTGCAAAACTAAATCAACAACTATTTTAATAATTACAAAATCTTTATCTCTGTGACACCCGAGATCGAAGGCGGTGAATTAAAAATCTTTTTGTTTTCTATAACAACCCGCTCCCCGGACCGGTTGGCTCTCTCCCTTTCCCTCCAAAAAAGATCTTTGAGTCGGCTCTTCACCTTCACACAAGGAAGGGTCTTATAACATCGCTAGATCACCCTATCTTTACATCCCCTCCCTGGGATGATTTCTCACTGAATCCTCCCCGGATTCCGATGACCTTCCTTGGTCGATTTCCTTCACCATAAGAATATAGTGAAAATAAAAGAATACAATAGTGATATAAAAGATTAAAAAGATTAAAAATGTCCCTCTAGACGATTCCTCCATCGAGCGATCCGCTACTGGTGCTTGAGATCTTTGTGTGCTTGCAACCGATCGACTCTTCGTAGTCGTTGTAATCTTTGGCTCATTGGAGTTCTTCATGCACAAACGGGAGGGAGGCGGATTTCTTTTCCTTCGATAAAGACGGCGGAACATACCACAGAGAGGCGGCCGAACCCTAGGAATCACATAACTCTATCTCTTTTCGTCTTGGTTAGGAATTCAAAAAATGAGATGCCTTTTATACGTCTTTGTAAAAATAGGCTACCACCGGCGGTAAGGCTACCGCCCGATGGTAGCTTCACGCGCTTGATGTGACAGCTGTCTTGCAAATTTGGAAAAATATTCAAAACGAATATTTTCCTTTTTTCAATGCTAGCACGACACGGTAGGAAAGTAACGCCACGCGATATGTCAGGCATCTCGATGAATCCGTCTCGACGATCATTGAGTGGGCTAATGCGGGGGAGTATATAGCTAGCGCCTGCGCGGTAGCATGCCGAGCTTCTGGTTCATTTAATTCTTTGGGCTAGCTCGGGCGGTAGGACTAGCGTAGCGCAGTAGTAATCTGAGCGCCTTGTCCTTTTAATTCAAGCTACCGCCTAGTGGTAACTACTACCGCTCAGCGGTAGGTTCCATAGGCGAGCTTCAACATCGCTTGGACCTGTAAACCAGCACACTCTACCAAACACAAATATATGATCAAATACAACATGGGAATTGATATTATCAAACTAAGGATATGTGAACCTTCGGTTCCAACAAAATCCCCCTTTTGATAATATCAAATCTCATTCATGAGATATAACAATGAAGTACATGATACAATGTATACATAAGTAATAATTTTTAAAGCTCAGGTTTTAGGTTCTATATAGCTCCCCTATCGACGCACTCACCCTATATGTGTGTTCTACATGCTCCCCTATCGACGTGCACACAGTGAACTAAGCTCCCCCTATATGTGATCTACCCCTACCCATGAATCATGAACCATATATTCTCCCCCTTTGATATTATTGAAAGGGGATAGGCGAGACCAAAAGTAAAGATGTACATGCACTAGAGAAACAAATGTATATAAGGAGCAAGATAAACAATGCAAACAGTGCATGTTAGATAAAGTGAAACGAGAGACTGTAAACAATAGGGGTGATAAAAAACGAAATCAGAGAGTATAAATCATAAGGGTCAAAACGATGAGTGCAGTACGCAGAAATAGTTTTAAATAAGCATTCAGAGTTACAAAAAGTTGGACAATATTGGTAAACTAAGAACATAATGATTTATGAGTACAATGCTAAAAGAATTTTAGAATTAATATAGAGGAACATTATACATGTCACAAAGCTAAATCGTATGCTAGACCTTATATGCTATAGACATATAATGTCATTTCAGTCCAATTCTTATGCATTGAAGCGTTATGTGCGAACAGAAAACAACTTGACCAAAAAAAATGGAGTAAAAAAATTTGTATTATAAAAACAAATGTCTATTACAAAGGTAAGACCTCCCTTTTATAGAATGGAGAAGAGAAGAGAGATTACAAATATGAAATGTGGGACTAATAATTACAGGAACAAGCATCTATACAAGCCGCATAAGCCGCGTAGTTAGACTAACCGTACGACAACTATAATGTGGAGAAGACAAGCCGACAATATCATCAAGTCAACATAGACAAGACGCCAGACCGCCCGGACACCAATCAGCAATAGCCCGACTACCAAGCCGCTGGGAGAAGCCACTAGACCGCCATACACCAATCAGCAATAGCCCGGCAACCAAGCCTCTAGGTGAATCCGCCAGACCGCCATACAAACCTCCAGACTGCCCGGATTCCAAACTGCAACACTCCCCCTCATGCTGGAGCATAGATATCAATCATGCCAAGCTTGTCGCAAATCTGAAACAAGGAAGCAAACACTGGTTTGGTGAAGATATCTCCCAACTTGTTCTCAAAAGTGACGAATGGAGTACAAATCTGTTTCTTAAAAATCTCTTATCGAATAAAGTGACAGTCGACTTCTATGTGTTTTGTTCTCTCATGAAAGACCGGATTTTTGAAGATGTATATCGCGGCCTTGTTGTCGCAGAACATAGAAAGAGGATAATTGTAGACCTCTCCTAAGTCAAGCATGAGAGCCCGTAAGCACTTTAACTTACATATGGTCGATGCCATACTACGATATTCCGCTTCTGCACTAGACCTAGAGACAACATACTTTTCTTGCTCTTCCAGCTCAAAAGATTTCCTCCAACAAATGTGCAAAAGCCTGATGTTGACCATCGGTTATTGAAACCGAAAATCGGTCTCTTGTGGAGTTCACCATTGGGGAAGGGGTGGTCGCGCACCTACTTCGCTCCTGTACGAAAAACAACTAAGGAAAAAAGAGCAAAGGACAAGACCAAGGGCCCGGCGTGGAGGTCCCACCACACACCCGGAAGATCACTGAGTGCTTCCTCTCCTTAGACAAATGTCGGGCTAAGGTACCTCAAAAGGCGCTAGAAAACTAGAGACAAGTTAGCGTGCCTTTTGAGGTACCCCTTGGGTCCTATTTATAGATTTCTGAAAACGGACTGCAAATAACTAACCTATGCCGACTTGAAATTACTGAAAACCCCTTGGGCTGTCCAGCAAACAGCCAAACTCCGCTGTTCTGAGTAGCTATGTGAAGCCCACCCGGGTCTGCCAATAGCGAGACTCCACTATTTCAACTAGCTATGGGCAGGCCAGCGGGGGAAAATGGTAAAAACACCTCACAGACTACTGGGCGAGTAGCCCCCAACAATCTCTACTCGGCAAGGATGGCTAGTGCACGACGAGGTTGACACTCGCCGCTTCTACTCAGCCTTTTACGAATATGGGCCCGACAAGCCCTATTCGCCCACTATTTGTCGAATGCAGGAGTGGAGAAGCATAACTCAATGCCAAGGCATGGGCACGGCCAGCCCTCACCACATGTTGCGAGCTCGCTAAAAGTTCACTCGATTCCATGGCTACAAGCTCGCCCCTCAAAAATATCCCACTCTAACTGGGCGAGTCGGACCTACTTCCGAGCTCCTTAGGGCGGGTGTAAGCTGGCCGATGAGCAAACTCGCCTCACTCGATGCCAAGATAAGGCGTTAAGGGAGCTCGTCTCACTTGATTCCACGGCAAAAGGCGTTAAGGGAACTCGCCTCACTCGATGCCACGACAGAAGGCATTGCGTGAGCTCGCCTCACTCGATGCCATGGCAGAAGGCGTAGAGTGAGCTTGCCTCACTCGATTCCACGGGCCTGGCTCTCCTTGGTCTTTGGCTGGACTTGCCAAGTCTGGCTCATGCTAACCGCACTCGCCAGATATGGGGTTGTACATAATCCCCTCTCTTTGCGAGGTTGGCACAAGCTCGGAAAGAAACATCCAAACCCATGGGATTCAGCGAGTGTGGCAGGAGCCAGGGAATCTTTCGGCGGGGTCCACCAGCAGCTATAAAAATGCGCATGTGTACCTGGGCAACCTTTGTCACTCCCCTTCGCCCTGAACTTGTCGAGATGCCATTTTCATAAGGAGCTCCAAATGAGGCTTGCGAAGGCTCGCATGATCTCCTCTGCCCGCGTCGCCAGCTTAACCTCCATTCACCTTATCATCCCGCGGAGCGCCCCCGCCAAATCCAATTCTGCCAAGAGGCTCAAGCCATATGCGGAGGCGTCCAAATGTGCTTACAAAGATTTGAAGAAGTCCCTGGAGCCTGAGATGGGCTCCTCCACCTTGCGTGCCCATGGGAAGGAGGGGAATTTTATTGACCTCTGTGCCGACCAGGACTGCCGGGATGGGGGCGGCAGGATCACCTCTCCACGGGCTGATACTCTTCCCGCTGACCTGCAATTTGGGGCTTCGGAGGCTCGTCACCGCGACCCATCCCTGTCCTTTGGGTCCCTGGGGATGAACTCGCAAAAACCGGACTCGCCGGTCCACCTCCCCTCTTCTATGCTCGTCGAGACTTCAAGGGATGGTGCCAGAATTATCCCTGTGCCAGGCTTCAACCTTATTTCACCCCGAATACAGCCTTCGGGTCGCGGTAAAGATCTACAAAAGCCTCCACCCCACTTTTCCCTCGATGCGCCGAGCTCTTCAGGTAAGTCGTCCTTTACTGGGCTGTCCGTAGTTCCTCCTGATGCGTTCGCCTTTCATATTATTCAACCATTCTTGCAGCCTTACACAGTCAGTCGGAGGTCGATGAATCCCTAGAGCGAGCTCACTACTCTCCCCTCCCTTCCCCGAAGACCTTGGAGTCCTTCTTTGACGCTGAGCTGGGGGCCCTGAGCTGACGAAGCGAGGAATCGAGGTCCTCAAGAAGATGGTGCGCGAGGTCCACCTGTTGTAGGAAGACAATGATGTGCTGCAGCGGGAGTGTGTGTGGCTAGTAGGCGAGGAGAGAAAGGGCCTGATGGGCGAGATACGTCCCTTTCACCATTGTTGGAAGAGCTAGATGAGAACCTTTTTGCAACCCGGGGATTCTTGAGGAGGATCCGCGATCTCCGTGACTCGTGCCAGCTTGCGGGGAAGGAGATGTAAGACCAGGGAAGGAAAAGAACGGCTCCTTGCGGGCCTATCGGGACTCGCCTCCTACCCCCTCAGCTCGCGCGTGTGCCGAGATGGCCGCTTTTCTTGCATTCAATTTCCCTGGTCAATATGCCTCTTGGGCATGTAATAACTTAGAAACATTTTCAGACTTTATTGCTTGTTTATTTGAATATAATATTCTTAATTAGCGCATGATGGGACGGGTCCTGGTTGTCGGCAAGTTGGGTTAGACGAGCTGGGCAAGGCAAACTGGACCGATCGATCAGCTCAACACTTGACCCCTTTTTCTATAAATAGGCACCCTTACCTACTCCGACTTACTCCTTTTATTACTTTTGTACTTTCCTCCTCTTCTCACCTCCTTCTTGCCTTCATTCGCTCTCTACATTTTTCGTGATCATTGGGAAGTCCAACCCTGACTTCGATGGTTGCTCCAAGTGCACTCAGCACTTTACTGACTACTATTTCTTTGAGGGGAACACGACGGAGGAGGAGTTCACTGTGTTCAGCCCCGACTTCAAGCCCCCTGGCTTCGAGGCGCGCCGACCTAGGGAGGGTGAGGCCATCAACACTTTCTACCCAAAGGAGCTCGCCTTCCATATCTTGCATTTCGAGATGGGGTTGCGCCTTCCACTCTGATCAGAAGTCCGCAAGATCCTCACGTACTTAGGGGTGGTGCCCGCGCAGCTGAGCCTGAACTCCATCGCCATGATGGTGGCGTTCGCGAGCTTCCTCCCCTGGGAGCGGATAGAGTTCAACCTGACCGTGTTTAGGAAACTCTTTATTTACAAGGCGACCCCCAACGACATCTCCTACTTCGGGGCTTCCTTTATCATGGTTCGCGAGATCGCGAACAAACATCACAACTGGATGACGAAAATTGTCTTTATCAAGGGCGATCTTGGCAACGTCCCCTACTTGCCGCATCAAAAAGGCGAGGAGGTATACCAACCCCCCACCATCTACTATAATGACGCCGAGCTCCACAAGTTTTTCCTCCACAAAGACTTCGAGGCCGCCTTCCTCCGAAAGGGCCTCGACTCGCTCCTCCCCTTCCTTCCCGGCGAAGGTATATCTTTTAACATTGCTCCTTGCCAGATCTCACAAAATCCATTAAAATTTTTAAAGTTATTTCTACAGGAGAGCGGTTGATTCCCGAGAACCCGCCTTTTGCAGATCCGGGTCTACTCACCGACCCATTCGCCCGCGAGAAGGCGGCTATAGCCACCTACTAAGAAGAGCCGTCATCGTCTAAGCCTTTTGGGAGTAAGCGGGCTGATCCCGCGGGGTCCATATCGCCTTGCCGCCATCCACCGGAGAAGAAGCTGAAAGCGGTGGTGGTTTCTCGGGCAAAGCAACAACAACCACATCCAAAGTACATGAGCTCGCCCGAGACAACCCCGGACAGATCACCGGGGAGCCCGCTGAAGGAGAATAAGGGCAAAGAGCAGGTGGGATGCGAGCCTTTAGCTCCTGTAGTCAAGAATCCCCGCCCGCGAGCTGGGTCTGCCGAAGAGTCACCCCCTCTTCGGCCTTGGGGCGAGGTGGAAGGACTCGGTCGGCAAGCCCAAGGTTTAGTTGGACGAGTCCTCCCACTGTGTTAGAACACCCTATTACTTATTTGGGTGAGGATCACTATGTCCTCAGGAATATGTCTTGACCTCATTGTATAGTTTTAAAGGTCAACTAGAATAGTTCTAAGGCTTAGAACTTAGGTTTGAAAGCTGCCCCCAAGACCTTCTAGTTCAGATTACAAGTGCAGAAGACTAAGGCAATTATCGTCGAGCTCAGATCGACGAGGCGTTGAACTCAGTTCGACTATCTCTGAGCTCAGTTCAACGAGTCATCGAACTCAGTTCGACGATCTTCGAGCTCAGATCGACGTTTCTGTCTCTAGCCAAAATCCAGATCTCTTAGCTTAGATCGACGATAGTCGAGCTCAGATCGACGATTTCTTTTTCAAGTCAAGTTCCAGTCTCTGAGCTCAGGTCGACGGTAGTCGAGCTCAGATCGACGATTTTCTGGAGAGATCGACGATTTCAGGATTTCAAATTCAATCAGTTATGGAATTCAATTTGATTCATATCCAGAAGTTAATGCAAAGGATTTTATAGCCGTTTTAATTAATCTGGAGCAAGTTTCAAGGAGACTAAAGGAGAATGTCACTTAGTACTTTCCTCTAGAGACAGATATCAATTAAGGAAGTCATTTATTACTTGCTAACGGCTATCTAGAAGATTGGATTTCAGTATATCTTTTTCAGTCAATAGAGACAGAGAAGAGAGGATCAATACACAATAAGAGATAAGAGAAAAACTAAGAACAATCATCTGAGATCTGTGACACACAACAACTACAGGATTACAGTTTCTCATCTCTGATTTTAATTGTTCAAGGCTTCATCAATCAAGACTCCAGACACAACACATTTTAGTCATTACTTAAATCATCTTTTGCTGGAGATCTCAATCATTCTGAAGGCCTATCACCCTGTGCAAAGCTTCTCTTACTGAACAACTGCAAATCTAAGGGGGAGCATTGACATCAATAATCCACTAGTCTTCTCTTTGACTGTTGACAGAGAAGAACTTCTAAACTTTATTTTTCTTTTATTCTGCTGTAAAAGGGTTACTCAAAACTCCTTTCAAAAGTTTTTTGTTTGGTTTTTGAGACCTTGTCAAAACTCAGTGGTGGCAAGACACCTGATCAAAAAATCGTGTTTGGTTTTTTAGCACCTTATCAAAAGTTCATTTGTGCCTAGGACACCTTATCAACTATTCCTGCAGTGGATTCCTACCTAGGGTGGTAGAAGAGTGGATGTACCCAGGTTGATTGGGGAACCACTATAGATCCTTGTGTTTTTTGGTTGCCTGTGTTTGATTTGCTGTATGCTGTGTTTTTCTTTCTTGCTTTATTAGTTTTAGTTACTGCTAGCACAATACACCTATACATAAATAAAGTCTTCCACTGCAAAATAATTTTTAAATTGGAAAATTATTTTAATATACTCTATTCACCCCCCCCCCCCCTCTAGAGCAAAGGTAGATCTTACCCTCACTTTCAATTGGTATCAGAGGAGGTCACGGGTTCAAGACCGGGGGGCGCTATTAAATCCCGATTTTTCCCTTCTACCTGTGTGGGTCCGGCGGGTCATGCAAACCATGGACATGTGGTAACCCCACCTCTGAGCCATGTGGGCCATGTGGTAACCCCACCTCTGAGCCGACGGGTTGTGCTGGACGCCGGGGGGGGGGGATTGGTTGGTCCGGCGTTCCTTCACTTGACCCGTGGCGCTTTGCTACTTATTTAAGAAATCAAGTAGCGCCCTCTCCAACAGTCCGGGATTTTTTTGCAGTTGGGTATGCGCTTGATCCTTCAATTGGTATCAAAGGGAGGTTTGTTATTCAACAACTAAATCTTCATCAGATTGGTTGTTCCTACAGGCTAACACCTGAACCAAAAGATCTCTGATAAGATCAATCTTTAATAGAGGGTTATTATTTCTATTATAATTATTTTCATATAAAACCATTGCACAGAAAAAAGATTATGCAAGCACCAGACCTCTAGTGTTTAATCTTTCTAAGTTTGCACTTTGGAAGGCAAGGATTAGATTATATATAAATTCTATTGTTGAGGATATCTTCAATTCTGTTTTGACAGTGTGTCCAAGACCTCCAGCAACTACAAGTACAAATGTTGTTCCACCCCATTCAGGAACAGATGAAGAAATCAAAAAGTGGAAAGTTGCTGATGCTAAGGAAACGAACATATTGGCTCAGACTATGTCTGATGACATATTTCAAAAAGTGGCTGAATGCAACTCAGCAAAAGAAATATGGGACAAGCTATCTGAGCTTGTGTCAGGATCTACTGATGAAAGAAAGGACAGAAGATCTCATCTCATAACCCAGTATGAGAATTTCAAGAAGGGAGAAACTGAGTCAGTTGCTGACATGTACAACAGACTTAGTCTAATTGTTAGTTAACTAAAGACTTTGGACAAAGAGATCTCATTGACTGAACTCAATGATAAGATCCTAATGTGCTTCCCCAGCATTTGGGACTCAAGGATCTGGCCAATCAAGGATGCCAGAAGCTTGAATGAGATCACCACTGAAGCTCTATTGGGCAAGCTCAAGTGTTATGAGTTGCTCATCAAAAATAGAGAGGAAGAGATAAAAATAGCTTCTCTAGCAATAAGGAAGGAGAAGACAATTGCTTTTAAAGCTATAGAAGAACACCCTGAAGACAAGGTCACAGGCAATGAAGAGTTAATGAGTCTACTAGCCAAAAGATTTTATAAGATGGCTAGAAAAGATTTCAGGAAAAGGTCATCAAGAGGGCATGAAAAGCCAAGGTATGACAAGTCCAGTAACAACGAAATTATTTGTTTTGGATGCAGGAAACCAGGCCATATTGTGACTGACTGTCCAGAGAATCAAAAAAAGGACAAGAAAGATAAGAAAGATAGGAGAAGAGACAAAGACTCCAGGAGAAACAACAATGACAAATCCTACTCCAGCAAGAACAAACACACCAGGAAGGGATTTGTAGCTGAAACCTTGAGTGAAACTGAAGAAGAATCAGAGGCATCATTAAGCTCAAGTGATGATGAAGATGATGCTCAAGAGAAGGAGTTCTGCATGATGGCTATCAATGCCTCTCAACATAATTCTGATGCAGAACAAGAGTCAGAATCTTAATCTAAACATGAAGCTGAAGAAGATCAGGTAATAGATTCTTTTGATTTCAATTCAGAGGACTTTAAATTTGAATTTAAGGCACTATGCTTTGACCTACTCAAGTCTGAGAAAGAGATTATCTATCTCAGAAATCAATTGTATGAACATAGCACTTTAAAATCAGATAACCTCAAACTCTCTGAGGAGTTAGAAAGTTGTAGGGAGGAGATAGCTTCACTGAAAAGTGAACTATCTTAGACAAAGAAGTTTGAAGAATCCCTCAATGGGAGAAGCATCAGACTGATGGGCGTCACAAGCACAGTGAACTTAAGACTTAACAGTACACTGGGCTTGGGTGCTTCATCCAGCCAACCTATAGTATTAACAACTCCAATCAAATTTATCTCATATAAAGGAAAGGGAGTAGTAGAGGTAGCTAGGAATAATCCTGATTTACCTAAGAAAAACAAAGTTCAACGGAAAACGTCGAACAGAGCTCGACGATCGCGGAACGGAGCTCAGCAATCTCAAGCTGAATCGTCGAACTTAGTTCGACGATCGCTGAACTCTGAACTCTAGCAAAGTCGATCTTCGAACGGAGCTCAACAATCTGACCCAAGATCGTCGAACTCAGCTCAGAGATCGTCGAACAGAGATCAGAGCTTTGAACAAGGTTTTAAGGTTAAATCAAACTTCAATCCTAGTGGTCCCACATTCCAAGGCTTCAACCCTTATACTGAATGGATAATACCTCCTAGGAGATATCATCCTGAAGGTTATAAGAGTCAACCAGGGATGTCTTTTCTTTCAGATTTTAAAGGTTATCAACCTAAGCCCAAGGTAAACTGGGTCAAAAACAAATAAATTGTTTTATGTGCAGGTGAAGACCTATCCAACAATAAACCAGCAATGGTATCTGGATAGTGGGTATTCAAAGCACATGACAGGAAGCAAGGATAATTTAACATCTTTCAAAGCCAAGCTTGGACCCAAAGTCATATTTGGAGACTCAAACTTTGGACAGACCAAGGGATATGGTGCAGTCCAAATAGGGTCAGTCACATTCAAGAAGGTTGCCTATATGGAAGGACTGAAGCACAATTTAATCAGCATCAGTCAATTGTGTGATGAAGACTACCAGGTGACATTCAACAAATCCTCATGCAAAATCAAATCATAGGACAACACAACTGTGTTGATAGGTAAAAGGAAAGGTAACATCTATCTTGTAGATTTTCATTCAACTAAGGTAGATATCTGCTTGTTCAACTCTGTTAGTAAACCAAATAAACTATTGCATAAGAGATTAGGACATATAAACCTTAGAACCATTGCTAGGCTATCCAAGGACAACCTTATTAGAGGATTACCTTCTGGCCCCTACAAGAAGGAAGGACTTTGCAGGGCTTGTCAATTAGGCAAGCAAACTAAAAATAGTTTCAAGTCACTTAATAAGAGTGATTCACCTAGGATCTTGTATTTGTTACACATGGATCTTTTTGGACCCATTACAGTACAAATCCTAGGAGGGAAATCTTACACTTTAGTAGTTGTAGATAACTTCTCTAGATTCACATGGGTGTTCTTTCTGAGAAAGAAGTCTGATAACTTTAAGTGTTTGACAGAGTTTCTCAAATGCATACAGATTGAGTTCAATACTCACATTGACCTGATCAGAAGTGATCATGGGACAGAGTTTGATTCTCTTCTTATGCAAGAGTTCTGTCAGAGTGAAGGGATCAGGCACACTTTCTCAGCTCCTAGAACTCCTCAAAAAAATGGGGTAGCTGAAAGGAAAAATAGAACCCTTATTGAATCTGCTACTACATTATTGACAGATGCTCACCTTCCTCTATCCTTTTGGGCAGAGGCAGTGAACACCTCAAACTATGTCTTGAATAGAAGTTTGATACATAAGCTGAAGGGCAAGACTCCCTACGAATTACTCAAAGGGAAGAAAACTAAAGTAGATTATTTCAAAAATTTTGGTTGCATTTGTTACATACACAATAATGATAGGAAATACATAGCAAAATTTCAAGTCAAAGCTGACAAAGGAGTGTTTCTGGGATACTCTATGATCAGTAAAGCTTATAGGGTGTATAACAACTCTTCTCTTAAAATTGAAGAATCTGTACATGTATCTTTTGATGAAACTAACATGTCTTATAAGGAGAAGAATACTTCTACCATAGAACCTTTGCAGGTGCATTCTCTTTCAGAAAATTTGAACATGTTACACATTATAGAAAAGGATACAACACATTCACCTATACAACAAAGAGGTGAAAGTAGTGAATATGAAGAGGATATTCAACATCTTGGTGAGAATCACATTGAAGAGACAGTTGTTGTTCTACAAGATGAAACAACATTACATGTTGGTGAACAATCAACACCCCTTATTGATTTAGTAACATCAAGAGATCATCCAATCTCCCAAGTGATTGGAGACATCTCAGCTGGTGTGCAAACTAGAAATCAGGTCAACCAAAATCTGATGCACGTCTGCTTTTTATCTCAAATTGAGCCTCAATCCATACAAGATATAGAACAAGATCCACACTAGATCATTGTAATGCAAGAGGAGCTACATCAATTTTAAATGAACAAAGTTTGGGAGCTAGTGCCAAGGCCAAAGGATCACTCCATTGTTGGAACAAAATGGGTGTTCAGGAACAAACTGGATGATCAAGGAATTATTGTAAAGAACAAGGCAAGGCTAGTTGCACAAGGATACTCACAAGAAGAAGGAATAGATTATGACCAGACCTTTGCACCAGTTGTAAGGTTAGAGGACATAATAATATTTCTAGCTTATGCAGCTCACAAGGGATTCAAGGTCTATCAAATGGATGTAAATAGTGCATTTCTCAATGGAGATATCAAGGAAGAAGTCTATATTAGATAACCCACAGGTTTTATCTCTCCAACTCATCCTGATTATGTTTTTAAATTGCATAAAGCATTGTATGGTCTCAAGCAAGCTCCTAGAGCATGGTATGAGACCTTAGCATGCTTTATTTTGAAAAATGATTTTATAAGGGGTAGAGTAGACCAAACTCTTTTTATTAGAACCCATAAGTCCAATACCCTACTAGTGTAAATTTATGTAGATGACATTATCTTTGGATCTACTGATTCAAATTTGTGCAAAAGGTTTTCCAACCTAATGCATTCCAAATTTGAAATGAGTAGCATGGGTGAGCTTTCCTTCTTTCTAGGATTGAAAGTCAAACAACATGCTGATGGCATATTCATTTCTCAAACCAAGTATGCAAAAGAGTTGGTTAAGAAATTTTGTATGTCTGAAGCATCCTGCATGAAAACACCAATGCCTACTAATGCTGTATTAGATGCTGATGAACATGGGAAACCTGTTTATCAGACAACATATAGAGCAATGATTTGCTCTTTATTGTATGTTACAGTTAGTAGACATGACATAATGTTTGCTACATGCATATGTGCTAGATTCTAAGTAAGCCCTAGAGAGTCACACCTAACATTAGTAAAAATGATTCTTAGGTATGTGAAAAGTTGTCCAAATCTAGGTCTCTGGTATACAAAAGATTAAGGATTTGAATTAACTGGATTTTCAGATGCTGATTATGCTGGATGTAGAGTAGACAGGAAAAGCACCAGTGGAACTTGTCAGTTTCTTGGTGACAGACTTGTCTCCTAGTTTTGTAAGAAATAAACATCTGTGTCCACATTAACTGCTGAAGCTGAATATATGGCAGCAGGCAGTTGTTTCTCATAGATATTGTGGATTCAAAATCAGCTCCTAGACTTTGGTTACAACTTAGATAAGTAAAAAATATTTTTTGATAACACCAGTGCTATTTCTATAGCACAAAAACTAGTCCTCCATAGTAGGACAAAACATATAGAGATTAGGCATCACTTTTTAAGAGATAATGTTGAGAAAAATAAAATTGAACTTCAATATATCCCAACTGATTTGTAAAGGGGAGATATTTTCACCAAACCCTTGGATGAAAAATAACACACTTTCTTCCTGAATCAGTTAGGAATGTTAGATGGAGGAAGTTTAAATTAAGATCCAAGATTTTAAAACCTTAAAATTGACCAAGACACGGCTAAAAACTTTTTTTCTTGTGTCAATAGGTTATTTCTTATCTCTAAACTATGCTCGATGTTTTTCCCAAAGATCGTCGAATGGAGATCGACGTTCTCAGACATCGTCGACTAGAGTTTAGCGTTTTCCAGATAGTGGTAGGCTATCTTTTTCCGGTCAAAGATTGTCGAATGCAGCTCGACGCTCTCCAATATCGTCGAATGGAGATCGATGATGTTGAAGACCTTTCAAATTCCTTTAGAAGCCCAGATCGTCAAACTGAGTTCAACGATCTTTCCTTTTCAGAGTCGAACCCTGATATAAAATTCATTTTTCGGCCGTCATTCTCCTTTTGCGCATCCATACTTTTGTCAGAGCTTTTATTTCCCTCCAAACATCTCTGCACTTGGTCTTGTTTGTCCATTTTTGCAGGTAAACACAGCCGTCTCTATTTCAGTCATAGCAGCAATGAAGTTTGACACCGGCTTCGACATCGACATGGATTCATTCGAAAGCAGTGATCAAATCTTCAAGGACATTCTGGAACTGTTCAAGGAACAACAGTTGGTTCCTATCATGTCTACAAGGATGAAATTGGCTGCAGATGAGATTAAGGAATGGGTGTATACAGCACACAACTTGGATCAAAAAATAGTGATTGGAACAATTTCAGGAACCCAGGTATCCCTAACTCCTGCACTTATAACAGAATTTTTCCAATTGAGTACTGGGCATGATTCAGTAGAATTGTTTGGAGAGGAATTTTCTAGTATGTCGGATAGAATGGGTCACTCAGCAGCAAACCCTAATAAGTTGCATAAGAAAAATCTGTCAGTGGAGTACAGATTTTTAGCTGATGTTATGGGAAAGGTACTGTTAGCAAAGCATTCTGCTCATGATACTATATCTAGGTATCAATTCTATTTGATGGGTGCCTTAGTTGATAAGAAACTTTTGAATTGGGGAGAAATATTCTTTGATTTAATTAAGAAGAAGATTAACAAGAATTTTGTTAATTTTGGGAGGATATTAGGCCTATTTCTGCATAACAGATGCCCTCAACCACTTGTATCCAGTGGTATGCACATCAATGCTTCCATGAGACTATCCTGTGCTCTCTTTGGAAAGTGGCATAGGCAAATTTCCAAACCCAGGAGGGGTCCTACAGCTACCTAAACTTCAGGCACAAGGACTGTACAAGTCACTTCCCCTCAGGCAACTGCCCCCTTGGAAGAATTGTACTGCCTCCTCCTCATCTCCACCATCTCCACCTCCTATTTGTTCAACCATCCCTACATCCACCATCACCATTTCAATCTCAATTTCATCCACCATCACAATTTCCTCTCCCATCTAAACTCCATCTCCATCTATCTCTTCACCACCACCAGCCACTCATCAAGAGCAATTCCATCCTCTACATTTTTTCCCCCTCTTGACATTGATTCATCCATCAATCTTCCATCATTCAATCTGTTAGATGATTCCTTTATGGATGATTCTCTTTCTTCACCTCTTGAGCCCCCATCATCCTCTACTTCTTACCAACAATTCCTTCAAGATATTCTTGCTCAGCCATCCTTCACCCCATCCATTTCCATTCCAGTGACATCCCTCACCACCATTCCCATTTCTCAACCATCCATCCCACTGCCTTCCACATCATCTCTCAACATACCTACAGCTCCACCAACTCCATCAACTTTTGTAACATTATCTTCTACCTCTACTCAAGCATCCCTTGAGCAAGAAGATCTTCCAGCCCTTGCAGATAAGCTTTATGAGATGTTAGCTCCCAGGATAGCACTCTTGCTGGAGACCTCCATGGCTCCACTTCTTCAATCAATCAATGATTTATCTGCCAGGCTTTCTTATTTCAATCCTCCTCAGGTAATCCCTTCTGTGGGGTGCCTTGATCCAGTTTCAACTGAATCAATGATGGGGGAGATGCCACATTAAGAAGATATGCTGCCTGCTCCAGATGAAGAAGTGTCAGTTGCTCCAGCCCCAGCTCCAGTACTATCCTTAAGTTCAGTTGAATTTAGGTCACTGCTTTCAGAATTTGATGCTCTCCATAGAAGATATCTTCTAGCTCAAGAAGCTGAAGATCTTTCTAAGGCCATTGTGTCTATCTCTAGCTGTGATCCAAGCTTGATATCTTCATATATCAATACTATCAAGGTTGTGGAAATTGTTACATCTGCTGATACTGTGTGTGTTGATGTTGTTGCTGATGAAGTTAGTTTTGATATTGCTAATGATTTGATGATGACAGAGGCTAATGATTCAGAGCCTGCTATTATTGTTGTTGAGCCTGTTGTTCCAGCTTTTGTTTCAGAATCTGCTGTGCTGTTATTACTGTTTCTGATGTTCCTGCTGCTCCAGCTGTTAGTGTTGTTGTTTCTGTTGTTAGTACTATTTCTGTTGCTACTTCTATTTCTGTCAGTGTTGCTACTTCTGCTTTTGCTCCAGCTTCTATCACTGCTTCTGTTACTGCTGCTTCTGCTTCAACTGAACAATGTAAACAACAACAAGAATATATTAAAAGGATTGATGAGATGTATGACAATCCTCAAAACTCAGACAGTGGCAAATTTAGAACTGATTCTGATGACTCCTCTGCAACCATTGCAAGGAAGAGGAAAGCCAGGAGCAAAGCCTTGAAGAGAGTCCCTCCAGAGAAAGTGAAAAATGATAATGATATTCCTTATTATATTTTGCATGACTGCCCAATAACTGAACCCTGGATGTAGTTTTCTAAGAACCAATTGAAGGCTATGAAGAAGAGGAGTAAGTTTGACAAAGGGAAATCTCACCATAATCCTCCTCCTCCTCCTCCCTCTCTAGATGCATGAACTGGCGGAAGTTCTACTTAACAAACCTCTCATGTTGCAACTCAAAGTTCCTCTCAGACTATAGATAGATCACAATCCAGAGGATATCAACAAAGTGGCTACCAATCCAAAAGAGGCCAATATAGAGGAAATCAAAGAGGATACAGAGTTTATTCCAGAGGACAATATAGACAACATCCTTATCCCAGGGAAGGACAAGGCCTCATTGATTCAACTTCTGGTCCTTTCCCTTACAAGCTTAAAGAAATTGTTACTTCAAGAGCTCCTCCTACTGATATAATCAATAGATATGAACCTCCTGTTCCCTTCGAAGATCTAGAGAATAATCCTATCTCTTGGACAGCAAGGATGAAAGAATTAGCTACTTTAGATCAAATAAAGAAGGAAAGAGAACAAGGGAGAGATACCTTAAGCATCACTACTTTATCTGAGCAAAGAAAGAAAGAATTTGAAAGATACTCCTCCAGAAAATTCTTTGATACAAAGAGTTACTTGAAGCTACACCCAGAGGATGTTGTTCCCAGACCCAAATCTCAAACCTCCCTAGGTGCTGTTGATGACAGAAGATCCAAGAAGGAAGCTCAAGATCCCAACAGAGAAATCTTATTCAAAAAGAGAAGGACTAATTGTGTAAGCTCAATAGTATATATCTATCTTTTACAATCTGTTGTGATTATATTTGCTTCTACAATGCTGCACTTCATTATTCTGCAATGTTGGATTTTCTTTTGTTTCTGCTTGTATGCTTGTTATTTCTTATATGTCATGTAAATAGTAATCCTAACCCAAATAGGGGGAGATTATTGGAACACCCTATTACTGATTTGGGTAAAGATCACTATGTCCTTAGGAATATGTCTTGACCTCATTGTATAGTTTTAAAGGTCAACTAGAATAGGTATAAGGCTAAGAACTTAGGTTTGAAAGCTGCCCCCAAGACCTTC
The DNA here is from genome assembly GCA_039513925.1 of Platanthera zijinensis. Lineage (NCBI taxonomy): Eukaryota > Viridiplantae > Streptophyta > Magnoliopsida > Asparagales > Orchidaceae > Platanthera > Platanthera zijinensis. The sequence continues at coordinate 102,353,623 of CM077085.1, read as the reverse complement.
TAGTTCAGATTACAAGTGCAGAAGACTAAGGCAATTATCGTCGAGCTCAGATCGATGAGGCGTCGAACTTAGTTCGACTATCTCTGAGCTAAGTTCAACGAGTCATCGAACTCGGTTCGATGATCTTTGAGCTCAGATCGACGTTTTTGTCTCTAGCCAAAATCCATATCTCTGAGCTTAGATCGACGATAGTCGAGCTCAGATCGACTATTTCTGTTTCAAGTCAAGTTCTAGTCTCTAAGCTCAGGTCGACGGTAGTCGAGCTCAGATCGACGATTTTCTGGAGAGATCGACGATTTCAGGATTTCAAATTCAGTCAGTCATGGAATTCAATTTGATTCATATACAGCAGTTAATGCAAAGGATTTTGTAGCCGTTTTAATTAATCTGGATTAAGCTTCAAGGAGACTAAAGGAGAATGTCACTTAGGACTTTCCTCTAGAGACATATCATTTAAGGAAGTCATTTATGACTGGCCAACAACTATCTAGAAGATTGGATTTTAGTATATCTTTTTCAGTCAATAGAGACAGAGAAGAGAGGATCAATACAGAATAACATACAACAAGAGAAAAACTAAGAACAGTCATTTGAGATCTGTGACACACAACAACTACAGGATTACAGTTTCTCATCTCTGATTTCAATTGTTCAAGGCTTCATCAATCAAGACTCCAGACACAACACATTTCAGTCATTACTTAAATCATCTTTTGCTGGAGATCTCAATCATTCTGAAGGCCTATCACCCTGTACAAAGCTTCTCTTCCTGAACAACTGCAAATCTCAGGGGGAGCTTTGACATCAATTATCCACTAGTCTTCTCTTTGACTGTTGACAGAGAATAACATCTACACTTTCTTTTTCTTTTATTCTGATGTAAAAGGGTTACTCAAAACTCCCTTCAAAAGTTTTGTGTTTGGTTTCTGAGACCTTGTCAAAACTCAGTGGTGGCAAGACAACTGATCGAAAAATCTGGTGTGGTTTTTGAGCACCTTATCAAAAGCTCATTGGTGCCCAGGAAACCTGATCAACTATTCCTGCAGTAGATTCCTACCTAGGGTGGTAGAAGAGTGGATGTACCCAGGTTGATTGGCGAACCACTATAGATCCTTGTGTCTTCTGGTTGCCTGTGTTTGATTTGCTGTGTGCTTTATTTTTGTTTCTTGCTTACTTAGTTTTAGTTACTGCTAGCACAATACACCTATACATAAATAAAGTCTTCCACTGCAAAATAATTTTTAAATTTGAAAATTATTTTAATATACTCTATTCACCCCCCCCCCTCTAGATTAAAGGTAGATCTTACCCTCACTTTCATTCTTGATCTCCGTCTCTACCCTCCAATCCTCCTGGGCCGACCACGAGCCCTCCTCAGGTCAAGCCTATGCGCTTGACTTCAGCCTCTACGGGCGCTAGGACGTCGCGGCCTACAAGCGCATGACCCTTTGCCAACTCAGTCATGAGGGCCTGCAGGCCCACATGTGGGCAATGGAGCTCTACCACATGGAGGTTCGACGTGGCTTCAACCTCAGCCATCTCCTACTGAAGGCAGAGCAGAAGCCCTACCTGGCCCAGGATAGGGTCATTGATGTGGAGCAGAGACTCAGCATTACCAAGGATCTGCTTTCCAAGGGCGCCAGCGGGTTGGTGAGCACCAATCATCCCTTCCCCCCCTTTCTTTTATTTAGTATTTTTCATCTTCAGGTTTACCTATCCATTCTTACCTCAGGATGCCGAGGATGCCCGGGAGCTACGGACTCACGTCGTTGGGTTAGAGGAAGAGAACTGCCAGCTCCGTGCTCGCTCCAACGCGCTGGAAACTTGCACTACCGAGATAGTAGCCCGCACCGCCGAGCTGGAATGGAAGAATGCAAAGCAGTGCAAAGAGAACAAGGGGCTTCGCGGCGAGATCGCTCGTCAGGTTGAAGCTTTTCTCCGTCCCGGCAATAGCGAGCCTCCTTTCCCAGATAAGATCCCCAGGATTTTCGGCGAGGCAGAGGTTGCTGAGAGTTTGCGGGTCAACTCGATCGCATCCACCGATTGTACCCTATAGATTATGAAGGATATGCAGGTGCTAGTTGGGGGCTGTGAGGAGGCCACCATCTGAGATTTGATGCCGAGTCTGTTCCTTCCAACGCTGCCAAGCGAGAAGGAGGGAAGTCTCGAATATTTCTTTGGCAAGGATTTCAAGGACCACCCTTCCGGTGGAGCAGACGGAGACCTCCAATTCGGAGAAGGAGGCGAGAGCTGACCCCCCTCCCCCTCCCTTTTTTTTCATTCTTGCAATTCTTCCTCCCCCTTTGTAACCTCGCCGAGGCGAGCTCCCCTTTTGTAATCATCTTTTTGTATTCATATAATACTGAATGAAAAGTGAATTTTTCTATCTTCTTTGCTTTTGAATTGTCCTCCTGCGATGCACTCAGCCGCGAGCCCTTCCCTTCGTTGGATCTCGCTAGGATAGAATTCGCCTCCAGAGCGCGTGCCTAGGATCTGTACTCGTGAGCGCATTACGAGATTTCTCCCCCTTCCCCCTCTTTAGGTCAGCCGGGGATGGACCACTTGCCGAGCTGGGCCCGCAAACACCAAGCTTGCATGCGAGTTCTCCCTTTTATTGCTGATGTTGAGTCAAAACTATCCAAATATTTCCTAAGTAAAACTGAAGGGGGGGGGGGTGGAGTGCCTTGCTGGGGCTCGCCTTCGTTAATAGGGAGACCAATCGGGGCTTACATTTTCTCTGCCGAGCTGGGCCTGCGATTTCGAGCTCGCCTATGGGGACCTTCTACTCTTACACCTTTAGGAAAGCAGTCTTCCTCAACAACTCTTGGAGAGTGCGGGACTCCCTCGAGTGACACCCAACCCCGCCAGCTATATGAGAGCATGACATTGGGGTCTACTTGGGGTCTGGGGTAGACTCTTCCGAGTGACATCCAGCCCTATCAGCTAGGAGAGAGCTTGACTACGGGGCCTGCTCGGGGTCTGGGGCAGACTCCTTCGAGTAATATCCAGCCCTACCAGCTAGGTGAGAGCCTGGCAGCGGGATCTGCTCGAGGTCTGGGGAAAACTCCCTCAAGTGACATCCAGCCCTGCCAGCAAGGTGAGAGCCTAGCAGCGGGATCTACTCGGGGTCTAAGGCAGACTCCCTCGAGTGATATCTAGCCCTGCCAGCTAGGTGAGAGCCTGGAAGCGGGATCTTCTCGGGGTCTTGGGAAGACTCTCTCGAGTGATATCCAGCCCTGTCATCTAGGAGAGAGCTTGACAGCGGGATCTACTCGGGGTCTGGGGAAGATTATCTCGAGTGACATCCAGCCGTGCCAGCTAGGAGAGAGACTGACAGCGAGATCTGCTAGGGGTCTGGGGCAGACTCCTTCAAGTGACATCCAGCCCTGTCAGCTAGGAGAGAGCCAGACAGCGGGATCTACTCGGGGTCTTGTGTAGACTCCCTCGAGTGACATCCAGCCCTGCCAGCTAGGTGAGAGCCTGGCAGCGGGATCTGCTCGAAGTCTGGGGCCGACTCCCTCGATTGACATCCAGCCCTGTCAACTAGGAGAGAACCTGACAGCGGGATCTTCTCGGGGTCTGGGGCAGACTCCCTCGAGTGATATCCTTCCCTGCCAGCTAAAAGAGAGCCTGACAACGGAATCTGCTCGGGGTCTGGGGAAGACTCATCCGAGTGACATCCAGCCCTGTTAGCTAGGAGAGAGCCTGATAGTAAGATCTGCTCGGGGTCTGGGGCAGACTCCCTCGAGTGACATCCAGCCCTGCCAGCTAGGTGAGAGCCTGACAGCGTGATCTGCTCGGGGTATGGGGAAGAATCTTACGAGTGACATCCAGCCCTTTCAGCTAGGAGAGAGCCTAATAGCGGGATCCTCTCGGGGTCTGGGTTAGACTCCTCTGAGTGACATCCAGCCCTGTTAGCTTGGAGAGAGCCTGATAGCGTGATCTGCTTGGGGTATGGGGCAGACTCCCTTGAGTGACATCCAGCCTTGCCAACTAGGAGAGAGACTGGCAGCAGGATCTACTTGGGGTCTAGGGAAGACTCCTCCGAGTGACATCCAGCCCTATCAGCTAAGAGAGAGCCTGACAGTGGGGTCTGCTCGGGGTCTGGGGAAGACTCCCTCGAGTGACATCCAGCACTGCCAGCTAGGTGAGATCCTGGCAGCGGGATCGGCTCGGGGTCTAGGGCAGACTCCTCCGAGTGACATCCAGCCCTGTTAGCTTGGAGAGAGCCTGACAACGGGATCTGCTTGGGGTCTAGGTGGACTCCCTCGAGTGTCATCCAACCCTGCTAGCTAGGAGAGAGCCTGACAACAGGATCTGCTCGGGTCTGGGGCAGACTCCCTCGAGTGACATCCAGCCTTGCCAGCTAGGTGAGAGCCTGACAGCGGGATCTGCTCGGGGTCTGGGACAGACTCACTCTTCCACTTGTACAAGACATGTCATGAGCATAAGCATTTTTAGAAATTTTATTTCACAAAATAGAACTTACATGACTCAAGGGTAAAAGAGCTTTAGGTCATCACCACTCTAGGTGAGATCTATGATTTCTCCTTCCACATTTCGGAGGCGATACCCTCCTGACTTCAAGACCTCATGCACTATGTATGGTCCTTCCCAATTGGGGTTGGGTTTCCCCATTGAGGCTGACATCCCTATGGTATCCACCTTTATTAAAACTAAGTCCCCCTCTGCGAATTATTTGACTCTGACGTTCTTATCAAAGTACTTGGCCATTCTTCTCTTCACTTCCTCTTGCCTGATGGTAGAGAGGTCTCGCAGCTCCTCAACCGTATCGAGTGAGCATCGTAGCTCCCACTCATTCTTGGCCCTCCATTCTTCTCTACCCTCTCCTGCCTCGACCACCCGAGGCATTCAGACCTCGAACTCTATTGGAAGTACCGCCTCGCACCCATGGGAGAGTTTGAAAGGAGTCTCTCTTCTGGACGTGTTGGGTGTGGTTCTAAGGGCCTAGAGGACCGAAGGGAGCTGCTCCACCCAGCTTCCTCTCAGATTTTATACCTTCTTCTTGAGGAGGTTAACAATGATCTTGTTCGCCGTCTCCACCTTCCCGTTGCTCCTGGGGTGATGAACCGAGGCGAACCTGAGATTGATCCCGAGCTGCCCGCAAAAGCTAATGAACTCGGCGCTGACAAACTGAGGGTCGCTGTCTGTGACAATGTCTTAGGGCAACCCGTGATGGCAGATGATCTCCCCCCATACAAAGTTCCTGATGACCTGGAAGGTTACCTTGGCAAGCGCCTTAACTTCTAGCCACTTAGATAAATAATCGATCATCACGAGCAGGAACCTTCTCTGGTTGCTGGCCTGGGGGAAGGGCCTGACCAAGTCCATTCCCTAGATTGAAAATGGCAAGGTGGCTATAATACTCCAGAGGTGTTGGGCAGGTTGCAGCTGGAGGGGAGAGAACAACTGGCACTCATGACACTCCTTTGCGAACTTTGTCGCGTTGTGGCTCAGGGTCGGCCAAAAGTACCCTTGCCTGACGATTCTCCCTTCCAGCGTCCGACTCCCAGAGTGACTTCCACACTCCCCGGAGTGGACTTCCTCCAAGATCCTCGGGACCTCCACCTTGGCCACGCAACGTGCCAACATTGTCAAAACCCGCATTTTCTCCAAATTTAAGGATTATCAGAGTATGAGAAAAACACGCGTCATGATGCCACGTCGAGCAGGGGATAACTGCTGATGCTCAGGAAAAACCATCTACTTTACTTTATGAAAAAATTCATGAGTTTAATGATTAGAAAATCAGTTATATTTTTAGAGGTCGTATCCCTCGACTCGGTGGATCACCTAGTCCACAATTTAAAAACTATACATATACGCTGCGGAAAATACTTTATTCAGGTTTGACATCTTAAAGGAGTGCATAAGTGCCCCAAGAGGACAACTTATGCTATGCAAGACTCTACATTTAATTTATATTATATATAAGAAAACAATCTTTTTACGTTGTTTGGAAAATAGTGATTGAGTTTTATAAAACATGCTGATCATGTGTTATACTTATAATAATAATTTTAGTTTTAAAAGTAACTAGCAACCTAGCATAAATCGTCCCCAGAGCAAGTAAACTATCTCCAGAAAAGGTAGCAGCAAAAGTAATATATCCAGTATAAGGGAAAAACTACCAGTGGGCGCTAACAACCTAACACGAACTCACTGCCAAATATGTATGTCTGTAAGAAAGTGCAGAAAAACTACCTCACTAACAAAGCAACAGGATCACTAAAGTCTAAGAGACCACCAGCAACACCACAGCAACTTAGCCACCAAACTTGCTACTGTCCAGAACCTGAGGCATTCAAAAGAAGAAAGAATACCTTAGAAGCAAAACAAGGAAAACTACACGAAAGTGTCAATCATATGATAAATGAAAGAGGAATAACAAAGCAGTAAAAGTCACAACTGCCCAAGGCAAGACAAAAATAAATGCACTAGGTGCGAGGAAACAACATCAACCCTGCCCAGAAACTACTTCCTGCAGAGTCTACTAAGCTGCCAAGAGCCCAAAATGCTGCAATATACCAAGGTAGAAACGTCTAACACCCTAAGCTGTGGGAGATGGTAGTAGCAAAACAAACAACGTGGATCTGGGTTTGAGGCAAACTCAGTCCCCCAACCACCATTTCCAAGCCAAAAAGGCTCAAGGGTCTACATCTGATAGCACTAGGGATCTTCCACCCCCTTGTCTAGCCCATACCTGGAGTAAGATAGAAGAACAGGGTGTCCACGGCTAAATTACATAACACCACCACCATTAAAGCTTCAAACCACCACTACTAACCACGACCCACGATTCGGCCTTTAGGAAAGAAAAACATAGCCGACAAGGAACCTCAAAGAAAATCAAGGAATTCACTCGAGAGTAAAAATCACGGTAGGGGAAAAGTGTTGAAATGACTCAACACGGCTTGGCGTTGAGTGGGACCCACTCACTCAACACCTAACCAAACCTTGGCGTTCAGTAAGTTAGCCTCACTCAGCGCAAGAACAACCATGGCGTTGAGTGAGGTTTACTCACTCAACACCCACCGTAAGAACAGCTCTGGCATTGAGTGAGCTAGCCTCACTCAACGCCAAAACAAGCATGGCGTTGAGTGTAGTTCACTCACTCAACGCCTCCCGTAAGAATACTTTGGCGTTGAGTGAGCTAACATCACTAAATGCCAAAACAGCTATGGCGTTGAGTGAGGTACACTCACTCAACGCCCTGGCACTTAACCGCAAACAGAGAATTTTGCGTTGAGTGAGCTTGCCTCACTCAATGCCAAAACAGCAATGGCATTGAGTGAAGCTCACTCACTCAACGCCCTGACACTTAGCCGCAAAAGAAGACTCCGGCGTTGAGTGAGTCCACCTCACTCAACGGAAAAAAAGCAATGGTGTTGAGTGAGGTTCCCTCACTCAACGCCCTAGCACTTAGCCGCAAACAAGGCAATCTGCGGTGTTGAGTGAGCTGACCTCACTCAATGCCAAAACAGCAATGGCGTTGAGTGAGGTCGTCTCACTAAACGCAAGAAGTCCTGGCCGCAAAGAAGGGTTGTGGCATTGAGTGAATCTACCTCACTCAACGCCAAAGCAGAAATGGCGTTGAGTGAGGTTCACTCACTCAACGCCACAGGACTTGGCCGCAAACTGTCCAACGGCGTTGAGTGAGGTCACCTGACCTCACTCGACGCCAAAACCGAAATGGCATTGAGTGAGGTCGACTCACTCAACGCCAAAGTACTTAGCCTCAAAAAAGGCCGCGACATTGAGTGGGCACACCTCACTCAACGCCAAAGCACTTGGCCGCACAGAAAGCTACGGCATTGAGTGAGGTCACCACACTCAATGCCAAAACCGAAATGGCGTTGAGTGAGGTAGACTCACTCAACGCCAAAGTACTTAGCCTCAGAAAAGGCTGTGGCATTGAGTGAGCACACCTCACTCAACGCCAAAGTACTTAGCTTCTCAAAAAACCGCGGCGTTGAGTGAGTTCACCTCACTCAATGCCAAAACGGAAATGACGTTGAGTGAGGTCGACTCACTCAACGCCAAAGTACTTAGCCGCTAGCAGAGGCTGCGGCGTTGAGTGAGTCCACCTCACTCAATGCCCTAGTACTTAGCAGAAAACTCAAACTGACTACAGCTGTGGCATTGATTGTGTGCACCACACTCAATGCCAAACCCGCAATGGCTTTGAGTGTGTGCACCACACTCAACGCCGGCAAACCAGAGAGACCAGATTTGGCTCTTGCCAAGACACACAGCAGGTACCCCCTCCCTCACTCTCTCTCTCTCACGGCTTCACCCGCAAGGCACCAACCAGAATGAAATCTGGGGTCTAAATGGCGGAAACTGCGCCGGCGAGTTAAGCACCAACAGCACAAAGAGCGGGGCTCATAAGGAGAAACTAAAGCCCTAATTTTAGCAAGGTAAAAGAACAAGCTTGGCTTCTAACCTAGGGCTAACCGGGAATTTCAAATTACCAAGAGAAATAAAACGGCAAGCGCAAGAATACCACTTCCCTCGATTTTTCGGCGAAGCTCGGTCGGCTTTCCCTCCTCTTCACACGGCACTAGCAGTAGCAGCACTTAAAAGCAAAATCCCGCACTTTAATGGCGGAATCAGCAAGAAACGAAAGATCCAAGTCTCCTAAAACTCAACGAAAATCAAATCTCTTATCGTAGAAATGTAGATCTAAGCGAGAGCAAGCCAAAGCCGCTTTTGGAATCGAATTCCGTCCACAAACACTCCCAAATTCGGCGTCCAAAGGATACGGCAGTCCGCCGGTTTTTCTCCGCTGCTTTTCCGCGAACTGGAGCAGGCGGTTTCGGTCTTTGGAAGGAGGAGAGTGGGACCGCCAACTTCTAATTAAAGCTTTTTAAATAACCCTTAACACGCCAGTTAAGCCTAACTGTCTCCCAAGCCACCGGTTCACTTAAATTAAGAGGGTTTCTAATTAGATTTACTAATGGCACACCCAAAACGACGCGAAAACCGAACTATCTCGGAATTCGACGAAATTCGCACCGTAGCTAAATACCCATGCTACGAACACAACGGAGAAGTCGAAATTAACTTTCGACAAACAGAACTCGAGTTATACCCGCCTAAAGCAAAAACACAAGCATCCCCCAAGAGGCCACACCGGGTCACCCAAACGACTCGGCTTGCTAGGGAGATCTTGCCCATGGGCTACAAAATAGGTCACTCAGTTCTAAGGAGTTAAACCACACTCCACAAATGGCACAAGCCACGAAAACGCGTCACCATAATGCCAAACGAGAATAAAATAATCGCAGAAAAAATTTGGGGCGTTACAGTCACTCCCTCTAAAAGAAAGTTTCGTCCCGAAACTTTACGCACAACACTTCTACTATAGAAGGAAAAGTAACAAATAGGAGTTACAAGAACGGAAACATACCGATCAAATCTGGTAAACAGGTGAGTGTAAGCCTTCCTCATGGCCGACTCTAGCTCCCAAGTCGCGCTCTCCAAATCCTGATTCTTCCATAGAACTTTCACCATCGGAATGGACTTCTTTCGCAGCCACCATTCCTGAGTATCCAAAATACGGACCGGCAATTCAACAAAAGAGAGATTGGGCTCAAACTGGGGCACAACGTCCAAGACTTGCCCACTGCTTCGCAGACACTTCCGCAATTGGCTTACATGGAAAACACTATGAACACCTTGGAAGTTTGCTGGCAAATCCAACCTGTAAGCTGACACGCCAATCCGCTCCATAATCTTAAACGGGCCCACATACCTCGTGTCCAATTTCCTATTCTTACCAAACCTCTTTACACCCACCATCTGGGAAACCTTAAGAAACACAAGGTCCCCTACAGAAAACTCCAAGGCAGACCTACGCCGATTGGCGTTCTTCTCGTATCTCTCCTGTGCTATACGAAGCTTTTCTCGGATAAGCTTCACTGCGACTTCATTCTCCTCAAGTGCATCCGGACCCAACAAGGGTCTCTCATCCGCCTCAGCCCAAAACATGGGAGTTCTGCAGTGCCTCCCATACAAGACTTCAAACGGAGCAATTTGCAAACTTTCTTGATAACTGTTGTTGTATGCAAATTCCATAAGTCGCAACCGCTCATCTCCACCGTGGTATAAAATGTAGCATCAGGTCATATCCTCAACTATCTGGTTCACCCGCTCTGTCTGCCAATTGGTCATTGGGTGGTAAGCAGTAGAATACCTCAGATCCGTACCCAAACCCTCCTGCAGACTCTGCCAAAAACGAGAAGTAAACCAGGAGTCTCGATCAGAAATGATGCTAACAGGCACACCGTGCAATCTGATGACTTCATTCAAGTACAACTCCGTTATCTTCTTCATCGGGTAATTAATCTTATACGGCACGAACTAAGCACACTTCGTCAGTCTTTCCACTATGACCCAAACAGAATCAAATCCCCTCGGGGATTTCGGTAAGCCTGTGATGAAGTCCATTTAAATACTTTCCCACTTCCAAGTCGGGATCTCTAACGAAGTCAACTTGCCACCAGGCCTTCCGTGATCGGCCTTCACATGCTTGCAAGTGTGGCATTCAGCAACGAAGCGGGCTATATCACTTTTCATACCATACCACCAGGCAATTTACTTCAAATCACGATACATCTTTGTAGATCCTGGATGAAAGGCAATACTGGATCCATGAGCCTCTCTGCAAATCATACCCCTTATGTCTCCTACAGCGGGAATGCAAAATCTATCACGGTACTTCAAAGTACCTGCATCATCAATAAAAAAATCTGGCAACTCCCCCTTCTTGGTCCTGGTGAATAAGTGCAGAAGATCCGGATCGTCCTTCTGGTTCAATCTGTTCAAAGAAATCCAAGACGGCTCTGCCACTGCCAAACTACTCTGCAAGCAACAGCATCCCACTGATATATCCATAAGTAGGAACTCCTCCACTAAACGATCGACGGATAGATTAAAGATCTTTCCCGTCTTCCGGCTCAGGGCGTCGGCCACCACATTGTCCTTGCCTGGATGATACTAGATCTCTACATCATAATCGGCCACATACTCTAGCCACCGCCGCTGGCGCAGATTCAACTCCTTCTGCGTGAACACGTACTTCAGGCTCTTATGATCAGTGAAGATCTTGCACTGAGCCCCATAAAGTAGATGCCTCCACAGCTTCAACGCATAAATCACCGCTGTAAACTCAAGGTCATGCATAGGATAATTCTTCTCATGAGTCTTCAATTGCCTTGACCCATAGGCAATCACTTTTCCAACCTGCATTAACACACAACCTAGTCCAACATGCTAAGCATCCACGTATACATCATAATCCACACCCTCAGTAGGCAGGGTCAGAACAGGAGCAGTGCACAATCTATTCTTTAGCTCCAGGAAGGCTTCTTCGCACTTCTCGCTCCAAACCAAGGCCGGGTTCTTCTGAGTCAACTTGGTCAAAGGTGCAGCTAGGGAAGAGAAACCTTAACGAACCTCCTGTAGTAGCCGGCCAACCTAGGAAGCTCCTGATCTCCTTGGGCGTGCTCGACCTACTCCAATCCATCACTGCATCAATCTTTTCTGGGTCGACCGAGATCCCATCCTTGTTAACTACGTGGCCTAGAGATTAGACCTGAGGCAACCAAAATTTGCACTTGCTCAGCTTGGCGAATAACTTGTGATTCCTCAACTCCGTTAGAACAAATCGCAGATGCTGCTCATGCTCCTCAGTGCTGCTAGAATAAACCAACACATCATCGATGAAGACAACAACAAACTTATCTAGGAAATCATTGAACACCGGGTTCATCATATCCATGAAAGTTGATGGTGCGTTGGTCAAACCAAATGACATCACCAAGAACTCAAAGTGTCCATACCTTGATCTAAACGCAGTCCGTGGAATATCTTCCTCACGGATCCTGAGCTGATGATAGCCAGAACGAAGATCAATCTTGGATAACACCGTGCTACCGCACAACTGGTCAAATAAGTCATCGATCCTCGACAGAGGGTACCTGTTTTTAATAGTGACTTTGTTCAACTCCCTGTAGTCAATTCAAAGCCGCATCGACCCATCTTTCTTCTTCACAAATAGCACAGGAGCACCCCAAGGCGACGAACTCTGCCTGATAAATCCTTTTACCAATAGCTCATCCAACTGGACTCACAACTCTTCTAACTCACGAGGGGCCATCCGGTATGGCACCTTAGCAATAGGATGTGTACCCAGTTCCAAATCAATCACAAACTCAACATCCCGCTCGGGAGGAAGACCAGGAAGATCATCAGGAAAAACATCGGCGAAATCACGAACAACGGGAATCTCCTCCAAGCGCGGTACACTAACAGCGGTCCCAACCACCGAGACCAAACAAGCAAAACAATCCGAAAGAAACAGCTTCTGAGCACATACTGCAGAGATGACAAGAGAATCCTGGCACAGATCAGCATACACGCTTCCGGGCTGACCGTCGTCCTTGATTAAGTCCAACCTCTTCCCTTTGCACTGAATAACCGCATCATACCTAGACAGCCAGTCCATGCCCATAATAACATCGAAGTCTTCTAGATCAATCATCTTCAGGTCTGCTTTGCAAGAAAGTCTCCCAACAAAACAGGGCAATCTAGCATGCCCAAATCTGATAACACAGATTCACCAGAGGGGAACTTGACACAGAAGGTATCCCGAACTCGATCTAGAGTCAACCGATGTCGCTCCACAAAAGCTCTAGCCACGAACGAGTGGGTAGCGCCGGAGTCAAACAGAACACGCGCCCAGCGGTTCTTCACCTTAAATTTCCCTATAGGAGTATATAACTAAGGAACTACCACAACAATGTTGCAATCATTCTAGTGAAACCAAAGTAAAACCTTCAGGCTGAAAAATCAACCAACCTGAGATGACCTGAGTCGAAGCTTGAGCCTCCTTTGAAGTGATCACGTTCAGCTTTCCCTTGCCCTTGTCCACCCGCTGAGGTGGAGGTAGTGCCTTAAGTGGAACTGCATGAAGAGCAGGTTGTACCTGAGGACACCTAGTCTTGATGTGACCCTTCTGCCCACACTGATTGCAGACTTTATCCTTGGACCAGCACTGGGCAGCATCATGCCCGGGTCGCTTGCAAACAGAATAGGAGACATCCCTCCAAGGAGCACCCTGAATCGCATGAACCTACTCCTTCTTCTGAGCTGCTGCCTTCTTGAAACAACTCTCAACAGGGTGGCCTTACCAGCCACGGAAGCTACACACCACCTTGCTCTTCTTTCCCGAAGCCGCACCGGGTACCTGGGGTTTCTTCTCCTCCACAGACTTCCTCTTATCCTTCCTCATTTGCTGGCCTCTACTCTTTGTGGTCTCAATAGCCTCCACTTTCAGAGAAGCCTCCACTACTCCTGCATAAGTCTCTGACCCATAAGCACTGGTCAACTGCTGCACCTCGCTCCTCAAGCCACTGATAAATCGCTTGACTCGATCAGCCTCAACACTCACCAATCTAGGAGCAAACCGGCTCAACTTGCTAAATTCTATCTCATACTCACCAACCGTGAGTTGCCTTTGCTTCAGGTGGAGGAAGTCGTTCATAAGGCGGTCACGCTCGACCGAGGGTAAGAACTTCCTCAACAACATCTCCTTGAATACTTCCTAAGAGCATCCAGCTACCAAGCTCTCCTTTTCTCTCAGCCACCAACTCTTAGCCAAACCTTTAAGCTGATAGGCGGCTATCATCACCCTCTGGTCATCTGCAATACCGGAGTACGAGAACATCTCCTCTATGGAGATCAGCCAATCGTCTATGACCATGAAATCTGCCTTCCCATCATAAGTGGGAGGGCTCAGCCTCTGAAACTGTGAGATGAAGGCCATCTCTGCTGGCACCACCACTGGAGGTCTTACGGGTGCAGGAGGAGGAGGAACAGCTACCCCCCAGCAGGGCCTTGCACACCCTGAGTCTTACCTGCCACAACCGCCACTAGGGACTAAATCTGGGCCTGCATCTCCACCATCTGCCTGCTCAAGGCATCGCTACTCTATCGCAGGATCTCGATCACCGCATCATTCTGCGCTCCAGATGACTCACCCTCAGATAGGGGAGTCGATCTAGTCGCAGGACGTCTCGCCATCCTAAAAATCATAACAACACTAGTCAGATCCTACTACAACGGCTAGAACCAACTACAAGTACATACAATATATATATAGATATGAACTTAAAGCTACTAAACTTGCTCTAGTAGTTTATCTTTTTACAAAAATTTATGTTATGCCCTAACCTAGGATTGTTAACCACCACCATACTAACTCTTGTGCCTAGATCGGGAATGCATGACTTTATATTACTTTTGACTTGAAAGCTTATGCTTGTACATATGTCATCCTGTCAGTCTTTAGCTTGGTACGCTATGCTTATGCAATGTTATGCTATGCATGTTTGTGCTATGCAACCTAAAAAGGCCCTAATGCATGTTATGAGCGGCTTACACATGAAAATGTTATGCATCCCATACTACATAACATTCTCAAGCAACGAAAAAGAAAACGAGCTAGTCGCAGCCATGTGGTGAGGTTATGCATCTCATACTACATAACCCTCACATGTTGCCCTTATGGTGGATCCATATACGAACACATATTATGCATCCCATACTACATAATATGCCCGGTATACTTCATGTTATGCTATGAGTGTAGTGTTCGTGCTTTTGCCAAGACGTGCTGATGACATATCGGTGTGTGAAAGACATGATGTCAAACTACAAATGCAATCAAAGGAAGGTTGCCCGACTCACTTGTCAAGCAACCTCCCTCTAATACCAACTATCACAACCCGCATTTTCTCCAAATTTAAGGATTATCAAAGTATGAGAAAAACACGCATCATGATGCCACGTCGAGAAGGGGATAACTGCTAACGCTCAGGCAAAACCATCTACTTTACTTTATGAAAAAAATCATGAGTTTAATGATTAGAAAATAACTTATATTTTTAGAGGTTGTATCCCTCGGCTCGATGGATCACCTAGTTCACAGTTTAAAAACTATATATACTTATACGCTGCGGAAAATACTTTATTCAGGTTTGACATCCTAAAGGAGTTCATAAGTGCCCCAAGAGGACAACTTATGCTATGCAAGACTCTACATTTAATTTATATTATATATAAGAAAACGATCTTTTTACGTTGTTTGGAAAATAGTGATTGAGTTTTATAAAACATGCTGATCATGTGTTATACTTATAATAATAATTTTAGTTTTAAAAGTAACTGGCAACTTAGCATAAATCATCCCCAGAGTAAGTAGACTATCTCCAGAAAAGGTAGCAGCAAAAGTAATATATCCAGTATAAGGGAAAAACTACCAGTGGGCGCCAACAACATGACACGAACCCACTGACAAATATGTATGTCTGTAAGAAAGTGCAGAAAAACTACCTCACTAACAAAGCAACAGGATCTCTAAAGTCTAAGAGACCACCAGCAACACCACAGCAACTTAGCCACCAAACTTGCTACTGTCCAGAACCTGAGGCATTCAAAAGAAGAAAGAATACCTCAGCAAGTAAAACAAGGAAAACTGCACGAAAGTGTCAATCAGATGATAAATGAAAGAGGAAAAACAAAGCAGTAAAAGTCACAACTGCCCAAGGCAAGACATAAAGAAATGCACTAGGTGCGAGGAAACAGCATCAACCCTGCCCAAGAACTACTTCCTGCAGAATCTACTAAGCTGCCAAGAGCCAAAAATGCTGCAATCTTCCAAGGAAGAAACGTCTAACACCCTAAGCTGTGGTAGATGGTAGTAGCAAAACAAACAACGTGGATCTAGGTTGGAGGCAAACTCAGTCCCCCAACCACCATTTCCAAGCCAACAAAGCTCAAGGGTCTACATGTGATAGCAATAGGGATCTTCCACCCCTTGCCCAACCCGTACCTGGAGCAAGATAGAAGAATAGGGTGGCCACAGCTAAATTACATAACACCACCCCCATTATGAGCTTCAAACCACCACTACTAACCACGACCCACGATTCGGCCTTTAGGAAAGAAAAATATAGCCGACAAGGAAGCTCAAAGAAAATCAAGGAATTCACTCGGGAGTAAAAATCACGGTAGGGGAAAAGTGTTGAAATGACTCAACACGGCTTGGCGTTAAGTGGGACCAACTAACTCAACGCCTAACCAGACCTTGGCATTGAGTGAGTTAGCCTTACTCAGCGCCAAAACAACCATGGCGTTGAGTGAGGTTTACTCACTCAACGCCCACCGCAAGAACAGCTCTGGCATTGAGTGAGTTAGCCTCACTCAACGCCAAAATAGGCATAGCGTTGAGTGAGGTTCACTCACTCAACGCCTCCCGCAAGAATACTCTGGCGTTGAGTGAGCTAACCACACTCAACGCCAAAATAGTTATGGCATTGAGTGAGGTACACTCACTTAACGCCCTATCACTTAACCGCAAATAGAGAATGTGGCGTTGAGTGAGCTGGACTCACTCAATGCCAAAACAGCAATGGCGTTGAGTGAAGCTCACTCACTCAGCGCCTTGACACTTAGCTGCAAAAGAAGACTGCGGCATTGAGTGAGTCCACCTCACTCAACGCCAAAAAAACAATGGCGTTGAGTGAGGTTCACTCACTCAACGCCCTGGCACTTTGCCGCAAACAAGGCAATCTACGGCGTTGAGTGAGCTGACCTCACTCAATGCCAAAATAGCAATGGCGTTGAGTGAGGTCGTCTCACTCAACGCAAGAAGTCCTGGCCGCAAAGAAGGGCTGAGGCGTTGAGTGAATCTACCTTACTCAACGCCAAAGCAGAAATGGAGTTGAGTGAGGTTCACTCACTCAACGCCACAGGACTTGGTCGCAAACTTGCCTACGACGTTCAGTGAGGTCACCTCACTCAACGCCAAAACCGAAATGGCGTTGAGTGAGGTCGACTCACTCAACGCCAAATTACTTAGCCTCAGAAAAGGCCGCGACATTGAGTGAGCACACCTCACTCAATGCCAAAGTACTTGGCCGCACAGAAAGCTACTGCGTTGAGTGAGGTCACCTCACTCAACGCCAAAACCGAAATGGTGTTGAGTGAGGTCGACTCACTCAACGCCAAAGTACTTAGCCTTAGAAAAGGCTGTGGCGTTAAGTGAGCACACCTCGCTCAACGCCAAAGTACTTAGCTTCTAAGAAAACCGTGGTGTTGAGTGAGTTCACCTCACTCAAAGCCAAAACGGAAATTTCATTGAGTGAGGTCGACTCACTCAACGCCAAAGTACTTAGCCGCTAACAGAGGGTGCGGCGTTGAGTGAGTCCACCTCACTCAACGCCCTAGTACTTAGACAAAAACTCAAACCGACAATAGCTGTGGCGTTGACTGTGTGCACCACACTCAACGCCAAACCCGCAATGGCTTTAAGTCGGTACACCACACTCAACGTCGGCAAACCAGAGAGCCCATATTTGGCTCTTGCCAAGACACACAGCAGGTACCCCCCTCCCTCACTCTCTCTCTCACAGCTTCACCCGCAAGGAACCAACCAGACTGAAATCTGGGGTCTAAATGGCGGAAACTGCGTCGGCAGGTTGAGCACCAACAGCACAAAGAGGGGGCTCATAAGGAGAAATTAAAGCCCTAAATTCAGCAAGGTAAAAGAACAAGCTTGACTTCTAACCTAGGGCTAACCGGGAATTTCAAATTACCAAGAGAAACAAAACGGCAAGGGCAAGAATACCACTTGCCTCGATTTTTCGGCGAAGCTCGGTAGGCTTTCCCTCCTCTTCACACGGCAATAGTAGCAACAGCACCTAAAAGCAAAATCCCGCACTTTAATGGCGAAATCCGCAAGAACCGAAAAATCCATGTCTCCTAAAACTCCACGAAAATTAAATCTCTTACCGTAGAAATGTAGATCTGAGCGAGAGCAAGCCAAAGCTGCTTTCAGAATCGAATTCGGTCAACAAACACTCCCAAATTCGGCGTCCAAAGGCTAGGCCAGTCAGCCGGTTTTTCTCCGCGGCTTTTCCGCGAACTAGAGGAGGCGGTTTCGGTCTTGGGAAGAAGGAGGAGAGTGGGCCCGCAAACTTCTAATTAAAGCTTTTTAAATAAGCCTTAACACGCCAGTTCAGCCTAACCGTCTCCTAAGCCACTGGTTCACTTAAATTAAGAGGGTTTCTAATTAGATTTACTAATGGCACACCCAAAATGATGCGAAAACCGAACTACCTAAGAATTCAACGAAATTCGCACCGTAGCTAAATACCCATGCTACGAACACAACGGCGAAGTCAAAATTAACTTTCGACGAACAGAACTCGAGTTATAACCACCTAAAGCCAAAATAGAAGCATCCAACAAGAGGCCACACCGGGTCACCCAAACGACTCTGCTTGCTAGGGAGATCTTGCCCATGGGCTACAAAATAGGTCACTCAGTTCTAAGGAGTTAAACCAAACTCCACAAATGGCACAAGCCACAAAAACGCGTCACCGTAACGCCAAACGAGAATAAAATAATCGCATAAAAAATCGGGGGCGTTAAAAACATCCCCGAGAGGGTCTTTCAGTACAGCTGCCCATCGCGCATGAGATAGTATGCCAATTTTTGCTTGAGCTTCTTCCTGTCCATCCTCTCAGGATACTCTCCCATGGACAAGAAAGTTGTGAATGGGTCCATCCACGAGGGGTGCTGCTCCACCTCCATCAGCTCTCCCTCCTCAATGGAGGGGTGGAACAAGTCCGTGATGGTACCCCCCACTCGGGGGGCCATGCTTTGCCAGTCGATCTACCTGCTCATTTTACTCCCTGGGCACATGCCGGATGGAGAAAGTTTTGAACGTGTCGATGACCCCCTTCACCTTCGCCAAGTACAGCTGCAGAGTTGGCTCCCTTGCATCAAACTCTCTATTCATCTGGGAGGCGACCACCATGGAGTAAGTGAGGACCTCCACGTCGCACACCCCTCGCTCCCTGGCAAAGTGAAGGCCTACAATCACAGCATCATACTCGGCCTGCTTGTTGGTAATGGGAAAATGCATCACTACTGTTTGTTCAATCTTCGTCCCATGTAGACTCTCCAAGATCACCCCCCACTCCTAGGGAATGTCTTCCTGACGCGCCATCCACCATCACCTTCTAGGGGACTGGGCGGGGGAGTTCCGCCTCCGCCACTTCTGCCACATAGTCAGCTAGGAAGTCGTCCATCGCTTGTTCCTTGATCGAAATACGAGGGACAAAGGAAATGTCAAATTTTCTT
This sequence comes from Platanthera zijinensis, assembly GCA_039513925.1. Taxonomy (NCBI): domain Eukaryota; kingdom Viridiplantae; phylum Streptophyta; class Magnoliopsida; order Asparagales; family Orchidaceae; genus Platanthera; species Platanthera zijinensis. The sequence continues at coordinate 102,334,387 of CM077085.1, read as the reverse complement.
AACACTACCGACCACTTGGCAAGCCGGCCTGAGTGCTCCACCCCCTTGAAGATGTTGTGGAGGGGGTGGTCAGTCACCACTCGGATTAAGTGTGCCTAGAAGTAGGGCCGGAGCCTCCGAGATGAAATGATGAGAGCAAAGTCCAGCTTCTCCTGGATAGGATACCAAAGTTCTGCCTTCCTCAAGACCCGACTCACATAGTAAATCGGGAGTTGTTTCTTCCCCTCTTCCCGAACCAAAACAGAGATCAGGGCCTCCGCTCTGACCCCTATATACAAGAACAAGTCCTCCCCCTCCTTTGGCCCTTGGAGAAGGGGGGTCTGAGTCTGCTGCCTCTTAAGGGCCTGAAACGCCTCCTCGCACTCCGAGGTCCACTCAAACTTTCGACCTCCCCTAAGGGTCTTGAAGACGGGGGAGCACTTCTACCCTGCCCGGGAGAGGAACCGGCTCAACCCTGCTAACTTCCCCGTCAACTGCTGCACTTCCTTAGAGTTCAGTGGTGACCCCAACTCCACAATCACCCTCACCTTGTCAGGGTTGGGCTCTTCACCAGCAAGGGTGAGGAGATGCCCCAGGAATTCCCCCCTGCTCGCCCCGAAAATGCACTTCAACGGGTTTAGTCTCATTTTATACTTGCGGAGAGTGGCAAAAGTCTCTTCCAAGTCCCGTAGGTGAGAGTCGACGTCTTTGCTCTTGATCAAGAGGTCATCTACAGACACCTCCAGGTTCCTTCCCTTCTGCTCTAGGAAGACCCTGTCCATCATCTTTTGATAGGTTGCCCCTGCATTTTTTAGCCCGAACGACATCATTTTATAACAATAGCATCCATCCCCTGTGATGAAGGAGACATCCTTGATGTCGAGGTGGTGCATCCTGATCTGATGATAACCTGAAAAAGCATCTAGGAAACTCAATATAGTGAAAACGACGGCTGAGTCAACCAGCGCGTAGATCCGAGGCAAGGGGTAACAATCCTTGGATCATGATTTATTAAGTAAAGAAAAATCGATACACATTCTCCACTGATCGTCCCCTTTTTAACAATAACAACGTTGGAGACCCAGTCGGGGTATTGGATCTCGGATACAAAATCGGCCTTGAGGTGCTTGGCCACCTCCTCCCGAATTGGCTCGGCCAACTTGTACGTCATGGAACTCTTCTTCTGCTGGATGGGGCGAGCCCCCTGATCCAAGTTGAGGCGATGGCAAGCCATGTCTGCATCGATGCCTGACATCTCTGCGACACTCCAGGCGAAGACATCCACATTCTTTCGGATTTACTCCAACATCCTGCCCTGAGCCTCCGGGGTCAGTCCCTCGCAGATACAGACCTTCTATACCTTGCCTCCGAGGGTGAGAACCTCCATCTCCACCACCTCTTCTGCCGCCTATAGAGGAGACTGCTCCCCCAACTCTTCAGCATCCCCCCTCCGGGGTCGAAGACCTCTTCCTCGGCTTCCTCTGCGGCCATTGCCTCGGCCAGCTCCTGGACTTCCTCCATCTCCTCCTCCTGAGGGTGGGTCACATCCACCTCCATCTCCTCTCGGACAGCCTCCTGCTCTACCTCCTCCATCCTTTGCCCTATCTCCTCATCACCCCCTACAAAGAGATGGAGTATACGGCGGTGATGTAGCACTCCCTTACTATCTTGGGGTCTCCGCGGACCCGGACCAGGACCCACTCGATGTTTAACTTCAAGCATTGGTGGAAGGATGAGGGGATACAGCGAAAGGCGCTGATGAGGGGCCTCCTGAAGATGGCGGTATAGCTGCTAGGGGCATCCACAATAATGAACTTGCAGGTGCCAAACTGCCCCCCCAATGTAACATGGAGTCCCACTCCTCCTTCTACCTCCTTCCTCTCCCCCGAGAACCCGAACAAGGGTCCGTCTGAGGCAAGCCCACTCTTCGTCTCCAACTTCATCGCGTCGAACATATTCTTAAAGATGATATTGACCGAGCTTCCATTGTCGACGAGGATCCGGGCTATGGTAAAGTTCTCGATGGCTGTTTGTATGACCAGCGCATCACAAAACGAATACTCGTGATCCGACATATCCTTCCTTGAGAAGGTGATCTTCTCCTCCTGGGGTGGGGTCTGGGATGTGGAGGCGACGCTCCTTCGGTACATGGTATGGAGGCTCGCCTTGTGGGAAGTCTCGACACCTACCCCTCCATGGATCATCCCGATCCTTCCCCGGGTCCCTATATCCGCCCGGTCCTCGCACTGATCCTCCTGCGGGCACGACATGACCTATTCAATCCGGACCTCCTGACGCTCCTGCTTCTATTATTGCTCCCTGTTTCCTCGCAATTCGAGGAACTCCAAGCACGTGGTCGTGGTGTGCCCTTCCTCCTGATGGAAGTCGCAATTGCCATAGCCTGCTCCTGGTCGAGAAGAGGCGGCCTCTAGGCCTTCCATCCTCCCGGACGATAAAATTGGTCTTGGCCTCTCTAGTGACGGTCCCCTCCATGGAACCCTCTTCTCGCCCCCCCCCCCCCCCCGATCTTGCCATTCTGGCCTCCACCCTAGACGATGATTCGACTCCTGACGCCCCCACCTGGGCTTTTGCTACTACTACTATTGATGCTGCTCCGTCTGCTGCGGTTCAGCTCTCCTCTCCTCCTAACCTCTGCCCCCTCTAGGCCTCTCCTCCTTCGTAGCCCACCTTGCTAGCCTCCGAGCAAACTGCGGGTTCGACGCCTCCCCGTCGACTTCTCTCACCGCCCTCTCCATCAACTCCTCATAGGAGAGGGGGGATCCTCTTCAACTCCATCTGAAAAAAACCCTGTTGCAGCCCCAAGGTGAAGTCCATCATCAGGGTATGTCCCGGCATCTCCTAAACCTTGGTGACCTCCTCTTGGAAGCGATCGACGTAGCTCCTCAGGGTCTCATTCACCCCTACTTGATGCGGAACAGGGACTCCGATTCCCTCTTCCTCCTCTTCGAGGTTATGAACCTCAACATGAACCTCCGGCGTAGATCCTCGGAGTAGTAGATGGAACTGGTCGGCAGTTGGTGGAACCACTCCCTTGTCTTCTCCTTCAGGGTGATGGCAAAGAGTCTACACTTAAAGCCATCCGACATCTGTCGGATCAAGACCACATCCTCAAACCACTGGATGTGCTGGACCGGGTCTCCCTTCCCGGTGTATTAGGACATCTCGAGCTACCTGAACCCATCCGGTACTGGTGTAGAGGAGACCAACTGGTTCAAGGGGCTATCACCGCCCACCGGGCAAGATGGAGGGTCTCGCTCCCCCAACTCGCCGAACCTGTCGCTGCTCCCCGAACCTGGGAAGAGCACTCGACTGAGGAGCTCGGCATGCCGACCTTCCTCGACGACCTCCTTCCCAGCTCGCCTAGCGGGTATGACCTTACCGAGTGCTGGATCAGTGAGGACTGTAATCGCCGGAGTGGAGCTCTCGGCCCACACGCCGAGCGCGAATCGGACCATGCCGAGAACCTCCTACCAGAAATCCTCGAGCATCCCCAGGGTGGAGAGAAGGGGAGGGGGTGGCGAGTTGGTCCTGTCCGATCCTTGCCCTTCTCCTCTAGTAATTTAGCTCGCTGAAGGTTTTTTGTGCTGACAACTCTCCACGCTCACCGCACCAAAATGTTGAAACAAAAAATCGGTCTCTTGTGGAGTTCACCCTTGGGGAAGGGGTGGTCGCGCAACTACTTTGCTCCTGCAAGAAAAATAACTATGGAAAAAAGGGCAAATGACTAGACAAAGGGCCCGGCACAGAGGTCCCACCACACACCCGGAAGACCACTGAGTGCTTACCCTCCTTAGCCAAATGTCGGGCTAAGGTACCTCAGAAGGCGCTAGAAAACTAGGAGACAATTAAGCGTGCCATCTGAGATACCCCTTGGGTCCTATTTATAGATTTCTAAAAATGGTCTGTAAATAACTAACCTCTGCCCGCCTAAAATTACTGAAACCCCTTGGGCTGGCCTGTCAACAGCCAAACTCCGCTATTCTGAGTAGTTATGTGCAGTCCACCTGGGTCTGCTAACTGCGAGACTCCGCTGTTTCAACCGGCTATGGGCAGGCCAGCGGGTGCAAAATGGTAAAAACACCTCACAGACTACTGGGCGAGTTGCCCCCAACAATCTCTACTCGGCAAGGACGGCGAGTGCTCTACGAGGTTGGCACTCTCCGCTTCTACTCAGCCTCTGGCGAGTGGCGAGTGCGGGCCCGGCTGGACCTATCCACACACTATTTGCCAAATGCGGGAGTGGAGAAGCATCACTCAATGCCAAGGCATGGGCTCGGCCTGCCCTGACCATATGTCGCGAGCTCACTAAAATGTCAAATCTCGACTAACGGGGCTTGGCGAGTACAAGTTTGCCCCTCAAAAACATCACACTCCGCCTAGGCGAGTTGGAGCTACTGTCGAGCTCTTTAGGGCGGGTGTAAGCTGGCCGATGAGCAAACTCGCCTCACACGATGCCAAGACAAAGTGTTGAGGGAGCTCGCCTTACTCAACGCCATGGCAGAAGGCGTTTAGGGAGCTCGCCTCACTCGACGCCACGATAGAAGGCATTGAGTGAGCTAGCATCACTCGACGCCACGGCAGAAGGTGTTGAGTGAGCTCGCCTCACTCGACGCTATGGGCCTTGCTTGTCTGGGTCTTGGGCTGGACTTGCCCAGTCTGGCTCATGCCGACCCCACTCGCCAGATACGGGTTTGTACAGCGGTCTCCTTTATCATCAACACAACTCAAATTTGAGTATGCTTCAACCCTCAAGTGACCATTCTTTTGAAAAAGCAATCCTTTCCCTGGTGCTGCTTTAATATAATCTAATATACTCAGGGCTGAACTTAGATGGCACTCCTTAGGAGCTTGCATGAATTGGCTAATCTTGCCTACAACATAGGAGATGTCGGGTCTTGTCACCGTTAGATAAATGAGTTTGCCTGCTAGACGCCGGTACCTCGTACTATCGGATAGAGGAGGCGAGTCATTTGCCCAAGTTTTGTCTACTCCAATTAGCATGGTAAATCTGGCAAGTTTAGCACCAGTCAACCCTGCCTCTTTTAGTAAATCAAGAGCATAATTTCGTTTGGAGAGGACCAAAGAGTTGGGCTTCCGAGAGATTTCAATCCCCAAAAAGTATTTGGGAGAGCCCACATACTTCGTGACCAGGTGTTGAAGGATGTGTTTCTTTGTCAAAGCTACCCCAACCTGGTCCTTTACAGTTAGAAGAATATCATCCATATATACAGCAAGAACCACCATACCAGAGGAGGTTTTGTGGATGAAAAAGGAGAGATCGGCTGAACTTCTTGTAAAACTAATGGCCGCAACAATGCCGCTAAACTTATCAAACCAAGCCCGAGGGATTTTCTTTAGGCCATAGATGGCCTTCTTCAGTTGGAATACTCGTGTCTCCCCCTCAGTTCTATACCAGGAGGTTGCTCCATGTAAACGTCCTCCTGAAGATCACCATAGAGAAAGGCATTCTTGACATCCAGCTGGGAAATAGGCCAATCCCTGTTGACAGCCACAGAGAGAAGAACCCAAATGGTGTTGAGACGAGCAATGGGAGAGAAGGTGTCAAAGTAATCAACACCATAAGTCTGAGGAAAGCCTCTTGTGATAAGGCGGGCCTTGTATCGATCCACACAACCGTCCGGACGGAACTTCACAAAGAATACCCATCTACAGCCATCCACATCAGTGCCCAAACGGGGAGGAATAAGGGTCCATGTACCCCTTTCAGTGACAGTAGTAATTTCCTCATCCATAGTAGTCTTCTAATAAGGAATAGTAAGAGCTTCCGGGTAGGTGCGGGGAGTGGCAGAGGCAAAGATATCCAAGGAAAACGACCTGCGAGAAGGAGTTAGACGATCATAGGAAACAACAATAGCTAGCGGGTGTTGTGTACACATCTGCATCCCTTTGCGAAGAACAATGGGAAGATCCAGGTCGGTGTGTTCCTCAGTTTTTGGGGGATCCGTGGTGGAGAGAGTTGGCCCAGGAGTAGAGAAAGATGGCTTCAAAGAGGAGGGAGATATCTCAGGAGGTGGACACGGTGGAGGAGATGGTGGAGACGGTGGAGGTGGAGGAATCTCGGCAGGTGTAGAGGGGGCAGAAGGGGTGGTATGAGAGGGAGGAATATCAGGAGGAGAGAAGGAGTCATGAGAGAAGTAGGATGCACTTTCAAAGAAGGTTACGTCCGCAGAGACTAACTGTTTGCGGGCAACTTGGTCAAAGCAACAATAACCTTTCTGAGTGGTAGAGTACCCTAAAAAGACACATTTGGTGGACCGTTGTGAGAGTTTCTCACGGGTGACTAAGGGAGAATGCACAAAGGCTGTGCACCAAAAGACATGTAGAGGGAGAGGCAACAGATTCTTGCCTGAATAGAGAATAGAGAAGGGGGTTTTTCCATGGAGAACGGTGGAGGGAATGAGATTGATAAGATTGCAGGAGATGAGAATAGCATAGCCCCAATAGGAGCGAGGAACCTGCATTTGAGTCAGCAGAGTGCGCGCGACATCAAGGAGGTGATGGTTTTTGCGTTCTGCCACGCCATTTTGCTGTGAGGTATAAACATAGCTAGTTTGATGAACAATACCATATTTAATACAGAAAGAGGAAAACTCATGACTAAGATATTCTTTTGCATTATCATAGTGAAATATTTTAACAGAGACATCAAATTGATTCTTAATCATAAAATAAAAAGATGTCCATACATTGAATAATTCAGAGCGATCTTTTATGAGATACACCCAAGTACAACGGGAGAAATCGTCAATAAAAGTTACAAAATATGAACTACCCCGACCTACGGTGAGGGTAGGAGCAGGCCTCCAGATATCGGAGTGAACTAGATCAAACGGTCGGGAAGATCCATGACCTTGCTTCGGTGGGAAGGAGGAGCGGTGATGCTTGCCAAGCTGATATGCGTCACAGTTGAGAGGAGGACCTTGCGGAGGGAGGTGGGGCATAAGTTGACGAAGAAGTGTTGGAGGGGCATGTGCAAGATGAAGGTGCCATTGGAGAAGATCAGTAGAGGAGGAGAAGGAGAAGGTGAACATCGAGGAAACATTGTCGAGGAAGTAGAGGCCGCCGCTCTCAATCCCAATAACAATCGTCCGTTAAGAGCTCGGATCCTGAAAAGAAGAAGAAGTAGGAGTGAATGTGATAGAACACTGTAGTTTCTTGCACAGAGAAGTAATAGATAATAAATTGCAAGGGAACTTGGGCACGTAGAGGGTATCCGCCAAGCAAAGAGACGGAGTGACTTGAACCACTTCAGTTCCATTGACCGGTGATGGAGAGCCATTCGCAATAAAGATCGAGGGCAACCGATCATGCTTTTCTAGGAGATAAAAACACTAAGGATTGTCTGTCGTGTGATTGGTAGTGCCAGTGTCGATCAGAAATTTACCTTGAGTAGCAATGTGGGCACTACCTAAAGACGTGACAATCGAGGTGGACTTCTTTGAAGAGGAGGTTGCCATAGAAGAGAGCAGCGAGAAGAACAAGTCTCGGCTAGAAAAGGAGGTCGCGGCGACTAAGCACAGGTCAGCAAGAAGAACTGGTCACGACAATAAGAATAGGTCAAGGCAACTTAAGAACAGGTCGCGACGACTTAAGAATAAGAGCGGCTAGAAAAGGAGTGTGCGGCGACTAAGCATAGGTCGCAACAAGAAGAACAGTTCGTGGTGAATTAAGAACAAGTCGCGGCGAGAAGAAAGGGTACCAGAGAGGTCGCGTACACAAAAGATCAACGATAAGGAGAGAAAGAAACCGCGCGAATAGGGCACAAATAGGCGGAAGAGACAAGTCGCGAGGACAGGTCACAAGAAGTAGGATCAAGCCGCGAGGACAGGTCGCGCGGACAAAGAAAGCTCACAGAATCAGGAGGAAAAGATCGAGTGCTCTTATACCATGTGCGAACAGAAAACAAGTAGATCGAAAATTTGGAGTAACAAATTTTTTATTATCTAAAAAGATGTCTATTACACAGGTATGACCTCCCTTTTATAGAATGGAGGAGAGAAGAGAGATTACAAAAAAGCAATGTGGGACTAATAATTACAGGAGCAAGCATCTATACAAGCCTCATAAGCTGCGGGTTAGACTAACCGCACGACAACTATAATGTGGAGAAGATAAGCCGACAATATCTTCAAGTCGCCATAGACAAGCCGCCAGACCGCCCGGACAAACCGCCAAGCCGCCCGGTCTCCATACTGCAACACATTAGATAGTACATTGACGTGTGTGCGTGTAGTATCGGAAGACAAACATCAAGTAGAGTTAACATTTATTACATGGTTTATCTCAGTATTTAACGATGCTATCGTGAGAGGAATAATGTGAATAATCACGTCACGTTGCTATCTATGATATATCAAGACTAGAGCTAGGGGACCTAGGCTTAAGGTTCTAGTTCGTACATAAGATCGAGATGATTTTTTGGACCAAGGTGCTCATCCTCACAATGCTCATAAAGACTTATCAGGAGGAGTTAGTAGTGTTTGGGGGTATCCTTGACACGATGCTTGATAGCATTCATTTGGTTTATGTATACGCATTGTTCTATCTTTTTATATTTTGGATTCTAAGGACCCCAAATCAATCGAAATCTACCCACATTGTTAGATACACTTTAACTTGTATACACAGGACTTGACAACTACAGATTTGTCCCAAAGTTCTTCCCTTTCTATAAGCGCATATGTATCGTGACATTGATTATTCAATGTATTTCTAATGTGGTAGACACAATATCACGAGTTATAGTATGTAAGCATATAAATTCTACAAGAGTGATCCGTCAAGGGATGTGCGAATAGGGTAAGTTCATTCTGCTACTGATGTAGGCCACTATGTTTGTCACTATAACGGCTAAGGGGATTACACGTACGCCTCTCTATTTCCACTATTACGCTCACACAATAATTAAACGCAGCACACTCACGAACAACGTTATCACTATTACTAACGTACGGTAGCCACGTCATTTTAAGATCGAACAAACGACTATAGGTCGTCGTTCTCTCAAGCTAAAAGGACCCACCCGGTCCGAACGAGCGATGGTTGTACCAAAAGAGATCTACTGAAAAGTTCGGTTCGAAAATGGTAGATCTCTCCCAACAAAACGAAAGCGAGGCTCGCCAAACCTCTCGGAAAATTAAACAACTAGAAAGAACAACACATGCAATCGGAAAGATAAACCACGAACGAAAAAAACGATTCCAAAGTAACACAAAGGTATTCCACCAAATGAAAATCTAAAAAAATAAGAATCACACAAGAGGTAGAAGATCTCGTTACCCAACCGGAATAGATGATTCTGGTTCACTTTCAAGGATCGTTCTTCCACGACTCCGCCAGAGTTTTGCCGACCGGAGAGAAAACTTGTCTGCTTCCTTTGCTTCACGCCGGGATGGAGGAAAACCATAAAGGGAGAAAACACCTTGATCTTGTTCGATTTCACTATGGAAAAGGGCTGATTTGGGGGCTCTTGATGGAGGGGGTTGATCGGTTTTTTTGGGTGAGCGGGAAGACTTTGGACGAATATTGGAAAGGAGGAGGAGGAGGTAGAGAGGAGGTAAAGAAAGGGGGAGGCCGAAATTTTGGAGAGGAGGAGAGGAGAGGAGGAGGAGGAAACGAAGTTTCCAAGAGGGGAAGAGAGAGGAGGGGGAAAATTCAAATTTTGAATTTTGGTTTTCAATTTTTCATTCTCTAAATAAAACCATGAAAGTCCATGCCTATATATAGGCTTTACAACATACCTTGGCTATATGCAGCCCACATAAAGAAAATAAAAACAATACTAAATGTTTTAAACATTACATGATGAAAATAAAAATGAGAATAGAAATAAACTAAATAATGTTTAAAAGCCTTCATCTCATATAGCTCCACATCATGTAGTCTTCATCTTCATCATGTAGGAGAACGCCGTCGCTGTCGCCGTCATCATCTTCAACATGTAGGAGAACGCCATCGCCGTCGCCGTCGCCGTCATCATCTTCAATATGTAGGATAACGCCGTCGCCGTCACCGTCATCATCTTCAACTTTAACACGTTGGGGGTTGCCGCCATCAATCCTCCCCCGCTCAAAATAACTCATCACCGATGAGTTTGCATGGAGGTGCTGGCGCCGAAGAACATCATCCAAAAGAACCATCGTCGAGTCCGAAATCCAAGGGTCACCGGAGACCGGGCAAGCACACCATCGTATCACATAACGCTGAATACCACCGCTTGGAGAGGAGAGCAAAAAATCAAATATGAACCTGTCTAGCAAAAAGATTGTCCTGGGGAAACTGGGAAAAGCATTAGGCAAATAAAGAGGAAAAATTTCTTCATCAATAGTCAACGTACCTCCGTTGGAGACTGATGGAGAGGACAATCCAAGAACAAGCTCACCCCCCAACCCAAATGAAAATATAGTGGCACCAAACGTAGAGTTAGATATTTCAAAAGGTGGAAAAACACAATGCGTGAAATTGGAAACATTTAAACTAGGGGAATTACCCCATTCAGTGGTTAACTTCAACAGATATGTTGTTTCTCCTAATTGATTAAAAATCCGAAAAGTTCTAACTCGCCAAATCACCAATGTTTCTATAGTTCCTGAAGGCATCCGTTCTGGGATGAGACGCACCAAGATTAAACCGAAAACCTTATAAGGAGACACCCTCTTATGTAAGTTAGCGATATATTGATAAGAAGACATGTGTGTGACTAACGCTTCCTTACCGTGCTTATGTAAATTAAGAACAAAAGAGGCAAATACTAGTGCATGTTGACTTGTCATAGAAAATGCTGGTAACGGAACTACATAAGGTGGCACAAACGGAAATAAATATGGTGGTGCAAACGGAAAGTAATAGGGTGGCACTAGCGGAACTACATCAGGAGGCACTAGTAGAATGAAATCAGGTGGTACTAACTGCATGCAGTCCGATGGCACAAAAGATGGCCACGTCATTAACGTGCTCTCAGAGATTTGGTGAATCTTAGAAAATTGAGAGGGTACAGAATTAACGAGACTGTCATCATGACCCAACACAACATCTAATAACACACGACGCGACATGTCCCAAGGAGGGTCCAGCATGGATGGTAAAACTAATTGACTCAAATCAGGCAAATTAAACGCACAACCCAAAGGATCCGCTGGTCGGGTCAACATATCAGGAGGGATTATCGGTAGCACTAACAACGAGAAAGAGTTAAGATTGTATTTAAATTCACGCTACGGAGTTAGCATAAGGGGACGCTTATCCGGGTCTACCTCAATAATGACCTCCAAAAGTATAACTCACTCACTTGGAAATTCTTCCAACTCATAAATTGTGACATCAGTAGCAGTAGAAATCTCAGGAATGGGCGCATCGATAGATTCCGGAGGAGGGGCTACGTCATACCCAGTGTCAAAATATGGATTTATCGTCCAAGTAAAATCCTCCGGGTGCAAGCCATCAAACTCTACCGAAAAATCAAACAAAAGATTTTCCCTCACGATAAACTCATCTGGCTCATCATCACCCAACTCACTCTCCGAATAACACTCCTCACAGGAGGACTCTACCAACTCATCCAAAAGTTCTTCCAACAATAAATGTTGATCATATAGTAAGTCTTCCAAATCAGTTGGGGCATCCATTAATTCGTGATTAGAGAAATCAACTAGAACATCCTCACTTACAAGATCCTCAGGAAAATCAGAGATATTCTCATTAGGTGTAATCGTAGCCTCTAACACGTCGAGGCTTGTATTTTGGAGAGGGCTCTCAACACTAGGGTGATCAGTCACAACGCTAGTGTGGCTAGTAATGGGCAAAGTAATACTCTCACAAGTCAAACTATCATCATCCCAAACATCATCTAACTCACGACTGGGTAAGCTCTTAGCGTAAGATAACTCTTCTGATTCAGCCAGACTGTCAATCGAATTAGGGTCATCAAAAGACTCCACTACGATCAAGATGGATGGCTCCGAAATGTCATCGAAGGGGAGTGGAGATGATTCCTCATAAGAGAAATCCTCATCAAGGTCACTAGGGTAACCAATCTCCTCAACGTCGCTACACTCGCCAGTGATAATAACCTCATCCTCGATGATGGGCGCAATCGTAGAATCAGCCTCAAACTCATTAGGCGAGTCAGTAACTTGATTTGACAGCTCAGGGGGCGACTCTAAGGAGACTACGGGCGTAGTCAGAATAGAATGATCGATAGTGCCAAACCCAGTCGTTTCACTAGTCTCATGTGTCTTGATCGCCTGACTACCCACGAGGATAGGAACACTCTCATAATCAAGTTGGAGTCTAGTGCCCTGGCGGGGAGAAGTAAACTTATGTGACGTCCTACCATGGGAGTATGGGGTGTCATACTGGTACAGTGTAGGCATAATCATAGGTGGCGTTTCACTTACATTTTTAGATGACTGAGAACGATAGTGGGGAGGGTAATACTCATCCGTTAATAAATTCTTCATAATATTCCAACCTACAGGTGACTCTTCGAGGGATGTCCCAAAACGTCTCTCCTCATTGAGCCAGAAGGTCTGGGCTCGACTAAATAATTGAAGTCTCGCGACGGGGATCCTCTGGTGGTCCACTATCTGATATCTCTCAAAATAGCGCTCCATAGCCTTTACCCAGCTTAAAAACTCTTGAGTTCCACCTAGCCCATCATAGGTCGAAGCTGGAACTCTAACATGCCTAGATGAGTGCGGTACAACCTGATTAGCCTTTAGATGGCCAATCAACCCATTAATCTCTTCCACTACCGGGCAATGGAAAGGCTTTCTAACGTTCATGACAGAACCTAAAGATTTCATTCGGGAAACGTGAACATCGTAGGCCATTTTTGTTTTAATTTTCAGCGGGAAAATGGGGATAGACTACGCGGAGTAAGTGCACAAATACAAAGAAATATAGTCTGATCCTGATTAATTTTCAAAGATAGATTTGTTCCCGCTAAAATTTCAAAATAATATATATATATTTTTTGATATTCTTGCTGGCAAAAATATGGAGATTATTAATTAATTTTTTTTTCTTAATTTTTGCTAAAAAATAAAAATTTAGGCTGCTATTGGCAGACCACAAAAAAATATTTTTTTTTGCTTTTTTATTGTTTGAAAAATTTTGTGCACGTGCGTGTCGTCCTACTAAATTAAATAGGATGGTGTCAATTAAGAAATTGACAAAACCTCCCTCTGATACCAAATTGATGTAGGCCACTATGTTTGTCACTATAACGGCTAAGGGGATTACACGTACGCCTCTCTATTTCCACTATTACGCTCACACAATAATTAAACGCAGCACACTCACGAACAACGTTATCACTATTACTAACGTACGGTAGCCACGTCATTTTAAGATCGAACAAACGACTATAGGTCGTCGTTCTCTCAAGCTAAAAGGACCCACCCGGTCCGAACGAGCGATGGTTGTACCAAAAGAGATCTACTGAAAAGTTCGGTTCGAAAATGGTAGATCTCTCCCAACAAAACGAAAGCGAGGCTCGCCAAACCTCTCGGAAAATTAAACAACTAGAAAGAACAACACATGCAATCGGAAAGATAAACCACGAACGAAAAAAACGATTCCAAAGTAACACAAAGGTATTCCACCAAATGAAAATCTAAAAAAATAAGAATCACACAAGAGGTAGAAGATCTCGTTACCCAACCGGAATAGATGATTCTGGTTCACTTTCAAGGATCGTTCTTCCACGACTCCGCCAGAGTTTTGCCGACCGGAGAGAAAACTTGTCTGCTTCCTTTGCTTCACGCCGGGATGGAGGAAAACCATAAAGGGAGAAAACACCTTGATCTTGTTCGATTTCACTATGGAAAAGGGCTGATTTGGGGGCTCTTGATGGAGGGGGTTGATCGGTTTTTTTGGGTGAGCGGGAAGACTTTGGACGAATATTAGAATGGAGGAGGAGGAGGTAGAGAGGAGGGAAAGAAAGGGGGAGGCCGAAATTTTGGAGAGGAGGAGAGGAGAGGAGGAGGAGGAAACGAAGTTTCCAAGAGGGGAAGAGAGAGGAGGGGGAAAATTCAAATTTTGAATTTTGGTTTTCAATTTTTCATTCTCTAAATAAAACCATGAAAGTCCATGCCTATATATAGGCTTTACAACATACCTTGGCTATATGCAGCCCACATAAAGAAAATAAAAACAATACTAAATGTTTTAAACATTACATGATGAAAATAAAAATGAGAATAGAAATAAACTAAATAATGTTTAAAAGCCTTCATCTCATATAGCTCCACATCATGTAGTCTTCATCTTCATCATGTAGGAGAACGCCGTCGCCGTCGCCGTCATCATCTTCAACATGTAGGAGAACGCCATCGCCGTCGCCGTCGCCGTCATCATCTTCAACATGTAGGATAATGCCGTCGCCGTCACCGTCATCATCTTCAACTTTAACACGTTGGGGGTTGCCGCCATCAGCTACTTAAAGCCTCACACAAACATAGAGGCATATTCAACAAACACTAACATGTCTAGTCGCACTCAGTAGCTAAGAACCTATAGATTGGACACAACATGACATGGGTAGACAATGCTCACAGGGATTAACATGTCTAATTCCAACATTGTACGTAATCGTGATGCTCTATGTTCTAGCCAAGTGTGTCCTAAGAGTTAACAATCCACAAATTTTTTAATTTTTGGGTTTTATGTTTTTTTATTATTTTTTTATTTAGCAAAAAAATAAATAGCATAAGCAAGATAAAACAAAAAAATATAAAGGGAACACTAAAACACGCTCAAAGTAATAACACCGAATAGTTAGTACAATAAAAAAAACAACAAAATAGAGTGGTATGAAAGATATTGGCGAACATGATAATAAGACATGAAATACTACTTGTGCCAAGCATATGGACCATTAAGATGATACTCAAGACACAAATGACCCAGAAGTATCTCAGCACCCTAGCCCCGTACTAAGTGACAGATTGGCATGAGGAGTTGCACAAATGTCGTAGGGTGGAGTGTTAATCCCATGTGCATACCGAAGAACCCGCTCATCCTAACACTCTTTCCTCCCCGCGCCACGCAAGGACCCACTAAAAACCTCCCTGGTTATAGACAAGACGTGTTTTACGGGTTTGAATTCTAAAGCGCACACACCTACGCCCCCGCTACTGTGAGACGCCCCCTATTGTATTTTATCTTAACTAAGAAATGAAGATACTGGGGATTAGAGTCAGGAAATAGTACGAAAAAGAGTGCTATCGCCGGCGGTATAGTTACTGAGCCACGGTAGCTTCAGGATATATATATATATGACACATTCTGACCCAGTTCATCACTTTTGCTTGCTTGCTCTCACTCCTATGCCTACAGTCTTTCGCTAGTGTATCAAAGATCAAGGTATTCTCCTCTCCTTTTTTTCCTTTTAATTACTAGTGCAATGAGTTTTTGAAGTGTAGGTTGTAGATTTCAAGTAGATTTGGATGTGATCTATGGCAGTTTCACGAAGATTTACGTGTTTGATTTGTAAATTTTCTCCACGGATCATGGTCTTTTTCATGGATCTCTCTTATGTAAGCTTGGATATCGCTCCCTTAATGTTTTTCAAGTGAATAATTTTCTTAAAAATTTAGTTTTTGTGAGATCCGGAATTGAAACCTAATTCGGGGAGATTTCAACAATTTTCCATGTTTGATTTGTGATTTTCCTCCCCGGATCTCGTTTATTTTCACAGATCTACTTTGTATGAGCTTAGATCTCTCTCCTCTATCAATTTTTGTGTGGAAATCGTTTAAAAAATGGTTTTTTGGGGAAGAACCGGCGGTGGAAGATAGATTGCAGTCCGTCACGCTACCGTGCAGCGGTAACAGATTACCGCTCCATGGTAGGATCCAGAAACTAATTTCAGTTGTATTTTTTTTAATTTTTGACTAAAGACTTTCGTGTTTTTTTAGGTTATGGCTTCATCAAGCTCCCAGCCACCTGGTGAAAGTTTCTCAAAATTATCTCGAGTGCCCGCCTCTACATTTCTTGCTATAGATGAGGCAATAATGAGCGTTCCAATGGTCATTGATATCGATGATTGGTATGCTCACATCTATTGTTATTTGGAGAACTCGGGCATACTCTCTGTGATTTCCTCTGGTGATCAATTTTCCTCGGTCCTCACTCTGGAGTTCTACAACAACCTAAGGGATCTCGCATATACAAAACTGGATGGGGGAGTGCAGTCCTGTGTCGGGACTGGAATCATGACCATACACCATGCGGTTCTCGAGAGGAAATATGTTTGGACTCCTAATTCTTCACGCCTCGACATTATGGAGTTCTTCAAAACCATTCATAACTAGAGAGATGTCAATGAGGTTCTCCACTGTGTGGAGGAGCATGCTGATCTCATCAATATAGTGGATACACTCACTCCCGATGCCAGAATCATCCAAGATGTGCTCCTTCACTCTCTGATGTTCAAGGTAGGGATACCAAGAAAATCATGGCCCAGCTCTCTATGGTAACATACTGTATCCTAGGTTAGAGAGCCTTACATATCTCAGAACTTATCCTCTCGATGATGCATTATACATATCGCCTCAAATCCCCCAACTGCTAGCGGGTTAACACACTACCTTTGGGCGGTATAATCCCGACCATCGTAATGGAGAAGTACCCTGCCATTAAATGGTCAGTGTACCCTACAGATAGCTTCCCTATGATCTATAAAGTAGGTGAGATTCCTACTTCCTCACGAGCGCGGCCCCCTACAGCACAGCCTCCATTACACCGTATATGGTATCTCAGGGAAACCAGCAAGGACATCAATGGTATTGTCGAGGAACAGGGCCGGGAGATTAGGTGGATGACAAAAGAGGTAAAAGGAATGAAAAAGATGATCAACAAGATCATGAGCAAATTCAACATTTCTCCCACTTCTTCTGAGGAGTAGCTTCCCAAGCTATATTTATTATTATTATATATTTTTTATGTTTTAATATAAACAGGTTGATCACATGTGTTAGTAGTTAATTTATATTTTGAGATTAGTTTTACTTCGTTAAATTAGTTCAGTGTTAACACCCTGCTTACCATGATTCTTTACTGTTCTTATTTTTTTCGGGACTACCTATCATGCCAAAAATATCATAAAGCAAAAACATAATACGTACTGAAATAAGCATTCTTCCTAAAAACAAAAAGAAGTGGAAAGGAAAAAAATTTAGTAGGCATATCGTAAAGTAAGATATAGTGTAGTTCGTTTAAGAACTTACTTCACGCATATTGTCGATATTATGGGATAAGTGGCTTAGGTATCCAAGTGCGACCCTATGGGGCAGTACTCTTAGGTACCTAAATGTTGTGTGATATACCTTGGGATGGCACTATTGAGTGTACCATGTCGAATAGTGTATGTCCATCATTTTTAACTATGGTCCTCCATTCATACTTCAGTTTAAGTTTACGTTTATATTGTAGATTTAAATTTAGCTTTCTACGAATCTTTATGTGATGATCTTTACTGGACTAGTATTGTCTTAGAGGTTTATAACTATTGCAGTAGTTCTCCAAGTTAGAATCTTTTGGCTTAACATAAGGACTCATAGCATATTAGTTGATTACTAGAAATCTACATTCATTTGTTTTTGAGTGGGGGGTAGTTTGTCTTTCAGGGTAAGATTGATTTCTATAGTTAAGAGTTTTACCTCCTCTAGCTTGAGCATTTTTGCTTCCTTAGGTTGGCTCAGCCTCATGAAGGTCGTTGATGTTCAACATGTTTTTGGATTTTACGTTCAGCTTAGGAGTTGGGCTTTGCGAGTTTTTAAGCATTATTTCCTTAAGCATGTTGATATTTGCAATTAATTCTTCATTTTTAATTTTGAGATTCTGACTAGCTCTACTGTATGTGATTGTGGTATATTTAAGAGTGGAGATGACAAATTCAATATGGGATTCATACTTTCTCCTTAATTCGTCAAAAGTCTCATTCATCTTCTTAACTTAATTTTTATGATCATTGCATCTAGCGCACTCCCTTTTGACAGATGATTCTTCTAGATAGGGTTTCTCAGTTTGTTCTTTTGTATAAAGAGTCTCCTTTTTGACGCCCTTATGTTTTTTATTTAATTTATTAAAATCTACATAAGGTGTAGAGGTGTTATCTAAAGAGCATGCATGAGAAGTAGGCACAATAATGGTAGATTCTACATTTACCCTTGCATTTAAACGGTTGTTATCTAAACGTAGTTTTGAGTTAATACTTTTCAGTTTCTTAATTATAAGTCTAGTAGCATCAAGCATATTAAATGTAAAAATAGAATTGCATACAAGAGGGGAGTTTAATTTTCTTACAGTGCTCTTGGATGGGGAAATAATTGATCATAGAGTTTCTTTGACTTCTTCGTGAGTTGGCTCATTCATAGTTGAGATTTCAACCTCCCTTTCCTTTGATTTGTTAGCCATGTTATTCTCCAGGGCATATATCCATTTGGTTCTTCACTCGGATCCATGAGAAATTGCTCAATCTAGTCAGCTGTAGAAAGAGGACTATAAGTAGACTCAAGAAATTTCCATATATCATAGGCAGTGGGTAGAGTGTAGATGAGTTTAAAAATTTCTTGACCAAGACCGCAAAATAGACTTTTCATAGCTTTAGCGTTTATATGTCATTCATGCTTAGTTAGGTTATTAGATGGCCTGATACATGTTGTTAACACCCCAAAAATGAGAAAACAGAACTTAACAGTGGCTATCGTCGGGCAAAAATGGGTATTGCTGGCGATAGCGATAACATTCAACATATCGTTGAGTAAACTCAACGCACTCTATGCCCTCAATAAACTCGACGCTCTCAATTCACTCGACGAATTGTGGAGTAAGCTATAAGAGTTGTAATAGTGGGTATCGTTGGGCGATACGGCCACGTATTCTAACCACGTGTCAGATGGCCGGTCTGTTTCCGAAGAGCGATTGTTGACTAGGGTCAAGGTTGTTACGATCGCTATCGCTAAGCAATAGTTGATATTGCGGAGCGATATCATTTTTTTTTACTATTCAGCTGAAATCGTGGCCTTTGCTTCCTTTTTATGAAATTATCATGTGGCTGGTATTAATCTCGAGACCACTTAAGCAGAGGAGGGGTAAAAGAGAAGTCATTTCTCTTCTTCTTTCCCTCTCTCCTCCTTTCATTATCATCTTAAGTGAAAAGAGCTCAGGAAGAATGTTGAGGCTGGGGCTTAGCTTGAAAAGCTTAGTGAAGGAGATCCAGTAGATTGAATCAAAATCCATGGCTAGATTCGCGAAGAGGAAAGTGATGTGCTTCTTTCCAACTAGATAGAAAGCTTTTCCATGGCTCTAAAACGGATTACAAGGGTAACGATCTTCCTTCTTGGACAAGTGAAGTCCTCCTTTTGCATTTGCATGGAATCTCCCACAAAAAGGTGGAGAATCGAGGGAATTCTGATGGGTTGATACGTGATATCCCCGGGTGATTTTGCATATATAATCTGAATATCGCATTATGGAATAAGCATGCTGTGTGAAGCTTATTCAGACGGGTTTGTCTGAATTGGTGATGTTTTATTTTGCATACTGGAGAAGACTCCGAGTATAAATGAGTAGTTTATGGGGTCTGTGGGTTGTACGTGTGAAATGAGAGTAGCAGAAAGTACTGCAGTTATGCTCCAGGAAAATACCCAGAAAATACCATAGTTTTCATACCTATTGGATATCGTCGGGCGACAGCGAGTATCGCTGGCGATAGCTCTTGGTGAGCTATGATTGTTGTGAAAGACTAGTTTTCTAGCATTATAGGATTCTGCAGAGTTTTGAATGGAAAGATGTTCCAGTTATGTCTAAGTTTTGAGATAGAAGATAGTTATGTCGCTAATGCTAGGTGATAGTGAATATCGCTGGCAATAGCTTCCAGATAACTTTTATTGTTGCGAAGCCTGTGTCCGTGAGACAAGGTGTGTAGCATGAGAAGCTGTGAGCCTGGAGAGCCCAGCAAATGTCCATGAGTGCCATGATTGAGCACTGCCAGCTCATGTCCTGGGGATATGTGAGCTGCATGTTATGTTGAGATCCTATTGTGCCCAGCAATAAAGATAGTAAGCCGAATAGGAAAGGGGAAGCTGACCCGTATCTTGTCATTCACCATGATGGTTGTGACCGTCAGCGTATACCTGGAGATTTGAGCAATAGGAAATAGCTGAACTGTACCTGCGTTATTCATATCCGACTAGAGTTCCTAAAGTAATTGGCAACATTGGAGTGCATAATGAGTCTTACGCTTGGAGCCGGAAAGACTAGAAATGCTGAAAGTTGACTGTCAAGTATCGGACCACAGAACGGTGGTGGGACCCTGGTAATACGGTATAGCGAGAATGTGCCCAGATTGCATGAGAAGTTTTGCCACTGAGACACTCGTTTGTGATATATTGAATGGTTCTTGAGTGTGCCTTCTTATGATATATCTGTTGTGTTAATATATGCCCGCAGGGAAGGAATACTGTTGCCCCGGATATGGGGTAGGGTCATTATAATTTGGTGAGCTAAAAGCTGACCATTGCCTTGTTTGCCACCATCTGGTGGAATGTCCCTGTGCAGGGGGTGGAGAGCCGAGCGGGAAATAGCGGGTTACATCCCTGAAGTTATACCGGCCCTCAAAGGCCAAGTGAAGTTTTCTTATTTTCATGTGTGGGCGGCATGCATGCCGATGTCTGTAAGCCACACAACTAAAGTATAAGTGTAAGGCCTTAAGGCCGTGAATTTTGTGTATTTTTATATACATTCCTTATATATATATATATATATAGTGGGCATTTGTATGTATTGAGTTCAAGGTAACCCTGAAGCTTCCGCTAGAATGCTCTGAGTTAGGACTCGTATAGTACCTTGATATTAACATGTAATCTCGCCAACTATCTGTGGAATATGGCATGGGGCCCGGGCCGGACCCTCAGTTATATTCTATTTGACGGATGGAGGTGTTACAATTTTGGTATCAGAGCCAGGTTGGTGTAGATGAGCCAGTTGCAGCTAGGCAAGTTCCTGGTGAGGCTTTGGTGGATAAGCGAGTGACTGAGCAGCAGCTGAAGCAATTTATGAGCTTTAGTCCTCCTATGTTTACGGGTGCAGGATCCCCAACACAGACAGAGGACTTACTTTCACGAGTCAAGAGGATATTGACGATGATCGAGATAGAGGAGGAATAGAAGGTCACCATGGACACTTTCTTATTGGAAGGAAAGGCTCGGCTTTGGTTGGATGAGTTGGAGTTACACCACGTCGCGGGTAGATGAGTATCAGAGATCTCGATGGAGGAGTTTTCTAGATTGTTCTTGGCAAAGCATCTGCTGTCATCACAGCGGATTGCTATGGAGAACGAGATCTAGTGTTTGACACAAAATGAGGGTAGTGTGGATGACTTCCTCTATGAGTTTACCAGGTTGGGACATTTTGTGGGGTCTATTTTTGCTGACGAAGAGTGTAAGACCAATAGGTTCTACAAGGGACTGCGAGATGAGCTGATGTTACAGCTCTCGAGTCTGATGAACCAAGGTTTCCAAGTGTTGGTGAATACGGCTCGTTCGTTAGATAAACACATGAAGAGGGTGCAGGGCAAGAAGGACTTGGAGGTGAAAAATCCCGAGTTCGAAACACCGAGTCCTGGAAAGTCTAACTACCGCAAGAGAGGGGGTAAGAATTCCAAGTCTTCTAGATAGGCTCCTTCTATTGGCATTTTTAGAGCAACATCAGGGCGAGGTCCGCTTAGATGTTATACATATGGCAAGGTGGGACACATAACCCGAAACTGTTGGAGTGGCCCTCCAAAAGCGGAGAAAAAGGTAAGAGCATCGTGTGCTAAGAAGGGATAGAGAGTGGAGTCTACTACATCCCAATATGCTCCAGCTCTACCAAGGGTTTACAATCTTGGCCAACAGGAGGCCATCAAATAGGCAAATGTCAGCACAGGTACGAGTAGTATATCGTTTCATGCTTTATATAGTTTATACCTGGTGAAGTGCTTGTGTATAACTTGATAAGTCTAGGCTTTGTACTTATTCGGGACTATCTGGCGAGTGCATTGTTCGATACAGGTGCTTCTCATTCGTTTCTATCTGAGGACTTCGTATCACGGATTGAAGTGCTTACTCTTATTTTGATAGATAGAGTAGAGTTGATGTTACCTAACGGATGCATGATGTATATTGATAGGTCTTGATGTCTTGAGGTATGTATCTGTAGTCAGGATTTCAGATTGGATGCATCTGAGGTACCAATATCTGAGTTTGATGTAATCTTTCGAATAGACTGGCTCTCGAAGTAGCATGCCCTTATAGATTGTAACTCTAAGGAAGTCACACTGGGATATTACACCGAACGAGAGTCTAAGTTCACTGGTATGCGAGGATCGAGCAAGATATTGATGTCTGCTCTCCAGGTAGTCAACGCTGTTGGGAAGGGTGCGGAGTTTTTGTTCACGTTGTTGGAGGCTATTGAGCCGAAGTCCAATTTGACTAATGTTCCTTTTGTATCGGAGTACGCAGATGTGTTTCCTAAGGATCTACCTAGGTTATCGCCCCAGCAGGAGATTGACTTCACTATAGAGTTTGTGCCAGGTGCGAAACCTATAGCCCGCTCGCCGTACCGTGTTGCGCCAAAGGAGATGGAAGAATTGAAAGTTCAATTGCAAGAATGGCTAGAGAAAGGCTATATACATCCAAGGATGTCACCTTGGAGTGCATCGGTTTTTTTTATGAAAAAGAAGTACAGAAGCTTGCGTCCATACATTAATTATCGAGAGCTGAATAAGTTGATGGAGAAGAACAAGTATCAGATACCATTGATTTATTACTTGTTCGATTAGCTGGTAGGATCAACTGTCTACTAAAAGTTGGATTTATAGTCTGGCTATTATCAGTTGAGGATTAAGGAAGATGATATTCGCAAGACAGCGGTTGGTACACGCTACAGCCATTATGAGTTCACTGTAATTCGATTTGGGATAATAAATGCGCTATCAGTTTTCATGGACTTAATGCATCAAACATTTAGAGAGTACTTGGACCTATTTGTGATCGTCTTTATTGACGACAAATTGCTGTACTCTCAGTCCGAAGAAGATCATGCAAATAATTTTATGATGGTTCTGCTCACCCTGAGGAGAAATAAGCTTCATGCCATGTTCTCAAAGTGCGAGTTTTGGCTATAGTTAGTGGCTTATCTTGGCCATGCGGTTAGTGGAGAAGGTATTTTGGTTATCCAACGAAGATAGTTGTGATACGAGAGTGGCCTATGTTGTCTACTTTAGTAGAAGTCAGGAGTTTCCTTGGACTTACTGGCTACTACAGGCGCTTTGTAAAAAACTTTTTGCGGATAGCCTTGCCTCTCACTACGCTGATGAGGAAAGATCAGAAGTTCGTTTGGATTCCTGAGTGCACACGTGCTTTTGAGGAGTTAAAGAGTCGTTTGACCACGGCGCCTATTTTGAGTTTGTCATGTGGTAAGCTAATAAAATTTGTAAGACCCCCCTCTAGGAACACAAAACACGGCATGAGGGGAGTCTTATGCCCAGAACAGCCGCCTTGCGGTAGCACTGGCACTCGGGCTAACCTGTACCACAAGACGCCTATCTTGTCGGCTCTAAAAAATATCAACCAATGCCAACCCAACCAAGAATATAAAACAGAAGTCAATTCACACATAAGTAATAATAGTCCAAAAGTACAACAAATAAAGAAGCTACAATAAGATTCTAAAATATAAGAGTACGGGTAAAACTTGCCCAAAGTGGATACATCATGAGTTTCTCAAACTCTGAAAGTGAGGGGATAAGTTGTAAATTACTCTAGAGGGGGGGTGAATAGAGTATTCAAAATTTTATGAACACTTAGTCAGCTCCCTTGGAGTTTATTTGCGGAATAAAAAATCTGATACTTGAACCCTAAGAGCCTAACACAGTGAAGTGCACAAGTGAAGAAGTTGACTGAAATTTCAGTTAACTACAAGCCTATCACAACAACTAGCAATCCTAGGTAGTTCTATCACAGCCACAGAATAAACAAATCAGCAAGAACCAGAAAGACACAGGATATATAGTGGTTCCCTTTAAATAGGTACATCCACTCTTCTACCACCCTGGTAGGAATCCACTACAGGTTTTTGCTAAGGTGCCCTGCCACCAATGATCTGATTCAGGTAGATCAAACAGACCCTTTGAGCTTTTGATAAGGATGCTCAACCACAGGTTGTTGATAAGGTGCCCTGTCACCAACGTTCACTTTTGAAGAGGTGTGAACAAACTCTTTTTACAAAGGGGTTGAGAGGGTTAGATTATCTTCTCTGTTTTAAATACAGATTAGAGAAGATTTGTGGATTCTCTAAAGAATCAAAGTCTCCCCCTGGCTCAGTGGAAGTCCAGGGAAAGCCTTTGTTTCAGGATGAAGGAGTTTCAGATAAACTGAAACTAAATCCTCAGAGATCTGAAGACTGATTTTTATCAGGTCTTAAGATTCTGGAGCACTTGAAGCAGATCTTGAGCCTTTTCTGAAGTCTTTGAAAAACTCTAAGCAAATTGCTCAGGAGACTTGAGAATGAAAGATGATTGCTCTGGGCTTTTGCTTCAGGAAAACTTTTCTTCTTGTTGTTGTGAGATTGTGAAGAGCTGCTCTGATGATGCTTGAGCGAATGAATAATGTTTCTCTGTGTCTGTAACTTCTTCTTTTCTGAGAGCAAAATCTCTTTTAAATATGTCTTCACGTTTTTCCTTTGGAACGGCTCTATTGATTTGAATTCTCGAGCCCTGCAACAGATTATCTCAAAATAGAATATAGCAATAGGAATAGAATGGCCTATTAACTTTCTGTCAGTCCCAATAAGGAATAAAATAAGCGGGAAAAATATCTCAGCATAAAGACGTACCATTCTTGGAAATAGTACATAGTACCAACGGCTAGAAAACAGGCTGGAAAGATAAAGTCAACGCAATTTGTATAATAGGACAAAAATGCTTTATCAAGAATACTGAATCCCGTGATTTATGCTTGACAGAATTTGTAATCAATTTATTTGAATTTAAACCATAAATTTAGCAACAATAATATCAGAGAATCAATCTAACCACCAACTAAAACACTTGGAAATAAACCAAGGAATAGAATAAATATAAAAGGATAAAGGCAGACAGAAATCGTCGAACAGGGGTTCGAAGATCGTCGACCTACTAACAGATCGTCGACTAATAGCAGGAATCTGTTGGAACAGAAATCGTCGAACGGAAATCGTCGACCAGCTAATAGATCGTCGACCGGCTAACAGATAGTCGACCAGCTAACAGATAGTCGACCAGCTAACAGATAGTCGACCAGCAAAGGCAAATATCTGTCGAGACAGAAATCGTGAAGCAAGAACACGATCGTCGATCTGTTGATGACAGATCGTCGACCAACCTTCAGAGCGTAGTAAGCTTGCTCTGAGATCGTCGACCAACGGTCGACGATAATTGTCTTGACTTCAACGATTCAATAGCCCTGCTATCGTCGACCATCGATCGACGATCGCGAGCCCTCGTTCGACGATAGTCGAACGGAAAAAGCCTTAACCAAAACACATTCTAAAACTACTAGCCTAAACTCTAGGTCAGTCATATACTGCCCTAGGGAGACTAAGCAAAGTCTAAACATGATCATATATCTTTATATGGATCAAGAGGGGCTGGAAAGGGATTACATAAGCCAAATCACATCTAGGGTACCAACAATCTCCCCCTATTTGGGTTATGTTATCCAATCCAATTTAAAGGCTAAAGCAGACAACAACAAAACTAAAGATTAACCAGAATGATAAAACACAGGCAATACACAGAAAATATAACAAGCATAAATCAGCAGAAATGGAATGTATCAAGCAGATTTATCAGCATGTTTAGCATCAGATGAGTTTTTGGGTATTGCAGCTGGTTTGAAAATAATTTCTCTGTTAGGGTTTGCTGCTTGTCTCTTGGATAGCATTAGATCATGTTCACCTATGATTTTCTTTTCAGCATAACTTGGTAGAACTGCAGCAGGATGTAGTCTCATGTATTCCTCAGTGTCAAAGGCTTCTGGATTGACTTGAATTCTGCTGAGTTCCTTTTCTCTGAATTCTGACATTGTTGAGTAGGCTGTAGGATCTCGTCCTTGAGATTTGGCTCTCTCCATCATGCTTAGTGCAATAGACTCTTTGAATCTTGCCATAGAGGCAATCCTTTCAGTTTCAGTTTTATCTGATGGAGAGGGAGGTCTATCAGTATCTGTATGAGCTGCAATCTCTATGTTTCTTTGAAGAGCTGTAGCAAGTTTGCTTGGATCAAGAGGAATCTGCACAGCCTTCTTAGGATCAGTTTGAGCATATAGAGATCTTGGAGGTGCAAGCTCAATGAACTTTTTGTGGGATTTTTCTGAAAAGACCACTCTTTTTCCTTTAGATTCAGTTGTCTCAGCAGCAGCAGGTTTTCTTGAAGAAGAGGATGAACCTTTCCTGGGAGGAGGAGGAGGAGAGAATGAAGGTTGCTGAAAGGTCATCTCCTTTATTTGTTCCACGAGAGCATTGTCATTTCTTTTTCTTCCCTGTCCTGAAACATCTTGGCCTCCCTGGCTTTGATTACTCCTTCTTTGGTAGGTCTGAGAAGTGTTGGAATTGGCTGACCTTGCAGAGGGGGCAGAAGAGAGATTCCCAGAGGCTCCAGCACCAGGAGGTGGAGGAGGACCTCTGGGGGGGAATTTCTGAACAGGAGTGTCATATCTCTTTGTCCTCTTCTTCTCTTTAGTCTGATTCTTTGACAGTCTCATCCATGGCTGAAATTCCTTGCTCTTAGGATCTATTCCCTTCAGAATGTAATAGGGAACATCCTTGTTAGGATTGGCAGTAGGAGGAGCAGGAGCTTTTCTTTTCTTGGAAGCAGCTCTTTTCCTTTTCTTAGTGGAGTCAGAATCATCAGAATCATCATCATCATCAGAATGAGATGAGTCTTTCCCAGCATAATCATCAAAATCAAGTTCAGAAGGATCCTTGGCAGCAGGTTCAGCTTTGTCTTTCTTTTCTCTTTCTTCTTTCTCTTTAGCTTCCTCAATGGCATCTTGCCTAAGGAGGGCATCAAGATCCACATTTGGAGACCTCTTCCAGAGTTCTGATTCTGGATACAACTCAGAAACTGTCTTGGGGACAAGTTCTGCAATAGAAGGAATGGATAGAGGATAGGTAAGGATAGGTGGAGAAAAGATGACGATATCTGCAGGGGCAGATGCTTTCTCTAGAGAGATGGCTAGGGAATCCAGATGATAATTAGCCATCCCTTCAATGTACTCAGAGGCAATGTTCTCAGCCACAAAGGCTATAAATTGTTCTAGGTTTAGAGTACCTGAGCTTGAGTCCATTTCAGTCATCTTGGGAGCATTGTCTGCCCTATCTTGCACATCTTCAATTTCTTCAGCAGCAGCATCAGCAGGGATGTTGATGTTTTCAGCAGCAGCAGCATTTATGGTTGTGCCTGCATGCAAAGAGAGATAGGTTAACAACCAAGTGGGAATAAAATATTCCCCCCAAGGTGAACAAACAACAGGTAATAGATAGGATTACCTGAAGATCTACACAGGATACCACTTTGCATCTAGGAAGGAGGTTATAATTCCTTCTAGATGTTCAGTGACATCAGGGATAGACACCTCTGCAAGGCACAAGAGGAGTGCCATACAGGAAAAGAAAAGAGTGTCCTTGACCAAGGGGTCATCAAGGTACTCAGGTCTATAAGGGACCATTTTCTCTTGAAAAGAGGGAACAAGAGGAGTAGATGTGAGTGAGGACTCACAGTCTAGGTTAAGATAGGATTCTAAATCTTTATCAGAATCAAAGGATTTAGCAGCATCAACTTGCAATGCTGATGTGAGATCATCAGCAGCTGTGATGGAAAGGAAAGAGTAAGAAATTAACTCAAAGTTGGAGTTTGAATTAATTAGAATCTTAAATAAAGCTATACCATCAGGTTGAGCAGCATCATTCTCACAAACGTCCATGGGGACTTCCTCATTTTCTTTTTCAGGAACTTCTTCCTCAGAAGCTAGATTCACTAGTGAGTGAATGTCTTTGTTAGATACAAATATCAAATTGAAGTCCTGATTATATCCTTTGGAGGAAGAGTTTTAAGATTTACCTTCTGGTTCTTTCTCTGGACTCTCTTGAGGTTCTTCTACAGTTTCTTGAAGGGGAAGAGAGGAATTGTCCTGAAGGGTCAGGGCATCACCTGAGACCACTTCAACAGACATCTCCCCCTGCATGACTTCAGTGGGGACTGGAGTCATGCATCTTACAGAAGGGGGCTCAGCAGAAGATGAGATGGATTTGATGGCATCAGTGAGAGAATTGATGGAGGCAATGAGAGGGGCATTGGCAGCCTCAATCATGCTTTGGATGGAGGGAGTGATGAGCTGTACAAGGTGTGCAAGCATTTCAGGGGATATCTGAAATGCTGATGATGTAGAGGTGGATGGAATGGAAGCAGGATGATCTGCCACATGATCAAAGAAATCATGTGGAGATGGGTGAACATCAACATGAGTGTGGGATTCATGTTGAGAAAGGTTTGTGAGGATGGTAGCAGTCACCATGTCAACACTGGCTGAAGCTGCCAGATGTTGTGGTGTTGGTGACTGGTGTGGAGATGCAGGTGGAATGAAGGATGCATGTTGTGGTGGCACTGCAGGTGTTGTAGAAGGTAATGCAGGAGAGGAGGATGCAGGGGTTGCTGAGCCTTCCCCAGTAAGCGGGAGAGCGGCCGAATCAGCCCTTGTGTCTGAAGGAGGGTTAGGATCAACCCTGGTTGACTTCTTGATAATCCTCTGGGATTTCTTGAATAGAGAAGGGTCCAACCTTTTGCTAGCGTTGACTGCGGACGGTGCAGAAACAAGCAGCAGGGGTGCTTTCACATACAGAAACACACCCAGTATCCTGGCAAGATTTACCTCTTTCTGATTGTTCTTTCTCCTTATTAGTTCAAACAGAACTTTTCCCCAGGCAATCTGTGCCTTATTCACCAAAGCTGACATCAGGGCAAACTGTTGCCTGTTGATGTTGTCATGAGCAGAATGTTTTCCCAAAACGACCTTGCCCACCAGGTCGGCCAGAAACTTGTATTCTGGAGACAAGTTTATCTTCAGCAGCTTAGCCGGAATCCCTTCGGCATGGCCCATCACAGTGAGCATGCGGCCATATTCCTCTGTGCTTTGCTCATATTCCTCAGTTCCTGTTGGCAGTCCAAACAGCTCAGTCAATACTTCAGGAGTCAGAGTGACCTCCTCGCCATTTATCTTTCCTGACATCGCTTCGTCGCTGGAGGACGAGGTGTATACCCATTCACGAATCTCCGGTATGTTAATCTTAGGTGCGGATGACATGAATCTCTTGAGGCCTTGCTCTTCACACAGCTGCAGGATATCTTGGATTGGTTGATCGCATCGGCTGAAAGAATCGAAGTCGACACAGAAGCCAGTGTCGAACTTCATTCCGAAGAGAACAGCAGAAGGAATCGCCATAGGATTTGAGAGAAAATGGCGAATCGAGAAGCAACACAGGGGAGAAGAGAATCGCGCGGGATTAGAGTTCGAGAGCGAATTCTAAGCCAGAAGAAGGAATATGAAAAGGCGGAGCGGAAGGACGACGATCTTAAGACCTAAATCGACTATTAGAAACAAATCTGCGATCGTCGAACCCGGAATAAAATCAGTCGTCGAACGATGACCGACGATAGTCAATATTTGACTAAATCGTTAAATATCGACCGTCTACAAGCAAACACCACGATCGTCGATCAATAAATGTTGGTCGACGATTCTCCACACAACACAGAAAATCTGTCGTCGACCATTTGGTCGACGATAGATACCTAAGGAGAGATCGTTGACCAGTTGGTCGACGATTTCTGCCTTACTACAGAACGAGCTGTCGTCGACGGTTGGTCGACGATAGTTCTGACCTGGTCGAAGATCGTCGATCAGTCGTTCGACGATTTTAGACAGAAAACAAAACTAACCAAATTTTCACTACTCTGAACCGTTAATCATGCCAAGCTGGTTCAGGAAGAACAAATGCTTTTGTTCATCAAGGGGCTTAGTGAAAATATCTCCTCTCTGTAGGTCTGTGGATATAAATTCCATTACTATCTTGTTCTTTTCCATATTATCTCTCAGAAAATGATGTCTAATCTCAATGTGCTTGGTTCTGGAGTGGTGCACAGGATTTTGAGCAATTGATATTGCACTGGTACTGTCACACAGAATTTTTGTGTTTGAGTGTGTGTACCCATAATCCACTAGCTGATTTTGAATCCACAGGATCTGTGAACAGCAACTAGCTGCTGCTATATATTCAGCCTCAGCAGTTGAAGTAGACACAGATGCCTGTTTCTTGCAGAACCAAGAGACAAGTCTCTCTCCCAGGAACTGACAAGTCCCTGAGGTGCTTTTCCTGTCAACTCTACAACCAGCATAATCAGCATCTGAATATCCAATTAATTCAAATCCTGACTCAGCTGGGTACCACAGTCCTAAGTTAGGGCATCCCTTAAGGTATCTCAAAATCCTCTTGAGAAGAGTTAAGTGAGATTCCTTTGGGTTGACCTGGAACCTAGCACATAGGCATGTAGCAAACATTATGTCAGGCCTACTTGCAGTCAAATACAGCAGGGAACCAACAATGGCTCTAAAGTTCTTTTGATCAACAGACTTGCCATTGACATCAGAATCAATAACTGCATTTGAGGCCATAGGTGTGCTCATTGATGAAGCATCAGACATTCCAAATCTTTTAACCAGCTCCCTAGCATATTTTGATTGAGAAATGAAAATGCCATCAACACTCTGTTTCACTTGGAGACCAAGGAAATAGGATAACTCACCCATGCTGCTCATCTCAAACTTAGAGTGCATTAGTTCAGAGAACCTCTAGCATAGTTTGGGATCAGTAGAACCAAATATAATGTCATCTACATAGATTTGAACTAACAGTTGTGAGTCCTTATGATGTCTAATGAATAGGGTTCTATCTACTACACCTCTCACAAACTTGTGTTCTAGAAGAAAATTTGCTAAGGTCTCATACCAAGCTCTAGGAGCTTGCTTAAGTCCATAGAGAGCCTTTTGGAGTTTGAACACATGAGTGGGTAAGGTTGATGAAACAAACCCTGGTGGTTGTTCAACAAACACTTCTTCCTTTAAATCTCCATTGAGGAAGGCACTCTTCACATCCATTTGGAAGACTTTAAATCTTTTATAGGCAGCATAGGCTAGGAAAATCCTAATGGCTTCTAGTCTAGCTACAGGGGCAAAAGTCTGATCATAATCTATGCCTTCCTCCTGTCTATAGCCTTGAGCTACTAGCCTAGCTTTATTTCTAACTACTATGCCTTGGGCATCAAGCTTGTTTCTAAACACCCACTTGGTGCCTATGATCCGTTGGCCTCTTGGTCTTGGAACCAAGGTCCAAACTTTACATCTTTCAAACTGGTTAAGCTCCTCTTGCATTGCTATAATCCAGTGGGGATCAAGCTCAGCATCTTTAATGGTTAGGGGCTCAATCTGAGAAAGGAAACAAGCAAACATCACATTTTTGTTGAGTTGATGTCTTGTCTGGACTCCTGCTGAAATGTCTCCAATCACTTGAGATACAGGGTGATCTCTAAGTGTGACAAGATCAGTAGGTTCAACAATGATCTGATCTTCAACAGTTTCAAGATTTAATTCCTCATGTGGAATTTGATCAACTGTTGGAGCAGGTGCTTTAACTTCAAGCAGTTCTACATCAGATTCAGAATCTGAGGGAGCAACCTGAGGAGTTTGTTGGGGATGATTCTCCTGTGTGAGTCTCAAACCTTCCAAATCCTTACTTACTCCTAGGACTTGCACTGTACTATTAGAGGAAGAGTCCTTCTCCTTATAATACATGACTGTCTCATCAAAGGAGACATGTGCAGACTCTTCTATCTTAAGAGAGGATTTATTAAGGACCCTATAGGCTTTGCTTACTTGAGAGTATCCTAGAAAAACTCCCATTGAAGCTTTTGCCTCAAATTTTCTATGGTATTCTTTGTTATTGTTATGAACAAAAGCAACACAGCCAAATACTCTAAAATAGTCGATTTTAGGTTTCACTTGCTTAAGTAATTCATAGGGAGTCTTACCCTTAAGTTTATGTATCAGACTTCTGTTCAATACATAGTTAGCTGTGCTAACTGCTTCAGCCCAAAAGGACAGAGGCATGTTAGCATCTGCCAACAATGTACTTGCAGCTTCAATTAGGGTTCTGTTTTTCCTTTCAACTACCCCATTTTGTTGAGGAGTTCTAGGAGCAGAGAAGCTATGTTTAATACCTTCCTTCTCACAGAATTCTTGCATAAGAAGAGACTCAAACTCAGTACCATGATCACTTCTGATCAAGGCAATCTGAGTAGAATACTCACTCTGTATACACTTTAGAAAGTCTGTAAGAACCTTGAAGTTATCAGCCTTAGTTCTCAAGAAGAATACCCAAGTGAACCTGGAGAAGTCATCTACAATTACTAGAGTGTAAGACTTCCCTCCAAGACTCTGCACAGCAATAGGACCAAATAAGTCCAAATGTAGCAAGTACAGAATCCTGGGAGAATCACTTTTATTAACTGATTTAAAGCTATTTCTTGTTTGCTTACCTAATTGACAAGCTTTGCAAAGGCCTTCCTTCTTGTAGGGGCAAGAAGGTAATCCTCTTACAAGATTGTATTTAGCCAACCTAGAAATGTTTTTCAAATTCACATGACTAAGTCTCTTATGCCAAAGGGTATTATTACTGGTTACTTCATTAAATAAGCATATTTCAGATTTGGAGGAATTAAAATCTACAACATAAACATTTCCAATTCTAATGCCTACTAACACCACAGTATTATTTAAAGAAATATTGCAGGCAGTGTCAGTAAACCATACCTTGTATCCAGCATCACACATTTGACTTACAGAGATTAGGTTGTGCTTTAGTCCTGAGACATAAGCTACCTTCTTGAAGGTTACAGCTCCTATGGTGAAGCTGCCATACCCTTCAGTCTGTCCACAGCTGGAATCCCCAAATACAACTTTTGGTCCCAGCTTGGCTTTGAAACCTGACAGGTTCTTCTTCTTTCCTGTCATATGCTTTGAGCATCCACTATCCAGATACCATTTGTCATGTATGACTGGATAGGTCTTCACCTGCAGAAAGAACAGTTACACATTGTGGACCCAGGTTACCTTGGGTCCAGTATTCTTCACAAAAGAAAAACTAGATATAAAAGATTTTGCAGGCTTAGATTTATATCCTAAAGGGTGTGATCTCCTAGGTGGGATAATCCATTCAGTTGAAGGATTAAACAACCTGGGGTGGTGATTAGGATTTGAAGTTCTGGAAGTTTGATTTTTATTTTCCAGCTTAAGTCCAGATCGTCGATCGATGGTCGACGATCGCAAGCCATATCGTCGATCATTTCCAGTAGAGCTATATTCTGGATTCAACGATCGTCGATCACTGGTCGACGACTCAAGATGAGATCGTCGATCTCCTGCACCAAAGATATCATACTTGGTGAAGGTGTTCAGCGATCGTCGATAGTCGTTCGACGATTGGTTTGACGATCGTCGATTAATGTTCGACGATTTTTGTAAAGCTAGAAATTTTTTCTTCCTATTCTCTTTCTTAATCTTATTCTGAATTTTCTTGCATTTTTCAATTTCCTCAGTATTCTTTATTCCTGATTCAGAAACAAATTTTACTGGAGTGCTAAATCTCTCCTTTGTGAGGAGGATGGGTTCACTAGGTGTAGCACCTAAGCCTAGTTTATCATTGCCAACCCTAGTGTTTGCTATACAGGTTATTTCAGATAATTTGAGGCTTCTGCCATTTAATTGTTCTTCTAACCTCTTAGATTTAGCTAGTTCTAATTTTAGGAATGTTACTTCTTCTTTTGAGCTTTCTAATTCCTTTTCTAATCTGATTATTTCAGTGCCTTCCATGTCTAGTTCCATTATTTTTAATCTAAGTGACTTAATTTCTTTTTCAGATAATAGTAAGTCTAAACATAGAGTTTTAAATTTTAGTTTGAACTCAGGAGATGAGAAGTCAAATGAGTCGATTACCTGGTCCTCCATAAAGGAATCTTCTTCATTGTCTCCTTCTTCTTCAGAATTCTCTGCAGCTGACAGAGAGCTGCAGGCATCAATGGCCATGAGACAGACCTCTTTGGCTTTCTTCTCTTCTTCTTCTTCTGAATCACTGGAGCTAGAGGAGCAGGTATCCTCTTCTGTTTCACTCCAGGTAGCAGCCACAAATCCCTTGTCCTTCTTCTTGTATTTGTGTGATGAGGACTTGGAGTGGTGCTTCCTGTATTCTTTCTCATGTTTCTTCTCCTTGTACTTCTTCTCTGGACAATCTGGAGCAATGTGTCCAGGCTTGCTGCAAACATAACAAATGATTTCTTTAGATGGAGTCTTGTCATACCTTGGCTTGTCCTCATGCTTGGAGAACTTCTTTCTGAGGTCTCTTCTTCCCATGTTGAAGAATCTCTTGGCAATGAGTGCCAGTAACTCCTCATTTGATTGACTTCCTTCAGAAGTCTCAGCAGCCTTAAGAGCTAGAGAATGCTCTTTCTTTGTTGGTGTAGGAGTCTTCACTTCAGTTACAGCAGCTCTACTCTTTAAGGTTTGCTCATATGACCTGAGCTTTCCCAACAGAGCTTCTGTGGAGAGTTCCACAGTGTTTCTTCCATCCTTGATGGGTCATATCCTTGAGTCCCATGAGATGGGAAGGCACATCAGGATCTTGTCATTGACTTCTGACAAGGTTATCTCCTTGTCTAAAGACCTCAGTTCACTTATTATTGAACTGAGTCTTGTGTACATGGTGTCAATGTCTTCAGCATCATCTTTCTTGAAATTTTCATACTGAGAGGTGAGATTGGATCTCCTGTCCTTCCTCTCATCAGCTGAGCCAGCAACTATGTGGTTGAGGGAATCCCACATAGCTTTGGCTGAGGTGCATTCAGCCAGCTTCTGGAATATCTCATCAGACATTGTCTGAGCTAGGATATTCATTGCTTTAGCATCAGCTGCTTTTGCCTTCTTGTAAGTTTCATTGTAGTCAGGTGGTGGCACAGCACTGAGATCAGCAGAAGTGGAAGCAGCAGCAGGCCTAGCAGGTGGTCCTGTCAAAATAGAAGAAAAAATATCTTCATCAATAGAATTCATGTATAGTCTTATCCTGGCCTTCCATATGCCAAACTTGGACAAGTTGCATACAGGAGGTCTGGTGCTTGAATAATCCTTAGACTGGGCCATGTGTGAAAGTGTTTGTGAATGGTATCAGGAAACAACTTATCACAGGATCTTTTAACTCAGGTGTTAGCCTGTATGAACAGCTAACCTCCCTCTGATACCAATTGAAAGTGAGGGGATAAGTTGTAAATTACTCTAGAGGGGGGGTGAATAGAGTATTCAAAATTTTATGAACACTTAGTCAGCTCCCTTGGAGTTTATTTGCGGAATAAAAAATCTGATACTTGAACCCTAAGAGCCTAACACAGTGAAGTGCACAAGTGAAGAAGTTGACTGAAATTTCAGTTAACTACAAGCCTATCACAGCAACTAGCAATCCTAGGTAGTTCTATCACAGCCACAGAATAAACAAATCAGCAAGAACCAGAAAGACACAGGATATATAGTGGTTCCCTTTAAATAGGTACATCCACTCTTCTACCACCCTGGTAGGAATCCACTACAGGTTTTTGCTAAGGTGCCCTGCCACCAATGATCTGATTCAGGTAGATCAAACAGACCCTTTGAGCTTTTGATAAGGATGCTCAACCACAGGTTGTTGATAAGGTGCCCTGTCACCAACGTTCACTTTTGAAGAGGTGTGAACAAACTCTTTTTACAAAGGGGTTGAGAGGGTTAGATTATCTTCTCTGTTTTAAATACAGATTAGAGAAGATTTGTGGATTCTCTAAAGAATCAAAGTCTCCCCCTGGCTCAGTGGAAGTCCAGGGAAAGCCTTTGCTTCAGGATGAAGGAGTTTCAGATAAACTGAAACTAAATCCTCAGAGATCTGAAGACTGATTTTTATCAGGTCTTAAGATTCTGGAGTACTTGAAGCAGATCTTGAGCCTTTTCTGAAGTCTTTGAAAAACTCTAAGCAAATTGCTCAGGAGACTTGAGAATGAAAGATGATTGCTCTGGGCTTTTGCTTCAGGAAAACTTTTCTTCTTCTTGTTGTGAGATTGTGAAGAGCTGCTCTGATGATGCTTGAGCGAATGAATAATGTTTCTCTGTGTCTGTAACTTCTTCTTTTCTGAGAGCAGAATCTCTTTTAAATATGTCTTCACGTTTTTCCTTTGGAACGGCTCTATTGATTTGAATTCTCGAGCCCTGCAACAGATTATCTCAAAATAGAATATAGCAATAGGAATAGAATGGCCTATTAACTTTCTGTCAGTCCCAATAAGGAATAAAATAAGCGGGAAAAATATCTCAGCATAAAGACGTACCATTCTTGGAAATAGTACATAGTACCAACGGCTAGAAAACAGGCTGGAAAGATAAAGTCAACGCAATTTGTATAATAGGACAAAATGCTTTATCAAGAATACTGAATCCCGTGATTTATGCTTGACAGAATTTGTAATCAATTTATTTGAATTTAAACCATAAATTTAGCAACAATAATATCAGAGAATCAATCTAACCACCAACTAAAACACTTGGAAATAAACCAAGGAATAGAATAAATATAAAAGGATAAAGGCAGACAGAAATCGTCGAACAGGGGTTCGAAGATCGTCGACCTACTAACAGATCGTCGACTAATAGCAGGAATCTGTTGGAACAGAAATCGTCGAACGGAAATCGTCGACCAGCTAATAGATCGTCGACCGGCTAACAGATAGTCGACCAGCTAACAGATAGTCGACCAGCTAACAGATAGTCGACCAGCAAAGGCAAATATCTGTCGAGACAGAAATCGTGAAGCAAGAACACGATCGTCGATCTGTTGATGACAGATCGTCGACCAACCTTCAGAGCGTAGTAAGCTTGCTCTGAGATCGTCGACCAACGGTCGACGATAATTGTCTTGACTTCAACGATTCAATAGCCCTGCTATCGTCGACCATCGATCGACGATCGCGAGCCCTCGTTCGACGATAGTCGAACGGAAAAAGCCTTAACCAAAACACATTCTAAAACTACTAGCCTAAACTCTAGGTCAGTCATATACTGCCCTAGGGAGACTAAGCAAAGTCTAAACATGATCATATATCTTTATATGGATCAAGAGGGGCTGGAAAGGGATTACATAAGCCAAATCACATCTAGGGTACCAACAAACTCACATCGGTCACTAACTGTAGCGAGGGCACCGTCCCATCAGGCCCTATCGTACTGGCCTGGCTGTCCTGCTACAAAATCTACGGCTGCTCTGACTACGGGGTTTCCTCCTAAAAATGAAGACGTAGCAATCGTTAGTCATAAAGACTAAGTGGCTATCACATCCGCTCCCCTGACAACTCCTTGGCACCGGGCGAAGAAAGGAACAAGGGTACAATATATTTATATAAGTAGAAGTACAAACAAGTGGTATAAAGTGAGAAATATAAAGTATATCAACAGTATAATAAATGAGTAAACATTCTACTCTAACAGTTCTACCATCTACAATAGTATATGAAAAATGTAAAGCTACGACAAAAAGTAACTCAACTTATATGAATGCTCATACAGACATATAAGTTAAGGATCGGCTCAACAGTAAACTAACTCATCGTATAAGAGTGACCATACAAACTTATACGATGAGGATCTTGTGTATGTAATGTAATGTAATGCAATGAGTGCTATGAAATGATTCACCCATGATCACGCACATGTAATTATTATGTCGACACAGACTTGTAGTTCTTACTTTTTGAGCAGGTAGCTAAACTCTCAGGCGTCATCCATCGTGGCTAAACGGTGACAGTAGAGCGGGCTTCTCCACTACTAGGAGGGTATCCACACTACCAAACCTAGGCCTCCGTACACCTAAACTCTAAGAACACAACAGCGGAGCTCACATGCTTACTATGGCTCTACAGGAGTATCGGGTAGATGTGCACCGAGAACCAAGCCCTGAACTTGCCTATATTGTGACCCAAAAGGAGCCTCAGAAAAAGCACGAGGACCAAGCCCAACCGTCCACTTGGAATGGAAGGAGCCTCGAGAATGAACACCGGGGACAAAGCCCAACCGCCCAAAGTCTATCTGTCAACTCCCATCGGTGTGACGACTGGCGAGCCCGTAGACCTTCCACACTATCCTTAAACCATGATTACGACACCGCGTGTCGACTCACACTGCATGTAATTTCACATCATCATGGCACGGAAAGAGCCTCGGGAATGAACACAGAGGACCAAGCCCAACCGTACACTTACGTTCTTTCTCAACATTACCAAACCAGTGCGGTCAAACCCCGCACTTACACCCTTTCACACTCTAGTGACATAGGCACTTAAGGGTTCATCGTCGACATAAAGGTACCTCACAAATTCATCAACCATACAACCATTTGTTCATAATAGTCGTTACCAATTATGTTCAGTATCTTCAAACCAAACTCATCGTTATTCAACGCATTACCCTTGCCAAGTACATTCTTATTGATTCACATATTTAAACCATTCCTACCATCCCAACTCGCCAATCCATTCGTTCTCCAACCTTCACCAAATCACATTTATCAAGTACATTTTACCACATCATTTGTTCATTAAGGGTGTATCCAATTAATGTCATAAACATGTTTTATCGCAAATGCTTATAGACTCCATTCAACAAAACATCAGTATTAATGTATTACAATCTCTCTACCATCCCAAGGCCTATACAAAATAAACACGAGATCTACATGTGCATGAATGAATATTGTACAACAACTTCAAACGGGGATTCCCGAGGCTACAGGAATCCAGTGAAGATGTTTAACCCCTCATTGGAAAGGCATTTCCAAGGTCTGTGACTTTCGTGTTTAGTCGAAATCCCTAATCTGGCCGCATCGAGTCCTAAATCAGCCTCGAAGACTGCAACGTGCAGAAAACAAATTTTTGCACGCATCTTAAGGCAAGATGAACGACATTGGCTCATCTTCTTCATCAAAACTTATGTTCAAACCATGTCCAGAAATTCCTCCACCCTTATTCACCCTCATGAGACCATTTCCTCTTCACGAACCAAGTCCACCATCTACTCAAGGAGAGGGGAAAGGTTGAAGACATCAATATCCTTAGGGCACAAGCCCTAGAATGGTCTTTTCCTAGGAAATCTTCATCTTGCAAGTCAAAACTCTCTTGAGTCGACATCTCTCCTAGAAATAACTACAGATCTACCACCAAGGGAGAGGGTAGGAAGCTCACCTTGTTTATGGAATTTCCACCATTTCCAGACATGGATCTTGTCACCCTTCTTGGCGGCATCTTCTTCTCCTCGGTCGGTGTTAGTTCTTTACGGGAAGAAGAACGGCTCCAACACCTTCTTCCTCTTCAGCAGTTTCCTACAGCAATGGCTTGGAAGAAAGACTAGAAATGGCTAGGGTTTTCTCCCCTTTTTATGTTGGAAGTGGGTAACTGCATAGCCACGTATCAGCCTGTTATTGGGCTGGCAATCAACTCAGTAAATGAGTCCCTTCGAAACGATGCGGCCGGAAAATTCGCCATAACCTGAAATTGAACTACACAGGTAGGGACATACTCGTATCACTACTCGTGTCCTGCTCGGGAGGAATTCGGTCGACGATTCGTCGAGCTCCGGTCAACAATTGTCGAACTGCTTCTTGGACACACACGGGTAGGGACACTCCCAGGTCACTACCTATGTCCTTCTCGGGAGGAACACAGTCGATGATTGTTAGTCAAACTCTTCTCGAAGAATACACACACACGGGTAGGGACATGCCCGTGTCTGTACCCGTGTCCTACTTGGGAAACACAACAAGGAATCTGCATCATTGCTAGAGAGTCACATGGGTATGGACACGCCCGTGCCACTACCTGTATCCTTCTTTAGAAATTCCACAAAGCAGACGCAAAGACACCAAAGTACCACACGAGTATGGACATGCCCGTGTCACTATCCGTGTCCAACTCTGGACCAACATCTCCTCCCTTAGACAAGTGTAAGCCTGGCTTCCAGCACTCCCTGAGGCCAAGTCAGCTCTCCTGACTTAAAAGTATGCACGAGGGGCCTAGCGCGAATTAGGGCATTACAACACCTTCAAAATTCATTACACACACGGGAAGGGAAATGTGGGCGTAGATGCCTTGAGTCGCAAGACTCCAGTAATGGCAAATTGGTTACAGATGCATGATGAGCGTCTGATCCAGGAATTGGAGAACTTAGACATTTCTTGTGTTGACAAGAATGCCACTGCAAATTCATGCCTGAACTAGATAGAGGTTCAATATGACCTCGCGGATAGGGTTTGGAGAGCAACGGAACTCTATAAGAGTCTATAACTCTATGCAATGGATGGGTCAAATGACCAATTCCCCTTAGATGACGGCCTTTTGCGAAAAGATGGTCGTTTGTGCATCCCGGATGTGGGTAAACTTTGTGAGGGATTGATGTACGAAGCACATTTTGCAAAGTACTCAATTCACCCAGGGAGCATAAAATGTACAAGGACATGAAAAAGGTGTTTTGGTGGCCAGGTTTGAAAATAGATATAGCCCATTACGTGGCAAAATGTCAAACTTGTGCCTAGGTGAAAGATGAATGCCAGAAACCTGTAGGGTTCCTAAAATCATTACCAATCCAGGTATGGAAGTTCGATGACTATTCTATGGACTTTGTGCATGGACTGTCGAGATCTCAGAGCGGAAACAATGTCATGTAGGGTGATCATTGACCGGTTAACCAAAGTTGCGCACTTTATACCTAACAGGAAGGAAGATTCAGTGGAAAAACTGGCTAAGCTGTATGTGGATAATATTGTACGATTGCATGGCGTTCCCCGTAGCATTGTTAGTGACTTAGATGGGTGTTTTGCTTCAGGTGATTAGAGGCTAATCCACCAACTGTTGGGGTACCAAGTTAAAGTTCAGTACGGCCTTTCATCCACAAACGGATGGTCAGACCTAAAGGACCAATAGAACAATAGAGGATATGCTCCGTATGTGCGCTCTGGATTTTGGGAAGAGGTGGGAGGACCATCTCTATATGATTGAGTTCGCCTACAACAATAGATATCAAGATAATATACAAATGGCGCCCTTTGAATCTTTATATGGTAGGAAGTGTTGTACACTGTTAGCTTGGGCAGAAACAGACGAGTCAAAGCTATATAAGCGTAAAGAGGTCGAAGATGCAAATTCTACCATACGTACTATACAAGAGCGGCTACTGAAAGCCCAAGACAGACATGCAAAGTACTACAATGCAAAGCGCCGAAACATGGATTTTGTGGTTGGTGATTAGTAATACTTGAAGATCTAGCCATTCAAATGCATGTCCAGGATTCGGCGCTTGAAAAAGTTGAGTCTGAGGTATCTTGGTCCATTTGAAGTGGTTGAACGAGTTGGAGAAGTTGCCTATCGGTTAGCTCTTTCAGCGAAACTAAATGGCTTGCACAATGTGTTTCACATATTGGTGCTACGAAAAGATGTGAAAGAGCTGACGTAAGTGATTGCAAATGATCGAATACTAGTTGATCATGGCGTAAAGATGAAGGCTAGGCCCATTGAGATCAAGGATATAGAGATCAAGCAACTGCGGAACAAGACAATCGGGATGGTCAAGGTTTGTGGGGACAACTGCAGATGTTAAGAGCTTACATGTGACCGAGAGCAAACCATGTGCGAAGAATATCCCGAGTTATTTG
Organism: Platanthera zijinensis; assembly: GCA_039513925.1. Classification (NCBI taxonomy): domain Eukaryota; kingdom Viridiplantae; phylum Streptophyta; class Magnoliopsida; order Asparagales; family Orchidaceae; genus Platanthera; species Platanthera zijinensis. The sequence continues at coordinate 102,292,471 of CM077085.1, read as the reverse complement.
TAAAATGATGTTGTAACATTATTTTGTGAAACGAAAAAAATATGGTAACATATTAATTACTGGTTTTCCTTATAGATGCGTACAATTTCGGGACAAAATTTCTATAAGAAGGGGAGGGTTGTAACACCCCAAAAATGAGAAGTGGTCATTGGAGGTTATCACGCGGCGATAGGCTTATCACCGGCGATAGCTCAGTGAATTAAAAGACCCAGGGCTCGGGTTGTTACCGCTTGGCGGTAGGAAGCAAGCGTGTTGTGGTAGTACTCACTGTTTTCAATGTTGTCGACGAATCGTTGAGTGTATTATCATGCGGCGCTAGAGAGTTATCGCGAGGCGATTACTATGGATAGTGGCACCGGCTGGTCAAAGCGGTCACCGCCTGTGATACCACGTGGCGGTAGGAGTTATCGCGCTGTTGTAGCTTTCAGATAAAGGCTGGACTTGAGATTTCATTCTCATTTTCTCTCTCACACTCTCTTGCTTAGTTCTAGAGAGGGAAGAGTAAGAAAAGTCCAAGAGCTCAAGAGGAGAATCGATCTAAGGTGTGCTTGTGATCGGAATCACGAGTTGACGCTAGATCTGTGGAGAGGAAGTTGTGACAATCAATTCCATTCGGATCAAAAATCATGGACATGGCTCCGAAGAAAACGACAAGTGTAATGATCTTCCTTCTTGGAAAAGTGAAGTCCTTCTTTTGGCATATGCATGGATTCTCCCACCAAAAGGTGGAAAAGCGAAGGGAATTCCTTTAGGCCGATTCGTGAAATCTTCAGTGAGTCTTGCATAAAGATCCGAAAATGTGTAGTACGGAATATGCATGTTGTGTGAAGCCCATCTAGACAGGCTGGTCCAGATTGTTGATGTTTATTTTGCGTGTCGGAGAAGACTTCGAGTATAAAAGAGTAATTTACGGGGTCTGCAAGGTTTACCTATGAACTAAAAGTAGCAAGAAGTGCTGGAGTTGCATTCCAGGAAAACACCCTAGAAATTCCATGGTTTTAAGACCAGTTGGGTATCGCCGAGAGATAGTGAGTATCACCAATGGCTATAGCTCTTCGTGAGCTATTTGCGTTGTGTGCTATGAAAAGACCAGTATTTCTGGCACTACAGGATGTTGCAGGGTTTTTGGTTGAGTGTGGGCACAGAAAGAGAACTTATGTTGCTCCCGCCAAGCGACATAACGAACGCTAGCAATAACTACCTTTTGATTATAAAGCCTGTCTCTGGGAGACTGTGAGGCTAATCTGTGAGCTGCGAGCTCCTAAAGGCTAGTGAGACGAACAGACAAGTGGAAGCCGATCCGTATCAAACTAGACATTGAATTGACGATTTGAGCAACGGACAATGGCTGAACTATATCCGCGTTATGGTTGTCTAACTCGAGTGCCTAAATTTTGGCATTCATTAGGATCACATAATGAGAGTCTTAGGATGTACACCATCAGGACTAAAGTCTCAGGCCAGGGGCTGTGGAGATTGTGAATGCTAAAAGTAAATCGTTATGTCTGGGACCTCTGAACGGTGGTGGGACCCTAGCAACAGGTAAAACAAATATCTGTCATGAGTGCATGCAACATTTGGCTATTGAGAAATTCGTTTGTGATATATTTAACTGTGCATGAGTGCACGTTCTTGTGATATATCTACTTATGAAAATTCTATGCGTGTAGGGAAGGAATACCACTGCCCCAGAAAAGGGGTATGGTCGTTTTAAATTTGTTAGCTGAATGCTGACCGTTACCTTGTTTACCACCCTTGTGGTGGATTGTCCTTGTGCAGGTGCTAGAGAGCCAAGCGGGAAATAGCGGGCTTAAGCCCTTGCTGCTATGCTGGCCCTCGAAGGCCGAGCGAAAAAGTTTTTTTGTTTTCATGTGTGGCCGTCCTATGCGCCGATGTTTGTAAACCACATTTGTGAAGTATAACTGTAAGGCCTTAAGGCTAAAACTTTTGTGTATTAGTAATTGACATTCATGGTATATATATAAATGTTGTGGTTTAAATATAGTGTACATTCATTTGGTATGAGTTCATGCAACCATAAAGCTTCCGCTAGAATGCTCTGAGTTAGGATTCGAGTAATTTTTGATATTAACATGTAATCCCGCCACCTGTTTGTGGAATATTGTGTCGGGCCCCGACCGGAACCTCTATTATATGTCATGTGACGGACGGAGGTGTTGCACAATTAACACGCGATCTTTAGATTTCGAACAGACGATGAAAATCAACGGTTACCCATGTCAGACTATCAACCTGTCGAGAACCTTGCACCTTCAAGTCCTAGTGAAGATCCTCTCTGGAAGCCTTGGAGCAATCGCATCAGGAAACTGCCCAGCAGTTCCAGGAAATCAACTGTACTCTCGCTGCTATCACGCAGCGATTAGAGGTGTAATCCGCAGCATCACCAGTTCCTCTAGTCAATCCGACACCAGCATTGGAGAATCCGCAAACTTATCCTCCGGCCTATCCGCCGGACTATCCTCCTTTTTACCCACCACCTATCGGCTAAGGAAGGCCGCCGCTACTTTTCTATCTCAAAATGATGAGTTAATAGCTCGTCAAAACTTCTTCCGGGAAGCTGCCCGAGGAATTCTAGCAAGATTTTTGAATTTTAAGGGAAGTCATCCATACCCTTCAGCTCCCGCAGTTGCTCTTCCCGTAGTAGCTTTTCCTTTCTATCCTGTCGCTTATTTTTCAACTACATCTCAAGTTCCATTTTTTCCTTTCCCTTATGTTCTATGAGAACAGGGAGAGCCAACGCCATTTACAGATAGCATCCGGCAAGAACCAACTCCATCTCACTTCATTGAGCCGTGATTACCAACTTACACTTGGAAGTCTGACCCAGTTGCACACTTATAAGCTTTTGAGTCAACCATCGCCCTCAAGACTCTTATAGATGCTACTAGGTGCAAGCTCTTTGTAATGTCCTTTGATGGACAAGCAAGAGAGTGGTTCTATGGAATGCGCCCTCAATTGATCGCTTCCTTTACTGATCTGCGAAGAGAGCTTCTACTTAGGTTTTCTACTTCTACCAAGAGGAAGTGCGGGTCGAAAGCCCTATTTGAGATTAGGTAGTAAGATAATGAGACTTGGGCTCATTTTGTCGGTCGCTTTCAAAGAGAGATTCTTGACATTAAAAACGTCAATCTAGAGATGTACCTAGTCACTCTGATAATTGGTTTAAGAGAAGGACCACTAAAACTTGAGGCTAACATCCGGGTGCCGAGGGCATATCAAGAGATGATCAGTCTTGCTAACTTCTACATATGAGGTGAAAAGTGTAATCCCAACTATATCTCAAGGCTTGTGACAGAGAAAAATCCTTCTTCTTCATATGGGCAACCTCCCAAGTCTCCTCAGAAGGATTTTCAATCGCGAACAAGGAAGGGAATGAATTTTCGACGTCATCAATGCCTCTTCTCTGACAAAGATCACTTCTAAGGTCAAAGATTACCATTGCCTAACCATCCTACTTATCCGGCACTAGCTCCGCTGGCACTTCAGCTTACCAGCAGGGTGGCAGCTTGCCAGAACCTAAACTAGACCAAGTTATGCAGGAAGTAATCCAAGTGATGAAAGGGAAGACCGGTTATAAAAGGCCCTACCAACACGTTGATCAAAGATTCAAGGACTCAGATCCCTATTGCGAATTCAACAAAAAGAAAGGGCATCCAACTGAAAACTGTCGAGCGCTTCATCATCTGGTGGATAAGATGCTGAGGCAGGGCAAATTTTGTGACTTATTCCAGAAAAATGATCACTTCCATCCATCCACTTCGAAAGGGAAAGAAGTAGCAGATATTCCTTTCGGCTCAAAGGGAACTAACCAAATTAGCAATGATCTTAATTTCATTGATAGTGAGACCATTGATGCGAATGACGTAGGCGCCCTTGGAAATTTATTTTGAGGTGAAGATGGACGTCACAAAGTTCCAAAAGCTCTTCGTGATCATGCACGATCGGTTTTGTTCTCCATATTGAACATTTCTCTTACATATGTTCTAAACATTTCTAAGTTCTTTTTCATTCATTTCAATAAATTTTATGTCAGAGATCCCATACTGACACTTTTCCCTTTTTGGAGTGCCTTCTCCTCTTTTTTTTCTTTGCCAAAGGGAACGCTAAACCGATGAGATATCGTCGAGTCTTGTTTGACTCCCCATAGATTGGTCGCTGGCATAATACCACCATGACCACATATGCGGGGAGTGTTCGTATATGTGAAGTGGGAGCCGTCCAATCTATGCTGGCGGACTTCAGGGATTCGAATCCTAGCCGGTATTTAACACAAAGCGTGCATCAAGGGAGGTCCCGTGTGTTAGCTCTATTGTGCTCCTTTAGGGATACATTACAACTAAGATGATTGTTTCTTGGCAAGCAATGACATTCTAGTGTAGCCTTGTCTCTGCGATCATCTCACAACTGTAATGGTCAAACACTCTAAGGTACTCTAAAGTCGTGCCTTCCGGGGACCCACAACCTCGTTGATCTTTTAGAGCGAGCAATGCTATAAACCACTTAGCGAACCTGGCCTAACTGATCAGCGTAGCTTATAGACCTAAGGCATGACAGTAGTGTGTCCATCGTTCATTCTTAGGAGTTTTGAATTTTCTTTTGTGTGCCCTTTTGGGGGAGCGCGGTTAGTCCGCTTTTGTGTAAACTGCCTTTTTTCAGGTTAGCAGGAAAAATCTGACCTGTCCGAAGGATTTGTGACGCCGTATACTCTTCTTATATGGTCAGCTCATATAAAGCTTTATTCACTGACAATGCCTCTATTATGCTTATCGAACTCTTTTTTGGCACCAATTGTTTAATCAAAGAATCTGGTTCTCTTGGTTGACAAGCCATGTTAATAAAATCTAATCAAAGTGGTTTCACCTGGCTAATCCAGATTTCATATTATGGATATCATATCTAACTGCGTAAGAATATTATGTTTATGGCTTGATCTCTACTCAATTCTGCACATTCTTGTACTCAGTTGATAGATGAATTTGTTGGGTATTCTTCCTGATGTCCAATTATATCCTCCTTACCCCCTCAACATTTAGCAGTGATTAGCAGATGCGTGCAAGTTCCCCTCAGGTACTGGCAAATCATTTTTTTCTTTCATATCTGCTTCTTACTCTTCTTTTTTCATAGATTAGCAGATGCTTGCAAGTTCTCCTCAGTTATATGCATATCATTTTTTCTTTCATATCTGCTTCTTACTCTTCTTTTTGAAGAGATTTGCATATGCTTGCAAGTTCCCCTCAGTTACTTGCAAATCATTTTTTCGTTCATATTTGCTTCCTACTCTTCTTTTTGTAGAGATTAGCAGATGCTTGCAACTTCCCCTAAGGTATTTACAAATCATTTTTTCTTTCATATTTGCTTCTTACCCTTCTTAATCGTAGAGATAAGCAGTTGCTTGCAAGCTCCCTTCAGGTACTTGCAAGCTACTATTCTTCTATACCTACTCTCACCTTTGTTTTGTAGAGCTAAGTAGAAGGCATTTACAAGTCTTCTTCACTTTGCAAGAACAATTCAGGTACACACAAGATGCGCCTTTTCTCACTTACAATATCTTCGTTCGAAGGATAAAAATAAGTTGACAGATTTTTTGAGGAGAGACATCATGTTCTATATCTCTCCCTCGGTCTTTCATTTTCCTACTAGGGGAAGATCGCAATTTCGGGGTTACCTCTACTTTTTTGAAGTTTCCTGCAAACTTAAAAAGTACGGGGATTATGTTGACCAAGAAATCGGTGATCCCTCCCAAGGTGACTAGCTCGCAAGTCGCGGATTGCTCTGTCTCATCCAGAGGGTTCGCGGCCTATTTTCTATCTAACCGTTCGGATAGACTTCTCTGTACAAGAGGCTAGGCTAGCTGCCTTGTAGTCTCCAGCTTTGCGATGGCGCGGACTACTTCCCAGTACGCACTACATGGCAGTACCGGGAAGACTCTTTGTACAGTCTGCCAGAAGCACTTCAACCTCCCATCATCGGCTTCTCCCAGTAGTGAGTAAACTACCCTTCAGTCTGCAGCATGTCGCGGACTCGATTGTAGCTCGCACGTACCATAAGGGTGACGTCAACAAGATCAGTTCTGAAAGATTCCTCCTCGAGCCTATAAAGAGCCCCCCCCCCCCCCCATACCTCTCATTTAAAAAAAAATGACCGCCGGGGACAGCCATCGCATTAAACCTTACGGCTATAATTTTCTGTCTGCGCGGCCTCAGCGGTTTAGCCTTACGGTTTAGTCCCTAAACTTGGCTCCTCAAGCAGCCTGTCCCAACGACCTCAGTGGTCTTCCATGGCTGATTGCGCAGTCCGCTCGGCCTAAGGAAGCGAGCTGCAGGATCAGCAGTCAGCGCGGTCTGCTGAACTATTTGATCATTCCGTGCAGCCTTTGGAAATCTTCTCTTCTAGCCGCCAGCTTCCCTTATACCCCTTATATTTTTCCATGAAAAGGAGCAAACTCAAGCTGTAATATTGATTCATAATCAAAGGAAAGCCCGTCCCAGGAATGGCATTTATGTCGCGGTGGGAAAACTCTATTATTGCCACTGCAAGCGGCCTCTCTTCTTCCCTTCACCCTTCTCTCGTCCAATACCACTAATCCCTAACCATTAAAGTAACCGGCTTCTTGACAGTTCCTCATCAACCTCCCTTTATCCCCGCCACCAGGATCGAACGTGCGCAACTATCGAGCATGCAGAGGCATTTTCCGCATCAACAACCGAGCTGGAAGAGAAATACATGAAGTTGGGGGAGCAAAACAAGGGGCTCCAGGGTGAGTTGACTCGCTTGATGAATATCTTCTTTTCCCCCACTATTGGCGAGTCGGGCGTACAAGCCATGAGGCAAAAGGTGTTCAGTGAGGCATAGGTTGCTGAGAAATTGTGGGCTAACTCTATCAGCACTACTGACTATACCATGTTTATTATGCGAGACATGTAGGTGTTGATGATAGGTTGTGAGGAGATGACCGTGCAGGACCAAGTACCGGATATGTTCCCCCCCCCCCCCCCGCTTCCCTTACTGGCGAGAAGGAGGATAACTTTGGCTCACTCTTAAAGGAAGTTCCTGGCTTCGACAATGGCCACTCTAGAGGGGAGGGAGAGAGCTAGCTCGCATATTTCTCTTTTGTTTTATTTTACATGGAATGATTCCCCCCCCCCTTTTTGTGACCTCACTTAGGCGAGTGATTTTGTAATGTAATACATTAATGAAAATAGCAAATTTTTTCTCATTCTTCTTTATTTTCTTCCCTTACGCTTATTTAATGTATTGTACTCACATGCGCGTGCCTTCCCCTCACTAAGCGATCTCACTAGGATAGGCTCACCGCTAGACTGTACTCGTTGGGATAGGATACATTCTCGCATAGAGGCATTAAGATCTTGCAAACCCTTGGTATTATGGACTATATCACTCGCCGAGCTTGACACACGACCACCAAGCTCGCCTCAAGTTTTCTTTCCTTTTAGATATTGGTTCTAGGCCCTTAATTCCCCAAGTAAAATATCAATGGGGTTGTGTGTACTGGCCGAGGATAGTCCCGTCTCTCCTTTCCTCGTAGATGCTGAGATCTCGGCTCACCATATTTGGCATTGCCTTAGGTGATGCTGCCCCTGAGCAATTCCTGAGATCTTGGCTTGCCACCACCTACCTGCAACGAGATTGCTGGATCTAATTTTTTGTTTTCCCCGTGATCTTTTCCCTAACTTCAAATGCCTCATGTTGACTGGCCTAAGTAGCCCACGATTTGGTTCCAGAGGCATTCCACCATATCCACCGAGGACCACTCCCATGCTAGCTAGGTGAAAGCCTGACAGCAGGAGCAGCTCAGGACTTGGCTTTAGAGAAAGAATAATGTCTGTCAAGGGCCCCTGCCCTACCAGCTAGATAAAAGCCTGACAATGAGATTGCTGAGATCTCGGCTCACCATATTTGGCATTGCCTTAGGTGATGCTGCCCCTGAGCAATTCCTGAGATCTTGGCTTGCCACCACCTACCTGCAACGAGATTGCTGGATCTAATTTTTTGTTTTCCCCGTGATCTTTTCCCTAACTTCAAATGCCTCATGTTGACTGGCCTAAGTAGCCCCTGCCCTCACGTTGTCAGGCTTTTATCTAGCTGGTAGGGCAGGGGCCCTCGACAGACATTATTCTTTCTCTGAAGCCAAGTCCTGAGCTGCTCCCGCTGTTAGGCTTTCACCTAGCTAGCAGGGGAGTGGTCCTCGGTGGATATGGTGGAATGCCTCTGGAACCAAATCGAGGGCCCCTGCCCTACCAGCTTCAGAGAAAGAATAATGTCTCTCCTTTCCTCGTAGATATTGAGATCTCGGCTCACCATATTTGGCATTGCCTTAGGTGATGCTGCCCCTGAGCAATTCCTGAGATCTTGGCTTGCCACCACCTACCTGCAACGAGATTGCTGGATCTAATTTTTTGTTTTCCCCGTGATCTTTTCCCTAACTTCAAATGCCTCATGTTGACTGGCCTAAGTAGCCCACGATTTGGTTCCAGAGGCATTCCACCATATCCACCGAGGACCACTCCCCTGCTAGCTAGGTGAAAGCCTGACAGCGGGAGCAGCTCAGGACTTGGCTTCAGAGAAAGAATAATGTCTGTCGAGGGCCCCTGCCCTACCAGCTAGATAAAAGCCTGACAACGGGAGTTGCTCGGGGCTTGGGTAAACACACTCGAGTGACATCCATCCCTACCAGCAATATGAGAGCGTGGTAGCGGGATATGCTCGGGGTCTGGGTAGACTCTCTCGAGTGATAACCAGCCCTACCAGCTATATGAGAGCCTGACAGGGGGATCTACTTGGGGTCCGGGTAGACACTCTTGAGTGAAATCCAGCACTTCCAACTAGATGGGATCTTGGCAACTGGATCTACTCGGGGTCCGGGTAGACTCTCTCGAGTGATATCCAGCCCTGCCTGTTAGATGAGAGCCTGACAACGGGATCTGCTCGGGGTCCTGGTAGACTCTCTCGAGTGAAATCAAGCCCTACAAGCTAGATGTGAGCCTGACAGTGGGATCTTCTCAGGGTCCGAGTAGACTCTTTTGAGTGATATCCAGCCCTGCAGCTAGGTGAAAGCCTGACAGCGGGATCTACTCGGGGTCCTGGTAGACTTTCTCGAGTGACATCCAGTCCTTCAAGCTATGTGAGAGCTGGCAACAGGATCTGCTCGGAGTCTTTGTACAGTCTGCCAGAAGCACTTCAACCTCCCATCATCGGCTTCTCCCAGTAGTGAGTAAACTACCCTTCAGTCTGCAGCATGTCGCGGACTCGATTGTAGCTCGCACGTACCATAAGGGTGACGTCAACAAGATCAGTTCTGAAAGATTCCTCCTCGAGCCTATAAAGAGCCCCCCCCCCCTACCTCTCATTTAAAAAAAAAATGACCGCCGGGGACAGCCATCGCATTAAACCTTACGGCTATAATTTTCTGTCTGCGCGGCCTCAGCGGTTTAGCCTTACGGTTTAGTCCCTAAACTTGGCTCCTCAAGCAGCCTGTCCCAACGACCTCAGTGGTCTTCCATGGCTGATTGCGCAGTCTGCTCGGCCTAAGGAAGCGAGCTGCAGGATCAGCAGTCAGCGCGGTCTGCTGAACTATTTGATCATTCCGTGCAGCCTTTGGAAATCTTCTCTTCTAGCCGCCAGCTTCCCTTATACCCCTTATATTTTTCCATGAAAAGGAGCAAACTCAAGCTGTAATATTGATTCATAATCAAAGGAAAGCCCGTCCCAGGAATGGCATTTATGTCGCGGTGGGAAAACTCTATTATTGCCACTGCAAGCGGCCTCTCTTCTTCCCTTCACCCTTCTCTCGTCCAATACCACTAATCCCTAACCATTAAAGTAACCGGCTTCTTGACAGTTCCTCATCAACCTCCCTTTATCCCCGCCACCAGGATCGAACGTGCGCAACTATCGAGCATGCAGAGGCATTTTCCGCATCAACAACCGAGCTGGAAGAGAAATACATGAAGTTGGGGGAGCAAAACAAGGGGCTCCAGGGTGAGTTGACTCGCTTGATGAATATCTTCTTTTCCCCCACTATTGGCGAGTCGGGCGTACAAGCCATGAGGCAAAAGGTGTTCAGTGAGGCATAGGTTGCTGAGAAATTGTGGGCTAACTCTATCAGCACTACTGACTATACCATGTTTATTATGCGAGACATGTAGGTGTTGATGATAGGTTGTGAGGAGATGACCGTGCAGGACCAAGTACCGGATATGTTCCCCCCCCCCCCCCCCCCCCGCTTCCCTTACTGGCGAGAAGGAGGATAACTTTGGCTCACTCTTAAAGGAAGTTCCTGGCTTCGACAATGGCCACTCTAGAGGGGAGGGAGAGAGCTAGCTCGCATATTTCTCTTTTGTTTTATTTTACATGGAATGATTCCCCCCCCCCCTTTTTGTGACCTCACTTAGGCGAGTGATTTTGTAATGTAATACATTAATGAAAATAGCAAATTTTTTCTCATTCTTCTTTATTTTCTTCCCTTACGCTTATTTAATGTATTGTACTCACATGCGCGTGCCTTCCCCTCACTAAGCGATCTCACTAGGATAGGCTCACCGCTAGACTGTACTCGTTGGGATAGGATACATTCTCGCATAGAGGCATTAAGATCTTGCAAACCCTTGGTATTATGGACTATATCACTCGCCGAGCTTGACACACGACCACCAAGCTCGCCTCAAGTTTTCTTTCCTTTTAGATATTGGTTCTAGGCCCTTAATTCCCCAAGTAAAATATCAATGGGGTTGTGTGTACTGGCCGAGGATAGTCCCGTCTCTCCTTTCCTCGTAGATGCTGAGATCTCGGCTCACCATATTTGGCATTGCCTTAGGTGATGCTGCCCCTGAGCAATTCCTGAGATCTTGGCTTGCCACCACCTACCTGCAACGAGATTGCTGGATCTAATTTTTTGTTTTCCCCGTGATCTTTTCCCTAACTTCAAATGCCTCATGTTGACTGGCCTAAGTAGCCCACGATTTGGTTCCAGAGGCATTCCACCATATCCACCGAGGACCACTCCCATGCTAGCTAGGTGAAAGCCTGACAGCAGGAGCAGCTCAGGACTTGGCTTTAGAGAAAGAATAATGTCTGTCAAGGGCCCCTGCCCTACCAGCTAGATAAAAGCCTGACAACGAGATTGCTGAGATCTCGGCTCACCATATTTGGCATTGCCTTAGGTGATGCTGCCCCTGAGCAATTCCTGAGATCTTGGCTTGCCACCACCTACCTGCAACGAGATTGCTGGATCTAATTTTTTGTTTTCCCCGTGATCTTTTCCCTAACTTCAAATGCCTCATGTTGACTGGCCTAAGTAGCCCCTGCCCTCACGTTGTCAGGCTTTTATCTAGCTGGTAGGGCAGGGGCCCTCGACAGACATTATTCTTTCTCTGAAGCCAAGTCCTGAGCTGCTCCCGCTGTTAGGCTTTCACCTAGCTAGCAGGGGAGTGGTCCTCGGTGGATATGGTGGAATGCCTCTGGAACCAAATCGAGGGCCCCTGCCCTACCAGCTTCAGAGAAAGAATAATGTCTCTCCTTTCCTCGTAGATATTGAGATCTCGGCTCACCATATTTGGCATTGCCTTAGGTGATGCTGCCCCTGAGCAATTCCTGAGATCTTGGCTTGCCACCACCTACCTGCAACGAGATTGCTGGATCTAATTTTTTGTTTTCCCCGTGATCTTTTCCCTAACTTCAAATGCCTCATGTTGACTGGCCTAAGTAGCCCACGATTTGGTTCCAGAGGCATTCCACCATATCCACCGAGGACCACTCCCCTGCTAGCTAGGTGAAAGCCTGACAGCGGGAGCAGCTCAGGACTTGGCTTCAGAGAAAGAATAATGTCTGTCGAGGGCCCCTGCCCTACCAGCTAGATAAAAGCCTGACAACGGGAGTTGCTCGGGGCTTGGGTAAACACACTCGAGTGACATCCATCCCTACCAGCAATATGAGAGCGTGGTAGCGGGATATGCTCGGGGTCTGGGTAGACTCTCTCGAGTGATAACCAGCCCTACCAGCTATATGAGAGCCTGACAGGGGGATCTACTTGGGGTCCGGGTAGACACTCTTGAGTGAAATCCAGCACTTCCAACTAGATGGGATCTTGGCAACTGGATCTACTCGGGGTCCGGGTAGACTCTCTCGAGTGATATCCAGCCCTGCCTGTTAGATGAGAGCCTGACAACGGGATCTGCTCGGGGTCCTGGTAGACTCTCTCGAGTGAAATCAAGCCCTACAAGCTAGATGTGAGCCTGACAGTGGGATCTTCTCAGGGTCCGAGTAGACTCTTTTGAGTGATATCCAGCCCTGCAGCTAGGTGAAAGCCTGACAGCGGGATCTACTCGGGGTCCTGGTAGACTTTCTCGAGTGACATCCAGTCCTTCAAGCTATGTGAGAGCTGGCAACAGGATCTGCTCGGAGTCTGGGTAGAGTCTCTCGAGTTACATCCAGCCCTACCAGCAAGGTGAAATCCTGACAGCGGGATCTGCTCGGGGTCGGGGTATACTCACTCGAGTGACATCCAGCACTGCCATCTAGATGGGAGACAGGCAGTGGGATCTGCTTGGGGTCCGGGTAGACTCTCTCGAGTGACATCCAGCCCTGCCAGCTAGGTGAGAGCCTTGCAATGGTATCTGATTGGGGTCCAAGTAGACTCTCTCGAGTGACATCCAACCCTGCCATCTAGATGGGAGACTGGAAGCGGGATCTTCTCGGGGTCAGGGTAGACTCTCTCGAGTGACATCTTGCACTGCCATCTAGATGAGAGCCTGGTAGTGTGATCTGCTCGGGGTATACTAAGTGAACTCTTCATCCGTTCATATGGATCATGGCAGAAGACAATTGGAATATCAGGAAGCTTTATTAGAAAAAGGACGTCACTTATATGGCTCAAGGATAGAAACACTTCAAGTCATCACCGCTCCAGGTGTGACTTAGGGTCTCGCCCTCCACATTCCCTAGGAGATACCCTCCTGACCTCAATGCTTCATTTACAAAATATGGACCCTCCCAGTTGGTGTTGAGCTTTCCCACGGTTGCTGATCTTACAGTGGCATCGACCTTTTTTTGGACCAAGTCCCCCTCCACGAACTGTTTGATTCAGACGTGCTTGTCAAAGTACTTAGCTATTCTCTGTTTGATCTCTTCTCGCCTAACATCGTCCACATCACGGATTTCATCCGCTATATCCAAGGAGATTCGCAGCTCATGCCCGTTCTCGGCTCTCCATTCCTCTCTTCCTTCCTCTGCCCCCACTACCCGATTGTGTTCGGACCTCGAACACAATCGGGAGCATAGCTTCACAGCCGTGGGAGAGTTTGAAGGGGGTCTCCCTGGTGTATTTGTTGGGAGTGGTTCTAAGGGCCCAGAGGAATGAAGGAAGTTGTTCCACCCAACTCCCCTTCAGGTTCTCAACCTTCTTTTTCAGCAAGTTCACAAAGATTTTTTTCGCCGCCTCCATCTGCTCGTTGCTCCTTGGGTGGTTGACTGACGTGAACCAAAGGTCAATCCTGAGTTAACCGTAGAAACTAATGAACTTGGCACTGGCAAACTGCAACCCAATTTCCTTGATAATGGCCTGAGGCAATCCATGCTGGCAGATGATCTTCTGCCACACAAAGTTTCTAATTACCTGGGAGTTCACCTTGGCTAGCTTCTTTCCCTCTTCTCGGACTAGGACAAAGCTCAAGGTCTCGGCCCCGATACCAAGGTAAATGGAAAGATCTTCCCCGCTCCTTCGGTCCCTAGAGTAGAGGGACCTAGGTCAGCTGCCTCTTCAAGGCTTGGAACACCTCCCTGCATTCCTTAGACCATTCAAACTTCTGATTTCCTCTTAACGCCTTGAAGAAGGGGGAGCACATCTCTCCTGCCCACGAGAGGAACCTGCTCAACCCTACCAACTTCCCCATTAGCCGTTGGACCTCCTTGGCATTCCGAGGTGATCCCAACTCCATGATCACCCTCACCATGTCAGGGTTAGCTCTACACCTACTAGAGTAAGGAGATTGCCTAGGAACTTACCCTTACTTTCCCGAAATACGCACTTCAAGGGGTTCACCCTCATTTTGTATTTCCGTAGGGTGCCAAAGGTCTCTTCCATGTCCTGGAGATGAGAGTCAACATCTCGACTCTTGATCATGAGATCATCTACGCACACCTCCAGGTTCCTCCTTTTCTGCTCCCTGAAGACCCGGTCCATCATCCTTTGGTATATTTCCCCTGCATTTTTTGGCCCAAAAAATATCAACTTGTAGCAGTAGCACCCATCCCTGGTGATGAAGGAGACATCTTTGATATCGGGCGGGTGCATCTTGGTCTGATGATAACCAGACAAATAATCTAGAAAACTCATTACAGAAAACTGACGGCTGAGTTAACAAGCACATCAATCTGAGGCAAAGGGTAACAATCTTTAGGACATGATTTATTAAGAAAAGAAAAATCTACACACATGCTCCAATGGCCGTCTCCTTTTTTTACCATTACAACATTGGAGACCCAGCATGGATACTAGATCTCTGAAATGAATCCATCCTTACGGAGCTTACCCACTTCCTCCCGGATGAGCTCGGACAGCTTGTCTGCGGTAGACCTCTTCTTTTTATGGATGGGGAGATCCTCGAGATCCTGGTTGAGGAAGTGGCAGGAGACGCCTGCATCGATACCCGACATGTCTTCCATGCTCCATGAAAAGATGTCCACATTATTTTGGATGCACTCTAGCACCCTTCCCTGGTACCCTGGACTCAGCCCCGCGTTGATCTGTACCTTCTCCACCCTTTCTTCCTAGGTGAGAACCTCCATCTCCACCAACTCTTCCGTTGCTTCGAGCTGGGATTTATCTCCCCACTCACCATTGACCCCCTCGCCCGGGGACAGGACTTCTTCCTCAGCTTCCTCCATGGCCATCACCTCAAAACGCTCCTCTAGCACTTCCTCCCCCGTCTCCGCCTGGGCACAGATCTCTTTCTCCTCAACCTCCATCTCCTCGGCTCCGTCTCCAGCCTCCTGCCTGGATTCTTCCTCCATACTCCTCTCCATCTCCTCAGCTCCTCCTTGGTATGAGATGGAGTTAACTGCGGTCACATAGCATTCGCTCGCTACCTTGGGGTCTCCCCGGACTCGGACCTAGATGCCCTCAGTGTTGAACTTCAAGCACTGATGGAAGGAGGAGTGCACGATGCAAAAGGTGATGACGAGGGACCATCTGAAGATGGCATTGTAACTATTGGGAGTGTCAATAAGGATGAACCTAAAGTTTCAGGACTGCCCCCTAGAGTGGCATGAATTCTCACTCCTCCTTCTACCTCTTTCCTCTCCCCGGAGAATCCAAACAGAGGCCCATCTGAGGCCGACACCCTCCTAGCATCCACCTTCATCACATCGAATGCCTTCTTGAAGACGACATTGTCCGAGCTCCTTATATCAATGAGGATCCAAGAGACAGTAAAATTTTCGACCGTGGCCTGGATGACCAGCGCGTCGTAAAACATATCCTCAAGATCCGACATATCCTTCCTTGAGATGGTGATCTTCTCATCCGATGGTGGGGTTTGGGGCGTCGAAGCGATGCTCTGACGATACATAGTTTGGAGGCTTGTCTTATGGGTGGCTTCAACTCCCCCCCCCCCCCTCGTGGATCACCCCGATCCCTCCACGACCACCAACATTGGCCTGGTCCTCACACCTGTCCTCCTCTGCACCGGGTAGGACTTCCTCAATCCGCCCTTCATAGTAGGGTTGTTGTTGTTGCTCCTTGTTTCCCCTCATCTCGAGGACCTTCGGGCACGTGGATATGGCATGGCCCTCCTCCTGATGGAAGTCATAATAGCGCAGCTCTGCCCTTCCTCCTTTCCTCCTCCTCTACTGGGCTCTTCTCCTCCTCCCGAGGCTATGGCCATAGCCTGATATTGATCAGGGAGAGGATTCCACTAGTCCTGCCTCTAGCTTGAAGGGTTGAACTGACCCTGGACCTCCTAATAGTTGTCTCCTCTATGGAAACCTCTCTGTTGGCCCTGGTCCTGCCACTCCTGCTATCTCCAATCGAGCCAATTGTTCGGCTCCTAGTGTCCCCACCTTGGCTACTGCTCCCTCTGCCTGGGCTCGAGCCTCCGCACCTCCCGGCCCTTGCAACCTCTCAACTCCTCCTTCATGGCCCACCTGGCCAACTTCCTCGCAAACTCAGGGTTCGATGCCTCCCGTCAACTTACCTTATAACCCTCTCCATCAGCTCCTCGAAGGAGAGAGGTGGCACCCTCTTCAGCTCCATCCTAAAGAATCCCTACTGTATCCACAGGGTGAAGGCCATCATCAAGGTATGCTCTGGCATCTCCTGGACCTAGAGGACATCCACTTGGAACCGGTCCACATAGCTCCCTAGGGTCTCATTCGCCCCCCTGCTTGATGTGGAATAGAGACTCAGATTCTTTCTTCCTCTTCATGTAAGTGGTGAACCTCAGCATTAACCCCCAACATAGGTCCTCGAAACAATAGATGGAGTTGGCCGGCAACCAGTAGAACCAATCTCTTGCCCTCTCCTTAAGGGTGATGGCGAAGAGGCTGCACTTGAATGCATCCGACATCTGCCGGATCGAGACCACATCCTCAAACCACTGGATGTGTTGAACCAGATCGTCCTTCCTGGTATAGTAGGACATCTTCGGCTAAAGAAACCCCTCTTGAACTGGGGCAGATTAGACCAACTTGCTAAATGGGCTGCAACCCCCTAACGGGAGAGTCTGGCGATCTCGTACATCAATCTCGCCAACCCCACTCGCACTCGCCAAGCCGGGGAACAGAACTCGCCCAAGTAGATCGTACTCCCTCCCCTCCTCTACTACCTCCTTCCCAGGTCGCCTATCATGGGCGTTCTCACCCAGGGTTGGGGTTGCAACAACTGGGATCGCTGACACACGTGCTGAGTACGAACATGATGAGATTCTGCATCACGTACCAGAAATCCTCGAACATCCCAAGGCTGGCGAGTGGAGGGGGAGGTGGCGAGTCAGCCCTACCAAAACCTTGTTGCTCGTCTCCCGCCATCAAACTCACAAAATATTTTCGGTGCTGATCACTCTCTACGCTCACCGAACAAAAATTTTGAAACTGAAATTCAGCTTCTTATGGAGTTCGAACCCTTGGGAAAGGGGTGATCACATACTTACTTCTCCTCATAAGCTTAGATGACCAAAAACATAGAACCAGAGACATACTAATGGCTCCAGTATGGAGGTCCCACCATAAACCCGTAAGATCTTAGAGCGCTTCCCCTCCTTAGTCAAGTGCTAAGCTAAGGATACCTCAAAAAGTGCTAGAAGACCAGAGAACAAGTAAGCTTGCCTTCTGAGGTACTCCCTTGGGTCTATTTATAGTTTTTAGAAGTGGGTCTGCCAACAACGTAACTCCGTTATTTTGAATGACTATATATAGTCCAGGTTGGCCAACCAATAACGTAACTCTGCTGTTCTGAAAGGCTATATGCAGGCCAATGTGGGTGGAATGGTAAATATACAACAGACATTACTGGGAGAGTGGCCCTTAAAACCTCCACTTGCATGGGGCAGCGAGTGCTCGATGGCGCTGGCACTTGCCACCTCCCTAGGTCCGTAGGCGAGTGCGAGCCCGACCTGCTCCACTCACCTGCTACTGTCGGGAGCTAGGGGCGAGTGCGAGCCCACTTGCTACACTAACCCCTCTTCCACCCCGCCTTGCTTGGGCGAGTTGGAGAGGCTGCCGAGCTCTAGCCTCCCTTCCGACTCGCATGGTACTTAGACTGCCTAGCATGGCCACCCCGGCTCACGCCGATCACACTCGCCTGACTCAATGCCAAAGGCAAAAGTAGCTGAGTACAATGGCCTCACTCAATGCCAAGGAATTGAAAGAATTGAGTGCACTTGCCTCACTCAATTCCAAGCGAGCTGAAGGTTCTGATTGCACTCGCCTCACTCAATTCCAGGCGAGCTGAAGGCGTTGAGTGCACTGGCCTCACTCAATTCCAAGAGAGCTGAAGCGTCGAGTGAACTCGCCTCGATCGACACAAAAGAAATGAAAGCGTTGAGTGCACTGGCCTCACTCAATTCCAAGCGAGCTGAAGCGTCGAGTGAACTCGCCTCACTCGATGCCAAAATCTCAACTCGCGTGGTCGGCCCCGTGAACACTTGGAGGGGCTTGATGCGGGTTCAGCTTCTAAAGATCTCGCAAAGTATGGATCCTGGAGGAGAAATCGCTCGTCGAATATGAGGATGTATAAATTGGACAATATAGGTGAAACTAAGCACATAATGAGTTGGAGTGCAATCCTAAGAGATTTAGAGAGTTAACACAGTGGAACTTTGCAAAGGTAAAGAATAGAAATCGTGTACCAGTACTTTTGTGCTGTAAACATATAGTGCAATTTCAGTCCAATTCTTATGTATGGAAGCGTTAGATAGAGCAATGAAATGTGTACATATAGCATCAAAAGAAAAAATCAAGTAGAACTAACCTTTAATACATATTTTATCATAGTAATTCAATAAGCCATCATGAGAGAGATAAAGTGAAAAATCACGTCACATTTCTATATACTGCATACCAAGACTTGAACAAGGGGCACTACACTTAAGGTTTAGTATTGGCACAAGATCAAATCGATTCTTTTAAACAAGGTGCTCATCCTCATAATGATCATGAAGACTTATCAGGAGGAGTGAGTAGTGCTTGAGGGGGGTATCCATTACACATTATTTGATAGCATGCAAGGTTTTTATTTATTTATTTATACTATCATTATTATAGCATTCACTTCAAGGACCCCGAATCAATCAAAATCTACCTAGATAGATAGATGCACTTTAACTTGTATACAAAAGACATGATCACTAGAGATTTGGCTCGAATTTCTAACCTTTATATAAGCACATGTATACTGTGACATTGATTATTCATGTTATTTCTGATTTATTAGACACAATATCATGAGTTTTAACATGTGCGCATAAAATTTCTACATGAGTGCAACGTCTAGGGATGCATGAACAGTATAGAGTCATTATGCTACCAAAATCCTCACACATACCTAGAGGCATGTTCAACAGACACTAACATCTCTAGTCACACTCAGTAGCTAAGTACCTTTAGATTTGACACATCATAACAAAAATAAAAAATGTTCATAGTGATTTACAATCCTAAATCAAACATTGTACGTAATTATTGTGCATTAGGTTCTAGCAATTTTTTCCTAGGAATGCACGATCCACAAATATTTTAATTTATTTTGGGTTTTTATATTTTTTCTGTTTTTTTTTAAATTTAAACAAAGCAAACAAAACAAATAAAAAACAATGCAGAAATAAATAGAGCAGCACAATAGAATATTATGGATGAGATCCACGACCATGAAACATGAAATGATGTCTGTGCTCTGTATAGGAACACTCATGTGAATGCTCAAGCCACAATCTACCCGAGCTATCTGTCCTCACCCTAGCCCCATACTTAGTGTCGGATGGGCATGAGGAGATGCACAAGTATCGTAGGGTGGGGTGTTAATCTTATATGGACAGACAAGGACTCGCTCAACCTAACCCTCTTTCCCTTCTCCACCACAAAAGGACCTACTGGAACACTTCCTCGAAAAAGGATATGACGTGGATTACAAGTTAGCGTTCCTAATGCACACAAACCTACGCCCTCATTATTATAAGGCACATCACAGTGAAACCTGTGTTATCTTTCATATCAATTAAGAGACAATGAAAATGCCAATGCTGATTGTCGGAAATTAGTACGAAACAGTGTTACCGTCGGTGGTAGAGATACCACGATGCGCTAGCTCAAAAATATATAAGCTCTAATCCAGGCTGAATTCTTCATTCCTCCATTTCCATTCTCTCTCCTCAGAGTATAGTTCTTCCGCCGGTGCTTTCGAGATATAGGTAATCCCCTCCCCTTTTTCTCTTCATTTTTATGTATGATGAGAATAATAGTGTAATTTGTGGAGTTCTAGTCATTTTGGGCATGATTCGTGTGGTCTCCAAAAGTTTTTGAGTTGGATATGAAATTTTTTGCCACGGATCTTACTTGATTTCACGGATCTAACTTCTATGAGCGTGGATCTCCTTCCCCTTAATGTTTTTGAGTGAAATTTGTGGAAAAACAGATTTTTGGTGGAGATCCGGCGGAAGGGGACAGAAGGCAGTCCATCACGCTACTGCACGGCGGTAGTAGATTACCGCGTCACTATAGCCCCCAAAAACTATTTTCTCGGACTTTTGAAGAGTGGACTATTCGTGTTTTGCAGATTATGGCTTTTTCCATCTCTCAACCTTCATGACGCAGTTTCTCCAAGAGATCTTGAGTACCCATGTCCACATTCCCAGCGATAGATGAGGCC
The DNA here is from genome assembly GCA_039513925.1 of Platanthera zijinensis. Lineage (NCBI taxonomy): Eukaryota > Viridiplantae > Streptophyta > Magnoliopsida > Asparagales > Orchidaceae > Platanthera > Platanthera zijinensis. Next base: position 102,272,076 of record CM077085.1, on the reverse strand, counting down.
ATCATAAGTGTGTCGATGGTCATCAACATCGATGATCGTTACGCTCACTTTTATAATTACCAGGATCATTTGGGAGTTCTATCTAAGATTTCAACCGTTAATCCATTCTCCTCAGTGCTTACTCGTGAGTTTATAATGACCTCAAGGATCTAGCTCACACACAGCTGGACAGAGTATTATAATCATGTATTGGTACTAATATTGTGACTATACTCAACGACGATCTTGAGCGAAAGTACATCTAGTTCCTTGGCGGGGAGCGACTTGACATCTTTGAGTCCTTAAAATCTACGTGGGATTGGAGAGAGATCAACGAGGTTCTCCATGGTGTGGAGGGGCATCGAGATAAAATCACCACCATGGACACAATCATGTCGGCTGCCCACATCATCCAGGACATCCTACGCCACTCCCTGATGTTCAAGGCTGTGGACACAAAGAAGATCACAGACCAACTTTCTATGGTAACGTTCTATATCCTAGCCGGAAGACACTTCAGTATATCCGATCTTATCCTATCAATGATGCACTACCCATATCATCGCAAATATATCGACCGCCAGCGATTGAATACTCTATTGTCAGGCAGAGTGATCCAGAGTATCCTCATGGATAAGTGCCCTGCCATCGATTGGTTGATGTACCCTATTGATAGCTTCTCCAAGATCTACAGAGTAGTTGAGATTCCTACTACATCACGAACGTGACCACCTACTAAAAATCCTCCATTACTCTGTATAGGATCCCTTTGGGAAATCGGCCGGGATATTTACGGGATGGTGGAGGAGCAGGGGCAGGAGATTAGGAAGATTGCTAAGGAGGTGAAGGGCATAAAGAAAATACTTAAGAAGATGATGAGCAAGCTCAACATTTCTCAGACTTCTTCAGAGGAATAGCATCTACCTTTCATCACTTTGCCTTTTTGTGTTTGATTGCACGTCCCCTTTGATGTTATTATTATTATTATTCATGTTTGTAATAAGATAGGTTAAAACATTCTTTCTGGTAGTTATTATATTCAAACTGTCAGTCATACATTTAGTTTTATTACCATTGATTAGCTTTGTGGTACTAACCTGCTAGGCAAGATATTTTTCGTTCTTCTTATTTTTGTGGATAAATTTATCGTGCTAGTTCAAATATATAACAAGTAAATGATAAAACAAAATAGTAGAGTAGAAGATAAAAAAAGAAAATCAAACTAGTGAGCATATCGTGAAGTAGGATATAATGTAGTTCGTTTTGATCTTACTTCATGCAATGGGTGGATGTTATCTGAGAGGAGATTTAGGTATCCAAGTAAGATCTTGTGTGCAATTCTCTTAGGTACCCAAACACTGTGTGTCAGCTTATGGGTAGGTAATGATGAATGTGCCCTTTCGAGTAGTATAAGTGCATAATTTTTAACTATGTGCCTCCATTCATACTTCTGTTTAAGTTTCTATTTATACTGCAAATTTTCATTAAGATTTCTACGAGTCTTTATGTGATAATCTTCAATTGAATAATACGACATTGGAGGTTTAGATATATTGAATTTGTTTTGTAAGTCAAAAGTCTTTGGCTTAGCATTTAGATTCAAAGTGTAGTGATCGTTTAAAGAAAATCTACATTCATTAGCTTTTAGGTAAGGAGTAGTTTGTTTTTGCAAGTGAGGATAATTTCTATAATTATAAATTTCACTTAATTTAGTTAGAGGTTTCAAACTCCCTTTGATTGACCTAGTAGTTACATGATGGTTCATATTCAACATGCTTTGGGTTTTTTGTGAAACTTAAGGTTGTGTTTAGTTATTTTTTTAAAAAAAATTCCTTAGGCTTGTTGATCTTTATAACTAATTCTCTGTTTTTAGTTTTAAAATTATGTCTAGCTTTGTTCTACGCGATTATGCTATCTTTAAGAGTGGAGACTACAAATTTGATATGGGCTTCATACTTATTTTTGTAGTCCTCAAACGTCTCATACATCTCTTTAATTTCAATATTATAGTTCTTGCACCCAGCACAATCACTTCTCAACGATGAGTTTTCGAAAACTAATTTATCATTTTGTTTTTTTGTAAGATGAAGCTCTTTTTCAAGTACCTTATACTTTTATTTTAATTCAATATAACCAATAAAGTTGTAGAAATGTTATCTAAATAGCATGTGAGAGAGCTACGTAAACCATTAGTAGATTCTATATTGGCATTTTCTTTCAACCTATTACTTTCTAAACGTAATTAGTAGATTCTATATCCGGTTTTTTTCAAAACATTATTTTTCTCAAACATATCGATTTCGTTGTGGTTTACCCCCAAAACCTTTATGTCGGCCGACATATCGGACATGTCGGCCGATATCTACAACAATGATCACGGCCCTCCCGAACCGCACTCTGACTTTTGTCGAGACGGATCGTGACAGTTGGTTTCATAGGCAGGTTAGAGAGGTTAGAGAGGTTAGTTTCAAAGATATTGTATTTTGTAATTATCAAATATTTTGAATTTTCTTTTTCTTTTAAAAAAAATAAATGTACATGCAAAAAAAATTTAAACTCATCTACATGCTTCCCGCTGCCTATGATATATGAAAATTTATAGATTCTACTTATAGTTCTTTTTTTACAGTTGTCGAGTCTGATTTATTTCTCTTGGACCCAAGTGAAAGTCTCTAGTGTCGACTAAATCCACCTATGGCGGGGGGGGGGGGGGGGAATAGGTGTCGTGCAGTCTTTTGCGGAATTAATTTTACCTGCACAAATTAACAAACATAGCACAGAAAACACACAAGGAATTATAGTTATTCCCTGATTTGGGTACGTCCACTTCCCCCTTCGACCTATCTCCCACCAAGGGACGACTCGGTCACTTCTCCAAACGGATTGAAATCCAATCCTCACACTACGGAAGGAACCCTTCCAATAAAGGAGTTACAACTCCACCACCACGGGTTGCACCCAACCCTTACAACAAGGAATGAAAATTCCTTTACAACAAACCAAAATTGAATGTAAAAGAAAATACAAACAAAGCTTTTGGAGATTCCGATGCCCTTCTTCGTTCGTTGTAGCTTGCACGAAAAATACGATGAGTCCACAACCGGAGTTCTCTCTTGGAATGGGTCTTCTCAAGATCGGTGGTGGCAAGTGATTGCGGCGGCAATTCTTTGTAGATCCAAACTTCTTGACGAAGCAAGCAAGGTCTACGAACGATCTCAGTTAGATCAGTCGTCTCAACCAATTCGGAATGGAGAACAAATCTCGTTCAACGAATCAGAAGACAAGAGATCTCAAGAGAGATGCGTGAGATGCTCGGCTTGCCTCGGTACTGTCGTCGGAAGATCAAAGAAGCCCTGAGATCAACTGCGGCGACGAACTTGCGAGCGGCTACAGGCGATCGGCGGTTTATGCGATCGGCTAGGGCACAGTGTCGGCTACTTTTGATTTCGCGTGAATAGTTTACTGTAGAGGTTCAAAATACGGGTATATATATACCCGGGGCCAACCCTAAAGACCGTTGTGGGACCCACAAGGAGAAACCCTAGCCCTGGTCGAAACAGCGCACGGCATCTTGGTTCGGTCCAGCGAACGGAGGAAATTTGCCTAAGGCAAAATCGGCGGGAATCATTTGTGATTCCCGTCGAAGTCGGCGGGAATCACTCACGATTCCCGTCGATTCTGCCTTGGCAGAATTCCTGTTGGAAAACTATCAGCTGAAAGAAGTCGGCGGGAATGCAGACTGATTCTCGTCGAAGTCGGCGGGAATCACTCATGATTCCCGTTGATTCTGCCTTAGCAAAATTCCTGTTGGAAAACAGTCAGCCGGAAGAAGACGGCGGGAGAGGCTAAGTGATACTCGACGAATCAGCGGAAATCACTAATGATTCCCGTCGAAGTCGGCGGGAATCACTAGCAATTCCCGTCGAAGTCGGCGGGAATAACTTAGTGATTCCCGTCGATTTTGATTTAGAAGAATTTTCTCTTCCTTCCTTTGATGACTTGGTCTTTGACCCATCTTTGCTCCTTCTTCTACTCTTGATCTACCTAGACCATGTACATGAAAATAAGTACACTCCAATAGAGAGAACACATGTGAGTTAAAACACTGATCAACTCAACGAGGGATTACGTTGCGCAGACCCGTGTATATTGACCCACTACACCCTGACATTCGTGTGTACTTAGCATGGAATAGCTGCAAGCACAACTTGATAGAAGATCGTCAAATACATTGTCAATTTAGCTTAGCTTGTTCTGGGGCTTCTTCAAATCAGGTCCATTATGGATACAATACCCAACAATCTCCCCTTATTTGAAGAAGCCTAAACCATACAAGCTAAGGTGAATAGAATAGATGGGAATGAAAATCATAAAATGAAAATTTAGTTGAGAGTGAAATTCATTACCATATTTTCCTGAGAGCATACTTAACATTGGCAGCCACCTTAGCCTTAGCCGAGAGGGTAATCTCCCCCTTTTCGGCTTCTGCAAATCTGGGACTTTACTTGGAGCATAATTCTCCCCCTCAGTTCTTGCATCCGTGCCCGATCTTGAGTTCCTCGCTGATGCTCCCCCTTGATCCAAGAGCCTTGATCTCTTCAGTCTTCAATCTTCATAGTTCAGCATGCCGAGTTCAGTTTTGAAGAGACTGAACTTGGCCTCGTCTAGGGGCTTTGTGAAGATATCTACAATCTGCTTATCCGTGGGGACATAGCAGAGAGAGATATCTTTGTTTTCCACATGCTCCCGAATGAAGTGGTAGCACACTTTAATATGCTTTGTTGTGTTGTGCGACATAGGATTGTTCGCAATTGCTATTGCGCTCTAGGAGTCGCAATACATAGGAACTTCTCTGAACTGCAAGTCATAATCTTTGAGTTAATTTCTGATCCATAGAAGTTGTGTGCAACAGCTGCCTGCTGAGATGTACTCTGATTCAGCCGTAGAGGTTGCGACACAGTTCTGCTTTTTACTGTTCCATGAAATAAGCCTTCTTCCGAGGAACTGGCACATCTCAGAAGTGCTTTTCCTATCATCCCTACATCCTGCAAAATCAGCATCTGGGGGTTGTGTGATATATACTTCTTCTTTCAAATTTCCATTTAGGAACGCAGATTTCACGTCCATCTGATAGACAGTGAATCCTTTGTGAGAGGCATATGCCAGGAACAACCTGATTGCCTCAAACCTTTCAACTTGTGCAAAGGTTTGGTCGAAGTCAATCCTCTCCTCTTGTCTGTAACCTTGAGCCACCAGTCTGGTCTTGTTCTTGATGATGACCCCGTGTTCATCCTGTTTGTTTCTAAAGATCCACTTAGTGCCGATCACATTCTGTTTTTTTGGTCTTGGAACAAGCGTCCAGACGTTGCATCATTCGAATTGATGCAGTTCATCTTGCATTGCCAATATCCATAACACATCTTTGTTCGCTTCGTCAAACTTCTTTGGCTCAACCTGTGATAAAGAACTAAGGTGCAGAATCTCGTTAATTGTACCTCTGCGAGTTCTGACACCGTCACGAGGATCTCCTATGATCTGATCTCTAGGATGATCCCTCACGTGTCGGAGCTCTAAGAGTCTGGCATCTGGAGCTCTAACAGCTTCTCAGGCACCTCCCTCTTCTGGAGGATTTTCTTTATCCTGACCGTCATCTTCTCCAGGTGGCATCTAGGTGGAGACCTTGACGTACTTGGGAGTTCCATCTTTAGAAGTCTCATCTAGACTAAGCTGTTCAAGCCTTGAACCTGCATCTTCAAGAATGCTACTGGAAGAATTGCTATGAATCAGGCTTCCTTCATCAAATACAACATTAATGGACTCCTCTGACACTAGGGTTTTCTTATTGAAAACCCTATATGCCCGACTATGGCTACTATAGCCCATGAAGATTCCTTCGAAGCATTTTCTCCGAATTTAGTACGTGGGTACTTCCAATTATTGAGTACATAACATCTGCAACCAAAAATCCTTAGATAGGACATGGTCGGTTTCCTGCCTTTCAATATCTCATAAGGCATCTTACGATGATTCTTGTTGATCAAGGCCTGGTTTTGCACGTGACAGGTTGTATTGACAGCCTCTGCCCAGAAGTACTCTGGGAGAGAAGCGTCATTCAACATTGTCGTACATGCCTAAATGAGCGTTCTATTTCTCCTCTCCGCAACTCCGTTTTGCTAAGGATTATGCGGGGAGGAAAACTCATGAAAGATACAATGTTCTTCACAGAATTCTGTCATAGCAACAGACTCAAATTCTATTCCATGGTCACTTCTGATTTTGACCACGGAGCAGTTATGTTCGTTTTGTATCTACTTGAAAAAATTAGTGAAGATGTCAAACGTATCTGACTTTCGTTTCAAGACGAACACCCACATAAACTGAGAGTGATCATCAACAATCACTAGCGTATACGATTTGGCTCCTAAGCTATGAACTTGCACTGGAACGAACAAGTCTGAAAGTGAGAAAAAGATCTACCTTAACTCTAGAGGGGAGGTGAATAGAGTATTTTTAAAATAATTTACAATTAAAAATATAAAGCAGTGGAAGACTTAATTTGTGTATGTGTAAGGTGCTTGTTATGAAATAAAAACTAAAGCAAGAACTAAGAAAACACACAGCACACAGCAAAGTCAAACACACAACAACAAGATGACACAAGGATCTATAGTGGTTCCTAAACAACCTGGGTACATCCACTCTTCTACCACCCTAGGTAGGAATCAACTGCAGGAATAGTTGATCAGGTGTCCTGGGAACCAATGAGCTTTTGATAAGGTGCTCAAAAACCAAAACTAGATTTTTTGATAAGGTGTCTTGCCACCACTGAGTTTTTACAAGGTCTCAGAAACCAGTCTCAGAACTTTTGAAGGGAGTTTTTAAAAACCCTTTTACAGGAGGGAAAGGAAAAAAGAAAGAAAGTGTTGAGTTGTTATTCTCTGTCAACAGTCTGAGAGAAGACAAGTGGAAGATGAAGCTAAAGCTCCCCCTGAGATCTGTAAAGGTTCAGGAAGATGAGCTTTGCTAGGGTGATAGGTCTTCAGGTGCTTCAGATCTCCAGCAAAAGATGATTTCAGCAGATGCTGAAATGTGAGATGTCTGGAGTCCTTGATGTTGAAGCTTTTGAACACTTGAGGATTTGGAGGAGAAGATGATTTCCTCAACAGAAAACTTTCTTGTGTTCTTGAAGATTTTTACTCAGTGAATCTGTATGTTCCAGAAGATGAGTTCTTGATCAGAGTATATTTTGATCTCTCTTCTGTAACTCTTTTTCTCAATCCAATGATCCTGTATATCTCTTGCCTTTCTTGTTGTATTGATTTGTTATATTGTCAAAAACAAATTCTGTAGGAGTATATAAGATTCTGACTGTTACTCGATCATAAATGACTTCCATAAATGACAACTGTCTCTGGGGAAAGTCCTAAGTAACATTCCTTTTAGCCTTCCTTGAAACTTGCATTAGATTGCTTGAAATGGCTAGAAAATCCTTTGCAATAAATGCAGGAAATAACTTTGAATGAATTCCATAACTGTTCTTGAATTTGAAATCTGAAAGCGTCGATCTCTCCCAGAAATCGTCAATCTGAGCTCTACGATTGTTGAACTAAGCTCAGAGATTTGATTTATACTAGAGACAGAAAACGTCGACCTGAACTCTACGATCGTCGAACTGAGCTCAGCTACTTGGAAAATAGCTGAAGACAGAGCGTAGATCTTAGCTCGAAGATCGTCGACCGGAGTTCGACAACTTGCAGAGTTGAGCTCAGAGAACGTCGAACTGAGTTCGACGTTTCGTCGACCAGAGATCGACGAAAATTGTCTTTATCTCAGCAATGAATCCTTATCTTTGAAAGGTCTTGGGGGCAGCTCTAAACCTAAGTTCTAAGCCTTAGACTCATTCTAAGTTGACCTTTTCAACTATACAACTAGGTCAAACCAATTTCGTAATAACATAGTGATCCTTGCCCAAATTAGTAATAGGGTGTTCCAACAATCTCCCCCTATTTGGGTTAGGATTACTATTTACAGGACACAATAGGAAATACAAAAGCATACATATAGAAACAAAAGCTAAACCATCAATGTAGAAGAAAAACATAGCAGCATTGCAGAACTCATATAGAATATTAGCAATATTCAGAGATATAGATGTACTGTCTGCTTACAGAAATCATTTCTTCTCATTACCTTTCTTAAATAGAATCTCTCTGTTAGGATTGAGAGCATCTTTCTTTGATCTTCTGTCATAATCTGCATCTAAGGATGTTTGGGATCTTTGCCTTGGGACTACAGCCTCAGGATGCAGCTTCATATAACTTTCTTGATCAAAGAACTTTCTTGAAGCATATCTCTCCAGTTCTGTCTTTCTTTGTTCTGATAGGGTTGTAATATTTAAAATGTCTTTACCTTGCTCCTTGGCCTTCTTCATTTGATCTAGAGCAGCAAGCTCTTTCATTCTGGCAGTCCATGACGTTGGGTTGTTTTCAGGATCTTCAAAAGGGACTGGAGGTTCATATCTATTGATAGATTCTGAATCAGTAGGATTCCTGGTGACAACTGAATCTCTAAGCTTGTAAGGGAAAGGACCTTGAGTAGAATCAATTGGACCTTGTCCTTCCCTTTATTGTCTTGAATAAGTTCTGTACTCTCTCTGATTTCCTCTGAACTGACCTCTTCTAGAATGATGGCCTCTTTGATGTTGACTTCTGGGTTGATATCTTTGAGAAGATTGAGAAGAACTATGTTTTGAAGCAGATCCAGGTTGAGAAGCAGATCCTCCACCAGTACCAGTCCCTGGAGGAGGAGGAGGATGAGGATGAGACTGAGAAGATCCTTTCTCATATTTGTCAAGTTTTCTTCTTTTCTTCATAGCCTTTAGCTGATTTTTAGAATATTTCATCCAAGGCTCTGTTATCTGACAATCATGCAAAATGTAATATGGTATATCATTTACATATTTGGCTTGAGCAGGAGGGACTCTCATCATTGCTTTGCTTCTGGATTTCCTTTTCTTGGCAAAGGTGCCAGCAGAATCATCAGAGTCAGTGTTAAATTGATCACTTTCTGAACTCAGGGGTCTTTCATATATATCATCAATGCTTTTGATATACTCTTCTCTTTGTTTAGACTTCTCAGCAGACAGAACAGGAGCAGAAACAATTGTAGTAGCAACAGGAGCAGAAGGAACTTCTGGAGCAGCAGGAGCAGCAGGAACCTCAGAAACAACAGTTTCTTCTAGAAAAATAGCAAGTTCAAAAGCAGCAGCAGCATCAACAGGATCAGCAGGCAATATATCAATATCATTAGATTCAACAACTTCAGCAGTAGCAGCAGCAACACAATCAGAAACTTCCACAGCCTTAAGAGAATTGATATAAGATCTGATCAGGCTGGGATCACAGACAGTAATAGGCACAATGGCCTTAGTAAGGTCTTCAACTCCCAGAGTTGGTAAGCAGCTTCTGTGAAGAAGATCAAATTCAAAAAACAGTGACTTGAAGTCCACTATGAGTACTTATACTGGGGCTGGAGTAGAAATCTCTGCAGACAACAGTTCCTCAGGAGCAGCAGGCACTACCTCAGCTTCATAGGGCATCTCCCCCTGCCTTGATTTAGTGATAACTGTATCAAGGCACCCCATAGAAGGGATTGCCTGAGGAGAGGAGAGAGTTTAGCCTATCAGATAGCTCCTTTATTGAGTTTAGGAGTGGAGCCATGGAGGTCTCCAGCAGGCTTACTAGCTTGGGGACCAGTACCCCATATAGCCTATCTGTCAAGGCTGATAGATCCACTTGCTCAAGTGTGACTTGAGTAGAGGTGAAGGAGGGAATGGTTTGGGCTGGTGATGGATGGACTGTGGTAGATGATCTTGTGGATGGTAGGATGGTTGATTGAGAGAATGGTATGGAGAAGATAGATGATATGGGTGTGCAGATGGATGGTGTGAAGGATGGTTGGGTTAGAATGTCATGAAGGAGCTGTTGGTATGAGGAGGTAGAAGGAGGCTCAGTAGGGGAGGAAGTGGAATCATCCATAAAGGAATCTTCCAAGATGTTGAAGGATGGCATGTCAAGAGGTGGATAGTAGTGAAAAGGATTGAATTGTTCTGAGGTGGCTGGAGGTGAGATTGGTGATGAAATGGTAATGGGGGAAGAGATGGATATGGAGATGGTTAATGTAGTTGAAGTGGACGTGGATGTAGAAACAAGTGGTGGAGAAGGAGGAGAAGAGGTGGAGGCAGGCAACTCTTCCATGAGGGCAGAGGCCTGAGGATAAGTGACTGCAAGAGTCCTTATGCCTGAAGCCATGGTAGTCCTGGATGGTTTGATTATCTGCCTATCCCACTTACCAAATAGGGCACAGGTAAGTCTTTTTGATGCATTGATGTGCATCCCATTTGAGACTAGAAGTTCTGGCCACCTGGAGTGCAGGAATACCCCTAAAATCCTCCCAAAATTAACAAAGCTCTTGTTTATTTTCTTCTTTATGAGATCAAAGAAAATTTCTCCCCAATTCAAGTGTTTCTTGTCCACTAGGGCTCGCATCAGACAGAACTAATACCTGGATATGGTATCATGAGCTGAGTGCTTTGTCAGAAGCCCTTTCCCCACAACATCAGCCAGAATTCTAAACTCAATAAATAAGTTCTTTTTCATTAACTTGCTAGGGTTAGCGGCAGAGTGACCCATTCTATCCAACATTAAATCAAATTCCTCTCCAGACATTTCAGTAGAATCATCTCCAGTACTTAAATGGAATACTTCAGTCAGTAGAGTAGGTGATAAAGTTACCTGAGTCCCGCTTATAGTACCGACTATAGTATTTTGATCCAGATTACTTGCTGTAAATACCCATTCCTTTATCTCATCGCCCGCAATCTTCATCCTTGTGGACATAATGTGCACCAACTGTTGTTCCCTGAATAGTTCCAGAATGTCTTTGAAGATTTGATCGCTGCCATCAAACGAATCCATATCGATATCAAATCCAGTATCAAACTTCATCTTTGTAAGAGCGGCAACATTCAAAGCCATTGTATACCTGCAAAAAGTTAACAAAGACAACCAAATGTAGTAGAGTTTGGAGGGAAAGAAAGAATTTGCAGAGAATATGAAAGTGCAAAAGAAGAACGACGGCGAAAGAATGATTTTTATATTAGGGTTCGACGCCGGAAAGGAAGGATCGTTGAACTCCGTTCGAAGATCTAGGCTTCTTAATGGAATCTGAAGAGTCTTCAAAAACGTCAATCTTTGTTCGACGATACTGGAGAACGTCGAGCTCCACTCGACGATCGATGAACAGAAAGAAGGATAGCTAAAAGCTAACGGACGGCGTTGAACTCGGGTTGACGCTTATTGGAAAGCGTCGATCTCCGTTCGATGCTTTTTGGGAAAAACATCGAGCGTAGTTCAGAGACAAAAAAAACCTACAGACACTAGAAAAATAAGTTTTTAGCCAAGTCTTGGTCTGTTTTTAGATTTTCAAAATCTTGGGATTTATTTTAAACTTTCTCCATCTAACATTCCTAACTGATTTAGGAAGAAGGTGTGTTTTTTATCATCCAAAGGTTTGGTGAAAATATCTCCCCTTTGCAAATCAGTTGGGATATATTGAATTTCAATCTTATTTTTCTTTACATTGTCTCTTAGGAAGTGATGCCTAATCTCTATATGTTTTGTCCTACTATGGAGGACTGGATTTTGTGTTATAGAGATAGCACTAGTGTTATCACAAAATATTTTTGACCCTTCTAAGTTGTATCCATAGTCTAGGAACTAGTTTTGAATCCACAGAATCTGTGAGCAACAACTGCCTGCTTCCATGTATTCAGCTTCAGCAGTTGAAGTGGACACATATGTCTGTTTCTTACAGAACCAGGAGACAAGTCTGTCACCAAGGAACTGGCAAGTTCCACTGGTGCTTTTTTTGTCTACTCTACATCTAGCATAATCAGCATCTGAAAATCCAGTTAATTCAAATCCTGAGTCTTTTGGATACCAGAGTCCTAGATTTGGACAACTTTTCACATACCTAAGAATCCTCTTAACTAATATTAGGTGTGACTCTCTAGGGCTTAATTGGAACCTAGCACATATACATGTAGCAAATATTATATCAGGTCTACTAGCTGTAAGGTACAATAGAGAGCCAATCATTGCTCTATATGTTGTCTAATCAACATGTTTACCATGTTCATCAATATCTAATATAGCATTGGTAGGCATAGGTGTTTTCATACAAGATGCTTCAGACATACCAAATTTCTTAACCAATTCTTTTGCATACTTGATTTGAGAAATAAATATTCCTTCAGCATGTTGTTTGACTTGCAATCCTAGAAAGAAGGAAAGCTCACCCATGCTACTCATTTCAAATATAGAGTGCATCAGGTTGGAAAACTTTTTGCACAAATTTGAATCAGTAGAACCAAATATGATATCATCTACATATATTTGTACTAGTAGGGTATGGGACTTATGGCTTCTAATAAAGAGAGTTTGGTCTACACTACCCCTTATAAAATCATTTTTCAGAAGAAAGCATGCTAAGGTCTCATACCATGCTCTAGGAGCTTGCTTGAGACCATATAATGCTTTATGCAACTTGAAAACATGGTCAGGATAAGTTGGAGAGATAAAACCTGGAGGTTATCTAACATAGACTTCCTCTTTGATGTCTCCATTGAGAAATGCACTCTTCACATCCATTTGGTAGACCTTAAATCCTTTATGAGATGCATAAGCAAGGAATATTCTTATGGCCTCTAACCTTGCCACTGGTGCAAAGGTCTGGTCATAGTCTATCCCTTCTTCTTGAGAATAATCTTGAGCAACTAGCCTTGCCCCTTTCCTTATAATAACTCCTTGATCATCCAACTTATTTCTGAACACCCACTTTGTTCCAATAATTGAGTGATCCTTAGGCCTTGGTTCTAGCTCCCAAACTTTGTTCCTCTAAAACTGATGTAGTTCCTCTTGTATAGCAATGATCCAGTGTGGATCTTGCTCTGCATCTTCAATGGATTGAGGCTCAACTTGAGATAAAAAGCAGGTGTGCATCAGGTTTTGGTTGACCTGATTTCTAGTTTGCACACTAGCTGAGATGTTTACAATCACTTGGGAGATTGGGTGATCTCTTGTTGTTACTAAATCAACAGGGGGTGTTGATTGTTCACCAACCTGTGTTGTTATTTCCTCTTATGGAACAACAAATGGCTCTTCAAAATGGTTTTCTCCAAGATGTTGAACATCAAGATGTTGAGTATCCTCTTCATCTTCACTGATTTCAGCTCTTTGTTGGATAGGTGAATGTACTGAATCCTTTTCTACAATGTGTAACCTGTCCAAATTTTCTGAAAGAGAGTGTACCTGCAATGGTTCTATGGTAGAAGTAGACTTCTCCTTGTAACACATGTTAGTCTCATCAAAAGATACATGAACAGATTCTTCAATTTTAAGAGAAGTTTTATTATAAACCCTATAAGCTTTACTGATCATGGAGTATCCAAGAAACACTCCTTCATCAGCTTTAGCTTGGAATTTTGCTAAATACTTCTTGTCATTATTGTGAATATAACAAATGCAGCCAAAAATTTTGAAATAGTCTACTTTAGGTTTCTTCCCTTTGAGCAATTCATAGGGAGTCTTGCCCTTCAGTTTATGAATCAAACTTCTGTTCAACACATGGTTGGAGGTGTTCACTGCCTCTGCCCAAAAAGATAGAGGAAGGTGAGCATCTGTCAACAATGTAGTAGCAGATTCAATTAGGGTTCTTTTTTTCCTTTCAGCTACCCCATTTTGTTGAGGAGTTCTAGGAGCTGAGAAAGTATGTTTGATCCCTTCACTCTGAAAGAACTCTTGCATAAGAAGAGAATCAAACTCTGTCCCATGATCACTTCTGATCAGGGAAATGTGAGTATTGAACTAAATCTGTATGCATTTGAGAAAATATGTCAAACATTTAAAGTTATCAGACTTCTTCCTCAGAAAGAATACCCAAGTGAATCTAGAGAAGTCATCTACAATCACTAAAGTGCAAGATTTCCCTCCTAAGTTTTGTACTGTAATGGGTCCAAAAAGATCCATGTGTAACAGATACAAAATCCTAGGTGAATCACTCTTATTAAGTGACTTAAAACTGTTTTTAGTTTGCTTACCTAGTTGACAAGCCCTGCAGTCCTTCCTTCTTGTTGGGGCCAGAAGGTAGTCCTCTAACAAGGTTGTCCTTGGATAGCCTAGCAATGGTTCTAAGGTTTAAGTGTCCTAGTCTCTTATGTCATAAATCATTTGGTTTGCAGACTGAATTAAATAAGCAGATATCTATGTTGGTTGAAAGGAAATCTACAAGATAAATGTTACCTTTCCTTTTACCTGTTAATACTGTTGTGTTATGCTCTGACTTGATCTGGCAAAACGATTTTTTAAATGTCACTTGATATCCTTCATCACAGAGTTGATTAATGCTGATTAGTTTGTGCTTCAGTCCTTCCACAAAAGCCACCTTCTTGAATGTGACTGAGCCAATCTGAACAGCACCATATCCTTTTGTTTGACCAAAGTTTGAATCTCCAAAGAACACTTTGGGTCCAAGTTTGGCTTTAAAGGATGTGAGATTGTCCTTACTCCCTATCATGTGCTTTGAGCACCCACTATCCAGATACCATTGTTGGTTCATTGCTGGATAGGTCTTCACCTGCACATAAACAATTTATATGTTTTTTTGACCTAGTTTACCTTGGGTCTAGGTTGATAACCTTTAAATTCAGAAATGAAAGACATCCCTGGCTGACTCTTATATCCTTCAGGATGGAATCTCCTAGGAGGTACTATCTATTCAGTATAAGGGTTGAAGCTTTGGGATGATGGACTTTTAGGATTGACTTGAGATTTACCTCTAAAAGAAGGTTCAAAGTTCTAAGCTCCATTCGACGATCGTCAACCTGAGTTCGACGATCTTGGGTCAGATCGTCGAGCTCCGTTCGAAGATCGACTATACCATAGTTCAGAGTTAAGAAGTCGTCGATCTGAGTTCGACGATCCAGCCTTGGATCGCCGAGCTCTGTTCGACGATCGTCGAGCTCTGTTCGACGTTTTCTGTTGAACTTGATTTTCCTTAGGTAAATCTGGATTCTTCCTAGCTACCTCTGCAACACCCTTTCCTTTATCAGAAATAAATTTAATTGGGGTTGTTAATACTATAGGTTGGCTTGATGAAACACCCAAGCCCAGTGTACTGTTGAATCTTGAGTTCACTGTGCTTGTGATGTCCATCAGTCCGATGCTTCTCCCATTAATGGATTCTTCAAACTTCTTTGCCTGGGATAACTCACTTTTCAGTGAAGCTATCTCCTCCCTACAGCATTCTTACTCCTCAGAGAGTTTGAGGTTGTCTGATTTTAAGGTGCTATATTCAGACAATTGATTTCTGAGAGAAATAATCTCTTTCTCAGATTTTAACAGGTCTAAACAAAGTGCCTTAAATTCAGACCTAAAGTCCTCTGAGTCAAAGACAGAGGAGTCTATTACCTGGTCTTCTTCAGTTTGAGTTTCAGATTCTGAGTCTGATCCTTGTTCTGCATCAGAATTTTGCTGAGAGGCATTGACAGCCATCATGAGGAATTCCATTTCTTTAACATCATCATCATCATCACTTGAGCTTGATGAGGCTTCTGATTCCTCTTCAGTATCACTCCAGCTTTCAGCTACAAACCCCTTCCTTGTATGTTTATTTTTGTTAGAGGAGGATTTGTTGCTGTTGTTTCCTCTGGATTCCTTGTCTTTTCTCCTATCTTTCCTGTCCTTCTTGTCCTTATTCTGATTTTCTGGACAGTTAGGCATAATATGGCCTGGTTTCCTGCATCCAAAACAGATTATTTCTTTATTATTTGATTTGTCATACCTTGGCTTCTCATGCCCTCTGGATGACCTCTTTCTGAAATCTTTCCTGGCCATCTTATAGAATCTTTTGTCCAGCAAACTCATCAATTCTTCATTGCATGTGACCTTGTCTTCAGGCAGATCTTCTGTAGCTTTGAATGCTATGGTCTTCTCCTTTTTGATGACTGGAGAAGCAGTCTTTTGTTCTTCCTCTCTGTTCTTAATGAGCAGCTCATAAGACTTGAGCTTGCCCAAAATAGCTTCAATAGTAATCTCAGTTAGGCTTCTGGCATCCTTGATTGGCCAGATCCTTGAGTCCCAAGTGCTAGGGAAGCACATTAGGATCTTGTCATTTAGTTAAGTTAGTGTGATCTCCTTATCCAATGTTTTCAACTCACTGACTATCAGACTAAGCCTATTATACATACTTGAAACTAACTCAGCTTCTCCTTTCTTGAAATTCTCATATTGAGATATGAGATGGGATCTCCTGTCCTTCCTTTCATCAGCAGATCCTGAGACAATTTCAGATAACTTGTCCCATATATCATTTGCTGAACTGCATTCAGCCACCTTTTGGAATATCTCATCAGACATGGTCTGAGCAAGGATATTCATAGCCTTTGCATCTGTAACTTTCCATTTCTTTATTTCTGCATCTGTTCCTGAAGGAGGTGGAACAGCACTTATACTTGTGATCACTGGGGGTCTTGGACAAACTGTCAAAACAGAATTAAAAATGTCCTCATCAATAGAATTCATGTAAAGCTTAATCCTTGCCTTCCAAAGTGCAAACTTAGAGAGGTTGCACACTGGAGGTCTGGTGCTACCATAATCTTTGTTCTGTGCCATGGTTTTGTTTGAAAATAAATATAATACAAAAAGTAATAACTATCCTCTATAGAAGGTTTATCTTATCAAGGATCTTTTGGTTCAGGTGTTAGCCTGTTCAATCAATATGTTGAAGATTCAGATGTTGAATAACCAACCTCCCTCTGATACCAATTGAAAGTGAGGAAAAGATCTACCTTAACTCTAGAGGGGAGGTGAATAGAGTATTTTTAAAATAATTTACAATTAAAAATATAAAGCAGTGGAAGACTTAATTTATGTATATGTGTAAGGTGCTTGTTATGAAATAAAAACTAAAGCAAGAACAAAGAAAACACACAACACACAGCAAAGTCAAACACACAGCAACTAGATGACATAAGGATCTATAGTGGTTCCCCAACAACCTGGGTACATCCACTCTTCTACCACCCTAGGTAGGAATCCACTGCAGCAATAGTTGATCAGGTGTCCTGGGCACCAATGAGCTTTTGATAAGGTACTCAAAAACCAAAACTAGATTTTTTGATAAGGTGTCTTGCCACCACTGATTTTGACAAGGTCTCAGAAACTAGTCTCAGAACATTTGAAGGGAGTTTTGAAAAACCCTTTTACAGGAGGGAAAGGAAAAAGAAAGAAAGAGTTAGTTGTTCTTCTCTGTCAACAATCTGAGAGAAGACAAGTGGAAGATGAAGCTAAAGCTCCCCTTGAGATCTGTAAAGGTTCAGGAAGGTGAGCTTTGCTAGGGTGATAGGTCTTCAGGTGCTTCAGATCTCCAGCAAAAGATGATTTCAGCAGATGCTGAAATGTGAGATGTCTGGAGTCCTTAATGTTGAAGCTTTTGAACACTTGAGGATTTGGAGGAGCAGATGATTTCCTCCACAGAAAACTTTCTTGTGTTCTTGAAGATTTTTACTCAGTGAATCTGTATGTTCCAGAAGATGAGTTCTTAATCAGAGTATATTTTGATCTCTCTTCTGTAACTCTTTTTCTCAATCCAATGATCATGTATATCTCTTGCCTATCTTGTTGTATTGATCTGTTATATTGTCAAAAACAAATTCTGTAGGAGCATATCAGATTCTGACTGTTACTCGATCATAAATGACTTCCATAAATGACAACTGTCTCTGGGGAAAGTCATAAGTAACATTCCTTTTAGCCTTCCTTAAAACTTGCATTAGATTGCTTGAAACGGCTAGAAAATCCTTTGCAATAAATGCAGGAAATAACTCTGAATGAATCTGAATGAATTCCATAACTGTTCTTGAATTTGAAATCTGAAAGCGTTGATCTCTCACAGAAATCGTCGATCTGAGCTCTACGATCGTTGAATTGAGCTCAGAGATTTGATTTATACTAGAGACAGAAAACGTCGACCTGAGCTCTACAATCGTCGAACTGAGGTCAGCGACTTGGAAAATAGCTGAAGACAGAGCGTCGATCTTAGCTCGAAGATCGTCGACCGTAGTTCGACGACTTACAGAGTTGAGCTCAGAGAACGTCGAACTGAGTTCGACGTTTCGTCGACCAGAGCTCGACGAAAATTATCTTTGTCTCAGTAATGAATCCTGATCTTTGAAAGGTCTTGGGGGAAGCTCAAAACCTAAGTTCTAAGCCTTAGACTCATTCTAAGTTGACCTTTTCAACTATATAACTAGGTCAAACCAATTTCCTAATAACATAGTGATCCTTGCCCAAATAAGTAATAGGGTGTTCCAATAAAGTCCATATGCAGAAGATAAAGACATCTGGAAGAGTCTTTGTCTGCAATGCCCTTAAAGGTAGCCCGAGTCTGTTTGCCCTTCTTGCATGGAGGAGAAGGGCTATCTTTTATGCACTTAATAGTAGGGGCATCCCTTACTAGATTCTTGGAAAACATCATATTAATAGTCTTAAAATTAATATGTGCTAATCTCTTGTGTAATTGTTCACAGAGAGATGCACTGCCTTTTATTACTAGGCACACGGGGGTAGAAGAGTCTAAGCTAAGAAAATCTAAGCAAAAGATATTTCTGCTCCTAATGCCAGTTAATACTGTCTCCGAAGAGGCACACGATATTATCAAGCACTTTTCCTTGCAGAACTTAACATCGTATCCTTTATCACACAACTGGCTTACACTGATCAGGTTATTGTTTAACCCTTCAACATAGGCCACGTCTGTGATAGAGAATACACCGTTGGAAATCATACCATAACCCCTGGCGACTCCTCGATCAGATTATCCAAAGATGACTTTGGGTCCATTTTCGATTGGGGAGTAAACACGCAACAGACTTCTTGTCCCGGTCATATGCTGGGAACATCCACTGTGTAACACCCCAAAAATCTCAAACTTGGATTTGAGGTGCAGGCTGGTTGACACGGCCTGGGACACGGGCGTGTCCCAGGGCATGTCGGGGGTACACGGCCTGGGACACGGGCGTGTCCCAGGGCGTGTCACTCAATAAATAGCCGGTTTAAGTCAGAAATGTACACGGCCCGGAACCAAGCCTTGAACACGGCCGTGTCAGAGTTGACACGGGCGTGTCCGAGGGCGTGTGCCTTCCCGTGTACTGCTCTAACTGGTTTTAGCGCTCGTTGAGTACCGTGTAACATGGGTAACACGGGCGTGTCACATGACTGACACGGGCGTGTCAGGTTCGACACGGGCGTGTCGATGCCCGTGTTCTGGTAGTCTTCAATCAGTACGTGTGCCGCTTAAGGGTACACGGCCTGTGACACGGGCGTGTCACAGGCCGTGTCGGCCAAAAAGTATAATTTTCAGGCAGATCGTGGCCGTTCACTTTTCCTTAAAGAAGATCCTATGGCTGGGGCTCATTCCTGGCTTGATAAGGCTGGGGAAGGAGAAGGCTAAGCTCATTTTGAGTTTCATCTTCTCTTTCTAGCTTTAAGAGAGAGGTGAGAGCAAGGTGAGGAAGGAGAAGTGGAATCCGGCTGCCGGTGGTGCTACGGTGGTCCAAATCGCGAGCCGAGTTCGGATTTACGAAAGCAACGCTGCTGCGAAGGCTTTCATCCGTCTCAATTTCTCTCCATGGCTCTGAAGCGAGTTCCTAGGGTAACGATTTCCTGCTTGGACATGTGAAGTCCTTATTTCCTGCATTGCATAGGGAAAACCCTTCCCCGCGAGTGTGCGGTGGGTTGTGGCGTCCCTTGGGGTAGATATGTGAAGTCCCCCTTGTTAGAGTCCAGAATTGGAGTACGGATCTAGGCATACTGTGTGAAGCCCATCCGGACATATTAGTCTGGATTGGTGATGTTTGTTTGCATAGCGGAGAAGACTCCGCGATTATTGCTTGTATGCATGATGGATAAAGTACTGGAGGAAGTCCAGGAAAATGTGAGAGTTGGGTGCAACTCTTGTGGCCGTGAGTTGCCACTTTGTGTGCGGTTGAGCGTTGGGCTACAACTGTATGAAAAGGCTTCGTGCCGAACAGGCAAGGTGAAACCGACCCGCGCCTTTAAATGTGGCCTCAGGTACGATGTACTTGGTTGGGCAAGGCGATTTGAGCAACGGAGGGTGGCTGATCTGTACCTGCGTTATGTAGGCTGGACATGAGAGCGGCAAGGCATTGGGCTTTCGTCAGCGGCATAATGAGAGTCTTGGGCCTGCGTGCCGGACTAAATGCTCAATGGTGAGATCCGGTGTTTCCGGTGCACCCGAGAGTGCCATGAGTGCATGGGACGTCGGGCCGTCGTGCCGGCGTTTGTGACATGTGACTGTGCGGTCATGCACGTCTTTCTTGAATTGCTATATATATCATATTGAAAGATTGCTATGCAGGGATGGAATTCCGCTGCCCCATGCCAGGGGCAGGGTCGTTATAATTGGTCAGCTGAATGCTGACCGTTGCCCTGTTTGCCACCGCTTGGTGGATTGGTTCTTACAGGTACTGGAGGTGCTGGTCCGAGCGGGACTTAGAGGGCTGAAGCCCAAAGCTGCGTTGCTGCCCTCGAAGGCATTGTTTTGTGTCTCTTGTTCATGTGTGTCCGGCCTGCGTGCCGATGTTTGTAATCCACACTCTTGTTAAGAGAAATTGTTGTAAGGCCTTAAGGCCAGACTCTTTTGATGTTTCTGTACATTCCTATGTTATAGTGGGCAGTGTTCTTTATCTTGAGTTCAAAGATTCAACCGTGAAACTTCCGCTAGAATGCTCTGTGTTAGGATGCGTTGATTATGATATTATTTCGTAGCGTCTCCGCCTGTTTGTGGAATATGGTGTGGGGCCCCGGCCGGACCCTCTATTATATTCTTCTTGACGGGTAGAGGTGTTACAATTTGGTATCAGCTTGTTGGTCGATCTCTTCCGAATTCGCGGACGAATTCTTTTGAGGGGTGGCGGGCACGTGTCAGTGCTGGCTGTCGTTATAACACTTAACTTGAACTCAAGATTGTCCACTTAGGAATGCCAATACACTTGTTTGTTGCACTTGTGTATTCTTTTTGTATGGTTGCCGTTTTCATTGGTCGTTAACCTGTGTATTTTACACATATAGGTGACCAGAAGTGTTGCGGGTCAATCCGAACTACAACGTTCTGTTGAGAGTGCGGCACCAGCCGAGGTGCCCACAACTCCTCCATCCGCTGAAACAGTCCGTCTCATCACGGAAACGATACTTGCTGTGATGAATGATCAGCAAGCTGGGCAGGCACGTCCTGCAGTGGTGTCAACGCAAGCTGGGGTACGGCAAGAACCGGTAGAAGCCGAAGCTGATCCGCGGGTAGCAGATCAACAATGGAAGCAATTCTTGAGCTTCAACCCTCCGCAGTTTCATGGGGCGGGTACACCGGCCCAAGCAGAGGATTGGCTTGCAAGGATCAAGAGGATAATGAGAGCTATC
Source organism: Platanthera zijinensis (assembly GCA_039513925.1). Classification (NCBI taxonomy): domain Eukaryota; kingdom Viridiplantae; phylum Streptophyta; class Magnoliopsida; order Asparagales; family Orchidaceae; genus Platanthera; species Platanthera zijinensis. The sequence goes on along the minus strand of CM077085.1, from coordinate 102,250,543 downwards.
AAGGTTGAGGAGGAACAGAAAGTTATGTTAGCTACTTTCCTACTGGAAGGAGAGGCGCAATTGTGGTGGGACGAGATTGAACTGCATCACTTGGCCGGCAGGCAATTGGCAGAGATTACAATGGACGAATTTTCTCATTTGTTCTTAGCACAACATCTGCCGATACAACAAAGGATATCGATGGAAATGGAATTTCAATGGTTAGCACAGGGAGATCGAAGTGTGGATGACTACCTGCATGAGTTCACCCGTTTGGGAAGATATGCGGGCACGATCTTCGCCGAAGAAGAGCGTAAGACTAGTCGGTTTTATGCGGGACTGCGAGATGAGCTGCGGTATTTGCTCTCGAGTTCTGTGAGTCAGGGATTCCAAGCCTTAGTCTGTACGGCTCGTTCTTTGGAGACGGACATGAAACGGGGGCAAGCAAAGGGAAACTTGGCGGTTGTGAAGCCGGAGTTTAAGCCGCCGCGTCCGGAAAAGTTTGGCTACCGAAAGAGATGGAATAAGAAGTCTAAGTCTTCTGGACAAGCTCCTTCTGCGACTGTGACGGATACATCAGGGTATGGATCTCGTGCTTGTTTTACGTGCGGGAAGGTTGGACACTTCGCACGTGAATGTCGATCTGGTCCTCCAAAAGGTTATAAGAAGATGGGAGCATCTTATGCGGAGAAGGGGAAGGCTGCGGTGGAGTCTTCTGCCTCGCACGCGCAGCCCAGGGTCTTCAACCTTGGACAACAGGAGGCCATTTAGCAGGCGGATGTCGTCACAGGTACGCGTAGGTTTTAATGTTTTTGTTTTTGATGTGCTGTGCTTGTTTTAATTGTAATGTTATAGGGTTTGTCCTTATACGAGAGTATCCGGCGCGAGCACTGTTCGACACAGGTGCTTCACATTCGTTTCTGTCGGAGGACTTTGTCTTTCGTGTCGGGGTACCTATCCGGACCACGACAGACAGTGTAAAGGTGTTGTTGCCTAACAGATGTGTGATGTGCGCGGATCGATCTTGCGGTTTTGAGGTCAAGATAGGAAGTCGGGAGTTCAAGGTGGAAACATTAGTATTGCCGATCAAAGAGTTTGATATAATCTTTGGTATGGACTGGCTTTCAGAGTAGCGTGCCTGTATTGATTGCACTTTAAAAGAGGTCACACTTGGACAAAATACCGAACAAGAGACCAAGTTCATTGGTATGCAAGGGATGGGTGGGAAGTTGTTATCCGCTCTCCAAGTTGTTAAGGCAGTTCGGAAGGGTGCGGAGTTGTTCTTCACACTCATAGAGGCGGTGGCGCCGAAGGCCAGTGTGAATGAAGTGCCGATTGTGTCGGAATATGTTGATGTGTTTCCAAAGGACCTTCCGGGGTTACCTCCCCAAAGGGAAATCGACTTCGCTATCGAGCTGGTGCGGGGTGCGAAACCCGTGGCCCGTTCGCCGTATCGGGCAGCGCCAAAGGAAATGGCCGAACTGAAAGTTCAGTTGCTAGAGTTGTTGGAGCAGGGATACATATGCCCAAGTATGTCACCTTGGAGCGCGCCTGTTCTTTTTGTGAAAAAGAAAGACGGTGGTTTGCGATTATGTATTGATTATCGCGAACTGAACAAGCTGACGGAGAAAAACAAGTATCCAATTCCACAGATAGATGACTTGTTCGATCAGCTAGCAGGCTCAACCGTCTATTCAAAGTTGGATTTGAAGTCCGGGTATTACCAGTTGCGGATTAAGGAAGGTGACATGTAAGACCCCCTCCCGGAACACAACACACGGCACGAGGGGAGTCTTATGCCCGAAATAGCCGCCTTGCGGTAGCACTAACGCACGGGTTAGCCTTTACCACAAGACGCCTATTCCGCCGGCTACAATCCATATCACAACAATTATGCCAACCCAACCATAACAGAAAAGTAAAACTAAAAGCAGTTCAGTTCACAGCTAAGTTAAAGTCCAAAATAGCGGAAGATAACAAGCACAACATGCTTGTACAAATAAACAAGAGTCTAGAAATGTTTTGCCAAACGGCTACATGAAAACACTCACTACTGTCACTGACGGTGCCGATGGCACCACCACCTCAGGTCCTATCATCCGGGCCTGGCTGTCCTGCTGCATAGTCCGTTGCCGCTCTACCTGCGGGGTTTCCTCCTAAAAAGGAAGACGTAGCAACCGTTAGTCATAAGACTAAGTGGCTTCACATCCGCTCCCCCGGCGACTCCTCGGCACCGGGCGGAGAAAGGAACAAGGTACAATATGTATATATATAAGCAAGTAAACAAGCAGGTGACAGTAAATATAGTGGAGAATAAGCTACACTACACAACTAGCAGTTCTACAAATATCCATAGTAAATGACAGCAGGTATAAGTAATCAGAATAGTAACTTAACTTATAAGAGTGCCCATACAAACTTATAAGTTAAGGATCGGCTTAACAGTAAAGTAACTCATCGTATAAGAGTGCCCATACAAACTTATACGATGAGGATCTTGTGTATGCAATGAATGACATGTTATGAATGTTATGTTATGACCGAATCATGCGCACGCACATGCAAGTTGCTATGTCGACACAGGCTAGAAGTTCCCACTTTTCGAGCAGGTAGCTAACCTCTCAGGCGTCGTCCGTCGTGGCCAGACGGCGACAGTGGAGCGGGCGTCTCCACTACTAGGTGGTATCACACTACCTATCCTAGGCCCCCGTACGCCTCAACGCTAAGAACACAACAGCGGAGCTCACATGCGTACTACGGCTCAGAAGGGGTCTTGGGTAAATGTGCACCAAGAACACAACCCAACCTGGCCTTTGATTTCGAACCGGATGGAACCTCGGAAACGCACGAGGTGCAAGCCCAACCGTTCTCATGGCACGGAGGAGATCTCGGGTTATGGACACCAAGTATCTAACCCTACCGCCCAAGGTCTACCCATTGGCTCCCATCGGTGTGACGACTGGCGAACCCGTAGACCTGCCACATTCATTATCTCAACACCGCGACACGATGAATCGTCGCACATCACATGCCCCAAAACAACTCACTCGATGCTACCCGTAGGGAGACTACCACTCTAAGCATCGGTTGTTAATAAACCCCTTGGGCTCGGATTACGGTTACAAAATACTCCTCACATAGTGTTCATCATATTCACGCCCCTCTATTCACTGATTTCACCTCAATACTTCGCATAATTAATATGTTCAACATCAAACTATATAAATAAATTCAATACCAATCTCAACTCTTAATTACTAGCCTTCCCATCCAATCCATTTCTCTACCATTGCATGGTTACCCCTTATTACACAACCAAATGAGTAACCATACTAAATTATAGTAACAACGACATTATAGTTATATGGGAGCAAGATATCACATAAGCAAATCACAATCATTGCAAGAGTGCTAACATTATAATTTAACAAGTGCATTAACATAGGATAGTCCAATACTAAAACTGGGATTCCCGGAGCTACAGGAATCCGATCACAATGCACAACCCCTCGTTGGAAAGGTATTCGCGAGGGCTACGACTTTCGTGTTGAGTCGATCACCCAGATCTGGTTGCAACATACCAGAAATTCAACTCGAATGCGTACAGGAAATAGTTTCCTGTACAGGAATTTTCCCGAACGCAGCGGACTCGAACCAGCTTTCCCGTGGCTACAGGTATCGCATGGAAACGAGCAACCACTCGTTGGAAAGGTAATTTCGAGGGCTACGACTTTCGTGTTGAGTCGTTCACCCAGATTTGGCCAGAACACCTCCGAAATTGGCCACGAAGGTCGCAGCGTGCAGAAATCAGATTTCTGCACGCATCTTAAGGCGAGATGAACGGCATCCGTTCATCTTCTTCCTTGCAACGACCTCGCATAAACTTCTCCAAAAATCACCCAACCTTATTTCTCCTTTCAAAGCCAAACCCTCAACGAAAACCCCTCTCATCTCCACTTTGAAGGATGAGAAGGTTGAGGGAGACTAAGCCTAAAACCTAGGCATGGCTTTAACCTAAGAACTCTCCTCCTCACATCAAGACTCTATGGAGTCGATGTCTCTCCTATCATAACTATAGATCTAGCACCAAGGGAGAGGGGAGGAAGCTCACCTCAAGTCCAGCGGTACCACCATGGCCGGCCATGAGCCTCGCACTCCTTCGCGGCGGCATTATTTTTCCCTTGACGATGGCGGCGTTTTGATTCCTCCAAAGATGGCTCCGGCAAGCTCTTCCTCCTCCTCCAGCCAAGAACTCTCTCAGGAATTTCGGGGCAGAAGAAAGGAGAATAAATGCTAGGGTTTCCAACTTTTTCCTTTTTATACATCGCAGACACGGGTAGGCACACGGCCGTGTTCCTACCCGTGTTCAGGTGACACGGCCGTGTGGCATGCCGTGTCTAGGGCCGTGTTCCTCGCAGATCCACTTTCTGCCGGGTCAGGGTTGCGGCACACGGGTAGGGACACGGCCGTGTCCCGACCCGTGTCCTTGGCACACGGCTAGGGACACGCCCGTGTCCCAACCCGTGTCCTTGGCACACGGCTAGGGACACGCCCGTGTCCCAATGCCGTGTACCTCTCTGACTGGTAAGCCTATTTTTATGAGGCACACGGGTATGGACACGGCCGTGTCCATACCCGTGTCAGCCAAAAATGCTGTTTTGCCTTGTTTTCCTCATTTCCCGTACGTCCGCACCTGCTCCCCCACATCCCCCATTGGGCTCACTACAGCCCCCTTGACTCGAATACGCAATCAAGGGGCCTAGCGCGAATTGGGACGTTACAAATCCTATAAACAAAATAAAAGATTTCGTCCCCGAAATCAGGGTAAGCCTATGGGAGTGAAACACATAAAAAGGGAACTATGCTTTCAAATAAAATTTTTACCTGGAGTAAATAATTCCGGGTAGCGCCCTTGCATCAAATCCCTTGGCTCTCATGTGCACTCTTCCTTCCCATGATTAGACCATAGCACTTTCACCAAGGGAACACTTTTGCGGCGCAAGGTTCTTATCTCGTTATCAACGATCCGCACCGGCTCCAGTCGCACAGACCTATCAGACGCCACGGCACCATCCGCCGTGGGGATATACTGTTCAGGTCGCAACAAAGCCTTCCGAAGCGACGATACATGGAACACGTCGTGAAGGTTCTCCAGTTCCGGTGGTAACTCCAATCGATAGGCCAGAGGGCCAATCCTTTCCACTACAACATAGGGCCCAACATACCTTGGGCTGAGCTTCTTGACTCCACGTACTCGTGACACTCCGTGCATCGGTCGAATCTTCAGGAACACCTTATCACCCACTTGAAACTCTACCATACGGTGCCTTGCGTTGTAATATTTCGCCTGTCGGCTTTGAGCCTCTAGCATTCGATTCCGGATCAACCTAACCACCGCGTCCGTGTCATCAATATACTCATTTCCCAATGTCTTCGGATCTTCGTCTTGCACCCAGGACAGGGGCGTTCTACACCTCCTTCCATACAAAGCTTCATGAGGTGCCATTCCAATACTAGCTTGATGACTGTTATTATAAGAGAACTCCACAAGAGGTAAGAGTCTCTCCCATGGTTCTCCTTTATCTAGCACACACAACCTCAATAGGTCCTCCAATGTTCGGATGGTTCGTTCAGATTGCCCGTCCGTTTGTGGGTGAAAGGCTGTGCTAAAGGCGAGGCGCGAGCCCAAATAAGCCTGTACAGCCCTCCATTCTCTTGAAGTAAACCGACCATCCCGGTCGGAGACGATCGTCTTTGGCACACCATGGTACCGCACAAATTGTTCCACAAAGAGACGCACTAAGACGCCCACTTGCGCCTCCTTCTTCATTGGGATATATCGGGCTACCTTGGTCAACCGGTCAACTATCACCCACACCGAATCATTCCCCGAGCGCGAGCGAGGTAACCCGTGGACGAAGTCCATGGAGATGTCCTCAAATTTCCATTCGGGAATGGGCAACGACTGTAGCATTCCACCGGGGCTTCTACACTCCGCCTTCACCATTTGGCAAGCCACACAATGAGTAACGAAGTACTTGACATCCCTCTTCATGCCCGGCCAACACATTGTTTTTCTCAAATCGGTGTACATCTTCGCGATCCCCGGGTGCACCGAGTACTTGGAGCAATGGGCCTCCTTTAGAATATCCTCCCGAATGTTGTCACCTTCGGGGATGTAAAGCCGGCCACGAAAATGGACGAGGCCGTCTTTTAGAGAGTATTCTTCCGTAGTCCCATCCTCCATTGACTTGAAAGCCGGGGTTAAAGCCGCATCCTTCTTTTGTTCCGTACGGATCCGGTCTCGTATGTTGCAAACTATACTCATCGCGGCCAAATATTCGGTATACTCTTCCGGTTGATTCTTAAAGACCAAAGTGATTTCCATCTCTTGCAACGTCCGGATTAACTCCATCCTCATCAAGCGGGATTCCGTGCTCGCTTCCGGCGCTTTCCGGCTCAAGGCATCAGCTACGGAATTAACCTTCCCGGGGTGGTAGTTCAAGGTGAAATCATAGTCGCACAAGAACTCCAACCACCGCCGCTGTCTCAAGTTTAACTCCTTTTGGGTGTGAACGTACTTCAGATTTTTGTGATCCGAGTAGATCTCGCAGTGGACGCCGTATAAATAATGCCTCCACATCTTCAAGGCGAATACCACCGCTCCCAACTCTAGATCATGCACCGGGTAGCTGGCTTCATGCTTCTTCAACTGTCTTGAAGCATAAGCGATCACATGCCCATTCTGCATCAACACAGCTCCCATCCCTTGATATGACGCATCCGTGTAGACTTGAAAGCCCTCCTTCCCAGATGGAAGAGCTAGGATGGGTGCAGTCGTCAATCTGTCTTTCAACTCTTGGAATGCAGCTTCGCACTGGGGTGTCCATTCAAACGGCACACCCTTCTTGGTCAGCGTAGTAAGGGGAAGGGCGATCTTCGAGAAGCCCTTCACGAACTTGCGATAGTACCCGGCAAGTCCAAGAAAGCTTCGTATGTCGGCCGCTGACTTCAATGGCGACCACTCCTTCACGGCCCGCACCTTGGCCGGATCTACTGCTAGCCCCGCCCCACTAATCACATGGCCCAAGAACGCGACCTCTCGAAGCCAAAACTCACATTTGCTGAACTTGGCAAACAAAGTGTGCTCCTTTAGTTTCCTCAGCACTAAAGTTAGATGTTCGGCGTGTTCTGCTTCAGTCTTGGAGTAGACTAGGATATCATCGATGAACACGATGACAAAGATGTCCAAATAAGGGCTGAACACCTTGTTCATCAAGCTCATAAAGGCGGAAGGGGCGTTTGTGAGCCCAAACGGCATCACGGTGAATTCATACAAACCATATCTCGAACTGAACGCCATCTTCTGAATGTCATCTTCTTGTATCCTCAGCTGATAATATCCTGAACGCAGATCTAACTTGGAGAACCAATACGATCCCACCAATTGATCGAATAATTCATCAATGCGCGGTAGGGGATAGGTGTTCCGCACCGTTAACCGGTTCAACTCTCGATAATCAATACATAACCGCAAGGTGCCATCCTTCTTTTTGACGAACAAAACGGGCGCTCCCCAAGGCGACGAGCTTGGGCGAACGAACCCTGCTTCCACCAATTCCTGAAGCTGGACTCTAAACTCTGCAAGTTCCTTCGGAGCCATTCGGTATGGAGCTCGCGAGACGGGCTTGGCACCCGGAATTAGCTTGATTTGGAAGTCCACTTCCCTATGCGGGGGTAGTCCTGGCAATTTCTCGGGAAATACCTCGGGAAATTCTCGCACCACCCGCACATCCTTGACCTCTAATGTCAATTTCTTCAACTCGAAGCAAATTACATAGACCTCGTCCCCTTCCATATGAGATTTCATAACTTGGATTGAAGACAATAATTTACGGGGTGCGAATTTAATACCTTGGAAGATGACTTCCGAGTCTCCATGCCTCAACATAACTTGCTTCTCCGCACAATTGATCCTGGCGTGGTGCCAGTCCAACCACCTCATGCCCAGGATGAGATCGAACTCCGGGATTCTTAACACTGTTGCCGGAGTTTCAAAGAACTTTCCTCCAATAAGGGTGTCGAAGTCGCAACTTGCTGACGACGTCATCTCAGAGCCGTCCGGAAGGCGCACCCTTTGAGTAATGCCCGTGAAGTGTTGCACTCCCTCCAAGTCCTTCACGAAGTCCTCCGAAATGAACGAGTGAGACGCACCCGTGTCAAATAACGTATAGGCGGGCTTCCCGCTAACCATGACAGTGCCTAGGTTCCAAAAAGGTAATCACCGTTCAAAATTGCGCGTAACATTTGTATCGTAAATCTAACAAGTCATATAATATTAATAAATTTGCACGTACCGGTGATGACTTCCTGCGGATTTCTCTCCTGAGTCATATCCAATGCGAATACATGCTCCCGTGCATGTCCTTGATTTCTCCCTGGTGGTCCTCTTCCTCGGCCACGTATGTGCCCTCGTCCCCGTGGAGCTACTGGAGGGGGAGCGATAGGGGCACCACCGATCAGTCGCGGGCAAACTCGTCGGACATGCCCCGGTTGATTGCACTCAAAACATATCATCTCACGTCGGCCCCCAGGTTGTTGATAATATTGCTGCTGCGGTGGTGGTGGTAAAGGTAGTGGTTGCGGAGTTGGGTACTCCACCCGATAGTTCCGGTTGACCCACCGACCGTCTCTGTAGTTTCCCCTTCCTCTGCCATGATCATTCCGCCTTCTATTACTAGGGCCGACTTCAATTACACCTTCCGCAGGTCTCTTGCCACATCCCATGTGGTCCGCCTCCAGTCTCTTTGCCATGTCAATGATTTCTGCCAGGCTTCCATCGGCTATAAACAAAAGGGCCTGCCTCAGGGGGTCCCTTAACCCTTTGTAGAAGCGCTTCGCATAGCCTCTATCGTCCAACTCATAGGAATCGGCAAACCTAGCGAGGTGTTGGAACTCCCTCTGGTACTCCGTTACCGAATTCGATCCCTGCTTCAGCTGCAGAAATTTTTCTTCAAGTCCATCCCGAGCAGAAGAAGGGATGAAGTGATCCAGAAAAGCCTCGGTGAACTCGTTCCAACTGATGTCCGTGTACAACCGCCCATGGAAAGTGGAGCCCATGAGGGACTTCCACCACCTTTTGGCGTGCAGCTCTAGCAGCGTCACTACCAATGTCACCGCCATGCTGTTCGGACATCTTATGCCAGCCATCAATTCCTGCACGGTATCAAGCCATTCCTCGGTGCGCACCGGCGATTCTGTCCCAAGATAGGCAGGAGGGGACAGGGCACGGAAGGTGCTCAACCAGTTGGAGCTTGGCGCTTGTTGTTGCACCGGAGCTTGCTGGGCTTTAAATGCATCCAATATGGCTGACAGCGTTTGTCCCAGTTCCGACTGCTGGAATTGTGAAGGGACGGAAGGGGTAGGAGTGCCCCCAACCGGCTCCACCTGCGCTGGGACCTATACGCAAGGTACAAACTAGGGTCAGGTTGGCTAAAACTAATGTCAAAGTTGGACAACTTAGTGTGAATTACAGATGGGCACACCACTGCTTCCGCTAAGTCGGTTTGTCCCCAAACCGACTAATCGAACGGGAGTGGCCCATTGTTACCTGACTGCTGTAGGTGAAGATCGGCTTACCTGACTTGTTCGATCAGCTAGCAGGCTCAACCGTCTATTCAAAGTTGGATTTGAAGTCCGGGTATTACCAGTTGCGGATTAAGGAAGGTGACATTCCCAAGACAACATTTGGCACACGCTATGGTCATTATGAGTTCACAGTGATGTCGTTCGGCTTATGTAATGCGCCTTCGGTCTTCATGGATCTCATGCATCGAACGTTCCGCGAATACCTGGATCTGTTTGTGATTGTGTTTATTGATGATATCCTTGTATATTCACAATCGGAGGAAGATCATGCAAACCACTTGCGGTTAGTATTGCATACCTTGCGAAGGAATAAGTTGTATGCCAAGTTCTCTAAGTGTGAGTTCTGGATCTCGTCGGTGGCTTTTCTAGGCCATGTGGTAAGTGGAGAGGGCATAGCGGTGGATCCGGCTAAGATAAGTGCCATTCGTGATTGGCCAGTGTTGTCTTCAGTGGCCGAGGTCAGGAGTTTCCTTGGACTGGCGGGCTACTATAGACGGTTCGTGGAGAACTTCGCCCGGATTGCTTTGCCTCTGACTACGTTGACGAGAAAGGATCAGAAGTTCGTTTGGACACCGGAGTGCACACGAGATTTTGAGGAGCTGAAAAATCGTTTGACCACGGCGCCTGTTTTGACGTCGCCATGTGGTATAGATGGTTTTGAGATATACAGCGATGCGTCAGGAAGCGACTTAGGCTGCGTTCTCCTGCAGTTTGGCAAGGTGATCGCCTATGGCTCACGTCAATTGAAAGTGCATGAGCGTAATTACCCCGTCCATGACTTGGAGTTGGCGGCGGTGATCTTTGCGCTAAAGTTGTGGCGGCATTATCTTTATGGCGTGAAGGTGGATATTTATACAGATCATAAAAGCTTAAAGTATCTGCTCGATCAAAAGGAATTGAATATGCGACAAAGGAGGTGGATGGAATTCCTTGGGGATTATACCTTCGACATCCACTATGTTCCCGGAAAGGGAAATGTGGTCGCTGATGACTTGAGTCGTTGGACTGCGGTGCGGGCAAATTGGTTGCGGATACATGATGAGCGGTTAATCCATGAGTTGGAAGCTTTGGAGATATCTTGTGTGGAAAGAGATTCTTCGACTGTTGCATGCGTGAACTGGTTGGAGGTTCAATATGACCTGGCTGACAGGGTTCGGCGGGCAATGGAGTTGGATGAAAGTCTCCAACGCTATGCAATGGAGGGGTCTGGTGATCAATTCTCCTGGGATGACGGTTTATTACAGAAAGATGGCCGATTATGTGTCCCTAGTGCGGGTAAATTGCGCGAAGGATTGCTATACGAAGCACACTTTACAAAGTACTCAATTCACCCTGGGAGCACAAAAATGTACAAGGACATGAAGAAAATGTTCTGGTGGCCTGGTTTAAAGAAGGACATAGCCGCGTATGTGGCTAAATGTCGCACTTGTGCTTTGGTAAAGGCAGAATGTCAACGGCCGAGTGGTTTCCTGAAGTCGTTGTCGGTTCCGCAATGGAAGTTTGAGGATATTTTTATGGATTTCGTGCACGGATTGCCGAGATCTCAGCATGGCCATGACTCAATCTGGGTGATTGTAGACCGGTTGACAAAGGTGGCTCACTTTATACCGAACAAGCGGGACGATTCAGTGGAAACGTTGGCAAAGCTATATGTGGAGCAGATTGTTCGATTGCACGGTGTTCCCCGGAGCATCGTAAGTGACCGAGATGGGCGCTTTACCTCGAAGGATTGGAGATTAGTTCATCAGATGTTGGGCACGAAGTTAGCATTCAGTACGGCCTTTCACCCGCAAACGGATGGCCAAACTAAACGAACCAACAGAACGATGGAGGATATGCTCCGTATGTGCGCCCTGGACTTCGGTAAGAATTGGGAAGAGCATCTTGTTATGGTGGAGTTTGCCTATAATAATATCCATCAAGCGAGTATAGGCATGGCCCCATTTGAAGCGTTGTATGGTCGTAAGTGTCGTACACCGCTAGCTTGGGCAGAAACTGGCGAGACCAAACTTTTAGGCAAAAAGGAAGTCGAGGATGCTACCTCAACAATATGCTCTATTCGAGAGAGGCTCCTAATAGCCCAGGATCGGCAAGCCAAGTATTACAATGCTAAGCAGCGGAACGTGGAGTTCGCGGTGGGTGACTGGGTCTATTTAAAGATTAAGCCCTTCAAAGGCATATCTCGGATTCGGAGGTTGAAAAAGCTCAGTCTGCGATACCTTGGTCCGTTTGAAGTGGTGGAGCGAGTTGGGGAAGCTGCCTATCGGCTAGCTCTTTCATCGGAATTGAGTGGATTGCATGATGTGTTTCACATCTCGGTGCTACGCAAAGCAGTCAAGGATCTAGCTCAAGTAATTGACAATGATCGAGTGCCGGTTGAGTATGGGCTAACGACAAAGGTGAAGCCTATACGGATCGAGGATCGAGCCGAGAAACAGTTGCGGAACAAAGTGATCGGGATGGTCAAAGTCCAATGGGATAATTGTGGCCGAGAAGAGCTAACATGGGAGCGCGAGCAGACCATGCGAGCCGAGTTTCCCGAGTTATTTTCGTAACTTGTTCGCTCGTTGTATATGTAATAGAGACATATAAATGTTTTGTTATTTTCTCCCTACTGTCTTCAAATTTCGGGACAAAATTTTATTAAGGAGGGGAGGATTGTAACACCCCAAAAATCTCAAACTTGGATTTGAGGTACAGGGTGGTTGACACGGCCTGGGACACAGGCGTGTCCCAGGGCGTGTCGGGGGAACACGGCCTGGGACACGGGCGTGTCCCAGGGCGTGTCACTCAATAAATAGCCGGTTTGAGTCAGAAATGTACACGGCCCGGAACCAAGCCTTGAACATGGCCGTGTCAGAGTTGACACGGGCGTGTCCGAGGGCGTGTGCCTTCCCGTGTACTGCTCTGACTGGTTTTAGCGCTCGTTGAGTACCGTATAACATGGGTGACACCGGCGTGTCACATGACTGACACGGGCGTGTCAGGTTCGATACGGGCGTATTGATGCCCGTGTTCTAGTAGTCTTCAGTCGGTACGTGTGCCGCTTAAGGGTACACGGCCTGTGACACGGGCGTGTCACAGGCCGTGTCGGCCAAAAAGTATAATTTTCAGGCAGATCGTGGCCGTTCACTTTTCCTTAAAGAAGATCCTGTGGCTGGGGCTCATTCCTGGCTTGATAAAGCCGGGGAAGGAGAAGGCTAAGCTCATTTTGAGTTTCATCTTCTCTTTCTAGCTTTAAGAGAGAGGTGAGAGCAAGGTGAGGAAGGAGAAGTGGAATCCGGCTGCCGGTGGTGCTACGGTGGTCCAAATCGCGAGCCGAGTTCGGATTTGCGAAGGCAACGCTGCTGCGAAGGCTTTCATCCGTCTCAATTTCTCTCCATGGCTCCGAAGCGAGTTCCTAGGGTAACGATTTCCTGCTTGGACATGTAAAGTCCTTATTTCCTGCATTGCATAGGGAAAACCCTTCCCCGTGAGTGTGCGGTGGGTTGTGGCGTCCCTTGGGGTAGATATGTGAAGTCCCCCTTGTTAAAGTCTGGAATTGGAGTACGGATCTAGGCATACTGTGTGAAGCCCATCCAGACATATTGGTCTTGATTGGTGATGCTTGTTTGCATAGCGGAGAAGACTCCGCGATTATTGCTTGTATGCATGATGGATAAAGTACTGGAGGAAGTCCAGGAAAATGTGAGAGTTGGGTGCAACTCTTGTGGCCGTGAGTTGCCACTTTGTGTGCGGTTGAGCGTTGGGCTGCAACTGTATGAAAAGGCTTCGTGCCGAACAGGCAAGGTGAAACCGACCCGCGCCTTTAAATGTGGCCTCAGGTACGATGTACTTGGTTGGGCAAGGCGATTTGAGCAACGGGGGGTGGCTGATCTGTACCTGCGTTATGTAGGCTAGACATGAGAGAGGCAAGGCATTGGGCTTTCGTCAGCGGCATAATGAGAGTCCTGGGCCTGCGTGCCGGACTAAATGCTCAATGGTGAGATCCGGTGTTTCCTATAACACCCCAAAAAGACCCCAAAAAGACTCAAATTGGGTTTGAGGTGCAGGTCAGGTTACACGGCCTGGGACACGGGCGTGTCCCAGGGCGTGTCGGGGGTACACGGCCTGGGACACGGGCGTGTCCCAGGGCGTGTCACGCAAATAAAATGAGGTTTGAGTCAGAAGATTACACGGCCTTGAACCAAGCCTTGAACACGGGCGTGTCAGGTTGGACACGGGCGTGTCAGGTGCCGTGTGCCTACCCGTGTACTGCTTGCAGCTCGATGAGGCAGGGGTGACACGGGCGTGTCTCAGGAATGACACGGGTGTGTCAGGTTCGACACGGGCATGTCGATGCCCGTGTTCTGGTAAATCTCAGTCGGTTCGTATACCGCGTGTGCCGCTTAAGTGTACACGGCCTGTGACACGGGCGTGTCACAGGCCGTGTCAGCCAAAAATTGAGTTTTTGGGCAAATCGTGGCCGTTCAGATTTCTCTCTTTTGATCCAAGGGCTCAGGTGATTTCCTGGCTGGATTTAATTCGTGAAGGCTGATGAAGACTTCATTCTTCATGTGCTTAAGGAAGAGAGAAAGAGAGAGGAGGAAGAAGAAGGAGGAGGAGATCAAGCCACCGGCGGAGTTCCCGTAGTCCGATTCGTGATCCGAAGCCGGCGTTGTGAAGGCAAGGCTGCTGCGGTTCTTTCTCACCGGCTAGTTTTCGATGGCTCCGAAGAGATCGACAAGGGTAACGATCTCCCTTCTTGGACATGTGAAGTCCTTCTTTTCTGCATTGCACAGGGAAAACCCTTCACCGCGAGTGTGCGGTGGGTTGTGGTGTCCCTTGGGGTAGATATGTGAAGTCCCCCTTGTTAGAGGCCGGAAGTGGAGTACGGCTCTAGGCATGCTGTGTGAAGCCCATCTGGACATGGTCTGGATTGGTGATGCTTGTTTGCATATCGGAGAAGGCTCCGTGATTATGGCTTGTGTTGCCTTGTGCCTACCTGTTGCTTGGTGCAGCAGGAAGTACTGTATGATGTCCAGGAAATGAAGAGGGTTGGATGCAACTCTTGTGGCCGTGCGTTGCCACTTTATGAGCGGTTGAGCCGTTGGGCTGCAACTCGATGAAAAGGCAGATTGCCGAACAGGAAAGGTGAAACTGACCCGCGCCTATAAATAGCCATGGATACTTCCGTATTCGAGGTGGCACGGCGACTTGAGCAACGGGGGGTGGCTGATCCGTACCTGCGTTAGGTCCGTCCAACTTGGAAGCCTGGTTATAGGTTTTGTTGGAGCGCCTAATGAGAGTCTTAGGCCCGCGCGCCGGAAAGACTAGAATGCTCAAATACCGTGTAGACGGTGGTGTTGACCCTGGTATTCCGGTACACCAAGAATGTGCCCTGAGTGCACGGACTATCGGGCCGTGTGGCCGATGGTTGAGATGGCTTGAATGTGCCTGCGCGCACATAGTTGCTATATGATGATGCCATGCTATGCAGGGAAATAATGCTCATGCCCCGAGAAAGGGGTAGGATTTTTATAATTGGGTCAGCTGAATGCTGACCGTTGCATTGTTTGCCACCGGTTGGGTGGATTGTTCCCATGCAGGTGCTGGAGAGCCAAGTGGTAAGTGATGGGCTGAAGCCCTACTGCTGTTGCTGCTGCTGCTGCGGCTAGCCCTTGAAGGCTAAGCAAATGGTTTTGTTTATTTTGTTTTCCTCATGTATGGCCGGCCTGCGCGCCGAGGTTTGTAATCCATGTTGTATGGAAAGAGGAACTGTAAGGCTTTAAGGCCAAACTCATGTTTTGTTGTACATTCCGTGGTTATATATAAAGGTGGTTTATATATTGGACATTCCTGGTTAGAGTTCAAATTATAACTTAAAGCTTCCGCTAGAATGCTCTGAGTTAGGATTCGTGGTTGGTTTGGTATTATCCTGTGACCTCACCGTCTGTTTGTGGCATATAGTGTAGGGCCCCGGTCGGACCTTCTACTATGCGTCATTTAACGGATGGGGTCATTACATTTTGGTATCAGCTTCGTTCGGTCTTCCTCTATCAAATTCATGGACGAATTCTTTTATGGGGTGGCGAGCGCGTGTTTATGCGCCCTGCTGTAACGCTAATGAACTCTGGAATGTCCACTAAGGAATGTACAAAATCTTGGTTGAGGAATCTGCGCGTTCCTTTTTGTGTTGTTTTGCTTGCATACGTTCGCTAATGTGTGTCTTGTCCACCTATAGGTGACACGTAGTGGTGCTGGGCAGTCTGAGCCCCAGCGCTCTGATGAGAGTGCGGCACCAGCTGAGGTGCCAACACCTCCTCCATCTGCGGAAACTGTTCGCTTAGTTGCTGAGGCGCTATTTGCCATGATTCAGCCGACCGGGCATGCGCAGCCGGCAGTAGTGCCAGTTCGTGTTGATGTAAGACCTGAGCCGGTTGAGGCTGTAGATCCACGAGCAGCTGACCGACAGTTGAAGCAATTCATGAGCTTCAGTCCGCCTACGTTTACGGGTCTGCGATCCCCAACGCAGGCAGAAGATTGGTTATCGCGGGTCAAGCGGATAATGACAGCGATCAGGGCGGAGGAAACTCTAAAGGTCACCTTGGCCACCTTCATGCTTGAAGGAGAGGCGCGTTTGTGGTGGGACGAGGTTGAGGTACACCATTTGGCGGGCAGGCAATTAACGCAAGTGTCGATTGAGGAGTTCTCTCGGATATTTCTGGCGAAACATGTCCCAGTGGCGCAACGCATTGCGATGGAAAATGAGTTCCAACGGTTAAAGCAAGGGGAAGATAGCGTGGATATCTACTTGCAAGAGTTTACCAGGTTGGGACGATATGCGGGTACAATCTTCGCGGATGACCAAAGGAAAACGAATCGGTTCTATGAAGGATTGCGGGATGAGTTGCGATTCCTGCTTTCGAGTTCAGTGAACCAAGGGTTTCAGGCGTTGGTTGATACTGCGTGCGCGTTGGAGAAGGACATGAGGCGGGTGCAAGGGAATAAGGGGTTGGTTGCGTCGAAGCCAGAGTTTCAAGCACCTCGCCCGAGCAAATCGTTTTACCAGAAGAAAGGGGGCAAGAGGTCTAAGCCGTCTGGGCAAGTGACTACGACCGTGGTGTCGAGAGCGACATCAAGGCCGGATTCTCGTACATGCTATAACTGTGGCCGGGTGGGGCATATCGCTCGTGACTGTCGGGTTGTTCAGCCCAAAGGAGATAAGAAGACGGGTGCGTCTTATGCTGAGAAGGGCAAAGCGGTGGTTGATTCATCGGCGTCTCAGGCACAGCCCCGAATCTATCAGCTTGGCCAATAGGAAGCGATTAAGCAAAGTGACGTCGTCACAGGTACGAGTTGATTTAGCTTACTTGCTTATGTACTATTGTTTTTGGTTATGTATAGCTTGTGCATGATGTGTGTGCTGCAGGCTTTGTCCTGATTCGGAATAATTTGGCGAGAGCCCTGTTTGATACGGGTGCTTCGCATTCTTTTCTGTCTGAGGATTTCGTATCTCGAATTGGGGTACCAAGTCATGTGACGGTGGATAGTACAAGGGTGCTATTGCCGAATGGCTGTGTGATGCTTGCGGATAGGGCTTGCGATGTGGATGTGCAAATAGGAAGTCGGGATTTCGGTTTGAGTGCAGCTGTGCTATCGTTATCGGAGTTTGATGTGATCTTTGGTATGGACTGGCTCTCGGAGCAGCGTGCCTTTATTGATTGCAACTCCAAGGAGATTACACTGGGCCAGAATACCGGACTTGTGACGAAGTTCGCTGGTATGCGAGGAGTTGGCGGGACTCTGCTGTCTGCACTCCAAGTCATCAATGCTGTTCGGAAGGGCGCGGAGTTATTCTTCACGCTAATTCATGCTATTGAGCCAAAGGCCAGTGTCGGTGAAGTACTAGTTGTGTCAGAGTTTGCCGACGTGTTTCCTAAAGATCTTCCTAGGTTACCACCCCAGCGGGAGATTGACTTCTCTATTGAGTTGGTGCCAGGTGCGAAACCTGTGGCCCGCTCTCCATATCGCGTCGCGCCAAAAGAGATGGCTGAGTTGAAAGTCCAATTGCAAGAGTTGTTGGAGCAGGGATATATATGCCCAAGTATGTCACCTTAGAGCACGCCTGTTCTATTTGTGAAAAAGAAAGACGGTAGTTTACGGTTATGTATTGACTACCGCGAATTGAATAAGCTGACGGAGAAAAACAAATATCCGATTCCGCGGATTGATGACCTCTTTGATCAGTTGGCAGGATCAACGGTCTATTCCAAATTGGATTTGAAATCGGGATATTATCAGCTGAGGATTAGGGAAGGTGACATTCCCAAGACGGCGTTTGGAACACGCTACGGTCATTATGAGTTCACGGTAATGCCGTTTTGCCTATGTAATGCGCCTTCGGTATTTATGGACCTAATGCATCGAACGTTCCGTGAGTACTTGGATTTGTTCGTTATTGTGTTTATCGATGACATCTTAGTATACTCTCAGTCGGAAGAGGATCATGCAAACCATTTGCGGTTGGTCTTGCATACCCTGTGGAGGAATAAGCTTTATGCCAAGTTCTCAAAGTGTGAGTTCTGGCTCTCTTCAGTAGCCTTTTTAGGCCATGTGGTAAGCGGAGAAGGTATCGCGGTGGATCCGTTGAAGATAAGTGCCATTCGAGATTGGCCAGTGATGTCTTCAGTGGCCGAGGTCAGGAGCTTCCTTGGACTTGCGGGCTACTATAGACGGTTTGTGGAAAACTTCTCACGGATTGCTTTACCTCTGACCACGCTGACGAGAAAAGATCAAAAGTTCATTTGGACGCCGGAGTGCGCGCGAGCTTTTGAAGACTTGAAGAGTCGTTTGACCACGGCGCCTGTGTTGACATCGCCATGTGGTACCGATGGGTATGAGATCTATAGTGATGCTTCTGGGAGCGGCTTAGGCTGCGTTCTTCTGCAGTTTGGTAAAGTGATTGCTTATGGCTCGCGCCAGTTGAAAGTGCATGAGCGGAATTACCCCGTCCATGATTTGGAGTTGGCGGCGGTAATCTTTGCGCTCAAGTTGTGGCGGCACTATCTATATGGCGTTAAAGTGGATATCTATACAGATCATAAAAGCCTAAAGTATTTGTTGGATCAGAAGGATCTGAATATGCGACAACGAAGATGGATGGAGTTCCTTGGGGACTACACCTTCGAGATTCACTATACTCCCGGGAAGGGAAATGTGGTCGCTGATGCTTTGAGTCGGAAGACTCCGGTACGGGCAAGCTGGTTGCAGAGGCATGATCAGTGTTTAATCCAGGAATTGGAAGCATTGGAGATATCTTGTGTTGACAAGGGTTCGTCGACCGATGCATGCTTGAACTGGACGGAGGTGCAATATGACCTTACGGACAGAGTTCGGCGAGCAACGGAGCTTGATGAAAGTCTCCAGCGCTATGCAAAAGATGGGCTGGATGACCAATTCTCTTGGGATAACGGTTTGTTACGAAGAAATGGTCGAGTGTGCGTCCCGAGTGTGGGTAAATTGAGGGAAGAGTTGATGTACGAAGCTCACTTTGCAAAGTACTCAGTTCACCCAGGGAGCACAAAGATGTACAGAGATCTGAAAAAGCTGTTCTGGTGGCCCGGACTAAAGAAAGATGTCGCATGTTATGTGGCTGAATGCAATACCTGTGCGTTGGTGAAAGCAGAATGCCAGAAGCCTGGCGGTTTCCTGAAGTCGTTACCTATTCCGGAGTGGAAGTTTGATGATATTTCGATGGATTTCATGCACGGGTTGCCGAGATCTCAACGCGGTCATGATTCCATTTGGGTGATTGTGGACCGGTTGACAAAAGTGGCGCACTTCCTTCCAAACAGAAGAGACGATTCAGTGGAAACCTTGGCCAAGCTTTATGTGGAGCAGGTTGTTCGACTGCACGGTGTTCCTCGGAGCATCGTTAGTGACCGTGATGGGCGGTTCACATCGAATGATTGGCGGCTAGTTCATCAAATGTTGGGTACAAAGTTAGCGTTTAGTACGGCCTTTCATCCCCAAACAGATGGCCAGACTGAACGAACCAACAAGACGATGGAGGATATGCTCCGCATGTGCGCCCTAGACTTTGGTAAGAGATGGGAAGATTATATATTTCTTGTCGAATTTGCCTATAATAATAGCTACCAAGCAAGTATTGGTATGGCACCATTTGAGGCGTTATATGGTCGTAAATGTCGTACACCGTTAGCTTGGGCAGAAGCAGACGAATCTAAGCTGAGTGGGAAAAAGGAAGTCGAAGAAGCTACCTCGCTCATACGCTCTATTCGGGAGAGGCTATTGATAGCCCAAGATCGTCAAGCAAAGTACTACAATGCCAAACACCGAAACGTGGAATTCGCGGTGGGTGATTGGGTATATTTGAAGATCAAACCCTTCAAAGGCTTGTCCAGGATTCGGCGTTTGAAAAAGCTAAGTCCGAGGTATCTTGGTCCGTTTGAGGTGGTGGAGCGAGTTGGGGAAGCTGCTTATCGACTAGCACTTTCAGCAGACTTGGGTGGATTACATGATGTATTTCACATCTCAGTCCTTCGTAAGGCAGTGAAGGATCCAGCTCAAGTAGTGGAGAATGATCGGGTACCGGTCGAGTATGGGCTAACGACGAGGGTTAGACCCATTCGGATCGAGGATCGAGCCGAGAAACAGTTGCGGAACAAAGTGATCGGGATGGTCAAGGTCCGATGGAACAATTGTGGCCGTGAAGAGCTAACATGGGAGCGAGAGCAGACCATGCGAGCTGAATTTCCCGAGCTGTTTGTATAAACTGTAGACCGTGTACTTTTCTTATATCAGAATTCTCAAGTTATAGCATTGTTAGTTCTTGTTTCCTTACCGTGCCAATTTCGGGACAAAATTTTGTTAAGGGGGGGAGGATTGTAACACCCCAAAAAGACCCCAAAAAGACTCAAATTGGGTTTGAGGTGCAGGTCAGGTTACACGGCCTGGGACACGGGCGTGTCCCAGGGCGTGTCGGGGGTACACGGCCTGGGACACGGGCGTGTCCCAGGGCGTGTCACGCAAATAAAATGAGGTTTGAGTCAGAAGATTACACGGCCTTGAACCAAGCCTTGAACACGGGCGTGTCAGGTTGGACATGGGCGTGTCAAGTGTCGTGTGCCTACCCGTGTACTGCTTGCAGCTCGATGAGGCAGGGGTGACACGGGCGTGTCTCAGGAATGACACGGGCGTGTCAGGTTCGACACGGGCGTGTCGATGCCCGTGTTCTGGTAAATCTCAGTCGGTTCGTATACCGCGTGTGCCGCTTAAGGGTACACGGCCTGTGACACGGGCGTGTCACAGGCTGTGTCAGCCAAAAATTGAGTTTTTGGGCAAATCGTGGCCGTTCAGATTTCTCTCTTTTGATCCAAGGGCTCAGGTGATTTCCTGGCTGGATTTAATTCGTGAAGGCTGATGAAGACTTCATTCTTCATGTGCTTAAGGAAGAGAGAAAGAGAGAGGAGGAAGAAGAAGGAGGAGGAGATCAAGCCACCGGCGGAGTTCCCGTGGTCCGATTCGTGATCTGAAGCCGGCATTGTGAAGGCAAGGCTGCTGCGGTTCTTTCTCACCGGCTAGTTTTCGATGGCTCTGAAGAGATCGACAAGGGTAACGATCTCCCTTCTTGGACATGTGAAGTCCTTCTTTTCTGCATTGCATAGGGAAAACCCTTCCCCGCGAGTGTGCGGTGGGTTGTGGTGTCCCTTGGGGTAGATATGTGAAGTCCCCCTTGTTAGAGGCCGGAAGTGGAGTACGGCTCTAGGCATGCTGTGTGAAGCCCATCTGGACATGGTCTGGATTGGTGATGCTTGTTTGCATATCGGAGAAGGCTCCGTGATTATGGTTTGTGTTGCCTTGTGCCTACCTGTTGCTTGGTACAGCAGGAAGTACTGGATGATGTCCAGGAAATGAAGAGGGTTGGATGCAACTCTTGTGGCCGTGCGTTGCCACTTTATAAGCGGTTAAGCCGTTGGGCTGCAACTCGATGAAAAGGCAGATTGCCGAACAGGAAAGGTGAAACCGACCCGCGCCTATAAATAGCCATGGATACTTACGTATTCGAGGTGGCACGGCGACTTGAGCAACAGGGGGTGGCTGATCCGTACCTGCGTTAGGTCCGTCCGACTTGGAAGCCTGGTTATAGGTTTTGTTGGAGCGCCTAATGAGAGTCTTAGGCCCGCGCGCCGGAAAGACTAGAATGCTCAAATACCGTGTAGACGGTGGTGTTGACCCTGGTATTCCGGTACACCAAGAATGTGCCCTGAGTGCACGGACTGTCGGGCCGTGTGGCCGATGGTTGTGATGGCTTGAATGTGCCTGCGCGCACATAGTTGCTATATGATGATGCCATGCTATGCAGGGAAAGAATGCTCATGCCCCGAGAAAGGGGTAGGATTGTTATAATTGGGTCAGCTGAATGCTGACCGTTGCATTGTTTGCCACCGGTTGGGTGGATTGTTCCCATGCAGGTGCTGGAGAGCCAAGTGGTAAGTGATGGGCTGAACCCTACTGCTGTTGCTGCTGCTGCTGTGGCTAGCCCTTGAAGGCTAAGCAAATGGTTTTGTTTATTTTGTTTTCCTCATGTATGGCCGGCCTGCGCGCCGAGGTTTGTAATCCATGTTGTATGGAAAGAGGAACTGTAAGGCTTTAAGGCCAAACTCATGTTTTGTTGTACATTCCGTGGTTATATATAAAGGTGGTTTATATATTGGACATTCCTGGTTAGAGTTCAAATTATAACTTAAAGCTTCCGCTAGAATGCTCTGAGTTAGGATTCGTGGTTGGTTTGGTATTATCCTGTGACCTCACCGTCTGTTTGTGGCATATAGTGTAGGGCCCCGGCCGGACCTTCTACTATACGTCATTTAACGGATGGGGTCGTTACATTTCCGGTGCACCCGAGAGTGCCATGAGTGCACGGGACGTCGGGTCGTCGTGCCGGCGTTTGTGATATGTGACTGTGCGGTCGTACACGTCTTGCTTGAATTGCTATATATATCATATTGAAAGATTGCTATGCAGGGATGGAATTCCGCTGCCCTGTGCCAGGGGCAGGGTCATTATAATTGGTCAGCTGAATGCTGACCGTTGCCCTGTTTGCTACCGCTTGGTGGATTGGTTCTTACAGGTACTGGAGGTGCTGGTCCGAGCGGGACTTAGCGGGCTGAAGCCCAAAGATGCGTTGCTGCCCTCGAAGGCATTGTTTTGTGTCTCTTGTTCATGTGTGGCCGGCCTGCGTGCCGATGTCTGTAATCCACACTCTTGTTAAGAGAAATTGTTGTAAGGCCTTAAGGCCAGACTCTTTTGATGTTTTTGTACATTCCTATGTTATAGTGGACAGTGTTCTTTATCTTGAGTTCAAAGATTCAACCGTGAAACTTCCGCTAGAATGCTCTGTGTTAGGATGCGTTGATTATGATATTATTTCGTAGTGTCTCCGCCTGTTTGTGGAATATGGTGTGGGGCCCCGGCCGGACCCTCTATTATATTCTTCTTGACGGGTAGAGGTGTTACACACTATCCAAGTACAAGATTGGCGTTTTGGTGGCCTTTGGACATACCTGCAAAACAGAATTAGTTTCCCTTAGGAACCCAATTGAACTTGGGTCCTAGATTCCTTGTTAGCATACTCCCCCTCGGGTGGTTAACCCTACGAGTGGTCGGCCTCGCATTGCTAACATGAGGAGTCTCGTTGAATCTTGGATTAAACCAGCAATCCACGACGAAGTGACCAACTTTGCCACAGCACCAACAGGCAAACCTGTTGTACTGTTTCCTAGGCTCCTGCTTCACCCTTGGAACGGTGGGTCCAGCCGGGGCCTTGGATCTGGAGGTTGGGGCATCATGATGACAGCAGTCACATGACTTCTTCACTTCCTATTCCTTCAGTATGACAGGCTTAGCCTTTGGTACCTGCTTCCTATTAAGGCCGCTAGAGAAGTGGCCATAATTCTCCACTTGGATTTCCTCATAAGGTGCCTTAAAGACACTCTCACCGTAGTTGCAGTGGAAGGTCCAACCATCATACCGGCTCTTGGGCTTTTCAACCGAGGGCCGGAAGAAGTGGTCATAGGTTGACTAAAAGTCCTGCTCATTGCAAGGAAAGCCAGACTTTCTCAATGAAATTGGACCGAGTGGGGCCTTTCCCTTTTCTATAGCAGAGGCCTTCTTAGCAGCTTATTTTTCCTCTGATTTCTGCTTCTCCTGGATGATTTTCCAGGCACTCCCACATGCCCTAAGCCAGCCCCCTTAGCCTGAGCAGAAAATACATCAACTAGAGGAAGAACGGTCTTGGGCATAGAGAAGCTTTTTACAATCTTCCTTTCTGCCGCAAGCTGTTCTTCCAGCTTGTTGATTTCTTCTTGTTTTGGTCAAGGAGCCTTAGAGAATCTGAGTGCTCAGTAGTCAGGTTCAGATGTTCCTATCGGAGAGAAATCAAGCTAGTGATGTCTTCTCTTAGGGACACACCCTTAGCCTTAAGGAATTTGACTTCCTTTTTCTGAGCGCTCAACCTCTTTCAGCACTTTTCGAAAGTATTGAGCAGAAGCTCATACTTTTTGAGGAGTTCAGCTTCACGGGCAGATGGACTTTCATCGTGATCATCTTCAGGAGACTCAGAGTCAGGGTCAGAGAGGGGGTGCGATCTTTTACCTTCCTAGTAAATGGGGGCAGTCTCTATCTGAGTCGGAGCGACCCATTAGCCCGAAGTAGGCTTCCTCATCATCACTGGAGTCTGACGAATCAGATTCACTCAGTGTCTTTGGCTTCTTAGCAATGTAGCTCCTCTCCTTCTTCTTATATCTAGAGGACTTATGATCCTCTCCTTTCCCCTTATCTCTCTTGCTTTGGTGGCAGTCAGTAACGACGTGGCCTAGCTTATTGCATCCAAAGCAGATAATGTCAGCAGAGCGATGTTTGTTCTCTTTAGACTCATACCTGTCAGAAGAGTAATTCTTCTTCTGATGTCTGGAGGAGGAGCCGTCTCTCTTTCTTTGATTCCTCATCTTGAGGAACTTCTTTAACTCTTGAGTGATGAAGGAGAATTCTTCTTCAGATAGCTCTGAGCCGGAAGAGCATAGCTCAAAGTCTTCTTCCTTATCCCTTTTCCAAGAGCGGTACGAGGCCCCTTGCCTTTCCTTGAGTGACTAGCTTTCAGGGCCACAGTCTTTTCTGTGGCTGCGGCCTTATCGGCTTCTTCTTCAGCTTTTCTGCTGTTCAGCTGAAGCTCTTAGTACATTAGCTTCCAAAAAGAATCTGGGGATCAGTTTCTGCCAGCTTGCCAAATTCTATGATGGCGCAAATCTTGGAGTCCCATTCCTTAGTAAGGGATCTAAGGAATTTGTCATTTAGTTCACCATCGGTGAACACTCTGCCATAACCCTTCAGGGCATTGATGATCTTCAGGAAGTTCTCGAATGTCACTCCGATTTCTTCCTTGGGACCTTGCCTGAAGGCCTCATACTTCTTGTTCAGAAGGGATCTTCGATCATCCCTTACTTCATTTATGCCTTCCATCAGAATGATCAGGCAGTGCCATATGTCCTTGGCAGTCCTGCAGTTGATGAAATTATGCATCATGGAGTCATCGACGGCGCTTACTAAAATGTTTTGAGCTTTCTTGTCAGGTCTGACAAGCACCATCTCATCCTTATCCATTTCGGAGAGCTTCTTGGGCACCATCTTGGTCGGATCAATGGTGGAGGCCTCAGTGGGGATATAAGGTCCCTCCTCCACTATCATGAAGAGTCGGGGGTCGACTGCTTCCATATAGAACCTGATCCTTTCCTTCCAGATGGGAAAGTTCATCTTGGTGCATACTAGGATCTTTTCTGAATACTTGAGTCCGTCCATTCCCGAGATCTTCTTCCTTCTTGACACTAGACACAGAATCTTACTCAAGGTGTTAATCTTACTGATGAGCAACCTCCCTCTAATACCACTTGAAAGTCTCTAGTGTTGACTAAATCCACCTAAGGGGGGGGGGAATAGGTGTCATGCAGTCTTTTGCGGAATTAATTTTACCTTCACAAATAAACAAACACAGCACAGAAAACACAAAAGAAATTATAGTGGTTCCCAGATTTGGGTACGTCCACTTTCCCCTTCGACCTATCTCCCACTAAGGGACGACTCGGTCACTTCTCCAAACGTATTGAAATCTAATCTTCACACTACGGAAGGTACCCTTCCAACAAAGGAGTCACAACTCCACCACCACGAGTTGCACCCAACCCTTACAACAAGGAATGAAAATTCCTTTACAACAAACCAAAATTGAATGTAAAAGAAAATACAAACAAAACTTTTGGAGATTCCGATGTCCTTCTTTGTTCGTTGTAGCTTGCACGAAAAATACGAAGAGTCCACAACCGGAGTTCTCTCTTGGAATGGGTCTTCTCAAGATCGGTGGCAGCAAGTGATTGCGGCGGTGATTCTTTGTAGATCCAAACTTCTTGACGAAGCAAGCAAGTTCTACGAACGATCTCAGTTGGATCAGTCGTCTCAACCAATTCGGAATGGAGAAAAAATCTCGTTCAACGAATCGAAAGACAAGAGATCTCAAGAGAGATGTGTGAGATGCTCGGCTTGCCTCGGTACTGTCGTCGGAAGATCAAAGAAGCACTGAGATCAACGGCAGCGACGAACTTGCGAGCGGCTACAGGCGATCGGCGGTTTCCGCGATTGCCTAGGGCACGTCGTCAGCTACTTTCTATTTTGCATGAAAAGTTGACTGTAGAGGTTCAAAATACGGGTATATATATACCCGAGGCCAACCCTAAAGACCGTTCTGGGACCCACAAGAAGAAACCCTAGCCCCGGCCAAAACAGCGCACGACATCTTTATTCGGTCCAGCGAACGGAGGAAATTTTCCTAAGGCAAACTCGACGGGAATCGTTGGTGATTCCCGTCAAATTCGTGGGGAATCACTCACGATTCCCGTCGATTCTGCCTTGGCAGAATTCGTGTTGGAAAACTGTCAGCTGGAAGAAGTCGGCGGGAATGCAGACTGATTCTCGTCGAAGTCGGCGGGAATCACTCACAATTCTCGTCGATTCTGCCTTAGCAGAATTCCGGTTGGACAACTGTCAGCCGGAAGAAGTCGGTGGGAGAGGCTAAGTGATACTCGAATAATTGGCGGGAATCACTAACGATTCCGGTCGAAGTCGGCGGGAATCATTAACGATTCCCGTCGAAGTCGGCGGGAATAACTTAGGGATTCCCGTCGATTTTGACTTAGAAGAATTTTCTCTTCCTTCCTTTGATGACTTGGTCTTTGACCCATCTTTGCTCCTTCTTCTGCTCTTGATCTCCCTATACCCTGTACTTTAAAATAAGTACAC
Source organism: Platanthera zijinensis (assembly GCA_039513925.1). Classification (NCBI taxonomy): domain Eukaryota; kingdom Viridiplantae; phylum Streptophyta; class Magnoliopsida; order Asparagales; family Orchidaceae; genus Platanthera; species Platanthera zijinensis. The sequence continues at coordinate 102,223,567 of CM077085.1, read as the reverse complement.
TCCAATAGAGAGAGCACACGTGAGTCAACACACTTATCTACTCAACGAGGGATTACGTTGTGAAGACCCGTGTATATTGACCCACTACACCCTGACATTGGTGTGTACTTAGCATGGAATAGCTGCAAGCACAACTTGATAGAAGATTGTCAAATACATTGTCAATTAAGCTTAGCTTGTTCAGGGGCTTCTTCAAATCAGGTCCATTGTGGATACAATACCCAAAACCAAGTGAAGAACTAAATGGAGACTGGCCCTTAGAGAAAGAGATGATAACCACATCACGGGGAAAGGAAGATGAGATATCAACGTTGGATGAGGAGATACATGAAGGAGTCAAAGAAATCCTATGCTCCAATCTTGCCTCATCCAAGACCACTGTAAGGAAGTTATTTAAGTTATTTAAGTTATTTGGGGGCTTGATACAAGCTACATTCCACACTTCTATGTCTAGTAGTATATGGAATTTAGTCAGTAGTGTTCTCAATTCGTTATAGTTCACTCCGGTGAAAAAAGGTGGTGTTAAAAATTTTTTGTGTATATCCTTTAATCCCCACTAGTCATTTCAAGATCACGGTTGTCCATAATTCCCGGTGGTGAACCATTTTGGAATAACCTCCTCTGATACCACTTGTTGGATTGTGTGGCCTACCATAGAGGGGGGGAATAAGGTTTGAAACATTAATTAAAAATTCGAACTATTTGATCCTAAATAACTATTTCTGGAAGCTATCGCGGGGCGCTAGCTCGCTAGCGCGCGGCAGTAGGTCACAGACCTCGTTTTCCTGGGCATATTTCTCTTTGGAGAAATATGCACCCTTTAAAGATTCACCGGATAACACCCAAGACATTACACGTAGAAATAAGAACAGAAAATATTTTATTCAATCAAAATCAGAAGTGTTTTAAAATTACAAAATTTTGATCTCCGTGACACTGAAGATCAGAGGAGGTGAAAGAAGAATCTCTTTTGGATTTCTATACCGACCTACTATATTGATCGGTTGGCTCTCTCCCTTTCCCTCCAAGAAAAGTCTTCGAGCTAGCTTGTAACGCCCCGTCCTTTCAGCGATTATTTTTATTCTCGTTTGGCGTTACGATGACGCGTTTCCGTGGCTTGTGCCATGTGTGGAGTATGGTTTAGCTCCTTAGAACTGAGTGCCCTGTTTGGTAGCCTGTTGGCAAGATCTCCCTAGCAAACCGAGTCGTTTTGGTGACCCGGTGTGGCCTCTCGGGGGGATGTTTGTGTTTGGCTTTGTTTGGGCATAACTCGAGTTCTGTTCGTCGAAAGTTAATTTCGACTTCGCCGTTGTGTTCGTAGCGTGGGTATTTAGCTACGGTGCGAATTTCGTCGAATTCCGAGGTGAATCGGTTTTCGCGTCAATTTGGTGCTTTATGTAATTTTGTAATTAATAATATAATTATATAATTATATATATATATATATTTAGAATGAATAAAACCATCGATCATTCTTCTTCCCCGTAAGAAAACCGTCGGCCCCTTGTACGAGAGAATCGAGTAACCGCCGAGCCTTCCCTTCGGACGCCGATTCCCGGAGCGTTTGTGGACGGAATTCGATTCCGAGAGTGGATTCGGATTGCTCTCGTCGAGACCTTCATTCCTGCGGTAAGAAATTCGATTTTCGTGGAGTTTTAGAAGGATTGGAATTTTCAGTTTTGGAAGTTTTCCGCCATTAATGGCCGAGTCTTTGTTCTAGGTGTTGCGGCCGTCTTGATCCGTGCGAAGAGGAGGAAAGCAGTCCAAAGCTTCGCTGAGATTTGAGGCAAGTGGTATTCTTGCCCTTGCCAAGTGTTTTCTTTGATTTTATTTGCTGAAATTGAAATCCCGGTTAGCCCAGGTTAGAGGCCTTGTTGTTCTCGTTTTCTTGCTAACTATAGGGCTTAGTTCTTCCTACTGAAACCCCCCCTAGGTTGTGATGTTTGGAATCCAAATTGTCGGCGCGAAGCCGTTGTTTTCCTTTAATTTTGATTGATGCTCTGGTTCGGGCGTAGCCGAGAGGGAGAGTTAGGAGGGGGGTGTGGTTGCCGATTTCCTTCGTTATGGTATTATTCGAATGGTTAGGCATAGTTTATACGGTAGTAGCGTGCGACGTTGATAGTTGTCTACTGCTACTGCAGTGGCGTGAGTCGTGTGCGCGTTCCGGTGTCGTTCGGAAAATTCCAAATGGTACAGGTTTGCCGCGCACGGTCATTAACCTTTAGGGCGCACGACCACTGGTCGTGTGCCTCTGTTCGTGCGCGTATAAATTTCAGTTTCCAAAGTTCTGTCTCGGGCAATCGCACGAGCGCTGGCAACAGTGCGCACGACCACTGATCGTGCGATACTGATCGTGCGCAGTTGCTAGGTTTTCTGTCAGGTTTCCAGGTTCGTTTCGCACGATCATCAGCCGAAGAGTGCGCACGACCACTGATCGTGCGTCACTGATCGTGCGCTTTGTATAATTCCTTTTGCTAGGCGAATTTAGATGGTTTCGAGTGCGGGAGTTTAGATACTCAAGTGGCAGGCAATTACTTGAGTTCTGGATCTTCTGCCTTGGTCGTTCGACTGTCGTCGAGCTCCGTTTTCTTTAGTGGGCTTGTGGGTAGTAACTTAATTTTGGCGGCGAGTGAGGCTAGCTCACTCAAGGCCAAAGTTTAGGTAGGCACTGAGTGGGTTTCGCTCAACGCCTAGTCGTGTTGGTTTATTTCAACACTCTTCCTTTACCTTGTATTTCGTTTCCGAGTGGTTTTCCAGTTGTATTTCTGGGTTTTCCTTGTCGGCCGTTTTCTTTATTTTCCTAAAGGCCGAATCGTGGGTCGTGGATAGTAGTGGTGGTTGTAGCTCTTTATGGGGGTGGAGTTGTGTGATATAGCCAAGGCCACCCATGGATTTCTTGCTCCAGGTACGGGCTGGGCATGTCGGGTGGAAGGTCCCTTGTGTTTTCACGTGTTGACCCTCGAGCTTTTGACTTGGACATGGTGGATTGGGGGACTGCGTTTGCCTTCGATCTGGTTCCTCGTTGTTGTTTTTGCTACTATCACTTCCCGCAGTTTAGGGTGTTAGAAGTTTTTTCTTTGGTAGTGTTGCAGCATTCTGGCTCTTGGTAGTCTAGTAGGCCCTGCAGGATGTTGTTCCTGGGCTGGGTCGTTGCTGTTTCTTTGCACGTTGTGCATTTCTTGTTGTCCTGTTTTGGACAGTTGTGACTCTTTCTACTGCATGTTTTCTGTTATTTTGTCCTTTTGGTTGACTCTTTCATGCAGTTTTACCTTGATTTTTGCTTGCTGAGGTATTCTGTTTTCTTTTGGAATACCCCAGGTTCTGAGCTGTAGCCAGTTTGGTGGCTAGTTGGTGGTGTTGTTGGTGGACTTCCGGACCTTTGGAGTTCTGTTTACCTTGTTTGTGAGGTTGTTTTCAGTACTTTCTTACAGACATATATGTGTGCTGGTGGGTTCGTGTCAGGTTGTTGGCGCCCACTAGTAGTTTTTACCTTGTACTAGATATATACTATTGCTGCTACCATTTATTTTTCTGGAGATAGTCTACTTGCTTTGAGAAGGTTTTATGCTAGGTTGCTAGTTATTTTTAAACTATAAATACTATTATAAATGAAGCTCATGATCAGCATGTTTTTATAAACTTAATCACTATATTCCAAATCACGTACGAAAACCGTTTTCTTATATATATTATATAAACGAAGTGTAGTGTCTTGCATAGCATGAGTGGTTCTCTTGGGACCCTTATGCGCTCTTTAGGGCGTAAAGCCTAATTAAAGTATTTTTCCGCAGCGTTAAATATAGTTTTCTTTTGTGGACTAGATGATCCACTGAGCCGAGGGATACGAGCTCTAAACATAATTTTTCATTAAGCACATGGTTTTCTTGCATAAAGATTGTAGTTGGATTTGCCTGAGCGTCAGCAGTTATCCCCTGCTTGACGTGGCATCATGACGCGTGTTTTCTCTTACTCTGACAATTCTTAATTCGGAGAAAATGCGGGTTGTGACAGTTGGTATCAGAGCAAGGTTGCTTGACAAGTTAGTTGGGCAACCTTCCTTGGATGCTGTTAGTAGTTCAGCATCATGTCATTCACACATCGATATGTCATCAGCACGTCTTGGCAAAAGCACGAACACTACACTCATAGCATAACATGAAGTATACGGGGCATATTATGTAGTATGGGATGCATAATATGTGTTCGTATATGGATCCACCATAGGGGCTACATGTGAGGGTTATGTAGTATGGGATGCATAACCTCACCACATGACTGCGACTAGCACGTTTCTTTTTCGTTGCATGGAAATGTTATGTAGTATGGGATGCATAACATTTTCATGTGTACGCCGCTCATATCATGCATTAGGGCCTTCTTTTTAGAATGCATAGCACAATCATGCATATCATATCATTGCATAAGCACAACGCGCCGAGCTAAAGATTTGCAGGATGACATATGTACACACATAAGTTTTCAAACTAACATAAGTTCATGCATCCGATCTAGGCACAAGAGTTAGTGAGGTGGTGGTTAACCATCCTAGGATAGGGCATATCATCTAATTATTGTGAAGAAGATAAACTCTCAGAGCAAGTTTAGCAGCTTTAAGTCTATATCTACATATGTATTGTCTGTACTGGTAGTCGGTTCTAGTCGTGGGATTTGGATCTGATTTGCGTTGTATTGATTTTTTTTAGGATGGCTAGGCGTCCTGCGACCCGATCGACTCCCCTGTCTGAGGGTGAATCTTCTGGAGCTCAGAACGATGCGGTGATCGAGGGTCTGCGCCAGAGTAGCGTAGCTATGGGGAGGCAGTTGGAGGAAGTGCAAGCCCAGATTCAGTCTTTGGTGGCAGTTGTGGCAGGGCAGGCTCAGGGTGCGCAAGTTCCTGCAGGGGGGTTAGCTGTTCCTCCTCCTCCTGCACCCTTGAGGCCTCCAGTGGTGGTGCCAGCAGAGATGGCCTTCATCTCGCAGTTTCAGAGGCTGAGCCCTCCCACTTATGATGGGAAGGCAGATTTCATGGTGATAGACGACTGGCTGATCTCCATGGAGGAGATGTTCTCGTACTCAGGGATTGCAGATGATCAGAGGGTGATGATAGCCGCCTATCAGCTTAAAGGATTGGCTAAGAGTTGGTGGCTGAGAGAGAATGAGAGCTTAGTGGCTGGATGCTCTTGGGAAGTGTTCAAGGAGATGCTGTTGAGGAAGTTCTTACCCTCGGTCGAGCGTGACCGCCTCATGAATGATTTCCTCTATCTGAAGCAAAGGCAGCTCTCGGTGGGTGAGTATGAGATAGAGTTTAGTAAGTTGAGCCGTTTTGCCCCTGGATTGGTCAGCGTAGAGGCTGATCGAGTTAAGCGATTCCTCGGTGGTTTGAGGAGTGAGGTGCAGCAATTGGCCAGTGCTTATGGGTCAGTGACTTATGCTGGAGTGGTAGAGGCTGCTCTTAAGGTTGAGGCCATTGAGACGGCGAAGAGCAGAGGCCAGCAGTTGAGGAAGGATAAGAGGAAGTTGGTAGAGGAGAAGAAACCCCTGGTACCCGATGCTGTTCCGGGAAAGAGGAGCAGGGTGGTGTGCAGTTTTTGTGGCCGGTCAGTCCATCCTGTTGAGAGGTGTTTCAAGAAGGCGGCAGCTCAGAAGAAGGAGCAGGTTCATGCTATTCAGGGTGCTCCTGGGAGAGATGTCTCCTGTTCAGTTTGCAAGCGATCCGGGCATGATGCAGCCCAGTGTTGGTCCAGGGTTAGAGTCTGCTATCAGTGTGGGCAGAAGGGTCACGTTAAGTCGAGGTGTCCTCAGGTCCAGTCAGCTCTTCCTGCAGTTCCATTGCAGGCATTACCTCCACCTCAGCATGTGGACAAGGGAAAAGGGAAGCTGAACGTGATTTCTTCCGAGGAGGCTCAGACTTCGACCCAGGTGATCTCAGGTTAGTAGTTGGTTGTTTTTCTTTCTAGCCTGGTAGTTTAGTTGCTAGATTGTTTGCGGTACTGTTGTGCTAGTTCCTTAGCTTTGTGCATTCCTATAGGGAAATTTAAGGTGAAGAACCGCTGGGCGCGTGTTCTGTTTGACTCCGGCGCTACCCACTCGTTCGTGGCTAGAGCCTTTGTGGAGCGTCATCGGTTGTCTCTAGATCGTGTTCGGGATTCCTTCCGTGTCAAGTTTCCCTCTGGTGAATCTGTGTTGTCAGATTTGGGTATTTTGGATTGCCCGGTTTTGTTGGGGGATTTTCTTGCGAAGGCGGATCTGAAGATGATTGATCTAGAGGACTTCGATGTCATTTTGGGCATGGACTGGCTCTCTCGGTATGATGCGGTCATTCAGTGCAAGGGAAAGCGCTTGGACTTCATCAGGGACGACGGTCAGCCCGGCAGCGTGTATGCTGATCCATGTCAGGATTCTCCTGTTCTCTCTGCGGTATGTGTTCAGAGATTGTTTCTTTCTGATTGTTGTGTTTGTTTAGTCTCGGTGGTTGGAACCGTTGTTAGCGTGCCACGCTTGGAGGAGATTCCTATTGTTCGTGGTTTCGCCGATGTTTTTCCTGATGATCTTCCTGGTATCCCTCCTGAGCGGGATGTGGAGTTTGTTATTGATTTGGAGCCGGGTACGCGTCCTATTGCTAAGGCGTCGTACCGGATGGCCCCTCGTGAGTTAGAGGAGTTGCGAATTCAGTTAGATGAGTTGTTGGCTAAAGGTTTTATCAGGCAGAGTTCGTCGCCTTGGGGTGCTCCTGTTTTGTTCGTAAAGAAGAAAGATGGGTCGATGCGGCTTTGCATCGACTATAGAGAGTTGAACAAGGTCACTATCAAGAACAGGTACCCTCTGCCGAGGATCGATGATTTATTCGACCAGTTGCGTGGTAGCACGGTGTTCTCCAAGATCGATCTTCGTTCGGGCTATCATAAGCTCAGGATCCGTGAGGCAGATATTCCACGGACTGCGTTTAGGTCGAGGCATGGGCACTTTGAGTTTTTGGTGATGTCGTTTGGTTTGACCAACGCACCATCAGCCTTTATGGATATGATGAACCGGGTGTTCAAGGATTTCCTAGACAAGTTCGTTGTGGTCTTCATTGATGACGTGTTGGTTTATTCTCGCAGTGCTGAGGAGCACGAGCAGCATTTGCATTTGGTCCTATCAGAGTTGAGGAACCACAAGTTATTCGCCAAGTTGAGCAAGTGCGAATTTTGGTTGCCTCAGGTTTCTTTTCTAGGCCACGTGGTGAACAAGGATGGGATCTCGGTTGACCCAGAAAAGATTGCAGCAGTGACGGATTGGAGTAGGCCGAATACTCCTAAGGAGATCAGAAGTTTCTTAGGATTGGCTGGCTATTACAGGAGATTCGTGGAGGGTTTCTCTTCTCTAGCCGCACCATTGACCAAGCTGACTCAGAAGAATGTGGCTTTTGTTTGGAGCGAGAAGTGCGAAGAAGCTTTTCAGGAGTTAAAGAGGAGATTGTGTACTGCTCCCGTTCTGACCCTTCCTACTGAGGGCATGGATTATGATGTGTATGTGGATGCTTCGCATATAGGTCTGGGATGTGTATTAATGCAGGATGGAAAGGTAATTGCTTATGGGTCAAGGCAGCTGAAAACCCATGAGCGGAATTATCCTACGCATGACCTTGAGTTTGTAGCGGTTATCTATGCGTTGAAGTTGTGGAGGCACTTACTTTATGGGGCTCAGTGCAAGATTTTTACTGACCATAAGAGCCTGAAGTACGTGTTCACGCAGAAGGAGTTGAATCTGCGTCAGCGGCGGTGGCTTGAGTATGTGGCGGATTATGATGTGGAAATCCAGTATCATCCGGGCAAGGCCAATGTGGTGGCCGACGCCCTGAGCCGAAAGACGGGAAAGATCTTTAACCTCTCCGCCGATCGATTAGTTGAGGAGTTCCTCCTTATGGATATTTCAGTGGGATGCTGTAGTTTACAGAGTAGCTTATCAGTGGAAGAGCCGTCCTGGATTTCTTTGACTAGATTGCATCAGAAGGACGATCCGGATCTGTTGCACCTTTTTACCAGGACAGAGAAGGGAGAGTTGCCAGATTTTTCTATTGATGATGCGGGTACTTTGAAGTACCCCGGCAGGTTTTGCGTTCACGCTGTTGGGGACATTAAGAGTATGATTTGCAGTGAGGCTCATGGTTCTAGCGTTGCCTACCATCCAGGATCTACGAAGATGTACCGTGACTTAAGGCAAATTGCTTGGTGGTATGGTATGAAAGGAGATATAGCTCGTTATGTTGCTGAGTGTCACACTTGCAAGCGTGTGAAGGCCGACCATGGAAGGCCTGGTGGTAAGTTGACTCCGCTAGAGATCCCGACTTGGAAGTGGGAGAGTATATCTATGGACTTCATTACGGGTTTGCCAAAATCCCCGAAAGGATTTGATTCTGTTTGGGTTATAGTGGATAGATTGACGAAGTGTGCTCACTTCGTGCCTTATAAGATTGAATACCCGATGAAGAAAATAGCGGAGTTGTACTTGAATGAAGTCATCCGACTCCACGGTGTGCCAGTTAGCATCATTTCTGATCGAGACTCCCGGTTTACTTCTCGTTTTTGGCAGAGTCTGCAGGAGGGTTTGGGTACGGATCTGAGGTATTCTACTGCGTACCACCCTCAGACCAATGGGCAGACGGAGCGGGTCAATCAGATTGTTGAGGATATGATCCGGTGCTATATTTTAGACCACGGTGGAGCGTGGGATGAGCGTCTGCGACTCATGGAATTTGCTTACAATAACAGTTATCAGGAAAGCTTGCAGATGGCTCCGTTCGAAGCCTTGTATGGGAGGCGCTGTAGGACTCCGTTGTTTTGGGCTGAGGCTGGTGAGAAGCCTTTGTTGGGTCCTGATGCTCTAGAAGAGATGGAAGTCGCCGTGAAGCTTATTCGGGAGAAGCTTCGTTTAGCCCAGGAGAGGTATGAAAAGAACGCCAATCGGCGTAGGTCTGCTTTGGAATTTTCAGTAGGGGATCTTGTATACCTCAAGGTTTCTCCAATGGTTGGTGTGAAGAGATTTGGTAAAAATCAGAAATTGGACCCAAGGTATGTGGGCCCGTTTGAGGTCTTGGAGCGGATTGGTGTGTCTGCATATAGATTGGATTTGCCAGCAAACTTCCCTGGTGTTCATAATGTTTTTCATGTTAGCCAATTGCGGAAGTGTGTGCGCAGCAGTGGGCAACTCTTGGATGTTGTGCCCCAGTTAGAGCCCAACCTCTCTTTTTTTGAGGTGCCAGTTCGTATTTTGGATACTCAGGAGCGTGTGCTGCGAAAGAAGTCCATACCGATGGTGAAAATTCTATGGAAAAATCAGGATTTGGAGAGCGTGACTTGGGAGCTAGAGTCGGCCATGAGGAGGGCGTACCCTCACCTGTTTCGCTGATTTGATCGGTATGTTTCCCTTTGTAACTTCTGTTTGCTACTTTTTCCTTCTTTTGTAGGAGGGTTGTGCGTAAAGTTTCGGGACGAAACTTTCTTTTAGGGGGAGTGATTGTAACGCCCCGTCGTTTCAGCGATTATTTTTATTCTCGTTTGGCGTTACGATGACGCGTTTCCGTGGCTTGTGCCATGTGTGGAGTATGGTTTAGCTCCTTAGAACTGAGTGCCCTGTTTGGTAGCCTGTTGGCAAGATCTCCCTAGCAAACCGAGTCGTTTTGGTGACCCGGTGTGGCCTCTCGGGGGGATGTTTGTGTTTGGCTTTGTTTGGGCATAACTCGAGTTCTGTTCGTCGAAAGTTAATTTCGACTTCGCCGTTGTGTTCGTAGCGTGGGTATTTAGCTACGATGCGAATTTCGTCGAATTCCGAGGTGAATCGGTTTTCGCGTCAATTTGGTGCTTTATGTAATTTTGTAATTAATAATATAATTATATAATTATATATATATATATATATTTAGAATGAATAAAACCATCGATCATTTTTCTTCCCCGTAAGAAAACCGCCGGCCCCTTGTACGAGAGAATCGAGTAACCGCCGAGCCTTCCCTTCGGACGCCGATTCCCGGAGCGTTTGTGGACGGAATTCGATTCCGAGAGTGGATTCGGATTGCTCTCGTCGAGACCTTCATTCCTGCGGTAAGAAATTCGATTTTCGTGGAGTTTTGGAAGGATTGGAATTTTCAGTTTTGGAAGTTTTCCGCCATTAATGGCCGAGTCTTTGTTCTAGGTGTTGCGGCCGTCTTGATCCGTGCGAAGAGGAGGAAAGCAGTCCAAAGCTTCGCTGAGATTTGAGGCAAGTGGTATTCTTGCCCTTGCCAAGTGTTTTCTTTGATTTTATTTGCTGAAATTGAAATCCCGGTTAGCCCAGGTTAGAGGCCTTGTTGTTCTCGTTTTCTTGCTAACTATAGGGCTTAGTTCTTCCTACTGAAACCCCCCCCCCCTAGGTTGTGATGTTTGGAATCCAAATTGTCGGCGCGAAGCCGTTGTTTTCCTTTAATTTTGATTGATGCTCTGGTTCGGGCGTAGCCGAGAGGGAGAGTTAGGAGGGGGGTGTGGTTGCCGATTTCCTTCGTTATGGTATTATTCGAATGGTTAGGCATAGTTTATACGGTAGTAGCGTGCGACATTGATAGTTGTCTACTGCTACTGCAGTGGCGTGAGTCGTGTGCGCGTTCCGGTGTCGTTCGGAAAATTCCAAACGGTACAGGTTTGCCGCGCACGGTCATTAACCTTTAGGGCGCACGACCACTGGTCGTGTGCCTCTGTTCGTGCGCGTATAAATTTCAGTTTCCAAAGTTCTGTCTCGGGCAATCGCACGAGCGCTGGCAACAGTGCGCACGACCACTGATCGTGCGATACTGATCGTGCGCAGTTGCTAGGTTTTCTTTCAGGTTTCCAGGTTCGTTTCGCACGATCATCAGCCGAAGAGTGCGCACGACCACTGATTGTGCGTCACTGATCGTGCGCTTTGTATAATTCCTTTTGCTAGGCGAATTTAGACGGTTTCGAGTGCGGGAGTTTAGATACTCAAGTGGCAGGCAATTACTTGTGTTCTGGATCTTCTGCCTTGGTCGTTCGACTGTCGTCGAGCTCCGTTTTCTTTAGTGGGCTTGTGGGTAGTAACTTAATTTTGGCGGCGAGTGAGGCTAGCTCACTCAAGGCCAAAGTTTAGGTAGGCACTGAGTGGGTTTCGCTCAACGCCTAGTCGTGTTGGTTTATTTCAACACTCTTCCTTTACCTTGTATTTCGTTTCCGAGTGGTTTTCCAGTTGTATTTCTGGGTTTTCCTTGTCGGCTGTTTTCTTTATTTTCCTAAAGGCCGAATCGTGGGTCGTGGATAGTAGTGGTGGTTGTAGCTCTTTATGGGGGTGGAGTTGTGTGATATAGCCAAGGCCACCCATGGATTTCTTGCTCCAGGTACGGGCTGGACATGTCGGGTGGAAGGTCCCTTGTGTTTTCACGTGTTGACCCTCGAGCTTTTGACTTGGACATGGTGGATTGGGGGACTGCGTTTGCCTTCGATCCGGTTCCTTGTTGTTGTTTTTGCTACTATCACTTCCCGCAGTTTAGGGTGTTAGAAGTTTCTTCTTTGGTAGTGTTGCAGCATTCTGGCTCTTGGTAGTCTAGTAGGCCCTGCAGGATGTTGTTCCTGGGCTGGGTCGTTGCTGTTTCTTTGCACGTTGTGCATTTCTTGTTGTCCTGTTTTGGACAGTTGTGACTCTTTCTACTGCATGTTTTCTGTTATTTTGTCCTTTTGGTTGACTCTTTCATGCAGTTTTACCTTGATTTTTGCTTGCTGAGGTATTCTGTTTTCTTTTGGAATACCCCAGGTTCTGAGCTGTAGCCAGTTTGGTGGCTAGTTGGTGGTGTTGTTGGTGGACTTCCGGACCTTTGGAGTTCTGTTTACCTTGTTTGTGAGGTTGTTTTCAGTACTTTCTTACAGACATATATGTGTGCTGGTGGGTTCGTGTCAGGTTGTTGGCGCCCACTAGTAGTTTTTACCTTGTACTAGATATATACTATTGCTGCTACCATTTATTTTTCTGGAGATAGTCTACTTGCTTTGAGAAGGTTTTATGCTAGGTTGCTAGTTATTTTTAAACTATAAATACTATTATAAATGAAGCTCATGATCAGCATGTTTTTATAAACTTAATCACTATATTCCAAATCACGTACGAAAACCGTTTTCTTATATATATTATATAAACGAAGTGTAGTGTCTTGCATAGCATGAGTGGTTCTCTTGGGACCCTTATGCGCTCTTTAGGGCGTAAAGCCTAATTAAAGTATTTTTCCGCAGCGTTTAAATATAGTTTTCTTTTGTGGACTAGATGATCCACTGAGCCGAGGGATACGAGCTCTAAACATAATTGATTTTCTATTCATTAAGCACATGGTTTTCTTGCATAAAGATTGTAGTTGGATTTGCCTGAGCGTCAGCAGTTATCCCCTGCTTGACGTGGCATCATGACGCGTGTTTTCTCTTACTCTGACAATTCTTAATTCGGAGAAAATGCGGGTTGTGACATAGCTCTTAACCTTCACACAAGGAAGTGTCTTAGAGCCCCACTAGATCCCCCGATATAGACGTCGTTATTGTTGGAACTGATAGTTCAAAAATCCTTAGTTTGATAATATCAATTCTCATGTTGTATTTAATCACAGCTTGTGTTTAGTAGAGTGTGCAAGTTTACAGGTCCAAGCAATGCAGAAGCTCTCCTCTAGAACCTACCACCGAGTGGTAGTAGTTACCACCGGGCAGTAGATTGAATTAAAAGGACAAGGTGCTCGGGTTACTACCGCGTTGCGCTAGTCCTACCGCTCGCGCTTGCCTGAAGAATTAAATTAACCAGGCACTCAGGATGCTTCCGCACAGGTGCTAGCATTATACCGCCCCACGTTAGGCCATTCAACGATCGTTGAGACAGATTCATGGAGATGTCTGACCTACCGTGTGGTGTTACCTTCCTACCGCGCCGCGCTAGTATTGAAAACACGAAAAATATTCGTTTTGAATATTTTTCCAAATTTGTAGGACAACTGTCATATCAAGCATGTTAAGCTACCGCTGAGCGCTAGCCTTACAGCTGGCGGTAGCCTGTTTTTACAAAGATGTATAAAAGGCATCTCGTTTTATGTATTCCTCACCAAGATGAAAAGAGACAGAGTTCTGTGAGTCCTAGGGTTTGGCCGCCTCTCTGTGGTACGTTCTGCCGTCTTCGTCGAAGGAAACGAAAGACGCCTCCCTCCCATTTGCGCATAATAAACTCTAGCGGGCCAAAGACTACAACTACTACTAAGAGTCGATCGATTGCAAGCACACAAAGATCTCAAGCACCGGTCGCGGATCGCTCGACTAAGGAATCGTCAAGAGGGAAATATTTAATCTTTTAAATATTTTATATCTCTATTGTATTCTTTTCTTTTCTCTATATTCTTGTGGTGAAGGAAATCGACCGGGGAAGGTGGTTGGAATCCGGGGAGGATTCCGTGAGAAATTGTCATGGGGAGGGGACGTATAGATCGGGTGATCTAGTGGGGCTCTAAGAACCTTCCTTATGTGGAGGTGAAGAGTCGACTTGAAGACCTTTCTTGGAGGGAAAGGGGCAGAGCCAACCGATCCGGTGAGCGGGTCATTATAGAAAACCAAAAGCTTTTTCATTCACCGCCTTCGATCTCTGCCATAACAGAGATCAAGATTTTGTAATTGTTAAAACAGATGTTGATTTAGTTTTGCAATGAAATTCATTTCCTGCTTCTTTACTTGCGTGTATTGCTATGATTGTTAGTTTGTGAGTTTTTAAAGGGTGCAAAGATCTCCAAGGAGGAATCTGTCAAGAAAAACGAGTCTTATAACTTAACGCCGAGTATTAGCTACCTAACGACTAGCGGTAGCTTCCAAAACTAGTTTTCCTGGTTCGAAATATTTCAAATTTTTGATAAACGACGCAAACCTTATTCACCCCCACCCCCATCTAAGGTTGGCCACTAGATCAAACAAGTGGTATCAGGGGCAAGTTATTCCAAAACAGTTTCACCACCGGGAATAATGGCCAACCCTGATCTCGAATCTACAAGTGAGGGTGAAAAGTTATACACAGAAAATTCAATAACACTATCATTATTCTTAGGCAAAAACTATGAATAATGGAAAGTGTTGATGAGAAAATTTCTTATAATTCTAGACAGAGAAGTATGAACATAACATGTGTAATACCTCCATCCATCAAATAGAATATAACTGAGGGTTCGGCCAGGGCCCCACAGCATATTCCACAGACAGACGGCGAGATTACATGTTAATATAAAGTTACTAAAGGAGTCCTAACTCAGAGCATTCTTGCGGAAGCTTAAGAGTTACCTTGAACTCAGTACATACGAATGTCCACTATATATATATATATATATATATATATATATATATATCAGGAATGTATACAAAAATACACAAAAGTCACGGCCTTAAGGCCTTACACTTATGCTTTAGCAGTGTGGTTTATAGACATCGGCACACAGGCCGGCCACACATGAAAATAAGAAAACTTTGCTTGGGCTTTGAGGGCAGACATTGCTTCAGGGATGTAACCCGCTATTTCTTGCTCGGCTCTCCAACACCTGCATAGGGACATTCCACCATATGGTGGCAAATAAGGCAACGGTCAGCTTTCAGCTGACCAAATTATAACGACCCTACCCCATACCCGGGGCAGTGGTATTCCTTCCCTACAAGCATAGCATTAACACAACAGATATATCATAAGAAGGCACACTCAAGCACCATTCAATATATCACAAACGAGTGCCTTAGTGGCCAAACGTTCCGTGCACTGAGGGCATATTCTCAATATACCAGATTACAAGGGTCGCACTATCGTTCAGAGGTCCGAGACTTAACGGTCAACTTTGAGCATTTCTAGTCGTTCCGGATCAAAGCGTAAGACTCTCATTATGATCTCCAACGCCTCCAATTACTTTAGGCACTCTAGTCAGATTGGAATAATGTGGGTACAGTTCAGCTTTTTCCCGTTGCTCAAATTTCCAGGTCAATACCGACGGTCACATCCATCATGGAGAACGACAAGACGCTGATCAGCTTCCCCTTTCCCATTTGGCTCACTGGCCTTATTGTTGGGCACAACAGGCTCTCAGCAAAACTTACTGCTCACATGTCCCCAAGACAAGATCCGGCAGTGCTCAATCATGGCACTCATGGCCAATTGCTGGGCTCTCCGGGCTTATAACTTCTCATGCTACACACCTTATCTCATGGACATAGGCTTCGCAACAACAAAAGCTATCTAGAAGATATTACCAGCAATAGTCACTATCGTCTAGCATTAACGACAGAACTTTCTTCTATCTCAAAACTTAGACATAACTGGAACATCTTTCCAGTCAAAACTCTGCAAAATCCTGAAATACCAGAAAACTAGTCTTTCACAACAATCATAGCTCACCAAGGGCTATCTCCAGTAATACTCGCTGTCGCTCGGTGATATCCAACAGTTATGCAAACTATGGTATTTTCTGGGAATTTTCCTGGAGCATAACTCCAGCACTTCATGCTACTCTCATTTCATAGGTACAACCCACAGAACCCGTAAACTACTCATTTGTACTCGGAGTCCTCTCCAGCACGCAAAATAAAACATCACCAATCCAGACCAACCCGTTCGAATGGGCTTCACATAGCATGCCTATTCTATACTGTGATTTTTGGATTCTATATGCAAAACCACCCGAGGATATCACGTATCAACCCATCGGAATTCCCTCGATTCTCCACCTTTTGGTGGGGGATTCCATGCATATGCAAAAGGAGGACTTCACTTATCCATGAAAGAAGATCGTTACCCTCGTAATCTGTTTCAGAGCCATGGCAAAGCTTTCTATCTAGTTAGAAAGGAGCACCTCACTTTCTTCTTTGCGGATCAAGCCACGGATTTGGATTCTGTCTACTGGATCTCCTTCACCAAGATTTTCAAGCTCAGCCTCAGCCTTAGCCTTCTTCCTTAGCTCTTTTCACTTAAGATGATAATGAAAGGAGGAGAGAGAAAAAGAAGAAGAGAAATGACTTCACTTTTACCCCTCCTCTACTTAAGTGGTCTCGGGATTAATACCACCCACATGATCATTTCATAAAAAGGAAGCAAAGGCCACGATTTTAGCTGAATAGTCAAACAAAATGATATCGCTGCGCGATAACAATCATAACCGCCTTGACCCGAGTCAACCACCGCTCTTTGGCCACTGACCGGCCATCTTATACGTGTCTAGCATATGTGGTAGTATCACACAGCGATACCCATTGTCGCCACTCCAATAGGTTACTGATGATTCGTCAAGTGTGTTGAGAGCGTCGAGTGCGTTGAGAGCGTCGAGTGCGCTGAGTGCTATCGCTATTGCTAGCGATACCAACTGTCGCCTGTCCATAACCACTTTTAAGTTATGTTTTATCATTTTTTGGGTGTTACAAACCTCCCCTCCTTACAAAAATTTCATCCCGAAATTTTATTCATCAATATAAGGAAAAACAACAACGAATATGTTATAACATTCAAAAATGCTCCAACATCAATTTACAAACAATTCAGGAAACTCATCGTGCATGGTTTGCTTACGCTCATATGTGAGTTCTTCATGGACACAGTTGTCCAAAGGGACTTTGACCATCCCGATTGCTTTGTTCCGTAGTTGCCTGGTTTATGTATACTCGATCCAAATGGGCCTAACCTTTGTCGTTAGCCCACTATCAGCCGGTACTTTATCATCAGCCACTAGTTGCATCGGCTCTTTCAAGGCTTTCCGCAACACCGATATATGAAACACATCGTGCAAACCACTTAGCTCCATCGAAAGATCTAATCGATAGGCAGCATCTCCAATCCGCTCAACCACTTTAAACGGTCCAAGATACCTTGAACTAAACTTTTTCAAGCGCCGAATTCCGGACACGCCTTTGAATGGCTTGATCTTCTGATATACCCAATCACCCACCGCAAAATCCATGTTTTGTTGTTTATTATTGTAGTACTTTGCTTGCCTATCTAGGGCTACCAATAGCCGTTCTCGTATCAATCGTATAGTCAAATTTGCATCTTGAACTTCTTTATGCTTAAACAATTTCGATTCGCAGGTTTTCGCTCAAGCTAACGGAGTACGAAACTTCCTATCGTATAAAGCTTCGAAGAGCGCCATTTGAATGCTAGCTTGATAGTTATTATTATAAGCAAACTCGATCATATAGATATGGTCCTCCCACCTCTTCTCGATATCCAAGGCGAACATCCTGAGCATATCCTCTATTGTTCGATTGGTCCTCTCTATCTGACCATCCATCTGCGGATGAAAGGTCGTACTGAACTTCAGTTGAATACCTAACAACTAGTAGATTAGCCTCCAATCATTAGAAGTAAAGCGTCTATCTTGGTCACTGACAATGCTTCGGGGCACACCGTGCAATCGTACTATATTGTCCACATACAACTTAGCCAACTTTTCCACTTGATCATACTTCTTGTTTGGTATGAAGTGTGATACCTTTCTCAATCGGTCAACGATCACCCACACGACATCATTTCTGCTCTGTGATCTCGGTAACCCATGCATAAAATCTATAGAGATGTCATCGAAATTCCATACCGGAACTGGCAATGACTTTAGGAAAGACATTCAGCTTTTACCACAGCACAAGTTTTGCACTTTGGCACATAATGATCTATGCCTTTCTTCAAACCCGGCCACCAGAACATCTTTCTCATGCCCGTGTACATCTTTGTGCTCCCTGGGTGAATTGATTACATCGTGAAGTTTTCTTCATACATCAATTCCTCCCGTAGCTTACCCACATTCGGACACACAAACGACCGTCTTTTCTCAAAAGACTGTCATCCAAGGAGAATTGGGAATTTTACCCATCCGCTACATAGCGTTTCATACTCTCATCAAGTTTCGTTGCTCATCGAACCCTGTCCGCAAGGTCATACTGTACCTCTGTCATGTTTAGGCATGCATTTGTAGTTGTATTCTTGCCAACACAAGAAATATCTAAGACCTCCAACTCCTTGATCAGACGCTCATCATGAATCTACAACCAACTTACCCTAACCGAGTCCGCCGACTCAAGGCATCTGCAACTACATTTCCCTTTCTGGGAGTATAGTGTATCTGGAAGGTGTAGTACCAAAGGAACTCCATCCACCTCCGCGTCCACATATTCAGATCCTTCTGATCTACTAAATACTTAAGGCTCTTATGGTCCGTAAAGATGTTAACTTTCCCGCCAAATAAATAATGATGCCACAGTTTAAGTGCAAAAATCAAAGCAGCTAACTCCAAGTCGTGGATTGGATAATTTCGCTCATGCACTTTCAACTGGCATGAGCCATTAGCAATAACCTTTCTGAACTGAAGAAGAACGCAGGCTAAGTCTCTCCCTAAAGCATCACTACAATGGTACCACCCTCGTTCGATTAGTCAGTTTGGGGTCAAACTGACTTTGCAGAAGCAGTGGTGTGCCCATATGTAATTCACACTAAGTATGTCCAACTTTGACCTTAAGATTAGCCAACCTAACCTTAGGTTTGTACTCTACGTGTAGATCCCAATGCATATTAAGCCAGTGGGGGCACCCCCGCCCCATCCGTACCCACATAGTTTCAGCAATCGGAGCAAGGGCAAATGCTCACAGCTATCTTGGATGCCTTTAGGTCCCAACAAGCCCCTGTAAAACAATAAGCTCCAGGCTCCATTAGGTGAGCACTTTCCGAGCTCTCTCCCATCCTGCCTACCTTGGGACAGAGTCGGTAGTGCGTACGGAAGAATGGCTCGACACCGTGCAAGAACTGCTGGATCAAAGTCAGTTACGGAGTATCAACGAGAGTTCCAACATCTCGCGAGATTTGCGGACTCATATGACTTGGATGACAGAGGATATGTTAAGTGCTTCTACAAAGGGCTATAGGACCCCCTAAGGCAAGCCATTTTGTTTATAACAGACTCCAACTTGGCGAAAATAATTGGCATGGCGAAGAGGCTTGAAACAGACAACTTGGGAAGTGGCAAGAGACATGTTGAGGGTGATATGGAAGCTGGCCCTAACAATAGAAGGAGACACGACTATAGAGGAGGAAGAGGATGTCAGAGAGGTGGCAGGCGTTTCCACCAGAATTTCAGAATGGAGAACCCGGTTCCACAGCCGCTAGTGTTTCCTCCACCTCCATAGCTTCAACAGTTTCAACAACCCGAGGGACGGAATGAGCGAGTGTGCTTCCAATGCAACCAACCGGGCCACATCGGACATTACTGCCCGTAGCTTTTTGGGAATACTCCTCTTGCTCTCCCTCTGGCAGCTCCGCGAGGGCGGGGACATATGTGTGGTCAAGGACGAGGACCACGAGGATAAAACCCAAGACCTGCTCGAAATAAGGTGTTCGTGCTGGACATGACACAGGAGCGGAACACTCAGAGGGTGATTGCAGGTATGTTACAGTTAGTTATCACATCTTCATTATTAACCTTAAGTTGCTTAAGACGTACTAGTTATCTAGCTTTGAGTATTGTTATTGGTACTTAGGCACCATATTGGTCGGCGGGACACTGTCCTATACGTTATTTGATATTGGTGCCTCGCAATCGTTTGTGTCTGTGGACTTCATTAAAGACCAAGAAGGAGTGCAATCCTTCTCTGGTATTGCTCGAAGAGTATGCCTTCCAGACGGCTCTGAGATGGCTGTAACAGCCAAGTGCGAATTAGAGATACTCATTGGGGGAAAGATCTTTGATACCCCTTCCACAGTTTTGAGAATGCCAGAATTTGATCACATTCTAGGCATGGCATGGCTGGATTGGCACTACGCAAGAATTGACTACACGGATAAGTTAATTTACTTGAGACATGGGGATACCGATGTAATTTTCTAAGGTATAAAATTCGCACCACATTTGTTATTGTCTTCGATTTAGGCCTTGAAAGCTCACATGAGAGGGGATGAAGTTTACATGAAATGTTTCGAATTGAAAGAGAGGATAATAGATATGAAGGATGTGCGAGTGGTGCATGATTTCCCCGAGGTATTTCTTGAGAAATTTTCAGGATTACCCCCGCATAGAGAGGTGGATTTTCAAATTAAGCTAGTACCGGGTGCCAAGCCCTTCTCTAGGACCCCTTACCGAATGGCACCGAAGTAACTCGCAGAGTTTAGAGTTCAGTTGCAAGAACCGGTGGAATCAAGGTTTGTTCGCCCCAGCTCATCACCTTTGGGAGCCCATGTTTTATTCATTAAGAAGAAGGATTGAACCTTATGATTATGTATAGACTATTGGGAGCTCAACCGACTGACGGTACGAAACACCTATCTGCTACCGTGGATTGACGAGTTGTTTGACAAATTGGTAGGAGCGCATTGGTTTTCCAAGTTGGATTTGCGCTCGGGGTATTATCAGTTGAGGTTACAAGAGGAGGACATTCAGAAAATAGCTTTTAGCTTAAGGTACCGTTTGTACGAGTTCACTGTGATGGCGTTTGGGCTCAAAAATTCCCCTTCAGCTTTCATGAGTTTAATGAATAAAGTGTTCGAGCCTTATCTAGATATCTTCATCATCATTTTCATCGATGACATTTTGGTCTACTCAAAGGCAGAGGAAGAGCATGTCGAACATTTGTCCTTCGTGCTGAGGAAGCAAAAAGAGCACGCCTTATTTTCCAAGTTCAGTAAGTGTGAATTCTAGCTCCAAGAGGTTGCCTTCTTGGGCCATGTGATTAGTGGGGCTGGACTAGCTGTGGATCCGTCCAATGTGCGTGTAATGAGGGAGTGGTCGCCCTTGAAGTCAGCGGCCGATGTGCGGAGCTTCCTTGGACTTATCGGGTACTATCGCAAGTTTGTAAAAGGGTTCTCAAAGATTTCCCTTCCTCTTACTTCTATGACAAAGAAAGGTGTGGTATATGAGTGGACACCCCAGTGTGAAGCTGCGTTCCAGAACTTAAGGACAGACTTACATCCGCACCCATCCTAGCCCTCCCATTCGGGAAGGAAGGATTTCAAGTTTATAATAACGCGTCGTATCAAGGGATGGGCGTGGTATTGATGCAGCACGGGCATGTGATTGCATATGCTTCAAGACAGATGAAGAAGCATGAAATCAACTACCCAGTACTTGATTTATAATTAGGAGCAGTGGTGTTCGCCTTGAAGGTTTGGGGACATAATCTGTATGGCGTCCACTGCAAAATCTTTTCGGATCACAAGAATTTTAAGTACAATCATACTCAGAAGGAATTGAATTTGAGATAGCGGAGGTGGTTAGAGTTTTTATGTGGTTATGAATTTACAATGAACTACCACCCCAGAAAAGTAAATTCCGTAGCTGATTCTTTGAGTAGGAAGGTACCAGAACCCATCGCTGAGTCTCGATTAATGAGTATGAAGTTAGCTCGGATGCTCGAAGAGATGGAGATTGCCCTGGTATATAAAGACCAATCGGAAGGGTATATGGAGTACTTAACCGCGATTAGCATAGTCTGTGATATTCGAGACCGAATCCAGGCGGAGAAAGGAAAGGATGTGTCTCTGGCCCCGACAATCAAGTCAATTGAAGATGGGACTACAAACGAGTATTCCCAAAAAGACGGCCTCGTTCATCTCCATGGCTGGCTTTACATTCCCAAAGGAGGTAAAATTCGGGAAGATAGCCTGAGAGTGACACATTTCACTAAATATTCTGTGCATCCTGGGAATTCCAAGATGTACGCTGACTTGCGGAATACCATGTGTTGGCCGAGAATGAAGAGGGATGTCAGATATTTTGTTACGTACCGTGAGGCCTGTCAGACGGTGAAAGAGGAACGCAAGAGCCCCAGTGGATTATTACAGTCATTGCCCATCCCCGAGTGGAAGTTTCAGGATATCTCCATGGACTTCATCCACGGATTGCCTCGCTCATGCTCAGGGAATTATTCAGTGTGGGTAATTGTTGACCGCATTACAAAGGTATCCAGGTTTATTCCTATGAAGAAAGAGGCTCATATGGATGTTTTGGTACGCCTCTTTGTGGAGTAGTTTGTACGTTACCATAGCGTATCAAAGACAATTGTTTCTGACCGGGATGGTCGGTTTACCTCTAAAGAATGGAAGGCAGTACAGGCGTATTTGGTCTTGCGCCTTACCTTTAGCACAACGTTTCATCTTCAGACGGACGGGAAGTCTGAGAGGACCATCAGAACTTTGGAGGACCTATTGAGACTGTGTGTGTTGGATAGAGGAGAGCCGAGGGAAAAGCTCTTACCCCCCGTGGAATTCTCCTATAATAACATTCACCATGCCAGTATCGGGATGGCACCCCATGAAGGCATTTACGGAAGAAGGTGTAGAACCCCCATATCATGGGTACAAGATGAAGACCCAAAGGTTTTAGGAATTGAGTGCATCGATGATACCGATGCGGTTGTTATACTAATATGGGACTGCATGCTTGAGGCTCAATGTCGGCAGGTAATATATTATAATGCAAAGCACTGGACGATAGAATTTCAAGTGGGTGACAAATTGTTCCTGAATATCTGGTCGATGCATGGAGTGTCACAGGTACATGGTATGAAGAAGCTCAGCTCAAGGTACGTTGGGCCTTACACTATATTGGAAAGGATTGGCCCTTTGGCCTATCGGTTGGAGTTACCGCCAGAGCTGGAGAATCTTAATGATGTATTCCATGTGTCGTCACTCTGGAAGGCGATGTTGTGGCCCGATAAACATATTCCCACCATTGATGGAGAAGTAGAAACTGATAGATCTGTATGACTAGAGCCGGTGTGGATAGTAGACAACAAGATAAGGATTTTGCGCCGCAAAAGTGTTCCTTTGGTAAAGGTGTTGTGGTCTAACCATGGGAAGGAGGAGTATACATGGGAGCCGGTGGACTTAATGCAAAAGCGCTACCCGGAGTTGTTTCCTCAAGGTAACTTTAAAAGCATATTTTATTTTATTTTATGCTTTTATCTCCCCCATAGCCTTAGCCTAATTTCGGGGACGAAATCTTTTATTTTGTTTATAGGATTTGTAACGTCCCAATTCGCACTAGGCCCCTCGTGCGCACTTTTAAGTCAGGAGAGCTGACTTGGGCTCAGAGAGTGCTGGCAGCTAGGCTTACACTTATATAAGGTAGGAGAAGTTGGTCTGGAGAAGGACACGGGTAGTGACACGGGCGTGTCCATACACGTATGGTACTCAGGTGTCTTTGCGTCTGCTTTGTGGAATTTGCAGAAAAGGACACGGGCAGTGACACAGGCGTGTCCATACCTGTGTAGATCTCTGGAAACGATGCAGAATCCTTGTTGTGTTTCCCAAGCAGGACATGGGTAGAGACACGAGCGTGTCCCTACTCGTGTGAGTGTATTATTTGAGAAGAGTTTGACTAACAATCATTGACAGTGTTCCTCCCGAGCAGGACACGGGTAGTGACACGGGCGTGTCCTTACCCGTGTGTGTCCAAGAAGCAGTTCGAAATTCGTCGACCGAAGCTCGATGAATCGTCGACCGAGTTCCTTCTGAGCATGAAACAGGTAGTTACACTGGCGTGTCCCTACTCGTGTAGTTCAATTTCGGGTTTTGGCAAATTTTTTGGTCGCGTCGTTTCAAAAAGACTCATTTACTGAGTTGATTGGCGGTCAAATAATAGGCTGACACGTGTCTATGCAGTTACCCACATCCCACATAAAAAGGGGAGAAAACACTAGCTGTTTCTAGTCTTTCTTCCAAGCTATTGCTGTTGGAAACTGCTGGAGAGGAAGATGGTGCTAGAGCCAATCTTCTTCCCATAATGATTTAACACCGACCGAGGAGAAGAAGATGCCGCCAAGTAGGGTGACAAGATCCATAGCTGGAAATGGTGGAAATTCCAAAAACGAGTTGAGCTTCCTACCCTCTCCCTTGGTGCTAGATCTGTAGTTATTTCTAGGAGAGATGTCGACTCAAGAGAGTTTTGACTTGCGAGATGAAGATTTCCTAGGAAAATAACATTCTAGGGCTTGTGCCATAAGGATATTGATGTCTTCAACCTTTCCCCTCTCATTGAGGAGATGGCAGACTTGGTTCGTTAAGAGGAAATGATCTCATGAGGGTGAATAAGGGTGGAGGAATTTCTGGACATGGTTTGAACATATGGCTTGATGAAGAAGATGAGCCGATGTCGTTCATCTTGCCTTAAGATGCGTGCAAAAATCTATTTTCTGCACACAGCAGTCTTCGAGGCTATTTCTCGATAGGGCAAAATTAGCGCTTTCGACTAAACATGAAAGTCGCAGCTCTTTGAAATGCCTTTCCAACGAGGGGTTAAACATCTTCACTGGATTCCTATAGCCTTGGGAATCCCCGTTTAAAGTTGTTGTACAGTAATCATTCCTGCATATGTAGGTCTCGTGTTTGTTTTGTATCGGCCTTGGTATGGTAGAGAGATTGTAATACATTAATACTAATGTTTTGTTGAATGGAGTCTATAAGTATTTGCGATAAAACATGTTTATGACATTAATTAGATAGACCCTTAATGAACAAATGATGTGGTAAAATGTACTTGATCAATGTGATTTGGTGAAGGTTAAAGAACGAATGGATTGACGAGTTTGGATGGTAAGAACGGTTTAAATATGTGAATCAATAAGGATGTACTTGGCAAGGGTAATGCATTGAATAACAATGAGTTTGGCTTGAAGATACTGTACATAATTGGTAACAACTATTATGAACAAATGGTTGTATGGTTGATGAATATGTGAGGTACCTTTATATCAACGATGAACCCTTAAGTGCCTGTGGCACTAGATTGTTAAAGGGTGTAAGTGCGGGGTTTGACCACATTGGTTTGGTAATATTGAGAAGAGACGTAAGTGGACGGTTGGGCTTGGTACTCAGTGTTCATTCTCGAGCCTCCTTTCGTGCCATGATGATGTGAAATTACATGCGGTGTGAGTCGACACACTGTGTTGTTATCCTGGGTTAAGGATAGTGTGACAGGTCTACGGGATCGCCAGTCATCACACTGACGGGAGTTGACATATAGACTTTGGGTGGTTGGGCTTGGTCCTTGGTGTTCATTCCCGAGGCTCCTTCCATGCCATATGGACGGTTGGGCTTGATCCTCCTGCTTTTTTGAGGCTCCTTCCGGGTCATAGCATAGGCCAGTTTAAGGCTTAGTTCTCGGTGCACATCTACTCGAGACTCCTGCTGAGCCGTAGTACGCATGTGAGCTCCGCTGTTGTGTTCTTAGCATTGAGGCATACGGAGGCCTAGGTTTGGTAGTATGGATACCCGCCTAGTAGTGGAGAATCCCACTCTACTATCACTGTCTGGCCACGACACATGACGCTGAGAGGTTAGCTACCAGCTCGAAAAGTGGGAACTACAAGTCTGTGTCGACATAGCAATTGCTTGTGCCTGATCATGGGTGAGTCATTGTATAGCATTCGTGGCATTGCATTACATTGCATACACAAGATCCTCATCATATAAGTTTGTATGAGCACTCTTATACGATGAGTTACTTTACTATTGAGCATATCCTTAACTTATATATCTGTATGGTCATTCATATAAGTTGAGTTACTTTCTGTCCTAGCTTTACATTTTTCATATACTGTTGTAGATGATAGAACTGCTAGAGTAGAATGTTTACTCGTTCATTATACTACTGATATATTTGATATTGTTCACTCTATACCACCTGTTTGTACTACTACTTATATAAATATATTGTACCCTTTTTCCTTTCTCCGCCGGTGCAGAGGAGTTGTCGGGGGAGCGGATGTGATAGCCACTTAGTCTTTAAGACTAACGGTTGCTACGTCTTCCTTTTTAGGAGGAAACCCCGCAGTCAGAGCGGCAGCATATTTTGAAGTAGGATAGCCAATCTAGGACGACAGGGCTTGAAGGGACAGTGCCCTCACTACCGTCAGTGTCCGATGTGAGTTTGAGAAACTCATGATATAGCCCCTTTGGGCAAGTTTTACCTGTACTCTGATATTTTAGAAGCTTATTGTAGCTTCTTTATTTATTGTACTTTTGGACTATTATTACTTATGTGTTGATTGACTTCTATTTTATAATCTCAGTTGGGTTGTCATTAGTTGATATTGGTTAAAGCCGGCAGGATAGGCGTCTTGTGGTATAGGTTAGCCCGAGTGCTAGCGCTACTGCAAGGAGGCTGTTCTGGGCATAATACTCTCATCGTGCCGTGTTTTGTGTTCCGGGAGAGGGGTCTTACAGGTGTAGTCCCCGATGAACTCCAACCACCTTCGCTTTTGCAAATTTAGATCTTTCTGATCCAAAAGATACTTAAGGCACTTATGGTCCTTGAAGATGTCAACTTTCATGCCATATAAGTAATGACGCCAACTCCAAGTCGTGGACGGAATAATTCCGCTCATGCACTTTCAACTAGCGTGAGCCATAAGCTATCACTTTTCTGAACTGTATAAGAACACAACCTAAGCTGCTCCCTGATGCATCACTATAAATCTCATAGTCGTTTGTACCACATGGCAACGTCAAAATAGGCGTCGTGGTCAAACAACTCTTTAGCTCTTTGAAAGCTCGCGCGCACTCCGGCATCCAAACGAACTTCTGATATTTTCACGTCAGTGTGGTTAGAGGTAAGGCTATCCGTGAAAAGTTCACCACAAAGCATCTGTAGTAGCTCGCAATTCTAAGGAAACTCCGTACTTCAGCTACAGTAGACAGAATAGACCACTCTTGAATTGCCACTATCTTCACTAGATCCACCGCTATACCTTCTTTACTTATCACATTGCCCAAAAAGGCCACTGATGACATCCAAAACTCATATTTTGAGAAATTGGCAAAGATCTTGCTTCTTCTCAGGGTGTGTAACACCATCCGCAAATGGTTCGCATGAACTTCTTCAGACTGAGAGTACACTAAAATGTCATCAATAAAGACAATTACAAATAATTCCAAGTACTCTCGAAATGTTCAGTGCATTAGTTCCATGAACACCAATGGCACAATTATTAGCCCAAACAGCATTACAGTGAACTCGTAGTGCCCATAGTGTAATGCCCCCATCCGTCGTATAGTATATGACAGAAGGTCCAGCCGGGGCCCGACGCCATATACCACGGATAGTTAAGGAGATTACATATTGTTTCCAAATCCAAGTTCATATATGAATGCACCCTAACTCAGAGCATTCTAGCAGAAGCATTTTAGTTTATGAACCCATAATAGAAGGAATGTCCACTATACAGCATGAATGATATATATAGACATATAACACATGTTTCGGTCATAGCCTTATTACAACTGTTTCATTTAACAAAAAGTTGTTTCATACTTCGGCACGCATGCCAGACTAACATAAAAACATTAAATGTTCGCTTTTGGGCCTTCAAGGGCCAGCTAATTGCAACACATGAGCCTCAGCTCACTACTTTCCACTTGGCTCTCTAGCACCTGCACAAAAGGGCCAACCAAAATGTGGCAAACAAAGCAACGGTCAGCATTTTGCTGACCCGTTTTTAACGATCCTACTTCTTACTCGGAGCGGCATTTCTCCATTCCTACAAACAAGGCATCATATATTTATCTCATGGCATTTACAATGTGCACTTTAAGAACCATACACCACAGACGTAGGCTCAACAACCACACGCCCCGTGCACTCAAGGCACATTTTCGGTGTCTTGGCATCCCCGTGCAACACCACTGTTTAGAGGTATTTAAACTTTACGGTAACTTTGTCGTTCAAAGGTACTTAACTTGACGACTACGTCGTTTAGAGGTACTTAACTTGACGACTGACTGCCAATTCAGAGGTACTTAACTTGATGGCATTGTAATTGGCCTCCATGGCATAACTCATTCTTTACCATTTCAGTCTGGTACCCACCATTTCTAGGCAATTTAAGCACACAGCTTTGCATACAGTGACCCCCAGGTCTCTTCAAGACAGGTCACACAAAATTGTAGCTCCCTTGGAGCTATTGCCTGGCGATACTCACTATCGCTCGGCGATATCAAGATTTCTCAAAACTGTGATCTTTTCTGGGTATTTTCCTGGAAATGCTTCCAGTACTCTGATGCAACATCCTGCACACCCCTAGACCCTGGAATTACACGTACATCACACGCATATCCACAGAGTCATCTACGTTACGAAAAATAAACATCACTAATCCATACCAACCCATCCGGATGAGCTTCACAAAGCATGCTTATTCCATACTCCACATTTCCGGATCTAAATGCAGGAATATATGGGGATCAAATCGATCTACCCATTGTAATCCACCCTTTTTGACCTTTAAGTGAGGGGATCCATGCAAGTATGCATATTGAGGACATCACTTGTTCGGGAGAAACTCGTTACAATTGTAGTTCTCTTCGGATCCATGGTGAAGATTTTTTATGCGGATGGAAAGGAGCACGTCGCTCTCCTCTTTGCAGATCTATCCTCAAATCTGGCCTCCGACCACAAGATCTCCTTCAGCGAGCTCACAAATCTATGCCCAGCACTTCCTTAGCTTCTTCTTCCTTTTCACTCAAGGAAAATAAAAAAATGAAGAGAGAGAGAGAAAGAGAATGAAATCTCCTTCCTATTCTTATCTGGTTAAGTGGATTCGGGATTAATCCCACCCACGTGATCTCTTATTCAAAACAAAGCAAAGACCGAGATTTGAGTTGACTGGTAAACTTTGGCGCTATCGTCTGGCGATATCGACTGTCACCACTTGGCGATATCGATTTCACCGCTCTGACCGCTTTGACCCAGGTCAACCACCACATATTGGCCTCTTAATAGCCAATCTGACATGTGTCTTACGCCACGCGCCACTATTGCCCGACGATATCCACTATCGCCCGCGATATCAAGCCACTCAACGCTTTCAGGTGTTGAGTGTGTTGAGTGCGTCGAGTGCTGACTCGCTGCTTATCACTATCGCCATCTGGCCATACCCACTATCGCCACCCGGCGATATCATTTCGACTATTCGTCGAATGCGTTGAGTGCGTCAAGTGCATCTCGATGAACTCTGCATCGCTATCTCCCTCAGGTGATACCTTGTATCGCCCAACGATAGTTACAAACTTTCTGCTGTCAATATTGGGGTGTTACAACCCTCCCCTCCTAACCGAAATTTTGTCCTGAAATTTGCATACAGCTATAAGGAAGACAACAACTTTTCTTCATACAAATAATGTTATAACAACTTACACAAACAACTCGAGATATTCATCATGCATGGTCTGCTCACACTCCCATGTTAGTTCTTTACGGCCACAGTTCTCCCACCAGACTTTGACCATCCCGATTGTCTTGTTCCGTAGCTGTTTGACCTTCGTATCCTCGATCCGAATGGGCTTAACTTTTGTCGTTAGCCTACTATCAACCGGTACTTGATCTGCAAAAACCACTTGAGCTTATTCTTTCACAGCTTTTCGCAGCACCGATATGTGAAACACATCGTGTAAACCACATAGCTCCGTAGATAGAGCTAACCGATAGGAATCTTCTATAACTAGATCCACCACTTCAAACAGATCAAGATACCTCAGACTTAACTTTTTCAAGCGCCGAATCTTGGACACGGCTTTCAATGGTTTGATTTTTAAGTATACACACCCGCCAACTACAAACTCTATGTTCGATGCTTGGCATTGTAGTACTTTGTCTGCCTATCTTGGGCTATAAGTAGCCTCTCCCGGATAGAGCGTATCGTCGAATTAGCCTCTTCGACATCCTTCTGCTTATATAACTTAGACTCGCCTGTTTTCGCCAAAGCTAACGGTGTACAATACTTCCTACCATACAAAGTTTCAAAAGGCGCCATATTTATTCTAGCTTGATAACTATTATTATCGGTGAACTCTACCGTAAAGAAATGGTCTTCCCACCTTTTCCCGAAATCCAGGGCGCACATACGGAGCACGTCCTCCATTGTTTTGTTGGTACTCCCAGTCTGGGCATCTGTTTGCGGATGAAAGGCCGTACTGAATTATAGTTTTGTCCCCAACAATTGATGGATTATCCTCCAATCATTCGAAGAAAAATGTCGATCTCGATCACTGAAGATGTTATGGGGCACACCGTGTAATCGTACTATTTGCTCAACATAAAGCTTAGCCAAGATTTCCACTGAATCGTCCCACTTGTTCGGAATGAAGTGAGCCACTTTAGTTAACCATACTACGATCACCAAACCGAATCATTCCCGCATTGCGATCTCAGCAAACCGTGCACGAAATCCATCGAAATGTCATCAAACTTCCACTCCAGTATAGGTAGCGACTTCAAGAAACCTCCAGGCTTCTAGGATTCAGATTTTACCTAGGCGCAATTCTGACATTTTGCCACATAATGGGATATATCTTTCTTCATACCTAGCCACCAAAACATCTTCTTCATGTCCTTATACATTTTTGTGCTCCCTTGGTGGATTGAATACTTCTTAAAGTGTGCCTCATACAACAATTCTTCACGTAATTTACCCCCATTCGGAACACACAAACGATCACCTTTCCGCAAAAGGCCGTCATCCTAGGAGAAATAAGCATTTGACCAATCTGCTGCATAATGTTGTAGAATCTCATCTAGTTCCATTGCTCGTTGAACCCTGTCCGCAAGGTCATACTATACCTCCGTCCAGTTCAAGCATGCACTTGCAGTTGCATTCTTGTCCACATAAGAGATGTCTAAGGCCTCCAACTCCTAGATTAGATTCTCATCATGCATCTGCAACCAACTTGCTCTTGCCCGAAACCTACGACTCAAGGCATCTGTGACCACATTTCCCTTCCCGTGAGTATAATGAATTTGGAAGGTGTAGTCCCCGAGGAGCTCCATCCACCTCCGTTGTCGCATATTGAGATCCTTATGATCCAATAGATACTTAAGGCTCTTATGGTCCATGAAGATGTCAACTTTCACGCCATATAAGTAGTGACGCCACAATTTAAGTGCAAAAATCACCGCTGCTAACTCCAAGTCATGGACGGGATAGTTCCGCTCATGCACTTTCAACTAGCGTGAGCCATACGCTATCATTTTACCAAACTGAAGAAGAACGCAGCCTAAGCCGCTCTCTGATGCATCACTATAAATTTCATAGTTGTCCGAGCCACATGGCGTCGTCAAGATTGGCGTCATAGTCAAATGAACTTTCAGATCCTCAAAAGCTCGTACGCACTCCGACGTCCAAACAAACTTCTGATCTTTTCTCATAAGTGTGGTGAGAGTCAAGGCTATCCGCGAGAAGTTCTCGAGGAAGCGCTTTTTGTAGCCTTCCAGTCCAAGGAAACTCCTGACTTCGGCTACAGAAGACAACACCAGCCACTCTCATATCGCAACTATCTTCGCAGGATCCACCGCAATGCCCACTCCACTAACCATATGGACAAGAAAGGCCACTGATGATAACCAAAACTCGCACTTCGAGAACTTGACATAAGGCTTGTTTCTTCTCAAGGTGTGCAACACCATCCGCAAATAGTTTGCATGATATTCTTTAGACTGAGAGTACACCAAAATGTTGTCAATAAAGACGATGACAAATAAATCCAAGTACTTTCAAAATGTTCGGTGCATTAGGTCCATGAATACTGATGGCGCATTTGTTAGCCTAAACGGCATTACCATGAACTCGTAATGACCATAACGTGTACCAAACGCTATCTTGGGAATATCACATTCTCGAATCCTCAGCTGGTAATAGCCTGACTTTAAATATAGCTTTGAGTAGACAGTTGAGCCCACTAGCTGTTCGAATAAGTCATCAATCTGTGGAATCGGATACTTGTTCTTTTTTGTCTGCTTATTCAGCTCTCGATAGTCAATGCATATTCGCAAGCTTCCGTCCTTCTTTTTCACAAATAGGACCGGAGCGCTCCAAGGTGACATACTTGGGCGTATAAAGACTTGCTCCAGCAACTCTTATAATTGAACCTTTGGTTCTACCATCTCCTTTGGCGCAACATGATATGGGTAGCGGGCCACAGGTTTCGCACCTAGCACCAACTCAATAACAAAGTCAATATCTCGCTGGGGAGATAACCCTGGAAGATCTTTAGGAAACACTTCGGCGTACTTTGATACAATAGGAACATCACTCCCACTGGGCCTCGGCTCAATAGCCTTCAACAACATGAAGAACAAATCCGCACCCTTCTGAACTGCCTTGACTACTTGGATAGCAGACATCAATGTCTTGCTCGATCCTCATATACCAGCGAATTTAGTCTCTCGTTCGGTGTTCTGCCCCAGTGTGACTTCCTTAGAGTTGTAATTTATATTGGCAGGTTGCTACGAGAGCTAGTCTATACCAAATATTACATCAACCTATGATATCGATAGAACTGATGCTTCCAATCCAAAGTCCTGACTTCCTATTTGCACCTCAACACAACAGGCTTGATCTGAACGCATCAAACACCCGTTAGGTAGTAGCACATTCACTCGATCTATCGACGTAAACGAAGGCACTCCAATACGCCCCACGAAGTCTTCCGAAAAAAAGAATGAGAAGCTCCTGTATCAAATAGTGCTCTCGTCGGTCACTCCGAAATTAGGATAAAAGCCTAAATCAAACCAATCATGCACAAGTAAGGCATAAGGTACTAAGTATGGAAAGCAGTAAAAACTGTATCTTAACTCATACATATAACGACGTCACTTTGTTTTATGGCCTCCTGTTGGCAAAGATTATAAACTCGGGGTTGTGCTTGGGATGCAGTCGATTCCACCACTTCCTTTACCTTCTCAGCATATGATGCACCCATCTTTTTCTCCACTTTTGGATAATCACTCCAGCAGTTTCAAGCTATATGACCTAACTTTACACATGTATAACATATGGGTGGACCTCTCCCCAAAGTTGCTCCAAACGCAGGAGAAGAAGGGGTCAGCGTGGAAGTTTATGCTTCTTTTTCCACCGTTGAAACCCAGACTTTGAAAAACTAGGTTGCTTGAACTTTGTCTTCTTTCCTGCCAAATCATTCTTACGTTGCACACGCGTTATTTCCAGCTCAAGGGAACGGATCGTATTGACCAAGGTAAGGAAACCCTACATCATCGGTCCTGAGAGAAGCAACCGCAGGTCATCTCTCAACCCTTTATAGAACCGATTTGTTTTTCGTTCCTCATCTGCAAATGTAAAGCCTGCATATCTTCCCAATCTTATAAACACGTGCAAATATTAATCCACCGACATCTCGCCTTGCGTTATCCTTCAAAATTGGTTTTCCATCACATTCTACTGTGTCGATGGAACATATCTTGCCAGAAAACACCTTGAAAACTCCTCCATTGAGATCTCGCTCAACAACCGCCTAGCAAATTTGTGTAGCTCCAACTCATCACATGAAAGTCTTGCCTCATCATCCAACAAGAAGGTAGTCACAATGACTTTTTGCCACTCTTCTATTTCAGTTGCCGTCAGGACTCTCTTTATTCTTGAGTGCCAATCTTCGGCTTATGTAGGGGTTCCAGTACCCATAAACACAGGGGCATTGAAACTCATCACGTGTTTCAGTTTCTTCTCCGTTACTCGCCTTGCGGCCACTGGCTCAACGACCACTTATCTCACCGCCACACGCTCCACTACGCCAACAAGTTCCTGAACCATCGTAGGAATAGGATGTTATCCCTGACTTCCAGGTTGCGCATTCATCATTGCGAGCACGGGTTCAGCAACCAACCGTATAGTTTCCGCATAAGGAGATGTTGGCACCTCATTTGGTGCATTACTCTCCACTGAGCAATGGTGTTCTTACTGCCCCGCACCACCTCTAGTTGCCTATAATGTGAAACACACAATTACGCAACTTCGAATATTGCAAAAAGCAATTTTAGGAACATACCAGTTCGGTAAACATGTGTGTTGGAACCCTATTACTAATTTGGGCTATGATTACTATTAGGATGTTTAGTTTGACCCATTTTGTATAGTTTAGGGTCATAGGTTATTTCCAGGGTTGTTGCTCCTTCAGAAGAATTCCAACAGAAATGTAGTTAGTCGAATGCAGAATTCAGGTCGACGAAAGCTGAGCGTAGTTTGACGATCGCCAAGCTCAGCTCGATGAACTCAGAGTTTTTACTCTGAGTTCAGCTCGACAAATTTTGAGCTCTGGTCGATGAACTCTGATCTCTACTCGAAAACTAAGCTTGACAAAAGTTAAGCTCAGCTCGACGAACTCTGAGCTCAGGTCGACAAATAAGCAGATTCAGTTCGACGAACTCCTGGCTCAGGTCGACTAAATGCTTGCTGAATTCGACTAATTCTCTGCAGTGTTTTAGGCAATTTTGTTTACAAAAGGCAGAACAAGTTTCAGACTTAATATCAGGCTTATTGTATTCTGAAGGCATAATGATTTAAAGGCTTAATTACAGACAGCTATGACTCTGATATTTAATGCCAAATATTCTAACGAATATTGTCGTTTAGAGGCAGCATTAAATATGGATTTATCATAGAGTTTAAGGCTGATCTATTCTCAAGGTAGTTACCATTCTCGGGAAATCTCTCAGACGTTTCAGAATCGACTAATTCAAATGTTTGAATACTTCTCTACATCATATATATATGTATAGATGATTGCTGCCTAAATATTACTCACCAAGGTTACTCACTTAGAGATACTCACAAAGATATACAGACTTAGAGATACTTATTAAAGACTTGCAGATCAACACATACTCTTACAGAATTAGATCTTCAATCTCTGCTTGTGCAAAGTCTTCATTTTCTCAGATACAAGAAGGCCTACACCCTGAAGAAAAGACTCCCTCTCCTAATCATAAACTCTACTCAAATAAGGGGAGCTTTCTGCTTCAACATCCACTAGTCTTCTGAGAGATTCTTGACAGAGAAGACACCATCAGTATTTTTTTATTTTCATAAACTGTGTACAGGGTTCTTAACTCCCTTCAAAAGTTACCCTTTTGGTTTTTAAGTCTCCTGATCAAAAGACTTAATTTGGTTTTTAGGCACCTGATCAAAAGCTCAAAGGGTTGCTAGATCTCCCATAGAAAAATAGATCTTGTGGTGGAAGGGCACCTGAGCAAAAATCTGTGGTGGCGGGGCACCTGATCAAAAATCTGTAGTGGATTCCTACCAGGGTGGTAGAAGAGTGGATATACCCAAGTTTATTTGGGAACCACTATAAATTTGTAACAACTAAAATCCCAATTTGGAGTTATGGCTGGGTGACACGGCCTGTGATACGGGCGTGTCCCGGGTCGTGTCCAGCTTTGGGTACTCGGGTGTGTCGCGAGAGCTCGACAAAAATGAAGTTAATGATCGTCGAGAGGTGGAACGGCCTTGGACACCGGCGTGTCCCAGGGCGTGTCCTGCTTGTGTTGGTAAACGGGAAACGTTGAGTGTGGCACATGGCTTGTGACACGGGCGTGTCAAAGGGGCGTGTTTGGTATACGGCCAAGGATACGGGCGTATACCTTTGCCATGTCCTTCTTGGGGGAGTTGGTCTTGTGCCGATTGAGGGACATGCCCCTCAACACGCGTGTACCTTATTACACGGGCGTGTTAGGTCATGACACAGGCATGTCTAAGCCCATGTCCTAGTCTGTATAGAGTCGGTTCCTTAACCGCTTAGGGAACACAGCCCGTGACACAGGTGTGTCATAGGCCGTGTCAGCCCAAAAATAGATATTTGGGGGGCAGATCAAGGCCGTTCATTTCCTTCTACTTAGATCCTGTTGTCCAAGCCTATTCCTGCAGGGATAAGGTCGTAGAATGAGATGTAGTTCTCATAATAATTGAGATTACTCTCTTTATAAGCTAGAGATAAGGGAGAGCTTAGAGGAGAAAGAAGGAGAAGGATTCCGGCCATCGGTGGAGCTTCAGTTGTCTGACTCGAGATCCGAGGCCAGTGTTGTGGAGGCAAGGCCATCACGGTGATTTCCATCCGGCTAGTTTCTCCATGGCTCTAAAGCAATCGTCAAGGGTAACGATCTCCTTCTTGGACAAGTGAAGTCCTACTTTATGCATGTACATGGAATCCTCCACCAAGAGGTGGAAAGCGTAAGCGATTCCAGCGGGTTGAGTCTGCATCTAGATCCGGAAGTGCGTAGTACGGAATAGGTATGATGTGTGAAGCCCATCTGGATGGATAGTCTGGATTGGTGATGCTTATATTACAAACCGGAGAAGACTCCGTGCTCCGTGTATATAACGAGTAGCTTACAGAGATGGTGACGACGCTTGTGAATTGTGGTAAAGAAGCTTTGCATAGCTCCTTTAGTTGTATACTCTACTTATGCTGAGAGATGGATTGGGAGGAAAGCGGCATTATATGTTGGTGTTATGAGAGATCGACTGGTAGCAATGCAGAGGTGTGGTTTTACAGGCTTGTTACTCTATGGTGGGAAGTTAATCTAGAGGTACTGTGTACCTGCATTTTGAGTTATCGATTAGTGGCAATGCAGAGGTGCGGTTTCACGGGCTTGTCACACAATGAGAGTAGGACAACCTTTAGTGCTCACGAGTTGCCGTGAGGTGAATGCCTCTAAGTGGGTTGGGTGTGTGAGGTCTTCAATAGTGGTTTGGAGGCTTATTTCTGGCCGAAAAGCTAATCACCTCGATTTGGTGGTTGGACCTAGAGGATTTCAGTACACCGTAAGCGTGCCTTGAGTGCATGGAGCATCTGGCACGAAGGCCGGCATTTGTGATGTGGTTGTGCATGAGTACACTTGTTGTGATATATATATATTGTCATTGTTGATGCCAAAGCTATGAACATCTTAGCTCAAACTATGTCAAATGACATTTTCCAGAAGGTTGCTGAATGCTCTTCAGCAAGGGACATCTGGAACTCTCTCAACACAATGGTTACATGATCTGCTGATGAGAGAAAGGACAGACGATCCAACTTGATCTCTCAATATGAGAATTTAAAGAAAGGAGAATCTGAATCAGTTGTTGAGATGTACAGAAGACTCAGTCTCATTATCAATGAGCTGAAAACCCTAGAGAAGGAGATTACATTGACATAAGTCAATTATAAGTTCCTCATGTGTTTCCCTAGCACATGGGATTCAAGGATCTGGCCAATCAAGGAAGCCAGAAGTTTAAATGAGATTACCACAGAGACCCTATTGGGCAAGCTCAAGTCTTATGAGCAGCTCAACAGAACCAGAGAAGATGAACAGAAGTCATCACCCCCAGTAAGGAAAGATAAAATCATTGCTTTTCAAGCAACAGAAAAGGAAGAAAAATCTCCAGAGAATGAAGATCTTATAGGTCTCTTGGCTAAGAGGTTCTATAAAATGGCAAGAAAAGACTTCAGGAGAAGATCTTCCAGAAATAATGACAAACCAAAGTATGATAAAACTCCCACTAAAGAAATAGTTTGTTATGGTTGTAGGAAACAAGGACATATCCTACCAGAATGTCCTGTGAACAAAAATAAAGACAAGATGAAGGAGAAAGACTACAAGAAGCACTCACACAAACCCTCTTCCAGTAAATACAAAAAGAAGGAGAGAGGCTTTGTTGCTGAGACTTGGAGTGAATCTGATTTAGAATCTTCATCTAGCTTAAGTGAAGATGAAGATGAAGCAAAGGCTAAATAAATTTTTTTGATGGCAATCAATGCATCATGCAGCAATTCTGAGTCTGAGTTAGAATCTGAAGAAGATCAGGTAATATCTTCTTTTTATTTTACTTCAGATCAATTTAAAATAGATTTTAAATTACTATGTAAAGATTTAATAAAATCTGAGAAGGAAATAAAACTTCTCAGAGAGAAACTAACTGAATTTGACAATCTTTCCTCAAAAAACCTTGAACTTAAAGAAAATTTAAAAATTGTTAATACAAAGATATTCCTTAGAAAACAAGTTAAATGAGGTGAAAATATTTGAAGAACCCCTTAATGGGAGAAGCATCAAACTGATGGATATCACAAGCATAGTCAATGTCGGGCTCAATAGCAAACTAGGCTTGGGGGCTTCATATAGTCAGCCTCATCTTATTTAGAAAAATATTTTATCAACCCATATAAACTTCATATCAGTTAAAGGAAAAGAAGTTCTACAAATTAAAGATTAAATTACTAAAGTTTCACCAAACAATAAATCAAAGCAAAATATAAATTCACAGCAAAATCATGTTCAACAAAATTCGTTGAACTAAGATCGATGAAATAAGTATTTTTTGTCGAACGGTAATCGACGAACTCTGAACCCAGAATTTGGATATAATTACTCAACAGCTAGTGCTCGACGAAATCAATATGATTCGTCGAACAGAGATCAACGAATGTGGAAAGCAGAAAATGAATACTATCATTCTGTGAATCGAGCTCGACGAAATCAGTACTATCCGTTGAACGAAGCTCGACGAAATAATTATAATTCGTCGAACGAAGCTCGACGAAATAATTATAATTCTTCGAACCCTATTTCCTCAAATAGATATTTTACTTATTTTCAAAATAATAATCAAAAACAAAAATTGAAAACCCCTTTACTCAGTGGATCATCCCTCCTAGGAGATATCATCCACTTGGTTATAAAGATCAACCAGAGTATTCTTCTATTTCCAATTATCTTTATGAAAGAAAATTAGGACCCAAGGTAACCTAGGTCAAGAATATCTAATTTGTTTTTATGCGGGTAAAGAACTATCCTACCATAGAGGAACAGTGGTATCTGGATAGTGTTTGCTCAAAACACATGACAGGAAGCAAAGAAAATCTAAAAGATTTTAAAGCTAAGCTTGGACCTAAAGTAATCTTTGGAAACTCCAATTGTGGAAAGAAAGAAGGCTATGGAAATGTCAAAGTTGAATAAGTTACTTTCAAGAAGTTAGCCTATGTGAATGGTCTCAAGCATAACCTCATCTCCATAAGTCAATTATATGATGAAGGTTATCATGTAATCTTTAATAAGTCTTTATGTTCAATTACTTCTAGTTTACACAAAATTGTTTTAACTAGAATTAGATAAGGTAACATTTACTTAATTAATTTTAATTCTGCTAATTCAGAAATTTGCCTGTTTAATCAAATTAATAAAACAAATGATTTATGGCATAAAAGGTTAGTACATTTAAACCTTAGGACTATTGCTAAACTATCTAAGGATAACCTTGTTAGAAGACTACCTTCTAGTTCTTACAAGAAGGAAGGACTCTATAAGGCTTGTCAATTAGTCAAGGAAACTAAAAATAGTTTTAAATCCATTTCTAAAAGTGATTCACCCAGGATTTTGTATTTGCTACATATGGACCTTTTTGGACCTATTACAGTACAAAGTTTGGGAGGAAAGTCATATACCTTATTTATTGTAGTTGATTTCTCAAGATTCACTTGGGTATTCTTTCTGAGAAACAAATCAGATAACTTTAAAGTTCTTACATATTTTCTCAAGAGCATCAAGATTGAGTACTCTACTTAGATTGCATTGATCAAAAGTGATCATGACACTGAGTTTGAATCTCTTCTGATGCAAGAATTCTGTGAGAAGGAAGGTATCAGGCATTATTTTTCTGCCCCTAGAACTCCTCAATAAAATTGGGTAGCTGAAAGGAAAAATATAACTCTAATTGAATCTGCTGGTACATTACTTGTAGATGCTCACTTGACCCTATCCTTTTGGGCAGAGGCAGTAAGCACAATAAACTATGTCCTTAACAGAAGTCTAATACATAAACTTAAGGGTAAGACTCCCTATGAATTACTTAAATCTAAGAAACCAAAAGTAAATTATTTTAAAGTCTTTGGTTGTAAGTGTTATATTCATAATAATGACAAGAAATACTTAAGAAATTTGAAGCCAAAGCTGCATAAGGAATTTTCCTTGGATATTCTCATGTTAGCATTGCTTATAGGGTTTATAACAAATCTACACTTAAAATAAAAGAATCTGTACATGTAACCTTTGATGAAACTAATGTGTTTTACAAGGAGAGAAATGTCTCTACCATAGAATCTTTTCAGGCACAAAATCTGTGTGAGAAAATTGATGAATTAATCCTAACACAAGAGGATTCCGTATATCCTTCTCAACAGATTGCTGATGAAGACAGTGATGAAGAAAATCATGAAATTCATGTTGAACATATTGTGGATAATGAAATTCCACAAGAGAAATTAGCACCACAAACAGTTGAAGAACCAATTCTACTTGTTGATCTTGTCATACTTAGGGATCATCCTAGATCTCAAGTGATTGGATACATATCAACTGGTGTTAAAACAAGGCATCAATTGAATCAAGATCAGATGCATGCATGTTTTATTTCTCAGATTGAACCTCAATCCATGAAAGATGCAGAACAAGATCCCCACTGGATCATTGTAATGCAAGAGGAACTCAATCGATTTGAGAGATATAGAGTTTGGGACTTAGTTCTAAGACCCAAAGACTATCCAATCATTGGAACTAAGTGGGTCTTAAGGAATAAGTTGGATGCTCAAGGTATTATTGTAAGGAATAAGGTAAGATTGGTAGCTCAAGGATATTCAAAAGAGGAAGGCATAGATTATGACCAGACATTTGCTCATGTTGCAAGATTGGAGGCTATCAGGATCTTTCTTGCATATGCAGCATTCAAGAAATTCACAATATATCAGATGGATGTGAAGAGAGCCTTTCTAAATGGAGAGCTTAAAGAAGAAGTTTATGTTGAACAACCATTAGGTTTTATCATTCCAACTCACTCTTCTTATGGTTTTAGACTAAATATAGCTCTTTATGGTCTTAAACAAGCTCAAAGAGCTTGGTATGAGACCCTTACTAGTTTTCTTTTAGAAAATAAATTTAGTAGGGGCATTGTAGATAGAACATTATTTGTTAGACATCATAAAAATAAAATTTTTCTAGCTCAAATATATGTAGATGATATAATATTTGTCTCTACTGATTTCAAACTATGCAAAAGGTTTTCTGACCTAATGCATTCTATGTTTGAAAAGAGTAGCATGGGTGAACTATCCTACTTCCTTGGTTTACAAGTGAAGCAATCTCTTGATGGTATTTTTATATCCCAATCTAAATATATTAAAGAGCTATTTAAAAGATTTGGGATGTCAGATGCCTCAGTTATGAAAACACTCATGCCCTCAAATGTTGTTGTTGATAATGATGAACAGGGCAATCCTATTGATCAGAAATTATATAGAACCATCATTGGGTCTCTATTATATCTAACTGCTAGTAGACCAGACATAATGTTGGCTACATGTATTTGTGCTAGGTTTTAAGTAAATCCCAAAAAATGTCATCTAATTTTAAATAAAAGGATCTTAAGATACATAAAAGGTTGCCCAAATTTAGGACTTTGGTATCCAATAGAGTCAGAATTTGAATTAACTTGATTCTCAGATGCTGACTATGCTGGATGCAAAGTTGATAGGAAAAGCACATCAGGAACTTGTTAGTTTATTGGTGATAGGCTTGTGTCATGGTTTTGCAAGAAGCAAACTTCTGTGTCTACCTCAACTGCTGAAGTTGAATACATGGCAGCTAGTAGTTGTTGTTCACAGATCTTGTGGATTCAAAATCAATTACTGGATTATGGATACAACTTAAATAATTCAACTATCTTTTATGATAATACCAGTGCAATTTCTATTGCACAAAATCTAGCTCTGTATAGTAGGACTAAGCATATAGAAATAAGAGAAATTTTTCTTCGAGATAATGTAGACAAAAATAAAATTAATCTTGTCTTTATTTCTACTAATTTACAAAGGGCAAATATTTTCACTAAACCCTCAGATGAAAAGAACCATCTGTTCTTCCTAAATCAGCTAGGCATGATAAATGGAGAATCATTAATTTGACTTTTGTTTATGAGATCAACAAATTTCACACCTTTCATCGAACGGAGCTCGACGAACTGTGCTCTTTTCGTGAATCGTTCGTCGAACGGAGATCGACGAACCTTCCTTTAAAAACTTTTGTCGAATGGAGATCGACGGATTAGTTTCAAGTATTTTACATTGAACAAAGCTCAACGAAACATATTTCTTTCGCAAAACTTTCGTCGACCGGAGATCGACGAAATGCATTTCTTTTTAGAATTTTTCATCGAACAAGAGCTCGATGCTTTGTTTTTCGTCGGACAGAGTTCGTCATTTTGACTTCTAAAAACTAATATTTAGGTTTTCATCGAACTCTATCCCGCGCTTTCTCTATTTTGCCTTGCACTTGATCTCTTTGTCTTGTAGGAAGATGGTGATTTCACCGGCAACTCTCTCGATGATGAAGTTTGATGCTGGTTTCAACATAGACATGGATTCCTTACGTCATTCTGACCAAATATTCCAGTACATTATGAAATTATTTGAGGATCAGACTCTAAAGAACTTCATGACCACAAGGATGAATCTCCTAGTTGCTGAAATCAAAGAATGGGTTTGCACAACAAGGTTTCTTGATCAGACAACAATTACTG
The DNA here is from genome assembly GCA_039513925.1 of Platanthera zijinensis. Classification (NCBI taxonomy): domain Eukaryota; kingdom Viridiplantae; phylum Streptophyta; class Magnoliopsida; order Asparagales; family Orchidaceae; genus Platanthera; species Platanthera zijinensis. The sequence continues at coordinate 102,181,199 of CM077085.1, read as the reverse complement.
GATCAATCTCTGAAAATTAGGTTACTTTATCACCAGAAATTCTTTCTGAAGTTTTTGACTTTGTTAATGGAGAAGATGAAATAGAAAAATCTAGTACTGAATTTGATGAGATGCTAGATAGAATGGGACATAATCAGGGAAACCCTAATCACCTGTTAAATAAGAATTTTTCTGTTGAATATAAGTTTTTGTTCGATGTGTTCGGTAAAGTTTTGTTGGGAAAACATTCTGCACAGGACTATGTAACTGGGCAACAATTTAAGTTGATGTGTGCCTTGGTTAATAAGAAATCTGTGAATTGGGGAACAATTTTATATGACTCAATTAAGGAAAAATTAATAAGAAGGATGTCTGTTATGGTAGGGTACTAGGAATCTTCCTACAAGTTAAGTGCCATGAACTCCTGGTCTCACAGACCACCCAAATTAATGCATCTAAGAGGCTTACTTCTGCCTTATTTGGAAGATGGGAGAGGGTTATCCCGAAGCCATCAAGAGCTACATCTTCAAGAGCAGCTTCTGAAAACACAATGGTTGTATCATCCACTCTCCAAACCCGAGCAGAAGTCCATGCTCCTCTCATTTCTTCTCCTCCACCATCTCAATCTCATTATCCTATTCAGTCATCAACTCCACATGATGACTCCCTCATTCCTCATCCACCTATTCAGTCACCTATACAACCTATTACATCTAAAGATATACCATGCACTTCATTTCATCCAGAATCACCAATTCATCAGTAACCCTCATCCTCTTTACTCTATACTCTACCTAATTTCAATCTACTTCTTCCATCTCCACCTAATTCATCTCAAGTTCATATATCTCCATCTGCACCTCACTCCCCTATATAAGAACAAACTATTCCTGATTTCACTCCTCCTGTAATCAATCTTCCTCATATCACTCAAGCTTTTGCCACCTGCCAAATCTGTGCAAACAGATCTGATCCATCTTCTTCCACCCAAAATACACCATCTACATCTACTCAGACTACTCCTGAGTTTATGTCTTTGGATTTCTCTTTTATTGCATCAAACCTTATTGAATTAATGACTCTAACTCTGAAAAGGCTAATAGATGAAGCCATAGCTCCTCTTGCTGCTTCCATTTCTGCTCTCTCTTCTCATATATCCTCTTCCTCTACTATCCCTTCTTCTAGGGACCTAGATTCAGGTCTCCCTGGATCTAGGCAGGAGGAGATGATTTATGAAGAAGCTCCACCAGTTCTAGTAGCAGAAGCTCAGGTCAGTCCAACAGCAGCAAATGTTGTTATTCAAGATTTAGAAATGCTTTTAGGTGATTCAGATGAGTTAGCAGTTATTTCTACAGTTGTTACTAATGGTGATGTCTCTATTCATCCCACAGTCAACTTGAGTTCTTTGTTATCATATTTTGATACTCTACATAATAGTTATTTTGCAATTTTTGAGAATTCTTCTAAAGCTATAATATGTTATACTACCCCAGTTAATTTCTCAGTTTTAGAACAGCTAAGGAACATTCTTTCAATTGTTTCTCCCAGTTATAATCCAATCCTTGAGACTGTAGCAGCTATTGAGAATATAGATATTATAAAGCAAGCCTGTTCCCCTCCAACTTATGCATGGGATGAATCCCCAATGCCTAATTTAGATGATATTCTTTTTGAAGACATGGAACAAGATGATAGTGTGCAGATACAAGCTGATACAGATATTGTGAATACACTGCCAGTAATTTCAATTCATGATCAGGCATATTTGCTTAAATAGCTAGATGATCTATATGATCAACCTGTAGAAGATTCTGATGATGATGATGAATCAGATGAGTCAGATGACTCTAATTCCAAGAAAAAAAGTATAAGAAAAAGAAAGTTCCTGCAAAGGTTGCTCCTCAACCTTCTTCTACTGCTGACATTCCATACTATATCTTGCATGGATTAACTCTCACTCAAGACCTTCCCCACTGGATGAGATATTCTAAAAATAAACAGAAAAGAGGAAGAAAATGAAGAGATATCAGTCACCTCCAAGGTCTAGCAGAGGACCTCCTCCTCCTCCTCCAGCAGGTGCAGCAGGAAACATTTCTCAGAGGTTTACTTCTTCTTCTCATTATCCAAAAGCTTCTCAGGACAGCAATGAAAGACCTTCAAGGTCAGAATCTCAGAGCAGCAGCCAGCAACATCCAGGTCAAAGAAGACAGCAGCAGCTGTAGTCAAGCCCAGGGAGGTCTCCTTCCCCAGCTTTTGATCCAGAGTTGGACCCGAACTTCAGAATGGCAAGTTTATATGAGCTTATTTCTCTATCTCAAATTAATAAAGCTAAAGCAGTAGGAAAGGACACTTCTCAATCTTCAACTATGTCTTCTTACAGAAAAAAAGAGCTTGACAGGTATGCTCAGAAAAACTTATTCAATGTAGACAAATACATGAATTTACATCCCGAGGCAGTAGTGCTTAGGAATACATCTTTGAAAATTATTTGCTCTCAAGATTTGAAGATGAGTTAAAAGGAAGCTGTAGATCCTAACAGGAAGTTAATCTTCACCAAACCTTCTTCAAGAACCTTCCTTTAATGATCCAAAGAAAGATAAGTGATTTTTGATTTTATGTTCTTATAACTGTGTTTATGTTTCTGTACTCTCAAAGCACTTTATTTTATATCTGCTGAAAGTTTTTCTGGTATATATTTTATGCTTTGGGTTGTTTTTTCTTTATAAATAGTATCCTCACCCAAATATGGGAATATTGTTGGAACCCTATTACTTATTTGGGCTAAGATTACTATTAGGATGTTTAGTTTGACCCATTTTGTATCGTCTAGGGTCATAGGTTATTTCCAGGTTATTGCTCCTTCAAAAGAATTCCAGTAGAAATGCAGTTAGTCGAATGCAGAATTCAGGTCGACGAACGCTAAGCGCAGTTCAACGATCATCGAGCTTAGCTCGATGAACTCAGAGTTTTAACTCTGAGTTCAGCTCGACGAACTTTGAGCTTCGGTCGATGAACTCCGATCTCTACTCAGAAACTATGCTCGATGAAAGTCAAGCTCAGCTCGTCGAACTCTGAGCTCAGGTCAACAAATAAGCAGATTCAGTTCGACGAACTCCAGGCTTAGGTCGACGAAATGCTTGCTGAGTTCGACTAATTCTCTGCAGTGTTTTAGGCAGTTTTGTTTATAGAAGGCCGAACAAGTTTCAGGATTAATTTCAGTCTGATTATATTCTGAAGACAGAATGATTTAAAAGCTTAATTACAGACAGTTATGACTCTGATATTTAATGCCAAATATTCTAACGAATATAGCAGTTTAGAGGCAGTATTAAATATGGATTTATCATAGAGTTTAAGGCTGATCTATTCTAATGGCAGTTACCATTCTCGGGAAATCTCTCAGACGTTTCAAAATCGACTAATTCAAATGTTTGAAGTCTTCTCTACATCGTATATATATGTACATAAGATTATTGCCTAAAGGTGACTCACCAAGGTTACTCACTTAGAGATACTCATTAAGATATCCAGACTTAGAGATATTGACTTAGAGACTTGCAGATCAACACATACTCTTATAGAATTACATCTTCAATCTCTGCTTGTGCAAAATCTTTATATTCTCAAATACAAGAAGGCCTACACCCTGAAGAAAAGACTCTCTCTCCTGATCATAAACTCTACTCAAATAAGGGGGAGCTTTCTGCTTCAACATCCACTAGTCTTCTCAGAGATTCTTGACAGAGAAGACACCATCATTCTTTTTGTTTATTTTCATAAACTGTGTACATGGTTCTTAACTCCCTTCAAAAGTTACCCTTTTGGTTTCTAAGTCTCCTGATCAAAAGACTTAATTTTGTTTTTGGGCACCTGATCAAAACCTCAAAGGGTTGCTAGATCTTCCTTAGAAAAATAGATCTTGTGGTGGCAGGGCACCTGAGCAAAAACCTGTGGTGGCAGGGCACCTGATCAAAAACCTATAGTGGACCTACCAGTGTGGTAGAAGAGTGTATGTACCCAGGTTTATTAGGGAACCACTATAAATTTACTTGTGTCGTCTGTGATTGTTATTCTTTTTATTTGTGTGCTGTGATTTCTTATTTATATATATATATATATATATCACTAGTTTTAAAATCCGCTATAAAACTAAATCAAGTTTTTAAAATACCCAATTCACCCCCCCCCCCCCCTCTTGTGTAAAGTAGATCTATCCCTCACTTTTAATGTGTATTTTCAATCCTAAGTGGACATTCATGGGTTCAGTTATGTTATCACGGTAGTGCACAGACACATGTTCACCACACCTTAAAAGAATTTGACCACAAATTCAAATAAGAAAGACTGAGAAAGGAATCAGATACCAGTTTTGTAACACCCCCATCCATTGTATAATATATGATAGAAGGTCTGGCAGAGCCCCGACGCCATATACCGCGGACAGTTATGGAGATTACATATTGTTTCCAAATCCAAGTTCATATATGAACACCATAACTCAGAGCATTCTAGCCGAAGCATTTTATTTTATGAACCCATAACAGAAGGAATTTCCATTACACAGCATGAATGATATATATAGACATATAACACATGTTTCGGTCGTAGCCTTATTACAACTGTTTTATTTAACAAAAAGTGGTTTGATACTTACGCACGCAGGCCGACCACACAAGAAAACAGTAAATGTTCGCTTTTGGGCCTTCAATGGCCAGCCAATTGCAGCACATGAGCCTCAACCCACTAATTTCCACTTGGCTCTCCAGCACCTGCATAAAAGGGCCCACCAAAATATGGCAAACAAAGCAAAGGTCAAAATTTTGCCGACCCATTTATAATGATCCCACCCCTTATTCAGGGCGGCATTTCTCCATCCCTGCAAATAAGGCATCATATATATAAATATCTCGTGGCATTTACAATGTGCACTTTAATCACCATTCACCACAGACGTAGGCTCAACGGCCTCACGCCCCGTGCACTCAGGGCACATTTTCGGTGTCCCGACATCCCCCGTGTAACACCACCGGTCAGAGGTATTTAAACTTGACAGTAACTTTGTCGTTCAGAGGTACTTAACTTGACGACTATGTTGTTCAGAGGTACTTAACTTGACGGCTGACTGCCAATTCAGAGGTACTTAACTTGATGACACAGTAATTGGCTTCCACGACACAACTCATTCTTTACTATTTCAGGCTGGTACCCACCATTTCTCGGCAATTTAAGCTCACAGCTTTGCATACGGTGACCCCTAGGTCTCTTCAAGATAGGTCACATAAAATTGTAGCTCCCTTGGAGCTATCGCTTGGCGATACTCACTACCACACGACGATATCAATAGTTTTCTAGACTGTGATCTTTTTTGGGTCTTTTCCTGGAAATGCTTCCAGTACTTTGATGCAGTATCCTGCACACCCCTAGACATCGGATTTCACATGTACATCACATGCATATCCATAGAGTCTTCTCTGGCATGCAAAATAAACATCACCAATCCAAACCAACCCGTCTGGAAGAGCTTCACATAGCATGCATATTCCGTACTCTATATTTTCTGAACTATATGCAGGAATATATGGGGATCAAACTAATCTACCCATTGGAATCCACCCTTTTTCACCTTTTGGTGAGGGGATCCATGTAAGTATGCATATTGAGGACTTCACTTGTACGGGAGAAACTCGTTACCCTTGTAGTTCTCTTCGGAGCCATGGCGAAGCTTTTCTATGTGGATGGAAAGGATCACGTTGCTCTACTTTTCACGGATCTATCCTCGGATCTGGCCTCCGACCACAGGATCTCCTTCAGCGATCTCACAAAGCTCAGCCCAACACTTCCTTAGCTTCTTCTTCCTTTTCACTCAAGGAAAATTAATAGATGAAGAGAGAGAGAGAGAGAGAGAATAAAACCTCCTTCCTATTCTTCTCTGGCTAAGTGGATTCAGGATTAATCCCAGCCACATGATCTCTTATTCAAAACCAAGCAAAGGCTAGGATTAGAGTTGACTGGTCAACTTTGGTGCTATCGCCTGGCAATATCGATTGTCGACACTTGGCGATATCGATTTTACTGCTTTGACTACTTTTACCCAGGTCAACCACCACGTATTAGCCGCTTAATAGCCAATCTGACCCGTTTCTCACGCCTCGTGGCACTATTGCCCGACGATATCTACTATCACCTACGATATCAAGCAAGTCAATGCTTTCAGGCATTGAGCGCATCGAGTGCGTCGAGTGCCGACTCGACGCTTACCGCTATCGCCATCTGGCGATACCCACTGTCGCCACTCGGCGATATCATTTTGACGATTCGTCGAAAGCATTGAGTGTGTCGAGTGCAGCTCGATGAACTCTACATCGCTATCTCCATCAGGCGATATAAAGTATCTCCTAGTGATAGTGACAAAGTTTCTGCTGTCAAATTTGGGGTGTTACACATAGCTTGTACCAAACACTGTCTTGGGAATGTCACATTCCTGAATCCAAAACTGGTAATAGCCAGACTTCAAATCTAGTTTTGAGTATACCGTTGACCCAACTAGCTGATCGAACAAGTCATCAATTCGTGGTATCGAATACTTGTTCTTCTTCGTCGGCATGTTCAATTCCCTATAATCGATGCAAAAACGCAAGCTACTGTCCTTCTTATTCACAAAAAGAACCGATGTGCTCAAAGGTGACATACTTGGGCATATATATCCTTGCTCAAGCAGTTCTTGTAGTTGGACTTTCAGTTCCACCATTTCCTTTGGCGCTACACGGTACGGTGAGCGGGCTATAGTGTTGGAACCCCAGTTTAGATTTGGGCTAGGTTCACTATAAGGTTTGTTGACCCAACATGTATATACAAGGGTCATTTGTTAGTTCTAGGGTTAAGGTTAGTCACATTAGGTTAGATTATTGAAACCTGCCTTCAGAAGACTTCAGAGACTCAAGACTTTAGAGGCAAAATAGTTTAAAGATTACAGAAAAAGTCGCTCTACGAAGCTGAACTCAGCTTGACGATCTTCGATCTTAGATCGACGAACTCAGAGTTCCTTCTATGAGTTGAGCTCGAAAAAATTCTAGATGTGATTGACATTCTCTGATCTAACATCAGAACTTTAGCTCGACGAAAGTATAGCTGAGATCGACGATCTCTGATCTAACATAAGAAATCTAGCTCAATGAAGGACTATCTCCGCTCAATGAACTTGGAGCTAAGTTTGGCAAGTACTTTTTCAGCTCGATGTTCTCGGAGCCCGGCTCGATGAAAGAGAATTCTCGACTTGACGAAAGGGAATTCTCAGCTCAACAATCTTGGAGCTCAGCTCGACGAAGGATTTGCTGAGTTCGACTATTTTCTCCCAGGTTAAGTTCGACTAATTCCTTGATGATGTCAGTTCGACTAAGGCAGATGAGTTTCAAATAAAATTATAATATGTTTGTAATGCTCTGATAATTAATGCACAATATTCTTATGAATATAGAGCTCCCTAGCAGCATTAATTATGGTCTTCACAGAGTTATTACTTGGCTTATTTTAGTGTGACAGTTGGGGAAACTCATTAAAGAAAAATTCTAGCCGTTCAACTCCCAGAATTTCTACAGTCAGACAAGGAAAGGAATTTAAAATTCATAGGCTTAAATCTGCAAAGAATATATAAGGATTATCTTTCAAGATAGTAAGTTAATTAGCTGTGACAAAGAGAATAATTTACAGAAAACTGAAAGAAGAATAGCTCTCATACATCTCAAGTTCTTCATCAGTTTTTGCTTCGGGGATTTCGAGGGACAATCCATCAGCATCTGTCTAAAAGCTTACTGATGATCAACCAGCAATCTGAAGGCCTACACCCTGAGCAATGCTTCCATTCTCCTAAACTATTCAAAATCTCAGGGGGGGAGCTTTGACAACAACAGCAATCCACTAGTCTTCTCAAAACATTGATAAAGAGAAGACAATGCCAACTTTTTTTTACTCTACCATAAAAGGATTTTTAACTCCCTTCAAAAGTTATCCCTTTAGTTGTTAAGTCTCCTGATGAAAAGACTTTGTTTGGTTTTTGAGCACCTGGTCAAAAGATCAAAGGGTTGCTAGATCTCCCTTGAAATTAGATCTTGTGGTGATAGGGCACCTGAGCAAAAACCTATGGTAGCAGGGCACCTGATAAAAAACCTGTAGTGGATTCCTACCAGGGTGGTAGAAGAGTGGATGTACCCAAGTTTTAGGGGAACCACTATAAAATCCTTGTGTCGTCTGGTTGCTCTATTTGTTATTTTCTATGCTGTGATTTTCTGTGTTTTATTTCTGCCTATTTACATATAGATATCACTTATTTTAATCTGCTATAAAAATTAATCAAAAGATTTTTTAATACTCTATTCACCCCCCTCTAGAGTAAGTGTGATCTATCCCTTCACTTTCAAATGGTATCAGAGGGTAAGGTTATTTGGTTTCACAGGCTAACACCTGAACCAAAAGATCTTTGATAGATCCCATTCACTCTAGTGTATTTTTATATCATGGCACAAAATAAAGAATATTCAAGCAACAGACCTCCAGTGTGCAATCTAAATAAGTTTGCACTTTGGAAGGTAAGGATCAAACTTAATATGAATTCCATTGATGAAGACATATACAATTCTATTTTGACAGGTCCCCCTACCCCAACAACAACTACATCAGATACAATAGCAGTTCCACCAACTGAGTGGACTGATGCTCAGAAAAAAGCTAAAGTTGTTGATGCTAAGGCCATGAACATTCAAGCTCAAACTATGTCTGATGATATATTCCAGAAAGTTGTTGAATGAACATCAACAAATGCCATTTGGGATTCCCTCAACCAAATGGTAGCAGGATCTGCTGATGAAAGGAAAGATAGGAGATCCCTTCACATTTCACAATATGAGAATTTCAAGAAGGAAGAGTCAGAGTCAGTTGCATATATGTACAACAGACTCAGCCTAATAATCAATGAGCTGAATAAATTGGATAAGAACATCTTATTAACAGACATTAATGATAAGATTCTTATGTGCTTCCCCAACACATGGGATTCTTGGATCTGGCAAATCAAGGAGGCCAGAAGCCTAAATGACATTTCAACTGAGTCATTATTAGGCAAGCTCAAGTCTTATAAGCAGCTTATCAAAACCAGGGAAGCAGCTGAACAAAAGACTTCTACCTCAGGAAGGAAGGAGCAAAGTATTGCCTTCAAGGCATCTGATGAATCAGAAGCACTACCTGCCAATGAAGATCTATTGAGTCTCTTGGCTAAAAGATTCTGCAAGATGGCTAGGAAGGACTTCAGAAGAAAGTCTTCCAGAAATGAAGACAAACCCAGGTATAACAAGACTCCTACTAAGGAAATTATTTGCTATGGATGTAGGAAGCCAGGACATATTCTCTCAGAATGTCCAGAGGCTCAAAAGAAGGACAAGAGAAAAGTGAAAGAATCTAAGAAGCACTCCAGTAAGCCCTCCTCCAACAAATACAAGAAGAAGAAAGAGAGAGGATTTGTGGCTTTGACCTGGAGTGACTCAGAAGAAGAAACTTCATCCAGTTCTAGTGAGTATGAAGAAGAGGCAAAAGCCAGAGAGATCTGCTTGATGGCAATAGATGCATCATGTAGCCACTCAGAAGCTGAAGAATCAGCAGCAGAATCTGAATAAGAAGAGGACCAAGTAATAGCTTCTTTTGATTTCACTACTGATCAATTTAAAACTACATTCAAACTCCTATGCAATGATTTAATTAAACCTAAGAAGGAAATTAAACTTAGAAAAACAAATTGAATATGACAATCTTTTTTCTGAACACAACAAACTCAAAGATGAATTAGACTTAGCTTCTAAGCAAATTATTTCATTAATAACTAAATTAAATGAGGCTAAAGAATTTGAAGAATCCCTCAATGGGAGAAGCATCAAATTGATGAATATCACAAGCACAGTCAATGTTAGGCTTAATGGCAAACTAGGCTTGGGAGCTTCACCAAGTCAGCCTCCTCTTCTTATGAAAAACATTCTTTCTACCTATGTTAAATTCATATCTGAAAAAGGCAAAGAAAAATTAGAAGATAACAACCAATAAATTAAAGTGTTTCAAAAACCTAAACAAAAGAAAAAGAAAAAGAAATTTTTTAATAAAAATAATGTTCAACATTTTTTGTTGAACCAAGATCGACGAAATGTATATGGTTCATCGAACTCAAATCGATGAACTATGAACACATATTTTTTATATAACTACTCTTATAACTGCAATCGATGAAATCAATATGGTTCGTCAAACCACGATCGACGAAATTGGGGCACAAAAAATGAATATTTTCATTCTCTGAGCGGAGTTCGACGAACTCATCCCTATTCATCGAACGCAGATCGACGAACTTACTATAATTCGTCGAACCTAGAAAATTATAACAGAAACCTAAATTCTTTTAGAAATTTTAATCAACCTAGATCTTTTATTAATCCCTTCACCCAGTGGATAATTCCACCTAGAAGATTTCACCCCTTAGGTTATAAAGACCAACCAGAATTCTCTTTCATTTCTAGTTATAAATTGGATAAGAATTAAGGACCCAAGGTTACCTTGGTCATGAACACCTAATCTATGTTCATGCAGGTGATGGACTACCCTACCATAAAGCAATAGTGGTACTTGGATAGTGGGTGTTCAAAACATATAACTGGCAACAAGGGAAATCTAACTGATTACAAGTCAAAGCTTTGACCAAAGGTGGTCTTTGGAGACTCCAACTATGGCCAAACAAAATGATATGGGAATGTCAAAGTTGGAGCTGTCACCTTTAGGAAGGTAGCTTATGTGAGTGATATCAAGCATAACCTGATATCCATAAGCCAATTATGTGATGAAGGTTATCAAGTATTATTTAATTAATCTTGTTTGATTATTACTTCTGATAACAACAAAATTATCTTAACTAGACTTAGAGAAGGCAACATATATGTAGCAAATTTTAAAACTGCAATTTCAGAAATTTGTTTATTTAATCACATTAGTAATACAAATGACTTATGGCATAAAAGACTAGGACATGTAAATTTAAGAATTATAGCTAAACTATCTAGGGACAACCTTGTTAGAGGATTGCCTTCTGGCCCCTACAAGAAGGAAAGTCTATGCAAGGCTTGTCAATTAGGCAAGCAAACAAAAAATAGTTTTAAATCAATAAGAGTGATTCACCCAGAATCTTGTATTTACTACATATGGATCTTTTTGGACCCATTATTGTACAAAATTTGGGAGGAAAATCTTACACTCTAGTTATTATAGATGACTTCTCTAGATTCACTTGGGTGTTCTTTTTGAGAAAAAAGTAAAATATCTTTAAAGTTCTTATAGACTTTCTTTGGAGCATAAAGATTGAGTACTCTATTCAAGTTGCATTGATAAGAAGTGATCATGGTACTGAGTTTGAATCTCTTCTTATGCAAGGATTCTATGAGAAGGAAGGTATCAGGCATTGCTTCTCTGATCCTAGAACTCCTCAACAAAATGGGGTAGCAGAAAGGAAAAAAATAGAACCCTTTTTGAAGCTGCGGGGACATTGTTTGTAGATGCTTACTTTCCCCTATCCTTTTGGGTAGAGGCTGTAAGCACAACAAATTATGTTCTAAATAGAAGTTTAATACATAAACTTAAGGGTAAGACTCCCTTTTAATTACTTAAAGGAAAGCAACCTAAAATAGATTATTTTAGATTATTTGGCTGTAAATGTTACATTCACAATAATAACAAGAAACATCTTAGAAAGTTTGAAGCTAAAGCTGCAGAAGGAATTTTTCTTGGATATTCCCAAGTCAGCAAGGCTTATAGGGTATTTAACAAATAACCCTTAAAAATGGAAGAGTTTGTACATATAACTTTTGATGAAGCTAATATGTGTTACAAGGAGAAGGATTCTTCTACCAGAGATACATTGCAGGTACCCCTTCTGTGTGAGAAATTGGATGACTTAAACCTCAACCAAGAGGTTACATTGCATTCTTCTCCACAAATTGATGAAGAGAGTGAAGAAGAAATTGTTGGAATAGTTGAACAATTAATAGCTAACATAATTCCACAAGAGGAATTAATCCCCAAGCTATTGATGAACCAACTTCTCCTACTAATCTTGTCACACTTAGAGATCATCCTATATCTCAAGTGATTGGATACATATCAGTTGGTGTGCAAACAAGGTATCAACTGAACCAAGATTTGATGCATGTTTGCTTCATATCTCAGATTGAACCTCAATCCATAAAAGATGCAAAGCAAGATCCCCACTTGATTATTGCAATGTAAGAGGAGCTCAATCAATTTGAGAGATGCAGAGTTTGGGATTAGTACCAAGACCCAAAGACTACCCAGTCATTGGAACTAAATGAGTTTTCAGAAACAAGTTGGATGCACATGGATTGATTATAAGGAACAAAGTAAGATTGGTAGCTCAAGGCTTTTCACAAGAGAAAGGAATTGATTATGACCAGACCTTTTCCCCTATTGCAAGGCTGGAGGATATCAGAATATTTCTTGCATATGCAGCATATAAGAAATTCAAAGTCTACCAAATGGATGTCAAAAGTGCATTACTTAATGGTGAACTCAAAGAGGAAGTCTATGTGGAGCAACCAGCAGGTTTTATCTCTTCAACTCATCCCTCTTTTGTTTTTAAGTTGCATAAAGCTCTCTATGGTTTAAAGTAAGCTCCAAGAGCTTGGTATGAGACCCTAGCAAGCTTTCTTTTAGAGCATAAGTTTACTAGGGGCATTATAGATAGGACTTTGTTTATTAGGCATCATAAAAATAAAATTTTGCTAGTACAAATATATGTAGATGACATCATATTTGGCTCTACTGATTCCAAACTATGCAAAAGGTTTTTTGACCTGATGCATTCCAAGTTTGAAATGAGTAGCATGGGTGAGCTTTCCTACTTCCTTGGTCTTCAAGTGAAGCAATCCTCTGATGGCATTTTAATCTCCCAATCTAAATATGCTAAGGAGCTAATTAAGAGATTTGCAATGTCTGATGCCTCAGCTATGAAAACACCCATGGCTTCCAATATTGTGATTGATTCTGATGAACAGGGCAAGCCAGTTGATCAAAAAACATATAGGGCTATTATTGTGTCCTTGTTGTATCTCATAGCTAGTAGGCCAGCTATAATGTTTGTTACATGTCTTTGTGCTAGGTTCCAAGTGAACCCTAAAGAATCTCATCTTATTTTACTTTAAAGAATTTTGAGATATATAAAGGGTTGTCCAAATCTCGGACTCTGGTATCCAACTGAGTCAGAATTTTACTTAACTGGATTCTCAGATGTTGACTTTGCTGGATGTAGAGTTGACAGAAAGAGTACATCAGGAACATTCCAATTCCTTAGTGATAGGCTTGTGTCTTGGTTTTGTAAGAAACAAACATCTGTGTCAACTTCAACTACTGAAGCTGAATATATAGTAGCTGGCGGTGTTGTTCACAAATTTTGTGGATTCAAAACCAACTCCTGGATTATGGTTTCAATCTAAATAATTCAACTATATTTTGTGATAATACCAGTGCAATTTCCATTGCACAAAATACAGACACCATAGTAGGACCAAGCATATAGAAATTAGACATCATTTCATTAGAGATTGTGTAGACAAAATAAAATTAATCTTGTCTTTATCTCTACTTATTTACAAAGAGCAGTCATTTTTACCCAACCATTGGATGAAAAGAAACATCTGTTCTTCTTAAACCAGCTAGGTATGATTAATGGAGAAGTTTAATTTGATTTTTGTCTGAGGTCGAAGAATTGATCACCTTTCATCGAATAGAGATCGAAGATCTTAGAACTCTTCTTGAGATTTTTCATCGAATGGAGATCGACGAAATCTCTTTGAGAAAATTTTTTGTTGACCAGAGATCGACGATTTTGCTTCAGAAATAATTTCGGCGACCTGAGAACGACGAAATGTTTTCCCGCTCTTCAAACTGAGATCGACGCTTTTTATTTCTTCATGAAATTTTTCGTCGACTTGAGTTTGAAGTTTTTCTTTTGCGTCATAGGGAGTTCGTCGTTTCATCTTCTGAAAACTTATAATAAGGTTTTCCTCAAACTCCATCTTGTGCTTTCTAGTTCTTTTGCACTTGATCTTTTGTTCTTGCAGCTAATGGAGATTTTGGCGGTGACCCTCTCCGGAATGAAATTCGATGACGGCTTCGACATTGACATCGATTCTTTTAGCCACTCTAATCAAGTCTTTCAGAACATCCTACAGCTATTTGAGACTCAGTAGTTAAGGAAACTCATGACAACAATTATTAAACTTCCATTGACGGAGATCAATGAATGGGTTTATACAACAAAGATCCAGGAAACTCTAGTTCTTATTAAAAGGATTTCAGGACACCAGGTTCCTCTTTCTCCAGAACTTTTGACTGAAGTTTTTGAGTTTGTTAATGGTGAAGATGAAATAGATTTATCTAGCAGTGAATTTAATGAAATGCTAGAATGGTTAGGTCATAATGAAGGAAACCCTTAACAACTCCTTAAGAAAAATCTATCAATAGAATATAGATTCTTAACAGATATTGTTGGTAAAGTGTTGTTAGGAAAACACTATGCTCATGATCATATTACCAGACACCAATTTCAACTGATGTGTGCCATGGTTAACAAGAAATCAGTAAACTTGGGAGGAATTCTATTTGATTTGATTAAAAAGAAAATCTATAAGAAGGATGTGAGTTTTAGAAGAGTTCTGGGAATCTTCCTCCAAGCAAAGGTTCCAGAATTATTGGCCTCCCAGACTATTTTCATTAATGCCTCTAAGAGGCTTACCTCTTCCCTATTTGGTAGAAGGGAGAAGATTATCCCCAAGCCCTCCAGGGCCTCCTTCTCCACAATTGCTTTAGAGGACACAAGGGCTGAAACAACCACTTCTCCAACCCCAGAAGAAGCTCAATCTCCTCCATCTCCACCTTATTCTATATTTCCTTAATCAACTACACTTCAACAACCTTCTACCTCATTTCCTCCAGTATCACCATCAAAATAACCATCTCAACCACAATCACCAATCCATACTTTTGAGGATACACCATCTCTACCTCCTCAATAACCTCAATCATCACATATTGATGATCTCCCATCCTCATCTACTCATCCAGATCAACCTATATCATTCCCTATATTCAATCTACTCTCATCTCAATCTCCACAACATTAACATGTTCAAGATGAACTTCCTGATGCCATCCCTCCATCAAATCTTCAACCAACATTCCCTACCTTCCTACAGTCACACATCCCTCAAGCATTCTCTGTCTGTTCCAACAATGGTCACCAATCCACCTACATCCCATCTACTCCTGATCCACTGTATCTAGATTTCTCTGACATCTCAAATTATCTTCTCAAATTCATCACTCCCTCTTTTAAGAAGCTAATAGATGAGGTTGTTTCCCCTCCTACTGCTTCTATCTCTCTTATATCTGCTCAACTTGCTTCCTCCTCCTCTGTCCCTTCTTCTGGGGGCCTGGGTTAAGGTCTTTCTGAAACCTGGTAGGGGGAGATGTCCAATGAAGAAGCTCCTCCACCAGCAGCAGCAACTTCAGCAGCAGTTCCAACAACAACAATTCCAACAGAGATAATCTAAATTCTTGATGATTATACTGAAATGACTTGCTTTGAAGAAGAGTTAGTTGATGCAGCAATAAACACTATTGGTGATTTCATTATAAATCACTCTGTTGATATTCATTCTTTATTGCATTCCTTTGATACAGTTTATAGCAGAAATATGCCAGCTTTTGATTCAGCAGTATTTGATTATTCTAGTGCAATTGTTTGTTTTTCTGTTGTTTGCTATTCTGCTCAAGTTAATTCTTCTTTGTTAGAAGAAATTAGAAATAGCTTCTATAACATTTCCCCTAGTATTTCCTCTGAGATTATATCAGTAAGTGTTCTAGAGCCAAAGGATTTTTCTCCTCTAACTTTTTGCTAGGCAGAGTCCCCTATGCCAGATCTTGATGAGATTATGTTTCAAGACATGGAACCAGAAAGTGACAGTGTTTAGGCTCAAGTCATCACAAATATTGCATCCAAAGAGCCAGCAGTTCAAACTATAAATCAAGCTAATTTGTTTAAATAAATTGATGAGTTATATGATAATCCTGCAAGTTATTCTGAAAATGATGATGATGATTCAGAAGATTTTGGTTCTAAGAAGAGAAAAACAAAGAAGAAAGTTCCAGCAAGCTGTACCTATACAAAATCCCATAGTTGACACTCCCTACTATATTGTACACAACATTACTCTCACTCAAGATACTCCCTACTGGATGAGTCTGTCTAAGAATGAGCAAAAGAGAAGAAATGAGATGAAGAGATATAGTTATCCTCCTAAGAAGTCTTGGAGAGGACCTCCTCCTCCTCCTCCTCCTGCAACAGGATTAGTAGGAAACATTTCTCAAGCTCAAAGGTTTGCTTCTTATTCTTATCAATCAAGACTAACTCATAGCAACAAGGAAAGATCTTCAAGGTCAAAGTCTCAATCTAGTAGCCTATAGAGAAATAACAGCAGCAGTCTGATAGTCAAATAAACAAGCAAAAAGTTCTAAATGTTCATAAAGAAGAATCAAGTCTAGAGAGACCTCCCTCTCCTGCTTATGATCCAGAATTGGACCCCAACTATAGAATGGCCAGATTTCAAGAGCTTGTAGGACTGTCTCAAATCAGAAAGGCTAAGGAGGAAGGAAAAGAACCCTCTCAATTTACAACCATGTCTTCTTATAGAAAGAAAGAACTGGATAAATATCAGGTACAAAAACCTTTCAATGTTGATTATTATATGAATTTACATCTAGAAGCTGTAGTGCCCAGAGCTGCAACTGTAAAGATTCATGGGGCTCAAGACATGGAGATGACCCAAAGAGAAGCAGAAGACCCAAAAAGGATAATGGTTCTCACAAAACCTGCTTCAGATCCCTCTACTGATGATTCAAAGAAAAACTCTTAATATTCTGACTTTGCATTTTAAACTTTATTGCTGTGTATTATATCTACAAGGCACATTTGTTCATATCTGCTGAATGATTTAAAATTTTGTCAGATATTTTTATTGTTTTGTGATATTCTTTATTTTTATTTTTGAATAGTGACCTCACCCAAATAGGGGGAGATTGTTGGAACCCCGGTTTGGATTTGGGCTAGGTTCACTATTAGGTTTGTTGCCCCAACATGTATAGCCTAGGGTCATTTGTTAGTTTTAGGGTTAAGGTTAGTCACATTAGGTTAGATTATTTAAACCTGCCTTCAGAAGACTTCAGAGACTCAAGACTTTAGAGACAAGATAGTTTAAAGATTGCAGAAAAAGTCGCTCGATGATAGTTGAACTCAGCTCGATGATCGTCGATCTCAGATTGACGAACTAAGAGTTCAGTCTCTGAGTTGGGCTTGACGAAAGTCTAGCTGAGATCGATGATCTTTGATCTCACATCAGAACTTGAGATCGACGAAAGTCTAGCTGAGATCGCCGGTCTTTGATCTCACATTAGAACTTCAGCTCGACGAAAGACTATCTTAGCTCGAAGAACTTGGAGCTCATATTGGCAAGTACTTTTTCAGCTCGACATTCTCGGAGCTCAGCTCGACGAAAGAAAATTCTCAGCTCGACGATCTTGGAGCTCAGCTCGATGATAAATATGCTGAGTTCGACTACTTTCTCCCAGGTTCAGTTCGACTAATTCCTGTATGATTTCAGTTCGACTAATTCCTTGATGATTTTAGTTCGACTAAGGCGGATGAGTTTCAAATTATATTATAATATGTCTGTAATGCTCTGATAATTAATGCAAAATATTCTTATAAATATAGTCGTTCCATGACAGCATTAATTATGGTCTTCATAGAGTTATTACTTGGCTTATTTTACTAGGACAGTTGGGGAAACTCATTAAAGAAAAATTCTAGCCGTTCAACTCCCATAATTTCTACAGTCAGTAAAGGAAAGGAATTAAAAATTCATAGCCTAATATCTACAAGGAATATATAAGGATTATCTTTCAAGATAGCAAGTTAATTAGTTGTGAAAAAGAGAATAATTTACAGAAAATTGAAAGAAGAATAGCTCTCATATAACTCAAGTTCTTCGTCAGTTTTTTCTTTAGGGATTTCAAGAGACAATCCATCAAAATCTATCTAAAAGTTTCCCAAAGATCAACCAGCAATCTGAAGGCCTACACCCTGAGCAACTCTTCCATTATCCTGAACTATTCTACATATCAAGGGGAGCTTTGACAACAACAACAGTCCACTAGTCTTCTCATAACATTGAGAAAGAGAAGACAATGTCAATTTTCTTTTTACTCTACTGTAAAAGGGTTTTTAACTCCCTTCAAAAGTTATCCCTTTGGTTGTTAAGTCTCCTAATCAAAAGTAATAGTTTTGTTTTTGAGCACCTGGTCAAAAGCTCAAAGGGTTGCTAGATCTCCCTTCAAAATAGATCTTGTTGACAAGGCACCTGAGCAAAAACTGTGGTGGCAGGGCACCGGGTCAAAAACCTGTAGTGGATTCCTACCAGGGTGGTAGAAGAGTGGATGTACCCAAGTTTTAGGGGAACCACTATAAAATCTTTGTGTCGTCTGGTTGCTCTATTTGTTATTTTCTATGTTGTGATTTTCTGTGTTTTATTTCTGCCTATTTACATATAGATATCACTTATTTTAATCTGCTATAAAAATTAATCAAAAGAGTTTTTAATACTCTATTCACCCCCCCCCCCCCTCTAGAGTTAATGTTATCTATCCCTTAACTTTCACACAAGTTTTTCACCTGGCACCAACTCAATAGAGAAGTCAATCTCTCGTTGGGGCGATAACCCCGGAAGATCCTTAGGAACACATCAGCATACTCTGATAATATCGGAACGTCACTCATACTGGATTTTGGCTCAACGGCCTTTATAAGCGTGAAGAATAACTCTGCGCCCTTCAAGCTTTTACAACTTGGAGAGAAGATATCAATATCTTGCTCGATTCTTGCATACCAGCGAATTTAGTCTCTAGATCAGTATTCTATCCTAGTGTGATCTCCTTTGAGTTTCAATCTATAAAGGCATCATTTTTTACCTTGACGGCGGTGGAGTTTCCTCATGGGGTTGGTTGTCTCCAGCAAGATCTATCTCCTTCAGAAGTTCCTCTCTAGAAAATAGGGTTTGGAAGTGAATAAGACGGCAAGGGTTTCATATTTCTCTTTTATACAGAAGTGACACGGGTAGGGACTCGGTCGTGTCCTTACTCATGTTCTACTCTAGCGAAACATAATCAACGGTTTGACTGACATTTCGTGCTCATACACGGGTACTGACATGCCCGTGTCTGTACCCGTGTCAAGATGACATGCCCATGTTTGTACCCGTATTGATACCCGTGTCCTGCTCGGAACACTTCTCGTCTTGCTTACCTTGGAGCACACGGGTAGGGACACGCCCGCGTCTCTACCCGTGTCCTTCTATGGTCAGCCATGTCTGCCACTCAAAGCCATGCCACTTAAAGCCATGGAACTCAACGCCGCGGCACATGGGTAGGGACATGCCGGTGTCTCTACCCGTATCCTACTCGGGACAGTCCACTCAACGCTGTGATACTCAAAGCCACAGAACACGGGTAGGGACACTCCCGTATCTCTACCCGTGTCCTCCTCGGGAAAATCCACTCAACGTTGTGCCAAAATCACTCAACGCCAAGGTCGCTCAATGTCATGGTCGCTCAATGCCATGGAATAGGGGTAGGGACACGCCCGTGTCCCTACCAGTGTCATACTCAACACAGGTACTAAACTTATTTCCTTTTCCCCACGAGTGCACTCCTGATCGCCTACACCTCCTGAGCCTAAATAAACTCTCCTAACTTTAAAAGCGCACACAAGGGGCCTAGCACGAATCGGGTCGTTACAAATCTTATAAACAAAATAAAAGATTTAGTCCCCGAAATCAGGTTAATGCTACGGGGAGAGAAAAACATAAAATAAACATGAATAAAAACATGCTTTTAAAGGTTACCTTGATGAAATAGCTCCGGGTAGCTCTATTGCATCAAGTCCACCGGCTCCCACGTAAACTCCTCTTTCCCAAGATTGGACCACAACACTTTTACTAGAGGAACACTTTTGCGGCGCAAAATCCTCGTCTCGCTGTCTACTATCCGCATCTGCTCTAGTCGCACCGACCTATTAGTCGCAACTATTCCGTCAGTGATTGGGACATATTGTTCGGGCCGCAACAATGCCTTTCAGAGCGACGACAAATGGAATACGTCATGAAGGTTCTCTAGCTCCGGTGGTAACTCCAACCGATAGGACAAAGGGCCAATCCTTTCCAATATGGCGTAGGGCCCAACATACCTTGGGCTGAGCTTCTTCACCCCGCGTACCTGAGATACTCCATGCATCGGCTTGATCTTCAGAAATACCTTGTCACCCACTAGAAATTCCACCATTCGGTGTTTTGCATCATAATACTTTGCCTGGAGATTTTGAGCCGCGAGCATGCGGTCCCGTATTAGTCTCACAGCCGCATCAGTATCATTTATGTATTCAACTTCCAAAGCCTTCGGATCTTCATCCTGCACCCAAGACAAGGGTGTTCTACACCTTCTTCCGTAAAGGGCTTCATGGGGCGCTATCCCGATGCTAGCTTGATGGTTGTTGTTGTATGAGAATTCTACCAAGGGTAGGAGCCTTTCCCACGGCTCTCCTCTATCCAACACACAAAACCTCAATAAGTCTTCCAATGTCCGGATAGTCCTTTCAGATTGCTCGTCGGTCTGAGGGTGAAATGTTGTGCTAAAGGTGAGGCGCGAACCCAAATATGCCTGCACAGCCTTCCATTATCTAGAGGTAAACCGACCATCCCGGTCAGAAACGATCGTCTTCGGCACGCCATGATACCGTACGAATTGTTCCACAAAAAGGCGTACCAAAATGTCCACGTGTGCTTCCTTCTTCATAGGTATGAAACGGGCTACCTTCGTCAAGCGATCAACGATTACCCATATCAAATCATTCCCTGAGCGAGAGCGAGGTAAACCGTTGTTGAAGTCCATGGAAACCTCCTTGAACTTCTACTCGGGGATGGGCAATGACAGCAACAATCCACCGGGGCTCCTGCATTCTTCCTTCACCCTTTGACAGGCCTTGCAATGTGTAACAAAATACCTGACGTCCCTCTTAATCCCCGACCAACACATGGTCTTCCGCAAGTCGGCGTACATCTTAGCAATCCCAAGGTACACAAAATACTGAGAGCAGTGTGCCTCTCTCAAGATATCTTCCCGAATTTTACCGCCCTTGGGAATGTAAAGCCAGCCACGAAAATGAACAAGGTCATCCTTTAGAGAGTACTCGTTGGTTGCCCTATCTTCATTGACTTTTTTGTCGGGGCCAGAGCCTCATCCCTTACCTGCTCCGCTCGGATCCGGTCTTGAACATCGCACACTATGCTCATCATGGTCAAGTACTCTGTATACCCGCCCGGTTGATCCTTATAACCCAAAGTGATCTCCATCTCCTCAAGCATCCGAGCTAACTCCATATGCATCAACCGGGACTCGGGGCTCATTTTCGGGACCTTCCTGCTCAAAGCATCGGCTATGGAATTTACTTTTCTGGGGTGGTAGTTCAGGGTGTATTCATAATCGCACAAAAACTCCAACCACCGCTGCTGTCTTAGATTCAATTCCTTCTAGGTATGGGCGTACTTTAAGTTTTTATGATCCTAGAAGATTTCACAGTGTACGCCATATAGGTAATGCATCCAAATATTCAAGTCGAACACTACTGCTCCCAGCTCCAAATCATGTACTGGATAGTTTATTTCATGCTTCTTCAGTTGTCTTGAAGCATAGGCGATCACATGCTCGTGCTGCATCAATACCGCTCCCATTCCTTGATATGATGCATCTGTGTAAACTTGAAATCCTTTCTTCATGGATGGAAGGGCTAGGATGGGTGCGGATTTAAGTGTGTCCTTTAGTTCTCGGAATGCAGCTTCACATTGAGGTGTCCACTCATACGGCACACCTTTCTTTGTTAGGGAAGTAAGAGGAAGAGCAATCTTTGAGAACCCCTTTACGAACTTGCAGTTGTACCCGGCAAGTCCAAGGAAGCTCCACACGTCGGCCGCTGACTTCAAAGGCGACCACTCCTTCACGGCACGCACTTTGGCCGGATCAACAGCTAGTCCAGCCCCACTGATCACATGACCCAAGAACGCAACCTCCTTAAGCCAGAATTCGCACTTGCTGAACTTGGCGAATAGGGCGTGCTCTTTTAACTTCTTCAGTACTAAGGCTAGATGTCCGGCATGTTCTTCCTCCGTCTTGGAGTTGACCAAGATGTTGTCTATGAAAACAATGATGAAGACATCTAGGTAGGGCTCGAACACTTTGTTCATCAAGCTCATGAAAGCTGATGGGGCATGAAAGTGCGGAAGAGAGATCTACCTTCACTCTAGAGGGGGGTGAATAGAGTATTTTAAAATAATTTTCAGTTTAAAAGAAATAAGGCAGATTAAGATTTAATTTATAATTAAGTGTATATGTGCTTGCTATGAAACAAAGATAAAATAAAAACTAAAGAAACACACAGCACAAAGCAAAGATAAACACACAGCAAACCAGACGACACAAGGAGCTATAGTGGTTCCCCAACAACTTGGGTACATCCACTCTTCTACCACCCTTGGTAGGAATCCACTCAGGAAGAGTTGATTAGGTGTCCTGACACCAAAGAGCTTTTGATAAGGTGCTCAAAAAACAAAACTAGATTTTTGATCAGGTGTCTTGCCACCACTGAGTTTTGACAAGGCTCTCAGAACCACACTCAAAACTTTTGAAGGGAGTCTTGATAACACTTTTACAGCAGGAAAGTAAAAAATTAAAGAGGTTGATGTTGTCTTCTCTGTTCTCAAATCAAATGAGAGAAGCACAAGTGGATTTGATGAAGATGTCAAAGCTCCCCCTGAGATTAGCAGTAGGTTCAGGAGTAGAAGCTTTGCACAGGGTGATAGGCCTTCAATGAGACTTCTCCAGCAAATGATGATTTCAGCAAGGCTGAAATGTGAGTTGTCTGGAGACTTGAATGATGAAGCCTTTTAGCACTTGAAGCAGATCTTTTAGTCACAGAAGATGAAAACTTGATTAGAGAATTTTTGTTGTTCTTCTTCTGTAATGCAATTCTTGTGTCTCTTGGTGTTGGTGTTGAATGATCTGTCTTCTTGTGTCTCTCTTTTCTTCAGCTCTAAAAATCTCCAAGAGAACTGAGAGAATAATAATGAATTCTTGACTTGAATGGCCGAATAAACAGTCTTGAATGATTTCCAAAAACATCATTTGTCTCTAGGGAAAGTCCATTAGCAATATTCCATTTTTACCTTCCTTGACATTTGCATCAGATAGCTTGAAACGGCTAGGAAATCTTTTGCCATTAATGCAGCAATTAACTCTCAAAGAATTTGAAATAATTCCATAACTGATATTGACTTGATAGCAGAAAACGTCGACCTCATCAAGAAATAGTCGATCGGAGATTGACTATGGTCGACCAGAGCTCAGAGTTAATGAAATAGAACTGGAACAGAAATAGTCGATCTGAGCTCGGAGAAAATGGAGATAAGCAACAGACAGAAAGCGTCGACCTGATTTGGACATAAATCGTCGACCTTAGCTTCAACAGAAAACGTCGATCTGAACTCAGGGAAAAAGCGTCGACCTGAGCTCACCAGAAAACGTCGACCTGGCTAAGGCAGAAATCGTCGACCTTGCTAAATCAGAAATAGTCGATCTTGAGCTTGGCAGAAATCGTCGACCTTTTCTTAGACAGAAATAGTCGACCTAAGCTTGACGACAAAGCGTCGATCTAATCTCAGCAACAGAGCGTCGATCTAAGCTTGACGACAAAGCGTCGATCTAAGCTCAGCAACAAAGCGTCGATCTAAGCGTGATGACAAAGCGTCGATCTAAGCTCAGCAACAAAGCATCAATCTAAGCTTGACGACAAAGCGTCGATCTAAGCTCAGCAACAGAGCGTCGATCTAAGCTTGACGACAAAGCGTCGATCTAAGCTCAGCAACAAAGCGTCGATCTAAGCTCAGCAACAGAGCGTCGATCTAAGCTTGACGACAAAGCGTCGATCTAAGCTCAGCAACAGAGCGTCGATCTAAGCTTGACGACAAAGCGTCGATCTAAGCTCAGCAACAGAGCGTCGACCTAAGCTTGACGACAAAGAAATAGCTGAAGGTCGGGCGCTGATCCAAGCTCGACGAACGTCGGACTGAAGCTCGACGATAGTCGACCTGAGCTCGACTATTTTTAACATTTGTCTCAGCTTTGATTTCTGATCTTGAATGGTCCTGGGGGCAGCTTCAAACCTAAGTTCTAAGCCCTAGACACATTCTAACTTGACCTTTTCAACTATACAACTAGGTCAAACAGATATCCTAAATACATAGTGATCCTTGCCCAAATTAGTAATAGGGTGTTCCAACAATCTCCCCCTATTTGGGTTAGGATTACTATTTACAGGACTTAGAATAAAATACAATCATCAAATGCAATCAAGCAATAAAAATTAAAGCAACAAACAGCATAGCAGCAATCTGATAGAACCTCAGCAAGAAATTTAAGAAATGAATGAGCCATCTGCATACAAAAATCATTCCTTTTTACTTCCTTTCTTGAACAGAATTTCCCTGTTGGGATTGAGGGATTCCTTCTTTGATCTCCTGTCATTTTCTGCACCTAAGGAGGTTTGAGCTTTTGCTCTGGGAACCACAGCCTCAGGATGCAGCTTCATATAATCTACAGGATCAAAGAATTTCCTTGAAGAATACCTTTCTAACTCTGCTTTTCTTTGCTCGGACAGAGTGGAGATGTTTGAGGTGTCCTTGCCTTGCTCTCTTGCCTTCTTCAGCTGGTCCAAGGCAGAAAGTTCTTTCATCCTGACAATCCAGGAAATAGGATTATTTTCAGGATCCTCAAAAGGAATAGGAGCTTCATAACTGTTAAAGGTTTCAGGAGCAGCAGCAGTTCTTGATTCAACAATTTTTCTGAGCTTATATGGGTAAGGACCTTGAGATGTGTCAAGTTGCCTTTGTCCTTCCCTTTGAGTTCTGTAGTCTCTTTGATTACCTCTATACTGTCCTCTTCTAGACTGATTGCCTCTTTGATAATGCCCTCTGGGAGGATATCTTTGAGATGGTTGAGAAGGGCTTTGCTTTGGAGCCGAAGGTAGAGAAGCTGAGCCTCCACCTGATCCAGAATCTGGAGGAGGAGGAGGAGGAGGCTGAAACTTAGAGGAGCCTTTCTCATACCTGTCAAATTTTCTCTTTTTCTTCATTGCCTTCAATTGATTTTTGGAGTATTGCATCCACGGCTCAGTAATTTGGCAATCATGCAATATATAGTAGGGTACATCATTTGAATCCTTGGCTTTTTCGAGAGGAACTCTTTTCAGAGCTTTGCTTCTTGCTTTTCTTTTCCTTACAATAGTACCATAAGAGTCATCAGATTCTGTTTGGAACTGATCACTTTTAGAACTTTGAGGTTGATCATACAGATCGTTGATCCTTCTGATATAATCTTCTTGATCTTTGAGCTTTTCAGAGACAGCAGGAGCAGGAGGAGAAGGTACAGCAGCAGAACAAAGTGTATCAGCAGGAGCAGAAACATCAACAATCATATCATCAGCAGCAGAAATCTCAGCAGACAAAACAACAGCAGCATCATCAGCAGCACCAACATCCACAGCTTTAAGAGAATTGACATAAGATTCAATTATACTGGGATCACATATTGAAAGAGGCACAATGGCCTTAGTAAAATCTTCAGCTTTCAGAAAAGGAACTGGTGCAATTAGATGGTAGATAGAATAAAAACTACTCAGCAGTGACTTGAGGTCCACTGTAAATAAAAGCACTAGAGTAGCAGTATCAGCAGCAGGCAATATAGCTGGAGGAGGAGCAGCAGCTTCAATAGCTTCATAAGGCATCTCCCCCTGGCTTGATGCAGACGGAGCTGGATCAAGGCACCTAAATGAAGGATTGACCTGCGGAGAAGAGATTCACTTGCTCAAGAGAAACTTGAGTAGAGGTGAATGAAGATGTGGCTGGGACTGAAGAAGTGGCTGCACGACTTGAAGGTGAGAAAGGAGGGATGGATGGCTGGGATATAGGGATGGTGGATATGGATGGTATAGGAATGGAGGTGGATAGTAAGAAAGAGGGTTGATCCAAAATGTCATACAACAGTTGTTGGTAAGAGGAGGAGGATGGAGGATCAAGAGAGGAGGAGGGAGAATCATCCATGAAGGAATCATCCAGAATGGAAGAGTCAATTGAAGGATAATAGAAAAGAGGGTGGAATGATTCTGAAATGGTGGCTGGAGGAGATGAAGAAGGT
Source organism: Platanthera zijinensis (assembly GCA_039513925.1). Classification (NCBI taxonomy): domain Eukaryota; kingdom Viridiplantae; phylum Streptophyta; class Magnoliopsida; order Asparagales; family Orchidaceae; genus Platanthera; species Platanthera zijinensis. The sequence goes on along the minus strand of CM077085.1, from coordinate 102,154,775 downwards.
AATGAAGTTTTGATGGGGGAGGAGATGACAGGCTGAATGGGAGAAGAGGAAAGCAATGAAGAGACAAGGGGAGGAGGAGAAATAGGAGCAGAGGAGGAGGCAGGCAATCCCTCAAGAGATGCTGCAGGGGAAGAGACTGATAAAGTCCTTGTGCCTGAAGCAATTATTACAGCAGCAGCCGTGCTGGGTCTGTGGATCTGCCTGTCCCACTTGCTGAATAGGGCACAGGATAGCCTCTTTGAAGCATTTATGTGCATCCCAGATGAAATCAGCAATTCTGGGCACCTGGAGTGCAGAAATACTCCTAAAATCCTTCCAAAATTCACAGAAGACTTGCAAATCTTCTTCTTGATTGAGTTAAATACGATTGTTCCCCAATCCACTTTCTTCCTGTCAACAATTGCACCCATCAAGTTCAACTGATACTGCGTGATTGTATCATGCGCCGAGTGCTTTGCCAAAAGCACTTTTCCCGTAATGTCGGCGAGAAATTGAAACTCAATAGCCAAATCCTTCTTCAATAACCTGTTAGGGTTCGCGGTAGAATAACCCATTCGTTCTAACAACGAATTAACTTCCTCTCCAGACAAAGCGAAGGAATCATTTCCAGAACTGAGAGCAAACACGTCCGTCAGGAGATTTGGGGATAGCGGTACCTTCGTTCCGCTGATTATTCCGACAACAGTAGTCTCGTTCTCAACTGTTGCTGAAAACACCCATTCTTTAATCTCATTTGCTGCAATCTTAATTCGGGTTGACATCAACCGCACTAGCTGCTGGTCACGGCAAAGATTCAGAATGTCCTTGAAGCGCTGATCGCTGCCGTCAAAAGAATCCATGTCGATGTCAAATCCTGTATCAAACTTCATTTTGGAGAGAATACCGACTGTCGCTGCCATCTATATCTGCAAAAGTTCAACAAACAAGACCAAGTGTAGAGAGTTTTGGAGGGAAGAAGAAAATTTGCAGAGAGAATGAAGGCGAAAGCGACGAACGGTCGGCCGAAAAATGATTTTATATTAGGGTTTGACACGGAAAAGGAAAAACCATCAAACTCCGTTCGAAGTTTTCGGCTGACGGGGAAACTGAAGAGTCTTTAATGACGTTGAACTCCGTTCAATGCTATTAAATAGCGTCGAGCTCAGCTCGACGGCGACTAATCAGAAGATAGATAGACGCGATATCTGAAGGCGATGAACTCCGGTCAACGTTTTTGGATAACGTTGAACTCCGGTCGACGCTTTAGGGAAAAGCGTCGAGCTTCGTTCGACGTTTTTTTGGAAAAACGTCGAGCGCAGTTCAAAGACAAAATCTAGCCTACAGACACTAGAAGATATGATTTTTAGCCTAGTTTTGGTCTGTTTTTAGCTTTTGAAATCTTGGGATTAATTTAAACTTCCTCCATCTAGCATTCCTAACTGATTCAGGAAGAAGGTATGCTTCTTTTCATCCAATAGTTTGGTGAAAATATCTCCCCTTTGCAAATTAGTTGGGATATATTGAAGTTCAATTTTATTTTTCTCTACATTATCCCTTAAGAAGTGATGCCTAATCTCTATATGTTTTGTCCTACTATGGAGGACTGTATTTTGTGCTATAGAGATAGCACTAATATTATCACAAAAAAATTTAGACTTCTCTAAGTTGTAGCCATAGTCTATGAGCTGATTTTGTATCCACAATATTTGTGAACAGCAACTGCCTGCAGCCATATATTCAGCTTCAGCAGTTGAGGTTGACACAGATGTTTGCTTCTTACAAAACCAGGAGACAAGTCTATCACCAAGGAACTGACAAGTTCCACTAGTGCTTTTCCTGTCTACCCTACATCCAGTATAATCAGCATCTGAAAATCCAGTTAATTCAAATCCTGAGTCTTTTAGATACCAGAGTCCTAGATTTGGACAACTTTTTACATATCTAAGAATCCTTTTAACTAGAGTTAGGTGTGACTCTCTAGGGCTTACTTGGAATCTAGCACATATGCATATAGCAAACATTATATCTAGTCTACTAGCTATAAGGTACAATAGAGAGCCAATCATTGCTCTATATGTTGTCTGATCAACATGTTTGCCATGCTCATCAACATCCAATACAGCATTGGTAGGCATGGGTGTTTTCATACATGATGCCTCAGACATACCAAATTTCTTAACCAATTCTTTAGCATACTTGGTTTGGGAAATAAATATGCCTTCAGCATGTTGTTTTACTTGTAATCCTAAGAAGAAGGAGAGCTCACCCATGCTACTCATTTCAAATTTGGAATTCATCAGGTTGGAAAACCTTCTGCACAAATTTGAATCAGTAGATCCAAATATGATATCATCTACATAAATTTGTACTAGTAGGGTATGGGACTTATGGGTTCTAATAAAAAGAGTTTGGTCTACTCTACCCCTTATAAAATCATTTTCCAAAAGAAAGCGTGCTAGGGTCTCATACCATGCTCTAGGAGCTTGCTTGAGACCATATAATTCTTTATGTAATTTGAAAACATGATCAGGATAAGTTGAAGAGATAAAACCTGGAGGTTGTCTAACATAGACTTCCTCTTTGATGTCTCCATTGAGAAAAGCACTCTTCACATCCATCTGGTAGACCTTGAATCCCTTGTGAGCAGCATAAGCTAGGAATATTCTAATGGCCTCTAACCTTGCAACTGATGCAAAGGTCTGGTCATAGTCTATTCCATCTTGTTGAGAGTAGCCTTGAGCAACTAGCCTTGCCTTGTTTCTGACAATAACTCCTTGATCATCCAGCTTGTTTCTGAACACCCACTTTGTTCCAACAATGGAGTGATCCTTTGGCTTAGGCACTAGTTCCCAAACTTTATTTCTTTCAAATTGATGCAACTCCTCTTGCATTGCAATGATCTAGTGTGGATCTTGCTCTGCATCTTGAATGGATTGAGGCTCAACTTGAGATAGAAAATAGGTGTGCATCAGGTTCTGGTTGACCTGATTTCGGGTTTACATACCAGTTGAGATGTCTCCAATCACTTGGGAGATTGGATGATCTCTTGTTGTTACTAGATCAACAGGGGATGTTGATTGTTCACCAACCTGTGTTGTTGTTTCCTCTTGTGGAATAACAACTGGCTCTTCAGGATGATTTTCTTCAAGAGGTTGAACTTATTCTTCATCATCACTGCTCTCATTCTTTTGCTGAATTGGTTGAGTGGCTGTATCCTCTTCTTTAACTTGTAATTTGTCCATACTTTCTGAAATAGAGGGTACCTGCAAAGGTTCTATGGTAGAAGTAGACTTCTCCTTATAACACATGTTAGTCTCATCAAAAGTAACATGAACAGATTCTTTAATTTTACAAGAAGATTTATTATATACCCTATAAGCCTTGCTGATCATGGAGTATCCCAGAAACACTCCTTCATCAGCTTTAGCTTGGAATTTTGCTAAATACTTCTTGTCATTATTATGAATATAACAAGTACAGCCAACAATTTTAAAATAATCTACTTTAGGTTTCTTCCCTTTGAGCAATTCATAGGGAGTCTTACCCTTCAGTTTATGTATTAAACTTCTATTCAACACATAGTTGGAGGTGTTCACTGCCTCAGCCCAAAAGGATAGAGGTAGGTGAGCATCTGTCAACAATGTAGTAGCAGATTCAATTAGGGTTCTATTTTTCCTTTCAGCTACCCCATTTTGTTGAGGAGTTCTAGGAGCTGAGAAAGTGTGCCTGATCCCTTCACTTTGACAGAACTCTTGCATAAGAAGAGAATCAAACTCTGCCCCATGATCACTTCTGATCAGGGTAATGTGAGTGTTGAACTCAATCTGTATGCATTTGAGAAACTCTGTCAAACACTTAAAGTAATCAGACTTCTTCCTCAGAAAGAATACCCAAGTGAATCTAGAGAAGTCATCTACAATCACTAAAGCATAAGATTTCCCTCCCAAGCTTTGTACTGTAATGGGTCCAAAAAGGTCCATGTATAATAGATACAAAATCCTAGGTGAATCACTCTTATTAAGTGACTTAAAGCTATTTTTTGTTTGCTTGCCTAATTGACAAGCCCTGTAGAGTCCTTCCTTCTTGTAGGGGCCAGAAGGTAGTCCTCTAACAAGGTTGTCCTTGGAGAGACTAGCAATGGTTCTAAGGTTTAAATGTCCTAATCTTTTATGTCATAAATCATTTGGCTTGCATACTGAATTGAATAAACAAATGTCTGTATGGGTTGAAAGAAAATTTACTAGATAGATGTTATCTTTCCTTTTACCTGTTAACACAGTTGTGTTATTTTCTGACTTGATCTTGCACAGGGATTTGTTGAAGGTCACTTTATATCCTTCATCACATAGCTGACTGATGCTTATCAGGTTGTGCTTCAGTCCTTCAACATATGCCACTTTCTTGAAAGTGACTGAGCCTATCTGAACAGCACCATATCCTTTGGTTTGGCCAAAATTTGAATCACCAAAAATCACTTTGGGTCCAAGTTTGGTTATGAAGGATGATAGGTTCTCCCTATTCCCTGTCATGTGCTTTGAGCACCCACTATCCAGATACCATTGTTGGTTAGATACTGGATAGGTCTTCACCTGCACATAAACATTTTATTTGTTTTTGACCCAGTTTACCTTGGGCCCAGGTTGATAGCCTTTAAAATCTGAAATGAAAGACATCCCAGGTTGACTCTTATAACCCTCAGGATGATATCTCCTAGGAGGTACTATCCATTCAGTATAAGGGTTGAAACATTGGGATGCAGGACTTCTAGGATTTAATTTAGATTTGCTTCTGAAATCATGTTCATGGCTCTGAGCTCCGTTCGGAGATCGTCGAGCTGAGGTCGACGTTCCTGGGTAGGATCGTCGAGCTCCGTTCGAAGATCGCCAGTGCTGAACTTTAGAGTCCATAAAGCGTTGAGCTGAGTTCGACGTTTCAGCCTTATGTCGTCGAGCTCTGTTCGAAGCTCGTCGACCTCTGCTCGACGCTTTCTGCAGAACCATGATTTTCTTTGGCAGATCAGCATTCTTCCTAGCTACCTCTACTACTCCCTTCCCTTTGTCAGAGATAAATTTGATTGGAGTTGTTAATATTGTAGGTTGGCTGGATGAAGCACCCAAGCCCAGTGTACTATTAAGTCTAGAGTTCACTGTGCTTGTGATGTCCATCAGTCTGATACTTCTCCCATTGAGGGATTCTTCAAACTTTTTGGCTTTTGACAGTTCACTTTTTAGTGAAGCTATCTCCTCCCTACATCATTCCAACTCCTCAGAGAGTTTGAGGTTATTTGAGTTTAGGACACTGTATTCAGATAATTGATTTCTGAGAGAGATTATCTCTTTCTCAGATTCTAGTAAATCTAAACACAATGTCTTAAATTCAATTTTAAAGTCCTCAGAATTGAAATCAAAATAATTAATTACCTGGTCCTTTTTGGCTCTAGTTTCAGCTTCAGCTTCTGAATCAGATTCTGGTTCTGCATCTGAGTTTTGCTGAGAGGCATTGATAGCCATCATGCAGAATTCCTTTTCATCAGCATCATCCTCATCATCACTGGAGCTGGATGAAGTTTCAGAATCATCTTCAGTTTTACTCCATGTCTCAGCAACAAATCCTTTCATTGTGTTCTTGTTCTTGCTGGAGGAGGCTTTGTCTGAGCTATTCTTCTTGTAATCTTTCTCTTTTCTTCTTTCTCTTCTATCCTTTTTGTCCTTGTTCTTGTTTTCTGGACAATCAGGCACAATGTGGTCTGGTTTCCTGCAACCAAAGCAAATAATTTCTTTGTTGTTATTTGTCTTATCATACCTTGGCTTATCATGTTCTTTGTATGGCCTTTTTCTGAAGTCTTTCCTGGCCAGTTTGTAGAATCTTTTGGCCAATAGACTGACCAATTCCTCATTGCCTGTGAGCTTTTCTTCAGGCAGGTCCTCAATAGCTTTGAAGGCTACTGACTTCTCTTTCTTTATGGCTGGTGAGGCAGCCTTCTGTTCTTCTTCTCTGTTTCTGATGAGCAACTCATAAGATTTGAGCTTGCCTAGGAGAGCTTCAGTAGTAATTTCACTTAGACTTCTGGCATCTTTAATTGGACAGATTCTTGAATCCCAAATGAGAAGCACATTAGGATCTTGTCATTAAGCTCAGTCAATGAGATGTCTTTATCCAAGGTCTTTAACTCATTGACAATCAGACTCAATCTGTTGTACATATCTGCTACTGACTCAGTCTCTCCTTTCTTAAAATTCTCATATTGGGTTATGAGATGGGATCTTCTATCTTTTCTTTCGTCAGCAGATCCTGAGACAATTTCAGAGAGTTTTTCCCAAATTCCTTTAGCTGAGTTGCATTCAGCTACCTTCTGAAATATTTCATCAGACATTATTTGGGCTAAGATGTTCATAGCCTTGGCATCTACAGTCTTCCACTTCTTTATGTCAGCATCTGTTCCAGAAGGAGGTGGAACAGCATCTATACTTGAGCTTGCTGGTGGAGTTGGGCACACTGTCAAAACAGAATTAAATATATCTTCGTCAATAGAATTCATGTACAATTTAATCCTTGCCTTCCAGAGTGAAAACTTTGAAAGATTGCACACTGGAGGTCTGGTGCTAGCATAATCTTTATTCTGTGCCATGGTTTTGAATAAAAATAAATATAATACAGCTAATAACAAGCCTCTATTGAAGGTTGATCTTTTTCAGAGATCTTTTGGTTCAGGTGTTAGCCTGTACAACCAATCTAGTGAAGATTTAGTTGTTGGACAACCAACCTCCCTCTGATACCAATTGAAAGTGTGGAAGAGAGATCTACCTTCACTCTAGAGGGGGGTGAATAGAGTATTTTAAAATAATTTTCAGTTTAAAAGAAATAAGGCAGATTAAGATTTAATTTATATTTAAGTGTATATGTGCTTGCTATGAAACAAAGATAAAATAAAAACTAAAGAAACACACAGCACAAAGCAAAGATAAACACACAACAAACCAGACGACACAAGGAGCTATAGTGGTTCCCCAACAACTTGGATACATCCACTCTTCTACCACCCTTGGTAGGAATCCACTCAGGAAGAGTTGATCAGGTGTCCTGACACCAAAGAGCTTTTGATAAGGTGCTCAAAAACCAAAACTAGATTTTTGATCAGGTATCTTGCCACCACTGAGTTTTGACAAGGCTCTCAGAACCATACTCAAAACTTTTGAAGGGAGTCTTGATAACCCTTTTACAGCAGGAAAGTAAAAAGTAAAGAGGTTGATGTTGTCTTCTCTGTTCTCAAATCAAATGAGAGAAGCACAAGTGGATTTGATGAAGATGTCAAAGCTCCCCCTGAGATTAGCAGTAGGTTCAGGAGTAGAAGCTTTGCACAGGGTGATAGGCCTTTAATGAGACTTCTCCAGCAAATGATGATTTCAGCAAGGCTGAAATGTGAGTTGTTTGGAGACTTGAATGATGAAGCCTTTTAGCACTTGAAGTAGATCTTTTAGTCACAGAAGATGAAAACTTGATTAGAGAATTTTTGTTGTTCTTCTGCTGTAATGCAATTCTTGTGTCTCTTGGTGTTGGTGTTGAATGATCTGTCTTCTTGTGTCTCTCTTTTCTTCAGCTCTAAAAATCTCCAAGAGAACTGAGAGAATAATAATGAATTCTTGACTTGAATGGCCAAATAAACAGTCTTGAATGATTTCCAAAAACATCATTTGTATATAGGGAAAGTCCATTAGCAATATTCCATTTTTACCTTCCTTGACATTTGCATCAGATAGCTTGAAACGGCTAGGAAATCTTTTGCCATTAATGCAGCAATTAACTCTGAAAGAATTTGAAATAATTCCATAACTGATATTGACTTGATAGCAGAAAACGTCGACCTCATCAAGAAATAGTCGATCGGAGATCGACTATGGTCGACCAGAGCTCAGAGTTAATGAAATAGAACTGGAACAGAAATAGTCGATCTGAGCTCGGAGAAAATGGAGATAAGCAACAGACAGAAAGCGTCGACCTGATTTGGACATAAATCGTCGACCTTAGCTTCAACAGAAAACATCGATCTGAACTCAGGGAAAAAGCGTCGACCTGAGCTCACCAGAAAACGTCGACCTGGCTAAGGCAGAAATCGTCGACCTTGCTAAATCAGAAATAGTCGATCTTGAGCTTGCCAGAAATCGTCGACCTTTTCTTAGACAGAAATAGTCGACCTAAGCTTGACGACAAAGCGTCGATCTAAGCTCTGCAACAGAGCGTCGATCTAAGCTTGACGACAAAGCGTCGATCTAAGCTCAGCAACAAAGCATCGATCTAAGCGTGACGACAAAGCGTCGATCTAAGCTCAGCAACAGAGCGTCGATCTAAGCTTGACGACAAAGCGTCGATCTAAGCTCAGCAACAGAGCGTCGATCTAAGCTTGACGACAAAGCGTCGATCTAAGCTCAGCAACAAAGCGTCGATCTAAGCGTGACGACAAAGCGTCGATCTAAGCTCAGCAACAGAGCGTCAATCTAAGCTTGATGACAAAGCGTCGATCTAAGCTCAGCAACAGAGCGTCGATCTAAGATTGACGACAAAGCGTCGATCTAAGCTCAGCAACAGAGCGTCGACCTAAGCTTGACGATAAGGAAATAGCTGAAGGCCGGGCGCTGATCCAAGCTCGACGATCGTCGGACTGAAGCTCGACAATAGTCGACCTGAGCTCGACTATTTTTAACATTTGTCTCAGCTTTGATTCCTGATCTTGAATGGTCCTGGGGGCAGCTTCAAACCTAAGTTCTAAGCCCTAGACACATTCTAACTTGACCTTTTCAACTATACAACTAGGTCAAACAGATATCCTAAATACATAGTGATCCTTGCCCAAATTAGTAATAGGGTGTTCCAATAGGGCATTTGTGAGCCCAAATGGAATCACTGTTAACTCATACAAGCCTTACCTTGAGCTGAAAGCTGTTTTCTGAATATCATCCTCTTGTATTCTCAATTGATAATACCCCGAGCGCAAATCTAGCTTGGAAAACCAATGCTCTCCCACAAGTTGATCGAACAACTCATCGATCTGAGGTAACAGATAGGTGTTCTGTACCGTCAGTCGGTTGAGCTCCCGATAGTCTACGCATAATCGCAGGGTTCCATCTTTCTTCTTAATGAATAGAACAGGGGCTCCCCAAGGTGATGAGCTGGGGAGAACAAACCCTGATTCTACCAACTCTTGCAGCTTAACTCTAAACTCGGCGAGTTCATTCGGGGCCATTCGGTAAGGATTCCTAGAGACGGGCTTGGCACCCTGTACTAACTTGATTTGAATAGCTACTTCTCTGTGTGGGGGTAATCCTGGAAATTTCTCCGGAAATACTTCGGGGAAATAGCGCACCACCCGCACATCCTTGATATCCAATGCCAACTCCTTCAGCTCGAACTAAATCATGAAAACTTCATCCCCCTTCATGTGGGCTTTTAAAGCCTGGACTGAAGATAATATCATACGGGGCGCGAAGTTAATACCTTGAAAGATGACCTCCGAATCTCCATATCTCAACGAGATCCTCTTCTTTGCATAGTCAATCTTTGCATTGTGCTGATCCAGCCATACCATGCCCAAAATGAGGTCGAACTCTGGCATTCCCAAGACTGTGGCAGGGGTGTCAAAGAGCTTTCCATCAAGAAGAACCTCAAACTCGCACTTCGCGGTTGCTGTCATCTCTGATCCGTCCGGAAGGCTCACCCTTCGAGCAATACCATTGAAGTATTGCACTCCATCAATATCTTTGATGAAGTCTTCAAACACAAAAGAGTGTGAGGCACCGGTGTCGAATAACGTATAGGTCGGTTTCAAGCCGACCATTATGGTGCCTAAGTGTCAATAATAATTCTCAAGCTAGGCGTCCAGTATATCTTAAGCAACTTGAGGATATTAATGAAAATAAAATAACTAACTATAATCATACCTGCAATCACCTCCTGAGGGTTCCGCTCTTGAGTCTTGTCCAACGCATACATCTGATCCCGAGCGGGCCCGGGGTTTCCTCTTCATGGTCCTCGTCCTCAACCACGCATGTGCCCCCACCCTCGAGGAGCTGCTGGAGGAAAAGAGAGAGGCGCATTTCCAAATAGTTACGGGCAGTAGCATCGAATGTGGCCCGGTTGGTTGCATTCGAAGCACACTCGCTCGTGCCTCCCACTAGGTTGTTGAAATTGTTGAGGTGGAGGCAATGCTAGCGATTGTGGAACCGGGCACTCCATTCTAAAATTCTGGGATAAACATCTGCCACCTCTTCGATATCCTCTTCCTCTTCTATTATCACATCTCCTTCTATTGCTAAGGTTGGCTTCCATCACACCTTTAGCTGGCCTCTTACAACTTTCCAAGTGGTCCGCTTCCAACCTCTTCATCATGTCAATAATCTCGGCTAGACTAGAGTCTGCTATAAACAAAAGGGCTTGCCTCAGGGGGTCTCGCAAGCCTTTGTAGAATCGTTTTGCATACCCTCTATCATCCAACTCATAAGAGTCAGCAAATCTAGCCAAGTGCTGAAACTCCCGTTGGTATTTTGTCACCGACTTGGACCCTTGCTTCATTTGCAAAAATCTCTCTTCAAGATTATCCTGAGCGGCCGAGGGGATGAAATGCTCTAAAAAGGCTTCAGAGAATTCGCTCCAACTGATATCAGTGTACACCAATCCTTGAAAAGTGGAGCCCATGAGGGACTTCCACCATCTTTTGGCGTGCAGCTCTAAGAGTGTCACTACAAGGGTCACCGCCATGTTGTTTGGGCACCTTATTTCTGCCAACAGTTCTTGTACAGTGTCGAGTCATTCTTCCGTACGCACTATCGACTCCATCCCAAGGTAAGCAAGAGGGGAGAGAGCTCAAAAAGTGCTTAACCAAGTGGATCCCGGACCCTACTATTGTATAGTGGCTTGCTGGGATTGTGACCTGAAGGTGTCCATGATAGCTGTGAGTGTCTGCCCCAGCTCGTATTATTGGAATTGTGTAGGTACGGACGGGGCGGGGGTGCCCCTCACCGGCTCAACATGTACTGGGATCTACACGTAAGGTACAAACTTAGGGTTAGGTTGGCTAATCTAAGGTCAAAGATGGACAAACTTAGTGTGAATTACATATGGGCATACCACTGCTTCCGCTAAGTCAGTTTGTCCCCCAAACTGACTAATCGAACGGGGGTGGCACCATTGTTAAATGACTTCTTAAGTTCAGGATCGGAGCAAGATGATACCATTTGTAAGACCCCCTCCCGGAACACAGAACACGGCACGAGAGGGGTCTTATGCCCAGAATAGCCGCCTTGTGGTAGCACTAACACTCGGGCTAGTCTGTACCACAAGATGCCTATTCTGCCTGCTACAACCAATATCATTCATTGCAAACCTAACAAGAATATAGAATAAAAGTCAAATCCACACCAAGCATATAGTCCATAATATAAAAACAGTAGAGAAGCTACAACAAGCTTCTAATATCAGAGTACGTAAATAGTTTTCCCAAAAAGGGTACAACAACTCTCACACTCACATCAGTAACTGGCAGTAGAGACGGTATCATCCCCTACGGCCCTGTCGTACTAGCCTGGCTGTCCGGCTGCATATCCTGCTTCTCCACCTGCGGGGTTTCCTTCTAAAACGGAAGACGTAGCAACTGTTAATCATAAAGACTAAGTGACTTCACATCCGCTCCCCCGGCGACTCCTCGGCACCGGGCGGAGAAAGGAACAGGGTAAAATATATATAAGCATAGGTACAAGCAGGTTGTATATCACTATGTATATAAAGCAGTATATAAACAAGTAACTTGTACTTCTAGCATTTCTACCATCTACAACAGCATATGATTAATGATATAACAGAAGGTAACTAACCTTATATAAATGCCCATACAAACTGATAAGTTGAGGATCGTTTAGCAATAAGTAACTCATCGTATAGGAGTGCCCATACAAACTTATACGATGAGGATCTTGTGTATGTAATGAGGGGTAATGGTATGTATGCAATGACTCACCCATGATCATGCACATGCAATCGCTATGTCGACAAAGACTTATAGTTCCCACTTTTTGAGTAGGTAGCTAACCTCTCAGGCATCAACCATCGTCGCCAGACGGTGACAGTAGAGCGGGCATCTCCACTACTAGGCTAGTCTCCACACTACCTGGCCTAGGCCTTTGTATGCCTCAATGCTAAGAACACAACAGCGGAGCTCACATGTGTACTACGGCAGAGGGGGTATCTCGGGTAGATGTGCACCGAGATTCTAGTCCCGAACTGGCCTAAGTTGTGATATGGAAGGAGCCTCGAAAATGAGCACGAGGACAAAGCCCAACCGCTCACTTGGCACGGAAGGAGCCTCGGGATGTGAACACCGAGGACCAAGCCCAACCGCCCAAGGTTTAGCTGTCAACTCCCATCGGTGTGACGATTGGTGAGCCCGTAGACCAACCACACTATACTTAACTAGGATTACGACACCACGTGTCGACTCACACCACATGCATTCTATCCACATTGTGATACGGAAGGAGCCTCGGAAACGAGCATGAGGACCAAGCCCAACTGACCACTTGGCACGGAAGGAGCCTCGGGACATGAACACCGAGGACCAAGCCCAACCGTCCAATTTATGACTCTTCTCACGATACCAAAAACATTTATTCTTCCAACCAAATTGAAAGTGAGGGTAAGATCTATCTTAACTCTAGAGGGGGGTGAATAGAGTTTTTAAAGTAAATTTACAATTTAAAAATGCACAGTAGTAAAGGCTTAATTTATGAATATGTGTAAGGTGCTTTGATGTAGAAAATAAAACTAAAGCAGTAAAACAAAAACCACAGCACACAGCAAAGAATATCCACAAGAAACCAGAAGACACAAGGAACTATAGTGGTTCCCCCAAAAACCTGGGTACATCTACTCTTCTACCACCCTTGGTAGGAATCCACTGCAGGATGAGTTGATCAGGTGTCCTGGGCACCAATGAGCTTTTGATAAGGTGCTCAAAAACCAAACTAGATTTTTTGATCAGGTGTCTTGCCACCACTGAGTTTTGACAAGGCTCTCGGAACCAGAATCAAGACTTTTGAAGGGAGTTTTGATAACCCTTTTACAGCAGGAAAAGAAAAAGGAAGAGGTGAAGTTGTCTTCTCTGTCTCAATCACTGAGAGAGGACTTAGTGGATTGATTGTGTTGTCAAAGCTCCCCTGAGAAAGATGAGAGCATTTGCTAGGGTGATAGGTCTTCAGAAGCTTCAGATCTCCAGCAGAAGATGGTTTCAGCAGAGGCTGAAATATGAATTGTCTGGAGTCCTTGATTTTGAAGCTATGATCACTTTTCAGTATGCCAAAATTCAACTAATTCTCCAGGATTGATCACTTGATTTTCTTTGAATTGATCTCACTATCCTGTGAATCTGTACTGAGAATTTCTTATTGTAGATTGTCTATTCTTGTGTAGTCTCTTGTTGTATATCTGTCAGACTAGAAAAGATGATTTATTCTCTGAAGATCCTCTATCCAAGATAGCCGTTAGCAGTCAATAAATGTCTTCCATTAATGATTTGTCTTCTGGAGGAAAATCCAATAAACATTCTCTGATAAATCCCTTGAAACTTGCTCCAGAATAAATGAAAACGGCTAGCAGATCTCTTGAAATAAATGCTGAGAGAATTTGAAAAACATTCCAAAAGCTGACAGAATTTGAATCCTCAAAGTCGTCGATCTCTCAGGAAAAACGTCGATCTGAGCTCTATGATCGTCGACCTGAGCTCAGAGATTGAAAAGAACATCAGACAGAAAACGTCGACCTGAGCTCAAAGATCGTCGACCGGAGCTCAGCGACCTGAAGAATAAGCTGAAGACAGATCATCGATCTGAGCTCGAAGATCGTCGACCGGAGCTCGATGATTTAGCAGAGTTGAGCTCAGAGAGCGTCGAACGGAGTTCGACGTTTCCTCGACCTAAGCTCGATGATAATTGTCTTTACCTCAGCTCTAAGTCTGAATCCTTGAATAGTCCTGGGGGCAGCTTCAAACCTAAATTCTATTCCCTAAACTCATTCTAACTTGACCTTTTCAACTATACATCTAGGTCAACCTGATTTCCTAAAAACATAGTGATCCTTGCCCAAATTAGTAATAGGGTGTTCCAACAATCTCCCCCTATTTGGGTTAAAATTACTATTTACAGAACTCAGTAATAAATACAAAATCAACATACAAAAAAACAAAAATCTAACACAAAAGAGCAGATCATGCAACAAAGCAGCAAACAGATGGAATATCAGCAAATGTTCAAGATGAGTATACTGTCTACTTACAAATGTCATTTCTTTTCACTTCCCTTCTTAAATAAGATTTCCCTGTTGGGATTTAGAGCTTCTTTCTTTGACCTTCTATTATCCTCTGCACCTAAGGAGGTTTGAGATCTAGCCCTGGGAACCACAGCCTCAGGATGCAGTTTCATGTAGTCCACTGGGTCAAAGAATTTCCTTGATGTATATCTTTCCAGTTCTGCCTTTCTTTGATCTGATAAAGTAGTAATGTTGGAAGTGTCTTTCCCTTGTTCTCTGACCTTCTTCAGCTGATCTAAAGCAGCAAGTTCTTTCATCCTAGCAGTCCATGATAATGGATTGTTCTCTGGATCTTCAAAAGGAACTGCAGGCTCATATCTGTTGACAGTTTTTAAAGTAGTATGAGTTCTTATATCAACCATTTCTCTGAGTTTATAGGGGAAAGGACCTTGAGTTGAGTCCATGTGTCTTTGTCCTTCCCTTGCTTGAAATCTGTGTCCTCTTTGATTTCCTCTATATTGTCCCCTTCTGGACTGATAACCCCTTTGATATTGCCCCTGGGATGATATCTTTGAGAGGATTGGGAGGAACTTTGCTTTGGAGCTGAGGATAGAGAAGCTGAGCCTCCACCTGATCCTGAATCTGGAGGAGGAGGAGGAGGAGGCTGAAATTGGGATGAACCTTTCTCATACTTATCAAACTTTCTTTTCTTCTTCATGGCCTTTAGTTGGTTTTTAGAATATTGCATCCATGGTTCAGTAATTTGGCAATCATGCAGAATATAGTAGGGTATATCATTAGCATCTTTGGCCTTAGTATGAGGGACCTTCATCATGGCCTTGCTTCTGGCCTTTCTTTTCTTTGCAATGGTACCAGAAGAGTCATCAGAGTCAGTATGAAACTGATCACTTTCTGAGCTTTGGGGTCTATCATACAGATCATCAATGCTTTTGATGTACTTCTCTTGTTGTTTCAGTTATTCAGAAGTTAGAGCAGGAGCAGCAGCAGCAGCAGAAATAGAACTTATGGAAGCAGCAATAGGAGCAGAAGTAATTGGAGCAGCAGGTTCAGGTTCTTCCAGATAAGTAGCAAGTTCGTCAACAGCAGCAGCATCAGCAACAACAGACAGTATTTCAATATCAGAGCATCCAAGAGATGTAATAGCAGTAGCAGCAGCAAAAATAGAAGCAAAACCATCCTCAGCCTTGAAAGAGTTACATAAGATGTAATCAGGCTGGGATCACATTCTAAAACAGGTACAATGGCCTTAGTAAGGTCTCCAACTTGTAGAACTGCAGAGAATTGAAGTACACAGAATCAAAAATTGACAGCAGGCTCTGAAGATCTACTGCAAATACTAGAGCAGGTTCTGAAACATCAGCAGCCTCAGGCAAAACCATAGCTTTATTAGGCATCTCCCCTGCCTAGATTCAGTGAAAACTGGATCAAGGCACCCAGAAGAAGGGATTGCCTGAGAGGAGAGGAAGGAAGATAGCCTGGTAGACAGCTCCTGAACATTTTTCAGAAGTGGAGCCAAGGTGGTCTCCAGCAATGAGGTTAGCCTGGAGGCTAGCAGCTCATACAACCTGTCTGCCAAAGCTGAAAGATCTACATGCTCAAGAGGGGCTTGAGTAGAGGTAGGAGTTGATGTAGCTGGAAGGATGTTGGCTGGGACTGATGGAATGGATGGTGTGGAGGTAGGAGGTATAGGGATGGATGGCTCAGTAGAAGGAATTGTTGAGATTGATGTTACTGAAGTGGAGATGGATGATATGGGAGAGGTAAAGGATGGGGTGAAGGATGGTTGAGAGATTATGTCCTGAAGAAGTTGTTGGTAGGAAGATGTAGATGGAATCTCAGGAGGAGAGGGAGGAGAATCATCCATGAAGGAGTCATCCAGAAGATGAAATGATGGAGTGGTGACAGGTGGATAGTAGTACAAGGGATGGAATGATTCTGAGGTAGTGGCTGGAGGAGGTGAAATGGGTGATGAGATTGTAATGGGGGAAGATATGGCTATGGTTGAGATGAGTGGTGAGGTTGATATGACTGGTGTAGAGATAGCTGGAGGAGGAGGAGAAGCAGGCAAATCTTTTGCTGGGGCAGAGATCTGAGGAGGAGTGACTGAGGCAGACCTTGTGCCTGAAGCAGATGTTGCTGCAGCAGCCCTATTGGGGTTTATAATCTGCTTGTCCCACCTGCTTAAGAAGGCACAGGTGAGCCTTTTGGATGCATTGATATGCATCCCACTTGAAACCAACAGATCAGGGCACCTGTGATGTAGGTAAACCCCTATAATCCTCCCAAAACTGACACAGCTTTTGCTAATTTTCTTCTTGATCAAATTAAAGAAGATTTATCCCTAATCCAGATGTTTCTTATCAACTAAAGCTCCCATTAAGCATAACTGATACCTTGAGATTGTATCATGGGCAGAGTTCTTTGCCAGAAGCACTTTTCCAACAACATCAGCCAAGAATTGAAATTCAATAGATAAATTCTTTTTCAACAGTTTATTAGGGTTCACAACAGAGTGACCCATTCGATCTAATAATGAATCGTATTCCTCTCCAGACAAATCGATGGAGTCATTCCCAGTACTTAATGCGAATACTTCTGTCAAAAGAGCGGGGGACATTGGTACCTGAGTTCCATTGATGGTGCCGACTATAGAGTTTTCATTCTCATTGGTGGAATTAAAAACCCATTCTTTTACTTCATCTGCTGCAATCTTTATTCTTGTGGTCATCAACTGAACTAACTGTTGTTCGCAGAACAAATTCAGAATGTCTTTGAATCGCTGATCGCTGCCGTCGAAGGAGTTCATATCAATGTCAAAGCCTGTATTAAATTTCATTTTGGAGAGAGCGGCGACCGACATTGCCATCTGTACCTGCAAATATTCAACAAATGCGACCAAGTGTAGAGAGTTTGGAGGGAAAGAGAAAAATTTGCAGAGAGTATGAAAGCGTAAATGATGAGCGGCGGCCGAAAAATGATTTTATATTAGGGTTCGATGCAAAAAAGGAAGGATCGTCGATCTCAGTTCGACGATCAGTACTCCTAAGGGAAGCTGAAAGGTCTTCAATATCGTAGATCTCAGTTCGACGATCTAGAGAGAACGTCGAGCTCAGTTCGACGATCGAAGGCCTGAAAGAGATAGTATACAACTATCTGACAAGCTCTGAACTCAGGTCGATGTTTTGAGAAAATGTCGATCTCCGTTCGACGTTTCTCGGGTAAACATCGATCTCCGTTCGACGCTTTCTGGGGAAAACGTCGAGCGCAGTTCAGAGACAGAAACTATCCTTCAGACACAAAAAGAGATGAGTTTTTAGGCTAATCTTGGTCTGTTTTTAGCTTTTCAAAATCTTGTAATTTATTTTAGGCTTCCTCCATCTAACATGCCTAACTGATTGAGGAAGAAGTTGTGTTTTTTTTCATCCAAAGGCTTGGTGAAAAAATATCTCCCCTTTGCAAATCAGTTGGGATATATTGAAGTTCAATTTTATTTTTCTCAACATTATCCCTTAGAAAATGATGCCTAATTTCTATGTGTTTTGTCCTACTATGGAGGACTGGATTTTGTGCAATGGAAATTGCACTGGTGTTGTCACAAAATATTTTAGACTTCTCTAAGTTGTAACCATAGTCTAGGAGTTGATTTTGTATCCACAATATTTGTGAACAACAACTGCCTGCAGCCATATATTCAGCTTCAACAGTTGAAGTTGACATAGATGTCTGTTTCTTACAATACCATGAGACAAGTCTATCACCAAGAAACTAACAAGTTCCACTGGTGCTTTTCCTGTCTATTCTGCATCCAGCATAATCAGCATCTGAAAATCCAGTTAAGTCAAATGCTGAATCTTTTGGATACCAGAGTCCTATATTTGGACAGCTTTTAACATACCTAAGAATCCTCTTTACTAAAGTTAAGTGTGACTCTCTAGGGCTAACTTGGAATCTAGCACATATACATGTAGCAAACATTATATCAGGCCTACTAGCTATAAGGTACAATAGAGAACCAATCATTGCTCTATATGTTGTCTAATCAACTGGTTTCTCATGTTCATCAGCATCCAATACAGTATTGGTAGGCATGGGTGTTTTCATACATGATGCATTAGACATACAAAATTTCTTAACCAGTTCTTTTGCATACTTGGTTTGGGAAATAAATATGCCTTCAGCATGTTGTTTTACTTGCAATCCTAAGAAGAAGGATAGCTCACCCATGCTACTCATCTCAAATTTAGAGTGCATAAGCTTGGAAAACTTTTTGCATAAGTTTGAATCAGTAGAACCAAATATAATATCATCTACATAGATTTGTACTAGTAGGGTATGGGACTTATGGGTTCTAATAAAAAGAGTTTGGTCTACTCTCCCCCAAATAAAATCATTTTCTAGAAGAAAGCATGCTAGGGTCTCATACCATGCTCTAGGAGCTTGCTTTAGACCATATAATGCTTTATGCAGTTTGAAAACATAATCAGGATGAGTTGGAGAGACAAAACCTGGGGGTTGTCTGACATAGACTTCTTCTTTGATCTCCTCATTGATAAAAGCACTCTTCACATCCATTTGGTAGACTTTGAATCCCTTGTGAGCAGCATAAGCCAGGAAGATTCTTATGGCCTCTAACCTTGCAACTGGTGCAAAGGTCTGGTCATAGTCTATCCCCTCTTCTTGAGAATATCCTTGAGCAACTAGCCTTGCCTTGTTCCTTACAGTAATTCCTTGATCATCCAATTTGTTTCTGAACACCCATTTTTTTCCAACAATGGAATGATCCTTTGGCTTAGGCACTAGTTCCCAAACTTTGTTTCTTTCAAATTGATGCAACTCCTCTTGCATTGCAATGATCCAGTGTGGATCTTGCTCTGCATCTTGAATGGATTGAGGTTCAATTTGAGAGAGAAAGCAAGTGTGCATCAGGTTTTGGTTGACCTGATTTCTAGTTTGCACACCAGCTGAGATGTTTCCAATAACTTGGGAGATTGGATGATCTCTTGATGTTACTAAATCAACAGGTGGTGTTGATTGTTCACCAACTTGTGTTGATGTTTCCTATTATGGAACAGCAACTGGCTCTTCAAGAAGATTTTCTTCCAGATGTGGAGCAGCTTCTTCTTCTTCACTACTTTCATCCTTTTGAGTAACTTGTAATCTATTCAAGTCTTCAGCTACAGAATATACCTGCAATTGTTCTATGGTAGAAGCATTCTTCTCCTTGAAAGACATATTAGTTTCATCAAAAGAAATATGAACAGATTCTTCTATTTTTAGAGTAGTTTTATTATAAACCCTATAAGCTTTACTGATCATGGAGTATCCCAGAAACACTCCTTCATCAGCGTTTGCTTGAAATTTTGCTATATATCTCTTGTCATTGTTGTGAATATAACAAATGCAACCAAAGATTTTAAAATAGTCTACTTTAGGTTTCTTCCCTTTGAGCAATTCATAGGGAGTCTTGCCCTTCAGTTTATGTATTAGACTTCTATTCAACACATAATTGGAGGTGTTCACTGCCTCAGCCCAAAAGGATAGAGGAAGGTGAGCATCTGTCAATAATGTAGTTGCAGATTCAATTAGTGTTCTATTTTTCCTTTCTGCTACCCCATTTTGTTGAGGAGTTCTAGGAGCTGAGAATGTATGTCTAATCCCTTCACTCTGACAGAACTCTTGCATAAGAAGAGAATCAAACTCTGTCCCATGATCACTTCTGATCAGGTTAATGTGAGTGTTGAACTCAATCTGTATGCATTTGAGAAACTCTGTCAAACACTTGAAGTTATCAGACTTCTTCCTCAGAAAGAACACCCATGTGAATCTTGAGAAGTCATCTACAACCACTAAAGTGTAGGATTTCCCTCCTAGGCTTTGTACTTTAATGGGTCCAAAAAGATCCATGTGTAACAGATACAAAATCCTAGGTGAGTCACTCTTATTAAGTGATTTAAAACTATTTTTAGTTTGCTTGCCTAATTGACAAGCCTTGCAAAGTCCTTCCTTCTTGTAGGGGCCAGAAGGTAGTCCTCTAACAAGGTTGTCCTTGGATAGCCTAGCAATGGTTCTAAGGTTAATATGTCCTAGTCTCTTATGCCATAGAATATTAGGTCTAGATATGGAATTTGTTAGAAATGAACTAAAACAAACCGGAAGTTATATAACTGAAACTTTATTATCAGAAAAAGGTATCTATTACAAAGGTATGCCCTCCCTTATATAGAATGGAGGAGAGATGAGAGAATACAAATAAGAGATGTGGGACTAAAAATTTACAGGGCTAAGCGGACTATACAGAACAAACCGCACAAGCCGCGCGGTTAGACAGAAGGGCTAACCGCACAGCTACCACCAGAGAGAGAGAGAGACCGCAAGGGGAGACCGCCTGAGAGCTCGGCAACCAGATAGCAACAGCACAGCAATCAAACCGCTGAAGGGAAACCGCCAGACCGCGCGGTCTCTAACCCGCCAAGACAGACCGCCAGACCGCCCGGTCTCTAACTTCAACACTCCCCCTCAAGCTGGAGCATATATATCGATCATGCCCAGCTTGTCACAAATATGATGAAACGAGGCGGAAACTGGCTTGGTGAAGATGTCAGCCAGCTCTTTATCAGAAGTGACAAAGGGAGTGCAAATTTGTTCCTTTAAGATCTCTTCACGAATGAAATGACAGTCGACCTCAATGTGCTTGGTTCTTTCATGGAAGACCGGATTTTTGGAGATGTATATGGCAGCCTTGTTATCACAGAACATAGGTAGCGGATGGTTGTAGACCTCTCCTAAATCCAGCATTAGAGCCCGTAGCCATTTTAGCTCACAAGTGGTCGACGCCATACTCCGATACTCTGCTTCAGCACTGGATCTGGAAACAACAGACTGCTTCTTTCTCTTCCAGCTTACCAGATTACCCCCAACAAAGGTGCAGAAACCGGAGGTAGACTTGCGATCCCCTTTGTCACAGCGTAACTCGCATCTGAGTAAGCTTCAACCCTCAGATGACCATTCTTCTGGAAAAGCAATCCTTTCCCAGGTGCGGCTTTGACGTACTCCAAGATCCGTAAGGCAGACTGCAGATGGCACTCCCTGGGAGCTTGCATGAATTGACTCACCTTGCCAACAGCATAGGAAATGTCGGGTCTGGTCACTGTGAGATATATGAGCTTACCAACAAGACGTCTGTACCTCGTAGTATCTGAAAGAAGAGGCGAATCATCTGTCCAAGTTTTGTCTTCTCCAACAGCCATGGGACATCGAGCAGGTTTGGCCCCAGTCAATCCTGCAACTTTTAAAAGATCAAGGGCATACTTACGCTGGGAGAGGACTAAGGAATTGGGCTTCCGAGAGATTTCGATCCCCAAAAAGTACTTTGGAGAGCCCATATCTTTCGTGACCAGATGTTGACGAAGATGCCGCTTTGTCAAGGCTACCCCTTCCTGGTCATCGCCAGTGAGAAGAATATCATCAACATACACTGCAAGAACCACCAGTCCCGAGGAGGTTTTGCGAGTAAATAGAGAGTGATCGGCAGAGCTGCGCACAAAACCAATGGCCGCCACGATGCCGCTGAACTTGTCAAACCAAGCTCGAGGGCTCTGCTTGAGGCCATAAATTGCCTTCTGCAGACAGCATACTCGTGTCTCCCCCTGAGCAACATACCCAGGAGGTTGCTCCATGTAGACGACCTCCTGAAGATCACCATAAAGGAAGGCATTCTTTACATTCAGCTGGCAAATCGGCCAATCCTTATTGACCGCCACAGAGAGAAGAACCCGTATAGTGCTGAGACGAGCCACGGGAGAGAAGATGTCAAAGTAATCAACCTCATAGGTTTGAGTAAAGCCCTTAGCAACAAGGCGAGCCTTATAACGGTCTACAGTGCCATCCGGGGCAAATTTCACCACAAAGACCCAGCGACAGCCAACAACATCAGTACCGAAGGGAGGAGGAACAAGAGTCCAGGTACCCCGCTCCGTTAGGGTGGCCATTTCCTCATCCATGGCCATCTTCCAGTGAGGAATAGCAAGGGCCTCCTGGTAGGAGCGGGGCATGGAAGTGGCGGAGATAGCTAGAGCAAAGGCCCTGCGAGAAGGGGTAAGACGATCATATGAAACAACAGCAGTAAGAGGGTGTAGGGTACACGTCCGTACCCCTTTGCGAAGAGCTATAGGAATATCCAGGTCAGCAGGTTCCTCAGCATCCGGAGCATCCATGGCAGAGAGAGCTGGCCCAGGAGTAGAGAGCGACGGCGGCGGAGATGCGGGAGACGGTGGTGGAGAAGAGGGAGAGAGAGGTGGAAGAAGAGGAGTGGACAGGGGGAGTAGGGGTGAATATCATAGTGGGAGACGAGAGAACAAAGGGAATAGCAGGAGAATCAGAGGCTGGGAGAAGAGGAGGGGAGTCATCCGAGAAGTAGGAGGTATTCTCGAAGAAGGTGACGTCAGCAGAAACGAACTGCTTACGAAGGATGGGATCAAAGCAACAATAACCTTTCTAAGTGGTGGAGTACCCCAGAAAGATACATTTGGTGGAGCGAGGAGATAGCTTATCACGGGTGGCAGAAGGGGCATGCACAAAGGCAGTGCATCCAAATATTTGGAGAGGGAGAGGAACCGGCTCCTTGCCCGGATACAAAATGGAGAAAGGGGTTTTTCGGTGGAGAACGGTGGAGGGAATGCGATTGATGAGGTAACAGGCAAGGAGAACAGCATAGCCCCAATAGGAGCGAGGAACATGCATCTGGGTCATCAAGGAGCGAGCGACATCAAGAAGGTGACGGTTTTTGCGTTCTGCCACACCATTTTGTTGTGAAGTATAGACACAACTCATTTGATGAATAATCCCATTTTGCATGCAGAAGGCAGAAAAGTCATGACTGAGATATTCTTGGGCATTATCAGATCGAAGAACTTTAATAGAAACATCAAACTGAGTTTTGACCATAAGATAGAAGGACGTCCATACAGAGAATAATTCGGAGCGATCTTTTAACAGATACACCCACATACAGCGAGAGAAATCATCAATGAATGTGACAAAATATGAACTACCCCGACCAACGGTAAGAGTAGGAGAAGGACCCCAAATATCGGAGTGGATGAGATCAAACGGACGGGTGGATCCACGAACGTGCTTTGGAGGGAAGGAGGAGCGGTGATGCTTGCCAAGCTGACAGGCTTCACAGTTGAGCGGAGGACTTTGTGTAGGAAGGTGGGGCAGAAGTTGACGAAGAAGATGAGGAGGATCATGACCAAGGCGGAGATGCCATTGGAGAAGATCTGTGGAGGTGGAGGAGAAGGTGGAGAAAGCGGAAATATTGTCCAGGAAGTATAGGCCGCCACTCTCAGTCCCAGTAGCAATCATCCGTTGGGAGTCCGGATCCTGAAAAGAGCAAGTAGTATAAGTAAAAGTAACAGAACATTGCAATTGCTTGCATAGAGAGGTAACAGATAATAAGTTGCACGGGAACTTGGGCACGTAGAGAGTATCCTCCAAGCGAAGAGACGGAGTG
This sequence comes from Platanthera zijinensis, assembly GCA_039513925.1. Taxonomy (NCBI): domain Eukaryota; kingdom Viridiplantae; phylum Streptophyta; class Magnoliopsida; order Asparagales; family Orchidaceae; genus Platanthera; species Platanthera zijinensis. The sequence continues at coordinate 102,130,978 of CM077085.1, read as the reverse complement.
ACATGAACTATCCCCGTCCAATGAACCGATGATGAAGAGCCGTCAGCGAGAGTAACCGGGGGCAACCGACCATGTGTTTCTAGGAGAGAAAAACACTGGAGATTGCCGGTCATATGATTAGTAGCACCGGTGTCGATTAACCATTTTCCTTGAGTAACAACGTGGGCACTACCAGAAGACGTGACCACCGAGGCGAACGGCTTTGAGGAGTACATGGAAGCCATGAAGGGAGGAACAAAAGAACTGCAGCGGTCACGGTGACAGCACACCAGCGGCAAGAAGGGCCACGACCAAGATGCAGAGCAAGGCAAAAGGGGACAAAGAGGGAAGCACAAGCCGCGCGACTAAGAGACAGGTCGCGACGATTAACAAGCAGGAGCGGCTAAAGAAAGAGCCGCACAGAGGAGAACAAGTCGCTGCGACTTAGAGACAGGTCGCGGGGACAAGAGAGAACGGCGAAGGAAGAAGGGCAGAGAGGCCGCCTAAACACGGAAGAACGCGCGCGAACAGAGAGAAATCGCAGCGGTTAGGAGAAAGAGATCTTCCGCGCAAACAACAGGAAGCCACGCGGTTAGGAAACTATCCGCGCGGATAGGAAGAAGAAGATCTGCAGCGGTCACGATGTCAGACACCAGCGGCCAGAAAAGCCATGACCAAGCCGCAGAACCAAACAGCGGGAGAGAAGTCGGGCGGCTAGCAGACAGACCGCGCGAACAGAAGAGGAGGATATCGGGAGGCAAAAGGCTAACAAGGCAAAAGAGGCCGCGGAGACAGGTCGCGGCGACTAGAGAAGAGAAGGAGGAAGCGGCGACTAGAACAGGTCGCAAGAAAGAAGCAAGCAACAGAAACAGGCCGCGCGAATAGGGCGCAAGCAAACAGGCGGAAGAAACAAGACGCGGGAGACAGGCCGCGAGAAGAAGAGGCAGGTCGCGCGGACAGGAGAACGCACAGAATCAGGAGCCAAAGACACCTTCCTCTGATACCATGTTAGAAACGAACTAAAACAAACCGGAAGTAGTATAACTGAAACTTTATTATCAGAAAAAGGTATCTATTACAAAGGTATGCCCTCCCTTATATAGAATGGAGGAGAGATGAGAGAATACAAATAAGAGATGTGGGACTAAAAATTTACAGGGCTAAGCGGACTATACAGAACAAACCGCACAAGCCGCGCGGTTAGACAGAAGGGCTAACCGCACGGCTACCACCAGAGAGAGAGAGACCGCAAGGGGAGACCTCCTGAGAGCTCTGCAACCAGACAGCAACAGCACAGCAATCAAACCGCTGAAGGGAAACTGCCAGATCGCGCGGTCTCTAACCCACCAAGACAGACCGCCCGGTCTCTAACTTCAACAGAATTGAACAGGCAAATATCTACTTTAGATGAATGAAAATCTACTAAGTAAATGTTACCTTTTCTATTACCTGTCAACACAGTTGTGTTGTCCTCTGACTTGACCTTGCATATAGCTTTGTTGAAAGTCACTTAATATCCTTCATCACAAAGTTGACTGATACTTATCAAATTGTGCTTGAGTCCTTCAACATAAGCTACTTTCTTGAAGTTGACTGTTCCAATTTGGACTGCACCATATCCTTTTGTTGTTCCAAAGTTTGAATCACCAAAGATTACTTTGGGTCCAAGCTTGGCTTTAAAGGATGTGAAGTTGTCCTAGTTCCCTGTCATGTGCTTTGAGCACCCACTATCCATATACCATGGCTGGTTTGATGTTGGATAGGTCTTCACCTGCTCATAAACTGCTTATATGTTTTTGACCCAGTTTACCTTGGGCCTAGGTTGATATCCCTTAAATTCAGAAATGAAAGACATCCCAGGTTGACTCTTATAACCTTCAGGATGGTATCTCCTAGGAGGTACTATCCATTCAGTATAGGGGTTGAAACCTTGGGATGTAGGACTTCTAGGATTGAATCTAGATGTACCTTTGAAGGATTGTTCAAAGTCCTGATCTCTGTTCGACGATCGTCGAGCTGAGGTCGATGATCTTGGGTCAGATCGTCGATCTCTGTTCGAAGATCAACTATCCTGGAGTTCAGAGTTCAGGTGTCGTCGAGCTGAGGTCGACGATCGTTTCTTGGATCGTCGAGCGTCGTTCGACGATCGTCGAGCTCTGTTCGACGTATTCTGTTGAACTATATTTTTCTTTGGCAAATCTGCATTCTTCCTAACTATCTCTACAACTTCCTTCCCTTTATCAGAGATAAACTTGATTGGAGTTGTCAGAACTATAGGCTGGCTGGATGAAGCTCCCAAGCCCAGTGTACTATTAAGTCTAGAGTTCAGTGTGCTTGTGATATCCATCAGTTTGATGCTTCTCCCATTAAGGGATTCTTCAAACTGCTTGGCCTTGGATAGTTCACTCTTCAGTGAAGCTATCTCCTCCCTATAGAATTCTAACTCTTCAGAGAGTTTGAGGTTCTCTGATTTTAAAGTGCTATACTCAGACAGTTTTTATCTGAGGGAAGTGATTTTCTTTTCAGACTCCAACAGATCTTGGCATAGTACTTTAAACTCATGTTTAAAGTCCTCAGAACTGAAATCAAATGAATTGATTACCTGATCTTCTTCTAGTTGAACTTCTGAATCTGATTCTGACTCTTCTGCTTCTGAATCTGTTTGAGAGGCATTGATAGCCATCATGCAAAATTTCTTTTCATCAGCATCATCCTCATCATCACTGGAGCTGGATGAGGCTTCAGAGTCCTCTTCAGTCTCACTCCATGTCTCAACAAAAAATCCCTTCCTTGTATGTATGTTCTTGTTGTAGGAGGGTTTGTCTGAGGTGTTCTTCTTGAAGTCTTTCTCCTTTCTTCTTTCTCTTCTATCTTTCTTGTCCTTGTTTTTGTTTTCTGGACAGTCAGGTACAATATGGCCTGGTTTTCTGCAACCAAAACATATAATTTCTTTGTTGTTATTTGATTTATCATACCTTGGCTTATCATGTCCCTTGTATGATCTCTTTCTGAAGTCTTTTCTGGCCATTTTATAGAATCTTTTGGCCAGTAGACTTAGGAGCTCATCATTTCCTGTAGCTTTATCTTCAGGCTCCTCTTCTGTAGCTTTGAAGGCTATGGTCTTCTCCTTCCTTGTGGCTGGTGAGGCAGCCTTCTGTTCTTCTTCTCTATTTTTAATGAGCAGCTCATAAGATTTGAGCTTGCCTAGGAGAGCTTCAGTTGTAATCTCATTTAGACTTCTGGCATCTTTGATTGGCCAGATTCTTGAATCCCAAGTACTGGGGAAGCACATTAGGATTTTGTCATTCAGCTCAGTCAATGAGATTTCTTTATCCAGAGTCTTTAACTCATTGACAATCAGACTTAGTCTATTATACATGTCAGCCACTGATTCAGCTTCTCCCTTTTTGAAATTCTCATATTGGCTTATAAGATGGGATCTCTTGTCTTTCCTTTTATCAGCAGATCCTGAGACAATTTCAGAGAGTTTGTCCCAAATCCCTTTGGCTGAGTTGTATTCAGCTACCTTCTGAAATATCTCATCAGACATTGTCTGAGCTAAGATATTCATGGCCTTGGCATCTGCAGTCTTCCACTTCTTTTTTTCAGCATCTGTTCCTGAAGGAGGTGGAACAGCATTTATACTTGAGCTTGTTGGTGGACTTGGGCACACTGTCAAAACAGAATTAAATATGTCTTCATCAATAGAGTTCATATAAAGTCTAATCCTTGCTTTCCAAAGTGCAAACTTGGATAGATTGCACACTGGAGGCCTGGTGCTTGCATAATCTTTGCTCTGTGCCATGCCTTTATATAAAATTAAATATAATGAAAATAACCCTCTTAAAAGATTGATCTTATCAAGGATCTTTTGGTTCAGGTGTTAGCCTCTATGAACAACCAACCTCCCTCTGATACCAATTGAAAGTGAGGGTAAGATCTATCTTAACTCTAGAGGGGGGTGAATAGAGTATTTTAAAGTAAATTTACAATTTAAAAATGCACAGTAGTAAAGGCTTAATTTATGTATAGGTGTAAGGTGCTTTGATGTAGAAAATAAAACTAAAGCAGTAAAACAAAAACCACAGCACACAGCAAAGAATATCCACAAGAAACCAGAAGACACAAGGAACTATAGTGGTTCCCCAAAAACCTGGGTACATCCACTCTTCTACCACCCTTGGTAGGAATCCACTACAGGATGAGTTGATCAGGTGTCCTGGGCACCAATGAGCTTTTGATAAGGTGCTCAAAAACCAAACTAGATTTTTTGATCAGGTGTCTTGCCACCACTGAGTTTTGACAAGGCTCTCAGAACTAGAATCAAGACTTTTGAAGGGAGTTTTGATAACCCTTTTACAGCAGGAAAAGAAAAAAGGAAGAGGTGAAGTTGTCTTCTCTGTCTCAATCACTGAGAGAGGACTTAGTGGATTGATTGTGTTGTCAAAGCTCCCCCTGAGAAAGATGAGAGCTTTGCTAGGGTGATAGGTCTTCAGAAGCTTCAGATCTCCAGCAGAAGATGGTTTCAGCAGAGGCTGAAATATGAATTGTCTGGAGTCCTTGATTTTGAAGCTATGATCACTTTTCAGTATGCCAAAATTCAACTAATTCTCCAGGATTGATCACTTGATTTTCTTTGAATTGATCTCACTATCCTGTGAATCTGTACTGAGAATTTCTTGTTGTAGATTGTCTATTCTTGTGTAGTCTCTTATTGTATATCTGTCAGACTAGAAAAGATGATTTATTCTCTGAAGATCCTCTATCCAAGATAGCCGTTAGCAGTCAATAAATGTCTTCCATTAATGATTTGTCTTCTGGAGGAAAATCCAATAAACATTCTCTGATAAATCCCTTGAAACTTGCTCCAGAATAAATGAAAACGGCTAGCAGATCTCTTGAAATAAATGCTGAGAGAAATTGAAAAACATTCCAAAAGCTGACAGAATTTGAATCCTCAAAGTCGTCGATCTCTCAGGAAAAACGTCGATCTGAGCTCTACGATCGTCGACCTGAGCTCAGAGATTGAAAAGAACATCAGACAGAAAACGTCGACCTTAGCTCGAAGATCGTCGACTGGAGCTCAGCGACCTGAAGAATAAGCTGAAGACAGATCGTCGATCTGAGCTTGAAGATCGTCGACCGGAGCTCGACGATTTAGCAGAGTTGAGCTCAGAGAGCGTCGAACGGAGTTCGACGTTTCGTTGACCTAAGCTCGACGATAATTGTCTTTGCCTCAGCTCTAAGTCTAAATCCTTGAATAGTCCTGGGGGCAGCTTCAAACCTAAATTCTATGCCCTAGACTCATTCTAACTTGACCTTTTCAACTATACATCTAGGTCAACCTGATTTCCTAAAAATATAGTGATCCTTGCCCAAATTAGTAATAGGGTGTTCCAACACAAATCACTCGTGAGCACATGAGTTACTAATCTGATAATCAACACACAAGCTCATATCAATCAACACTAAGCATTTACCCAAGCTTTAGTAATCATTGTTTTTAAATGACTAAATAGCATTTGTTCACTAATCCCCACCAAGTTGTTTCGCTCAACCGCATATCATTCACCCTTTGTTTGCGTGGGGTCTATTCCAATACTATCATCATGCATTGAATTTTCACAGTGTACATATAATGATTCGCCTACAGCTTAATGTCGGATTATTACAAGACCTCCTCTGAGTCCCAATTCATTTATATAACTAACCCAGGAATTCAGGTGCAGAATCTTGCTGGACAGCAACTTCAACCGAAGGTTCCTGTGGCTACAGGAATCCGGTGAGTGCGTGTAACACCTCGATGGAAAGGTCTTTCCAAGAGGTACAACTTTCATGTTCAGTCCGCAACCCAGATCGGAGAGTATCCCACATGAAATTGGCTCCAAAGCCTGCTGCGTACAAAATACAATTTCTGCACGCTCAGTCCGACAGCCCTCTACTTCGATCAGACATTCCTGTGGCTACAGACTTCACCCGAAGGCGTGTAACCACTCATCGGAAAGGTAATTCCAAGGGCTATGACTCTCGTGTTAAGTCAAAAGCCCAGATCTGACCATATCTTGCCTGAAGATAGCCAAGAAGATTGTTGCGTGCAGAACACAGATTACTGCACGCATCTTGAGGCGAAATGAACGGCATCGGTTCATCTTCCTCCTCAAGCCAATCCTCCCCAAATCACAACCAGAAGTTCCTCCACCCTTATTAACCCTCTTAAGTCCATTCCTCTTCATGAATCCCCCCATCATCACTTTGAAGAAGGGGAGGTTGAAGATGACTAAACATTAGAACACAAGTTCTAGAAAAACCCTCCTAGAAACCTTCACCTCACACATGAAGACTCATTTGAGTCGATGTATCGCCTAAGAATAACTATGGACCTAGCACCAAGGGAGAGGGGGGAAGCTCACCTCATTTCCAGCGATTCCTCCATTTCCGGCTATGGATCTTGTCATCCATCTCATTGGCATTATTTTTCCCTTGACAGCGGTTGCGTTTCCTCACGGGGTTGGTTAGCTCCAGCAAGATCTATCTCCTTCAGAAGTTCCTCTCCAGAAAATAGGGTTTGGAAGAGAATAAGACGGCTAGGGTTTCATTTTTCTCTTTTTTACATAAGTGACACGGGTAGGGACACGGCCGTGTCCTTACCTGTGTTTTGCTCTAGAGAAACGTCATCAACAGTTTGACTGCCGTTTCATGCTCATACATGGGTACTGACATGCCCGTGTTTGTACTCGTGTCCAGGTGGCACGCCTGTGTCTGTACCCGTGTCGATACCCGTATCCTGCTCTGAACACTTCTAGTCTTGCTTGCCTTGGAGCACACGGGTAGGGACATGCCCGTGTCTCTACCCGTGTCCTTCTCTGGTCAGCCATGTCTACCACTCAAAGCCATGCCACTCAAAGCAATGACACTCAACGCCACGACACACGGGTAGGGACACGCCCGTGTCTCTACCCGTGTTCTCCTCTTGACAGTCCACTCAACGCCATGCCACTCAAAGCCATGGTCTCTCAACGCCACGAAACACGGGTAGGGACACGCCTGTGTCCCTACCTATTTCATACTCAACACAGGCACTCAACTTATTTCCTTTTTACCCACGAGTGCGCGCCTGATTGCCTGCACCTCCTTAGCCTAAATCAGCTCTCCTGACTTCAAAAGCGCGCACAAGGGGCCTAGCGCAAATCGAGTCGTTACAAATCCTATAAACAAAATAAAAGATTTCGTCCCCAAAATCAGGTTAAGGCTACGGGGAGAGAAAAACATAAAATAAACATGAATTAAAACATGCTTTTAAAGGTTACCTTGATGAAATAGCTCTGGGTAGAGCTTTTGCATCAAGTACACCGGCTCCCACGTAAACTCCTCTTTCCCATGATTTGACCACAGCACTTTTATAAGAGGAACACTTTTGCGGGGCAAAATCCTCCTCTCGCTGTCTACTATCCGCACCGGCTCTAGTCGCACAGACCTATCAATTGCAACTGTTCCGTCACTGATTGGGACATATTGTTCCCGCCACAACAACTCCTTTCGGAGTGACGACACATGGAATACATCATGAAGGTTCTCTAGCTCCGGCGGTAACTCCAACCGATAGGCAAAAGGGCAAATCCTTTCGAATATGGCGTAGGGCCCAACAAAACTTGGGCTGAGCTTCTTCACCCCGCGTACCCGAGATACTCTAGGCATTGGCCTGATCTTTAGAAATACCTTATCACCCACTAGAAATTCCACCATTCGGTGCTTTGCATCATAATACTTTGCCTGGCGACTTTGAGCCTCGAGCATACGGTCCCGTATTAGTCTCACAGGCACATAAGTATCATCTATGTATTCAACTCCCACAGCCTTCTGATCTTTATCCTACACCCAAGACAAGGGTGTTCTACACCTTCTTTCGTAAAGGGATTCATGGGGCGCCATCTCGATGCTAGCTTGATGGGTGTTGTTGTATGAGAATTCTAACAAGGGTAGGAGCCTTTCCCATGGCTCTCCTCTATCAAACACACATAACCTCAATAAGTCTTCCAATGTCCGGATAATCCTTTCAGATTGCGTGTCGGTCTGAGGGTGAAATGTTGTGCTAAAGGTGAGGCGCGAACCCAAATATACCTGCACAGCCTTCCATTCTCTAGAGGTAAACCGACCATCCCGGTCAGAAACGATCGTCTTTGGCATGCCATGATACCGTACAAATTGTTCCACAAAAAGGTGTACCAAAACGTCCACGTGTGCTTCCTTCTTCATAGGAATGAAACGGGCTACCTTCGTCAAGCGATCAACGATTACCCATATATTGTTGTAGATGGTAGAAATGCTAGAACTACAAGGTACTTGTTTATATACTGCTTTATATACATAGTGATATACCACCTGCTTGTACCTATGCTTATATATATTGTACCATGTTCCTTTTTCCGGCCGGTGCCGAGGAGTCGCCGGGGGAGAGGATGTGAAGCCACTTAGTCTTTATGACGAACGGTTTCTACATCTACCTTTTTAAGAGGAAACCCCGCAGGTGGAGCAGCAGGATATGCAACCGTACAGCCAGGCAAGGACGACAGGGCCTAAGGGGATGGTACTGTCACTAACGTCAGTTACTGATGTGAGTGTGAGAGCCTTTTGTTGTACCTTTTTTGGGAAAACTATTTACGTACTCTGATATTAGAAGCTTGTTGTAGCTTCTCTACTATTGTTATATTATGGACATATGCTTGGTGTGGATTTGACGTCTATTCTATATTATGGTTGGGTTGTCAATATATGATATTGGTTCACAGTGTACATCGTATAGGAAGTGCCTCCAAATCTTCAAGGCGAACACTACTGCTAATGTCATCTCGTCCTAAAGATCCTTCACGGACGGCGTATCGATGACTCTCGTTACGCTCAACGCTCTATATTCCGCACACTAACGACACGCAGCTATCACAATGGATTTTATTAATCTCTCGCGCTAACTTACGGGTAGCCGAACCGCAAGTGGATCGGAGAATGGCTATAGGCCAAAATCCTATCCGGCTAAAAGGAACAATATTAGTTCCGACGAGCGCGGTGTTGTACCAAAGAAAATCCACCAAAACAAATCGATTCAGAAAGGGTTGATGTTTCCCCAACAATAACAAAGAAAGGATCGCCAATCCTTTTTTCGTGCGTCTCGGAAATTTCAAAGATAGCACAAATCCACAAGAAAATAACCACGAAAAAATCTGATGTTCCAAAGTCACGCCAAAACTCAACCACCACAAGAAAAGTCTAAGAAAGGAAAACACTTTGGTAGGAACTTTCGTTACCCACTCAGAGTTTGTTGATCCGAGATGTGGATCCGCAACAATCGATCGTTCCCACCACTAGCCCATCGGAGATGAGCCGACGAAGATGTTCACGTCCGTCTTTGTCTAACCGCGCCCGAGTGAGTTTTCCCGATCCTACGTTGCACCTTGGATCCTCTTCAATATGCTGGCCGAATTGTCTTGAGGAGGAAAGGGAAGAAACGACTATGGGAGAGGGGAAAGGATGGGGAGGAGTAGTGGGGAAGGAGAAGAGGGGAAGGGAGGAGGAGAGGTGGTGGTCGGCAGCCTAGAAGGGGTAGAAGGTCCTTGGCGGAACCGAGAGGGAGAGCAAAGAGAGGGGGCGGCGGTTTAGAGAAGAAAAGAGTCTTAGGGTTTCAATTTTTTTAATAATAATCTAAAATTACATCTCAAAGTCATGGCCTTATATAGCCTTACACACACCAATGGCTATATGCAGCCCAAAATAATCTAAATGCAGCAATGGCCGGCTAAACGCAGACCAACATCAATAAATGCAGAAAAGGCTGGCAAAACGCAGGCCAAAATAAATGTCCAAAATAACACAATGAAATGAAATAGTAAATTAAATAAGGTTCTTCATGTGCCGATGGAGAAGGTTGTAATGTTGTCCGTCAAGATCGTCGTGGCGTCACAAATCCTTGGATGGTGGCGGTTGATCATCATCAACCGCATCTTTATCAAGCTGAGGGTCGTCATCCCCATCAACCCTCCCCCGCTCGAAAGAACTCATCACCGATGAGGGCGCGAGCAGGTACCGACGTAGGAGAGCGAAGAGATGGGGGAGGCGGTTTAGAGGAGAAAAGAGTCTTAGGGTTTCAATTTTTTAAATAATAATCTAAAATTACATCTCAAAGTAATGACCTTATATAGCCTTACACACACCAATGGCTATATGCAGCCCAAAATAAACCAAATGCAGCAATGGCCGGCTAAACGCAGACCAACATCAGTAAATGCAGCAAAGGCTGGCAAAACGCAGGCCAGAATAAATGTCCAAAATAACATAATGAAATGAAATAGTAAATTAAATAAGGTTCTTCATGTGCCGAGGGCGAAGGTTGTAACGTTTCCCGTCAAGATCGTCGTGGCATCGCAAATACTTGGATGGTGGCGGTTGATCATCATCAACCGCATCTTAATCAAGCTGAGGGCCGTCGTCCCCATCAACTGCTCCCAGCTCCAAATCATGTACTGGATAGTTGATTTCATGCTTCTTCAGTTGTCTTGAAGTATAGGAGATCACATGTCCGTGCTGCATCAATACCGCTCCCATTCCTTGATATGATGCGTCCTTGTAAACTTGAAATCCTTCCTTCCCGGATGGAAGGGCTAGGATGGGTGCGGATGTAAGTATGTCCTTTAGTTTTTGGAATGCAGCTTCACATTGGGGTGTCCACTCATACAGAACACCTTTCTTTGTTAGGGAAGTTAGAGGAAGAGCAATCTTTGAGAATCCCTTTACGAACTTGCGGTAGTACCCGGCAAGTCCAAGGAAGCTCCGCACGTCGGCCGCTGACTTCAAAGGCGACCACTCCTTCACGACACTCACTTTGGCCGGATCCACAGCTAGTCTAGCCCCACTAATCACATGACCCAAGAAAGCAACCTCCTTAAGCTAGAATTAACACTTGCTGAACTTGGCGAACAGGGCGTGCTCTTTTAACTTCTTCAGTACTAAGGCCAGATGCCCGGCATGTTCTTCCTCCGTCTTGGAGTAGACCAAGATGTCGTCGATGAAAACAATGACGAAGACATCTAGATAGGGATCGAACACTTTGTTCATCATGCTCATGAAAGTTGATGGGGGCATTTTTGAGCCCAAACGACATCACTGTGAACTCATACAAGTTGTACCTTGATCTGAAAGTCATTTTCTGAATATCATCCTCTTGTATTCTCAATTGATAATATCCCGAGCAGAAATTTAGCTAGGAAAACCAATGCGCTCCCACCAGATGATCAAACAACTCATCGATCCGAGGTAACAGATAGGTGTTCTGTACCGTCAGTTGGTTGAGCTCCTGATAGTCTATGCACAATCGTAGGGTTCCATCTTTCTTCTTAACGAATAGAATAGGGGATCCCCAAGGTGATGAGTTGGGGCGAACAAATCCTGATTCTACTAACTCTTGCAGCTGAACTCTAAACTCGGCGAGTTCCTTCGGGGCCATTCGGTAAGGAGTCCTGGAGACAGGCTTGGCACCCGGTACTAACTTGATTTGAAAATCTACTTCTCTGTGTGGGGGTGATCCTGGAAATTTCTCTGGAAATACTTCGGGGAAATCGCGCACCACTCGCACATACTTGATATCCAATGCCAACTCTTTCAGCTTGAAGTAAATCATGAAAACTTATTCCCCCTTTATGTGGGATTTTAAAGCCTGGACTGAAGATAACATCATACGGGGCGCGAAGTTAATACCTTGAAAGATGACCTCTGAATCTCCATGTCTCAACGAGATCCTCCTCTACGCGCAGTCAATCTTCGCATAGTGCTAATCCAGCCATACCATGCCCAAAATGAGGTCAAAATCTGGGATTCCCAAGACTGTGGCAGGGGTATCGAAGAGCTTTCCTTCAAGGAGAACCTCAAACTCACACTTTCCAGTTGCCGTCGTCTCTGATGTGTCTAGAAGGCGCACCCTTTGAGCAATACCAGTGAAGTATTGCACTCCATCTATATCTTTGATGAAGTCTTCAGACACAAAAGAGTGCGAGGAACCAGTGTCGAATAACGTATAGGTCGGTTTCCCGCAAACCATTATGGTGACTAAGTGTCAATAATAATTCTCAAGCTAGGCGTCTAGTATATTTTAAGCAACTTGAGGGTATTAATGAAAATAAAATGACTAACTATTATTATACCTGCAATCACATCCTGAGGGTTCCGCTCTTGAGTCATGTCCAATGCATACATCTGATCCTGAGCGGGCCCGGTGTTGGAACCCCTAGTTGGATTTTGGCTAGGTTCACTAAATTAGGATATGACCCAACATGTATAGATCAGGGTCATAGTCGTGTCCTAGAGTCTAGATCAAGTCCTTAGAGTCAACAGTACAAAGGACCAGCCTTCAACACTACTAAAGACTCAAGACTTAGAGAATTCAAGACTTAGAAAAAGCAGTTCTACGTTCGTCGATCTCCGGTCGACGAAAGTCGTGCTCAGCTAGATGAACTCATGGAAAATTCTCTGAGCCCAGCTCGACGAACTCAGTCCCCAGCTCGACGAAGTAATACCTTCTGAGTCTAACACTCAATCGATGAACTAAGAACATCAGCCAGAAGAACTTTTATCTTTGATCGACTAATTTTGATTTAAGTTGTTCAACACCAGAAAATATTCTAAGTCCAGACTTCAGGACTCAGCTCGATGATTTTGGACTCCTAATGGACTAATTCTGTTTCTCAAGCCTCAGCTCGACGATCTTGACCTGAGCTCGACGAACTCTGTTCTAAGATCAACTAACTCTTCAACTCTCAGAGCCAGAGATCACTCAATGCCAGATGTGCTATTATCTCAACGCTGTCAGTTTGACCAAGTTCTGAGGTCTACTAATTTCACATACCCAGGTCGACGAAAGCTTATCCCAGGTCGACGAAAGCTGATCACAGGTCGACGAAAAGCTGTTCTCTAGTTGACGAAAACTGTAAGACATATTGTTATTTATTCTTTCCTTCTCTGTCTCCTTATTGTATATCTATTATAGGCCGTTAATTCCCTGGATAATCAATGCTTTTGAATAGAGTCGTTACTGGCAGCATTGATTGCAAATATCCCCCATGGAATTAATTGCTTATATCTCGGGACAGACATAGAATAAAATATATGACAGCATTCTTGCCGTTTTCATTCCCTAGATTTCGGCTGAGCATTTATTGCAGGATTTTGAATTCGACCAAGAGGCAGTTATCAAGGGGATCATCTCTCTGCTAAAGAAGCAAGATACACTAGAAACCTTTCAGAATACAAGGCAATGCATACAGCTCTCTGAAGAAAAATCAACTGCTCTAAAAAGAAGAAGAAAGAATAACAATCACTATCAAGAGTCTTTCTTCTCCTTCTTTGTTTTCTGGGATCTCAAGTGACAAGAACATTCAAATCAGCCAAAGGATCTCAGAAAGTAGATCTTACAGCAGAAAGCCTACTCACCCTTTGCAAAGCTTCCACTCCTGAACCATTCAACTTCTCAGGGGGAGCTTTGACAGCATCAGAGAATCAACAAAGTCTTCTCATTTTGATTTGAGAAAAGAAGACTTCAATCAACCTCTTTTCCCCACCTCTATACAGGGTTTTAATTCCCTTCAAAATTATTCTTGTTGCAAGTCTCCTTCCAAAAGATTTGGGTTGGTTTTTGAGCACCTGATCAAAAGCTCATTGGTGGCAGTCTCCTGATCAAAACCTGTAGTGGATTCCTACCTAGGGTGGTAGAAGAGTGGATGTACCCAAGTTTGGGGAACCACTATAAAATTCTTGGGTTGTCTGTGTGGCTGTGATTTTCCTGTGTGCTTGTGCTGTGATATATTTTGATGTATAGTTTAGTAACCCTTTCTCTAATTCACTTATTGCACTTGTACACCTATACACTTATATCATAGTAACATATTTGATTAAAGACTTGTTATTTCTGCAAAAATAAAATAGACTTTAAAAACTCTATTCACCCTCCCCCCCCCTCTAGAGTTGTTCAGAGCTTACCCTATCTTTCACCCGGGGTTTCCTCTTCGTGTTCCTCATCCTCTACCACGCATGTGCCCCCGCCCTCGAGGAGCTACTGGAGGGAAAGAGAGAGGCGCATTTCCAAATAGTTGCGGGCAATAGGGTCGAATGTGGCCCGGTTGGTTGCATTCAAAGCACACTCACTCCTGACGCCCACCGGGTTGTTGAAATTATTGAGGTGGAGGCAATACTGGCGGTTGCTAAACTGGGCGCTCCATTCTAAAATTCTGGGGGAAATATCTGCCACCTCTTCGATATCCTCTTCCTCCTCTATTATCAAATCTCCTTCTATTGCTGGGGCCGGCTTCCATCACGCCTTCAGCTGGCCTCTTACCACTTTCCAAGTGGTCCGCTTCCAACCTCTTCTCCATGTCAATAATCTCGGCTAGACTAGAGCCCGCTATAAACAAAAGGGCTTGCCTCAGGGGGTCTCGCAAGCCTTTGTAGAATCGTTTTGCGTATCCTCTATCATCCAACTCATAAGAGTCAGCAAATCTAGCCAAGTGCTGAAACTCCTGTTGGTATTCTGTCACCGACTTGGACCCTTGCTTCAGTTGCAAAAATCTCTCTTCAAGATTATCCCGAGCGGCCGAGGGGTGAAATGCTCTAAAAAGGCTTGCATGTGTACCTGGGAACACCCAGATGTCCTCGGTGTAACACCCTCATCCGTCATATGGCATATAACAGAAGGTCCAGCTAGAACCCGATGTCGTATACCACGGACATTCGGAAGGGTTACAGAATAATACCAAAAAATCAACTACTCGCCCTAACACAGAGCATTCTAACAGAAGCTTTTAAACAGTTTAAGAGAACCCAAAATTTGCACAACAACGGCATGAATTTCCACTATACACCACAGGAATGAAATACAACAAATACATAAAAGAGTACATGGCCTTAAGGCCTTACAAATGTTTACTTGACAATATAATGTTTTACATACATCGGCTCACAGGCCGGCCACACATGACAAAATTAAAACAACAGATCTCTTTGGACTTCGAGGGCCAGCTCAGCAACTTGGGCTTCAGCCCGCTACTTGGCGCTTGGTTCCGCAGCACCTGCAAGCAACATTCCATCGCATGGTGGCAAACAAAGCAACGGTTAGCTAAGGCTGACCAATTTATAACGACCCCGCCCATTACTCAGTACGGCGGTGCTCCTTCCCTGCATTTCATTAGCCCAGCTAAACCTTTAAGTGCATAAGTATATTTCGCCACAGGTGCAGGTTCGCTCGGCCAAACACCCCGTGCACTCAGGGCACATTCTCAGTGAATACGGTCAATTCCGTGGATTCACTACCATCATCGGGATGGCAAACATTGTGAGCATTTTTGAGTCTTTTCGACCGCAGTCCAAGACTCCCGACTATGCCAACTGCCAGTTCCACTTTAGGGCCTCTAGCACCAAACCGCAAAGCCCAGGTCCGTTTCTACCCTCCCGTTGCTCACGTCGCCTAGTCACTTTAAGACGTACGTGCGGGCCAAGCTTCACCCGGATCTTAAAACATTCCCAATCATCACATAACCCAGTTATGTTCAAGGCTGGCTCCCCAGCTGCCAAGTTAGCAGAATTACGATTTCGCCAAGTTTTCTGGGTGCGCCTTGGAGTTAATCCCAAAGGATCCTTGCTGCAATCTACCGCATAGAAACAAGAAAACAATCAAAGGCACGGAGTCTTCTCCGGCCACTCATGCAATACAATATTACTGATCCAGACAAACACGTTCGGGTAGGCTTCACACACAATGCCTATATCGGTACTACATCTCCGGACTCTAAACAAGGGGGACTTTACATATATATCCCAAGGAACACCGCAAACTCATTGCACACTCGCGTGAGAGGGTTTTCCTATGCAAAGGAAGAAGAGCTTCACATGCACAAGTTGAGAATCGTTACCCTTGAAGTCTACTTTGGCACCATGCAGAACTAGCCAGATGAAAGGCTTCGCAAGGGAATTCTCTCCACGGATCTGGTCTCGGTTCTCAAGTTCAAGCTCCGATGCACCGCCGGCGGCCGGATTCCTCCCCTTCCCTCTTCCTTGCTCTCTCCACTGTCTAACTTCTTAAAAAGAGAAAACTTAAGAGGAAATGAGGAATTAATTCTTTATTCCCGGACTTAAGAAGGCAGGAACTCATCTGGGCCGTCAGATCTTGTTTAAAGAAAACGAACGGCTCAGATTCGCCTAAAATCTCTTAATCCTGGGCCGAACAGGGCTTTGCACACGGCCGTGTCCCAAGCCATGTGCCTCGATCCAGACATGATTGTTGAGTACAGAAAAGCACACGGGTTAGTACATGCCCGTGTCCTAACCTGACGTGCCCGTGTCGGGTCATCAACATGCCCGTGACCAGTGTCGTGTCACGAATAACCGCCACACCAACCGCCACGACCCTTGGAGGACACGGGTGGCCACACGCCCATGCCGAATCTGACATGCCTGTATCATACAGTACACGCCCGTGTTTCCGGCCGTGTCCCAAGTCTACACAGGACCAAACTTCCATAGGATTACACGGCCATGTTACACGCCTGTGTCACATGCCGTGTGCCTGACACGCCCTATGACATGCCCGTATCACAGGCCATGTTCGAGCACTCAATGCTCGTCGACCTCGACTCGACTACCCAAGCATGATACGGCCATGTGACACGCCCGTGTCACAGGCCGTGTTCACCCTGCCAAGACCCAAACTTTGTTCGAACACCGCCCGTTTCACTTTTAAGTTTCGGGGCATTACAAATCTCCCCCCCCCCCCCCCTTAAAGAATTTTGTCCACGAAATTATGTAAAGGTACACAAAATAATTTAAATATTACCTGCGTGGAATAATTCAGGGTATGCTTCCAACATAGTCTGCTCTCGCTCCCAAGAAAGCTCCTCACATCCGCAGTTATCCCATCGGACTTTAACCATTTGAATTTCTTTGTTGCGGAGCCATTTGACTTCAAAGTCTTCAATGCGAACTGGCTTGACCTTGGTCATCAACCCATTATCAATCGGCACTTGATCGACCGCAAAAACCTGAGAAGGCTCTTGTACAACCTTCCGCAATACCGAAACATGGAATACATCGTGTATCCCACTCAATTCTACTGACAACTTCAATCGATACGCTGATTCGCCAATCCGCTCCAGGATCTCAAACGGTCCAAGGTATCTCGTACTCAGCTTCTTCAAGCGTCGAATCCATGAGACACCCTTGAACGACTTGATTTTTAAATACACCCACTCGCCAACACTGAACTCCACATTCCTATGCTTGGCATTATAGTATTTTTGCCTGCCTGTCCTAAGCGATCTTTAACCATTCCTGAATCATACATACCATTGAAGTGACGTCTTCCACTGCCTGACGTTTGTATAGCTTCGACTCGCCTGTCTCCAACCAAGACAATGGTGTGCGATACCTTCTCCCATACAGGGCCTCGAAAAGCGCCACTCCAATACTCGCTTGAAAACTGTTATTGTATGCAAACTCTACCATGTACAGATGATCTTCCCACTATTTTCTGAAATCCAAGACGCACATGTGAAGCATGTCCTCCATCGTCCTGTTGACCCTTTCAGTCTGACCATACGTCTGCGGATGAAAGGCTGTGCTGAAACTCAGCTTAGTTCCCAACAACTTATGCACCATCCTCCAGTCATTTGACGTGAAGCGTCTGTCTCGGTCACTAACAATACTGCGTGGCACACCATACAATCGTATAATATTATCCACATAGAGCATTGCTAAATTTTCCACCGGATCTTCCTTCCTATTCGGGATGAAGTGTGACACCTTTGTCAATCTATCTACGACCACCAAGATGGCGTCGTTTCCCCTCTGCGACCTTGGCAAACCATGCTCAAAATCTATGGAAATGTCGTCGAACATCCATTTCGGGATAGACAAGGACTTCAAGAAACCTTCGGGCTTCTGGCATTCCACCTTCACCAAGGCACAAGTTTTGCACTTCGCCACATAAAGTGCTACATCCTTTTTCAGCCCTGGCCACCAAAACAACTTCTTCATGTCCCTATACATCTTTGTGCTCCCCGGGTGGATTGAGTACTTGGTATGATGAGCCTCGTACATCAACTCCTCCCGAAGATTATCCGCACTAGGGATTCATAGGCGACCGTCCTTCCTTAGCAGTCCATCTTCAACTGCAAATTGGCAATTTGACCCATCCAACGATTCATCCAATATCTGCATCATACTACTATCCTGAACCAAAGCCCGCCGAATCCTATCAGCTAGGTCATATTGCACCTCCGTCCAACACAGTATTTCCTTGGCACTAGCCTGCTTGTCAACGCAGGAGATCCCCAATGCCTATAAATCACGGACCAAACTCTCATCATGCCCCGCCAACGAGTTGGCTTGCGCAGGTGCCTTACGACTCAACGTATCCGCCACTGCATTTCCTTTCCCGGGCACATAATGACTTTTGAAAGTGTAGTCCCCCCAGGAAATCCATCCACCTCTGCTGCCTCATGTTCAGGTCCTTCTGATCTAGTAAATACTTCAGGCTCTTATGATCGGTGTAGATATTGACCTTCACACCGTACATATAGTGCCTCCACAGTTTTAGAGCAAATATCACGGCCGCTAACTCCAAGTCATCGATCGGATAATTTCTCTCATGAACCTTCAACTGTCGTGATCCATAGGCTATCATGCTCCCATGCTGTAGCAGAATATAGCCCAAACCACTGCTCGAAGCATCACTATAAATTTCAAACCCTTCATACCCACTCGGCGAACGCAAAATAGGTGTCGTGACCAAGCGCCTCTTCAATTCTTAAAAAGCCTGCGCGCACTCTAGCGTCCACACAAACTTTTCATCCTTCCTTGTCAGTGTCGTGAGTGGTAGCGTTATCCGCGAGAAATTCTCTATGAAGCGCCTATAGTAGCCGGCAAGCCTTAGAAAGCTCCGGATTTCCGCCACCGTAGTCAACACTAGCCACTCCTGAATCATCGCTATCTTCGTCGGATAAACCGTTATGCCTTCACCACTAACAATATGACCAAGGAACGCGATTGAGGATAACAAGAACTCATACTTGGAAAACTTAGCATACAACTGATTCTTCCTCAACGTCTCCAATACCATATACAAATGCTTGTAGTGATCATCCTCACACCGCGAGTACACCAAGATGTCGCTGATAAATATTATCACGAAATGGTCCAGGTACTCTCTGAACGTCATGTTCATTAGATCCATAAACACGGATGGTGCATTGGTCAGCCCAAACTGCATGACCGTAAACTCGTAATGTCCAAACCGTGTGCTGAACGCTGTCTTTGGGATGTCACTTTCCCTTATCCTTAACTGGTAGTATCCGGATTTCAGATCTAGCTTCGAATATACTTTTGACCCAACCAACTGATCAAATAGATCTTCAATCATTGGGATTGGATACTTATTATTTTCCGTAAGCTTGCTCAACTCCCGATAGTCGATACAGAGTCGCAAGCTCCCATCTTTCTTCTTAACGAAGAGGACCGTTGTGCTCCAAGGTGACGAACTTTGACGTACATACCCTTGCTCTAACAATTCCTGTAGTTGCACCTTCAGCTCCGCCATCTCCTTAGGCGCTATCCGAGACTGAGGGCGTGACACCGGTTTGGCACCCGGCACCAGCTCAATTGTAAAATCAATCTCCCGCTGGGGAGGGGATCCCGGGAGATCGTCTGGGAAGACATTAGGATACTCGGACACAACTGTAATATTGTCAAGACTAGGTTTAGGCGTTGAAGCCTGCACTGAAATGACAAACAACTCAGCCCCACACCGAACTGCCTTAATCACCTGAAGAGCCGACATCATAATCTTGCTCGACCCTTTCACACCCGCAAACGTAGTCTCCTGATCAGTATTCAGTCCCAACTTCACCTCCTTTCGGTTGCAATCAATGCATGCTCGTTGCTCCGAGAGCCAGTCCATTCCAAATATTACATCAAACTCCACTAACGGCAGCACCGACGCTTGCAAAACGAACTCCTGATCCCCGATCTTAATCTTTACCGCACAGACTCTATCCGCACGCATTGAGCACCAATTGGACAACAACACATCCAACTTGTCTTTTGCCATATAGGAAGGAACTCCGATGCGCGATACGAATCTTTCGGACAAGAAGGAATGTGAAGCTCCCGTATCAAACAGGACTCTCGCCAGACTAGCGAAAACTAACACAAATCCTAGCACCAAGATTTATAAGCTAACATATAAAAAGGTAACAGCCACAAAGCTAAATAGTAATAATTTAACTCATACCTGTCACCACGTCAGCTTGCTTAATGTCCTCTTGTAGACAAAGGTTGTATCTCTAGGCTGGGTTGGAGCATGGTGGGATTCGGAAGCGTGGTGGGCCCATAACCCACAGGTAGGAGGATCGAAACCTCCCTCTGATACCATTTGTAAGACCCTCCCTCCCGAAACACAAAACACGGCACGAGAGGGGTCTTATGCCCAGAACAGCCGCCTTGCGGTAACACTAACACTCGGGCTAGTCTGTACAACAAGACGCCTATTCTGCCGGCTATAACCAATATCATACATTGCCAACCCAACCAGAATATAGAATAGACATCAAATCCACACCAAGCATATGGTCCATAATATAACAACAGTAGAGAAGCTACAACAAGCTTCTAATATTAGAGTACGTAAATAGTTTTCCCAAAAAGGGTACAACAAAATGCTCTCACACTCACATCAGTAACTGACGGTAACAACGGTACCATCCCCTAAGGCCCTGTCATCCTTGCCTGGCTATCCGACTGCATATCCTGCTGCTCAACCTGCGGTGTTTCCTCCTAAAAAGGAAGTCGTAGGAACCGTTAGTCATAAAGACTAAGTGGCTTCACATCCGCTCGCCCGGCAACTCCTCGGCACTGGGCGGAGAAAGGAACAGGGTACAATATATATAAATCATAGGTTCAAGCAGGTGGTATATCACTATGTATGTAAAGCAGTGTATAAATAAGTAATATGTAGTTCTAGCATTTCTACCATCTACCACAATATATGAATAAAGATTTAACAGAAGGTAACTCAACTTATATGAATGCCCATACAAACTTATAAGTTTAGGATCGTTCAGCAATAAGTAACTCATCGTATAGGAGTGCCCATAAAAACTTATACGATTAGGATCTTGTGTATGTAATGAGGGGTAATGGTATGTATGCAATCTAATGACTCACCCATGATCACGCACATGCAATCGCTATGTCAACACAGACTTGCAGTTCCCACTTTTCGAGTAGGTAGTTAACCTCTGAGGCGTCAACCGTCGTGGCCAAACGGTGACAGTAGAGCAGGCATCTCCACTACTAGGTTGGTCTCCACACTACCTGGCCTAACCCTTTGTACGCCTCAACGCTAAGAACACAACAACGGAGTTCACATGCGTACTATGGCTCCACAGGTGTCTCGGGTAGATGTGCACCGAGATCCTAGCCCCGAACTGGCCTAAGTTTTAATACGGAAGGAGACTCGGAAATGAGCACGAGGACCAAGCCAAGTTGTTCATATGGCATGGAAGGAGCCTCGAGACATGAACACCGAGGACCAAGCCCAACTGCCCAAAGTCTAGCTGTCAACTCCCATCGGTGTGATGATTGGCAAGCCCGTAGACCTGACACACTATCCTTAACCCGGGAATACGACACCGTGTGTCGTCTCACACCACATGCATTATATCCACATCATGATACGAAAGGAGCCTCGGAAACGAGCACGAGGACAAAGAACAACTGACCACTTGGAACGGAAGGAGCCTCGGGACATGAACACCGAGGACCATGCCCAACCGTCTAATTTATAACCCTTCTCATGACACCAACTATAACGACCCGATTCACCCTAGGCCCCTTGTGCACGTTTTTGAGTCAGGAGAGCTTATTTTGGCTCAGAGAGTGCAGGAAATCCGGCGCGCACTCGGGGGAAAAAGGAAATAAGTCGAGTACCTTTGTTGAGTATGACACGGGTAGGGATACGGGCGTGTCCCTACCCATGTTCTGTGGCGTCGAATGACCGTGGTGTTTATTGATTTTGGCATGGCATTGAGTGGCTTGACCCTAGAAGGACATGGGTAGGGACACGGGCGTGTCCCTACCCATGTGTCGTGGCATTGAGTGGCATGGCGTTGAGTGGACTGTCCTGAGGAGGACACAGGTAGAGACACGGGCGTGTCCCTACCCGTGTGCCATGGCGTTGAGTGCCATGGCTTTGAGTGGCACAACGTTGAGTTGACTGTCCTGAGGAGGACACGGGTAGAGACACGGGCATGTCCCTACCTGTGTGTCGTGGCATTAAGTTTCATGGCTTTGAGTGGCAAGGCTTTGAGTGGCAGACATGGCTGACCAGAGAAGGACACGGGTAGAGACACGGGCGTGTCCCTACCCGTGTGCTCCAAGGCAAGCAAAACGATAAGTGCACCGAGCTGGACATGGGTATCAATACGGGTAAAGACACGGGCATGTCAGTACCCGTGTATGAGCACGAAACGGCAGTCAAACCGTGGATGACGTTTCGCAAGAGCAGAACACGGGTAAGGACACAGCCGTGTCCCTACCCGTGTAGCCTCTTTATAAAAGAGAAAGAAATTAAACCCTAGCAGTCTTATTCTCTTCCAAACCTTATTTTCTGGAGAGGAAGTTCTGAAGGAGATAGATTTTGCTGGAGCCAACCAACCCGTGAGGAAACTCCACCGCCGTCAAGGGAAAAATGATGCCAACAAGAAGGATGACAAGATCCATGGTCGGAAATGGCAGAAATGATGGAAATGAGGTGAGCTTCTCCCCCTCTCCCTTAGTGCTAGATCCATAGTTATTCATAGGCAATACATCGACTCAAATGAGTCTTAATGTGTGAGGTGAAGGTTTCTAGGAGGGCCTTTCTAGAACTTGTTTCTAATGTTTAGTCATCTTCAACCTCCCCTTCTTCAAATTGATGATGGGGGTGGATTCGTGAAGAGGAATGGCCTTAAGAGAGTGAATAAGGGTGGAGGAACTTCTGGTTGTGATTTGGGGAGGATTTGCTTGAGGAGGAAGATGAACCGATGCCGTTCATTTCGCCTCAAGATGCGTGCAGAAATCTGTGTTCTGCACGCAACGACCTTCTTGGCTATCTTCAGGCAAGATATGGTCAGATCTGGGCTTTCGACTAAACACGGGAGTCATAGCTCTTGGAATTACCTTTCCAACGAGTGGTTACACGCATCCAGGTGAAGTCTGTAGCCATAGAAATGTCTAATCGAAGTATAGGGCTGTCGGACTAAGCGTGCATAAATTGTATTCTGTACGCAGCAGGCTTTGGAGCCAATTTCATGTGGGATACAGTCTGATCTGGGTTACAGACTGAACATTAAAGTTGTAGCCCATGGAAGGACCTTCCCATCGAGGTGTTACACGCACTGACCGGATTCCTGTAGCCACGGGAACCTTCGGTTGAAGTTGCTGTCCAGCAGGATTCTGCACCCTAATTCCTGGGTTAGTTATGTAAATGAATTGAGACTTGGAGGAGGTCGTGTAATCATCCGATATTAAGCCATAGGCGAATCATTATATGTACACTATGATAATAAAATGCACGATGATAGTATAGAAATATACCCCACGTATACAAAGGGTGAATGATATGCGGTTGAGCGAAATAACTTGATGGGGATTTGTGAACGAATGTTATTTAGTCATTTAATAACAATGATTACTAGAGCTTGGGTAAATGCTCAGTGTTGATTGATATGAACTTGTGTGTAGATTATCGAATGAGTAACTCATGTGCTCACGATTTATTAGGTTGGTGGAATAAATGTTGTTGGTGTCGTGAGAAGAGTCATAAATTGGACGGTTGGGCTTGGTCCTCGGTGTTCATGTCCCGAGGCTCCTTTTGTGCCAAGTGAACAGTTGGGCTTGGTACTCGTGCTCGTTTCCGAGGCTCCTTCCGTATCATGATGTGGATATAATGCGTGTGGTGTGAGTCGGCACATGGTGTCATAATCCCGGGTTAGGGATAGTGTGGAAGGTCTACGGGCTCTCCAATCGTCACACCGATGGGAGTTGACAGCTAAACCTTAGGCAGTTGGGCTTGGTCCTCGGTGTTTATATCCTGAGGCTCCTTTTGTGCCAAATGAACTGTTGGGCTTGGTCCTCATGCTCATTTTCGAGGCTCCTTCCGTATCACACCATAGGCCAGTTCGGGGCTAGGATCTCGGTGCACATATACCTGAGACACCCGCTGAGCCATAGTACGCATGTGAGCTCCGCTATTGTGTTCTTAGCGTTGAGGTGTACAAAGTCCTAGGCCAGGTAGTGTGGAGACCAGCCTAGTAGTGGAGACGCCCGCTCTACTTTCACCATCTGGCCACGATGGATGACGCCTAATAGGTTAGCTACCTGCTCAAAAAGTGGGAACTGCAAGTCTGTATCGACATAGCGATTGCATATGCGTGATCATGGGTGGGTCATTGCATTGCATACATAGCATTACACCTCATTAAATACACAAGACCCTCATCGTATAAGTTTGTATGGGCACTCCTATATGATGAGTTACTTACTGCTGAACGATCCTCAACTTATAAGTTTGTATGAGCATTCATATAAGTTGAGTTACCTTCTATTATATCTTTATTCATTTGTTGTGGTAGATGGTAGAAATGCTAGAACGACATGTTACTTGTTTATACACTACTTTACATACATAGTGATATACCACCTGCTTGTACCTATGATTATATATATTGTACCCTGTGTAAGACCCCCATTTTTTTTTCTTTTAAAAACATTGGGGTCTTAGGCCCAGAACCACCGCCTTGCGGTGACACCTTCGCACCCGGGAAGGTCGTCACTACAAAACGGAGATCCTGCCGGCCAAATCGATCACAACTATAGCAATAAAATAAGAAAGTCCATAGAAGTCACACAAGAATAGTAAATAATCTCAACGAAGGGAGTGTCCACAGATAAAACATATAACAGAATTCTCTGGCTTATGCCCAGTACATCAAGTCCTCACTACAAATCGCTCATCGCGGAAGCAAACTAATATAACTACTAACGATCGGGACTCACAGTCCCTGCCGTCTGAACTTCGGTACTAGACTATCTGATCTCCAAGCGTGCAGACCTCCGGGGCTGCTCCTCCATGCTGGGCTCTGTGGTCCCCTAAAATGACGTGGTTCAAAAACCGTTAGTCTAAAATACACAGTCAAATCATCCCCCGCCCCTTCCCCCATGGCTCCTAAGCACCGAGTGGGGAGAAGGAAAGGGAAGGACATGAAGGTGGAGAATATCAAATAGCAGATGGCGGCGGAACTAAACTAGCAGTTCTAAGGTATAAGAGATGGTAATAATGGTATAAAGAAAAGAATAAGAAAGTAACCTTAACTTATGTGAATACACATAAGCTAAGGGATCTCTTTCAGGGCTCCTATCGTATAAAAAGTATCATACCGATTTATTCGATAGGGTGTCGGTTTTACTAGCAAGCATAAATATGTAATACGAAATAAGAACCTTAACTTATAAGCACGCTCAGGCGAACTTATAAACTAAGGGGTCGTTTTGCAGGGTCTAATGTATAGAGCGTCCCATACCACTTATACATTAGGTGTCAGGTTATATGCAATGATTATTCTATGAAATACAATTATGTCATGACGTGAACATGCAAGTGCAACT
Source organism: Platanthera zijinensis (assembly GCA_039513925.1). Lineage (NCBI taxonomy): Eukaryota > Viridiplantae > Streptophyta > Magnoliopsida > Asparagales > Orchidaceae > Platanthera > Platanthera zijinensis. The sequence continues at coordinate 102,105,271 of CM077085.1, read as the reverse complement.
TACCCACTCGACTATGTGTACACAGACCTTTAGTTCCCCCTTTCTAGAGCCGAACCTCCCAAGATACCTCCGTAGTGGCAAACGGAAGCGGTGGGTTGGGCCTCGCCCACCTCTAAACCGAAAATAGCACTACCAGTCAGACCTATCGTACGCCTCAATGTTGTTCACTAAGCGGATCTCCTGCGTACTCTTGCCGGCTGGCACACCGGACTTTATTTGGCAAAATGCAAAACCACACTTGCCGGGTCAACGTATTGGCGTCGGTGCATCGACCCTCCAACACCGAAGACCCGCCATCTTATACTTTATGTGCATGCAACCTTATGTAATAACTACCGAGCCAAAGCTCCCCGGACCATCCCGTCCGTCAATAATCAACAACCGAGACAAAGCTCGTCGGGCTATCCTGCCCATCACAAACCATTGCCGAGCCAAAGCTTGACGGGCTAACCTGCCCATCACCAAAACCACTGGGCTTACTGCCCGAGTGACCCAACCTATCTCCCCGAGACATCGAGGAGTGAGAATGTGAAACCCTAAATTTACTAATTGCTCTTTATTATTATTATTTTTGCCTATGACTTAAGTTTAGCCCAGGACTGCCCAAGGTATTCCCCGTGACGGGCTCTCGAGGGCACTAGGAGCTACGATGGGTTGAAGCCCAAAGCTCCCTTTCGCAAGGCACTTATTCTTATCAGTTGATACCCAATTCCAAATCCCTTAATTATTGCATTGGATCTAACCCTAGTATTTTGACACTTCCTCCTACGGGTTAGACGATCTTTCGTCGATCCCGAGCACCATCTAACATTTAGCCAAATCCAACCTCTACTCATCCTACCTCCAATGATGAACTCATTCTAGTTTATCCAAACCAGCAACCACTAATCCCGACTCATGTGCCCTACTTTATACTCCAACATATTTTCTGCAGTTTTACTATATGCAGACGACACTGCCCCTATCCACACCACCAGGCCCTCTTGACTTTTTCTTGGGCTTCCTAGGGTTTTGTCATGACAAAACAACTCTTAGGGGTCAAGTTGGAAATGGGATGTTACACCCTGTTTCTTTCTCCGCCCGGTGCCAAGGAGTCGCCGAGACATCGAGGTGTGAGAATGTGAAACCCTAAATTTACTAATTGCTCTTCATTTTATTTTTATTTATTTTTTTGCCTACGACTTAGGTTTAGCCCAGGACTGCCCAAGGTATTCCCCGTGAAGGGCTCTCGAGGGAACTAGGAGCTACGATGGGCTGAAGCCCAAAGCTCCCTTTCGCAAGGCACTTATTCTTATTGGTTGATACCCAATTCAAAATCCCTTAACTATTGCATTTGATTTAACCCTAGTATTTTTACACTTCCTCCTACGGGTTAGACGATCTTTCGTCGATCCTGAGCACCATCTAACATTTAGCCAAATCCAACCCTCTACTCATCCTACCTCCAATGATGAACTCATTCTACATTATCCAAACCTGAAACCACTAATCCCGACTCATGTGCCCAACTTTGAACTCCAACATATTTTTTGCAGTTTTACTATATGCAGACCACTAAGGTTAAATGTCATGTAAAATGGGAGGTACATCATATAATCATCAGGTACTCATATAATAATTATTGGAGGGCTATTATGACCTTTGTTGCCCAAATCCAGAGATTCACAATTTTTCCTATTTATTTGATAATTTATTTAATTATTATAGTTGCAAAAAATTCCAAGATTGAACAGGAAGTACCAAATTTAGAAAAGATAATATTTCTCAAAATTTATGTTATATACAATATGAATATTTAACTTAAGATCCAAAGTCTCTTAATTTTTCAGCAAGGTTTAGGCCACTAATTTTAATTTTTAATATATCCCACAATAATTCTTTTAAATAGATAAGTAGAACAATCTTACTTCCAAAAATTCAGATAAAATTCAAGCATGATTATAAGGGCATTAAAATGATCTGGGTCAAATTCCATAATTTATTAACCAGTAAAGGGCCTTAAACAAAATATTGAACAATTTTCTAATTTAATAAGCTTGTGAAGTAGGTATCACAAAAATGTATCCAAAAATTCTCATAAAATTCAAACATTACCAAGAAGGGTCAAAACTTCCTCTTCCAAAGTTTCATGACCTCCTAATGGGCAGAGGGACCATACTTATAAAATTATTAATTAGGGCAATCCCATGTGTTACAAAGGAAGTGCTACAATTATTGTTCCAAAATTTTCAACTAAATTACCAGAGGTTTATTATATCCTTATGACTACTTTACCAAAATTTCATCATAGTTAAAGGAGTTTTACTAACCTATTCTATCACTACAATAATTATGCCCTAAACTAGGGTTAAGGTTTTGAGGGTCCCAACCTTTCCAAAATCCCTTATTATTTTCACCAGAGGGTTTTACCTACCCTATCACCCTGCCTACAAAATTTCATGACCATTCAAGGTGTTTTCTCCTCATGCCCTTCACAAGGTACAAAAGCCATCCCTTAGGGTTTGACCTAGGATCTTGGGCCAAATCAATTCCAATCTACCCACTTTTTTATGGGAAGGTGCAAAAAGTCATGCCAAGTCAGTGACCCAAATTTGAACCTCTGTTGGAGTTATTTAGACACTCTAAGACAAAAATATACTTTTGGACCAAAATGCCCTTTTTAAGGTAAGCTAGGGTTTGCAAGATATGAGTTCAAACCACCTCCAAATGTGATACAATTTTATCCAGAGCTTAATAATGACCCCCTACACCACCCACCAAAATTTGGATGGGTTTGGAGTTCATTTAACATCTAAATTAATTTACCCTAGAAAAATTAAATTATTTACAAAACTATAGAAAACTTAATCCCAAAAATTCCCATTTTGGGCAGTGTCTAGATATGGTATAGGGTGACTCCCTGCGAAAATTTCAATTCATTTTTACTAAAGATGAAGTGTGGGCACTCAGTTTAATGTCTGCCTAGTCATATGTATAGACCCCACAAAAATGAGTGCCCTGGTAAAACCAGGCACCCAAATTGGTTCAAACCAATTTGGTATGAAAGTAGACCCATAGGACTACATTTTATGTGTTGACCATTTTCTCTGAAAATGCCTCCAGGTATTTTTAAAAATTAAGGACATTAAATACTAAATCTGTGACATAATTAAATAAATCAGAATTTATATCCTATAGTTTGAAATCAATCCAGCACGATTCTTGACGCGCTATTGGACGGCATCCCGTCATCATCCCCGCGCGCCAAAGACCTGGATTGAAACTTCCTGAAGCATCTTCCAGCCGCTGCCGCCGGCCATCCGGCCACCTCCCTGGCCTGCCACTACCACTGACACCTTCGTGGAGGTGGTGGCTACCTCCAGGCGGCGGCACGGACGCCGGGAAGCACTACTCCGGCAAACCCGACAAGCTCAAATCCATGGAAAAACCAGGATTTTTTTGAATTGGATCGGGATCAATTGAGCCCGAACCTTGGCCCTAAGGATTGCTATGATCTGCCCATGGAAGAAGGAGTGGAGAAGGACCTGTGGGGGCGGTTGTAGCCTTACTGATCACAAGATTGGCATGGTGGTGGCTGGTGGTGGTCGGCCTCCTACAACAGTGCAGTGGAACTGCTTGGCTCCTTTAGGTAAGTGGTGGGAAATGATCCTTGGAGTTCAGTGATGCTTTTAAAAGGGAGAGGTGAGGTGTTCGGTGGCTGTAAACTTCAATGCCATTTTTGGCCAAGGTCAAGCTTGGCGGCTATGGTGGGTAGGGGAGAAAACATGGCTCCAACCAGTCAAGGATTGGCTAGTTGAATTGGGGCTGCCTTCCTTGTCCTAAAGCAATGAATGGAGGGGGTTGGGGAGGGGGAGGATGAGCCCAAAGTCTTCCTCCCTTTTCTTTCTTCTCTTTCTCTCTCCTCAATAAGTGGCTCTCTCTCCTACACACCAAGCTGAATTTTGGCTCCTACCAAACCCAATGGCAGCCCACATGTCCATTTCATCCATCAAAACAAGGTTAGCCCAATTTAAATGGGCTTGAGCTTGAGTTAGCCCATTTGGGCTAGCTTTACCCAAACCTAGATTAGGTTCCACTTGGGTCAATTTGGTCCTTGAGGTTTCCTTAATGGGTCCTTGGTGACCCATTGGCCTCCTCTAGGGTCAAGGTGGGGTTGGATTGGCCCTTGGAGGTCACTTGACCCTTAACTAGGGCACTTTGACCACTTTAGGGCTAGAGTTGACTTTGGTCCACTTAGCCTTTTTGATTGGTCCCAATGGGTCCTTGGTGACCCATTGGCCTCTCACTAGGTTATGAAGGTATGTGTGGGGTCCACTTGGCAAAGGGACTGCAATTGGCCATTGTGTAGGTCAGTTTGACCAATTAGGGTTAGAGTTGACTTTGGTCAACTTAACCCCTTTGACTGCCCTTCATGGGTCCTTAGTGACCCATTGACCCCTCACTAGGGTTATGAAGGTATGGGTGGGGTTCACTTGGCTTAGGTATGGTCAATTAACCCTGTGTAGGCCAGTTTGACCCATTTAGGGTTAGGGTTGACCTTGGTCAATTCAGGCTCTAGGGTTGACCCTAATGAGTCCTTAGGGCCTTAACATGGGTTGGAGAGATCTTGGTGAGATCTTGGATTCATGGTGAGGGCCCCTAGTGACCTTTGACTAAGGTTTTGCAATTTACTATTTGCAGACCATAGTGCCCCTATCCACACCACCAGGCCCACTTGACTTTTTCTTGGGCTTCCTAGGGTTTTGTCATGACAAAACCACTCTTAGGGGTCTAGTTGGAAATGGGATGTTACAAATCCCAATAAACAAAACAAAGATTTCGTCCTCGAAATCAAGGTTAAGCCCACGGGGACTCCTATCGGGGAGAAAGAAACTTGTAACATCCCATGAGAATTGAAAGATTTACATCACGACGCCATGTTTGCTATTTGAGGTTTAATGGTGATAGTCAAATCTAAGACCAATTCGCCCAATTGGCAAAGTCTAGACCCCAATAAACAAAAGTTTAGCCCCTATTCTTGAAATTTCAGTCCTACTAGTTTAAAATAGGAAAGTAAATTGAACATCCTGAGAGGTTGTGAGGTATACCTGACTGAACAGCTCCGGATACTTTTGTCGCATCAGGTCCTGCGGTTCCCAGGTATGCTCCTCCTGACCGTGGTTCCTCCACAGAACATTGACTAACAAAACTTTCTTGCGACGCAAGGTCCGTACTCCTCTATCATCGATCTGAATGGCTCCAAGTGAACTGACCGGTCTGAAGCTACCGGCCCATCTGTGGTCAAAATCTGCTGCTCCGGGCGCAGTAGAGCCCTCCTAAGTGAAGAAATATGGAACACGTCGTGTAAACCTGCCAGTTCTGGGGGACACTCTAGCCTATAAGCTAGGGGCCCGATCCGCTCCAGGATCCTGTAAGAACTCATATACCTAGGGCTGAGCTTCTTCCTCCGACCACGCACCCGTGAAACTCCATGCATGGGCCATATCTTCAAAAACACTCGGTCCCCAACCTGAAATTCCACCTGACGATGTCGGGCATCATAGTACTTAGACTATCTACTCTACGCCTCTAACATCCTGTCTCTGATCAGCCTCACTTGAGCCTCGGTGTCTTCAACAAAATCCGATCCCAACGCCTTCGAATCCTCGTCCTGAATCCAAGAAAGTGGGGTCCTGCACCTCCTCCTGTACAGGGCTTCATAGGAAGCCATCCTGATGCTGGACTGATATCTATTGTTATAGGAGAACTCAACTAGTGCTAAAAGCTTCTCCCAAGGTTCATTTCGATCCAAGATGCATAGCCTTAGAAGGTCTTCCAATGTCCGGTTGGTGCGTTCCGTCTGCCCATCCATCTGGGGATGAAATGTTGTGCTGAAGGTCAGTCGCGTGCCTAAGTAAGTCTGTACGGATCTCCACTCTCTGGATGTGAATCAACCATCCTGATCCGACACGATCGTCCTGGGCACCCCGTGGTAATGAATGAACTGCTCTACGAATCTCCGTACCAGCACCCCAACCGAGTCATCTTTCCTGATCAAAATGAATTTGGCCACCTTCGTTAGCCGATCGACGATGACCCAAATTGAATCGTTTCCCGTCCGTGATCGGGGGAGGCCATGAATGAAATCCATCGCGATGTCCTCAAATTTCCACTCCAGCACCGGAAGTGGCTGTAGCAATCCCGCGGGGTTCATGCACTCCGCCTTCACTAGTTGGCATGCCTCGCAATAAGTCACGAAGTATGTAATGTCCTTCTTCATCCCTGGCCAAAACATCGTCTTCTTCAAGTCTGCCGTCATCTTGGTGATCCCCGGATGTATAGAGTATTTGTTACATTGTGCTTCCGCCATGATGTCCTCCCGATTCTGGCCTCCTGCGGGTATATAAACCCTGTCTCTGAAATATAACAATCCATCTCTCAGTGAATAATCTCCCGTCAAACCCTCCTCCACAGCCTGCAATACCGGCTCTGCCCATGCATCTGTATTCTGTCCGTCCCGGATGCGGTCCTGAATATCATCTATGGAAACCATCGATGCTAGATACTAAAGATACAGCTCTTGATACTTCTCGGACACTAGGGATATCTGCATTTCTCTGAAGGACCGGACTAGCTCCATGGACATCAGTTGTGGTCCCTTCCCTGAGGTATCTCCTCTCCGGCTCAAAGCATCTGCCACCACGTTTGCCTTCCCAGGTTGGTAGTGCATGGTGTACTGGTAATCTATAACACCCCCAATTTTTTCTGCGATTATTTAATTCTTGCTTAGCGTTACGTCGACGCGTTTTCTTGGCTTGTGTCATCTGTGGGGTGTGGTCTTAACTCCTTAGATATGATTGGCCCATTTTGTAGTCTATTGGCAAGATCTCCCTAGCAAGCCAGGTCATTTTGGGTGACCCGGTGTGGCCTCTCGGGGGATGCTAGTGTTTTGACTTCGGGTGAGTATAACTCGAGTTCTGTTCGTCGAAAATAAATTTAGACTTCGTTGTTGTGTTCGTAGCGTGGATATTTAGCTACGGTGTGAATTTCGCCAAATTCCGAGGACGTTCGGTTTTCGCATCGTTTTGGTATTTTATGAAAAAATAAAACTATTTAATAAATATTATATTAATTATTATTTTGAAAGGGTGTGGATGCTTGGCGGTTTTGCCTTGTCATTTTTAGCCTTAATTAATTGATTAGTTAATTAAGATTAAGAGAATGCTATATATAGGATAGTTTAGACTTAAGAGGAAACCGCTCCTGTTCTTCTTCCCGAAAGACCGAACCAGTCCGCGTCTGTTCGTGGAAAGCAGAGAAACCGCCGGAACTGCTCCCCTTCGGACGCCGATTCCGGGAGCGTTTGTGGACGGAATTTGATTCCGAAAGCGGATTTGGATTGCTATCGCCTAGACCTTCATTCCTACGGTAAGAAATTCAGTTTTCGTGGTGTTTCTAAGGGGTCTCGATTTTTCTAGGGTTGTCCGTTTCCGCCATTAAAGCTCCAGATTTCTGCTTTAGGTGTTGTTGTTGTTGGTACTGAGTGAGGATAAGGGAGGCCGACCAAGCTCCGCTGGAAATCGAGGCAAGTGGTACTCTGTCCATTGCCATTTAGTTTTCCTGTTTTCTTATATAACCAGTTAGCCTATTTGATATAACCGAGCATTGCTTTAGCCATAGTTAGTTTCCTTTCCTGTACAATAGATGCTTTCTCTTCCTGTGCAAGAACCGGTGATGATGCCTAAGCTTGCTGTTAGAAAATTCTCTATACAGAACCTTGCCCAAAACAGCCGTGTATGTTCTCTGTTCTTTTTCCCTCGATGTAGCTTGTTTGTTCTCGGGCCGGGGAAGGAAGTAAGGGTTAGTTTAGCATTTTCCTGTGCCGTAGCTGTAGCCGGGTAGGAGTTTGAAGCTTTAACTCGAAAATTATGCAAGTCCTCATTATAACCCTAGAAACGTGTTTGACTATTAGATTAATATTACTACAGGAATAGACTTGCTGGAGTTAGCGATGGAGGATTTAGGGCTTAGCGTTGAGTGTGGTGCACACACTCAACGCTGTGTCTGCTTGGACTTGGCGTTGAGTGTTGTGCACACACTCAACGCTGGGTCTGCTGGGACTTGGCGTTGAGTGTGGTGCACACACTCAACGCCTTTGCCCCTTGATCTGTTCTTTTGCGGCTAAGTAGTGTGGCGTTGAGTGAGAAAATTCTTCTAAGTCAAAATCGACGGGAATCACTAAGTGATTCTCGCCGACTTCGACGAGAATCGTTAGTGATTCCCGCCAATTCGGCGAGAATCAATCTGCATTCCAGCCGACCTCTTCCGGATGGCGTTGAGTGAGTGGGCCTCACTCAACGCCATGGCAGTTTAGGCGCTGAGTGAGGCGAGCTCACTCAACGCCGCAGCCTTTTCCTGCGGGTAAGTACTTTGGAGTTGAGTGAGTTGACCTCACTCAATGCCAAAGCTGTTCTATCGTTGAGAATGGTGGACGCACTCAACGCCGCAGTTTGTTTTTCGCGGCTAAGTACTTTGGCGTTGAGTGACTCGACCTCACTCAACGCCAAAGCTATTTTGGCGTTGAGAGAGGTGGGCTCACTCAATGCCACAATTGGGTTCTGCAGCTAAGTGCTAAGACGTTGAGTGAGTGGACCTCACTCAACGTCGTAGCTATTTTTGCATTGAGTGAGGTTAGCTCACTCAACGTCACAGCCTGCTTTGCTGAAGGCGTTGAGAGAGTGGACCTCACTCAACGCCATAGCTTTTTTGGCGTTGAGTGAGGTTAGCTCACTCAACGCCACAGCCAGTGTTGCAGAAGGCGTTGAGTGAGTCAACCTCACTCAACGCCATTGCTATTTTGGCGTTGAGTGAGGCTAGCTCACTCAATGCCACCGTCTGTTTAGGCGTGTAGTGAGTGGGGCTCACTCAACGTCATGTCGTGTTGAGTCATCTAAATGCTTTTTCCTTACCTTGATTTTCTCCCCCGAGTGAATTCCTTGATTTTGAGGTTCCTTGTCGGCTATTTTCTTTTTTTTCCAAAAAGGCCGAATCGTGGGTCGTGGTTAGTAGTATTGGTTTGAAGCTCTTAATGGGGTAGGTGTTGTGTAATTTAGCCAAGGCCGCCCTTTTTCTTTTATCTTGCTCCAGGTACGGGCTAGGCAAGGGGGTAGGAGGTCCCTAGTGCTTTCACATGTAGACTCCTGAGCTTTGTTTCTTGGAAATGGTGGTTGAGGGGCCGAGTTTGCCTCAAACCCAGATCCGCGTTGTTTTTGCTACTACCATCTCTAACAGCTTAGGGCGTTAGACGTTTCTTCCATTGTAAATTTGCAATGTTTGGGCTCATGGTAGCCTGGTAAACTCTGCAGGATTTATTTTTGGGCAGGGTTGTTGTTGTTTCCTCGCACTTAGTGCTTTTCTTTTTCTTGCCTTGGACAGTGGTGCTTGTTTTCGGTTTACTTATTCTTCTTGCTTACCTTATAACCTAACATTTCCGTACAGCTTACTTGTTTAGCTTGCTGAGGTATTCTTTTCTTCTTTGAATGTCTCAGGTTCTGGTTAGTAGCCGATTAGGCGGCTAGTTGTGCTGTGTTGTTACTGGTGGTCTCTCGTTCTGTGGAGATTAGTTCCTTGGTCTTGTGAGGTAGTTTTACTATTTTTCTTACAGACATACATATTTGCTAGTGGGTTCGTGTCAGTTTGTTGGCGCCCACTGGTAGTTTTACCTTGATACTAGATGTGTTACTTTTTGCTGCTACCTTTCTGGAGTTAGTCTACTTGCTCTTGGGATGATTTATGCTAGGTTGCTAGTTACTTTTAAACCTAAAAACACTATTATAAGTATACCTCATGATCAGCATGTTTTATAAAACTCATCACTATTTTCCAAATAACGTAAAAAGATCATTTTCCTATATATATAGTATAAATTTAAAGTAGGGTCCTGCATAGTATAAGTTATTCTCTTGGTACACTTATGCACTCTTTTAGGATGTCGAACCTAGATAAAGTATTTTCCGCAGCGTATAAGTATAGTTTTTAAATTGTGGACTAGGTGATCCACCGAGCCAAGGGATACGGCCTTTAAAAATATAACTTATTTTCTAATCATATAACTTATGAATTTTCATAAAGTATAGTTGATAGTGGTTTGCCTGAGCGTCGGCAGTTATCCCCTGCTCGACGTGGAATCATGACGCGTGTTTTTCTCCTACTCTGATAATTCGTTTTCCTCGGAGAAAATACGGGTTGTGATAGTTGGTATCAGAGGGAGGTTGCTTGACAAGTTAGGCGGGTAACCATCCCTTTTGATTGCATTAGCAGTTTAGCATCATGTCATTCACACACTGATTTGTCATCAGCACGTCTTGGCAAAAGCACGAACACTACACTCATAGCATAACATGAAGTATACGGGGCATATTATGTAGTATGGGATGCATAATATGTGTTCGTATATGGATCCACAATAGGGGAAACATGTGAGGGTTATGTAGTATGGGATGCATAACCTCACCACATGGCGGCGACTAGCTCGTTTTATTTTTCTTTGCGTGAGGATTTTATGTAGTATGGGATGCACAACATTATCATGTGTATGCCGCTCATAACATGCATTAGGGCCTTTTTAGAATGCATAGCACAAACATGCATAGCATAACATTGCATGGGTAAACCGTGCCAAGATAAAGATTGGCAGGATGACATATGTACACACATAAGTTTTCGAGTCAAAAATAATTTAAGTCATGCATTCCCGATCTAGGCACAAGATTTAGTATGGTGGTGGTTAACCATCCTAGGTTAAGGCATAACATCAATTCTTATAAAAATAAACTCCCAGAGCAAGTTTTGCAGCTTTAAGTTCATATTTATGTATGTATTGTTTGTACTTGTAGTTAGTTGCAGCTGTTGTACTAGGATCTGACTAAGGTTGCTATGATTTTAGGATGGCGAGACGCCCTTCGACTAGATCGACCCCCCTATCTGAGGGTGAGTCATCGGGAGCGCAGAATGATGCGGTGATCGAGAGCCTACGATAGAGTAGCGATTCCTTGATCAGGCTGATGTTGGAGGTGCAAGCCCAGATCCAGTCTTTGCTGGCAGTTGTGGCAGGACAGACTCAGGGAGTGCAAGGCCCTGTATGGGGGTTAGCTGTTCCTCCTCCTCCTACACCCCTGAGACCTCAAGTGGTGGTGCCAGCGGAGATGGTATTTATCTCACAGTTTCAGAGACTTAACCCTCCTACTTATGATGGGAAGGAAGATTTCATGGTCATAGACGATTGGCTGATCTCCATGAAGGAGATGTTCTCGTACTCCATTATTTATGATGATCAGAGAGTGATGATAGCCGTCTATCATCTAAAGGGTTTGGCTAAGAGTTGGTGGCTTAGAGAAAAAGAGAGCTTGGTAGTTGGTTGCTCTTGGGAAGTGTTCAAGGAAATGCTGCTGAGGAAGTTCTTGCCTTTGGTCGAGCATGAACGTCTTATGAACGACTTCCTCCACCTGAAGCAAAGGCAACTCATGGTCGGTGAGTATGAGGTAGAGTTCAGCAAGTTGAGCCGGTTTGCTCCTGGGTTGGTAAGTGTTGAGGCTGATCGAGTCAAGCGATTCCTTGGTGGCTTGAGGAGCGAGGTGCAGCAGTTGACCAGTGCTTATGGATAAGAGACTTATGCAGGGGTAGTGGAGGCTGCTTTGAAGGTGGAGGCTATCGAGACCGCAAAGAGCAGAGGCCAGCAAATGAGGAAGGACAAGCGAAAGTCTGTTGAGGAGAAGAAACCCCAGGTACCCGGTGCTGCTTCGGGAAAGAAGAGCAAGATGTTGTGTAGCTTTTGTGGTCGGTCAGGCCACCCTGTTGAGAGGTGTTTCAAAAAGGCAGCAGCTCAGAAGAAGGAGCAAGTTCATGCTATTCAGGGTGCTCCTAGGAGGGATATTTCCTGTTCTGTTTGCAAGCGACTCGGGCATGATGTTGCCCAGTGCTGGTCCAAGGATAAAGTCTGCTATCAGTGCGGGCAGAAGGGTCACATCAAGTTTAGGTGTCCTCAGGTACAGTCTGCTCTTTATACAGTTCCACTTCAGGCACTACCTCCGCCTCAGCGTGTGGACAAGGGTAAAGGAAAGCTGAACGTGATCTCTTCCATGGAGGCTCAAGCTTCGACTCAGGTCATCTCAGGTTAGTTGTTTCTTTTTCCAGCTTGAAAGTTTTATTTGTTAGAATGGTTACAGTTGGGTTTTGGTAGCTCTTTAGTTGTATATACTTCTATAGGATAATTTAAGGTGATGAACCGCTGGGCGCGCGTTCTGTTCGACTCCGGCGCTACCAACTCATTTGTGGCTGGAGCCTTTGTGGAGCGACATCGGTTAACTCTAGATCGAGTTCGTGATACCTTCCGCGTCAAGTTCCCTTTTGGTGAATCTGTGTTATCAGATTTGGTCATTCTAGATTGCCCTGTTTGGTAGGGGATTTTCTTGCGAAGGCAGACTTGAAGATGATTGATCTGGAGGACTTCGATGTTATTTTGGGCATGGATTGGCTGTCTAAGTATGATGCGGTCATTCAGTGCAAAGGGAAGCGCTTGGAATTCATCAAGGGAATGGTCAGCCGGGAAGCGTGTATGCTGATCCATGCCAAGATTCTCCTGTCTTTTCTGCGGTATGTGCTAAGAAGTTGTTTCTTTCTGGTTGTTTTGCTTGTTTAGTCTCGATGGTTGGGACAGTTGTTAACATACCGCGCTTAGAGGAGATTCCCGTTGTTCGTGGTTTCGCTGATGTGTTTCCTGATGACATTCCTGGTCTTCCTCCCGATCGAGATGTCAAATTTGTGATTGATTTGGAACCGGGTACGTGTCCTATTGCTAAGGCGCCGTACCGGATGGCCCCTCGTGAGCTAGAGGAGTGTGAGTCCAGTTAGATGAGTTGCTGGAAAAAGGGTTTATCAGGTAGAGTTCGTCTCCTTGGGGTGCTCCTGTTTTGTTTGTAAAGAAGAAGGATGGGTCGATGCGGCTTTGCATCGACTACAGGGAGTTGAACAAAGTCACTATTAAGAACAAGTACCCCCTGCCGAGGATCGATGACTTATTTGATCAGTTGCGCGGTAGCACAGTGTTCTCCAAGATCTATCTTCATTCTGGCTATCATCAGCTCAGGATCTGTGAGACAGATATTCCACGGACTGCGTTTAGATCGAGGCATGGACATTTTGAGTTCTTGGTGATGTTGTTTGGTCGGACCAACGCACCATCAGCTTTCATGGATATGATGAACCGGGTGTTCAAGGATTTCCTAGACAAGTTCGTTGTGGTTTTCATCGATGACGTGTTGGTCTATTCCTGCAATGCTGAGGACCATGAGCAGCATCTGCGCTTGGTTCTATCAGAATTGAGGAATCACAAGTTATTCGCCAAGTTGAGCAAGTGTGAATTTTGGTTGCCTCAGGTCTCGTTTTTGGGTCACGTGGTGAACAAGGATGGGATCTCTGTTGACCCAGAAAAGATCGCAGTAGTGATGGATTGGAGCAGGCCGGGCACGCCCAAGGAGATCAGAAGCTTCCTAGGGTTGGCCGGCTACTACAAGAGGTTCGTGGAGGGTTTCTCTACCCTGGCTGCACCTTTGACTAGGTTGACTCAGAAGAACGCGGCCTTTGTTTGGAGCGAGAAGTGCAAAGAAGCCTTCCTGGAGCTAAAGAACAGATTGTGCTCTGCTCCCATCCTAACCCTACCTACTGAGGGTGTGGAGTATGATGTGTACGTGGATGCTTCGCATGTTGGTCTTGGTTGCGTGTTGATGCAGGTTGGAAAAGTGATTGTGTATGGGTCAAGGCAATTAAAGACTCCTGAGAGAAATTACCCTACGCATGACCTTGAGTTTGCAGCGATAATTTATGCGTTGAAGTTGTGGAGGCATCTACTTTATGGGGCTCAGTGCAAGATCTTCACTGATCACAAGAGCCTGAAGTACGTGTTCACGCAAAAGGAGTTAAATCTGCGCCAGCGGCCGTGGCTAGAGTATGTGGCCGATTATGATGTAGAGATCCAGTACCATCCAGGCAAGGCCAATGTAGTGGCCGACACCCTGAGCCGGAAGACGGGGAAGATCTTTAATCTCTCCGCCGATCGTTTAGTGGAAGAGTTCCTCCTTATGGATATCTCGGTGGGATGTTGTGGCATGAAGAGTAGTTTGGCAGTGGCAGAGCCGTCTTGGATTTCCCTTACTAGGTTGTACCAGAAGGATGATCCGGACCTTCTACACTTATACCTCAGGACTGAGAGAGGGCAGTTGCCGAATTTTTCCATCGATGATGCAGGTACTTTGAAGTACCGCGGCAGATTTTGCATCCCTGCTGTTGGAGACATCAGGGGTATGGTATGCAGAGAGGCTCATGGATCCAGTGTTGCCTACCATCCGGGATCTACAAAGATGTATCGTGATTTGAAGTAAATTGTCTGGTGGTATGGGATGAAGAGTGATATAGCTCGATTTGTTGTTGAGTGCCACACTTGCAAGCGTGTGAAGGCCGATCACGGAAGGCCTGGTGGCAAGTTGACTCAACTAGAGATCCGAACTTGGAAGTGGAAAAGTATTTCTATGGACTTCATCAAGGGCTTACCGAAATCTCCAAGGGGATTTGATTCTGTTTGGGTCATAGTGGATAGACTGACGAAGTGTGCTCACTTCATGCTGTATAAGATTGATTATCCGATGAAGAAGATAGCAGAGTTGTACTTAGAAGAGGTCATCAGATTGCACGGTGTGCCTGTTAGCATCATTTTTGATCGAGACTCCCGGTTTACTTCTCGTTTTTGGCAGAGTCTGCAGGAGGGTTTGGGTACAGATCTGAGGTATTCTACTGCTTACCATCCATAGACAAATGGGCAGACGGAGCGGGTGAACCAGATAGTTGAGGATATGATCAGATGCTACATTCTAGACCACAGTGAAGCGTGGGATGAGCGATTGCGACTTATGGAGTTTGCATACAATAACAGTTATCAAGAAAGTTTGCAAATGGCTCCATTTGAAGCTTTGTATGGGAGGCGCTGCAGAACCCCCCTGTTTTGGGCTAAGAAGGTTGAGAGACCCTTTTTGGGTCCGGATACGCTCGAGGAGATGGAAGTCGCGGTCAAGCTTGTTTGAGAAAAGCTTCGTATAGCTCAGGAGAGATATGAAAAGAACGTCAATCAGCGCAGATCAGACTTGGAGTTTTTTGTAGGGGACCTTGTATTTCTTAAGGTTTCCCCGATGGTTGGTGTTAAGAGGTTCGGTAAGAACCGGAAATTGGACCCGAGGTATGTAGGCTCGTTTAAGATTGTTGAACGGATTGGCGTGTAAGCTTATAGGTTGGAATTGCCAGCAAACTTCCCAAGTGTTCATAATGTATTTCACGTAAGCCAATTGCGGAAGTGTGTGCGCAGTAGTGGGCAATTCTTGGATGTTGTGCCCCAGTTGGAGTCTAATCTCTCTTTTATTGAAGTGTCGGTCCGCATTTTGGATACTCAAGATCGGAGGCTGCGAAGGAAGTCCATCCTGATTGTCAAAGTTCTATGGAAGAATCAGGGTTTGGAAAGCGCGACTTGGGAGTTAGAGTCGGCTATGAGGGAGGCTCACCCTCAACTGTTTCCCTGATTAGATTGGTTTGTTTTCTTCTTGTAATGTTTGGCTTGTTACCTTTCCTTCTATAGTTGAGGCGTTGTGCGTAAATTTTCGGGATGAAACTTTCTTTTAGGGGGAGTGACTGTAACGCCCCCGATTTTTTCTGCGATTATTTAATTCTTTCTTGGCGTTACGTCGACGGGTTTTCTTGGCTTGTGTTATGTAAGATCCTCCCCCTTACCAAGGGAGCCCTGATCTTATGCCCAGGACCGCCGCCTTACGGTGACACTAACTCACGGGTTAGTCGACACCGCAAGACGCCGATCCTGCCGGCTAGTACGATCATAACCTGTTCGGCCAATATGAGAAACAGAAGCAAGTATATAGTAAACAAAACTACACAAGTCCACAGCCACAGAGTACATATCATATAAAAGAAATGATGAGTACATAAATATAGTCCACAATGAGTACAACAAAGAGAGAAATAAGGGCTTATGCCCATTACATTATATCACTGAATCTCTCCTCACAAAGCAAATAGCGGAAGTCTAAACTATCACAGACATCTTGTCCCTTCTGAGAACGCGTTGTAGTAGTAGTAGTAGTAGTAGTAGTAGTCGGCATCTGCTCCTCAAGTCCTGCCTCCTCGTCGTGCTGGTCCATCTCCTCGAGCTCCTAAAAATAGTATGGTCACCGACCATTAGTCAAAAAGACTAAGTCGTATCCTCAGCACCTCCTCCTGCAACTCCTAGGCACCGCGCGGGAGGACGAAGCGGAGGACAAACAAGGGGTGACAAAGGCGGAGCAGGTGACAGGAAACTAAGTAGAATATGTAACCAAGTAAGTAATGAAAGGTAACCTTTACTTATGCGAGTACGCATAAGCAAGGGGTCTTCTGCAAGGCTCCCATTGTATAAAATGTCCCATACCATTTTATACAACGGGGTGTCAGGTGTCACAAGCAAATATATATATAAAAGGAAAGTAACCTCAACCTATAAACATGCCCACTCAGGCTTATAGGCTAAGGGATCGTATAGTAGGTCCTAATGTATAAGCGTCCCATACCACTTATACATTAGGTGACTTAAGTTGTTATGAAGGTTAATGTTATGCAACTATATGGTGGGTATGATATGAACATGCAGTGCAACACACACACACACACGACTCCGTGATCACAGACCTTTAGTTCCCACTTTTCGAGAGCTAGCATCACTCTCAGGTACCACTGTTGTGGCTACGGCAGCTGCGGAGCGGGCGTCTCCGCCTTCTAGGCGGGTATACACACTACCAGGCCTAGACCTCTCTTGTGCACATCTGTACACCGACAGTGCACTCTAGAGTCTCTGCGTACAACTTTGCTGACTACCCGTCAGTCTTGTTGGGCTGGGTGTGCGTTATTAGGAAAAGTCTTCCAGACTCCAGTATAAACATCCTACTGGTCCTTCTAACCCTCGCACCCGCCTGGTCCACCGTACTGCCGTCGGTGTGACGACTGGCCAGTACCGCATGGCCCGCCACTAATATATGCACATGCAAGTATAGTATATGTTGAGCCTCCAGCTCGAAGGGCTATCCTGTCCCAATCTCTCCAACCCGTCACGGGTGAGCAAATAGTCAAAAGACTCCAAGTCCCTCCAACCCGGCACGGGTGAGTATGTGCTACAAAACCTCCAACCCTGCCCGGGGGAGTATATATGTCAATCTCTTTTCCCCAACTCGGCACGGGTGAGCAAGTAGTCAAAAGACTCTAAGTCCCTCCAACCCGGCACGAGTGAGCACATATCCAGTTCACTTACCCTATTAGACTACTCTTGCCTACCGATTATTATTCTTAGTATCTTAAGGTTAATCCCAGGACTGCCCAAGGTATTCCCGGTGAAGGGCTCTCGGGGGCACTAGGAGCTACGATGGGCTGAATCCCAAAGCTCCCTTTCTCAAGGATATTTACTTTAGTTGATGTCTACCCAGGGTCCACAACCAACTCTCATTGTTACTTTAGGACTAACCTAATGACTTAAGTTATCATTATCTCAGGGTGACAGTCTTCCGTAAACTCTTCCTAGGCAAGTCAAATGTTGCACTGTTACTCTCATCTCTAGAATGCATCTGCCACCCAGGGTTATAATTCCGAACTTAGACTCTAACTTAGTTGTTGATTCATCCCCTGGCGGCCTATAATTCAGCCTACTTTTACTATGCGCACCCCATGACCTAATACCACCCTGAAATCGAACTTCTAAATTCTTGATCCAACTGACCCCAAATATTTATCCTAGGGTGGTATGGACTAATAAAATGAGTGTGTTGATTTTCATAATTTTCCTAGGTCATTAAGGCCTTTAATTAAATCTTTTAAAATTATTCCCTAGGTCATTTTACACATGAAGTATCATCAATTAAAATCTTCTGACCTAGGGGAATTTTCCTGAGTTGCATATGAGTAAAATATTACTGTCTACAAGATTTCATAATTTTCCTTTTAATATGTCTATTTATCCCATAATTAATAAAATTTCTACATAAATGCCATTTTCCAAATGAAGTAGGAGAGATACATAAATCAAAATTCCAGGAAAATTACTGAGCAATTGTAACATTAATTCATGACTTATGGCAGAGTTTCATTAACTTATATAGTGTAATAGCCTATAAATTTCCATTCTTAATTATTTACCAAAATGCCATTTTCCTACCTTAATAATTATCAGTGTGTACAAAAATTCTGAAACAATTCTACAATATTAATATTACTATTATACAACTATACAAATATTTCTGCAATTTTCCAACATGTAATTCCACCAATTCATAAATAAATACAAAAAGGGTAAAATAGTAATTTCAAGGTATTTGCTCCAATAGTTCTCAAACAGAGGTATAAAATTTTCCTATGTCAAATAAAACATCATTCTTTGACTTGACTGAATTTGGGAATTTCCTATGGTCAAAATCTATTTTTCCAAATTTTTTTCCAAAAAGACCTATATTTTGAAAATTCCAATAAATGGTATTTTTGATCCCAAAAATCCCCTAATTAATTCCAGAGGTGAAATTTGCCCTAATGAATCACTGGTAAAGATTCCATGATTTTTGGATGCCTCAACTAGGCTAATACTCAATATTTCATTTCTTGCTAATAGCACCCCAAGTCTATAAGTAGCCAACACATGCACATGGATTAACCCATCATACAGGGGTCCAATTGCTCTGAAATTTCTACCAGACACCAATAATGCCCCTAAATACATGCCACCAAAGTTTAAGGCCATTTGGGTGCATATAATTACAGTTATACCCTTAATTTACTTTTTGAAATAATGATAAAAACTATAGGAAAATGTTTTCCAAAAATTCCAAATTTTTGGCAGGGCCTAAATATGCCTTAAATACACACATGACCAAAATTTCAGGTCATGATGACACTTGGTTTGGCTTGGGCATCAATTTTACTTTCTGCCCTAGTCTAGGAGCAGTCCTAGCAAAACAGCCCTACAGCACAAACTACTGGACCAAAACTTGAATTTAGGGTGGCAGATTAAAGTTAACACATTCACCTACAAATTCAGGGGTTAACCTATGGTGAGGTCTCTAGGTACCCTAAAATTGACATGCAAAAGTACTGTTAAAGTGTGACAGATTTCATACTATTCATAAAGTAATAATAATAACAGAATTATAATTAAAAATCTGCACTAATCTTAAAGCCTATCGGACGGCCCTGGCTCATCTTCCCCATGCATGCATGGATGTCCAACCCGTGCAGGCGGGTTTTTGCGGGGCCATTTCCGGCCATCGCCGGCGGCGGGACCTCCGGCCAAGTCATTCCCCGGCCTCACGGTGGTCGGGGCTTGAGCTGGACGGCGGCTGCGCGGCGGAGAGCGGCGGACGGCGGCGGCGCAACCAAGCCGAAACTCCAGAAAAACGCCATTTTTATAGAATTTTCAAGCTTTTGAATCCTACTGTCGAGCTCGTTTGAGCTCGACGTCTAGCCTAGAGGATCTAGGATACTAGCACAGTAAGAGAGGAAGGGATACGGACTTGTGGTGGCGGCTGAGGCTGAGCGTGGCGGCGGTTTCCCATGGCATGCAAGCTCCGGAGATTTCCTCCTCTGTTGGCCATGGCAGCAGCTGGCTTTTGTTTTCTCTCTCTCTCTCTGAGGGGTGGAATGAGTGGGAATGAGGGGGGATAGGCGGTTTGGGGGCTGAGTTAAGAAGGGAGGGCGACTTCACCAAGGTGAGGGGGCGATTTCACCAAGGGAAAGCTCGGGTTGGGGGGGTTGAGCTGGCTGGCTGCTTGGGAGATGGGCCCCACTGGTCCTGCTGGGTGAATTGACCCCTATTGGGTCGGGTTCCATGATTGGGGCCAAGGTGGGTGGTGGAGAGAAGGGGGTTGGCTCTTTTGAATGAAATGGGTTAGGTTGGGTCGGGTTTGGGCTTGGGCTTGACCCAAGGTTGCATGGTGGGGTCCCCACACCTCCTAATACCCATACCTGGTCAGCCAACCCATTATGGGTTGGTGGGATGAGCCCAAGTGGCCCAAACCAATTCTTAACACTTTCTCTCTCCTATTCTTCCTCTTTTCTCTCTCCTAGGTGTTTTCCCAAAATTTCTATTGCATGCCCATATTTTTCTCTTCCATAGGGGGTATAGGGTCACTTTAGACCCACCTAATGAGTTTGGGTTGATTTGGGTGGACCCAACCCAGTGAATTGGGCTAGGGCACCATTTTCACTATTTAGGTCAAAGGTGTTGACTTGACTCATCATGGGTCAACTGGTTGACCCCATGGCCTACCTTAGGGTCCACTTAGATTGTATTTAGGGTTAGG
Source organism: Platanthera zijinensis (assembly GCA_039513925.1). Taxonomy (NCBI): domain Eukaryota; kingdom Viridiplantae; phylum Streptophyta; class Magnoliopsida; order Asparagales; family Orchidaceae; genus Platanthera; species Platanthera zijinensis. Next base: position 102,084,869 of record CM077085.1, on the reverse strand, counting down.
GCATCATGGTGGGGTCATGGTGTGGCTAGGGTTCCTGTTTAGGCTAGTTTGACCTAATTTGACTTTGGCCCCATGGTGGGCCCCACATGGCTACAACCCACTATTTAGGGTCAAACCTAGCTTATTACCCTAACACCCACCCCATGCCTAACCCAATCTAAGTTAAGGGGTCTGGAAGTAACATTGGGATGTTACAAATCCTATAAACAAAAGAAATAATTTCGTCCCCGAAATTTAAGTTTGGGTCTACGGGTTCCAATTGCAGAAACTTTTAAGGAACTTTTAAAACATAACATAAAGAGTACCTGACGTAAATAGTTCCGGATGGCGCTCCAGCATCAGATCCCTAGGTTCCCAGGTGTGCTCCTCCCGTCCATGGTTGGACCACAACACCTTCACGAGTGGAACCTTCTTTTTCCTCAGCACTCGGACTGCTGAATCATCGATCCGGACCGGCTCTAAACGAACTGTTCGATCTGATGCTACTGGCCTGTCAGTAGTAGAAATATGCTGCTCAGTCCGAAGGAGTGCTCGTCGCAGGGAGGAGACGTGAAAGACGTCGTGCAGAGTTCCCAACTCTATCGGTAGCTGCAGTCGGTAAGCCAAGGGGCTGATCCGCTCCAGGATTAAGTAAGGCCCCATATATCTCAGACTGAGCTTCTTGTGCCTCCGCACCCGGGAAACACCGTGCACCGGACGTATCTTCAAGAAAACTCTATCCCCCCACCTGGAACTCCACCTTACGATGTCGCGCATCGTAATACTTCGCCTGCCTGCTCTGGGCCTCCAACATCCGATCTCTGACCAGACGTATCTGAGCCTCCGTGTCCTCGACATACTCTGAACCGTGAGCTCGTGTATCCTCATATTTTGGGCTACTCATATCGTGAGGACACGTTTCCAAGTCCTTCGGTATTTTATAATCAAAATAATCTTTAACCACTCATTGAATTGTAGTCTTACAACCTATAATCATCAAGTAAATTAACAACTTCATAAGTAAGAATCTTTTTCCATTCGGATCCACCTAGGTTTTTACTTATAATTCAACGTGAACTTACAGTCACCCCAAGATATCATATACATTAGATCAACATTATTATTGTATAGCAGTAAATCAACTTCCGAGATCCTGATGTGACGAAAAGATCATCATTTTATTTCTCCCAACTTCAAGACTCATCACATCTCTATCCAAGCAATTATATATGGTTCGTAGTGTGTTCACATTTCGAGCATACATCAAGTGATCATTATGAATATTGATGTTCGTACCAGCGACTCTCGATCACTTTTCACATATAGTCTAATCCATGAATTTATGAGCGTAACTTTTCAGGTATGGTGAGATCTGATACACCTTTCGTTTAGCAAAAAGGAAATCTTATTGAGCACCGATTACCTTTGTATATGCCTTTGATAGTCAAGATCTATATATCATCGTCATGAAATCTCCTATTGGCGATTATAATGTTACCACGTGTGTATCCTGGTTCTTAATGCTATCATGCTCAAGGGTCATATATACGTGTACAACCTTGACTTGTTCTATAACTGAAACATTTACTATTAATATGAACGTTGGTAACGAGTTTTTGACCCTCAGTCGTTTTTAATGTTCAGTCTAACCCATAAATTATAAGTGCACATTTTCCAAAATTGAAGTACTTTGATTTCTTCATCGATCGAATCTTAATAAATGTCCATTTGTTCTCGAGTATTTCACCGTATCCGTGATAACAATCTAACATTGATTACTTTGTTGTCATGAATTTTCCTATGGTGATCATGATGTTATCAACATTCGTGTCTTGGTTCTTGATGTAACCGCAACCAAGAGATCTTTCCTATGCATATGCTACAACTTATCATTGACCATATTCCAATTTGTTGAGTCGTTACCTTTGTAAATGTCATGCCTTGGCAATTTTAACCCATTACGTGCTTGAAGTTTCAACTCGGTACGCTCTTAGTAATTCTCTTATACATGTTCATACGACCATCTTAATTGACAAGCATGGGTGAATATTCATCTAGAGTTATTATACTAATGAGGTTTGCTCAAGCATGTGTAAATTTAATCCTCAAAATTATTATGTCATGGTAGAGACTATCATATCTCTAAGTTCATGAGTTTTCATCACTCATATATTCCCAAAAGTACACACCTCGCATTATCTAACATAGGTAATGTTGAAACTTATTCGTTTTCCTTGTGCGCAGGATATGCTGGTATTGTCTTCTCACGATCAAGTCTTCTGAATTGTTATAACATCGGTTCTAAAGATAATAATATATCCATAATCATGGGTTGATATCGAAATCCCGAACCCTTTGAGGGCGATTATTATTTTATCAAGTATTCTCATTTTGATTCCTGAGATCATCTGAGTCACCTCCACCAGATTATGCCTAGAGTATACATCTTCCAATCTAGTATGTTTCTTCACCTGATTTTATGCTTGCTGGGGTCACTATACTCTCCTTGTTATGGATGTAATCGTTTAGATATTCCAGCATTTCCACTTCATGGACTCTCAAATAACAGTTGAGATTTATCTTGTCGTTACTTTGTCATAATCTGTATGTTTCCAATTGATGACCAGTGTACGTCACGTAGGCATGGGTGGTGGTGATCAGTCATCATGTTATGCTTCTTTCAAATTTAGATGATTCTTTCTTGATTCAAATTTTTCTAGGGTTATGGTGCACCCATTGTTGTAGACGTAATTATTCAGATATTTCGGATTCTCATTTCACATTGGTTTCCCTTGCAGTACATCTGAGTCCCTTAACCATACGTAAATGGTGTATACCGTGTCTGTATTAAGGAAATCACGAGTGTTCGTTAGACTACGATCTAAGTGGGTACTTACTTCCTTAAAAAATCGAAATTGGGGAAACTTCTTGAAGTCTTAACGGTCTTCCCTAGTTTCAAGGTCATATAGACGCATCACTAAGCCATTCTTTATATGCCCTTCAAGAAATTTAAACTTACTGTTCTCCTTATTCATTTACTCATATGGTCTTGGAGTAATTATGAGAGTGAAAAGCCATTCTCGAAACATTCTACTTTTCTCTTTCACTCGTGAATTTATTGTGTTCACAGCTTGTCGTTAGTAGTCTATGCTGCTTTAGATTAATAATTAGGGTGAAGATCTTTGAGAGTCCTAACCTTCCGGGGAGGATTGATCATCATACTGGTCATGTACATACAATTCTCATCTTTACCTGAGCGATCTTTAAATAATCCAAGTTTTTAGATCACTATGCTTGCGACACATTCTTAATGAGGAGGCTTAGGAAAAATCGAGTTGTTATCAAATAGCCCTATAAACAAAAGGTTAAGCCCCCATATATTTTGGTTAATTTTCCTTTGACTTTCACAATGCAGTCATCTTGTACATGCCATAATCCTTAGAGCTAACAATCCTTGGCATGGTTTTCTACTTCAATTGATATGTTATCTATCTTAGGCCTTCAAGGTTTTCGTATGACAATCTGCTCAAGGTCAACATGTGACCAAACCAGGAAGTGTCTCTTCTAACATCTGAACTCTTATTCGACCTTTGATATTTATCATCGTGGTTGTCTTGACGTAATCAAGTCATCGGTACTAGGATTAAGCTTACGAGTACCCTACTAATCCACTATTAAGCTTATGCATCAATACTTCTCGAGGTGGTCCTTATCGTTTGAGTAAGAATTGGTAATATCATTCGATATGCGACTTAGGAACACCGAAGTTTAAGCCTTAAGTAGGGACTCTGGCATTTAGATCTTTCTTTAATCGACTTGGTTATCCATGCACCGTAACTAATCTACACTTGAAGTCGATCTTTGACCTAAGGTACGACATAAAATCCTCTTGGTAAGTCAAACTAGGGTGGTGTCCTAGTTGGATTGGCCTAACACATTGCTAATGGACTAGTTTATGTGACTTTTTTTTTTTACACATGGGCACACCATTGCTTCCGCTGCTTAGTTTGTCCGCAAACTAATGCTCGAGCGGGGTGTTCCAGTGTTGTGGACTTCTTCCTCATATGATCGTTTGTTCAAGTGATACCAGTTTGTAAGATCCTCCCCCTTACCAAGGGAGCCCTGATCTTATGCCCAGGACCGCCGCCTTACGGTGACACTAACTCACGGGTTAGTCGACACCGCAAGACGCCGATCCTGCCGGCTAGTACGATCATAACCTGTTCGGCCAATATGAGAAACAGAAGCAAGTATATAGTAAACAAAACTACACAAGTCCACAGCCACAGAGTACATATCATATAAAAGAAATGATGAGTACATAAATATAGTCCACAATGAGTACAACAAAGAGAGAAATAAGGGCTTATGCCCATTACATTATATCTCTGAATCTCTCCTCACAAAGCAAATAGCGGAAGTCTAAACTATCACGGACATCTCGTCCCTTCTGAGAACGCGCTGTAGTAGTAGTAGTAGTAGTAGTAGTAGTCGGCATCTGCTCCTCAAGTCCTGCCTCCTCGTCGTGCAGGTCCATCTCCTCGAGCTCCTAAAAATAGTATGGTCACCGACCATTAGTCAAAAAGACTAAGTCGTATCCTCAGCACCTCCTCCTGCAACTCCTAGGCACCGCGCGGGAGGACGAAGCGGAGGACAAACAAGGGGTGACAAAGGCGGAGCAGGTGACAGGAAACTAAGTAGATTATGTAACCAAGTAAGTAATGAAAGGTAACCTTCACTTATGCGAGTACGCATAAGCAAGGGGTCTTCTGCAAGGCTCCCATTGTATAAAATGTCCCATACCATTTTATACAATGGGGTGTCAGGTGTCACAAGCAAATATATATATAAAAGGAAAGTAACCTCAACCTATAAACATGCCCACTCAGGCTTATAGGCTAAGGGATCGTATAGCAGGTCCTAATGTATAAGCGTCCCATACCACTTATACATTAGGTGACTTAAGTTGTTATGAAGGTTAATGTTATGCAACTATATGGTGGGTATGATATGAACATGCAGTGCAACACACACACACACGACTCCGTGATCACAGACCTTTAGTTCCCACTTTTCGAGAGCTAGCATCACTCTCAGGTACCACCGTTGTGGCTACGGCAGCAGCGGAGCGGGCGTCTCCGCCTTCTAGGCGGGTATACACACTACCAGGCCTAGACCTCTCTTGTGCGCCTCTGTACACCGACAGTGCACTCTAGAGTCTCTGCGTACAACTTTGCTGACTACCCGTCAGTCTTGTTGGGCTGGGTGCGCGTTATTAGGAAAAGTCTTCCAGACTCCAGTATAAACATCCTACTGGTCCTTCTAACCCTCGCACCCGCCTGGTCCACCGTACTGCCGTCGGTGTGACGACTGGCCAGTACCGCATGACCCACCACTAATATATGCACATGCAAGTATAGTATATATTGAGCCTCCAGCTCGAAGGGTTATCCTGTCCCAATCTCTCCAACCCGTCACGGGTGAGCAAATAGTCAAAATACTCCAAGTCCCTCCAACTCGGCACGGGTGAGTATGTGCTACAAAACCTCCAACCCTGCCCGGGGGAGTATATATGTCAATCTCTTTTCCCCAACTCGGCACGGGTGAGCAAGTAGTCAAAAGACTCCAAGTCCCTCCAACCCGGCACGAGTGAGCACATATCCAGTTCACTTACCCTATTAGACTACTCTTGCCTACCGATTATTATTCTTAGTATCTTAAGGTTAATCCTAGGACTGCCCAAGGTATTCCCGGTGAAGGGCTCTCGGGGGTACTAGGAGCTACGATGGGCTGAATATCAAAGCTCCCTTTCTCAAGGATATTTACTTTAGTTGATGTCTACCCAGAGTCCACAACCAACTCTCATTGTTACTTTAGGACTAACCTAATGACTTAAGTTATCATTATCTCAGGGTGACAGTCTTCCGTAAACTCTTCCTAGGCAAGTCAAATGTTGCACTGTTACTCTCGTCTCTAGAATGCATCTGCCACCCAGGGTTATACTTCCGAACTTAGACTCTAACTTAGTTGTTGATTCATCCCCTGGCGGCCTATAGTTCAGCCTACTTTTACTATGCGCACCCCATGACCTAATATCACCCTGAAATCGAACTTCTAAATTCTTGATCCAACTGACCCCAAATATTTATCCTAGGGTGGTATGGACTAATAAAATGAGTGTGTTGATTTTCATAATTTTCCTAGGTCATTAAGGCCTTTAATTAAATCTTTTAAAATTATTCCCTAGGTCATTTTACACATGAAGTATCATCAATTAAAATCTTCTGACCTAGGGGAATTTTTCTGAGTTGCATATGAGTAAAATATTACTGTCTACAAGATTTCATAATTTTCCTTTTAATATGTCTATTTATCCCATAATTAATAAAATTTCTACATAAATGCCATTTTCCAAATGAAGTAGGAGAGATACATAAATCAAAATTCCAGGAAAATTACTGAGCAATTGTAACATTAATTCATGACTTATGGCAGAGTTTCATTAACTTCTATAGTGTAATAGCCTATAAATTTCCATTCTTAATTATTTACCAAAATGTCATTTTCCTACCTTAATAATTATCAGTGTGTACAAAAATTCTGAAACAATTCTACAATATTAATATTACTATTATACAACTATAGAAATATTTCTGCAATTTTCCAACATGTAATTCCACCAATTCATAAATAAATACAAAAAGGGTAAAATAGTAATTTCAAGGTATTTGCTCCAATAGTTCTCAAACAGAGGTATAAAATTTTCCTATGTCAAATAAAACATCATTATTTGACTTGACTGAATTTGGGAATTTCCTATGTTCAAAATCTATTTTTCCAATTTATTTTCCAAAAAGACCTATATTTTGAAAATTCCAATAAATGGTATTTTTGATCCCAAAAATCCCCTAATTAATTCCAGAGGTGAAATTTGCCCTAATGAATCACTGGTAAAGATTCCATGATTTTTGGATGCCTCAACTAGGCTAATACTCAATATTTCATTTCTTGCTAATAGCACCCCAAGTCTATAAGTAGCCAACACATGCACATGGATTAACCCATCATACAGGGGTCCAATTGCTTTGAAATTTCTACTAGACACCAATAATGCCCCTAAGGACATGCCACCAAAGTTTGGGGCCATTTAGGTGCATATAATTACAGTTATACTCTTAATTTACTTTTTGAAATAATGATAAAAACTATAGGAAAATGTTTTCCAAAAATTCCAAATTTTTGGCAGGGCCTAAACATGCCTTAAATACACACATTACCAAAATTTCAGGTCATGATGACACTTGGTTTGGCTTGGGCATCAATTTTACTTTCTGCCCTAGTCTAGGAGCAGTCCTAGCAAAACAGCCCTACAGCACAAACTACTGGACCAAAACTTGAATTTAGGGTGGCAGATTAAATTTAACACATTCACCTACAATTTCCATTCAGGGGTCAACCTATGGTGAGGTCTCTAGGTACCCTAAAATTGACATGCAAAAGTACTGTTAAAGTGTGACAGATTTCATACTATTCATAAAGTAATAATAATAACATAATTATAATTAAAAATCTGCACTAATCTTAAAGCCTATCGGACGGCCCTGGCTCATCTTCCCCATGCATGAATGGATGGCCAACCCGTGCAGGCGGGTTTTGCGGGGCCATTTCCGGCCATCGCCGGCGGCGGGACCTCCGGCCAAGTCATTCCCCTGCCTCACGGTGGTCGGGGTTTGAGCTGGCCGGCAACTGGCCGGCGGAGAGCGGCGGACGGCGGCGGCGCAACCAAGCCGAAACTCCAGAAAAACGCCATTTTTACAGAATTTTCAAGCTTTTGAATCCTACTGTCGAGCTCATTTGAGCTCGACGTCTAGCCTAGAGGATCTAGGATACTAGCACAGTAAGAGAGGAAGGGATACGGACTTGTGGTGGCGGCTGAGGCTGAGGGTGGCGGCGGTTTCCCATGGCATGCAAGCTCCGGCGATTTCCTCCTCTGTTGGCCATGGCAGCAGCTGGCTTTTGTTTTCTCTCTCTCTCTGAGGGGTGGAATGAGTGGGAATGAGGGGGATAGGCGGTTTGGGGGCTGAGTTAAGAAGGGAGGGCGACTTCACCAAGGTGAGGGGGCGATTTCACCAAGGGAAAGCTCGGGTTGGGGGGGTTGAGCTGGCTGGCTGCTTGGGAGATGGGCCCCACTGGTCCTGCTGGGTGAATTGACCCCTATTGGGTCGGGTTCCATGATTGGGGCCAAGGTGGGTGGTGGAGAGAAGGGGGTTGGCTCTTTTGAATGAAATGGGTTAGGTTGGGTCGGGTTTGGGCTTGGGCTTGACCCAAGGTTGCATGGTGGGGTCCCCACACCTCCTAATACCCATACCTGGTCAGCCAACCCATTATGGGTTGGTGGGATGAGCCCAAGTGGCCCAAACCAATTCTTAACACTTTCTCTCTCCTATTCTTCCTCTTTTCTCTCTCCTAGGTGTTTTCCCAAAATTTCTATTGCATGCCCATATTTTTCTCTTCCATAGGGGGTATAGGGTCACTTTAGACCCACCTAATGAGTTTGGGTTGATTTGGGTGGACCCAACCCAGTGAATTGGGCTAGGGCACCATTTTCACTATTTAGGTCAAAGGTGTTGACTTGACTCATCATGGGTCAACTGGTTGACCCCATGGCCTACCTTAGGGTCCACTTAGATTGTATTTAGGGTTAGGGCATCATGGTGGGGTCATGGTGTGGCTAGGGTTCCTGTTTAGGCTAGTTTGACCTAATTTGACTTTGGCCCCATGGTGGGCCCCACATGGCTACAACCCACTATCTAGGGTCAAACCTAGCTTATTACCCTAACACCCACCCCATGCCTAACCCAATCTAAGTTAAGGGGTCTGGAAGTAACATTGGGATGTTACATGTTATCTGTGTGGTGTGATCTTAACTCTTTAGAACTGAGTTGCCCATTTTATAGTCTATTGGCAAGATCTCCCTAGCAAGCCGGGTCGTTTTGGGTGACCGGTGTGGCCTCTCGGGGGATGCTGGTGTTTTGAATTTGGGTTGGTATAACTAGAGTTTTGTTTGTCGAAAATTAATTTCAACTTCGTTGTTGTGTTCGTAGTATGGATATTTAGCTACGGTGCGAATTTCGCCGAATTCCGAGGACGTTCGGTTTTCGCATCGTTTTGGTATTTTATGAAAAAATAAAACTATTTAATAAATATTATATTAATAATTATTTTGAAAGGGTGTGGATGCTTGGCGGTTTTGCCTTGTCATTTTTAGCTTTAATTAATTGATTAGTTAATTAAGATTAAGAGGATGCTATATATATGATAGTTTAGACTTAAGAGGAAACTGCTCCTATTCATCTTCCCGAAAGACCGAACCAGTCCGCGCCTGTTCGCAAAAAGCAGAGAAACCGCCGAAACTGCTCCCCTTCGGACGCCGATTTCGGGAGCGTTTGTGGACGGAATTCAATTCCGAAAGCGGATTTGAATTGCTCTCGCCTAGACCTTCATTCCTACGGTAAGAAATAAGTTTTTGTGGTGTTTCTAGGGGTCTCGATTTTTTTAGGGTTGTCCGTTTCCGCCATTAAAGCTCCAGATTTCTTCTTTAGGTGTTGCTACTGTTGGTACCGAGTGAGGATAAGGGAGGCCGACAAAGCTCCACTGGAAATCGAGGCAAGTGGTACTCTTGCCCTTGCCATTTAGTTTTCCTATTTTCCTATATGCCCAGTTAGCCTATTTGATACAACCGAGCATTGCTTTAGCCATAGTCAGTTTCCTTTCCTGTACAATAGATGCTTTCTCTTCCTGTACAAGAACCTGTGATGATGCTTAAGCTTGCTGTTAGAAAATTCCCTGTACAGAACCTTGCCCAAAATAGTCGTGTATGTTCTCTGTTCTTTTTCCCTCGCTGTAGCGTGTTTGTTTTCAGGCCGGGGAAGGAAGTAAGGGTTAGGTTAGCATTTTCCTGTGCCGTAGCTATAGCTGGGTAGGAGTTAGAAGCTTTAACTCGAAAAATTTGCTAGTCCTCATTATAACCCTAGAAATGTGTTTGGCTGTTAGATTAATATTTCTACAGGAATAGACTTGCTGGAGTTAGCGATGGAGGATTCAGGGTTTGGCGTTGAGTGTGGTGCACACACTCAACGACGGGTCTGCTTGGACTTGGCGTTGAGTGTTGTGCACACACTCAACGCCGGGTCTGCTGGGACTTGGCGTTGAGTGTGGTGCACACACACAACGTCATTGCCCCTTGATCTGTTCTTTTGCGGCTAAGTAGTGTGGCATTGAGTGAGAAAATTCTTCTAAGTCAAAATCGACGGGAATCACTAAGTGATTCTCGCCGACTTCGATGAGAATCATTAGTGATTCCCGCCGATTCGGCGAGAATCAATCTGATTTCCCGCCGACCTCTTCCGGATGGCGTTGAGTGAGTGGGCCTCATTCAACGCCATGGCGATTTAGGCGCTGAGTGAGGCGGGCTCACTCAACGTTGCAGCCTTTTCCTGTGGGTAAGTACTTTGGCATTGAGTGAGTTGACCTCACTCAACGCCAAAGCTGTTCTATCGTTGAGAATAGTGGATGCACTCAACGCCGCAAATTTTTTTTGCGGCTAAGTACTTTGGCGTTGAGTGAGTCGACCTCACTCAATGCCAAAGCTGTTTTGGCGTTGAGAGAGGTGGACTCACACAATGCCATAGTTGGGTTCTACGGCTAAGTGATAAGGCGTTGAGTGAGTGGACCTCACTCAATGTAGTAGCTGTTTTGGCGTTGAGTGAGGTTAGCTCACTCAACGCCACAGCCTTCTTTATTGAAGGCGTTGAGGGAGTGGACCTCACTCAACGCCATAGCAGTTTTGGCGTTGAGTGAGGTTAGCTCACTCAATGCCACAGCCAGTGTTATAGAAGGCGTTGAGTGAGTGAACCTCACTCAACGCAATTGCTATTTTGGCGTTGAGTGAGGCTAGCTCACTCAACTCCACCGTCTGTTTAGGCATTGAGTGAGTGGGGCTCACTCAACGCCATGCCGTGTTGAGTCATCTCAACGCTTTTTCCCTTACCTTGATTTTATCCCTCGAGTGAGTTCCTTGATTTTGAAATTCCTTGTCGGCTATTTTCTTTTTTTTTCCAAAAAGGCTGAATCGTGGGTCATGGTTAGTAGTGGTGGTTTGAAGCTCTTAATGGGGGAGGTGTTGTGTAATTTAGCCAAGGCCACCCTTTTTCTTTTATCTTGCTCCAGGTACGGGCTGGGTAAGTGCGTGGGAGGTCCCTAATGCTTTCACATGTAGACCCCTGAGCTTTGTTCCTTGGAAATAGTGGTTGGGGGGCCGAGTTTTCCTCCAACACGGATCCGTGTTGTTTTTGCTACTACCATCTCTCACAGCTTAGGGTGTTAGACGTTTCTTCCTTTGTAAATTTGCAACGTTTGGGCTCATGGTAGCCTGATAAACTTTGCAGGATTTATTTTTGGGCAGGGTTGTTGCTGTTTCCTCGCACTTAGTGCTTTTTTCTTTTGTCTTTCCTTGGACAGTGGTGCTTGTTTTCGGTTTACTTACTCTTCTTGCTTACCTTATAACCTAACATTTCCATACAGCTTACTTGTTTAGCTTGCTGAGGTATTCTTTTCTTCTTTGAATGCCTCATGTTCTGGTTAGTAGCCGATTAGGCGGCTAGTTGTGCTGTGTTATTTCTGGTGGTCTCTCGTTCTGTGGAGATTAGTTCCTTGGTCTTGTGAGGTCGTTTTACTATTTTTCTTACAGACATACATATTTGCCAGTGGGTTCATGTCAAATTGTTGGCGCCCACTGGTAGTTTTACCTTGATACTAGATGTGTTACTTTTTACTGCTACCTTTCTGGAGTCAGTCTACTTGCTCTTGGGATGATTTATGCTAGGTTGCTAGTTACTTTTAAACCTAAAAACACTATTATAAGTATACCTCATGATCAGCATGTTTTATAAAACTCATCACTATTTTCCAAATAACATTAAAAGATCATTTTCCTATATATATAGTATAAATTTAAAGTTGGGTCCTGTATAGTATAAGTTGTCCTCTATGGACACTTATGCACTCTTTTAGGATGTCGAACCTGAATAAAGTATTTTCCGCAGCGTATAAGTATAGTTTTTAAATTGTGGAGTAGGTGATCCACCGAGCCGAGGGATACGGCCTTTAAAAATATAACTGATTTTCTAATCATATAACTTATGAATTTTCATAAAGTATAGTTGATAGTGGTTTGCCTGAGCGTCGACAGTTATCACTTGCTCGACGTTACATCATGACGCGTGTTTTTCTCCTACTCTGATAATCTGTTTTCCTCGGAGAAAATGCGGGTTGTGACATAATCCGATAGGAACTCCACCTAACGTCTCTGTCTAATGTTTAGTTCCTTCTGTGTGTTCACGTATTTCAAGTTCCTGTGATCTGAGAAGATGTCACAGTGAACCCCATAGAGATTGTAAGACCCCTTTTTTTTTTTTTTTGAAAACCCGGGGTCTTATGCCCAGAACCGCCGCTTTGCGGTGACACCTTCCCACCCGGGAAGGTCGCCACTACAACGCGCCGATTCTGCCGGCCTTTTCGATCACAATAAGTAGCAAGCAAGAGAGAAGCAAGTCCACCAAAAGAGAATATCACATAAAATAAAACTCCACGAAGGGAGTGTCCACAGAAAATCATCAGAGTATAAATAGTCTAGAAATAAAAGGGCTCATGGCCGGTACATCAAGTCCTCACTACAAAATCACTCAATGCGGAAGCAAAACTAAATCTCTACTAAAGGGCCGGGACTCACAGTCCCCGTAGTCTGGACTCCCGTGCTAGACTGTCCCATCTCCAAGCGTACCGGCCTCCTGGGCTGCCCCTCCATGCTGGGCTCCGCGATCCCCTAAAATGATATGGTTCGAAAACCGTTAGTCTAAAAGACTAAGTCCTATCATCCCCCACCCCTTCCCCCACGCTCTAAGGCACCGGGCGGAGAGGAAGAAAGGGGAGGACATGAAAGTGGAGAGTAGTCAAAAGCAGATGATGGTGGACCTAACTAGCAAGTTATAACAGGGGAGCAATATAAACCTTAAGTGTTGTAATAGGTCAAACAAGAAGGAAAATAAGTAAGGTAATTTAAACCTTCACTTATGTGAGTACACATAAGCCAAGGGATCTTTTGCAAGGCTCCCATCGTATAAAGTGTCCCATACCACTTATACGTTGGGGTGTCGGTTATCAAACAGCAGCATATATATATATTGAAATTAACCTTTGATTTATAAACTTGCCCACACAAGCTTATAGACCAAGGGGTCGTTTTACAAGTCCTAAAGTATAAGCGTCCCATTCCACTTATACCTTAGGTGTCAAGGTTGTTATGAATGATTATGGCATGCAGCTATATGGTGGGTATGATGATCAAGCAGTGCAACTCACACACCCAACTTTGTGTACACAAACCTTTAGTTTCCCCTTTTTGGAGATAACTCCCAGGGTACTCCCGTAGTGGCAGACGGAAGCGGTGGGTTGGGCCTCGCCCACCTCAAAACCAGTAAAAGCACTACTGGTCTGACCTATCGTACGCCCTCAACGCCTGGTGCACGAGGCGGACTCCTGCGTACTCTTGCCGACTGGTCCGTCGGACTTAACCTTGGCTAAGTGCTAGTCACCTTGCCGAGTCAACGATATCGGTGTCGGTGCAATCGAACTCCCCGATATTGAAAACCCACCACCTTAATCTTTCCTATTTTTATGCACATGCATCCGTTTAATATATAACAATTTTAAAGTGTCAAACTCCCGGACTAAACCGTCCGTATAAACCACATTCGAGACCAACTTCCCCGGACTAAACTGTCCGGCTCATCTCCAGACTTCATCCCTTAGAACACCACGGGACGGCTTAACCATTCCAACCCTAACTAATGAGTGTGTGCAATGTGAATCCCTATTAGGCTAATTACTCTTCCGTTTGTTTTAAGATTTACGTTAGCCCAGGACTGCCCCCGGCATACCCCGTGAAGGGCTCTCAAGGGGCACTAGGAACCAAGACGGTGCATTACGGCCCGAAGTTCCCTTTCGCAAGGCACTTATTATTGTTGGTTAATACCCCGTTCCCAAACCCTTAATGTTACTCTGGTTCTAACCCTAATGTGTTTTAACTCCTTCACCCGCTCCCAGGAAAGACGATGTTCCGTCGAACCCGAGCTCCACCCATCCTTAGTTAACCTAACCACTATCCCATACCCAATTTCATTGATAACCTCCGAATCATCTGGCCACGGCATTTACACATGATTTGTCGCCCTATGACCATGGTATTACAATTTCTATGATTTCACTATATGCAGACCAACTTGAGCTAACAACAAGTATGATAGGAAGTGCATCAATTTCTCATCCAAACACCCTAAGATAATTACTAAGGGCCTATCATGACTTTTATAATTTAAATCCAGCACTTCCAAATTTTTCCTAAATAATTTAATATTTATTTAATTATCCAGAAATTAAAGCCATGAGTGATTTTGAGCATGAGGTACTACATTCATTCATCATAAAATTATAAGAAAACTACCAGGGCTCTACAATGTCCATAAATGTTCACTGACCAAAAATTATAATTTTACAAGGCCTAAAAATATTATTTAAAAATCATTCATAAATTCTACAAATTGCAAGCCTTGTGAATCAACCCCTATGATTATAGATCCAAAAATTCTACAATAATTACCAGAGATGTAAGAGGTCATAAAAACTCATTTGCCTAAGTTACACTAGATTTCAGTGAGGGAACAACCCAAAATAATTATTTGACTATCTTTAGAAAATCAATGGCTTGTGAATGAAGTACTAAACATAATTAGTTAATAATTCCAGCAAAATTCAAGCATATGTATAAGAATCTAAAAAGCTCTCTGCCAAAATTTCATATCCATTAATCAACCAGAGAAATCAAATTAATTAAAATACCCAAAAGCCTATTTTTGTGAGATATGAAGGAACTATCATGTATTGAATTCCAAGGCTCTCAATATTATTTCCCAGAGACTTCCCTAAACCCAAGAAGTACACTACCCAAGTTTCATGGCCTTTAGGCAAGTTTTGGTGACCTATTTTACCTTAACAAAGGAGGTGTCCTAAACTAGGGTTAGGGTTTAAGGGAGGGTAACCCTCTCCAAATCTTCCAAGACTTTGGTCAGGGGGTTCTAACCTCACTAGTCTCCTCTCCACCAAAAATCACTTCCATTCAAGGTCATTTGACCCCATGCCCTTCACAAGCCCCCAAAGTCCAACCTAGGGGTTTGGACTTGGGTCCTAGGGCATACTCACCTCAAACCACTCCATACACCATAAGGGAGTGTTAAAGCCCATTACAAACCAGTGGACCAAGTTTCAGCCTCTGGTGAGGGAGTTTGGTCAACTAAAATCACTAAGTGCACTTTTGACCTATTTGCCCCTTAATGGGCTAACCTAGGATTGGGTAATTACCCACCCAAAACATCTCCAAATTAAATGAAACTTTATACAGAGCTTCCCTAGGTCCCTAAGGACCTCCCACCAAAATTTTGGGGGATTTGGAGGTCATTAGACCCCTTAATAACTCTAAGATATGATTATTAAATTTTAACAAAAACTATAGAAAAATGTTATCCAAAAATTACCATTTTTGGATATGTCATAGGTGTAGGTAAGAATGACCCCTACATAAAATTTTAAGTCATTTGGAGGTCTGGTTTGATGTGGGCAACCAAAATGGTGTCTGACCTAGCCTAAGGACACCTTCCACCAAACTGAGTGCTGAGGTCAGCACAGTTATCCAAATTGGGTGAAATCAATTTTAAAATCAATTAGATTCAAAGGGCTACAACTTTCATGTTCACTACTTTTTCTGTAGAGGGCTCTAGGTATTTTTAATAAATACAAACATTAAGAGGTAAAACTGTGACAGAAATACAAATAATATATCCCAACTATACATCATGATTTTCACTATTTGCACGAATCTTGAAGCGATTTGGATGGCACCCCTTCATCTCCTACCTCCAGCCGACGGCGGCGATTCACCCGACCTGGGTGATATTGCGGGAGGTTTTCCCGGCCACCCGGCCACCTCCCCGGCCGAGCACCACCACCACCACCTTCGGGGAGGTGGGGGCTACCCCTAGCCGGCGGCACGGCCGCCGGAGAGGCCTTTTCCGGCGATCCCGCAAGCCATTTTTTTGGCAAAAACCGTGAAAACCAAAGCTATGGATCGGGCTCAATTGAGCCCGATTCTTGTTCTAATGGATTCCTAGGATCTACACATGAGTAAAGAGGAGGAGGAGGACCTGAGTTGCGGCTTGTAGACGGGCTGAACTCCTCCTTGCCATTTTCGGCCACCAAGCTTGAGCTCCTCTCCAACTTCTACACCAACCTCTCTGGAATTGGAAAAGGAACGGGGGAAAAGCTTGCCCTTGCTCTGGTGAAGCTTCTTAATGAAGGAATTTGGGAGAGGAGAAGTGTAACTCCCCAATTTTGAATTTCCCCATTAATGGCCATTAAGCCTATTTTCAGTTTTTCCTCCAATTGGTGGGGCTGAGCCACCCCCTTAGCTGGCCACCTTAGGGAAACTCTTCCCCTCCACCAGAAGAGTAAAAGCCCCATGATGGTGGGGGGTTATGGAGCCTCCATGGCCATGATGGCCATTAAGCCCCTCTTTCTCTCTCCTCCCAATTGGGGAAAAATTTGCATTCCTCTCTCCTAGTCACCCCTTTCTGAATTTGGTGGGCCCAAACATGTCTCATTATTTCCTAAAACTCATGGGCCACACTACATGGGCTTAGCCCACTTGAAATGGGCTAGGTTAACCTTATAAAGCCACTTTCTCTCTCTTAAATAATGGGGAAAATCCCATTTTTCTCTCTCCTAATCATCATGGATGATATTGCTGGTGGGTCCAGCCCAAATACACCCATTTTTAAACTCATCAAACAAGGTTAGCCCAAGTGGATTGAGCTTGGACTTGAGTTAGCCTATTTGGGCTAGTTTGACCAAACCTAGCCTAGGGTTGACCTTGGTCAAATTGGCCTTTTGGGTCACCACCAATGGGTCCTTGGTGACCTATTGGCCTCCCCTAAAGTCTAGGTAGGGGTGGGTAGGGTTGTTAGGGCATCTTGGAGGTCACTTGCCCCTTAGTAAGGGCACTTTGACCATTTTAGTGCTAGAGTTGACTTTGGTCAACATGACCATTTGGGTTGACCCCAAGGGGTCCTTGGTGACTTATTGAGCCCACATTAGGTCTAAGGGGATTTTTAGAGTCAAAATGAACCTACTAGGCCACCCAAAATCAGAGTTTTGAAAATTGCTATTTGCAGACCAAGTGAGTCTCAACTAGGTTTTTAGGTCACTTGGTCTCCTGGGCTCACCTAGGTTAACTCATAGGACCTAGTCATGCTCAAGTCACTCCTAGGGGGGGGTCCAATTTGAAAATGGGATGTTACAAATCCCAATAAACAAAACAAAAATTTCGTCCCCGAAATTAAGGTTAAGTCTACGGGGATGTTTTCTACTGGGTTAAGTTAAGCTTGTAACATCCCATAAGGGTTGAAGTACCTACTAGATCAATGATTAAGGGCTAGCCCCAATAAACAAAAGTTTGGCCCATATCTCCTGGAATATTCTACTAGTAATTGCAATTATGGAGAAAACTTTAAACCACTTGAGGAGTTGCGAGGTATACCTGACTGAAGAGCTCCGGGTACTTTTGCTGCATCAAGTCCTGTGGTTCCCAGGTGTGCTCCTCTTGTCCATGATTTCTCCACAAGACCTTGACCAGCGGAACCTTCTTGCGTCGTAAGACTCGCATCCCAGTATCGTCTATCCGGATCGGCTCTAGGTGCACCGATCGATCGGAAGCTATGGGCCCATCCGTAGTCGTAATCTGCTGCTCCGGCCGAAGTAGAGCTCTCCTGAGGGAGGAAACGTGGAAGACGTCGTGCAAACCCGCTAGCTCCGGTGGCAGCTCCAATCTATATGCCAAGGGACCGATCCACTCCAGGATCCTGTAAGGCCCCATGTATCTCGGACTGAGCTTTTTCCGGCCACGCACCCGCGAGACTCCATGCATCGGTCGTATCTTCAAGAATACCCGGTCTCCTACCTGAAACTCTACTTGACGATGCCGAGCGTCATAATACTTCGCTTGCCTGCTCTGCGCCTCTAACATCCGGTCCCGGATCAGTCTCACCTGAGCCTCGGTGTCTTCCACAAACTCTGAATCCAGAATCTTCGGATCCACGTCCTGCAGCCAAGATAACGGTGTCCTACACCTTCTCCCATACAGGGCCTCGTAAGGAGCCATCCGTATGCTGGACTGATAACTGTTGTTATACGAGAACTCCACCAATGGCAGCATCTTCTCCCAGGGCTCTCCGCGGTCTACAATACATAGTCTCAGAAGGTCTTCCAGCGTCCGATTGGTACGCTCCGTCTGCCCGTCAGTCTGGGGGTGGAAGGCCGTACTGAAAGTCAGTCGGGATCCAAGGTACGCCTGCACCGATCTCCACTCTCTGGACGTAAACCGCCCATCTCGATCTGATACGATCGTCCTTGGCACGCCGTGATAACGAATATACTGCTCCACGAACTTCCGAACCAACACTCCAACAGAGTCGTCCTTCCTGATCGGGATGAACCTAGCCACCTTCGTTAGACGGTCCACGATCACCCAGATCGAATCGTTTCCCGTCCGTGATCGAGGTAGGCCGTGGATGAAGTCCATCGCGATGTCCTCAAATTTCCACTCCGGCACCGGGAGTGGCTGCAATAAACCAGCGGGATGCCTACACTCTGCCTTCACTAACTGGCATGTCTCGCAGTGGGTCACGAAGTACATAATGTCTTTCTTCATCCCTGGCCAAAACATCATCTTCTTCAAGTCTGCCGTCATCTTCGTGATCCCCGGGTGTATAGAATATCTACTACAATACGCCTCCGCCATGATGTCCTCCCGAACCCGGCCTCCTGCTGGTATATAAACCCTGCCTCTGAAATGTAGCAATCCGTCTCTCAGGGAATAATCTCCTGTCGAACCCTCCTCCAAGGCTCGGAATATCGGCACTGCCCATGCATCTGTCCTTTGTTCGTCCCGGATGCGGTCCCGAATATCATCGATAGCCACCATCGATGCCAGATACTCCCTATATAGCTCTGGGTCATCCTCGGACACTAGGGATATCTGCATATCTCTGAAGGTCCGAACTAGCTCCATGGACATAACTTGGGGCCTGGCTTCGGAAGTGGCCGCTCTCCGACTCAACGCGTCGGCCACCACGTTTGCCCTCCCTGGGTAGTAGTGCATCTCATACTGATAATCTGCTAAGAACTCCACCCAGCGCCTCTGCCTGATATTCAGCTCCTTCTGCGTGTCCACATATTTCAAGTTCTGGTGATCGGAGAAGATATCGCAGTGGACTCCATAAAGATAATGGCGCCAGACCTTCAGAGCAAAAATGACCGCTCCCATCTCGAGGTCGTGCACCGGGTAGTTCCTCTCATGGGTCTTCAGCTGGCGGGAGGCATATGCTATGACATGTCCGTTCTGCATCAGCACCGCTCCCATCCCTTGGTATGATGCGTCGGTATACACCTGGAATCCTTCCTTTCCAGATGGAAGGGCCAGAATCGGGGCTGAGATGAGTCGGTCCTTTAGCTCCTGGAAAGCCGCCTGGCACTGCGCGGTCCAAACGAAAGGCGTCTCCTTCCTTGTTAAAGATGTGAGGGGGAGGGCAATTTGAGAGAACCCTTTCACGAACTTCCGGTAATAACCGGCAAGTCCCAAGAAACTTCGTACATCGGTGGCTGTCTTCAACGGCGGCCAATCTCGAACTGCCTGAACCTTTGCCGGATCCACTGCCAACCCGGCTCCGCTGATAATATGGCCTAGGAAAGCCACCTCCTTCAACCAAAACTGACACTTGCTGAATTTTGCATAAAGATGATGCTCCCGCAACCTCTGTAGAGTCAGTGCCAGATGCCGGGTGTGCTCCTCCTCCGTCCTAGAGTAGATCAGGATGTCGTCTATGAACACTATAACGAACACATCCAGGTAGGCCTCAAAAACCCGGTTCATGAGGCTCATGAACGCCGACGGCGCATTTGTGAGCCCGAAGGGCATCACGGTGAACTCATACAAGCCATATCTGCTACTGAAGGCCGTCTTCGGAATATCCTCCTCCTGGATCCGCAGCTGGTAGTATCCTGACCTCAAGTCCAGCTTCGAGAAATAGTGGGCTCCCTCCAGCTGGTCGAACAACTCGTCTATCCGGGGGAGCGGATAGGTATTTCGGACGGTCAGCCTATTTAGTGCTCGATAATCGATGCACAGGCGAAGTGTCCCATCCTTCTTCTTCACGAATAAGACCGGAGCTCCCCATGGCGAAGAACTCGGTCTAACAAATCCCGCCTCCACCAACTCTCGCAACTGAGTCCGAAACTCCGCCAGCTCTTTCGGGGCCATCCGATAGGGAGCCCTGGATGTCGGCTTAGCCCCTGGCACCAACTGAATCTGGAAATCCTTCTCCCTGTGCGGAGGCAATCCTGGCAGCTTCTCTGGAAACACATCGGCGTAATTACAAACCACCGGTATATTGGCAATCCGGTCCTTCTCTTCGGTCATCTCGAACAGTACCTGATATACCATGTCTCCCTGTAGATGGGCCTTAACGGCCTGAATAGAGGATAAGAAAATATAGGACGCAGGTCTGATACCTTCCATCACGATGAGAGAATCCCCATATCTAAGGGTAACCTTCTTGGCCAAGCAGTCAATCTGGGCATGGTTCCAGTGGAGCCATGACATACCCAGAATCAGATCATAATCTGGCAGTGGCAAGATCGTCGCTGACGCTTCGAAAGGTTTCCCGCCTATCCATGCCTCCATATTGCAACGGGATGAGGTGAGCAGCTCCGACCCGTCAGGTAGCCGTATCTTCATCATCGACACCGTGAATTTCTCCACGCCATCCAACCCTTGGATAAAAGTCTCCGACACAAACGAGTGCGAGGCACCCGTGTCGAAGAGAGTGTGTGTGGGTTTGCCGCAAATGAAGACAATGCCTGAGATTGTGACTTAACTTAGAGTTTTATTCTTGGTTTTTACTACCTAATGCTAAAAACAGTTAATTCCTAGGAAAGGATGGAAAAAGGTTTAAGACAAAGCAAACAAACATAGTCGTACCTGTGATCACTTGCTCAGGTTGTCGAGGCTGGGCCAGGTCCAGTGCATATACCTGCTCCCTTTCTTGCCTACGGTCTCCGCCCTGGTATCCTTGTCCTTGACCGCGTCCTCGACCTCCATACTGCTGAGCAGGTGGGGCAATCTGTGGCGCTAGTGGGGGCCCCCTTCTCATAGGGCAGTTCCTCTTGATATGCCCCACCTGACGGCAGTGAAAACACTCTGGTGGAGGGTAAGCCCTCCCTCCTGGTCTCTGCAAATCCTGCATCTGTGGTCTTGGTATCTCCCGCATCTGGAGGGGCTGGGGAGCTAGAGTCACCTGCTCCCTCGACTCCTGTCTCACCTCCTGACGAGGCTGATCCTCCATCCTGCCCACATCTGTAACACGACCTCGTCGCTGCTCATTTCTTGCTCCACGATTCTGATCCTCCATTGGCCGCTTCCGGCCTCGGGTAGCGTGCCAGTCTGCCTCGATCCTCTTGGCCATCTCTAGCATCCGAGGAATAGGCCCATCGGACACGAACAATAGGGCCTCCCTCAAATCCTCCTTCAAGCCCTTGTAAAACCTCTTGGTGTACCCGGCTTCGTCCAGCTGATAAGAATCTGCATATCGGGCTAGATGATCGAACTCCCGATGGTACTCCACCACCGACATGGTGCCCTGCTTTAGCTGTAAGAACCGGTCTTCAAGCTCATCCCTGGCCGATTGCGGAACAAAATGTTCCAACAGCGCGACCCTGAATTCTCCCCAAGTGACCTCCGCAACCTCCCTGTCAGCATAAGTCTTGTCCAGGAGTGTCTTCCACCACCTCTTGGCATGGGACTCTAGGCAAGAGACCACCAACGCCACCCTCTCCTCCACCGGGCATCGTATCCCAGTCAGCATCTCATGCATGATGTCCAACCACTCCTCTGTCCGAACTGCCGTCTCTGTCCCCAAGTAGGACGGGGGAGAAAGTCCTCGGAATATACTCAGCCAGTTGGCTCCCGGAATCAACTGCGGAGCCGGAGCCTGTTGAGCCCTGAAGGCTTCTAGGATGGCTGTCAAAGTCTGCCCCATGTCCGTCTGAAGGAAAGGAGCGGGAGCTGGTGGAGGTGGTGCAGCATCCGGAGTCTGCAAAACTTCACCCTGTGGAGTAGGCTGCGCTGAGGGCTGCGAAAAGAAAATTTTTATTATGAGAAAACGGTTCGAAAGAACTAAATGTGGACAATTATATGTGATTCCCCTTATGGGCACACCACTGCTTCCGCTGCTTAGTTTGTCCGCAAACTAAACTCGCGCGGGGGTGACCCAGGGATTTGTGGACTGCTACTAATCCGATCGATGTTTCCTCTGATACCACTTTGTAAGACCCCATTTTTTTTTTTGAAAACCCGGGGTCTTATGCCCAGAACCGCCGCTTTGCGGTGACACCTTCGCACCCGGGAAGGTCGCCACTACAACGCGCCGATTCTGCCGGCCTTTTCGATCACAATAAGTAGCAAGCAAGAGAGAAGCAAGTCCACCAAAAGAGAATATCACATAAAATAAAACTCCACGAAGGGAGTGTCCACAGAAAATCATCAGAGTATAAATAGTCTAGAAATAAAAGGGCTCATGGCCGGTACATCAAGTCCTCACTAAAAAATCACTCAATGCGGAAGCAAAACTAAATCTCTACTAAAGGGCCGGGACTCACAGTCCCCGTAGTCTGGACTCCCGTGCTAGACTGTCCCATCTCCAAGCGTACCGGCCTCCTGGGCTGCCCCTCCATGCTGGGCTCCGCGATCCCCTAAAATGATATGGTTCGAAAACCGTTAGTCTAAAAGACTAAGTCCTATCATCCCCCACCCCTTCCCCCACGCTCTAAGGCACCAGGCGGAGAGGAAGAAAGGGGAGGACATGAAAGTGGAGAGTAGTCAAAAGCAGATGACGGTGGACCTAACTAGTAAGTTATAACAGGGGAGCAATATAAACCTTAAGTGTTGTAATAGGTCAAACAAGAAGGAAAATAAGTAAGGTAATTTAAACCTTCACTTATGTGAGTACACATAAGCCAAGGGATCTTTTGCAAGGCTCCCATCGTATAAAGTGTCCCATACCACTTATACGTTGGGGTGTCGGTTATCAAACAGCAGCATATATATATATTGAAATTAACCTTTGATTTATAAACTTGCACACACAAGCTTATAGACCAAGGGGTCGTTTTACAAGTCCTAAAGTATAAGCGTCCCATTCCACTTATACCTTAGGTGTCAAGGTTGTTATGAATGATTATGGCATGCAGCTATATGGTGGGTATGATGATCAAGCAGTGCAACTCACACACCCAACTTTGTGTACACAAACCTTTAGTTCCCCCTTTTTGGAGATAACTCCCAGGGTACTCCCGTAGTGGCAGACGGAAGCGGTGGGTTGGGCCTCGCCCACCTCAAAACCAGTAAAAGCACTACTGGTCTGACCTATCGTACGCCCTCAACGCCTGGTGCACGAGGCGGACTCCTGCGTACTCTTGCCGACTGGTCCGTCGGACTTAACCTTGGCTAAGTGCTAGTCACCTTGCCGAGTCAACGATATCGGTGTCGGTGCAATCGAACTCCCCGATATTGAAAACCCACCACCTTAATCTTTCCTATTTTTATGCACATGCATCCGTTTAATATATAACAATTTTAAAGTGTCAAACTCCCGGACTAAACCGTCCGTATAAACCACATTCGAGACCAACTTCCCCGGACTAAACTGTCCGGCTCATCTCCAGACTTCATCCCTTAGAACACCACGGGACGGCTTAACCATTCCAACCCTAACTAATGAGTGTGTGCAATGTGAATCCCTATTAGGCTAATTACTCTTCCGTTTGTTTTAAGATTTACGTTAGCCCAGGACTGCCCCCGGCATACCCCGTGAAGGGCTCTCAAGGGGCACTAGGAACCAAGACGGTGCATTACGGCCCGAAGTTCCCTTTCGCAAGGCACTTATTATTGTTGGTTAATACCCCGTTCCCAAACCCTTAATGTTACTCTGGTTCTAACCCTAATGTGTTTTAACTCCTTCACCCGCTCCCAGGAAAGACGATGTTCCGTCGAACCCGAGCTCCACCCATCCTTAGTTAACCTAACCACTATCCCATACCCAATTTCATTGATAACCTCCGAATCATCTGGCCACGGCATTTACACATGATTTGTCGCCCTATGACCATGGTATTACAATTTCTATGATTTCACTATATGCAGACCAACTTGAGCTAACAACAAGTATGATAGGAAGTGCATCAATTTCTCATCCAAACACCCTAAGATAATTACTAAGGGCCTATCATGACTTTTATAATTTAAATCCAGCACTTCCAAATTTTTCCTAAATAATTTAATATTTATTTAATTATCCAGAAATTAAAGCCATGAGTGATTTTGAGCATGAGGTACTACATTCATTCATCATAAAATTATAAGAAAACTACCAGGGCTCTACAATGTCCATAAATGTTCACTGACCAAAAATTATAATTTTACAAGGCCTAAAAATATTATTTAAAAATCATTCATAAATTCTACAAATTGCAAGCCTTGTGAATCAACCCCTATGATTATAGATCCAAAAATTCTACAATAATTACCAGAGATGTAAGAGGTCATAAAATCTCATTTGCCTAAGTTACACCAGATTTCAGTGAGGGAACAACCCAAAATAATTATTTGACTATCTTTAGAAAATCAATGGCTTGTGAATGAAGTACTAAAAATAATCAGTTAATAATTCCAGCAAAATTCAAGCATATGTATAAGAATCTAAAAAGCTCTCTGCCAAAATTTCATATCCATTAATCAACCAGAGAAATCAAATTAATTAAAATACCCAAAAGCCTATTTTTGTGAGATATGAAGGAACTATCATGTATTGAATTCCAAGGCTCTCAATATTATTTCCCAGAGACTTCCCTAAACCCAAGAAGTACACTACCCAAGTTTCATGGCCTTTAGGCAAGTTTTGGTGACCTATTTTACCTTAACAAAGGAGGTGTCCTAAACTAGGGTTAGGGTTTAAGGGAGGGTAACCCTCTCCAAATCTTCCAAGACTTTGGTCAGGGGGTTCTAACCTCACTAGTCTCCTCTCCACCAAAAATCACTTCCATTCAAGGTCATTTGACCCCATGCCCTTCACAAGCCCCCAAAGTCCAACCTAGGGGTTTGGACTTGGGTCCTAGGGCATACTCACCTCAAACCACTCCATACACCATAAGGGAGTGTTAAAGCCCATTACAAACCAGTGGACCAAGTTTCAGCCTCTGGTGAGGGAGTTTGGTCAACTAAAATCACTAAGTGCACTTTTGACCTATTTGCCCCTTAATGGGCTAACCTAGGATTGGGTAATTACCCACCCAAAACATCTCCAAATTAAATGAAACTTTATACAGAGCTTCCCTAGGTCCCTAAGGACCTCCCACCAAAATTTTGGGGGATTTGGAGGTCATTAGACCCCTTAATAACTCTAAGATATGATTATTAAATTTTAACAAAAACTATAGAAAAATGTTATCCAAAAATTACCATTTTTGGATATGTCATAGGTGTAGGTAATAATGACCCCTACATAAAATTTTAAGTCATTTGGAGGTCTGGTTTGATGTGGGCAACCAAAATGGTGTCTGACCTAGCCTAAGGACACCTTCCACCAAACTGAGTGCTGAGGTCAGCACAGTTATCCAAATTGGGTGAAATTAATTTTAAAATAAAGTAGATTCAAAGGGCTACAACTTTCATGTTCACTACTTTTTCTGTAGAGGGCTCTAGGTATTTTTAATAAATACAAACATTAAGAGGTAAAACTGTGACAGAAATACAAATAATATATCCCAACTATACATCATGATTTTCACTATTTGCACGAATCTTGAAGCGATTTGGATGGCACCCCTTCATCTCCTACCTCCAGCCGACGGCGGCGATTCACCCGACCTGGGTGATATTGCGGGAGGTTTTCCCGGCCACCCGGCCACCTCCCCGGCCGAGCACCACCACCACCACCTTCGGGGAGGTGGGGGCTACCCCTAGCCGGCGGCACGACCGCCGGAGAGGCCTTTTCCGGCGATCCCGCAAGCCATTTTTTTGGCAAAAACCGTGAAAACCAAAGCTATGGATCGGGCTCAATTGAGCCCGATTCTTGTTCTAATGGATTCCTAGGATCTACACATGAGTAAAGAGGAGGAGGAGGACCTGAGTTGCGGCTTGTAGACGGGCTGAACTCCTCCTTGCCATTTTCGGCCACCAAGCTTGAGCTCCTCTCCAACTTCTACACCAACCTCTCTGGAATTGGAAAAGGAACGGGGGAAAAGCTTGCCCTTGCTCTGGTGAAGCTTCTTAATGAAGGAATTTGGGAGAGGAGAAGTGTAACTCCCCAATTTTGAATTTCCCCATTAATGGCCATTAAGCCTATTTTCAGTTTTTCCTCCAATTGGTGGGGCTGAGCCACCCCCTTAGCTGGCCACCTTAGGGAAACTCTTCCCCTCCACCAGAAGAGTAAAAGCCCCATGATGGTGGGGGGTTATGGAGCCTCCATGGCCATGATGGCCATTAAGCCCCTCTTTCTCTCTCCTCCCAATTGGGGAAAAATTTGCATTCCTCTCTCCTAGTCACCCCTTTCTGAATTTGGTGGGCCCAAACATGTCTCATTATTTCCTAAAACTCATGGGCCACACTACATGGGCTTAGCCCACTTGAAATGGGCTAGGTTAACCTTATAAAGCCACTTTCTCTCTCTTAAATAATGGGGAAAATCCCATTTTTCTCTCTCCTAATCATCATGGATGATATTGCTGGTGGGTCCAGCCCAAATACACCCATTTTTAAACTCATCAAACAAGGTTAGCCCAAGTGGATTGAGCTTGGACTTGAGTTAGCCTATTTGGGCTAGTTTGACCAAACCTAGCCTAGGGTTGACCTTGGTCAAATTGGCCTTTTGGGTCACCACCAATGGGTCCTTGGTGACCTATTGGCCTCCCCTAAAGTCTAGGTAGGGGTGGGTAGGGTTGTTAGGGCATCTTGGAGGTCACTTGCCCCTTAGTAAGGGCACTTTGACCATTTTAGTGCTAGAGTTGACTTTGGTCAACATGACCATTTGGGTTGACCCCAAGGGGTCCTTGGTGACTTATTGAGCCCACATTAGGTCTAAGGGGATTTTTAGAGTCAAAATGAACCTACTAGGCCACCCAAAATCAGAGTTTTGAAAATTGCTATTTGCAGACCAAGTGAGTCTCAACTAGGTTTTTAGGTCACTTGGTCTCCTGGGCTCACCTAGGTTAACTCATAGGACCTAGTCATGCTCAAGTCACTCCTAGGGGGGGTCCAATTTGAAAATGGGATGTTATAGAGATAGTGTCGCCAAATCTTCAGAGCAAAGATCACTGCACCCATCTCCAGATCATGCACCGGATAGTTCTTCTCATGTATCTTCAGCTACCGGGAGGCGTAGGCTATCATGTGCCTGTTCTGCATCAGAATGGCACCCATCCCCTGATAGGAGGCATCCGTGTATACCTGGAATCCCTCACTTCCTGACGGAAGAGCGAGAATGGGAGCCGAGGTAAGCCAACCTTTCAACTCCACAAAGGCCGCCTCGCACTGTGGCCTCCAAACGAAAGTGGATTCCTTCTTCGTCAGGGAAGTAAGAGGGAGTGCGATTCGGTAGAATCCTTCGACGAACTTCCGGTAATATCCGGCAAGTCCCAGGAAACTCCGTACATCCGTGGCTGTCTTTAACGGTGGCCAATCCTGAACTGCCCGGATCTTGGCCGGGTCTACTGCCAACCCAGCACCGCTGATAATAAGACCTAAGAAGGCCACCTCCTTTAACCAAAACTGGCATTTGCTGAACTTCGCGTACAGCTGGTGCTCCCGTAGCCTCTCTAGAGTCAACGTCAGATGTCGTGTATGCTCCTCATCCGTCTTTGAGTAGATGAGGATGTCTTCAATAAATACAATAACAAATACATCCAAATATTCCTCAAATACACTATTCATGAGGCTTGTAAATGCTGACGGCGCATTAGTGAGCCCGAAGGGCATTACTGTAAACTCAAACAGTCCGTACCTACTACTGAAGGCGTTCTTCGGAATGTCCTCCTCTCGAATCCGTAGCTGGTAATAACCTGACCTTAAGTCAAGCTTCGAGAAGAAATGCGCTCCCTCCAGTTGATCAAACAAATCGTCAATCTGTGGCAGCGGGTATGTATTCCGGATCGTCAGTCTTTTCAGCGCTCGATTATCAATACATAAGCGGAGACTTCCGTCCTTCTTATTGACGAATAGCACTGGGGCTTCCAATAGTGAAAAGCTTGGCCGGACAAACCCTGTCTCTACTAGTTCCTGCAACTGACTTCGGAACTTTGTCAACTCTTTCGGGGCCATCCAATAAGGGGCCCTAGATGCCGGCTTGGCCCCCGACATAAGTTGTATCTTGAAGTCCTGCTCTCGATGCGGAGGTAGTCCTGGCAGTTTCTCTGGAAAGACGTCAGCGAAATCTCGCACCACCAGGATGTCTATCACAAACTCCTTGACTTATGCCATCTCAAATAGAATCTGATAAACCTCCTCTCCCTATTGATGGGCCTTAACGGCCTATACCGAAGATAAGAGTATACGAGAGGCAGGTCTTATACCTTCGATGGCAATGAAAGAGTCCCCTTGTCTCACGGTGATCCTCTTCGCTTGGCAATCAATCTGGGCATGGTTCCAGTGCAGTCATACCATGCCCAGGATCAAGTCATAGTCCATCAACTTCAAAAGCGTCGTTGGAGCCTCAAACGCCTTTCCACCGATTTCTACCTCCATGTTGTAGTGGTCCGAGGTAAGGAGTTCAGATCCATCGGGTAGTCGCACCCTCATCTCTGAGCCCTTGAATCACTCCACGCCTTCCAATCCTTCTACGAACGTCTCCGACATGAAGGAGTGAGAAGCTGCGGTATCGAAAAGCGTGTGGGAAGGCTTGCCACTGATGAAGACTAAACCTGGGGTGGTTAAATGTCTTAGGATTCTATAATGAGTTTTTTTTCCTATTTATTCTATCTAGTGCGGTTCTACAAATTTGTCAACTGAGAAAGGGGGAATTCTTTTATAAAAAGTTAAACATCTCGGCGTACCTACTATGACCGGCTCTGGATTCCGAGGCTGCGTAAGGTCCAAAGCATACACCTGCTCCCTTTCTTGTCTATGATCTCCCCCGTGGTATCCACGTCCTCGGCCTCTAAAATACAGCGCTGGCTTGGCAGCCGGTGGAGATGGTGGGGTGCCCCTCTCATAGGGAAAATTTTTGCGGATGTGCCCAACTTGATGGCAGTGGAAGCACTCTGGCGGGGGATATGCCATTCCCCTGGTTCTCTAGCCCTCCCGTGTCTTAAGAGGTGGTGGAGCCACCACCACTGGCTCCTTTATTTCCTGTCTTGCCTCCTGATGAGGCTGGTCCTCGACCCTTCTCCCATCCGTGATACGGGCTCGTCTCTGATCGTTCCTTGCTCCTCGACCCTGATCCTCCGCTGGCAGTTTCCGGCCCCGAGTAGCTTGCCAATCAGCCTCTATCCTCTTGGCCATCTCTAACATCCGAGGTATTGGCCCATCAGATACAAATAGTAGGGACACCCTCAAGTCCTCCCGCAGGCCCTTATAGAACCTCTAAATGTATCATGCCTTATCCAGCTGATAGGAGTCCGCAAACTGGGCTAAATGGTTGAACTCCCAATGGTACTCTACCACTGTCTTATTGCCCTGCTTCAGCTGTAGGAACCTGTCCTCCAGCTCATCCTTAGCCGAATGTGGATCAAAAGGCCCCAGTAATGCGGCCCTGAACTCCTCCCAAGTAATCTCTGCAATCTATATATCTGCAAAGGTCGTGTCCAGTGACGTCTTCCACCATCTCTTGGCGTGAGACTCCAAGCAAGAGACCACCAATGGCAATCTCTCCTCCCAGGGGCACCGTATTCCCGTCAACATCTCGTACATAATGTCCAGCCATTCTTCTGTCTGGATAGCTTACTCTGTCCCTAAGTAGGATGGGGGAGAGAGTCCTCGGAAGATGCTCAGCCAGTTGGCCCCCGGGTTTGCCTGCGGGACCGGAACCTGCTGGGCCGTGAAAGCTTCCAGAATAGCTGTCAAATTCCATAATTTATTAACCAGTAAAGGGCCTTAAACAAAATATTGAACAATTTTCCAATTTAATAAGCTTGTGAAGCTCTGGTTAAAATTTCCTCAATAGTGGTTCAAATTTGGGTACTAGGGTAGGTAAAACAGTGGTTTATATACTATAGTATCCATCATTTCCTGCACGAATCTTGGCGCAAGACAGACGGCATCTGGTCGTCTTCTACCTCCAGCCGACAGTCCCGATCTCACCATCCTGGAGCTTCTTCCAGATGCTGCCGCCGGCGATCCGGCCACCAGCATTCCCGACCACCGCCACCGACACCTTCGGGGAGGTGGTGGCTACCTCCAGGTGGAGGCACGGCCGCCGGGAAGCACAATTCCGGCGAACCCGACAAGCTCAAATCCATGGAAAAACCAGGATTTTTTTGAATTGGATCGGGCTCAATTGAGCCTGAACCTTGGCCCTAAGGATTGCTATGATCTGCCCATGGAAGAAGGAGTGGAGTACCCCCCATTTTTTTCATTTAAAACACCGGGGTCTTAGGCCCAGAACCACCGCCTTGCGGTGACACCTTCGCACCCGGGAAGGTCGTCACTACAAAACGGAGATCCTGCCAGCCAAATCGATCACAACTATAATAATAAAATAAGCAAGTCCAAAGAAATCACACATGAATAGTAAATAATCTCCACGAAGGAGTTTCCAAAGATAAACATATAACAGAATTCTCGGGCTTATGCCCGGTACATCAAGTCCTCACTACAAATCGCTCATCGCGGAAGCAAACTAATATAACTACTAGCGATCAGGACTCACAGTCCCTGCCGTCTGAACTCCGGTACTAGACTGTCCGATCTCCAAGCGTGCAGACCACCAGGGCTGCTCCTCCATGCTTGGCTCCGTGGCCCCCTAAAATGATGTGGTTCGAAAACCGTTAGTATAAAATACTAAGTCCTATTGTCCCCCGCCCCTTCCCCCATGGCTCCTAGGCACCGAGCAGGGAGAAGGAAAGGGAAGGACATGAAGGTGGAGAATATCAAATAGCAGATGGTGGCGGAACTAAACTAGCAGTTCTAAGGTATAAGAGATGGTAATAATGGTATAAAGAACTGAATAAGAAAGTAACCTTAACTTATGTGAATACACATAAGCTAAGGGATCTCTTGCAGGGCTCCTATCGTATAAAAAGTTCCAAACTGATTTATACGATAGGGTGTCGGTTTTACTAGCAAGCATAAATATGTAATACTAAATAAGAACCTTAACTTATAAGCACGCTCGCGCGAACTTATAAACCAAGGGGTCGTTTTGCAGGGCCTAATGTATAAAGCGTCCCATACCACCTATACATTAGGTGTACGGTTATATGCAATGATTATGCTATGAAATACAATTATGCCATGACGTGAACATGCAAGTGCAACTAACCCACTCGACTCTGTGTACACAGACCTTTAGTTCCCCCTTTCTGGAGCCGAACCTCCCGGGATACCTCCGTTGTGGCAAACGGAAGTGGTGGGTTGGGCGTCGCCCACCTCTAAACCGATAATAGCACTACTAGTCAGACCTATCGTACGCCTTAACGTTGCTTCACTAAGCAGAGCTCCTGCATACTCTTTCCGGCTGGCGCACCGGACTTTATTACGCCAAGTGCTAAACCACACTTGCCGAGTCCACATGTTGGCGTCGGTGCATCGACCCTCCAACACCGAAGACCCACCACCTTATACTTTATGCACATGCAATCTTATGTAACAGCTACCGAGACAAAGCTCCCCGGACCATTTAGTCCGTCAATAATCAACAACCGAGACAAAGCTCGCCAGGCTATCCTGCCCATCACAAACCATTACCGAGCCAAAGCTCGTCGGGCTAACTTGCCCATTCCAAAACCACTAGGCTTACTGCCCGAGTGACCCAACCTATCTCCCCGAGACATCGAGGTGTGAGAATGTGAAACCCTAAATTTACTAATTGCTCTTCATTTTATTTTTATTTTTTTTGCCTACGACTTAGGTTTAGCCCAGGACTACCTAACGTATTCCCCGTGAAGGGCTCTCGAGGGCACTAGGATCTACGATGGGCTGAATCCCAAAGCTCCTTTTCGCAAGGCACTTATTCTTATTGGTTGATACCCAATTCCAAATCCCTTAACTATTGCATTGGATCTAACCCTAGTATTTTGACACTTCCTCCTACGGGTTAGACGATCTTTCGTCGATCCCGAGCACCATCTAACATTTAGCCAAATCTAACCCTCTACTCATCCTACCTCTAATGATGAACTCATTCTAGTTTATCCAAACCTGCAACCACTAATCCCGACTCATGTGCCCAACTTTGTACTCCAACATATTTTCCGCAGTTTTACTATATGCAGACCACTAAGGTTAAATGTCATGTAAAATGGGAGGTACATCAAATAATCATTCAGTACTCCTATAATAATTATTGGAGGGCTATTATGACCTTTGTTGACCAAATCCAGAGATTCACAATTTTTCCTATTTATCTGATAATTTATTTAATTATTATAGTGGACAAAAATTCCAAGATTGAACAGGAAGTACCAAATTTAGACAAGATAATATTCCTCCAAATTTATGTTATATACAATATGAATATTTAACTTAAGATCCAAATTCTCTTAATTTTTTAGCAAGTTTTAGGCCACTAATTTTAATTTTTAATATATCCCACAATAATTTATTTAAATAGATAAGTAAAACAATCTTACTTCCAAAGATTCAGATAAAATTCAAGCATGATTGTAAGGGAAAATAAATTCTCTGGGTAAAATTCCATAATTTATTAACCAGTAAAGGGCCTTAAATAAAATATTGAACAATTTTTCAATTTAATAAACTTGTGAAGTTGGTACCACAAAAATGTATCCAAAAAATCTCATAAAATTCAAACATGACCAAGAAAAGTACAAACTTCCTCTGCCAAAGTTTCATGACCTCCCAATGGGCAGAGTGACCAAACTGATAAAATTATTAATTTGGGCAATCCCATGTGTTACAAAGGAAGTGCTACAATTATTGTTCCAAAATTTCCAACTAAATTACTAGAGGTTCATTATATCCTTAAGACCACTTTACCAAAATTTCATCATAGTTGAAGGTGTTTTACTAACCTATTCTATCACTATAATAATTGTGCCCTAAACTAGGGTTAGGGTTTTGAGGGTCCCAACCTTTCCAAAATCCCTTACGATTTTCACCAGAGGGTTATACCTACCCTAGAACCTTGCCTACAAAATTTCATGACCATTCAAGGTGTTTTGGCCTCATGCCCTTTACAAGGTACAAGAGCCCTCCCTTAAGGTTTGAACTAGGGTCTTGGGCCAAATCAATTCCAATCTACCCCATTTTTCATGGGAAGGTGCAAAAAGTCATGCCAAGTCAGTGGACCAAATTTGAACCCTTGTTGAGGTGATTTAGACACTCTAAGCCAAAAATATAATTTTGGACAAAAATGCCCTTTTTAAGACAAGACTAGGGTTTGAAAGATATCAGTTAAAACCACCTCCAAATGTGATAAAATTTTATTCAGAGCTTAATAATGACCCCCTACACCACCTTCCAAAATTTGGATGGGTTTGGAGTTCATTTAACCCCTAAATTAATTTACCCTAAAAATTTTAAATTATTTACAAAACTAAATAAAAATTAATCCCAAAAAATCCCATTTTTGGGCAGTGTCTAGGTATGGTCTAGGGTGACTCCCTGCCAAAATTTCAATTCATTTTGACTAAATATGAAGTGTGGGCACTAAGTTTAATGTCTACCTAGTCATATGTATAGACCCCACCAAAATGAGTGCTCTGGTCAAACCAGGCACCCATATTGGTTCAAACCAATTTTTTATGAAAGTAGACCCATAAGACTACATTTTATGTGTTGACCATTTTCTATGAAAATGCCTCCAGGTATTTTTAAAAATTAAGGACATTAAATACTAAATTTGTGACATAATTAAATAAATCAGAATTTATATCCTATAGTTTGAAATCAATCCAGCACGAATCTTGACGCGCTATTGGACGGCATCCCGTCATCGTCTCCGCGCGCCAACGGCCTGGATTGAAACTTCCTGGAGCATCTTCCAGCCGCTGCCGTCGGCCATCCGACCACCTCCCCGGCCTGCCACCGCCACCGACACCTTCGTGGAGGTGGTGGCTACCTCCAGGAGGCGGCACGACCGTCGGGAAGCACTATTCTTGCGAACCCGACAAGCTCAAATCCATGGAAAAACTAGGATTTTTTTGAATTGGATCGGACTCAATTGAGCCCGAACCTCGACCCTAAGGATTGCTATGATCTGCCCATGGAAGGAGTGGAGGAGGACCTGTGGGGGCGGCTGTAGCCTTGCTGATCGCCGGATTGGCATGGTGGTGGCTAGTGGTGGTCGGCCTCCTAAAACAGTGCAGTGGAACTGCTTGGCTCCTTTAGGTAAGTGGTGGGAAATCATCCTTGGAGTCCAGTGATGCTTTTAAAAGGGAGAGGTGAGGTGTTAGGTGGCTGTAAACTTTAATGCCATTTTTGGCAAGGGTCAAGCTTGGCGGCTATGGTGGGTAGGGGAGAAAACATGGCTCCAACCAGTCAAGGATTGGCTAGTTGAATTGGGGCTGCCTTCCTTGTCCTAAAGCAATGAATGGAGGGGGTTGGGGAGGGGGAGGATGAGCCCAAAGTCTTCCTCTATTTTCTTTCTTCTCTTTCTCTCTCCTCCATAGATGGCTCTCTCTCTCTCCTACACACCAAGCTAAATTTTGGCTCCTACCTAACCTAATGGCAACCCACATGTCCATTTCATCCATCAAAACAAGGTTAGCCCAATTGAAATGGGCTTGAGTTTGAGTTAGCCCATTTTGGCTAGCTTGACCCAAACCTAGATTAGGGTCCACTTGGGTCAATTTGGTCCTTAAGGTTTCCTTAATGGTTCCTTGGTTACCCATTGGCCTCCTCTAGGGTCAAGGTGGGGTTGGATTGGCCCTTGGAGATCACTTGACCCTTAACTAGGGCACTTTGACCACTTTAGGGCTATAGTTTACTTTGGTCCACTTAGCCATTTTGATGGGTACCAATGGGTCCTTCGTGACCCATTGGCCTCTCACTAGGGTTATGAAGGTATGTGTGGGGTCCACTTGGCTAAGGGACTGCAATTGGCCCTTGTACAGGTCAGTTTGACCCAATTAGCGTTAGAGTTGACTTTGCTCAACTTAACCCCTTTGACTGCCCTTCATGGGTCCTTAGTGACCCATTGATCCCTCACTAGGGTTATGAAGGTATGGGTGGGGTCCACTTGTCTTAGGTAGGGTCAATTAACTCTGTGCAGGCCAGTTTGACCCATTTATGGTTAGGGTTGACCTTGGTCAATTCAGGCTCTAGGGTTGACCCTGATGAGTCCTTAGGGCCTTAACATGGGTTGAGAGATCTTAGTGAGATCTTAGAGTCATGGTGAGGGCCCCTGGTCACCCTAGACTAAGGTTTTGGAATTTACTATTTGTAGACCATAGTGCCCCTATCCACACCACCAGACTCACTTGACTTTTTCTTGGGCTTCCTACGGTTTTGTCATGACAAAACCACTCTTAGGGGTCTAGTTGGAAATGGGATGTTACAAATCCCAATAAACAAAACAAAGATTTCGTCCCCGAAATCAAGGTTAAGCCCACGGGGACTCCTATCGGGGAGAAAGAAACTTATAACATCCCATGAGAATTGAAAGATTTACATCACGACGCCATGTTTTCTATGTGATGTTTAAAGGTGATAGTAAAATCTAAGACCAATTCGCCCAATTGGCAAAGTCTAGACCCCAATAAACAAAAGTTTAGCCCCTATTCTTGAAATTTCAGTCCTACTAGTTTAAAATAGGAAAGTAAATTGAACATCCTGAGAGGTTGTGAGGTATACCTTGTTGGGTATTATATCCACAATGGACCTGATTTGAAGAAGCCCCTGAACAAGCTAAGTTGAATTGACAATGTATTTGACGATCTTCTATCAAGTTGTGCTTGCAGCTATTCCATGCTAAGTACACACCAATGTAAGGGTGCAGTGGGTCAATATACACGGGTTTGCGCAACGTAATCCCTCGTTGAGCAGATCAGTTTGTTGACTCATGTGTACTCTCTCTATTGGAGTGCACTTATTTTCAAGTACAGGGTTAAGGCAGATCAAGAGCAGAAGAAGGAGCAAAGAGGGGTCAAATACCAAGTCTTCAAAGGAAGGAAGAGAAAATTCGTTTAAGTCAAAATCGACGGGAATCACTAAGTGATTCTCGCCGACTTCGGCGAGAATCGTTTGTGATTCCCGCCGATTCGACGAGAAAAAGTCTGCATTCCCGCCGACTTCTTACTGCTATCAGTTTTCCAAACAGAATTTCTGCCAAGGAAGAATCGACGGGAATCACTAAGTGATTCTCGTCGATTCGACGTGAATCACTAAGTGATTCTCGCCGATTCGACGGGAATCACTAAGTGATTCACGCCGATTCGACAAGAATCAGTCTGCATTCCCGCCGATTCGACGAGAATCAGTCTGCATTCCCGCCAATTTCCTCCAGCTGACAAGGTTTCCAACTGGAATTCGGCCAAGGCAGAATCGACGGGAATCGTGAGTGATTCTCGCCGACTTCGACGGGAATCACAAACGATTCTCGCCGATTTTTCCTTAGGCAATTTTCGTCTGTTTGCTGGACCGAACCAAGAGACCGTGCGATGTTTCGGCCGGGGCTAGGGCTTTTCATTGTGGGCCCCACAACGGTCTTTTAGGGTTGGATCAGGGTATATATACTTGCGTATTTCGAACTTCTACAGTAACTATTCACGCGAAATCAAAAAGCCGACGCCGTGCCCTAGCAGATCGCGGAAAATCGCCGATCGCTGACGCCGCTCGCAAGCTCGTCGTCGCCGCTGATCTCAGAGCTTCTTTGATCTTCCAACGATAGTACCGAGGCTAGCAGTGCGTCTCAATCATCTCTCTTGAGATCTCTTGTCTCTCGATTCGTTGAACGAGACTAGTTCTCCATTCCGAATCGGTGAAGACGACTGATCCGACTGAGATCATTCGTAGATATTGCTTGCTTCGTCAAGAAGTTTGGATCTACAAAGTATCGCCGCAGCTATCGCTTGCCGCCGCCTATCTTGACAAGACCCTCTCTAAGAGAGAACTCCGATTATGGACTCTTCGTATCTTTCAAGAAAGCTTCAACGAACGAAGAAGGACATCAGAATATCCAAAAGCCTTGTTTGTATTTTCTTATACATTCAATTTTTGATTTGTTGTAAAGGAATTTTTATTCCTAGTTGTAAGGGTTGGGTGCAACCCGTGGTGGTGGAGTTGTGACTCCTTTGATTGGAAGGGTTCCTTCCGTAGTGTGAGGATTGGATTTCAATCCGTTTGGAGAAGTGACCGAGTCGTCCCTTGGTGGGAGATAGGTCGAAGGGGGAAAGTGGACGTACCCAAATCGGGGAACCACTATAATTTCTTGTGTGTTTTCTATGCTGTGTTTGTTAATTTGTGCAGGTAAATTTTATTCCGCAAAAGACTGTACGACACCTATTCCCCCCCCCCCATAGGTGGATTTAGTCGACACTAGAGACTTTCAAGTGGTATTAGAGGGAGGTTCCTCGTCAATAAGGTTAACACCTTGAGTAAGATCCTGTGTCTAGTGTCAAGAGGAAAGAAGATCTCGGGAATGGATGGACTCAAGTCTTCAGGAAAGATCCCAGTGTGCACCAAGCTGAACTTTCCCATCTGGAAGGAAAGGATCAGGTTCTAGAAGGAAGCAGTCGACCCTCGACTCTTCATGGTAGTGGAGGAGGGCCCTTATATCCCTACTAAGGCCTCCACCATTGATCCTACCAAGATGGTGCCCAAGAAGCTCTCCGAAATGGATAAGGATGAGATGGTGCTTGTCGGACTAGACAAGAAAGCTCAGAACATTCTTGTAAGCGCTGTCGATGATTCCATGATGAAGAATTTCAGCAACTACAGGACTGCCAAGGACATCTGGCACTGCCTGATCATCCTGATGCAAGGCACGGATGATGTAAGGGATGATTGAAGATCCATTCTGAACCAAAAGTATGAGGCCTTCATGCAAGGTCCCAAGGAAGAAATCAGAGTAACATTCGAGAACTTCATGAAGATCGTCAATGCCCTAAAGGGTTATGGCAGAGTGTTCACCGATGTTGAACTAAATGACAAATGCCTTAGATCCCTTACTAAGGAATGGGACACCAAGATCTACGTCATCAAAGAATTTGGCAAGCTGGCAGAAACTAATCCCCAGATTATGTTTGGGAAGCTTATGTCCTATGAGCTTCAGCTGAACACCAGAAAAGCTAAAGAAGAAGCCGATAAAGCCGCTGCCAAAGAAAAGACTGTAGCTCTGAAAGCCAATCACTCAAGGAAAGGCAAGGGTGCAGCCTCATCCCGCTCCTAGAAAAAGGATGAGGAAGAAGACTCTGAGCCATGCTCTTCTGGCTCAGAGCTATCTGAAGAAGAATTCTCCTTGATCACTCGAGAGTTCAAGAAGTTCCTCAAGTTTAGGAATCAAAGAAAGAGAGACGGCTCCTCCTCCAGACATCAGAAGAAGAACTTCTCTTTTGACAGGTATGAATCCAAACAGAACAAACATCGCTCTATTAACATCATTTGCTTTTGATGCAATAAGCCAGGCCACGTAGTTGCTGACTACCACCAAAGCAAGAGAGACAAGGGGAAGGGAGAGGAGCACAGGTCCTCTAGAGATAAGAAGAAGGAGAGGAGATACATGCTTAAAAGCCAAAGACACTGAGTGAATCTGGTTCTTCAGACTCCAGTGATGATGAGGAAGCCTACTTCGGGCTAATGGGTCGCTCTGACTCAGAAGGAGACTGCCCCCCATTTACTGGGAAGGTAAAAGATCGTACCCCCCTCTCTGACTCTGACTTTGAGTCTCCTGATGATGATCTCGAGGAAAGCTTATCTGCCTGTGAAGCTGAGCTCCTCGAAAAGTATGAGCTTCTGCTCAATACCTTTGAGGAATGTCGCAAGAGGTTAAGGGCTCAGAAAAAGGAAGTCAAATTCCTTAAGGTTGAGGGTGTGTCCCTAAGAGAAGAGATCACTAGCTTGATTTCTCTCCGACAGGAACACCTGGACCTGACTTCTAAGCACTCAGAGTCTCTAAGGCTCCTTGACCAAAAATAGGAAGAAATCAACAAGTTGGAAGAACAGCTTGCGGCAGAAAGGAATATTGTCAAAAGCTTCTCCATGCCCAAGACCATTCTTCCTCTAGTTGATGAATTCTCTGCTCAGGCTAAGGGGGCTGGCTTAAGGCATGTGGGTGTGCCTGGTAAATCATCCAGGAGAATCAGAAAATAGAAGAAAAATAAGGCTGCTAAGAAGACCTCTACTATAGAAAAGGGAAAGGCCCCACTCGATCCTATTTCATTCAGAAATCCTGGCTTTCCTTGCAATGAGCAGGACTTTGAGTCAACCTATGGCCACTTCTTCCGGCCCTCGGTTGAAAAGCCCAAGAGCCGGTATGATGGTTGGACCTTCCGCCGAAACTTCGGTGAGAGTGTCTTCAAGGCACCTTATGAGGAAATCCAAGTGGAAAATTATAGCCACTTCTCTAACGGCCATAATAGGAAGCAGGCACCAAAGGCCAAGCCTGTTATTCTGAAGGAACAGGAAGTGAAGAAATCATGTGACTACTGTCATCATGATTCCTCCACCTCCATATCAAAGGCCCCAGCTGGACCCACCGTTCCAAGGGTGAAGCAGGAGCCTAGGAAACGGTACAACGGGTATAACTGTTTGTGTTGTGGCAATATTGGTCACTTTGCCGTGGATTGCTGGTTTAATCCAAGATTCAACGAGACTCCTCATGTTAGCAATGCGAGGCCAACCACTCGTAGGGTTAACCACCCGAGGGAGAGTGTGCTAACAAGGAATCTAGGACCCAAGTTTGATTAGTTTCCTAAGGGAAACTAATTCTGTTTTGCAGGTATGTCCAAAGTCCACCAAAACACTAATCTGGTACTTGGACAGTGGATGTTCCACGCATATGACCGAGACAAGAAGCCTGTTGCGTGATTACTCCCCAGTCGAAAATGGACCCAAAGTCATCTTTCGAGGATCTGATTGAGGAGTCACCAGGGGTTATGGTATGATTTCCAATGGTGTTATTCTCTATCACTGACATGGCCTATGTTGAAGGGTTAAACCATAACCTGATCAGTGTAAGTCAGTTGTGTGATAAAGGATACAACATTAAGTTTTGCAAGGATAAGTGCTTGATAATTTCGTGTGCCTCTTCGGAGACTGTATTAACTGGCATTAGGAGTAGAAATATCTTTTGTTTAGATTTTCTTAGCTTAGACTCTTCTACCCCTGTGTGCCTAGTAGCAAAATGCAGTGCATCTCTTTGTGAACAATGGCACAAGAGATTAGCACATATTAATTTCAAGACTATTAATATGTTGTTTTCCACGAATTTAGTAAGGGATACCCCTACTATTAAGTGCATCAAAGATTGCCCCTGTCCATCATGCCAGAAAGGCAAACAGACTCGCGCTACCTTTAAGGGCATTGCAGACAAAGACTCCTCTAGATGTCTTTATCTTCTGCATATGGACTTGTTCGGTCCAGTGCAAGTTCATAGCTTAGGAGGCAAATCGTATATGCTAGTGATTGTTGATGATCACTCTCGGTTTACGTGGGTGTTCTTCTTGAAACGAAAGTCAGATACGTTTAACATCTTCACTAATTTTATCAAGCAGATTCAGAACGAACTTAACTACTCCGTGGTCAAAATCAGAAGTGACCATGGAACAGAATTTGAGTCTGGTGTTATGACAGAATTCTGTGAAGAACATGGTATCTTTCATGAGTTTTCCTCCCCTCGTACTCCTCAGCAAAACGGAGTTGCGGAGAGGAGAAATAGAATGCTCATTGAAGCATGTACGACAATGTTGAATGACGCTTCTCTTCCAGAGTACTTCTGGGCAGAGGCTGTCAATACGGCTTGTCATGTGCAAAACCAAGCATTGATCAACAAGAATCATTGTAAGATGCCTTATGAGTTATTGAAAGGCAGGAAACCGACCATGTCCTATTTAAGGATTTTTGGCTGCAGATGCTATGTACTCAATAATGGGAAGTACCCACGTACTAAATTCGGAGAAAAATGCTTCGAAGGCATCTTCATGGGCTATAGTAGCCATAGTCGGGCATATAGGATCTTCAATAAGAAACCCTTGTGGTAGAGGAGTCCATTAATGTTGTTTTTGATGAAGGAAGCTTGCTTCATTGCAATTCTTCCAGTTGCAGTCTTGAAGATGCAGGTGCAAGGCTTGAACAGCTAAGTCTCGATGAGACTGCTAAAGATGCAACTCCCAAGTACATCAAGGTCTCCACCTCAACGCCAACTAGAGAAGATGACAATCAGGATGGAGAAAATCACCCAGAAGAGGGAGGAGCCCGAGAAGCTGCTAGAGCTCCATATGCCAGACTCTTAGAGCTCTGACACGTGAGGGATCATCCCAGAGATCAGATCATAGGAGATCCTCGTGACGGTGTCAGAACTCGGAGAGGTAAAATTAACGAGATTCTGCATCTTAGTTTTCTGTCACAGGTTGAGCTAAAGAGGTTCGACGAAGCGAACAAAGATGCATCATAGATATTGGCCATGCAAGATAAACTACATCAATTCGAACGATGCAACGTCTGGACGCTTGTTCCCAGACCAAAGAAACAGAATGTGATCGGCACTAAGTGGATATTCAGAAACAAACTGGATGAACATGGTGTCATCATCAAGAACAAGGCCAGACTGGTGGCTTAAGGTTACAGACAGGAGGAAGGGATTGACTTCGACCAAACCTTTGCACCGGTTACAAGGCTTGAGGCGATCAGATTGTTCCTGGCGTATGCCTCTCACAAAGGATTCACTGTCTATCAGATGGACGTGAAATCGGCGTTCCTAAATGGAAATTTGAAAGAGGTAGTATATGTCGCGCAACCCCCAGGTTTTGTTAATCCATCATTCCCTAATCATGTTTACTTTCTTAATAAAGCATTATATGGCTTAAAACAAGCTCCTCGAGCTTGGTATGAGACTCTGTCTAGTTTTCTTCTTGAGAACAAGTTCTCGAGAGGAAAAATAGATAAGACATTGTTTCTTAGGGAAGTCAAAGACAAGATTCTGTTGGTGTAAATTTATGTCGATGACATAATATTCGGCTCAATGGACAACAATCTTTGCAAGAAGTTTTCTAAACTTATGCAAGGAAAGTTTGAAATGAGCTGCATAGGAGAGCTAAAGTATTTCTTGAGACTTCAAGTGAAACAGTCTGAGGATGGAATTTTCATTTCTCAGACGAAGTTCACAAATGAACTCCTCAAGAAATTCGGAATGGAGAATGCCACCTCGATGAGGACTCCAATGGGATCCACTATGTCTCTGGACAAGGATGAGAAAGGGAAACCTTTTGATGAAACCAAATACAGAAACATAATTGGATACCTGCTCTACCTTACTGCTAGTAGACCGGATATTATGTTTTCCACATGCGTTTGTGCCAGATATCAGGTGAACACTAAGGAATCTCATTATGTCGCTGTAAAGCGAATTCTTAGATACCTTAAAGGTACACCAAATCTTGGTATGTGGTACCCAAGAAACAATGATGTCGAGCTAATACGCTTTTCAGATGCTGACTTTGCAGGAAGCAGGGATGATAGGAAAAGCACTTCCAGGGCGTGCCAATTCCTCGGAAGAAGGCTTATTTCATGGAACAGTAAAAAGCAGAACTGTGTCGCAACCTCCACTGTTGAATCTGAGTACATCTCAGCAGGAAGCTATTGCGCAAAACTTCTATGGATCAGAAATCAACTTGAAGATTATGACTTGCAGTTCAGAGAATTTCCTATGTATTACGACTCCTCAGGCGCAATAGCAATTGCGAACAATCCTGTGTCGCACAGCAGAACAAAGCATATTGAAGTGCGCTACCACTTCATTCGGGAGCATGTGGAAAACAAAGATATCTCTCTCTGCTATGTCCCCATAGATAAGCAGATTGCAGATATCTTCACAAAGCACCTAGACGAGGCCAAGTTCAGTCTCTTCAAAACTTAACTCGGCATGCTGAACAATGAAGATTGAAGACTGAAGGGCTAAAGGCTCTTGGATCAAGGGGGAGCATCAGTAAGGAACTCAAGCTCGAGTACAGATGCAAGAACTGAGGGGGAGCACTTGGCTCCAAGTGATGTCCCAGATTTGCAGAAGTCAAAAAGGGGGAGATTACCCTCTCGGCTAAGGCTAAGGTGACTGCCAATGTTAAGTATGCTCTCAGGAAAATGGTAATGAACTTCACTCTCAGCTGAATTTTCATTTTATGATTCTCATTCCCATCTGTTCTATTCACCTTAGCTTGTAGGGTTTATGCTTCTTCAAATAGGGGGAGATTGTTGGGTATTGTATCCACAATGGACCTGATTTGAAGAAGCCCCTAAACAAGCTAAGTTGAATTGGCAATGTATTTGACGATCTTCTATCAAGTTGTGCTTGCAGCTATTCCATGCTAAGTACACACCAATGTCAGGGTGCAGTGGGTCAATATACACGGGTCTGCGCAACGCAATCCCTCGTTGAGCAGATCAGTGTGTTGACTCACGTGTGCCCTCTCTATTGGAGTGTACTTATTTTCAAGTACAGGGTTAAGGCAGATCAAGAGCAGAAGAAGGAGCAAAGAGGGGTCAAAGACCAAGTCTTCAAAGGAAGGAAGAGAAAATTTATCTAAGTCAAAATCGACAGGAATCACTAATTAATTCTCGCCGACTTCAGCGAGAATCATTTGTGATTCCAGACGATTCGACGAAAAACAGTCTGCATTCCCGCTGACTTCTTCCTGCTATCAGTTTTCCAAACAGAATTTCTGCCAAGGCAGAATCGACGGGAATCACTAAGTGATTCTCGCCGATTCGACGAGAATCAGTCTGCATTCCCGCTGATTCGACGAGAATCAGTCTGCATTCCCGCCGATTTCCTCCGGCTGACAAGGTTTCCAACTGGAATTCGGCCAAGGCAGAATCGACGGGAATCGTGAGTGATTCCTGTCGACTTCGATGGGAATCACCAACGATTCTCGTCGATTTTGCCTTAGGTAATTTTCGTCTGTTTGCTGGACCGAACCAAGAGACCGTGCGCTGTTTCGGCCGGGGCTAGGGCTTTTCCTTGTGGGCCCCACAACGGTCTTTTAGGGTTGGATCAAGGTATATATACTTGCGTATTTCGAACTTCTACAGTAACTATTCATGCGAAATCAAAAAGCCGACGTCGTGCCCTAGCAGATCGCGAAAAATCACCGATCGTTGACGCCGCTCGCAAGCTCGTCACCGCCGCTGATCTCAGAGCTTCTTTGATCTTCTGACGACAGTACCGAGGCTAGCAGTGTGTCTCACGCATCTCTCTTGAGATCTCTTATCTCTCGATTCGTTGAACGAGACTAGTTCTCCATTCCGAATCGGTGATGACGACTGATCTGAATGAGATCGTTCGTAGACCTTGCTTGCTTCGTCAAGAAGTTTGGATCTACAAAGTATCGCCGCCGCAATCGCTTGCCATCGCCGATCTTGAAAAGATCCTCTCCAAGAGAGAACTCCGGTTGTGGACTCTTTGTATCTTTCAAGAAAGCT
The DNA here is from genome assembly GCA_039513925.1 of Platanthera zijinensis. Taxonomy (NCBI): domain Eukaryota; kingdom Viridiplantae; phylum Streptophyta; class Magnoliopsida; order Asparagales; family Orchidaceae; genus Platanthera; species Platanthera zijinensis. The sequence continues at coordinate 102,039,871 of CM077085.1, read as the reverse complement.
TCAACGAACGAAGAAGGACATCAGAATCTCCAAAAGCATTGTTTGTATTTTCTTATACATTAAATTTTTGATTTGTTGTAAAGGAATTTTTATTCCTAGTTGTAAGGGTTGGGTGCAACCCGTGGTGGTGGAGTTGTGACTCCTTTGATTGGAAGGGTTCCTTCTGTAGTGTGAGGATTAGATTTCAATCCGTTTGGAGAAGTGACCGAGTCGTCCCTTGGTCGGAGATAGGTCGAAGGGGGAAAGTGGACGTACCAAAATCGGGGAACCACTATAATTTCTTGTGTGTTTTCTGTGTTGTGCAGAATAATTTGTGCAGGTAAATTTTATTCCGCAAAAGACTGCACGACACCTATTCCCCCCCCCCCATAGGTGGATTTAGTCGAGACTAGAGACTTTCATACCTGACCGAACAGCTCCGGATACTTTTGTCACATCAGGTCCTGCGGTTCCTAGGTATGCTCCTCCTCACCGTGGTTCCTCCACAGAACATTGACTAACGGAACTTTCTTGCGACGCAACGTCCGTACTCCTCTATCATCGATCTGAACCGGCTCCAAGTGAACTGACCTGTCTGAAGCTACTAGCCCATCTATGGTAAAAATTTGCTGTTCCGGGCGCAGTAGAGCCCTCCTAAGTGAAGAAAAATGGAACACGTCGTGTAAACCTGCCAGTTCTGGGGGAAACTCCAGCCTGTAAGCTAGGGGCCCGATCCGCTCCAGGATCCTGTAAGGGCCCATATACCTGGGGTTGAGCTTCTTCCTCTGACCACGCACCCGTGAAACTCCATACATGGGTCGTATCTTCAAAAACACTCGGTCCCCCACCTGAAATTCCACCTGACGATGTCGGGCGTCATAGTACTTAGCCTGTCTGCTCTGCGCCTCTAACATCCTGTCTCTGATCAGCCTCACCTGAGCATCAGTGTCTTCAACAAAATCCGATCCCAACGCCTTCGGATCCTCGTCCTGAATCCAAGAAAGCGGGGTCCTGCACCTCCTCCTGTATAGGGCTTCATAGGTAGCCATCCTGATGCTGGACTGATAGTTGTTGTTATAGGAGAACTCAACTAGTGGTAAAAGATTCTCCCAAGGTTCATTTCGATCCAAGATGCATAGCCTTAGGAGATCCTCCAATGTCTGGTTGGTGCGTTCCGTCTGCCCATCCGTTTGGGGATGAAATGTTGTGTTGAAGGTCAGCCGCGTGCCTAAGTAAGTCTGCACGGATCTCCACTCTCTGGATGTGAACCGACCATCCCAATCCGACACGATCGTCCTGGGCACCCCGTGGTAACGAATGAACTCCTCTACGAATCTCCGCACCAGCACCCCAACCGAGTCATCTTTCCTGATAAGAATGAATCTGGCCACTTTCGTCAGCCGATCGACGATGACCCAAATTGAATCGTTTCCCGTCCGTGATCGGGGGAGGCCATGAATGAAATCCATCATGATGTCCTCAAATTTCCACTCCGGCACCGGAAGTGGCTGTAGCAATCCCGCGGGGTTCCTGCTGTAAGACCCCTTTTTTTTTCTTTTTCGAACACCGGGGTCTTAGCCCAGAATTGCCGCTTTGCGGTGGCTCCGACTCACGAGAAGGCTGCCACTACAAAACGCCAATTCTGCCGGCCCTTTTCGAGCACAAGGAGAGAGAAGTAAGTATACATAAAATGTAAACAGGTCCACAGAAACACACATATAAAATGAAATCACATCCAGTCAATCAGTAATTTCAAATAGAAGTACTATAAAGATCAGTTAAGAAGAAATATAAAGAAACAGGATCGAGCCTGGTACATCAGAGTCCTCACTACAAATCACTCATCGCGGAGGCTATAAAAATACTAAACACTCACAGAGCTGGTCACAGGTGCTTCGGTACTAGACTGGCCCACCTGCATGCAGACCATACTCTACTGGTGCTGGTCATTGGGCTGCTGGTCCCTGTCTCCCATCCGGAGCTCCTGTAATATTGTGGTTCGAAAACCATTAGTCATAAAGACTAAGCCCTATCATCCCCTACCCCTCCCCCCACGACTCCTAAGCACCGAGCGGAGAGGAGGAAAAGGAAGCTACAAAGGTGGAGAATAATCAAGCAGTTGACAACGGAGCTAGTCTAACAACTATCATGGTGTATAAACAACTATCTAGAATAAAGTACATCTAGTAATTTTACGGTAGTGAGCAGTAAGGTAGACATGTGGTAAGTAGTATAACAAAAGAAGTCAAGTCGAACAAGTAAGGAAGTAAGCAAGTAAGTAAGTAACCTTAACTTATATGAATGCCCATACAAACTTATAAGTTAAGGGGTCTTCTGCAAGGCTCCTATCGTATAAAAAGTCTCATACCGATTTATACATTAGGGTGTAGGTTGTATACAAATATCAGTGTAGTGATATGTTATGTCATGACTCATGCAAGTTCAACTCACGCACACGACTCTATGCGCACAGACCTTTAGTTCCCCCTGTTCGGGCAGCTAGCTTCACTCCCACGAACCTCCGTAGTGGAAAACGGAGACAGTGGGTCGGGGCCCCCACACCTAGGCGGGTATCTATACTACCGGGCCTAGCCCTTCCATACGCCCCTATAAGAACACAACCTAGAGTATCCGCGTACTAGTGTTGGCTATATCCACCAAGCTTTCTTTGGATAAGTGTCCAACACCGCCGAGTCGACGTACCGATGTCGTTGTGAACGACAATCAAATACCGAAGACCCACCACCTTATTTTGTACTCAAAACCCTCGAGCCCCCGGCTCCCCGGACAGTCCCGTCTGTGCATCTGCCTTCAGAGCTACCGTCTGAATGGCAACCAAACCAACTTATTCTACCTCCCTATCTACCGGGGTGTGTGAAAGTGCAACCCTAGTTATGCTAGTTGCTCTTTTAGCTTATCATTCCTACGGTTTACGTTAGCCCAGAACTACCCCCGGTATTCCCCGTTAAGGGCTCTCAAAGGGCACTAGGAACTATGATGGTAGTTGAAGCCCACCGTTCCCTTTCGCAAGGCACTTATTGTTATTGGTTGATACCCATTACCCGATCCCTTTTAAATTTCTTTAGATCTAGCCCTAGAGTATTAAGACTCTTCCTCTCCTACTGGGGAGGACGATCTTTCGTCGATCCCAGACGCCACTTAACTCTAGTCAATCTCACACCCTACCCATCCTGACTTCCAATAATGAACTTGATTTAACTTACCCTATCCACACCAGCAAACTACCAAAATTCCATCTCCCCAAGTTCATCACCCACTCTAGTTCAGCTTCTGCAGTTTTACTAAACGCAGACCATCCTAAGCTATATGAGGTATGCAAGAGGTGGTACTCCAAATTGTCTTCTGAATCTCCTATAATATTTACTGGAGGTCTATAATGACATAATTGGCTTAAATCCAGAAAATAATAATTTTCCTAATTAATCTGATATTTATTTAATTTCCTCCAAAACTAAGCCATGGGTGATTTGAACATGAAGTACCCTTTTCAGGTATGATTAAAGCCCCATAAAATTATGATAAATACTTGGCAGTAATTTGACAGTAAAATTCAAATCTCTAAGAAGTTTTACCAAATTTAAACCCTTAATCCTTAATTATGAACATTTCACCAAATAATCACTTAGAGAAGTAAATACTATAAATAAGCTTCTAAAAATTCCAAGGACATTCACAGTTGTCATGCCTTAAAAATAATACTGACAAGGTTTTCAAATTTTTTAGTCAGTATTAACCACAAAATCTAATTTAGAAATATAACCCTCTTTCTTAACTTAACAAAGCAACCACTGCAAATAATCATCTAAAAATTATGAATTAATTTACACGTCAATGTGTTGACCTCATAACTCTACTGATCAAGTTACATAATTTTTCCAACAATATATACTCTCTAAATCAATTATTGAATAGAATTGCATTACTAAAAGCCTGTAAAGGAAGTAATAAAAATAAACCTCCAAAAATTATAATAAAATTCCAGTATGATTACATTAGGCTAAAACACTCTCTACCAAAATTTCATGGAGATCAAGTAACCACAAGGATCATCATAGATAAAAGCCTATTGGGGCAAATTCATGAATTATGTGATAAGGACTTGAAGTGCTATCCCATAAATTACAAAATAAATACCAGAGGACTTGGGCTGTCCTAGCATCCACTCTACCAAATTTCAAGCTCTTACAAGGGCATTTGACCCCATGCCCTTCACAAGCCACCAAGGTCCATCCTTAGCGTTTGGCCTTGGTTCCTAGGGCAAATTTACCCCAATCCACCTCAAACTCCATGAGGGGGTGCTAGAGAGCATTCTAAGTCAGTGGTCAAAATCTCAGCCTCTGTTGAGGTGATCTGGCCACTCAAATCCCAAAGTGCACCTTTGACCTAAAAAACCCTTTAATAGGGCAAAGCTTAGGTTTGTCCATTTCCAATCTAAAACATCTCCAAATGAGGTGAAAAATTATACAGAGCCTCATGATAAACCTAGGGACCACTCACCAAAATTTGGGAGGGTTTGGAAGTCATTAAGCCATCTAATTAATTTACCCTAGGATTATTAAATTTTTTCTAAAAACTTTAGGAAACCATTCTCCAAAAATTCCCATTTTTGGACAGGCCTAGGTATAGCAAGCGTAGTCTCCCTGCCAAAATTTCAGATCATTTGGTCAAAGGATGAAGGGTGGGCACACCTTTTGGTCTTTGCCTAGCTCTAGGTCTAGATCCCACCAAGATAGGTTCCCTGGTCAAACCAGTTGACCAAATTGACCCAAATAAATTTTAAAATATAGTAGACCCATAGGGCTTCAAATTACTTGTTGACCATTTCTTCATATAGAGCCTCTAGGTATTTTTCCTAATTTATCTAAGGTGGCTGTTATTTTAATGCAGAAAATTCACATAAAGAGAAGGATTAATTAAATAACACAGATCTTGAAGCAAGATCTAAGGGCCCTGGCATTGTCTTCTTCCTCCAGCCAAAGGCCACAATTTGCCCGACCGTAAGCTACTTCCAAGCACAGCCGCCGGCCGTCCAGCCTCCTCCCTGGCCGGCCACCGCCACCACAACCTCCGTTGAGGTGGTGGCTATCGCCAGGCGGCGGCATGGCCGCCGGAGGGGCTTTTTCTGGCGAGCCCGAGAATGAAGATTTCATGGAAATTTCATGAAAATCAAAACTCCAATCGGGCTCAATTGAGCCCGATTCTCAACCATATTGAATCCTAAGATCTATCCGCAGAAGAAGAGGGAGGGGAGGACCTTGTTCGCGGGCCGGAGGCATGCAGACCGTCGGGATGTCATTAGTGCGGTGGTGGCATCGCCAGAATTCTAAATAGCACAGTGGGAGGCTCGAAAACTTCAGGTAAAGGCTGGGAAAACCTCCTCTTGGGCCTCTGAGGGTGTTTAAAAGCTTGGTCAAGGAGGGGGAACGGCCAAAACATCAATGGTCATTATTGGTCCATTAAAGCTTTGGTCGGCCATGGTGGAGGGGGGCTGAAACGGCTCAATCCAGCCAAGCTAACGGCTGGAAACTCCTCCTCTTCCCTAGAGGAGTTGGATCCATCCGTAAAAGGGGAGAGGGAAAAGCCACGGCATCAAATGCCATTGATGGCCAAGAAGGCAGGATCTCGGCCATGGCCGTAACCGTCCTCTGTGCAAAACCGTCGGTCCACGTGTCAAGCTTGACCGGTCAACTTAATTTAAGTAAGACTTATTAGGTCTTAATAGGAGATAACGGCCCACTCCCTAGACCGGCCCGGTTCAGCTGAACCAGTACCAAGCCAAAACAAATCTGCCAGAAAAGACTAAGTAAAATGGCATTGAGTGAGCTCTGCTCACTCAACACCATCCTTGCTACGGCGTTGAGTGAGCTCTGCTCACTCAAAGCCATCCCAGATATGGCGTTGAGTGAGCTCTGCTCACTCAACACCATCCAGAATGGCCTCCCAGACTATGCCCCTTTTAAACGATGGCGTTGAGTGAGCTTAGCTCACTCAATGCCGTCCAGATTATGGCGTTGAGTGAGCTCTGCTCACTCAACGCCATCCAGACAACACCAAATGGCGTTGAGTGCAGTCAGTGCACTCAACGCCATTCAACTTATGGCGTTGAGTGCACTCAACACACTCAACGCCAGCCCGCCTGACAGATTACGATGTTGAGTGAGCTAAGCTCACTCAACGCCATCCAGTCTACGGCGTTGAGTGAGCTTAGCCCACTCAATGCCAACTAGACGACACAAGATTGCATTGAGTGCAGTCAGTGCACTCAACGCCATTCAGCTTATGGCGTTGAGTGAGCTAAGCTCACTCAACGCCATCCAGACTACGGTGTTGAGTGATCTCAGCTTACTCAACTCCATTCAGAAGTCACGGGCGTGACAGGTCGGTCATGGTCGTGCCAGGCCCATGTTGAAATTTCTGAGCTCGCCGATCGTCTTTCTGAGGTCGACAATCGTCGAAGGCGTCACGCCCTAGGTCACGGGCGTGACGGGTCGGTCACGGGCATGACCACCCCTTGACTCGAAATCTTGGTCGATAAACTTCAATTCCTTGGTTTCCTAGGGGTTTGTTATGACAAAACCCTCCAGGGGTCTAGTTGGAAATGGGATGTTACAAATCCCAATAAACAAAACAAAGATTTCGTCCCCGAAATCAAGGTTAAACCTACGGGGCTCTTATCGGGAGAATGAAGCTTGTAACATCCCATGAGAGTTGAAAGATTTTCATCTCTACGTCACGTTTGTTATGTGTGGTTTGAAGGTGATAGTCAAATCTAAGACTAATTCATCCAATTGACAAGGCATATACCCCAATAAACAAATGATTTGCCCCTATTCTTGAAATTTCAGTCCTATTGGTTTAAAACAGGAAAGCAAATTTATTGTCCGGAGGGGTTTTGAGGTATACCTGACTGAAAAAGTTCCGGATACTTCTGTTGCATCAAGTCCTGTGGCTCCCATGTATGCTCCTCCTGCCCATGATTGTTCCACAGAACCTTGACTAACGGAACCTTCTTCTGTCGCAAGCCCCGCACTGCCGTGTCATCGATCCTAATAGGCTCCAGGTTGACTGACCGATCCGAGGCCACCGGGCCATCTGCTATGGAAATCAGCTATTCAGGGCATATCAGAGACCTCCATAGTGAGGATACGTGGAAGACCTCATGCAATCCCGCTAACTCCGGCGGTAGCTCAAGTCTATAGGCTAAGGCGTCGATCCGCTCCAGGATCCTGTAAGGCCACATATATCTCGGACTGAGCTTGATAGTTTTACTTTCAAGACAACCTAAACACCTAGAGGGGGGGTGAATAGGTTCTAATTGCTTGTTTATACTTTTAGGCAGAATTCAATTACAGAATTAAAACATCCAGCACAGCAATCACAGAAATTTAATCATCACAGATTGCACAATGTTTTATAGTGGTTCCCCAAGGTTTGGGTACATCCACTTTCCCCCTTCACCTATCTAGCAGTATGCTAGATTCGACCAAACTTCCACTATTCTCAGATCTACAGATCCTACAGCTCAGAACCTGGATAGGTTCCTACAACTCAGGCACAACAGCCCTACCTCAGCCTTGCCACAAGGCCTACAACTCAGAGAAGAATCTTCTCCTACACTCAGGCAAACAGTCCTACCACTCAGAGATCAACTCTCCTACACTCAGCCTTTATATCACAGGCTTACAACTCAGATCTGTGTAAAACTGATCCTACAGAATTTTAGAAAAGAAGTTTTAATGTCTTGCCTTTGTTGAGAGAGAAGAGGACAAGACAATTCTTGATCAGCTGATGAAATCAACTGAAACTGAGCTTTCTTCAAAGCTTCTTGAATCTGAACTTAGCTGAGTTGATTTCCAAACAGCTTCTTGAGAAACCACTGACAGCTTCCTTCTTCTTCTTCAAATGGGTGGATCCCTCTCTATCCAACACCTTTGATGATACTTCTGAATTCTTGTTAGAACTCTTCTTAGATCGATCCTGAGATCGTCTGCTTAGATCTTCTGATGAAGAATTTCTTTAGTGCCTAGCACTTTCTTGAATTGATACTTCAATTGGATTGTAATCCTTCTTCACTTTTTTTATTTATGTATCTGTTTTTCATTACTTCCTTCTGAATCTGTCTATTTATAGACCTTCTTCATGGTAACCTGCTGATCCGGTTTCTAACTATTTTCTGACAAGTCTGACAGCATCAGTTAACCGGTGGCAACCCACAGCTGTCAAGTCTTCAAACAAATCTTGTGCCTTAGTCTTGGACAGCAAAGTGTCGAGACAGTCTGTCAGAAAGCGTCGAGACCAACTGTCTATATGTTTCGACACAAGTGACTTTGGTGTCGACACAGTCTTTGAAGATGTCGACAAGTTTGTCATTAAGTCGACACAGCTTCTTCAGAAAATAACTTGGTCTTGACTCTGCAGTGTGTCGACACAAGTCCTGTGTGTCGACACAGTTGTTGTAGATTCAGAACTCAGTATGTGTCGACACTGCCTTCAGGTGTCGACACAGCAATTGTCGACTTTGCCAAAATGTGTCGACTTAGTCTTCTAGTGTCGACACAACTATTGTCGACTTCTGCCAATGTGTGTCGACTCTGTCTCATTGTGTCGACACAGCCTCCCAGTGTCGACACAAATGTGGTCGACTATCTCCTTCTGTGTCGAGGTCGACTATCTTTCTCTGTGTCGACTATCTTTCTCTGTGTCGACACAGATGTGGTCGACTATCTCCTTCTGTGTCGAGGTCGACTATCTTTCTCTGTGTCGACTATCTTTCTCTGTGTCGACACAGCTTCCGTCAAGTGTCGACACAAATATTCTGAAGTGTCGACACTGTTTCTTCAGGTGTCGACACATGGACTTAGAATATTTTTCTGCATTCTTTAATACTTCTTCACCTGCACATATCAACTTAAAACAACATCAAATACACCTTGATGTATATCATTGAGCTAAGTTGGACTTCTTCAAATCAGGTACACATTTTCCAATGTACCCAACAATCTCCCCCTATTTGGAGAAGTCATAACCCTTAAAGCCAATGATATACCCCATTTATAAAAAGTATAATATGATGATATATGACATAACAGGAATACTTAATAAAAAACAAAATATGAACAATCCATCACAGAGTGAACATTATATGATTCCAAACAATATTTTGTTTATAACTTAGTAATGTTTGATTACAGATTTTTACATTGAATGATTTAATCAAAACATTACAAAATACTTTTGAAAGAACTTAAAATTAAGACTGATCAGGCTCTCTTATGACAATCCCTTTGCTAGATTGGATTTGAGCCTTCACAGGAGCTTCAGCAACTTCAGCTGGCTTCTTGCCTTTTTGATCAGCCTTCTTCTGTGCTTCTTCCTTGAGCCTTTGCCTTTCAAAGTAATGATATGGCTTTGGAAAGTACTTGTGTTGGGTACATTGGAAAATGTGTACCTGATTTGAAGAAGCCCAACCTAGCTCAATGATATACATCAAGGTGTATTTGATGTTGTTTTAAGTTGACATGTGCAGGAGAAGAATTGATAAAGTATGCAGAAAAAATTCTAAGTCCAAGTGTCGACACAGAGGAAGCAGTGTCGACACATAGAAGAAAATAGTCGACACAATACTGGGAAGCAGTGTCGACACATAGCAGTTAGTCTACAACTACACTGGGAAAAAGTGTCGACACAGAAGAAGTAAGTCGACACATCACTGGGAATTTGTGTCGACACAGAAGAAAAGAGTCGACACAACTCTGGGAATTTGTGTCGACACAGAAGAATAGCGTCGACCTCAACATTGGGAGAATGTGTCGACACAGAAGAAAATAGTCGACCTCAAGTTTGTCGACACCAGCTGAATGTGTCGACACAGAAGAAAATAGTCGACCTCAAGTTTGTCGACACCAGCAGGATGTGTCGACACATTGTGATTAAGTCGACACATTAAAGCAGATTTAAGAAATGAATGTGTCGACACCTGAAGGCTAAGTCGACACTTACTAAGTTATGATTCTACAACAACTGTGTCGACACACAGGACTTGTGTCGACACACTGAAGAGTCAAGACCAAGTTATTTTCAGAAGAAGCTATGTCGACTCAAAGGCAACTTAGTCGACATCACTGAAGACTGTGTCGACACCAAAGTCAATTGTGTCGACACAGATAGACAGATGGTCTCGACACTTTCTGACAGACTGTTTCAACAACTTGTGGTTCAAGACTAAGGCACAGGACTTGTTTGAAGACTTGACAGCTGTGGGTTACCACTGGTTAACTGAAGCTGTCAGACTTGTCAGAAAACGGTTAGAAACCGGATCAGCCGGTTACAATGAAGAATGTCTATAAATAGACAGATTCAGAAGGAGAACAATAACTACAACAGTTAGTCCTTTTGAATAACTTTGAATCAAAAAGGAAGAGAAGGATCACAATCCAATTCATTTCAAGAAAGTGCTAGTCACTTAAGAAGATCTTCTCCGGGAGATCTAAGAAGACTATCTAAGGATAGATCTAAGAAGAGTTCTAATCAGAATTCAGAAGAATCTTTCAAAGTGCTGGATAGAGAGAGATCAAGCCTGAATTAGAAGAAGAAGAAAGAAACCACCAGTGGATTCTCAAGAAGCTGTTTGGAATCAACTCAGCTAAGTTCATTTTCAAGAAGCCTTGAAGAAGGCTCAGATACAGTTGATTGCATCAGCTGATCAAGAATTGTCTTGGCCTTTTCTCTCTCAACTTTGGCAAGACAGATTAATAATCTTTTCTATATTTCTGTAGGATCTGTTTGCACAGATCTGAGTTGTAAGCCTATGTTATAAAGGCTGAGTGTAGGAGTGTTGAACTCTGAGTGGTAGGGCAGTTTGCCTGAGTGTAGGAGAAGGATATTCTCTGAGTTGTAGGCCTTGGGGCAAGGCTGAGGTAGGGCAGTTGTGCCTGAGTTGTAGGAACCAGTTGGGTTCTGAGTTGTAGGATCTGTTGATCTGAGATAAGTGGAAGTTTGGCCGAATCTAGCATACTGCTAGATAGGTGAAGGGGGAAAGTGGATGTACCCAGACCTTGGGGAACCACTATAAAACATTGTGCAATCTGTGATGCTTTATTTTCTGTGATTGCTGTACTTATTGTGTTAGCTATTGAATTGAATTCTGCCTAGAAGTTTTTATAAGAAAAGCAGAACCTATTCACCCCCCCCCCTCTAGGTGTTTAGGCTGCCTTGAAAGTTAAACTATCAAGTGGTATCAGAGAGAGGTTCCTCAAAAAGGACTTAACAGTTTGAGGTAGATCTGAAAGGCAGATTCAAGATTCAAGAAGATGGGTTCTGGAGAGAATCATAAGGAGCTAGGGTCTATGAAATTACCCATATGCAAGAAGGAAATCTTTGGGATCTGGAAAGAGAGAGTCAGATTGTTTATGGAAGCATCTGACCCAAGGATTTACATCATAGTACAGGAAGGGCCCTTCACTCCAATGAAGATATCTGTTCTTGATGCAAATATCCAAATACCAAAGACTTATTCAGAAATGACCAAGGATGAAATCATCTTGGCAACCATGGATAAAAGGGCACAGAACATCATTGTCAGTGCCATAGATGATTCAACATTTCAGAATCTGATTCACTGCAAGACCTCCAAGGAGATGTGGGACACATTGATTGTCTACATGGAGGGATCTGAAGAAGTAAGGCTGGACAGAAAGTCTATGCTAAATCAGGAGTATGAAAGCTTTAGACAAGCAAAATCTGATAGCATAACTGAGTGCTATAAGAAATTCTATAGAATTGTGAATGAGCTAATATCCTATGGAAGAGTCTTCAGTACCTATGAACTGAATGACAAATTCTTAAGATCCTTATCAAAGGACTGGGATACAAAGATCTGTGCCATAAGAGAAGTGGCTAAATTGGCAGAGATATCTCCTCCAACCCTGTTTGGAAAGTTACTATCCTATGAAATGCAACTTATGGTAAGGAAGGAGGAGGAAAGAAACTCAAGAGGAGAGCATAGAGAAAAGACTGTTGCATTTAATGCTGAAGCCACTAGAAAGAGTAGGAGGAAATCACCATCTCCTCCTAAGGAAGTTGAAGAAGATAGTTCTGAAAATTCAGATAAGGGTTCAGTTAGCTGTGATTCAGATGCAGACTTTGCTGCATTCACTAGGCAATTCCAAAGGTTCTTGAAAAAGAAGCAATGGAAGTCTAGGCCTTCCACATCACAGCAAGTTGATGACTATTATCAGAAGAGAAGGTCATCAAGGAAAGAGAAAAGCAAATCAAAGCCCAGCAAAGCCACTACTTCAAAGATTGTCTGCTATTGTTGCAATAGGCCTGGACATGTAGTGGCTGATTGTCCTGACAAAAGGAAGGAATCTTCAGAAAAGAAGAAGACTTATCAGAAAGGCAAGAAGGAGAAATCCTTTGTAGCAAAGAAAGATAAAAGTCTGTCAGACCAGTCAACTTCAGAATCAGGATCTGAAGCTGAAGCATATATTGGACTATATGCTGCATCTGAGGAAGAGGAGTTTATGCAGTTACTAGACTCCATCAATGAACATCAATGCATAGGTTTGATGACAAGATCAGAAGAGGACATATACCAGAATCAGTCTGGTCCTAATGAGGTAAACTGTCCTTCCTGTACATCTGTTTGTAGTACAAGTGAAGAATCAGCTACATCTGCATCAAGTGATGAAGATGCATCTGGATCTGAAGGAGATGTCTATCAATTGATAGACAAGTATGGGGACTTGTTGCAGGCCCTTAAGAAAAGCAAGAACCTGGTTAAAACACAGGCTCAGGAAATTGCTGAACTAAGGGTAGCAACAACTGAGTTAGAAAAAGTCCTTGATCAAAAATTAAATGAAATTGCCAAGCTGAAGAATATAACTATTATTCAGATGGGCACAATTAATTATACTAATGATCAAGTAAAGAGTCTGGAGGCCAGACTTAGAATTGAAAGGGATTTAGTGGCTAGTTACTCTAAGCCAAAATCTGTCTTACCCTTGATAGATGAATTTGTCACTCAGAAGGGTAAGGCTGGATTAGGATTTAAAGGTAACTCCAGGGCTGGCAGATTCAAGAGGAAAGGCAAAGCCCCTATTCAGCCACTAAACCTTTCAGTCCCCATAAAGTTTAGTAAGGAGAAAGTGCCTTCTAACATATATGATCATGAAGACATTCAAGGTCATATTAAGACAAATGTTCTGAAGAACAAGGGTGTTAAGGCAAGCAGGCCTACCTATGGTCATAAACTCTATGGTTTTAAGAAATCAGTAGGTGAAGTTGCAACAGCACCAGCAATGAACAGAAATTCTTCTGACAAGGATGTATCTAGATCTAGATACAATAAGTTTGAATGTTGGTGCTGTGGCAAGAGGGGCCATTTTGCATTGGACTGCTGGTATAACACAAGTGTTGTAAAGAATAAGAGTCTACCTGTTAGAAGAGGTTATGATAACTTTATTAATGCTAACCTGAACCAAGGACCCAAGACTTACTTGGGTTCTAAGGGTAAGTAATTCTGTATTGCAGGTGAATCCAAGTAACCATGCCCCTATATGGTACTTGGATAGTGGTTGTTCCAGGCACATGACTGGAACAAAGGGGCTGTTGAAGGAGTATTCATCTGTCAAAGATGGACATAAAGTGATCTTTGGTGGATCTGAAAAAGGAGTCATAAAAGGGTTTGGTAACATTTCTTCTAACCTAATTACTATCACCCAAGTGGCCTATGTAAAAGGTTTGAAACATAATCTAATAAGCATAAGCCAGCTGAGTGATCTAGGATATGACATTTCATTTGGTAAGGATGGATGTCATATCAAAAGGTCAAGTGATCAAGAGATCATTTTGACTGGGTATAGGAAGAGAAATGTATATTGCCTTAATTTTGAGTGTGAAAATAAGGCTTCCCCCATTTGTCTTGTAGCTGATGAAAATGCTTCCCATTGTGTTAAGTGGCACAAGAGATTGGCTCATCTAAACTACAAGACAATTGGCCAACTCATTAGTAAAGAACTAGTGAGGAATGGGCCTCAAGTTAAGTGTCTAAAGGAAGGGGTATGCTCAGCTTGTCAAAAGGGCAAGCAGACAAAATCCTCATTTCAAAGCCTTGAAAACAAGGATTCTGTGAGGTGCTTATACCTCTTGCATATGGATCTTTTTGGTCCTATGCCAGTTCATAGTCTAGGTAGGAAGGTCTACACTTTTGTGGTTGTAGATGACTATTCTAGATTTACATGGGTGTTCTTTCTAAGACAAAAATCTGAAACCCCAAGTGTACTACTTAATTTTGTAAAGCAAATTCAGAATGAACTGAATAGTACAGTGGTCAAAATCAGAAGTGATCATGGTACTGAGTTTCATTCTGAAAGCATAACAAATTTGTGTAAAGACTTTGGGATTTTCCAAGAGTTCTCCTCACCAAGAACACCTCAGCAAAATGGAATTGCTGAAAGAAAGAATAGAACATTAATTGAAGCTGGTAGAACTCTATTGAGTGACACCTCTCTCCCAGAATATTTTTGGGCTGAGGCAGTTAACACTGCTTGTCATGTCATCAATAGGGCTTCTATCACCAAAGCCACAGAAAGACTCCCAATGAGATTGTGAAAGGCAGAAAACCAAATCTATCCTATTTCAGGATCTTTGGTTGCAAGTGCTATATACTTAACAATGGCAAGTCATATTTGACTAAGTTTGCTGCCAAATCCCAGGATGGGATATTTGTTGGGTACAGCACAAATAGTAAGGCCTATAGAGTCTTCAACTTAACTACTCAAGTGGTTGAAGAATCTGTGCATGTTGTATTTGATGAAACAAGATTAATCAATTGTGAGCTGTCTTGTAGATCAAATGACTCAACATGTATAAGCAAGAAGATGGACAAGCTCTCCATTGCTGAAGCTTCAAAGGAAGATGGAGCATTGGAAAATGAAGGCTGCTGTCCAGGGGGAGTACAAGAGATAATGGAAGCTGATGAAAACCAAGAGGAACAGCAGAATGAAGAAGCTGGAGATGCTCAACCTGAAGGGAATCTACCTCCAGCTATAAGATATCTAAGAGATCATCCTACTGATCAGATAATTGGTGATCCAAGACAAGGAGTGCAAACTAGAAGCAGAAATCAAAGCACAGTTTTGCATTCTAGTTTCTTATCCCAGATGGAACCTAAGAAGTTTGAAGAAGCTATCCAAGACCAGCACTGGATTGATGTTATGCAAGAGGAGCTGAATCAATTTAGAAGATGCAAAGTCTGGGAGCTTGTTCCTAAACCAAGAGGCTACAACATAATTGGCACTAAGTGGATCTATAGGAACAAGCTAGATGAAAGTGGAATAATAGTAAAGAATAAAGCAAGATTGGTTGCAAAAGGATACAGGCAGGAAGAAGGGATTGACTTTGATCAAACCTTTGCTCCAGTAGCAAGGCTGGAGGCAATCAGAATGTTCCTTGCCTATGCAGCCTACCAAGACTTCAAAGTATACCAGATGGATGTGAAGTCAGCATTTCTGAATGGTGATCTTAAAGAAGAAGTATATGTAGAGCAGCCATCAGGTTTTATAGATTCTCTTAAACCTGATTATGTGTATAAGCTTAGGAAAGCTTTGTATGGGTTAAAACAAGCTCCAAGGGCTTGGTATGAAACCCTGTCTACCTTCCTCATTGAGAATAAATTTTCAAGAGGAAAGATAGACAAAACTCTATTCCTTAGGGAATCCAAAGGAAAGATCATCTTAGTCCAGATCTATGTAGATGACATAATCTTTGGATCTACTGAAAACAACCTTTGTAAAAAGTTTGCTAAACTTATGCAAGGGAAGTTTGAGATGAGCAGTATGGGAGAACTTAAGTTCTTCTTGGGACTCCAAGTAAGACAGACTGATGATGGATTGTCCATATCCCAGTCTAAGTTCACCAAAGAATTAATTAAGAAGTATGGTATGGAGTCATCCTCCACCATGAGAACTCCTATGGGAACTAGTATGCCTATATGCAAAGATGAGACAGGTAAACCTGTTGATGAATCATTGTATAGAGGAATAGTTGGGTCTCTACTATATCTCACTGCTAGTAGACCTGACATTATGTATGCAACATGTGTCTGTGCTAGGTACCAAGCCTGCCCTAAAGAATCTCATTATACTGCAGTCAAAAGGATTCTGAGATATCTAAAGGGCACTCCTACTCTAGGTCTTTGGTACCCTAGGAATAGAGATTTTCTACTAACAGGCTATTCAGATGCAGATTTTGCAGGATGTAGAGAGGATAGAAAGAGTACTACAGGTACTTGTCAATTCCTGGGAGGAAGACTAATATCTTGGAGTAGTAAGAAGCAGACCAGTGTGGCAATTTCCACAGCTGAGTCAGAGTATGTTGCTGCTGGAAGCTGCTGTGCACAGCTATTGTGGATGCAGCATCAGCTTAAGGATTATGGTATTCAGGTAAGTAGAACACCCCTTTTATGTGATTCAAAGAGTGCTATTTCTATTGCTAATAATCCAGTTTCTCATAGTAGAACTAAGCATATAGAAATCAAATACCATTTTCTTAGAGAACATGTAGAAAGAGGAGACATCTCATTGGAATTTGTAAAAACAGATTATCAAATAGCAGATGTATTTACTAAGCCTTTAGATGAAACCAAATTCAATAAATTCAAAATTGAATTAGGTATGTTAACCATTGATTAATGTATTAACAAAATCATTAACAATGCAATTGAAGTGGTATATAAGTAAGTAAAGGTAATAACAAAATAATCAAGTGTTAAAAAGGACACATTGAAGTTACAGAAATTGGCTAAGTAAGAATGTGTCGACACATTCAGTAATAATGTGTCGACTCAGAGAAATTATGTCGACAAGTCAGAAATATTGTGTCGACACAGAGAATATGTGTCGACACTTAAGAGTTATATTGTCGACTTAATCAGAAATGTAATGTCGACTCAACCAGGAAAATGGTGTCGACACTTATAGAATATGTGTCGACACTTATCCTTAGAGTCGACACAGAATTTCTGTTTATCTAAGGTGTCGACATAACCACAAATTGGTGTCGACACATAGTAGGCTGAAGTAATGTCGAGACAATAGAAGTTTGTGTCGACACATTCCGTCTGTGTCGACACATTTTGACTGTTTTTGGCGCCTTTTGAACTTCTTTCAACTGAGGCTATAAATAGGTCTCAAACACATTCTGTCGACACGCTTCCAAGGTTTTCGAGACTAAAACCCTGTTTCGACAGTCTATCTCTCTCTCTTCTCTCAAGCTTTCTCGACGAACCGATGGCGCCAAGGATTGAAGACAACATAAATGAAGGGTATGAGTTGGTGCGCCAGGCCTTTGCAGAGGCGCCGCCAGATGTTCAAGGAGTTATCACCCTCCTCTCTGCGTCAGGGTTAGAGTTTCTCCTCTCAGAACCTACTAAAATCTGGAAGAAGGAGGTGCACGAGTTCTTTATCTCTGCATCAGTCCACTCTACTGGACTCAAGATTAAGTCCACTATTCAAGGGACTAAGGTGAAGATTAATCAAAGAAGTATAAGAAAGATCTTTCAACTGCAAGTAGTTGAGAATGAAGAGGAAGTTCCTATATCTAAGACAAGGGAAGCCCTTCAATGGTGTGGACTGGACCAAGGATTGAAGATTGGAGCTGCCTTCAACAGGAAGGGTATGAATCAACAAGGGAAGTTCTTGTCAGAAGTAGTTGGGAAAGTAATTCTCTGCAAGACAGGTGGACATGATAGGATTTCTGCCTATATGTTCAGTCTGATGACCAGGATAGTTTTTACTATTACTACTGATTGGTCAGGAGTGATCTTTGACAAGATCAAAGAAGGAATCAAGAAGCCTAACATGGCTAGGATCATGAGCCTGTACCTCACTGGTGTGATTCCTGAAGTGATGCAGCAACTGCAAGGGAGTAAGATTAATCATATGAGAAGAATGGATATGAGATTGTTCTCAAGGTGGGATAGGGTACTGTCCAAGGATGTGCCTGAAGAGAGCAGGCCAGACACCCCTGTGAAATCCCCTACACAGAATCAAGAATCTGAACAATTACAAGAAGACCCACTGAGGACACAGGTTGAAAACCAGCTTGCCTCATCTATAGTCCAGGAAGTGTCAACACCTGCACAGATGCAGGGGGAGCCAGTTTCCACTCCTGCTCCAAAGGTATCTACTCCTGCTCAGGTATAGAGGGAGCTAATGTATTTTACTATAAAAGACATTGCTCATATTCTTATTACTGCACAGGTTCAGGGGGAGCAAGTGTCCACTCCTACTCTAGATACTCCAAATACTGAAGTGCAAGTACAAGAGGATGCACAGTTAAACTTGTCTCAAGATTTAACTGCTGCAGAAGTTACAGCTCAACTGGAATTTACTATGGAGGAGTTATTCCCTGATATTGATAATACTGCTGATAAAGTAGGAGGTGGACCTGATATTGAGAAGTCCATGGGAATGGACATTGATCAGGATGCTGAAGTTGAGCCACAGGTTGAGGGTGAGCCAGTGGATGTTGAAGCTGAGCAACAGACCCCTGGAACAGATACAATTCATCATCCTCAAGAAAGAATTCATGTAGATACTTCATCTGAGACAGAAACTGAAGATGCCAGGGTGGCAAAGAAAAGAAAACTTGTTGTGTTTAAGAGAAGAAGCAAGCATTATAAGCAGGCTTTACAGACCACACCTCTACAAGTAGCTCCAGCCTTTGATTACAACAAATTTATGATAGATCTACAAGTAAAATTGGATGAACAAAGGATGGCTATGGAAAAGTATGTTGATGAGAATAGCAAGTCACTTCAGTTTGACTTAGCTCAGGATATAAAGTCCATACAGTTTCAGGTCAACATGCATAAAACTGAAATGACAGATTGCTTCCACAAGGGTGGCAATGCTGTGGTTTATCTAGCTAAACAACAGGAGGCTATTACTACAAAGGTGGATGACATTGCCTTGAAGCAAAGCTATGTTTTGGAGAACCAGCTAAGAATGAATGATAATCTAACTGAATCTCATAATGAGATCATTGAGGAAGTAAAGAAGATTGGTCCAGGTCTGCCTGCAGATAGAGCCAAAGAAAGGGAAGAATTTGATAAGAATTTTCAAGCTGCCATTGCATCTGTTAAGACTGCCATCACAACCTCTCAAAAAGAAATATCTGAAAAGCTTCAAAAGTTAAAACCATTTTTCAAAGAGGGTGTGAATTATTTGGATGGGCAAATTCGATTTCAAAAGGAAGATTTAAGAGATCATGTATCTAGAGAAGCCATAAAGGGGGAGAGGATGCTAATTCATGCAGGCTCAGAGCACCCCAAATGGGTGACCAATAGTATCCGAGCCACTTTGGGATATCCCCCATTGTGTGATGATGTTATGGTAGCTGAATCAGGAATACAATCAAATCTACTTGATGGCAATCAACCTGAGATTGCCCAAGTCATTTACCCCCCTCCAGATTTTGACATGATTGATCAGAAAGTTCAAGGAATGTATAGTCCTCCAAAGGAGGTTGCTAATATTGTCTTTGGAAAGGTTGATAAGCCTGAGGCTACTCTGAAAGAACAGCAAGATGCTCTATTAGCAAAGAAGAAATTCAGAGAGCAGGCTGTACTTAAGCCGGATTATGAGCAGTGGAGTCCTACTTCAAGGAACATAATACTCACTGCATGGAAAGCTGTACAAGATAAAGTTCATGAGAGAGGCAAGTGGTACAATGAAATAGAATGGCAGAAGTATGAGGCAAGACAAGAAGCAATAGTACAATTCAGAAGGAAAGCCAAGCTGGGAAGACTGCCATCTGATGCTAAGGAGCCAAGCAAATACTTCCCTAAGCCTTTTCATTATTTTGAAAGGCAAAGGATCAAGGAAGAAGCTCAGAAGAAAGCTGATCTTAAAGGAAAGAAGATAGCTGAAGAATCAGAAGCTCCTGTGACAGCTACAATTCAATCTGGCAAAGGGATTATAATTAGAGAGCCTGATCAATCCTGATTATGTTTTAAGTTCTTTTATAATGTTTTGTAATGTTGTGATGTAATCATTAAATAAAAAACATTGTAATCAAACATTACCCAGTTATAAACAAAATGTTATTTGGCATATTATAATGTGTATTCTGTGATGAATTGTTTTTATGTTTTGTTTATATTAAAGTATTCCTGTTATGTCATTAATCATCATTTAGTACTGTTTATAAATGGTGTATATCATTGGCTATAGGGGTTATGTCTTCTCCAAATAGGGGGAGATTGTTGGGTACATTGGAAAATGTGTACCTGATTTGAAGAAGCCCAACCTAGCTCAATGATATACATCAAGATGTATTTGATGTTGTTTTAAGTTGACATGTGCAGGAGAAGAATTGATAAAGTATGCAGAAAAAATTCTAAGTCCAAGTGTCGACACAGAGGAAGCAGTGTCGACACATAGAAGAAAATAGTCGACACAACACTGGGAAGCAGTGTCGACACATAGCAGTTAGTCTACAACTACACTGGGAAAAAGTGTCGACACAGAAGAAGTAAGTCGACACATCATTGGGAATTTGTGTCGACACAGAAGAAAAGAGTCGACACAACTCTGGGAATTTGTGTCGACACAGAAGAATAGCGTCGACCTCAACATTGGGAGAATGTGTCGACACAGAAGAAAATAGTCGACCTCAAGTTTGTCGACACCAGCTGAATGTGTCGACACAGAAGAAAATAGTCGACCTCAAGTTTGTCGACACCAGCAGGATGTGTCGACACATTGTGATTAAGTCGACACATTAAAGCAGATTTAAGAAATGAATGTGTCGACACTTGAAGGCTAAGTCGACACTTACTAAGTTATGATTCTACAACAACTGTGTCGACACACAGGACTTGTGTCGACACACTGAAGAGTCAAGACCAAGTTATTTTCAGAAGAAGCTGTGTCGACTCAAAGGCAACTTAGTCGACATCACTGAAGACTGTGTCGACACCAAAGTCAATTGTGTCGACACAGATAGACAGATGGTCTCGACACTTTCTGACAGACTGTTTCAACAACTTGTGGTTCAAGACTAAGGCACAGGACTTGTTTGAAGACTTGACAGCTGTGGGTTACCACCAGTTAACTGAAGCTGTCAGACTTGTCAGAAAACGGTTAGAAACCGGATCAGCCGGTTACCATGAAGAATGTCTATAAATAGACAGATTCAGAAGGAGAACAATAACTACAACAGTTAGTCCTTTTGAATAACTTTGAATCAAAAAGGAAGAGAAGGATCACAATCCAATTCATTTCAAGAAAGTGCTAGTCACTTAAGAAGATCTTCTCCGGGAGATCTAAGAAGACTATCTAAGGATAGATCTAAGAAGAGTTCTAATCAGAATTCAGAAGAATCTTTCAAAGTGCTGGATAGAGAGAGATCAAGCCTGAATTAGAAGAAGAAGAAAGAAACCACCAGTGGATTCTCAAGAAGCTGTTTGGAATCAACTCAGCTAAGTTCATTTTCAAGAAGCCTTGAAGAAGGCTCAGATACAGTTGATTGCATCAGCTGATCAAGAATTGTCTTGGCCTTTTCTCTCTCAACTTTGGCAAGACAGATTAATAATCTTTTCTATATTTCTGTAGGATCTGTTTACACGGATCTAAGTTGTAAGCCTATGTTATAAAGGCTGAGTGTAGGAGTGTTGAACTCTGAGTGGTAGGGCAGTTTGCCTGAGTGTAGGAGAAGGATATTCTCTGAGTTGTAGGCCTTGGGGCAAGGCTGAGGTAGGGCAGTTGTGCCTGAGTTGTAGGAACCAGTTGGGTTCTGAGTTGTAGGATCTGTTGATCTGAGATAAGTGGAAGTTTGGCCGAATCTAGCATACTGCTAGATAGGTGAAGGGGGAAAGTGGATGTACCCAGACCTTGGGGAACCACTATAAAACATTGTGCAATCTGTGATGCTTTATTTTCTGTGATTGCTGTACTTATTATGTTAGCTATTGAATTGAATTCTGCCTAGAAGTTTTTATAATAAAAGCAGAACCTATTCACCCCCCCCCCTCTAGGTGTTTAGGCTGCCTTGAAAGTTAAACTATCAACTTGCTCGGCTCCTGAGCATCTGGTGGCAGCCTACCCAGCTTGGCTTTTCTTCTGAACTGTATTATTTCCTCTTGCCTAGCTTCATGCTTTTGCCATTCCATTTCATTATACCACTTTCCTCTTTCATGAACTTGGTCTTTTACAGCCTTCCATGCAGTGAGTATAATATTTCTTGAAGTAGGGCTCCACTGCTCAAAATCTGGCTTAAGTTCAGCCTGCTCTCTAAATCTTTTCTTGGATAGTAGAGCATCTTGCTGTTCTTTCAAGTTGGCATCAGGCTTATCAACTTTTTCAATAATAACCTTGGTAACCTCCTTTGGAGGACTATACATATCCTGAACTTGCTGATCAATCATATCAAAATCTGGAGGAGGGTAAATGACTTGGGCAATCTCAGGTTGATTGCCTTCAAGTAGACCTATTTGAAAGCCTGACTAAGCCACCATAGCATCATCACACAAAGGTGGATATCCCAATGTGGCTCGAATACTATTTGTCACCCATTTGGTGTGCTCTGAGCCAGCATGAACTAACAACCTCTCCCCCTTTATGACTTCTCTGGTAATATGATCTCTTAGATCTTCCTTCTGAAATCTGATCTGGCCATCCAGATAATTCACACCCTCTTTAAAAAATGGTTTTAACTTTTTAAGCTTGTCAGATATGTCCTTTTGAGAGGTAGTGATAGCAATTTTAACTGATTCAATAGCATCTTGAAGTTTCTTATCAAATTCTTCTATTTCCTTTCCCCTTGCTGCAGGCAATCCTTCAGTAGTCTTTTTCAACTCATTAAGAATCTCATTGTGAGAGTCTTCAAGATTGGCATTCATGTTTATCTGATTTGTAAGAACATAGCCTTGCTTCAGTGCTATATCATCTGCTTTGGTAATAATTGATTGCTGTTGTTTTGCCAAGAATACTACAGCATTACCTCCCTTATGGAAGCATTCTGTCATCTCCTTCTTATGCATATTGACTTCAAATCTAATTGACTTTATATCTTGAGCCAAGTCAAATTGAAGGGACTTATTGCTCTCATCAACATATTTTTCAACAGCCAATCTATGTTCATCCAACTTAACTTGCAAATCAACCATAAACTTGTTATAATTAAATTCAGAATGGGATTGTTGAGTTGTAGTCTGTAGAGCTTGCTTATAACTTTTGCTCCTTCTCTGGAAGACAACAAGTTTTTTCTTCTTAGCCATTCTGGCTTCTTCAGTCTCAGATTCAGATGAACTATCAATTTGAACTCTTTCTTGAGGAGGAGGAGGAATATCTGTCTCAGTGCCATGTTGTTCAGCCTCAACATGCACAGACTCCCCCTCCACCACTTGCTCCTCCTCAATTTCTTTCTCCTTCTCAACCTCTTGCTCGATCTCAGCTTCTTGCTCTATCTCCATGTCTAGGGCCTTCTCAATATCCTGCCCCTCTTCTACTTTATCAGTAGCAATATCAACATTAGGAAATAACTCATCTAGAGTATATTCCTTCTGAGTTTGAACAGAAGATGTGTCATTCAGATCTTCAATATTCAAATCTTTGGAGATATCAATTTGTTCTGCCTTTTGCACTAGGTCAGACATCTTCTCCCCATGTACTTGTTCAGTATTGGTAATGTCCTGGGCAGGTGAGTACACTTGCTCCCCCAGCACCTGTGTAGAAATAGAAATTTTAGAAATGTCTTTTGTAGGAAAATACACCAGCTCCCCCTACAACTGTACCTAGTCAGGAGTAGATACATTCTGGGCAGGAGAATGAGCTTGCTCCCCCTGCATCTGTGCAGGTATAGTTCCTTGTTGGGCTGGAGTAGATTCAGGCTGATCTTCAACCTGGTTTCTCAATAGTTCTTCTTGAAGCTGCTCAGTATCTTGAGCATGAGAAGGGGATTTTACCGGGGTGTCCTGCCTGCTCTCATCAGGCACATCCTTAGACAGCACCCTATCCCACCTAGAAAACAATCTCATGTCCATCTTTCTCATGTGATTGATCTTTGTTCCTGGCAGTTGTTGCATTACCTCAGGGATCACTCCAGTCAGATATAAACTCATAATTCTAGCCAGATTTGGCTTCTTGATTCCTTCCTTGATCTTTTCAAAGATTACAGCTGACCAATCAGTTGGAATTGTAAACACAATTCTGGTCATTAGGCAGAACATATAGGCTGAAATTCTATCATGTCCCCCTGGTTTGCACAGAATTACCTTGCCAACTACTTCAGACAAAAATTTCCCTTGCTGATTCATCCCTTTCCTGTTGAAAGCAGCTCCAATCTTCAGGGTGGGATCCCATCCGCACCATTGGAGAGCCTCCCTTGATTTAGAAGCAGGGACTTCTTCTTCATTCTCAATTATTGGTAATTGGAGAATCTTCCTTAAACTTCTTTGGGTAATCTTCACTGTCGACCCATGAACAGTGGACTTTATCTTGAGAATATCTGAATCCACTGATGCAGAGTTAAAGAATTCATGCACCTCCTTCTTCCATATCTTAGAAGGTTCAGAAACTAAAAACTCTAATCCGGATTCGGAAATAAGAGTGATAACCCGTTGAACATCTGTTGGGGCTTCTGCAAAGGCATTCCGGACCAACTCATAACCTTCGTTGACGTTGTCTTCAATCTACGGCGCCATTGATCAGTTGAGAAAGCTTGAGAGAAGAGAGAGAGAGAATGTCGACACAGGGTTTCAGTCTTGAAAACCTTGTAAGCATGTCGACAGATTAAGTTCTTGACCTATTTATACTTTCTATTGAAAGAAGATCAAAAGTCGGTAAAACAGACTATAAGTGTCGACACAGATGGAATGTGTCGACACAAGCTTCTATTATCTCGACATCAAGTCTGTCTACTATGTGTCGACACCAATTTGTGGATATGTCGACACCTGGGATATATAGTAGAGCATCAGAAATTTTGTGTCGACTCTTAGTATAAGTGTCGACACAAAATCTGTAAGTGTCGACACCATTATTCTGGTGAAGTCGACACTACATTCCTGGATAAGTCGATAATATGATTCTTAAGTGTCGACACATATTCTCTGTGTTGACACAATATCTCTGACTTGTCGACATTGCTCCACTGAGTCGACACATTATCACTGAATGTGTCGACACCATTTTACTTAGCCATTTTCTGTTTTTGTCAATACCACTTGAGACCACTTGATAATCTAATATGTTACTTGTAAGTTTGTTGATAAACTAATCAATGGTCAGCATGCCTAATTCAATTTTAAATTTATTGAATTTTGTTTCATCCAGTGGCTTAGTAAATACATCTGCTATTTGATAATCTGTTTTAACAAATTCCAATGTGATGTCTTCTTTTTCTACATGTTCTCTAAGAAAATGGTATTTAATTTCTATATGCTTAGTTCTACTATGAGAAACAGGATTATTAGCAATAGAAATTGCACTCTTAGAATCACACAAAAGAGGTGTTCTACTTACTTGAATGTCATAATCTTTAAGCTGATGCTGTATCCACAATAGTTGTGCACAGCAGCTGCCAGCAGCAACATACTCTGACTCAGCTATGGATATAGCCATACTGGTCTGCTTCTTACTACTCCATGAAATCAGTCTTCCTCCCAGGAATTGACAAGTACCTGTAGTACTCTTCCTATCCTCTCTACAGCCTGCAAAATCTGCATCTGAATAACCTGTTAGTAGAAAATCTCTATTCCTAGGGTACCAAAGGCCTAGATTAGGTGTGCCCTTAAGATATCTCAGAATCCTTTTAACTGCAGTATAATGAGAATCTTTAGGGCAGGCTTGGTACCTAGCACAGACACATGTAGCATACATAATATCTGGTCTACTAGCAGTGAGATATAGTAGAGAACCAACTATTCCTTTATACAAAGTCTCATCAACAGGTTTACCTGCATCATCTTTACATATAGGCATACTTGTTCCCATAGGAGTTCTCATGATGGAGGATGACTCCATACCATACTTCTTAATTAATTCTTTGGTGAACTTTGACTGGGATATGGACAAGCCATCATCAGTCTGTCTTACTTGGAGTCCCAAGAAGAACTTAAGTTCCCCCATACTGCTCATCTCAAACTTCCCTTGCATAAGTTTGGCAAACTTTTTACAAAAGTTGTTTTCAGTAGATCCAAAGATTATGTCATCAACATAGATCTGAACTAAGATGATCTTGCCTTTGGATTCCCTAAGGAATAGAGTTTTGTCTATTTTTCCTCTTGAGAATTTATTCTCAATAAGGAAAGTAGACAGGGTTTCATACCAAGCCCGTGGGGCTTGCTTTAACCCATACAAAGCTTTTCTAAGCTTATAAACATAATCAGGTTTAAGAGGATCTACAAAACCTGATGGCTGCTCTACATATACTTCTTCTTTAAGATCACCATTCAGAAATGCTGACTTCACATCCATCTGGTATACTTTGAAGTCTTTATAGGCTGCATAGGCAAGGAACATTCTGATTGCCTCCAGCCTTGCTACTGGGGCAAAGGTTTGATCAAAGTCAATCCCTTCTTCCTGCCTGTATCCTTTAGCAACCAATCTTGTTTTATTCTTCACTATTACTCCACTCTCATCCAACTTGTTCCTATAGATCCATTTTGTCCCAATTATATTGTGGCCTCTTGGTTTAGGAACAAGTTCCCAGACATTGCACCTTCTGAATTGATTCAGCTCCTCTTGCATAGCATCAATCCAGTGCTGGTCTTGGATAGCTTCTTCAAACTTCTTAGGCTCCATTTATGACAGGAAACTTGAATGCAGAACTGTGCTTTGATTTCTGCTTCTAGTGTGCACTCTCTGTCTTGGATCACCTATTATATGATCAGCTGGATGGTCTCTTAAATGTCTTATAGCTGGAGGAAGATTCCCTTCTGGTTGAACATCTCCAGCTCATTCATTATGCTGAACCTCTTGGTTTTCTTCATCTTCTATTGTGTCTTGTACTTCCCCTAGACAGTAGCTTTCATTTTCCAATGCTTCATCTTCCCTTGAAGCTTCAGCAATGGAGAGCTTGTCCATTCTTTTGCTTATACCTGTTGAGTCATTTGATCTACAAGACAACTCACAGTTGATTAATCTTGTTTCATCAAACACAACATGCACAGATTCTTCAACAACTTGAGTAGTCAAGTTGAAGATTCTATAGGCCTTACTATTTGTGTTGTACCCAACAAATATCCCATCCTGGGATTTGGCAGCAAACTTAGTCAAATATGACTTACCATTGTTAAGTATATAGCATTTGCAACCAAAGATCCTGAAGTAGGATAGATTTGGTTTTCTACCTTTCATAATCTCATAGGGAGTCTTTTTGTGGCTCTTGGTGATAGAAGCCCTATTGATCACATGACAAGCAGTGTTTACTGCATCAGCCCAGAAATATTCTGGTAGAGAGGTGTCACTCAATAGAGTTCTACCAGCTTCAATTAATGTTCTATTCTTTCTTTCAGCAATTCCATTTTGCTGAGGTGTTCTAGGTGAGGAGAACTCTTGGAAAATCCCAAAGTCTTCACATAACTTTGTCATGCTTTCAGATTGAAACTCAGTACCATGGTCACTTCTGA
Organism: Platanthera zijinensis; assembly: GCA_039513925.1. Lineage (NCBI taxonomy): Eukaryota > Viridiplantae > Streptophyta > Magnoliopsida > Asparagales > Orchidaceae > Platanthera > Platanthera zijinensis. The sequence goes on along the minus strand of CM077085.1, from coordinate 102,012,237 downwards.
TTTTGACCACTGTACTATTCAGTTCATTCTGAATTTGCTTCACAAAATTAAGTAAGACACTTGGGGTTTCAGATTTCTGTCTCAGAAAGAATACCCATGTAAATCTAGAATAGTCATCTACAACCACAAAAGTGTAGACCTTCCTACCTAGACTATGAACTGGCATAGGACCAAAAAGATCCATATGCAAGAGGTATAAGCACCTCACAGAATCCTTGTTTTCAAGGCTTTGAAATGAGGATTTTGTCTGCTTGCCCTTTTGACAAGCTGAGCATATCCCTTCCTTTATACACTTAACTTGAGGACCATTCCTCACTAACTCTTTGCTAAAGAGTTGGCCAATTGTCTTGTAGTTAAGATGAGCCAATCTCTTGTGCCACTTAACACAATGAGAAGCATTGTCATCAGCTACAAGACAGATGGGAGAAGCCTTATTCTCACATACAAAATTAAGACAATATACATTTCTCTTCCTATACCCAGTCAAAATGATCTCTTGATCACTTGACCTTTTGATATGACATCCATCCTTAACAAATGAAATGTCATATCCTAAATCACTCAGCTGGCTTATGCTTATTAGATTATGTTTCAAACCTTTTACATAAGCCACTTGGGTGATAGTAATTAGGTTAGAAGAAATGTTACCAAACCCTTTGATGACTCCTTTTTCAGATCCACCAAAGATCACTTTAGGTCCATCTTTGACAGATGAATACTCCTTCAGCAGCCCCTTTGTTCCAGTCATGTGCCTGGAACAACCACTATCCAAGTACCATATAGGGGCATGGCTACTTGGATTCACCTGCAACACAGATTTACTTACCCTTAGAACCCAAGCAAGTCTTGGGTCCTTGGTTCAGGTTAGCATAAACAAAGCTACCATTATCTCTTCTAACAGTTAAACTATTGTTCTTTCTAACACTTGTGTTGTACCAGCAGTCTAGTGCAAAATGGCCTCTTTTTCCACAGCACCAACATTCAAACCTATTGTATTTAGTTCTAGATACATCCTTGACAAAAGAATTTCTGTCCATTGTTGGTGCTGCAGCAGCTTCACCCACTGATTTTTTATAACCATTGGGTTTATGAACATGGGTAGGCCTGTTGGCATTTACACCCTTGTTTTTCAGAACATTAGTCTTAATATGACCATGAATATTTTCATGATCATATTGGTTAGAAGGCACTTGCACCTTTCTAAACTTAATAGGAACTGAAAAGTTCAGTGGCTTGACAGGAGCTTTGCCTTTCCTCTTGAATCGGCCAGTCCTGGAGTTACCTTTGAATCCTAATCCTGCCTTACCCTTTTGATTCACAAATTCATCTATCAAGGGTAAGACAGACTTTGGCTTAGAGTAACTAGCCACTAAATCTTTTTCAATTCTTAGTCTGGCCTCCAGACTCTTCACTTGATCATTGGTATAATTAATTGTGCTCATCTGAATAATAGTTATATTCTTCAGCTTGGCAATTTCATTTAACTTCTGATCAATTACTTTCTCTAACTCAGTTGCAGCTACCCTTAGTTTAGCAATCTCATGAGCCTGAGATTTAACCAGGTTCTTGCTTTTCTTAAGGGCCTGCAACAAGTCCCCATACTTATCTATCAATTGATAGACATCTCCTTCAGAATCAGATGCATCTACAGCACTTGATGCAGATGTAGTTGATTTTGTACTTGTACTACAAACAGATTTCATAGAAGGACATTGTACCTTATTAGGACCAGACTGATTCTGGCATATGTCCTCTTCAGATCCTGCCATCAGTCCTATGCACTGATGATCCTCTTGATCATAGATGGAGTCTAGCAACTGCAGAAACTCCTCTTCTTCAGATGCAGCATATAGTCCAATATATGCTTCTGCTTCAGATTCTGACTCTGAAGTTGACTGATCTGTTAGGCTCTTATCCTTCTTTGCAACAAAAGATTTCTCCTTCTTGCCCTTTTTATGAGTCTTCTTCTTGTCTGAAGACTCCTTTCTCTTATCAGGACAGTCAGCCACTACATGTCCAGGTCTATTACAACAATAACAGACAATCTTTGAAGTAGTAGCCTTGCTGGGCTTTGATCTGCTCTTTTCTTTCATTGATGACTTTTTCTTCTGATAATAGTCATCAACTTGCTGTGAAGTGGAGGGCTTAGACTTCCACTGCTTCTTCTTCAAGAACCTCTGGAATTGCCTTGTGAATGCAGCAAAGTCTGCATCTGAATCACAGCTTTCTGAACCCTGATTATCTGAATTTTCAGAACTAACTTCTGCATTTTCCTTAGGAGGAGATGGTGATATCCTCCTATTCTTTCTGATGGCTTCTGCATTGAATGCCACAGTCTTTTCTCTATGCTCTCCTCTTGAATTCTTTTCCTCCTCCTTCCTCACCATAAGTTGCATTTCATAGGATAGCAGCTTTCCAAACAAAGTGGGAGGAGAGATCTCTGCCAATTTAGCCACTTCTCTTATGGCACAGATCTTTGTGTCCCAATCCTTTGTTAAGGATCTTAAGAATTTGTCATTCAGTTCATAGGTACTGAAGACTCTTCCATAGGACATCAACTCATTCACAATTCTATAGAATTTCTTATAGCATTCAGTTATGCTATCAGTTTTTCCTTGTCTAAAACTTTCATATTCCTGGTTGAGCATAGACTTTCTATCCTGTCTTACTTCTTCAGATCCCTCCATGTAGACAATCAAGGTGTCCCACATTTCTTTGGAGGTCTTGCAGTGAATCAGATTCTGAAATATAGAATCATCTATGGCACTCACAATAATATTCTGAGCTCTCTTGTCCATGGTTGCCAAAATGATTTCATCCTTGGTCATTTCAGAATAACTCTTTGGAGTTTAAATATTAGCATCAAGAACTGATACCTTCATTGGAATGAAGGGTCCTTCCAGAACTGTGATGTATATTCTTGGGTCAGATGCTTCCATGAACAATCTGACTCTTTCTTTCCAAATTCCAAAGATTTCCTTCCTGCAGATGGGTAACTTCATTGACCCTAACTCCTTGTGATTTTCTCCAGAACCCATCTTCTTGAATCTTGATTCTGCCTTTCAGATCTACCTCAGACTGTTAAGTCCTTTTTGAGGAACCTCCCTCTGATACCACTTGATAGTTTTACTTTCAAGACAACCTAAACACCTAGAGGGGGGGTGAATAGGTTCTAATTGCTTGTTTATACTTTTAGGCAGAATTCAATTACAGAATTAAAACATCCAGCACAGCAATCACAGAAATTTAATCATCACAGATTGCACAATGTTTTATAGTGGTTCCCCAAGGTTTGGGTACATCCACTTTCCCTCTTCACCTATTTAGCAGTATGCTAGATTCGGCCAAACTTCCACTATTCTCAGATCTACAGATCCTACAGCTCAGAACCTGGATAGGTTCCTACAACTCAGGCACAACAGCCCTACCTCAGCCTTGCCACAAGGCCTACAACTCAGAGAAGAACCTTCTCCTACACTCAGGCAAACAGCCCTACCACTCAGAGATCAACTCTCCTACACTCAGCCTTTATATCACAGGCTTACAACTCAGATCTGTGTAAAACTGATCCTACAGAATTTTAGAAAAGAAGTTTTAATGTCTTGCCTTTGTTGAGAGAGAAAAGGACAAGACAATTCTTGATCAGCTGATGAAATCAACTGAAACTGAGCTTTCTTCAAAGCTTCTTGAATCTGAACTTAGCTGAGTTGATTTCCAAACAGCTTCTTGAGAAACCACTGACAGCTTCCTTCTTCTTCTTCAAATGGGTGGATCCCTCTCTATCCAACACCTTTGATGATACTTCTGAATTCTTGTTAGAACTCTTCTTAGATCGATCCTGAGATCGTCTGCTTAGATCTTCTGATGAAGATCTTCCTTAGTGCCTAGCACTTTCTTGAATTGATACTTCAATTGGATTGTAATCCTTCTTCACTTTTTTTTATTTATGTATCTGTTTTTCATTACTTCCTTCTGAATCTGTCTATTTATAGACCTTCTTCATGGTAACCGGCTGATCCGGTTTCTAACTGTTTTCTGACATGTCTGACAGCATCAGTTAACCGGTGGCAACCCACAGTTGTCAAGTCTTCAAACAAATCATGTGCCTTAGTCTTGGACAGCAAAGTGTCGAGACAGTCTGTCAGAAAGCGTCGAGACCAACTGTCTATATGTGTCGACACAAGTGACTTTGGTGTCGACACAGTCTTTGAAGATGTCGACAAGTTTGTCATTAAGTCGACACAGCTTCTTCAGAAAATAACTTGGTATTGACTCTGCAGTGTGTCGACACAAGTCCTGTGTGTCGACACAGTTGTTGTAGATTCAGAACTCAGTATGTGTCGACATTGCCTTCAGGTGTCGACACAGCAATTGTCGACTTTGCCAAAATGTGTCGACTTAGTCTTCTGGTGTCGACACAAGTATTGTCGACTTCTGCCATTGTGTGTCGACTCTGTCTCATTGTGTCGACACAGCCTCCCAGTGTCGACACAAATGTGGTCGACTATCTCCTTCTGTGTCGAGGTCGACTATCTTTCTCTGTGTCGACTATCTTTCTCTGTGTCGACACAGATGTGGTCGACTATCTCCTTCTGTGTCGAGGTCGACTATCTTTCTCTGTGTCGACTATCTTTCTCTGTGTCGACACAGCTTCCGTCAAGTGTCGACACAAATATTCTGAAGTGTCGACACTGTTTCTTCAGGTGTCGACACATGGACTTAGAATATTTTTCTGCATTCTTTAATACTTCTTCACCTGCACATGTCAACTTAAAACAACATCAAATACACCTTGATGTATATCATTGAGCTAAGTTGGACTTCTTCAAATCAGGTACACATTTTCCAATGTACCCAACAGAGCTTCTTCCGCCCGCGAACCCGCGAGACTCCGTGCATCGGTCGTATCTTCAAGAAAACTCGGTCTCCCACCTGGAACTCCACCCGACGATGCCTCGCATCGTAGTATTTGGCATGCCTGCTCTGGGCTTCCAACATCCTGTCCCGGATCAATCTCATCTGGGCATCTGTATCCCCCACAAACTCTTAGCCCAGTGCCTGCGGATCCTCATCCTGAACCCATGATAGTGGGGTCCTGCACCTCCTTCCATACAATGCCTCGTATGGAGCCATGTCTATGCTGGACTGATGGGCGTTGTTGTACAAAAACTCGACCAGTGGCAGCAATCTCTCCCAAGGCTCGCCGCGGTCCAAAATACACAGGCGCAAAAGATCTTCTAGTGTACGGTTTGTGCGCTCCGTTTGCCCGTCGGTCTGAGGGTGAAAAGCTGTGCTGAATGTCAACCGAGAACCCAGATGGGCCTGGACTGACCTCCACTCCCTAGATGTAAAACGCCCATCCTGATCTGAAACGATAGTTTTGGGCACCCCATGATAACGCACAAACTGCTCAATGAACCTCCGTACTAATACACTAACCGGAGCGTCCTTCGCCACTGGAATGAATCGGGCCACCTTTATTAGCATGTCCACTATCACCCATATTGAGTCATTCCCTGCACGGGATCGAGGTAGCCTATGTATGAAGTCCATGGCTATATCCTCAAATTTCTACTCCGGCACCGGAAGTGGCTGCAGCAAGCCTGCCGGGTTCCTACACTCTGCCTTTACGAGTTGGCAGGCCTCACAATGCGTCACAAAGTACGTAATGTATTTCTTCATACCCGGCCAGTACATCGTCCTCTTCAAATCTTTTACCATCTTGGTGATCCCCGGGTGTACCGAATATTAACTGCAGTGAGCTTCCGTCATAATGTCCTCCCGGATCTGGCCTCTTGCCGGTATGTAGACTCTGCCTCGGAAACACAGGAGACCATCCTTCAAAGAGTAATCTCCTGTCGTGCCTTCCTCCAAGGCTCGGAATATCGGCTCAGCTCTCTCATCCAACATCTGCCCATATCTGATGCGGTCCCGAATATCATCAGTAGTAACCATCGACCCCAGGTACTCCATGTATAACTCCTGGTCATCCTCAGACACTAGTGATATCTGCATCTCCTCGAATGCTTTAACTAACTCCAAGGCCATCAGCTGCGGGCCTACTCCTGACGTACTCGCTCTCCAGCTCAGAGCATCTGCGACCACGTTCGCCTTCCCAAGATGGTTGTGCATGGTATACTGGTTGTCTGACAGAAACTCCACCCAGCGTCTCTGCCTTATGTTTAACTCCTTCTGGGTGTCGACGTACTTCAGATTCTTGTGGTCAGAGAAGATATCGCAATGTACTCTGTAGAGATAGTGTCGCCAGATCTTAAGAGCAAAAAACGACTGTCCCCATCTCTAAATCATGCACGGGGTAGTTCTGCTCATTTTGTTTCAACTGACGGGAGGCATAGGCTATTACGTGCTCGTTCTGCATTAGAACGGCACCCATCCCCTAATAGGAAGCATCTGTATACAACTGGAATCCTTCCTTCCTTGACGGAAGAGCAAGGATGGGAGCTGAGGTAAGACGATCCTTCAGCTCCTGAAAAGCAGATTCGCATCATGGTGTCTAAATAAAAGGGGACTCCTTCTTCGTCAGAGACGTAAGAGGGAGGGCAATCTGAGAGAACTATTTTACGAACTTCCGGTAATAACAGGCAAGTCCCAAGAAACTTCGAACATCCGAGGCCGATTTTAGTGGTGGCCAATCCCGTACTACCTGGACCTTCACCGGATCTACTGCCAGACCTGCTCCACTGATGATATGGCCCAGAAAGGCAACCTCCTTTAGCCAGAACTTGCACTTGCTGTACTTGGCATACATCTTATGCTCCCGCAGCTTCTCCAAGGTCAAGGCCAGATGTCTCGCGTGCTCCTCCTCCGTCCTTGAATAGATAAGGATGTTGTTGATGAATACGATAACAAAGACATCCAAATACTGTTCGAACACCCGGTTCATCAAGGTCATAAATGCGGAGGGTGCATTCGTGAGCCCAAAAGGCATCACGGTAAACTCGTAAAAACCATATCTGCTGCTGAAGGCCGTCTTCGGGATGTCCTTCTCCCGAATGCGAAGCTGGTAGTACCCCGACCTCAGATCCAGCTTTGAGAACCAATGGGCTCCCTCCAGATGGTCAAATAACTCGTCTATCCTTGGCAAGGGATAAGTATTCCGGACGGTCAGCCTGTTTTGGCCCGATAATCTATACACAGTCGAAGGGTTCCGTCCTTCTTCTTGACGAATAACACTGGAGCTCCCCATGATGAAGAGATAGGCCAAACGAACCCGTCCTCCACTAACTCCTGAAGTTGGCTTCAAAATTCCACCAACTCCTTTGGGGTCATTCGATAGGGAGCTCTAGATACCGGCTTAGCCCCCGGTACGAGCTGAATCTGAAAGTCCTTCTCTCGGTGCGGGGTAGCCCTGGTAGCTTCTCCGAAAACACGTCGGCGAAGTCCCGCACTACTGGAATATCTGAAATGGAGTCCTTGGCCACGACCGCCTCAAAAAGGACCTGATAAACATCTTCCCCCTGCAGGTGGGCTTTAACGGCCTACACAGACGATAATAAGGTGCGGGGTGCTGGTATAATACCTTCGATGACAATGAAGGAGACGTCGTGCCTCATGGTGATCCTCTTTGGCACGCAGCCGATCTGGGCATGGTTCCAGCACAGCCAAGTCATGCCCAGGATCAGATCGTAATCTGGCATCTTCAGAATGGTCGCTGGTTCCTCGAACGCCTTCCCGCATATCTCCGCTTCCATATTGCAATGAGCAGAGGTCATTATCTCTGATCCATCGGGTAGGCGCACCCTCATCATCTTCCCGGTGAATGGCTCCACACCTGCCAGTCCTTTCACGAAATCCTCCGACACGAACAAGCGCAAAGCACCATGGTCGAAGAGAGTATGAGCGGGCTTACCGCTAACGAAGACTATGCCTGAGGTAATTAAATGTCTTAGTATTCTTGTTATAGTTGTCTTCTCTTAATTTATAACTAGGTTATGTCTAGAAAAACTAGTTCATAGGAAGAAACTTAAAAGTACTGTCATACCTGTGATAACCTGCTCCGGGTTCCGGGGCTGTGTCAGGTCTAGAGCATACACTTGCTCCCTCTCTGGCCTGTGTCCCCGATCCTGAAATCCTCATCCTTGATCATGTCCTCGTCTGCCAAACTGTCGGGGAGGTGGGGCGCCCTAATGTTCTGGTGGGGGTGCTCGCCTCATAGGGCTGTTCCTCTTGATATGCCCCGGCTGATTGCACTGAAAGCATATCGGTGTCCGCTCTACTGTCCTTGGCATCTCCAGCATCTGTAAAGGCTGGGGAGCCAATACCACCTGACTCCTCTACTCCTGCCCAATCTCCTTACGAGGTTGATCCCCGTTCCTTCTCTCCCAAATAACCTGGCCTCAAGGACGGTCTCAACGACCTCCAATCACTGTATCATCAGCCGGTCTTTTCCGGCTCTTAACTGTAAGCTGATCCGCTTCTCTCTTCTTAGCCATCTCCAGAATCCTAGCCAAACTCCCCTATGAGACGAAGAGGAGGGCATGCCTCATGTCGTCTTGCAACCCCTTGTAAAACCTCCGGGCATAGCCAGCGTCGTCCAACTGATAAGCGTCTGCATAGCGGGCCAGGTGAGTAAACTCCTGATAATACTCCAGCACCGTCCTGTTCCCCTGCCTCAACCGCAGGAACCTATCCTCCAGGTTTTCCCTCGCTGAATGAGGTACAAAATGTCCCAGGAGTGCTGCTCTGAACTCCTCCCAAGTAATATCAGTGCAATCTATCCCCGCAAAGGTGGTGTCCATCTGAGATTTCCACCACCTCTTTCCGTATGACTCTAGGCAGGAGACTGCCAAAGCAACTGCCTCCTCAATGGGGCATCGAATCCCCATAAGCGTCTCGTAAATGGTATCCAACCATTCTTCTGTACGTACTGCAGACTCCGTCCCCAGGTAGGATGGAGGGGAAAGTCCCCGGAAGACAGTCATCCAATTGGCCCCGGGGTTTGGCTGTGGAGCCGGGGCTTGCTGTGCTCTGAAGGTCTCCAGAATGGCTGTCAGTGTTTGCCCCATCTCCGTTTGCTGGAACGGAGCTGGAGCCGGCGGAGGCGGGACCACATTCGGAGCCTGAGGGGTCCCCTGCTGTGATGTTGGGTTCGTCGCAGGCTACAAGGAAGAATTCCATTTGTTAGAGAGCGAATGAATGGAATTTAAGAAGGGGTATGATGGACTTTCACATGTGATTTCCCTTATGGGTACACCACTTCTTCCGCTGCTAGTTTGTCCGCAAACTAAGCTCGCACGGTGGTGGCCCAAGGTTTTGTGGACTACTTCTCTTCCGATCGAGGTCTCCTCTGATACCACTTGTAAGGCCCCCTTTTTTTCGAACACCGGGGTCTTAGCCCAGAATTGCCACTTTACGGTGGCTCCAACTCACGTGAAGGCCGCCACTACAAAACGCCAATTCTGTCGGCCCTTTTTGATCACAAGGAGAGAGAAGTATGTATACATAAAATGTAAACAGGTCCACAGAAACACACATATAAAATGAAATCACATCCAGTCTATCGGTAATATCAAATAGAAGTACTGCAAAGATCAGTTTAGAAAAAATATAAAGAAACGGGCTCGAGCCCGGTACATCAGAGTCCTCACTACAAATCACTCATCGCAGAGGCTATAAAAATACTAAACACTAATGGAGCTGGTCACAGGTGCTCCGGTACTAGACTGTCCCACTTCCATGCGCACCGTACTTTGATGGTGCTGGTCCCTGGGCTGCTGGTCCTTGTCTCCCATCCGGAGCTCCTATAATGTTGTGGTTCAAAAACATTAGTCATAGAGACTAAACCATATCATCCCCTACCCCTACCCCCACGGCTCCTAAGCACCGAGCAGAGAGGAGTAAAGGGAAGCTACAAAGGTGGAGAATAATCAAGAAGATGACAACAGAGCTAGTCTAACAACTATTATGGGGTATAAACAACTATCTAGAATAAAGTACATCTAGCAATTCTATGCTAGTGAGCAGTAAGGTAGACATGTGGTAAGTAGTATAACAAAAGAAGACAAGTCGAACAAGTAAGTAAGTAAGCAAGTAAGAAAGTAAGTAAGTAACCTTAACTTATATGAATGCCCATACAAACTTATAAGTTAAGGGGTCTTCTACAAGGCTCCCATCGTATAAAAAGTCTCATACCGATTTATACATTGGGGTGTCAGTTGTATGCAAATATGAGTGTAGTGATATGCTATGACATGACTCATGCAAGTGCAACTCACGCACACGACTCTATGTGCACAGACCTTTATTTCCCCCTGTTCGGGCAGCTAGCTTAACTCCCAAGAACCTCCGTAGTGGCAAACGGAGATAGTGGGTCGGGCCCCCCACTCCTAGGTGGGTATCCACACTACCGGGCCTAGCCCTTCCGTACGCCCCTAGAAGAACACAACCTAGAGTATCTGCGTACTAATGCTGGCTATATCCACCAGGCTTTCTTTGGCTAAGTGTCCCACACCGCCGAGTCGACGTACCGATGTTGGTGTGAACGACAATCAAATACCGAAGATCCACCACCTTATTCTGTACTCAAAACCCTCGAGCCCCCGACTCCCCGGATAGTACCGTCCGTGCATCTGCCTTCAGAGCTACCGTCTGAATGGCAACAAGACCAACTTATTCTACCTCCCTATCTACCGGGGTGTGTGAAAGTAGAACCCTAGTTATGCTAGTTGCTCTTTTAGCTTATCATTCCTACAGTTTACGTTAGCCTAGGACTGCCCCCGGTATTTCCCGTGAAGGGCTCTCAAAGGGCACTAGGAACTATGATGGTAGCTGAAGCCCACCATTCCCTTTCGCAAGGCACTTATTGTTATTGGTTGATACCCATTACCCGATCCCTTTTAAATTACTTTAGATCTAGCCCTAGAGTATTAAGACTCTTCCTCTCTTACTGGGGAGGACGATCTTTCGTCAATCCCGGACGCCACTTAACTCTAGTCAATCTCACACCCTACCAATCCTGACTTCCAATAATGAACTTGATTTAACTTACCCTATCCACACCAGCAAACTACCAAAATTCCATCTCCCCAAGTTCATCACCCACTCCAGTTCAGCTTCTGCAGTTTTACTAAACGCAGACCATCCTAAGCTATATGAGGTATGCAAGGGGTGGTACTCCAAATTGTCTTCCGAATCTCCTATAATATTTACTGGAGGTCTATCATGACATAATTAGTCTAAATCCAAAAAATAATCATTTTCCTAATTAATCTGATATTTATTTAATTTCCTCCAAAACTAAGCCATGGGTGATTTGAACATTAAGTACCCTTTTCAGGTATGATTAAAGCCCCAGAAAATTATTATAAACACTAGGAAGTAATTTGACAGTAAAAATCAAATCTCTCAGAAGTTTTACCAAATTTAAACCCTTAATCCTTAATTATGAACATTTCACCAAATAACCACTTAGAGAAGTAAATACTATAAATAAGCTTCTAAAAATTCTAAGGAAATTCAAGTATAGTTGTCATGCCTTAAAAGTAATAATGACAAGGTTTCCAAATTTTTTAGTCAGTATTAACCACAAAATCTAATTTAGAAATATAACCTTCTTTCTTAACTTAACAAAGCAACCACTGCAAATAATCATCTAAAAATTATGAATTAATTTACATGTCAATGTGTTGACCTCATAACTCTACTGATCAAGTTACATAATTTTTACAACAATATATACTCTCTGAATCAATTATTGAATAGAATTGCATAACTAAAAGCCTGTAAAGGAAGTACTAAAAATAAACTTCCAAAAATTAAAATAAAATTCCAGTGTGATTACATTAGGCTAGAACACTCTCTGCCAAAATGTCATGGAGATCAAGTAACCACAAGGATAATCATAGATAAAAGCCTATTGGGGCAAATTCATGAATTATGTGATAAGGACTTGAAGTGCTATCTCATAAATTACAAAATAAATACCAGAGGATTTTGGCTATCCTAGCATCCACTCTACCAAATTTCAAGCTCTTACAAGGGCATTTGACCCCATGCCCTTCACAAGCCACCAAGGTCCATCCTTAGGGTTTGGCCTTGGTTCCTAGGGCAAATTTACCCCAATCCACCTCAAACTCCATGAGGGGGTGCTAGAGAGCATTCTAAGTCAGTGGTCAAAATCTCAGCCTCTGTTGAGGTGATCTGGCCACTCAAATCCCAAAGTGCACTTTTGACCTAAAAACCCTTTAATAGGGCAAAGCTTAGGTTTGTCCATTTCCAATCTAAAACATCTCCAAATGAGATGAAAAATTATACAGAGCCTCATGATAAACCCAGGGACCACTCACCAAAATTTGGGAGGGTTTGGAAGTCATTAAGCCATCTAATTAATTTACCCTAGGATTATTAAATTTTTTCTAAAAACTTTTGGAAACCATTCTCCAAAAATTCCCATTTTTGGACAGGTCCTAGGTATAGCTAAGGTAGGCTCCCTACAAAAATTTCAAATCATTTTGGGATGAAGGGTGGGCACACCTTTTGGTATCTGCCTAGATCTAGGTCTAGATCCCACCAAGAGAGGTGTCGTGGTCAAACCAGTTGACCAAATTTATCCAAATAAATTTTAAAATATAATAGACCCATAGGGCTATAAATTACTTGTTGACCATTTCTTCATATAAAGCCTCTAGGTATTTTTCCTAATTTATCTAAGGTGGCTGTTATTTTAATGCAGAAAATTCACATAAAGAGAAGGATTAATTAAATAACACAGATCTTGAAGCTAGATCTAAGGGCCCTGGCATTGTCTTCTTCCTCCAGCCAAAGGCCACGATTTGCCCGACCTGGAGCTACTTCCAAGCACAGCCGCCGGCCGTCCAGCCTCCTCCCTGGCCGGCCACCGCCACCACCACCTCCGTTGAGGTGGTGGCTATCGCCAGACGGCGGCACGGCCGCCGAAGGGCTTTTTCCGGCGAGCCCAAGAATGCAGATTTCATGGAAAATCCATGAAAATCAAAACTCCAATCGGGCTCAATTGAGCCCGATTCTCAACCCTATTGAATCCTAAGATCTATCTGCAGAAGAAGAGGGAGGGGAGGACCTTGTTCGCGGGCTGGAGGCGTGATGACCGTCGGGATGCCATTGGTGCGGTGGTGACGTCACCGGAATTCTCAATAGCACAGTGGGAGGCTCGAAAACTTCAGGTAAAGGATGGGAAAACCTCCTCTTGGTCCTCTGAGGGTGTTTAAAAGCTTGGTAAAGGAGGGGGAATGGCCAAAACTTCCATGGCCATTATTGGTCCATTAAAGCTTGGGTCGGCCATGGTGGAGGGGGGCTGAAATAGCTCAATCCAGCCAAGCTAACGGCTGTAAACTCCTCCTCTTCCCTAGAGGAGTTGGATTTATCCGTAAAAGGGGGAGAGGGAAAATCAACGGCATCAAATGCCATTGATGGCCATGAAGGCAGGCTCTCGGCAATGGTCGTAACCGTCCTCTGTGCAAAACCGTCAGTCCACGTATCAAGCTTGACCGGTCAACTTAATTTAAGAAAGACTTATTAGGTCTTAATAGGAGATAACAGCCCACTCCCTAGACCGGCCCGGTTCAGCTAAACCAGCACCCAGCCAAAACAAATCTGCTAGAAAAGACTAAGTAAAATGGCGTTGAGTGAGCTCTGCTCACTCAACGCCATCCTTGCTACAGCGTTGAGTGAGCTCTGCTCACTCAATGCCATCCCAGATACGGCGTTGAGTGAGCTCTGCTCACTCAACGCCATCCAGAATGTCCTCCCAGACTATGCCCTTTTAAACGATTGCATTGAGTGAGCTTAGCTCATTCAACGCCGTCTAGATTATGGCGTTGAGTGAGCTCTGCTCACTCAATGTCATCAAGATAACACCAAATGGCATTGAGTGCGGTCAGTGCACTCAACTCCGTTCAACTTTTGGCGTTGAGTGCACTCAACACACTCAACGCCATCCCGCCTGAAATATTACGGCAATGAGTGAGCTAAGCTCACTCAACGCTATCCAGTCTATGGCATTGAGTGAGCTTAGCTAACTCAACGCCAACCAGACGACACTAGATGGCATTGAGTGCAGTCAGTGCACTCAACGCCGTTCAGCTTATGGCGTTGAGTGAGCTAAGCTCACTCAACGCCATCCCAAAGTCACGGGCATGACAGATCAGTCACGAGCGTGCCAGTCCCATATTGAAATTTCTGAGCTCGCCGATCATCTTTCTAAGGTTGACGATCGTCAAAGGGGTCACGCCCTAGGTCACGGGCGTGACCACCCCTTGACTCGAAATCTTTGTCGATAAACTTCAATTCCTTGGTTTCCTAGGGTTCTGCTATGACAAAACCACTTCCAGGGGTCTAGTTGGAAATGGGATGTTACACCTGCACTCTGCCTTCACCAGTTAGCATGCCTCGCAATGAGTAACGAAGTATGTAATGTCCTTCTTCATCCCTAGCCAAAACATCGTCTTCTTCAAGTCTGCCGTCATCTTGGTGATTCCCGGGTGTATAGACTATCTGCTACAATGTGCTTCCGCCATGATGTTCTCCTGAATTTGGCCTCCTGCGGGTATATAGACCCTTCCTCTGAAATATAGCAATCCATCTCTTAGTGAATAATCTCCCGTCGAACCCTCCTCCAAGTCTTGTAATACTAGCTCTACCCATGCATCTATCTTCTGTCCGTCCTGGATGCGGTCTCGAATATCATCTATGGAAACCATCGATGCTAAATACTCCAGATACAGCTCTGGATCATTCTCGGACACTAGGGATATCTGCATATCTCTGAAGGACCGGACTAGCTCCATGGACATCAGTTGTGGTCCCTTCCCAGAGGTATCTCCTCTCCGGCTCAAAGCATCTGCTTCCACATTCGCGTTCCCAGGGTGGAAGTGCATGGTGTACTGGTAATCTGACAGGAACTCTACCCAACGTCTCTGTTTGATGTTGAGTTCCTTCTGTGTGTCCACGTATTTCAAGTTCCTGTGATCTGAGAAGATGTCACAGTGAACCCCGTAGAGATAGTGTCGTCAAATATTCAGAGCAAAGATCACTGCACCCATCTCCAGATCATGCACCGGATAGTTCTTCTCATGTATCTTCAGCTGCCGGGAGGAAAAGGCTATCACGTACCCATTCTGCATGAGAACGGCACTCATCCCTTGATAGGATGCATCTGTGTATAGCTGGAATCCCACCCTTCCTGACGGAAGAGCGAGAATTGGAGCCGAGGTAAGCCGACCTTTCAACTCCACAAAGGCCGCCTCGTACTGTGGCCTCCAAATGAAAGGGGATTCCTTCTTCATCAGGGAAGTAAGAGGGAGTGCGATTCGGGAGAATCCTTCGACGAACTTCTGGTAATATCCGGCAAGTCCTAGAAAACTCCGTACATCCGTGGCTGTCTTTAACGGTGGGCAATCCTGAACTGCCCGGATATTGGCCGGGTCTACTGCCAACCCAGCACCGCTGATAATATGACCTAAGAAGGCCACCTCCTTTAACAAAAACTGGCATTTGCTGAACTTCGCGTATAGCTGGTGCTCTCGTAGCCTCTCTAGAGTCAACGTCAGTTGTCGTGTATGCTCCTCCTCCGTCTTTGAGTAGATGAGGATGTCGTCAATAAATACGATGACGAATACATCCAAATATTCCTCAAATACACTATTCATAAGGCTTGTAAATGCTGACGGTGCATTAGTGAGACCGAAGGGAATTACTGTAAACTCAAACAGTTCGTACCTACTACTGAAGGCGGTCTTCGGAATGTCCTCCTCTTGAATCCATAGCTTGTAATAACCTGACCTTAAGTCAAGCTTCGAGAAGAAATGCGCTCCCTATAGTTGATCAAACAACTCATCAATCTGTTGCAGTGAATATGTCTTCCGGACCGTCAATCTATTCAGCGCTCGATAATCAATACATAAGTGGAGACTTCCGTCCGTAAACTTCAAAAGCGTCGCTGGAGCCTCAAACGCCTTTCCACCGATTTCTACCTCCATGTTACAGTGGTCCGAGGTAAGGAGTTCAGATCCATCGGATAGTCGCACCCTCATCTCTGAGCCCGTGAATCGCTCCACGCCTTCCAATCCTTCTACGAATGTCTTCGACACGAAGGAGTGAGAAGCTCAGGTATTGAAAAGCGTGCGGGCAGGCTTGCCGCTGATGAAGACTAAACCTGGGGTGGTTAAATGTCTTAGGATTCTATAACGAGTTTTTTTTCCTATTTATTCTATCTAGTGCAGTTCTACAAATTTGTCAACTGAGAAAGGGGGAATTCTTTTAAAAACAGTTAAATATCTCGGCGTACCTACTATGACCTGCTCTGGATTCCGAGGCTGCACAAGGTCCAAAACATACACCTGCTCCCTTTCTTGTCTACGATCTCCCCCCTGGTATCCACATCCTCGGCCACGACCTCGGCCTCAAAAATACAGCGCTGGCTGGGCAGCCGGTGGAGCTGGTGGGGGTGCCCCTCTCATAGGGCAATTTCTACGGATGTGCCTTACTTGATGGCAGTGGAATCACTCTGGCGGGGGATATGTAATTCCCCAGGGTCTCTGGCCCTCCCATGTCTGAAGAGGTGGTGGAGCCGCCACCACTGGCTCCTTTGTTTCCTATCTTGCCTCCTGACAAGGTTGGTCCTCGACACTTCTCCCGTCCGTGATACAGGCTCGTCTCTGATCGTTACTTGCTCCTCGACCCTGATCCTCCGCTGGCCGTTTCCGGCCCCGAGTAGCTTGCCAATCAGCCTCTATCCTCTTGTCCATCTCTAACATTGGAGGTATTGGCCCGTCAGATACAAACAGTAGGGCCTCCCTCAAGTCCTCCCGCAAGCCCTTATAGAACCTCTTGATGTATCCTACCTCATCCAGCTGATAGGAGTCTACAAACCGGGCTAAATGGTTGAACTCCCGGTGGTACTCTACCACTGTCTTATTGCCCTGATTCAGCTGCAGGAACCTGTCCTCAAGCTCATCCATAGCCGACTGTGGAACAAAATGCCCTAGTAACTCGGCCTTGAACTCCTCCCAAGTAATATCTGCAATCTCCATATCTGCAAAGGTAGTGTCCAGTGACGTCTTCCACAATCTTTTGATATGAGACTCCAAGCAAGAGACCACCAATGGAACTCTCTCCTCCCAGGGGCACCGTATTCCCGTCAACATCTCGTACATAATGTCCAGCCATTCTTCTGTCCGGATAGCTGACTCTGTTCCTAAGTAGGATGGGGGAGAGAGTCCTCGAAAGATGCTCAGCCAGTTGGCCCCCGGGTTTGGCTGCGAGACCGGAACCTGCTGGGCCCTGAAAGCTTCTAGAAAAGCTATCAGAGTCTGCCCCATCTCCGACTGTAGGAATGGAGTGGGTACCGGGGGAGGTGGTGCAATATTCAGAGTCTGCTGGACTCCTCCTTGTGGTGTTGGCTATTCTGGGGGCTGCATAACAAAAGCCAATTATAAGTAATCGCACCAATCTAACTAAAAGTGGACAATTTCATGTGATCCCCCGTATGGGCCCACCACTACTTCCGCTGCTTAGTTTGTCCCCAAACTAAACTCGTGCGGGGGTGGCCCAGGGATTATGGACTGCTACTTTTCGATCGATGTCTTTTCCTCTAGTACCTACTTCTGCAGCGGAAGCGTGGTGGGCCCATAACCCACAGGTCGGAGGATCGAAACCTCCCTCTGATACCACTTGTAAGACCCCCATTTTTTTAAAAAAAACACCGGGGTCTTAGGCCAAGAACCGCCGCCTTGCGGTGACACCTTCGCACTCGGGAAGGTTGTCACTACAAAATGCCGATCCTACCGGCCAAATCGATCACAACTATAGCAATAAAATAAGCAAGTCCACAGAAATCACACATGAATAGTAAATAATCTCCACGAAGGGAGTGTCCACAGATAAAACATATAACAGAATTCTCAGGCTTATGCCCTGTACATCAAGTCCTCACTACAAATCGCTCATCGCGGAAGCAAACTAATATAACTACTAGCGATCGGGACTCACAGTCCCTGCTGTCTTAACTCCGGTACTAGACTGTCCGATCTCCAAGCGTGCAGACCTCCGGGGCTGCTCCTCCATGCTGGGATCCGTTGTCCCCTAAAATGATGTGGTTCGAAAACCGTTAGTCTAAAATACTAAGTCTTATCGTCCCCCGCCCCTTCCCCCATTGCTCCTAGGCACCGAGCGGGGAGAATTAAAGGGAAGGACATGAAGGTGTAGAATATCAAATAGCAGATGGCGGCGGAACTAAACTAGCAGTTCTAAGGTATAAGAGATGGTAATAATGGCATAAAGAACTGAATAAGAAAGTAATCTTAACTTATGTGAATACACATAAGCTAAGGGATCTCATGCAGGGCTCCTATCGTATAAAAAGTCTCATACCGATTTATACGATAGGGTGTCAGTTTTACTAGCAAGCATTTATATGTAATACTAAATAAGAACCTTAACTTATAAGCATGCTCGCGCGAACTTATAAACCAAGGGGTCGTTTTGCAGGGCCTAATTTATAAAGTGTCCCATACCACTTATACATTAGGTGTCAGGTTATATGCAATGATTATGCTATGAAATACAACTATGCCATGACATGAACATGCAAGTGCAACTCACCCACTCGACTCTGTGTACACAGACCTTTAGTTCCCCCTTTCTGGAGCCGAACCTCCCATGATACCTCCGTAGTGGCTAACGGAAGCAGTGGGTTGGGCCTCACCCACCTCTAAACCGGTAATAGCAATACCAGTCAGACCTATCGTACGCCTCAACGCAGGTGCACTAAGCGGAGCTTCTACGTACTCTTGTCGGCTGGCGCACTAGACTTTATTTGGCCAAGTGCAAAACAACACTTGTCGGGTCAAACACCCACTCTTGTCGGCGGAGCTTCCATTGCTTGTCGAACCCTGTCCGTGAGGTCATATTACACCTCCGTCCAGTTCAAACACGCATTTGCAGTAGTATTCTTGTCAACCCAAGAAATATCTATGGCCTCCAACTCCTGTATCAGACGCTCATCATGCATCTTCAGCCAACTTGCTTATACTGGAGTCCTACAACTCAAGGCATCTGTGACCATAATTCCCTTCCCGGGAGTGTAATGTATCTGGAAGGTGTAGACCCCGAGGAACTCCATCTACCTCCGCTGTCGCATGTTCAGATCTTTCTGATCTATTTAGTACTTAAGGATCTTATGGTCCGTAAAGATGCCAACTTTCACGCCATATAAGTAATGATGCCACAGCTTAAGTGCAAAAATTACAGTCGCCAACTCCAAGTCATGGATCGGATAGTTCCGCTCGTGCACTTTCAACTAGCGTGAGCCATAAGCAATAACCTTTTCGAACTGAAGAAGAACGCAGCCTAAGACGCTCCCTGAAGCATCACTATACATCTCATGGCCAATAGCTGGGCTCTCTATACTCACAGCTTTTATGCTACTCACAGATTTTTCGATGTTTAATTTAATTCTTTTATTGGCATAAAATTGATGTCAGGGTGTTACGCTGACCCTTAGCTGGTGGTTACCGTTTGAAAGAGAGGGAAAGATCTACCTTAACTCTAGAGGGGGGTGAATAGAGTATTTTAAAATAATTTACAATTAAACCAAAAAGCAGTGGAAGACTTAATTTATGTATATGTGTAAGGTGCTTGCAGTGAAATAAAAACTAAAGCAAGAAATAAGAAATCACACAGCACACAGCAAAGTCAAACACACAGCAACCAGATGACACAAGGATCTATCGTGGTTCCCCAACAACCTGGGTACATCCACTCTTCTACCACCCTAGGTAGGAATCCACTGCAGGAATAGTTGATCAGGTGTCCTGGGCATCAATGAGCTTTTAATAAGGTGCTCAAAAACCAAAACTAGATTTTTTGATAAGGTGACTTGCCACCACTGAGTTTTGACAAGGTCTCAGAAACCAGTCTCAGAGCTTTTGAAGGGAGTTTTGAAAAACCCTTTTACAGGAGGGAAAGGAAAAAGAAAGAAAGAGTTGAGTTGTTCTTCTCTGTCAACAGTCTGAGAGAAGACAAGTGGAAGATGTTTCTAAAGCTCCCCCTGAGATCTGTAAAGGTTCAGGAAGGTGAGCTTTGCTAGAGTGATAGGTCTTCAGGTGCTTCAGATCTCCAGCAAAAGATAATTTCAGCAGATGCTGAAATGTGTGATGTCTGGAGTCCTTGATGTTGAAGCTTTTGAATACTTAAGGATTTGGAGGAGTAGAATAGCAGATGATTTCCTCCACAGAAAAATTTCTTGTGTTCTTGAAGATTTTTACTCAGTGAATCTATATGTTCCAGAAGATGAGTTCTTGATCAGAGTATATTTTGATCTCTTTTCTGTAACTATTTTTCTCAATACAGTGATCCTGTATATCTCTTGTCTATCTTATTGTATTGATCTGTTATCACTTGTTCAAAGCCATATTCTGTAGGAGTATATCAGATTCTGACTTAGATGGTCGTTACTCAGTCATAAATGACTTCCATAATTGACAACTGTCTCTAGGGAAAGTTCTAAGTAACATTCCTTTTAGCCTTCTTTGAAACTTGGTCCAGATTGCTTGAAACGGCTACATAATCCTTTGCAATAAATGCAAGAAATAAATCTGAATGAATTCTATAACTGTTCTTGAATTTGAATTCTGAAAGCGTCGATCTCTCACAGAAATCGTCGATCTTAGCTCTACGATCGTTGAATTGAGCTCAGAGATTGGATTTAAACAGCAGACAGAAAACGTTGAACTGAGCTCTACGATCGTAGAACTGAGCTCAGCGACTTGTAAAATAGCTGAAGACAAAACGTCAATCTGAGCTCGATGATCGTCGACCGGAGTTCGATGACTTGCAGAATTGAGCTCAGAGAACGTCGAACTGAGTTCGACGTTTTGTCGACCGGAGCTCGACGAAAATTGTCTTTGTCTCAGCACTAAATCCTGATCTTTTAAAGGTCTTGGGGGCATCTTCAAACCTAAGTTCTAACCCTTAGACTCATTTTATTTTGACCTTTTCAACTATACAAATAGGTCAAACCAATTTCCTAATAACATAGTGATCCTAGCCCAAATTAGTAATAGGGTGTTCAAACAATCTCCCCCTATTTGGGTTAGGATTACTATTTACAAGACAAAATAGGAAATAAATATGCATACATACAAAGCAAAAGCTAAACCAACAAAGACATAGCAGCAATGCAGATCACAGATAGAATATCAGCAAATATTCAGAGATAGATGTTTGTTCAGCTTACAGAAATCACTTCTTCTCATTTCCCTTTTTAAACAGAATTTCCCTGTTAGGATTGAGGGCTTCTCTCTTTGATCTTCGGTCATCATCTGCACCTAAGGAGGTTTGGGATCTAGGCCTTGGAACTACAGCCTCAGGGTGCAGCTTCATGTAATCTTCTAGGTCAAAGAATTTTCTTGAAGAATATCTCTCTAATTCTGCCTTTCTTTTATCTGATAGGGTTGTAATGTTGGAAATGTCTTTGCCTTGCTCTTTGGCCTTTTTCATTTGATCTAGTGCAGCAAGCTCTTTCATTCTGGCAGTCTATGATAATGGGTTATTTTCAGGATCTTCAAATGGGACTGGAGGTTCATATCTATTGATTGATTCTAAATAAGTAGGAGTACTGGTGACAACTGAATCTCTAAGCTTGTAAGGGAAAGGACCTTGAGTAGAATCAATAGGACCTTGTCCTTCCCTTTGTTGTTTGGAGTAAGTTCTGTACTCTCTCTCTAATTTCCTTTGTACTGACCTCTTCTAGAATGATAGCCTCTTTGATGTTGACCTCTAGGTTGATATCTTTGAGAAGATTGAGAAGAACTGTGCTTTGAAGCAGATGATTGAAAAGCTGAGCCTCCACCAGATCCTGAGTCTGGAGGAGGAGGAGGAGGAGGAAACTGAGAAGATCCTTTCTCATATTTATCAAGCTTTCTTCTTTTCTTCATAGCCTTTAGCTGATTCTTAGAGTATTGCATCCAAGGCTCTGTTATCTGACAATCATGCAAAATGTAATATGGTATATCATTGACATCTTTGGCTTTAGCAGGAGGAACTCTCATCATTGCTTTGCTTCTTGCTTTCCTTTTCTTGGCAATGGTGCCAGCAGAATCATCAGAGTCAGTGTTGAATTGATCACTTTCTGAACTTTGTGGTCTGTCATATAGATCATCAATGCTTTTGATGTACTCCTCTTGTTGTTTGGACTTGTCAGAAGCAGCAGCAAGAGCAGAAGCAGCAGCAAGAGCAGAAACAGGAACTTCTGGAGCAGAAAGAGCAGCAGGAACCTCAGAAAAAATAGGTTCTTCTAGGTAAACATCAAGTTCATCAGCAGCAGCAGCATCAACAGGAGCAGCAGGCAACATATCAATATCAGTAGATTCAGCAACTTCAGCAGCAGCAACAACAACACAAGCAGAAACTTCCACAGCCTTAAGAGAATTGATATAAGAGATAATCAGGCTGGGATCACAGACAGTAATAGGCACAATGGCCTTAGTAAGGTCTTCAGCTCCCTGAGTTGATAAGCAACTTCTGTGAAGATAATCAAATTCAGACAACAGTGACCTGAAGTCCACTGTGAGTACTGGTACTAGAGTAGAAAACTCTGGCAGCAGCAATTCCTCAGGAGCAGCAGGCACTACCTCAGCTTCATAGGGCATCTCCCCCTGCCTTAATTCAGTGATAACTGGATCAAGGCACCCCATAGAAGGGATTGCCTGAGGAGAGGAGAGAGAGGATAGCCTGTCAGATAACTCCTTTATTGATTGCAGGAGTGGAGCCATGGAGGTCTCCAGCATGTGTACTAGCTTGGGGGCCAGTATCCCATATAGCTTATCTGCCAAAGCTGATAGATTCACTTTCTCAAGTGTGACTTGAGTAGAGGTGGAGGATGGAATGTTTTGGGCTGGTGATGGATGGACTGCAAGAGATGGTATTGTGGATGGTAGGATGGTTGGTTGAGAGATTGGGATGGTGGAGATAGATGATATGGGTGTGGAGATGGATGGTGTGAAGGATGGTTGGGTAAGAATATCATGCAGGAGTTGTTGATATGAAGAGGTAGAGGGAAGCTCAGCAGGTGAGGAAGGGGAAGCATCCATGAAGGAATCTTCCAAGATGTTGAAGGATGGAATGTCAAGAGGTGGATAGTAGTGGAGTGGATGGAATTATTCTAAGGTGGCTGACGGTGAGATTGGTGATGAAATGGTAATGGGGGAGGAGATGGATGTGGATATGGTTGATGTGGAAGTGGAGGTAGAAACATCGGGAGGTGGAGAGGGAGGAGAAGAGGTGGAGGCAGGCAATTCCTCAATGAGGGCAGGAGCCTGAGGGGAAGAGACTGCAATAGTCCTTGTGCCTGAAGCATTGGTAGTCCTGGTAGGCTTGATTATCTGCCTGTCTCATTTCCCAAACAGGGCACAGGATAGCCTTTTTGATGCATTGATGTGCATCCCATTTGAGACTAGCAGTTCAGGGCACCTGGAGTGCAGGAATACCCCTAAGATCCTCCCAAAGTTCACAAAACTTTTGTTTATTTTCTTCTTTATCAAATCAAAGAAAATTTCTCCCCAGTTCAGGTGTTTCTTATCTACTAGGGCTCCCATTAAACAGAATTGATACCTGGATATAGTATCATGAGCTGAGTGCTTTGCCAGAATCACTTTCCCCACAACATCAGCCAGAAATCTAAACTCAATAGATAGGTTCTTTTTCAACAACTTGCTAGGGTTAGCGGCAGAGTGTCCCATTCTATTTAACATATTCGCAGATTCTTCTCCCGATAGTTCAACAGAGTCATCTCCAGTACGCAGATGAAATACTTTACTTAGGAGAGTAGGTGATAATGATACCTGAGTCCCGCAGATAGTACCAACGAGGGTATTCTAATCCAGATTATGTGTTGTAAACACCCATTCCTTAATTTCATCTGCAGTAATCTTCATCCTGGTGGACATTATATGCACTAACTGTTGTTCTCGGAAAAGTTCCAGAATGTCCTTGAAAACTTGACCGCTGCAATCAAACGAATCCATATCTATATCAAATCCTGTATCAAATTTCATCTTGGCGAGAGCGGCAACATTCACGGCCATTGTATACCTACAAAAAGTAACAAACACAACCAAGTGCAGTAGAGTTTGGAGGGAAAGAAAAAGGTTTGCAGAGAATATGAAAGTGCAAAAGAAGAACGACGGCGAAAGAATGATTTTATATTAGGGTTCGACGCCGGAAAGGAAGGATCGTTGAACTTCGTTCGACGATCGGGGCTGCTAAGGGAATCTGAAGAGACTTCAATATCGTCGATCTCCGTTCGACGACATTGGAGAGCGTCGGTCTCTGATCGACGACGCTGAACGCAAAGAAGATAGCTAAATACTATCAGACGGCGCTGAACTTTGATCGATGCTATTGGAAGGCGTCGATCTGCGTTCGACGTTTTTTGGGGAAAACGTCGAGCGCAGTTCAGAGACAGAAAACAGCCTACAGACACTAGAAAAAAAAACAAGTTTTTAGCCTAGTCTTTGTCTGTTTTTAGAGTTTTAAAATCTTGGGATTCATTTTAAACTTCCTCCATCAAACATTCCTAACTGATTTAGGAAGAAGGTGTGTTTCTTTTCATCCAAAGGTTTGGTGAAAATATCTCCCCTTTACAAATCAGTTGGGATATATTGAATTTCAATTTTATTTTTCTCTACATTGTCTCTTAGAAAGTGATGCCAAATCTCTATATGTTTTGTCCTACTATGGAGGACTGGATTTTTTGCTATAGAAATAGCACTAGTGTTATCACAAAATATTTTTGACCCATCAAAGTTGTAGCCATAGTCTAGGAGCTGGTTTTGAATCCACAGAATCTGTGAGCAATAATTGCCTGCTGCCATGTATTCAGCTTCAGTAGTTGAAGTGGACACAGATTTCTGTTTCTTACAGAACAAGGAGACTAGTCTGTCACCAAGGAACTGGCAAGTTCCACTGGTGCTTTTCCTGTCTACTCTACATCCAGCACAATCAACATCTGAAAATCTAGTTAATTCAAATCCTGAGTCTTTTGGATACCAGAGGCCTAGATTTGGACAACTTTTTACATACCTAAGAATCCTCTTAACTAATGTTAGGTGTGACTCTCTAGGTCTTACTTGGAACCTAGCACATATATATGTAACAAACATTATATCAGGTCTACTAGCTGTAAGGTACAATAGAGAGCCAATCATTGCTCTATATGTTGTCTGATCAACATGTTTACCATGTTCATCAGCATCTAATACAGCATTGGTAGGCATTGGTGTTTTCATACAAGATGCTTCAGACATACAAAATTTTTTAACCAATTCTTTTGCATACTTGGTTTGAGAAATAAATATGCCTTCAGCATGTTGTTTGACTTGCAATCCTAGAAAGAAGGAAAGCTCACTCATGCTACTCATTTCAAATTTAGAATGCATTAGGTTAGAGAACCTTCTGCACAAATTTGAATCAGAAGAACCAAATATGATATCATCTACATATATTTGTACTAGTAGGGTATGGGACTTATGGGTTCTAATAAAAAGAGTTTGGTCCACTCAACCCCTTATAAAATCATTTTCCAGAAGAAAACATGCTAAGGTCTCATACCATGCTCTAGGAGCTTGCTTGAGACCATATAATGCTTTATGCAATTTGAAAACATGGTCAGGATAAGTTGAAGAGATAAAACCTGGAAGTTTTCTAACATAGACTTCCTCTTTGATGTCACCATTGAGAAATGCACTCTTCACATCCATTTGGTAGACCTTGAATCCTTTGTGAGCTGCATAAGCAAGGAATATTCTTATGGCCTCTAACCTTGCCACTGGTGCAAAGGTCTGGTCATAGTCTATCCCTTCTTCTTGAGAATAACCTTGAGCAACTAGCCTTGTCTTGTTCCTTACAATAACTCCTTGATCATCCAATTATTTCTGAACACCCACTTTGTTCCAATAATTGAGTGATCCTTAGGCCTTGGCACTAGTTCCCAAACTTTGTTTCTCTCAAATTGATGTAGTTCCTCTTACATAGGAATGATCCAGTGTGGATCTTGTTCTGAATCTTGAATGGATTGAGGCTCAACTTGAGATAAAAAGCAAGTGTGCATCAGGTTCTGGTTGACCTGATTTCTGGTTTGCACACCAGCTGAGATGTTTCCAATCACTTGGGAGATTGGGTGATCTCTTGTTGTTACTAAATCAACAGGGGGTGTTGATTGTTCACCAACCTGTGTTGTTGTTTCTTCTTGTGGAACAACAACTGGCTCTTCAAAATGGTTTTCTCCAAGATGTTGAACATCAAGATGTTGAGTATCCTCTTCATCTTCACTGATTTAAGCTCTTTGTTGGATAGGTGAATGTACTGAATCCTTTTCTACAATATGTAACCTGTCCAAATTTTCTGAAAGAGAATGTACCTGCAATGGTTCTATGGTAGAAGTAGACTTCTCCTTGTAACACATGTTAGTCTCATCAAAAGATACATTAACAGATTCTTCAATTTTAAGAGAAGTTTTATTATAAACCCTATAAGCTTTACTGATCATGCAGTATCCCAGAAACACTCCTTCATCAGCTTTAGCTTGGAATTTTGCTAAATACTTCTTATCATTATTATGAATATAACAAATGCAGCCAAAAATTTTGAAATAGTCTACTTTAGGTTTCTTCCCTTTGAGCAATTCATAGGGAGTCTTGCCCTTCAGTTTATGTATCAAACTTTTATTCAACACATGGTTGGAGGTGTTCACTGCCTCTGCCCAAAAAGATAGAGGAAGGTGAGCATCTGTCAACAATGTAGTAGCAGATTCAATTAGGGTTCTATTTTTCCTCTCAGCTAACCCATTTTGTTGAGGAGTTCTAGGAGCTGAGAAAGTGTGCCTGATCCCTTCACTCTGACAGAACTCTTGCATAAGAAGAGAATCAAACTCTGTCTCATGATCACTTCTGATCAGGGCAATGTGAGTATTGAACTCAATCTGTATGCATTTGAGAAAATCTGTCAAACACTTAAAGTTATCAGACTTCTTCCTCAGGAAGAATACCCATGTGAATCTAGAGAAGTCATCTACAATCACTAAGGTGTAAGATTTCCCTCCTAAGCTTTGTACTGTAATGGGTCCAAAAAGATCCATTTATAACAGATACAAAATCCTAGGTGAATCACTCTTATTAAGTTACTTAAAACTATTTTTAGTTTGCTTGCCTAATTGACAAGCCCTGCAGAGTCCTTCCTTCTTGTAGGGGCCATAAAGTAGTCCTCTAACAAGGTTGTCCTTTGACAGCCTAGCAATAGTTCTAAGGTTTAAGTGTCCTAGTCTCTTATGCCATAAATCATTTGGTTTACAGACTAAATTAAATAAGAAGATATATATGTTGGTTGAAAGGAAATCTATAAGATAAATGTTACCTTTCCTTTTACATGTTAACATTGTTGTGTTATCCTCTGACTTGATCTTGCATAAGGATTTGTTAAATGTCACTTGATATCCTTCATCACAGAGTTGACTGATGTTGATTAGGTTGTGCTTCAGTCCTTCCACATAAGCCACCTTCTTGAATGTGACTGAGCCAATCTGAACAGCACCATATCCTTTTGTTTGACCAAAGTGTTAATCTCCAAAGATCACTTTGGGTCCAAGTTTGGCTTTGAAGGATGTGAGATTATCCTTGCTCCCTGTCATGTGCTTTGAGCACCCACTATCAAGATACCATTGTTGGTTCATTGCTGGATAGGTCTTCACCTGCACATAAACAATTTATATGTTTTTGACCCAGTTTACCTTGGGTCTAGGTTGATAACCTTTAAATTCAGAAATGAAAGACATCCCTGGCTGACTCTTATATCCTTCAGGATGGTATCTCCTAGGAGGTACTATCCATTCAGTATAAGGGTTGAAGCTTTGGGATGAGGGACTTCTAGGATTGACTTGAGATTTACCTCTGAAAGAAGGTTCAAAGCTCTGAGCTCCGTTCGACGATCGTCGACCTGAGTTCGACGATCTTGGGTCAGATCGTCGAGCTCCGTTCGAAGATCGACTATACTAGAGTTCAGAGTTCAGTAGTCGTCGATCTGAGTTCGACGATCCAACCTTGGATCGCCGAGCTCTGTTCGACGTTTTCTGTTGAACTTGATTTTCCTTAGGTAAATCTGGATTCTTCCTAGCTACCTCTACAACACCCTTTCCTTTATCAGAAATAAATTTAATTGGGGTTGTTAATACTATAGGTTGGCTGGATGAAGCACCCAAGCCTAGTGTACTGTTGAATCTTGAGTTCACTGTGCTTGTAATGTCCATCAGTCTGATGCTTCTCCCATTAAGGGATTCTTCAAACTTCTTTGCCTGGGATAACTCACTTTTCAGTGAAGCTATCTCCTCCCTACAGCATTCTAACTCCTCAGAGAGTTTGAGGTTGTCTGATTTTAAGGTGCTATGTTCAGACAATTGATTTCTGAGAGAGATAATCTCGTTCTCAGACTTTAACAGGTCTAAACAAAGTGCCTTAAATTCAGACCTAAAGTCCTCTGAGTCAAAGTCAAAGGAGTCTATTACCTGGTCTTCTTCAGTTTGAGTTTCAGATTCTGAGTCTGATCCTTGTTCTACATCAGAATTTTGCTAAGAGACATTGATAGCCATCATGCAGAATTCCTTTTCTTCAGCATCATCCTCATCATCACTTGAGCTTGATGAGGCTTCTGATTCCTCTTCAATATTACTCCAGCTTTCAGCTACAAACCCCTTCCTTGTATGTTTATTTTTGTTAGAGGAGGATTTGTTGTTGTTGTTTCCCCTGGAGTCCTTGTTTTTTCTCCTATCTTTCCTGTCCTTCTTGTCCTTATTCTGGTTTTTTGGACAGTCAGGCACAATATGGTCTGGTTTCCTGAATCCAAAATAGATTATTTCTTTATTATTTGACTTGTCATACCTTGGCTTCTCATGCCCTCTGGATGACCTCTTTCTGAAATCTTTCCTGACCATCTTATAAAATCTTTTGGCCAGCAAACTCATCAATTCTTCATTGCCTGTGACCTTGTCTTCAGGCAGATCTTCTGTAGCTTTGAATGTTATGGTCTTCTCCTTTCTGATGGCTGGAGAAGCAATCTTTTGTTCTTCCTCTCTATTCTTGATGAGCAGCTCATAAGACTTGAGCTTGCCCAACAAAGCTTCAGTAGTAATCTCAGTAAGGCTTCTAGCATCCATGATTGGCCAGATCCTTGAGTCCCAAGTGCTAGGGAAGCACATTAGGATCTTGTTATTTAGTTCAGTTAGAGATATCTCCTTGTCCAGTGTTTTTAGTTCACTGACTATTAGGCTGAGCCTGTTGTACATGTTAGCCACTGATTCAGTTTCTCCTTTCTTGAAGTTCTCATATTGGCTTATGAGATGGGATCTTTTGTCCTTCCTTTCATCAGCAGATCCTGAGACAATTTCAAATAACTTGTCCCATATCTCTTTTGCTGAACTGCATTCAGCCACCTTTTGGAATATCTCATCAGACATGGTCTGAGCAAGGATATTCATAGCCTTTGCATCTCCGACTTTCCATTTCTTTATTTCTGCATCTGTTCCTGAAGGAGGTGGAACAACACTTGTACTTGTGATCACTGGAGGTCTTGGACAAACTGTCAAAACAGAATTAAAAATGTCCTCATCAATAGAATTCATGTAAAGCTTAATCTTTAACTTCTAAAGTGCAAACTTAGAAAGGTTGCACACTGGAGGTCTGGTGCTAGCATAATCTTTGTTATGTGCCATGGTTTTATATGAAAATAAATATAATACAAAAAGTAATAACTATCCTTTATAGAAGGTTTATCTTATCAAGGATCTTTTGGTTCAGGTGTTAGCCTGTTCAACCAATCTGATAAAGAGTTCAGATGTTGAATAACCAACCTGTCTCTGATACCAATTGAAAGAGAGGGAAAGATATACCTTAACTCTAGAGGAGGGGTGAATAGAGTATTTTAAAATAATTTACAATTAAAACTATAAAGTAGTTGAAGACTTAATTTATGTATATGTGTAAGGTGCTTGCAGTGAAATAAAAACTAAAGCAAGAAATAAGAAATCACACAGCACACAGCAAAGTCAAACACACAGCAACCAGATGACATAAGGATCTATAGTGGTTCCCCAACAACCTGGGTACATCCACTCTTCTACCACCCTAGGTAGGAATCCACTGTAGGAATAGTTGATCAGGTATCCTGGGCACCAATGAGCTTTTGATAAGGTGCTAAGAAACCAAAACTAGATTTTTTTGATAAGGTTTCTTGCCATCATTGAGTTTTGACAAGGTCTCAGAAACCAGTCTCAGAACTTTTGAAGGGAGTTTTGAAAAACCCTTTTACAGGAGGGAAAGGAAAAAGAAAGAAAGAGTTGAGTTGTTCTTCTCTATCAATAGTCTGAGAGAAGACAAGTGGAAGATGTTGCTAAAGCTCCCCCTGAGATCTGTAAAGGTTCAGGAAGGTGAGCTTTGCTAGGGTGATAGGTCTTCAGGTGATTTAGATCTCCAGCAAAAGATAATTTCAGTAGATGCTGAAATGTGTGATGTATGGAGTCCTTGATGTTGAAGCTTTTGAACACTTAAGGATTTGGAGGAGTAGAATAGCAGATGATTTCCTCCATAGAAAACTTTCTTGTGTTCTTGAAGATTTTTACTCAATGAATCTGTATGTTCCAGAAGATGAGTTCTTGATCAGAGTATATTTTGATCTCTCTTCTGTAACTATTTTTCTCAATCCAGTGATCTTGTATATCTCTTGTATATCTTATTGTATTGATCTGTTATCACTTGTTCAAAAATATATTCTGTAGGAGTATATCAGATTCTGACTTAGATGGCCATTACTCAGTCATAAATGACTTCCATAATTGACAACTGTCTCTGGGGAAAGTCCTAAGTAACATTCCTTTTAGCCTTCCTTGAAACTTGGTCCAGATTGCTTGAATTGGCTACATAATCCTTTGCAATAAATGCAAGAAATAAATCTGAATGAATTCCATAACTGTTCTTGAATTTGAATTCTGAAAGCATCGATCTCTCACAGAAATCGTCGATCTGAGCTCTACGATCGTTGAATTAGCTCAGAGATTGGATTTAAATATCAGACAGAAAACGTTGAACTGAGCTCTACGATCGTCGAACTGAGCTCAGCGACTTGTAAAATAGCTGAAGACAAAACGTCGATCTGAGCTCGAAGATCGTCATCCGGAGTTCGACGACTTGCAGAATTGAGCTCAGAGAACGTCGAACTGAGTTCGACGTTTCGTCGATCGGAGCTCGACGAAAATTGTCTTTGTCTCAGCACTAAATCCTTATCTTTGAAAGGTCTTGTGTGCAGCTTCAAACCTAAGTTCTAACCCTTAGAATCATTCTATTTTGACCTTTTCAACTATACAACTAAGTCAAACCAATTTCCTAATAACATAATGATCCTAGCCCAAATTAGTAATAGGGTGTTCCAACACCGTTATCAGAGCATGATTTTTGTTTGTTGGTATTCGAGGTTTTGGTTTAGCAGTATTGGCTTGGCTAATTTCTCCTGTGTTTTGATATTCCCTTGCGAGTCAGGGTTCATTTTGGAACACGGTGGAGCCTTTTTGGGAATGATGATATTTTGACTTCATGAGATTTTTTGCCTGATTTTGGTTTGTCAGATTTTAATTCCAACAAACCATTGGATTCGTAGCGTCGATATTTAACTACAATGTGATTTTCGTTGAATTCCGTGTTGGTGAGAATTTTGAGTCGTTGGGACGATTAAATAATGATAAATTATTATTATAATACTTATATCTATAAGTATAAATAGCCTTGTGATAAGACGGAAACCCTATTCATCATCTTCTTCTTGAAACTGTCGGTCTGTTTGCGTAAGAGAGAAAGAGGTGGTCTTTGGAGAGCCTTCGGCCGTCGATTGTAGGAGCTCCGGTGTAAGAAATCATCGTCGGAGAGTAGATTCGGATAGCTCTCACCTAGATCTACGTTTCAACGGTAAGTTTTTTCCCGTTTCGTGGATTTTTAGAGGTTTAGGTTGCGGTTTTGACTTTCCTTCCTCTCGAAAATTTTCAAGTTTTTTTGCTTAGGAGTTTTTGCGGCCAGATCTGTAAAAAAAGGAGTGCTGGTGTTGCCAAAGTTCGGCAAGGTTTGAGGCAAGTGGTGGTTTTCCCCCTTGCTTGTTCTTTGTTTCTTATTGTCTTGATTTTCCTTCGTGTATAGAAATTGGAATAAGAGTAGGGATTTCCTCCTTATCAAATTTTCTTTCTGTAGATTTTTGGTGCAAGTTGTGTTTTCCCCCCTTGCTTGCTCTTTAATTTTTCCTCTTGCTAGATTCTTTCCTGTACAGAAATTAGGATTAGGGTAAAGTATGGCCATCACGATCTATTGGGCAGTAAGGGCTTTTCCGGCCAGGTTTAACCTAGTCGACCTGTAGAAGATAGTTGAGAAAACTTAGTTGATTATGAATTAATCTGGTTAGGGTAATCTCATCGGGTTTGACATTTCAGTTAAGTTAAATATGTCTTATATGGCTGATTAAGCTAAGTCAGAAATTAATCCTTGATGGTAGTAGGTTAATTCGTCGAACTGAGCCTTAGACTTAAGCAATTTCGTCGGACAGGTTAGGCGTTGAGTGTAATCCTAACATTGAAGTTCAGTTTTTAGTTTAAGGTAAAAGCATTGAGTGTGCTGCACGCACTCAACGCCATCGGGAAATTTTTAGAGGCTAAGAATTAAAGCGTTGAGTGTTCTGAATACACTCAACGTCTTCAAATATTTTCATAGGCTAAGTCAAAAGCGTTGAGTGTGCTCTATACACTCAACGCGGTGTTGAGTGAGCTGAATACACTCAACGCCATCCTGTAAAATTCTGTCTTAAGTATAAAAGTGTTGAGTGTTATACACTCAATGCGGCGTTGAATGAGCTGAATGCACTCAACGCTATCCTGTTTTCTGGTTGGCATTGAGAGCGTGGACTGCACTCGAAGCTTTTCTATGGACTTAATTTATTTTTGTTGATTCATGGTATATCACTAGTATGCTAGTTTTGCTAAATAAAATTTGTCTAGTGCCTGCTGTATTCGTCAAGTACACTTGACAAATCAGAATGGACTTGGAATTTTGCAGCCAATTTGTACCTAACTCGTCAAGTTTGGTCTTAGGCTAGTTTTTTTTGGGACTTATCCCTCCATTTATTGTTGGAGAAGTCCAATATTTTGGTTGTTTTTTGTGTCTTGGCTATGTTTGCCGGTATTTTGGTAGATCTTTTGACCCTGATGGGTTTATGACTGTGGGTGTGCTAGTGGAGGTGTCTCCCCCCACAGGTGCCGGGTTTTTTCCCGGTTTTGGGAGTGTCAAGATATAAGACCTCCTTTCCTTGGGCCCTTGTGAAGTTTTATTATGGGTGTGTCGGTGGAGGTGTCTCCCCCCACAGGTACCGGATTATGCCGGTATTTTTGCTCACTAATGTTGAGCTGACCAATTTCTTACATTTATATACTTACTTGTATATGCATCTTATGAAGCTTAGTTCTTTTTTTTTTGCACCTAGTGCAAGTACCTTACCCATGGATTTGGTAAGTTAATCGTTTACCACTATTTTTTTTTTACTTAGTTGAGGTTTTGTCAGCTACTCTTGGTTTTGGGGTTAGTAACCCTTTTGCCTCCTTGTTTATTGCTTTTACTTACCTTCCTATCACCACTTGTATATTTTTTTACTGAGGTATTCTTTTCTTATGAATGCCTCAGGATTGGAGCATTAGCAAGTTGAGTGGCTAAGAGTTTTGGATTTAGGCTGGTGTTCTGCAGCTGTTTATTCCTCACCAGTTGTGAGGTAGTTGTTTAATTTTCCTTTAGTTCAGACATACATTGTTTTGGTGAGTTCGTGTCAGGTTGTTGACGCCCACATGATTTTGTTTAATGTTAAGTACTTGCTAGCTGCTAAGTCATTTTTGTAAGATTTATTGGTTCCTACTTGCTCTTTGGGAGGTTTTATGCTATGTTGAATGTTAGATAATTTAAAAGTATAAAAGTATCATTTTTATTACCTCATTCATGTCATCATTTAAAGCTAATGTCACAATATTTAAACTAGCGTACCAACTATTTCTATACTTATATTAAAAACTTAGAGGTATGCATTTCATGAGTTGTCCTTTGGGATGTTTATGCTCATGTAGAGTGTTAACCATTGTAAATAAACTATTTTCCACAGCGTATAATTATATCTTTACTTGTGGACTAATGATCCACTGAGCCGAGGGATACGGCTAATTAATTAAACTTAACTGGATTTTCTTCATAAATACTTATGAATTTCATATAAAATGTAGAGTGGGAGTCTTGCCCGAGCATCTGCAGTTATCCCCTGCATGATGTGGCATCACGGCACGTGTTTTCTCTTACTCTGATATACACTTAAATTCAGAGAAAATGAGGGTTGTGACAACAAGCTTCACAACAACATTCAGGCTAGCTCTCATGGCCACCTTAGCTAGGCTCACAAGGCTCTCTGCTTCAAACAATGGCCCCAGGTCTCCCAGAGATAGGCCACATAGCTTACTGGAAGCTATCACCGGCGGTAGTACTATCGACGCACGGTAGGGACAGAAGTCACTTCTTCCCCATGTTTGGGTGTTTTCCTGGAGATCACCTCCAATACTATCATTGCAGCATCCTGCACACCCCCAGACCCCGAATTCTACACATTTAACCACACGTTTTATCCACGGAGCCTTCTCCGGCATGCAAAATAATTCATCACCAATCAAAACCAACCTGTCCAAATGGGCTTCACACAACATGTCTATTTCGTACTTCAATTCCGGATCTATATGCAAGTTTTATCGGGGATCACAACGATCTACCCAATGGAAACCGCCCTTTTCTTCACCATTTGGGTGAGGGGTGTAACACCCCTATCCGTCACATAGCATATAGCAGTAGGTCCGGCCGGGGCCCGACGCCATACACTACGGACAGGCCGGTTGGTTACGCGTTGAAACCATACAACCAATCACAAATGTCCTACACAGAGTCATTCTAGCGGAAGCAATTTATTAAGTTGCACAAAATACAAGAACCCTGCCAAGCACGAATGTCCACTACTCAGAAAAACTAGGAATGTTAAATACAAAAGTACCGGCCTTATGGCCTTACAATAGTTTCCTCAAACAAGAGTGTCTTTCATACTTCGGCTCGCAGGCCGGCCATCATGAGATAAACGGAAAACATAAAAAGGTTAGGCCTTCGAGGGCCAACACCGCAACATGGGCTTTAGCCCGCTATTTCCCGCTCGGCTCCGCAGCACCTGCAAGACACAATCCACCGCCCGGTGGTAAACAAAATAACGGTCAGCAATGCTGACCAAATTATAACGATCCCGCCCCCAAAATCGGGGCGGCGATGCTCTTTCTCTGCACTTTATTAGTATAGCATCATAATAGTGTAAACACACTTCATCACAGGCGTAGGCTCGCACGGCCACACACCTCGTGCACACAGGGCACATTCACGGCGAACCAGCCAACATCACGTTAATTCAAGCCATAGACGTTCCCGTTCCACCACCGCCCCTTAGACGACCAATCATATGAGCATTTTGTCTTCCTGGCCTTGGTCACGAAAATTTAAGCCATAGACCGCCGAAGACTCTCATCCATGCCAACGGTCCCACCGAACGACATAGATCGGGTACGGTTCTGCCTGACCCGTGCTCATTCCGCAATGACAATTTAAGACATATGCGCAGGTCAAGACTCACCGAGTCCCGTTTCCGCCACAACAATCACATAACCCGGTTATATTCACGTTGGCTCCTCGGCCATCGTGTTGGCAAAACCCGCTTTTGCCCAGTTTTCCGGGTGCACCTTGGAGTTAATCTCCAAGGCTCCCTGCTGCAATCTACCACGTAGAAAACCCGAAAAATGCCCAAACATCCGGACTCTTCCCCGGTTCATATGCAATGCAACATCACCGATCCGGATCAACTTGTCCGGATAGGCTTCACACACAATGTCTATGCCCATTTTCGCATACGGACTCTATACAAGGGGGACTTTACATATCTACCCCAAGGAACGCTCCAACTCTTCGCTCACTCGCGAGAGAGGGCTTCCTATGCAAAGAAAAAGAGGGCTTCACATGCCCTAGGATGAGAATCGTTACCCTTGCGTTCTTCCGCGATGCCATGAAAAATCTACGCGGTTGGAAAGCACCGCAACGGCGTCGCCTTCGCGGATCTGGACTCGGATCGCGATTCGGAGCTCCGACGCTCCACCGATGGTCGGATCTTGGTCTCCTCCTCCACCTTGCTCTCCCCTCTCTCTACACTTTAGAAAGAGAAGCACTTGGATGAAATGATGGATTTCAAACCCTAACTCCGGGTTTAAACTGCTAGCACTAACCCTCAGCCGTCGGATCCAAAGCCAAGGAAACGAACGGCCACGATTCGGCCTAAAATTACAAAATCTGGGCCGAACACGGGTTGCAACACGGCCGTGTGCATGGCCGTGTCACCCATTCGCCGTCTCGACCGACGCGATAACCAGCATACGGCATTCGAATCGGCCCGACATGCCCGTGTCGCACAGCCATGTCACGACCCGTGTGCAACGGCCAACACTCTTATTCCCGAGAAGGACACGGTCTGCGACACGACACTAGACACGCCCGTGTCACATGTGACACGCCCGTGTTTGTGCCCGTGTCATGGCCCGTGTACAACTACCAACACTTGCTTCCCGAGGAGTACACGGCCTGCGACACGGCACCCGACATGCCCGTGTAACATGTGACATGCCCGTGTCTGTGCCCGTGTCATAGTCCGTGTACATTACTCAGAAAACTCCCTAGCGTGACACGCCCGTGTCAAGCCCATGTCACGCCCGTGATACGCCTGAGACACCTGCTCCAAGTCCCAGCCTTGGCTTAAAATGTCACCCGTCCCTCTTTTGAGTTTCGGGGCGTTACAACTCTCTCCCCCTTAAAAGAATTTCGCCCACGAAATTTACTAAAGGAAAACAATAGGAACTGAAAGCTTTTAACTATTCCTGAGCGGAATAACTCCGGGTACTCCTCCAGCATAGATTGCTCCCGTTCCCAAGAGAGCTCCTCCCGACCGCAATTATCCCACCGGACCTTAACCATCCGGATCTCCTTGTTACAGAGTCTCTTCACCTCGAAGTCTTCGATACGAACGGGCTTAACCCTTGTCGTCAACCCTTCGTCCACCGGCACTTGATAAACTGCGATCACTAGCGAAGGTTCCTGCACCGCCTTCCGCAACACGGAAATGTGGAACACATCGTTTAGTCCACTCAACTCCACTAATAGCTTCAAACGATAAGCCGCTTCGCCGACCCGCTCCAGAATCTCAAAGGGTCCAAGGTATCTTGGGCTCAGCTTCTTTAAGCGCCTCACCCGCGAAACGCTCTTGAACGGCTTTATCTTCAAGTACACCAAATCGCCTACCGCGAACTCCACGTTCCGGTGCTTGGCATTGTAATACTTATCATGCCTGTCCTGAGTGATCAGCAAGCGCTCTCGAATGATCTGCACCAAAGAAGTAGCACTCTCCACTTCCTGCTTCTTGTACAACCTTACCTCACCCGTTTCCAGCCACAATAACGGCGTGCGACATTTCCTACCATATAGGGCCTCAAAGGGCGCCATTTGGATACTTGTCTGGTAGCTGTTGTTGTACGCGAACTCCACAAAATACAGGTGGTCCTCCCAATGCTTCCCGAAGTCTAGAACACACATGCGTAGCATGTCCTCCATCGTTCTATTGACTCTCTCGGTCTGTCCATCCGTCTGCGGATGGAATGCTGTGCTGAACTTCAACTTTGTCCCCAGCATCTGTTGCACCAACCTCCAATCATTGGACGTGAAACGCCCATCGCGAGTGATACGGGGCACACCATGCAGTCTAACTATACTATCCACATATAGCTTCGCCAACTTCTCCACCGAGTCATCCTTCCTATGCGGAATAAAGTGCGACACTTTAGATAACCGGTCTACGATCACCCAGATTGCATCGTTCCCCTTCTGCGACCTTGGCAAACCATGCACAAAGTCCATCGATATGTCGTCGAACTTCCACTCCGATATAGGCAAGGACTTCAAGAATCCTCCCGGATTTTGGCACTCCGCCTTTACCAAGGCGCACGTTTAGCACTTAGCCACAAACAACGCTACGTCTTTCTTGAGCCCCGACCACCAGAACAGCTTCTTGAGGTCACGGAACATCTTTGTGCTCCCTGAGTGGATTGAGTACTTGGTATGATGAGCCTCGTACATCAACTCCGCCCGCAGGTTACCCCCGCTTGGGACGCACAACCGATGATCCTTCCTTAACAACCCATCCTCAATAGAAAATTGGGAATTTGACCCATCCAACGCCGCCTCCATAAGCTCTTTCATGGTGTCATCCAACTCCATTGCCTGCCGAACACGATCAGCCAGGTCATACTGAACCTCCGTCAAGTTCAATAAAGCCTTGGCGCTTGTCTGCTTGTCCACGCAACAGATCTCCAACGCCTCCAACTCCCGTACTAGCCTCTCATCATGAACCGACAACCAGTTGGCTTGGGCGGGAGCCCTGCAACTCAACGCATCAGCAACCGAATTGTCCTTCCCGGGTACATAATGAATCTTGAAGGTGTAGTCCCCCAGGAACTTCATCCACCTCCTCTGCCTCATGTTAAGATCCTTCTGATCCAACAAGTACTTCAGGCTCTTGTGATCGGTGTAAATATCGACCCTTACGCCGTATAGGTAGTGCCTCCACAGCTTAAGTGCAAATATCACGGCCGCCAACTCCAAGTCGTGGACCGGATAGTTCCTTTCATGCACTTTTAGCTGACGCGATCTATAAGCTATCACGCTCCCATGCTGCAACAGCACGCAGCCCAAACCACTACCCGAGGCGTCACTATAAACCTCGAAGCCCTCGGTCCCACTCGGCGAACTAAGCACTGGCGCCGTGGTCAACCGTCTCTTCAGCTCCTCAAAAGCTTGCATGCACTCCTGCGTCCACAAGAATCTCTGATCTTTCATTGTCAACTTCGTGAGAGGTAGCGCTATCCGCGAGAAGTTCTCTACGAAGCGCCTGTAATATCCGGCAAGCTCGAGAAAACTACGGACTTCCGCGATAGAAGACAACGCAGGCCACTCCCGTATCGCAACGATCTTCGCCGGATCCACCGCTATACCTTCCCCACTGACAATGTGACAAAGGAATGCTACTGAGGGTAGCCAGAACTCGCACTTGGAGAATTTTGCATACAGTTCATTCCTTCTCAAAGTCTCCAACACCAGATGCAAGTGCTTGAAGTGATCTTCTTCGCACTGCGAGTACACAAATATATCGTCAATAAAGACGATCACAAAGCGGTCCAGGAAATCTTGGAACGTCTTGTTCATCAAGTCCATAAACACTGATTGTGCATTCATCAGTCCAAACGGCATGACCGTGAACTCGAAATGCCCATACCTTGTGTTAAACGCCGTCTTCGGGATATCACACTCCCTGATCCTCAACTGATAGTACCCCAACTTCAAGTCCAACTTAGAATATACCGACGATCCGACTAACTAATCGAAGAGATCATCAATCCTCAGGATCGGGTACTTGTTCTTCTCCGTCAGCTTGTTCAACTCTCTGTAGTCGATACACAGCCGCATACTCCCGTCCTTCTTCTTAACGAAGAGGACCGGTGCACTCCAAGGCGACGAGCTTGGACGCACATAACCTTGCTCCATCAGCTCCTCTAGCTGAACTTTCAACTCTGTCATTTCCTTCGGCGCCAGCCTATAAGGAGCACGTGACACAGGTTTGGCACCTGGCACAAGCTCGATAGTGAAATCAATCTCTCGCTGCGGTGGGGCTCCGGAAAGACTATCCGGGAACACATCGGGGTATTCACAAACCACGGGGATACTATCCAACGTGGACTTTGGCTCTACAGCCCCCACTATTGCGAAGAACAGCTCTGCGCCAGCACGAACTGCCTTTACCACCTTAAGAGCAGACATCAGTGTCCTGCTCGACCCCTTTAGTCCCGTGAATGTTGTCTCCCGTCCAACACCCAGCTTGACCTCCTTACTATTGCAATCAATCCAAGCCTTCTGCTCCGAAAGCCAATCCATCCCAAAGATAACGTCGAACTCTACTAGCGGCAGCAATGACGCTAGCAAGTCAAACTCTTGGCTCCCTATGTGAACCTTTACGGCGCACACTCTGTCTGCATGCATTGAGCACCCATTCGGTAGCAGCACATCCAACTTGTCCTTCGCCATCGAAGAAGGGACTCCGATGCGCGATATAAAATTTTCGGACAAGAAGGAGTGTGAAGCTCCCGTATCGAACAGTGCCCGTGCCGGACTATCGCTAATCAAAACAAAGCCTATGCAAACCATATTATGCTAAAAAGCAATAGATAACAGTATTTAAAGTTAACTTGCTATAAATTAACTCATACCTGTCACCACGTCAGCTTATTTAATGGCCTCCTGCTGGCCCAAGTTGTACACTCTAGGTTGAGTCGGAGCATAATGGGACGCGGTTGACTTCACCGCCTTGCCCTTCTCTTCGTAGGTAGCTCCTTGTTTTCTCTCGGACTTTGGGCGTCCGCTCCAGCAATCGCGGGCAAAGTGCCCCGTCTTTCCACACGTAAAACAAGCGCCCGGGGTTCGATTGGTAGTTGCCCCCGAGGCACCTGCAGAGGAAGCTGGACCTGGCGTCCTAGCCTTCTTGTAGAATCTGCGGTAGCCCGACTTCGACGTAGTCGGCGCCTTGAAATCCGATTTCTTCCCACCAGATTCCTTCTTAGCTTGCACATTTCTCATGTCCTTCTCCAAGGACCGGGCCGAGGTGACCAGGGTCATGAAACCCTGCGCCATGGGCCCCGACAGTAGCAACCTCAGCTCATCTCTTAACCCTTCAAAGAAGCGGTTAGTCTTTCGCTCCTCGTCGGCAAAGGTAGCGCTAGCATATCTCCCCAATCGAGTAAACTCGTGGAGGTACTCGTCTACAGTGCTATCTCCTTGCACCAGCTTTTGGAACTCGTTATCCAATGCGATCCTTTGCGCTGAGGGGAGGTATCGAGCCATGAACAATCTCGAAAACTCCTCCATAGGTACTTCGGCCAACGACCTTCCCCTCAACTGGTGTAGCTCTAAGCCTTCCCACCATAATCTCGCATCCCCGTCCAATAGGAACGTTGATATCGTGGTCTTCTGCCACTCTTCCGTTTCTGTTACTGTCATCACCCTATTGACTCTTGAGAGCCAATCTTCGGCCTGGGTCGGGGTTCCCGTTCCCGAGAACACCGGTGGATGGAAACCCATCACATGCTTAAGCTGTCTCTCAGTTGCTCTCCGAGGCAACTCCGGCTCCACCGCCACCTGTTCAACCCTTCTAGGCTCCGCCGCTTGGAGCGGCACTTGCTTCACCGCAGGAGCAGGCTGCTGCACCTGCCTTGCAGGTTGCGCATTAATCATTGCCATGACAGCTTCTGCCACCAACCTAATGGTTTCGGCTGACAAAGGTGTTGCAGGCGCATCACTTGGTGCGCTGCTTGCCTCGGAACCTGGTCGTTCCGACGGTCCAGCACCACTTCTGGTCACCTATAATCGTGCAAAACACCGATAAGCGACCAAACAATATTGCAAACAGCAATTATAGGAACACGCAGGTTCCTCAAACACGTGTATTTTCATTCCTAAGTGGACATTCATGGGTTCTTTTCATGTTATAACGATGACGCACGCACATGTGCTCACCACCCCTTAAAGTTAATTCG
This sequence comes from Platanthera zijinensis, assembly GCA_039513925.1. Taxonomy (NCBI): domain Eukaryota; kingdom Viridiplantae; phylum Streptophyta; class Magnoliopsida; order Asparagales; family Orchidaceae; genus Platanthera; species Platanthera zijinensis. The sequence goes on along the minus strand of CM077085.1, from coordinate 101,970,431 downwards.
CCCACGAATTCATTTAAGTTTGACCGAAACCAGTAGTCTGATACCAAGTTGTAACACCCCTATCCGTCACATAGCATATAGCAGTAGGTCTGGCCGGGGACCGACGCCATATACTACGGACAGACCGGATTGTTACGCGTTGAAACCATACAACCAATCACAAACGTCATACACAGAGTCATTCTAGCGGAAGCAATTTATTAAGTTGCACAAAATACAAGAACTCTGCCAAGCACGAATGTCCACTACTCAAAAAAACTAGGAATATTAAATACAAAAGTACCGGCCTTATGGCCTTACAATAGTTTCCTCAAACAAGAGTGTCTTTCATCACTTCGGCTCGCAGGCCGGTCATACATGAGATAAACGGAAGAACAGCTCTGCGCCAACACCGCAACATGGGCTTTAGCCCGCTATTTCCCGCTCGGCTCTGCAGCACCTGCAAGACACAATCCACCGCCCGGTGGTAAACAAAAGAACGGTCATTGCAACGATCCCGCCCCCAAAATCGGGGCGGCGATTCTCTTTCCCTGCACTTTATTAGTATAGCATCATAATAGTGTAAACACACTTCATCCCAGGCATAGGCTCGCACGGCCACACACCTCGTGCACACAGGGCACATTCACAGCGAATCAGCCAACGTCACGTAAATTCAAGCCATAGACGTTCCCGTTCCACCACCGCCCCTTAGACGACCAATCATATGAGCATTTTGTCTTCCTGGCCTTGGTCACGACAATTTAAGCCATAGACCGCTGAAGACTCTCATCCATGCCAACGGTACCACCGAACGACATAGATCGGGTACAGTTCCGCCTGACCCGTGTTCATTCCGCAACGACAATTTAAGCCATATGCGCAGGTCAAGACTCACCGAGTCCCGTTTCCGCCACAACAATCACATAACCCGGTTATGTTCACGTTGGCTCCCCGACCATCGTGTTGGCAAAACCCGCTTTTGCCCAGTTTTACGGGTGCACCTTGGAGTTAATCTCCAAGGCTCCCTGCTGCAATCTACCACGTAGAAAACCCGAAAAACGCCCAAACATCCAGAGTCTTCCCCGGTTCATATATAATTCAACATCACCGATCCGGATCAACTTGTCCGGATAGGCTTCACACACAATGCATATGCTCGTTTTAGCATACGGACTCTATACAATGGGGACTTTACATATCTACCCCAAGGAACGCTCCAACTCTTCGCTCACTCGCGAGAGAGGGCTTCCTATGCAAAGGAAAAGAAGGCTTCACATGCCCTAGGATGAGAATCGTTACCATTGCGTTCTTCCGCGGCGCCATGAAAAATCTACGCGGTTGGAAAGCACCGCAACGACATCTCCTTCGCGGATCTGGACTCGGATCGCGATTCGGAGCTCCGACGCTCCACCGGTGGCCGGATCTTGGTCTCCTCCTCCACCTTGCTCTCCCCTCTCTCTACACTTTAGAAAGAGAAGCACTTGGATGAAATGAGGGATATCAAACCCTAACTTCGGGTTATAACCGCCATCACTAACCCTCAGCCGTCGAATCCAAAACTAAGGAAACGAACGGCAACGATTCGGCTTAAAATTACAAAATCTGGGCCGAACACGGGTTGCAACACGGCATTCGACACGGCCTCCGACGCGATAACCAGCACACGGCATTCGATCGACGCGATAACCAGCACACGGCATTCAATACGGACTCCGGCACGCCCGTGTCGCATGCGACACGGCCGTGTCACGACCCGTGTCACGCCCCGTGTGCAACGGCCAACACTCTTATTCCCGAGAAGGACACGGTCTGCGACACGGCACCAGACACGCTCGTGTCACATGTGACACGCCCGTGTCTGTGCCCGTGTCATGGCCCGTGTACAACTACCAACACTTGCTTCTCGAGGAGTACACGGTCTGCGACACAGCACCCAACACGCCCGTGTCACATGTAACACGCCCGTGTCTGTGCCCGTGTCATGGTCCGTGTACATGACTCAGAAAACTCCCTAGCGTGACACGCCCGTGTCACGCCCGTGTCACGCCCGTGTCACGCCCGTGTCATGCCCGTGTCACGCCTGTGACACGCCCGAGACACCTGCTCCAGGTCCCAGCCTTGGCTTAAAATGTCACCCGTCCCTCTTTTGAGTTTCGGGGCGTTACAAGGGGTTCCATGCACATATGCAAATTGAGGACTTCACTTGTCCAAGGAGAAAGTCGTTACCCTTATAAGTCATTTTGGAGCCATGATCAATGTAAGACCCCCTTTTTTTCTTTTAAAACACCGGGGTCTTAGGCCCAGAACCGTCCCTTTGTGGTGACACCTTCACGCCCTGAAGGGGTCATCACCACAAAGCGCCGATTCTGCCGGCCAATTCCATCACAGAAAGATAGCACAATGAAGTAGTACAAGTCCACAAGAAAATCACATATATAGAAATAAAATCTCCACGAATGGAGTGTTCACAGAACAACATATCAGAATACTAAAATACGGGCTTATGCCCGGTACATCATGTCCTCACTAAAAATCACTCATGCGGAAGCAAAAACAAAATATCTACTCAAGGTTGAGACTCACCGTCCCAGCTGTATGAACTCCGGAGCTAGACTGCCCCATCTCCAAGCGCACCGGTCTCTGGGGCTGCTCCCCCATCCTGGGCTCAACGATTCCCTAAAATGATGCGGTTCGAAAACCGTTAGTCATAAAGACTAAGCCCTATCATCCCCTACCCCTTCCCTCATGGCTCCTAGGTACCGAGCGGAGACGAAGAAAGGGAAGGACATGAAGGTGGAGATTAAATCAAAGGAACAGGTGGCAGCGAAACTAATCTAGCAATTCTATAATAAATAATGGCAATAATATAAAGTAGGAAATATAACCTTAACTTATGTGCGGAAGCGCATAAGCCAAGGGATCTTCTGCAAGGCTCTCATCGTATAAAGTGTCCCATACCACTTATACGTTGGGGTGTCGATTATCAAACAACAGTATATATATATCAAAAATGACCTTAATTTATAAACTTGTCTACACAAGCTTATAGACCAAGGGGTCGTTTTGCAACTCCTAATGTATAAGCGTCCCATTCCACTTATACTTTAGGTGTCAGGGTTAAATGAATCGATTATGCTATGACATGCAAGTGGGTATGATGGAATATGCAAGTGCAACTCACACACCCGACTCTGTGCACACAGACCTTTAGTTCCCCCTTTCGGAGCCATTACCTCACAGGATACCTCCGTAGTGGCAGACGGAAGCGGTGGGTTGGGCCTCGCCCACCTCTAAACCAGTAAAGCACTACCAGTCAGACCTAGCGTACGCCTCAACGCTTGGTGCACGAAGCGGACTCCTGCATACTCTTGCCGGCTGGCGCACTGGACTTCTGTTGGCGAAGTGCTAACCACACTTGTCGAGTCAGCGTATTGGTGTCGGTGAATCGACCCTCCAATACCGAAGATCCACCACCTTAATTTTCTTTTTTTTATGCACATGCAAGTTTAATCGTAATCACACAAAAACCGAGCCGAAGCTCCCCGGACCAAAACGTCCGTCTCTTAACCAATCGAGTCGAAGCTCCCCGGACCATTCCGTCCGTCTCTTAACCAATCGAGTCGAAGCTCCCAACAATCTTCTTGTGCTAACAGTGTTTGTGAAATGTGAGATCCTAATTACTATGTTACTCTTTTCAGTTTGTTATTGCAGTTTACGTTAACTCAGGACTGCCCTCGGTATTCCCTGTGAAGGGCTCTCAAAGGGCACTATAAACTATGATGGTAGCTGAAGCCCATCGTTCCCTTTCGCAAGACACTTATTGTTATTGGTTGATTCTCTTTACCCATTCCCTTCTCATATTACGATAGACAAACCTAGGGTGATTTTTAACCTCCCTCTCTTCCGGAAAGACGATCTTTCGTCGAACCCGAGCACCTCTTAACTTTAGCCAACACCACTTCTCACTACTCTTCATATCATTCTATTGCGAAATCATCCACATCTATCCACCCAGACAAAATTACTAACTCCAACAACTACCCCAGATCATGTCCTATTGCAATTTAACAATTTGCTATATGCAGACCAACCTAGACTATATGTCGAACCGGTTAGGAAATGATCCAATACTCATCCAAATGTCCTAACTTATTTACTGGAGGTTTATCATGATATGATTAGCCTATAATCAGAAAACTATAATTTTCCTAATTTATCTGGCATTTATTTAATTTCCTCAAAATTCCTTGGGCTACCGGTTTGAACATGAACTACCCTAAGTACTCATGCAAGATGTCCAACAAAATTATTATAAATATTTTGCTATCTCAAGATGGTAAATCCAAAGCATTACAAGTTTTCTATCATCAGAAGAGAACTAAAACTATTTTAGCAATATTTTTTATCTTTCGTTATTTATGAATCAAGTACAGAGAATATCCATCCAAAAATTATAAATTAATTATTTTATGTAGGTACAACCTTAAAAATAGTATTGGTCAAGTTTCATATTTTTTTCAGCAACAATATCATCCATAATTAATTTTTAAAGCATAAAACCCCTTTTTAATATTTGTGAAAGAAGTACTAGATTTACTCAATTAAAAATTATACAATAATTCAAGAGAAACCATTCTGACTTAAAACATTTACTTCCAAGATTTCATGGGGTTTCAAGGAACAGAAAGATCCAAATAATTAAAACATCACTTAGAGCTATAACAAACGTTACAAATGAAGTGCTGGAAATAGACATCATAAAATTCTAGTAAAATTTCTATAGATTCTAACCTCCCCAAAACTTACTCTACCCGAGTTTCACAGCTTTTAGATAATGTTTAACGATGGATTGTACTTAATTGGTATTTTACCCTAAAGCTAAGGTTAGGGTTTTGAGGTATCTACCTATCTCCAAATCCTCCAAGATTCCATCCTGACAATTTATATTATGCTAACGTCAGCTCTACTGAATTTCAAGGCAATGCGAGGGCATTTTCCCCCATGTCCTTCACAACCCTCAAAACCCTCCATTTAGGGTTTGAGTTTGGATCCTAGGGTAAGCCAACTCTAAACCACACCATTTTCTCCAAATGGGTTATAATAACCCTTCCAAGTCAGTGGTCAAAATATCAGCCTCTGTTGAGGTGATTTGACCATTCCAACCTCTTAGTGCACTTTTTACTCAAAAACACCTCATTAATGCCTAGTTAAGAATATGTGACTTCCTATCCAAAACTCATCCAAATGAGCTGAAATTTTGTACAGGGCTAGGTTTTATTGTCAGGGACCACTCACCAAAATACGGGAGGGTTTGGATATCATTTGACCACTTAAATAAATTCCTCTAACTTAATTAAATTAAAAAAAACCATAGGCAAAGTGTCTCCAAAAATTCCTATTTTTTGACAGCCTCTAGGTATGGCTAAGGGTAACCCCCTGCCCAAATTTCAGGTCATTTGGACAAGGGACGAAGCGTGGACATTCATTTTAGTTCCTGCCCAACTCTAGGTATAGCCCCTACTAAAACGGGTGCTGCGATCAAACCGCTTACCCAAACGAGTTGAAATAAATTTTATATTAATCTAGACTCGAAGGGCTACAATATTTGTGACTGGCCATTTTTCCTAAATCGGCCTCTAAGTGCCTTGTTTGGTAATATCAAAAGATGTGTTAAAAAGGAGATAATAATTCATTATAATTAATAAATGAATAATAATAGAATTTACTGTTCATCTTCCCTACAAAACAGAACCCGTAACAGAACTCAGAAAAAACTTATTTTTCCTGTAGCTCTTCTGTGATCCGTCGCCGGCCGTCCGGTCACTTCCCTGGCCAGCCACCACCACCACCTCCGTCGAGGCGATGGATATCGGTCGACGGTGGTTTGGCCGCCGGAGGTGGCGGTTTCTGGCATACCCGAAATTATGTTTTTCATGGTTTTTCCATGAAGACGCGAGATAGGTTCGGCTCCGTTGAGAACGAACTTCCTTTCTAAGATCCTAAGATCTACCCACAAAAGAAGAAGTAGAGGAGGACCTTGTTCGCGGTTTGGAGGCGGGATGAACGTTGGATTGTCATGGCACGGTGGTGGCATTCCCGAACTTCTCCTACAGCAAGAACAATATCTCAAATCCATTTGGTCAAGAGTGTAAACTTCTCATCTTGCTCTAAGGGGGCTTTTATAGATCTCCAAGTGGAGAGGGGAAATGGTAAAGCATTCATGGCCATGAATGCTCTCTCTTAATAATATTTCGGTTACGGTGGAGGGAGAGGAAAAGGTGGAAGGTGAAAAGACTGATCCAGGTGACGATTTCCTATTGGACCAACACTTCCTCATTTTATTAAGTAATTAGAGAAGGAAACGGCCCATAAATACTCCTAGTGTAACTCCCCATAATCAGAGTTAATTGTGGCTTGGGTTACAGAAATTTCCAGCCTGGCTGACGTTTCGGCCTTTGTCACGGGCGTGACACGTAGGTCACGAGCATGACAGGCTCTTGTGGAAAATTCTTAGTTCGCCGATCGTCTTTCTGAGATCGACGATCGTCGAAGGGGGGTCACGCCCAAGGTCACGGGCATGACAGGCCCGGGTTGCAAATTCTGCGCTCGACGATCGGCTTCCTGAGATCGACGATCGTCGAAGGGGGTCATGCCCTAGGTCACGGGCGTGACACGTAGGTCACGGGCGTGACACGTAGGTCACGGGCGTGACAAGCCCAGATTGCAAATTCTGCGCTCGTCGATCGTCTTCTTGAGATCGACGATCGTCGAAGGGGGTCACGCCCTAGGTCACGGGCGTGACACGTAGGTCACGGGCGTGACAAGCCCGGATTGCAAATTCTGCGCTAGCCGATCGTCTTTCTGAGATCGACGATCGTCGAAGGGGTCACGCCCTAGGTCACGGGCGTGACGGGTCGGTCACGGGCGTGACAAGCCCGGATTGCAAATTCTGCGCTCGCATATCGTCTTTCTGAGCTCGACGATCGTCGAAGGGGGTCACGCCCTAGGTCACGGGCGTGACGGGTTGGTCACGGGCGTGACCAACCCATGACCCGAAATCTTGGTCGATGTATTTCAATTCTTGGGCTTCCTAGGGTTCTGTCACGACAGACCGACTCCTAGGGGTCTAGCCGGAAATGGGATGTTACAATCAAGTCTTCTATCCGGATGGAAAGGATTGCCTCACTTTCCCCCTCACGGATCTTGCCTCAGCTCTTAAATCTGACCACAGGATCTCCTTCACCTAGCTCACAAAGCTCAGCCCCAGACTCTTGCTCTCAAGAACTTCAAGAACTAAGAGAGAGAACAATGAGAATTCATTCTAATATACAGCTTATATCTGAAGGCTATCGTCGCGCGGTGCCTGCTACCGCCGCGCGGTATCTGAGGCGGTCGCAGCTTGGCTCAATAGACATCGCTCTATCGCCCAAAGCAGCCTCCACCTTACTGCCACGTGACAAGCTACCCCCAAGCGGTATCGCTGCGCGTTAGCTTACTACCGCCACACGGTAGTTAGTCAACGTTTCATCGAGAGCGTTGAATGCGTTGAGAGCGTCGAGTGCTTTGAGAGCAGATATCACCACGCAATAGATTACTACCGCCGCGCGGTAGTCACTCAACGCTTCATTGAGAGCGTTGAGTGCGTCGAGTGATAGGTCCACACGATACCTATCTACCGCCACACGGTAAATACCCGAGACACCAGCCGAAATTGTTCCATAGCTAACGCCAGCGTTAACTCTACCGTCACGCGTTAACTTCCAATCCTTCTTTTTTCAGGATTTTGGGGCATTACATCGAAGCCCCTAAAACAAAAGTTCTAGCGTGTCATTCTCCTAGAAAACTCCATTAACTCGTAAAGTCAAGCTCTCTTGAGTCGGCATTTCTCTTAATTTTAGATCTAAAGATCTAGCAGCATGGGAGAGGGTAAGAAGCTCACCAGATTTTTGGCCATGGATCGAGTTCTTCTCCTCGGCGACATGGTGGCGTTCAGCTTCGAGCGACCTAGCTCCGTTTTTTCGTTCTTTCAGGGAAGAGTGATGGGCATGATGAAAAAGAAGAAGAAAAACCGCTTCTTGGATGAGGAAGTATCGTTCAGCCTTTAGTCTTGAGGAGAGAGAGAAATTAGGCTGATTTGATAAGGGTTAATGGTTGTCATGCCTTGGAATGACTACTCATGCGAAGTGTCGCTCTCCTATTGGATCATACTTAGTTATATTTTAAAGAATAAGACTTCAAAATGACTATGCGTTGTTCCGTATAAGTTCCAAGAAGTGATTCCTTTCTGGATCGACCAATACCTTTTTCCCAGGCCGCAATTAATCCAAACGACACGAATGAATTTGGTTAAGTCCATTCTTCGAGTACTCTTGACGATTCATTGGTTCAGTTGGCGAGTTTGAGTCCACTCGACGGGTTCCTCGAGATCAATTGGCGAGTTTGAGTCCACTCGACGGGTTCGCGGAGTCCACTCGACGGGTTCGCGGAGTCCACTCGACGGGTTCGTCGAGTCCACTCGACGGGTTCGTCGAGTCCACTCGACGGGTTCGTCGAGTCCACTCGACGGGTTCGACGAGTCCACTCGACGGGTTCGTCGAGTCCACTCGAGTCCACTCGACGGGTTCGTCGAGTCCTTTGACGGGTTCGTCGATACTATTTGACGGATTCGTCGATGCCACTCGACGATTCGTCGAGTATACTTAGGGTCTCTCTCTAATTCCGTCCGGGCCTACCAACCACTCCTGTGACACAAAACACGCATGAGGGGGATAGCTCAAAATGTGATGTTACTGGTTGCACCGGTTTCAGATCCATCTTGAAGAATCCTTGACGAAGCCCGAGTGTGAAGGCCATCATTAGGGTATACCCTGGTGCTTCCTGGACATGAAGTACCTCCTCTTGGAATCTGTCCACATAACTCGCCAGCGTTTCTTCCGGCCCCTGCTTGATATCGAACAAGAACTCGGCCCCATTTTTTCCTCTTCTTTGATGTTGAAAAGCACAATAAGAAATCGCGGCGCAGATCCTCAAAGTCGTAGACAGTTCTTGAGGGAAGTTGGTGAAACCAATCCCTCGGCTTGTCTTTGAGGGAGATGTCGAACAGTTTGCATTTGAATGCATCAGTCATCTGCCTGATGAAGACTGTGTCCTCGAACCACTAGATGTGCTGAACTGGATCCTCTTTGCCAGAGTAGAAAGACATGACCGGATCTTTGATTTATGTTTGTCTAATCTGAATTAAACAAAAATGATTGCACCTAACTAGACCAAAGAATATTCTTCCGATTCCCGGCCTTGTCGAGAATTAGGGCCCTTCTCTGGACGATGACTTTTATTTTCAGAATTAGGGCCCTTCCCAGGATGAAGAATTTTAATTTCCTGCGCCCGATGCACATAATCTGTATGTACGGGTTAGGGCCCTTCTCTGGACGATGACTTTTATTTTCAGAATTAGGGCCCTTCCCAGGATGAAGAATTTTATTTTCCTGCACCTGATGCACATAATTTGTATGTACGGGGCGCAATCTCAGCCGATCATGGGATGTTTTTTTTTGAATTTGGATCCTCTGAAGTTCGTACAGATAACTTCAGGGTGGACTTTTAGGGGTTCTCGCATGTTGGATTTCAATCCAACGCGCGAGAACACCCGTATTTTTTAAATTTAAGATTATTTTTCTTTACGTTTTTTTGTCTTTTAGTGATTAAATTTTTTTAACTATAAGATTGATAGAATTCAAGAGTTCTCGCGCCTTGGATCCGGAAAGTTCCTTGTGAACTCTAGAGGATCCAATCCGTGTTTTTTTCTTTTTCTTAAAGTCATTTTTTGTCAGCCTTCTAGATTAATCAGGTGCAGGTGGGCACATAAATATACATGGGAACGCACACCTAATTAGCCCTCCTGGAGGAGAAGGTACTGATTTCCAGCCTAGCCGAGAGCGATCGGTCCCTCCCCAGAGGAGAACGAAGGATCACTTATTGCTGTTTTACAGTCTCGCCTGCGCTCCACAAAGCGGGATCTCTTTCCAGTGCCGCCGCCTACTCCCATTCCGGACAGCAGCACCTATGAGAAGCACAGCCCAGGCTTCCAGCGACTGCATCGACGACTGGTCTCTTGCTGCAGGCCGCCACCACTGTCTCCAGCCTTCCCCATCCGCAGCAGTCAAAGCTCTTCATTAATTCCTTTCTGGAACCACTGGAATAGCAGGTCACCGCCTCCTACAGCCCTCACAAGGAGGTTTACAGCCCATCCTCAGTTCCCTCACCATTGAGGCCCAAAGCCGTGCTTCTATTGGTCGTAATTACTAGTGTATGTTCTAAATTGGAATTCAAATTTACTTTGTGTTGATTGCTTGTTGAAATTCATACTATTTGGCATACATATTCATAGAATTTCAATTAATCTCTTTGCTCTATTTGAAGGTCATATAAGCCAGTGTTTAATCAAAACACTCTCATTTTAATTGTAATTTTATTTTGTTTGTTTTACTTAAAACCTAATATGAATTGCGCATGTTTGTAAATTCCCTGTATAATTTTAGAATTATTGCAAGCGTATATTGGACTATTGCATGAGCATTGCATTTATCTAGGTCTCTCTACACTACTACATGTGTATTCAATCATTAGATTTCTATTAGCACACAACCACTCCACTACCTTCACCTTATCCTACATCAAAAATCTTCTTGTCTCATAAGAAGTATGTACATGACATACTTTCAGAGTGTAGGATATTGGAACTTTTGCCAATTGATGCAACGATATATTAAAGCTTAATTGTTATCATACCAAGTGGAGCTATTGGAGTGTTATGGAGATATATGAATCTTATGGGGAAACTTATCCATTTTACACTTAATGGAGCCGCCATTTCTTATCCTGTCAGCATTGTGAGCCAATTTATATCTGAAATTTATACAAGTCATTGAGTGTTGTGATAGATGATAAGGAACTTGAATAGTGATCCATCCAAGAGAATCTTGTATTTCATATTGTCTATATGGATATGAACTAGGTTTTTCATATTTAGATTGTGCAGGATCACCTATCGGTAGAGAGAAAATTTGGTATCTTGAAATTCTAAGAAGTAAACTGTAGTATTTAGGTAAGTATAGAGTAGGAGTATTGTGTTATGCCCATGATCACTTATGAGATGATTTAGGCTAAATAACTTCTAGGAGAACTCAAATATCCAATTAATAATCTTAGGAGGTTATATTTGAATAACAATGTCGTTGATATTGGCCAACATGGCTGAAATGTTGGCCGACATAAATGTTTCGTAGGCAAAAACACATGTTCCGATTTTTTCTCCAAAAAGTAGTTATTCAATTTATTGGCCGATATATCGGTTGAGATATTGGGAAATATATTGCACATATTATTATATTAATTTTTTTTAAACTGACGTATTGCTAAACTGAGCTGAGTCAGACATTCTCCTATATTTCTGAGCCCTAGTTTTTCCTCTAGCTTCTTTCCTCTCTTGCTCTCTCCGGTTACTCCTCTCTCTTGTGAGTTTGAGCTCTAATTCCTTTCTATCTTTGTTCCTATTTCAAGTTTTTAAGCTTTTCTTGCTCCAATGAGTTTGAGAGGGGATTTCCGTAGCAGTGACTGAATTTTGTGGCTTTATTTCTCTCTGGTTTTTACGACTGTGATTGAATTTTGTGACTTTCTTTCTCTTTGTTTTCTACAATAGTGACATTGGTTTTTGCCTCTCTTTATAGTTCTTGTCTCTGCTTTTCCAGTTTGAACACTTGCACTGTTATTTTTTATTTATTTTAGGTTACTTTTGCCGGTTTCTTCGACTACACTCAAGTGGTTTTTCTCTCCAGTGTTCTCTTCTCTGTTAGCTTTTAATTCTCTTTTCCGAGCTCTCATCTGTTTGAGCTCTCTTCTCTCTTAGCTTCTTCTCACTAAGCTCTCTTCTCTCTTAGATTTAATCTATTTGAGCTCCCATCTATCCGAGCTATCTTCTCTTTGGTGCTCTCCTCTCCGAGTCTTTCTGCTCTTGTGGTTCCCGACCTCATTTCTCTCCCATTTCTGCGATTCATACTGTAAACTATGACTTTATTTCTCTCTAGTTTCTACGATTGTGACTCTAGTTTTTGTGATTCTTTCATTGATTTCAGCACTTGCACTGCAATTTTTTTGTTTTTTAGGTTTACCTTTATTGGTATTTGTGGCTATACGATGGTGGTTCTTGTCTCTAGTGCTCTATTCTCTCCGAGCTTTCTTCTCTTTGAGCCCTCTTCTCTCGGATGCCCTCCTCTCCGATTCTTTGGTTTTTGCAAAGTTCCACAAACAAAAAGAAATAGATTTGAGAGAAAAAAAATTAATTTATCTCCTAATATGTCTACTTTCGAGATTATCTATGTGTTACTCAACCTACCTGACCGCTACTATCTCTCATTCCATGAACGTATTTCATTCGATGCGCAAGCTCATATTAATTATTTTATAGAATTGCATAAAATTATTGCTAATAGTTTTCGAGTAACCTTTGAAAATTATATATTCATGGTCGGTCATTATCGTCGTGAGCTATACTTTTCAATGAGAGTTTGGGCGTTGGCTTATTGCAGGAAACATAGATTTTTTTTCCAAGGACATATAAAAAACTACTGCAAAAGAGGTTGGGTCCATTTCAAATTTAGACGCGCATCGAGCTACCTGTCGAGGCCCCAGACATACCACCCGATTTAGCACCAACGACGACGTCCGATCTCTATATTATCAGCTTTTGCAAATTCTCCCTGGGGTCGAGCTCTGTTAACCCTGGGGGAATTGATGCATACATCGCCGCATCCGAGGACATGAGATATCATCACGCACCGATTATATCTTTATTACCCGTTATTTTATTTTCTATCAATTTTCCTATGCACTGATGTTGAGTCCCGGGCCTCCTGACTCATCAATTTGACCGCTCGATAAGACCCCGAATAAAAGGTCTGATAATTTTGAATTAGTTAGGACGAAAGAGGTGAACTCTAAATAATTAGGGATATATGGGACTATAGTGGAAATAAATCCAAAATTATTCTCATTCAATAATTTTGAAAATCCAAATATTTAGAAGATCAATTACTTTTGGAAACCCAAATATTTAGTACATCAATACTTTTGGAAACCCAAATATTTAGTACATCAATTACTTTTGAAAAACAATTAGTGGTACCTCTGTTTAAAGAAACAGAGAATGACTCACGCTTTCCCTCTGTGTCCAGCGGTGCGCTAAACCTCTACGCAACTCCACTGGCCTCATCGACCCAGTGGAACTGCCTTCAGTCCGACGAAACTCCCTCGGTTGTCCTCCTCCAGTCCTGACGGCAGCGAGCGACCCTTCTGCAACCTCCTCCTCCTGGATCGCACTAGACAACATCTCTTCCTGCGAATGGGATAACAGAGTCTCCATCCTTGAAGACACCGATGTTTCCAGGCAAAAGAACGCCAAATCATGCCGGCAAGCCGCCCCTTGACGCTGTCAATTGCAACACCTCATCCAACGTCTAGGTGACGAGTCCTACATCCCCGATTTCTTCCCACGACTCAACCAAAACCGCTTGAGCATTTCTGTTCCAAAAAAGCCCCCTCCTGTTTGTAGTCTTGCGTATGCCCGGGTAACTCCACCCCTTCCCACTCGAATTTCTTAGCATAGCACCATGCAATTCAATTTAATTAACTTAGAGCTTGCTTCAGGCGTTCTAGCTAATTTTAAATTATCGTTTATCCATAAATTATTGTTTGTCATTTTACTTGTGGATGCACGAATCTCGCAACAATTCAAGTCGTTAGACGTCGAGAAATTTTTTCGAATAACGTTTAATGGTTTGCTGAAGTTATCGTCAAGAGCAGTTTTACGTGCAAAAAATTTGTTTGATCCCTCAGACTATTTTCAAAACTAAACATTTTCGCATAAAAACATAATATTTTCAAACCGTAATTTTAGTCTACATCAAATTTGAAATTGGTGCAAGAATTACACAAACTCTGATGTTAAAACCAAAATCAACAATCAAATAACCTATCTGGCTCATATTGCTTGTCTCTTTGAAACCCCTGTCCAGCAGCACTCAAACAAACCCGTCCAACCCTCTTAATACCCTTGGAAAGTTTAGAAACAGTCCAATGTCATCATCCCAGACACCGAAGACATTTCGGAGATCCACTAAGCCCTCTATTTCTTAGTTGTGTAAGTCTGTAAGTTAGGTGTCTTTTATTTCATGTCAAATCGTATTTTAGTTCTCTACTCGAGATATATCCAGATGTAACCTTTGTTACCAAGCTTTTTGAAGCATTGTATGTTCTTATTTTCTTGTTCAATTAAATTATGCGCTCTCCTGCACCTATACAACTTTTCTTGTTTTCCTTTGTAAAGGCTTCATCATTGTTGTTTTTCTAGCATCAATTTTATAAAATTATTATTGCAAGTTACAAATTGTTGGATCTCATATAGTAGCATGTAGAATTCACTCATTATTTCCCTGTCATCCTAGGCTTGGGTCACCTAAATGTATCAATATGTCATTTTGGTTCAATAAAAGACATGCATATATACTTAACTATACAACAAATATTATTTAAATGGTCATATCTATTTTTTTTCAAGAATGAATAACATTATTAGGCTGTTATCAGTTCTCTAATTCTGTATTCATGGGTTTTCTTAGTATTGTTCATAAAATTTCTCTTAAATGTACGGTTGATGAGATGTTTTGTTTTGATTTGATATTTTGGTAATGACATTACTAAAATAATGAAACTTAAATCTATAGATCATTTTCTTATAATCAAATAAAAAAGAAACATGAAAGGAATACAAATGATATACATGCAAGTTCAGATCCCACATTGCAAATTCAATGGTACCCAATGTCAATCCCATTGTCACACGCTTGCTTACTTTTGCAACATATCTTTCTCTCAGCCATTGCAGTAAGATGGGACAGAGATCTTGTCTCGAAGAATCTGCTGAGATTCTCTTGGAACAGTTTGAACTTATACTGGATCATCATATGCCTATGTAAGTTCAGAGTTCCTAAATCTAATATTATTTTTTATTATTTTTTCTTAGCGTTATCCCTTTGTTTGTATATTTATTAAACAAGGAAACATGAGAGTTGTCTTTTAAACTTTAGCATAGAGGATATCTATGTCTGGATGAAGTGGGTGAGTAGCCTAAACATGGCCAAAAGGTTGGCAAACACATTTTATGTGTTATCTTTATAGCCATCAGTTATACATAGCTGTGTACTTGTTTAAGTATTTATGTATACTCTATATTTTGTCTCCCAGTGCATAATTTTTCATCTTTGTTATGCTAATAGTAGTTATCATATTTTATCCAGTTGGTCCATCATGGAAAATGTTGTTAAAAAGATTATGATTTGCGCGCGCGCACACACACACATCAAAATTTTCTAATATGCACCATGAAGTAGGAAATTTGTGTTGCTGCTAGTTTTATAAAGCATTGGAATTTGTCTACAATTCTTCCAAGTCCATCCTTCTTGTTTATGCTGTTATTGTATTGCTCTACATTTATAATGAAACTAGCAAATCATTCACAGCATCTGCTTCTGTTATTCTATTGTAAAGGTAGCAAGAATAATTATACATGATATGATATATGGTAAACCAAGGGAAAATATATTTGATGTAAACCAACAAATATTAGATGATGTAAGATTAAAAAAATAATTTTATTACAAAATTATGATATTCATGTTTTTCAAGATATTTATGTTTCAAATAGATTGGAGAAGAATTTGATTTCAATATTTACTGATGTCGAATGAGAATGCCTAAGATGCTAAGATACTAATTTGATGATACTGGTTGACTTGATTTTAGTGGGTCCGTGTTATGTGAGACCACCCCACGTGCTTATTATCCTTGGTGTGCCGTCTGTTGATTAGTCCTACATTGCCTATTGCATGTCACCTGCTTGTGCTTATAAGCCCCGTCCCACTCCTATCACTTCAGTGTTTTGAGATGAAAATGCGAGTTTCTTTGATGGTATCATAGCCCTGGTTTGACCCTATTGCAGGAGCATATTGCTTGACTTGATTCCAACGGGTCTACAACATGCAAAACAACCTCATGTGCGGATTATCACTGGTGGCCCGTCTGTTGATTAGTCTCATACTACCTACCTCGTACAAGGTTGTAAATATCAGTTGCTGGCGACGTGTCGGATTAGATTTTTCATCTCAGATATCAAAAGTCGGAAACATGTTGGAGATATTTTAAAATATAAGATTTTTATATCTCCTAAATAAAAAAAATATTTGTATGCATATTAAGTATACTTATATGTTCTAAAATTAAAAATTAGAATAACAAGTTTACGAATACTGAGTCATGTATACTCCAAATTAAATTTAATGAGTATCCAAAATAAAATATTAGTAATACACTACAACTACTATTAACAAACACAAATAGATATATCGTAAAATATATTTAATATTATACAATAAATTTATTTAAATAATATCATGTTTTATAGCAAATAAAAAATTTTATGTGTTAAATATTTTTGATTTGTTGGAACATAGTTCGGGCGGTTAGCAGAACTAGTCGCCGCGACTTGTCTAGTCGGCAGTCTGGTCCTGCGATCTGGCAGTGTGTTCTTGTGGGCTATCCGGTCAGCCTTCTGGCAGTTTGGTACAACAGACTTTTTGGTAGCTTTCTCCTGCGGGTTGGTTTGAGACCGTAGCAGTGCATCAGTTATTAGTTGCAGCGGTCTGCATGTTAGCCGCAGCAGCGGTCTGGCAGGAAGCCGCAACAGTGGTCTAAAGTTAAGCCGCTGCGGTCTGTCAGGAGGTCGCAACAGTGGTCTAGAGGTAAGCCGCAGCGGTCTGGATGAAGCCACAACAGTGGACTGATGGTTAGCCGCAACTGCGGTCTGGTGGCAACCCGCAGTATGCGGTCTGGTGGCAACCCGCAGTATGCGGTCTGGTGGCAACCTGCAGTATGCGGTCTGGTGGCAACCCGCAGTATGCGGTCAGGTGGCAACCCGCAGTATGCGGTCAGGTGGCTTGCAACAACTGCGGTCTGATGGGTAGCCGCAACTGCGGTTTGGTGGCAACCCGCAGTTGCGGTCTGGCGCCCTGGACTGGCGTTCTTCCATAGCTTTTGGCGGTTTTCCTTAGTGATCGCCGGGTGTACAATTGTAATTTGTGTAGTGTGCGGTTTGTGTATGTCAAACCGCATAGGCCGCCCGACTTGTATTTAGTCCACATATCGTGTTGCATTCTCTCCTCCCCCATTTTCTATAAATAAGGGGACACATCTATGTAATATTTATTTTTTTTAGAGCAATAAAATTTGCGGTTTATTTACTTCTTGTCCGTTTTCTCGCTCATTTTTTACTTGGTATCAGAGGAAAACCGATCCTTTGCTCCGAATTGATAGCGGTTTGTTTTTTTGTAACCGCGCGGTCTCTTTTGCCGACTTCTTTCCCTCCCTTCTTCCGGCTTTTTCCCTCCCTTGTTGGTCGCTTTGTTTGCGTCTTGTTTCTTGCACGCCTGTCTGTTCGTGCGACTTCTCCTCTCTGTTTCGGATTCCGCATTTTGGTCGCAGCGTCTTTGCTGCTGCTGGTGTGTTGACACCGAGACCGTGCGGTCTCTCCTCTTGTTCGCGCTGTTTGTTTTTTCCTTGTTTGTTCGCGCAGTTTGATTTGTTAACCGTGCGGCTTGCTGTTTTTCTTCATGGACACTCCGTCTTCTTCTGCTACTTTCTCTGCTCCTCTCTCTCTTTCTTCTACTTCTGGTAATTTGGGTATTGCCTCCAAGCTTACCGACCCAAATTACCCTGACTGGAGTGTATCTTTTATTTTCCTTTTACGCTCTCAGCGTAAGCGCTCTCATTTGACTAATGACCCCCCTCCTGTTGGCTCAACCACTTATGATGATTGAGATGTGAAAGTCTTGATTTCAAGAACAACTAATCACCTAGAGGGGAGGGGGGGTGAATAAGTCCAATTTAAAAACTTATGCAACTTATTGATTAAAATCATAACACAACAATCTTATCACAATCAATACCAGCACAGTACACAGCACAGTACACAGCACAATACACAGAGATTTATAGTGGTTCCCCAATTCATGGGTACATCCACTTTCCCCCTTTGCCTATCTAGCAGTATACTAGATTCGGCCAAACTTCCTTTTATCTTTCTCAGATCCTCAGATCCTCAGATCTTACAGCTCAGAGCCCAATCGACTCCTACAACTCAGGCACAAGCCATACCACTCAGATCACCAAGATCCTACAACTCAAGTTCTTCACAAAAACTCTACCTCAGAGTGACTCCACACTCCTACAGCTCAGATAATTCTGCCCTACCTCAGTGTGAATCCACACACCTACTACTCAGACAACTCCTGCCCTACCTCAGTCTTTATAACACAGGCTTATAACTCAGGCCTTAGCCTTACCACTCAGATTCAAAATGAATCTTACACATAAATATTCAAGATAATGAATTACAGACACCAGATAAAATTCTCTGTGCCTGTCTACCTGGACCGAGCAGATGTCAGCCTTAACTTCGTCTTCACAACAACAAGATGATACATCGATCTTGAAATGATGCCCGACTTGTTCTGGAATCAACTAGCAGATGAATCTGCTTCTTCTTCTTCTTCAGGAATATCTCCCGATCTGGACTGAGCAGATTTCAGCCCTTCCTTCTTCTTTGATCCAGAGAATTGATCTTCAGATTTTGGCTCGGCTTGGATCGAGAAGATAACTTCAGCTTGGGCACGCCTAGGCTGATTCGTCTCTCTCAGAGGATTACTCTGAACTTGCTTGAGTGGATGTTGATTGCACCAACAAACTCAGAAGCCCTTCAGATTTGAACTTGAGGTTCTTAGCTTCTGCAACAATGACAGATGAAGACGACGAACTCCGCTTCTCGTTTTTTCAGAAAGTTAATCAGAAATTAATCCAATAATCGTTCTTAGATCTCGATCTCTTCTGCTATTTATAATCCCGTCACATTGGCGAGATGATCGACACTTGTCTCAGTTTTAACGGTGGTTAAAACCTCAGCTTTATTAACTTGAGATTCACTGTAGACTGACGACGACGTTAATGTCGATTTGCATCGAATCTGAACTTTGTTGACTTGTTGACTTTGCCGAGTCAGCATCATTCTGGACTTAGCCAAAATCAACTAACTTTTCTGAAATCCTGCGTTCGACGAACTTCAAGCTCAGCTCGACGAAATCTGAGCTCAGTTTGACGAAACAGTGAAGCCGAGATCGACGAATTCTCTCAGCTTAGTTCTTTCTTCAGGTGAAGGCTGAGGTCGAAGAACTTCGAGCTCAGTTCGACGAAACCTGAGCTCCGGTCGACGAAATCTGAACTTCGGTCGACGAAATCTGAACTCCGGTCGACGATACTGATAGCTGAGTCCTTCTTATAGGTAAAAGCTGAGATCGACAAAAGCTGAGATCGACAAAAGCTGAGATCGACGAACTCTGAACTCCGGTCGACAAAAGCTAAGCTCAGCTCGACGAATGGTAGACTCAGCGATTCTAGACTTAAAATTTTTTTCCAGCTTTGCTTGATGGCGTTGAGAGCGTTGAGTTCACTTAACGCTTCTGGACTTAGCCGATTTTCTGGATTCTTCACAGTAAGGCTATGACAGGATAACCTTGACTCAACGCTTCTAGCTGTATGATGTTGAGTGAGTTGAGCTTACTCAACGCTTCTGGACTTAGCCCGATTTTCTGGATTTGCAATACTGTTAGCTTTGACTTCCTGCTTTCTCTCAGCACTATTAGCTGAATGGCGTTGAGTGAGCTTGCCTCACTCAACGCTTTTGGACTTAGGTAGTTTTCTGAGTTTCCAGCTCCACTTTGAGTCCACCTGTCATTGTCTCTTGAACTAGCTGCCCAATCATTGTGATAAAGACTAACCTGTATGCATGAACTTAACCATACATCAAATACAACTATGTCTATCTCATTGACACGTTTGACATCATCAAATCAGGGCCATTGAGATCAATGAACCCAACAATCCCCCCCTATTTGAAGATGTCAAAACCACTGATCAATTACCTTAGTCAATGAGATACACATTACACAGACAATGAAAACATATTCATATTAATTTCAGTGAAATGAATTTTACCTACTCCCCCTGGATTGCTGCAGGGTGAGTTACACCTTAGAGGATTACCTCTTAGCTTGATCCTTTCTTGCTTGATCAACCTGGTCTCCCTATGACTTTCTCCTCTTGTGTTTCTGCCATGAAGGAGCTTGATCCTTTCTGATAGTCATCTTCTATCCCTCCCCTTTGAGTTTGATCAACCAAAGGTAAACATGACCTCTATCTCTCCCCCTTTTTGATCTCTTCAGATAGTCAGGAAGGAGCATCAGGTTTTTCCCCACCCTGTATAATAGGCAGCTCTAGTTCTCCCTTTTGGATTACACAGGCAAGGATAGTCAGGAAGGAGCATTAGGTCTTAAGCATCACATTACATCTACCATTTGAAGCTACTTTCCTTCATAATCACATTACTATCCTTTTGGAATAGACAGCTCTAGTTCTCCCTTTGAAGCCTAACCCCTTCTTACCCTTTTGGGAGAAGAAAGAATCAATCAAAGACAATACTGAACATGGCTTTGAGAACTTAGCCACTAGCTCCTTCTCCTTTTGGAGTTTACCTTCAAGATTCCTAATGTGGTCATTTTTGAAGGTGATTGTGCCCATCTGAATAACAGTGATGTTTTTCAGCTGTCTGACTTCTTTTATCTTCAGGTTCAACATGTTTGCTGAGTCTGAAACAGCCAGCTTCAGAGAGGCAATCTCCTCAGCCTGTTTTTTGGCTAGGAGTCTGCTTCTCTTCAGTGCTTGCAGGAGTTCTGCATAATCATTAATCAATTGATTGACATCTCCTTCAGATTCAGAACCATCTTCATCTCTTGATGCAGATGCTTTTGATTTTGGACTAGTTTCATAATCTGACACAGAAAGTGTAGAATATACCTTACTAGGGCCAGACTGCTCCTGGCTGGGTACTTCCTCAGTCAAAGCCATCAGCCCAAGGCAAAGGCTGGCTTCTTCTCCTTCTTCAGATCTGGCAGCATCATCAGTTTCTCCAGTGATTGCAGCCAGCATCTCTAAGAAGTCTGCTTCTATAGATTCTTTTTCAGCAGTAAATAACCCAATGTAGGCTTCAGCTTCATCTTCCTCTTCTGACTCTGATGATAAGAAGTCAATCCAGCTCTTTTGTTTCTTGGCAATAAAAGACTTCTCCTTCTTGCCTTTCTGCTGTTGTTCCTTCTTTCCACCAACATACTTTCTTTTGACAGGGCAGTCAGCTATGACATGCCATGACTTGCTGCAACAATAACACACCACTTTAGAAGAAGTATGTTTACTTGGTTTAGAGCCATACCTGTCCTTTTTCTTCTTTCCCTTGTAGTAATCTTCCTTGGGATAAGAAGAAGAGGATGACCTGCTTCTCCAGTGCTTTTTCTTCATAAATTTTTGAAATTGCCTAGAGAAGGCAGTAAAGTCTTCATCAGAAATGTGGCTGTCTGATGTGCTGGTTTCTGAGCTTTCTGACTCAGAATCAGCAACTCTCCTTGGTGAAGAAGGAATCTTTCTCCTGCTCTTCCTTGTGGCTTCAGCTTTGAAGGCCACTGACTTGTCTTTGACTGTAGGCTTGCTGATTATCTCCTCCTCCTTTCTAGCAGTCAGTTGCATTTCATAAAACAACAGCTTTCTAAACAGGGTTGATGGTGGAGTGTCTGCAAGTCTGGCCACTTCTCTGATGACACAGATTTTTGTGTCCCAGTCTTTAGTTAAAGACCTGAGGAACTTGTCATTCAATTCATAAGTGCTGAAGACTCTGCCATATGTTATCAGCTCATTCACAATTTTGAAAAACTTCTCATAACACTCAGCAATGCCATTTGACTTGTCCTGCCTGAAGCTTTCATACTCTTGATTGAGCATGAACTTCCTGTCCTCCCTCACTTCTTCAGTCCCCTCCATGTAGATAACTAGCGTGTCCCACATCTCCTTAGATGTCTTGCAGTAGACTAGGTTTTGGAAGGTTGAGTCATCTATGACACTAACAATAATGTTTTGTGCTCTCTTATCCAATGTAGCTAAGATGATTTCATCTTTAGTCATCTCAGAATACTGCTTTAGAGTCTTCAGATTTGCATCAAGGACTGATGTCTTCATTGAGATGAAGGGTCCTTCCTGTACTATGATGTATATCCTAGGATCAGATGTTTCCATGAAAAGTCTGATCCTTTCCTTCCAGATGCCAAAAGTCTCCTTCCTGCAAAGAGGAAGTTTCATGGATCCAAGTTCTTTATGATTCTCACTTGAACCCATTTTGGTCTTCTGATAGCTGCCCCTAGAGATCAACTCAGACTGTTAAGTCTATCTTGAGGAACCTCCCTCTGATACCACTTGAAAGTCTTGATTTCAAAAACAACTAATCATCTAGGGGGGGTGAATAAGTCCAATTTAAAAACTTAGACAACTTATTGATTAAAATCACAACACAACAATCTTATCACAATCAATACCAACACAGTACACAACACAGTACACAGAGATTTATAGTGGTTCCCCAATTGATGGGTACATCCACTTTCCCCCTTCGCCTATCTAGCAGTATACTAGATTCGTCCAAACTTCCTTCTATCTTTCTCAGATCCTCAGATCTCACAGCTCAGAGCCCAATCGGCTCCTACAACTCAGACACAAGCCCTACCACTCAGATCACCAAGATCCTACAACTTAAGTTCTTCCCAAAACTCTACCTCAGAGTGACTCCACACTCTTACAGCTCAGACAATCCTGCCCTACCTCAGTGTGAATCTACACACCTACTACTCAGGCAACTCCTGCCCTACCTCAGCCTTTATAACACAGGCTTACAACTCAGGCCTTAGCCTTACCACTCAGATTCAAAATGAATCTTACACAAAAATATTCAAGATAATGAATTACAGACACCAGAGAAAATTCTCTGTGCCTGTCTACCTTGATCGAGCAGATGTCAACCCTAACTTCGTCTTCACAGTAACAAGATGATACATCGATCTTGAAATGATGCCCTACTTGTTCTGGAATCAACTAGCAGATGAATCTGCTTCTTCTTCAGGAATATCTCCCGATCTGGACTGAGCAGATTTCAACCCTTCTTTCTTCTTTGATCCAGCGAATTGATCTTCAGATTCTGGCTCGGCTTGGATCGAGAAGATAACTTCAGCTAGGGCACGCTTAGGCTGATTCGTCTCTTTCAGAGGATTACTCTGAACTTGCTGGAGTGGATGTTGATTGCACCAGCAAACTCAGAAGCTCTTCAAATTTGAACTTGAGGTTCTTAGCTTCTGCAACAATGGCGGCTGAAGACGACGAACTCCGCTTCTCGTTTTTTCAGAAAGTTAATCAAAAATTAATCCAATAATCGTTCTTAGATGTCGATCTCTTCTGCTATTTATAATCCCGTCATATTGGCGAGATGATCGACACGTGTCTCAATTTTAACGGTGGTTAAAACCTCAGCTTTATTAACTTGAGATCCACTGTAGACTGACGACGACGTTAATGTCGATTTGCATCGAATCTGAACTTTGTTGACTTGTTGACTTTGCCGAGTCAACATCATTCTGGACTTAGCCAAAATCAACTAACTTTTCTGAAATCCTGCGTTCGACGAACTTCAAGCTCAACTCGACGAAATCTGAGCTCATCTTGACGAAACAGTGAAGCTGAGATCGACGAATTCTCTCAGCTTAGTTCTTTCTTCAGGTGAAGGCTGAGGTCGACGAACTTCGAGCTCAGTTCGACGAAACCTGAGCTCCGGTCGACGAAATCTGAACTCCAGTCGACGATACCGATAGCTGAGTCCTTCTTATAGGTAAAAGTTGAGATCGACGAACTCTGAACTCAGGTCGACAAAAACTAAGCTCAGCTCGATGAATGGTAGACTCAGCGATTCTGGACTTATAAAATTTTTCCAGCTTTGCTTGATGGCGTTGAGAGCGTTGAGTTCACTCAACGCTTCTGGACTTAGCCGATTTTTTGGATTCTTCACAGTAAGGCTATGACAGGATAACCTTGACCCAACGCTTCTAGCTGTATGACGTTGAGTGAGTTGAGCTCACTCAACGCTTCTGGACTTAGCCCGATTTTCTGGATTTGCAATACTGTCAGCTTTGACTGCCTGCCTTCTCTCAGCACTATTAGCTGAATGGCGTTGAGTGAGCTTGCCTCACTCAATGCTTTTGGACTTAGGTAGTTTTCTGAGTTTCCAACTCCACCTTGAGTCCACCTATCATTGTCTCTTGAACTAGCTGTCCAATCATTGTGACAAAGACTAACCTGTATGTATGAACTTAACCATACATCAAATACAACTATGTCTATCTCATTGAAACGTTTGACATCATCAAATCAGGGCCATTGGAATCAATGGACCCAACGGGATGCTTCTGATGCCTTGGTTCGCATTTGGTTAGCCAATAGTTTGTCTGATGAGTGTCTTCCTATCATTAGACATGATCAAACGGTCAAAGATGCATGGAATCATCTTGCTGCTTTATATTTCAAGGGGGCTCAGACTTCGCACACCTATACTTTATGTGCGGATCTCTTTGCTTGCCCTGTTATGACTCCTGCTGCTGCTTATCAGGAAATCCAGAGTCTTGAGGCTGAACTTCTTCAACATCGTCCATTTTCTGCTGATCTTGCTGAGCAACAAAAATACTTTCAGGAGCTTCTTGTCGTTTGCTACTTGTTTCGTCTTCCTGACTCGTATGACATGATTCATCAACAGATTTTAGAAGAGGAGGATACTCCGACTTTGGATGTTACTGTATCTTGTATTTCCGCTGTTACAACTCTGCTTCAGCGTCCTTTGCTTCCCTCTCCTTCTTCTGATATTGTTGCTCATCCTGCACGTCATGACAACTTTAGTGGTCGGGGTGGCCGTAATGGAGGTCGTGGTTATTCTAAGTTTCTCTGCCCTCATTGTGGCAAAGTTGGCCACCTGGTTGATCGTTGTTGGGCAAACCATCCTCACCTCCGTCCTGCTTCTGCTGATTCTGCCAAGAAGTCTACTTCTTCTCTTGCTACTTCTGGTGCCGCTCAGTTAGCTACTACAGGTAAGTGGCTTATTGATTTTGGTGCTACTAATCATATGACAGAGAATTCTCGGTTTTTCTCTTATCTTGACAGAAGTAACCGGTTACCTCCAGTTCTTATTGCTGATGGTTCTCTGTCCCCGATTCATGGGTCTGGCACAGTGCATGCTACTCATTCTCTTCAGCTTCAGGACACTCTCTATGTCCCGAAATTTCCATGCAATCTTCTTTCTGTTACCGCCCTTTGCAAACAGTTGCACTGTGAAACTATTTTTACTGCTTCTACTTGTGCTTTTCAGGTTCCTTAGTCCAATGAGACGATTGCTACTGAAACTGAAAGTGGCGGCTTGTTCTATCTTGATACTTCTTCTGCTTTTTCTGCCTCCTCTCCTTTGCTTCAGTGGCATCTTCGGCTTGGACATTCTCTTCCTCGGATTCTTTATTAGCTTCTGCCTGATTTACCTCGGAGGGACTCTTCTCTTCATTGTGAGGCTTGTCAATTTGGCAAACATCACATATCTACTTTTCCTGCTAAGAATGAACGTAGTTCTTCTCGTCCTTTTGAAATTGTTCATTCGGATATATGGGGCCCTGCTCCTACTCAGACTGCCGGTAGGGGTAGCTTCTATTTTGTGACTTTTATTGATGATTTTTCTCGTTGCACATGATTATATTTGCTCCGCGAATGCTCTGAGATTTTTCTATTTTCACTGCGTTTTATAATGAGATTTATACACAATTTGATACTTCTATTAAAATTCTTCGGTCTGATAATGCTAAAGAGTATCTTAGTCATCAATTTACGTCGTTTTGTATGGATCATGATATTGTTCATTAGGGCACTTGTCCTTACACGTCGCAACAAAATGGTGTTGCTGAACGGAAGAATCACCATCTTCTGGATGTGGCTCGTAGTCTTCTCATTCATATGCATGTTCCCAAGTCTTATTGGGGTCATGCTGTTCTTCTTTCATGTTTTCTTATTAATCGAGTTCCGTCGTCAGTTCTCGATGGGAAGACACCCTTTTCTATCTTGCATCCTGATGCGAATCCTTTTCCTTTGCCTCATCGTGTCTTTGGGTGCACGACGTTTATTCACTCTCCTTCTTCTGGACGTGACAAACTGTCGCCACGCTTGATCAAATGTATCTTTCTGGGTTATTGTCCAACACAAAAAGGATACATGTGTTATGATCCTATTCTCCGCCGACAGTATGTTTCTGTCAATGTCACTTTCTTTGATGATGTCCCATTCTTTTCACCTTCCTCGATTCTTCCTTCTTCTGATGATTCCGTTTCTTTTCCTCTTGTGTCGGCACCATTTCCCGAGCCTGCACTTCCTTCTTCCCTTTGTGATTCTTCTGCCATTTCTGATTCTTCTGTTGAGCCGCTGTCAACAGCTCCTAGTTTGGTAGTTTCTCCTTCGGATGGAACTAAGCAAGTAGATGGGATTGACCTTGATCTTCCGATTGCTCTTTGGAAAGGTGTTCGTTCATGCACTCAACATCCTCTTGCTGGTGTGGTGTCTTATGCTCGACTGTCTCCTCTGGCTCAGAGTTTTGCTCTTGCTCTCTCAGCAAATGTCCTTCCTGCGTCTTATCGTGATGCTCTGGTTATTCCACATTGGAAAACTGCTATGGATGAAGAGATGAAAACTCTGACTGAACGAGGTACTTGGTCTCTTGTTCCTACCCCTCCTGGAGCCGATGTGGTTGGATGTCGCCGAGTCTTTGTCATCAAATATCTTCCTGATGGTACTGTTGATCGATACAAAGCCCGGCTTGTTGCCAAAGGGTTTACGCAAACCTATGGTGTGGATTTCGTTGACACGTTCTCTCCTGTTGCTCGGATTACTACGATCCATGTGCTTTTTTCTGTGGCTGTAAATAGAGATTGTGAAATGTCTCAGTTGGATGTGAAGAATGCCTTTCTTTATGGTGATTTGAACGAGACAGTTTATATGGAGCAACCTCCTGGGTATGTTGCTCAGGGGGAGTCTCAGGTGTGTAAGTTGAAGAAGGCCATCTATGGTCTTAAGCAAAGCCCGAGAGCCTGATTTGACAAGTTCAACGAAGTTATTTCTGTTGTTGGATTTGTTCAAAGCACTGCAGATCACTCTTTGTTTATTTGGAAAACCTCGTCTGGTCTTGTAATTCTTGCAGTTATATGTGGATGACATTCTTCTTACAGAAGATGATATGAAAGGCATTGATATGACAAAGAAGCATCTGCTTCGACATTTTGTTATAAAGAATATGTGGTCTCCTAAGTACTTTCTGGGGATTGAGATATCTCAAAAACCTGGTTCTATTGTTCTTTCACAGCGGAAGTATGCCTTGGATCTTTTGCAAGAAACATGTCTTCTTGGGGCTAAACCTGCTCGGTCCCCTATGACTGTTGGAGATGATAAATGCTGGAGTGAGACCTCTCCTCTTCTTGAAGATGTCACCAAGTACAGACGTCTTGTCGGTAAACTCATCTATCTGACAGTTACAAGACCAGATATTTGCTATGCAGTAGGAAGAGTGAGTCAGTTTATGCAAGCTCTCAGAGAATGTCATATACAGTCAGCTCTAAAGATTCTCGAGTATGTGAAAGGTGCACCAGGAAAAGGGCTCTTATTTCAGCAAAAAGGACATTTAAAAGTAGAGGCTTATTCTGATGCCAGCTACGCAGATGACAAGGGTGATAGGAAGTCGACATCTGGTTTTTGTACCTTCATTAGAGATAATTTGGTCAGTTGGAAGAGCAAGAAACAGGCTGTAGTTGCCAGATCGAGTGAAGAAACAGAGTACAGAAGCATGGCTCTGACTGCTTGCAAGCTTAAGTGGCTTCAGACACTCTTGCTGGATCTGAGAGAGTTTTATAATCATCCCCTACCAATGTTCTGTGACAACAAAGCAGCTATATACATTTCGAAGAATCCGGTATTTCATGAGAGAACAAAACATATCGAAGTTGATTGCCATTTTATCAGAGAAGAGATTCTGAAAAATCAGATATGTACGCCGTTCGTTACCTCTGATAAGGAGCTGACTGATTTCTTCACGAAACCGATTACTTCGTTCACGGAAGTTTGTAGCAAGCTGAGCATGGTTGACATATATGCTCTAGCTTGAGGGAGAGTGTTGGAACATAGTTCGGGCAGTTAGCCGAACTAGTCGCCGCGGCTTGTCTAGTCGGCAGTCTGACTGTTTGGTCCTGCAGTCTGGCAGTGTGTTCTTGTGGGCTGTCCGGTCAGCCTTCTGGCGGTTTGACACAACGGACTTTTTGGTAGCTTTCTCCAGCGGGTTGGTTTGAGACCGCAGTAGTGCATCAGTTGTTAGCCGCAACGGTCTGCATGTTAGCCGCAGCAGCGGTCTGGCAGGAAGCCACAACAGTGGTTTGAAGTTAAGCTGTAGCGGTATGTCAGGAGGTCGCAGTAGTGGTCTAGAGTTAAGCCGCAACGGTCTGGATGAAGCCTTAGCAGTGGACTGATGGTTAACCACAACTGCGGTCTGGTGACAACCCGCAGTATGCTGTCAGGTGGCTTGCAGCAGCTGCGGTCTGATGGGTAGCCGCAACTGCAGTCTGGTGGCAACCCGCAGTTGCGGTCTGGCGGCCTGGACTTGCGGTCTTCCATAGCTTGTGGCGGTTTTCCTTAGTGATCGCTGGGTGTACAGTTGTAATTTTTTGTAGTGTGCAATTTGTGTATGTCAAACCGCATAGGCCGCCCGACTTGTATTTAGTCCCACATCGCGTGTTGTATTCTCTCACCTCCCCCGTTTTTTAAAATAAGGGGACACACCTATGTAATAATTATATTTTTGGAACAATAAAATTTGCGGTTTATTTACCTCTTGTCCGTTTTCTCGCTCATTTTTTACTTGCTATCAGAGGAAAACCGATCCTTTGCTCCGAATTGATAGCGGTTTGTTATAAGTGTTTTCATGGAGCTTAAATTTAGTAGTGCAAGAAGGACGGATGACTTTCATTAAGTTAGGTGATTAAGATATTTCTCGCAGTGAGTTTTATGAATATCTGGGATCGATAGTTCAAAAAGATGGAGGTGTAGATAAAAATGTGATATATAGAATTCAAGCGGGTTGGTTTAAGTGGAGAGGCACGTTTGAGATCTTATGTGATCGTAAAGTACCATTAAAATGTAATTTTTTTTTACCACACTACAATTAGACCAGTGGTGCTTTACAGTTTTGAGTGTTAGGCAGTGAAGTGTACATGAGACAAAAATGGAAGTTGCGGAGATTAGAATTCTTAGGTGGATGTGTAGACACATGTGACTGGATTAAATTAGGAATGAATGTATCAAGGATAAGAAAGGAGTGACACCAATTATGGAGAAAATGCGAGAAGCTCAATTAAGATGGTTCAAAAACGTACAAAGGAGACTATTAGAGGCACCTATTATGTGTTGTGAGAGTTTAGCCACTAGACATGTTAAACGGGGGATGAGCATACCAAAAAAGTCTTGGAATGAAACTATAAGGAAAGACATGATCCATTTCAGTATTCGTAAGATTATGACTAAGGATAAGGCACAATGACGACAAAAGATCTATATAGCTGACCCCATTATGATGAGATAAAAGCTTGAGTGTGTTTATAAGTTTTTTCAGGCTTAATAAATTTATATTAAAAATATAAAAACAATACTACATGCGTTGAAAGTTGCAATATTTTTTGTATGAAATAAGAAAGATAGTAGGAAATAATTAAAAAAATTGATTATAAGAACAACACATTAACAAAATGAAACAATAATTACTTTTGATTTAAGCATATATGATATAATTTATATAAGTGAAATATATACCGCTAATATAATATTAAATATAAAACCAGACGATATGTTCAAATGTCGTGTCAGCCAATATATTAAAAAAGATCGAATATATGTCGGCCTATAATTTACAAAACGATCTAATATGTTTTTTTAGAAAAATATGCCATTTTATTCTAAAAAATGGCATGCCAGTAGTCAGTAGACATGTCAGAGGATATTTAAAATAGTGACAAAGTATCACCCGCATGTGCTTAGATGCCCCGCCCCCTCCTCTAATCACTTCAGAGTTTCGGAATGGAAGTGCGAGTTTCTTAAATCGTATCAGAACACTGGTTTGACTCATTGCGGGGCATGCTGGTTGACCTGATTCCAGTAGGTCGACTTAGTAGAGAAGAGGAAGAAATATTATCTCGATGCCCCAAATCGGGTAGAGAATACATATTTATAGGACCAACACCGCGTGACATAACACGTGAACTAAGAAACAGAAACAAATAACAGCAAAAACGGAAAAAAATAAAAATATAATAAAGACGCCTCAAAAAACGTATATTCAACTCTCTCTCTCAAGTTGGGAATATATATCGATCATTCTCAGCTTGCTTGTATTGTTCATGAAGTTGTTGTGGCTTAACCCCTTGGTAAAGACGTCAGCAAGTTGGTCATGTGAATTCACGAACGGAGTGCCTATATTTCCCTTGTCCAAGTGGTCCTTGATGAAATGTCGATCAATCTCAACATGTTTCGTCCTATCACGTTGAACAAGATTATGAGTAATAATGATGGTGGCCTGGTTGTCGCAGTAGATAGTGACTGGCTTGTTCACCTGGAGACTCATATTTTGGAGAATTGTCTTCAACCACAAACTCTCACATACTTTTTGCGCCATAGTCCTATATTCTGCTTTCGCACTTGAGCGAGTTACAACATTCTGTTTTTGCTTTTCCACGATACAAGGTTTCCACTTACAAATGAGCAATAGCCGGTGATGGACTTCCTATTGTCTTGACTGCCAGCCCAATCGGCATTTATGAACACTTAGATTTCCAAAGGTTGTTTTGCAGAGAACAGAAGTCCATGTCCTGGAGACTTCTTGAGGTGTCTCAATACCCGATATGCTGCCTGCTGATGGAGAATGGTGAGAGCATGCATGTATCTACTTAGAACCCCAATGACGTATGTAATATCAGGACGAGTATGAGATAAATATATGAGTCTCCCAATCAATCGTTGGTATCTTGAAACATCCATCTTCTCTCCATTAGTGTCAACATCAACTTTGTGGTTAGCCTCAATAGGTGTATCCGCGGGAGCACAACCAAACATTCCAGTTTCTTCCAGAAGGTCAAGAGTATACTTTCTCTGAGAGATAAAGATGCCTCGATGAGACCTCACTAGTTCAATTCCCAAGAAGTATTTTAACTTCCCCAGATCATTGACCTTAAATTCTTTGCCCAATTGTTTTTTAAGTTATCTATCTCCTCTAGATCATCTCCAGTAATGATTATGTCATCCACGTATACAATAATAATCGAAACTTGAGCTCCTCTCCTTTTCATAAAGAGTGTGATCAGCCCGTCCTTGAGTATATCCCAGTTGGAGCATGATCATGTTAAACCGTCCAAACCAAGCTCCAGGGGATTGCTTCAGGCCATATAGAGATTTTTGCAGACGGCAGACCTTTCCACTGGACCCTTCTTTAGTAAAGCCAGGAGGGACTGTTATGTAAACTTCTTCTTCCAGATCACCATGTAAGAATGCATTTTTAACATCAAGCTGTTGTAATTCTCATCCACGACACAACATTAGAGAGAATCACCCGAATAGAATTCATCTTTGCAACCAGAGCAAAAGTTTCTTGGCAGTCGATTCCTTGGGTCTGAGTATACCCTTGAGC
Organism: Platanthera zijinensis; assembly: GCA_039513925.1. Lineage (NCBI taxonomy): Eukaryota > Viridiplantae > Streptophyta > Magnoliopsida > Asparagales > Orchidaceae > Platanthera > Platanthera zijinensis. Next base: position 101,938,630 of record CM077085.1, on the reverse strand, counting down.
AACCAAGCGTGCTTTATACCGCTCCACCACTCCATCCTGATTCTGCTTAACCGAGAAGATCCAGCGTGATCCAAATATACGCTTTCCTGGGCGAAGATGAAAAAGCCTCTATATCCCATTTTTCTTCAAGACACACATCTCTTCTTCCATAGCCTGTTTCCACTCAGGTATCTGAACAACCTCCTGCCAGGTCTTAGGAATCACAATAGAGGAAAGAGATGAGATAAAAGCTTTGTGTGTCTGAGATAGGTGAGAGTAAGAAATGTAGTTGACAATGGAGTGTCTGGTGCCACCCGTTTTACCTTTAAGACGAGCAAGGGGAACACGGAGGTCATCGTCTGAATCTAAAGCAGAGACAGGCACCGACATAGGTGGAACAACCACGGTTTGTACTTGCTTAGTCGTTCGAGGTCTGCGAGAGTAGGTATATAAAATCAAAGGAATAGAGGTGGTAGGAACGAAAGCAGAAGTCGGTGAGCTAGGATCCAGAGGTGCGGGAATATGAGTAGAAGCAACAGTCGGTGAGCTAGGAGCCGGAGGAGTGAGAATATGAGGAGAAGCCACAATCGGGAGAGGAGAGTTAGTGGTCCCGTCACTGTTGCCACTCATCTCCCCCTGACGTGGACCGAAGTAGGACTCCCCCTCACGAAAAGTAGCATCAACAGTGCAGTAATAGCGACGTGTAAGAGGATGATTACACCTATACCCTTTAGTAGTAGGATAGTAGCCAACGAAGACACATTTGAGTGAGCGAGCATCTAGCTTATCGCGATGCGGGGTATGAACATGAACAAAGAAGACCGAGCCAAAGATGCGCGGGGCGACATGAGAGGTGTGGACGATGCGGTTCTTGGCTAAACGGTAGAGAGGCGTATCATAGGAAATGGGGCGAGACAGAAGACGAGTAATTAGACGAGCAGCAGTCAGAACTGCATCACCTCAATAGGACTTGGGAAGGTGCATTGCAATTAACAAACACCGAGCAACCTCCAGTAAGTGTCTATTTTTCCGTTCAGCAACACCATTTTGAGTAGAGACGTGGACAGATATGGTTGGGTGAATAATGCCATGTTCGGACAGATAGGTACCAAACGCTCCCCGATCATCATACTCTACCATTATCACTACGAAGCACACGAATTGTGCCATTGAACTGGTTCACTGCCATCTTATGAAAGGATTGAAAATAAGGAAGAACATCACATTTTCGTTTTAATAAATATAACCAAGTAATACGAGAATGACAATCAATAAAGGTAACAAACCATTTATAGCCAGATAAAGATAAAATCGGGGAGGGACCCCAAACATCAGAATGAATAACATCAAACGGAGTGGAACTAAGAAAAGAAACATGACTAATACTTTGGCGAACATGTTTTGAACAATCACATGTGTCACACTTAAACGATTTAATTAAACAGCTGAAAGCAGGAAAAAATTTGGTGAGATATAAAGGAGAGGGGTGACCAAGGCGCAGATGCCAGCACCAGATATCGTGTGAGGTAGGAGCCTTGGTGGTGGAAAGAGCACTGAAAGATAACGACTGATTCAACAAGTACAACCCACCAACGTTCCTACCACTGCTAAGCATCTGCTTCGTATTCAGATCCTGAAACACACTGAAACACACAAACATCAAGGTAAAAGGTCACAAAGCAATTTAAAGAAGTAGTTAAGTGGCTTATGAAGAGAAGATTGGGAGAAAACGAAGGGACATGCAAAACCGAAGAGAGTGATAGGTCGGGGGAACATGCAACGGTTCCTCTGACAACAATAGGAGACAGGGATCCATTAGCTGCAATAATCTTATCACGATCAGAGAGGGGAGTATAAGATGTAAAACTTGAGGCAGAGCCAGTCATGTGATCCGTCGCACCCGAGTCGATAATCCACTCAGAAGGGGATGAAGACACAACATGAGCATTGAAGATACTTGAAGTAGCAAACACAGCAGTGGAATCAACCGAGGTAGGGTCAGGCTGGGAGCGCAACATATGATGAAAGGCCCCCAGAGCTGTCCTCATAAAGCTCAGTCGAATGAGCAGAAGACTGCGTACGGGCACTAGTTGGACGACCACCACAGTGACCCCCTCTCCTACGAGTACTAGAACCCCGACCAGAGTGAGCAAGAAGAGGGTGTAGGCGAAAGCAAACGTCCTTAGTATGACATTTCTTCCCACAGTGGCTGCAGACAGGAGGAGGACCTGGAGAAATCCCAGCAAGAGCAGAAGGGTCAGTAGAGGCACCAAGAGAACGAGGACGATTCTCTTCATTAAGGAGTATACTGAAGGCTTCCCGAAGAGAGGGAAGATGCTTATGATGAAGGACGTGTAGGCGAACGACATTAAATTCCATATTGAGACCCATAAAAAACTCAGAAGCGATCTTTATCGCCCACACATTGACAGTGCAAACAACGGTAAAGGTGTTGAAATAATCCAGTTCCTGATACATGCGTTCAAACTCAGAGTAGTAGGCAGAGACGGTCATGGTGCCCTACTTTAGCTCCAAAACATGTTGAGTGAGCTCATAAATCCGCGTCAAACTGCCTGCCTGAGAGTAGGTGGCACGAGCCCTTTTCCAAATTTCATAAGCCGAATCCAGAAGCATTTAACTGCGGTACACCTGAGGGGACATAGAGTGAAGTAACCACGAGACAACCAAGGAATTGTTCGCATCCTATTTTCTCCTTGAGGGATCCGTACGTGGTGGCTCAACTGTGGCACTATCAATATGTCCGTATAGCTGGAGACTTCAAATAGCATGCTGTGCTGCTCTGGACAATTCCAGATAATTTGTGCCATCCAAGACAACAGTAGTGATCTTCAAAGAGCCAGATTGGCCGTGGCTCCGAGGAGGCTCAACAGAGGGAACATGGAGGGCTGCGGTTGAAGTGTCTCCGCTGATAGGAGTCGGCGAGATTTCAGAGGAATCTCCCATCGATGACTGGCTGAAGGGAGAAAAAAAAGAAAATCTTAAAGTGACAGAAAACACATCCTACAGGTATCCCTTAGATTGTGTCGTCGGAGAGGACACCGAAGGATGTGACCACGATGTCTCTGGCAGCTCCCATGGAGGACAAAACGGTTGGAGACAAAGGGTTACTCAGAAGAACCGGGCGGAGAAGAACCGCTGACTAGGGACTCCGCCGAAGAAGAAAAAAAATGAGGGGCGATGGAGGCCCTAGGGAATGGTGGTTTGCTGGAAGATGGCGGCGGGCGGCGCTTGAAGAGGGTGGCGCCGGAGGGCTGCTTGGGCAGTGCTGGAAGGGGCGGCTAGGGCGGCGCTGGAAGGGGGCGGCTAGGGCGGCGCTGGAGGCGGCGTTGTCGCACGCTGGAGAACCCGCAGGATGCTGTGAAGGCGCGCTGTGGAGGATCCGCAGGATGCTGTGAAGGCGCGCTGTGGAGGATCCGCGGGATGCGGTGCGGAAGATGACGACGGGTTAGGTCGTACTGGTGGTAGAAGTCTTGGCTCTGATACCAAGTAGAGAAGAGGAAGAAATATTATCTCGATTCCCCAAACCGGGTAGAGAATACATATTTATAGGACCAACACCGCGTGACATAACGCGCGAACTAAGAAATGGAAACAAATAACAGTAGAAACGAAAACAAATAAAAATATAATAAAGATGCCTCAAAAAACGTATATTCAACTGGTTGAACTGATTCCAGCAAGTCGACTTTGTGTGAGATCGCTCCATATGCTGATTGTCCCCCATGACCCGTCTGTTGATTAGTCCCACCGCGCATCACCCTAAGCCACGCCCCACTCCTCCTGTCACCTTAATTGTCAAGGCGCGCGCTTAGCCACGCCTGAGCCACCGGGCGCAGCCCGGCGCGTCTCAGCACGGCTGAGGCGGGCGATGTGCCCCAAGCGCGCCCAGGCGCACGCCTTAGAGGCTCCCAGGCGTACCTGGGCCTTTGAAGTTTTTTTTTTAAAAAAATTTTACGATGGGCAAAAACATGATCTTAGATGCACCCGAGGTACCCCATATGCACACTTGGGCGCCTAATTCGCTGAAATTGAGACGTCCAATTTCAGCGAAAAACAGCGAATTGGGCGCCCAATTTCAGCGAAAAACAACGAATTGGGCGCCCAATTTCAGCGAAAAACAGCGAATTGGGCGCCCAATTTAAGCGAAAAACAGCGAATTGGGCGCCCAATTTAAGCGAAAAACAGCGAATTGGGCGCCCAATTTCAGCGAAAAACAGCGAATTGGGCGCCCAATTTCAGCGAAAAACAGCGAATTGGGCGCCCAATTTCAGCGAAAAACAGCGAATTGGGCGCCCAATTTCAGCGAAAAACAGCGAATTGGGCGCCCAATTTCAGCGAAAAACAGCGAATTGGGCGCCCAATTTCAGCGAAAAACAGCGAATTGGGCGCCCAATTTCAGCGAATTGGGCGCCCAATTTCAGCGAATTGGGCGCCCAATTTCATCGAATTGGGCGCCCAATTTCATCGAATTGGGCGCCCAATTTCATCGAATTCGGCGCCCAATTTCATCGAATTCGGCGCCCAATTTCATCGAATTCGGCGCCCAATTTCATCGAATTCGGCGCCCAATTTCATCGAATTCGGCGCCCAATTTCATCGAATTCGGCGCCCAATTTCATCGAATTCGGCGCCCAATTTCATCGAATTCGGCGCCCAATTTCATCGAATTCGGCGCCCAATTTCATCGAATTCGGCGCCCAATTTCATCGAATTCGGCGCCCAATTTCATCGAATTCGGCGCCCAATTCGCCCAATTTCCTTTTTCTCCCATTTTTACGCCTCACGTGCCTTAGGCGCGCGCCTGCGCCTAGGCTCCAGAGGCCCTTTGCGTCTCGGTGCGCCTTGCACCTTTGATAACTTAGCCCGTCACTTTAGAGTTTGGGATGGAAGTGCTAGTTTCTTAGATGATATCAGAGCGCTGGTTTGACCCACTACATGAGCATGTTGGTTGGCTTGATTCCAGCAGGGCCGTGCCGTGTGGAACCTCCCCTATCCACGGTGGTCCGTCTGTTTACTTGTCCCATATTGTCTATCGTGCATTAACCCCCTATTCTTATAAGACCCGTCCCATTGCTTCTATCACTTCAAAGTTTTGGGATGGAAGTGCAAATTTCTTATAGATGCAACGAAGATGGGAAAATTCCATGGATCGCAATAAAAATAACTTCAATTATTCGTAAGAATTTTATTTTAATGCCTAGATGCGTATGCCATAATATTAAATACGATTGGGATTCTGAAATAAGACAAACAGTTTCTGTAGGAAATAAAATTTGCTTACCTTTTCATTAATCCTATGATTATTATATGCATATTAACCTTAAGGGTAATGAAGACCAAACTACCCTCGCATAATACAAGTGATAAAAAAAGAACAGGATATAATACTCACAACACCCTCCTCCCTCAAGTATGAGAATGGATATCCATCATTCCTTGCACACTAGTTAGGTTATGGGGTTTTTCGTGTGTTAACCCCTTTGTTAGAACATTGACAATCTGTAATTCAGAAGAACATGTGAGCTATATATTAGGCATCTCACTGTCCAATTTCTCCTTGATGAAGTGGCTGTTGATTTCGATGTGTTTTGTTTGATCATTCTGAACCAGTTTATGAGCAATGTAAAATGCATATTTATTGTCGTAGAAAAATGTTATTGGAACTTTATATTTGATTTTCAAATCATACAATAGAATCTTCATCTATAGTAGCTCACATATATCTTGTTTCATATCCCCAAACTCAGCTTTAACACTAGATCTGACAACTATATTCCTCTTCTTACTCCTCCAGCTAATAAGGTTGCCACCTAGGACTGTATAATAGCCAGAAGTAGACCTTTTACCCACCAAAGATCCTCCATAATCAACGTCTGTGTATGTGTTCAGAGATAGTTTTCACCCCTTTTAAACAACAATCCTTTCCTTGGGGGTTCTTGAGATACCGAAGGATCCTTTCTATGGCTTCCTGATGTTTGGTCCTTAGATCATGCATAAGTTGGTTGATGACACTGACTGCATATGTAAGATGTAACACCTCTACCTTATTTGACATCAATTCACAAGCATGGATGAAACTTATGATGTGAAGCAAACTAAACAATAGTTTAAAATTAGTATCATAATAAGATTAACTAAATTTTATTGCAGAAGTCAATGAATGGAAATAAATTAGTGAAATACCTTACAGCTGAAACACAGAACCAACTAGCAAGTAAGAGTAGTAATATGTTATTATCAAGTCGCCCGATTTCCTTTTTTTCTGTATTTACCCCAGGTTGGGGTAGTTTAGTCTTTTCCCTATTTTATGTTTTCTCCGATTCAAGTATATGTACGAGTAAGGGCCTTCTTTGAACACATTGAAGATTATTTCCTCTCCACTTGGTATCAGAGCAAAAGAATTCTGTGCCCTAGCCTTTCTCTCGCTCGGATCCTGGTTCCGCCCCCGACCGCTTCTGCCTTTCTCCCACTCGGATCGAATCCGTCGCCGCTCCACCGCTCCACCACTTCCACCGCTCCCTACTCGCGACCTCCAGGATGACGTGCGGCCTCCGTGCCTGCTGTTGAGAGGAACGCCATCGCCGTTCCTCCATGAAGCAGCTCGCCGTTCCTCTAGTTGATGCCGTGCCACTGACTACCGTGCCGTACCGCCGTCCCGTATTGCTGTCTTATGCCGCCATCCCGTTCCGCTGCCTGGCTGCCGTCCTGAGCCGCCGTCCCGTGCCGTTGCCGCCATCCCGTGCCGTTGCCGCCATCCCGTGCCGTTGCCTCCATCCCGTGCCGCTGCCTTGCTGCCGTACTGAGCTGCCGTCCCGTGCCGCTGTCTCGTTGCCGTTCTCTCCTTTTGATGATGAGTTGATCCTCTGCTTGATCTTGTGTCGATATGGGTGACCCCGACTCTTCGGTTTCTTCTCCGGGTGTGATCCAGCCCCTGATGGTTGGGCCTCAGCGGCCCCATGACCACTCTAGCTCCTTGAAGATTACCACGTTCCCTCTGGATGACACGAATTACCTTGAATGGTCTCGTGCTGCCCAACATGTCATCCGTAGCCAACATATATTTTGCTATATCGATGGGACGATTAAGGAGCCCCCCGTGTCTGATCCCTCCTTGAAGCGTTGGGATTCTGACAACTCTCTAGTTGTTTCCTGGCTCCTGCATTCGATGTCTCCTAAGGTCTATCAGAGTTATATGCTGATGGACTTAGCCTTCGAGATCTGGACTCGTGCTCATGAAACATACTCTCAAATTGGCAGTTCCACCGAAGTTTATGAACTCACTCGCCGCATTTTGGAGTTACGTCAAAGATCGATGACTATTTCATCATTCTTCTCGGAGTTTGAGCATCTGTATCAAGAACTGGACTACTTTGCACATTTCACTCCTGCGTGTACTGCTGATGCTGTACTGTTAAAGCAATGGGAGGACCGTTTCTGTCTTCATGTCTTCTTGATGAGATTGAATATGGAATTTGATATGGTTCAGACACATCTTCTCCACCGTTCTCCTCTTCCCTCTCTTCAGGAGGCGTTCAACATGGTTCTGGGTGACGAAGACCGCCGCAAGTCTCTCAGTGTTATTACTCCTTCAGATCGTTCTGCCCTGACTAGTGTTGGCCGTGATCTCATTCCTACTCCTGGACCTTCTATGCCTATCTGTGATTACTGTGGTCAAAGGAGACACTCTTGGGAGGCATGTTTCAAACTTCATCCGCACCTAGCACCTTCTGGACGTGGTTGTGGTCGGGGTCGTGGACCAGGCCGCGGGGGTCCTAGACACAGTGGCTACCGTTCTCACGATGCTGCTTACACTACTGATGTCTATGATGGTCCCAGTCTCCTGCTTCTTCCTCTCTTACAACACAGGAATTGGATGCTTTTCGCCACCTACTTCACTCTCAGCCTGATCTGGTCACTGGAGGCTCTACATCTCTTGCCGCCATTGCTATGCCTAGTGCATATGCTTCCACCACCTCACCTTCTGACTGGGTGCTTGACTCCGGTGCCACTCACCACATGACTGTGTCTTCCTTAGGTTTTCTCTCTTATACTCCTTTGTCTGGTAAGGAGAAAGTTATTTCTGCTAACAGATTGTTGTCCTCCATTGCGGGCAAAGACAACATCTCTTGTTCTCCATCCATATCTCTTTCTTCCGTTCTTTATGTTCCTTCCTTTCCACGCAATTTACTTTCCATCAGCAATCTTACGAAATTTCTTAACTACTCCGTAACATTCTTTCCTGATTCTTGTGTTTTTCAGTAACTAGGTACGAAGCGGAACATTGGCAGTGGTAGGTGCAGTGGAGGCTTGTACTACATGGACACTCATCCTCTCTCAGGCCTTTTCCAATTCTACTATTACTGCGGAGGATGTTCGCCGCTGACATCTGCGTCTAGGACATCCGTCCTCCGTTTACTGCAAAAATTATTTCCTGCTTTTTTACCTTTCCTTCAGAACTTTTCTTGTGATGTTTGTGATCGGTCTAAACATATGCGACATACCTCTTCACATCTTTCTTTTCCTAGTAACATTCCCTTTGATGTTATACATTCTGATGTTTGGGCGCCGTCCCTCGTTGTATCGTTAACTGGTTTTCGCTGGTTTGTCATATTTATTGATTGTTTCTCGCGTACTACGTGGGTTTATCTGCTAAAAAAGAGAAGTGATGTTTTTCCTTGTTTTAAAGTTTTTCATAAAATGGTGCAAACTCAATTCGTGTTCTTCGAAGTGACAATGGACGGGAGTATGATGATCGTGGTTTCTTTGGTGCTTACTTCACTTCTCACGGTATCATCCACCAGAAAACTTGTGCTTACACCTCTACTCAGAACGAAGTGGCCGAACGTAAAAATCGGCACCTCCTCGAAGTTGCTCGCTGTCTCCTATTAACGATGCACCTCCCTAAACCCTATTGGGGTGATGCGGTGCTTACAGCTGCTCACCTTATCAACCGTCTTCCTTCTCATGTCTTTTCCTTTACTACTCCTCTAGCCCGTCTCTCCACCTCTGGCGTGGTTCATACTTCCCATTTGCCACCCCGTGTTTTTTGGTGTGTCTGATTCGTGCATGTGCACCAATCCCATCGTGACAAACTTTACCCTCGGGCTCAACGTTGTCTTCCTTGGTTATTCTTCCATGACCAAAGGATGTCGCTGTTATCACCCCCCTCCCGACGCATGTTCTGTACCATGAATGTTACCTTCCGTGAGGAGTCCTACTTTTTGTCCTTGACTCATGTTCTTCGTCATGGGGAGAGTAGTAGTGATAATGATACAGATATTACTGCTGTCCCTCTTCCTCTTCTCCCGTCCATCTCCTCCATTCCTTCCCCTCATTCCACTCCGGTACCCATAGCTCCTCCTATCCCTATACCAAACTCCTCTACTACGATTTCTCCTTTTCCCCATGTATACCACCGCCGTTCAGGTACACAGGCCACCACAACTCCACCTCTACCAGTCCCGACTTCAGACTCAGATTCTGATGATGCTGATCTACATATTCCTCTTGCTTTGTTAAAGAAGGGCAAAACTACTTGTACGCAACATCCGATTTCTAATTATGTGGCTTATCATCATCTTAATCCGATTCATTAGATTTTTGTTTCATCTCTTTCTCTAGTTGTTATTCCTAAGACATGGCAGGAAGATTTGGAGATACCCGCTTGGACACAGGCTATGCAAGATGAGATGTTTGTCTTGGATAAAAATCACACGTGGGATATCTCCGCTCTCCCTTCATGAAGGAAAGCTATAGGTTCCCGACGGGTCTTCTCGGTTAAACAGAACCAAGATGGCAAGGTGGAACGATACAAAACGCGTCTTGTCGCTCATGGATACACCCAAACTCAAGTAGTTGATTATCAGAAGACTTTTACTCCTGTAGCAAAGATGAACTATATTCGGGTTTTGTTTTCATGTGCTGCTTGCCTGGACTGGGAACTTCATCAACTGGACGTGAAAAATGCGTTCCTCTATGGTGAGCTGTAGGAGGAGGTGTACATGAAATTTCCTCCTGGTTTTGTGAAGAAAGGAGCTGAAGGGCTTGTCTGCCGCCTAAGGAAATCCCTATATGGCTTGAAGCAATCTGCTAGAGTTTGGTTTGGAAGATTTCTCACAACAATGCTCAAGTTTGGGTACAAGCAAACCCAATCTGATCATACCATGTTTATCCGGAGACATGACCAACGTATTGTGGTTCTCATTGTCTACGTGGATGACATCGTGATTACTGAAAACGATACAGAGGAGATTGCCAATCTCAAGACCCTCTTGTCTATTGAATTTGAAGTGAAAGACTTGGGAAGATTACGGTACTTCCTGGGTATCGAAGTGGTTAGATCTGAGCGGGGTATCTTTATATCCCAACGAAAGTACATATTGGATCTTCTAAAGGAAACTGATATGCTTGGTTGTGTTCCTGCGAATACCCATATGAAGGAAAATCACAGGATTGATGAAGATGGTGATGGTGATCACACAGATGTATCACGTTATCAAAGACTGGTCGAAAAACTTATATATCTATCCCACACACGCCCCGACATTACGTATGCAGTTGGTATTCTTAGCCGATATATGCATTCTCCTAAAATCAAATATCAAGAAACGGCGTATCGTCTGCTGCGATATTTAAAGAAAGCTCCTGGTCGCGGTCTCTTATTCTCTAGGAACAACAACTTGTAGATTGAGGTTTTTACTGATGCTGATTGAGTTGGTTGCCGTGATGACAACAATAGGATACTGCTCCTTTGTTAGTGGAAACCTTGTAACATGACGTTGCAAGAAGCAGAATGTGGTGGCTAGGTCAAGTGTAGAGGCAGAATATCGTGCCATGTCCCGAGGCTTATGTGAGGGACTATGGCTGCGTACCGTGTTACAGGATCTGGGTTTCTCTGTGACAGTCCCTTTCTCCTTGTTCTGTGACAATAAGACAACCATTAATATTGCTCACAACCTGGTCCAACATGACAGGACAAAGCATTTTGAAGTGGATCGACACTTTATTAAAGGTCACTTGGACAAAAAAACAGTTGTTACTCCGTTTGTTCATTCCAGGAATCAGCTGACCGATGTGTTTACCAAAAACTTGGGGTGTGACATGTTTACCGATGATATTCAAAAGCTTGGGATGACTGACATCTTCCGGCTGACTTGAGGAGGAGAGTTGTAATATGTTATTATCAAGTCGCCCGATTTCCTTTTTCTGCATTCACCACAGGTTGGGGTAGTTTAGTCTTTTTCCTATTTTTCTATTTTAGGTTTTCCCCTACTCAAGTATATGTATGAGTAAGGGGGCTTCTTTGAACACATTGAAGATTATTTCCTCTCCACTTTAAGAACCAACAATTTCTCTTGAAATCCCTGTAATGAAAATTTCAAAAATGGATCAACCTACTGGCGAGCAAGAAAGAATTTCCCCAAGTGATACTAAAAATATATTTTGATTAAATTATAGGAGTATGTTTTTAAAATAACATTTTTATACTAATAAATGTAAACTATGTTATATACATGAATTTCTTAAAAGCATTTGAATCAATAAATGTCTTATCTATCACGTTATCGTAAACTGAAATTTCTTTTAAATTTCAAAATCATTATCCTATAGAGATTTTTAGATTTTGACTTGCTTTTGGAACTGAGATGTCTTATATTTTCTATTCTTCTTATTCTTAGTTAAGTAGATTTGTATGCACATTCTAACGATTCAAGTCCTTATTAACGATCATGTGTTCTAGAGTCTCTCTATCATAGACCTAGACTTGAATCTACTAATCTTGTATGGGGTGTCAACTCCTAAACTTGAGGCTCATATGGTTTGCTACGCCCTATGACTCTGAGTATGATGGCATTCCTCCAATAATCATGAGGAAAAATACCTCTCATACCCCCCTTTCTGAACTGATCATCTAGTTGTTGGTATAATCAATACATTATGTTGTCCAATTAAGATCACTAGTCTGCAGCTTATTACATATTTTATCCTTTTGCTTTTAGTCTACTTGCATATAACATCTCTAGCTACTTTGTTCGTGCGTGAAGATGGAATTCTTGTGCTGATCTTTATGTCAAAATATACTAATATAATTGACATTTAATATGAATTCATTTTCTACTAATTATACAATTTCACGTATGTTTGTAATAAAGTGTTTGACTAAATATGAATTCATGTGCTATTGATAATTCAGTTTTTTTGTGAGTGCTATATTAAATTATTTGTCTGGCTATGAATTCATGTGCTACTGATGGTCTGGTCTCACACATGTTCTATAATTATTATTTGTTTGAATATGATTTCATGTAATACTACTGATTTGATTTCACGAGTGCTCTACAATAAATTGTTTGTCTGGATCTGAATTCACGTACTACTGATGATTTGATTTCACGTATATTTTGTAATGACTTATTTGTCTGTGCATATTATCGTGCACTGATTTTTATGTCGAATTTAGTTAACTTAATTAACATTTAATACGAATCCATATGCTACCGCAGACTCAATTTCAAGCGCGTTCTGTACTAAATCATCTGTTTTTTATCATGAACTAAAAGGTTACGAGCATTGTAATAGCACATGTGTTTTGACTTTTGACACAAATAAATAAATAAATTTATAATAAGTGATATGTCTAGTCAAAAGAAAACTCATTTCTTACTTCGGTATTGTGGCGCTCGTACAGACGGTGCGACGTCATATTTTCCTTTAAGTTGCTTTGAGAACGCAAAGCGTTCTTCTCCAATTAATTTTAGGTCTCTCCTTCCTCGTTATCCTCCAAGCACCCTAAGAGGGGAGGCCAAATAAATTCCTAGGATTAAAATGAATCTTCAAGGGGAATTAAATTCATGGTCTAGAATGAAGATGATAGAAGAGAAGTGATGAAAGATGGCCTCGCCTGGATTTGGAGAGGCTTCTTGGATCCTTAACACCAAAACCCCTTCCTTTTACTTCTAGGGATTCTCTAATCTATTAGGAATACCATTTTTTAAAGATTGTTACAACCATATGTTTCTTCTCCAAAAGACACTTCTTACGAAGATAGGGCACATGAGGCACTCCAAAGTAAGAGAGAAAAAGACAAGGAAGAAAGCAAAGAAATGCTCCTCCCTTCCTTGATGTTTCAGCAAGAAACAAAGAGAGCCGATCGATGTATGGATAGTTCACTGCACTGCACTTAGAAGCGGACGGAAAAGACAATACCATAAGGAAAAATATGGTCGGAGGCTTCAAATGAAGGAGGAAGGTTGATCATTTGAGACATGGGTCTCACCGACTGTTTAGGGGACGAGAGGATGCGGCTATGCGACATGTTATTTCCGTATTCTATAGGGAGGACGTCTGCTGAGTTCGATTGAAGAAGCAGGGCGCCAACTGCTGATGTCGCAAGGGGGCGCTGTCGGTTGCAGAAACGCAAGAGGCTTCGCCAGGTGGAGATGTCTGTGAGGGAGAGGAACTATAGTGGCGCGGTTTTTCTACTACCATGTAATCGATTGCGAGGGAGCGTAAAGGAGGGATTTATAGCGCGCCAGTTATGAAACCGTGGGGGAAGAAGGAATGGCGTGACTCACGGTTTAATAAGGTAACTGAGGAAGAAATTTTGCAATTGGCTTAAATGAGGGGATGACACTTTTCCATTTAATTTCGCTCATGACACTCCTTCCCAAACTCTAATAATCTATGTGCTGAGTCCCCGTGCAAAGCGGAGATTATGCCGACACCAAAATTTATATATATACATTTAGAATGAGATTTAACACGAGATAAAAACTGCGAGGAGTAAATGTACCTAAATCCGATGACTTTGTTCATGAACGTTTGCTTGCTATCGAAACCTGAAATTAAGAGTATGCGGTGTAAATTTCTGGATGTTACAAATCTTTCCTCCTAAATATTTTTTGTGCTCGAAAATTATAATCATACTTGAGTAAAAAATGAACTCAAAATCTTAATTGCTCTGTAGTTCATTTTCTTTTCCCAAGTATACTCTGGTCGTTCTCAATTCATACAAAGAACTTTCACAAAACAGATCTCTCTGTTTCCGAGCTTCTGAATTTTTGAGTGTACTATCCTGACTAGTTTGATGTTGATATTAAGATTTGGTTCGATTGAAGCATCCTCGGTACTGATCACCTGTCTATGATCTCTAACTGCTATCCTCAGATAGGACACATGAAATACATCATGTAACCCACTCATTTCCTCGAGTAAGATCAACCTCTATGCAACCTCACCAATGCACTTAAGTACCCCGAACAGACCAATGAACCTTAGACTCAAATTCTTCATTCGCTTGATTCTAGAAACACCCTTTATTGGTCTGACCTTCAAATAAACATAATCTCCAACATTGAATTCCACTGATCTATGTCTCAAGCCATAATACTTATCCCGACGATCCCGGGTCATGCGCTCCTTGATGAGCTTGGCTCGAGCCATGATCTATTCAATCCAAACTTCTTTAATGAAAGATCTCTCTTCACTCTCAGCCCAACATAGCAGTGTTCGACAACGTTCGCCATAAACAACATCAAATGTCGCCACCCTAACGATTGTCCGGAAACTATTATTGTAGGAGAACTCCACCATGGTGACATACTTTTCCCACTTACCACCAAATTTTGGAACACTTCTAAAGTATATCTTCCATAGTTCTATTCGTGCACTCCGTCTGCCCATCTGTCTAAGGGTGAAGGGCCGTACTAAAATGTATCTTTGTACCCAAACGTTCCTGAATGTATTTCCATTCCTTAGAGGTAAATATGCCATCTCTGTTTGAAATGATAGTCTTTGGAACACCATGCAGTCGGACTATCTCCTCTACATACAACTGAGCCAGACTCGAACCCTAATTTGTCTTCTTATTTGGAATGAACGGAGCAGCCCCATAACGATGATCCTCCATAATCCATATAAAATCATTCCCACTTCTAGATCTTAGGAAGACCGTGAGTAAAATCCATTGATGTCTTCAAAATCCCACTCTGGAATAGGTAGTGGTTGCAACTTGTCCCCTGATCTCTTGCAATTGACTTTGACTAATTTATATGTTTTACACTTTCCAGCATAGTCTGCAATGCCCCCCTTTGTTTTTCATAAGCAACACCACTTTCCTTCATTCCTACTTATTATCTGCCCTCTTTATTTCTCATACATCATCATACAACTTTGATGTATAAAATACTTGACTTTTAAGTTGCAAAAGTACGCCCTCGTGGAGGTGATCCATAACTGAAATGCAAATTCTTCCTTTGCATATTGCTTTAGAGAAACTCATCTCGAATCGTCAAAACCTCAATATATCATATCTTAGACAATTGTCAAAGCTCTGTCATCTTGGGATTTCTCAAAGACGAATGTTTGATTCGGTCTTCTATGACACCTTTAATATCTAACCAATCCTGGATTGCAGAACTTATGGGGGCACAAGTAAACCACACTAAATATCTAATCTACAAGTGTTTGTACCATTTGCATAAGTTACCACATCATCTTTACGGGGATAGTTTGAATATCCACAACGTATATCTCTATAACTTGATCGTGAAGCACTGCTAACTTCTTAGGGAAAACGTCTGAAGGTTCTAAATAATAATGAAACATCCTGAAGTTTTTTTAATTTTGACGAGCATAAAATAGAAGCACATTATAACTGATATTAATACTTATGACCGTCTTAAATGACAACACAAAACATTGGAAACTCCTGTCATGCCTCTGGACATAGAAGTGAATTGATCTAGTCATCCCACGCTTTGTTCTATTAATGATCTAACCTTGTCTTCTGATAATCAATTCATACTCGTTATTAGATCAAACTATGTTATAAGAGGGATGCATATTTCTATTGTAAATTTAAACTTTTCAAAGCTAAACAAGATCTACATCAATGGTTAGTATGCAAGAGAGTCGTTCGATACCTGCGGTTTCCAACACTAACAACACAAAAAGGATATGCACCATCTGTTCCCGGATTTCTGCCTTAAGGACAAGATGAATTTTGTAATAATCCGTATGTTTAAATAAAAAAGAAAAAGAAAACCGGATAGGATTTTTTATAATTAGCCCAAGAGGGTTTTTCCTTTCCCTTTATACCGAGTGCCACCCCCCACCCGATTAAGTTCGGCCCAAGGGTTCTCGGAAATCGCGATTTCCTCAAGGTTCCGCTACTTCCCGCCGCTCCCGATTTCAACTGTTCTCGCCCCGACTGCCGCACACCGCCGTTTTACTTCAAGCTCCTCCCGTGCACGCGTCTCCAACCCTACTTCTTCCTCTCCCTCAGGGTGACGCCTCCTCCTTCTCCTTTCTTCTTATTCGATCAACAAGGCTAGCCATTTTTCCCTCCTTCCTCTCGATTTTGGTCGGCAAATTGAAGGAGGGACGACCACCTCTCCTCCTTGGGCTCCGATTTCACACCTAGTGTTTTCTCGAATCCCCCTCTACTCAGATTTTTGGACCCGGAATTGACTTGTTTTGGTAAGGTAAGACCCTTTTCCTCTTTATTCAGATTTTTCTGTAATTAGTTTTGCAAATCCTTGTGACCTAAATTGCGTACAATTTGTGATTTAAGATTTCGCCCATCCCGTAATCGTCTAATCACATTGTATTTGTGATATTCAACGCTGTTCGTCGAATCGATCAACGTGATCTCTCTAAATCACTTTCGATTTAGGGTTGACCTAGCCAAAGCGCAGTCAAATCTCCGATTTCTGCGTGGTAAACTCCCTTCTCACTTTTGAGGAAGGTAAACATCTAAACCTCCTCTTATTTTGTTTACATACTGAAAAATACATATGCTAGCGTAGGATTCTCGTTATGTCGAACATCATTCATGCTTGTCCTTGAACAAGTTCGAAATAAGATTGTTAATTTTGCTTGTGCCGCTTAGTCGCCACCGTTAGATTCATCCTTACATAGGCAAGTAGAGAATTCACTTTTGTTTGCAAACATTGAACTTAGTTTCTTGTACTGTACCTTTTTTTGTGTTTATAAAATTTATTTTTGAACACCTGAATCGTTAAATTAATAACATGTCATAATACGTTAGAAATCTCTAAACAATAAATCACTTAATTCATTAACATTATAAACAATATTGAAAAGTGGAGTTTAATTGATGCAATTCCTTGACTTGAGTTCCCTCTTGAGTCCATTACGGTAATAAATAACTGATAATAACAAACATGAACTCCCTGGATCAAGGGTGAGGGTTCACAAGAGCCGCCCCCTTAGATATCACGAGCATAAATTCTGAATCCCTGACAAACCTTAAAATCGGATCCTGAATCCTCCTGAAACATGAATCTGTGAATTAAAAAAGACACCTACAATTTTCTTTTGTTATAGCTTATGTCATTTGGAATTTTCCTTAGTGTCCGTGACTGCATCACCTGTTACCTGAGCCAGATTTATGTCAATTTCCTATGTTCCTGGAGGTTTATTTTATTTATTGTTGTGTCATGTTCTATATTGTATTTCCTTTACTATCGTATATTGCTTATTATGTAACAATTATGATCAGTCATTTTCTCTTGATTCATGGACAACAGTTAGGCTAAATAAATTATGTATTGGAATTTGATATATCACATGTTCATTTCCTTTGAGATTTTTATTGCATGAAATTTGCCAGCACTTTGTATCATTAATTTTATTAAAATACATGTGTATTTAACTCTCCACGACTATACTTTGAAGCTTCTACATAAAAATAACATATTTTTCTCCAGATTATTTGTTTTAAATCAAATAATATTAATTCAACTCCCGCCTAACAAACATGGAGTTTCTTTCTCCCATATTTGTGGTATCACGACCTGTCTGGAGCGTACTCTGATTTTTGCTTTTAGACGAGTCATGATAGTTGGTATAAGTGCTAGATTGAGCTTCAAAAATTAAAGTATCTTATTATTTTCATATATTTGGAGTGTCATTGTATAAATATATATATGCATGAATCATTCCTTCACTTATCTTGTCATTATCTGTTGTTCTTGGCTGAAACACTCACACAACACTCATGCACATGAGTAGTATGTACACGAATGTTAAGAGGTTATGGACAAACTTAACATTTAAATGCATATGAATTTTCACTAGCATATACACTGCTTACGAATATTAAATGGTTATGAGCAGTTTAATTTTTTCAAGTGCGATGCCATTAGTAATATAATATACATGACATGTTAAGCGATATGAGCACTTAACATGTTATGTGTATTCATTCATAAACATTCTTAGGAATGCATTTTAATCACAAGTGTATTGCTTGCATATCATAACTCATTGCACAAGTGTTAAACTAAGAATAATAAATGATGATTGTACACTTATGAATTTATAAATTATTTGCTATTGTACGTGATTTTATTGTTCCATTTGCATGATTACTACCTAGAGTTGTCCACTGAAAATGTTGTAATTATTACATGATTTACGTATCCGACAGTACTAAAGTGTTAGAACCTCTAGTCTCAATCGTTTCTATTCTGCTTGACCATCAATCTTACCCGATCCTTTTATATCTCTTTCTAGATGGCTCCTATGCAGTCGAGTCGCTAGCAGACTACCTCTTCTGCGAGGGAAGTTTTTGGAGATGCCACTGCCCAACTTTTGAAGCAGATTCTGGACCGCCTCACTCGCCTAGAAGAGGATCGTCAAACTCCTGATCTAGCCTCTGGTTCCCGCCGCGCAGGGACAACATGAGTAGCTATGAATTCTGCCCCTCCTGGAGCCAACCCTCTTGCATCTAATATCGGAACCGGCTCGCTTGCCGTCAACCTGGTGATCCCACTCGTGTCAAATTCGACTGCTCTTCCTGTAGCGATGGTGACCACTCTGGTGTTCAAGAGGCTAAAGCCGTCATCTTACTGTTAGGAAGAAGATGAAGGAGAAGAAGGAGATCTAAGAATACTAGAGAAATTAGGGTTAGGAGGGGGAAGGGGAATAATACCTCAATAATACTTTGCATGCCCATCCAAAGAGGGGGTCCGGTATATTTATACCCGGACCCAGGGCTGGACGGCCAAGGGGGCCGGCCGGCCCCAATGGGGGCTGAACCAACTTGGTTCAGCCCCCCATTGGGCCGAAACTCATGAAGAGGGGGCTGAACCAATTGGTTCAACCCCATTGTCGCCTCCGTCACGCCTCGGCCGCCGCTTGTATTGCCGTCCAAATAGCCGGGCCTCGTCCGGGGGGCGTAACATTCCCCTCCCCATCAAAAACCAGCTTGTCCTCAAGGTGGTAATCGGGGTAGAGCTCCCGATACTCTAGCAAATCCACCCTGGTGTTGTGCTCTGCGCCAAGACCTTTCCACTTGACCAGTAGCTCAGGGCAGTACGCCGTGTCGCGGCGCTTCCATTTGATCAAAAGTACGTCGTCAGGAATTGGGCGCAGCTCGCCCCCGCTAGTAGCTTCTGGCAAATAAGGGCTGACTTGGACAGTATCACCAATCATACGCTTCAACATGGAGATGTGAAAAGTGGGATGTATCCTGGACCCTTCAGGCAGCGCCAAGGTATAAACAACTGGTCCCACCCGCCGGGTGATCCAAAATGGACCATAATAACAGGATGCCAACTTCTGATTCGTCCGTTGTGCAACGGACAACTGCCGATAGGGGCGGAGCTTGAGAAAAACCTCGTCCCCACCTGAAATTCCCGCTCGGTGCAATGTTTGTCCGCTTGTGCCTTCATACGATCCTGTGCCATCCGGAGATTCTCCCGCAAGGTAGCTGGTGTGCGGTCACGGTCACAGAGTGCTCGGTCAACGGCTGCCACTGCCGTACCACCCGGCTCATAACTGCTCAGAGAATGAGGCGGACACCGACCACCTCAAAGGGAGTCAGCTTGCTGGCAGAATGATAGGACGTGTTGAAACAGTATTCAGCCCAATGCAACCAACTCGTCCACGTGCGCGGTTTGTCCATGACGAAGCAGCGGAGGTAGGTCTCTACGCCCCGATTCAATACCTCAGTCTGACCGTCTGTTTGTGGATGGTGAGCCGTGCTGAAGCGCAGGGTGATCCCCAGTAAACGAAAGAGTTCCCTCCAAAACTTGCGAACAAAAGTGGGATCGCGATCAGAGATGATCGCCCGAGGGATGCCATGCAACCGAAAAATCTCGCGAGCGAAAAGAGCAACAACAGACTCGCCTGTATAGGGATGACTCAAGGCGAGGAAATGTCCGTATTTGGACAACTTATCAACCACCACCAAAATGACCGTCTTGCCCTTAGACCGAGGCAAGCCATCAATGAAATCCATCGACACGATATCCCAAATCTGGTGCGGAATCTCCAAGGGCGTAAGTAGCCCAGCCGGGGAGGTGGTCTTGTACTTCTAGCGCTGGCACACGTCACACTGCTGAACAAATAATTGAATATCCCGCCACATTCCCTTCCAAAACACATTGACCCGTGCCCGCTGAAGAGTGCGGAGAACACCGGCGTGGCCGCCCGTCGGGGACGAGTGGAACTCGTGCATCATGACCGTCCTCCAAGCTGACTGGGAGGGTATGACCACCCGACCCCGATAGTATAGCCGGTCATTTCTTAGATGATAGCCTGGAGCTGCCTCACGCGCATGTCGTAGATCCTGCACAATAACCTGCAGCTCGAGGTCCCGCTGGACCTCCCCCTGAATCTCATCGATAGCATCCAGCTGGGGCGTAGAAATGTGGGCTAGAGTGCCCTCCGGTAAGCGAGACAAGGCATCAACAACCCGATTGTCCTTCCCTTGCCGGTAAACAATCTCGTAGTCGTACCCCAAAAGCTTGGTGACCCACTTCTGTTGGAGGGGGGAGGAAACCCGCTGGTCCAAGAAGTGCTTCAAACTTTGATGATCTGTCAGAATCTTGAAATGACTGCCCAACAGGTACGGTCGCCAAAGGCCCACGGCATGAATGACGGCCAACATCTCTTTCTCATAAGACGACAATCCCAACATCCTAGGAGCCAATGCCTTGCTGTAAAAGGCAATCGGCCGCCCTTCCTGCATCAACACAGCACCCAATCCCACTCCGGAGGCGTCCGTCTCCACGACGAACTCCTTGGTGAAATCCGGGAGTGCTAAGACTGGAGTCGTCTTCATAGCCCGCTTGAGCGCCTGAAAAGCCGCCTCAGCCTCATCCTGCCAAGAAAATGCGTCCTTCTGTAACAATTGTGTCAGTGGCCTGACAATCTTCCTGTAATCACGCACGATCCGCCGGTAGTAGCCGGTAAGGCCCAAAAACCCCCGCAGAGCCCGAAGGGTCTGGGGCCGCGGCCAAGAGACCATGCTCTCAATCTTGCGAGGTCGGCTTTCACCCCTGCGGCCGAGACCAAATGCCCCAGATACTCCACCTCCTCTTGACCAAACGAACACTTCAATCTCTTAGCATTCAACTGGTGTTGACGTAAAATGGAGAATACCTGGTCAACATGTCGCAGGTGGTCCTCCCAAGTAGCACTGTAAATAAGGATATCATCGAAGAAGATGAGCACGAAGTGACGAAGAAGGTCCCTGAAGATCTCGTTCATGTTCGCCTGGAAGGCGGACAGTCCACCCGTCAACCCGTTGAGCATCACCAAGAATTCATAATGACCGTCATGAGTCCTGAACGCTGTCTTGTGGACGTCTTCCTCCCTCATGAGGATCTGGTAATATCCAGACCGTAAATCAAGCTTAGTGAACCGTGTCGCCCCATGTAACTCGTCTAACAACTCTTCAATCAACGGAATCAGAAACTTATCCTTCAGTGTGGCGCTGTTCAAGGAACGATAATCTACACAAAATTGCCAAGACCCATCTTTTTTCTTGACGAGAATGATCGGAGCCGAGAAGGAACTCGTGCTCGGCCGTATGATGCCTGCATCGAGCATCTCTCGTACGTTGCGCTCAATCTCGGCCTTCTGCATGTGCGAATACCTGTAGGGTCGGATATTGGGAGGCTCCATCCCTATCTTGAGTACAATCTGATGATCCCGAAATCGTGAAGGCGAAAGTGTACGTGGCTCTTGGAAAATGTCCGCGTACTGCTCTACCATAGCCTGCATCTGCATAGGCACCTTAACTGGCTCCACCTCATCCGTTCGCACCCCCAAAAGTACCGCCATCAAACTTCCCGCCTCCTCGAGCTGTTGGAGACTGCGTAGAGAAATTTCCTTGACCGGTGAAGAAGTGAGACCCCGCAAACAGAACTGCTTCCCACTCTGTAAGAACTCCATGGTCATCTGGTCCCAATCGAAGGTGACCCTCCTCAACTGCTGCAACCACTGAACTCCCAGCACCATGTCCGAACCCCGAATGGGTAAAAGATAGACATCTGTGCGTCCGACGTACCCCTGCATCCGAACCTCCGCTCCCTTCAGAACACCCTGGCACTGCAATTTGCTGCCATCGACCACCATGACCTGGAAGGCAGCCCCAGTGTCAATCAAATGCCCAACCTTCTGTGCCACATCCGGATGGATGAAATTGTGCGTACTCCCGCTGTCCACCAGGATGGTCACCTTCTCCTGACGGACCCGCCCCGCAAGTCGCATAGTAAGCGGAGAGGGTTTACACCCCTCCATGGCATGTAGAGAGACCCCGAGCTCGGTTAGGTCCAAGTCGCCTCCGATATCCAGCTCCTCTGGACTCGACTCGTCATCCACCTCCTGTTGTAACATAAAGACCTGGACCTTCTGTCATTTGTGTCCTGCCGTAAACTTCTCATCACAGTTGAAACATAGTCTTTTTTCCTTCCGTGCCTGTAACTCGCTCCAGGACAGTCGTGTCACTGTCAGACGTCCTGCTACCGACGGTTCCTTCCTGGCAGTAATCGGTGTAGTAGTAGTAGGCCTCACTGTAGTGCGGGACCGCTGCCTGTTGAACCGCTCTTCCTGAATGCGGGCCAGACTGATGGCGTGATTCAGGCTGCGGGGCATGTACGCCTGAACCTCATCTTTTAAGTGGTCCTTCAGTCCAGAGACGAAACAACTGAGGAGTGTCCTCTCCTCCCAGTGCACCCTATTTGCCAACTTCTCAAACTCCGTCCTGTATTCCATCACGGTGCCCTTCTGACGTAATTTTTGCAAGAGAGCCTCAAAGTCTTCAAACTCCAGGTGCCCGAATCGAGCGATGAACCCATCAACAAAATCTGTCCACGACACATAATCCCGCCTTCGCAGGAACCACTGCGTCCACTGAAAAGCATCGTCCTCCAAGTGGAAGGACGCCAGTTGCACCCACTGTACCTCGGGTACCTCTTGATAGCTAAAAAACAACTCCGCCTTCTGTACCCATTCCAAGGCGTCCCCTCCGGTATATCGAGGGAAATTCATGCGTGTCAGTTTCGGCGTCATGTACGGCCGCTGCCCGGCCTGTCCTCGCCACCCCGCCTCTTGTCCAAATCCCGGTGGTCTCCTTGGTTCGTCGTGTTCAAAAGGCACGCCCGGGAAGCCACGACGAAATTTCCCCGCCGCCGGAGCACCACCCCACTGCATGCCTCCTCTTGTTGAATGAGGTAGCAAACCCTCCCCTCCTCCATATGGGGGAACCGGCCACCCACCCCCTCTAGCGCCCAAATCGCCAACACCGGCTATGCCGAACCCACCGGAGCCGCCGACGCTTGCGCCGTACCCGTCGGAGCCAAATCCAGCCCCACCGGCACCTCCGCTGTCTCCGCCGCCTACCCCGTACCCGCCAGGGCCAAATCCAGTCCCTCCGACACCTCCGCTGCCTCCTGCGCCAGATCCCAGCCCGCCGACGCCTCCAGCGCCCGATCCGAAGCCGTTGCCGCCTGGCGTGCCCGATCTGACCCCACCAGGGCCACCCCCGCTTGCTCCGACCCTGCCGATGCCCCCCGTGCCCGATCCGGCCCCTTGCGTGGTGCCGACAGTTATTAACGAGCCCGCCTGGCCGATCCGGTGCGGATAGGGTCCTGCACTCGGAGATCCGCCCGGATCGTCCTCCATCACAGCCTTACCCTTCAAGTTTTGTGCCAAAAATGCCATGATCTCTTCCATTCGGGTGTCGATCCGTTCTTCGAGCCTTTGGTTGGAAGTTTTCACATTTTCCTCGATTGCGGCCACCGAATCCGTCAACCCTACGAGATTGTCCTCTAGGGTTTCCAAGCGACCGATTTCCTCTTGCGTACGAGTGGTTACCACGGTGGAGAAAAGAGCGCCTCTGATACCAATTGTTAGGAAGAAGATGAAGGAGAAGAAGGAAATCTAAGAAGATTAGAGAAATTAGGGTTAGGAGGGGGAAGGGGAATAATACCTCAGTAATACTTTGCATGCCCATCCAAAGAGGGGGTCCGATATATTTATACCCAGACCCAGGGCTGGCCGGCCAAGGGGGCCGGCCGGCCCCAATGGGGGCTGCAACTTGGTTCAGCCCCCCCGGGCCGAAACTCATGAAGAGGGGGCTGAACCAATTGGTTCAGCCCCATTGTAGCCTCCGTCACGCCTCAGCCGCTGCTTGTATTGCCGGCCAAATGGCCGGGCCTCGTCCGGGGGCGTAACACTTACAATGGTGACTGTGACTACTTCGTGATATCTGAATGTCTCTCCCAGATGGAAAAACACTTCTAGTTTGAAAGACACTTAAAAATTCCTTTTAATCCAAGGACTCTAAGAGGGGAGACCAAATAAATTCCTAGGATTAAAAGGAATTTTCAAGGAAAATTAAATTCATGGTGTAGTATGAAGACTATAGAAGAGAAGTTACGAAAGATGGCCTCACCTCATTTTGGAGAGGCTTCTCCGATCCTTTTACTTCTAGGGATTCTCCAATCTGTTAGGAAAACTATTTTTTTATAAAGATTGTTACAACCATACGTCCTTTCTCCAAAAAATACTTCTTATGAAGATAGTGCACAAGAGGTAATCTAAAGTAAGAGCGGAAAAATAAGGAAAAAAGCAAATAAAAGCTCACCCCCTTGAAGTTTCAGCGAGAAACAAAGCGGGTTGATCGCTGTATGGATACGTTCACTGCATTGCACCTAGAAATGGACGAAAAAGACAATACCGTAAGGAAAAATATGGTCTGAGGCTTCAGATGAAGGGGGAAGGTCGATTGATTAAGACAGGTGTCTTACCGACTGTCTAGGGCAACGAAGGATGCGATTCCGTGATGCGTTGTTGCCGTCTTCTATAGGGAGAATGCATGTTGAGTTCGATCGAAGGAGCAATGCGTCGGCTGCTGATGTCGCAAGGGGACGCCGTCAGTTGCTGAAACGCAAGAGTCTTAGCCGGTTGGAGACGTTTGCAAGGGAGAGGAACTAGGGTGCGACAATTTCGCTTCTACTGTGCAATCGACTGCGAGGGAGCGTAAAGGAGGAGGGATTTATATCGCGTTGATGAAGAAGGAAGGTCGATCGATTGAGATAGGGGTCTTATCGACTGTCTAGAGCAAGGGTGGATGCGACTCTACGACGTGTTGTTGTCGTCTTCAATAGGGAGAATGCCTGTTGAGTTCGATCAATGGAGCAAGTCGTTGGCGACTGATGTCGTAAGGGGAACCGTCGGTTGCTGAAACGAAAGTGTCTTCACCGGTTGGAGACGTCTGTGAGGGAGAGGAACTAGGCTGTGGTAGTTTTGCTTCTACTGTGTAATTGACTATGAGGGAGCGTAAAGGAGGAGGGATTTATATCGCGTCAGTTATGAAATTGTGAGGGAAGAAGGAATGGCGTGACTCACGGTTTAATAAGGCAATCGAGGTAGAAATTTTGCAATTAGCTTAAATGATGGGATTAGACGTTTCCACTTAATTTTTCTCATGCCACTCCTTACCAAAATCTAATAATCCGTGTGTTGAGTCCCCGCGGAAAGCGAAGATTGCGCTGACACCAAAATTCATATATATACATTTAGAATGAGATTTAATACGAGACAAAAACTGCGAGGATTAAACGTACCTAAATCTTACGACTGTGCGCACGAATGTTTACTTGCGATCGAAACCTGAAATTAAGAGTATGCGGCATAAATTTCTGGATGTTACACAAGATCAGGTCTTGTACGTGCTAGATAGATTAGTTTCCAACTAATCTTTGATATTGCACTTTAGCAACCTTTATTTTTTAGCATTTTCTATTATGTAATTTTGCTCATTGGGAACACTAATAGTCTTGCTGATGTAGGCTTGCACGTTTCACACCGAGTAGGACTACGTTCTAACGTCACGCCACTCTTCGATCCAATCCCTACACTCGCACAACCGCTCTACGCGACACCACGCAATTAAATCTATCAATATTATGCTAGCATACGGGTAGCCAAACCGGTTTGGATCCAACAAGGGCTATAGGGCCAATGTTCGATCGAGCTAAAAGGACCAATATTGGGTCCGACCGAGCGGCGTTGTACCAAAAGAGATCTACCAAAAAACTTCGATTCGGAATGGGTAGATCTCTCCCAACGAAAAGATTGCGAAGGTTCGCCAAACCTCTTGAATGAAAAATAACAATAAAGAGAATAACAAATGAAGATAAAATCAACCACGATGAAATTCGAATATTTCAATAGTTAACGCTACGGATAAAAACCGTCACTTGAATATTTATAAAGAAAGAATCTCACAAGAGTGGAAGTATTTCGTTACCCAATCGGAATGGGTGATTCCGATTAATCTCGACTTGGATCGTTCTCCAACGGCTCCGCCGGAGTCGCGCCGGAAGGAGAAGAGAATCTTGCTCGCCAATATAGCTTCACGTCGGGTTGGAGATCCACAAGGTGAGTTGGAGGAGATGATGTAGGTGGCCGAATTTTGAGAGGAGGGAATATGGGGCGGTTTTCCTTAACAAGGAGAGGAGGAGGGGAAAAGGATAGGGAGGAGGAGATGGGAAGAGGCCGGCGGCCAAGAGGGAGGATGGGGAAGGAGAAGTTCGGCCAAGGAGAGAAAGGAGAGAGATCTCAAGAGGGAGACAATTTGGGTTTCAATTTTATTTCATCAATCAATACCTCCAAATGAAAATATCCATGCCTATATATAGGCTTACATCAAACAACAAGAGAAAAAGGCTACATGCAGCCCAAAATTAAAATACAAATAATCATGGTTCAAAACATAACCATGCCACATATTATGAAAATTAAATAAAATGCATAAATAACATAGAACAAAAATGCATAAATAATTAATAATAATTTTAGTAATAATTATTATTAATTATTTAAATATAGGCTTGCGCCGCGGGCGGATATTTGGGCGACGCGCCACATAGTCTTCACGGCGTCGCACGTCATTACTTGGAGACGGAGAAATATCTTCCGCAAGCGCACCGTCCTCGTCTTCAACCCGTTGAGAGCCGTCGTCTCCATCAATCCTCCCCCGCTTGAAAATACTCATCACCGATGAGTTGGCCTGAAAGTACCGGAGCGGGAAAGCATCATCCAATAGAACCTCGGGGCGGCAGACAGCACCACTTGGAGAGGAGAGCACAACAACCTGGAGTATCCTGTCAAGCATAAATATGTTCCTACGGAACCTTGGAAGAGCATTAGTCAATAAAGGAAAACAAAATTCAGCATCCACAACCAACGTACCTCCAGAGAAGACCGATGAAGAAAACAATCCAAGTACAATCTCACAACCCATACCCAAAGAGAACATAGTGGACCCACACGGACAGGCAAAAAATTCAAGTGGCGGAGAATCATATAGCGTTAAATTTGAAACATCGAAAATAAGGGGAAAACCCCAATCAGTGGATAATTTCAAATGAAATGTGTATTCTCCTAATGTCATTAATAACCAAAGGGGGTTCAGCTTACCAACTCGCCAACTTTCTAAAGTGCCCGAAGGCATCCGTTCAGGGACGAGACACACCAAAACAAAATCGTCACTCTTATAGTGAGAAACTCTTTTATGTAAGCTAGCATGAATATGATACGAAATAATTGGAATGGCTAGCGCTTTGCTAGTGTGCTTATATAAGAGGGGATCATAACGAGCATAATCTGGAGTGATTTTCGCCGACAAACTAGAGGGTAAATAATGAGACGCCACCAGAGCGATTAATTCAAATAAAATGCGCCTAGATAACTTGCTACCGTGTGGTGTGAACCCATGCGCTATGTGACTCACCCCAAATTCAGAGAATAAAGGATTTAAGTCCGAAGGGATGGGAGCCTTAAAATCAAAGATGATTTTTATAGGCGTGAGCATCGCAGTTCTACTTTTATAATTAATATAATCACGCTTGGCATGAAGATATGCCAAGGAAAACCGCTCATCATAAATACTAGTAGAGCTGAACGCTCCCGGGTGTGGCAATAGGTGCGAGCGATACAACTCATATGGCCTAACCGTGGTCACTAACGAGTGGAAAAAAGGGTCATCAAATGGTGGAGGGTAAATTCACGCGTTCAGGCTTGGCAAATAAGTGTGTTGAGGGGACATCACATCAAAAGGCACCATAGCCCAGGTATCACTAGAAGTCCAATTCGAAACCTCAAAACTCGGATTTGACGTCCAAGAAATATCGTCCGACTGCAAGCCATTAAAATCATAAGAAAATTCAAACAGTGGATTCACCCTTACGGAAAACTCATCCGACATGTCTTCCAATTCATTATGTATATCATGTGATTCAGACTCAGTGATCGGGTCATAGATCGGCACCAATACTACGAGATCAGGCGGCACTATGGGGACCACCTCTGGTGGTACCAGCAGAGTGAACTCAGGGCGTACCATAAGACTACTATAATCAGACGTACCACACTCGTGTCCTAAATAGTCTGCTCGTCGAGTCAACGGGTCAGGAGAAAAAGTCGGTAATACAACGATCGGGAGAGAGTTAAGATCACATTCAAATTCAGGCAACGGAATTAGCATCAGGGGATGCTCATCCGGCTCCATTTCAATAACGTCTTCCAGAGATATAACTCCCTCACTAATACAATCTTCCAACGCATCGGTCAGGACATCAGTAACAGTAAAAATCTCAGGGACGGGCACTTCGATATGTCTCGGGCTTGAAATATCAAGCTCAAGTCCTAACAGATCGTCACCTGAATCACGACTGGGTAAACTCTCATCGAAATATAAATCTTCCGACTCATCCAGTTTATCACCCGACTTAGGCTCAACAGAGAATTCCATGTCAATCAAGGTAGACAACGCAGACATATCGTCGGAGGGAAATGGAGATGACTCTTCGGGGAAGAAGTCGTCATCCAGGTCACTAGGGTAACCAGTCTCCTCATCGTCACTCATGTTGTCAACATTAACAGCATCGGCTTCAGTGACGGGCGTACTCGTAATCGCAAGCTCAGATACCATTTTCACGCTGATAGGAACACTCTCATAAACAGGAAAGGGTCTAGTGCCCAGGCAGGAAGAAATAAAATCATGAGACGTCCTCATACGGGAGTACGAGAGAACATGCTGGTTTGATGTAGGCAAAATCTTGGACGGCGACTCACTCAGATAATCAGTAGACGGAGAACGGCAGTATGGAGGGTAATACTCATCCGTTAATAAATTCTTCATAATCTGCCAACCTATACGTGGGTCGACGGAGGGCATTCCTAAACGTCTTTCCTCATTGAGCCAGAAAGTATGAGCTCGACCAAATAATTGCAGTCTCGCAACGGGAATCCTGTGGGGATCCACAATACGATATTGCTCAAAATAATGCTCCATGTCGTTCACCCAACATAGAAACACTCGCGGTTCACCTAGCCCATCATATGTCGGAGCAGGAATCCTAACACGTCTAGAGGTGCACGGTGTAACTTGATTAGCCTTTAGTTGGCCAATCAACCCCTTAATCTCTTCCACTACCGGGCAATGGACTGGCTTTCTAACTTTCATGACGGAACCTAAAGATTTCATTCGGGAAACGTGAACATCGTAGGCCATTTTTTTGTTTTAATTTTCAGCGGGAAAATGGGGATAGACTACTCGGATTAAGTGCACAAATACAAAGAAATATAGTCTGGTTCTATTTAATTTTCAAAAATCGATTTGTTCCCGCTAATATTTCAAAATACTATATGTATATTTTTTGATAGTCTTGCTGACAAAAATATGGAGATTATTAATAAATTTTTATTTTTGAATTTTGCTGAAAAAATAAAAATATAGGCCGATATTGGCAGACCAACTATTAAATTTTAAAATAACTTAATAAAAATAATAACTTAATGAAAAATAATTTTTTTTGGATTTCTTATTAAAAATAAAATAGAGAATTTCTAGAATTTTATTTTTTTAGATTTTGAGAAAAATTTGAAATTTAGAATTTGAAATTTGAAATTTGAAATTTTGAATTTTGAAATTTGAAATTTGAAATTTGAAATCCTAAAATTTGAAATTTGAAATTTGAAATTTGAAATTTGAAATTCGAAATTTGAAATTCGAAATTTGAAATTTGAAATTTGAAATTTCGAAATTTGAAATTTTAAAATTTT
Organism: Platanthera zijinensis; assembly: GCA_039513925.1. Classification (NCBI taxonomy): domain Eukaryota; kingdom Viridiplantae; phylum Streptophyta; class Magnoliopsida; order Asparagales; family Orchidaceae; genus Platanthera; species Platanthera zijinensis. The sequence goes on along the minus strand of CM077085.1, from coordinate 101,908,240 downwards.
AAATTTGAAATTTGAAATTTGAAATTTAAAATTTGAAATTTAAAATTTTAAATTCGAATTTTGAATTTTAAATTTTGAAATTTGAAATTTGAAATTTTGAAATTTGAAATTTGAAATTTGAATTTTAAAATTTGAAATTTGAAATTCGAAATTTGAATTTTAAATTTTGAAATTTGAAAATTTTAAATTTGAAATTTATATTTTCTTTAGCCTACCTAAAAATAGAAGGATGGTGCCGATTAGGAAATCGACAATAACCTCCCTCTGATACCAAATTGATGTAGGCTTGCACGTTTCACACCGAGTAGGACTACGTTCTAACGTCACGCCACTCTTCGATCCAATCCCTACACTCGCACAACCGCTCTACGCGACACCACGCAATTAAATCTATCAATATTATGCTAGCATACGGGTAGCCAAACCGGTTTAGATCCAACAAGGGCTATAGGGCCAATGTTCGATCGAGGTAAAAGGACCAATATTGGGTCCGACCGAGCGGCGTTGTACCAAAAGAGATCTACCAAAAAACTTCGATTCGGAATGGGTAGATCTCTCCCAACGAAAAGATTGCGAAGGTTCGCCAAACCTCTTGAATGAAAAATAACAATAAAGAGAATAACAAATGAAGATAAAATCAACCACGATGAAATCCGAATATTTCAATAGTTAACGCTACGGATAAAAACCGTCACTTGAATATTTATAAAGAAAGAATCTCACAAGAGTGGAAGTATTTCGTTACCCAATCGGAATGGGTGATTCCGATTAATCTCGACTTGGATCGTTCTCCAACGGCTCCGTCGGAGTCGCGCCGGAAGGAGAAGAGAATCTTGCTCGCCAATATAGCTTCACGTCGGGTTGGAGATCCACAAGGTGAGTTGTAGGAGATGATGTAGGTGGCCGGATTTTGAGAGGAGGGAATATGGGGCGGTTTTCCTTAACAAGGAGAGGAGGAGGGGAAAAGGATAGGGAGGAGGAGATGGGAAGAGGCCGGCGGCCAAGAGGGAGGATGGGGAAGGAGAAGTTCGGCCAAGGAGAGAAAGGAGAGAGATCTCAAGAGGGAGACAATTTGGGTTTCAATTTTATTTCATCAATCAATACCTCCAAATGAAAATATCCATGCCTATATATAGGCTTACATCAAACAACAAGAGAAAAAGGCTACATGCAGCCCAAAATTAAAATACAAATAATCATGGTTCAAAACATAACCATGCCACATATTATGAAAATTAAATAAAATGCATAAATAACATAGAACAAAAATGCATAAATAATTAATAATAATTTTAGTAATAATTATTATTAATTATTTAAATATAGGCTTGCGCCGCGGGCGGATATTTGGGCGACGCGCCACATAGTCTTCACGGCGTCGCACGTCATTACTTGGAGACGGAGAAATATCTTCCGCAAGCGCACCGTCCTCGTCTTCAACCTGTTGAGAGCCGTCGTCTCCATCACTTGCATCCCAATTTTCCCGTTTTTTATAAGATCTAGAACGTATTTTCTCTGAGATATAAAGATTCTTCCTTTACAGTAGGAAACTTCAATTCCTGGGAAGTACTTTAGTCTTCCTAGTCTTTTTTTATCTCAAATTCGTTTGCTAAGTTTAACTATGGCAATTTTGCTCTCAACTATGTAATTTTGGAAATGATAATATTGTTGACATACACAAGTAACAAGGTGAGTTTGCCTTCTCTCCTTGGCTCTGTTTATACCATAACGTTAACATACCTTTGGAGAATCTCCTAAACTTGGCCCAAGGAGACTGTTTATGCTCATGCAAAGCCTTCTTTACCCTACACTTGGTTCTCGTTATTGTTGGAGCAAAAACTAGGTGGGATCTTCATATATACCTCTTCTTCAAGATCTCTATGAAAGAATGCATTTTTGACATCAAATTGATGCAGTTCCCAAGAAAACTAAGCAACCAGGGAAAGGAGAACTCTTATAGTATTCATTTTTAATATTCGAGCAAAAGTTTTCTGGTAATTTATTCCATATGTCTGAATGTACCATTTTGCAACCAACCTTCCATTATGCCGACCCATGATGCCATCAGACCTGTATTTTAAGGAGCAGATCCACCCGCACCCCATAAATTTTTTTGTACTTTAGCCTTGAAACAATATCTCAAGTTTCATTCTTCTTGAGGGCTCTCATCTACTCATTCATGACTTGAGCCCAGTTCTTGTCCTTGAAGAACTAATGTTGGGATTGATATAGAATCAAGAGTTGAGATAAAACTTTTGTGTTACATGGAAAGGTTCTTTGGAGAGATAAATGAAAAAAATATGATAATTGGTTGAGGTGTGTTTTTCTTTCCTTGAGGCAATGTGTTACGGTTACGGAGCTACACGAAGGCGAGCCTTTTTGGAAAGTTTACACGCGCCAGACGTGTATATCGGGTGGCCCCACAATTACCGCATAAGATAATTAGTGATTTATTGGTTGCTTCTTTTGTTTGAGACGTTTTATTTGTTGTTTTATTTGCTTGTGTCATTTTAAGTAATTTTGTATTTCCTAATTTCTGAATTTCATTTTGTATTCGCCCCTCATCGCTATAAGAGGACGCGTAAGCCCTGTATTTTTTCATCCTGTAATGAATGTGTGTTTTCCCTTCTCTAAACCCTAAATGCCTCCTTTCTTTCTCTCTCTCTCCCTCTCCTCCTCTCTTCCTCTCTTCCCCGTAACCGCCTTTTTCTGACCTCCCAACAACTGGTCCGACTTGCCGCTCCGCCCGCCGCTGGCTGCCGGTTGATTCCGCAATCCAAGCCCGCATGTCTTCGACTTGTTGTTCTGCACGTCCGCGACTTGCTGTTCCGCACGTCCGCGACTTGCTGTTCCGCACGTCCGCGACTTGCTGTTCCGCACGTCCGCGACTTGCCGTTCCGCCGTTCCGTGCGTATTCCGTGCCGACGTGCCACAATCCAGCCCGCGACGGGACTGTTCCTCCGACTGCGCCTCTATCCAATTTGGTTCGCTGCTCCGCCAACGTGTCGCCTGTTCCGTGCCGTGCCTCTGCAGTGCCGTCCAGTCCACTGCCGCCCGTCCACTCCCATCCAACCCGCGCTGCGCCACCGCTGCCCCTTGTCCTTTCGTGGCCATGGCGCTGAACTCCCGCTCCACCGCCGAGGCCTCATCGGAGGACGCTAACGAGGCCCTCCTACGCTGTGTCAGTACTCAGGAGTCCATCGTGGCCTCCTTGCAGGCCTCCTTGCTCGCCATCCACGCAAAGCTTGATGTGTTGCAACCTTCGGCGGCCTCCTCCGCCAGTAGATCCGCGTGCCCAAACACCGACACGTCAATCCTCGGGGCGGCACCACTTCCAAACATTGTGGACACTCCACCTTTGTTTCCCCCGGCCGCTCGGCCCTTGCATTGGACCTCGCCACCTTCACCGGGGTAGACCCGATTGGGTGGATCACCAAGGCAGAACAGTACTTTGATCTCCACCTCACATCCGAGCAGGACAAGTTCTCTACCACCGTCGTGGGACTCGACGACTCCACCCTCCACTGTGCCCGATGGCTCTGCCAGACCAACCCGACCATCTCCTGGTCGGAAATCAAACATGAAATGATTCGTCGCTACGACAACTGTTATTCCGGCTCCGCTATCGAAAGACTGTGTGGAGTACGACAATCCGGTGCGCTGGATGACTACATCGATGAGTTTGTGGCCCTCGTCACCCATGTTCCTGGCCTACCACCAGATCATTATCTTGGCTTCTTCATACAGGGCTTTTGGCCAAACATCCGGTCTCGGCTCCAATTCGTCTTTAATATCTCCATCCCAGATCTCCAGAGCAGTGGGCAAGAACATGCAATTCTTGCTCACTTCAAGCGACATTGAATTCCATAGCTAGGTCATAATAAAAAAGTTCTCGTCATCCCATTCTTCAAATTCCGCACCAATTTTAGCAGGGAAAGTCTATCAATGTGATTCGGTTTTCTTCTCCCTTTCAAAGTGATGATAATAACTTGGGACTATTGAAGATAATTTTTTCCATTGAGATAGCATGTGGGATGAAGAATTGGAAGACCATTTGGGCTAAGGTGAGTTACAAACTTATAGACGTGCTGGTAGAACCTACAACAAATTTAGAGTGGTCTGCCTTTCTTATACCTGAAGAAGAAATAAGGAGACCAATCAATGAGAGACCACAATGAAGGTGGATAAGCAAGGTCGATTATCCTGATTATTGGATGTGCAAGATTTCAATAGTAGTATATTGGAATAGCAACGAATGGATCATCACACTGAATGGCAGCATAAATGAAGAATAATGAGATCACAATATCATCACAGAAGCTGAATAAAGATGACAACAGAATGAATGCTGACGTCTGGATTGTGTGGATCAGCCACATAGGAGATCGACGGCATACTCTTGTCAAGCAACAGGAGCAACATTAGGATCAACCGAGGAGGTTGACAAGAAGACTGGATCGGGAGAGGTCAACGAGACAGTCACGTTGAGCAACAAGAGGAGCATCTGGATCAACATAAGAGGTTGTTGAAATATTCAGAGGATATCGACGTCGAGAAAGAATCTGTAATCAGAAAAAATGAAAAACAATGACACGATGAATGGATATCGAGCACGTGATTCCTCTTCATCGACGAGCACGTTAATCTTCTTCGTCGTTGAGCACAAAATTCCTCTTCGTTGTCGAGCACGAGATGCCTCTTCTTCGTCATCGATTAAAAAACGAACTGCAATGAAGGCAACGGCCAGGGTAGGAAATTTCTGAGTGCTCTGATACCGTGTAGGAAATAAAAATGACTTACCTTTTCATTAATCCTATGAGTATTATATACATATTACATTGAGGGTAAAAAAGACCTACTGATGTAGGGGTAGGCTAGTGGTGCTCGGGAGCTAGGACTCTACGTGCACGTGTGAGGGGATATGCGAATGCAATGATACATGCAATGAAACAGTCGGATAACAACAACAATTAATTTAAGCAATGAGAATTAACAACACCACACAGTTAATCAAAATAAAGAAGCAATTAAATAATTTTAGCAATTTGACAACGACTTCCTCCGCGCGGAGGGCCTAAGCAAGCGGCGGCGATTAATTCCACAAACAAATATTAGCGTAAGAGTACAACAACTATCAAACTATGATCACAGCACAAATATAGATAAACAACCAAGTGCAAATGTCAAATACAAAACACAATACCACGAGATACTCACGATGCAGTGGGCTGATCCGAGGTGGTGGAGAATTTGAGGGACCGGATGCAAACGAGCGATCGGAGGCGAACACGGTGGCACGGTGACGGCGAGGTGGCTGCCCACGGTGGAAAGAGGGAGTACGGGCCGGAAATGGCGAGATCCGGCCGCTAGGGGATGGATCAGAGTGTAGGTGGATAGATCTGGTATTTTTACGGCGTATCCGGACTACGGGAAGAGGAATACGGAGGAAAACGGTAGATCGGAGGGTGGTAGCACTAGATTAAAATAGATCTAAAATTTTCGGAGCGATGAGAAGTGGATCCACGAAGGGGAAGAGGGTGGTTGTCTGGTTGGGCTAAAGGGGGCTTGGGTGGTGGCCGGTTTGATGAGGGGGGCAGTAGGTGGCTTGCTGGAGGGTGGGGGAAGGCCGACGGCCTGGAGTATAAGAGGGGAGGCGGGCAGAAGGCAGGGGCTGAAGAAACCTTAGGAATGAACAGTAAATTTAATAAATGAACAGTACTTCCGAAATGAACAGTACGCGTAATTGGGCAGCAGGTTGAGGTGATTTGTAGGGGCTGTAGGGAGGGGATTTTCGGGGGATTTGGTGGCTGGATATGGAGGAGGAGAGGGGGAAAACGAGGGTGGAGGTAGGGTGTACCTTGGGGAGGAGTTTGGTGGCCTAGGAGTCGTCACCTAGGGTTCCACGGCGTCGGCACCGGGGAGGGATCGCTGGAATCCGGGAATACTTCTTCTCCAAATTCTGCAATGCCTGAATTCAGCCCCTCTACATCCTATTTATAATAAAAGAGAGGCTAGGGCATCCCCATCAACGACTATGATTGGCCGGTGGGTTCGCTCATAAAAATACATCAAAATAAACTGAAAAAAATAAAGTAATATAGTATTTTGACTCGTGACGACGTTCCGGACGCAATCACGGAGTCCGATCGTCGATCCGGGCACGCCAAATATGGAAAGTTGTCAAATCAGCCCCGAACAGGCCCAAAACGCGTCCTCGCCTCTGCTCCGCATCACCTACCCTCATATAGTACAAGTAATAGAAACAGAATAAAATATAATATTCACAACAATTTTCTATGATACAAAAGGTACATTAACATGGACAAAATCTGATGATATGAGTAAAAGAAATAACTGATAGATTGAAAAAGTATCACAATTGTAGGAGTAAAAGTGTGATAATTGAGTTACTTGCGTTGAGCAGTCCTTTGTCATGACTTTTCTTCTCTGGGATTAGAACTTTTCTCTAAGTGTCCTGTTAGGCATTGTGAGTCTAGTCACTAGGTATGTTGAACGAGGGATGAGTAGACCATTAGAGTTGGGATGAAACTATAAGGAAAGACATGATGTACTTAGACATTAGTGAGATTATGACAAAAGATAGGACACAATAGTGACAAAGGATCCATATAGCCGACCCCACTGTACTGGGATAAAGACTTGAGTGTTGTTGTCATGCCATTCTCCATCTCTCAGGTGGAAGAAGAGAGCATGAGAAGGGGAAAAGTTAAATATGTGATGAGGGAGAGTTATGATAGATTGATATTCGAAGAATTTGTAAGGATTCCAAGGGGTCTATGGGTTTTCCAATTAACTACAATAGATGGATACTAAGTATTTAATTCATTATTGGGATTAAAATAAGAGAGAGAGAGAGAGTTAAAGAAATTAGTGTTTGATGCTGAATAGTGAAGCCCAAGAATAGAGGAAACCGAGACATCTCCTGGGTTGAGAGTGGATTGTTCATTATTGTCTGATATATGCATTAGAGTAATGAACTTAATGTTTTGAAAAATGCACACATACTGTACCTCGAGATTTGATTAAAAAAATGTTTTGTATTCAATGTTCTTCTAGCTGTATTGGTCTTCAATAGGAGTGTGCAAAAAGATTCAAATAAACATAAATATGATTATAATCGAGCAGAACAAATCAATTTGTGTTGGTTCATAAAGTTCTCGGTTCAGGTATTATTTCTAAATTACCGTTAGCTGATCATATTGTCTGGTTATTGGTTCCAGGTTTCAAGCCGACCCAAGTTCTTTGTCGATGTTAGTGTTAGAACTTGGCGGTCTGGCAGATCAAACCTGGCGGTCTAGCGGTCTGGCGGTCTGGCAGACCAAACTTGGCGGTTTGGCGGACTGATTTTGGCAGTCTGGAGATTTAGCGGTCTGACAGATTGAACATGGTGGAGTGGTGGTTTGATCTTAGCAGAATGATGTTTTGGCGGACTAATGGTCCGGCGGTCTGCATTGTGGTTCAGCGGTTTGACAGGCTGTCTTGAGCATAGTTGACCTTGGCGGTCTGGTTCCAGTAGTGTGGCGGTCTGCATCTAGATGACCTTTAAATCGTTGAGACCGCCTCCTTGTTAGGACGGGGAGGCCTGTTTTATCCGCAATTGCGGATTGATGCTCAGGAGTTTGAGGCCTCTGCGAATAGAGGGAGCATGGTGCTCTGACCACTGTTGAGGATTGACGGACAGGTGGATGGAGCTGCTGAAGTCTGGAGGGTACAGACGGCTGACCGCTTATGGTGCTTCTGGTGGTCAGCTGCGGTCTGAGGAGCAAACTATGCAGACTCTTGTTTCACAGCGGATAGCATACCTTAACCGCTCAGTTCATGCGGTCTGAAAGTGTCAGTCCGCATAGTCTGCATGTTGTATTTTAGTCCAACATCGTCTGTTGTATTCTCTTTCTTTCTTCTCTCCTATAAATAGGGGGTCATACCTATGTAAATTAACTTTTTGGTGAATGAAAAACTCAGTTATTTAGATTTTTTCACATGGTATCAGAGGACAACTCGATCCTTGCGGGCTCTTTTTTCCTAACCGCCTACAGAGCTCTTCCACGGTCTCTGCGGACTTCGGTTTTCTAATCGCCCGCTGATTCCTTTGTTCTTCGCTGTGCTGTCTGTCTCTTGCGAACTCGCTTTGTTCGCCTCTTGCGGTCTCCTGTTAGCATCTTGCTAACTCCCGCGACTTCTTCCTCCGTCCGTACGGTTGGCTTCCCTATCAGCGCAGGTTGCTTTTCTGTCCGCGCAGTTTCTTTCTCTATCCGCAGTTTCTTCCTCTATCGGCGCGGTTTCCTTCTCTGTCCGCGTGGTTTGCTTCTCTATCCGTTTTTCTTTATGGACACTTTGCCTCTCTCTTTTCCTACCCTGTCCGTGCCTTTTCTTCAGACCGCAACCTCTGCTAATACTTCTTCCGACAATCTTGGAACTGCTTCCAAGCTGACAGATGCAAATTATCCGGACTGAAGTGTTTCGTTTGTGTTCTTGCTGAGATCTCAACGCAAACGCTATCATCTTACTGATGACCCTCCAGTTTGAGTGTTTGCTGCTTTCGATGACTGAGATGCTTGCGATGCTTTGGTCAGGACGTGACTTGCTAATAGTCTCTCTGATGAGTGCCTGCCTATCATTTGTCATGATGATACAGTTAAAGCTGCTTGGACTCATCTTGCTGCTCTATATTCTAATGGCGCACAATCTTCACGTATATACACGTTATATGTTGATCTATTTGCCCGTGCTACTTTGACTCTTGCTGCTGCTTACCAGGAGGTGCATGCTATTGGAGCTGAAATTCTACAACATCGCCCATTCTGCACTGACCTTGCAGAACAACACAAAAACTTACAGGATCCCCTGGTTGTTTATTATCTTCTTCGCATTCCAGAGTCTTATCACATGATAATGCAACAAATTCTTGGCGAAACTTACTCTCCCGCCCTTGATGCAACTGCTGCTCGCATTGTAGCTGTTACCAATCTTCTTCAGCGCCCCTGCTTGCCTCCCCACCCCATTCTGACACCTTTGCTCATCCGGTTCGATTTGGTAGGTCTAGTGGCCGTGGGGGTCGCACTGGTGGGCGTGGTCAGTCTCGCCATCTCTGTTTTCATTGTTGAAAAATTGGACATCTGGTTGATCGTTGCTGGGCCAAGTATCCTCATCTTCGCCCGTCTGCGGCTGACACCACAAAAAAGTCCACTTCCCTTGCATCTTTTTCGGGAAGTGCTAATGTGGTCACTCAGGGTAAGTAGTTTATTGATTCGTGAGTCATTAACCACATGACAGGCAATTCTCATTTGTTCTCCTTTTTGAACAAGCATAATTGGTCTCCTCCGGTTTTTGCGGCGAATGGTACTCCGTTTCCCGTGCGCGGGATTGGTACAATCCACGTCACTTCGATTCTACGGCTTGAGGACATGCTCTACGTCCCATCCTTTCCACGCAATTTACTATCTGTTCCTGCTCTTTGCAAACAATTGAACTGTACGGTTACTTTTACATCCAATACTTGTTCTTTTCAGGATCCTTATTCCAAGGAGAAGATTGCTACTGAGACTGAAAACAATGAACTCTTTTTCCTCGACAATGTTGCTGTTTTCTCTGCGTTTCTTCTATAGTAGCATCTTCGCCTTGGTCATCCTCTCTCTTGTCTCATCTACCAGCTCCTACCAGATTTACCTTCGGATGACTCTTCTATGAACTGTGAAGCCTGCCAACTTGGCAAACACCATCGCTCTTCTTATCCAACAAGACAAGGACAGAGTTCTTCTCGTCCCTTTGATCTTGTTCATTCTGATATTTGTGGTCTTTCTCCTACTAGGTTTGTTGGTAGGGTGAGTTTGTACTTTGTTACGTTTATTGATGATTTTTCTCGCTGTAATTGGTTATATCTGTTAAAAAAATGTTCTGAACTTTTTTTTGTTCACTGTGTTTTACAATGAGATACGTACACAGTTTGATGTTTCTATTAAAGTTCTTCGAACTCATAATGCACGAGAATACCTTTGTCAACAATTTTCCAATTTTTGCAAACTAGTTATCCCTACACTTCTCAACAAAATGGTGTTGCTGAGCGTAAAAATCGTCATTTTCTGGATGTTACTCGCACCCTTCTCACACAGGTGAATGTTCCCCGGTCATATTGGGGTCATGCTGTGCTCCTCTCTTGTTATCTCATCAACCGTATTCCCTCTTTGGTTTTTCAGGGCAAAACTCTGTTCTCCATTCTACATCCAGTAGTCCAACCGTTTCCTTCATCTCTTCGTATTTTTGGCTGCACAACGTTTGTGCACTCTCCTTCATCAGGTCATGACAAACTTTCTCCTCGCTTAGTAAAGTGCATCTTTCTGGGCTACTATTCGACCCAAAATGGGTATTGATGTTTTGATCCCCTTCTTAGGAAACAATATGTTTCTGCTGATATTACATTCTTTGAAGATATGCCTTATTTTTCTCGAGCTTCTACTCTCCCCACATGATGATTCTTCTTCTTCTTCACCTATTATTCCCACACCTGCACCTGAACCTACTCCTCCTACACCTCTTTCTCCTCTTCCTATACCAGATCCTCTGTCTCCGTCTCTGTCTTCTACTCCTCTGCCTTCGGAGCCATTGCTGACTGTTGTTGGGCCAGTAATCTTTCCGATTGATGGATCTACTACAGAAGACAAGTCAGACCTTGACCTTTCTATTGCTCTACTGAAGGGGGTTAGAACGTGCACTAAACATTCAATTCATGACGTTGTCTCCTATTCTCGTCTTTCCCCAGTTGGAAGTAGATTTGCTCTTCCTCTCTCGGCTAATACGGTCCCGACTAACTATCAGGAGGCTTTTGCTATTCTGCATTGGAAAACAGCAATGGATGAAGAAATGAAGATCTTGACCGAAAGGGGTACTTGGACTCTTGTTCCTACTCCAGGTGCGGATTTGGTTGGTTGCCGGTGGGGGTTTGTCATCCAGTTTCATCCGGATGACACTATTGATCGCTATAAGGCTAGGCTGGTTGCCAAAAGCTTTACTCAGACATATGATGTGGACTTCTTTGATACCTTCTCCCCAGTTGCTCGCATCAGCACAATCCATGTTCTTTTCTCTGTGGTGGTTAACAAAGGTTGGGAGATGTATCCGTTAAATGTCAAGAATGTCTTCCTGTATGGTGATCTGTAAGAGGTGGTATGCATGAAGCAACCTCCTGAATATGTTGCTCAGGGGAAGCTTCAGGTGTGCAAGCTACGGAAGACGATTTACGGCCTCACGCAAAGTCCACGGGCTTGGTTTGATAAATTCAGCAAAGTTGTCTCTTTTGTTGGGTTTACTCGGAGTTCTGCTGATTACTCTCTTTTCATATGCAAGACTATTAGAGGCCTCGTGGTTCTTGCTGTTTATGTGGATGATATCCTCCTTACTGGTGATGATTATGAGAGAATTGATCTAGCAAAAAGACACCTTCGACAACATTTTGTTATGAAAGATATGAGAACTCCTAAGTATTTTATGGGAATAGAGATCTTGCGAAAACACAACTTTGTAGTGTTCTCACAACGAAAATATGCGCTGGATCTCTTGAAAGAAACTAGTCTTCTTGGGGCGAGACCTCTTTGTTGTCCGATGGTCGTTGGTGATGATAAAGGTTGGACTGATGATTTCCCTCTTCTTCTAGATAGTATTATGTACAGACGACTAGTGGGAACACTCATTTATCTGACTGTTACCAGACCAAATATTTGTTATGCAGTAGGAAATGTCAGTCAGTTTATGCAAGCTCCCAGAGAGTGTCATCTTCGTTCAGTTATGAAAATTCTGGAGTATGCAAAAGAGTCTCCAAAAAAGGGGTTACTGTTTCAAAAATATAACCATCTGAAGATTGAAGCATATTCTGATGCCAGCTATGCTGATAATAAAGAAGATAAAAAACCTGGTTAGCTGTAAAAACAAAAAGCTGTCCGTGGTATCCAGGTTGCTGAAGCTGAGTACAAAAGCATGATTTCAACAACTTGCGAGTTGAAATGGTTACGAGCTCTTATGCTTGACTTGAGGAAAGTCTATGATCATACTATTCCTATGTTCTGTGATAACAAAGCCGCTGTTTACATATCCAAGAATTCAGTTTTTCATGAGAGGACGAAACACATTGAAGTTGACTGCCACTTTATTAGATAAGAAATATTGAAGAATCAAATCCGCACTGCATTTGTCACTTCCGACAAAAAACTAACAGATATCTTCACAAAGCCAGTTTCCGCTTCTCTTTCAGATGTTTGTGACAAGCTGGACAAAGTTCATATATGCTCCAACTTGAGGGGGAGTGTTAGAACTTGGCGGTTTGGCAAATCAAACCTGGCAGTCTGGCAGACCAAACCTGGCGGTCTGTCAGTCTGACAGACTGATCTTGGCGGTCTGTAGATTTAGTGGTCCGACAGATTGAACATGGAGGACTGGTGGTTTGATCTTAACAGAATGATGTTTTGACAGACTGATGGTCTGGCCGTTTGCATTGTGGTTCAGTGGTCTGATAGGATGTCTTGAGGATAGTCGACTTTGGCGGACTGGTTCCAGCAGTGTGGCGGTCTGCATCTAGATGGCCTTTAGATCGTTGAGACCGCCTCCTTGTTGGGACGAGGAGGCCCGTTCTATCTTCAGTTGCGGACTGATGCTCAGGTGCCCGAGGCCTCTGCGAATAGAGGGAGCATGATGTTTTGACCACTGCTAAGGATTGGAGGACAGGTGGTTGGAGCTGCTGAAGTCTGGCGGGTACAGACAGCTGTCCGCTTATGGTGCTTCTGGTGGTCAGCTGCGGTCTGAGGAGCAAACCAGGCGGATTCTTGTTTCACAGCGGATAGCATACTTTAACCGCTCAGTTCATGTGATCTGAAAGTGTCAGTTCGCCCAGTCCGCATGTTGTATTTTAGTCCCACATCGTCTGTTGTATTCTCTCTCTTCTCTCCTTTATAAATAGGGGGTCATACCCATGCAAATTGACTTTTTGATGAATGAAAAACCCTATTATTTAGATTTTCTCACAATCAACTTAACACTTTTTTAGCTTTTGCACTAAGGATTCTCTTCTTATCCTCCCTAAACCCAATGGAAGCTGCGATTTCCTCTTTGAATTCTCCTAATCGACTGCTACCACCTAAACCAATCTCCTCTATGAATTCTACTAATCTATCGCCAACTCATCTCCTCTATGAATTCTACTAATCGATTGCTAACGCTGAAGCTAATCTCCTTTTCTTTTTAATCTATGATTGCGGAAGCCACTAACATTTTTTTGTCTTCTCTCCGTCTAGGTTCAGTAACGGCTTGACATTGTTCTCCTCGTCTTCTCTCCATCTGTGAAGAATGACACCAATCTCCACTTCTATTCATCTTAGGCACATTTACCTCCAGAATTATTCATGTTGTTCAAATACCTAAGTAGGGAGCAGGTATTTACTTTTATCTGAACTCTTTGATTTTAGAAATTTATTTTTCTTCATTTCTTGTCTAGGATGTTATATTATCCGGTTTCATATGGCATTTATATCTGATTGCAAGACATTTAGTTAAGATTTAATAATCTATATTTAATTATACTTTGATTTATTTCTCTAATTTGTTAAATAACCAACATAGCTTTTGAAAAACACACCCAATCATGAATATGAAAGGCTGAGGTTCACTTCTGAGTCAAAAATATTTTTGTATACCTTCTGGAAGTCATACTGTTCTATCTTAAAGACTGCCATTTTGACCTGTAAAAAATAAATGGACAGATGGATTTTCATTAGCTCTTTTTATTTGAATGAATATTAAAAGCATGACTTTGTTAGATATGCAGCTCAAGCCTAAAAAAGTTTTTAGTTTCGAATAATTTGAACCGAACCAAACAAAAACTACCCGAACTGATAAATTGACGGGGAATCAGAATTGTTCATCTTCTGCGTATCGACAATCATAACATTGCTTGTTCTTTTCATTTTTCATTTCGAGTTGTTTATTTATTTATTTATTTTTGAGTCGCGATGATCGGCCAATCATAGATGTTCATTGCCCCCTAGAGTTTATATATTGAGGGTGAGTGCTCTCATTTTGGGCATTGCAGATTAGAGCATTGAAGCCTAATCTTTGGTCATTTTGGTGCCGAAGCCGAGCCGGGGCGTGAAGCCTTGGTCCCCTACCATCCCTCCTTGGTGCGAACCTTGGATCCCCTCCTTGCCGTGAGCCTCCACTTTTCCCCCAAAAATCCCTCTCCCAGCACCCCCCAGCCGGCCAAGCCCCTCCTTCCATTTCCCCCTACAAAAATCCATTGCCGCCACCTCCCAAGTCCACCTCCACTTCTCCCTTAACATAACTCCTAATTCCCTCATTTTCATCTCTGACGATCACCAGAAGCATCTCCGGCCACCTGCGGTGATCCACCACCACTTTTCCTTTCATTTCCCATTTTTTTAAATTTTCCGGCGATCGCCGGAAAATGTCTCCGGTAACCACCACCACCGGAGGACACCTTCGGCCACCACGACCACGACCAACACCCATAACTCCTTCAACTTCCCCTCTGTCCTCCACATCCTAAATTAAAGGAACCACTTCCTAAATTTATGCCACCATTTCTCCCACTACTTAAATTTCCGCACTACTCATTCCACTCCGCCACATAACAACCGAACTCCCCCTTAGACCCAATATTCTTCATGTGGAGCCATTATTCCCTCCCCTTATCTGAACGCCCAGCTCAGTTACAGCCCACTGGGCCATACTCCCCTAATTGCCAAACCTACTACTCCCTGCCACCTTCTCCACTGTTTACAACCCCTCTCCCACTCGTGGAGCCACCTTCCAGACATCCTAAAAAGCCCAGAAGCTTTTCCCGACCATCTGACGCCACTCCCTCAACCACCAACCTCCAGGACGCCAGCTGCCCAAAATGTTGGTGTTACCATAGTGATCTGGAAGTGATCAAACATGTAGTTTCACTGCCAACGCAATATGAGCCTATGTGGTCGCACATAAGAGCATTGAAAAAGTTGGAAATCTTTGTGTTGGCCTTGCTCATATGTGATATGAGTGAAGGACCAAGGCTATGACGTTCTGGATCTGAAGGTTTTTCATTCCGGGACCTATATTGTGAATATGGGTCATCAGGTAAGTGGTCAGAAAACCCAAGGAGCAATTTGTCGAGTATAGTCTTGAGGATTCAACGAATAGGTCTGAATTCGTCGAGTATCGTCATGACATCTCAACGAATCTGTCTTGGATTCGTCGAGTATCGTGCTAACAATTTCGACGAATTAGACTTTGATTCGTCGAGTTTCGCCTTGATGCTTGGACGGTTTGTTCTGTCTGAATTCGTCGGATATTTACATGTTATTTCGACGAATGGCTTTTGATTCGTCGAATATCAACGTATAAACTCGACGAATTCTGTTTACTTCTGGTTTGATCCTTTAAGTCTCGTTTCGACATGGTCTGCGGGTATCGATTGGTTCGGTCTTCTGTATATATACGATATAAACAGTAAACCGATGTGTATGCTGATTATTCTGACCTAATCGAGCGAGACCGTAAAGACGATTATTCTTCCCCGACGGAACTGTTCCGCCTAGGGCACGATCGCCGCTCCTTGCTGTCGACCGCTCGCCGATCTGTTGCTGTCGCCGGGAAAGTGTTTCTTCAAGCTTCATCTTCATCGTTGCCTCCTCTCCTTTAACGGTTCTAGCAAACCGTGAAGACGGTGATGACATACCTTCTTCCAACCTAGATCTTGTGTGACAAGAGTCTAAGGGTTCTCTTTGCTCGTGTGGACATCCGTAGAGGCGTGGACACAATTCTATGCTCGGAATTTCAGCTGCTAGTGTTCGTCGGACTTCTTCAGAGCACATTGGTTGAATAGTGACTCAATCCCGCAAAGATATAATTTTATTTATTGCAATGATACTTCTTGATCAATGTTCATTGCAAGATCCGTATTTCTTTTGGGTTTTCTTGTTCCTAATTCCGCTGCGCACAACTGTTGTGACGTATAGCAAACCCAACACAAAACACCTCCCTGCATTGCTAGATTTGCTGTCCAGGTCCCTGAACTGTCATTTACTGTTGTTGTTTGCTAATTGCTGCCTCCATGGATTTGTTCCCGGCATTACAACTTCGTTCCAGCAATCGCCTTTGCTGTCCAACAGTTTTGTCTACACTTTAAATCTGAAATCTGCCCTGGATTGTGCCATCGCCTTCCTGACAGCCCTCCAAAGACATCTCTATCCCTCCCCTTTCGATGTTTTGCAAGTTCAAGATGTGCTTGCTATTTCTCTAGCGTTGGATCTCGTGTTTATTCTCTACTTGAAGAGATAAAGACTTATAAGCTTTGTTTCTGTTTTGGTCTTTGTAATCTCTCATTTAAATAGCTATTTGATTTTCTGGCACTTTTGCATTTGTACCATTTCACGTATTTCCATATTTGAAAGTTTTAATTCTTTATGATAAATCAAATTAATATTACTTTATAAATATCAATTATTGCAAGCAAATCATCAGATTCATGTATGGTTGCACGTAGAAGTTGCATTCATTATTTCTCCATCACATAGGACGTCCTGCGTTAGATGGTATCAGAGCTAGGTTCGGTCTTAGTTTAGAATACATGTGATTAGAACCTATATGTTTCACCATGTCATATCATAGTAGCAATTGCTATTCTAATCCTCTATTTGATGAACACAAGTCCACTCATTTCGTTAGTCCTATATTTATAAACCTAGATTCCATCACAGATTCAACAGAGTTCCCTCGAGAGGACCCTCATACTATCATATGATTATCCTCGTCCCCGACCCATCACTTATAAAAATCGTGCTAACTCTTTTCCACACTTTGATTCTTGTAGATTCCACCATTGATTCAACAGAGTTCCTTCGAGAGGACCCTCATACCATCATATGATTATCCTCGTCCCCGACCCATCACTTATATAAATCGTGCTAACCCTTTTCCACACTTTGATTCTTGTAGAGGTAATTTGCCTTGAGAAATATCAAAAACCTTATTGAGGTCACCACCATCAAGATAACATCACGTATACTGGCCTTCCTATTGTTCCGATAACGGATATGCCAGTAGTTGAATTTCAACGCTGGGTTCATGATCAATTTTATCACTTGGATGTTCATTTTGATCGCATAAAGAGAATTCATAAAAATAAGCTTAAGGATTTAGGTCAAGACACTAATGCGCATAGTAGTGCTCTCACTGACATGAGAGATCCGACACATGATTTCGATTCATCTCCTCTTGAGGAGACTCAGAGCCCACTTGATTTTGGAGTCGAGTCTGATCTTGATCATATGATACATGTGGAGAGCGACACTAGTATGATTAATGAGCATGGTCACAAGAGCAGGACGAACAACCAGTGACACTGCGATGACATATCCATTCCTTACACCTCACTTAGAGATAATGTCCCTTTCAGGTAGAGAGCCACTCCCCGATGCTTTACTTATTGACCCACTATTGTGTATGAACTTTCTCACTCTTCCCCCTATGTCATCCCAAGCCGCATCACGACCGAGATCCAAGAGCATAGTGTTGGTCTCGTGATGATTGTCTCACCCATCTTTGGGAACACTATCCCTTGCGATGGTTTGCATCTAGAGGACCATCATACTGTTGAAGGGTTCTTTGGAAACTCCCCTGTTGTACCCCCACGACCGTGTGAGGGTGAGATTTCAATTAGTGATCCTTTTCTGAGCACAAAAGTTTTGACACCTCTCCTAGTCATATATCCGAGTCACCCCATTTATATTGTTTTTGAACCTTGCGCTGCTGATGCAACCCGCGTTGCCTCGTCTTTATTTTTTTATCGCATATGTCGTTTATAATTGTAGCGCACGTTTCTGCGCATTGTTTGGATTTTTGTGTAGCGTAGAGTTGTATTGTGCATGTTGTTCGCGCATTTTTGGTTTGGCGCGTTGGTGTGACCGGCCAACGTGACCCTAAATGTATAGGTCCGGTAATTTAGGGGATATGTTAGCTTAGGGCAAGCTTTAATTTAATTAACTATTTTATTTTAAACTTGTATAAGTTTGAAACACCCACTTGGGTGAGCCCAATCAGCCCACTTCCCTTTGGCCCATTTCCCTAATTTCTATATACATTTAGATGGCTGCCAATAGCCTAAAAAACCGCAATCCCCTTGTATAAAACAAATCCTCCCCCTCTCTTAACACTCAGCTGGGAAATTGAATCGAAAGAATACCTTTTTAGGTTTCTTCGGTGGATTTCTCCCAGCGCCAACCTACCCGCTTTCCTCTCCCAGCGCCGACGAGCTCTTCTCGCCTGAAGCCGCACCTTCTCCAGCAACGACTTCGACGTCGGATCACACCTTGGAGGGCGGCGGCCACTCCAGCCCTGTACTCTGGCCGCTCCAGCGATTCTACGGCGATCCCTGCTCCGCACCACACCTCTGTTCTACCGGGGAAGCTGCGACTTCTGGCGGTCTTTCTGCTCGACGTAACCTCCAGGCGGGTTCTCTCCGGCCGCCGATTTTGTGGCCAGGGATCTCCTTGGAAGCCGTCGACCCCTCCCCCCACCTTATGCACCGGCCTCCGGCGATTTCAAGGATTCTCCGGCGTTTTCCCTGCTTGCCGTCAACCCTAGCCCCGTTCCAAGTGATCCCGAGCTTCCAGAATATCTCCAACACCAAGCCAGCCTTTCAGCCACCCTCCCTTGCTCCAGCCCCTGGTCAGGTCCCGGGTTATTACAGCTCCAGCCACGGCCTCTTCGCCTTGGGTATACCTCGCTTCTCCTTGCTCCATCCTCAACTATAATTTATGCTTAAATCTTTAAATGAATAGTAGGATATTAGAGCTTGCCCTATCTAATCAAATCCCCTGATTACCATTATTTCTGTTACACGTGCATGCCACCAATTATTTCTGTGCTTGTGAAATTTAGTTTCGTGACGTTGGATGTTCGTGCTATAGCGTTTACGTTCGTGTGCGACGCTTAGGGTCGTTTTATTCGTTAGAAATATTCCGCCAAGCCCTTCACGCCACATTAATTTTAAATAGGTCGTTATATTATATTTCAAAACTACAACCCCTTGATTTTAGATCACATCAGCTGCGTACTTAACAATGACTCTACTTACAGTTAAGGGCCCTTCAGATATTTCAGGAACCTATATTTACACGTCACATTTGCGACGAAATTCATTATACCCCTTCCGACGATCCACCAGATGAGTCATCACTTTATGAAGGCATTCTAGAGTGGCATCCCAGTGTCAAAGTCTTGCATAGCCTTCAGGATGCTTATCTCACACACGGTGAGTATTTCTACACTACACCTAGAGAGCCTCCAGATAAACCATCATTCTTTAGGGGCGTGCCCACTATCTTTGAACTTGTCCAGAGTGAGCACACTCTTAATGATCTTGGGCTCGATTCCATCATTATTAGTACTGATATTTCAGGTGTTTATTTAAATGATCATCGCATACGCGATGGAATTTCTTATTCCCCACCCACTAAACCCTCCGATCACCTGCCCCTCTACGATGGAACCTGGAGGGTTGTAGAGTTGTTAAAGGCGCGCCTCAGGCGCGCCTAAGGCTCCAGGCTCAGAGGTTTGCGCCTTCGTGCGTCTTTTTTGCGCCTTTGGACATTAAAGGCGCACATGAATACGATTTTTGGTGTAAACCTTTTGTTTTCAAAATAATGAAAAAAATGATGTAAGAACTCATTAATTTTTATACAATTTAGTGTTCTTAAAACAGAATCGATCGTTGAGACTTAGATATGATGCAAGAGATCATTTTGATTTTATTTTTTAAGAGATATAAATGATAGTAATGAATGACAAATGAGTAGAATATATAAAGAACCTGTTCAAAAAGATGAATTGATGTTTGATGCTGATTATTTAAAATGAATGTGGTTGCGCCTTGCCTTCTTCGGGCGCGCGCCTGCGCCTTGAGCCTTGGGCCTAGGCTCCAAGACCCTTTTGCGCCTTGGTGCGCCTTGCGCCTTTAATAACTAAGGCCTCTACATAGGAGATCCATTATGTCTATCGACATTCATTCATTGTCACCGTGGTATATCGTGCATGGATTTATCCGACATAGGAATACTTGCAATAAAAATTATTGATAAATCTTGTGCCGATAGCCATTGGAGATTACAAAGCTTCAAAAAGGAGAACATATGTCGATTTGTAGATTTGTATATGTGCTGAGAGCTTCCTCATGGGGACTGCTCGAAAATTAAATGCTAAGCAAATGGGTCCTTGCACCGTGCTTAAGAGAATTGGAGAAAATGCTTATGAACTGGATATCCCGAAGAGTACGAAAAATTCACATGTATTCAACCTGGAAGGTTTGACACCATTCTTTGAGCCAAATGATTCCATGTTCCCTTCGCCCTTTACCACCACAACTCCTCAGCCTCCAGTTTTGTCGACCACTCCATTATAGTTCCATTTGCGTCCGATTTTCTCTTTCATCTCAGCGCCTCAGTTGCAGTTTTCTTCTACCACTCAACTTCCTTCACATCCCGAGTCCTCGACACCAGTTGATCATACGACGTCTTCCACAACAACATTACGTTCTCCGACAAAGGCATCGCCTCGGCTACTTCCACAACAGTACTACATTTTTCGACAGATGCATCACCTCGATTTCTTTTACATCAGTACCATACAACATTTGACGTCGACGACAACAGTATAACCTTCTTGAGCATTAATATCCACTACTACGCCTCCGACATCTTGTACAAAACCTCCTTTAGCAGTTGCACCAGTTACACTACCATCGTCAGCTTCAGCCACACCAAACTCGTTCCATCGTTAGCTTCAACGACTTATTAGTTCAGAGCTGCGTAGTTTCATCTCTCTTTCAGAAGAGAAAACACCCATCTTAATTCACGGAGATGAACGATTTCAAGACGGGGGAGGGGGGATTGATGGGGAATTGGAACTATTCATCTTATGCGGATCGACAATCGTAGCATTGTTTGTTCATTTCATTTTTTGTTTCGAGTTATATTATTTATTTATTAGTTGGGACGATCAACCAATCATATCCGTTCGTTGTCCCCCATAGAATCTATATATTGAGGGTGATAGTTCTCATTTTGGTCATTGAAGATTGGAGCATGAATGCCTATTCTTTGGTCATTTCGGTGCCAAAGCTGAGCCGGGGTGTGAAGCCTTGGTCCCCCTCCCATCCCTTCTTGTTACGAAGCCTTGGTTCCCTCCTCCTTACCGTAAGCCTCCCCACCCCCCCCACCCCCCCCCCCCCCCCAAAAAAAAAGCCTCTCCCAGCTACTGCCCCCCTCCCAATTCCATAAGCCACCATCCCTCAACAACTGGCCATGCCCCTCCTTCCATTCCCCCTACAAAAATCCATTGCCGCCACCTCCCAAGTCCACCACTCCCTCAACATATCCCCCCCAAAACGGCCCCAAATTCCCTCATTTTCATTTCCGACACTCTGGAAATTGTCTTCGGCCACCTCCAATGATCCACGACCACTTTCCCTTTCATCTCTCATCATTTTAAATTTTCCGGCGATCACCGAAAAATGTCTTCTCCGACCATCACCGCCACTAGCGGTCACCCCTTCCCACTACAATCCTCCACCCATCCTGATCCAGCAGCCACCACCACCCATAACTCCCTCCACTACCCCACTATCCTCCACCTCCTAAATTAAAGGAACCACTTCCTAAATTTAAGCCACCCATTTCTCACACAACCTAAAATTAAGCCACTACTCATCCCATTCCACATAACAGCCGGCCTCCCCCTTAGCCCCAATATTCTTCGCGTGGAGCCATTATTCCCTCCCCTTAACTTAACCACCACCTCTCAGTTACGGCCCACTGAGTTATACTCCACTAACGACCAAACCTACAACTCCCCGCCACCTTCTTCACTGTTTCCAGCCCATCTCCCACCCGTGGAACCAGCTTCCGGACATCCCAAACATCCCACGTCACTCCCTCAACCACCAACCTCCAGGAGGTCTACTGCCAACCACCCAAAACACCTCCCTGCATAGCCAGATTTGCTGTCCCTGTCCCTGGACTGTCATTTACTGCTGCTGTTTGCTGATCGCTACCTCCTTGTGTCCTGTTCCCGGCATTGCAACTTCATTCCAGCCATCACCTTCGCTGTCCAGCAGTTGGGACTACACTTTAAGATCTGAAATCAGCCCCGGATTGTGCCATCGCCTTACTGACAGCCCTCCAAAGACATCTCCAGCCCCCTTTCGATATTTTGCAAGTTCAAGGCGTGTTTGTTATTTCTCTAGCGTTGGATCTCATGTTTGTTCTCTACTTGAAGAGATAGTGTCTTATAAGCTTTGTTTTCAATTATTTTGGTCTTTATAATCTCTCATTTAAATTGTTATTTGATTTTCTGCCACTCTTGCATTTCTAGCATCTCACGTGTTTTCATATTTGAAAGTTTTAATTTTTTGTGCCAAATAAAATTAATATTGCTGTATAAATATCAATTAATGCAAGTGAGTAAATTCTCCGATTCATGTATGGTTCCACGTAGGAGTTGCATTCATTATTTCTCCATCACATAGGACCGTCGTGCGTCTTAATTACTAACGGATTTGGTTTGGTTAGGCTCCGATTCCTTAAAATTTTGAACTGAACCAATTCTGGTAGGTCCGGATTTTCTGAACCTTCAATTTCGGTCCCTCTCGTACACAATATTATTTCACAAAGGTATTTAAAATCACTGTTTTGAATGTCCTCCAACATGTCCAACATGTTTGCCACGTGCCATTTTTGATTTCAAATTGACATTTTTTTTCAAAAAAAAGAAATTGTCCTTTTGTAAAATATAGTATGACATATCGTCCACAATTCGTCCACAATTGTATTTGTCCTTTTTCCAATATATTTGCCGACATATCAACTTTTTATGATATATCTTCCAACACGACTTTTGAACATATCGTCCACAATTCTATTTTATGTTACATTAGCAGGCTAACAGTATATGTTTAAATCACCTATATGTATTATATATGTTTTCTTAAATCAATTAGACATGTTGTTTCATTCTTTTTAATATTTTATTTTTACAACCAATTTTGTATAATTATTTTACACAATTTTTTATTTCATATTACACAAATATACAATTTTTAACATGTTTATTAGTTCATTATTTTTATTTCCTTAATATAAGTATATATGCTTGAAAAGACTTATAATCAATCAATAGTTAGCTTTTGATTCTTCTTTATTTGCTATAAACTTAGTGTTATTAATATATTTTATAATCTATCGTTTTTTAATTGTTAATAATATTTTATCTTGGTCACTCTTTTAAATTTTTTGGTATATACACGACTTATTGTTCGTCTATTTATTATATTAATTTTTTTAAACTTTTAGAACATATAATTATAATCAGTATACATAAAAATATTTTATTTATAAGATATGAAAATGTAGTATTTTAAAATATCTCAGACATGTCTCCGACTTCCGACATTTAAAAACTCAATCTGACATGTTACTGACATCCCATATTTTCAACTTACCACTAATTGAGCCAAAAAATAGTAAAAATATCCCTGCACCTTTCCCGCAGTTTCTCTTTTATGATTGTGAGAAAGAGTTTATTTTATCTTTCAATTTATTTGAATTCAAGTTTAAAATAAAAATTATGCCACATGAGCTAAATTAATCGAAAACTAACATTTTGAAAGAATGGTTCTTATAAAGGCCAGAAGCAAGCTAGGGAACATTACTGAAATTTAAAAAGGTGCAAGGGACCTTAGTGGAGGGTTCTTAAAAAAAGGCTTACGGGAAGCATGGTTCGAACCTCGGGCACCTAGGTGATATTTACTCTATGAAGCATGGATACTTCCCCGAAGACAGCGTACCCGTATCAGATACATATCCGATACTAGTACGTACCCGATACTCGACGGATACACCTATGTGGACATACTTGAACTTTGCACATCATTCTGCATATTGTGATATGAGTCTGTTTTTCTAGAGTAAACAAAAGTTGGCTCTATGCTAGGAAGCGTTGGCGCATCCAATTAAGTTGTGTATCTTTATCGAGTATGTTTCTAGTACTGGTACATTTCTATTACAAGTATGTGTATTGAACGGGTTGATACGACACAAGTTATTAACAAAACGGCTAACTTGCCTCTAGACTAACGGACGATTGAAGAAGTTGATCTTCAACAATGAAGTTGATCTTCAACAATGAAGTTGATCTTCAACAATGAAGTTGATCTTCAACAATGAAGTTGATCTTCAACAATGAAGTTGATCTTCAACAATGAAGTTGATCTTCAACAATGAAGTTGATCTTCAACAATGAAGTTGATCTTCAACAATGAAGTTGATCTTCAACAATGAAGTTGATCTTCAACAATGAAGTTGATCTTCAACAATGAAGTTGATCTTCAACAATGAAGAAGAAAAAAAGACCGATGAGTAAATTTAAGTTTAATTTTATCTCTTTTGGTTAAACATATAAGATATTAAATTTTGTAATATTTACGAATGCTTAATGTTTGAGAATTTCATGTTATGTTGTATTGATTTGTGTACTTGTACTTCAAGTTATGATTTATGTTTGATGTTTTGAGAAATATTTATTACACTTCTGATATATATATATATATTATATTATATTTGGTATAACATATTATGCCGTACCCGTATCCTTGTGTTTTAAATTTTTTTGTACCGCCGTACCGGGTACATATCGTACCCAGTACCCGTATCGGTGCTTCCTAGTATTTACTTTATATTACTCACCACTTAGTTAAGATATGATTGATCATGCTGTTCATCTTCAGTATCTCTTGGTTGAACATTAATGTACTTGGTTGACATGCTCAAATTTAGCAATTTTTGCCCTTCAAATTATCATCTTTATAATTATATGCAGTGATGAGGTTGGCTTTGTACACCCTTCCCAATTTGCAGAGTTACATGAAGATTCAAGCATTTCATGGTCTCCACCTGCCAAATATTGGCAAATATTAGATAAAGCTTGCAGGACTGACGGGAGCGGTTTGAATTGTCCTGGAAATGTGGCAGTCTTCTGGTATGGAAATCATAAGCTGGCCATCTCAATGCAGGTTGTACCACTATTGTATAATGCGGCTCTACTTGCACATATTGGTGCCCAAGGAAGATATAAAAGGTCAATCAACACCCCAAAGTATACAAGCTCCTTGCATACTGCGACTTGTGAAGCTCAATATCTAGAAACAGATATCCTGAAACACTCTAGGGCCATTCTGATATTGAGTCCGGACTTTGGGAGTGTGTGGAACTCCAGGTTATGTTTTCTATCACAATAGTTAATGTAGTTTTATTTTATGCAATTGCTGAACTCTAAATGTTAATGGATTCAAAATACTTATGGCCTGGTATTTCTGTGTACTGTATGATGAGAATTGATAATTAATCCAGAAATTTTTGGAAGCACCAGTTCCCTTTGTGCGCTTTAGCGTCATTTGATGACCAATTTCCATGCTTTGTGCACACGGTTCCTATTTATGCAAACTTCTGTGTTTATGCAGCCTTATCCTCCTTTTAAAGAGGATGACTATGTTGCTGGAGTTTATGACATTTGGAACTTGGCTGAGGATGATGCTAATATTATTATGCTATTAGATGGTGCCAATTTTGTGCTGATGGGGAAACTAATTTATATGTTTAGCAATGTTAGTTTGCATGTGACAAGCATTAGCTAGCTTGTTATTTAGTTGCAGCAGGTGATTTTTAACAATAAAGATCGGCTCAAAGAAGATTAGAGCAATGGATCCAACTTAGTTACTGATGTAGGGTAGGCTAAGGGGTGCACAAAACCTAGGACTCTAGGTATAAATGCAAAAGCGACTCTTTAGTATGATCCTAAGTGCAATGGGTCAGTTACGGTGACAAATAAATTTGAGCAATGAAATTTCCTAACACTACGCAAATATTCAAAATTGAAAACAATTATTTAATTCGGCAATTTTATAACGGCTTTCCTCCGCTCAGAGGGCCAAATCAAAGCGCGCAGCGAATGACTTCTCCTGTAAATTAATAGTGTATCGAGCAAAATTTTCTACTAGCAAGAATCACAACACATATTAATCGACCAATGAAAATGTCAAATCAAATATGCAAATACCACAAGAAACTCACAAAATAGCGGGCTGAATCGAGACATTGAAGAATTTGGGTCCGGATGTGTAGATCGGCGATCAGAGGTGGAATCAGCTTCGTGGAAATGATGGTGGTGGCTATCCTCGACGGTGGATGGCGAAATCAGACCGAAAATAAATAGATTCGGGCATGAGGGAGTGGATCCGGGCGTAGAGAGGGTGGATCTGCTGTTTAGGAGCTGATCCAGGCTAAAAAGGAAAGTATGAGTGGTGGAAATAACGAATCGGGAGGCTATCGCTCCAGGATGAAGTAAGAAAAATGAGTACAAAATAAAACACATAATAAAATCTTTTTCGTAAATTTCACATACTCTCTGTTATTACTCAACTCATTTCTTCTTTTATTCATCAGACACACAAAACTCTTTCGAAATACTCGGGAATGCGAGCAGTTACCTAAAATGGTGACCACGACAGGTTTAGTCATAAAAAAATTATGACCAAGAGAGTTAAGTACCTCTTTATCTGCTATACATGCAACCAAGAAATCTCAGTATCAATATGCATAAGCTTTCAATTTTTTAATTTTAGTATAAAGAAATGCAATATCAATCATAACTAATAGTATCAAAGCAACATTGTTTTATATTGTATTATTTAGCATTCAGTTCTTTAGGTTCTTCATTGTATTTTTCCTTCTGTTTGTTTCTCTTTTTCAATCAAATTCTTGATTCAATCTCATTCAATCATTCAATTGTTCATCTCATTTAGATTTAATTGTTCCAAACATATCATTCAATCATTTATTTAATTACCTAGCTTTGAAAATGTCAAAGGATTCATCAAATTTGGGCCCACCCCTCTCGGGGTTATCAAACATAGGCAAACTCCATACGTGGGAAATCCATCAGTTGGTACACTCTCTACATCATAGGACTCTCCTTAACATTTCCTATCTATATCTTATTTTGCATCTTTTATTTTTTCCTATTACATTACGGTCTATAATATTTCATTCAATCGCTCATTCTTATTCATTTTTCCATATAAATATTTGCATCTGTTATAATTTGTAGTATTATAATATGTTTATCCTTTTTTTACTTTGTTATATCTACCTCCATATATAGAGGGGACTTTTCTTAGTAATGAATTCAATTTTCAATTCCTCAATATGGTATGAGATCCCGTGCTCCTGGTGCCCTGGTCGTCCGACTCCTTTCGCTCGCGCCGCCTTTCGCTTGCATTGCCCCTTCCACTCCCGCTCACGTCCGCGCATCTCTGGCTCATTATCGCTCACGTCCACACACTCCACTCCGTAAGCAGCTCCCACCACCGCAATCCTCTTCTCACACCGCCATACGTAGCACCTCTCACTCTCGACCACAACAACCAACGCCTCTTTCTTCTTCTTCAGTTCCTCTTTCTCCTATCAACTTTTTCTCCCACCGCCGTCCTTAGAGCCTCTTTCTCCCACCGCCCTCTCTAGCGCCTCTTCCGTTGTTCTTTCTTCTTCAGTTCCTATTCGACGCTGGATCCTCAATGCAGTGAAGTGCCTACTCCTTCCGACACCATGAATGCTTCTTGGTGATCGCGTCTAGTGGATTTCTCTTCCTCCCCCCTTGCAGATTCGTTTTTTTTCCAGTGTGATAGGCTATTTCTTGTTGCCCTATGTCTTCGGCCGTCTCCAGGCTTATATTCTTGAGCCATTATGTCTAGCGGTGATTGTTCTTCCGCTCCCTCGTCTGCAGTTGCCCCTCCCGTGAGTTCTCTCCGTGGGATCCATAATCATAATATTCCTCAGATTATTACCATTCGTCTGGATGACTCTAATTACCTTTCATGGTCCCGATATATCACATTGACGCTCTAAATGTTCTTCTCTTTGGCTGTCACCGGCCAAATGCAGGAACCATCCAAGACCTCTCCAGAGTGGATACAGTGAGAGTCGGAGAACTTCTTAGTCATGTTTTGGCTTACTAATTCTATGCCGCAGTCCACCGCTCGTAATTAATTCTTTCTCGATAATGCTGCAGACATTTGGAGACGAGCAGAGTCTACATTCTCTCGTCGAGGTAATGCCGCTCGGGTTTTCCAATTGCGACGAAAGATACCCTTACTCCGACAGGGTGATCGCCTTCCTTCTACGTACTATTTAGAGTTCACACAACTGTATCAGGAATATGATCATTTTGTTTCTCTCACCTTTGTTAACCGTGTCGATGAGGCGATGGTTCGTGCCAGAGAGGACCGCAATCACATCTTTGAATTTCTTCATGGTCTTTATCGGGACTTTGATCTGATCAGTGTTCAACATTTGGGGCTTCCACAGTTATCGTCCCTTCCCGAGGTCTATAACATTGTGCAATAGGAATTCGATCGCCTCTAGACCTTCCTGATCCTGCACCTGAGAGTTCTGCTCTTACCGCTGCTTCCCCTTCACTTCTTGGTGGACGTCCATCCAGTGATTCCAAGTTGAAGGGCTCCGATAAAGACCATCTCCTCTGTGATTACTGTGGAAAGAACCGTCACACTTGGGACACCTGCTTCAGGATTTATGGGTTTCCTCCTCCAAGAGGGTGTGCTTCTCCTTATGGTGGCCGTGGTTTTGGGAGATCATCTGGTCGTCATGCTTCTCCTCATTCTGCTCATCTCACTAATGCTACTATGGACATTCCTCCTAGACATTCCAGTACTGATGGCTCTTCTCTTCCCAGTGCTTTCACGACAGATGAAGTCCTTGCCCTCTGACGCTTGATGCAGGATCTTTCTACGAAGTCTTCTGCCTCTTCCTCCTATGCTTACACGGGACCACCAGGTGCTCACTTTGCTGCCTCTCATTCTTCCACCCAGTGGATCATTGACTCTAGGTCCACATATCGTATGACTTAAGGTTTTATCTCATATAACTCTCTCTGGTCGCGATAAGTGGAGCATTGCAGATGACTCTCTTTCATCAATTGTTGGAAAAGGTTCCATCTCCTGCTTCTCTCTCACCTTATCCTCTGTCCTTCATGTTCCCAATTTCACTCATAATTTACTTTCTATTAGTTCATGCATACTCTAAAGACACGTCATGTGGATGCAGTTTATAGGATTCTTAGGTATCTCAAATCCTCACCAGAAGGGGGTGTCTTGTTTGCTTCAAAATAATGTCTAAATATTGAAGTTTACATTGATGCTGATTGGACAGGTCTGTTGAAGATCGACAGTTAACTTCAGGATATTGTTCCATTGTTGGGGGTAACCTTTTTACTTGGAGGAGCAAGAAACAAGTTGTGGCAAGATCAAACGCTGAAGCCGAGTTTAGAGCTATTGCTCATGGGGTTTGTGAAGGCTTGTGGCTACGATCCTTGGTGAGTGACGTAGGCCTTACTGAAGCCGAGCCCATCCGGCTGTATTGTGACAAAAAGTCAGCTATCAGTATCACCCATAACCCTGTCCAACATCACTACACTAAACACATTGAAGTAAATCATCACTTTATCAAGGAGAACATTGAGAAAGGGATTGTGTGTACTCCTTTATTCTCTCAGATTGACAACTTGCAAACATTCTCACAAAATGTCTGAGTGAGAATATATTTGGTAGTATTGTTGACAAGTTGGGCATGATTAAGATCTCACGTCAAACTTGAGGTGAAGCGTTATAATTTGTAGTATTATAATATGTTTATCCTTTTTTTCCTTTGTTATATCCGCCTCCATATATAGAGGGTACTTTGCTTAGTAATGAATTCTATTTTCAATACCTCAACAACATCAAATTCTCGTATCATGTTCTTTATTTCCATATTCCAATCTAAATTCTTTCATCATTTTTAGCATCTTTTAGCGATTTTCTCTCTTTCAATTTCATATCAATTCATGTCAATGCACAAACACTAAATTCATTTATGTTTGAAAAAGTTATACAAGTGTACTCTGAAAATAATTTAAAGCTATGCATAATTAAAGAAGTAAGTATTCACATTTTGTTTCTCCTCTCTTTGTTGTTTCTTGACGCATCTTGGTGTTAATGTCATTTTCCATCGTATTAGTATCTATTTTTAGATGAATAAAGATTTTCAAACTTAATTTATATGAAGCCAAAAATCTAAATACGAACACGTCAAAAAACATGAACACTCGACCTTCTCGTAATATCTACCCGCATAACCACACTTATAACTCTAATCTATTACACATAAATCTATATTCCTGGATATTAATATTGTTAGAAACCACGGTGGGGCCCTCGTCGGGCACATGAACCCAGATCCTATGACCGACTGTAGTGGAATGACGAGAACACCCCCAACCAAATCTCCTGGACTCGTGTGGGACCCTCATCGGGTACATGAACCCTGATCACGCGGAATAAATTCCCAGGTAGGTTGTTGAGGCCCGGGATAGAACCCGGGACCTCCTTTTTCAAGCTCCTAAGCGAAGGCTTGATACCCAACTGAGCGGCCATCTTTTGTTAGAAACCACGGTCGGGCCTTCGTCAGGCACGAGGGCCCCACCGTGGTTTCTAATAATATGAAACCATTGCTTTAAACTCCTTTCATCCTTTCACTAAGCCCTATCTCTCAAACCATTGACTAACTAATTAACAATCAATTAACAATAATTCCTTCATATAAACATCTTAAAACAACCAACTATATAATCTAAAATCTTCATTGTCAGAAAGAACGAAAACTACAAACCATTATACTTTCATAAAATATCTAATGACTGCCCCTGATCAACACTCTATTTGGCCAAGTCAAATAGAGGAATTACAATAGCAGTACATAAGAACAATAATACATTAAATCCCTACTTAATTAATCATTATTGCTGCTTATAAATACCAAGATAGTCGGCTAAAACCCTAATCCGGAAGATGAAGATGAAAGGGAAGCCCTATCTTCACTTCCTGCCATTACTTGTACTTCTTACCACCAGCTAAAGAAGAAAGGAAAGGTATAAGTAGAGGAAGAGGGCTTATAGTGAGTGAGAGGAAGAAAAAATATTGCTTAGTCCTGGCTTCTGAGAAGTTGCACAAAACCCGGCTCCACATCGTCTCCCACATCAAAATCGAAGAGGCAAATGGGGAGGAAAGTTGCCGTCGAGCTCTTTCGAGCGCTTCTTTGTTAGCATCGAAGAAGGGGGGGGGGGGAGAAGGGCGCCGATGTTGTCGTCTGGAAGGGGGGGGGGAATCATCGGCCCTAGCAGAACTCAGCTACGCAGCCCAATGATAGCTCAGCGACATGGCAATCTAGCGGTGAGGCAGTCCAACGACACTTATTGTCAATGCCTGGAGAAAAAGATCGTTGAGGGGGATGGGGAACTGCGGGAGAAAGGAACAGCTGACAGGCTTTTTATTGTCATAACTGAGCGGTGTTGTTGGTTTGACTTATCGAGATTTTACTCCAGCTCACCCCATTAGCTGATTGCTATCATTCAGATGCCATCTAACACACTAAATTTATTCTGCAACAAACGCCTAGCCTCCAAATAACTCCAAAGTTTCTAATTTAAATCTCACGATACCTCCTAATCGGGCTCTCACATATTCATGACACATAAGTTTATAAACTTATAATTTCATTATATACCCATATTTTACTTATATATTTTGCAGTTTTTATAATATACTTAATAAGTGAACTATTCAAAATTATCACAAAATTTCAAACTATCAAAAATAAATACTGTTGGTGCAAAATTTTTCACCTAGTTCTTCCACACTCAACCACCAACTGGGGAATACGGTGGAGAGATTGCAGACCCCAACTAACTGGTTACTTTGCCACTGGCGGGCACGACGAGCAGAAGGAGAGCGCAAAAAGGAAGGGGGTGCCGCTGGCAGCGGCGAACAACAGACTGACTCGCTGTGGCGAATGGCTCTATTGCGGTGAGATTTTGGATTATATCAGAAGATGATTACAAGTGGGGTGCGAATACTTGTGAGTATGCACGCGTACAATAACAGAGAGGAGAAAACTGAAGGGACATGGTGTCCGTACCAACAATTGAGCAGGTTCTGAGCTAAGTCTGGTCCTTGATCAACAATCTACCAGTGCCTGCTTCAGAATCAGATTCTAGTGATGACCTACATCTCCCTCTTGCATTGTTGCATGGTAAAGCGATATGCACGTAGTATCCTATGCCCAACCATGTTTCTTATTATCATCTTACCCATGTGCATAAGGCCTTTGTTACATCGTTATCCTTGATCAATGTTAGAATTTGGCGGATTGGCGGGCTGGTCTCTGCGGCGGTTTGTTCCCGCGGTCTGGCGGTTTGTCCCCGCGGTCTGGTTGCGTGGCGGCTTGATAGGAGGCAACGGTTATGTCTGGCGGTTTGTCTTGGCAGATTGGCGGTCAGGCTGTTTAGCAGGACTTGGACGATTTAGTAGTCGGCTTCCCGCAGAGCTTTCCAGTCTCGAAGGACTTCTTGCAGATGCGGTCTGAGAGCTACCCGCAACTGCGGTCTGAGAGCTACCCGCAACTGCGGTCTGATGGATGTCCGCAGCAGCGGTCTGGTGGCAACTCGCAACTGCGGTCTGGTGGCAACCCACAGTTGCGGTCTGGCAACCTGCAGTGGCGGTCTGATGGCTTTCCGTAACAGCAGTCTGGTGGGAGTCCGCAACTGCGGTCTGGTGGCTACCCGCAGTTGCAGTCTGGCGGCCTGCAGTGGCAGTCTGGCTACCTGCAGTGGCGGTCTGACGGCTTACCTCTATTGCCACTGGTTGATCTTCTTCAGCTGTTCTTTGTATAGTGTTGCGGCTTGATGCTGTCAAACCGCATAGGCCACGTAGTTTGTATTTAGTCACACATCGATTGTTGTATTCTCCTCTCTCCCTCCATTTTCCATAAATAATGGAGCATACCTTTGTATTATTTATCGTTTTGGAGCAATACAATTTGCCTTTTATTTAGCTCTTTTTACATGGTATTAGGGCTAACCGATTCTTTACTCCTATTTGCTTGTGGTTTATTTTTCTAACCGCTTCCGGTTTTCTTCCCTCCCCGCCCCCCTTACTAGTCGCTTCTCCTGCGACTTGTTCTGTCTTTGCATTCTATTCAGTTCACGCGGCTTTGCTGGTGTTCACGCTTCCTTCTTTCCCCTTCTGTGCTCTTGCAGGTTGTTGTGGGCGCGCGTGTTGTTTTCTCTACTCGCGCAGTCTGTTCTCTATTCTCGCGCGGGTTGTTTCTTTAATCGCGTGGTCTCCTTCTTTTCTTGGTCGCGTTCTTTCTGCGATCTGTTGTGGGCGCGCAGGTTGTTTTCTCTACTCGCGCGATTTGTTCTCTCTTCTCGCGCAAGTTGTTTTCTTTACTCGTGCGGTCTTCTTCTTTTCTTGGTCGCGGGTTATTTTCTGCGACCTGTTCTTTGCCTTTCTTGCCGTCTTGTGTCTAACCGTGCGGTTAACTTTTTCTCTATCCGGTTTCTCTTATCTACTCTACAACTCATGTTCTTTTGGTCTTTTCCGATAAGTGACTTATTGATTCTGGTGCCACTTGTCACACGACCGACAATTCTCGTTTGTTCTCCTGCTTGAACAAGCAGACATGGGTATTTTCTGTCGTTATTGTAGATGAATCTTCTCCGGTACATGGTGTTGGAACTGTACCTCTCATTCCGTCTTTGCAGCTTGAGGATACGCTCTATGTTCCTACTTTTTCGTGCAATTTACTGTCTTTTCATGCTCTCTGCACACAGTTGCACTGCACGGTTTCTTTTACTGTCGCTACTTGTTCTTTCTGGGATTCTGTCTCAAAGGCTACAATTGTTATTGGGACTGCGAGTGGTGGTCTTTTCTTTCTCGATAATGTCATTGCTCTTTCTGCTTCTTCCTTCAGCAATGACATTGTCGTCTTGGCCATCCTCCTTCTCGCCTCATTTACCAACTTCTCCCAGATCTTCTTCAAGAGGATTCCCCTTTGAATTGTAAAGTATGTCATCTTGGTAAACATCATCTCTCTTCTTTCCCAGCACGGATGAGGCGTAGTTCTGCGCGTCCTTTTGAACTAGTTCACTCTGACATCTGGGGTCCCTCTCCTACTGCCACTGTTGGTAGACGTAGCTTGTACTTTATTACCTTCATTGATGATTTCTCCAGGTGTACTTGGTTGTATCTCTTGAAAGAACGTTCTGACCTTTACTATGTGTTTACCATCTTTTATAATAAGATCTTCACACAGTTTAATGTGTCTATTCAAGTTCTTCGTACTGATAATGCCAAGAAATATGTCAGCTGTCAATTTTATGATTTTTGTACGAGCCACGGTTTGATTCATCAAACTACTTGCCCCTATACCTCTCAACAGAATGACATTGCTGAAGGCAAGAATCGCCATCTCTTTAATGTTGCTCGCAGTCTTCTCTTACAAATGAATGTTTCTCGGTCTTATTGAGGTTATGTTGTTCTTCTATCTTGCTATCTCATAAATCGTATTCCCTTGTCTATTCTTCAAGGTAAGACTCCATTCTCTGTTTTGTATCCCGGGGCCAAGCCGTTTCCTTTACCTCTTAGAGTTTTTGGGTGTACGACGTTTGTTCACAAATCTTCTCCTGCTCGTGAAAAACTTTCTCCCCGTTCTGTTAAATGCATATTCCTTGGTTATTTTCCGACTCTGAAGGGATATTGCTATTTTGAACCTATTCTCTGCAAACAACACGTCTCTGCTGATGTCACCTTCTTTTAGGATACACCGTATTTTTCTCATGCTTCTTCTCTCTTGCCCTCTGATACTTCCTCTTCAATGTCTATTACCTCGGCACCTATGCCGGCACCAGTTCTTTCGACAACTGTTCCTGTTACATCATCTCCTTCTCTCGAGACTGATTCTTTGCCCTTGGAGTCTTCTGTGCCTATTCCCGGGCCTCTTCTCTCTTATAATAGTGGATCTGCTCCTACGGACAAGAGTGATCTTGATCTTCTCATTGCCTTACGGAAGGGTGCCCGACAATGCACTAAGTATCATATTGAGAATGTTGTCTCATATGCTCGGCTTTCTCCGGTTGGCAAGCGTTTTGCTCTTCTTATATCTTCTACTATCATCCCGGCTACGTATCAAGATGCTCTTGCCGTTCCGCATTGGAAAGACGCTATGGATGAGGAAATGAAAACCTTAACTGAGAGAGGCACTTGTACACTTGTTCCCACACATCTGGGCACAAATGTGGTTGGTTTTCGATGGGTCTTTGTTGTCAAGTATCTTCCAGACTGTTCTGTTGACCGCTATAAGGCGAGGCTTGTTGCCAAAAGATTTACCCAAACGTATGGTGTAGACTTCTTTGATACCTTTTCCCCTGTTGCTCGCATCAGCACTATACGTGTTCTTTTCTCTGTCGCGGTTAATAAAGACGGGGAAATATCTCAGTTAGATGTGAAAAATGTCTTTCTTTATGGTGATTTGCAGGAGGTGGTTTACATGGAGCAACCTCCTGAGTATGTTGCTCAGGAGGAGTCTCAGGTATGCAAGCTTCAGAAGTCGATTTATGGTTTAAAGCAGAGTCCACGAGCTTAGTTTGACATGTTTAGTGACGTTGTTTCTCTTATTTGGTTCAATCGAAGTATTGCTGATCATTCTCTGTTTATAAGCAAAATTACTAAATGCCATGTGTTTCTTGCTGTCTATGTTGATGATATCCTTTACTGGTGATGATAAGGAAGACATTGATCTGACAAAACGACATCTTCGACAACATTTTATTACTAAGGATATGAGAACTTCGAAGTATTTTCTGGGAATTGAGATTTCACGAAAGCGCAACTCTGTGATACTTTCGCAGTGAAAGTATGCGCTAGATCTCTTAAAGGAAACTGGTCTTCTTGGCACAAGATCTGCTCATTGCCCGATGGCTGTTGGGGATGATAAGGGGTGGACTGAAGATTCTCTTCTCCCAGATTGTACTGTGTACAGTCGACTTGTAGACAAACCTATCTATCTGACTGTTACCAGACAAGATATCTGTTATGCAGTTGGGAAGTTCAGTCATTTTATGCAAACTCCTAGAGAGTGTTATCTGCGTTCTTCCATGAAAATTCTTGAGTATGTAAAAGGCTCTCCAGAAAAGAGCTTGTTCTTTCAGAAACATAATCATTTGAACATTGAAACGTATTCTGATATCAGCTATGCTGATATAAAGAAGATAGGAAGTCCACATCAGGTTTTTGCATCTTTGTAGGAGGAAATCTTGTTAGTTGGAAAAACAAGAAGCAGTCGGTGGTTTCAAGGTCAAGTGATGAAACTGAGTATAGGAGCATGACTTCAATAACTTGCGAATTGAAATGGTTTCGTGCGTTTATGCTTGACTTGGGAGAAATCTATGATCATCCTCTCTCTATGTTCTGTGATAACAAAGCCGCTATTTACATATTGAAGAATCCCGTCTTCCATGAGAGGACAAAACACATTGAAGTTGATTGCCATTTCATTAGAGAAGAGGCGTTGAAGAATCAAATCTGCATTCCATTTGTCACTTCTGATAAAGAACTGACAGACATCTTCACGAAACCAATTTCCTCTTTACTTTCAGATGTTTGTAGCAAGCTGGACATGGTTGACATATATGCTCCAGCTTGAGGGGGAGTGTTGAAATTTAACATTTTGGCGGATTGGTCTCAGCGGCTTATTGTTCGGGCGATCTGGCGGTTTGTCCCTGCGGTCTGGTTGTGTGGCGGCTTGATAGGAGGCAGATGTTATGTCTGGCGGCTTGTCTTGGCAGATTGGCGGTCTGGCTGTTTAACAGGACTTGGCGGTTTAGTAGTCGGCTTACCGCAGAGCTTTCCAGTCTCGGAGGACTTCTTGCGGATGCGTTCTGAAAGCTACCCGCAACTGCGGTCTAATGGATGTCCGCAACAGCGATCTGGTGGCAACCCGTAATTGCGGTCTGGTGGCAACCCGCAGCTGCGGTATGGCAACCTACAGTGATGGTCTGATGGCTTTCCGCAGCAGCAGTCTGGTGGGAGTCCGCAATCGCGGTCTGGTGGCTACCCGTAATTGTAGTCTGGCGGCCTGCAGTGGCGGTCTGGCGGCTTACCTCTATTGCCGCTGGATGATCTTCTTCAGCTGTTCTTTGTATAGTGTTGCAGTTTGACGTCGTCAAACCGCATAGGCCGCGCAGCTTGTATTTAATCCCATATCGATTGATGTATTTTCCTCTCTCCCTCCATTTTCTATAAATAAGGGGGCATACCTTTGTATTATTTACCTTTTGGAGCAATAAAATTTGCCTTTTATTTCACACTTTTTACGATCAACATTCCCAAATCATGGCAGGGAGCTTTGGGTGTCCCTGAACGGACACATGCTATGGAGGAGGAAATGTAAGCCTTGGAAAAGAACCATATGGGACATCTCTCCCTTTATTTCTGGGAAGAAAGCCCTTTGCTTGAGGCGAGTGTTCTTTGTTAAACAAAATCAAGATGACGAGATTGAACGTTACAAGATACGATTGGTGGCTTAAGGATACACAAGTCTCAAGGAGTAGACTACTAATAAACATTTGCTCCGGTGGTAAAGATGGATTCCATTCATATTCTCTTATCCCCGTGCTGCTTACTTGGGCTGGGTTCTTCAAATTGATGTGAAAATGTCTTCCTCTATAGTGAGTTGGATGAAGAAGTGTACATGAAATTTCTCTCAGGGTTTGTGAAAAATGAACCAAAAGGGCTTGTTTGTTGCTTAAAGAAGCCATTATATGACCCGAAACAGTCACCCAGAGCATGATTTCACAGGTTTCACAAGGCCATGCTTAAGTTTGACTACAAGCAGGGACAGCCGGATCGCACAATGTTCATCAGAAGACATGATCATAAAATCTCAAGGATTTATTGTCTACAGAGTTCGAAGCGAATGTTTTAGGCATACTATGATATTTTCTTGGAATTAGAGTGATTAAGTCGAATAAGGTATCTTCATATCCCAAAGCAAACACTCCTATGAAGGAGAACCATAAAATTGATGATGACAGTGATGGTCACCAGATGGATACTTCGAGCTATCAGAGATTGGTTGGGGGACTCATATACCTATCCCATATACGTTAGGACATTACATATGCAGTTGGTATCTTGAATAGATATATGCAGGCTCCCATGATGTGACGACCTAAAAATAACGTGACGCAATTTTAAAAATGTTATTGCTCCCCGATGATGAATAACAAAAGGCAGTACGAATTTTTCGAGATTTTTTGCGCATTTCCTTTTCATTTTATTAGTTGAGTTTGCTTAATAATGCTTTAGTTTTATTTTTACGAGTGCCAATAGCCGTTTCAGTTGTGGTTGCCCTTTTTATTTATATGGGCTTGTTGCCTTTAGAGGTGGGCTGGCTATTTTTGATGGGCTGGCTTTGTACTTTAGGGCTGGTTTTGTTGCTGGCTATTGTTGTGCTGGAGGATAATGATGCTGGCAGTGTTAGGTGTTAGCTGATGAGGTGGCTGAGTTGGGCTTGGGTTTAGTGGTGTGTTGGCAGCGTTTTAGCATTTGTTGGCTGTTGTACTTTTGTGGTGTCAGCTGGAATAGATTTGAGATAGCCATATAACACTTGACTGTTGGTTTGGTTGGGATAAGTGACACCTATTGGAGTCAGCCACTTCATTTTGACTTCTTCTTGCCTCTTCACCGCTTATGCTCCTCTTTAAAAGGGTGGATTCTCTCCTCTTCTCATCAACTTCTGGTCCTTCCCTTTTGCTGTCTCTGCCGGTGGTTTCCTGTACTGCTGCCTGCCGCTGTCGTGCTGCACCATTGCCCCCTAGCTGCTGCTCCTTGCTGATTGCTCCCGAGACTGCTGCCTCTTCTGATGCTCTACTAATTTGTGCCGTGAGCTTGCTGTTGCTTTGCTTTACTAATTTCGTGCTGATTTCGGGCCGCCTAATCACTGTTTTCGCGCTGTTTTAAGCTGATGTATGGCTGTTTTATATGGATGTTTAGCTCACTCTTTGTATCTTGCTGGACAACACTTTTAAAAGGACGAGAAGTCCATTTGGGAGCTGGTTTTAGCCCATTTCGAGGCATATTTATAGCTGTCCGGCAAAGTATAAAATCAGATTTTGGCATTTGTAAATTTAATTGAGATTTCCGGTTTACCGTTTCAGCTTCCCGATGTTTAGCGAATCTTTCTAAATCTTGTATGCTTTATGCTACGAGTAAAACGAGACGCAACCCAAATTATTTCAGTGATTTCCAAGGCCCAGAACCTCGAGGATGGCGTCCCGTGATAACCGTGACATTCATGCAGAAAAGGATACAGATAAAGTCAAGGAAAGGGTGAGTATTTTATTTCTTGAAATTATGGATATCCAATTATTTTGTAGTATCTAATTTATTGTCTTTTAAAGAAACTGCCCGTGCATATGAGTTTCGACTCGATGATATATCGCCAAATAAATAAAAGTGGGCGAGGGGACAATTAAGCGATACAGATTTCTGAGGGGAAATTATTATTAAAAACTAAAGTTTGATAATTAAGAATTTAAGTAAAATCCGGCATACGGAAATACGAAGGAATCGAATCCGATGATGTGAAGGAATCGATCCGATGATGTGAAGGAATCTACTGATGGATTCACCAGTAGAGGTGAGCCTACAATTACGCCCTTCGGGGGTGTGACCAATTCAAGTTGCATACCTAAGTATTTCCTATAATATGAAACTAAAAGGGTGGGACTTCAACGAATTTCAAGTTGCATATTTCAGTAATTATGGTTTAAATGTACTGTAAGCATATTGATATACTCACTTTGTTGCATGCATAACCGTTTCACGAGATTTCTATCTCACATAGTCATATTTTTATGACTAACTCTTAGTGGATCCAATTTTCTTTAGGCAACAGGTGTGACTCTAAGTGCACGGCAGAGGTTCGCGCCTGAAGAATTAGATCAGGTATGGTTAAATGTCTACAAAGGAATCAAAGAAGGTTCTGAAAGTCATAGACTACTTTGTATAGAAAGCTATTGTAATTTTTTAACAGACTTGGAATAAACAACTGTATGATAGTTGTAAATAAATAAAATAATGGATTAAAAAGTTCTGTGTTGCTTTTTTTTTCGTACTGTGTATTTCTTTCCTACGATCCATTATTGAAATCAATGCCGATCATTTTGGGAAGCTCGGAAAAAGGGTCTTCACAATTGGTATCAGAGACAAGTTTGCTTTCAATATGTGTGGTCGTAGGCAGTACAAAAAGATAACACAAAATTTAATATGTAACATACTTAAATAAACTTCGTTTATAGGAACCCGTCCAAGTTTATTCTAGCCGCCGCAGTCAACGCCGTCGGGAGAATCAAGAAGATCATGACCATCAAACAACCACCAGGTCCGAGGGAAGTGATAACGGGCATCAACACCATCGGTGCCCTTCGGATTTCGTGTTATCAATAGTAGAAGCTTTTAAGTTAGTTTTCCTGACGTTACCACACTTCCCCAAGAGAATCCTAATCCACCACATCATTCACATTAGCACTGTCACCAGCACCTGCACCTATAGCTGCTCCCGCTCCTGTCCACACTTCAGCTCCTCCTCCTGAAGTACCGGAAGAGCGTTTAATTATGCCGCGAGCCTTTAATTTGGAATCTTATCGAAAGAAATAAATTGTAATAACTATTTCTGTTTATATATATTTGTAAATTAATAAATAGTTGGCTTCTATCAAACTTTTATTTTCGAGGACGAAAACTCTTTTAAGGAGGGAAGAATTGTGACGACCTAAAAATAACGTGACGCAATTTTAAAAATGTTATTTCTCCCCGATGATGAATAACAAAAGGCAGTACGAATTTTTCGAGATTTTTTGCGCATTTTCCTTTTCATTTTATTAGTTGAGTTTGCTTAATAATGCTTTAGTTTTATTTTTACGAGTGCCAATAGCCGTTTCGGTTGAGGTTGCCCTTTTTCTTTATATGAGCCTGCTGTCTTTAGAGGTGGGATGGCTGTTTTTGATGGGCTGGTTGTTTTTGATGGGTTGGCTTTGTACTTTTGGGCTGGTTTTGTTGCTGGTTGTTGTTGTGCTGGAGGATAATGGTATTGGCAGTGTTAGGTGTTGGCTGATGAGGTGGCTGAGTTAGGCTTGGGTTGCGTAGTGTGTTGGCAGAGTTTTAGCATTTGTTGGCTGTTGTACTGTTGTGGTGGCAGCTGGAATATATTTGAGATAGCCATATAACACTTGGTTGGTTTGGTTGGGATAAGTTACACCTATTGGAGTTAGCCACTTCATTTTGACTTCTTCTTGCCTCTTCACTGCCTATGCTCCTCTTTAAAAGGGTGGATTCTCTCCTCTTCT
The DNA here is from genome assembly GCA_039513925.1 of Platanthera zijinensis. Lineage (NCBI taxonomy): Eukaryota > Viridiplantae > Streptophyta > Magnoliopsida > Asparagales > Orchidaceae > Platanthera > Platanthera zijinensis. The sequence goes on along the minus strand of CM077085.1, from coordinate 101,866,834 downwards.
CATCAACTTCTGCTCCTTCCCTTTTGCTGTCTCTGCCAGTGGTTTCCTGTACTGCTGCTTGCCGCTGTTTTGCTGCACCACTGCCCCCTAGCTGCTGCTCTCTGTTGATTTCTCCCAAGATTGCTGCCTCTTCTGCTGCTTTACTAATTTGTGCCGTGAGCTTGCTGTTGCTCTGCTTTACTAATTTCGTGCTAATTTCGGGTCGCCTAATCACTGTTTTCGCGCTGTTTTAAGCTGCTGTATAGCTGTTTTTATATGGATGTTTAGCTCACTTTTTGTACCTTGCTGGACAACACTTTTAAGAGGACGGGAAGTCCATTTGGGGGTTAGTTTTAGCCCATTTTGAGGCATATTTATAGCTGTCCGACAAAGTATAAATTCAGATTTTTGGCCTTTGTAGAGATTTCCGGTTTACCGTTTCAGCTTCCCGATATTTAGCGAATCTTTCTAAATCTTTTATGCTTTATGCTACGAGTAAAATGAGACACAACCCAAATTATTTCAGTGGTTTCCAAGGCCCAGAAGCTCGAGGATGGCGTCCCATGATAACCTTGACATTCATGCAGAAAAGGATACGGATAAAGACAAGGAAAGAGTGAGTATTTTATTTCTTGAAAATATGGATATCCAATTATTTTGCAGTATCTAATTTATTGTCTTTTAAAGAAACTGCCCGTGCATATGAGTTTCGACTCGATGATATATCGCCAAATAAATAAAAGTGGGCGAGGGGACAATTAAGCGATACAGATTTCTGAGGGGAAATTATTATTAAAAACTAAAGTTTGATAATTAAGAATTTAAGTAAAATCCGGCATACGGAAATACGAAGGAATCGAATCCGATGATGTGAAGGAATTTACTGATGGATTCACCAGTAGAGGTGAGCCTACAATTACGCCCTTCGGGGGTGTGACCAATTCAAGTTGCATACCTAAGTATTTCCTATAATATGAAACTAAAAGGGTGGGACTTCAACGAATTTCAAGTTGCATATTTCAGTAATTATGGTTTAAATGTACTGTAAGCATATTGATATACTCACTTTGTTGCATGCATAACCGTTTCACGAGATTTCTATCTCACATAGTCATATTTTTATGACTAACTCTTAGTGGATCCAATTTTCTTTAGGCAACAGGTGTGACTCTAAGTGCACGGCAGAGGTTCGCGCCTGAAGAATTAGATCAGGTATGGTTAAATGTCTACAAAGGAATCAAAGAAGGTTCTGAAAGTCATAGGCTACTCTGTACAGAATGTTATTGTAAATTTTTTACAGACTTGGAATAAGCAACTGTATGATAGTTGTAAATAAATAAAATAATGGATTAAAAAGTTCCGTGTTGTTTTTTTTTTCGTATTGTGTATTTCTTTCCTACGATCCATTATTGAAATCAATGCCGATCATTTTGGAAAGCTCGGAAAAAGAGTCTTCACACATGATCTGACATCAAGAAGCCGTGTATCGTGTACTGCGATACTTGAAGAATGCACCTTGTTGGGGATTCTTGTTCTATAAGAACATTCACTTGAGGATCAAAGTCTTCACTGCACAAATTGCGCTGGGAGTTGTGATGACAGGAAGTCTACAACGTTGTATTGTTCTTTTGTTTGAGGAAATTTGGTTACCTGGCGAAGCAAGAAGCAAAATGTGTTAGCCAGATCACATGTTGAAGCTGAGTATCGGGCAATGTCTCAATGTGTCTGTTTAGGACTATGGTTGCGTTCTATGTTGCAACAGATGGGATTCCAGGAGCATATCTCACTCTCCTTATACTGTGACAACAAGACAACCATTAGTATAGCTTATAACCTAGCACAACATGACAGAACTATGCATGTTAAAGTTGATTGAAACTCTATCAAAGACTATTTGGATAAAGGGAATGTGGTCACTCCATTTGTTCACTTCAAAGATCAGCTGATAGATGTTTTCACCAAAAGTTTGGGATGCGATGTGTTCTCCGATGATATCCACAAACTAGGGATGACTTATATCTTTTTCCCGACTTGAGGTGGAGAGTTGTAATTAGACCATTATCTCTATATTCTCAAGTCGTTTGTGTAATACCAACTAAACGTTGTTCTGTGATATGATGTCTTTGCTCATGTATATGTAAGGTAAAGACTAGTCTTGTATTATCTTAATTTGATTATTGTATTTTACTGATGATTCCACAAAGTATTGATTCCTCAAATTCATGAATACTCATAAATTTTGATCTCAGATTATGACCTGGATAGGACATTTCTTTGGCAAGAGGTACTGTACTTGTTACATTATCTATATGGTTTAAAGGATGGCCTTCTCCTGGTTAATAGTAGTTGACAAATGCCCTTCCGGATCAAGCCTTAAAGTACACTCCCAAAGATGAAAAAACCCAAAAATCACCCATTGTGCATTTTCCCATATTCCCCTATTGTATTTAGTCTCACACCTCCAATTGTATAATCTTCCCGCTTTATTTTATATAAAAAAGGGAGTTCTTAAGTAATAGTTCGAATTTTTGGAATAAATATTTATTAAATATTTCAAAATCTCACTTGGTATCAGAGCATAACTTAATTCTTTGATGCTCTCCTCTCATGTGAATACTCTCGACCTTCTCATGAACCCTTTACGGTTTTGCGTGTACTCTCTCGGCCCCACAGGTAATCTCCCAAATAGCATTTGCCAATGGGTAACGTGAGCTCGCCATTTAACTCTCCCAAGCAGCGATTGTAATCAACAACCCAAACTGGGGCCTCCACGAGATTTTATAGACTTTGCTGGAAGGAGAAGAACTCACCCCTTCACCGCTTCTCGTACACGTAGATGCCTACGACATCAGCTCCAGAAACTCGCAGCTCTACGACCTCCACTCTTGATCCATTGCTCGCAGCTTCCGCTCGCTGGACTCTCCAATTCTGTTTCTCTCCTAGTCGCGATCACCACCTCAGCGCATCCATGCAACAGCCTTTGTCGAGTGCCTCTGGTGATTCCCTCCCAACAGGTGAGGTTCTGCCTCGTGCACCTACTCGCAACTCCATGCTGGTCTGCTCTCTGAGACCACAAGTCTTTCCTGCAACTTCTCACCGCTCCAGTCCCCGAACTCTCCATGATCTGATTTCTCCATGCTCGCTTCCTCTGATTCTAAGCTCGCTTACTCTCCTTTTCTCCTAAACAATGGCCACTCCACCGCTCTCTCCTACTCATGCTGCTATTACTCATACCCCCATAATATTTTCCAATGCGTCAGGATTTCTTGGGACGTCCTCCAAATTTACCGGACCAAATTATCCTGACTGGAATGTTTCCTTTAACTTTTTTGTATGCTCTCAATGAAAAAATGATCATCTCGCTGAGACTCCATCTAACCCCGTGTCTCCCACCTAATTTGATTGGGATGCCAGTGATGCTCTTGTTTACAACTGACTTTCAAATAGTCTTTCTAATCAATGTTTGCCAATTATCCATCATAATGACACTGTGAAGAAGACATGAGATCATCTTGCCGCCCTTTACTCCTAGGGTGCTAAAACCTCGCATATCTACACTCTTTATTTTGATCTTTTCGCTCGGCCAACACTTCCTCCCGTTGTTGCATATCAACAAGTTCAATATCTCGATGCAGAACTTTGGGATGAGACATCCCATCTTCTCCAAATATCATGTCATCTTATTTGTCCTAGTAGATATTTCTTAGGAATTGCAATTGCGAGTCGCAATAACTCAATTATTTTCTCCTAACACAAGTATGACTTAGATCTACATAACAAAACCGCTCTGCTTGACATAAAACCTGCTTGAAATTCTGTGTATGGGTGCTAACAAACTTTTGGATGAGACATCCCATATTCTTTAAATATTATTCATTACAGGTGACTGGTTGGTAAACTCTTTTATCTTATTGTAATCAGAGTTGATGTTAGGGCAAGACTACGGGGAGCAACTACGGGAGAGAGATCTAGAGAAAACTAGGAGAATTTAGGGTTAGGGAGGAAGAAGGAGGATACCTGATAACATTCTTCATGACCCCCCAAAAGGGGGCTGCCCGGATATAAATATATCCGGGCATGGAGGGGCCTGCCGGCCCCTCCAAGGGGGCTGAACCCGCCTGGTTCAGCCCCTGGCCGGCCGGTTCAGTGAGTGGGGGCTGAACCCAAAGGTTCAACCCCGTTGTTAAGCGCTCCCCTGGTTCTCCGTACATAATGACGCCCGACAAAGCGCAGCGGGGGCGTAACATTCCCCTCCCCATCAAGAGCCAACTTGTCCTCAAGGTGGTAGTGCGGGTAGAGCTCTTTGAAGTCGAAGAAATCCACCCAAGAGTTGTGTGCTGGCGAGAGGCCCTTCTATTTGACCAAGAGCTCGGGCCGGTATTCCGTGCCCCGACTCTTCCACCGGTGCCCCAAAATATCCTCGGGCAGCGGCCGCAGCTCCCCCAGAGAAGTAGCCTTGGGCAAGTCAGTACTGGGATGGACATGCGGACCCAACTTCCGCTTGAGCAAGGAGACATGGAACGTAGGATGAATGCGGGACCCCTCCGGCAAAGCTAAAGTATAGGCCACCGGCCCCACCCTGCTGATGATCTGAAAGGGGCCGTAGTAGCGCGGGGACAGCTTCTGGTTGCCACGATGAGCAACAGACAACTGGCGGTACGGCTGGAGCTTAAGAAAGACTTCGTCACCCACGGCGAACTCCCACTCCGTACGGTGCTTGTCCGCCTGAGTCTTCATGCGGTCCTGTGCCAGGCGGAGATTCGCCCGAAGAGTGACCAACATGCGATCCCGATCCAGAAGAGCACGATCCACGGCCGGAAGAGCTGTGCTACCCGGCTCATAACTAGCCAAAGACGGCGGCGGCCGTCCGTAAACCACCTCAAAAGGCGTCATTTTGCTGGCGGAGTGATAGGACGTGTTGTAACAGTATTCAGCCCAATGTAACCAATCCGGCCAACTCCGAGGCTCATCCATAACAAAGCAACGAAGGTACGTCTCGACACCCCGATTGAGCACCTCGGTCTGGCCATCCGACTGTGGGTGATGCGCTGTGCTGAAGTGTAAGCGAGTGCCCTGCAACCGGAAAAGCTCCCTCCAAAACCCACTGATAAAGGTGGGGTCTCGATCAGAAATAATGGCACGAGGAAGACCATGCAGACGAACGATTTCCCGAGCGAAGAGTGCCGCCACAGATTCCCCAGAGTACGGATGACTGAGGGCCAGGAAATGACCATACTTGGAGAGCTTATCTACCACCACCAGAATCACGGACTTGCCCTTAGACTTAGGCAGCCCATCGATAAAGTCCATGGACACCGTGTCCCAAACAAGCTGCGGAATATCCAACGACACGAGTAGCCCTGCAGGAGAAGAAGTCTCATATTTCTGCCGTTGGCAGATGTCACATTGCCGAACAAACTGCTGAATGTCCCGTCGCATGCCAGCCCAAAAACAGTTAGCACGTGCCCGCTGAAGGGTGCGTAGCACCCCCGCATGCCTCCCTGTGGGCGACGAGTGGAACTCATGCATCAGTACGGTCTTCCAGGCTGAATTGGCGGGCACGACCACCCGACCCCGATAGTATAGCCGACCATTACACAGATGATAGCCGACCACTACCTGTTCGCCTCGCTGGAGAGCCTCCACCATCGGTCCGAGCGTGTCGGATCGCAGCACCTCCGCCTGGATATCCTCCAGTGAATCGATCAGCGGAACCGAAAGGTGAGACAGAGCTGCCTCGGGCAGACGGGAGAGAGCATCGGCCACCACATTCTCTTTACCCCGACGATAAACGATCTCGTAGTCATAGCCCAGAAGTTTGGTAACCCATTTCTGCTGTAGCGGCGAAGAGACCCGCTGGTCCAGGAAATGCTTCAAGCTCTGATGGTCCGTCCGAATCTTAAAATGTCGGCCTAGCAAATAGGGCCGCCAGACGGCCACTGCATGAATGATCGCCAATAACTCCTTCTCGTAGGCGGAGAGGCCCAACGTACGAGGAGCTAATGCCTTGCTGTAAAAGGCTATGGGCCGCCCCGCCTGCATCAGAACCGCCCCGATGCCGACTCCCGACGCATCCGTCTCCAAAATGAACTCCTGCGTGAAATCTGGTAGTGCCAACACTGGTGTAGAGGTCATTGCTCGCTTGAGAGCCTGAAATGCCTCCTCCGCCTCCTCATTCCAAGAGAAAGAATCCTTCTGTAGCAGCTGGGTCAATGGCCTAGCGATCTTGCCATAGTCCTGTACGAAGCGTCGGTAGTACCCGGTGAGGCCCAAGAAACCCCGCAAAGCGCGAACTGTCACCGGTCGCGGTCAGGACTGCATACTCTGTATCTTCCGCGGGTCGGCCCGCACTCCCTGACCAGAGACCAAATGGCCTAAATACTCCACCTCCTCCTGTCCGAACGAGCACTTGGAACGGTTGGCATACAGGTGGTGCTGGCGCAGACGACCAAGGACCTGTTCCACGTGGCGCACGTGGTCCTCCCAATTGGTGCTGTAGATGAGGATATCATCAAAGAAGATCAAGACAAAGACCCGCAGAAAATCTCTGAATATCTCGTTCATGTTAGCCTGGAATGTAGCGGGCCCCCCAGTCAGCCCGTTCGCCATAACCAAAAACTCATAGTGTCCGTCATGAGTCCGGAACGCCGTCTTATGGATGTCCTCCTGCGCCATCAAAATTTGATAATAGCCGGAACGCAGGTCTAACTTGGTGAATCGCCGTGCTCCATGAAGCTCATCTAGCAATTCCTCGATGTGAGGAATCGGAAAATTATCCTTGACAGTAGCACCGTTCAAGGCACGGTAGTCCACAAAAAATCGCCAGGACCCGTCCTTCTTTTTGAACAAAATAATGGGAGCCGAAAAAGAACTGGTACTCGGCCGAATGATGCCAGCCTCCAGCATCGCGCGGACGCTGCGTTCAATCTCCGCTTTCTGAACATGTGGGTAGCGGTACGGACGAACATTCGTAGGCTCAGCCCCCGCCTTGAGCGGAATACGGTGATCTCGAAACCTCGGTGGTGGCAAGGAGCGTGGTTCCTGAAAAACATCAGCAAACTCTGTGAGAAGTAACCGTAACTGAACCGGTACCTCAGAAGGAGTGGACTCGCCGGTCTGAACCGGCCTGAGAATGGCCATCATCTGCCCCCCCCCCCCCCCCCCCCCCCGCTTAACCGCTGCATGCTGCGAAGAGAGACCTCTTTAACAGGAGATGACATCATACCCTTCAGGCAAAACTGTTTCTCTCCATGCACGAACTCCATGGTCATGTGTTTCCAATCAAAAGTCACACGCTGTAGCTGGCAAAACCACTGAACTCCCAACACCATGTCGGAGCCACGAATAGGCAGTAGGTAGACATCAGTCCGTCCCACATAACCATGTATCTGCATCTCCACTCCCTTCAGCACCCCCTCACACTGCAGCTTGCTGCCATCCTCCACCATAACGTGAAAAGCCGCTCCCTTATCAATCAGGTGCCCAACTCGTCGTGCCACGTCGGGGTGTACTCCCACTGTCCACCAGGATAGTAACTTTCTCTTGGGCAATCCGGCCCGCCAACCGCATAGTAAGCGGGGGAGCACAACCCTCGAGAGCATGTAAAGAGACCCCGAACTCCGTCTCGTCCAAGTCCCCGTCTACCTCCAACTCCTCAACCGACGCCGGCTCGTCTCCGTCCTGCTGCAACATGAAAACCTGTAGCTTCTGACACTTATGACCGGGCACAAACTTCTCATCGCAATTAAAGCAGAGGCCCTTCTCCTTCCGAGCGGCCAACTCGCTCCAAGATAACCGAGTCACCGTCGGTTTGTTACCCACAGGTTGCTCCCGGCGCGCCGCTGTGGCCGGGGTCGAAGACCTATGATGCACGGGGACGGAAACGGGATACGGGATACGATACGAAACGCGGGGAGCAGCGCCGGGAGAGGGATCGGGATCGGGATCGGGGAGCAACGCAGGATTGCAAACCTAGCGGGATTTGCGTAGATTAGCGGGATTGAAATAGCGGGATTCGCATATCCCCCCAGCGGGATACGCGAATCCTAAATATTTTTTATTTTTTATTTTTAAGCGCGTTTCCTGGAGTTTCGGAAACGCGTTTCCGCGAGTTTCCGGGCGTTTCCAGTATCCGGTACGCGTTCGAGTCGAAACGTTACCCATTTTTAAGTATCCGTGCATCATAGTCGAAGACGGCCTACTCATGAGCCGCGCCCGCTGCCTGTTAAACCTCTCCTCCTGGATCCGTGCCAAGGTAATGGCGTGGTTCAAGGAACGGGGCATGAGCGCCTGTACCTCGTCTCGAATGTGCTCCTTGAGGCCAGATATGAAACAGCTGTAGAGAGTCCTTTCCGGCCACTGAACCCGATTTGCTAATTTCTCGAACTCCGTGCGATACTCCATCACGGAGCCCTTTTGACGCAGCTTCTGAAGGAGGGCCTCAAAGTTCTCATACTCCAGTGGACCAAATCGGGCTGTAAATCCATCCACAAACTCCCCCCAAGGCACGTACTCCCGGCCCCGCAGGAACCACTGCGTCCACTGGAAGGCGTCGTCCTTCAAGTGGAAGGACGCCAGCTGCACCCACTTCCCTTCTGGCACCTCCTGGTACTGGAAGAAAAGCTCCGCTTTGTGAATCCATTCCAAGGCGTCACTGCCCTCGAACTCTGGAAAGTACATGCGGGTAAGTCCGGGGGTCAGACGTTGTGTCCCTGGACCTCCGTCCCGCCTTGCGTGTTCCCTATGCTCAAATCCGCCGTAGCTGTGCTGTTGTCCCGCTCCCCAAGGTGGAAGTTGCGGCTGGCCGCCCCATCCTGGGCCAAAACCGGCCATTCCCGGTGGCCCAAATCCGCGTGGAGGAGGAAGGAGTCCCCCCCTTGGCTGTCCCGCCATGTCGGGTGGCCGCCGGAGCCCGAAAGGCTCATCCCCGCCTCGGCGCCACTGTTCCTGGCCCGATCCGAAGTCGCCGAAGCCCGCCGCTGCAGATCCTGGCGGGAACGACCCCGACGGACCTCCAAACGCCGCTGCCAGGCCCGCAGGAGGTCCATGGGCCACCGACGCCGCACCTCCCGCCGTCCCGAGCCACGCCGCGCCAGGCGGAGCCCCTCCCGCAAGCCGCACGCCCGCTACCCCTTCCGCAAGCCGCGCGGCGGCCGAAACCGCGGGATCGGCCCCCGATCCGGCCGAGTCGTCGGTCACCGGGGTTTTCCCTTTCAATAGGGTCTTCAACTCTTCCAATCGGGCTTCCAACCGCCCCTCTAGGGCCGCCATCGAATCGGTTAGGCCAACAACATTCTCCTCTAGGGTTTCAATCCGCGAAAACTCCTCTTGATTGCCAGTGTTCAACATGGAGAGAATCGAAGCCTCTGATACCAAATGTTAGGGCAAGACTACGGGGAGCAACTACGGGAGAGAGATCTAGAGAAAACTAGGAGAATTTAGGGTTAGGGAGAAAGGAAGGAGGATACCTGATAACATTCTTCATGACCACCCAAAAGGGGGCTGCCCGGATATAAATATATCCGGGCATGGAGGGGCCGGCCGACCCCTCCAAGGGGCCTGAACCCGCCTGGTTCAGCCCCTGGCCGGCCGGTTCAGTGAGTGGGGGCTGAACCCAAAGGTTCAGCCCCGTTGTTAAGCGCTCCCCTGGTTTTCCGTACATAATGACGCCCGGCAAAGCGCAGCGGGGGCGTAACAGTTGACATCTCCCATGCGGTTGGAAATGCCAGTCAATTCATGCAGACTCCTAGAGAGTATCATCTGAAAGCAGCCATAAAAATAATAGAATATATCAAAGGGTCTCTTAGAAAAGGTCTATTGTTTCAAAGGAGAAAATATTTACGCTTTGAAACATATTATGATGCTAGCTATTCAGATGATAAATGAGATAAAAAATCCACTTATGAAATCTGTACGTATGTCAGAGTAAATCTCATCACTTGGAAAAACAGGAAACAAACATTAGTTTCCAAGTCAAGTGCAAAAGTTGAATATAGAAGCATAATTTAGACTGCTTGTGAGTTAAAGTGGTTGAGAGTACTTCTAAAAGACTTGAGTGAAATCCATGATTATCCTCTATCAATGTTTTGTGATAATAAATCTGCCATCTATATATCTAAAAATTCAGTATTCCATGAAAGAACAAAACATATTGTAATCGATTGTCACTTCATCAGAAAGGAAGCTATCTTCTGGTACTTTGTTTGTTTCTTCATGTAAAAAGTTTACTGAATCTTCACCAAAGCAATTTCATCATCTTTTTTTAGATATTTGTGCCGAGTTGAGAATGATCGATATATGTGCTCAAGCTTGAGGGGGAGTGTTAAAGCGTCAAAGATGAAAAGCCCAAATGGGCCCATTTTACATTTTTTCCTCTCTTGTATTTAATCATACATCTCCAATTGTATAATCTCCCTCCTCTTTTATTCTATATAAAGAGGGGGGGGGGGGGTTCTCATGTAATAGTTAGATGTTTTGAAATAAATGTTTATTAATTATTTCAAATTCTCACATACGCAAAGAATGATGCCTTCTAGTTGAAACAAGTCTACGAAAAATATTTCTGCCAAACATTTATAATATTCATATAAAGAATCTAATGCAAAAAATCATTGCTAAAATATAAAATGAGTAAACTATGACAACATAGGGTTTATTACCCTTCCAAATGTGTAAAAAATGCCAACTGAATGTTCAATTGCATTTAGGGATAATTATTCTTAAACGTAATTTCCATCTAAATTAAAAAAATAACATTTTGCAACTTCATAGAAATTATTATTTGGTTGTCATTGTTTCAAGTTTTTACTGTTCTTATTGATAATTTATACTATTTCTATTAATTTTTCTTCTGTTGTAAGTACCAATCAAGTTTTTTTTTTGGGATTTAAATATAATCAATATAAATAGGCTTAATGTGCTCTACTTCATACTATTTGGTCAATGTTATCTTCCTCAACATAGACCCATAAGATGACATGATATTATTACTCTAAATGCTTAAAGATCGCTAAGCCAAATTAAAATTTACTGGGTCTTGATAAGTTGCAACCTCTCTTCCAATTTAAACCTGATATGATGCCTTTTCTGTTCTAATTGATATCTCTTTCTTTAAATTTCTAGAGCTTCTACATGTTTTATCTTAAGTCAACTATTTTAGTTGAACCAAGTATCTGCTATATTTGTTTCTTGGAACCCTATTATACTTGCGGTTTTTGTGTCAGAAAACTGCTAGAGTTTATTTTTTGAGCTATTCTTTCATGAGTTGCTCTAATTGGTAAGATTTTGCATTTTTATTGATAATATTTAGTTTCTTATGCAGGAAGCTGGTGCTCTCAAGAGAGCATGATTTGTCATTGTTTATTGAGGAGTTAAACTTATCCACCCTCATTCTTTCTTATTCACCAAAAAGTGAGCAAGCTTGGTGTCACAGGTGGTGCTTCATTCTCAAACTTCAAAAATCTACGCATTACTTCAGTTATTTTTGAACACATTCTAATTCGTAGGAAATCAGCATAAGAGAATAGGCTAATGAAAACTATTTTTGGGTATTTTGTTTAGGTTATAAGATTTTGCCCAATCTTTCGTTAAGAGAATAACACTAAATAGCACAATTAAGCATAAGAGCTCCTTAAGCTTATTAATTGCACTTTCTCCCTCTTTCTGTAGTTAGCATAATTATTTAGGGAAATTTAATGCTTAGAATTTTCAAATCATTAATTAATTCCAACTTAATTAGACAAATTAATCTATATATTTATTAACCTATCTCTAAATAGTCTGATTTTATTTTTGTCAGTAATGATTCGTAATTTTCTTATAGAAACTAATAGATACATTACTAATTAGACGTATTTATTACCCCAATCTTTAACTAGTTGCTTAATTCATCACGAGTTCTACTATTTATTTAGAATTCTTTAATATCATGATATTAATTAATTTTGAACCAATTACTGCTTTTGATTTGTTAATATAATCAATAATGATTGCTTAATCTAATTGTGGAGAAAACCTCAAACTTGTATATACTTTCTCAATAATCAAATACAAGGTATGAATACACATTTATAGGAGGGAGAAAGAGAGAAGAGATCCCTATACATGATGTGGGATTAAAGAGGAGAAAAGAAGGAAAACAAAATAAATGGGCTCCAACATGGGCCTCTTTACATGGGCTTTTCCAACACTCCCCCGCAAGCTGGAGCGTACAAGTCGTAGACACCCAGTTTGGACAGGAACTGATAAAATAGGGTACTTGGTAGGGCCTTTGTGAGGATATCAACAACTTGTTCAGTCCCCGGAACATGCTTCAATTCTATCTTCTTCATTTGGACTTTCTCCCGGATAAAGTGTCAGTCTACTTCAATATGCTTTGTTCTTTCATGGAAGATCGGATTCTTTGCTATGTGTATAGCTACTTGGCTGTCACATAACAGGATGGCAGATGAGGGAAGTTTGATTCCTAGATCTGCAAGGAGACTTTCAAGACATATAAGCTCAGAGACAACTGATGTCATCGATCGGTATTCTGCTTCAGCTGAGGATCGAGCAGCCGCGACTTGTTTCTTACTCTGCTAGGTAACAAGATGACCTCCAAAATAGGTACAAAACCCACTAGTTGACCGCTGATCATCCAAAAAACCAGTATAATCTGCATTAGAATACGCAACCACCGTTGGAGTAGTGGACGAGGTTTTGTATACCAGCCCTTGACCTGGAGCTGATTTAAAGTATCTTAGAATGCGCTCAACGACTTGAAGGTGAAATATTCGGGGTGCATGCATAAACCGGGTGACCACTCCAATAACAAAAGAAATATCCGGTCTTGTGACCGTTAGATAGATCAATTTCCCAACAAGTCTTCGATAGTATTTCGGATTTTGGAGAAGAAGATCTGTATCAGAAGCATGTGCACATAGCTTATGATTTTCATCCATTGGAATAGTAGTGGGCTTGCATCTTGTAACATCCAAAGTTTTGACTCAAAAATTTACTTAAATTGTAGGGGCGAGTCGCGACGGATTCTGAACGAGACAGCGCATCGTCAAGGTACAACGTTACTATGCTAGGGGTCGCATCCATTATTTGGTAACGTATATTAGCTATAATATTAGTGTGACGCACATTAAAAGTTAATAATGTTACATAGCGAAATTGTTTTAGAATTTAAGGTGATTTTAGTAGCGTGGTTTGCGGATAACAACTTAATGTTGGCTTTGGGGTGCCAATAGCAGTCCTTCCCCCCCCCACACGAATGATTTTATAACCGCATGCCCGGTCATTTTAAAACCCGCACGTCTTTGCTCTCGGGAGAAAAAGGGCAAAACCGCATCCGACGACTCCGCCCTCCGCAAGCCCGACGCTCCCGATTTCCGCAGCCGCGCGCCTCCGCCGCCCTAGCCGACGCCCGATACTCCTCCAGAAGCCCAATCCGACCACTCCTCCCTCCTCTGTAGGCGCCAACAAGCATTCCTTTTCGTTCCTTGGCCTTGGAAGTGCCGGGTTCCAACCCTAGCCGGAGGTGTTGAGTTTCGTTTTGGTTTCGGTAAGTCCGTTTTCTCTTTCTCTCTATTCCTTTGTGGAAATCCTTCGTTTTGGAGGTATACTAAACAAATTTTCATTCCTATTGCCCTAATTAGGTTTTTGGGATCGAGTTTCACCGCGGAATTTGAGTAGGACACTTTGAGAGCCCCAATATCTCCGCATAAAGGTAATATACGAAGCTAGTACACGTATTTTTGCAACCTTAGATGATTTGGAAAATTTTCCACCGGAAAACCCTAAAAGGAAAAATTATGAGTTTAGGTTGCCTTGAATTGCAGGACTTCGGTGGGGTCGGGGCAGCACTTTGAAGATCCCCAGCAGTAGGTTTACCTTCGGAATAGAAGATGTCGCCGCGCCGAGTCTACGAGCGCCGTAGCACCACTGTAAGGAAATTTAAATTCCTTTTAGTTAGATATATCAAGTATTGTATTTTTATACACATAAATAAATTTATTTCAAGTAGCATGTCCATGCATAGAAAGGTGTGGTGATAGGAAAACGGTTACGAAAAATGTGTAGGGTGACACGATTTCCCTAAGACCCAAGTAGTCGGATCATGAACAGAAACATAGAGTACGAAAGCGTTAGCCGTATTCGTAGGTTTGAAATTTGTTCCGAACAAGGGCGTGAATGTCCCTTCAAGTCGACCGCCAGGAAGTCAAGGGTCGCTTAGTAGTACACCAGAAAAGATATCCCTTGCAGAGTAGCGTCAGACCAAAAAGGTCAGCCAGCACACATAGTTTCTTCCGTGCTAGGTAGAGGCGCACTACCTTTCTCATAAGGCACATGGAACCTTATGAGTAGTACAGACTTGGGAAGTGTCTTCCCTTGAGCCAGCTAGTAGATTCGAGACCGTGTCCGCGTGACACTAGAACAATTGGGTTCGTAAGATGGTCTCGGGTCGTCAGTTTCAGTTGCGCGTTAGGAGCTACTCTGCCTAGAGCCTTCCTAGTAGATAAGCAGGTTAGAAGCCACCTAGAACTCAAGTATAGACCTGACGTGAGACAGTATGCTAGTTAGTAAATGCCAGGTCTTGAGTTAGAAAAATAAAAGTCACGTGCTTAGTACGAGTAGATGTTTGACCAGAGAATAGTGCAAAGACATGCATAGCACATAGCATAAAAGTTTTTAATGCATAAAATTATTTTTCAAAGGCATACATGCATTCATATGTAAAACTGGGTTTTAGTGTCACTAGGAGGGGTTATTTTTCCTTACTCTGACCCTTCGTGGGCACTGTTTTTCAGGTGACCCAGGTGGGAAACTGCGTCTAGGATGAGCATTATGGTGGCGTCAGTTTGTATTATTTATCTTATTCAGTTTACTCTATTTCAGCATGTACTTGTAGATGAGAACATTGTAACAGATTAATGTTTCTATCTAATTTGTATCAGACTATTTATGGTTAACCAGATTTTTCAGTCAATTCAGTTTTATATCTTGTTTAGTGGCTCTGTGAAATCCAGATATCAGGTATGTGGTTACCCTTAGTTTACTTTATTCAAACTTCCGCTGTAAGTATTAAATTGCTTAGTATAGATTTTATTACCTGCTGCTACTAGTTTTAATACTGTTTCCTAGTTTTCTTTATATCGCTGACCCGTCCGGACGGCTGATTTCTGAAATACTGGGAAGGGGTGTTACAAATTGGTATCAGAGCAGGTTTAGGATCCCTGGACCCTAGAAAGAATTCACAGAGCCATAGGAGCGTATAAGAGTAAACTCTTGTTAGTAAAGTACTTTTAGTGCGATTAAGCCCTAGTGTTCGCTAGAGTACAAATAAGTTGATAAGCCAGATTTCTTAGATGCTCGATAAATAATCAGTTTTCCTTTTTATATTCTATCAGGCACCACGAGTTAGTGAACCAGGTGAATCTTCACGCCAGAACTCGGTTCCTAGTGCAACTATGGGAGACGCTGCCATGCCACAGGTACCACCAGTTTCAGCAGCTCCAGAAGGCACTGACATAGCGTCTCAGATTGCCAAGGCAGTTACTGTTGCCTTGATGGAGTTTCAGAGAGGACTGGCTGCAGGGTTTCCAGCTCCAGTTCAAGTACCAGTCCCTGCGCCAGCTCCTGCAGCAGCACCTGTGGAGATGACCCTGGAGCGCTATTTGAGAAATTTTAGAGAACTTCAGCCTTCGAACTACAGTGGGGATGAGACCCCGATGGATACAGATGATTGGATAGCTAACACCAGAGACCTGCTGAATGTTTTAGAGTGCCCGGAGAATAAGAAAGTTCCTCTGACAGCTTTCCTCCTCCGAGGAGAGGCAAAAGTCTGGTGGGACAAATACCGGGCAGATGATCCTGCAGGTAAAGTGTTATGATCAATTCCTTTATATTAGGAAGTAATGTGTTAATTTTAATATGGTATGATCGTATTTCTTTGGCCAGGCCGTACCCCAGACATGTTTACTTGGGGCGAGTTCTCTAGAGCTCTTGCTAGTTGGTTCGTGCCTCCTTCTGCACGACGAGGTCTCCAGGAGAAGTATCTGAGGCTTTTCCAGGGGGACAGGACAGTTACTGAGTACGAGAGAGAGCTGACTCATCTGGCTAGATACGCGGGCGTGATGCAGGGAGATCAGACTGAGAGGTGCAGTCGCTTTGTGGATGGTCTACGTGACTCGTTGAGGCAGCCGCTGATGACTATGGTAAATGCCGATTACAGGAGCTTAGTGGATACAGCTCGCAGACTGGAGGCTGATCAGCAGAAAGTTCAGAAGCGAAGTAGTTTCCGTGCGAAGCGATCTCAGGATTCGCATCAGCCGCATCAGAGCAGAAATGATCAAGGAAAGAACTGGAACAAGAAGCCGAAGCCTGATGCTAAGAAGAATGGTCAATCTGGTGACCGAAGCAAGGACTATCCCGCGTGTCCCAAGTGTCAGCGTCGCCATTCAGGAGAGTGTTTGACCAGTGCAGGCGTATGTTACAAGTGCCGACAACCTGGACACATAGCTCGCTTCTGTCAGGAAGCTGGGACAAATCAGGTAATCAAGGTCCTTTTGTATTGATTACATTTATGTAATTACGATAGATTGTTAATGAAATTTATTCCTGCAGTCGAAGTTCGAGGTTGGTGGCTCTAGCAGGGTAGATAAGGGCAAAGCGTTGATGCTCATTGATGGGAGACCGCAGCAGGGTCGAGACTTAGTGCAGCCCAGAGCTTATGGGCTGGGTCAGCAGGAGGCGAAGGATCAGGAGGATGTTGTGACAGGTAAGTGTTGTTTGCTTAACAAGTTGGTTTTAAATTCTCCGTAGTGACACATTAAATTTTTCATCCTTCATAAATCATTCATGTAGGCATCCTTATGATTCGTAATTTACCCTCTAAGATTCTGTTTGATACGGGTGCCTCGCACTCGTTTATCGCGGAATCTCTAGTGCGTAAGTTGGATTTAGAAGTCTTCCCAGAGTCAGTACCGCTGGAAGTCATGATGCCGAATGGATCCCTTCTGCAGACCAGAGACAAGTGCAGGGTACCAGTGCAGTTTAGTGATGCTGAGATTATCGTGGAAGCTTTGCTGCTACCTATAGCAGGGTTTGACTTGATCTTTGGAATGGACTGACTTTCAGCAGTCAACGCCAGGATTGACTGTAGGGCGAAGCGGATTCAGTTTGATGGCCCCAACCAGACCTCTTTCTCTTTTCAGGGATTGAAGGGAGTAGTGAAGATGATCATATCTGCGGTCTAAGCGAGAAGGTGCATTAGTAAGGGTTGTGAAACCTTCGTAGTACTGATGAGCGCGGAGTCTAAGACTGATTTGTTAGAGGTACCAGTGGTGCAGGAGTTTCCAGATGTTTTCCCGGAAGAGCTCCCTGGTGCCCCTCCAGATAGAGAGAATGAGTTCCCGATAGACTTGCAGCCTGGGGCTACACCGGTAGCCAAATCTCCCTATCGGATGGCTCCAAGGGAACTAGTAGAGTTGAAGAGTCAGTTGCAGGAGCTGCTTGATTTGGGTTTTATACGCCCTAGTACTTCGCCTTGGAGTGCTCCAGTACTGTTTGTGAAGAAGAAGGATGGTAGTCTGAGACTGTGCATAGACTACCGCGAATTGAATAAGCTGACCGTTAAGAACAAGTACCCGATTCCCAGGATTGATGATCTGTTCGACCAGTTGGTGGGAGCGAGCACTTTCTCCAAGTTAGATCTGAGGTCGGGCTATCATCAGCTGAGGATTCGTGACGCGGATATACAGAAGACTGCTTTCAGTACCAGATATGGACACTTCGAGTTCGTGGTCATGCCGTTCGGGCTGACCAATGCCCCTTCAGTATTTATGGACCTGATGAACAGGGTATTTCGGGAGTATTTAGATCGTTTTGTCATCGTCTTCATAGATGATATTTTGGTGTTCTCTAAGAGTGCAGAAGATCATGCAGCACACCTCAGGGTTGTTTTGAGCACCCTCAGGAAGAACCAGTTGTTTGCTAAGTTTTCTAAGTGCGAATTTTGGCTTTCAGAGATTGCATTCTTAGGCCATATCATCAGTCAGAAAGGGGTTAGTGTTGATCCGAAGAAGATAGAGGCCATTAAGAGTTGGCCAAGGCCGACGACAGTTTCAGAGGTTCGCAGCTTTTTGGGTCTTGCTGGATACTACAGGAGATTCATCAGGGATTTCTCGAAGATAGCCTTACCACTGACTTCCCTCACTAGGAAGGGAAAAGGCTTGGATTGGACAGTTGAGTGTGAGTTGGCCTTTGAGGACTTGAAGAATAGATTGATGACCGCACCGATTTTGAGTTTGCCTTCAGGGCCAGACGGATTCCAGATTTATAGTGATGCTTCAGGTCAGAGTTTGGGTTGTGTTCTCATGCAGCATGGAAAGGTCGTAGCATATGCCTCGAGACAATTAAAGGTTCATGAGAGGAACTATCCCGTACATGACTTGGAGCTTGCAGCAGTCATTCATGCTCTGAAGATATGGAGACACTACCTCTATGGAGTGCGTTGTGAGATCTTCACTGATCATAAGAGCCTCAAGTATATCTTTGATCAGCGAGAGCTCAATTTGAGGCAGCGCAGATGGTTGGAGTTTCTAGCAGACTTCGACGTAGACATTCAGTACCACCCAGAAAAGGCGAACGTGGTAGCTGATGCCCTTAGCAGGAGAGGCTCGTGTTTTTATCTTCTCACTCAGCAGGAGAAGTTAGTACGAGAGCTGGAGAGACTGGATATTGTCGTTGTGCCCCGTTGCAGTTTTGGTTCAGCTTGGTTGAGTTGGATGGAGATTTCGTGCGATATTAGAGATAGGATCAGGACAGCTATACCGTTGGATCCAAAGATGACAGAGATTTGGATCTCAGTGCAGTCAGGTCAGAAAGAGAGGTTCTCTATTCAGGATGAGTTATTATTGCATGATGACAGAGTGTGCATCCCAGATGTTAGTCACCTTCGTGAGGACATTCTTTTCGAGGCACACAATTCCAGATATTCTATACATCCTGGTAGCACGAAGATGTATGCAGATCTTAAGAAGACAGTCTGGTGGCCAGGTTTGAAGAGTGATGTTGCAGTTTATGTAGGGAAGTGTGAGACTTGCAAGTTGGTTAAGGCCGAGTGTCAGAGGCCCGGAGGCAAGATGCAACCACTTCCCATTCCAGAGTGGACTTTTGAGGATATATCCATGGACTTCATTCATGGTTTGCCGAGATCGCAGAGTGGGAATGATTCCTTGTGGGTTATAGTAGATCGACTCTCTAAGGTCGCTCATTTCATTCCTCTTAGGAAGACGGATCAAGGTCCGAAGCTGGCCCAGTTATATTTAGACGAGATAGTTCGACTTCACGGTGTACCCAAGACTATAGTTTCAGACCGAGATGGCAGATTTACCTCCAAGGAGTGGCGATACGTTCAGGAGCGGTTGGGTACCAGGTTACATTTCAGCACCGCTTTCCATCCCCAGACAGATGGACAGACTGAGCGCACAAATAGGACTTTGGAGGATCTGCTACGGATGTGCATACTAGATTTTGGAGGAAAGTGGGAGAAGTATGTTACTCTTGTGGAGTTCTCCTACAACAACAGTTTTCAGGCGAGTATTGGGATGGCACCGTTCGAGGCCCTCTATGGTAGACGTTGTCGGACACCGTTATGTTGGGCAGAGAGTGAGGAAAGATCTTCTATCAGAGAGTCATGGATTGATAAGACCACTGATAGGATCAAGCTCATTCAGGAGCGTATGAAGACAGCTCAGGATCGCCAGGCCAAGTATCCTGATCAGAAGCACAGGTCAGTAGAGTTCAGTGTTGGAGACTACGTTTATTTAAAGGTCAGACCAGTCAGAGGAGTCTCTAGAATAAAGCGGATGAAGAAGCTGAGTCCCAGATTCGTTGGTCCTTTTGAGGTGCTGGAAAGAGTTGGTGAGGTTGCATACAGGTTGGCCTTACCCGAGGAAATGAGTGGTGTACATGATGTATTCCACGTCTCCTATCTGAGGAGAGCAGTCAGAGATCCCAGTCAGATCATCAGTACCGAGGAAGCACCAATTGAAACGGATCTTAGAATTGGAGTTAGACCAATCAAGATAGTGGACTCAAGGATTTAGAAGCTCAGAAATAGAGAGATTCGCATGGTCAAAGTCCTTTGGATGAACTGTGGTCGTCCAGAGTATACTTGGGAGCGAGAGGATGAGCTTAGGAGCAATGCAGATTATTCTTTTCTCTTCGATTCAGGTATGGTTTCAATTTTCGAGGACGAAAATTTTTGTTAGGAGGGGAGATTTGTAACATCCAAAGTTTTGACTCAAAAATTTACTTAAATTGTAGGGGCGAGTCGCGACGGATTCTGAACGAGACAGCGCATCGTCAAGGTACAACGTTACTATGCTAGGGGTCGCATCCATTATTTGGTAACGTATGTTAGCTATAATATTAGTGTGACGCACATTAAAAGTTAATAATGTTACATAGCGAAATTGTTTTAGAATTTAAGGTGATTTTAGTAGCGTGGTTTGCGGATAACAACTTAATGTTGGCTTTGGGGTGCCAATAGCAGTCCTTTTCCCCCCAACGAATGATTTTATAACCGCATGCCCGGTCATTTTAAAACCCGCACGTCTTTGCTCTCGGGAGAAAAAGGGCAAAACCGCATCCGACGACTCCGCCCTCCGCAAGCCCGACGCTCCCGATTTCCGCAGCCGCGCGCCTCCGCCGCCCTAGCCGACGCCCGATACTCCTCCAGAAGCCCAATCCGACCACTCCTCCCTCCTCTGTAGGCGCCAACAAGCATTCCTTTTCGTTCCTTGGCCTTGGAAGTGCCGGGTTCCAACCCTAGCCGGAGGTGTTGAGTTTCGTTTTGGTTTCGGTAAGTCCGTTTTCTCTTTCTCTCTATTCCTTTGTGGAAATCCTTCGTTTTGGAGGTATACTAAACAAATTTTCATTCCTATTGCCCTAATTAGGTTTTTGGGATCGAGTTTCACCGCGGAATTTGAGTAGGACACTTTGAGAGCCCCAATATCTCCGCATAAAGGTAATATACGAAGCTAGTACACGTATTTTTGCAACCTTAGATGATTTGGAAAATTTTCCACCAGAAAACCCTAAAAGGAAAAATTATGAGTTTAGGTTGCCTTGAATTGCAGGACTTCGGTGGGGTCGGGGCAGCACTTTGAAGATCCCCAGCAGTAGGTTTACCTTCGGAATAGAAGATGTCGCTGCGCCGAGTCTACGAGCGCCGTAGCACCACTGTAAGGAAATTTAAATTCCTTTTAGTTAGATATATCAAGTATTGTATTTTTATACACATAAATAGATTTATTTCAAGTAGCATGTCCATGCATAGAAAGGTGTGGTGATAGGAAAACGGTTACGAAAAATGTGTAGGGTGACACGATTTCCCTAAAACCCAAGTAGTCGGATCATGAACAGAAACATAGAGTACGAAAGCGTTAGCCGTATTCGTAGGTTTGAAATTTGTTCCGAACAAGGGCGTGAATGTCCCTTCAAGTCGACCGCCAGGAAGTCAAGGGTCGCTTAGTAGTACACCAGAAAAGATATCCCTTGCAGAGTAGCGTCAGACCAAAAAGGTCAGCCAGCACACAGAGTTTCTTCCGTGCTAGGTAGAGGCGCACTACCTTTCTCATAAGGCACATGGAACCTTATGAGTAGTACAGACTTGAGAAGTGTCTTCCCTTGAGCCAGCTAGTAGATTCGAGACCGTGTCCGCGTGACACTAGAACAATTGGGTTCTTAAGATGGTCTCGGGTCGTCAGTTTCAGTTGCGCGTTAGGAGCTACTCTGCATAGAGCCTTCCTAGTAGATAAGCAGGTTAGAAGCCACCTAGAACTCAAGTATAGACCTGACGTGAGACAGTATGCTAGTTAGTAAATGCCAGGTCTTGAGTTAGAAAAATAAAAGTCACGTGTTTAGTACGAGTAGATGTTTGACCAGAGAATAGTGCGAAGACATGCATAGCACATAGCATAAAAGTTTTTAATGCATAAAATTATTTTTCAAAGGCATACATGCATTCATATGTAAAACTGGGTTTTAGTGTCACTAGGAGGGGTTATTTTTCCTTACTCTGACCCTTCGTGGGCACTGTTTTTCAGGTGACCCAGGTGGGAAACTGCGTCTAGGATGAGCATTATGGTGGCGTCAGTTTGTATTATTTATCTTATTCAGTTTACTCTATTTCAGCATGTACTTGTAGATGAGAACATTGTAACAGATTAATGTTTCTATCTAATTTGTATCAGACTATTTATGGTTAACCAGATTTTTCAGTCAATTCAGTTTTATATCTTGTTTAGTGGCTCTGTGAAATCCAGATATCAGGTATGTGGTTACCCTTAGTTTACTTTATTCAAACTTCCGCTGTAAGTATTAAATTGCTTAGTATAGATTTTATTACCTGCTGCTACTAGTTTTAATACTGTTTCCTAGTTTTCTGTATATCGCTGACCCGGCCGGACGGCTGATTTCTGAAATACTGGGAAGGGGTGTTACATATCTAGAGTAGTCAGCATCTTGAAGGAGATATAAGAAGTACTTCCGTTGGGAGAGGACAAGTCCATCCAGACGTCTCGCGATCTCTAGACCAAGGAAGTATCGAAGATGCCCCAGGTTTTTGGTTTGAAAGACGGAGCTAAGGTGTTGCTTGACCGCTTGGATTCCCTTTAAATCGTCTCCAGTGATTAAGATGTCAGCAACATATACTAACAGAAGAACCGTTCCTATTGCCTGATGACGAGTGAACTGAGAGAAGTCTGTCGATCTCCGAGCAAAGCCAACTTCCCGGACTGCCTTACTAAACTTGTCGAACCATGCCCGAGAGGATTGTTTGAGACCATAGATGAACTTCTTAAGATGACAAACTCGGGACTCCCCCATGGTCTCAAACCCGGGAGGTTGCTGCATGTAGACTGTTTTCTTGAGGTCGCTGTTCAGAAACACATTTTTTATGTCCAGCTGATGTAAGGGCCATGACAATGCACAACCACAGAGAGGACACGAATGGTGTTGAGCTTTGCAACTGGAGAATGTTTCCTCATAAACGCGACTGTGTTGTTTGGTGAAGCCACGAGCCACTAGGCGGGCTTTCAGACGGTCAATTGTCCCATCAGGAGCATCTTTGATGACAAAGACCCATTTACACCCAATAGGTGTCTGACCGGTAGGTAGAGGTACCAGGTTCCAGGTCTGGTTAGCTCAGAGAGCAGTCATTTCTTCTTCCATGGCCGTCCGCCAGCCAGGATGTTGGAGAGCCTCCTACACTGAGTTAGGTACAGAAATCGAGGACAATGAAGTAGCAAAAGTTTGAAGTCGTGGGGAGAGGCGATGTAAGGATACATAATTCGCCATGGGATGAGCGGTAGATTCTGGTGCTGGATCAGCAGGACGCGGAGCGTCAGAGGTCGAAGTCGACTGCAGTGGGGCAACGAAGCCAGGATGGCGGAGAGTGTAAACACGCATAACAAGTGGCTTGGAAATAGAGGGAGCCTGGTCAGGAATTTTTTGTGGTGCAGGAGTGGTAACTGTAATGACAGGGTGTAGGACGGGTGGTGGTAGAGGCAAGGTTGTAGATGTCGGATGTCGGGTTCATGTCGGTTTGGGTTTGAAATGTCGTATGTCGGATTGCGGGGGATATATCGGGGATATTTTACAATATCGGATTTTAATATTTAAATAAAGATAACAGTATTTATAAACACATTTTTTGCAAATAAGTAAAAATGTATAGACAAATAGTTATAGCAATGTACAAACAAATAGTTATAGCAATGTACAGACAAATAAGTATTTATAACATTTTCTTTGAAATAATTTTGAAAGATAAAGGAGAAGCCCATGTAATTATGCAAAGTTGGAGGGGAGTTTTTCTTAACTATTGCAAAAATCACTATAGCAGAAGTTAACAAAATAATGTTTAACATAAGTTAGAAGTGCACAGAAGAAACAAAAATCACTGTAGATTTACACAAGGAAAGGTATAAACTTAGCTATTGCAAGAAAGAAACTTAACTATAACATAAGTAAGAAGCTTATAGTAACACAAGTTTAATAAAAATTTTAGATCTTATGACTTGATCAATATAACTTCAAATAAAACTTTCAATTGTCATAGAAACAAGAAGAAAGAAGAAGAAAGAAGAAGGGGGATTACAGTGGAGTGAAGTAGTAGAAACCCTAAAGCCCGACGTTGACTCCTCGCGTCCTCGCCTGCAATGTCGATTCGTAGAAAGCCCGGCGGCGTCGTCTACTCCTCTCCTGCGATGCCGATTCGTTGCCTCGTCGTCGGAGAAGGAGTGTCGAGTGTCGACCACTCCGCCAGGGCGACTCTCCCGTAAAATTTAGGGTAGAGCGAGAAATGTTGAATGCGTGAAATTGACTCGTGAAGTAAAAAAATATGGGACTCGTGAACTTTGTTTTTTTATATATTAAATATAATAACCGAAATATCGGGTTAGAGATATCTCGATATATCGGGATATATCGCCGTTTTTTTACAAAACGATATTTTTGTCAAACAAATCGATTTCGTTGCGGTTTACACCCAAAACCTTTATGTCGGCCGACATGTCCGACATGTCGGCCGATATCTACAACACTGGGTAGTGGTGTTGGATCTGGAGCAGAGAAGAAAGGAAGATCCTCCCAAAAGGTAACATCAGCAGAAACAGTCACCTTGCGGGCGGCCGGAGAGTAGTATATGCAGCCTTTCTGAGTCAGTGAATAGCCAACAAAGATGTGTTTGGCCGCCCGGGGATCCAACTTGTCCATGGATGAACCAAGAATGTGAACGTAGCAGGTGCACCCAAAGATGCGGGGTATGAGAGAGAATGCTGGAGTTGAGGGGAACATGAGGCTAAATGGAGTGTCATTGTGGAGTATGGGGGAAGGGAGACGGTTAATCAGATTACAAGCCGTCGAAAGGGCAAAGTTCCAATAAGTTTTGGGATCCTGCGAGCATGAGAGAGCGAGCCACATCGAGAAGATGTCGATTTTTACGTTCGGCGATTCCGTTTTGTTGGGGGGTATAGGCACACGATGTTTAGTGAATGACCTCAAATTCAGAACACAGGTTCACAAATTCGTGGCTAGTGTATTCGCGAGGATTATCCGTGTGAATAGTTTTGACATTTGTGGAGAATTGTGTGTGGGTCTCAAGGAGGAAAGCCCGAAAGACACGGGGAAGCTCAGAGCGGTCACAAAGTAAATACAGGCACGTCATTCGAGAAAAATCATCAATAAAAGTTAGAAAATAGCGATATCCAGAAATGCTAGTGATTTTGTACGGTCCCCAAATATCGGAGTGTACTAAAATAAAAGGAGCGGAACTCCGAGTACAATGAGATGGAAAAGATGAACAAGACTGCTTGCCGAAAATACAAGATTCACATTGAAAAGGAGGAAGAGATACATCTGGTAGAGCCTTCTGGAGGACTGGTAAAGGGGCATGCCCAAGACGTCGATGCCAATCGACAGGGGAGATGGAAGAGAGTATGATAGGAGAGTCTTCAAGAAGGTAGAGCCCGTTCTGCAGTCGTCCCTTACCAATGATATTCCGTGTCTGTCGATCCTGTATTAGAAACGAAGAAGATGTAAAGGTTACAGAACAATTTAAATCAGCAACAATGCGACCAACAAAAAGTAAATTAAACGGAGAGCCTGGAACATGAAGAACGAAGCGTAGAGATAGAAAAGAAGTGAGGAATATCAGCAGAGCCGGATACCGGAACAATGTCCCCATTGACCACTGTGATACACTTAGGATGAGGAGAATCCAGGTACTGATGTGGCCACAGGGAGGTTATGTGATGAGTGGCACCTGAATCACTATCCAGCCCGGACTAGTGGAGAGACAAGCGATACCTTCATGTGAGATAGAGGAAGCAGAGACAATAGAGGCAGGTGGTCGACTGAGCAGACCATGAAGTTGTTGAAGCTGAAGCCAGACCTCTTCAAGGTCAGTACGAGTGACAGATGAGTCGTTGGAAGCAACAACGACCTGTGGATGAGGATGAAGCCCATGCTTGCTATAGCAAGTGGCCTCAAGGTGGCCGTCCTTACCGTAGAAGGAACATTTTTGTCATTGCCGGCCTACTCGACCTCGGCCCCGAGAGCCTGAATGCCCCCCACGAGCAGGAGGAGGGAGAGGAAGTAAGGGCGCAGAAGTCTGCTGAAGGAGAGCCGATGACGAAGGTCTAGAATAATCAGGAGGTGGTAAGACCTTGAGCAACATTGAACACACATCGGATAGGGATGGAGTAGCAGCTGAGGAGAGGATCTGAGCCCGAACACTCTGAAGATGTTGTGGCACACGAGCCATCATCATGACCACGCCAACAGCTTCTTTTTGAGCACGTTTGGCAGCATGATCCGTCGTAGGAGGTTAATGCTGAATCCATGCTTCAACTAGAGTTTTGACCCAAGCAACAAAGGAGGTGAGGTCGGTGTTCCCGCCAACATCAAAAGTCTGAAGGTCAGTGATTATGTCATACAAGTGCTGTAGACTATCTTTTCCGGAATAGAGGGAATGAAGTTCATCCCACATCGCCTTGGTCGTTTCATGATACATGGCCATGCAATATGGTTCTCCATCAAGGGAGTTGAGGAGCCAAGTCTGAACGCGACCGTCGTTGCACAACCAGTCGTTAGTAAGAGTAGCGGGAGCAGCCTGAGTCAAGCGAACCGAGTGCACCCACTCCACAAAGTTTTTCTTCTTGGATAACGAGATAGTCGTAATCCGCAGTTCATCCCGAAGTTCAGGGGCAAGAGCCGGGCGGTCTGTAGAGGAGGAAGCCTCCTGTCCGGTAGAGTCAGGAGAAGACCCCATGTCCAAACGGTTAGGAGGCTGGACTGACGGTAAGAGAATCGGCGGATAGAAAGGAAACCGTGCGGGTAGTCTCTGCAGGGAAACTGCGCGGATAGAATGAAAATGGTCCGGCGGCAAGCACAGAAGAGGCCGCGAACAAAGAACCAGAGCGGGTAGAAAGGAGAAGTCACCTAGGAAGAAAACTGGGGAGTCCGCACGGTCTCGGTGACAATATACCAGCGACAAGAGAAGATGCCGCGACCAAAATGCAGAGCCCGCAGCGGTTAGAGAAACCACATCTACTATCCAATGAAGAGGCCGTGCGAGAAGTCCGCACGGTCAGGGTGAGGACACCAGTAGCAAGGGAAGATGCCTCGACCAAGATGCGAAGCTCGCAACGGTTAGAGAAGCCGCAGTCCGGAAGACCACACGGTCCGCACGACTAGAAAGGGAAAGAAACCGCGCGGGTAAGACAGAGTGAGAATCCGCGCAGCGGTTAGAGAGCTCGCGAGAACCAAAAAGAGAAGATGCGTGAGAAAGACACAGTGCGGCAGCAAGAGAGCAGGGAGAGAAACCGCGCGGGTAAGATAGGGAGATTTGCAGCGGGTAGAGTGGAAATCACGCAGATAGGGAGAGCGCAGCGGGTAGGATGGAAACCGCGCGGAAAGAAGGAGTAGGGAGAAGGCCCCACTTGTTAGAGAGAGTCCTATAAAGAGGAGACGAAGACAAAGTGGAGGCCACAGGATTGGAGGGGGGGGAGAGGCGGGCAGGAAGTTTCAAGCCGCAAGCGGGTAGAAACCAAACTGTGCCCTGCGCGAGAAGAGAAGGCCAGTCGGTTAGACACAACCAGACCGCACACTGCGCGAGAAGGGAAGACCGGACGGTTAGCAGAATGCTAGCCGCAAAGAGAGACCGATTCCCTCTGATACTACGTGGAGAAAACCTCAAACTTGTATATACTTTCTCAATAATCAAATACAAGGTATGAATACACATTTATAGGAGGGAGAAAGAGAGAAGAGATCCCTATACATGATGTGGGACTAAAGAGGAGAAAAGAAGAAAAATAAAATAAATGGGCTCCAACATGGGCCTCTTTACATGGCTTTTCCAACACAAATAAAGAGACATTCCAACAAGGGTGAACTTTAGCCATCCCAAAGAGGTAATTCAGTGGCACCTTATTTTGTCATATTTAACATATTAAGCATTAAATAAACCCTAGTCAAGCAGATCAAGTTTACTGATTTTACAATGCAAGGATAATCAGATTAAATTATTAACCTAATTATTAGATAATGATTCATTATTGTAATGAATTCTTATTAACAATTTAATTGAGCTTATTTAAGTAATTCACCTTTCCTTAGTTGGCCTGGTTAATCTATTAGTTAATCAAGGTATGATTAGCTAGCTATGTGATGCTGATGTCAAATAGATATTCGTTAAATAGTTTTCTGAGAAAAACAAAGCTATATGCTGTTTAACACCCTCCATCTTCATTAATAAAAGATAGTTGCTATTTGAAATATAAACCTTGGCTTGATTCTATTTCGCATTCATAGGAAATTATTTTTCTTTGGGGGTTAATTTTGGTTAACATGTTACTGCATTCTAGGCGCTGGCTCATCAAGCAGATTGCTGAGAAGTTTCATGATCTATATGATATCATTGACAAAGATTCAGAGTTGGTGAAGACAATAGCTGAGGTTGTGTTTTAGTTGGGTTGTTATGCTTCAAATGATCATGTATATGACTGTTATCTTCGATTTGGATGTCATAATGTGGGCACTTTTTAAGTTCAATTGTTGCAATTTAACAAATGAAAAATGACCTTGTATATGAAACTATCTTGATCTGGGGCTTCTTTGAGGGTAATCATGTCTAAATGCAATATGTGTGCCACATTTGCACGTGGCACTCCACAAAATGCTCAGGTAAAAATATGTGAGGTCTAAATTTAATCTTAAAAATTGCAAAGTTAGGATAAAATTGCAATTAAACTGAATATGTGGTAAGTGGTAACCTAGTTAAAATAGTGCATCACGTGTGTAAATTCATGATTAAAATAGCGAGGTAGTGAATTACGAGACCATAGACAAAATATCATTTAAATGCACCTCAGAAAGAAATAAATTTATCAAAACTTCGTCTTACAACCATTCAATACCACTCAGTGACATTTCATAACATCTGAAAGTTGCTGTAATAAATAAACACATTTAAAAATTGAGTTCTTGTCAAAGTGCACTGAATAACATCACGAGTTTATAATTTCTAGCAGAAAGCGTGATTTTAAAATCATACGAAAGTTACTGGGAGAGGAAAACAAAGTAACAACAACACTCAAGTGTTTATCCCACTATAGTGGGTTGGCTATATGTATCCTTTGTCGCCATTGTGCCCTATCTTTAGCCATAATCTCACTAATGCCTTAGTACATCTTGTCTTTTCTTATAGTTTCATTCCAAGTATTTATTGGTCTACCCCTCCCCTGTTTAACATGCCTAGTAACTAAACTCTCACAATGCATAATAGGTGCCTCTAATGGTCTCCTTTGTACATGTTCGAACAATCTTAGTCGAGCTTCTCGCATCTTCTCTACAATTGGTGTCACTCCTGTCTTATTCTTGATACATTCATTCCTAATTTTATCTAGTCTCGTGATTCCACACATCCACTAAAGCATTCCATCTCCATAACTCCCATTTATTACTCATGTACACAATTCACTGCCCATCACTCAGAACCGTAGAGCATCGCTGGTCTAATTGCAGTATGGTAAAACTTGACTTTAAGTTTTAATGGTACTTTACGATCAAATAAGATCCGTGACGCGCCTCTCCACTTCAACCAACCTACTTGGATTCTATGTATCACATCTTTATATACATCTCCATCATTTTGAACTATCTATCCCAGATATTTAAAGCATTGACTGCGTGAATTATCTTGATCGCCTAACTTAATAATAGTCATTCGTCCTTTTTGCGTTTCTAAATTTAAGCTCCATATAGTCTGTCTTTACCCTGCTCAACCTAAAACCCTTCTTTTCTAAAGTGTCTCGCCATGATTTAAGTTTCACATTTACACCCTCGCACGTCTCATTGACCAAAACAATATCATCCACAAACAACACACACCAAGGTATTGCATGTTGCATATGTCTGGTGAGCTCATCTAAGATAAGGATAAAGAGATAGGGGCTTAAAGCTGTCCCTTGATGTAAACCAACATTGATAGGGAATTCTTGTGTTAATCATTCAGATGTTCTCGACCTTGTCACTAAATTTGTATACATATGTTTGATTATGTCAATGTATGATACATTTACACATTTCTTTTTTAAGACTCTCCATAAGACCCTCTTGGAACCCTATTATAAGCCCTCTCAAGGTCGATAATGACATGCAAATCTTGTTTTTCCCAATAGTTGTCAATGAGTCTCCTCAAGAGATGTATAACTTCCAAGGTCGACCTCTCTTGCATGAATCCAAATTGGTTCTCTGAGATACTAGTCTCTCGTCTTACTCTTTTTTCTACTACTCTTTTACATAGTTTTATAATATGACTCATTAATTTAATTTCTCTGTAATTGACACAATTTTGTATATCTCCTTTGTCCTTATACAAAGGCACCAAGATGCTTTCTCTCTATTGATCCGAGATCCTCTTTATCTTCAGTATCTTATTAAAGAAACATGTAAGACGCAAAATTCTTTCTTTCCCTAACACATTTCCATACTTCGATGAGTATATCGTCTGACCCAACCTCCTTACCATTAATAGCCATTAATAATTATAGTGGGAGTTTAGAGCTATAAATTATTTATGGGAAGAAGTGAAATGAAGATAAAAGACTTGCCTTACTAAGATACATTTAGGATTTGAAGAACTACAATATGGAATTGCAAAGTAGGGCACACAATTTGTAGTTATAGAAAAAAAGATTGTAAAGCTCATTGTAATGACCTATCTCTTTGGACCATTTACTGATGCATGCCCCCAAATACTGTGTAGTGTTAAGATTGCATGGGGGTCTTGAGGTGGTGGATGCGACTAAAAAAATTGTTCCAAGGGATAGGGCACTCATGTGTCCACCCTTGGTGGCCTAGCAAACTATATTGAAACAACTTGGTACAAAAAATATGGGTTTCCGTAGCTGTCGCCAAATCCTCCTTTATAAGCCTCCTCAGCGGAGGACACTCCATTACTCCCAACACATCCCAACTCATAAATTGACACATTGAGGGAGGAACTCCAAAGTTCTCAGGGATTGGTTACTCATACTTCTGGGTCAATCGCCTATATATCTAACAGAGATATATCATGTTTTTTCTATAGCTCCTCTTGGATATTGTACTTTGGGGCCACAAATCACATTACTCCGCAAAAACCATCACGTTGTGTAGACACTATTAGTCCCAAGTTTACGACTGTTTCCAAAGGAGAAACCACTCCAGATAGCGGATCTGGAGATGTGCCTCTTACTTTCTTTATTTTTCTACGATTTGTACTTCAAGATCCTAGTTCATACTTTAATCTTTCTGTTAGCCGACTGACCCATGATGATGACTGCTTCATCACATTTTAATCTTCTTTGTGGGTTAGGATCGACGAACACAAAGTGTTATTGGTAGATGACGAGTGTCAAACGAGCTCTACATTCTAGACCTACCCACCTCCGCTCTATTTTCTATCACTTCCGTTGACTTGAAACGTTCTATCCATGCTCCTATTCCAATACTATAGAAATCCCTTCTAGCTTTTCTTTTTTTGAATTTATTTTCCAACCTTGTATCTATAAAAAAACATCATCATTCCACTTTTCCCCCATTATACTTGGCACGATGCTCCATTTTCTTTAGACATCTGAGGTCCATATAAAACTACTAGTTTATCTGATACAAGTATTTTACTACTTTATATATGATCATTCTCGCATGACATGAGTGTATTTACTCCATGATCGCTCCGAGATAATAGGTGTCTTTCGCTCATTCATTACAAAGATTCCATTTAATTTTCGACTCACATTAAAATTATTTGAATTGATAATGCTCATGAGTGCACTAGTCATAAATTACAGGAGGCTTCTTGATATTATCTATCAAAATCACGTGCTTGCACTTTACAACAAAATGGTGTGGCAGCATGGAAGAACCACTACCTTCTTAAGGTAGCAAGATATTTCATGTTTTAAATGCAGGTTCCCAAGATCTATTGACGCTTAGCTATCAACACCATATGCTAGTTAATTATCATGCATTCGACCATCCTGAACATTGCGTCTCCTTTCTCCATCCTGTTTCCATCTACACCTCCCTTCACTATAACTTGTAGATTTTTTAGGCGTGCATGTTTTGTTCATCATCTTGGTCCTACTTTGAACAAGCTGGCACAACTTGTTTCCAAATATATCTGTGTTGAGTACTCTCAGATACAAAAGGGATATGTGTGTTACTCTCCCACATATCGAGAAACTATGACATCCGCTAATGTTACCTTCCTAGAGGATCAACCCTTTTATTCCTCATCTACTCTTGACGGCTTACCACTTGCTCTTCTATGTCCCAACGTCCCTATCAACTTCCCATCACCCATTTTGCTATCAAATCCTCTAAACATGTACGCTCGTTGTCGATCTTGTCAGAATTCCCCGAGACAATCGCCCCTACTGATGTTTCTCCACGTCAACTGATCTACCAACAACTTCCACTCAGGGTTCATGTCCCTCAACAACTCACCCGTTCTCTCATTATGTCTCTTTTCACTAATTATCTCTAGAACATCATAGATTTGGGGCCTCTCTATCATCTATTATCTATTGGTTATGTTGGATGGTGGTGTGCGGATAACGGCTTTGTTTTGTATTTCTATTTATATTCCTCCCCCTTTGTGGGTGAAGTATGTATTTTCATTTTTCCATTCTACTTGGTATCAGAGCAGGCGGCTAACCCTAGCCCGATTCCCGTCCCGCACGTCCT
This sequence comes from Platanthera zijinensis, assembly GCA_039513925.1. NCBI lineage: Eukaryota > Viridiplantae > Streptophyta > Magnoliopsida > Asparagales > Orchidaceae > Platanthera > Platanthera zijinensis. The sequence continues at coordinate 101,834,065 of CM077085.1, read as the reverse complement.
CCGCTCTTCCGCTCGTCGCTCGACTGCGCCGCTTCCGCTCGTCGCTCGCCGCCGCCTCCTGCACCTGACGGCGGCCCCGTCCAAGGCGATGTAATCGCCTCGCCGCTCGCCTGCGCCGCTCGCCGCACGCCTGCGCGGCGCGTCTCCCTCGCCGCTGCTCGCCCGATCCCCTGCTTCGCCCGATCCCCTGCTTCTCCACGGCTGTAGCGTCTCCCGCTCCCCTGCTTTCTACACTGCTGCTGCTACTACATCTTCTCTTTGGCATGCCAGATTGGGACATGCGAACCCTAAGATTGTGTCCTCCCTGTTTCCGTGTGTCTCATTTGAGCACCCGTTTCAGTGTGATGTGTGTCAGCTTAGCAAACACACACGCACTTCTTATCCTGTTTCTATTTCTCGTAGTTCTGTTCCTTTTGAGATTGTTCATTCAGATGTTTGGGGGCCTGCCCCGATTGTATCTTATGATGGTTTTCGTTACTTTGTCTCTTTTATAGATGATTTTACTCGTTGCTGTTGGGTTTACCTTATGTGTGCAAAATCTGATGTTTTTTATTTTTATACCCAGTTTTCTCATATGGTTGCTACTCAGTTTTCCTCACGTATCCGGATTCTTCGCTCCGATAATGGGGGGGGAGTACACTTCTTCCTCTTTTTCTGCTTTCCTTGCTAGCCAAGGAACTCTTCATCAATTCTCGTGTCCCTACACCCCCGAACAAAATGGACTGGCAGAACGCAAAAATCGCCATCTCCTGAATGTGACCCGCTGCCTTCTCCTTGGGTCCCATGTCCCCAAGTTATTTTGGAGCGCTGCTCTTCTTACGGGGACCTTTTTGGTCAACCGTCTGCCTTGCCAGCCTCTAGCGGGTCGGATTCCTCTGAGCCTCCTATCTCCCAGCCGCCCTTTGTTTCCTATTCCCCTTCGGGTGTTCGGATGTGTGTGTTTTGTCCAAGACCGTAGTCCCACTCGGACTAAACTTGATAACAAAGCTATTCGATGCTTATTTTTGGGATATTCCTCCTCATCCAAGGGATATCGCTGTTTTGACCCCACTTCTCGTAGGACTTTTCACTCCATGGATGTGACATTCTTTGAGGATACTCCCTTCTACAGTATCCCTCCACCATCACAGCCTGCTCCAGTTCCCCTTCCGCATTCCACACCACCACAGCCGGCCCCTGTCCCCCTTGCTCCGTTACACGACTTGATTCCGGCTCAAACATATACCCGGGGTCCCCGTGGGCCCTCACATGTTCACCCTATCCTTCGTACTCCGCTGGTAGAGCCCAGCTCACAGGACCTGATGCCATATCCTCTGACAGGTGATGTTCTTCCTTCTTCTGACTTGCCTATTGCACTTCGCAAGGGTAAGCGTTCTTGTGTTACTGACCATCCTGTTGCTAGCTTTGTGTCCTACCAGCGTCTCTCCCCAGGTTACCGGGCTTTCCTGACTGCCACCGATCAGATCAGGATTCCTCATTCGACGGCTGAGGCATTCCAGCATCCTGAGTGGGTGACGGCTATGGAGGCTGAGATGTCGGCTTTACAGAGGGCTGGTACCTGGCGTTTGGTCCCCCTTCCCACCGGCAAGAAGACTGTTGGGTGTCGGTGGGTCTACACCATCAAGTATAATGCTGATGGGTCTCTTGCACGCTACAAGGCTCGCCTTGTCGCGAAGGGCTTCACCCAGACTCCAGCGGATTACGGGGTGACCTTTGCCCCTGTGGCCAAGCTTTCTACCGTCCGTCTTCTTGTTTCCCTCGCTGCCTGCCTTGGATGGCCTCTTCACCAGCTGGACGTGCCGAATGCCTTTCTTAATGGCTCTCTTAATGAGGAGATTTATATGGATCCGCCGCCCGGTTACGAGCTTCAGGGGGAGTATTTGGGACGTGTCTGCCTTCTCCTGATGGCTCTGTATGGGCTGAAGCAGTCCCCTCGTGCGTGGTTTGAGCGGTTTGGGACTGTTGTGCCTCAGAGTGGGTTCACCAGATGTCATGCAGATCACACATGCTTTGTTCGGACTGCTGCGGATGGTCGCATGGTTATTATTCTTGTCTATGTGGATGATATCATCCTTACTGGTGATGACAGCTCAGGTATTCTTCAGATTAAGGAGGTGCTTCGTACGACATTTGAGGTGAAAGATCTGGGACCTCTGAAATACTTTCTCGGAATTGAGGTGGCCAGATCCAAGCAGGGGATCTCCTTGTCTCAGCGCAAGTATACACTCGACCTTTTGAGTGATACTGGCCTTCTTGGGTGCTCTCCAGTATCTACACCCATGGACCCGAACCACCGCTTACACGCTGAATCCGGCGACCCTCTTCCTGATCCGGGCAGATACCAGCGTCTTGTTGGCAGGCTTATCTACTTGACCAACACTCGCCCAGATATTAGCTTTGCTGTGAGTGTGGTCAGCCAGTTCATGCATGCCCCCCGTACTTCTCATCTCGATGCAGTTTTTCGGATACTTCACTACTTGAAGGGATCGCCTGGCCTCGGGCTCTTCTACCGTTCGTCTCCATCTCCCGGACTTATCTGTTACACAGATTCTGACTATGCTGGTTCCATCACTGATCGGCGCTCTACTTCAGGGATGTGTACGTTCTATGGTGGCAATCTCATTTCCTGGAAGAGCAAGAAGCAGAGTGTTGTCTCCCGCTCCTCTGCTGAAGCTGAGTACCGAGCTATGGCCCATGGAGCCACGGAGCTCCTTTGGCTTCGTACTCTCTTGACCGAGCTAGGCTTTCCTCCTTCCGGTTCCTCGACGCTGGTGTGTGACAACCAGTCTGCTCTTATGCTAGCCTCCGACTCTGTTCTGCACGAGAGGACTAAGCATATTGAGGTTGATATTCATTTTCTCCGGGAGCACATTCGTTCAGGGACTCTTGCCACGACCTATGTTCCTTCCGCCGAGCAGACTGCAGATGCCTTCACCAAGGCGGTTGGGCCTTCCAGACTTCTCTCTACTTATGGCAAGCTGGGCTTGCTTGATCTCTTCGCGCCAGCTTGAGGGAGAGTATTGGTTATGTTGGATGGTGGTGTGCGGATAACGGCTTTGTTTTGTATTTCTATTTATATTCCTCCCCCTTTGTGGGTGAAGTATGTATTTTCATTTTTCCATTCTACTTTATCTGCCTCTCATTTGTGTAGGAGGCTCTTCAAAATCCGGAGTAGAGAACAACGATGGATGAAGAAATGGTGGCTTATTGGCAAATAGGACATGAGATCTTATTTTCGTTCTTCGGTCCTTCCTTGGCAATTTCAAGTGGGATGTAAACGTGTATTTGTTGTTAAAAATCGTTCTGATGGGATGGTTAAGCATCTCATTGCGTGTCTTGTGGCATGCAATTTTGCTTAACAATATGACATCGACTATGGAGAAATGTCCTATCCAGTCGGTAAGCTTAATACTGTGTTGGTATTGATACCCTTGACAACCCATCACCCTTCACATTTGTATCAACTTGATATCAAGAATGCATTTCTTAATTGGAATTTAACAGAGTCTATCCATACACAACAACCTCCTAGATATGACATCACATGGGAGTGTCTTCTCGCCCGCCTTATAAAATCTTTCTATAGCTTCAAGTAGTCTATTCGAGCTTGGTTTAACAAATTTAGTCAGGTTTTTCAGGATTTTGGATTCACTTGGAGCTCGACAGATTTCTTCTTATTTACTCGTTGTTGCTAAGAGTGTACATTGATCCTTATGTATGTTGATGATATTATCATCATGGGCGATGATCTGAATTGTATCTCCCTCATCAAGAAACACTTAACATCTCACTCTCAGTCAAGAGTTTTGGCGTGTCTCAGATAATTCTTAGGTATTGAGGCAACTCGTCGACTTGATGATCTTGTTTGTCTCAACGAAATTATTGCATCGATCTTCTACATAATACTGACTATTTGGGTTGTAATCCAGCTGACACACCCATGGATGCAAGCCACAAGCTCTATGCTCACGAGTCCGACTCTTATTCTCTTCTACCTAATCTGAAGTACTATCGTCGCCTAGTTGTCAAACTCATCTATTTGACTGTAACACAGTCAGATATCTCCTTTGCTGTTGGAGTAGTTAGACTTCATGCAATCAAATAATGCATGCTCCTCGGACATCCCACCTTCACGCAGTCGAGCGAATCCTCCCATATCTAAAGAAAGCTCTAGGTCAAAAGCTTGTGAATAAACCTTCCTCTTCCCTCTCGTTGATTGTATATTCTGATGTGGATTATGTAGGCTCCCACTATGATCGTCGATTTACAAGTTGCTATTGACCATATTTTGAACGACACCTGGTCACTTGGAGGAATTAGAAGTAAACGATTGTGACACGCTACACTGCGGAGGCTGAGAATCGTATAATGAACTTTGCGGTTTTTGAACTCACTTGGCCGGAGAGTCTTCTTACTGATCTTAGCGTTTCTCTCTCCTCTCCTACATCCTCCACTGCACTAATCACGCAACTCTCCATATTGTTGAAAATCCAATTTTCCATGAACACATCCAATTTTCCATGAACACAAAAGGCATATTGAAATAGATCGTCTCTTTGTTAGAGAAAAGTTCAACTCCGCAAAATTGATCTTCGATATGTTCGCTCCATTGATTAAATCTCTAATGTCCTCACCAAAACCTTGCCTCTCCTAATGTCTTTACCAAAATCTTGCCTTGTCTCCTCTATCGCTAGTTTGTTTCCAAGTTTGTTGCTTGCTATCTGTACACTTCAACTTGTGGGAGTATAGAAGAAGTGTTGGTAAAGCCAAATACAAAGGCCCAACTCTATGACCCATTACGAGAGTCTTGTATGGTTTAGTCCCATAGTGTTTGATGTTAAGTTGTATCTCCTCTCACCTATAAATATGTGTACATGTATTTGTAATTATTTTATTGGAAGTAATAATAATTATTGCTTTTCGTATCCCACAAGTTCACCATAGTCATGAAGGTCTCCCAAATGAAGTTTTGCATAGTGACATTTATCAAAAAAATCTACTTTGAAAAGCACTAATTAGAACAATACTACAACGGAGTTGTCCTGTTATTGTAATGGCCCGCTAGGCCTCCACATTTTAAAATGCTTTTCATCTATTCATCTGAGGCATAGATTTTACTTATACATAGCTACGAGAGAAGTAAAGTATTAAACACAATACCGAAGATTAAACGGATATGTAGAGAAAACCTACATCAGTATATATATATACCCATTCATAGTACATTATAATCCCATGATCCTAAGTACAACTGTCTCTGAACATATACACCCATACATTAACATGATATAATCTTCCGACAACTAGTGATGATTTAAATACACAAAATAGTCACTACATAATATCTACCCCAAAATCCTGTCATCCCTCATGAAAAAGTCCAAACGCATCTCGACTAACTAAAGAACAACTTAATGTCATAATGCTAGTACTTCTCGTCTTTGCATTTTCATCTACGTGCTTTTATAATTTCAGAGGTTGTGGTGATGATCTTAACTCATAACTGGTTATTGTCTTCTCATACAAGTCTTCCTTCCTTGATAACTTATCGCTTTCTTCATCTTCCTTTATCTAAAATAGTTAGAAATAAATCCATCAGTCACACAGACTCAGTAAATTCTCATTTCTTTAACTGCTGATATGCAATTCAAGGGCTTATGCCAATATGCATAAATAAAAAAATCGAAGAAAAATAAAATCTGCTAGAAATTTAAAACCGTATAAAAAGAACTATAATAACTCAAAGAAACTCGCTGTAAGAAAATATTGTGAATAATATATGATAAATTTTGATTCATGAAAGTATTCGTAATGCTAATCACAGATACCACTCTTACTACCTGTAATTTAGCATCGTATTTTGTCTCATAAAATATACTAAATTATTTTCTATCCTTATTCGTTTTCTATAGACAATATGATTAAAGGTATAATGGTTTTCTTTCTTTCATAATGGGCACGACTAATACTAAAATTACTAGGCTGCTAGCTATTATTAACATCTTTGAAGTATGAAAAACAAACTGAGAAACACTTTAGGGGGTGAATAGAGTATTTAAGTCTTCTTCTCACAATCAATCACAATTCATTCCCAAATCCACAGATTATGGATAAAGTTGTAAATAGATAGCAAAAAACTAAATGTATACTATAGCGCAAATCATCAATACGATGTAAGAAGATTTTGTAGAGATTTCCCTTAAATTGAGTATATCATCTCTTCTACCAAAGGTAGGAATCCACTCACAAATGGAACACTTTTGGTAAGGAAACTTGAAGAGCCAATCCAATGAATCTTTTGCTAAGGCGATTCTTAGAACTACTGAGTCTTTTGACGAAGATACTCTTAAAGCAATTGAGTTTTTTTGGTAAAGAGACTCTTAAACCCTTAATCACTGAATTCTTTTGAGAGAGATTCTAATTTTTTTTATGTTGATGTAAAATTGCCTTCTTAATTTTGTACAATGAGATCTTGTCTTTAACAATTTTTGAAAGGATCTTGAAATCAAGACAGTCTGAATACTACCTTTACCTGATATCTGATTGTTCTTGCAAGAAGGAGAAGTAAGAATGATGAGAGAATAGAGATATCTTCCTGATTTGAGGAAAACAACAACCTTTCAGACTGTGATGAGAGAGGGAGCAGCCAAGAAGAATGAGATAGACGAAGAGCTCCAGAAAAAAAAGAAAGATGAGAGAGAGAGAGAGGAGAGGCTTGTTTTTGTAAGGCTTTCTATACATATAGCTTTCTAGCCGAGATCTTTCCTTTTGAGTAAAATATGATAACACTGTCATATACCAATTCTGATATTCTTTCTTAGTGGAATATACCATCTTAATCCTTTCCTTAGTTATATCAACAATGACATGATTTGAAATCATCATGATCTTAATCACAACCTGATTTTACTCAAGAAATCATAACAACCATTCAATGATTAATTAACGTGAGCTTACTTAAACTTCGATTACTATTCGACTTATGTCGATTCTACACTAAGCTGAATACTCTGTGCTATGCTTTCTACATGCATACTCAAGACTTTGGAGAAGTTGACGTAAGCTGAAATTCTTATCAATGTGCGTCGATTATTTCTCGACGTAAGTAATTTATTTTCAACTTTTGCTTATCCATTTAGCTGAGCTTCTACCCGTTGCCTGTTAAATAAAGACATACACTTGGCAACTAAAAACATCCTAAACTACTTAATTAATCTGATATATCAAATTATGAGGTTTTCTCAACAATATCATCTATTTAATATAACAGATTTTATAAGAAGATTAAGCAAATTTACAAAACAAAAATAGAAAACATAGGAGTTAGAGAAAACATAGAGGATTAACGTAGAGAAAATAGGAAATTATCTATTGATCTCAAGAAAAATCCTAAATCACTTAATTATCGATGCACACCAATTACTTCGCGGTGTAAGTAATTTGTGATGGCGATCGACGACACACACACGTCTATTCCCTTAGGAGGCGGTGATCAGCGACCCGTTTGGGCGATCTGAGCCCCCGGATGCGCCCGGAGGGTCGTTCCGAGTCGATTTCATATATTAGTTTCTTTTTTTTATGTATTTAGCCCCCGATCGATTCGAACCTTATAGCCGTCCGATCGGGGGAACCCTAACTCTATTTTGGTTTCCCTCTTATATATAGGCTTGCTTGGGGGCCGGCTAGGGGATCGAAGGTTTGCTGAGTGCAGACGCCGGTCTCTCCTTCGTTGGATTCCGAAGATCATCCTCCCTGTCCGCCGCTTCCCTCCTCCCGCCGCCAAGCCCGCCCAGCCACCACCTCCCCCCCTACTTCTCGGTAAGCCCCCTCTGCACCCGCATCTACAACTCCTCCCCGACCTCCCCGCCTTCCAGTCGGGCCAACCTGACATCGCCGCCCCCTCCAGATCCCGCCGCAACCCCCCTCACCGGCCTCCTCCCTCTCTCCCGACCCCGACTCCAGCCCCCCCTCTTCCCCAACAATAATCCCCTACCCGATTCAATCCATGACCTCTTCCACCCAAGTCTAACCATCCAAGTCCACTACAACCTCCCCTCTCCCCCTCCTATCTACCGGAAAGCCCCCACCAGCCCCAAACCTTCCCGATCTACACCCTATGCCCCCATTCTACCCTCTCGTGGAACCACCCGTGGCCAAGGTCGACTCCACCAGCGCCTCCCTCTGATCTAAGTTGAGCAGCCCCCTTGCATAAGCAAATCAAGGTATAAGAGGTTTGAAATACTCTGATTGAATTATTTGTTGTTGAACTATTGCGTGGGCTTGTTGATGTTATATGCTATTGCGTTTACTTGTCTTGTGATATGCGGGACACATCCGGTGTACCTTAAGTAATTCACACCTCATCTTGCTAGCTAAATTATAATTGTTCCTCGCGTTAACTGATGCTTGCAAGTGTGCTTGTTGCGCTTGTAATCTTTGCAACCATTTGATTATTTGCTAGTCGATCTTACTTGGACTGTTCTCATATTGACACGTGCACAACATATAGGTCTCATTCTCATTAGTTAGCAATCCCAGTGTCCTCTCAATTTAACCGGCCTACCACTGCATCAATTTGCTTTCAACTTTTGCTTATCTATTTAGCTGAGTTTATGCCTGTTACCTGTGAAATAAAGACACACTTGATATTTTCATACCGACTAAAGACACATTCTAAATAGCTTAATTAATTTGATATATAAAATCAGGAGATTTTTCCAACAATCTCCTCATATTTAATATAACAGATTTTATTAGAAGAATAAGTGATTTTACAGACCAAAATAGAAAAGATAGGAGTTAGAGAAGACATCAGGGATTAACTTAGAGAAAATAGAACATTATCAAGAAGAACCTTTTAAAACTTTCTCCTTTCGTTTTTACAATAAGAAACAAAAAGAAATTACAAAATATAAAGCATCAGAAGATAATTTTCACTTACATCCTATCCAATTTCTTCCCAGAAAATCATGTATGGCAACTAACAATTTTGTGTGTGTAGCCATTACATATGCAATATATCTTTTTTTACCTTTTCTAGATTAACTTTCAATAATTTTGTGATACTCCAAACGAGCTTACCGCCCCGTGGGGTCAGTTCAATCTTCTCATGAACCTGAATGATTAATTTTCTTAAATCTTCACAAGCACTAGAGTATACTTCATTTAAGGTCTAAATCCTTTTTAATTTTGCAATCATTCTTTCTATAGTTGATTTTTCTGTACCTGTCTTCATAACATGCTTACCTTTAATAACATTATTTTCATCATTTCTAATTTGTTCAACAAATCTTCTTGTGTAGAAGATTTGACTTAGCCCATGTAAAAAGCCCATTTAAAACCTTTCTTTGGCATGTATAGATTAGTCCCACACCTTAATTTGAAGTTGAGTTTTCACTCCTCCTTCCTATATATACAAATCCTTGTATTACTCTTACTATATGTGAAATAAAATATTTTTCTGCTCCCCATCCAAATTTCTACATGGCATCTGAGCTATCGACTCCTCGCGTCTGAACTCTCACCAACTGTGCTCTGTTCTTTTGGCTGTAAATTTTTTCTTTTTCTCTTTTTTCAGGTACTCGCAATTAGCCTCCTTGAGCTCGCCAAAATAGACTACGCTCGACTGCTGACTGATTCCCCTGCCCTGACTTTTATAGGCTCTTACACCTCTAAAGTACTCGCGTATGATAGAAAACCTTTATTGTTCTTCTCAGATTTCAGTCTCCAGAACTTGTGGATGCACGCAAACCTTGTTGACTCTTGCTTGTTCGGTTTCTCGTCTTTGTTTCTCGCAGAAAACGCAACGTGTTACTTGCAGAACTCCGCAAATCTCGCGCTCCTTCTTTTGTGGGTTCCTGTCTCTGTTTCTCACAAAAGATGACACCTAGGACTCGTCGACCTCTCCTTCCAGCACTTGCCGACTTGAGCTCGCCTACAGTTGGAGGTCGCCCAAGGTTACTTCAAAAACTCGCTGACCCCCATCTATTGTGCTTTGCTGATACATGACTCCAACACTCGCCGTTCTCGTCTGTAGGTCTCGCTGTTTTTCAGAAGCCAGGTCTCGCCGTTTGTTATCTCTTTGCTCTGGCTGCACTTTGGTCGCAACTTCCTTCCTTGTGGTCGGCTCCATAACTCGCATCAGCTCCTCCCGAGCTCGTAAACCCCCTTCCAGGCTACTTCCTCAAGATTTCACAAACCTTCCACTTCCTGTTGAATACTCCAAGCAATGTGTAATCACGTGGGAACAATTGCTGCGTCCAATTCCTCTACCCTTCCTGCACTCGCTCCAGCCTCCATCCCCGACGTCCTGGACGAACCCCAAATTACTACCATCGACCTCACTCGGAAGAATAGTTTTGTTGAGTTGGTACATTGGGTAATGTTAGCATCCTTTCACCTTGAGGAGGACGCCTTCCAGTGGACCCAGTGGTTTCCTCGAGGACGGGACCACGCGCCATGGAATGAATTTGTTGACGGATTTACAACACGCTTTGGCACACTGGAGTGCGAAGATGTCAAAACTCTTCTTCAGAAACTGAGGCAGAAAGGGACGGTGATGGTATACCGAGAAAAGTTTGAAAGGTTAGCCAACATGGTGAAGTGGGGAGAGAAGACATTAATGAGTTGTCTTATTTTGGGGTTGAAGGAGCACATCAAGGATGAGGTGCATGCCTAAATGCTGCGCAGTTTGATCCATGCTATCAACTTTGCCCAGATTCCAGTAGAGCGACTCAATCGACAGAAGTCCAGAGGGGGAAATACGAGGAACGCTACAAACCCTCCAGACACTAAGAAGGATCAAGGAGCTACGAAATGGACGACGGTGAAGAAATTGACATGGTTAGAGCTACAAGCATGAAAAAAGGATTGTGCTTCAATTGTGATGTGAAATTCACTCTAGGCCATAAATGTCAGATGATCCAGGTGTACATGTTGCAAGAGGAATACGAGATGCCATATGTAGAAGGAGGGAAAAAAAGCACATCCCGGATACAATGGAGTTCGGGGTATGCCTTGGAGGGAGGATCCACACCGTCCACTATGAGTATTGCGGGGCAGATCGACTAACAGAAGGTGACTATTTTGGTTGACAACAGGAGTACACATAACTTCATCAACCCCATTGTGGCACAGAAGCTGGGGCAAGAGATCACTAAGGAAGCCGCTTCCCAGGTCAGGGTGGCAGACAAAATTAAGTTGCAGTGCGAAGGGGTGTTGAAGGGAGTTGGGGTCAGCGTGCAAGGATACACCTGTCGGATGGATGTCTACTTGTTGCCCATTCAGGGGTCAGATATGGTTCTCGGGGTCCAGTGGTTGCGACAGCTAGGTAAAGTAACCCTGGATTATGACAAATTGACCATGGAGTTTGCTCAAGATGAGAGAGAGTACTGCTTGCACGGGATCAGAATATCACCGGTGAAAGAGGCCTCTCTTCGCTACTTAGAGTTGTGAGAATAAGAGAACGACATGGCAATGATGAGCCCGAAGGATGGAACTGAGCCGAACAACATTTGACCTTACCGTTACCCAAATCTACACCTTGTGGGTAAGCTGGTTCTTGAAGGGGAAGAGAATGTTATGAATCCTCATAACGATCTGTTTGCTGGACAACACCAAAGACAGCAGAAGGATGCAACATCAAGCAGGGCTGAAGCATCCAGTTCAGCCCTCCCTAATTAATACAAGAAGGTGGTTGGGGGATGAACCAAACGAGTCCAACCCCTATCGGAGGGGCCCTCCATGGCCAAAGGGATGTAAATACCCCTAAGGTTTTCTGGCAAGGGACAAACATGTATTCTCAGGTATTACTTTCTCCCCCTCTCAAACTCCAAATTTCTCCTTTCTCTCCCGAACTCCTTCTCCTTCCTAACAAATATCAATAATTCTCTTTGCTCGCACCTCTCATGCTCGTCGATTCGGAAGATTCAGTGGAATCATGGGAGGTACGGGCAAGTACGCAGGTGTTTGTCCTATGCGAACTCGGTAAGTGTCAAGCTTTGACTATGAGTGTGTCAGAAGAGGCTCATGGTATGAGCCCCTATGTTCGCGATGCTCAAAGTAATGTGCCAAATCTTTTTTATTAAATACGAGATGAATACTCATATCTGTAGGAAAATTGATCTCGTAGGCATTTGCCCCAACTTTCTTTATAACCCTATAAGGACTCATTCTCTTAAGTTGTAGTTTAGTAATGAATCCTTTTGGGAGTCCCTCCTTGCAAAGTTTGACCATGACATACTCGCCAACTTGATGCTCACATTTGTGCATATCTTTCCGTAACTTATATAATTCAATATTTCTAAGAGTTTTTTTCGGGGTTAATTCATGCATGATGCAAAATATACAACATGTGTGAACCGTGTAACACAGATGAGTCTTGCACTTAATGTAAATGAACAAATATCTAATGTAAAAGATGAACAATTAACATGACCAACTCCGTAAACCGGGGGTTTTGGGTACTATACGAAACTTATAAGATAGGTACATGATCATGAGGCTCGAAATGTGGGGCATAAAAGAAATCGTCGCGAGTGCAATTAACACTCAAATGAATTTCAGAGATATCAGTAATAAGATTTGCCAATGTATTGTGCAGACTGACTCTACAAGCGTGTGTAATAAAACATAAGATCAGCGAGTGATTTAGTGCACTCTCAAACTTGATTGTCCTACTAATGATAAATACATCCCCGATGAGCGATGGCTCATCAGGGGGTTCATCGGTAGGTTTATAATGAAATTCATTGCATTTGCGTCGAGTACCACTGCAAGATTTAGGAATAGCTTGAGTGTTCTCATATAAACGATGATGCAAATGAAGCACAACAAACACGACGTGTTCTCTAGGGGAATGTGACGCATCAGGGGGCTCACCGGGAGTTATGTATGAAAAGTCATTGCGAATGCAACTACCACCTAAGTGAAAATCACAGACATCAACAATATGTTACGATACTAGAGTGTGACAAGTGTCCCTCACAAAAAGAACTCATCTGGTGGGTCAACTTGTGGTATGACCCAAAACTCCTCAATAATGTGAGTGAGTAGATGATAAACTCTCAAAACATCAGAAGTATGCACAAGTATTCTAAAAGATAACCCTATATACTAGATGTTACACTCAAGATCCACTCTCTGGGGCACTATCGATTTCATGGGGAATAATGAGAGAGATGTGAATAACTCAATACTCATAAATGAGTCACTGACCCAAATTTCATTCTCGCAAGGACATGGTGGATCAATTGGAGGCTCAACGGTGGGTGGGTGGGTGGGTGGGGGGGTGTTATCGAAGAACCCATCAATAGGGTGGTGGTCCTCTAGATGCAAACCATCGTAAGGGATACAAAACGACACTCAAGCCTTTATCCCACTATAGTGGGGTCGGCTATATTGATCCTTTATCGCCATTGTGCCCTATCTTTTGTCATAATTTCACCAATGCCTAAATACATCATGTCTTTCCTTATAGTTTTATTCCAAGTATTTATTGGTCTACCCCTCTCTAGTTTAACATGCCTAGTGACTTGACTTTCACAACGCCTAACAGGTGCCTCTAATGGTCTCCTTTGTACGTGCCCAAACCATCTTAGACGAGCTTCTCACATCTTCTCTGCAATTGGTGCTACCCCTGTCTTATCCCTGATACTTTCATTCCTAATTTTATCGATTCTCGTGTGTCCACACATCCACCTAAGCATTCTCATCTTTGCAACTCCCATTTTTTTTGCTCATGTACACAATTCACTGCCTAACACTCAGAACCATAGGGCATCGCGGATGTAATTGCAGTACGGTAAAACTTGCCCTTAAGTTTTAGTGGTACTTTACGATCACATAAGATCCCTGACGCGCCTCTCCACTTCAACCAACCCTCTTGGATTCTATGTGTCACATTGATGTACGGGTAGGCTACAGGTGCACAAAACCTATGACTCTAGGTGATAGTGCAAGGGTGACACGCTAATCCAAACCTACATGTAATGTAATGATCGATATGCTGACGAATTAATTATAGCAATGGAAATTTTCAACACCACGCAGATATTTGATTAGAAAACAAATTATTTAATTTAGCGAATTATAATGGCTTCCTCCGCTCGGAGGGATAAAGCGAAATGCGCGGCGAATGTTTTCTCCTGCAAATTATTAATGTACCAAAATAAATTTCCACAAACAAGAATCGCAGCAAAATATAGCAAATCACTAAATTGAAAATGTCGAATCAAATAATACAGTAGTACAAAAGCTCACAAAGCAGAGGGCTGAACCGAGATACTGAAGATTTAGAGGGCCGGATATGTAGGTTGGCGATCGGAGATGGAACCGGTGGCGAGGCGATGGTGGCTGTCTTCGGCGGTAAACGGTGAAAACGGACAATAACACGGTAGATCCGGCCACGTATAAGTAGATCTGAGCCGAGGAGGGGTGGATCCTCTATTTAGGGTCGGATCCGGGCAAAAATGGAAAGTATGAGTGGAGGAAATAACGGATTGGGAGGCTATAATCGTAGATCTGGATGGATCTAGGATTTTAGGGTTGTTAGAACGGTGGATCCACGAAGGCGAGTTGGCGAATTGGGAAGGAAGGGGAGGTGGAGGCCGGGGGGGTTTTAGGGCAAATTTTAGGGGGTGGACGGCGGTTGGGAAGAGTGAGGGATGGTCGGCCGGCAATGGGGAGAGGACAAGGGGTGGCGGTGGCCCTTTAGCGGTGGTGGAAAGGCGGCGGGTTGGAGGGGAGGAGGCTGGTTGGGCGGCGGAAAAAGGGCAGCAGGCCGGCTGTTTTCGGGGGCTGGAATGGAGGGCTGCAGCGGGCGAAACGAAGGTTTGAGGTGTGGAAAATGAAGGTGAGGGTAGGGATTACCTTGGGGAGGAGTTTGGAGGCCTAGGAGTCGTCACCTAGGGTTCCACGACATCGGCACCGGGGAGGGATCGCGGGATTCCGGGATTCAATGTCTCTAAAATCTGCAATACCTTGGTTCAGCCATTTAGACCAATATTTATAAGAAGAGAACAAATTAGGGCTTCACCATCAACGACTATGATTGACCGGTGGGATCGGCCACTAAATACATGAAAATAAACTAAAAAAAATAAACTAATATATGTTTTTAACTCGCGGCGACGTGTCAGACGCAACCGCGGAGTCCGATCGTCGATCCGGGCACGCCATGTATGGTAAGTCGCCAAATCAGCCCCGAACGGGCCCAAAACTCGTGTTCATCTCTGCTCCGCATCACACATCTTTATCAATACCTCCGTCTTTTTGAACTATCGATCCAAGATATTTAAAACACTCACCACGAAAAATATCTTGATCACCCTACTTAATAACGAAGTCATCTGTCCTTCTTGTACTGCTAAATTTAAGCTCCATATGCTCAGTCTTTGCCCTGCTCAACCTAAAACCCATTTTTTCTAAAGTATCTCGCCAAGATTCAAGTTTTGCGTTTACACTCTCGCGCGTCTCATCAACCAAAACGATATCATTCGCAAACAATAAACACCAAGGTATTGCTTGTTGGATATGTTTGGTGAGCTCATCTAAGATAAGGGTAAAGAGATAAGGGCTTAAAGCTGAACCTTGATGTAAGCCAACTGTGATAGAGAATTCGTGTGTTAATCCTCCAGATCTCCTCATCCTTGTCACTGAATTTGTATACATATCTTTGATTGTGTCAATATATGATATATTTACACCTTTCTTTTCTAAGACTCTCCATAAGATCTCTCTTGAAACTCTATCATAAGCCTTCTCAAGATCAATAAACAACATGCAAATCTTGTTTTCTTTCTCGATAGTTGTCAATGAGTCTCCTCAAGAGATGTATAACTTCCATAGTCGACCTCCCTGACATATCCAACAAGCAATACCTCTATCAGCACAGTTGGCCGGCCATAAGTAGTGGCTTTCTATTTCCAAATTTTGTTTTTTTTTCTCTTAATAATAATCTCTCATAAACTCTTTTCAAAAGCTTACAATTTTGAATTTATTCTTAACGAGATATCCCCTTATTCTTTGTGCAATGATATTCTGCCTCTTGAGAATTAAATTTTAAATTTATGTATTTTAAATAATTTTGAGCTTGCCGGTTTCGTCCTAACAACCAAAATTACCGAACCTTTTTATTAAGGGTCTCATCGGACGGTCAACTCAACGAGCCGAGCAATTTCAAACAAACAAGAGTACGACGAAGGGAATACATAAAAAATGCATAAATAAAAATTTCATGACCCATGACGGCGTCATGCAATATTGGATGCGACGGAGGATGCATCAATGATGGAGGTGATCTTTCGATTCTGTGGATGGGATGGGATGTAACAAGAGAGTTTGTGGCTGTTGAAGTCGGAAATGGGGGACAAAGTAGTGGAGGGCTTGCGGTGGATGTTGGAGGCGTGGAAGAAAGCTCTGTGGTGGGGCGACAGTTTGTTGTGGGCGTTGAGCGACCAAACCGACACCGGGTAGCACTTCTTGTGCGGTTAAGGGGGCTCCAACTGTAGCGTCGCGAGCGACTAGGGAGGAAGAGGGTGACAGAGGGTACTTACGATGACGCCGGAAACAGGATTACCACTCCTTTAACAATGGTGGATTATAATTTCTGAAAATAGCTGAGGTCTCGCCCAAATCAGAAGTTGTCGACGAGTCATGTTTACCACAGAAAAATCCTAATCAATCATCCTGATGGCCTAAAGGAAGTTATATGCAGAAATACAACTAATGCTGAATGCTTGCACAAATCCGACAGAGGGATCAATTTTAGCAGGGCTGGCGTGAAACGGTTAGAGGGTCCCTCGATCGTTTTCTCTGAATTAAGGAAGGAGAAAACACATAAACCTTAATATATGAATTCAAAACGAAAACAAGAGGGAGGAGAAACCATAGGTCTATCAAAAGAAGGGTTCTTGGCCGTGGTTGGGAAAGAGAGAAGGTCTCCAGCCGGCAGTCCAGTGCATAGAAAAAGAAAGAAGGCCACTCCCTAAGGTCGTCAACATCTGTTGGTGAGGGAAGGAGTGTCGACGGGTCTCCACGAGCGGTAAGGAGAAGGCACCGAGGGCTTTTAGAGGGAAGGATCATCCCTGCACCTCAGAGCATCGACGGACTAGAGTGGCAGAGTTCCTGGCACCGTCTACTCACTGTTGTGGATATCCTCTGACATGACCGACATGCCGGCCGACATAAAGGTTTCATGGACCAAACGACACGTTTCCGATATTTTTTTGCAAAATATCCTTTTGGAATATATCCTCCGATATGTCTGATATTGACCGATATATCGTCCGATATATCCCGACATTTTATCGACTGATTTTTTCAATTTATTTTAATTAGTTTCTATGGTGTTTAGGGTCTAATAGGCAATAGATCAAAATTGTTTCATTATTTAGGTTGTTTTCCCCTTCCTCTGACTTTCTTTCTTGCTCAAGTTCATCACCAACTTCAATTATGCATGATTTTTTAATCATGAACTAAATGTTCTTTATCTTTCATTGTCATCGACAACTTCTCGACATTCTGCTTTCTCTTATTTTATTTCATGCGTTATACCGTTATTACTTGTGTTACACAAAATGTTTATATTAGTTTGATAAATTTAGGAGTTCAATAAATATCAAATTATTAATATATTAATATATATAATTTTTTTAAAAAATTTTAATTTATAAATAATTACACTTAAATAATTAAATATTAAAACCCGTTATGTGAAATATCCCCGATATATCCCCCGATAGACTAAAACCGACATGAAAACCCTAAACCGACGTGTCCCCGATATCCGACATCCACAACCTTGCGTCTACTGTAAGAAACGAAGGGAGGAACACTTGCTAGAAGCGTCTGCTCAAGTAGTAATGAACGGGTAGATCAACAGTTTTGGTTTGCCGTGCGGCTGTGAGGGAGTAGGGTTTCTAGAGAAATGAGAATCGTGGGGATGGGCTGAAATTGGGCTTGGCCTAATAAAATAACAGTGATCCACAACCCATGTGGGGGAAAATCATAACTCCCTCAAATTACCTTTACTTACCAATTATGCCACTAGCAATTTAAACACCTAACTATTGAAATGCAAATTTATTATCGTGATGCAAGATAATTCGTAGTATATTATTCTTTTTCTAATACTAAAATATTTTGCCTAAGTTTTCAACATCCATTGAAATCAAACACAGGCGTAATTACTTCGATACAACGCTGTCACTAGAAACAACTTCATGAGCTCGGATCCTGAAATTATAAGGGACGGCGCTTAAATTTTGGATGTTACATTTGCAACATAAAATAACCCAAAATTAAAGTTTATAACTGAAATGACTCCTAAGCCGTGGTTCCTATTTTGCAGTATGCATGAATATGATATTGAATCATAGATATGAATTACTTTGAAACTCATTATCCTACATGCCCGAATAGTCCCAAGAAATTCATAATTAACTAAAGCTAACTAATACAAACTTAAAAAACACAAAAATTCTCTTAGATGTAATATCTTGAAATAAATAAATCATAAATAAAATACAACAACAATCAAGCCTTTATCCCACTTTAGTGGGGGCGGCTATATGGATCCTTTGTCGCCATTGCACCCTATCTTTTGTCATAATCTCACAAATATCTATGTACATCATGTCTTTCCTTATAGTTTTATTCCAAGTCTTTATTAGTATACCCATCCCTCGTTTAACATGCCTAGTGACTAGATTCTCACAACACCTAACAGGTGCCTTTAATGGTCTCCTTTGTATGTGTCCAAACCATCTTAGTTGAACTTCTTACATCTTCTCTGCAATTGATGCTACTCTGTCTTATCCCTGATACAAATTTATTTTTGCCCTTATTGAATAGTTCCACCATAGATTTATAATTTTGGAGAGAGAACAACTTTAATTAGAATGAACTTACATTTGTTTTGAACCTCTGTAGATTTTTATTTTATTTTTACTAAATTATTTCTGATATGGCGTGACATACTTAATCCAATGATACAACTTATTTTCTCTACCATGCATAATTCAAAGATGAATTACCATGCATTGAGTCACCGTTACTGGCTCATTGTCTTAATTTTTACTAAATTATTTCTGATATGGCTTTGACATAATTGAATGCTGCATCATATTT
The DNA here is from genome assembly GCA_039513925.1 of Platanthera zijinensis. Taxonomy (NCBI): domain Eukaryota; kingdom Viridiplantae; phylum Streptophyta; class Magnoliopsida; order Asparagales; family Orchidaceae; genus Platanthera; species Platanthera zijinensis. The sequence continues at coordinate 101,814,937 of CM077085.1, read as the reverse complement.
CTCTGCCATGCAGAATTCAAAGATGAATTACCGCGCATGGAGTCACCGTTGCTGGCTCATTACGCACATGACCAAGGGACAGGTGAGTAAAGAAGATAAATGCCATTCTACTAGAAATTTGGTAATGTTAATGCTTTGTTTTCTATTTCAGTAAACTAGTGTGTTTGTGCTTTGGGATTTTTTGACTGACACTTTTGTTTTGGAGTCTTGTTGACATTTAAAGATTGTTTTACCATTAAATTTGACTTCTATACTGCTGCGCACTTAGGCTGCTAAATCAGCTCGAAGATTATGGGTCTGTTTGGTACAGCTTTTTTATTCTCGTGAGTTTGAAAAAAAAACTTCCCCGTCATAACATATATGTTTGACATGACAACGGTTATGTACGCCACCAAGAAAAATAAACCTAATTTTGAACATAAAAATGAACGGAGTTCCTTAGGTGAGGTCGGGCGTTCACGAATGACGGTTCATAATCACCACATTCACGACCCCCATTGCCGTGCCAAATGGACCCCATGTCAAAATTTAGATTTAGGGCAAGCTCAGATCAACCTGATTTAGCTGATCATTGAGACAAAAAACTGATCAGATATTTTTTGGATATAGTCCTGGGATAAGCCTCAATCAAGATTGTAATTTTTAATTGTATATTAAGCATAAAATTATCCATAAAATTATAGAAAAAATAATAAATTTGTTTTCCTAGTTATAGTAGATAAAATTTATGTTAGCTTTGCTTTGTGTTGTGCTAGATCGAATGATTGCTCCTACTTATTTATCATTGCATTAAAATAGTCATTCAGGCTACATGGAACGACTGAGATCAAATAGAAGAATTGAGAATGTATCTTAAGCCCATAGTTTCCCCAATTTTTTATTTTGAAAATACATATGTTGATATGATTAAAATGACCCCACTATAGTGTGATTAATGATTGAGTGTTGTTGTTTTATTTGATTATGTTAGAGTTTGGGGTTTGGCGGACTGGTCTCGGCGGCTTGTTGTTCGGGCGGTTTGTCTCTGCGGTTTGGTTGTGTGGCGGCTTGATAGGAGGCAACGGTTATGTCTGGAGACTTGTCTTGGAAGATTGGCAGTCTGGATGTTTAGTAGTCGGCTTCCCGCAGGGTTTTCTAGTCTCGGAGGACCTCTTGCAGATGCGGCTAAGAGCTACCCGCAACTGCGGTCTGATGGTTATCCGCAGCAGCAACCCGCAACTACAGTCCTGTGGCAACCTGCAGTGGCGGTCTGCAGTGGCGGTCTGGTGGCAACCCACAACTGCGGTCTGGTAGCAACCCGCAGTTGCGGTCTGGCGGCCTGCAGTAGCGGTCTGGCGGCCTGCAGTAGCGGTCTGGCGGCCTGCAGTAGCGGTCTGGCGGCCTGCAGTAGCGGTCTGGCGGCTTACCTCTGTTGTCCCTGGGTGATCTCAGTTCTTTGTATAGTGTTACGGTTTGACACCGTCAAACTGCATAGGCCGCACGACTTGTATTTAATCCCACATTGCTTGTTGTATTCTTCTCTCTCCCCCAATTTTCTATAAATAAGAGGACATACTTTTGTATTATTTACCTTTTTGGAGCAATACAATTTTCCTTTATTTAGCACTTTTTTACTTGGTATTAGAGCTAACCGATCCTTTGCTCCAATTTACTCGCGCTTTGTTTTCCTAACCGCTTCCGGTTTTCGTCCCGCCCTGCCCTCCCTTGCTAGTCGCTTCTTTTGCGACTTGTTCCGTCTTAGCGTTCTATTTAGTTCGCGCGGCTTCGCTGGTGTTTGCGCATCCTTCTTTCCCCTCCTGTGCTCTTGCGGGCTATTGTGATCGCGCGGTTTGTTTTTCTATACTCGCGCGGTTTGTTTTCTCTTCTCGCGCAAGTTGTTTTCTCTACTCGCGCGGTCTCTTCCTTTTCTCTGTTTGCTCCTTTTTTTGGTGGCAATTTCTCCTGCCTTGTTCTTTTCCATCTTCTCACTCAACCGTGCGGTTGGAGTCTCTCTGCCGGCCTTCTTTCCTTGACCGTGTTCTTTCTGCGACCTGTTCTTTTTCGGCTTGCGCTCTTCTAGCAGTCTTTTGCGGTTTCTTCTCTTAACTACTTGATCGCGCGGTTTATTTGTTCGCACGGTCTCTTTGCCTCTTTTGCGGGCTTGTGTCTAACCGTGCGGTTAGCTTATTCTCTATCCGGTTTCTCTCTCCATGAAGTCGGTTTCTCTTGTGTCTAACTGTGCTCTTTTGGCCTCTTCCGATAAGTGACTTATTGACTCTGGTATCACTTGTCACATGACCGATAATTCTCGTTTGTTCTCCTGCTTGAATAAGCAGAAATGGGTATCTCATGTCGTTATTGCAGATGGAACTTCTTCTCCTGTGCATAATGTTGGCACTGTGCACCTTACTCCGTCTTTGTAGCTTGAGGACACTCTCTATGTTCCCACTTTTCCGTGCAATTTACTGTCTGTTCATGCTCTCTGCACACAGTTGCACTGCACGGTTACTTTTAATGTCACTACTTGTTCTTTCTGGGATTCTGTCTCAAAGGCAACGATTGCTACTAGAACTGCGAGTGGTGGCCTCTTCTTTCTTGACAATGTCATTGCTCTTTCTGCCCCTTCTTCCCTTCAACAATGACATCGTATTCTTGGCCATCCTCCTTCTTTCCTCATCTACCAACTTCTCCCAGATCTTCCTCAAGAGAATTTCCCTTTAAATTGTGAAGCATGTCAGCTTGGTAAACATCATCGCTCTTCTTTCCCAACTCGGATGGGACGTAGTTCTTCGCGTCCTTTTGAACTAGTTTACTCTGCCATCTGGGGTCTCTCTCCTACTACTACTCTTGGTAGAGGTAGCTTGTGCTTTGTTACCTTCATTGATGATTTCTCCAGGTGTACTTGGCTGTATCTCTTGAAAGAGCATTTTGACCTTAACTTTGTGTTTATCACCTTTTATCATGAGATTTCTGCACAGTTTAATGTGCCTATTCAGGTTCTTTGTACTGATAATGCCAAGGAATATGTCAGCCGTCAATTTTCCAAATTTTGTGCGAGCCACCGTTTGATTCATCAAAATACTTGCCCCTATAACTCTCAACGAAATGGCGTTGCTGAACGCAAGAATCGTCATCTTCTGGATGTTGCTAGCAACCTTCTCTTACAAATGAATGTTTCTCGGTCTTGTTGGGGTCATACTGTTCTTCTTTCTTGCTATCTCATGAATCGTATTCCCTCGTCTGTTTTTCAGGGCAAGACTCCATTCTCCGTTTTATATCCCGTGGCTGAGCCGTTTCCTTTACCTCCTAGAGTTTTTGAATGTACGACGTTTGTTCACATACCTTATCTTGGTCGTGACAAACTTTCTCCTCAGTCTGTAAAATGCATATTCCTTGGTTATTATCCGACTCGGAAGGGATATCGTTGTTTTGATCCTCTTCCCTGCAAACAATACGTCTCTGTTGATGTAACTTTCTTTGAGGATACACCGTATTTTTCTCCTGCTTCTTCTATCTTGCACTTTGATACTTCCTCTTCAATGCCTATTATTTCGGCACCTCTGCCGACACCAGTTCTTTCTACATCTGTTCCTGTTGCACCGTATCTTTCTCTTGAGACTGATTCTTTGCCCTTGGACCTTTCTGTGCCTATTTCGGGCCTCTTACTTTTTCTGATAGTGGATCTGGTCCTATGGACAAGAGTGATCTATATCTTCCCATTGCCCTACGGATGGGCGTCCGACAATGTACTAAGCATCCTATTGATGCTGTTGTCTCATATGCTCAGCTTTCCCCGGTTGGCAAGCGTTTTGCTCTTGCTATATCTTCTACAGTCATCCCGACCACGTATCAAGAGGCTCTTGCTATTCTACAGTGGAAATCCTCTATGGATGAAGAAATGAAAATCTTAACTGAGAGAGGAACTTGGACCCTTGCTCCCACACCTCTGGGCACATATGCAGTTTGTTGTCAATGAGTCTTTGTTGTCAAGTATCTTCCAGATGGTTATATTAACCGCTATAAGGCGAGGCTTGTTGCCAAAGGATTTACTCAAACGTATGAAATAGACTTCTTTGATACTTTTTCCCCCGTTGCTCGCATCAGCACTATACGCGTTCTTTTCTCTGTCACGGTTAATAAAGACTGAGAGATGTATCAGTTAGATGTGAAGAATGCCTTCCTCTATGGTGATTTGCAGGAAGTGGTTTATATGGAGCAACCTCCTGGGTATGTTGCTCAGGGAGAGTCTCAGGTATGCAAGCTTCGAAAGACGATTTATTGTTTAAAGCAGAGTGTACGAGCTTGGTTTGACAAGTTTAGTGGCGTTGTTTCTCTTATTGGGTTCAATCGAAGTTCTGTTGATCATTCACCATTTATACGCAAAACTACTAAAGGTCTTGTGGTTCTTGCTGTCTATGTGGATGATATTCTTCTTACTGGTGATGATAAGAAAGACATTGATCTGACAAAACGATATCTTCGACAACATTTTATTGTTAAGAACATGAGAACTCCGAAGTATTTTCTGGGAATTGAGATTTCACGAAAGCGCAACTCTGTGGTTCTTTTGCAGCGAAAGTATGCGCTAGATCTCTTAAATGGAACTAGTTTTCTTGGCACAAGACCTGCTCGTTGCCCGATGGATGTTGGGGATGATAAGGGGTGAACTGAAGATTCTCCTCTTCTCCCAGATTGTACTGTGTACAAACAACTTGTAAGCAGACTTATCTATCTAACTGTTAGCAGACCAGATATCTGTTATGCAGTTGGGAAGGTCAGTCAATTTATGCAAACTCCTAGAGAGTGTCATCTGCGTTCTGCCATGAAAATTCTGGAGTATGTGAAAGGATCTCCAGGAAAGGGTTTGTTGTTTCAGAAGCATAATCATTTGAATATTGAAGCGTATTTTGATGTCAGCTATGCTGATAACAAAGAAGATAGGAAGTCAACATCAGGTTTTTTGACATTTGTAGGAGGAAATCTTGTTAGTTGAAAAAGCAAGAAGCAGTCGGTGGTTTGAAGGTCAAGTGCTAAAGCTGAGTATATGAGCATGACTTCAACAACTTGTGAGTTGAAATGGTTACGAGCGCTTATGATTGACTTGGGAGAAGTCTATGATCATCTTCTTCCTATGTTCTGTGATAACAAAGCCGCTGTCTTCCATGAGAGGATAAAACACATTGAAGTTGATTGTCATTTCATTAGAGAAGAAGTGTTGAAGAATTAAATCTGCACTTTATTTATCACTTTTGATAAAGAACTGGAAGACATCTTCACGAAACCAGTTTCCTCTTTACTTTTAGATGTTTGTAGCAAGCTGGGCATGGTTGATATATATGCTCCAGTTTGAGGGGGAGTGTTAGAGTTTGGCGGTTTGACGGACTGGTCTCGGCGGCTTGTTGTTCGGGTGGTTAAGCGGTTTGTCTCTACGGTCTGGTTGTGTGGCAGCTTGATAGGAGGCAGCGGTTTTGTCTGACCACTTGTCTTGGCAGATTGGCGGTTTGACTGTTTAGCAAGGCTTAGCGGTTTAGTAGTCAGCTTCCCGCAGGGCTTTCCAGTCTTGGAGGATTTCTTGCAAATGCGGTCTGAGAGCTTCCCACCTCTGCTGTCTGATGGTTATCCGCAGCAGCAACCGCAACTGCGGTCTGATGACAACCTGCAGTGGCGGTCTGGCGGCCTGCAGTGGCGGTCTGGTGGCAACCTGCAACTGCGGTCTGGTGGCAACCTGCAACTGCGGTCTGGTGGCAACCTGCAACTGCGGTCCGGTGGCAACCCGCAGTTGCAGTCTGGAGGCCTGCAGTAGCGGTCTGACGGCTTACCTCTATTGCTGTTGGGCAATCTCAGTTCTTTGTATAGTGTTGCGGTTTGACACCGTCAGACCGCATAGGCCACGTAGCTTGAATTAAATCCCACATTGCTTGTTGTATTCTACTCTCTCCCCCAATTTTCAATAAATAAGGATGTATACCTTTATATTATTTACCTTTTTGGAGCAATAAAATTTACCTTTATTTAACTCTTTTTTACAAATTAAAATCAAACGACGAGAAGATTTGAGAATGCCAAGCAAACTTAATGTTAAAGAATAAAGCTATTGTTCTGTCATTTCACATATCCAATTTATCTGCTCTTTTTATTCGTTCCCTCATCACTTCCCAGCCGTACACCAGTAAGGTTCGTACTTACTAGTTCGTATTGATATCTTTGCCCTTTGGTGCAGAGCTTCTTCCTTATCCGTTTTCACCTCTTAGAGCACCGATTATTGTTGATGCATCTCCCCAAATATGTTTTCTAGGAAAACGAAGTTTGCAAAAACAATTACTAAAAGACATCAAAATACTTGAAATGTGGAAATATAAAACTTTAACTTAGTTCAATTCTTGATTCCATTGAGATTCACATGGAATTGGAAGACATGATGACCGCATCATCCTCGCCAAGTTGGCGGGAACTCACCCTCTAATTAGATACTCGACATCGATATTGCTTCTTCACTTTTCTTATAGCACATAGATAAATGAAAAAAAGTTACATGTCAATGGCACATGCTATGCACTTGACAAACTCAAATTCTTGTTACCATCCTATTCAACCACATCCTTAACATATATCTTACAATCATATTGATGTAGGCTCAAATTTAGGGTTTTGAAAATTAAATATATATTTTTAAAACAAACTAATATAATTGTTATAAAATAATAATGATGATTTGAAAATGATTTGATTTTTAATTTTAAAAAATATTTTAATAATTGAGCGTTTTAATTTAACTCAAAGGAGGCCGAGAGTGTCTGAATCAAATTCACGCGCGTCCAACTGCCGTAACGACGAGTTTTCCCAAAATCGTTAATCTTTTTTTGCAAAAGTTCTTCGACATCTAATGAATTGAACCGCCGCGAGATTCGACCACCCACAAGCACAACACAAGCAATAATTTATGAAATAGCGGTAATTAAGGAGGCAAGAACGTTCGAGGCAAGCTTAAGAATATTCATTAGAGAACATAAATTTAAACTATGAGATCGGAGCTAGAGTACCCAAAGTTGCGGGGGGAAGTGAGTCCAAGTCAAACCGGTTTAGCACGCATGATTAAAATACGGTTCGGCCTCTGACTTCTTCAATCGCAACTGGGCGAGCAGCGGGCATCAGAGTGGAAATTTTTTGGGGTCTACGATGCTTCTACGAACTGGAACGAACGACGTCGGAGAAGAATGACGGGGTCGACGACGTCGAAAGGCTGGATCACGGTTGGAGTTGTTGGCGAGGCGCCTTTTCTTGTGTCTGACGATCGTCGTCTCTCACGACACGGTCGGAGCGACGAGTGGTGGTGATCGCAGACTCCGAGCCTTCACCGGTGCGGGAGATGGAGGCGGGAACTGGTGGTCGGCGGCGACGTGGAATCAAGAGGCTAGACCGACACTTGCAGAGAAACGGGAAATCGTTTGTCTGCTCTTTTCCGGGTTTTTTCTTCTTTGTACGGGCCAAATTTAAAAGGCCAGTGACTCCTCCTTTTGGAATGAGATTTTGATTGCCCTAATTGTAATCTTTTCCTAATCTTGCTGATATGATTTTGACATAAGATCAATTTCATTGAAATGACCAAATTTGATATTCTCTAATGACTCCTGATTTTGGCTATATTTAATTCTTCCTGATATGAATGACTCCAATTTTAATTTTATTTTATATTTTCCATAAAAGCTTGCCTTTACCGTCCTAATTACCAAAATTACTGTACCTTTTTATTTAAGATCTCATTGGACGGTCAAGCCGAAAAGCCGAACGATTTCAAATAAAAGCAGGTGCACGAACAATAATACATGATAATAAATAAAAGCTGAAATATTAAAATGTGCGATTTATGATGCGAAGGATGCATCAATTCTCCCGGGGTTTAAAAAAGCTCGACCCTGGCGAGACTTTTCAAAAACTAGCAATGCAGAGATATGACATCATCGCCGGAGCTAGATCTGGTGGAATATCTGGAGGCTTGATGAGTGACTCAACTGGTTGCCTAATGTGCTGCTGAACATGAACTAGCCCAAACCTCCTGTAGTAAGCAATCAACTGACCTCCCTTAAAAAAGTACATCTCATGGTGATAACGACCGACCGTGAGTTTGTAATGTTCAAAGGTTGCTCGCAAAATATTAGCAGTGAATTTATGCAGTTCTTTTAAATAATTAATATGAGCTTGCACATCGAAAGAAATACGTTCATGGAATGAAAGATGATGGCGGTTGGGTGGGCGGGGTAACGCATGGAAAATCTCGAAAGGAGATATAGTAAGAGAGCGACGTTTAGAATTATTGCATGTGAATTTAGCTTGTGGAGGTGCAAATCCCATTGCTTTAGTTTCGCCTTGATTAAATGCCTAAGAAAATTCTCCAAACTCTTACTAACGATTTCAGTCAGTTCATCGATTAGAGAGTGATCCGCGCTATTAAACTCGAATGTAGTATCCTCTCGACCCCATAGTATATTCAAAAAAAATATTATAAAATGTTTAATACATTGCGGCAATTCCACAAATCCGCTCACGTGCAGCTTACTGTCACAAATTTTAAAGTTGATTCCAATTTTATCTTTTAAAAATTTCCAAAGAAATCCTTTTAAACTTGTATCTTTATTAGGGGTGATTTTTTTTTTGATTTCATACTAACCTTGTAACACGAGTTTTCTTAAACATATTTATAGTTTGAAAATAATTTTTCTCTGACTCATTTATAGGACAATGCAATGTTACGAAATGATGTTCCCCAAATACAAAATCAATATATGATGATGATTCAAATTTTAAGCCCAGATGATCAATATACATAGTGTTTGCGTCCTCCGGTGTTTTTGATTGCAGTGGACTAGGAAAATCATTGCATATGTAGCTCGAATCTATGTCACCTAAGGTTGGGGTCTCATTACTAGTCAGCTCTTTCTCTAGGAGAAATGAGATTGCAGTTGAGCCTTCTGACGTGAGTTTCTCATCGCTTTTACATTCTTTTTCCTGGAGCAGGGGCTCAAGAAGAAACTCAGTGAGAACAACTAGTGAGTCGGTGTGAACAAATGGGGACACCATTTCAGTTGGGATGAGGGTATGAGGAAGAAACACTTCTTCTTGGAGTTGGGGTTCAGGACGAAACTCCTCAATTGAAGGGGCGTGTCAGTGATAATAAGTGAGGATAAGGTGTTCGTGGGGGAAACGAGTTTAGAAAGATGACTGCTAAAGTTTTGAAATGTGGGTTCCATCGATTGATACGTACTTGAGAAGTGATTTGAAAAATCATATCGATCGTGTATTTTTTTTTCAAGGTTGTGCACATCGGCGCACAACCCATTCAGACTCTGCTGGAGACCTGCAGTGACAAACTCTATGTTTTTCATTAATTTTTTAAGTCGCTCATCAATATTCTCCATCTTTAAAATAATTTGAATTTTTTTTTAATTTAAAATAAAATAAGGATTTAACTTCATAGAATAAATTAATGTTAAACTAATTTATTTATTATTATTATTTTTTAAAAGGAGATTTAATAAGATTAAAATGGAACTTTATTTTAAATTTAATAAAAACCTTTTTTAAATGCGGACGTAAATTTTATCAAAAATACCGGATTGATCGATTCACGATGTGAGTGAATCGAATACCTCTGATACCAAACTAATGTAGGCTTAAATTTAGGGTTCTGGAAATTAAATATATATTTTTAAAACAAACTAATATAATTGTTATAAAATAATAATGATGATTTGAAAATGATTTGATTTTTAATTTTAAAAAATATTTTAATAATTGAGCGTTTTAATTTAACTCAAAGGAGGCCGAGAGTGTCTAAATCGAATTCACGCGCGTACAACTGCCGTAAGATTATTTATTAGAGCACATAAATCAAACCGCCGTCGACCACCCACAAGCAATAATTTATGAAATAGCGGTAATTAAGACGACAAGAACGTTCGAGGCAAGCTTAAGATTATTTATTAGAGCACATAAATTTAAACTATGAGATCTGAGCGAGAGTGTACAACCCTGTATCCGGCGAGTGGGGCCGACAGGAGCTAATGGCCAAATCCCAGGGAGAGGGACATGAGACAGGCGAGTAGGGCTAGCCGGGCCCGTACTCGCCAAAGGCAGGGAGAAGGCGGCGAGTTCCAGGCGAGTGGGGCGGGCCGGCTCGCACTCGCACCAGGGGAGCTCGGCAAGCGACATGCGGGCAGGGCCAGCCGGGCCCGTGCTCGCCAAGGTTTGGGGGGAGGCGACGAGTGCCAGCTCCATCGAACACTTGCCGTCCCAGGCGAGTAGAGTTCTCAGGGACTACTCTCCCAGTCTCCCGTGATGTTTTTTTACCATTTTGCCTCAGCTGGCCTGCCCTTAGCCAGTTAGAACAGCGGAGTTGCGCTGTTGGAAGATCCAATTGGGCTGCACATAGTTGTTTTGAACAACGGAGGTTGGCTATTTGCAGGCCGTTTTCAGAAATCTATAAATAGGACCCAAGGGGTACCTCATAAGGCATGCTTACTTGTTCCCAGACCTTCTTGCGCTTTCTGAGGTAGCCTTTAGCTCGGCATTTGGCTAAGGGAGGGGAAGCGCTCTAAGATCTTCCGGGTGTGCGGTGGGACCTCCGCGCCGAGCCCTTGGGTCAGTCCCCTCTGCTTTTTCTATCATTTTTCTTGCAGGGGAGAAGTAGGCGCGCGATCACCCCTTTCCCAAGGGCGAACTCCACAAGTGACCGAATTTTCGATTTCAACATTTTGGTGCGGTGAGCGTGGAGCATGGTCAGCACAGAAAATCTTTAGCAGGCTCGATGACGGAAGGATCAGGACAAGGATCGGACAGGTCCGACTCGCCCCCCGCCCCCACGCCTCTCGCCACGGTGGGGATGTTCGAAGAATTCAAGCAGGAGGTGCTCGGCCTCGTAAGGTTCGCACTCGGCGCGCGTGCCGAGTGCTCGACTCCAGCAGCACCTGTACTTGCGGTCCCGACCCTTGGCGAGGTCGCTCCCGACATGCGAGCTGGGAAGGAAGTTGCGGAGGACGGGAAAGGATGCAAGCTCCCCGGGCGAGTGCTCTTCCCGAGCTCTGCAAGCCGCGACAGGTTCGGCGAGATAGGGGTGCGAGACCCTCCAGCTCGCCCAGCCGTGGGAGGCAGCCCCTTTAACAAATTGGTTTATTCCGCCCCGGTTCCAGAGGGGTTCATGGAGCCGTAGATGTCTTACTACGCCGGGAAGGGAGACCCGGTCCAGCACGTTCAGTGGTTTGAGGACGTAGTCTCGATCCGACAGATGTCGGATGGGTTCAAGTGCAGGCTCTTCGCCATCACTCTCAAAGAGAAGGCGAGAGAGTGGTTCCAGCAGCTGCCAGCCAACTCTATTTACTGCTTCGGACCTACGCCGGGGGTTCATGCTGAGGTTCACCACCTCAAAGAGGAGGAGGAAGGAGTCGGAGTCCCTGTTCCACATCAAGCAGGGGGTGAACGAGACCCTGGGAGCTACGTGGAACGGTTCCAGGAGGAGGTGACCCAGGTCCAAGAGATGCCAGGGCACACTCTGATGATGGCCTTCGCCCTGGGGATGCAGCAGGGTTTCTTCAGAATTGAGCTGAAGAGGGTGCCGCCCCTCTCCTTTGAGGAACTAATGGAGAGGGAGACAAGGGAAGTCGACGGGGAGGCGTCGAACCCGGATTTTTCCCGGAAGCTTGCCAGGTGGGCCACATAGGAAGAGAAGCCCAGAGGAGGCAGAGGTCAGGAGGAGAGGAGAGCTGAACCCCGGCAGAGGGAACAACAGCAGTAGCAGCCCAGGTGGGGACGCCAGGAGCCGAACCATCGGCTAGGTTGGAGGCTGGAGTGGCAGGACCAGTGGCCGCAGAGAGGTTTCCATGGAGGAGACAACCGCAAGGGGGGCCAGGGTCAGTTTTACCCTCCAGGTGGGAGGCAAGGCCAGAGACCACCTCTCCCCGACTAGAACTAGACTATGGCTATATCCATGGGGGAGAGGAGAGCTGCGCGGAGAAGGAGAAGAGAGGTTAGGGTGGAGTTGCCCTACTGTGACTTCCACCAAGAGGAGGGGCATACTATGGCCACGTGCCCGGAGTTCCTCGAGATGAGATGAAACAGGGAGCAGCAGCAACAAGAAGACCGCCAGGGAGTGCGGATCAAAGAAGTCCTGCCTCGGGCAGAGGAGGACAGGTGTGAGGACTGGGCCGACGTTGGGGCCCGGGGAGGGATCAGAGTGATCCTTGGGGGGGTGGGGGTCGAGGCTTCCCGGAATACAAGTCTCCACACCATGTACCGCAAGAACGTTGGCTCCACATCCCAAACCCCACCCCCGGAGGAGAAGATCACCTTCTAGAGGAAGGACATGCCAGAGCATAAGGACCCCTTCTGCGACGCGCTGGTCATCCAGACGGCGGTCGAGAACTTCACCGTCTCCCGGATCCTCATCGACAACGGGAGTTCAGTCAACGTCATCTTCAAGAAGACGTTTGATGTGATGAAGGTGGAGGCCAAGAGGGTGCTGGCCTCAGATGAAACTTTGTTCGGGTTCTCAGGGGAGAGGAAGGAGGTTGAAGGAGGAGTGAGACTCCATGTCACTCTGGGGGGGCAGTCCCGCACTTGCAGGTTCGTCATCGTGAACGCCCCCAGCAGCTACACCGTCATCTTTGGGCGACCCCTCATCAGCGCCTTCCGGTGCGTCACCTCTTCCTTCCACCAATGTTTGAAGTTTAACGCCGAGGGGATCCAGGTTCGGGCCCGGATCCGGGGAGACCCCAAGGTGGCAAGGGAGTGCTACGTCACGGCGGTGAACTTCATCTCTTGGAAGGAGGGGGCCGAGGAGATGGAGCGAAGGATGGAGGAGGCAGAACAGGAGGTGAAGCAGGAGGTAGGAGTGGAGATGGAGGTGGAGGAAAACTGCACCCAGGTGGAGGTGGCGAAGGAAGTCCAGGAGCCGGCCGAGGCAATGGCCGTGGAGGAGGCTGAGGCAGAAGTTCCTGCCCCAGGTGGGGAGGATGTTGGAGAATGGGGGGAGCAGTCTTGTCTGGAGGCTGCAGAAGAGGTGGTAGAGATGGAGGTTCTCACCCTCGGGGGCAGGGTGGAGAAGTTCCGCATCAGCGGGGGGCTGACCCCGGCGGATCAGGAGAGGATGCTGGAGTGCATCCAGACGTGAACATCTTCGCCTGGAGCGCCGCGGAGATGTCAGGGATCGATGCGGACGTCGCCTGCCACCGCCTCAACCTGGACTTAGAGGCTCGCCCCATCCAGCAGAAGAAGAGGTCCACCGCGGACAAGCTCGCCGAGCTCCTCAAGGCTGGTTTTGTATCTGAAATACAATACCCCTGCTGGGTCTCCAATGTTGTAATGGTCAAAAAAGAAGACGTCCGGTGGCGTATGTGTGTCGATTTTTCTTTACTTAATAAATCGTGCCCTAAGGACTGTTATCCTTTGCCTCGGATCGACGCGCTGGTTGACTCAGCCGTTGGTTTTCCTGTAATGAGTTTTCTAGATGCATTTCAGGTTACCACCAGATCAGGATGCATCCCCCAGACATCAAGGATGTCTCCTTCATCACAGGGGACAGGTGCTACTGCTACAAAATGATGTCCTTTGGGCTAAAGAATGCAGGGGCGTCATACCAGAAGATGATGGACATGGTCTTCCGAGAGCAAAAGGGGAGAAGCCTGGAGGTGTATGTGGATAGCCTTATGGCCAAGAGTCGGGACGTGGACTCCCACCTCCGGGACCTGGAGGAGACCTTCACCACCTTGCGCAAGTACAAGATGCGGCTGAACCCCCTAAAGTGTGTCTTTGGGGCAAGCAGGGGTAAGTTCCTTGGCCATCTCCTTACTCCTGCAGGTGTAGAGCCCAACCCTGACAAGGTAAGGGCGATCATAGAGTTGGGATCGCCTCGGAATGCCAAAAGGTGCAACGGTTGACAGGGAAGCTGGCAGGGTTGAGCACGTTTTCTCCTGGGCCGGAGAGAAGTGCTCCCCCTTCTTCAAAACATTGAAGGGGGGCCAGAAGTTTGAATGGACCAAGGAATGCGAGGAGGCATTTCAAGCCTTGAAGAGGCAGTTAACTCAGGCCCCCCTGCTCCAAGGGCCGGAGGGGGAGGACCTGTCTTTGTATCTTGGGGTTGGAGCAGAGGCCTTGAGCTCCGTCCTGGTTCAGGAAGAGGGGAAGAAGCAACTCCCCATATATTACGTGAGCAGGGTCCTGAGAAAGGCAGAACTCCATTATCCCATCTTGGAGAAGCTGGCCTTTGCTCTGATCATCTCGACACGGAGGCTCTGACCCTACTTCCAGGCACACTCGATCCGAGTGGTGACTGACCACCCCCTCCGCAACATCTTCGAGGGGGTGTAGCATTCGGGCCGGTTGGCCAAGTGGTCGGTGGAACTGAGTGAGTTCGACATCTCCTTTGTCCCCCGCCTCTTGATCAAGGCCCAAACAATGACCGACTTTCTGGCTGACTTTGTGGTCGAGGTGGTGGAGGCGAAACTCACTCAGTTCCTTGGAAGGTGATGATAGATGGCGCTTCAGGGAGACATTCCCTGGGTGTGGGGGTGATCCTAGCCCCCAGGGGACGAGAATCGAGCAAACGGTAGTGGTGCACTTTCCCATCACCAACAACCAGGCCAAGTACGAGACGATGATCGCAGGGCTGCGTCTGGCCAGGGAGCTGAGGGTATTTGATGTGGAGGTCCTCACTGACTTCATGATGGTGGCTTCCCAGATCAACGGGGAGTTTGAGGCAAGAGAGCCTACCCTCCAGTTATACTTAGAGAAAGTAAAGGGGGTCATCGGCATGTTCCAGACCTTCTCCATCCGACACGTGCCCAGGGAGGAGAATGAGCAGGTGGACCAACTGACAGTTAGATGTGCACTTTCCATTGAAGAAGAAGAGCTGATGGAGGTGGATCAACACCCCTCGTAGATGGACCCATTCGCAACCTTCCTGCCACAGGGGAGTATTCAGAAGGGATGTATAAAAAGAAATTCAAGTACAAGTCAGCGTACTACCTCATCCACGATGGGCAGCTGTACCGAAAGACCCTCTCAGGGATCTTGGCACGTTGCGTGGCCGAGAAGGAGGTACAGAGGATCTTGGAGGAGGTCCACTCCGGGTAGTATGAGAGTCACTCCGGGAGTCGGACCCTGGAAGGAAGGATTGTCAGGCAAGGGTATTTCTGGCCTATCTTGGGCCACGACGCGACGGAGTTTACAAAGAAGTGCCACAAGTGCCAGTTGTTTGCCCCCCTCCAACTACAACCGACCTAGCGCCTCAGAAGTATTACGACCCCCTGACCCTTCGCCATCTGGGGAATGGACCTGGTAGGGTCTTTCCCCCAAGCCAGTGGGCAGAGGAGGTTCCTACTTGTCATGATAGATTATTTTTCCAAGTGGTTGGAGGTAAAGGCGCTGGACAAAGTGACCTCCCAAGTTATCAGGAATTTTGTCTGGGGGGAGATCATCTGCCGGCATGGGTTGCCGCAAGCCATTGTCACGGACAACAGACCTCAGTTTGCCAGAGCCGAGTTCATCAGCTTCTGCGGGCAGCTCGGGATTGATCTCAGATTTGCCTCGATCCATCACCCCAGGAGCAACGAGCAGGTGGAAGTGACAAACAAAATCATAGTGAAGCTCTTGAAGAAAAAAGTTGATAAATTGAAGGGTCGCTGGGTGGAGCAATTTCCTTCGGTTCTCTGGACCCTTAGAACCACCCCCAACACGGCCACATGGGAGACCCTCTCAAGCTCTCCCATGGATGCGAGGTAGTACTCCCAGTAGAGTTCGAGGTCCGGTCGCCTCGGGTGGTTGAGGCAGAGGAAGGTAAAGAAGAATGGAGAGCTGAAAACGAGGAATAACTACGACTCTCTCTGGACATGGTGGAGGAGCTACGTGACCTCTCCGTCATCCGGCAGGAAGAAGTGAAAAGAAGAATGACCAAGTACTTTGACAAACACGTCATGGTCAAACAGTTCGCGGAGGGGGACTTGGTCCTGAGAAAGGTGGATGCAGCGGGAAGATCCGCCGCCGTAGGTAAGCTCAACCCCAACTGGGAGCCATACATTGTACAAGAAACATTGAAATTAGGAGGGTACTGCCTCCGGAATGTGGAGGGCGAGACCCTAGGTCTCACCTGGAGCGGTGATGACCTGGAACGTTTTTGTCCTTGAGCCATATAAGTAGTGTTCATTTTTCTAATAAAACTTCTTGGTGTGCCGATATTCTTGCCGCGATTTATGTGGATAAGTGAAGCGTTCATTTGACAGTCCCCGAGCAGATCCCGTTGCCAGGCTCTTATCTAACTGGCAGGGCTGGATGTCACTCGATGGCGTCTACCCAGACCCCGAGCAGATCCCGCTGCCAGGCTCTCACCTAGCTGGAAGGGCTGGATGTCACTCGAGGGAGTCTACCCAGACCCCGACCAGATCCCGCTGTCAGGCTCTCACCTAGCTGGCAGGGCTGGATTTCACTCGAGGGAGTCTACCCAGACCCCGAGCAGATCCCGCTGTCAGGCTCTCACCTAGCTTGCAGGACTGGATGTCACTCGAGGGAATCTACCTAGACCCCGAGCAGATCCCGCTGTCCATCTCTCACCTAGCTGGCAGAGCTGGATGTCACTCGAGGGAGTCTACCCAGACCCCGAGCAGATCCCGCTGTCAGGCTCTCACCTAGCTGGCAGGGCTGAATATCACTCGAGGGAGTCTACCCAGACCCCGAGCAGATCCCGCTGTCAGACTCTCACCTAGCTTGCAGGGCTTGATGTCACTCGAGGGAGTCTACCCGGACCCCGAGCAGATCCCGCTCTCAGGCTCTTACCTAGCTGGCAGGGCTGGATGTCACTCGAGGGAGTCTACCCAGACCCCGAGCATATCCCGCTGTCAGACTCTCACCTAGCTGGCAGGGCTGGATGTCACTCGAGAGAGTCTACCCAGACCCCGAGTAGATCCCGCAGTCAGGCTCTCACCTAGATGGCAGGGCTCACTCGAGAGAATCTACCCAGACCACGAGCAAATCCCCCGGATTGCTTAGAGATGATGAGCTCTCAGGGTCTACTCACGGGTACGAGTCCTAACATGTATTCTAACGACAAGGTCTATCCTAACGAAGTCTCTCTAGGAGGAGAGCCCACGGGCGAGTACACTACAGTAAGTAGGTGTAAGAAAAAGAAGATAGAAAAATATATTTTGCATTAATAATGACTTTGTTACGAAAAGGAAGCTCTCCTAGGCGAGGTTACAAAAAGAAAAAGGGGGGGGGGGAGTTACACAAAAAAGAGGAAAGAAAGGCGCGGGTCAGCTCTCGCCTCCTCCCCCAGATTGGCGGTCTTCGCCCGCTCCTCCAGACGGATCACCTTTGAAGCCTTTTCCGAAGAGCAGGTCGAAGCTGTCCTCCTTCTCGCTGGGGGGCGTGGACGGGAACAGACTCGGCATGAGGTCTCGGGCCGTGATCTCCTCGCAGCCTTCCACCAACACCCGCGTATCCTTCATGATCTGCAAGGTGCACTCGGCGGATTCGATCGAGTTGATCCGCAGCCTTTCCACGACCTCGGCCTCGCCAAAGATCCTCGGCCTCTTGTACGGGAAAGAGGGATCGCCGCCACCCGGGGGGAAGAAGGCTACCGCCTGGCGGATGATCTCGCTGTGGAGTCCCTTGATCCGGTCCTTCAGCTTATCATTATCCACCTCCAGCCCGGTGGCGCGAGCTTCCAACTTGGCGGCGCGGGCACGCAGCTGGGCATTTTCTTTCTCCAGCCCGATGGCGCGAGCCCACAACTCTCCAGCGGCCTTGGCATCCTGTAGAACAAAAGGGTACGCAATTCTGTTGCGTAAAAGACGAAAAATCTTAAAGTAAAAAGAGGAGGTGCCCGTACTTACCTGCCCGCCAGCGGCTTTGGCGAGTAAATCCTCGGCAATACCGAGCCTCCTCTCCAGGTTAGCGACTTTGTCCTGGGCGACGTCGCGCTTCTGCTCAGCCTTCTACAGGAGGTGGTTGAGGTTGAATCCACGACGGACCACCATGTGGTGCAGCTCCAGTGCCCGCATATGGGCTTGCAAGCCCTCGTGGCCGAGCTGGCGCAGGGTCATGCGTTTGTAAGCCGCGACATCCTCGCACCCGTAGAGGCCGAAGTCGAGCGCGTAGGCGTGACCGGAGGAGAGCTGGCAGTCTGTCTAGGAGGGTTGGAGGGTGGAGACGGAGATCCGGTGGGCCGACTCGTCCCATTGGACCACGAGCTCGACGGCCGAATCTTTCCACCTCCCCCCGAGGCCGAAGAGGGGGTGGCTCTTCGGCGGACCCGGCTCGCGGGCCGTAGTCTTCTTGACCGCAGGATTTTGTTGTTGTTGTTGTTGTTGTTGCCTCGCCCGGGGAGCCACCACGACTCTTTTCATCTTTTGCGGCTTCTGATGGCGGGGCGAGCTGGCCCTCGCGGAATTTGACCGCTTCTTGCTGGATGAGGGCTTCGAAGATGTCGGCTCATCTTGGCAAGCAGCTGCAGCCGCCCTCTCGCACGCGAGAGGGTCAGGGAATAGTCCCGAGTCCGCGAAGGGCGGGTTCTCGGGGATCAGTCGCTCCCCTGCACAAAAAAAAACTTGATCAGAAAAATTCTATTGATTCGGCGAGCTCGGAAAGAGGAGAGTGGGAAGTATTCCTTCGCCGGGATGGACGGGGAGGAGCGAGTCGAGGCCCCTTCGGAGGAAGGCGACCTCAAAGTCTTCGTGGAGGAAGAACTTGTGGAGCTCGGCATCGTTGCCAGATACGGTGGGGGGGTCGGTACACCTCCTCGCCCTTCTGCTGAGGCGAGTAGGGGATGTTGCCGAGGCGAGTAGGGGACGTTGCCGAGGTTGCCCTTGATGAAGACGATCTTCGTCATCCAGTTATGATGCTTGTTCGCGATCTCACGAACTTTTATGAAGGAGCTCTGAAAGACTTATTTCAAGAGCCCAAACACCTAGAGGGGGAGGGGTGAATAAGTTCTAATTATCTTTAAGAATTTTAGGCAATATAACTAGTTTTTACTTAACACAGAAATTGCAAATCACAGCACAGAAAACACAACACAGCATACACCAGATTTATAGTGGTTCTCCAAGGTATGAGTACATCCACTTTCCCCCTTCGCCTATCCAGTAGAGAACTGGATTCAGCCCAACTTCTTTTCATTAACTCAGATCCACAGATCTTACAACTCAGAACCAGATTGGTTCCTACAGCTCAGACTTATACAAGTCTTACCTCAGATTCTCCCCAAGAATCCTACCTCAGGCCACAGCCCTACCTCATCCTTTTTAACTAGGCTTACAACTCAGACTATCAATAGTCTTACACCTCAGACACTCAGCCCTACCTCAGCCTTTATAATTATAGGCTTACAACTCAGATCTAACAAAAGATCTTACAAGAATTTGAGTATTTGAGAAATACAAAAATATCACCAGATAGATCACTCTATAAGTGAGAGCTTCTTTATCAGTTCTTGAATGAACTGAATCTCCAAATCCAACCTGACTTAGCTGTTTCAAAGCTTCTTGATAGAACAAAATAAGGTTGAACTCTTCTTGATGTAGAAGTTGATCTCCTGTCAGCTCCTTGAATTCAGAATAAGATCTGAATCTTCTCTGCAGACTGTTCAGAATCTGCCTTCTTAAGGGTCACCCCTTTACTTGTTGTTGAAAACTTTCCTTAGATGATCCACCTTTTTATCTCTGTGTCTATTCTTATATATTGTCACGGATCAGTCCTTTATATAGAGATTTCTCCTGATTACCGGCTGATCCGGTTTGTAACAACCTTCTGACAGTTCTGACAAATGTGTCAGCCCTGTTGGTAATGACAGCTGTCGAGTCACCCGTCATGACAGTTGATTCCTCAAAGATTTTATAAGTCAGCAAGATCCATTCAGCAGACTGCTTCATATGTGTCGACACAAATAGACTAAGTGTCGACACAAGTCTTGATGATGTCGACATAACATTCCATGTGTTGACATAATCATTCTTCAGCTACTCGACACAGCTTCTGTTTGTATGTGTCGACAGAAGTCCTGTGTGTTGACACAACTGCTCCTGGTCTTGACATAACTGATGCTGGCAGATGGCGTTGAGTGTATATCCAGCCGTCGTTGAGTGTGTGTCGAGCCGTCGTTGAGTGTGTGTTGACACAAGTCCTGTGTGTCGACACAAGCCTTCTTACTCAGTATAACTGTTGCTGTTATATGACATTGAGTGTCATCCAGATGTCGTTGAGTGTGTGTCGACACAAGTACTGTGTGTCGACACAACTATTTTTGGTCTGGACTTAGCTGTAAACAAATGGCGTTGAGTGTGTGTCGACACAAGTCCTGTGTGTCGACGCAAACCTTATTCAGGTGTCGACACAATTGCTGAGTGTCGATACATGCCTTTCTTCTGGTGTCGACATAACTCCTGGGTGTCGACACAACTTCTGCTTTAGGTGTCGACACAATTCCTGCCTTAGGTGTCAACACAATTCTGGGTGTCGACACAGCTTCTTCTTCAGGTGTCGACACAATGCCTGGGTGTCGACACAGGCCTTGCTTCTTGTGCCGACACAACTTCTGGGTGTCGACACAATTCTTCACAAGTGTCGACACTTGTACTTTGAAAAATTCGTGCAAACCTTACACCTGCACAATGAAACTCAAACAACCATCAAATACAACTTGATGTATATCATTGAGTAAGATGAGGCTTCTCCAAATATGGTACATATTTTTCAGTGTACCCAACAATCTCCCCATATTTGAAGAAGTCATAACCCTTAGTCAAAGATATACATCTCTCATAATAAAACACATAAGAATAGATGTACATACATTTCAGTACAAGATAACATATAAACAATGTAAACAACTAAGATTAATAAAAAAGCTGATTTTATTTATTAATCAGAAAATTCTGGGTTTATATGTTTTCCTTATAACAAAAAACAAAAAGTTACATTGTTCTATACATAAGCCTATCTATCCTATGATTGGCTAGGCTCCTTAATCACTATGCCTTTTCCTGATTGAATCTTTGCCTGCACAGTAGGATCTGTATCATCAGCAGGTTTCTTCCCTTTAAGATCCTTCTTCTTTTGTTCTTCTGCCTTTATTCTTTGCCCTTTAAAATAGTGAAAGGGCTTGGGGAAGTACCTGCTAGGCTCCAGAGCATTAGCAGATAACTTCCCAGCTTTTGCACTCCTTCTATGCTGAAGAATGACTTCCTGCCTAGCTTGATATTTGTTCTATTCCTGCTCAGAATACCACTTATCCCTGTCATGGGTCTTATCCTTTATAGCCTTCCGAACAGTCAGAATGATATTCCTTGAAGTAGGGCTCCATTGCTCAAAATCTGGCTTCAACTCAGCCTGTTCCCTGAATCTTTTCTTGGATAATTGTGCCTCCTTTTGAGCTTGCTTGGCAGCCTCTGACATTTCTATTTTTTCAATGATCACCTTTGATGCCTCCTGTGAAAGACTGTACATTGTCTGTACTTCTTGTTGAACCATGTCAAAATCAGCAGGAGGGTAAATAACCTGTGCAACTTCAGGCTGATCTCCTTCAATATTAGCAGGTTGCACTTCAGATTCAACAACATTGTCATCATCACATAAAGGAGGAAAGCCAAGTGTAGCTCTGATGGAATTAGAGACCCATTTAACATGATCAGAGCTAGCTTTGACTAACAATCTTTCCCCCTTTATGACTTCTCTAGTAATATGATCCTTCAGATCAGTCTCTTGAAACTTTATCTGATCAGACAGATACTCTGTACCTTCTTTGTAATAGTCTTTGAACTTCAGTAAGGTATCAAAAATTGTCTTTTGGGAGGCTCCAATAGCTGTTTGAATAGCAGCTAAATCTACTTGTATCTGCCTTGATATTTCAGATTTCAGATCAGTGGAAATACTTCCCAGTTTTTTGATGATTTTTTCATGGGAGTCTTTGAGGTTTTCATTAGACCTGAATTGATTTTCTAAAACATACCCTTGCTTTGTGGCAATGTCTTCAATCTCAGTCTTGATAAGTTTTTGTTGCTCAGCCAAATAAACTACAACATTGTCTCCCTTATGGAAACAATCTGTCATCTCTTTCTTGTGCATAGTGACTTCAAATCTGATTGACTTAATATCCTGAGCCAGCTGAAACTGCAGTTCCTTATTTGACTCATCCACATACTTTTCTAGTGATTGCCTTTGTTCATCCAATTTTACTTGCATCTGGACCAGTAGTGAACTGAAATCCATGCTTGGAGCAGGTGGTTGTGTGACTGTGTGCAAGACTTTCTTGTAGCCTGAGCTCCTTTTCTTTATTTCAACTATCTTCCTTTTCTTAGCCATAGTAGCTTCCTCATCATCCGAGGGTTGTGAGGAGCTTTCTATATCAACAGTTTTCTTATTAGATGGGGCATTTAACAGCTCCTCCCCCTCAGTTCTTGGCAGGTCGTTTTCTACCTGGGATTGCTCCCCCTCAGTCCTTGCAGTAGGTAAATCAGGAAATAGATCTTCCATTGTTACCTCTTGCTGTATCTGTACAGGAGGAACAAGGTTAGTTTGGAAAACAAAAGGTTCTCCCTGGACATCCAGATTTTTGTCCAGGGCCTGTTCTATAAAGGAGATACTTGCTCATTCTGCACATCTTGTGCCTCCTTCTCAGCATTGTCCAGTGCTTCTTTATTTATATCTGAGACAATATCCATTACTGTATCTGCTGCATACTCACTCTCTAGAGTAGCAACATCAATTCCTCCCCCTTGAGCAGGTAGCTCAGAAAGTACAGTTTCTTGTGCTGCTGATTCAGGATTTTCTCCCCCTGGAGTAGTGACTACCTGTTGCTCTGGGAGCACACTGCTCTCTACTTGATCTTGAACATCTTTTTGTGACATGTCTTCATCTGAACTGAAGACCACTTCCTCTTCAGAATCACTAGAAGATTCTGCTTGCTGAACAA
Source organism: Platanthera zijinensis (assembly GCA_039513925.1). Classification (NCBI taxonomy): domain Eukaryota; kingdom Viridiplantae; phylum Streptophyta; class Magnoliopsida; order Asparagales; family Orchidaceae; genus Platanthera; species Platanthera zijinensis. The sequence goes on along the minus strand of CM077085.1, from coordinate 101,792,010 downwards.
CTTCCCTTTTCTTTTCTTTCTTTGTTTGTTTTTGTGGAGTAGAAACCTCCTTGGTTAATACTCTATCCCACCTAGTCAGGATTCTTGTGTCCATTCTTCTCATATGATTGATTTTTGATCCTGAAAGTTGGTTCATAATATCTGGTATTACTGAAGATAAACAAAGACTCAGAATTCTTCCCAGATTTGGTTTCTTGATTCCTTCTTGTATCTTGTCAAATACTATGGATGCCCAATCTGTCTTTAGCTTGAAAATTATTCTTGTCATTAGATTGAACATAGAAGCTGAGATTCTGTCATGTCCACCTGTTTTGCACAGGATTACCTTGCCTATTATCTCTGACAGGAATTTCCCTTGCGAATTCATCCCTTTCCTGGTGATTGATGATCCAACCTTGGTATTAGAGTTTAACCCGCACCAGCTTAAGACATCTTTTGTCATCGAGGGAATGATGTGTAGGACCCCCCTCCCGGAACACAACACACGGCACGAGGGGAGTCTTATGCCCGAAATAGCCGCCTTGCGGTAGCACTAACACACGGGTTAGCCTTTACCACAAGACGCCTATTCCGCCGGCTACAATCCATATCACAACAATTATGCCAACCCAACCATAACAGAAAAGTAAAGCTAAAAGCAGTTCAGTTCACAGCTAAGATAAAGTCCAAAAATAGCGGAAGATAACAAGCACAACAAGCTTGTACAAAAGAAACAAGAGTCTAGAAATGTTTTGCCAAACGGCTACATGAAAACACTCACTACTGTCACTGACGGTGCCGATGGCACCACCACCTCAGGTCCTATCATCCGGGCCTGGCTGTCCTGCTGCATAGTCCGTTGCCGCTCTACCTGCGGGGTTTCCTCCTAAAAAGGAAGACGTAGCAACCGTTAGTCATAAGACTAAGTGGCTTCACATCCGCTCCCCCGGCGACTCCTCGGCACCGGGCGGAGAAAGGAACACAGGTACAATATATATACATAAGCAAGTAAACAAGCAGGTGACAGTAAGTATGGTGAAGTATAAACTACGCTACACAACTAGCAGTTCTACGAATATCAATAATATATAAATGACAGCAGGTATAATTAATCAGAATAGTAACTTAACTTATAAGAGTGCCCATACAAACTTATAAGTTAAGGATCGGCTTAACAGTATAGTAACTCATCGTATAAGAGTGCCCATATAAACTTATACGATGAGGATCTTGTGTATGCAATGAATGACATGTTATGAATGTTATGGTATGACCGAATCATGCGCACGCACATGCAAGTTGCTATGTCGACACAGACTAGAAGTTCCCACTTTTCGAGCAGGTAGCTAACCTCTCAGGCGTCGTCCGTCGTGGCCAGACGGCGACAGTGGAGCGGGCGTCTCCACTACTAGGTGGTATCACACTACCTATCCTAGGCCCCCGTACGCCTCAACGCTAAGAACACAACAGCGGAGCTCACATGCGTACTACGGCTCAGAAGGGGTCTTGGGTAAATGTGCACCAAGAACACAGCCCAACCTGGCCTTTGATTTCGAACCGGATGGAACCTCGGAAACGCACGAGGTGCAAGCCCAACCGTTCTCATGGCACGGAGGAGATCTCGGGTTATGGACACCAAGTATCTAACCCTACCGCCCAAGGTCTACCCATTGGCTCCCATCGGTGTGACGACTGGCGAACCCGTAGACCTGCCACAATCATTCTCCCAACATCGCGACACGATGAATCGTCGCACATCACATGCCCCAAAACAACTCACTCGATGCTACCCGTAGGGAGACTTCAACTCTAAGCATCGGTTGTTAATAAACCCCTTGGGCTCGGATTACGGTTACAAAATACTCTTCACATAGCGTTCATCATGTTCACGCCCACCTATTCAATGAATTCACCTCAACACTACGCATAATAGATATGTTCAACACCAAATTGTATAAATATATCCTATACCAATATCAACTCCTAATATCTAACCTTCCCATCCAATCCATTTCTCTACCAATACATGGTTATACCTTATTACACAACCAAATGAGTAACCATGCTAAATTATAGTAACAACAACATTATAGATATATGGGAGCAAGACAACAAATGAGCAAATCACAACCATTGCAAGAGTGCTAGCATTATAAAATAACAAGTGCATTAACATAGGATAGCCTGATACTAAAACTGGGATTCCCGGAGCTACAGGAATCCGATCACAACGCACAACCCCCCGTTGGAAAGGTATTCGCGAGGGCTACGACCTTCGTGTTGAGTCGATCGCCCAGATCTGGTCGCAACATACCAGAAATTCAACTCAAATACGTACAGGAAACAGTTTCCTGCACAGGAATTTTCCCGAACGCAGCGGACTCGAACCAGCTTTCCCGTGGCTACAGGTATCGCATGGAAACGAGCAACCACTCGTTGGAAAGGTAATTTCAAGGGCTACGACTTTCGTGTTGAGTCGTTCACCCAGATCTGGCCAGAACACCTCCGAAATTGGCCACGAAGGTCGCCGCGTGCAGAAATCAGATTTCTGCACGCATCTTAAGGCGAGATGAACGGCATCCGTTCATCTTCTTCCTTGCAACGACCTCGCATAAACTTCTCCAGAAATCACACCCAACCTTATTTCTCCTTTCAAAGCCAAACCCCCAACGAAAACCCCTCTCATCTCCACTTTGAATGATGAGAAGGTTGAGGGAGACTAAGCCTAAAAACCTAGGCATGGCTTATCCTAAGAACTCTCCTTCTCACCATCAAGACTCTATGGAGTCGATGTCTCTCCTAAAATAACTATAGATCTAGCACCAAGGGAGAGGGGAGGAAGCTCACCTCAAGTCCAGCGGTACCACCATGGCCGGCCATGAGCCTCACACTCCTTCGCGGCGGCATTGTTTTTCCCTTGACGGTGGCGGCGTTTTGATTCCTCCAAGGATGGCTCCGGCAAGCTCTTCCTCCTCCTCCAGCCAAGAACCCTCTCAGAAATTTCGGGGCAGAAGAAAGGGGAATGAATGCTAGGGTTTCCAACTTTTTCCTTTTTATACATCGCAGACACGGGTAGGCACACGGCCGTGTTCCTACCCGTGTTCAGGTGACACGGCCGTGTGGCCTGCCGTGTCTAGGGCCGTGTTCATCCCAGAACCACTTTCTGCCGGGTCAGGGTTGCGGCACACGGGTAGAGACACGGCCGTGTCTCGACCCGTATCCTCGGCACACGGGTAGGGACACGCCGTGTCCCAATACCCGTGTACCTCTCTGACTGGAAGCCTATTTTTTATGAGGCACACGGGTATGGACACGGCCGTGTCCATACCCGTGTCAGCCAGAAAGGCCATTTTGCCTTGTTTTCCTCATTTCCCGTACGATCGCACCTGTTCCCCCACACCCCCATTGGGCTCACCACAGCCCCCTTGACTCAAATACACAATCAAGGGGCCTAGCGCGAATTGGGACGTTACAAATCCTATAAACAAAATAAAAGATTTCGTCCCCGAAATCAGGGTAAGGCTATGGGAGTGAAACACATAAAAGGGAACTATGCTTTCAAATAAAATTTTTTTTTTTTACCTGGAGTAAATAATTCCGGGTAGCGCCCTTGCATCAAATCCCTTGGCTCCCATGTGAACTCCTCCTTCCCATGATTAGACCATAGCACTTTCACCAAGGGAACACTTTTGCGGCGCAAGGTTCTTGTCTCGTTATCAACGATCCGCACCGGCTCCTGTCGCACAGACCTATCAGACGCCACAGCACCATCCGCCGTGGGGATATACTGTTCAGGTCGCAACAAAGCCTTCCGAAGCGACGATACATGGAACACGTCGTGAAGGTTCTCCAGCTCCGGTGGTAACTCCAATCGATAGGCCAGAGGGCCAATCCTTTCCACTACGACATAGGGCCCAACATACCTTGGGCTGAGCTTCTTGACTCCACGTACCCGTGACACTCCGTGCATCGGTCGAATCTTCAGGAACACCTTATCACCCACTTGAAACTCCACCAAACGGTGCCTTGCGTTGTAATATTTCGCCTGTCGGCTTTGAGCCTCTAGCATTCGATCCCGGATCAACCTAACCACCGCGTCCGTGTCATCAATATACTCATTTCCCAATGTCTTCGGATCTTCGTCTTGCACCCAGGACAAGGGTGTTCTACACCTCCTTCCATACAAAGCTTCATGAGGTGCCATTCCAATACTGGCTTGATGACTGTTATTATAAGAGAACTCCACGAGAGGTAAGAGCCTCTCCCATGGTTCTCCTTTATCTAGCACACACAACCTCAATAGGTCCTCCAATGTTCGGATGGTTCGTTCAGATTGCCCGTCCGTTTGTGGGTGAAAGGCTGTGCTAAAGGCGAGGCGCGAGCCCAAATAAGCCTGTACAGCCCTCCATTCTCTTGAAGTAAACCGACCATCCCGGTCGGAGACGATCGTCTTCGGCACACCATGGTACCGCACAAATTGTTCCACAAAGAGACGCACTAAGACGCCCACCTGCGCCTCCTTCTTCATTGGGATAAATCGGGTTACCTTGGTCAACCGGTCAACTATCACCCACACAGAATCATTCCCCGAGCGCGAGCGAGGTAACCCGTGGACGAAGTCCATGGAGATGTCCTCAAATTTCCATTCGGGGATGGGCAACGACTGTAGCATTCCACCGGGGCTTCTGCATTCCGCCTTCACCATTTGGCAAGCCACACAATGAGTAACGAAGTACTTGACGTCCCTCTTCATGCCCGGCCAACACATTGTTTTTCTCAAATCGGTGTACATCTTCGCGATCCCCGGGTGCACCCAGTACTTGGAGCAATGGGCCTCCTTTAGAATATCCTCCCGAATGTTGTCACCTTCGGGGATGTAAAGCCGGCCACGAAAATGGACGAGGCCGTCTTTTAGGGAGTATTCTTCCGTAGTCCCATCCTCCATTGACTTGAAAGCCGGGGTTAAAGCCGCATCCTTCTTTTGTTCCGTCCGGATTCGGTCTCGTATGTTGCAAACTATACTCATCGCGGCCAAATATTCGGTATACTCTTCCGGTTGATTCTTAAAGACCAAAGTGATTTCCATCTCTTGCAGCGTCCGGATTAACTCCATCCTCATCAAGCGGGATTCCGTGCTCGCTTCCGGCGCTTTCCGGCTCAAGGCATCAGCTACGGAATTAACCTTCCCGGGGTGGTAGTTCAAGGTGAATTCATAGTCGCACAAGAACTCCAACCACCGCCGCTGTCTCAAGTTTAACTCCTTTTGGGTGTGAACGTACTTCAGGTTTTTGTGATCCGAGTAGATCTCGCAGTGGACGCCGTATAAATAATGCCTCCACATCTTCAAGACGAATACCACCGCTCCCAACTCTAGATCATGCACCGGGTAGCTGGCTTCATGCTTCTTCAACTGTCTTGAAGCATAAGCGATCACATGCCCATTCTGCATCAACACAGCTCCCATCCCTTGATACGACGCATCCGTGTAAACTTGAAAGCCCTCCTTCCCAGATGGAAGAGCTAGGATGGGTGCAGTCGTCAATCTGTCCTTCAACTCTTGGAATGCAGCTTCGCACTGGGGTGTCCATTCAAACGACACACCCTTCTTGGTCAGCGTAGTAAGGGGAAGGGCGATCTTCGAGAAGCCTTTCACGAACTTGCGATAGTACCCGGCAAGTCCAAGAAAGCTTCGTATGTCGGCCGCTGACTTCAATGGCGACCACTCCTTCACGGCCCGCACCTTGGCCGGATCTACTGCTAGCCCCGCCCCACTAATCACATGACCCAAGAACGCGACCTCTCGAAGCCAAAACTCACATTTGCTGAACTTGGCAAACAAAGTGTGCTCCTTTAGTTTCCTCAGCACTAAAGTTAGATGTTCGGCGTGTTCTGCTTCAGTCTTGGAGTAGACTAGGATATCATCGATGAACACGATGACAAAGATGTCCAAATAAGGGCTGAACACCTTGTTCATCAAGCTCATAAAGGCGGAAGGGGCGTTTGTGAGCCCAAACGGCATCACGGTGAATTCATACAAACCATATCTCGAACTGAACGCCGTCTTCTGAATGTCATCTTCTTGTATCCTCAGCTGATAATATCCCGAACGCATATCTAACTTGGAGAACCAATACGATCCCACCAATTGATCGAATAATTCATCAATGCGCGGTAGGGGATAGGTGTTCCGCACCGTTAACCGGTTCAACTCTCGATAATCAATACATAACCGTAAGGTGCCATCCTTCTTTTTGACGAACAAAACGGGCGCTCCCCAAGGCGACGAGCTTGGGCGAACGAACCCTGCTTCCACCAATTCCTGAAGCTGGACTCTAAACTCTGCAAGTTCCTTCGGAGCCATTCGGTATGGAGCTCGCGAGACGGGCTTGGCACCCGGAGTTAGCTTGATTTGGAAGTCCACTTCCCTATGCGGGGGTAGTCCCGGCAATTTCTCGGGAAATACCTCGGGAAATTCTCGCACCACCCGCACATCCTTGACTTCTAATGTCAATTTCTTCAACTCGAAGCAAATTACATAGACCTCGTCCCCTTCCATATGAGATTTCATAACTTGGATTGAAGACAATAATTTACGGGGTGCGAATTTAATACCTTGGAAGATGACTTCCGAGTCTCCATGCCTCAACATAACTTGCTTCTCCGCACAATTGATCCTGGCGTGGTGCCAGTCCAACCACCTCATGCCCAGGATGAGATCGAACTCCGGGATTCTTAACACTGTCGCCGGAGTTTCAAAGAACTTTCCTCCAATAAGGGTGTCGAAGTCGCAACTTGCTGACGACGTCATCTCAGAGCCGTCCGGAAGGCGCACCCTTTGAGTAGTGCCCGTGAAGTGTTGCACTCCCTCCAAGTCCTTCACGAAGTCCTCCGAGATGAACGAGTGAGACGCACCCGTGTCAAATAACGTATAGGCGGGTCTCCCGCTAACCATGACAGTGCCTAAGTTCCAAAAAGGTAATCACTATTCAAAATTGCGCTTACCATTTGTATCGTAAATCCAACAAGTCATATAATATTAATAAATTTTGCACGTACCGGTGATGACTTCCTGCGGATTTCTCTCCTGAGTCATATCCAATGCGAACACATGCTCCCGTGCATGTCCTTGATTTCTCCCTGGTGGTCCTCTTCCTCGGCCACGCATGTGCCCTCGCCCCCGTGGAGCTACTGGAGGGGGAGCAATAGGAGCATCCCCAATCAGTCGCGGGCAAACTCGTCGGACATGCCCCGGTTGGTTGCACTCAAAACATATCACCTCACGTCGGCCCCCAGGTTGTTGATAATATTGCTGCTGCGGTGGTGGTGGTAAAGGTAGTGGTTGCGGAATTGGGTACTCCACCCGATAGTTCCGATTGACCCACCGACCGCCTCTGTGGTTTCCCCTTCCTCTGCCATGATCATTCCGCCTTCTATTACTAGGGCCGACTTCAATTACTCCTTCCGCAGGTCTCTTGCCACATCCCATGTGGTCCGCCTCCAGTCTCTTTGCCATGTCAATGATTTCTGCCAGGCTTCCATCGGCTATAAACAAAAGTGCCTGCCTCAGGGGGTCCCTCAACCCTTTGTAGAAGCGCTTCACGTAGCCTCTATCGTCCAAATCATAGGAATCAGCAAACCTAGCGAGGTGTTGGAACTCCCTCTAGTACTCCGTTACCGATTTCGATCCCTGCTTCAGCTGCAGAAATCTTTCTTCAAGTTCATCCCGAGCAGAAGAAGGAATGAAGTGATCCAGAAAAGCCTCGGTGAACTCGTTCCAACTGATGTCCGTGTACAACCGCCCTTGGAAGGTGGAGCCCATGAGGGACTTCCACCACCTTTTGGCGTGTAGCTCTAGCAGCGTCACTACCAATGTCACCGCCATGTTGTTCGGACATCTTATGCCAGCCATCAATTCCTGCACGGTATCAAGCCATTCCTCGGTGCGCACCGACGATTCTGTCCCAAGATAGGCAGGAGGGGACAGGGCACGGAAGGTGCTCACCCAGTTGGAGCCTGGCGCCTGTTGTTGCACCGGAGCTTGCTGGGCTTTAAATGCATCCAATATGGCTGACAGCGTTTGTCCCAGTTCCGACTGCTGGAATTGTGAAGGGACGGAAGGGGTAGGAGTGCCCCCAACCGGCTCCACCTGCGCTGGGACCTATACGCAAGGTACAGATTAGGGTCAGGTTGGCTAAAACTAATGTCAAAGTTGGACAACTTAGTGTGAATTACATATGGGCACACCACTGCTTCCGCTAAGTCGGTTTGTCCCCAAACCGACTAATCGAACGGGAGTGGCCCATTGTTACCTGACTGCTGTAGGTGAAGATCGGCTTAGTCTGATACCATTTGTAGGACCCCCCTCCCGGAACACAACACACGGCACGAGGGGAGTCTTATGCCCGAAATAGCCGCCTTGCGGTAGCACTAACACACGGGTTAGCCTTTACCACAAGACGCCTATTCCGCCGGCTACAATCCATATCAAAACAATTATGCCAACCCAACCATAACAGAAAAGTAAAGCTAAAAGCAGTTCAGTTCACAACTAAGATAAAGTCCAAAAATAGCGGAAGATAACAAGCACAACAGGCTTGTACAAAAGAAACAAGAGTCTAGAAATGTTTTGCCAAACGGCTACATGAAAACACTCACTACTGTCACTGACGGTGCCGATGGCACCACCACCTCAGGTCCTATCATCCGGGCCTGGCTGTCCTGCTGCATAGTCCGTTGCCGCTCTACCTGCGGGGTTTCCTCCTAAAAAGGAAGACGTAGCAACCGTTAGTCATAAGACTAAGTGGCTTCACATCCGCTCCCCCGGCGACTCCTCGGCACCGGGCGGAGAAAGGAACACAGGTACAATATATATACATAAGCAAGTAAACAAGCAGGTGACAGTAAGTATGGTGAAGTATAAACTACGCTACACAACTAGCAGTTCTACGAATATCAATAATATATAAATGACAGCAGGTATAATTAATCAGAATAGTAACTTAACTTATAAGAGTGCCCATACAAACTTATAAGTTAAGGATCGGCTTAACAGTATAGTAACTCATCGTATAAGAGTGCCCATACAAACTTATACGATGAGGATCTTGTGTATGCAATGACTGACATGTTATGAATGTTATGGTATGACCGAATCATGCGCACGCACATGCAAGTTGCTATGTCGACACAGACTAGAAGTTCCCACTTTTCGAGCAGGTAGCTAACCTCTCAGGCGTCGTCCGTCGTGGCCAGACGGCGACAGTGGAGCGGGCGTCTCCACTACTAGGTGGTATCACACTACCTATCCTAGGCCCCCGTACGCCTCAACGCTAAGAACACAACAGCGGAGCTCACATGCGTACTACGGCTCAGAAGGGGTCTTGGGTAAATGTGCACCAAGAACACAACCCAACCTGGCCTTTGATTTCGAACCGGATGGAACCTCGGAAACGCACGAGGTGCAAGCCCAACCGTTCTCATGGCACAGAGGAGATCTCGGGTTATGGACACCAAGTATCTAACCCTACCGCCCAAGGTCTACCCATTGGCTCCCATCGGTGTGACGACTGGCGAACCCGTAGACCTGCCACAATCATTCTCCCAACATCGCGACACGATGAATCGTCGCACATCACATGCCCCAAAACAACTCACTCGATGCTACCCGTAGGGAGACTTCAACTCTAAGCATCGGTTGTTAATAAACCCCTTGGGCTCGGATTACGGTTACAAAATACTCTTCACATAGCGTTCATCATGTTCACGCCCACCTATTCAATGAATTCACCTCAACACTACGCATAATAGATATGTTCAACACCAAATTGTATAAATATATCCTATACCAATATCAACTCCTAATATCTAACCTTCCCATCCAATCCATTTCTCTACCAATACATGGTTATACCTTATTACACAACCAAATGAGTAACCATGCTAAATTATAGTAACAACAACATTATAGATATATGGGAGCAAGACAACAAATGAGCAAATCACAACCATTGCAAGAGTGCTAGCATTATAAAATAACAAGTGCATTAACATAGGATAGCCTGATACTAAAACTGGGATTCCCGGAGCTACAGGAATCCGATCACAACGCACAACCCCCCGTTGGAAAGGTATTCGCGAGGGCTACGACCTTCGTGTTGAGTCGATCGCCCAGATCTGGTCGCAACATACCAGAAATTCAACTCAAATACGTACAGAAAACAGTTTCCTGCACAGGAATTTTCCCGAACGCAGCGGACTCGAACCAGCTTTCCCGTGGCTACAGGTATCGCATGGAAACGAGCAACCACTCGTTGGAAAGGTAATTTCAAGGGCTACGACTTTCGTGTTGAGTCGTTCATCCAGATCTGGCCAGAACACCTCCGAAATTGGCCACGAAGGTCGCCGCGTGCAGAAATCAGATTTCTGCACGCATCTTAAGGCGAGATGAACGGCATCCGTTCATCTTCTTCCTTGCAACGACCTCGCATAAACTTCTCCAGAAATCACACCCAACCTTATTTCTCCTTTCAAAGCCAAACCCCCAACGAAAACCCCTCTCATCTCCACTTTGAATGATGAGAAGGTTGAGGGAGACTAAGCCTAAAAACCTAGGCATGGCTTATCCTAAGAACTCTCCTTCTCACCATCAAGACTCTATGGAGTCGATGTCTCTCCTAAAATAACTATAGATCTAGCACCAAGGGAGAGGGGAGGAAGCTCACCTCAAGTCTAGCGGTACCACCATGGCCGGCCATGAGCCTCGCACTCCTTCGCGGCGGCATTGTTTTTCCCTTGACGGTGGCGGCGTTTTGATTCCTCCAAGGATGGCTCCGGCAAGCTCTTCCTCCTCCTCCAGCCAAGAACCCTCTCAGAAATTTCGGGGCAGAAGAAAGGGGAATGAATGCTAGGGTTTCCAACTTTTTCCTTTTTATACATCGCAGACACGGGTAGGCACACGGCCGTGTTCCTACCCGTGTTCAGGTGACACGGCCGTGTGGCCTGCCGTGTCTAGGGCCGTGTTCATCCCAGAACCACTTTCTGCCGGGTCAGGGTTGCGGCACACGGGTAGAGACACGGCCGTGTCTCGACCCGTGTCCTCGGCACACGGGTAGGGACACGCCGTGTCCCAATACCCGTGTACCTCTCTGACTGGAAGCCTATTTTTTATGAGGCACACGGGTATGGACACGGCCGTGTCCATACCCGTGTCAGCCAGAAAGGCCATTTTGCCTTGTTTTCCTCATTTCCCGTACGATCGCACCTGTTCCCCCACACCCCCATTGGGCTCACCACAGCCCCCTTGACTCAAATACGCAATCAAGGGGCCTAGCGCGAATTGGGACGTTACATGATGTCATCTTCATCCTTGACCTTAGGAAGTTGGAGTGATTTCCTAATCGACTTCAGTGTAAGTTTCACTCTAGAATCCTGTACAGTGGCTTTGATCTTTTTCCCGTCTGTGTCCACAGTTGCAAAAGAATAAAATTCCATGCTCTCCTTGTTCCAAATCTTCGTTGGTTTTGAAACCAAGAATTCCAACCCATTTTCTGAAATTAGGGTAATTACACCCTGGATTTCTTGAGACACTGTCGTGAATCCATCACAAACCAGTTCATAGCCTTCATTCACCTTGTCTTCCTTGATGGGCGCCATTGATGGAAGGGAGAGAGAGAAGAGAATATCGAAGTCGATACAAGGGATAGAGTCGAGAAATTTGAAAGCGTAGTCGACAAGATTTTGGCTTCACCTATTTATAGTCTAGGTGTAAAAGGGAGTTCAAAAGACGCTCCTTAGTAATAATATTAGGTCTCGACAATACTTAGGTTTAGTCGACACGTCTATGTGTCGACATACTTATGTCAGTGTCGACATGGACTGGTCATGACTCGACACAGAGTGTCGACATTGATTTTTATGTGTCGACACAAAAATCAGCTAACTTAATGTCTCGACATCCATACTTCTGTCAACACAGATACTGTTTCTATGTCGACACATCCTTTTTCTTTGTCGACACAACATACTGAGTGTGTCGACACAATTTTTTTGTGTCGACACAAACATTGTACTTAGACAAATTTCTTGAGAAATATTGTGCTTACATAGTCTACTTAGGAATGCTTGTGTTGACCTAGTCTAGGTTCAACATACTTAATTCAATTTTAAAATGATTGAATTTGGTTTCATCCAGAGGTTTTGTAAAAATATCAGCAATCTGACTATTTGTGTTTACAAATTCTAGATTAATATCTTCCTTCTCCACATGTTTTCTTATAAAATGGAACCTAATTTCTATATGCTTGGTTCTACTGTGAGATACAAGATTCTTAGCAATAGAAATAACACTTGTAGAATCACAAAACAGTGAAATTCTACTTACCTTGATGTCATAATCTTCAAGTCGGTGCTTTATCCACAATAATTGTGCACAACAACTGCCTGCAGCTACATATTCAGACTCAGCTGTTGATATAGGTACATTGGTTTGCTTCATGCTGCACCATGACACCAGCCTTCCACCTAGGAATTGACAGGTTTCTGTAGTACTCTTCTTGTCTTCTTTGCATCCTGCAAAGTCTGCATCTGAGAAACCTGTTAGTAAGAAATATCTATTCTTAGAGTACCAAATGCCTAGATTAGGTGTGCCCTTAAGATATCTCAAAATTTTTTTAACTGCAGTACAATGAGATTCTTTTGGGCAAGCTTGGTACATAGCACAGACACATTTAGCATACATGATGTCAGGTCTACTAGCAGTCAAGTAGAGTAGGGAGTCAATTATCCCTCTATACAAATACTCATCAACAGGTTTCCCTGTCTCATCTTTGCCTATAAGCATACTTATTCCCATTGGAGTTTTCATGGTGGAGGCTGAGTCCATACCATATTTTTTAATCAACTCCTTGGTGAACTTAGACTGAGATATGGATAATCCATCATCAGTATGTCTTACTTGAAGTCCCAAGAAGAACTTCAGCTCACGCATACTGCTTATCTCAAGCTTCCCTTGCATAAGTTTGACAAACTTTCTACAAAGGTTATTTTCAGTAGATCCAAAGATAATGTCATCAACATATATCTGGACTAGGATTATCTTGCCTTTAGATTCCCTAAAGAATAGAGTTTTGTCTATCTTTTCTCTAGAGAATTTATTCTCAATAAGAAAAGTAGACAATGTTTCATATCAAGCCCTTGGGGCTTGTTTCAAACCATATAGGGCTTTCCTAAGCCTATATACATAATCAGGATAATGAGAATCTACAAAACCTGATGATTGTTCAACATAAACTTCCTCTTTTAAGTCACCATTCAGAAATGCTGACTTTACATCCATTTGATATACCTTAAATCCTTGATAGGCAGCATAAGACAAGAACATCTTTATAACCTCTAGCCTTGCTACTGGGGCAAAAGTTTGATTAAAGTCAATCCCTTCCTCTTGCCTGTAGCCTTTTGCTACCAGCCTTGCCTTGTTCTTGATAATTATGCCATTTTCATCAAGTTTATTTCTGTAGATCCACTTGGTTCCTATGATGTTGTGATCCTTAGGTTTAAGAACCAGTTCCCAGACTTTACACATTCTGAATTGATTCAGCTCTTCTTGCATAGCATCAATCCAGTTTGTGTCTTGCATGACTTCTTCAAACTTTCTGGGTTCTTTCTGTGACAAGAAACTTGAACATAAAACTGTGTTCATGTTCTTGCTCTTTGTTAGAACACCTTGACTTGCATCACCAATGATTTGGTGAGCTGGATGATCCTTCAGGTGTCTTCTAGCTGGAGGAAACCTGTCTACCTCATGACCTTCTTCATTTTCCTCAACCTGATGCTCCTCATTCTCTTCATCATCCAGTGAGTTTTGTTCTCCCCCTGGACAGCATGTATTTTTTCCATCATCCATCCTAGCAGGAGCTTCATCATTGATGGTCATCTTGTCCAGCCTGTCTGTTAGACCTGTAGAACTAACTGAAGAACTAGACAATTCATTGTTAATCAATCTAGACTCATCAAAAACAACATGAACAGACTCTTCTACAACTTGGGTAGTCAAGTTGTAGACCCTGTATGCCCTACTGTTATTGCTGTACCCAACAAATATCCCTTCTAGGGATTTGACAGCAAACTTTGTTTGGTAGTGCTTACCATTAACTAAGACATAACACTTGCTACCAAAGATTCAGAAGTAAGAAATGTTTGGTTTTCTGCCTTTCAAAATCTGATAGGGAGTCAACTTAAATTTCTTATTTATGGATGCTCTATTGAGAACATGACAAGCAGTATTTACTGTCTCAGTCCAAAAATATTCAGGGAGAGTAGTGTCACTGAGTAGAGTTCTACCTGCCTCAATAAGAGTTCTATTCTTTCTTTCAGCAATTCCATTTTGCTGAGGTGTTCTAGGTGAGGAGATCTCCTGATGAATCCCAAGTTCTTTACAGAATTTTGTCATATATTCAGACTGAAATTCAGTTCCATGGTCACTTCTGATTTTGATCATTGAACTGTTAAATTCATTCTGAATTTGTCTAACAAAAGTCTGGAAAACACAAGAGGTTTCAGATTTCTGCCTCAAGAAGAAAACCCATGTGTATCTAGAATAGTCATTCACAACAACTAATGTGTATACTTTCCTACCAAGACTATGAACTGCCATAGGACCAAACAAATCCATATACAAGAGATATAAACATCTCAATGAATTTTTGGTATCTAGTGCAGGAAAAGAGGACTTGGTCTGTTTGCCCTTTTGGCAAGCTGAACACACACCCTCTTTAATGCACTTGACTTGAGGACCATTCCTCACTAATCCCATGCTGAAGAGCTGTCCTATAGACTTGTAGTTCAGATGAGCCAGCCTCTTGTGCCATTTGACACATAGTGAAGCTTTCTCACCTGCAATTAGGCAAATGGGTGAGTTATTAAACTCACAATCTAGGTTAAGACAATATACATTCTCTTTCCTAGTGCCAGTCAAAATGATCACTTGACCTCCTTATTTGACACTCCCCTTTGAAGAAAGAGATGACATAACTTAGATCACTAAGTTGACTTATGCTAATCAGGTTATGTTTTAGCCCCTTCACATGACACTTTAGTGATGGTAATTGAATCACTAGAGATGTTACTAAATTCTTTGATGATTCTTTTTTCTGATCCACCAAAGATCACTTTGGGTCCATTCTCTATGGGTATATAGTCTCTCAACATTCTTCTTGTTCCAGTCATGTGTCTGGAACATTCACTATCCAAGTACCATATAGGGGTATGACCACTTGGATTCACCTGCATCAAATAAAGAATCACTCATCCTTAGAACCCAAATTAGTTTTGGATCCTAGGTTCTTGTTAGCTTGAAAATTATCATATTTACCTACAACTTTTCTGAAAGGTACACTATTCTTGATTTTAACACTTGTGTTAAACCAGCAATCCATAGCAAAGTGGCCTATCTTGCCACAACACCAACACTCAAATCTGTTGTACCTTCTTTTAAGTACATACTTCACAACCTTATTGCCAGCAGTTCTTTTGAGTGTAGGTCCTGGAGTAACAAACCCCAAGAATTTCTTTTGAACCTGATGAGCTTGCCTATAGAGTGGCCTATTGGCATTAGCACACTTGCCAATGTGATCTCCATACTTACAGTGATCATGAGTCATTTCATGATCATACCTGTTTGTAGGTTGCATCACCTTCCTAAAGAAAATAGGGGCTTAGAGGCTAGTGGCTTAACTGGGGCCTTGCCTTTTCCATGTGAATTGGTGACCCTTGTTCTTCT
Organism: Platanthera zijinensis; assembly: GCA_039513925.1. NCBI lineage: Eukaryota > Viridiplantae > Streptophyta > Magnoliopsida > Asparagales > Orchidaceae > Platanthera > Platanthera zijinensis. Next base: position 101,776,256 of record CM077085.1, on the reverse strand, counting down.
TTTAAAGCCTAGACCAGTCTTACCTTTTTGTGAAATGATGTTGTCTATTAAAGGCAAGACTGATTTTGACTTAGAGAATTTAACCACTAACTCTTTTTCTTTCTGAAGTCCTGCCTCCAGATTCTTGATATGATTTTCCTTGAAAGAGATTATGCCCATCTGAATGACAGTTATGTTCTTCAGTTTTGCAACCTCATTCAGTTGCAAATCAATCAGCTTGGCTGATTATGATGCTGCCTGCTTAAGAGATTCAATCTCCTTGGTCTGCTCCTTGACAAGAAGCTTTCTTCTCTTTAGAGCTTGCAACAACCCACCATACTCATCAATGAGTTGGTGTACATCCCCTTCAGACTCAGAACCATCCACATCTCTTAATGCAGATGCTTTTGATTCTGATCCAGTAAAATAATCAGATGCTAAGGAAGAATTGTATACCTTACTAGGACCAGCCTGATCCTGACACTGATCATTTTCTGATAGGGCCATCAGCCCTCTACAACAATGTTCTTCCACTCCATTTATGGAGTCCAACATTTGTAGGAATTCTAACTCCTTAGAATCCTCTTCAGTTGAGAATAACCCAATATATGCTTCTGCATCTTCTTCTTCTCCTGATCCTGATGATGAAGGGTCTTTCCAACGCTTCTGCTTCTGGGCAACAAAAGATTTTTCCTTCTTGCCCTTCAGTTGATGCTTCTTCTTGTCCTTAGATTCAGTCCTCTTGTCTGGACAGTCAGCTATGACATGTCCTGGCCTGTTGCAACAATAACAAACAATTTTAGAGTTAGTTTGTTTACTAGGTTTTGAGGCATACCTGTCCTCCTTGGGATTCTTCTTTTTCTTGTAGTACTCATCCTTGGAAAAGGATGATGATGGTCTGGATCTCCACTTCTTCTTTTTCATGAACCTTTGAAACTGCCTTGTAAAGGCAATAAAGTCCTCATCAGAGGTGTGGCTGTCTGATGTGGTTGTATCAGGAATTCTTTCTTCTGCCTCAACACTCCTTCTGGGTGGAGAAGGAGATTTTCTCCTGTCCTTTCTTGTGCCTTCAGCCTTGAAGGCTACTGATTTGTCCTTGTACTCAGACCTGTTGCTCTTGTCTTCCTCCTTCATGGCAGTAAGCTGCATTTTATATGATAGCAACTTTCCAAACAATATGGGAGGAGGTGTATCAGCAAGCTTGACCACCTCTCTAATGACACAAATCTTTGTGTCCCAGTCCTTTGTCAGAGACCTGAGAAACTTGTCATTCAGTTCATAAGTGCTGAAGACTCTTCCATAGGTCATCAGTTCATTAACTATCCTGAAAAACTTTTTGTAACATTCAACTATGCTGTCAGTCTTGGCTTGTCTAAAACTCTCATATTCTTGATTCAACATAGACTTCCTATCCTCTCTAACTTCTTCTGTTCCCTCCATGTAGACAATCAGGGTGTCCCACATTTCCTTGGAGGTTTTACAGTGCACCAGATTCTGAAATGTGACATCATCTGTAGCACTTACAATAATGTTCTGTGCTTTTTTTCTAGTGTTGCCAGAATGATCTCATCCTTTGTCATTTCAGAATAGTTCTTAGGGGTTCTAACATTTGCATCCAGAGCTGATACCTTCATTGGAATGAAGGGTCCTTCTTGTACAGTAATGTGATTCTTAGATCAGAATCCTCCATAAACAATCTGACCTTTTCCTTCCAAATGTCAAAACATTTTTTCCTGCAAATAGGCAGTTTCATAGATCCAAACTCCTTTTGATTCTCATTTGAACCCATTCTTGAAATCTGTTAATTGCCTAGGAGATATACTCAGACTGTTAGGTCTATCTTTGAGTAACCTCCCTCTGATACCACTTGAAAGACTTATTTCAAGAGCCCAAATACCTAGGGGGGTGAATAAGTTCTAATTATTTTTAAGAATTTTAGGCAATATAACTATTTCTTACTTAGTACAGAAATTGCAAATTACAGCACAAAAAACACAGCACAGCATACACCAGATTTATAGTGGTTCCCCAAGGTATGGGTACATCCACTTTCCCCCTTCGCCTATCCAGTAGAGAACTGGATTCAGCCCAACTTCCTTCCACTAACTCAGATCCACAGTTCTTACAACTCAGAACCAGATTGGTTCCTACAGCTCAGACTTATACAAGTCTTACCTCAGATTCTCCCCAAGAATCCTACCTCAGGCCACAGCTTTATCTCAGCCTTTATAACTAGACTTACAACTCAGACTATCAATAGTCCTACACCTCAGGCACTCAGCCCTACCTCTGCCTTTATAATTATAGGCTTACAACTCAGATCTAATAAAAGATCCTACAAGAATTTGAGTATTTGAGAAATACAGAAATATCACAAGATAGATCACTCTATAGGTGAAAGCTTCTTGATCAGTTCTTGAATGAACTGAATCTCCAGATCCAACCTGACTTAGTTGTTTCAAAGCTTCTTGATAGAACAAAATAAGGTTGAACTCTTCTTGATGTAGAAGTTGATCTCCTGTCATCTCCTTCCTTGAATTCAGAATAAGATCTTAATCTTCTCTGCAGATTGTTCAGAATCTGCCTTCTTAAGGGTCACCCCTTTACTTGTTGAAAACTTTCCTTAGATGATCCACCTTTTTATCTCTGTGTCTGTTCTTATAAGTTGTCACGGATCAGTCCTTTATATAGAGATTTCTCCTGATTACCGGCTGATCCGGTTTGTAACAACCTTCTGACAGTTCTGACAAAGGTGTCGGACCTGTTGTTAATGACAACTGTCGAGTCACCCGTCATGACAGTTGATTCCTCAAAGATTTTATAAGTCAGCCAGATCCACTCAGCAGACTGCTTCATATGTGTCGACACAAATAGACTAAGTGTCGACACAAGTCTTGATGATGTCGACATAACATTCCATATGTTGACATAATCATTCTTCAGCTACTCGACACAGCTTCTGTTTGTTTGTGTCGACACAAGTCCTGTGTGTTGACACAACTGCTCCTGGTCTTGACATAACTGATGCTGGCAGATGGCGTTGAGTGTATATCCAGCCGTCGTTGAGTGTGTGTCGAGCCGTCCTTGAGTGTGTGTTGACACAAGTCCTGTGTGTCGACACAAGCCTTCTGACTCAGTATAACTGTTGCTGTTATATAACGTTGAGTGTCATCCAGATGTCGTTGAGTGTGTGCCGACACAAGTCCTGTGTGTCGACACAAGTTCTGTGTGTCGACACAACTGTTTCTGGTCTGGACTTAGCTGTAGACAAATGACGTTGAGTGTGTGTTGACACAAGTACTGTGTGTCGACACAAACCTTCTTCAGGCGTCGACACAATTGTTGAGTGTTGAGACATGCCTTTCTTCTGATGTCGACATAACTCCCGGGTTTCGACACAACTCCTGCTTTAGGTGTCGACACAATTCCTGCCTTAGGTGTCGACACAATTCTGGGTGTCGACACAACTTCTTCTTCAAGTGTCGACACAATGCCTGAGTGTCGACACAGACCTTGCTTGTAGTGTCGACACAACTTCTGGGTGTCGACACAATTCTTCACAAGTGTCAACACTTGTACTTTGAAAAATTCTTGCAAACCTTACACCTGCACAATGAAACTCAAACAATCATCATATACAACTTGATGTATATCATTGAGTAAGATGAGGTTTCTCCAAATCTGGTACATAATTTTCAGTGTACCCAACAAGCCCCCGAAGTTGGCGACGCCGGGGTCGCCTTGTAGGTGAAGAGTTTCCTGAAGACGGTCAGGTTAAACTCTATTCTCTCCTTGCGGAGGAAGCATGTGATCGCCACCATCATGGCGATGATGTTCAATTTGAGCTGCGTGGGCACTGTGCCGTAGTACTTCAGGATCTAGCGGACTTCCGACCAGAGCGGTTGGCGCAACCCCACCTCGAAATGCGAGATGGGGAAGGCGAGCTTTTCGGGATAGAACGTGTTGATGGCCTCGCTCTCCCTGGGTCGGCACGCTCCAAAGCCGGGGGGGGGGCACGAAGTCGGCAATGAACTCTGCGAACTCCTCCTCAGTCGTATTCCCCTCGAAGAAGCGGTAGTCGGCGAAGTGCTGAGCACATTTGGAGCGGCCGTCGGAGTCGGGGTTGGCCTTACCCTTGCTCGCAGGAAGATTAGGGCGCGAGTTCCGGTAAGAGAGAAGGAGAGAAGAGGGGGGTATGAAAGCAATCAAAGCGGTAAGCCGGGGTTGGTGAAGGGGCCTATTTATAGAAAAAGGAGTCTAAGGCCGAGCCGACCGATCAGTCCAGCTCGCCTGACTCAGCTCGCCGACTTCTGAGATCTGTCCTATCACCTGCCGATCTGAAGGATAATATATTCGAATAGCAAGCAGTGAAATCTAAAAATATTCTAAGTTATTACAGAACAGGGGAGAATATTTCCCAAGAAAGATCAGATGCGGAAGAAGAAAAAGCAACAAGTCCAATACATGCGCGGGCTGAGGGGGCAAGAGGGGAGTGCCGGTAGGCTCAATAATAGAGCCGTTTCTATCTACCCCTGCCTCGCGTCTCCTTCCCCGCAGGTCGCCGCGAGTTGTGAAGCTCGCGAATCCACCCATGTTCCTCTGGGTGATCTGGAGGCTCTCATCGATCTCGTCTAGGAGCCGAGAAGGGGACGTCGCCTCGCCTGCCGGGTTGCTCCTCACCTTGTCAGTGAGCCGCACGTAGTCGCGCTACAACACCTTTTTGTCCTCCTGCACCTTACGCAACCCGCGTCTAGCTTCTTGAAGAGCCCGATCCCCCTCCTCTCAGCTCGCTGTTCTCCACTTCAGAACCCAGAAAGGAGTCTAACGAGCCTGGAGAAGGGAGGGGCGAATAACAGGCTGGCCTCGAAGAATCGTCAACCTCAGACTGTCTAGGAAGAGCTGCAAAGGCAGTTAAACATTAGTATGAAAGGCGAGCACCCCAGGAAGACTACGGGATAAGAACCACTGAAGTTTAACTTGCCTGACGAGCTCGACGCCTCGAAGGAGATGCGGGGTGGGGGCAGCCTCAGATTTTTGCCGCGGCCCGGGGGGTGAGTTCTTGGCGGGAGGAGGCTGAAGCCCGGCATGGGGATGACCTCAACGCCTCCTCCCGTAGTCCCGGCGAGTTGCTGAGAGAAGAAGACGCGGGCTGACAAATTCGGCCTCTGCGAGTCCAGCCCTAGAGTCCCAAAGGGGGGGACAGGTCGCGCGGACGAACCTCCAGAGTTTTGAACCGCGGGTCGTCAGGAGGGGTCTTGGCTCGCGGCGAAGAGACCTCGCCGTCCCCCCGTCGGCTTTCCGGGTTGGTGCAGAGGTCGATGAAGTTTTTCTCCTTCTCAAGGGAGGGCAGAGTAGAGGAGCCGACCTCAGGCTCCAGGGTCGATTTCAAGTAATGGAAGATGTGCTTGACCGCTTGGGCAAATCGTTTCGCCCTCTTAGCAGGATTAGACTCTGCTGGACCGCTCTGCGGGATGCTAAGGGGAACCGCGGTCAGGCCGGCAACGCGAGTAGAGGAGACCTCGCGAGCCCTGACAAGCCTCTCTTGGATCTCCTTGGGGATATGCATCTTGGCAGGTTCAGGACAAGGGGAATGACAAAGGTCACCCAGGTACGCAGGCGCATATATATAGCCGCTGGCGGACCCCACCTAACGATTCCCCGCAGCCCTTGCCTCACTCGTCGAATCCTGTGTGGTTGGATGTTTCTTTCCGAGCTTGTGCCAATCTCGTAAAGAGCGGGGATTGTGTACAACCCCGTATCCGGAGAGTGAGGCCGGCAGGAGCTAATGGCCAAGTCCCAGGGAGAGGGACATGAGACAGGCGAGTAGTGCTAGCCGGACCCGTACTCGCCAAAGGCAGGGAGAAGGCGACGAGTTCCGGGTGAGTGGGGCGGGCCGACCCACACTCGCCCCTGGGAAGCTCGACAAGCGGCAGGCAAGCAGGGCCAGCCGGGCCCGTGTTCGCCAAGGTTCGGGGGGCGGCGACGAGTGCCAGCTACATCGAGTACTCGCCATCCCAGGCGAGTAGAGTTCTCAGGGACTACTCGCCCAGTCTCCCGTGATGTGTTTTTACCATTTTGCCTCAGTTGGCCTGCCCATAGCTAGTTAGAACAGCGGAGTTGCGCTGTTGGAAGACCCAGTTGGGCTGCACATAGTTGTTTGGAACAGCGGAGGTTGGTTATTTGCAGGCCGTTTTCAGAAATCTATAAATAGGACCCAAGGGGTACCTCATAAGGCATGCTTACTTGTTCCCAGACCTTCTTGCGCTTTCTGAGGTAGCCTTTAGCTCGACATTTGGCTAAGGGAGGGGAAGCGCTCTAAGATCTTCCGGGTGTGCGGTGGGACCTCCGCGCCAAGCCCTTGGGTCAGTCCCCTCTGCTTTTTCTGTCATTTTGCTTGCATGGGAGAAGTAGGCGCGCGATCACCCCTTCCCCAAGGGAGAACTCCACAAGATACTGAATTTTAGGTTTCAACAGAGAGTACCCAAAGTTGCGGGGGGAAGTGAGTCCAAGTCAAACCGGTTTGACACGTATAATTAAAACACGGTTCGGCCTCTGACTTCTTCAATCGCAACTGGGCGAGCAGCGGTCATCGAAGTGGAAAATTTTGGGGTCGACAGTGCTTCCACAAACTGGAACGAATGACGTCGGAGAAGAATGGCGGGGTCGACGACGTCGGAAGGCTGGATCACAATGTGAGCAGTTGGCGAGGCCCCTTGTTGTTGAAACCAAAAACTTGGTCTCTGTGGAGTTCGACCCTTGGGGAAGGGGTGACCTCACACCTACTACACTCGGGGGGATGTCTCGGACCAAAGGCTCAGGAAACTAGGAATAGACCCTCGGCTCTAGCGTGGAGGTCCCACCACACACCCGGAAGGTTGCTAGAACACTTCCCCTCCCTCACCAAGTGGCTGAGCTGGGCGCCTTGGAGAGCTTTCTCTACTCTACCAAGATGAAGCCAAGGGAGGAGGAGGTAAGGAAATCTCATCCTCTCCAAAGGCACCCATGGGGGTCTATTTATAGTTTTTCCAAAGCCTGGGGTCAACATGACCCAAATGCCCTTAAGGCAAATAAACCACTAGCCAATAGCAAACTTCCACACCGGGGGGTAAAGAGGTAATTTCCACCCCGGGGGCACAACTGTAAAAGTACGACCCAAGGGGGTCCAGGGGCCGAGCCATGCTCCCCACCCCTTAGGCGAGCCGCAGGCCGCACACCTGGCTCGCCCGCAAGGGCAGGCCGCCCGGGGCGAGCCGCAGGCCGCACGCCTGGCTCGCCCGCAAGGGCAGGCCGCCCGGGGCGAGCCGCAGGCCGCACGCCTGGCTCGCCCACAAGGGCAGGCCGCCCGGGGCGAGCCGCAGGCCGCACGCCTGGCTCGCCCACAAGGGCAGGCCGCCCGGGGCGAGCCGCAGGCCGCACGCCTGGCTCGCCCGCAAGGGCAGGCCGCCCGGGGCGAGCCGCAGGCCGCACGCCTGGCTCGCCCGCAAGGGCAGGCCGCCCGGGGCGAGCCGCAGGCCGCACGCCTGGCTCGCCCACAAGGGCAGGCCGCCCGGGGCGAGCCGCAGGCCGCACGCCTGGCTCGCCCGCAAGGGCAGGCCGCCCGGGGCGAGCCGCAGGCCGCACGCCTGGCTCGCCCACAAGGGCAGGCCGCCCGGGGCGAGCCGCAAGCCGTACGCCTGGCTCGCCCGCAAGGGCAGGCCGCCCGGGGCGAGCCGCAGGCCGCACGCCTGGCTCGCCCACAAGGGCAGGCCGCCCGGGGCGAGCCGCAGGCCGCACGCCTGGCTCGCCCGCAAGGGCAGGCCGCCCGGGGGGAGCCGCAGGCCGCACGCCTGGCTCGCCCGCAAGGGCAGGCCGCTCGGGGCGAGCCGCAGGCCGCACGCCTGGCTCGCCCACAAGGGCAGGCCGCCCGGGGCGAGCCGCAGGCCACGGGGCCTGGCCTGGCTCGCCGCTCCTTCCTAACACTAAGGCTACGCACGCCGGGGGACCCTGCTCTGCGAATACGGGGTTGTACACAATCCCCGCTCTTTTCGAGGTTGGCACAAGCTCGGAAAGAAACATCCAACCCAACGTATTCGCTGAGTTAGCCTGTCATGCCAGCTAAATGGGAGCCTGGGTGACGAGACAGCCTCGGGGTGAAAATACTTAGCCTCCCGAGGGGTCAACCTGTCATGCCAGCTAATGGGAGCCTGGGTGACGAGACAGCCTCGGGGTGAAAATACTTAGCCTCCCGAGGGGTCAACCTGTCATCCCAGCTAATGGGAGCCTGGGTGACGAGACAGCCTCGGGGTGAAAATACTTAGCCTCCCGAGGGGTCAACCTGTCATCCCAGCTAATGGGAGCCTGGGTGACGAGACAGCCTCGGGGTGAAAATACTTAGCCTCCCGAGGGGTCAACCTGTCATGCCAGCTAATGGGAGCCTGGGTGACGAGACAGCCTCGGGGTGAAAATACTTAGCCTCCCGAGGGGTCAACCTGTCATGCCAGCTAATGGGAGCCTGGGTGACGAGACAGCCTCGGGGTGAAAATACTTAGCCTCCCGAGGGGTCAACCTGTCATGCCAGCTAATGGGAGCCTGGGTGACGAGACAGCCTCGGGGTGAAAATACTTAGCCTCCCGAGGGGTCAACCTGTCATCCCAGCTAATGGGAGCCTGGGTGACGAGACAGCCTCGGGGTGAAAATACTTAGCCTCCCGAGGGGTCAACCTGTCATCCCAGCTAATGGGAGCCTGGGTGACGAGACAGCCTCGGGGTGAAAATACTTAGCCTCCCGAGGGGTCAACCTGTCATGCCAGCTAATGGGAGCCTGGGTGACGAGACAGCCTCGGGGTGAAAATACTTAGCCTCCCGAGGGGTCAACCTGTCATGCCAGCTAATGGGAGCCTGGGTGACGAGACAGCCTCGGGGTGAAAATACTTAGCCTCCCGAGGGGTCAACCTGTCATGCCAGCTAATGGGAGCCTGGGTGACGAGACAGCCTCGGGGTGAAAATACTTAGCCTCCACGAGGGGTACGCCTGACCTGCCAGCTAGTGAGAGCCTGACAGCGGGACCATCATCGGAGCTAAGGACTTGGGGCTTCCACGAGAGGTACGCCTGACCTGCCAGCTAGTGAGAGCCTGACAGCGGGACCATCATCGGAGCTAAGGACTTGGGGCTTCCACGAGAGGTACGCCTGACCTGCCAGCTAGTGAGAGCCTGACAGCGGGACCATCACCGGAGCTAAGGACTTGAGGCTTCCACGAGAGGTACGCCTGACCTGCCAGCTAGTGAGAGCCTGACAGAGGGACCATCATCGGAGCTAAGGACTTGGGGCCTCCACGAGAGGTACGCCTGACCTGCCAGCTAGTGAGAGCCTGACAGCGGGACCATCATCGGAGCTAAGGACTTGGGGCTTCCACGAGAGGTACGCCTGACCTGCCAGCTAGTGAGAGCCTGACAGCGGGACCATCATCGGAGCTAAGGACTTAGGGCTTCCACGAGAGGTACGCCTGACCTGCCAGCTAGTGAGAGCCTGACAGCGGGACCATCATCGGAGCTAAGGACTTGGGGCTTCCACGAGAGGTACGCCTGACCTGTCAGCTAGTGAGAGCCTGACAGCGGGACCATCATCGGAGCTAAGGACTTGGGGCTTCCACGAGAGGTACGCCTGACCTGCCAGCTAGTGAGAGCCTGACAGCGGGACCATCATCGGAGCTAAGGACTTGGGGCTTCCACGAGAGGTACGCCTGACCTGCCAGCTAGTGAGAGCCTGACAGCGGGACCATCATCGGAGCTAAGGACTTGGGGCTTCCACGAGAGGTACGCCTGACCTGCCAGCTAGTGAGAGCCTGACAGCGGGACCATCATCGGAGCTAAGGACTTGGGGCTTCCACGAGAGGTACGCCTGACCTGCCAGCTAGTGAGAGCCTGACAGCGGGACCATCATCGGAGCTAAGGACTTGGGGCTTCCACGAGAGGTACGCCTGACCTGCCAGCTAGTGAGAGCCTGACAGCGGGACCATCATCGGAGCTAAGGACTTGGGGCTTCCACGAGAGGTACGCCTGACCTGCCAGCTAGTGAGAGCCTGACAGCGGGACCATCATCGGAGCTAAGGACTTGGGGCTTCCACGAGAGGTACGCCTGACCTGCCAGCTAGTGAGAGCCTGACAGCGGGACCATCATCGGAGCTAAGGACTTGGGGCTTCCACGAGAGGTACGCCTGACCTGCCAGCTAGTGAGAGCCTGACAGCGGGACCATCACCGGAGCTAAGGACTTGAGGCTTCCACGAGAGGTACGCCTGACCTGCCAGCTAGTGAGAGCCTGACAGCGGGACCATCATCGGAGCTAAGGACTTGGGGCCTCCCTGACGAGAGGTACGGAGCTAAGGACTGACCGCCTGCCTGCCAGCTAGTGAGAGCCTGACAGCGGGACCATCATCGGAGCTAAGGACTTGGGGCTTCCACGAGAGGTACGCCTGACCTGCCAGCTAGTGAGAGCCTGACAGCGGGACCATCATCGGAGCTAAGGACTTGGGGCTTCCACGAGAGGTACGCCTGACCTGCCAGCTAGTGAGAGCCTGACAGCGGGACCATCATCGGAGCTAAGGACTTGGGGCTTCCACGAGAGGTACGCCTGACCTGCCAGCTAGTGAGAGCCTGACAGCGGGACCATCATCGGAGCTAAGGACTTGGGGCTTCCACGAGAGGTACGCCTGACCTGCCAGCTAGTGAGAGCCTGACAGCGGGACCATCATCGGAGCTAAGGACTTGGGGCTTCCACGAGAGGTACGCCTGACCTGCCAGCTAGTGAGAGCCTGACAGCGGGACCATCATCGGAGCTAAGGACTTGGGGCTTCCACGAGAGGTACGCCTGACCTGCCAGCTAGTGAGAGCCTGACAGCGGGACCATCATCGGAGCTAAGGACTTGGGGCTTCCACGAGAGGTACGCCTGACCTGCCAGCTAGTGAGAGCCTGACAGCGGGACCATCATCGGAGCTAAGGACTTGGGGCTTCCACGAGAGGTACGCCTGACCTGCCAGCTAGTGAGAGCCTGACAGCGGGACCATCATCGGAGCTAAGGACTTGGGGCTTCCACGAGAGGTACGCCTGACCTGCCAGCTAGTGAGAGCCTGACAGCGGGACCATCATCGGAGCTAAGGACTTGGGGCTTCCACGAGAGGTACGCCTGACCTGCCAGCTAGTGAGAGCCTGACAGCGGGACCATCATCGGAGCTAAGGACTTGGGGCTTCCACGAGAGGTACGCCTGACCTGCCAGCTAGTGAGAGCCTGACAGCGGGACCATCATCGGAGCTAAGGACTTGGGGCTTCCACGAGAGGTACGCCTGACCTGCCAGCTAGTGAGAGCCTGACAGCGGGACCATCATCGGAGCTAAGGACTTGGCGTCTCAACAAAACCTTGTCAAATTCAACATCCTCAAACGGGGAAAAAAATGATGGGTTACATGACCTCTCCCGACTCAATGGGTCGGGGGCTAGACTCGATACAACATAACAAAAATACAAGTTCCTATTGAGGCGAGGCTCCTTCACCTCTTGCATTAACCGATCCTTCCCCGGCTGCCCACGTCGACCCGATCCTCACATCTGTTTTCCTCCCTGGCTGGGGGCGGGGCTTCGGTCTGCCTCGGGGGTGGTTGCTGGGCTTGACCTCTCGCTCCTCTTACCTCCAGGAATTCGGGGCAGGTAGCTGTCGCGTGCCCCTCCACCTGGTGGTAGTCACAGTACGGCAATGCTTCTTCTACCGGCCTCCTTCGGCGGACTCAGCGATCTCTCCCGTTGCCTCTTCTTCCTTCGCCTATTGCCAAGGCCTGTTGCGGTGGGGGTAGGAGTTGCCTTGGGGCTTGCCTTTGGTAGTTGAACCTCCCTTGACCCCCATGAAAGTTCCCCCCATCCTGGATGAGAGCTCTCCCTGGACCATGGGCGGGTCCTCCCTGCTGCCTCCAACCTGGCTCCGGACCCTCCTGTCTCGGGAACCCCTGGGCTCTCTGCTCCTCTCTCCGCCTTCCTTCCTGGTGCCTTGAGCCACCTTGCTCTTTCGACTCCACCTCCGTCAACTTAGCCAACTTTTTTACAAAGGCCGGGTTTGCTGCCTCCATGGCTATCTCCTCTGCCGCCCTTTCCATCAGCTCCTCGAAGGAAAGAGGGGTCTTCCGGGTCAAGCTCATCTTGAAGAATCCTTCACGCAACCCCACCGTGAATGCCATCTGGAGGGCATACCCTGGCACCTCTTGGATGTCAAGGACCTCCTCCTGGAACCTGTCAGCGTAATGGGCCAGCGACTCCTCGGCCCTTTGCTTTATCAGGAAGAGGGACTCAGGACCTTTCTTCCTCCTCTTGGAGGTGGAGAAGCGAAGCTGAAAGCTCCGGCTCAAGTCTTCGAACCCGAAGATGGACCTTGGAGGGAGTTGATGGAACCAGTCCCTTGCCTTCTCCTTCAACGTGATCGCGAAGAGGCGACACTTGAAGGCATCCGTCATTGGTATGATGGAGACGGCATCCTCGAACCACTGTAAGTGCTGGATGGGGTCGTCCTTCCCGGTGTAGTATGCCTTGTCAAGTTCCCTGAACCCCTCGGGAACGGGAGCTGAGATGATCAGCTCGCTGAAGGGTGACCCCCTAAGGGGAGCTCTCGCCACCGCCACTCGCGCGACCTGCTCGCATGGGGGGCTAGCTCTCGCCGGGCTGGGGAACAGCTCCCGGCCTGAGAGGTCCCGCTCAACCCCTTCTACCATCCTCTCCTTCCCAGGCCTCCTATCCGGCATACTCACTTCTCCCCCTGCTGGGGTGATCTCGTCTTGCCCCCTGGGAGCCAGCTCGCCGAGACCACTCTGGGTTGGCTCGCCGAGACCCCTGGGAGCTAGTCCCTGGGGGGTGGGGGTTAAGCTGTCAGCCCGAGGGGCAATGCTTCTAAGCATCCCCATGATGCCTTCGATGGAAGTCATGAACTCCTCCCTTCCTACAAAGGGTCCTAGGTGGGGGAGACCACCGAGGTCATCACTATCTCCCTGATCCCCAGCCATGACACTCTCCCGAGATCTTCTGTGCTGGTCACTTTCCACGCTCACCGCACCAAAATGTTGAAACCAAAAACTTGGTCTCTGTGGAGTTCGACCCTTGGGGAAGGGGTGACCTCACACCTACTACACTCGGGGGGATGTCTCGGACCAAAGGCTCAGGAAACTAGGAATAGACCCTCGGCTCTAGCGTGGAGGTCCCACCACACACCCGGAAGGTTGCTAGAACACTTCCCCTCCCTCACCAAGTGGCTGAGCTGGGCGCCTTGGAGAGCTTTCTCTACTCTACCAAGATGAAGCCAAGGGAGGAGGAGGTAAGGAAATCTCATCCTCTCCAAAGGCACCCATGGGGGTCTATTTATAGTTTTTCCAAAGCCTGGGGTCAACATGACCCAAATGCCCTTAAGGCAAATAAACCACTAGCCAATAGCAAACTTCCACACCGGGGGTAAAGAGGTAATTTCCACCCCGGGGGCACAACTGTAAAAGTACGACCCAAGGGGGTCCAGGGGCCGAGCCATGCTCCCCACCCCTTAGGCGAGCCGCAGGCCGCACACCTGGCTCGCCCGCAAGGGCAGGCCGCCCGGGGCGAGCCGCAGGCCGCACGCCTGGCTCGCCCGCAAGGGCAGGCCGCCCGGGGCGAGCCGCAGGCCGCACGCCTGGCTCGCCCACAAGGGCAGGCCGCCCGGGGCGAGCCGCAGGCCGCACGCCTGGCTCGCCCACAAGGGCAGGCCGCCCGGGGCGAGCCGCAGGCCGCACGCCTGGCTCGCCCGCAAGGGCAGGCCGCCCGGGGCGAGCCGCAGGCCGCACGCCTGGCTCGCCCGCAAGGGCAGGCCGCCCGGGGCGAGCCGCAGGCCGCACGCCTGGCTCGCCCACAAGGGCAGGCCGCCCGGGGCGAGCCGCAGGCCGCACGCCTGGCTCGCCCGCAAGGGCAGGCCGCCCGGGGCGAGCCGCAGGCCGCACGCCTGGCTCGCCCACAAGGGCAGGCCGCTCGGGGCGAGCCGCAGGCCGCACGCCTGGCTCGCCCACAAGGGCAGGCCGCCCGGGGCGAGCCGCAGGCCACGGGGCCTGGCCTGGCTCGCCGCTCCTTCCTAACACTAAGGCTACGCACGCCGGGGGACCCTGCTCTGCGAATACGGGGTTGTACACTTGTCTTGTGTCTAACGATCGTCGTCTCTCACGGCACGGTCGGAGCGACGAGTGGTGGTGAGCGCAGACTCCGAGCCTTCACCGGTTCGGGAGATGGAGGCGGGAACTGGTGTTCGGCGGCGACGTGGAATCAGGAGGCTAGACCGGCACTTGCAGAGAAACGGGAAATCGTTTGTCTGCTCTTGTCCGGGTTTTTTTCTTCTTTGTACGAGCCAAATTTAAAAGGCCGGTGACTCCTCCTTTTGGAATGAGATTTTGATTGCCCTAATTGTAATCTTTTCCTAATCTTGCTGATATGATTTTGACATAAGATCAATTTCATTGAAATGGACAAATTTTATATTCTCTAATGACTCCTGATTTTGGCTATATTTAATTATTCCTGATATGAATGACTCCAATTTTAATTTTATTTTATGTTTTCCATCAAATAACCTAAGCTTGCCTTTAGGGTCTCATCAGATGGTCAATGGCTCCCTAATTACCAATGGCTCCCTAATTACAAAAATTATCGAACCTCTTTATTTAAGATCTCATCAGACCGTCAATCCGAAGAGTTGAATGATTTCAAATAAAAGCAGGTGCACGAACAAAAATACTTGATAATAAATAAAAGCTGAAATATTAAAATGTTCGATTTATGATGCGACGAATGATGCATCACATATAAATAATGGTCATCCACAATAACAATTATTTTTATTTTCCACCATAATTAATGTCAAGTACCAGAATAAAAATTGTTAAGTACCCTAATAAAAAAAGTCAAGTGTCATGGTAAAAAATGCTTAGCATGTAGTCATAGATAATAGTCTATTCACATTACCTTTCAGCATTTTACTACTCTTTTAAGTCCCCCATGTCACATCAAGATTAGCATACTCATCATCAAATTTGTCATGCACTTGCAAATGATCTTTGTAATTGTCATGGATTTCAAATTGGGTTCATTATCAGGCATTTATACTTTTCTTAACAATCTCAATTACGTAGTCAATTTTTATTGATTCAGGTTCTTCATTCTCTTTTGCAATTGATTCAAAAATCTTTTTAAGGCCATTTATTTCATCACACATTGATTCACCAACTCAATTATCATCCTCTTGATCATACTCATCATTGTATCCATCCTATTCTGGCAAAAAATCTTTATGGCCAATGTGGTTGACTCTATTGAAACATACTCCTTGTCCTAGTTTTCTCAAACGCCAACAAAGAAGGAAGTTTAGAGGAACAACAAAAACATGAATAATAGCTCTTAAATATTCCAGGAATGTGGTTGTCACTGTCGTAAATGTAATACCCCCATATCAAAGACCCGGCCGAAATACTGGATATGACATAAATTAGAAAATGCATTTAAATGATACGAGAGAAAAACTAGCACATTACTAATGTTTATTAAACTAATTAACTGATACTTAACATAGGAAGAAAATAACAATTAAAAGTGCCACAACATACCTGAAGCGATTCACAAAGCCCTCTAGTGGTAGTTTCATACATTACATTATTTATGAAAGTCTGATATCTATACATGTATATACATCATTTATGATTCTCTTAATACCCTCATAAAATTTAAGCTAACTTGCGTTTTGTAAATAAGAAAACATTATTCTGTGCTGAAAATAAATAAGAAATATACGTACTGTAAAATTTGTTATGTAACATATAAAAGGAATATATTGAGCTATATTTTTTACATGTAATCGACTCAAATAGTATATCTGGATATGCAATGATTTTTATTTGTCTATTTTCTATTGATTTTTGGCCACATGCACCGAGCAACTGATTTATTTTCCGAATCACAATCATGATTTAATGAACTTATTCCTCATCAGGGTTAGTGATGTGGAGCAGAGACTATAACTTGCAGTGGAGGACGAGTTTTGGGCCTGTTCGGGGCTGATTGGTGACTTTCCATATATGACGTGCCCGGGTCAACGATCAGACTCCGCAGATGTGTCCGGATTCGCGTTGCGAATCGATTTGATATATTATTTCACTATGTTTGCATTTATTTTGTTGTATTTGGGAAGCCTCACCTCCGACCATTCATAGTCGTTGATGGGGGATGCCCTAATATTCTCTTTATTATAAATAGACCTCTTAGGGGCTGATCTAAGGCATTGCAGATTTTGGAGACATTGAGTCCCGGAATCCCGCGATCATGCCACAGTTCCGACTCCGTGAAACCTTAGGTGACGACTCCTGGGATTGTATCATCCTCCCCAAGGTACCCCCTAACGCTAACCCTCATTCTCCCCCTCCAAAACTCCTTGCCGAAGCCTCAACAAGCTCCCCAAAGCCCACCGTTTGCTGCCCAGGTTTCAACTCACGGTTTTACTTTATTCACTATTCATTTATGTGATTTACTATTCACGTGACATAGTTTTTTTTTTTTTAAATTTTTCCTGCAGCCGACCACCTTCTTCAGCACCCTAACCCGCCGGCCCTCCTATTTTCCCTCTTCCAGCGGGCTGGGTCCGTACCATATGTGAAAAATTACAGTAAACAGATAGAACCTCAGATTTATGTTTTAGGAGATAAACCCATAAGCAACGAGAATAGTCATCGATAAAAGTTACAAAGTACGAGAAACCATCAAATGATACTACAAGGGCAGGACCCCACACATCTGAATGCACCAACTCAAAACAAGAAGTAGCACAGCTAACTGAAGGAACATACGTGCTACGTGTGTGTTTTGACAGCTCACATACATCGCAGCGAAAAGGAAAAACAAAAGACACATCAGGACAAACAGACAACATCCGCTGAGGGCTAGCATGGCCGAGGCGTGCGTGCCACAACGAGGTCGACGACAAAGCAGGGTCGACGACAAAGCAAGGTAAGCATCAGAAGAGGTAGGTGGGCAGGTGGCGGTGGCGGTGGGAGCAGCAGTGGGAGAAGGTAGCTCCAGGTAGTACATCTCACTCCTCTCATATCTCGTACCAATAGTCCTCCCGGATCTCAGGTCCTGAAAAACACAACGATCAGAA
Organism: Platanthera zijinensis; assembly: GCA_039513925.1. Lineage (NCBI taxonomy): Eukaryota > Viridiplantae > Streptophyta > Magnoliopsida > Asparagales > Orchidaceae > Platanthera > Platanthera zijinensis. The sequence goes on along the minus strand of CM077085.1, from coordinate 101,759,110 downwards.
AAGAAAGTTACGGAGCAGTCCAAAGTACGAGTAATACTACTAACAGATAATAAGTTAAGAGCCAACTGAGGAACAAGAAGAACATAGTCAAGGGAGAGAGGAAGAGAGAGGAAGAGAGAGGGACAGTGCCCCGACTGAGGACAGGGGTAACTGAGCCATCAGCAAGACACACGTCTCGGTGGGAGCAGGGAACAACCTGAAGCAGACGGGAAGACGTACCAGTCATATGGTGATTGATTCTGGTCAACCATGGTCACGGAGCAAGCAAACAGAGTACCTGAGGAAGAGGAGGTAGTGGAAGTAGCGGCAGGAGTGGAAGGCTGAGACTGCTGGAACTGCTGAAACTGCTGTAACTGGGCCAACATCTGATAGAAGTCAGAGGGTTTGGCACCCAAGGTGCGTTCGACGGGCCCGGAAGACTCGGCAATAGCAACAGTATGCCTGGGGATACCACCAGGAGAAGTACGCTCAGAGCCCCGTAGGTGTGGGTATAGCTGATAGCAGCGACTGCGGTCATGATATAGACGCCCACAATGAGATCAAGGGCCAGGTGGACCCGTAGAGCCACGACCACCAGACCGACCACGACCGCCAGACGGAGTAGAGTGTCCTCGACCGCCGCGACCACGAGTGCTGGAGGTGGGCGGGCGGTAAGAAGCGGCAAAAGACATCTGCTCAGTAGGAAGAGGGGAGGTAGCACGAGCGCCAGAGAGACTAGATTGCCTCTGCATACGTTTCTCATGCTCAGCAACTATGGAATAGGCCTCAAGAAGATCTGGCAAAGGGGACATCCCCACAATCTGAGCACGGGTACTCATAGTCGGGGCGAAGCCCCATCAAGAATTGGTATGTCTCTCGTCGCTATCGCTTTTTCCGAATAAGTGTGATATCATTAGGAGAATCCAGGGCACTGAGAGACTCAAGATCGTTAAGCTCAAGAAAACGATCTTGAAGGTAGGTGAAGTACTCCTGAACAGAACGCTCCCCCTGAGTGGCAGAAGCGATATCCTGGAAGATGCCAAAAATTTGGGCATCAACACGGGTTTGCCCAATGGTGCGCTGGAGAGCGGACCAAAGCTCAGAGATGTCCTCAAAGCGCATGAACTGACTGAAGATGTCAGGCTACATCGAGCACTGAATCCATCCAAGAACCATGTACTTTTCCGTCGACCACTTGATTAATTCCTCTTTCTTGTCATCCTTGTCGATCGGTTTAGGCATAGGAGGGCCTCCGGTCAGCCATGAGAGCTTATTCTGGCCAGCTAGAGCCACTTTCATCGAAGTCGCCCATGAAAAGTAATTTTTCTCATCAAGGAGGATGCTGGTAATCTGACCCGTAGAGGATCCATAGGTTTCCTTGGAATCCATGGAGCAAAGAGAGGATATGAGAACGAAGAGGCACGAAACTGGCGGAAGCTCCGATCAGGGACAGCACGCGAAATCGGCGGAAGGCCCGATCGGGAGGCACAAAGTCGGCGGAAGACCCGAGCGGTAAGTACGAAACCGGCGATCGGTGACAGCAGGCGAAATCGGCGGAAGAACACGTGTGGCAGCCATCAGCGATCAGAGCAAGACGATCGATCGCTGGGGACAACAGGCGAAATTGGCGAACACTCCGATCGGGGGATGCTTCGCTCGGGAAGACGATCGATCGGGGACAGCAGGCGAGACAATCGATCGCAGGAATATGCGATCGGCAAAATCGGCGATCGGCGGAAGAATGGATCGAAAGAAGAGGAAGAGACGATCGGCAGAAACCCTATTGCTCTGATACCAAGTAGGAAAATGAAAAGCCTTAGCCTCCAATTAGGAGAGCTAGTCAATATATATAATCTCAAATATAAATATTTACAAATATGTCCATACACAACATTTACACAATAATAACTCCAATATATTCGCCGCGCGCTCTTGCTTTGGCCCTCCACGCCGAGGAAAGCCTAAGCTTGTTTCGCTTAAATAAATTATCTTTGTCTTGCTTTGAATATTCTGCGTGGGTTGATTTTATTTATTAGTCAATCGTGAATTTATCTGTCGGACTTTTTGCATAGCATGTAAGGTTAGGTCGCAGTTTATCCCGCCGCCTATAGATTCCCCCTGCGTCAGTTAGCTGACGCACAACCATTTTTATATTTTATTTTCTGTACGATCGGTCAACATACACTCAAGTCACTCGACTGCCTTATAATCAAATTTAATATATATTCTATGTTATATCATTCAATACTAATTTATAGTTTTAAACATCTACTTTTCTAATCACCTTATTACTTCTTTTTAATAAATAAAAAAATATTTTGACATGAGTCATATTTATTTCTGATATTAATGATTTCCAAAAGAATAAAGATTTTTACATTGGCATCGCTCCTCGAGTAAATACGTCATGGTGGCATAATGCTCTTTAATACTGAAAAAAGTGACCCTTTGAATTAAAATTTTCATGCAAAAAGTTTTCCCGTCTTTCCCAAATTTTATCTAAGAGAGAATGAAATTAACTACTGGAGAGGGCTTCAATGCACCTCTTACAAATCAAAGGAAATCTAATTTACCGTCATACAAGCCTAACCTTAACTGTAACAGAGATTAATTAAAATGAAAATCTGAAATTTACCAAATGATATATGCATATATATATCTTTACAATACTAAAAGGGAAAACTTGCCTTTGGCGAAACATTCAAAATTGTCAAATATTGCTTTATTATTTTAATCTGAGGACAATTAAAATACAATGCATTGAAGTAATTACAACGTATCTCCAAATTAAAAGTAATGATGGAAATCTATAAAATAGAAAAAAAAATAATAGAGCTCCTCTACGAGCTATGGTAGGTTGTCATTAAACATGCTAGTGATGTTTTCGAGGAATGCTGTCATTAGACACGTCAACGGTATTTTCAAGAATCTACCATTAAACCCATCAACTTTATTAAAGTTGATTTGACATGCACGAAGATATATGCATCAGGATGAAGATTGTTTAACAAAAATAAAAAAGTATTGTATAACTACTTTCCGTATTAATTAATTGATATTGTATTTATTTTAAGTTGTATTAATTAATTGATAAGGGCGGAGCCCCGTGACACACACGCATACACACACACATACATACACACGTGTGTCCGTTTATATCCGGATTATCCCCAACCTGATGCAGTTTGAGATTTATTTCCACATTGTCTGCCTCACATCACCCGTGTGTGCTTATATGTACCAGGGCCCTCCTCCTTTCACCTCGTGGTTTTGGTATGGAGGCCGCAGGTTTCTAAACATGGTATCTGTGCGAGGTTTGAACTACTACGGGGGAGTGTTGGTTTGATGTGATTCTAGCATGTCCAGCTTGTCGTGTGGGACCGATTTATATCCGGATTTTCCCTGGACTGGCGCAGTTTGAGATTTTGTTCCACATTATCTTCCGCGCATCACCCGTCTTTGCTTATAGGTCTTGGGACCATTCTCCTTTCACCCCGTGGTTTTAGGATGGAAGCTGCGGGTTTCCAACATGATATCAGAGCGAGGTTTGACCTGCTCCGGGGTCGTGTTGGTTGACATGATTCCATCTTGTCCAGTGTGTCGTGTGGGATCAGTTTATATCTAAATTATCCTTCTCCTAGCGCGGTCCAAGGCTTAGTCGCACATGGTCTGCCACACATCAGTCGTCTGTTCTTATAGTTCTAGGCCCCTTCTCCTTTCACGTCGGGGTTTTGGAATGGAAGTCGTGGGTTTCCAATCGATCTCAAAATCAATACATTTGATTTTCATTGTAGAAGGAATACCACTCAGCTTCTCTCTCTTGCGAAAGCACAATGTTCAACATGAACCTGAGTAAGAGTCTTTCCGAATTTATACAGTAAGTACATCGATACTTAACTGGGCATAGTATGACAATTTGATTCCTGCTCACAGTTAAACACTTAAATCGTAGAAATTAGGAACTTCGACCTTCTATTTTATGTACTTTACAAATATTCAACTGGAATAATAGAGGGTGTCGTACACGAGAAGACAATGAAATTAAGCATTTTTTATTTTGATCATTATGTATTTTTATTTTGTAGGTTTTTTTTTGGTAATTTATAAGTGATTCTTGTTACAATATGTATTTTACGATATGTCATATGTATTATTTTGTTATGCCTTGTGTATGCCTCCATATATAGAGGGGACAAACTCACTAGAATTCATCATCGATTCCTCTAACATAGTTTTAGAGCCACACATGACCTAGCCGCTCCGCCTCTCCCCCGATCTGTTCACCCGCTCACGTTCTCGCTGCTCTTCGCATCCGATCTCGCCGCCCTTTCGCGTCTCGCCAGCGACAAATCTCGACCGCCGCGTCTTGCCCGCGACAGCCGCGTCTCCCCCGCGACAGCCGCGTCTCGCCCGCGACAGCCGCGTCTCGCCCGCGACAGCCGCGTCTCGCCCGCGACAGCCGCGTCTCGCCCGCGACAGCCGCGTCTCGCCCGCGACAGCCGCGTCTCGCCCGCGACAGCCGCGTCTCGCCCGCGCAGGCTGGGTCCACCCACGCAGGTCGCGTCAACCCGTGACCGACCTCCTGTCACGACCCGTCTAATAACAACCATCAGCGTGCGCTACGGGAGGGTCGTGATGCCACAAACATGGGCAAAGGAAAAATCCATGTCTGTTAGGCGGGATCAAAATTGAATTGTAGTTTTAAAAATAATTAACTTTGAAGAAAGAAATAAATCCGTTTGTTTTATGTGCGGAAGTTTGAATGAAAAGTGATGCACATGCACTTTGATAAAATCTCATGAATACACACACAACACTGATACAAAAGTAAATGCAATGACTAAAGAAGTGAACATGCCATTAATTTATTATTGTGCCACATCAATGGAAGTCTAGTAGTTGTTCATGAAACAGAAGAAAATGACCGATAATACTAATACATGATAACCAAATCCGACAGTAAAAGAAACAAATGCACAGAACCTGGCTACACTAAAACAAAACAAAAATAAACCTCTAAAAATACAGGAACTCAGCACCGAACAACTCAAGAAGCAGGCGGCGCTATCACAGAACCTAAGACAAATCCAAATAAGAAGAAAAATGCCTCAGAACTTAGGATTTAAACAGTTAGCATGTTAATTAATTAAAGCATGAGCGGAAATAAACAGACATAATTGAGTACCAATTTATCTTATAGTAAAACTAGTAAACATGAAAGCAACAAAGTATACAAAAATTCCTGAAATTGTTAGCCTACTCTGGAGTATAGCATAAAATTGTTCAAGTAATATTGTAAGCCGTAAATCGATGAAGTGTTGTAGGTGTTCCAGCGGGCGCACATGGTTCACACTCAAATCCGCGTGCAAATCTTGTTGGAAAAGTAATTTTGCTTGCCGTGACCATGCCAGCAGACAGTGACCTAGTTAGACACTACATTTCAAGGATTGCTTACGAACACAAATTTTTTTAAAGTATTTCATATTTTTGTGACACTCTGTCATATTATATATTGTCAAAAATGTGTCGGTTCAGGGGTTATCAAATAACATATGTAATCATAGAAAGGAGTTACAATGACTAAATCCAAAGTTTGTAAGTGAGATGGGGTTCCCTACTTGCCTTAAGGCGAAACCGAAGCTGCCGGCGACGGCTAAGCGGCGCAAGCAAGGCCCAAGACTATTAGAACCTGTTCAAGACCCAACATCAAAAAAATATTCGCCTTAACGAGGTTTTCTACGCTCGAACATGCATTGCTAATTACACAACACATCAAAAGAGGAGTTTAGAAAATTTACGACTCTCAAGGATGAGGGGAGAGGGAACTACCACGAGGAAAGCGTGGTTCTGGCGGTGCTTAGGTTCGGGAAGCCTAAAATCAGACTGGGCTTGGAGCGATTCCACCACTAGATCTGATGAGCGGCACCAAAAACACAAATAAAAATCGAGGTTAGACGGATATATGACAACCACAAGTGGGATTGACGTAATTTCATCGATCGGAAAGTGGAAATTATCAAACAAAATTAGGGCAAATCTGAAAACCTTAGATTGACGGAGTTCCTTACCCAAGGAGACAAGATCCGGGCTCAAAGATCCACGTAGAGGAGGGATGAATCGAGCAAAACCCTAGGCGATCCCTTCGCAAAAGACGACACAAACGATCACGTGAAGGGCTGTCAGTGGGAGATGTTGCAGTTGTTGTCCTTGAGGAGAGGGAAGACACTAGTATCGGCCTCCAGAAATGGAGGGAAAGAGGTAACCGACCCTAGGGTTGTTGCCTCTTGAACCTTCAGCCAGAGGAAGTGAAGAGGAGGAGCAGGATGCGGAGAAGCAAGCAGAGGCAGCGACTTGAGGGGAAAGAGGCGCTAAAGGGGCCGGCCGGGCGCGGGAGCGGCGAGATCGGGCGCGGGAGCTGCGAGATCGTGAGCGGCGGGACGAGCGGCTCGCAGGAAATGTCGGGAGCGGAAACCTGCGGGAAAATAATGAGGTATCAGGGGACTCGGCTCTCGGGTTTAAGAGGAAAAGATTAGGTTTATTATTATTATTATTATTATAAATTGAAAACAGCTTGTTACACCTCCCGCTCTTCCAGCGTCTCTTCTACAGCCGGTTCCAGCGCTTCCTTCTCAGCCCTAGTCGAGCTTCCTAATGTTTGTAGCCCTTCCTCTTTCGGCGCCGGATATGTGGTGAGGTCAGTCTTCCTTCCAGCGCCGTCTCCTAGGCTTTGTTGCCTTGTTATCAGATGGAGTTGATTTCTATTCCTCATATCTCCTAATTGAATTATTGCTTGGTGGAAATGTTTGCCCCTTGTGGCCTTGTGTGGCGTGTGATCTCCGGATTTCTATTCTGGAGCCACTATGTCGGCGTTTAGTGATTCTACCTCAACACCGCCCCTCTCTCCTGTTACTCCTGCAAGTTTTCTGCATGGGAGTCATGATCACAATACTCCGTAGATTACCACTATCCGATTAGATGATTCAAATCACGCATTATCACTCTTGCTCTTAAGAGCCGCCACTTCTTTGGATATGTCACTGAGCAAACTATAGAGCCGGACAGGACTGCCCCTGATTGGGCTCAATGGGATTCCAAAAATTCTTTAGTCATGTTTTGACTAATGAATTCCATGCAGGAGGCCATCGCTCACCACTACTTATTTCTGGAAACAGCTGTTGATATTTGGCGGCGTGCAGTGACTACTTATTCTTGCAAGGGAAATGCTTCGTAGATCTTCCAGTTCAGATGGAAGGCATCCTTCCTCCACCAGGGCGATCGCTCCCCCCGTCTGCTTGCTATTTTGAGTTCGCTCAATTGTATCAGGAATACGTTCATTTCGATTCCCTCACCTCTGTTAGCCCTGTTGATAAGGCTATGACCGGTACTCGGGGGGATCACAACCAGACCTTTGAATTTCTTCATGGTCTTTATCGGGACTTGGATCAGATTATTGTTCAGATTTTGGTGCGTGTGCCGTTACCGTCCCTTCCAAAGGTTTATAGCATTGTCCAACAGGAGTTTGATCATCGTCAGCCCCTTCTTCCCGACCCTGCTCCTGAGAGTTCTACTCTAGCTGCTGGTACACCTTCCTTACTGGGGGACTCGTCCTGCCCGTGATTCTAAGCTGAAGGGTACTGATAAAGACCACCTCCTATATGATTATTGTGGGAAGACCCGTCATACCAGAGACACCTACTTTTGTCTCCATGGTTTTCCTCCACCGAGAGGTGGTGCTCCTCCTCATGGTGGTCGTGGCTTTGGCGTCCCCACTGGTCGCACACCTCCCCGTTCGGTCCATCTCACTGAGGCTGCTGCAGATACTTCTCCTGCTTTGCCAGGTGCTGATTCTTCTGTCCTCCCTGATACTTTCTCGGCTGATGAAGTCCTTGCTTTTCGCCGCATGATACAGGGTCTTTATACGGAGTCTTTTGTGTTGTCTTCATATACCCACAGGGACCCCAGGTGCTCACTTTACTGCTTCTCACCCTTACTCTCATTGGATCATTGACTCCGGAGCCACCGATCATATGACTGGCTCCGTCTCAGGTTTTATCTCCTATTCTCCTCTCTCTGGTCATGATAAGATGAGCATTGCTGATGGTTATCTTTCCTCTATTGCTGGGAAGGGCCCCATCTCCTGTTCCTCTCTCACCTTATCGTCAGTTTTGCATGTTTCAAATTTTACACGTAATTCCATTTGACTAATTCCATGAACTGCTCAGTAACCTTTCACCCTTCCTCTTGTGTATTTCAGGACCTGAAGACGGGTACGGTGATTGGCTCTGGTAGCCTGATCAATGGTCTGTACGTGCTCGACTCCAGCCCGGTGGCACCTTCTCTGGCCCTTCACTCCAGCACGCCCGACCTCTATTCCTGGGATTGTCGTTTAGGACACCCATCTATCCCTGTTATGAGGCTTTTGTTACCTGCTATATCTGCTGTTACTTTAACATCTTTTGTTTGTGATGTCTGTGCTATTAACAAACATTGTCGTACTACCTTTAATCATGTTTCATTACCGAGTTCAGTTCCTTTTAATGTGATTCACTCTGATGTTTGGGGACCTTATCCCGTCCCTTCTATTCTTGGCTGTGCTTGGTTTGTTAATTTTATTGACTGTTTTTCTCACACTACCTAATTATATTTATTGCGAAAGAAAAGTGAGGTTTTCTCCACCTTCAAAACATTTTATAACATGGTATCCACCAAGTTCAATGTTAAAATTCAGATCCTCTGCAGTGATAATGGTCGCGAATATCTGGATTCCCTCTTTGCTGAGTTTCTGACTGAGCATGACATTATACACCAAGCCACTTATGCTTATTCTCCTAATCAAAATGGGGTTGCAGAGCGTAAGAATCATCACCTTTTGGAAATTGCTCGTTATCTCTCTGCAACAATGCGTCTTCTCAAGTATTACTGGGACGATGCTGTCCTTGCGGCTGTGTATCTTATTAATCACATGCCATCTTGTGTTCTTGGGAATGTCACTCCACTCGAAACTTTACATGTTCCTTCCTCTCAAGTTCCTCCTAAGGTGTTTAGTTGTGTCTGCTTTGTTTAGTGGGACAAGTCTGCAAGTTAAAGATTGCCCTATATGGACTTAAACAGTCTCCAAGCGCTTGGTTTGGGAGATTTCATAGATCCATGTTGTCTTTTGGGTACCACCAAGGCAATGCCGATCATACCCTGTTCATCAAGCATATGACCGGTAAACTTACAACTCTCATTATTTATATTGATGACATCGTTATCACAGGTGATGATGTTGAAGAAATCAAACTTCTAAAACAAAAGTTTGCTTTTGAGTTTGAGGTCAAGGACCTGGGTGCTCTCAAATATTTCTTCGGTATTGAAGTGACAAGGTCTAAGCATGAGATCTTTATCTCTCAGAGGAAGTATACTCTCGATCTTCTTGAGAAGACTGACATGTGTGGCTGCCGACGAGCGGACACTCCAATTGAAGAAAACCACAGAATGAGTCACGATGATGGGAAGGAGATTTAAAATATTCCTGAATTCCAGTGGCTTGTAAGGAGACTGATCTACTTGGCTCATACCCGCCCAGATATAGCTTATGTTGTGAGCGTTATCAGCCAATTTCTTCACGCTCCGAAGACTCGTCGTGCTAATGCTGCCAACAAAATCCTCTGATATCTCAAGTCCTCACCTTGGAGTGGAATATTGTTTTCCCCCAATTCGGCCCTAAAAATTGAGGTCTACATTGATGCTGATTGGGCCGGTTCTGTCGACGATCGGCGATCTACCTTAGGGTATTGTTCTCTTGTTTGTGAAAATCTTGTAACCTAGAGAAGTAAAAAACAACAGGTCGTGGCGATATCAAGTGCTGAAGCAGAGTTTCGGGCTATGGCTCATGGTGTTTATGAAGGTCTATGGTTGCGGTCATTGCTAAGTGACCTGGGTCTCTCTGAAGATGAGCTTATCTGGTTATACTTGTGATAACAAGGCTTCTATCAACATTGCTCACAACCCGGTCCAACACGATCGTGCAAAGCATATTGAGGCGGATCATCATTTCATCAAGGAGAATATTGAAAAGAAACTTGTGCATACTCCCTTTGTTCCCTCAGACAGACAACTTGCTGATATTCTCACGAAAGGCCTGAGTGGAATTACCTTTGAAAGAATTGTTGTTAAGTTAGGCATGATCAACATCTCACGCCCAACTTGAGGGGGAGTGTTACAATGTGTATTTTACAATATGTCATATGTATTATTTTGTTATGCCTTGTGTCCGCCTCCATATATAGAGGAGACAAACTCAATAGAATTCATCATCGATTCCTCTAACAATTCCCCTCCCTATATTAGGAGGAGACTTGGAAGTATTATGCATCTTTTGATCATTAAGATTTGGGATCTCTCATTGAGAGGAACTATAAGGAGAAACTAGCCTCCCGAGGTTAGGCATGTGGCTTGTGGATGGTGGAGCAGAGAAGGGAGGGATTGGTTGGATCTGGGAGGGGAGGTTGGAGGTTGTGAGGGGGCCTGTAAGGCGCGTGGAGGTTGCGGGAGACTGTTGGAGATTAAGAAGGCAACAAAGGTGGTTGGAAAGGCGGTTGGAGGGTCTGGATGGTAGGAGGAAGTGTTTCAGTTGACTATAGGTGGTGTCTGAGAACTGTGAAGTCAGAAGTGCTTGTCAGTGGTAGGGAAGCCTGGTCATGGTCGACTGGGGAGGTGGAGGTCGGTGGAAGGTCGGAGATGTGGAGGTGAAGAAGGATTTGGCAGCTGAAGGTGGAACTATAGAAGGAAATCACGGCTGCAAGAAGGAGGCTTGCAGATGCAAGGGAGGTGGCGGATGGTGGGCTTCAACACCCCCAGAAGTTGGAACCGGCGTAGTTGGCATCGTGCAGAATCCTCAGTGTCGCACCGAGGAGGAAGACCAAACGATCAATTAGTCATAGAGGAGCCGCAAATACTCAATCCTTGACCTAAATTCTAATATGATATATATATATGAGTGGAATTTGGGTAAATGAATATGATGGATCAAATCGCCCATTCAGATCATTTACCTTAACATTCAAGAAGTAATTGAAGAACTATGAAAAAATAGAGATAAGAAAAATCACAATGAATGTTATGACAATCTCAGATCGTCAATCCGACGATCCAAATGTAATCAATCCCGTAAAGCGCTAAAATGCTCGAACAATTCTCATCAATGGTTATGCAAAAATTTCCATAAAGTTGATCCTTCTTGTGATGAAGTGTTGGTTGAAGCGTCCCTTTCACATTCAGTTTCCTTCTCTCTTCTTAATGTAAACTAAACATTTGTGATGAAGTGTAGATTTATAGAAGGATATCTCGCTCAATCTCTTTCTATGGAGGTGAAGAATAAACTTGAATCTTCAAGAGATGAGGAAGAGGAGAATGAGGAGAAGTTTTGGATTGTTTTGCTAGACTACCTCTTCTCCTCTCTACTTAGAGCGCATGTTCTCCTTAACTATGCTTGAAATTTAGTCGAAGGAACTTGTGTATTTGTCTCTCATATTTTATCTAAATTACTACGCCTATTTATAGAGGCATGAAAGTTGTCTGTAGCATAACCACGTCGATGCATCTTATCGACATGACAATAAAGTCTTGATCTTCATGTAATGTTGGCATTTCGACAACTGGAGTCTTAGAGTTCTGAGTGTTATTTATATGTTTATTCTTGTTGGTCAATTTATCGACTTGGTGATAAAGATATCACCACAGGTCAATATACTTGGTTTATCTTGAGACCACTAATGTTGCCGATACAAGTTGTATTACTATGCGTATATGCTTTGGTAGGCAATCCGAGGAAGTTTTAACTTAATTGTCGTGCCAAGGAATGAAGTAGTTCTTTGTGACAGACTAACTAAAGATATAAATTTAACATTTGTGGTTGCTCTCCTTTTGTTTAAATATATATTTATGTACTTGTGGTGATTCATCTTGTTGCACAACTTTTTAACCAAGGTGCTTATACCCAACAAATTATGAGGGAGTATAGTAGCGCTTGGGGAGAAACTGAATATTAATGATATTGTTTGTGAAATTTCAGTCCCTATTGCATTTGAAATAATCGACCATATGAAATTACACCATTCGATACAGAAAATTACAAATTGAATCATTCACATGAGCAAAGAGTTTTGAAATTTTAGAAGCTCTACTCAAAGTCTAAATCTCGTCTTATTCAATTATGAGGATTAAAATTAACACATGCAAGATAGAAAAATTCTCATCACATAAAACTAGCTTGGCATCATGCCTTGAGTGCACTTGAGAGGAAATATTCTATAACCATAATCAAGACAATTTCATTTTACACAAGATTTATAATAGTAGGAAAATAGTCATCCTTTTCATATCACCAGACTTTTTTTATAAGAGAATATATATGCAGTATTAAATAACATGATGAGTGATAGTGATAGAACTACTGCTACTCTAAGGTTCTATGTTCTAAGAGTACCTCAATATGATTCTTGATCCCCTTAGGGTTGCAGCCTTAACCCCCATATACCCTGACGCCTGGACGGGCTGAGCCCCATCCAGAGTTATTTAGGTGGAGGGAGAGATTGAACCAGTAGGTTTAATCTTCATGGCTTTTGGTCTGTTCCGATAATAAACCACTTCAAACCGGCCCCGAGTCATATCATTCCAGCCTCCTTCGAAAAATTGCTTGTCCTCAAGCTTGAACTTTGGATATGCTTCTTTAAGATCATCATAGTCCACCCAAGTCCTTTCTGTCTCTCCCATGCCTCTCAAGTGGACTAGCAGCCGTACGATGGACTTTCCTTGCACCTTCTTGAGCCTATCTTCTAGAATCTTTACTGGTATCGGCCCGACTTAACCCAACTCTGTCACTTCCAGCAAGGGCTAATGTTTGGAGCGTTCCCTTGTCAGGCCTTTTTAAGCAGCGACACATGAAAATTAGCGTGGATACTGGAATCTGTCGGAATCTCCAGAGTGTATTGCACAACCCCCACCTTCCTCAAGATCCTGAAAGGCCCGTGGTAGCGATGTGCAAGCTTTTGGTTTCTCGTTCCTGCTACTGACAGCTGTCGATAAGGTTGTAACTTTAAGTACACCCACTCCCCTACCTCAAAACTTTACTCTCGTCGATGCTTGTCTGCTTGGACCTTCATGCTGTGCTGTGCTTTCTGCAGATTCTTCCTCAACTGTTTCAAGATGTTTTCTCGCTCTCTCAAAGCTTCCTCCACTTTCGGCACCTCAACGGATCCTCTCTCATAACTTGTAAGTGTCAGTGGTGCTTTGACTGCTTTCCCATATAAGCTTTCGAACAGTGTCATCTTTGCCGCAGTTTTGTATGTTGTATTGTACCAATATTCCGCCCACAGAAGCCATTTACTCCACTGGTGAGGTTTACCTACAATGAAACATCTCAAATATGTTTCCACTCTTCTCCTTAGGGCCTCCAACTGCCCGTCTGTCTTTGGGTGGTTCCTTGTGCTCGTGCATAAGGACATCCCTGTGAAGCGAAAAGTTCCTTCCAAAACCTGCTAATGAACACTGGGTCACGATCAGAGATAATGGAGTTTGGTATTCCATGCAGTCTCACCACGTCCCTGATAAAGGCTTCTGCCACGGTCTCTGCTCTGCAAGGGTGCGAAAGCGCAATGAAGTGCCCATACTTGGAGAGGCGGTCCACCACCATCTATGTAGTCCATCGCAATGCTGTCCCACGTGAGTTCCATAATATCCAGAGGAACCAATAACCTTGCTGGAGTGGCTGTGTCGTACTTTTGCCTTTGGCACTTTCCACAATTCTTCACATACTATACCACATCCTATTTTAGCCATTTTCAATACACATTCTGTTTGATTCGTTAGTATGTGCCTAACATTCCGGAATGCCCTGCGCTCTGGTGTCGTGAAACTCATGGAGTAACTGCTACTTCAGTGGTGATCCTTTTGCCACCTTTTAGCGTCCCTTCTAATACAGATGTCAGTTAATGGCATGGTAGCTCACTTCCAACTCCCTACCTTCTCCAATATTTTTTACTTTCTGACTTAAATCCTCATTGGCTTGCACCTCCCGATGAACATCTTCAATTTTGTCCAAGACCGACACTGAAAGAGCGAAGATATAACTCGTCGGGGGTAAACGTGAAAGCACGCCTGCTAGTTTATTCTTCTTTTCCTCTTGGTACTCTATCTCATAATCATACCAAAACATTCCTGTCACCAATTTTTGTTGCTCCAACGACGAGACTCACTGCTTCAGGAAGTACTTTAAACTCTGATGGTTTGTTCGTATCTTGAGGTGCCTCCCTATTAGATACGTCCACCACTTTTCCACCGCATGCAAGATTGTCAGGATTTCTTTTTCATACACCGAAAGTCCTAACACCTTTACCAGAATCGCCCTACTATAGTATGCCAACGACCTCTCTTCCTGCATCAGTACTGCTCCCAAGCCGGCCCAGGGGCATCTATTTCCAGTGTAAACAACTTGGAAAAATTTGGTAATGCTAATATCAGAATCGTCACCATAGTCTCCTTCAGTGCTTGGAATGCTAACTCTGCATCCCTTCCCCAATCAAACATCCACTTTTGAAGCAATGTTGCCAATGGTTTAGAAATCTTTTCGTAGTGCATTACAAACTTTTTGTAGTAGCTCGTTAGCCCCAAACATCCTCGTAACATCTTAATGTTGGTGGGCATGGGCCAATACACACTCTGAATTTCCTTGGATCCGGTCGAACCCCCTCTCTATTCACCAGGTGACCCAGATACTCTACCTCCTGCTGCCCAAAAGAACACTTTGACCTCTTCACGTACCATCTCTGTTACTTGAGAACTTCCAGCACCTTGCCCATGCGCTCCACATGTGTCTCAAAATCAGACTGTAGATGAGAATGCCATCAAAGAAAACTTGCACAAAGTTCTGCAATCACGGTCTTAATATTTCATTCATGACTTCATGAAAGGTTGCCGACGCATTAGCCAACCCGAAAGGTATCACTAGGAATTCATAGTGCCCTTCATGTGTTCTGAATGCTGTCTTTTCTACGCCCCCTCCTGTATGCGGATCTGATGATACCCCGATCGCAAATCCAAGTTTTTTCTTCCTACAATCGTGCCATTCCGATGGCATGAGCTATGTTCCTTGGCTGCAATGCTTGTACCTCAACACTGATGCTTTCTATGAGCCCAACCATGAAACACCCTAGAAGCGCTTTTTCTTACAACTGTACTCGGTTAACAAACCTTTCATACTCCTTTATGTACTTGTTTACTGTCCCTGTCTGTCCCAACTTAGTCAACATCATATCGAAGTCCTTGTACTTAGTCGGTCCAAATCTCGCATTGAGCCTATCACAGAATTTCTCCCATGTGGGGTAGGGCCTTTGCTTCCTTCACCAACTAAGCCACTGATAGGTATCCCCTACCTGGTGAAAAGAAGCGATGTGTATCCACTGGTGCTTGGGAAGCTCCTGGTACTCAAAAAACATCTCGGCCCTCTCGATCCATTTCCAGCGGATCTCCATTTTGTACATAGGAAATTCCATCCTCATCATCCAGGATTGCAATGGGGGGCGGTGTTGCTACGGTGCCCATGTCTTTGGATAATCTGGAAGCTATCCCCGTCCTTGATTTTACATTCCCCCATTCTCCCATGGCCTCCCTGGGCCTTGTATGAAGGCCCCCTGCCCCAGAAGTCCTCTGCTAGAGCTTCTCCCTCCCATCTGTGCGGGGCTCGTTCACCCCACGTCCTCCAAAGTCATTCCAATTCTTCTTCACCCAACCCATATGAGGTTGTCGCAGATGCCGACCACTGCCCCTTCCAGTATCCGCTTCGCCCTGGCTCCTTTCCTCCTCCCTCCAAGCCACCTGCGACTGCCGTTATTGGCGAATGGATCCCAAATCCCTGGGGAAGTCGTCGAATCCCCCAGATCCCTCCCCTGGCCCCTGTTTGCCCCGCTGCTGCTCCCCCTGCGCTTGCTTCCCCAGATCGACATCTCTGTTTGATCTGCTGAAAGCGTCGATCCCGCAATCCGTCACATTCGATGGAACTACCTCCGCGATTCTACGCTTGGCTAGTTGTTCTTCTGTGCCGCAGAGATCGACGACACCTTTCATTGACACCCCCTTACCGCGATCGATTACCCTCTCCACGCGAATCAGTTGTTCCCCCAACGACTTTATCGTTTCCAGGATTGTAGCGCGTGAGCGCTCTTCCCTTCGTTGATCCTCTGCACTACTTCCTGCTTTAACGCTTCGACCTGATTGCATATTCCCTGCTGCCCTTCCTCCAGTGCCGTCAGCTGAGTCCCGTGCGTGGCCGTGGTCCGAGAGTCGACTGCTCTGATACCAAATGATTGAACTACTGCTACTTTATGGTTCTAAGTTCTAAGAGGAGTACCTCAATGTGATTCTCGATCCTCCTAGGGTTGCAGCCGCAACCCCCATATACCTTGCCGTCTGAACCGGCTGGGCCCCATCCAGAGTTGTTTCTGAGGAGGGAGAGACTGAACCGGTTGGTTCGGTCTAATTAACCCTTGGTCCGTTCCGATGATAAACCATTCCAAACCGGACCCGAGTCATATCAGATAACATGCCAAAAATATACTCATGCAATGCTGATTAAGTACACACACACATATATTTACTAGTGACAGTGCATGGGGGCCCCCCGTGCCCTACGCGATAGATCCCGGCCCGCGGCGGCGCCATCAACGGGCTTTGCCTACCCCCGACGGGCGGGCGGGTGGTTGGGTGGGCTTATTTTAAACTATATTTTTTAATTTTTTTACAATTATTATTTAAATATTTTATGTTTTATGTTTTATTTGTTTTGTTTCATTTTTTTAAAATTATCTTAATTAATTTTTTTGTTTGTTGAAATGAAAAATAATTGTAAAAAAAGGGGCGGCTGCCGCCACCTGGGTAAGGTCGCCAGCGGCCTGCTCGGAGCCCACAGTCGGCCTCCCTAAATATTACTAGATATAACTGTGCCATTGTCCTAATATATTCTAAAATTCAAATTAGTGAAACACTTGATATTATTTATACCTGATTGTGCAGGTGTATTCCACGATGTGGGACTAATTGGATTCCACCGTTCTCCCCACCATGCTTACGGTTAAGACTTTGTTGCCAGCGGCGGAGCCGCCGGCGGCCTGCCCGGAGCCAACCGGCGGGTTCATCGGACCCCGAGGAACCCGCCGGTGATCTCCGGTCAGGCCGGTGGCGGCGGAAAAGGGAAGTAGTGAGTTTGGCTTTCTCCGAAACAAGGGATCGTGAAATTTTCACGAGCGAGATAGGGGGGGGGGGGGGTTTGGAGTAAACACTATTTGCAGCCATGATTTCTTTTATTTGATGGCTAAGATTTAGTCTATGGAAGTATCTTGGCCTCAATATGGTCCTAATTGCATTCCTATATAGAATATATATATATATATATATATATATATATATTCACTTAAATACTATCCATTGGAAAATAGAGCGAAAGATGCATGAAGATGAAGATAAAAGAAAGTTAAAAAATATTTTCTTTATTGTTTTTACATATTTAAGGATGGAATTAACAACAACAAAATACACAACGAGAACAAAAGGTTCCATCCTCTGTTAAAGTGATTACTTGTTGGGAAGACACATACATAAACCAAACAGAATAACAAGAGAACATAACTAGAACTCTACTCTTTCCTGGAGGATAGAAAATATGAGTAAAACAAAGTGGGAGATAAGGATCAACACCACTTGTTGAACAATAAAAGTGAAAAGATAACACAAACTAAATCTTAAAAAATTAAACACAAAAGAAATATAACATATAAATCTAGCGGAGGCAGATAACAAAAAAAACTAAATACATGTAAAATCTGACAACTAATAATGCATATGAAGTCAAGGAGATGCAACTAGACAAAAGATTTTTATAGATGCATTACAAGTTTTTGAAGCAAAATTTAATATCTAACACAGGCTCAGCTCAAGTAGACATGAAAATAATTGAAATGAGTTTTAAAAGCTAAATCTGTTGTCAGTGTCAAAATTGTCTTGTAGTTGTGATATAGTCTCTAAGTACCCAAATAAGCCTAATTGATTTGAGAAAGGGCTTCACAATCATATGTTGCAAGTTTACATTCATGGACAATTCCTGAAGATGATTCTTGTTCGAAGGGTAATATGGTGAGCAAGTCAGAGAGAAGGGAACCCAACAGTGCATTATATTATTCATCAAATGATTTTCATTTGACAGCACTGTAAGCACAATTAAATTCTCTCTTCTTGATTCACAATTAAATTTTATATCTAATATTCTTAATAAAGCTAAACATAAAATTGAAAAACTGAAAAATGCTAACTCTATGTTTTGTTTAGAAAACAACAATTTAAAAGCAAAACTTAATGTGAAATCAAATGATGATGTGCCTATTATTACCCCCTCTTGCTCTACATTAGATAATTCTATACCTTGCTTTGATTATAATGAATTTAAAGAGAAAATCAAGGCTTATGAAAAAGTGTTTTTTATTACTAAAGAGCATAATCCATTATTGATTTCTTAAAATAGTGCTATCACTACTAAATCACTCATTAAAATTGTTTATTCAAAAATTTTCAATCGATAAAATATCATTTATGTCAAAATTTTCTAGAGATATTTTTTAGGCCTCTACTAGTGTTACTAAATTCATTAACCGGCATACACTTAATAGATTATTTTCTCACATGAGCACATCTTACATCAAATGCTACGCATTTTTCAAATTTGGGCACACATCATCTTATTGTAAGATGAAATCTAAACCATGTACTCTTCACAAGATTTCGGTTTCAAAATCTCTTTCTCCAAGTCATTTGGATCTATACGGGTCCCCAAATCATGTTTTCATGTTCCTTGGTTTTAATGATTGGCTAGAGATATTATTATCATGCTATGATTTGCTTACGTCTTCATGATTATGATTTTATCAAACCTATTTTAATCCCTGATCAAATATTTTATTAGGAATAATGTTTTCTGTCTTTATTTGTGTTGTCTTTGTGACGCAAGATGAATCTATCAGTGACAGACTTAGGAGGTCCTAACCCTAAATGCAATATAAGCGAACACACTACATGCACAAATGACGCTATGAACAACCCTAGAATGACATGCAAACATACACGTAATTCGTTGATCTACTGTAGGATAACCCTAATGCGATGTACATGTGACGATTCAATTTTGCAAGTATTTTCTAACATAATTAATTAAACAAATTAATTTTAAAAGTTTTGTGCAGGTGTCACAATTCATTACAAATATTTCAATGAAAGTATGCAAATAACAATTACAAATAAATTGAGAGTGCATTGAAATTAAATGCATGTGAATATACAACACACAATTAAGAGAGCAATAAGCCAAATAAATACAAGCCCAATAACTTTACGGATAAAAGTAATTCTCATATAATGCAGAGAAAATGTGAACATAATGTAAAAACCACCAAGTAATCAAAGATGGAGGTGTTGGTGGAGGTCCAATGGTGTTGATGGTTATCCGGGGGTGGTGATGCTGCTGCATAGGTGCTGTCAGAGAGGGATGGTGGCTGTTCGATGGGCTGGAATGGATGGGGAGGGCTGTTGGAAGATGTAAAAAGGCAGGTATGTGTTACAGTCCGGGGATTGTGGGGGAAGGAGATAAAGATACAATGGGGTTACACCCTAGAATGGTGAAGGAGGAGATGAGAGAGGAAGAAACCCTAGAGGGCGGA
This sequence comes from Platanthera zijinensis, assembly GCA_039513925.1. Taxonomy (NCBI): domain Eukaryota; kingdom Viridiplantae; phylum Streptophyta; class Magnoliopsida; order Asparagales; family Orchidaceae; genus Platanthera; species Platanthera zijinensis. The sequence goes on along the minus strand of CM077085.1, from coordinate 101,739,392 downwards.
GGAAGGAGAGAAGAACTTAGAGAGATAAAGGAAATTGATATTTATTGCTTATCCTCAAATACATGACAAGACCTCCTTATATAAGACCCAAATGACACGGACGTAAATACCTGCTACAAAGATAATATGCGAAATATATAAATATCTAAATACTCTAACTTCACTCGTTATAATAAAGACTAAATATAATAAGGACTCGATATAATAAATACTCGATACAACATAATACTAATATGCTAAGATAAATGACGGAGGACCCGTAACACTCAATCCATCCTTTAAAACGAGCTTGCCCTCAAGCTCGTGCTCCATGCGGGGGGCTTGATCATCTGGTACCTTGAACTCCCTCCAGAACAACGTGCGGTAACGCGTAGCGGCCGCGAGGGGCGGCGGCGCCATCAGGAAAATGGGCGGCCTATGGAATGAATTTGTCGGGGCCGTTGGAGGGGCTGTGAGCAGCGATCATAAGGATGTTGGAGGGCCGACATGCCGCGGTAGGAATGCATCTGTCGGGGTTGGTGGAACAGGTGCCGACCGAAGAGGTGGCAATGCGGCCGATGGGATTGACATGGCAGGGACCGACGGAGCAAGTGACGACAGAGGCGGCGACGACGGTGGTGGAAGCGACGACGACGGCGGTGGCGACAGTGGCGACCATGATGGTGGCGATGACGGCGGTAGTGGCGACGACGGCGGTGGCGGCGGCGACTGCATGAGTCGAGTCGGTGATGACGACGATGGCGGCGACACGTCTTGAACGACGGAGGACGGTGGTGGCACCATTATTGGAGTAGAAGGCGACGAGTCCAGCTCCGATGGTGGTGGTGACAGAAAAACCACCAATGAGTCGCGAGACATGCGGAGGGCATCGAGCGTGAGGTCGAGCTGAGCATCGACGTGTCCGAGTCAAGCTTCCCGATGAGCAATACGACGGTCCAGCTTGACGAGGGTGGTGAGGAGCTCAATGCGGTCGTCAGCGCTAAGGAACATGATGGAAACCTTAAATAATTAATGAGTAGTTCATTAAATAATAACTTAGAATAACTTATTACTTGATTAACATAATAACTAATTGATTAATAAGATACAATGTGTTGGAGGAGGGGAGAGGTGGATGTCATGACTGCGGAGAAAAAATATAATAAAAAATAAAGTAGGGGCGATGGTCTGAGTCTCGACAAAAGAGAAAATAAGAAAATAAAAGAAACAATAGAAGACAGAAGGGAAGAGTGGCGTGTAGGAGTGAATATGTGAAATAGAATAAAAAAGAGAAGAGAGAGTGGCGTGGGCAGGGATGTACGTGTTCAGAGAAAGGAAAAAAATAATAAGAAAAAGTAGAGGCGGCTGATACAATAAAGAAAGAAGAGAGGATTGGGGAAATTGACTGGCGGCAGCAAAAAAAGGGGCTCGATGGAAAGGTGTGAGACCCCTATTTTCAAGAAAAAGTAGAGGCGGGGCAGCCTTGGTACCGAAGCTTTGCGAAGATGAGCGGGATTGGCCGATGCGTGTTGGCGTGGCAGAAGGCAGAAGACGGTGAGATGGAGCGCCGAAGGCCCTGCGGTTTGCGGGAGGAAACGATCCGGCGCTGGGGGATGGCTGGAGGTCAACGTCGGCGGCCTGGTTTGCTGGATGGAGACAATGGAGAGAGTGGACGCCTGCACAACGACAGCGGCATTGCTGGGTTGATGTCGGGCTTGGAGGATGGAGAAGCCGATGAAGAAGGTGCGTCGACAGTCAAGGAGGAGCAGCGGGAGAGTGAAGCCGAGGAAGAATAACAGTCGTGGAAGAGGGGGTTGGATGCGCCAACAGAGCGTGCGGGGGCTGGAGGGAGGCAAGGCTGTTGGATGCGGTGAAGAAGTGGAGAGAACAACGACCGGAGGGGTGGAAAGTCCTCTGATACCAAGTTGTTTTGGTCCGGGGATTGTGGGGGAAGGAGGCAGAGATACAATTAGGTTAATTCCTAGAATGATGGAGGAGGAGATGAGAGAGGAAGAAGCCTTAGAGGGTGGAGGAAGGAGAGAATAACTTAGAGAGAGAGGGAGACGAATTTTAGAGAGATAAATGAAATTGATATTTCATTACTTATCCTCAAATATATGACAATACCTCCTTATATAAGGCCCAAATGACACATGCGTAAATATCCGCTATAAAGATAATATATGAAATATATAAATACCTAAATACTCTAACTTCACTCATCATAATAAAGACTCAATATAATAAGGACTCGATATAATAAAGACTCGATACAACCTAATACTAATATACTAAGATAAATGACGGAGGACCCGCAACAGTATGGTGTTGGGAAGTGCTAGAGCGGATATACGAATGAGTATTGCCATGGATATGGAGGAGGGATGGGTGGGGATGGAAGTTGCTTGTGGAGGTGCTGAATATAGAAGATATAGAGCATGAAAGTGAAGTTGGCTGTGGGAATGGGCTGGATAAAGAAATTTAACAATGGGGAGATGCTGATTGTAGGATTTTGGAGTGGAGAGGAGCTGGAATGCTGAAATCTGCAGTAAGGAAGGCATGGCTTGTACGATGAGGTGCATGGGGTGTATTTTGGAGTGGAGAGAGGCGAGAGGGGATGGAGGCTGCGAAAATGTGCATGAAAGGTAGGTCGTTGGTGTTTTCTTGTGGGAAAAGATTGTTGGAAGTCGACGGGTGCTGCTAGAAGCAACTCGTGCGTGCTGAAAATACTTATTTTGTCTGGAATAGGTTGACGGGCTGCTGAATTGCGGAATTTTCATTTCTAGAATGAACCTCCAGGACCCAGAAACTGATTTCTGGCTTCTCCTGAGGTTAGAACCACCGGCGTGCAAGAGGAGGGATGCACAGTTGTTGGGTATTGTATCCACAATAACCCTGATTTGAAGAAGGGTTCAGTTAAAGTAAGATGAATTGTGATTGTATTTGATATTGCGTTTTCAGTTATGTACTTGCAGATTTACATTGTCAAGTACACACTAATGTCAGGTTACAGTGAGTCGGTAAACACAAGACTATACAATGTAATCCTTCATTGTGTAGGCCAATGTGTTGACTCACGTGTAATCTCTCTATTGAGGTGTACTTCTATACCAGGTGCATTAGAAGGATCAAGGAAGAAGAAGTAGAATTCAGGAGAACAAAAATTTTATCCAAGTAAAATTCGTCAAGTATTGTAAGGGATATTCGTCGAATTCATCGAGTATACTCGTTGATACTTGTCGAATTTGTCGTATATACCTACTAGCACTCGTCGAATTCATCATATGTACTTGTGGTAGAATTTCTCAACTGTTGGAAAAACAGTTAAGTTAAATTCGTCGAGTATCATCAAGTATACTCGTCGAATTCGTCGAATGTATTTAACGATACTCGCCGAATTCGTCGAATGTATCTAACGATACTCGCCGAATTCGTCGAATATATATGCCGATACATGCCGAATTCGTCGAATCATCTCAGCGCTACTTCTCTGGATTTTCTTAAGGCAAAAGCGTCAAATGCGTCGAGTGGTTTAGACGATACTCGTCGAATTCGTCGAGTATAGTAGCCGATATTCGTCGAATTCGTCGAGTCTGTCTTCTTCCTGGTGTCGAGTGGCAAGTTGAACCGAGCAAAATTTCTCCAAGTAAATTTCGTCGAATATCACTACTAGTTCGGCGAGTATACTCAGCTATACTCGACGATACTCGACGATACTCGACGGAAATGACTTATGTTATTTTTTTCTGGTTTTTCAAAACCGCGGCTCGGATTGGACGATACGCCATGTACAGTAAATGCGGAGGTCCCGACTTGGAAATTCTTTTGTAGCCGTTACAATTGAAGGCTCCTATATATACTCAGGGTAGATTTTCCATCTTCCCTAATCGTGCTCAAACCATCCAAGAAAGATCCCTTACGAATTGTTCCCGTCGGCACCGAACCCTAATCGCGAAATCCCGATCGGCCGACGACAGCAAGTGCACGATTTGTTCGTCCTCAACCGATTCGACTTGATCATTGCTTGCTAAAGATTCCTATATTTCAGATCTAGTCTATTCGTGATTCAAGATCAACGTCTTCAAGGATTTCAGATTTTCCTTGTTCTTCACAATATTCAAGATCAATCAATTTCAAAGAACAACAGATTGAAGACCCTAGATCTTGTTAAGACTATTTGTAATCGTTGTGTAATATTCTTTTATATTTGTAGGAGAGCTTATCTCCGAGTTGTAGATCCGTTTGTTGATCGAGTGGTAGATCCATTTGTGGATCATGTACAACCTCGGGCTCGCAGGGGCCAGAGGCTTAGAAAAAAGGGTGCTAGGCGAGACGGCCCAATACGGTCGTCAATTCGCAGAGCGAGTGGATCCCGCCCAAGGCAGCAAGCGAGAGGGCCCAGGCGAGAAGGACCTGAGCGACAGCTGCGTCATGAGATGGGCGAGTCAGCGCCAACAGAGGAGGTATTCGCGGGCAACTAGCCGATTCACCAGGCGAGAGGACTTCAGGGGGGAGCTCTCGCTAGCGAGACGAAGCTCTCGCCAGGCGAGAAGCCTCCAGAAGGGAGATCTTGTCCGGAGAGAAGACCCTTCAGGGGAGGTCCTGTCAAATCCCTGGTTCGGTTTAAGACCGGTTCAGGTGGGGCCGGGCCTATCTTTTAGCCCCGCAGGATTTTACGCTTTTGCCCTGGGTGGTCTGCATGTAGCTCTTCAGAACAACGGAGTATGGCTGTTTGCAGACCCGATTAAGGGTATTCTAGTAATTTCAGGACAGCTCCAGTTGGTTATTAGCAGTCCCAGTTCAGAGGCCTATAAATAGACCGGTAAGGTGCCTTAGAAGAGGACAGATTTTTCCTAACTCTCCTCTCATTCTAAGGCACCTAGCCCAGCATTGGCTAGGGAGGGGAAGGATTCCAATTCTTCCAGGTAAGAGGTGGGACCTCCGCGCTGAGGCCTCTGGTCTAGTCTTTTGAGGGCCTTGTCCAAAGGGTCGTCCGAAGAGAGTAAGGGCGAGCTGCATTTTCAGTTTCGAGCTTTAGGATGGACTTACTTTGTTTGTTCCAACAAATCAAGTTGTAGATCCGGTTGTGGATCGAGTTGTAGGAGAGATTGTTCTTCGAGTGGTAGGAGCGTCGTCTCCGAGTGGTAGGAGTTGCGGTTTCGAGGTGTAAGATTTGTTGAAATCTGAGAAAGGTGAAGTAGCCGAATCTAGCTCTTCGTGGTAGATAGGCGAGGCGGGACAGTGGACGTACCCAACACGGGGAACCACTATAGATCTCTGTGTTCTGTGTGCTTGCAAATTTTTTTAAGTAATTTTTATTCCGCGAAAAGACACAGACATCACTTATTCACCCCCCTCTATGTGATTTAGGCAGACGCTAGATACTTTCAATTGGTATCAGAGAGCCGTTTTGTTCGATATAAGGTTAACATCTTGAACAAGATCCCTGATCTAGCGTCAAGAGATTTCGTTCAGTAGCCATGAATAAAAGCAAGGACATGTTGTCTATGAAGTTACCAGTGTGCACCAAAGAAAATTTTTCCATGTGGAAAGAAAGAGTCCGGTTCTTCATAGAAGCAGCAGATCCGAGAATTTTTCAGATTGTGCAAGAAGGACCTTATATACCTACACAAGCCTCAGCTCTTTACCCAGCCATCATGATTCCTAAGAAAATGATGGATCTCACCAAGGATGAAATTTCTCGTCTCCTCTGACAAAAAGGCTAAAAACATTATCGCAAGTGCAATGGACGACTCAATTCTTCAAAACCTATTCCGCTGCAAATTTGCCAAGGAGATGTGGGACTGCCTTGTAGTTCTGATGGAAGGAACAAAATAAGTTAGAGATGATCACAGATCGTTGTTTAATCAAGAGTACGAAGCGTTCAAGCAGGGAGTAAATGACACCATTACAGACAACTTCGAGAAATTCTTCAAGATTGTCAACGGTCTCAGAAACTACGGCCGCACCTTCACTAATGACGAATTGAACGACAAATTCCTAAGATACTTGACAAAGGACTGGGATACTAAAGTGGTAGCCATTAGGGAATTTGAGAAGCTGCCTGAGATTGAACATCAGAACCTCTTCGGAAAGCTACTCTCCTATGAGCTTCAAATGAACACTAGAAAGAAGGAGGAGCAAAGCAGTAGGACTTCCAGCAGAGAAAAGTCAGTTGCTCTGAAGGCTGAAGGTTCGAGGAAATCCAAAGCCGTGTCACCAGTAAGGACACGACCTCCAGACACCCCAGAAGACTCTGAGCCAAGCACATCTTGCTCTGAGCTATCTGATGGAGAGTTCTCCCTCATCTCTAAGCAATTCAAGAAACAGCTCAGCAAGAGGAGACAAATGAAGAATCTGTCATCCTCCTCAGACTTCAGAAGATCACTTCGTGATGGTGATCGCTCCAAGAAAAGCTACAACCGAGAGGAAAAGTACAAATCTAAACAGAACAAATATTCTTCCTCTAACGTTGTGTGTTATTGTTGTAATAAGACAAGACACATGATTGCGGTATGTCCGCACAAGAAGGAAGACTCCAAGAAGGACGAAAAGAGATCCTTCAAAGGCAAGAGGAAAGAAGAAAAGAGCTTCGTCGCCAAGAAGTACAAGACTCTAAGCGAGAGTGACTCGAGTGAGTCTAGTTCAGAGAATGAGGAAGCTTATTTTGGGCTTATGGCTCGATCAGACGAGGAAGTTGGCGACTTCGAGTATCACGGGAAGGTAAACTCGCACACGATACTCTCTAAATCAGAAACGCCAACAAATGGTCATGAAGGCTATTCTTCTGAGGAAGACGATTCCGACTTTGTGGCTCAGCATGAGAACCTTTTGAAAGCTTTTAACAAATGCCAAAAGGTAGTCAAAAAGAAAGCAAAAGAGATTGCCTCCCTCAAGGTAGTGGAAACAAGTCTGGAGGAGGAACTTGCAAAGTTACTTCCTCTCAGAGATGAAGTCCACTTCTTGTAAGAGGAATTGAAAAGCTCGGCTGAGATATTAAGACAGAAGGAGAAATACCTAGATGAGCTAGAAGAAAAGCTCTTTGTGGAAAGGAAGCTTGTTGAAAGCTACTCGAAGCCAAAGACTGTTCTTTCTCTTATTGATGAGTTTTCTGCTCCATAAAAGGATAGTGGTCTTGGCCACATAGTTGAAAAAGGTAAGGTTGCTAGGAGAGCTGCCACCAAAGGTAAATGGAAGGCACCTCAGAGTCAACCCTCTTTTAAGAAGGTTATTTTCTCCACAAACAAATATGACTCTGAGACGTCCTATGGACATTTTGTCTGCCCTACCTATATAGAGCCTAAGAAGAGATATCATAGATTGACTCATCCCCTAGACTTTGGGGCAAGTGTTTTAAGGCTCCTTACGAAGAGATCACTCTTAAAGACTATGGTCCTTATGTTCATGGACATAATTATAAGAAAGCACCGAAAGCTAAAACTGTGGTACCCATGGGAAAGGAGATGGAGAAACCCTGTGTCTGTTGCAATCAGGAGGCTTCCACCTCCAAATATGTTGCTCATGCTAGACCTCACATTCAAAAGGTAAAGCAGGAGTACAAGAGAAGGTACAATAGGTTTGACTGTTGGTGTTGCGGAAAAATTGGTCATTTTGGCGTAGATTGTTGGTTCAACCCGATAAATTTCGAAACTCCACGAGTTAACAGTGCGAGACTGACCACTCGCAAAGTTAATGTTTCTAGTGGAGTTAAGCTGACAAGGAACCAAAGACACAAATATGTTTGGGTTCTTAAGGTAAAATGATTTATGATTGCAGGTATGTCCAAAGGTCAACAAAAATCCAATCTGATAATTGAACAGTGGATGATCTCGGCATATGACCGTGACAAGAAGCCTACTGCGAGAATTCACCCCAGTTGAAGACGGTCCAAAGGTCATCTTTGGAGGGTCAGACAGGAGAATCACGAAAGACTACGATATGATTTCCAGCGATATAGTTTCTTTCACAGACGTGTCTTATGTTCAAGGATTACAACATAATCTGATAATCATAAGTCAACTATGTGACAAATGCTATATCGTTGAGTTCTACAAGGAAAAGTGTTTGATAAAGTCGTCTGCTAATTTAGAGACGATTTTAACAGACACTCGGAGTAAAAATATATTTTGTTTTAATTTTCTATGTTTAGACAATTCTACATCAGTGTGTTTTTTGTCTAAATGTAGTGCGTCTCTTTGTGACCAATGACACAAGAGACTAGCACATATTAATTTCAAAACCATAAATATGTTATTTTCTCACAACTTAGTGCGCGTTGCCCCCAACATTAAGTGCCTTAAAGAGAGTCCATGCCACGCATGCCAAATGGGTAAGCAGAAAAGGGCTACCTTCAAGGGTATTGCTGAACCTTCAAGGGTATTGCTGAAAAAGATTCTTCGAGAAGTCTGTACTTACTTCACATGGACTTATTCGGTCCCGTGCCAATTCACAGTTTAGGAGGTAAAGTATATACGGTGGTAATTGTGGATAACTACTCTCGTTTTACTTGGGTGTTCTTTCTGAAACACAAATCAGACACCTTTGATTCTTTCACTGATTTTGTCTGGCAAATTCAGAACGAATTGAACTGCTCAGTGGTCAAAATCAGAAGTGAGCACGGAACAGAATTTGAGTTTGGTGGCATGACAAAATTCTGTGAAAGCCAAAGTATCGTTCATGAGTTTTCCATCCCGCATACTCCACAGCAAAATGGAGTTGCTGAGAGAGGGAATAAAACCCTAATTGAAGCATGTACAATTATGTTGAATGACGCTTCACTTCCAGAGTACTTTTGAGCTGAAGCAGTCAACACAGCTTGCCTCGTGCAAAACAGAGCTCTAATCAACAAGAACCATCGTATAACTCCCTATGAACTATTGAAGGGCAGAAAACCGACCGTGTTCTACTCTAGAATCTTTGGAAGTAAATGCTTCGTACTTAATAATGAGAAATATTACCGCACAAAGTTTAGTGAAAAATGTTTTGAAGGTATTTTCGTAGGTTATAGTAGCCAGAGTAAGATATATAGGATTTTCAATAAGAAAACCCTGGTGGTAGAAGAGTCTATTAATGTTATATTTGATGAGACATGTCTGCTACAAAGCAGCTCGTCTAGTGTTATTGGTGCAGATGCAGGTACCAGGTTCAAGGAACTAAGCTTGGATGAAACAGTCAATGAAGATGCTCCAAGCCCAGTCAAGGTCATCGATCCAGGCTTGGTGGATGAAGAACTTCTAGAGGAAGAATTGCCTCAACCTACTGAGGATGCACCAGATGTTGCAGAACCTGCTGGAGGGAGAACAAGAAACCTAGTGTTCAGACACCTAAGAGATCACCCAGCTGATCAAATCATTGGAGAGCCAGACGACGAAGTTAAAACTAGGGGAGGTACAACTAACGAGTTATTGCATCTTAGTTTTCTGTCTTAGGTCGAGCCAAAGAAGTTTGAAGAAGCAAACAAGGATGCCTCTTGGATTATGGCATTGCAAGAGGAGCTCAACCAGTTTGAAAGATGCAAAGTCTGGGAGTTGATGCCCAGACCTAAGGGACAGAACGTGATCGACACCAAGTGGTTTTTCAGAAATAAGCTGGACGAGAATGACATAATCATAAAGGACAAAGCCCGACTTGTAGCTCAAGGATATAAACAAGAAGAAGTGATCGACTTCGACCAGAACTTTGCTCCAGTGGCCAGGCTCGAGGCGATCTGGTTGTTTCTTACGTATGTTGCCCTCAAAGGCTTCAAGGTATATCAAATGGACGTAAAATTAGCATTCCTTAACGTGAATCTGAAGGAGGAAGTATACGTAGCGCAACCCCCAAGTTTTGTCAACTCTACTTTCCCTGAACATTTTTATTTTCTTATTAAAGCTCTATATGGCTTAAAACAAGCTCCCCGAGCTTGGTATGAGACGTTGTTTAGCTTTGTTCTTGAGAACAAGTTCACAAGAGGAAAGATAGACATGTCATTATATCTTAGGTAAGTAAAATACAAGATTTTGCTATTTCAAATCTATTTCGATGACATTATTTTTGGCTCTACGAAAAATAACCTTTGCAAAAAGTTTTCCAAACTTATGCAAGAGCAGTTCGAAATGAGCAGTATGAGAGAGCTGAAGTATTTCTTAGGACTTCAGGTGAAACAATCTGAAGATGAAATTTTCATCTCTCAGACGAAGTTCACCAATGAGCTACTTAAGAAATTCGGAATGGAGAATGCAACCTTTATGAGGACTCCAATGGGTTCAACTATGCCTCTGGACAAGGATGAGAAAGGGAAACCTTTTGATGAAATCAAGTACAAAAGCATAATTGGATCCTTGCCTTACCTCACTGCCAGTTGACCTGACATAATGTTTTCAACATGCGTCTGCGCTAGATTTTAGGTGAACTCAAAGGAATCTGATTACGTCGCTACGAAGCGATTCTTAAGATACCTTAAAGGTACACCCAATGTTGGCTTATGGTACCCGAGAAGTAATGATGTCGAGGGTTTTCAGATGCAGATTTTGCAGGAAGCAGGGATGACAGGAAAAGCACTTTCGGGACGTGCCAATTCCTCGAAAGAAGGCTTATCTCATGGAGCAGTAAGAAGTAGAATTGTGTGACAACCTCAACTGCTGAGTCGGAGTATATCTCTGCCGGTAGTTGTTTCGCACAGCTTCTATGGATTAATAATCAACTTGAAGACTACAACCTAAAGTTCAGAGAGATTCCAATGTATTGCGACTCTTCCAGCGCAATAGAGATCGCGCATAATCCAGTCTCTCACTGATGGACAAAACACATTGAAGTGCGATCACTTCATCCGGGAGCATGCCGAGAACAAGGATATAGCCCTCAGCTATGTCCCGACGGATAAGCAGGTCGCGGATATTCATACGAAGCTGTTGGACGAGGCTAAGTTCTCGTTCTTCAAAACGAAACTGGGCATGTTGAACAATGGCTCGTGAAGATGGACAAAAAGACAGGAAGTTTCTCGGGAAATTCATCAAGGAAGAAAGTTTTCCTAAGGCAAATTCGTCGAATATCTGACGGCAATCTCGGCGATTCGTCGGAAATACACGTCTACACTCGACGAATTTGACTGTGTCCGGTGTATCTCGCCGAATTTCACTTAGGTCAAAATTTATCTTTCTATATTGGATCCGAAGAGCCGCCGAATATCAGGTACGCACTTTCCTAGGCCAAATTTTTTAAAAAATATATATATATAATCAAGAGTCGGGGCAACCACACTACACTTCGGCTCCAACGAACTATTCATCCCGCCGAACTGTTCGTCGTTTCCATCCCGTGGCCCCGCTCTCGTTCTTCATCGCTTAGGTCAGTGACAGCAGTCCAAGCCGATTCCCAGCAGCGATTTCCTCCAGAGGACATGATTTCGACGGCTTGTTCTCGCCGTTCCGTCAGTGACAGCAATCCGTTTCAACCGGCAGTTCAGTCCAGACATTTTCTTTGTTCCATTTTTTTATTCTCCATGGCTCCTCGAACCACCAGTGGGTTGCTAGGGGGTGGAGAGTTGGTTCACACAGGTTTTGCTTCAGCTTCTAATGAGTTCAGGAATTTAATCCTGATGTTGGAGACATCCGGTCTCTCGTTTTTCCTAAAGTACCCTTGCAAGATTTTGGACACGGACGTTCTTGCGTTCTTTCAGAATGTCAAGCTCCGGCATGAAGATACCGTCATCAAGAGCAAAGTTCGTAAGACTTCAATTAAGGTGAAGTCCTCTTACCTCACCCGACTCTTGAGGCTTCCAGCCTGTGAAGAAGCAAATCACCTCAAAGAGGACTTTTCAAGGGCATTGCTGTTTTGTGGATTGCCAAGGGGCACCAAAGCTGTTAAAAGGAAAGGGATGAACGATGAAGGGAAGCTGCTATCAGATATTATTAGAAAAGTATTGTTATGCAAAACTGGTTTACATGACTACCTATCATCGGAGATGTTCAAAATTCTTGTGACGATCATCTGCAGAAAAAGAATGGATTGGGGTGCAATGCTGTTTGAAAAGATCAAGGACAGTCTCCGCACACCCAATTTTGGAAGGATTATCAGCTTGTACTTGAACCAACTGGACAGAGACAAGTTTGATATGACCAATGGTGTGTCTATCCATCACCTGAAGAAGATCGACTCATCCATCTTCTCAAGGTGGGATAGGAGGATCTTAAGGCCAGGGGGAGCCCCAGATGTGCCTTAGGAGGAGGAAGAACAAGTTACTGTGGATAGGATTCCTTCTCCAACCCCCAGGGAAACTCCTGAGAGATTAAGTGCAGGAGTTGAGGGGGAGCCAGCTGAAACACAAGTGGCAACTAACTCAATGCCCTTGAGTGTTACTACAGTTACAGAGATTCCAGTTCCAGTTCCAGATGCTGAGATTATAGTTCCAGATACAGGGAATATTCTGACAGAGATTGCTAAGATTGCTCAGACTGCTGTTGATGAGTTAGTGCCAGATGAGGCCGAGATTTCTGCTGCTGCTGAGGATGATTTGAATGTTGATGATTATGAAATAGATGCTGATGAGGAAATGGTTGTTACTGATGAAACCAAAGCTGCTGATAATGCTAATGATGGTGACTCAGTTCTCGATATCGGTTGCTATTCAGGTTGACAGGTTTATCTGAAATCTTGAGAAGAGAGTTGCCAAGGCGACAGGTACTCCTCCAGTTATTCCAGAGGAGGTAGTAGATCTTTCTGATGAGGAAGGGGATGCAGAAGAGCATGCTCCTGCCCTATCTGTTGCTGAAGATCTCGGTTTGATCTCTAAAGCTCATTTATTTCCAATAGATGAGTCCTCTAGTGAGTCAAAAATTCATCAAGATCTGCCCTCTCATCCCAGTGTTCCTACAGAAGAGGTTCCTAGCTCCAGTGCTGATAGTTCTATACTGAAGACCATAGAAGCCATGTTGGCTAAACAACAAGCTTATTTTGATTCCTCAATGCAATAAGTTTTGAAAAAGAGCAATGAGACAAAAAGATCTGAACAACGGCCTTGCAGCTTTCAATGTGCGTTTTGACAAAGATAGATGCAAGGTTGGACTCATGTTTTGAGCATGGTCGTGCAACTCTCATTCATAACATGTCTGGACTAAAGAGTAGTGTAGAAGTTCTTCAAAATGTTGATAAGAACGCTGTAACCATGATCAATGCTCACAATCGATCGATGACTCAATTTGATAAGACAGTGGAATCTTATGCAAATGTTGTAGCAGAAGAAGTCAGAAAGGGGGAGGATGCCCTTCAAGCTAAGGTGGAAGCCAAGGTGGATGCGGTTGAGGCTGCCATGTTAGCAAACTTTAAAGGAGTCAATGATTACATCTTTGAAAACATTTCTTGGTTACATAATGAACTCTTTGGTAGGCCATGCCAAGTATTTCAAGTACCTGTTGTGTCTGCTCATGTTGAAGTTCATCCTGCTGAGGATTACTCTCAATATTAGACAGACACACAGGATCTCTCTCAGGACAAGATCTGCTGCTGCTGCTGGGTTCCCAAATGTTCAAGTGGTTGAAGATATCCCTGCTCCAGTCTACAAGAGAAGAAAGTATGGTGAAGGCCCTTCTGCTATAAGATCAGAGCCTGCCAGAGAACTGCCAGACAGAGACAGAGAGATGGCTGAGGTGTAGAGTCCTATTTCAAGAGGATTATCTTAGACTCCTTCACCATGGTTGATATTGTAGGGGAAAGAAGATGGGATCACTATGACCGAGATGAGTGGCATAAGTATGTGGTGGCCTGCGCTAAGAGAAGGATCCACTTCAGAAAATACAGACATGATGATCCAGCTGCACCTCCAGCCATCCAAGATATTATCCAAAGCCCAAGGTTTATTTTGTCAAGCAGCGTCAGCAGAGCCAGGACAGACAGGGCTGAGGGTTTGTTATTCTGTTTTGGATTATTTTATGTGTAGTTGTCCCACCCCTCTAAACTAAAAACTCTTATTGATATATATATATATGTTTTAAATTTGTTGACTGCAATGTGCGCTGTGTTTAAATTTTCTTTAATTCATATATCTTGTCATTTTTATGCTTTATTATTGTTGTGCAGTTCACCTTAACTTATATGATTCTGACTTCTTCAAATAGGGGGAGATTGTTGGGTATTGTATCCACAATAACGCTGATTTGAAGAAGGGTTCAGTTACGCTAAGATGAATTGTGATTGTATTTAATATTGCGTTTTCAGTTATGTACTTGCAGGTTTACATTGCCAAATACACACCAATGTCAGGTTACAGTGAGTCAGTAAACACAGGACTATACAATGTAATCCTTCATTGTGTAGGCCAATGTGTTGACTCACGTATAATCTCTCTATTGGGGTGTACTTCTATACCGGGTGCATGCGAAAGATCAAGGAAGAAGAAGTTGAATTCAGGAGAACAGAAATTTTACCCAAGTAAAATTCATCGAGTATTGTAAGGGATATTCGTCGAATATACTCGTTGATGCTTGTCAAATTCGTCGTATATACCTATTAGCACTCGTCGAATTCATCATATGTACTTGTGGTAGAATTTCTGAATAGCTGGAAAAACAGTTAAGTAAAATTCGTTGAGTATCATTAAGTATACACGTCGAATTCGTCGAATGTATTTAACGATACTCGCCGAATTCGTCGAATATAACATGACGATACACGCCGAATTCGTCGAATCATCTCGACACTACTTCTCTGGATTTTCTTAAGGCAAAGGTGTCGAGTGCGTCGAGTGATCTAGACGATACTCGTCGAATTCGTCGAGTATACTAGCCGATACTCGTCGAATTCGTCGAGTATGTCTTCTGCCTGGCGTCGAGTGGCAAGTTGAACCGAGCAAAATTTCTCCGAGTAAATTTCGTCGAATATCACTACTAGTTCGGCGAGTATACTCAGTTATACTCGACGATACTCGACGAAAATGACATGTTATTTTTTTCTGGTTTTTCAAAACCGCGGCTCGGGTTGGATGATACGCCATGTACAGTAAATGCGGAGGTCCCGACTTGGAAATTCTTTTATAGCCGTTACAATTGAAGGCTCCTATATATACTCAGGGTAGATTTTCCATGTTCTCTAATCGTGCTCAAAACTTTCAAGAAAGATCCCGTGCGAATTGTTCCCGTCGGCACCGAACCCTAATCGCGAAATCCCGATCGGCCGACGGCAGCAAGTGCACAATTCAGTCGTCCTCAACCGATTCGACTTGATCATTGCTTGCTAAAGATTCCTATATTCCAGATCTAGTCGATTCGTGATTCAAGATCAACGTCTTCAAGGATTTCAGATTTGCCGTGTTCTTCACAATATTCAAGATCAATCAATTTCAAAGAACAACGGATTGAAGACCCTAGATCTTGTTAAGACTATTTGTAATCATTGTGTAATATTCTTTTACATTTGTAGGAGATCTTATCTTCGAGTTGTAAATCCGTTTGTGGATCGAGTGCTAGATCCGTTTGTGGATCGAGTTGTAGATCCGGTTGCGGATCGAGTTGTAGGAGAGGTTGTTCTCCGAGTGGTAGGAGCGTTGTCTCCGAGTTGTTGGAGTTGCGACTCCGAGGTGTAAGATTTGTTGAAATCTGATAAAGGTGAAGTAGCCGAATCTAGCCCTTCTTGGTAGATTGGCGAGGCGAGACAGTGGACGTACCCAACACGGGGAATCACTATAGATCTCTGTGTTCTGTGTGCTTGCAAATTTTTAAGTAATTTTTATTCCGCGAAAAGACACAGACATCACATATTCACACCCCCTTTAGGTTATTTAGGTAGACGCTAGATACTTTCAACAGTGCTGAATTAATAATATGTCGACTGTGCGGCCTCAGTCGGAGGTGAGAAGGTTGCTGGATGTCAACGATGGCTGGCAGCGACAAGGAGATGTGGCGGTTAAGCCGGCGGAGCCGCTCAACGTTGTACCAAGCGGGAGAGAGGCGTCACATCTCTCATGACCGAGAGGTTCCTTTCTTTTGAAAGCCAACTCTCGATCCCTCTTCGTTTGGCTACTAGTAACATATAAAAAGAGGGGGATTAGGTTAATTAGATCCAATGTCCCTGATAGCCCGATGGGTAATTCACCTAACTCTCAAAATATAACTTCAAAAAATAACAGAAAAATACAGAAAAAATGAAAAATCGAGCCGGTCGCGATTACAGTCTCTGATTGACCATCTGATAATACAAAAATTCCGATAATGTTGAATCACCCAATGTGATCCGGTCGATCTCGTTCAGTTTGTGTGCTTTGTTTTTAATTTGTGCTTTGTTTTATTAAGCTTGTTTCATCATTATTATTCCATTACATGCTTAAATATGCTCATAACTGTTCTATAAAGACACTACCTGCCGATTGTTTTATTTTTCGCTCCGTGTATTTTCTAATTTTTATTGTAATTTTATTTATTTTGAGGGAGGGATTGAATGAAGAATCATGGCTGTTTGTTACCCTTCTCTAGTCTATATATACGAGTAGATGACTCTATAGAGGAGTATTGAAATGTGAAGCAAAGAAGCCTTGTTTTTGATTATCCAGTGCTAAAGCCGGAATCCTTAGGTGTGTAGCTTGGACCTCCCCACGGTCCTCCTTGCTGACGGCCAAAATCTCCTTCCCTTCCCCTCCAAATCCGAGCCTCTCCTTAACCTCCACCCAACGCCAATCCATCCCTTACCTTCTACAGTCGCCAACCCACATTCCCCTCCCTTCACCACTAATTGGCTACCGAAAATCACCCACCTAACCACCGGCTGGACACCCTACATGTAACGGCCCGGTATGCCGCCACAATCCAAATGCTTTACCTACTTTATCAGTGGCTGCGCTTTGCTAGATTTTTTTCATTCCAAGCGGCATTTTTGCAATTTATAGTATGCATATCACTAAGAAGAATACCAAAATCTTTTGAATATGCAGAGCAACTTGCAGCAAAAGAGATATGTATATATATGTGTGTTTGGGGGGGGGGGTGTTGAAGCCAGGAAAATCCTAACTCTAAATTTTCGGACGTAGGTGTAGCCTAAGGTTACTTATCCTGCGGTCAAACACCATAATTCGGATGGCTAAAGCAAGAGAGAGATGTCTACAAGCACACCCCAAGTGCTTCAGCAGGGAAATCCCACCACGTACCCTGAAGTTATGAAAAACTTTCCCTCCGCAACCAAAAGGCTGTGCGAGGTACAAGGAAGACACAGTCTTGGCGTGTATGGAACTTGGGGGGATCTCAACATGCTGTTCCTAGTACCCATGAGGTCCTATTTATAGACAAATCCAGGGGGTATGCGAGAATACCCTACCCTTGCGATATACGTGTCATGCGACTATGGACAGTAGTTGTGAAATCAAACGGGAGGGTTCTCGCAACATTTTCTATTGGCGAGTTGCATCGCCCGACGATTGTGGCTATCGCCCGACATTTACGCAAACTTTCATTGGGAAACCAACATGCTGTCATCAATTCTTCAATGTGTTCCTTCCATTTATACACACTCGACATACGCGAATTCGGGGGGGGGGGGGATAAGGGTCAGAATTGGAATTGGATCCGCCCCCATTCTTTTTTCGAAATTCAAGAGTTTCTCCTATCCTCCACTCATTTGTTAGAAGCTTGACTTGGCGGCCGGCGACCCTAACCACCTCATTCTTCCTAAAAAAATTGAAGCCTATCATGCCACTGATGACCACCTCCACCGTTGGATTTGATCTCCCATTCATCGTAAAAACTAAGGGTCCCACCAACCTTGTTGATAATAACCTCACCATCTTGTTCCCCTGTTTTCTAACGATCCTTACATCCCCTTATTTTCTAAAAAAATTTTCATAGCATACCATCCGACAATGATAACCTCCAGTGCTAGGATCATCCAACATGCCCCCTTTTAGATTTATCGATCTCCACTGGCCGCTCGTATGCTTATCGAGGTATTTACGACTTCTTTTTCACTTTATGTGCTATGGTATTTTATTTGTTTCTAAATTTAATACCTACCAATTTGACTTTGCAGACTGAATTCTTCATCCAAACCAAACAACAAAATTTGAGTTCAGTCCAATTCCAATTCTCGCGGGAATTAGTTCAATTCTAATTCAGAATTGATTTGAATTTTTATCTTCAATTCCAATTCCTTTGAACCAAATCGACCCTTCAGATTTTCAAAACATCAATTTATTTCTAGTTTGTATCGATTTTAAGTTGTCTTAATTCAAGTTATTCTTACCCTCTGATCGGGATTCGAGCCTAGGTTAATCTTGATCTAAGTAAAATTTTCCCAAATTTATTCCAAAACAAGCCTGCATTGGATGGAATCCGGATCGATAACAATCCTAGTACAGGACCTCACTTTGCAAGTGCTCTCTCTATTATGCGAAGGCTTTTACAGATTATCGTGTATTCATAGATAATTATGTAATTGTCTTTTTATGCATTTATCCTGTATCAGGTCTCCATATATATTAAAAACCCTTATAATGAAAGTAGATTATCTTGGATCATTATCTTGGTTTTAACTCTCGTTGAAAAGTGTCTCTTAGAGGGACCCTGCCCTCACGAGTGGGTAACGAGCATGCCTTGTTAATTGTATCTTTCTTTTGTTCCTCATTGCAATATTTTAAGTGCTTGCTTGTTTGTATCAACTGGTCTGACCTTCCGATCTCCCCTTTCCTTCCTCGTGATGGATCTCTCTCGCCTCCAAATTCCACTTCACAAGATGGCTTCCTTTCACACCGAAATCCTCCAAATCTGTGTGGATTTACGCTGCTCCGCCTCCTAGCTTTCATATATCGATAGATTTCCACGCGATCCGGCATTACTCATGGTAGCACAACCACTTGCTCTGATTTCAGTTTCCCCACAACCGTCTTCATGAGGACCCGATAATACGATATTGGCCCCAACCGTTCTCAGCTACCTTCGTCTTGTTCTTGAATGTCTATTCCATCATCCAACACCCATAGAGGAGAATTCCTCTGAGGAGTGTCTCACGGTCTACCTTCACTACTCGTCCGAGGAACCCACTTCCTTTTTTGCCCATTTGGCGAATCGTGGGCTCACCCTATCCTCACACTTAGATGCCACTGATGGGCTTCCACAATCTTTTTCCTCGGCCCTGCCGACAACACCCAGTGGTTTCCCTTATCCCTCTCAGGACTCAATTGTCGCTAACCATCCTACGTCTACCCTGCCCGATACTGACCCGGCGTTGACCGCTGCCATGCGTGCTGTCAGATACCTTGCGCAGTTTGTTCAACCCCGCACCACCCTTGCTCTTCTTCCCTTTCAACTTCCACTGCTCCAGCATTCTCTATCGTCATCCTTTCCTTCTCCTCCTCCCGTTAGCAGACATGCAACAAGTACCGCAAGAAAAATGACAACCTTTTCCTCCTCTACCATTTGTAGCATGGTTCCTAGCATCGTAGGCCGGTTCAGTGAAACACTTCCCGTCATTCCAGCTCTTCTGCATGTCATCTTCCTTGCCATAACTATCCGCCTACTTCGTCCGTTTTCTAGCGCTGCTTCTCCTCTTCCCGACATCGAATCTGTGCTTGATTTTTTCTTTTTTTTAAGATCCTTCGTTCTTCATAGAGCTGTCGAACAAAATCACTCCCCCTTCCTACAACTGTTAAGAGTCAAGCTAACATATGCTCACCAGGAGGTGACCATAATCAAAATAGTGGTTGATTGTATTAAAATGAGTTTTGGCTCATCTGCTAGAGAGATAATACGAAGGCAGAAATCCCTAAAGTGCGTTCTCCTCTCGGCCTCCCTCTCTCGACATGGTATCAAAGGCGGTGGATCCCCCGACTTGGTTGACCTGAAGGCTCGGCTTGTGATCGTCGATCGTCTTCCTCCCGATCTCGCCCAGCTCGTTCGTCGAACCCTATTAGGAGCCTTCCGCGTGCTGTCGTTTCTCTTCCCGTTTTTTCCTCCGGTTCTCTACGTTGTTGTTGGGCGTCCGGTTTCCCGTAGGGAACTTTCGTGGGGAGATCGGCTGAAGCCGACAGTGCTCACCCTTGTTCCTGCGGTCGTCGTTGAAGGGGATTGCTCCGGTGTTGGAGGGTTTGTAGCTGTCAGTGCCCTCTCCTGTTCTCGCGGCTGTCTTTGTTGGGGTTTGCTCCGACAGTTTGTTGTTTTGGAGGGGCTGAAGCCGTTAGGGCTCCTCTCTGTTTCTTATTGCTTCCGTTGAAGGTGGTTGCTGCCTTGGTGTTCTTGTGTTCGTGTCTCGTGCCCAGGAAGGGTTTGTTGGTGCTCTCTCTTCTTCTTGATGGTTGTTCTCATGGATGACAAGTTGAAGGGTGTTAATTCCTCTAAAGGGGTGGTTGATCAACCTAAACATTATAGTGGAGTAAGTCCTAATATGGACTTCAATCAGGGGGTGACTCACATCAAGCTGAATGAGAGAAATTACCTCTTGTGGGCTCAATCTATGCGGATATTCATTAGAAGTCGTTGAAGACTTGGGTTTATCACCTGAACCAAGGCGTCCCCATGCAAGACTGATCCTCTACACGAGGAATGGGAAGGTGAAAATCTTATTGTGATTAATTGGCTTGTCAATTCTATGGAACCCAAGATTGCATGTCACTTTCTATTCTGTCAAACTACGAAATAAATATGGGAGTTAATCAAACGAAATTATTGAAAAAAGGACTTAGCTAGAATATATCAACTCTAGACTGAGCAGATCCACATGACAGGGATGAGTGATTTTTAGTAATATTATAGCAAACTGACCCATAAATGCGCAAAAATTGATCAATATTCTACTATTCAGACCATAAAAGACAATAGACAAAACTTATGCAACAAATGGTTTTTGAAATGCTGTCTGCTCTCCCTCCTTAACTTGAATTTCAGAGAGTTCAAATGTTAAGAAGAGATTTTGTGCCTTATCTGGAGACTATGACCCACTATATTTGAGGGGAGGCAAGCCGTATAAACTCCCTTCGTTAAGATGTTCATGTTGGTCATGAGAAATCTGTCCTCGCTGCTAAGTAGAAGAAGTGACATTCAAGAAATATAAGACAAGAAGATACGAGTAAAATGAAGTGCTCTCATTGTGGGAAGAAATGACATGGGTAAGAGAAATACTGGGATCTTCATCCGCACCTGGTTCCTTCAATTTGGATTCATGGTTCTGGTGCGAGATATGTGAGATCCCAAATAGCTATGTATGATAATCTAGAGAACATTAGGTATCTTCTGGCAAAAAACGAGAGTTTGACTAGAGAACTCAAGCCTCTGAAAGTCAATGCCGCTGGAAGACATGCTGGTGACTTGACGGGTACGACTGCTCATGTCCATACTCCTTATGCGTTCTCTAAAGGACCATTGACCCTTTGGATCATTGACTCAGGGGCATCCGACCACATTATTGGGTCTTCTGTAGGGGTTTCCTCTATTTCCCCTGCATCTGGAAGTGTGAAACTCACTGATGGATCCTCGGTTTCAGTGACTGGTAAAGGGGTTATTCATCTTTCTTTCTCTGTTTCTCTCAAATATGTGGTTATTGTTCCCTTATTACCCACAAATCTATTATCTGTGAGCAGTTTAACTAAAAATCTTAATTGTTTTATCACATTTTTCTCTTCTCATTGTGTTTTTCAGGATCTGGCGAGTGGAAAGACGATTGGTGATGAACATGAGTCTGGTGATGTGTATGTCATGAAGAACTGTCAAGCTCTTGGTGCTCAGAAGTGTACAAATCCTGATCAGTTTATGTTATGACATAAGATATTTGTACATGCTAGTTTGGATACCTTAAAAGCTATTTTTCCACATTTTCTTAATGTTAAAAAAACTACTTTTGATTGTCAGTTTTGTGAATTGGCTAAGCATTGTAGAACCAACTATTCTCCTACTCTAAGGAGAAGTGTAAAATGTTTTGATTTGATAAATTTTGATGTCTGGACAGCTCCTATTTGCTCTATAAATGACTTTCAGTATTTTGTTTCTTTTATTGATGATCACTCACGGTTTACTTGGGTGTGCCTCATGAAAAAGAAGAATGAGGTTTCAGAAATATTTCAGTTGTTTTATCATAATGCGCACACTCAATTTGGAACTAAAATTAAAGTTCTTAGGATTGATAACGGAGGGGAATACACATTCAGTGATATTCAGAGTTTCCTGGGAGAGCATGACATTATTTTCCAAACTTCTTGTCCGGTGACTTCTCAGCAGAATGAGGTAGCCGAAAGGAAGAATTGTCATTTCTTGGAGACCACTCGTTGCCTGCTGCAAGAGATGCACGTACCTAAGGGACTTTGGGATGAAGGTGTCCTCACCTCCGTCTATCTAATTAATCGAATGACCACTGGTACATTCGGGGGAAAGTACCCCCTAAAGCTTATTTTCCAAAATATGCCTCTATTGAATCTACATCCTAAGATATTTGGATGTATTGCTTTTGTTCATATTGCGGGGCCTTATAAGGATAAATTAGGCACGCAAGCGATAAAGTGTCTTTGTGGGATATGCTTCCAACCAAAAGGGGTATAAGTGTTATTCTCCAGCTCTTCGGAGAAGGTTTATATCAAAAGATGTTACCTTTTTAAAAAACACTCCCTTTTACTCCGATGAGGGAAAAATTGCCACTTTTCAGGAGAAAAGAAAAAATGAGAATGACACGGTGCCACCCCTACATGTTCTGGTTTATGTGCTTGCTCCAGGAAGTGGGGATATTCCTATTAGAAAGCAATCTCCAACCAATGATCTTTATGTGTACAGAATGAGGAAGGATCTTCAAGTCTACCAAAGAAGGCAAAACAAAAATTTTGGATAAGAATGTCACACTCATGCTCCACCACCCACCACCACTCTGCCAGATCCAAGCAACAACAGCACTTAGGAGACCACTTTTGTGGTTCAAATTCATAGTAGTCGTACTAGATATCCTATTGATAAGTATGTTGGGTATAGCTCTATTTCTCACTCGTTACAAGATTATCTTGAATCATTTTTCTATATTTCTATTCCTAACAGTTTTTCTGAAGTTAGCTTGAATCCCCACCGGATAAGGGCTATGAAGGAGGAGATGGATGCTCTCAAACGTCAAAAGACTTGGGAGATTATCTCTATTCCACATGGCCGTCACCCAGTCGGATGCAAATGACTATATACTAATAAATTTCTTCAAGATGGAACTCTTGATAGATATAAAATGAGATTGGTTGCAAAGGGCTTCACTCGGGTTGATGGAGTTAACTTCCAAGAGACATTTGCTCCGGTCTCTAAACTGAACTCAGTCAGAATTTTATTATCTATTGTTGCTCATAAGTCTTGGACTTTACACTAGCTTGATGTAAAAAAATGTCTTCCTTCATGGTGAATTGGAGGAAGAAATCTATGACTCCTCCTCCTGGTATGGATGTTCATAAAGGACATGGGTGCCGCCTTAAGAAAGCCTTGTATGGTCCCAAACAGTCACCTCGTGCCTGGTTTACCAAGCTAAGCGACAAACTTGTTCATCTAAATTTCACTCGTTGTACTTCAGATCACTCAGTCTTTGTCTACAAAAAGGAGGAATATACCATTATTCTTATAGTTTATGTGGATGATATCATTATTACCGGAACTGATGACCACCACATTACTCTAGTTAAAGAGGAATTGACTTCTGCCTTTGAAATCAAAGATTTGGGTCTTCTTCGGTACTTCCTTGGAATTGAGATTGCCCGATCTGCAGGAAAGATTATGATCTCTCATCGTAAATATATCTTGGACCTTCTCAGTGACAATGGATATTTAAGAGTCAAATCTGTGGATAGTCCAGTTGACCCTAATTATGACATTCACAAGGAGACTTCTCCTGATCTTGAGAGGAAGTCAGAATATCAACGTATCGTGGGAAAATTGATTTATCTGACAATTACCAGACCTGATATCTCCTTCGCTGTTAGCTTAGTTAGTCAATTCATGCAGAACCTTAAAGTTCATCACTATCAAGTTGTTTTACGGATTCTCAAATACTTAGAAAAGGATTCTAGAAAAGAAATTATCTATCAAGATCATGGCCACCTTAAGGTCCACGGGTACTGTGATGCTGATTGGGCGGGTTCTTCCCTGGACAGAAGATCTACGAGTGGATACACTATCTTTGTTGGTGGCAACCTTATTTTCTTGAAAAGTAAAAAACAAAATGTAGTCACATGTTCCTCTACTGAAGCTGAGTATCGTGCTATTGCAATTACTATCTGTGAGCTCATTTGGGTTAAATCTATCATGAGGGAAATGAACTTACCTGTTCTTGATGCTATGAACCTTTACTGTGATAATCAAGATGCTATTCATATATCCAACTATCCTGTCTTTCATGAGAGGACTAAGCACATTGAAATCGATTGCCACTTTGTGCGGGACAAAATTGAGGATCAAACTGTTACCATGGTGTTTGTGCCATTTGAAAATCAACTTGCTGACATGCTCACCAAAGCTATATCTGCTAAATCTCTTCATTCTTACTCCCTCAGGCTTGGGATGCTGAATGCTTATGGTGTCAGCGGGGGGGGGGGGGGGGGGGGGGTAAGAGTGAAGCTAACATATGCTCATCAGGAGGTGACCATAATCAAAATAGTGGTTGATTGTATTAAAAGGAGTTTTAGCTCATCTCCTAAAGAGAAAATACCAAGGCGGATAACCCTAAGGTGCATTCTCCTCTCGGCCTCCCTCTCTCGACAACAACCTTGTCCCATCTCCTATTCTTCCTCCTGGGCCCCACACTGGCTACCCCTACACATTCCAACTGCACATGTTTCCCCCTTCTTTACTCTTTTTGGTTCCCCCTACACCTTTCCGTATCCTTTATTCGCCATAAAAAATCCAAATTTTTGTCTCTTCCCTTCCCACCCAAAGCTACAACCGCTGCGAAACCACATTTCTTTTTTTAATTTCATCGACATACCTTTTTCCAAAGAGGGCATCCTCTTCACATGCATTTCCCCACATAGTGCCCTGAGTTCATTTTTTGCCAACTATAATTTCATACATACTAGCGCAAATTTTCATGTCGAATTTATTTTGTTGTTTTTCTGCTCGTCATGACCCCCATCACTTCCTTGGCCCAATTGGCACGTTCCTATCACTATGGATGCCTACACGTCCGATCCACCTTGCTCGACCTTGAGAACATGGTCAATTTTCAAGATGGGTGTGCTGATACGTACACGCCTTGCGATTATGTCGCGTTTGCGCTCAAATGTTGGAACTCACTAAGTTTGTGCTATCTCGGCATTGCAACGACCTTTATAGATTACCTTACATTGATAATTAATTATGTAATTGTCTTTTTATATATTTTGTCTTGTAGTGGGCCTCATCTATATATATGGAATTCTTAGAATGAGAGTAGATTATTTTGGAGCATTATCTTAGTTTGGGCTCTCATAGGAGAGCGGCTCTTGGATAGACCCTTTCCTCAAGTGTGGGTAACGAGCATGTCTCGTTAATTGTATCTTTCTTTTGTTCCTCATTGTAATATTGTTAGTGTTTGCTTACTTGTTTGTATCATATTGTATCTTTACCGGTCTTTTAAATTAGCATTCGCGATAAAATCCTTAAGCTTTCCTAGTTGTCCAAACATAGTTTTTTTCCTGGCCTAGTTTTTATTTTTGTCCTGGAATGCCATGTGTATTTTGGGAGCCTTTTTTTTATGTTTAGCATCTCTTTCAAATTGAACTCTTTTATCGAAGAGTATTTTTTTATGTTTATGTTTTGTTGACTTTATATTAGTAAGTTTTGTTGCATGATTATTAATTTGCATGATGTACATAATTAATCTTCTCCTCATTTAGTCGTTTTATACTCACTTCTCTCTGTTGACATTTTCTACTTAGTTGAAGATGTTTAATTCCTGCATATTTGTTTTAAAGTTCACAAGAGGAATAGCTATAATTTGAATACATGATTGATAAATGGTTGTAGATGTTTGATGAACTGAAAAAATCTAGAAAATGGGCTGAGCTGCATGTTGCTGACAATAGTTGCTACCACTACCGAAGGGTGAGTTTTTTATCAAAGCTATAAATAAACTTTTATTCTTCCTTCTAAGGCCCGTATATTTTTCCAAATTGTTATGCAAAACAACGTTTCCCTTCAAGATTGAAATCTTAATTCTAGGATCTCAAGATGCATGTACTCTTTTAAATCTAATATATTTTCCTTGTAAAATTGACATGCAACTAAGTTTTTCCCCTATGTCTTCCATGTTTATGTTTGGCGCAGACAGTCCCTAAATAACAATAGTGTAGCAGAATGATGGTAGTATGTTAAATCACACATTTCTGAGCTTTTTTTATTGAAACTGCAGCGGTTGATACATAATTTATTGGAGAACTCTTTGCTAAAGGATAACAAGGAAAGACCCTCGGGTTACAAGTGCCACTCATTCAATTTGCTGAAGGTGTTGTTTTCTTCATATCATAATATAATGATTCTGGATATTTGCTGCATTGGGATTCCATATTTAAAGCCTTAATGTGTTCTCTACATTATTTACTTTTTATTGAAATCTTGTCCATAAAGGATCTGTTATTATTATCATCATGCATGTTATCCCAACTTTATACGCATCATTATGAATCCTCGTTTTCCATTTGTTTGCTATACACAAAAAAAAAATTGATAAATTCATATTGTAGATTTGTCACGTCTTTACTCCTAAGTAGGAGTGGAGTCTTTTAGTAAGTTTTATGCATGAGTTGGTTAAGTCTTTTAATGAGTTTTATTTATTTATGAGTTCATTGTGTATTTTAATAGATCGTATTTCATGTCTCTCTTTTATTTTGAGTCTTATGTGTTTTAAATTAGCCCAAATGTTAAGTGTCTTTTGCAAGTGTCTTTTGTAAGTTATTTAAAAGACCTATTGGGTCATGGAATGAAGGAAGAAAGTTTCCTCTCATAATTAGGCTTAGGGTTTGGAGCTCCCTCACGAGGTCAGGCAACCACGATAAGTTCTCCATAGTCTCCTCCATCTAGGTGATTCTATGACCACCACTCTGACGAGTTTTAGACATGGATCCTGTGATAATGTTTATCCCACAATTTCTCTTACACACCCTCACGAACCTCACTGCGAGGGCATCTTTATTTTGATTCAATTCCCTGCGCGCCCATGCGGATCACCATTTTCACACCTCTTAATCATTGAGAAATCTCTAGCTACACAACACGACCCATTGACATCCTCATCCCACGCAAGATCGAACATCCTTTAGCCTCAGGCGTACCTTCTCCAGTTCTACCGAACCAATGTGGAGACCTCTCATCCACATGCAATTACCCACATAGGGCGCAAGAGGTAGAAGCTAATCAACCTAGCTTACCGGCAACATGTTTCCTTTCCCACTCAACTCCTAGACATAGTCTCAATTGAGCAGAGTGTAGCGCCTGGTTTGTTGAGGCGTGGACTTGCGCGCACTCTGCGATAGTGATCTATCCAACCCGTTCAACACCTTGCACGCATTCACGAACATGAAGACTCGTCGCGATTCATCTTCTCTCATCGACAGTTAAATGTTCATCTAGGGTTGATTAACCCAACTGCATCTTCTTTGGCCTCGACATTTTCATTCCCAGGCAAGAACATGCCCCTGCAAGGTATTTCTCCATCAAACTGTCCACTTCTTTTTTGAGCCACCCCGGTGCACGCGCCTTATGTAGTGCTTTCCATTTCCTACTCTTCCACTTCCAATTCGAGTCCCTCTAATGATATTAAAAAATGAAAAGATCCTCTCCGTACCTGGTAGGAAGAATCCTCCGGTCTTTGCGTTTGGGGGAATTGTTAATGAAGAGGGGGAATCTTGTAGCTTTATGACCTACAGGTAAAGAAGAACTATTCTAGACGTGTGAAGAATTCCAAACCGCAAGAACTAGAAAAAGGAAATGCAGTTGAAGTTTCACTTCTTTAGAATGCAGTTGAAGTTTCACTTCTTTAGAATGCAGTTCACGATCGTCGATTAACAGCTCGACGGCCGATAACCAGATCAGTTTTTGATCATCAACCAACCAATCATCGATCATTACTAAGGAGCTGGCTCCGCTGCAATTGCTTGATGACAGACTTTCCAGAAGTCTATTGTCGACCGCAGATTGCAATCATCGATCGCCAATCATCTCTTTATTCGGTCAACGATCGCCAATCACTAAAATGTATTTCGTCCTTAGAAGGCTCAACTTCTGAATCTTCCTGCTGCTCCTGCTCTACCTACTTTCCCCAAATGGAAAAATCAATTATAATTGTTTTAAATATTTCTATTATAGAAAGGTTGAGCACTTCATGGATAACCGTTGGTTCAACAACACAAACATCATTTCCATGTGTCTCTCACACCAATGGAAGCATAGGGTTTTTGTTAGCTATGCTATTGATGGTATGTATCCCAAATCCATTTTGGGATCTTATCCCTTCTAATTGCAGGTATCAGGTGGTCCAAGCACTTGCAAGAAGCACACTTGGTACTTGGACAGTGAATTCTCCAGACATGTGATTGGAGGTAGAAATCTGCTTACATACTACCAAGTTAACTAGTGTCCAAAAGTCATTTTTGGAAATTCAAACCAATTCAATAGAGGCTACGATACTTTTTCCTTTTGGAAATATAATGTTCACAAATTTGGCTTATGTAGAAAGAATGCAACGTAATCTCATAAGCATAAGTCAATTATGTGATATATGTTGCATTGTTTCTTTTCAAATTAATATTTGTAATGTGAAGGATAGTAGAACTGAACTAGTAGTTTCCACTGTAACTCATGTTGACAAGGTTTACCTGGTTAATTTTAGTTACTTGGAGACTTCTGTTTGCCTCATGTCCTACTCTTCTAATTACTCTCAATTGTGACATATGAGACTTGCACACATAAATTTTAAAATCTTATCTCAACTGTCTAGTGCAAAGTTTGTCATAGGCGTGTCTAGTTCAATGTATGCTAATGAAAGACCTTGAAGGGCTTGGCAGTTTGGAAAGCAAACCAACATCTCACTTAAGAGCAAAGTAATCCATGATACCCCTATGTGTTCATATCTTTTGCATATGAATCTGTGACCCATTTCAAGGCCCGTAAACTGTTCAGTTTTTGGTGAAACCAAATCCAAATTGAATATCCTTATTGTTTAGGCACCTCAAACCGAAACCGAACCGAAATTGCACGGTTCAGTTCAGTTTTTAAACCTCGGTTTGATTTTCCTAATGTATGAATACACCAATAGTTTTTAACCCTCGTTTCTTATTCAGCTTATTTTTGTGAAAGTGCTGTCCTTTGTGTTGTTAGTTTTGCTTAAGGAGGATGGAAGCCTTTTTCTAGTGTTTGTGCTCTGATTCACCACATAAGCATTTTATTGGAAAGAAACTTTACTATATTTCGTTTATTATAAATATTGGTGGAAGTATCCACCGTATGTATTGAACTTTCCAGATTCATTCTAATTTAACATCAAATACCAACTAGTTATAAAATTGTGTCTATGAGTAGAAGTTTATGTAATGTTGCTCCCACAGCTTTTGAAAATGGAGGCGAGGGTTCAAATAAATATTGGCAGCTGCGTTATTATTTCCTTAGGAATTTTGATTTCAAACTCTATTCTTGATCTTTTAGCAATAAAATTATGAACCAACCTTCATGTTTCTTGGAAAACAATTAAAAACCAAGCTTCAGATTTGTTTTGATATTGACAACTTTAAAATTGGAGCAAGATATAAATACTCAAATTAGAGAAACCCTCATATTTGTATGATGAATATTATCATTCATCGCACACCACTGCTAGTGATCGTGTCGATTTCTTGACGCAATTCTATTATGCTAAATATGATCATCTCGACGAGGGGTCCTTACATTATTATCATTACACCTCTCCGCGACTTTATGATGATAGAGTTGAATATCGTCCAGGTCATCATTGCTACACATCTGCTCTAGTTGAGGAATCTGAGTTTGGGTATGAGCGACGACCACCGCACTTTCGTAGGGCCCATGCTCACCCACAAACACAATCTGATTATGTTTGGAATTGTTAGAAACCACGGTGGGGCCCATTTGAGTGGGCACATGATATCCAGATCCGTGACCATCTTTTGTTAGAAACCACAGTGGAGCCCATTTGACGGGGGCACATGATATCCAGATCCGTGGCCGACTGCAGTCGAATGGCGGAGCATCCCCAACCAAATCACCCAGGATGAATTTAACCAGGGTAGGTTGTTGAGGCGTGGGATCGAACCCACAACCTCCTTTATCAAGCTCCTTAGCTGCAGCTCAGTTGGGTATCAAGTCTCCGCTAATGAGCTTGATAAAGGAGGTCGTGGATTTGATCCCACGCCTCAACAACCTACCCCGGTTAAATTCATCCTGGGTGATTTGTTTGGGGATGCTCCGCCATTCGACTGCAGTCGGCCACGGATCTGGATATCATGTGTCCCTCTCAAATGGGCCCCACCGTGATTTCTAACAGGAACTACCATCTAGATGACCCTCAGGAACCCTATAGAGGTTACCATCGCCAGGATCACAACACATGTCAAGACCCTCCTAGTGTTCTGCAAATAGAGTTACCTGAGGCCAAATTTTAGCGATTAGTTCTTGACCGCTTTGATTTCTTAGATGCCAATTTTGATCTCATGAGATCTACCTAGGGAAGAATCAATAGTAGGAAGCTAGAAGATTTAGGTCAAGTCACTTATTTATTTAATAGTGCTCCCACTGATATGAGATATTTGGTACCTTATTTTGATTCATCTTATCTGGGTTTGACTTAATTCCCACTTGATTTGGGAGTCGAGCCTGAACATGAATGTATTATACAGACGGGGAGTTATACTAGTATGACAAAAGAGTATGGTCACATGAGTGAGTACGAGCGGCCCGGTGACACTTGATGGTATATTCTTCCACCACAACTCAGTTAGACCTAGAGTCCCTTTCAGTTAGATATCCAGTACTCGACACGGTTTTGATTGACCCACATTTGAGTGTGGGCCCCTCCCGCTCTTCCCTTACTATTATCTTGAGCCAAATCACGTCTGAGGAACGAGAGCTTAGTGCCAATCTCTTTATGCCTGTCTCACCTATTATTGGGAACCCCCGCCCTTATTGACTCTGCTCATATTAAGGGATACTTTGATGAGCCTCCCTGATGTGCCATCACTCCCTAGTGTGAGTCAAGGAACTATCATTGACGTTTTGGGTGTCCAACTCGCTCCCCTGAATACTACTGGGATTGGTACTCTCCTCTTGGAGGACCATCATGTCATTGTTGACCTCCCTGGGATCAAGTCCTCGAGAGGTTCATTTGACGAGTTTTCTCTCCTACACTTGAGTGATGGGTCGTGTATCCGCACTAGTGATCATCTTTCACGTGATGAATTTTAGTATACACCCCCTAGTGAGCCACCTGGCGAGCTTTATCATTTGAGAGGGACCCATCACACCCGTGCGTCGCACTATTTTGTCATCATCTATCGACCATCCAGTGAGCCTCCTGATGATTTGCATCTCTCGGGTGATATTTGGCATATTTTGATTCCGCAACTCACTGTTGGTGTCTCGGTTAAGTAGTTGAGTGGTCTCGACACACTAAATCAGTTTTTCTACACCCCGCCCAAAGAGCCTCCAGATAAACCACCAATCCTTAAGGACTTTCACTGTTATATAACTTGTGTATTTTTTCAGTCTGTCGTGCCAGTCGTTAGTTATTTGCATCTGTTGCATATCTTGCATAGTCATTTCCATTTAGTGCCCGATCCCCTCCTATGTTACCTGATTTGGGTCTGCCGTATGATTTGTATCATTAGCAGGAGTCTGCTCCAGCATATCCATGTACTTCATGTGTCGGTCCGTACAAAAATTGCATATAGTAATGATTATTATAAGGATCGAACAGACTTCCACATGAGGGAGAAAATCTTTGATGTGAGAGAACAAGTATTGATTCACATTCGATCTAAGAGGGTCCCACAAGGACCATCAAAGTAATTAAGCGCTCGTAGAATGTGCCCCTATACAGTCGTGTGATGGATTGGTACGAACGTATTTGAGATCGACATCCCTCATGGTATGGACATCAACCGAGTATTCAACGTAGAGGATCTGACTCTTTACTACAAGAAGCGCGTGTATGTGGATCCTTCTTCCCCACCTCTACCTGATCCATCATCTCCCATAGCCCTTTTGTCATACCCTTCACCTCTAATTGCCTCCGCCAGTCCTTCTCTATTGCCACCTGCGGAGTCGCGCCATGAGGATCGCATTGCACCATCGCTGGTTCCACCGACACTGCAGTCAAACAAAGATACATTACTGTCAGACGGAGATACATTACTGCCAGACGGAGATACGTTACTGCCAGACGGAGATACGTTACAGCCAGAGCCACCAACTTCTACAGACGACATGCTTTAGATCATTGGCCACGACTTCTACATCGTGGGTGGGCGAGATATAGTGCGTTATCTTGTCCCTTGGAGCGACTGACCTCTACACGATGCGACATGGATCTCTTCAGAGGAGCTCGAGAGACTCGCTCCGCGACTATACAACGAGTAAGACCTTCTTCACTTACCGGAGATGAGTGCTTTCAATCCAAGGAGAGTTGATGGCGCGGCATGGCTGACACACGCGTATTCCCGCAGGAGGCGGTGATCAGTTGCCCAAATGGACGATCAGTGTCAGTGGTTGCGTCCGGATGGTCGATCCGAGTTGAGTTCGTATATGGTTTTTATATTTTGAGTTGTATTTTTCCCCCGATCGATTCAGACAGTGTGAGCTGTCCGATTCAGGTTTTATTTGATTTTTCAATTTGCAGCAGTTTTTTACTTTAGGATTATAAAGAGGAGGCAACATGTAGTTCAAGGGTTATCAAAGGTTTTTGGAACTTTCCTGGAACCGCTCGGTCGATCGGTGCGACGCTGAAACCCCTCTGCCTTCTCCCTCCTGGTGCGACGCCGGAAGGTCCTCTCCTCCCTTGCTACTTTCAGCCCAAAGCCGCCGCCTCATCTCTCCCGTAAGCCCTTCGTCCCTCGCTCCCCTGTGCCTACCCCGAATCCCGCCAACCACCTCCCCATCATTGTCGCTTCCAGCCTAAAACCGCCTTGTCTCCCCTCTCCCTGTCGGCCTCCACCCTGCCTGATTTCCTCACCAGCAACCCCCCTTCCCTCCGCCTCCTTCCACCCCATAATTCCCCTTTCCCGTTATGTCTACAGTCTACTACACGCACACCCTAGAAGCCCTCCCCGTCCCATCCCGTCACTGCCAAACACCTCCAGAGCTCCCAATCGACCTGATTTCCCTTCTTCCTAATTTCCCCATCCTAAATTTCCCGTCCATTGGCCCAACCTAAATCCCAAGCCCAACTTGTGTTTCTTCCCTCAACCACCAACCCATAAATTCCCCCTAATCATGAGTCCTTAGAGTTTCTATACATTATCCAGTTACTATTATTCCTCCGAGTCTTGTTTTCGACCCAGAATCCTCTCCCGACGCATTCCACCACTTGCTCCAATCTTGGATGCCAACCCACAACTATTTTTGCCGCCTCCTGCACGTGTAAATTGTGGTATGCAGTTTTATTTTCTACTGTTGTTTATGTCGGCACTATACCTGTAGTGGTTGTTCATTTTATTTGCTATTATTGTCTACCCTCGTGTGATTTGCAGGGCGTATTCCTCGCGTGCTTTAAATTATTTGCGCCTCGCTCGTCTGTGAACATTTCTTGCTTTCCTTAATTAAATTTTGTGAACGTTTGTGCTTCTGTCATATTTAAATATACTTAATTATTGCTGTAGATTTGAGCGAACTGCTCTATGCATTAGCATAATAATTTCATTACATATAGGATTGCATTTAGAGTATCCACCCCGAGTCAGTCGACCTACCACTGTATCACTCTCCCTCATTATTGGGGGTGGTAAATTTCTAAACCCGCTCTTGATTAAGTTATGCGATGAAAAAATGTTGGTGCTTGCATAGGACTCTCGTTTTGTCAAATATCGTGCATATTTTCCCTTGAACATGTTCAAAATATGATCGCTAATTTTGCTTGCGCCGCTTAGCCTTCGCCGTCAGTTTCAGCTTCACCTTAAGGCAAATAGAGAAATCACTCTCGCTTGCAAACATTGAATTTAATTTCATGCACCCCTTCTCATATTTATGAATTCAACTCTTGAATTCATGAACCATTAAATTAGTAACATGTCTTGATATGATAGGAATCACTAAACCATGAATCCTTTAATTCATTAATATCATAAACAACCATTGAAAATTAGTGTTTTATTGATGCAATATCTTGACTTGAGTTCCCTCTTGACTCGGGAACAAATGAGTGACCATGACAAGCACGAATTATCTGATAAGACTTGCATCTAAACTTGAAAAATCCTATGCATCAAATAAAACACCTATACATTTCATTGGTACAACCGTACAACTTATGGCATTACATGAACAAATATATGTTTTACTACGGAGTAGGCTAATAATTTAAGTTATTTCTGCTTGTCTCTTTTACTTGTCTGTCTTACTAACTTTGCCTCATGAAAATTTGTACACAAATGTTTCTGCTCGTATTTTATTTTACTTTGCTTATTGTTTATTTCAATGTTCCGAGTTTTTTTCCTTCTTATTTTGAAATTTGCCTTAGCGTCCGTGACTGTGCCACCTGCTACCTAAGCCCGATCTGATTTGCGTCAAGTTCCTGGTTCTTGGAGGTTTATCTTATTTATTGTTGTGTCAAGTTCTATGTATTTTATTTCATTTACTATCAGATTTGCTTATTATGTAATAGTTATGATCAACCATTTTTTTTTGTGTCATGGGCAATTGCGAAGCTATAAACTATGTACTGAAACTTGATATTTATTTGCATGTTCATTTCTTTGGTATATTTTTATTTGAAAATTTGTATTAGGACTATGTGTCATGAGTTTTATTAAAATACATGTACATCTAACTTTTGTTACTGATAAACTTTAAAGCTTCCGCATAAAAACAATCGTTTTTTTCCAAAGTAATTATTTTAAATCTAATAACATTAAATTAGCTTCCTTCTAACATACATGAGTTTTCTTTCGCCGATGTCTGTGGCATCATGACCTGCCCGAAGCGCACTCTGATCTTTGCTTTAGACGGGTGGTGACAAAAATGAAATTGCAGAGAGAAAGAATAGAACACTCGTAGAGCTGGTAAAATCATATTTGTTGATGCTTAAGTACCCATGTATTTCTGGATTGTGCCTGTAAATACTGCATGTCATGCTTTAAATCGATCTTTAAACAACAAACTAAATAGAAAGATCCCTTATGAACGAATGAAAGAATGATCTCCAAATATTTTTCATTTCAATGTGTTTGGATGTAAGTGCTACATTTTGAACAATGGCAAGTCCACTCTTTCTAAATTTGAAGCCAAAGTAGATGAAAAAATTTTCCTGCGATATTCCTCTACTAACAAGATGCACATTTTCTATAATAAGAGAACTTTTATGTGTGGATGAATCTATACTTGTAATATTTGATGAGTTTAACATTTTCTATGAAGAGAAATTCTGTTGATTTGGTCTTGCAGTTCAACAAGCTCTCAAGTGCAAAGGAATTTGGAGTGCAACCTGCTGAAGAAAGCCCCTCATCACAAGAGGATAGTCGATATGATGTCAATTAAGGAACAAAAGTAGACTCTCCCAAAAATATGGAGCCTGAATATGTTGTTGCAGCTGTGCTAGAAGGACATGTATTAGAATCCCTTCAACAACAATACCTAGAGCTTATCAATATGTCAAGAAACTTTCACCATAACAAGTGATAGAAGAATCGAGGATAGTGTCAAAACAAGAGTAGGTGCAACTAATAAATTCTTCTTTTATTGCTTTATTTCGCAGGTAAAACCATAGAAGTTTTAGGAATCAACAGTTGAAATCAAGTCTTTTTATTTCTTTACTATTGTATTCACCCTTAAGGGTATTATTGTTCTTGTATCTTTCTCCCCTACATATATATGTGTGGGGAGTCTTCTTTAATTTAATTCAATCGAGTTTTCCCCTTCCAACTTGGTATCAGAGGATACCCGAACCCTAATACCGCTTCTCGCCGCTGCTCGTCCTCCATCATTTGTCGATCTCCATTACGAACATGTTTAGACATTACACATACATCACATTTTAAACTAGGAATAAACTGAGATAAAGCAGGAAAGAGTTTCTGAAGATAAACGGGAGACGGATGACCAAGACGCAAGTGCTAGCGGCGAGCGTCAGTAGAAATAGCAGCAGAAGAAGAAAGAGCAAGGGGCGATGATGTAGTATCCAGGTAGTACTGACCACCACGATTCCTACCACTGCCAAGTATCCGCTTCGTACCCAGTTCTTGAAAAATACAAAAATCTGAGAAAAAGGTTATCGAACAGTTAAGAGATTTAGTAAGGTTGCTAATAGAGAGTAAACTGCGGGGAAACGAAGGAACATGAAAGACAGAAGAGAGAGGAAGAGAAGAGGAACATGAAAAAAGACCCTTGCCAGCAATAGATGACAAGGTACCATTGGCAGAGACAACCTTGTCCTTACCAGACAAGGGAGTGTAGGAGGAAAAACCTGTAGAGGACCCGGTAATGTGGTAAGTGGCTCCGGAGTCAATGATCCACTCAGACGGAGGAGACACAGCAACATGGGCACTGGGTATCGCAACAGTAGCAAACAAGGAGGAAGTACCACTTGAAGTAGGATCAGACTGAGAGTGGACAGGCGTTGCAGAGCATCCAATTCTGATGCGGTGAAGTGATCCGGGAGCTGACCATGATGGCCCTCCTGCACCTCTATGGAATAAGCAGCATCATGAGAGCGGGTACCAGTCTGGCGGGATCCCCCACGTCCAGGGTCACGACCACGTCCACGGCCACAGACATATCCAGGTGGAGCAAGGTTTAGATGAAACTTGAAGCACACTTCGCGAGAATGACCCCGACGACCACAATGAGCACACGTGGGAATCGTGTTGGTATGACTGAAGCCACCACGTCCAGTACTCGTAAAGGCAGAGCGGTCAGGAAGAGGAACCGCCGTGCTGAGAGAACGTCGACGATCTTCATCGCCAAGAACCATACTGAAGGCCTCCTCGAGAGAAGGAAGAGGAGACCGATGAAGAATATTGGTGCGAACCATATCCAGCTCCATGCCCAAACCCATCAGGAACACATATAGGAGGAATCGTTCTTCTCTCTTCTGCAACAGGACTGCATCGGCAGTGCAAGCAGGTGTAAACTGGTCGAAGTAGTCCAACTCCTGAGAGATACGCTCGAATTCGGAGTAGTAGGTGGAAACGGTCATAGATCCCTGCCGTAGCTCCAACATACGGCGGGTGAGCTCATAAACCTGAGTGGAGTTCCCAATCTGAGAATAGGTCTCCCGTGCTCGAGTCCAAATCTCGTAGGCTGAGTCCATTAACATATAACTGCGTTACACCTTGGGAGACAAAATGGAGAAGGCAGGATACCACCAGTGAATTTTCAGTGTCCCATCGCGGCCAGGAAGAATCAGCCCTAGATGGTGCCACCTTAGTCCCATCAATGTATCCAAACAACTGATGACTGCGGATAACATGCTGAGCTGCATGAGACCATTCGAGGTAGTTCGTTCCATCCAATGGAACAGTGGTAATCTTCAAGGAGCCAGCATGGCCAGAGGGCCGCTGAGGTTCACCCATCGGGGAAGCCATAACCATTGGGGATGTAGAATCAACCGCAGCTGAGGAATCATCCATGACGAAGGGACAGAAGGGCAACGAGCTATCCGCACAAAGAAAAAAGGGCAGCCGACTAGATCAGAAGGCTGGCTGCAACAAAGGATCAAGATCTGGAGCATCAACGATCAAGATCTGGCTGCATCAGGAGTAGCATCGATGGCACGACGTCGATGTCGGGATTGCATCGGCAGTGGTAGCAGAGCGGCGGGCAGCAGAGAGCGTCGATGTCGACTACAAAGCAGGAGAGCGCCGATGTCGGCGGGTAGCAAAGCAGGAGTAGCGTCGATGTCGACTGCAGCAGGAGAGCGTCGATGTCGCGGGTAGAAAAGCAGGAGTAGCGTCGATGTCGACTGCAACAGAGAGCGTCGATCGCGGCGTCGATGTCGATTGCAACAGAGCGGCGGTCAGCAGAGAGCGGGAGCGCCGGCAACGAGCGCGGCGATGCTTCATGAGGAGACGGCCGACTCCGTCAGCATGCCCCACTGCCAGCGAGAGAGCCGTGGGGCTCCATGGACGACGGAGGCTACATAATAGCAGAGGGTTAACTCTCCCCCTCAAGTCGAACGGTAGATATCCGTCATTCTATATCCCATTTATCTTCTCCTAGTAGTACACCTTTTGCTGTTATACATTCTGATGTCTGGGGACCTTCCCCAATTGTATCTTTAATGTGCTATAGATGGTTTGTTACCTTTATTGATTGTTTTTCTCGTACCACGTGAGTTTATCTTTTGAAGAAGAAAGGAAACGTTGCTTCTGTTTTTCAAACATTTCATAAGATGATACAAACACAGTTCAATGGAACTATTCGTGTACGTCGAAGCGACAATGGGGGGAATATGATGATCGTGGTGAGTTTGGGGTCTATCTCTTGAGAAATGGCATCGTCCACCAAACCACGTGTGTTTACACCTCCACCCAAAATGGTGTGGCAGAACGTAAAAACATGCATCTCCTAGATGTTGCCCATTGTCTCCTCATCTCCATGCACCTTCCGAAACCCTATTGGGGTGATGCCATCATGACGACCACTCATCTTATCAACCGTCTTCCTTCACGGGTTCTAGCGTATACTACCCCTCTAGCTCGCCTTTCTTCTACGACTGTTGTTCATACCTCTTCTCTTCCACCCTGCGTGTTTGGCTGTGTCTGTTTTGTTCATGTTCATCAGCCACTTCGTGACAAGCTCGATCCTCGAGCTATCCGTTGTGTTTTCCTTGGTTATTCTACCACCACCAAAGGACCCTCCAGACGTACTTACTGTACCGTGGACGTGATGTTTCGCGAAGACGAGTCTTATTACTTAGCTTTGACTCCTTCTCATCGTCAGGGGGAGGAGGATAATGATTTTATTGGGACCGTTCCTCTTCTTGTTATTCCCCTTGTTATTGGTACCACTCCTACTCCCATTATGCCATCCACTACAGATATCCCGCATATACCTTCCACTATACCATCCACTACAGATATCTCTCATATACCCCTTTCTCACCATCCATCTCTCATCACGCCGCTCCCTCATGTTTATCATCGTCGAAAACCAGGTTAACAGCCTGTCATTGCTCCTCCGCTGCCAATGCTGCCTTTGGTTTCAGATCCTGATGCTGATTTACATGTTCCCATGGCACAGCTAAGAGGTAAAACCCGGTGTACCGAACACCCCATTTCTAACCATGTTGCTTATAATCATCTCTCTAAGCCTCATCAATATTTTATATCCTCCTTGTCCGAGATCTCTTTTCCTAAGACATGACAGGAGACACTTAGCATTCCAGTATGGGCTCAAGCAATGAAGGAAGAAATGTCCGCTTTGGAGAAGAATCACACATGAGATGTCATCTCTCTTCCTCCTGGCAAGAAACCTATTGGTTCAAGATGGGTCTTCTTAGTCAAGCAGAATCCGGATGGGAAAGTCGAGCGATATAAAGCTCGGTTGGTTGCTCGTGGTTATACCCAGATTCAGGGGATTGATTACCAAGAGACCTTTGCAGCTGTTGCAAAGATGGACTCTATTCGTGTGATCATATCTTGTGCTGTGATTTTAGATTGGGAACTTCATCAACTGGACATAAAAATGCGTTTTTGCACGGGGACCTCGAGGAAGAGGTGTACATGGTCTTTCCTCCGGGCTTTGTGAGGAAGGGACAAGAGAGCCTTGTCTGTCACGTATGGAAGTCCTTGTATGGGCTGAAGCATCCCCCGAGGGCATGGTTCGGTAGATTCCACAAGGCCATGATCCAGTTTGGCTACAAGCAGGGACACTCTAATCATACTTTGTTTGTCAGGAGGAATGGAGGAAAAATTATTGTTCTGATTGTCTATGTTGATGACATTGTGATCACAGGAAATGACACAGATGAAATCTCCAAGTTGAAGGCCCGTCTCTCTACTGAGTTCGAAGTAAAAGACCTGGGAAGGCTACGCTACTTCCTAGGAATTGAAGTGACCCGTTCTGACAAAGGTATTTTTATCTCCCAACGCAAGTATGTGTTGGACCTGCTAACGGAGACCGGTCTGCTTGGTTGTGCCCCTGCAAACACCCCTATGGAGGAGAACCATAGGATCAATGAGGATAGCAATGGTGATCGTACAGATGCCTCCAGTTATCAAAGATTGGTGGGAAATCTCTTATACCTCTCACATACTCGCCCCGACATTACATATGTTGTTGGGATCCTGAGTAGGTACATGCATGTCCCGAGGGTCAGACACCAGGAGGCGGCTTACCGTGTCCTCCGGTATTTGAAGAAGTCCCTAGGATAGGGGCTAATGTTCTCTAAGAACAATCATTTGCGGGTCGATGTTTTCACTGACGCTGACTGAGTTGGATGCCACGATGACCGGAAATCTACAGCGGGTTATTGCACATTCATTGGAGAAACCTGGTCATATGGGGTAGTAAGAAACAGAATGTGGTGGCCAGATCTAGTGCCGAGGCTGAGTACCGGGCAATGTCTTAATGCCTCTATGAAGGCCTGTGGTTGCGTACCCTATTGCATGATCTGGGGCTTCAGGAGGAAGCTCCCATATCCCTGTACTGTGACAACAAAGCAGCCATCAGCATAGCACACAATCCAGTTCAGCATGACAGGACTAAGCACGTTGAGGTGGATCGCCATTTCATCAAAGACCATCTTTAAAAAGGAAGCTTAGTCACTCCCTTCGTTCACTTCAGAGATCAGCTGGCTGACATCTTCACCAAGAGTCTAGGATCCAATGTCTTCACTGACGATATTCATAAGCTCAGAATGACAAATATCTACCGTTCGACTTGAGGGGGAGAGTTGAAATCAAGTCTTTTTATTTCTTTACTATTGTATTTTACCTTAAGGGTATTATTGTCCTCTTTAATTTAATTCAATCGAGTTTTCCCCTTCCAACTTCAACTAATGATCCTTATTGGATCATTGCTATGCAAGAAAAGCTAGAACATTTTGAAAGACAAAAGATTTGGACCAATAGGTCCATAAAAAAATAGACCTCAATGGTGTGGTTATAAGGAACCATGTTAGACTTGTAGTTCAAGGCTATATTGAAGAGGTAGAGATTGCTTATAATCAAACCTCTACTTCTGTGACTAGGCTTGATTCTATAAGACTTTTCTTGGCATATGCAATATACCATTACATCAGAGTGTACCGAATGGATGTAAAGAGTGCATTTTTGAATGGAAAACTGTAAGAGAAAGTTTTTATTGCATAACCTCCAGGTTTGGTCTCTCCTACTTACCCTTCTCGTGTATATAGCTTACATAAAACCTATATGAGTGGAGAGGAAATAAAATCGTATATCTCATAAAAGAGGACCCTTACTCATACATATACTTTAGTAAGGGGAAACCTAAAAAGAAAAAAACAAAACTACCCCAAGCCGAGGTAAATACATAAAAGGACTAAGACGACTTGAAATAACATATTACAACTCTCCCCCTCAAGTCGGACGGAAGATGTCGGTCATCCCAAACTTTTGAATATCATCGTTAAACACGTCACACCCAAGCTTTTGGTAAACACATCGGCTAGCTGATCTTTAGAATGAACAAATGGAGTGACAACTGTATTTTATCCAAGTGATCTTTGATAAAGTGCCGATCAACCTCAACATACTTTGTCTTGTCATGTTGAATAGGGTTACGAGCAATGTTAACGACTATCTTCTTGTCACAGAACAAAGAGAAAG
Source organism: Platanthera zijinensis (assembly GCA_039513925.1). Classification (NCBI taxonomy): domain Eukaryota; kingdom Viridiplantae; phylum Streptophyta; class Magnoliopsida; order Asparagales; family Orchidaceae; genus Platanthera; species Platanthera zijinensis. Next base: position 101,697,538 of record CM077085.1, on the reverse strand, counting down.
GGGTTGTCACAGAGAAACCCAGATCTTGTAACACAGTACGCTGTCATAGTCCCTCACATAAGCCTTGAGACATGACACGATATTCTGCCTCTACCCTCGATCTAGCCACCACATTCTGCTTCTTTCTACGCCACGTCACAAGGTTTCCCCCAACAAAGGAGCAGTATCCTGTTGTGGACTTTTTGTCATCATGGCATCCAACCCAATCAGCATCAGTAAAAACCTCAATCTTCAAATTATTATTCCTAGAGAATAAGAGACCCCGACCAGGAGCTTTCTTCAAATATCGCAGCAAGCGATACACAACTTCTTGATGTCTGATTCTAGGAGAATGTATACATCTGCTAAGGATACCAACTGCATACGTAATGTCGCGCCGTGCTTGAGATAAATATATAAGTTTTCCGACTAATCTTTGATAACGCGATACATCTGTGTGATCACTATCACCATCTTCATCAATCCTGTGATTTTCCTCCATATGAGTGTTCACATAAACACAATCAAGCATACATATTTCCTTTAGGAAATTCAATATGTATTTTCGTTGGGATATGAACATACCCTGATCAGATCTGACCACTTCGATACCTAGGAAGTATCGTAATCTTCTCAAGTCTTTCACTTCAAACTCAGCAGACAGGAGGGTCTTAAGATTTACAATCTCCTCTGTGTCATTTCCAGTAATCACGATGTCATCCACGTAGACAATGAGAACCACAACACGCTGTTCATGTCTCCGGATAAACATGGTATGATTAGATTGAGCTTGTTTGTACCCAAACTTGAGCATCACCGTGAGAAATCTCCCGAATCAGGTTCTAGGTGATTGATTCAGGCCATATAAGGATTTCCTTAGGCAGCAGACAAATCCTTCAGCTCCTTTCTTCACAAAAATAAGAGGAAAATTCATGTACACCTCCTCCTCATGCTCACCATGGAGGAACACATTTTTCACAAACAGTTGATGGAGGTCCCAGTCCAGGCAAGCAACACACGATAGCAATACCCGAATAGAGTCCATCTTTGCTACATGAGCTAACGTCTCCTGATAATCAACTTCATGAGTCTGGGTGTATCGTTGAGCGACCAGATGTGCTTTGTACTATTCCACCTCACCATCTTGGATTCTCGTAGAACGAGAAAAACCTAATTAAACAAAGCATATGATCCAACCAACAAATCCAATTGAAATCACAATAGGTGATATAAAAGAGAACGAAGAATCATCTCCTCAAAAATGGAGGAGATCAAGCCCCGGAAAGGTAGTTACATCCCCGTCTAATGGTTCCGTTGCTTGGACGTGCTGAACGACGCAAGGATGAATCGAGGCTTACAGGACTAGGAGGGAGCTAAGCACGAGAGGATGGGATGGGGAGAATGAGGTGTGGGAGTTAGACATCGAAGAGGCTGGGCTGAACGCAGGCTGGAGTGAAGCGGACTCTGGAGTAGGCATTGGGGGTAGACGTAGGAGTGACCGTGCCAGCGGTTTAGGGCTCTGATACCATGTTGATTGTGATTAATTTACAATTAGTCGAATAACATGAGCACACTCTTATATATAGGAGTGGTGGTGTACACAAGAAAATAAATAATAATGACTTTAATGTTGAAACCGAAAAATCGGTCTCTATGGAGTTCACCCTTCGGGAAGGGGTGATCGCGCACCTACTTCTTTCCTGCAAAAAAATGACAAGAAAACAAAGGGGACCTGACCCAAGGGCTCGGCGCGGAGGTCCCACCTCACACCCGGAAGATCTTAGAGCGCTTTCCCTCCCTTAGCCAGATGCCGAGCTAAGACTACCTCAGAAAGCGCAAGAAGGTCTGGGACTAAGTAAGCATGCCTTCTGAGGTGCCCCTTGGGTCCTATTTATAAGATTCTGAAAACCGCCTGCAAATTTCCAACCTCCGCTGTTCTGAACAGCTATGTGCAACCCAACTGGGTCTGCCAATAGTGTAACTCCGCTGTTCTAGAAGGATATTGACACCCCCCGCAAGGGCACCCAGGTAATTTGGTCGCTGCGCCCCATTGGACAGACTCCAAGGATATGGAGGTCGGCTCGCCGCAACTCGCCATCCCGCTGAGTCTGACGCGACCTGGCTACCACAGCTCGCCTTCCCTCCTTAGGCGAGTGCGAGCTAGGTTGTCGTAGTCCGCCAACCCTTGTTCTGAGGCGGGCTGGCTGCCAGGTCGCCTATGCGAGAGCGGGCTGGGCGGGCCAGCTCGCGCAGCTCGCCCGCCTGACCCTGGCGAGGGCGAGCCGGTCGTTCTGAGTTGTTACTTCGGAAGGTCGTCCGGAGAAATTGAGTTCGACGAACGCCGAGTTCCGTTTGACGAGCTCCGGGCGGGTGCGGGCCTAGTGGGCCAGCTCGCGCAGCTCGCCAACTTAGCTTTGTCTAGAGCGAGCTGGTCGCTCTAAGTTCGCCCGCACACTTTTCTGGCGCGGGCAGGTTGCCCTGGTCCGCTCGTCTGCCCTGGTTGACCCACTCGGCGAACACGGGATTGTACACAATCCCCGCTCTTTTTGAGCATGGCCAAGCTCGGAAAGAATCATCCAACCCACGTGTTCAGTGAGTGCTTCACTGAGCTGGAGAGAATCTTTTGGTGGGTCCCACCGTCGTGCTATAAATATACCATCAGATCTTTGGAAAAATCCCGCCTTCTCCTGACCTTCTCTGTGAGCTATACCTGAGCGATGTCCGTGTCTTAGGAGATGCGAGCGCGCCTAGCGGCCGCGACGGAGGAGACTTGGGAGCAGGCCCTTGACGCCGCCCTGTGGTTAGCGCGCAGATCGCCCGACCCCCTCTTCACGCCGGTGAAAGGGAGGATCATTTGGGAGTCTCCTGTAAACGACCCCCTGGGGTCCAACCCGGCGGCCGGTGCCGAGGTCGCCCATGTGGTTTGCGAACTTCCTGCCTGATTCGTCATCCTACCCCTGATTCCTTCCTTTTTTCGCAGGTGACACCTGGCGGAGATGGAGGCGTCAAAGGGGGGCTGGGTCATTCCCTCCCACTGACAACCGATCGGGTCGCCAGCCCTTTGGGCCAGGGGCACCCCCCTGCGGTGATTTTGCAGTCGCCGATTCCCCCAGGGCTGGGGAAGGCTTTCGTAATTCCTGACGGGGAACCCTTCCAGGGCTGGCCGGGCTCCTCCCGGCCATCTGCTGGTGCGGGCGACGTGCCGACCCCTTGCATGTTTGCACTCTTGCCCGTTTATCACTGTTTGCTCCTGATCCTTCCTTCCTTCTGCAGGCTTCAATGTGATCTCCTCCTCCGACGTCAACATGAGCGAGGGATATTCGCCTCCCCCTGATACGGATCATATTTCGGAGTACCTGGGCGACCCGCTGGATGCTGAGAGGATGAAGAGGCAGGTAACACGGCTATTTCAAAAGCACACGCTACTGTTACAGGAGGTTTACAACAGGGTAGAGAAGGACAAGGCCGAGGCGGATGAGAGATTCGCAGTTCTGGAGGGGACGAGGCGACCAGCTGACGGTGACAGAGTTACTTCTCCGGGGGTGCACATCACGCAAGCCGAGGAGCGGCTTAGGCATGCCACGGAGCAGATCGACCTGGCCCAGCAGGAGCTGTTGGCGGTCCGCGAGTACCTTTATCCTTGCGTGCCGCCCCGATCCGGGACACGGAGGCGGGGCAGGTGGAAGTAGATCCAGTACTGAGCCGCCTGCCCCTTCTCTGCTATTGATCGCTAGGCCCGGGTCGCATCCACATCCTAGATTAATTCGCGTTGTTAGGTTGCGAACTTTCTTTCGGAATATTTGATCTGTAATAACTTAAGACCTTCTCGCCTGCTAGTGGGCTCATGTTTGTTGCTTGTTGCTTTTATTGTGTCGTTGCTTAGTTCTCTCTGGGTGAGTGCGGATGAGGCGCTCTTGCTCGCCTACCCTTTCTTTGAGCGGGCGCGAGATTGATGCATCGGCTCGCTCAGCCCACATATCTGGCCTCGGCGAGAGCGAGCCGGGTGCACGCGGATCGTGAGCCTAGGCTGCTCGCTTACAACTTTTGGCGGGTTCGGATCGTGGCTCGCCCGTCTCATGTGCGGACGCGGGTTATCAGCGAGCTGAGATAAATCAATGATGGGTCCGGGAGTCGAAGCTTCGAGGGCATATTTTGCTATCCGCACTTTTCCCGCCTTTTTCCTTTCTATAAATAGGCCATACCGAACCTCTCTTACCTGCCGCATTTAAGACTTCCCTTTTCTTTGCTTCCTGCGATTCCCGGCTCGACAGCTTCCCGCGAGAACTACTCCGTTTCCTACTGATTCCCCGCGGGATGGGTGGTGGCGGCGGTGATGCGGAAGGGCGGCGCAAGTGTGCCTGGACCTTCTTCGAGCACGACTTTCCCCATGCCGCCATTTCTGAGAGCGAGTTTCTCGATGCCGTCGACCACTACATACCGCCGGGCTTCGTGGCGAGGCGACCTGGGGAGGGGGAGAAGATCAACGACCTCTCGGGAGCGGAGCTCGCCATCCCAACGTCGCATTTCGAGGCGTGTCTCCGGCTTCCTCTATGGCCTGAGGTCCGCCAAATACTGAAATATTTTGGGGTCGTCCTCGGACAGATGACCCCCAACTCCATCGCGGTGTTGGTCGTATTCTCGTGCTTCCTGCGGGAAGAGCGGATCGAGTTCAGTCTCGCGGTCTTCCGCAAGCTGTTCTCCTTCCGGGTGAACAAAGATGGGACCGTTTACTTCTCCAGCAACCACGTTAAGGTGCGGGAGACCGTCAACAAGAGCCATAATTGGTTAAAGAAATTTGTTTTCGTCAAGGGAGAATTCGGCATTGTCCCTTTCTCCCCGGTACAGCTCAGCAAGGCGAGCTACCGCCCCCTACCCTGGGCGGCCACGAGGCCGGGCTCTGCGGGTTCTTCGAGGGGAAGAACTTTGAAGTCGCGTTCCTCCGCAGGAACATAGACAGCCTCGCCCCTGTTGCGCCCGGAGGAGGTAAAGTACTCGCGCTTCCTGCTCTCCTCTTTACTGTCATTCCTGTCTTTACTTTCCTTTTCTGCAGGCGAATGATGAGTCCGATATTTATTGGTTTTTCCGGACTCATCTGGGTTGTTTTCTCGCTCGTGCACTGCATTTCAATCGGTTATCGGTTATATTTGCATCGTTCGGTCATTGAGTACATTGTGCACTGTTTTGGCCAATGGGTGTGCAAATGCGCATTCTGTTGTCGGGGGTAAGGACATGGTGCTCCCCATGACTCTTTCTAGTTGTTGTTGTTTGCATTTTGTTGCTGGGAGATTGTGCTCCAGTTTTGGTTTTTGCTGTGCAGGTGGTGCGTTTTCCCCAAGACAGGAATTCTGATTTGTGGAAAACGCACAGTCGTGCGTTTCCTTAGCGCACGCTTTCTTCCTAATCGTGCATTTTACTCAGTCGAGCGGAGCTCGACGAATTTCGTCGAGTTGAACTCGACGATTTTAACGCACGGTTAACGCACGATTTCGGCCAAACCGTGCGAGAAGGAAATGCACAGTTTTCCTGTAGCTTTCTTGTTTGTACCATTCTGTGGTTAATCGAGCTATTTGTTCACGCACGGGCGGCAGCGCTCGTGCGCGAGTAAAACACACGCTTCACCTGTATTGACCTGAATTCCAGCTTTCTGTTGTTACCCGTGCAATTTCCTTCACGCACGGGCGGAAGCGTCCGTGCGCGAGTTAAACGCACGGGTCAACGCTTCTCCTTCCGCAGGCTTATCCTGAAAGTTAATAACACACGGTTAACGCACGGTCGTGTGCCAAACCGTGCGTGCCTATTTTTATGACCTGCTTCTATTTAAAGCGCAGATTTCTTCTTCCTGATGGACAGTCCGATCCAGCCCGCCTTTTCTGCTCCTCTTAGCGGGAAAACTTCCCTCCAGCCACCATTTTCTCTCTCCTCCTTGGAGAGTTGATCCGGCCACCATTCTTCCTCCAAGAGCTAGCAAAAGCATCAACTCCGGCCACCATTGTCATCTCCAAGCTCCAAGCTCCGTTTCAAGCTCTTAGGGTGCTGCATCTGTGGAGTTCTCCGGATTGATTTAGCCCAACAATTATTCACGAAGAAGACGTGTTATTGGAAGGAAGTGACAACCCTTCTGGACCCCGGACGTCATCCGTAGACCGAGCTTGGACAAGGCCCGACAACCCTTGACTTCGGCCATGAATCTCGGAAAGCCTTTGTGCGTTTGGTTCTTTCTCTTCCCCTTCACCTGTAGTATTTTTTTTTTCTGCATATTTGGATGTTGGAGTGATGTGTAAGAACATTGTTAGCTTAAGTATTTCAGCATGTCTATGTGTTGTTATAACTTAGGTGTTGATTGTGGGTATGAGCTTCAGATTTTCTCTTGCTCAAGTTGAGATAGTGCCGTTCTAGCGATTGCTAGAAGCGTGCGTGGCGAAGAGGTTATTGCGACCCTCATTGGCTAATCCATCTTCCGTATTACTCTCTTGAGTAATCCACCAAAGCGACGCGGTGACGGCGACCCGCAATAGGATTATTAGTGCTAAGCTTAGGAAACACCAAACCAAAACCCCCTTTGTTTACGTTACCACTTCCAATCACTTTTTCAAATAGCGAAATCACACTCCCTACTTGCACTCCTCGAGAGATCGATATCTGGGGATTCAACTCCTCAACTTTATTACTTGACTACGATCGGTACACTTGTCGTGAACGCATCAAGTTTTTGGCGCCGTTGCCGGGGAGTGCAACCGTTGTGTGTATTTTTCTTTTGAAAAAGTTTGTAAGTGTCTTTGGTATTTTTGAAAGAATTTTTTGTGTGTTGTATGACAGATCCCAACTCCAGTGATAGGGTTGAAGATCTTGTGTTGGAGCTTGAAACCGCACGTGCGAGGCGAGATCGCCTGCGTGCTGCTGCTGCTGAAGAGAGGATGGAGAATCTTGGCCAAGGAGGAAATGGCCACGGTGAACGGGTTGTTGAGGGCCAAGAGGTGGTCCATCCACGCGTTAGGACAATGCGTGATTTCACAACCCCTACTACAGGAAGTGTATACCCTGGCTTCGGACCGACCATCGTAAACAACCACTTCGAGATTAAATCCGCCATCTTGAATATGATCCGAAATAATACTCAGTTCTCGGGCTTGCCGAGTGAGGATCCGCAACTCCATCTGGCGGAGTTCTCAGAAATTTGCTGCACATTCCGATATGCCTGTATTTCTGATGACGTAGTAAAGCTGAGGCTGTTCCCGTTTTCGTTAAGGGACAAGGCCAAGACCTGGCTCCATACTATTGTCCCAGGGACGGCTACTACATGGGAGGCCCTGACTTCTAAGTTCTTGGCTAAGTTCCACCGGTGGATAAGATTGTGAATGTCTGTAGGGATATTGCAACCTTTCGGCAGTTGGACCAAGAAATATTGTCTGAGGCGTGGGAGAGATTCTCTGACCTGCAGCGTCGATGCCCCAGCACGGCTGAGCCGTGAAATCTAGTTGAAATATTCTATTTTGCAATTGAGCCTAATTTCATGGCTATGATTGACGCAGCCGCTGGAGGCACAATAATGAACCTACCTCCTGACGAGGCATTGAGGCTACTTCGCGACACTGCCTCCCATAACACATACTGGACCGCCGGAAGAAATATCCCCATAGGGGCGAGGAATCTGTTTGAAGTAAATGCGGTGGTGCAACAAGTTGAGGCGAGCCCTCATACTTTGGATGGAAGGACGATGTTGACCAGATCGGCCCCTCCTCCAGCTCGGTTTATGGACATTTCGTTCCAGGGTTGTGGTAACCCCGACATTCATGCTTACGAGTGCACTGCTGGAGAGACCTTTGCTGAGTCGTCAGGTATAACTTCTGAGGAGAATGTAAATTTTATAAATAGTCAAAACCGCACTGCTCCTTATAATAATGTTTATAACCCCAATGCGAGAAATCATCCTAATTTCTCGTGGAATCAAAATGATCCCGGTCAAAGGTGGCAGGGAGGCCAGCATCAATTTGATGCCCAAGTCTCTAGTAGCCAGCCGCGACCGCCGCATACGGGTTATAATCCGAACGCGCAAGGGACTCGCAAGGGTGCGCTAGAGGAAATGATTGAGAAGTTTGTTGAGATGGCCCAATCTAATTTGGCTACTCAAACCGCTTTCATGAGGAACTTGGAGACACAGCTGGGGCAACTGGCCCAAGTGTTCTCCGAGCGTACTCGCGGCACCCTCCTAAGTGATACGGAAAAAATCCCCTTGAGCAAGGGAAGAGCGTTGGGGATGCGCAAGAGTGCGATAAAATGAAATGGCTGTTAAATGTGAGATTAATGCGGTAGAGACGATAGCTTTATGTGATTCCGGATCGTCGTGCAACATTCTTGCTTTGCAGGATGTTGAAAAACTTAATTTAAATGTCAAATCGAATGTCCGGAAGTCACTAGTGCTAGCCGATTGATCGGTAGTTAAGACCGATGGAGAGATTAAAGAGGTGGAAGTGATTCTGAATGAGCCTGCTGTAGTCACTGACTTTCAGGTGTTAGGACCCATATGTAATACATCGAAACCAATCTTAGGTGTCCCAGTCCTAAAATCTAGTGAAGCTACACTGCAATTTAATGCGAACAGTGTCACCTTGGCTTCCAAGGTCAATTTGCCTTTACCACCGTCACTTCCCCCTAAAATTTCAAATGAACCTGGAGAATTTCTGAAATTGAATATTTCGTTATCTAATGATTTATCTAGTGTTGTTGAGACAGGTGTTCTACTGAAGAAGCAAGATCAGGTTAAGAAAGTGACAGAACCGCTGACGTTAGCTGAAGGAGAGACAGAGACGGAGTCACTTAACGTGAAACAAGAGTCAGTTAAGAAGAAACATGAGGCGAGCATGACTGTGGAGAGCGTGCGGAAGACTTATTTAAAAACATCTATTTATCCGAACAAAGTTTGTAAGACTGTTAAACAAGTGACTTGGGCTGATCTTTCACCCGCCGTGGGTGAGGAAAGGATGCCCCCGGATGAGAAATATAGACATGCTGCTGAATTGGTTGGTGTGGTTATACCACCCTGGCGATCCCCATCTGTAGATCTTAAAAGAAGAGAACTGCTCCTGCGCAAGGCGCAAAATTTTGCCCGCCAGCGCGAGAAGGAAGAGGTTAGGGGTAGGGGAGATTCGCCTTCCCTGGGCCCTAAAGCCTTCGCCTCGCCCTCATCTCGCGTGACTTGGGGGATCTATCACAAGTCAACGTTCAGCTTAGGAGTGAAGGATCTCCGGATCCCGTTTCCTGTTTTTTCTAGTTTCATTTACTGCTTACTGCTGTGTGTCACTGTAGATCTTTTTCATTACGTTTTGAACTTAAGCTCTGAATAATATTTATATAACTGCTAATACAGGTATTTGATCCAGCTTAAAGACGGTAAAGAAAAGGGCTTATGGGAGACAACCCAATTTTGTCGCTTTTAATTTATTCAATTATGCCGCTGTGATTATATGTTTTTAGTATGTGTGGTTGGAGATATTCTCTTGTGCAGGTGGGGTTCGTTTGGGTCGTGGACTTTCTGCTGAAATTAACGCCAATATTCTGGTATGCTCATTGCCTGAGCATGGGGTAACCCCTTCCCTCAACTTTTATTTCTCTATTTTTATTGCAAATCTTTGATAGTTTGTTTTGTTTAAGTTTGGTGGGGGAGAATTTTGCGGGTTACCTATGCACATGCACTATTAGCACTTTCATACCAAAAGTATATTATCATTTTCTGCTTTTATATTATCATGTCTGCATTATGCACCTACACCCACATGAGCGCGATCTTAAGCACGCGCTCGGCTCAAGTCAAATTTATTTCTTTTGTGTTAACCTTAAAATAGTAGTGCTAGCTTAGGATTTTAGGATAGTGTAGTGTGAAACTCGTGCAGTGCTCCTAATCGAGGACTCATGGTGTGTAGAAATAGTATAGATTTAATTTTTCAAAATGCTCGTAGATTTATATTTTTCTGCATTTGTAAATATTGTTTGTACTACTCAAAATTATTGAATCTGGAGTAATCGAACGGTAATGTAGGAATGTGTGTAGCCGCCACTAGCCTCGTATTGCTCGAGTCGGAAGGATCACCTTTCTCGGTGGCTAAGAACTTGCCCCAAGCTACTCTCAAAGCATTGATGCACAGTTAGTCTAGCGTGAGCGTGATGTAGGCCATCTTTTTGGCCCGGTTGAGCCTTGTACCCGTCTTAACGATAATCCTTGTTAGCCTATTTTGAGCCTACCCCTCATGTTGATTTAGCCCCACTTTGCGATCACCGGAGCCTAAAAGCTTTTCCCAGTTGCACACCCCAATTTCGATGTAGTAGTATGATAATTCTTCCATTGGTGTTGTTATGTGGTAGTGCGGTGAAGTTTTTTTGAAAATTTTGCTGTAAGGGTTTTATAAAAATCAAAAAAAAAAATGTGCTGAATGATATAAAATAAGAAAGAGAAAATGAAGAGTTTGATTGTGGTATTGTTGTGGTGATAGGCGGTGCACACACCTGTGTTGTCAAGTTCAAGTCTGGTGGTGTGGTGCACCTGCGTGTTTTGTTGGCGAGAGGGATTTCATTTGTATGAGCTCATTTGGGTTGTGCGTAGCCATCATTTTTATCCTTTTGCATCCTTACCTACATATATACTCAAGCCCCATTATTTTCCTAAAGTCCTACGGATTCACGCTTAAGTCAAACTAGCACTGTGGAGAGAGTGTGAACGAGCAAGCTTATGGTCCTCGACATTGATGGATTTCTTTGGAGGTGATTCCGAGCCCCGGTCTTTGGCAATGCTCAACTGAGTGGCCTGTCTACTTTCTTCCTACGCATGACCGAACGATTCTCCAGAGTTCTATTTTTGAGTAGTTACAATACTTATTTACGTCTGTCGAAATTTATAAACTTCGTAGCATAATTAAAAATTATATCTATTATATTTTTATGCCCATGCTGTTTTCGATTTCTCGCATTACTGTATTTAGAAATTACTAAGCCAGCTAGCTGTTTTCTAGTTCGCAGAGAGATGATTTGCTCGGGACGAGCAAATGTTTAAGTTTGGTGGTGTGATGAGTCCGATATTTATTGGGTTTTTCGGACTCATCTGGGCTGGTTTTCTCACTCGTGCACTCCATTTCAACCGGTTATCGGTTATATTTGTATCGTTCGGTCATTGACCACATTGTGCACTGTTTTGGCCCATGGGTGTGCAAATGCGCATTCTGTTGTCGGGGGTAAGCACATGGTCCTCCCCATGACTCTTACTAGTTGATTGCATTTTGGTGCTCGGAGCTTGTGCTCCAGTTTTTGTTTTTGCCGTGCAGGTGGTGCGTTTTCCCCAAGGCAGGAATTCTGATTTGTGGAAAACGCACAGTCGTGCGTTTCCTTAGCGCACGCTTTCTTCCTAATCGTGCGTTTTACTTAGTTGAGCGGAGCTCGACGATTTGTCGAGTTGAACTCGACGATTTTAACGCACGGTTTTGGCCAAACCGTACGAGAAGGAAACACACGGTTTTCCTGTAGCTTTCTTGTTTGTACCATTTTGTGGTTAATCGTGTGATTTGTTCACGTACGGGCGGCAGCGCCCGTGCGCGAGTAAAACGCACGGTTCCCCTGTATTGACCTGAATTCCAGCTTTCTGTTGTTACCCGTGCGATTTCCTTCACGCACGGGCGGAAGCGTCCGTGCGCGAGTAAAACGCACGGGTCAACGCTTCTCCTTCCGCAGGCTTATCCTGAAAGTTAATAACGCACGGTTAACGCACGGTCGTGCGCCAAACCGTGCTTGCCTATTTTTCTGACCCGCTTCTATTTAAAGCGCAGATTTCTTCTTCCTGATGGACAATCCAATCCAGTCCGATCAGCCCGCCTTTTCTGCTCCTCTGAGCGGGAAAACTTCCCTCCAGGCACCATTTTCTCTCTCCTCCTTGGAGAGTTTATTCGACCACCATTCTTCCTCCAAGAGCTAGCAAAAGCATCATCTACGACCACCATTATTATCTCCAAGCTCCAAGCTCCGTTTCAAGCTCTTAGGGTGTTGCATCTGTGGAGTTCTCCGGATTGATTTAGCCCAACAATTATTCACGAAGAAGACGGGTTATTGGAAGGAAATGACAACCCTTCTGGACCCCGGACGTCATCCGTAGACCGAGCCCGGACAAGGCCCGACAACCCTTGACTCCGACCGCGAATCTCGGAAAGCCTTCGTGCGTTTGGTTTTTTCTCTTCCCCTTCACTCGTAGTATTTCTTTTTCTGCATATTTGGATGTTGGAGTGATGTGGTATTTCAGCATGTTTATGTGTTGTTATAACTTAGGTGTTGATTGTGTTGATGAGCTTCAGATTTTCTCTTGCTCAAGTTTAGATAGTGCCGTTCTAGCGATTGCTAGAAGCGTGCGTGGCGAAGAGGTGATTGCGACCCTCATTGGCTCATCCATCTTCCGTTTTACTCTCTTGAGTAATCCACCAAAGAGACGCGGTGACGGCGACCCGCAATAGGATTATTAGTGCTAAGCTTAGGAAACACCAAACCAAAACCCCCTTTGTTTACGTTACCACTTGTAATCACTTTTTCAAATAGCGAAATCACACTCCCTACTTGCACTCCTCGAGAGATCGATATCCGGGGATTCAACTCCTCAACTTTATTACTTGACTACGATCGGTACACTTGCCGTGAACGCATCAGCGAGCGGGACGTCCCCTTGCACCCTCCATATGAGAGTGCACGACTTTCTTCTAGCGAGCTCTCCCGCGCCGAGGTAGCAGCCGCCAAGGTTGTCAGGATCGCGATCCAAATCATAGGATCTTACGATTCTACGATCCAGATTTTGTAAATCGATCCTGATTTTGTAAAGCGATCCTCGATCCTACCTTACCATCTGATCCGGTATGAGTACGAGCTCATCGCGAGACCCCGCCCTCTGTTCCCCCGAAGCGGCCTAGCCGCGAATCGCTTCCCCCGCCACCACTGCCCAAGAAATCGAAGACCGCGGGCGGCGCACCTCCCGCGGCTCTGGAAAAAGGTAAAGCCCCGACCGGTCAACCGGCTGGGGATCTCGCCCCCATGGCCGCCTCGACCGGCGGCTCCCCCTGCGGGGCGGCCGACACCTCCAAACCTCAAGAAGAGACGCAGCCCGCCGTGACGCCAGTGCCGAGAGGGCACCGCAACTTTGGCCTCGACGAGCGTCCTTTAGATGACCTCGGAATTCCCCTCCTCCAGTGGGACAAGCAGACGAATCGGGCCTTCATCTCTACCCTGCTGCCGAGCTGGCTGGAGCAGGAGACCATCAACGGGGAGGCCTACAACTTCTCGTTTGGCCTGTACGCGCGAGAGGACGCCGCGGTCTACGACGAGGAGGCCACGCGGGTCCTTGTGCACGAGAGCGCGCGAGCCCAGCTATGCGGCCATGAGCTGGCCCACATGGTGGGCAGGAGGCTAACCCAGCTGGATAAGAACGCCCCGTCGCTCAAAAAGCTGGTCGACGAAAAGGAGGGAGCTCGCCGTCTTGCCCAGGAGGAGGCGGACTACCAGAAGAAGCGGGTGGACGCAGTCGATGCCTCCCTTGCCGAGTACTTGGGAGGAGTGGTAAGTCCCTCAACTCGCACATATCTCTTGAAGGATCTCTTCTTTTATTAAGTTTACACTACCCCTTTTCGCAGGAGGCGGCGACGGCCAGTCGTCTGGGCTTGCAGATCGCCGTCCTCGAGAAGGAAAAGGAGGCGTCACATGCGCGGGTGCGTGAACTGGAAGTCGCTGCAGCTGCTCCGCCGCCCTCTAGCAGCAGTTGTCAGCTCACGCACTATACCGAGTACGAGCTGGAGGTCATGATGCAGAAGAATGCTGCCAGTGTAGCGAAGTATACTCTTCAAATGTTGCGGCGGGCCGACCTCATCAAGAGCGAGGGTGCGGGCTTTTCTGCGAGCGATGTGGTATCGACACTATTTCTTCCGGTACCAAAGCCGGGCGATGCGTCCTACCGACCAATCTAGGAGGACTCGTCGCTCGAGGGCTCGTCTCGCTGAATCCCTGCGCCTCGCCTTTTACATGCTTGTTGTAATACGAATGCGGGCCGAGCCCCAATCTTGTAATTTTGTCTTTAGTTAATGAAATGTTTTGGAACTGTTACATGTAATGTCGTTTCGTCTTTTCTTTTTTGTACTTGCGGCTTGCGTCGATCCTTCTGCTCGCTGTCTCTCTCGTCGCGTCTCGCGAGCGAGGTCGTGTGTTTACTCGGGACTTAGCTCAGGAAATAGGAGAGCGTTATTTGGTCGAATCGCGAACGAGGACTCGTATCCCTCGTTCAGATTCTTTACACCACTCGCGAGATGGGGTCGCCCGGCTCCGTGCGAGCTGGGTCCTGGGAGGTCGCGGCGCGATCTGAGGCTCCCGCTGTTTTTGTCACTTTCCGGGTGTTCGTCGATCCGTAGTCTCGGCTCGGCACTTCCGGCTGCCCACCTGCTGAGGTTGTCCTGACAACCCTGCGATTTCTGCCTTTATACTTCGAGTGTTTGGGTCCCGACTTTGGACACCCCGTTCATCTAAACCTTCTTTTTTGCTAGCTAGCTCGGGGTCTGGGTGGACTCTCTCGAGTGACATCCAGCCCTGACAGCTAGGTGAGAGCCTGACTGCGGAATCTGCTCGGGGTCTGGGTAGACTCTCTCGAGTGACATCCAGCCCTCTGCCAGCTAGGTGAGAGCCTGACAGCGGGATCTGCTCGGGGTCTGGGTAGACTCTCTCGAGTGACATCCAGCCCTGCCAGCTAGGTGAGCGCCTGACAGCGGGATCTGCTCGGGGTCTGGGTAGACTCTCTCGAGTGACATCCAGCCCTGCCAGCTAGGTGAGAGCCTGACAGCGGGATCTGCTCGGGGTCTGGGTAGACTCTCTTGAGTGACATCCAGCCCTGCCAGCTAGGTGAGAGCCTGACAGCGGGATCTGCTCGGGGTCTGGGTAGACTCTTTCGAGTGACATCCAGCCCTGCCAGCTAGATGAGAGCCTGACAGCAGGATCTGCTCGGGGTCTGGGTAGAGTCTCTCGAGTGACATCCAGCCCTGCCAGCTAGGTGAGAGCCTGACAGTGGGATTTGCTCGTGGTCTGGGTAGATTCTCTCGAGTGAGCTCTGTCAGCTAGGTGAAAGCCTGATTGCGGAATCTGCTCGGGGTCTGGGTAGACTCTCTCGAGTGACATCCAGCCCTGCCAGCTAGGTGAGAGCCTGACAGCGTGATCTGCTTGGGGTCTGGGTAGACTCTCTCGAGTGACATCTATCCCTGCCAGCTAGGTGAGAGTCTGACAGCGGGATCTGCTCGGGGTCTGGGTAGACTCTCTCGAGTGACATCCATCCCTGCCAGCTAGGTGAGAGCCTGACAGCGGGATCTGCTCGTGGTCTTGGTAGACTCTCTCGAGTGATATCCAACCTTGCCAGCTATGTGAGAGCCAGACAGCGGGATCTGCTCGGGGTCTGCGTAGACTCTCTCGAGTGACATCCAGCCCTGCCAGCTAGGTGAGAACCTGACAGCAGGATCTGCTCGGGGTCTGGGTACACTCTCTCGAGTGACATCCAGCCCTGCCAGCTAGGTGAGAGTCTGACAGCGGGATCTGCTCGGGGTCTGGGTAGACTCTCGAGTGACATTTAGCCCTGCCAGCTAGGTGAGAGCCTGACAGCGGGATCTGCTCGATGTCTGGGTAGACTCTCTCGAGTTATATCCAACCTTGCCAGCTAGGTGAGAGCCTGACAGCGGGATCTGCTCGGGGTCTGGGTGTTCTCTCTCGAGTGACATCCAACCCTGTCAGCTAGGTGAGAGCCTGACAGCGGGATCTGCTCGGGGTCTGGGTAGACTCTCTCGAGTGACATCCAACCCTGCCAGCTCGGTGAGAGTTTGACAACGGGATCTTCTCGGGGTCTAGGTAGACTCTCTCGAGTGACATCCAACTCTGTCAGCTAGGTGAGAGCCTGACTGCGGGATCTGCTCGTGGTCTGGGTAGACTCACTCGAGTGATATCCAACCCTGCCAGCTAGGTGAGAGCCTGACAGCGGGATCTGCTCGGGGTCTGGGAAATGAATACTTCACCCATTCACAGGAATCACGACAAGAGTATTCGTACAACAAGAAGCTTTATTAAAAAAGAACATTACTTACATGGCTCAAGGGTAAAAATGTTTCAAGTCATCACCGCTCCAGGTGAGATTTAGGGTTTCGCCCTCCACATTCCGGAGGCGGTACCCTCCCGATTTCAATGTTTCTTGTATAATGTATGGACCCTCCCAGTTAGGGTTGAGTTTTCCCACGGCGGCTGATCTTCCTGCCGCATCCACCTTTTTTAGGACCAAATCTCCTTCCGCGAACTGTTTGACCCTGACGTGCTTGTCAAAGTACTTGTCCATTCTTCTTTTCACTTCTTCCTGCCGGATGGCGGAGAGGTTACGTAGCTCCTCCACCATGTCAAGGGAGAGTCACAGCTCCTCATTTTCAGCTTGCCATTCGTCCCTACCTACCTCTGCCTCGACCACCCGAGGCGTTCGGACCTCGAACTCGATCGGGAGCACTGTCTCACATCCATGGGAGAGTTTGAAGGGGGTCTCCCCCGTGGCGGTGTTGGGGGTGGTTCTAAGGGCCCAAAGAACCGAGGGAAGCTTGTCCACCCAGCTACCCTTCAAGTTTTTGATTTTTTTCTTCAGGAGGTTCACTATGATTTTGTTTGCCGCCTCTACCTGCCCGTTGCTCCTAGGGTGATGGACCGAGGCAAATCTGAGGTCGATCCCGAGCTGCTCGCAGAAGCTGATGAACTCGGCGCTGACAAACAGAGGTCCGTTGTCCGTGACAATGGCTTGCGGCAACCCATGCCGACAGACGATCTCCCCCCAAACGAAATTACTGGTAACCTGAGAGGTCACCTTAGCCAACGCCTTCACCTCCAACCACTTAGAAAAATAATCTATCATGACGAGTAAGAACCTCCTCTGCCCACTGTCCTGGGGGAAAGGCCCCACCAGGTCCATTCCCCAGATGGCGAAGGGCCAGGAGGCCGTAAAACTTCTGAGACGCTAGGCCAGTTACAACTGGAGGGGGGCAAATAGCTGTCAATTGTGACACTTTTTAGTGAACTCAGCCGCGTCGTGGCCCAAGGTAGGCCAGAAATACCCTTGCCTGACAATCCTCCCTTCTAGGGTCCGACTCCCAGAGTGACTCCCGCACTCCCCGGAGTGGACCTCCTCCAAGATCCTCTGGACCTCCCTCTCGGTCACGCCATGTTCCAACATCCCCGAGCGGGTCTTTCGGTACAGCTGCCCATCGCGCATGAGATAGTACGCCGACTTGTACGTGAATTTCTTCTTATCCATTCCCTCCAGATACTCTCCCTTGGAAAGCAAGGTCGCGAATGAGTCCATCCATGAGGGGTGTTGATCCACCTCCATCAGCTCTCCTTCTTCGATGGAAGGGCGGAATAGGTCGGAAATGATGCCTCCTACCCGGGGACCATGCTTTGCTAGTCGATCCACCTGCTCGCTCTCCTCCCGGGGCACATGCCGGATGGAGAAGGTTTGGAACGTGCCAATGACCCCCTTTACTTTTGCTAAGTATAACTGGAGGGTAGGCTCCCTTGCCTCGAACTCCCCGTTGATCTGGGAAGCCACCATCATGGAGTTAGTGAGGACCTCCACATCAAGTACTCCTAACTCCCTGGCAAGGCGCAACCCTGCCATCATTGTCTCATACTCGACCTGGTTGTTGGTGATGGGAAAGTGCACCACTATTGTTTGTTTGATTCTCGTCCCCTGGGGGCTTACTAGGATCACCCCCACCCCCAGGGAATGTCTCCCTGAAGCGCCTTCTACCATCACCTTCCAGGGGACTGGGTGAGTGAGTTCTGTCTCCGCCACCTCGATCACATAGTCGGCCAGAAATTCAGCCATTGTTTGGGCCTTGATCGAGAGACGGGGAACAAAGGAGATGTCAAACTCACTCAGTTCCACCGACCACTTGGCCAACTGGCCCGAATGCTCCATCCCCTCGAAGATGTTGCGGAGGGGGTGGTCAGTCACCACTCAGATTGAGTGTGCCTGGAAGTAGGGACGGAGTTTCCGAGCCGAGATGACCAGAGCGAAGGCCAACTTCTCCAAAATGGGATACCGGAGTTCTGCCTTCCTCAGGACCCGATTCACATAATATATGAGGAGTTGCTTCTTCCCCTCTTCCCGAACTAGGACGGAGCTCAAGGCCTCGGTTCCGACCCCAAGATACAGAGACAGGTCCTCCCCCTCCTTTGGCCCTTGGAGCAGAGGGGCCTGAGTCAATTGCCTCTTCAAGGCTTGAATGCCTCCTCGCACTCCTTAGTCCATTCGAACATCTGGCCCCCCTCAATGCTTTGAAGAAGGGGGAGCACTTCTCTCCGGCCCGGGAGAGAAATCTGCTCAACCCTGCCAGCCTTCCTGTCAACCATTGCACTTCCTTGGCGTTCCGAGACGATGCCAAATCCATGATCGCCCTTACCTTGTCAGGGTTGGGCTCTACACCTGCAGGAGTAAGGATATGTCTCAGGAACTTACCCCTGCTTGCCCCGAAGACACACTTCAGGGGGTTCAGCCGCATCTTGTGCTTGCGTAAGGTGGTGAAGGTCTCCTCCAGGTCCCGGAGGTGAGAATCCACGTCTCGACTCTTGATCATTAGGTCATCCACATTCACCTCCAGGTTCCTTCCCTTCTGTTCTCGGAAGACCCTATCCATCATTTTTTGGTACGTCGCCCCTGCATTCTTTAGCTCAAAGGGCATCATTTTATAGTAGTAGCACCCATCCTCTGTGATGAAGGAGACATCCTTGATGTTTGGGGAATGCATCTTGATCTGGTGGTAACCTGAATATGCATCTAGAAAACTCATTACTGGAAAACCAACGGTTGAGTCAACCAGCGCGTCGATCCGAGGCAAAGGATAACAGTCCTTAGGACACGATTTATTAAGTAAAGAAAAATTGACACACATACGCCACCGACCGTCTCCTTTTTTGACCATTACTATATTGGAGACCCAGCCTCTGGGCCCAAGTTGAGGCAGTGGCAGGCGACGTCCGCATTGATCCCTGACATCTCCGCGGTGTTCCAGGAGAAGATGTCCACGTTCTTTTGGATGCACTCCAACATCCTCTCCTGGTCTGCTGGGGTCAGCCCCCCGCTGATGCGGACCTTCTCCCCCCTTCTCCCGAGGGTGAGAACCTCCATCTCCACCACCTCATCCGCAGCCTCCAGCCTGGACTGCTCCCCCCATTCTCCAACGTCTTCCCCACCCGTGGCAGGAACTTCCTCCTTAGCTTCCTCCACGACCATGACTTCGGCTAGCTCCTGGACTTCTTCCGCCACCTCCACCTGGGTGCGTGTAACAAACCATAAAAAATAATAAATAAATAAATAACAATAAAAAAAGACCTAAAACTAACCGGTCTAAACCTACCCCGCCCCCCCCCCCCCCCCTTTATTAAATTCCCGAGCCCCGGTTGATTCCGCATCCCGCAAGAAACCTGCTAGAACAGCTTCCGCCTCGCTCGCACCCGACGGCCCCGATTCCGCCTGTGCGTCCCCGGCAGCCCCCGATCCCGGCCTCCGGCGCCTCCTCCTCCTCCAGTAGGCCTCCAGCGCCCATTCCTTTTGCTTCCCCGACGTCTCCGGTGCTCCTCTTGGCCGGAATCTCCCGCACGGCCCTTTTGGCCGACCGCTTCCAAGAAGGGCCGGAAGAAATCCCTTCCTCTCCTCCTTCTCCGTCCAATGAGGGCAAGGACACCATTCCTTCTCCGACAATGCTAACTCCTACTCGTTCCAACCGGTGGATTTCGTGAGGGACTCCTAGGGTTTCGCTCGAAACCCCTCCTCGTGGATTTCTGAGCCCAGATCGGGTCTCCTTGGGTAAGGAATTTCATCAACCCATCATATTCTATTTGCCCTAATTTTTTTAGGAGGATTTCCGCCCTCCGATTGACGTAATTTCGTCGGTCTCACTTAGGATTGTCGTGAATTCGACTAATTTCATTTATGTTTATGTTTCCGGTGCCGCTCGTCCAATCTAGGTGATGGGATTGCCCCAATCTTGAGAATTTCGCCTCCAAATCGCGGTAGTCACTTCTCCCCTCACTCTCGAGGGAGGTAAATTTCTACAACTCCCCCCACTGTGGTGTGATGCGAATATCCAACGCATGTGCAAGTGTGAAACTCTTGATTATTCAACCTAAAATGCGTTGTGGATCCTGAACAGGTTTAGCTCGAGCTCCTAACCTTGCTTAGCTGTCGCTAGTTTTTTCGGCGTAACCTTGAGGCAAGTAGAGAAATCTCTCTCGCTTGCAAACATGAAATTTATATTACTTGACTTGTTGAAATAAAATAGACCCGTATAAACTGGAATCGTCAAAATAATAATTTATCATTACTGAATCTTGAATCCCTGAAATCATATACAACCATATGCACATATCGAGGTAAGAGTGTTGTTTTGGTGTGACGCCTTGAATCGAGCTCCCGACTAACTGATAACAGAAACCATTAGTCGATCATTGCAAACACCGTCGTTGATAAGCCTTGCATCAATTTATACACCAGAATCCTGTGCACCAAATGACAACACATTCACCCTTCGATATAAATCGCTTATGGTATTGCTGTTAGGCTAAAACTCCGGAGTAAGCTATTAACGAAAAAGAATCTTGTTAGACATGGTTACTTGTCTGGTTGTTACATGTAAGACTAGCTCACTAAACTCTAGTTTTCTTTACTTACTTTTTGCGTAAACTATTAACTTGAATCATTATATAACTCCATGTTCTGAGGCATTTTTCATTTTGTTTGAATTTGGCTTAGAGTTCGTGACTGCGCCGCCCGGTTCCTGAGATTTCTCCCGCCAGCTACCGCTTTTGTTTGGAGGTTTCTCTTTGTCTAATGTATCAGCAGGTTCTATGTATTTTGCTTTAGTACTGTTGAGATTTTTCTATTCATGTATTAGTTATCATCAGACATTTTCTCTTGTATCGTGGACAACTATTTAGGGCAAAGCCTTGTACTGGTTCATTTCACTCATGATATTCTACCTTTGTGACTAATTGCATTCCTTTAGTCTCAGTACTACTTGTGTCTTAGTTTTTATAAAAGAAATGCATGGCTTCCGCACTAATCTTTTAAAATTCTTTCAAAAATAGCTGTTTTAAAAACTAGTATAATTTCTGGTCCCGCCTTAGCAGGCATGGTTTTTTCTCTGCATGCCTGTGGCATCACGACCCGCCCGAAGCGCACTCTGATCTTGTTGAGACGGGTCGTGACAGTTGGTATCAGAGGGAGGTTTAAAAAAAATAGGGGTATTTTGAAAATATTACAATTTTTTGAATTTTACTATATCTATACATGCATCATTACTTCACTCACTCTATCATTGTCTGTTGTTCGAGGCTGAAACACGCACACACTCACTCATAAACATGAGTAGTATGCGTGCAAATGTTAAGGGAGTATGAGCAAACTTAATATTTATATGCATATGAATTTTTCACTAGGATAAACACCGCTTGCAAATATTAAATTGTATGGGCGGTTTAATATTTTCAAGTGCGTGACATTAGAATCATAATGCGCATGACATGTTAAGTGATATGGGCGCTTAACATGACATGTGTATCCATTCATGGGCATTTTTTTAGGAATGCATTGTAGGCATAATTACATTGCGTGCATATCATAACTCATTGCACAAGTGCTAAGCTAAGAGCAACAGATTACGATTGTACACACATGAATTTCAAAATCATAATATTATCGCACGCGATTTTATCGTCGCATTTGCATTTGCATGGCTATCACCTAGAGTTGTCCACTGAAAATGCTGTAACTATTACATGATTTATGTATCCAACAGTGTTAGAATGCTAGAACCTGTAGTCTTGATCCGTTATGCTTCGCCTGACCATTTTCTTCCTCAATTCTTTTGTCTCTCATAGATGGCTCCTAAGCGGTCGCAGCGAAAGAAAGCTACCCCTGCTGCAAGGGAGGCCCCTAGAGATGAAACTACCCAGCTTTTGAGACAGCTTCTAGAGCGTGTCACCCGTCTGGAAGGGGAACGCCAAACTCCTGATCCAGCCTCTGGTTCCGGCAGCGCTGGGACGACTGGAGTAGCTGTTACCACCACCCCTCCTGCACCCGGATCTGGAACCGGCTTGTCTACTGGCACCCTCGAGGCCCCGCTTGTGCCAAGTCCGACTACTTCCGTAACGATGGCAGACACTCTAGCTTTCAAGAGACTAAATCCGCCTACTTACAGCGGCGACCGTGACTACTTCGTGATCACGGAATGGGTCTCCCAGATGGAGAAACACTTTGAGTATGCTGCAGTACCCGATGTCCAAAAGGTTCTCCTTGCGGCCTATCAGCTTACCGAAGATGCTTACACTTGGTGGCTTCAGCGCCGCAGTCTCCCCGATTCTAGCACCTTGACTTGGGGACAGTTCAAGGATGCTCTCATGGGAAACTTCCTCGCTTCTGTGGAGCGGGACAAGTTAGCTGAGAAGTTCCTATCCCTTCAGCAGTATGACAGGACAGTGACCGAGTATGCGAGAGAGTTCTCCCGCTTGTCCCTCCTTGCTGCGGAGTTTGTGCCAGATGAAGCCAAAAGGATCAGCCGTTTCGTGAAGGGACTCCGTCATGACTTCCAGCAGCATGTGGTAGCCCATGACACCACCACCTACGCAGAGGCCGTGGGAGCCGCCTTGAAGGTGGAAGCAATTGAGCTGGATCGATCTACCAAGAAAGTCCAGCATGGCACCAGCAATGCCGCAACATCCGACCTCAAGCGCAAGAATGCTCCATCTCAGGAGCAAGGTCCCGGGCCTAAGGAGGTGTGCGCCTTCTGTCACAAGGTGGGCCATGTTGCCCAAGTTTGTCGTTCTCTCCTGAAGAAGCAAAAGAAGGACATTCATGCCCCGTTGCCTCAGATGACGCTTGCCTCTGCTTCCACCGTCTGTGCGTACTGCAAGAAGCCGGGCCACCAGCTGAAGGACTGCCGTCGTAGGCAGAAGGCCTGTTTCAAGTGCGGGCAGGTTGGACACCTCAAGCTAGACTGCCCTATGAGGGAAAGCCCGATTCCCGCTCAGCCACTGCAGGTTGTCCCTGGAGCTCAGGACAGGGGAAAGGCTGTGCTGAACGTCACCACTCAGGGCGAGGCGCTCGCATCTACCTCTGTCATCTCCGGTATGTTCTAAGTAGAGTTTTAATTTCCTACATCCTTTAATTACCTACCTTTAGTATGGATAATCTTGAAATGTGTTATGATGTTTAATTTTAGGGAATTTTAGGGTCAAGAATAAGTGGATGCAAATCCTTTTTGATTCTGGGGCATCTCACTCTTTTATAGCACGTCACATCGTGGACCTTTATAATTGGCCTACTTCGACACTTGAGGTCCCTTTCGAGGTTTCTGTACCCGGTCATATGCATCTCTCCACCAGCGGCATTCTCAATTGCCCGATCCTGCTTGGAGAATTGCAAGTTTTCGCCGATCTCATAGTTCTGGAGATGTCAGAATTTGACGTAATCTTGGGGATGAATTGGTTGGTCGCGTATCGAGCTAAGCTGGACTGTGTGGCAAAGAGGGTCAATCTCAGCATTCGCGGCAAGGACTACAGTGTTCATGTTCAGACCCGCAGCCACCTGAAGGTAATTCGTGCTGTGCGCGCCGCTCGCCTTCTTAGTCAGGGTTGTTCTGCTTATTTTGTGTATGCTTCACATTCGGATGTTATCATACCGCAACTTGAGTCTATCCCGATTACTTCCGAGTTCCCCGACGTGTTCCCCACCGAGTTGCCTGGGATGCCTCCCGATCGTGATGTAGAGTTCTCTATTGATGTGGAGCTTGGAACGCGCCCCATATCTAAAGCTCCATACCGTATGGCACCGCGCGAGTTGGAAGAACTCAAATTGCAGTTGGATGAGATGCTCGAGCATGGATACATTCGTCCCAGCTCGTCTCCTTGGGGAGCCCCCGTCCTCTTCGTAAAGAAGAAGGATGGTTCCCTGAGGCTGTGTATCGACTATCGGGAGCTGAATAAGGTCACCATCAAGAATAAGTATCCCCTCCCACGCGTCGATGACCTCTTTGATCAGCTCAAAGGCAGTTCTGTGTTTTCCAAGATAGATCTCAGAACAGGTTACCATAAACTAAAGATTAAGGAATCCGACATCCCCAAGACAGCCTTTCGAACTCGGTATGGACATTTTGAATTCTTAGTGATGTCTTTCGGGTTGACTAACGCCCCATCTGGTTTCATGGATATGATGAACCGTGCATTCTGTGAGTTTCTAGACAAATTCGTCATCATCTTCATAGATGATATTTTGGTCTACTCCAAAACTCGTGAAGAGCATGCAGTTCACCTTAGACTCGTCCTCTCTACCCTACGCCAGCATCAACTCTACGCCAAACTGGCAAAATGCGAGTTCTGGCTTGATCGTGTTGCCTTCTTGGGGCATGTCATTTCAGGGGATGGGCTATCCGTTGACCCCGCCAAAGTCTCCGCAGTGATGGACTGGAAGCAGCCCACTACTCCCACCGAGATCTGCAGTTTCCTTGGGTTGGCTGGTTATTACCGGCGCTTCGTCAAGAGTTTCTCCTCCCTTGCCGCTCCTCTGACAAGGCTAACTCAAAAGCATGCAAGGTTTGAGTGGACAGATCAGTGTGAACAGGCCTTTTCCGAGCTAAAGCAGCGACTATGTTCCGCGCCAGTATTAGCTCTTCCGTCAGATCAGTTAGACTTTTCAGTCTACACTGATGCTTCTGGAGTTGGGTTGGGCTGCGTGCTAATGCAGGATGACCGTGTTATTGCTTACGGGTCAAGGCAGCTGAAAATTCATGAGCGCAATTATCCCACTCATGATCTGGAATTCGCTGCAGTGGTGTTTGCCTTGAAGCTGTGGCGTCATTATCTCTATGGTGTGAAGTGTCACTTTTACACCGACCATCAGAGCCTGAAGTACATTTTTGTTCAAAAAGACCTCAATCTTCGTCAGAGACGTTGGCTCGAGTTTGTTTCGGACTATGACTTGCAACTCGCATATGTTCCTGGTAAAGCCAATTCAGTGGCAGATGCGTTGAGTCGGCATGCTTCTGTCGCCGCTTGTGCACCCATGTCAGCTTTTCTTGAAGCCCTGATTGATGACCTCGACCGGATGGACATATCCATCGCACCCGAGGGTCATGAAGGGATTTCTGGTCCGTTATGGGTAGAGCAGGTGAAAGATTTACAGCCATCTGATCCCGCACTTCAGCGCATTCGCCAACAAGTTGAACTTGGGACTCTTCCGGATTTCTCCATCTCTGATGATGATGTTCTTCGTTTTCGAGGTCGACTCTGCATTCCTGATGTCCCTGAATTATTTGATAGTATCTGCAGAGAAGCTCATGAGTCCTGCTCATCTGGTCATCCTGGCAACAACAAGATGTATCATGACCTGAAGCAGATCGTGTGGTGGCCTGGTATGAAGAACCATATCGCACGCTTCATCTCTCGATGTCTGACGTGCCAGAAGGTGAAAGCTCAGCGTCAGCATCCTGGTGGACTTTTGCAGCCTTTGCCTATCCCTGAATGGAAGTGGGAAGATGTTTCTATGGACTTCATCACTGGATTGCCTCGCACTCCGAGGGGACATGATGCAATTTGGGTTATTGTGGACCGCTTGACTAAAGTGGCCCATTTTATTCCGTATAAGGAGGGTCATTCCACCGAGAAGATGGCTCGGATGTATGTTGCAGAGATTGTTCGACTCCATGGGATTCCCCTGCGAATCGTTTCTGATCGTGACTCAAGGTTTGTATCACACTTCTGGAAGGGATTTCAGCAAGCTTTGGGCACTGATCTTAACCTAAGCACCGCTTATCACCCGACGACTGATGGCCAGACCGAGAGAGTCAATCAAATTCTTGAAGACATGCTTCGGTGCTATATTCTGGATTACAAGGGAGCTTGGGATGAGCATCTACCATTGGTTGAATTCGCCTACAACAACAGCTATCAAGAGAGCCTCAAGATGGCCCCCTTCGAAGCACTGTACGGGCGTCGCTGTAGGACCCCGCTCTACTGGTCGGAAGTCGGTGAAAAGGTGATTTTGGGTCCTGAGTTGCTTCAGGAAATGGAAGAAGCTACCAAGAAGACTCGACTTCAGCTCAGTCGTGCCATTGAGAGGCAGAGAAAGTATGCAAATCAACGCCGCCATCCGTTAGAGTTCGCTGTTGGTGATCAGGTGTTTCTGAAGGTTTCTCCTACTCCTGGGGTGAAACGGTTCGGTCGCCACCATAAGCTCAGCCCGAGGTTCGTGGGACCGTATGTCATCTCAGAGCGTGTTGGAGGATCTGCCTATCGTCTGGAGCTACCTGCTTCTTTGGCCGGTGTTCATGACGTCTTTCATGTCAGCCAGCTTCGGAAGTACATCCACGATCCTAATCGTGTTCTTGAAGAAGTTCCAGTTATTCCTGAAGCCAATCTGTCTTATCCGATCGAGCCTTCGAAGATCGTCGAATATCAAGAACGCAAGCTTCGCAAGAGAACCATTCCGATGGTGAAGGTACTTTGGGTGCATGGCAAGTCTGAAGAGTACACTTGGGAACTCGAGTCTGACATGCGCAGCAAGTATCCACAACTCTTCTCTTGATTCTTGGTACGTCTCTACGTCTTCCTTGTTATTTCAATATCCTTTATAGTTAGCTTTCATGCGTTAATCTGCAAACTTCTGTATGTTGTTGTTTTAGTTCCATTCAAAGAATTCCTATGTGAGTTTCGGGACGAAACTTCCTAAGTAGGGGAGAATGTAACAAATCATAAAAAATAATAAATAAATAAATAAATAAAAAACAACAAAAAAAGACCTAAAACTAACCGGTCTAAACCTACCCCCCCCCCCCCCCTTTATTAAATTCCCGAGCCCCGGTTGATTCCGCATCCCGCAAGAAACCCGCAGGAACAACTTCCGCCTCGCTCGCACCCGACGGCCCCGATTCCGCCTGTGCGTCCCCCGGCAGCCCCCGATCCCGGCCTCCGGCGCCTCCTCCTCCGGTAGGCCTCCAGCGCCCATTCCTTTTGCTTCCCCGACGTCTCCGGTGCTCCTCTTGGCCAGAATCTCCCGCACGGCCCTTTTGGCCCACCGCTTCCAAGAAGGGCCGGAAGAAATCCCTTCCTCTCCTCCTTCTCCGTCCAATGAGGGCAAGGACACCATTCCTTCTCCGACAATGCTAACTCCTACTCGTTCCAACCGGTGGATTTCGTGAGGGACTCCTAGGGTTTCGCTCGAAACCCCTCCTCGTGGATTTCTGAGCCCAGATCGGGTCTCCTTGGGTAAGGAATTTCATCAAACCATCATATTCTATTTGCCCTAATTTTTTTAGGAGGTTTTCCGCCCTCCGATTGACGTAATTTCGTCGGTCTCACTTAGGATTGTCGTGAATTCGACTAATTTCATTTATGTTTATGTTTCCGGTGCCGCTCGTCCAATCTAGGTGATGGGATTGCCCCAATCTTGAGAATTTCGCCTCCAAATCGCGGTAGCCACTTCTCCCCTCACTCTCGAGGGAGGTAAATTTCTACAACTCCCCCCCTGTGGTGTGATGCGAATATCCAACGCATGTGCAAGTGTGAAACTCTTGATTATTCAACCTAAAATGCGTTGTGGATCCTGAACAGGTTTAGCTCGAGCTCCTAACCTTGCTTAGCTGTCGCTAGTTTTTTCGGCGTAACCTTGAGGCAAGTAGAGAAATCTCTCTCGCTTGCAAACATGAAATTTATATTACTTGACTTGTTGAAATAAAATAGACCCGTATAAACTGGAATCGTCAAAATAATAATTTATCATTACTGAATCTTGAATCCCTGAAATCATATACAACCATATGCACATATCGAGGTAAGAGTGTTGTTTTGGTGTGACGCCTTGAATCGAGCTCCCGACTAACTGATAAAAGAAACCATTAGTCGATCATTGCAAGCACGTCGTTGATAAGCCTTGCATCAATTTATACACCAGAATCCTGTGCACCAAATGACAATACATTCACCCTTCGATATAAATCGCTTATGGTATTGCTGTTAGGCTAAAACTCCAGAGTAAGCTATTAACGAAAAAGAATCTTGTTAGACATGGTTACTTGTCTGGTTGTTACATGTAAGACTAGCTCACTAAACTCTAGTTTTCTTTACTTACTTTTTGCGTAAGCTATTAACTTGAATCATTATGTAACTCCATGTTCTGAGGCATTTTTCATTTTGTTTGAATTTGCCTTAGGGTTCGTGACTGGGCCGCCCGGTTCCTGAGATTTCTCCTGCCAGCTACCGCTTTTGTTTGGAGGTTTCTCTTTGTCTAATGTATCAGCAGTTTCTATGTATTTTGCTTTAGTACTGTTGGGATTTTTCTATTCATGTATTAGTTATCATCAGACATTTTCTCTTGTATCGTGGACAACTATTTAGGGCAAAGCCTTGTACTGGTTCATTTCACTCATGATATTCTACCTTTGTGACTAATTGCATTCCTTTAGTCTCAGTACTACTTGTGTCTTAGTTTTTATAAAAGAAATGCATGGCTTCCGCACTAATCTTTTAAAATTCTTTCAAAAATAGCTGTTTTAAAAACTAGTTGTATAATTTCTGGTCCCGCCTTAGCAGGCATGGTTTTTTCTCTGCATGCCTGTGGCATCACGACCCGCCCGAAGCGCACTCTGATCTTGTTGAGACGGGTCGTGACAGTGCGGTTTTCCACCTCCATCTCCACCACCTCCTGCTCTGCCTCCTCCATCCTCCGCTCCATCTCCTCGGCCCCCTCCTAACAAGAGATGGAGTTCACCGCCGTGACGTAGTACTCCCTTGCCACCTTGGCGTCTCCCCGGACCAGGATCCCCTCGACGTTGAACTTCAGGCATTGGTGGAAGGACAACGGGACGCAGCGGAAGGCGCTGATGAGGGGTCGCCCGAAGATGGCGTTGTAGCTGCTGGGGGCGTCCACGATGACGAACCTGCAGATGCGGGACCCCCCCCCCCCCCCAGGTTGACATGGAGTCTCACTCCTTCTACCTCCTTCCTCTCCCCTGTGAACCCGAACAAAGGTCCATCTGAGCCATCACCCTCTTGGCCTCCACCTTCATCGCTTCAAACGCCTTCTTGAAGATGACGTTGACCGAGCTCCTGTTGTCGATGAGGATCCGGGAGACGGTGAAGTCTCGACTGCTGTCTGGATTACCAGCGCGTCGCAGAAGAGGTCCTCATGGTCTGACATATCCTTCCTTGAGAAGGTGATCTTCTCCTCCGGGGGTGGGGTCTGGGATGTGCAGCCAATGCTCTGGCTGTACATGGTGTGGAGACTCTCCTTGCGGGAAGCCTCGACCCCCACCCCCCCATGGTCACTCTGATCCCTCCCTGGGCCCCAACATCGGCCCGGTCCTCACACCTGTCATCCTCCGCCCGAGGTAGGATTTCTTCGATCTGCACTCCCTGACGGTCTTGCTGCTGCTGCTGCTCCCTGTTTCCTCTCATCTCGAGGAACTCCGGGCACGTGGCCGTGGCGTGCCCCTCCTCTTGAGGGAAGTCACAGTAGAGCAACTCCACCCTAACCTCTCTTCTCCTTCTTCGCGCTGCTCTCCTCCTCTCCCCCATGACTATAGCCATAGCCTGGTTCTGGTCGGGGAGAGGTGGTCTCTGGCCCTGCCTCCCTCCTGGAGGGTAAAATTGGCCCTGGCCCCCCCCCGGCGATTGTCTCCCCCATGGAAACCTCTCCGCGACCCTGGTCTTGCCACTCCGGCCTCCAACCTAGCCGATGGTTCGGCTCCTGACGTCCCCACCTGGGCTGCTGCTGTTGCTGTTCCCTCTGCCGGGGTTCAGCTCTTCTCTCCTCTTGACCTCTGCCACCTCTTGACCTATCTTCCTCCGTGGCCCACCTGGCCAGCTTCCGGGCAAACTCCGGATTCGACGTCACCCCGTCAACTTCTCTTGCCGCCCTCCATTAGCTCCTCGTAGGAGAGGGGCGGCACCCTCTTCAGCTCCATTCTGAAGAAACCCTGCTGCAGCCCCAGGGTGAATGCCATCATCAGGGTGTGCCCCGACATCTCTTGGACTTGGGTCACCTCCTCCTAGAACCGGTCCACGTAGCTCCCCAGTATCTCGTTCACCCCCTGCTTGATGTGGAACAGGGACTCCGACTCCTTCCTCCTCTTGGAGGTGGTGAACCTCAACATGAACCCCCGACGTAGTAGATTGAGTTGGCCGGCAGCTGGTGGAACGACTCTCTCGCCTTCTCCTTGAGAGTGATGACGAAGAGCCTGCACTTGAACCCATCCGACATCTGTCGGATCGAGACCACGTCCTCGAACCCTTGGACGTGCTGGACCGGGTCTCCCTTCCCGGCGTAGTAAGACATCTCCGGCTCCCTGAACCCCTTTGGAATCGGGGCGGAAGAAACCAATTGGCTGAAGGGGCTGCCTCCTCCTGCTGGGCGAGCTGGGGTCTCTCGCACCCCCATCTCGCCGAACCTGCCCCCGCTTGCCGAGCCCTGGAAGAGTACTCGCCCGGGGAGCTCGCAACCTCTCCCTTCCTCTGCAACCTCCTTCCCAGCTCGCCTGCCGGGAGCGTCCTCGCCAAGGTCCGGGACCGCGAGTACTGGCGCCGCTGGAGTCGAGCACTCGGCATGCGCGCCGAGTGCAAACCTGACGAGGCCGAACACCTCCTGCTTGAAGTCTTCGAACATCCCCACTGTGGCGAGAGGCGGGGGGGGGGGGGGGGTGGCGATTCGGACCTGTCCGAGCCTTGTCCTTCTCCTCCCGTCATCGAGTCTGTTGAAGATTTTCTGTGCTGACCACTCTCCACGCTCACCGCACCAAAATGTTGAAACCGAAAAATCGGTCTCTATGGAGTTCACCCTTGGGGAAGGGGTGTTCGCGCACCTACTTCTCTCCTGCAAGCAAAATGATAAGAAAAACAAAGGGGACCTGACCCAAGGGCTCGACGCGGAGGTCCCACGTCACACTCGGAAGATCTTAGCTATGATGCACGGATACTTAAAAATGGGCAACGTTTCGACTCGAACGCGTACCGGATACTGGAAACGCCCGGAAACTCGCGGAAACGCGTTTCCGAAACTCCAGGAAACGCGCTTAAAAATAAAAAATAAAAAATATTTAGGATTCGCGTATCCCGCTGGGGGGATATGCGAATCCCGCTATTTCAATCCCGCTAATCTACGCAAATCCCGCTAGGTTTGCAATCCTGCGTTGCTCCCCGATCCCGATCCCGATCCCTCTCCCGGCGCTGCTCCCCGCGTTTTCGAAACTCCAGGAAACGCACTTAAAAATAATAAAAAAATATTTAGGATTCGCGTATCCCGTTGGGGGGATACGCGAATCCCGCTAATCTACGCAAATCCCGCTAGGTTTGCAATCCTGCGCTGCTCCCCGATCCCGATCCCTCTCCCGATCCCGACGCTGCTCCCCTCTCCCTCTCCCGATCCCGGTGCTGCTCCCCTCTCACGGTCTCCCGATCTCACGGTTCTTCTTCTTCTTCTTCTGGTGGATGACAAATCAGATTTGATACTCTAGGGTTAACTAGCACAACATTTACTGTAGAGTTCTATCACTCTTATGTTCTGCACACTGCATATTCAAAGATAAATGAGAACTTTTATTGTTCACTGGATTGTTGGAACTAATGTGATACTAAGCTAACAATACTTCAGTTTGAAATACTTCTTGGTTTAATACCATTCTATTTAAATGTAATTTATTAATTTTCAGAACACGTGAATTTTAAGACTAGTTGTGATAGAGGAGACAGCTAGCCCCACATTGTATTCTATTAGATGACTACTTTTTGCATCATCTTTATAAGGCTGATCGTTATGCTTTTCTGTTAACTGTATGTAGAGCATTTCATTAGTTAACGTTGCTCTAGTAGCTTTTTTCTGTATGTAGTATAAGCTAATTAACGTTGCTCTAGTAGCTTTTTTCTGTATGTATGTTGTTAAATCCTAATTGTTATGATTTCATTATTGTTTAAATTAGGTTTCATTATTGTATAACATGGATTCAAGTAGCAGCGTTACTGAAAAGGAATAGAATGACACCACAACGTGCAGAAGATTTAATAAATATTCATAGAAATCTTCGACTTCTTTCTAGAAGAGATCAAAAATACAATGAAGGAGAGTCTACATTGTGGGATATTGCGGGTGATGGCTTTGAGTAATTCGAAGATGTAGGTACACTGGAGATAGCTAATTTATCGTTTGATGAACCAAGGTTGGAGCTCTCGATTATTGAAGAAGATGATGAAGTTGATACTTGATACTGTTGGAGAGAATGTTTAATTTTTAAACTTGATATTTTGCATGTGAATGTAACAAAACAATGATCAATTGATGTAATGATATATTGATGTGGACATGTGATAGAATGTTTAATTTATCGCTTATATGTACAAATAGTTTATTAGTTGTCTTATTCTTATATTAATTAGTACTTATATTAAAATAATTTAAAATAATTAAAAAAGTTTCCCGTATCCTTATTTTTTTAAAAATCACGTTTCCCGTATCCGTTTCGTATCGTATCCCGTATCCCGTTTCCGTCCCCGTGCATCATAGGATCTTAGAGCTCTTCCCCTCCCTTAACCAAATGCTGAGCTAAGCCTACCTCAGAAAGCGCAAGAAGGTCTGTGACTAAGTAAGCATGCCTTCTGAGGTTCCCCTTGGGTCCTATTTATAATATTCTGAAAACGGTCTGCAAATAGCCAACCTCCGTTGTTCTGAACAGCTATGTGCAGCCCAACTGGGTCTGCCAATAGCGTAACTCCGCTGTTCTAGAAGGATATTGGCACCCCCTTCAGGGGCACCCAGGTATTTTGGCCGCTGGGCCCCATTGGACAGATCCAAGGATATGGAGGTCGGCTCGCCGCAGCTCGCCATCCTGCTGAGGCGGACGCGACCTGGCTCCCGCAGCTCGCCTTCCCTCCTTAGGCGAGTGCGAGCTAGGTTGTCTTAGTCCGCCAACCCTTGTTCTGAGGCGGGTTGGCTGCCAGGTCGCCTATGGGTGAGCGGGCTGGGCGGGCCAGCTCGCGCAGCTCGCCCGCTTGACCCTGGCGAGGGCGAGCCGGTCGTTCTGAGTTGTTACTTCGGAAGGTCGTCCGAAGAAATTGAGTTCGACGAACGCCGAGTGCCGTGTGACGAGCTCCGGGCGGGTGCGGGCCTAGTGGGCCAGCTCGCGCAGCTCGCCCACTTAGCTTTGGCTAGAGCGAGCTGGTCGCTCTAAGTTCGCCCGCACACTGTTCTGGCGCGGGCAGGTTGCCCTGGTCCGCTCGTCTGGCCTGGTTGACCCACTCGGCGAACACGGGGTTTTACATTTAATATAATCAAATACTAACAATATTAATTGTAAGGGTATGCCCGTGCTGTACATCTTATCTATTGACAAACTACTAGAGTAGAATCGCACACTCCAATGGCAAACTCTTTGGGAAGTTGGTGTTTTGTTTGGAGAGGAGGGGAGGGAGTTTGTGCACAATTATATGACACTGCCACTACCTTTGAACTCCTCTGCCCCACACTATCTAATTCGGCCTAGATATATAGAACCATTTTCCAGCTCTTATTGTATATCTTACACTCTACACAGTACTAATTACATGGGATATGGTCATGTTTATTGGGACTTATTTTGATACTGAATGTTCTATTTTAATTTCAATGCTGTTATGCCACTATGTTTGCTGACATATGGATGTTTTTCATGGTTTTGCATGATAAATTGTCATTATATGTCACAGGAGGAGCTCAACTGGAACGTGCATCTTATCAAACTATATATGGGTAGAGAGGTTTGGTTCTTTCACTAAGATTAAAAACTCTAATTTTGTGTGATAAGTACGCAAGGAATAATTGTAATGTGCATCTTTTGGTAAAATTAATGGGAAGTTTTCTTTGATGCTAGAACGAGTTGAAGAGTCCATTAGGGGTTATTGCCTACGTGTGCACCGCTTGTGCCATGTGCATGACACCCAAAAATGGATGGTGTGGGCTTATCCTTGTTAATTTTTTTATTTGATATGTCAAGCTGTAACTTTAAATCCACCAAAATATTTAAAATACTCTTGTCATGGAGTTGATTGGAGATGTAAAATCTGTGAAATATAGTTTACATTTGTTTTACTCTTAATTTATTTCCATTATAGCCTAGGAACATCACATTAGATATTTGACTAGTTGAGCATGCACTAGGTATATGTTTACGCCTTATACTTTATTTTACCTGACACCATACTTAGATATTTTATAGATCTAGGATATAAACACCAAATTTTGTATGCAAATGATCTCTTGTAGATTGTCTTGCATGGCATGCATTACAGTGCACACATCATGTGCTTGCATGAGGAAATGTTGCCCGGGTGGACAGCATGAAAATTGTGAACAAGACGTTTTTGTGTAACAAGATGCTAGCAGTGGAATCTTAATGGGTTGGCCATCTAAGCTGCAAAGGATGGTTAACAAGAAGCTAGCAGTGGAATCTTAATGGGTTTGCCATCTAGGGTGCAAAGGATGGAGTGCATGCACGTTGATATCGGTGATGGGTTGACCAGTAGAGAACCTAAGGTTGTCGTTAGAAGTGAGCAACCGCAAGGAGTGGCACGGTAATGCAGGTGATTGGGGTTGACATGTCACTTTTTCTTTCCCTGATCATTGGATTATAACTGAGCTCCTAATAATCGTTTCAATTTTGATAATGGTTGATACCTCATAAGTCAGTTTAGATTCCACCACACTAGCGCGTGAGGATAACTCTAAGCTAGCGAAGGAAAAAAAAAATTTAATCAGAGAAGTTATATATTCTTAAATACATTTCAATGAGCTCAAATCGATTATCAATTATCATAGCCTTGGTGATGCCATCGTTGTAATACTGCAATTCCAGCTTTGCCCCAATTTCGAGGGAACATTCTCTCTCTATTTTTGCATTTTTTGACTTTTCTCTTTTTTGTCTTCTTCTTTATCATCTTTCCTTTTGTTGGATTGTTTGTTTCCTTGTCTCACATAGTCAAGTGACATCCTCTCTTTTGGGTGAACAACTTGGGTGTTGGGTATGAATTCCTCCGTACAGGGGTCAACAATTCGACACCATGCATAACGAATCGGGTCTTCTAAACTGCCGAGAGATCTTGACACGCGTTCCGCTTTGGATAGTTTTCATATTTTTTGTTCAGTTGATGTTGCTCATAGGACCTTGAGGTATTTGAAGACCACGCCAGGAAGAGGGATCCTCTTCACCCCCAATACAAATTTGAAAATTTATACTGACACAAATTGTGCAGGATCTGTAGAAGACAGACGTTTTACCTCTGAGCATTGTTCTTTTTTTTTGTGGCAACTTGGTTAATCGGAGAAGTAAAAAACAACTTGTTGTCTCAAGGTCTTGTATAAAGGTGGAATTTAGAAATATGACATGTGAGGGATTGTAGTTACACTTCTTTTTGTGTGATTTGAGATTTAATGGGCTTTAGAAATATGACACATGACATATGCGAGCGATTGTAGTTACACTCCTTTTTGTGTCATTTGGGATTTAATGCCCCTAATTGATGCAGGGCGAATCTATAGACGGAGGGAAATCTGCGACCTAACCCTACATGCTATGCAAATCCGATGGCTAGATCACAAATTAAATAATGAATTAAAATCATCTCATACAGTTAATTTAAGACAAGACAAAATAATTTAATTAAGCGAGGAAAGCTTAAACTTTCCTCCGCGTGGGGGGCCCAAGCAAGAGCGTGCGGCGAATAAATCCTGCAAATCATAATATTTATCTAACAAACCACCACAATATAATATACCCAAACAATTATGAGATCCAATCCAATATAAATATGTTGAAAATTATAATCCAATACAATTGAATCTCACCAAATACTGGGCTGACCAAGGCAATGAAGATTCCGGTGCCGGATGCGTGGATCGGCGATCGAGACTGGAACCAGCGACTTGGAAATAATGGAGGTGGCTGTCATCAGCGGCGAAAGATGAAAGTGGGCCGGAAATGGATAAATCCGGCCACGTAGGTGGAGATCCGGGCGGGGGTGGGTAGATCCGATAATGTAGTAACAGATCGGGGTTAGGGAGTGTTGGACGGGTGGTAGAAATAGCGGATCGGGGGCTGAAATTTCAGATCTGGATGGATCTAGGAAAAAGGGGTTGTGCGAAGGTGGATCCACGAGAAATAGGGGTAGGGGAATGGGGGGGGCCGGCGGCAGGACTTCTTGCCGGCGCGGGGAAGGATTGCTGGAGAGGTGGTGGTAGGCCTGGGAGGGGAATCAGTGGGCGGATGGTGGAGAGGGTGGTAAGGGTGGTGCGGCTGGTGGCCGTGACTTTGCTGGAGGAGGGGAGGATTTGGAGTCCGGCGGTGGAAATTGAGAGGGAAAAAACTATATAATATGAATAGTTAATTTCATTTAGCCACAGTGACTAGAAGAGGAAATGGCGGATTGTAGGTGGAGTTTCTGGACAGCAAACACAACCGGCTGTTTGGGGGTTGTGGAGGCTGCGACAAGGGGTTTTTGAGGGGGAGAATGACGGCTAGGGTTAGGGGATACCTTGGGGAGGAAGATAGGCACCTAGGAGTTGTCACCTAGGTTTCCACGGAGTCGGCAATGTGGCTTGATCGCTGGAATCCTGGATTTCTTTCTCCAAATTCTGCAATGCCTTCAAGCAGCCCACAAACCATCTATTTATATTAAAAGGAGGATTAGAGCATCCTACCATCGATGACTATGATTGGCCGAAGGTGAGGCCACCTAAATACATCAAAATAAAATGCAAAATAGTGAAATAATGTATCAAATTGATTCGCAACGCGAATCCGAACACATCTACGGAGTCCGGTCGTCGATCCGGGCACGCCATATCTGGAAAGCCGCCAAATCAGCTCTGAATGGGCCCAAACTCGTCAGCCACTGCAAGTTCTTGTCTATGCTCCGCATCAGTCTCCCCGGCTTGAAAGAATTCATCTTCCAATGAATAAGGATCAGAATTCTCTCGCTACGTGCCAGATAAATCTCGAAGAAGTCCACCAGAGGTCGCCCAAGTGTCGTCGCTGGAAAAGTTTCCTCTCCAATCAAATCCCCCTGACTGAAAAGTTGTCATCTTCGGTAAATGGAGATGGCCGTGCTGAAGTTGAAGTCCAGGGGCGAATTGATCAAGATCTGCTGCAAGTATCCAAGAGTCACCAATGTCTGTAGTGGGAATGCACTGGTAGAGTCTGGTTTCTGTGATGCTCTCAACGCTCAACTCACGAGTGGTGGATCCCGGTGCGATCGGCGGCGCCGTCAGTAGAACCAAAGAAGACGAGTCCCCAGGGGGTGGGTGTCCGAAGTAGGTGAGTAGTGTAGAAGAAACGGGGTGCCGAGAAGAGAGATTCGAACGAAGATCGAAATAAAAACAACACAAACACAAAGATATACAGAGGTTCACCCAAACCGGGCTACGTCCTCTCTCCCCTTCCTTCTTGTATTCACCAAAGCAAAATATAGATTACAAAGTTACAAGGATCAAACCGATCCTACCTCGCTCTTTGAACAAGAAATGGAAAGAAGAACCGCCTCCGGAAAACACCTCTCCTTGGGATCTCCGAAAGGCGCTTCCAAAAACCTTCTCAGCCGAAACCGCTCAGAAAAACTCGTAACCCTAAAATTCGGGTTACACGCCTATAAATAGGCCACGAAACCGGAAACCGGATATCCGTACACCCGGATATCATATATCCGAAATTTGGTTCGGGACCGCCGTCGGGGGCTCGCCGCCCCCGGACCCCCGCGTTTACTGGTACTTCAGTCATCGGAGAGGGTCACGCTCCGACGTCTCTAAGCTCACGTGGGCTAACCCGTGTGTGAGAAATAAGATAGCCGGAAGTGTTCTCGAGTTTTTCTGAGCGGTTTCGGCTGAGAAGGTTTTTGGAAGCGTTTTTTGGAGATCCCAAGGAGAGGTGTTTTCCGGCTGCGGTTCTTCTTTTCGTTTCTTGTCCAAAGAGCGAGGTGCGAGGTAGGATCGGTTTGATCCTTATAACTTTGTAATCTATATTTTGCTTTGGTGAATACAAGAAGGAAGGGGAGAAGAGGAGAGAGGACGTAGCCCGATTTGGGTGAACCTCTGTATATCTTTGTGTTTGTGTTGTTTTTATTTCGATCTTCGTTTGAATCTCTCTTCTCGGCACCCCGTTTCTTCTACATTTGGTATCAGAGGGAGGTTCGGGTTCCTGGCAATGAGTTCTGCAGGAGTGCGGATCGAGATAGAGAAGTTTGATGGAAATCGTTTTGATCTGTGGAAGATGAAGATGAAAGATTTGTTGGTTGATCGTGATTTTTGGGGGGCAATAACGGATGAAGCTCCATCCGGCAAATCGACTGAAGAGGCGTTTTCGACCTGGACGAAAGCCGATCGGAAAGCCAAGGGTTTGATTCGGTTATTCCTTGCAGATCCCATCTTAACAAATGTAATGGAGGAAACTTCGGCCAATGGTCTATGGCGGAAGTTGCAGAGCCTCTACCAGAGTAAGTCTCTGGTGAACAATTTATTGCTGCGAAAGAAGTGGTACAATCTGAAGATGCAGGAAGACGATTCATTTCCAGAACATTTGACAAATTTCAACACTGTTGTGGGTCAGTTAATCTCTATTGGTGAGAAAATCTCGGATGAATATAGGGCGATCACACTACTATGCTCGTTGCCGGATTCTTGGGACAATGTGATTGTTGCCATTGGGGGCAATGGAGAGAAGGCGCTATCCAGTGATTCAGTGTGTGCTACTCTACTATCTGAGGAGACCAGGAGAGGAGGCTCTGAGAAGACTAGCAAAGGTGCATTGAGCGTATCCAGATCGCGCCCTCAACGGAGGGATAACAAACAAAGTGGTTCTCGAGATAAGTCTCGGGGTAGATCCAAGAGCAGGGAAAAGGAGAAGATGCCAATTCACTGCTGGAAGTGTATTGAGGTTGGACATGTGAAGTCTCAGTGTCCAAACAAGCCCATTCAGAAAAAGGAGGCCGGGTCAACTTCAGGTCCAAAGAAGGAGACCGACGGCGGTGACATGTACATCGTTGCTGCGTGTGTTTCTCAAAGCGACACAGACTTGTGGTACGTTGACACGGGAGCCTCATATCACCTGACCCCTCATAGACACTGGTTCTGTGAGTATGAGAGTTTTGATGGTGGTGACGTCATGCTAGGGGATGATACTGCTGTGCAGATTGTTGGGCGTGGCAAGGTAATGCTGAAGCTGTCAAGTGGAATTACAAAGTCTCTTCCGAACGTGATGCACATTCCAGGGATGAGCAGAAATCTTGTCTCGGTGGGATCTATGGCGGATGCCGGTTTTTCTTTCAGTTGTGACAAGCGCTCATGCAAGATGACCAGAGGGGCAATGGTGATTGCAAACGGAGTTAGGCATGGGACATTATATAAACTACTTACTAATACAGTGGTTCCAAGCGGGGCACTTATCTCTGAAGGCAAGAAGTATGACCAGGAGGAGCAGTCCAAGCTATGACATCATCGGCTTGGGCATATCAGTGAGAAGGCGATGTCGATCGTGGCATCAAGTCAGATGGTGGACGGTGTGCCGATGTGCAGCACGAGCTTTGGGTTTTGTGAGCACTGCCTACTTGGCAAGCAACACCGGGTTAGCTTCCATGGAACAGGCACGAGGGCAACTGGAGTGCTGGATCTGATATATAGCGACGTGTTCGGGCCGACTCAAGCTCCATCTCTCGGCGGCGCTAGGTACTATGTATCTTTCACTGATGATTATTCACGATATTCCTGGATCTACTTTCTCAGGTCCAAGTCAGAGGTTCTAGACAGGTTCAAGGATTTTAAGAGCCTGGTTGGGAACCAGTTGGAGAGAAAAGTGAAAGTCCTTCGTTCTGATAACGGAGGTGAGTACTTCTCTGATGCTTTTGAGAGGTATTGTACTGAGCAGGGTATTGCACGACAGAAAACCACACCCTACACCCCAGGGAAGAATTGAGTTTCGGAGAGGCTAAACCGGACATTGATGGAGAAGAGCAAGTGCATGCGTAGTTGGGCTGGTTTGGGGGAGGAGTTCTGGGCTGAAGCAGTGGCTACAACCAACCATCTAAAGAACAGGTCCCCTACCTCTGCAGTGAAGGGGTGTACCCCTATGAAGCCATTTTCAAGAAGAAGCTGAATCTGTCTTACGCTCGTGTGTTTGGGTGTGATGCCTATGTTCACATTCCAAAAGAGAAAAGGGGAAAGTTTGATATGAAGTCCGAGAAGTGCATCTTTGTGGGGTACAAAGAAGGCGTCAATGGGTACAAGCTTTGGAACCCGGTGACCAGGACTGTGACGATCAACAGAGATGTGGTGTTTCATGAAGTCAGTCCACAGGTCAGCACACAAGCGGGGAAGTCAAGGGCTGCAGAGGAGGAGACAGTAGCTAGGAGCATAGAAGTTGATTCTCAGGTTGATGCTCAAGGGGCTATTACTGTTGGTGCTGAGTCTGATTTAGAATCAGACGATTTAGAGACGGTGAACATTGAAGGTGGGTCAGTAGTTGAAGTTGATGATGTTCCACCTCTGAGGCCCTCGGCGAGAGAGAAAAGGGCACCACTTCGATATTCTCTTAGTGTCATTGGGGCACATTACTGTCTTAATATGCTTGGTGAAGATCCCATCTCTGCCAGGGATGCAAGATCAAGGGCTGATTCAAATCAGTAGGAGCTCGCGATGGTGGATGAGATGGATTCTCTGCGGAAGAATCAGACTTGGAGTCTGTGTAAGCTTCCAAAGGGGAGGAAGGCCATTGGGTGCAAATGGGTCTTCAAGCAGAAGGTTAAGGCAGATGGCACCGTGGAGAAGTACAAGGCAAGGTTGGTTGCAAGAGGATTCTCCCAGGTTGAAGGTGTGGATTATGACGAGATTTTCTCTCCGGTAGCAAAGCTGACGTCGATCAGGTTGGTTCTCTCTATTGCGGCAGCGCATGATTTAGAGATTGAGCAAATGGATGTGAAGACGGCGTTTCTTCACGGAGATTTGGAGGAGGAGATATACATGAGGCAACCAGAGGGGTTCGAGGCCAAGGGCAAAGAAGATCTGGTGTGCAGACTGAAGAAGTCTCTGTATGGACTTAAGCAATCTCTGAGGATGTGTTACCTTAAGTTCGACACCTACATGCTGGAGTTGGGTTTTGAAAGGTTGAATTCGGACCACTGCGTTTATTTCCAGAGGAAGGGTGAGCACTTCACTTTCTTGACACTCTATGTAGATGACATGTTACTGGCGGGAAATAGTGTCAAGATGATCCAACAGGTGAAGAAGTTGCTCTCGGTCAAATTTGAGATGAAGGATTTGGGTCCAGCAAATGTTATCTTGGGAATGCAGATTTCCAGGGACCGAAGCAAGAGGAAGCTTTGGTTGGGGCAGCAGAGGTACGTCGAAGAGGTGTTGAAGAAATTCAACATGGCTGACCGCAAGCCAGTGGGAGCTCCTATGCCAGTAGGGAGCAAGTTGTCTACTGAGATGTGTCCCAAGACACATGAAGAGATCGAGGACATGGCGACTGTTCCATATGCTAGTGCAGTGGGGAGCTTAATGTACGCCATGGTATGTACCCGCCCAGACATTGCCCAAGCAATGGGGGTTTTGAGCCGGTATATGGCTACACCTGGGAAGGAGCACTGGAATGCTGTGAAGCGTGTTTTCAGGTATCTTCGCGGTACCTCAAATTTTTCTATCTGTTTTGAAGGTGCTGGTGATGGAGGAGTCCTAGACGTGGTTGGGCACGTGGACTCAGATTGGGGTGGTGATTTGGATAACAGGAGATCTACCAGTGGTTATGTGTTCACATTGTTTGGAGGAGCTATCAGTTGGATGAGTCTGCGGCAATGCGTGGTGGCACTCTCGTCGACGGAAGCGGAGTACATGGCTCTTACTCATGCTAGCAAGGAGGCCATATGGCTACGCAGGTTATGCTTGGAGCTTGGTTTTGAGCAGGGTCCGGTGAAGCTATGGTGTGATAGCCAAGGGGCTATACAGTTAGCCAAGAATCCAGCTTTCCATGCAAGGACCAAGCACATCGACATCCAATACCATTTCATTCGGGAAAAGGTGGAAAAGGAGGTGGTCTGACTTGAGAAAGTCGACACGGCGGAGAACAATTCAGATTTTCTCACCAAGGCGGTTCCTGTTGCTAAGTTCGAGTGGTGTGCGACAGCCGTGGGGTTGAAGAGGAAGATTGGAGGAGCTGCTCTCATCGTCGGAAGATGTCCACCAAGTGGGAGATTGTTGGAGTTGGGGAACACTTCCAGCTCTCTTGTTTCTCACACCGGGTTAGCCCACGTGAGCTTAGAGACGTCGGAGCATGACCCTCTCCGATGACTGAAGTACCAGTAAACGCGGGGGTCCGGGGGAGGAGAGCCCCCGGCGGCGGTCCCGCCGGCCGGTCAACGGGTGGGAAGGTTTTGAAAGCGCCTTTTGGAGATCCCAAGGAGAGGTGTTTTCCGGCGGCGGTTCTTCTTTCCGTTTCTTGTCCAAAGAGCGAGGTGCGAGGTAGGATCGGTTTGATCCTTGTAACTTTTTAATCTATATTTTGCTTTGGTGAAGTATGTGAGTAGTGTCCGAAGTAGGTGAGTAGTGGTGGCCATCAGACATATGTGGGCTATGAGGGTGG
The DNA here is from genome assembly GCA_039513925.1 of Platanthera zijinensis. Lineage (NCBI taxonomy): Eukaryota > Viridiplantae > Streptophyta > Magnoliopsida > Asparagales > Orchidaceae > Platanthera > Platanthera zijinensis. The sequence continues at coordinate 101,654,861 of CM077085.1, read as the reverse complement.
TAAGGCAATGGGAGTGGAGGTGTGGGTGGCTTGAAGTCCCCACTGCTTGGGTCCACATACTCGCGAGGCTCGAAGTACGACATTATATCTTGAACACTAAATATCAGATGAATGCCTATACTTGCAGGGATATCGGGATCATATGTGTTTGCTTCGATCTTTCTTATGATTATATAGAGATACATTTGCCTAACGCTCAAGCTTTTAACAAGCCTTGCACGAAGCCTCACAACGCAAATTCTCACCATCACCTGCTCGCCTTCTTGAAATACCTGCTCTTGCCATTGAACATCCGCATGTGATTTATAAAATTTATTATCATTATGGATTTTTCGTCGGACCGACTCATGCCACATATGCAAACGATGGACAAACGACTCAACAGATACATGTAAATGATGAAGAAATCACTCGACAGACTCATGCAAATGATGCAAATGAAACATGACCGACACACCATACCTGCTATGGGAAAGTCTAATAATGACCGGGACGTCTCTAAAATATGGTGGTCTATCAGGGGGCTCTCTCGGTGGAGTGTAGAAAAACTCATCCCGTGTGTGACGTGTGCTCAGATGACCGTGAGAGACAATTATACTCAAATATGGGCACGTAAAGAGCCAAATGTCTCTCGGGTAATGTAACACGTCGGGGGCTCACCGGGAGGTGTGTAAGAAAAGTCATCGCGGATGAGACGACCACCTAGGTGAAAATCGTGTACACAGACTAGAAGACATGATTTTATAGTGCGGGGAGTATCCCCGAAAATGAAGAACTCGTCTGGTGGGTCAGCAGGTGGTGCGTCTCAAAACTCATCTATAGTGCGGTTCGTCAACCGGTGGTGTCCCAGACACTTAATTCTCTACACAATATCCATCTTCTTTGGCAAGGCCAGGGACGGTAATGGAAGAAATGCTACTAACTCGAAACTCGTAAACAAGAGGCTCACTTGACTTGCATACTCAGCAGGATGTGGTGGATCATCTGGAGGCTCAACTGGGGGTTCGTCATATAACTCATCACTAGGGTCATTGTCCTCCAGATGAGTACTATCGTGAGGGGTAGTGTTCCCGTGAATAGGTGACATAGACACTATGTGCTTAATACCAGACTCTTGGGTCTCGGTCGTGATGCGGCTTAGAACAATGGAAATGGGAGAGCGACATAGAGCTACACTCAAGAATGGGTTTGTGGGTGGGGTGCTAACTAACCTGTGCATGGAAGAAGAAGTGTGGGTGAGGGATATAACACCACGGACTCAATAGGTCGCTCATGCTCACTCTCGATCGGGGTCACAGGAGATGGGTCAGAGACAAGAGATAGGTCACTCACTGGGCTAAGCACCTCACTGGGGTGAGAGCAATCCGCATTAGGTATCACTTCTGTCGTGGCTTACAGGACAGTGGTAGGCGTCATGGTGACCTTAGTATGGGAGAGACTCGTACTGCAGAGGTCAGGGTGAGAATCTCATCGACAAGCTCTTGCGGATCTCAACGACTGTTCATAACAAAGGGCGAGCTGATATGTCCGCTCAAGGGTCTTCGAGCTATGATAAGCTACCTTAGTACGTATGTCAAACCGAAGTCCAGACCTAAATCGAGAAGTGGTCATGGCTGGGTCCTCTCGGATATTGCTCATCACCACTAACTCATCAAAACGATTCTTGTACTCGGTGACAGACATTGATCATTGTTGAAGGGAAAATAATTGGTCAATCAAGCGACTCCAATACGACGAAGACAAATACCTCTGACATAATGTACGCTTCATATCCACCCAATTGGTGATGCGATGTAGACGGTCTCGCTTGCGGGCAAGGTTGTCAAGATCTTGATTTTGATCGTAAGATCGTCTGATCTTACGAGTTTTACGGGGAAAACGAGTCACGAGCTATGCTGGATCGGGCTCCCTACAGAAACGCCAGGATCGGCGTTTATGATCGTATGATCGTGCGATCCTACGATCATATTCGATCCCAGCGTTTTAATCCCGCGCATTATTTCTTCCCCATCCCGCATTCTAGGTCATCCCCGATCCCGTCGCTCCCGCAGCTGGCGCTACCGCAGCAGGCAATCCCGCAGCAGGCGCTACCGCAGCAGGCAATCCCGCAGCAGGTCATCCCAGATCCCATCTTCTTCTTCTTCTTCAGGTAATCCCGCAGCAGGTCATCCCCGATCCTATCTTCTTCTTCTTCTTCTTCTTCTTCACTTTTTAACGGTTTTTTTGCAGGTGCAGCAGAATCCCTAGTCGGAAGTTTTTCTCCTCGGCTGGTATAATATCAGATCCCACCTAAACCGATTTTTCGCCTTATTGGTCTTTGTGCTTGGTACTTGGTAGATTTGTTTGCTTACAGATTATTCAGATTTGTTATTAAAAGAAATCAAATTGTTTTTAGGTATTGAGTTTCTTAAATTGTTAACACTAGCAATGAGTTCCTTTCTACTATTTTGTTCAAATTGTTTTAAATTGTTAATAACTTAACACTACTAATTGTTTTAGAAATGGCTTCAAGTGGTAGTTCGAATAGTGCATCTGGAAGCAACAATGATGATGCTCGTATGGGATCTAGAACGCAAAAGACTGCTGTAGGATCTAGAAGTGATGTTGGATGGAAGTATGACTTTTCTGTAGAGGGAGATGTTAGGAAAATAAAATGCAAATTTTGTGAGAAAGTGGTGACCGGAGGGATCTATCGGTTAAAACATCATTTGGCGGGAACACAAAAAGATGTTGGAGCTTGTAGAGCCGTGACAGAAGATGTGAAAAGAATTATGGGATATTCTAATTGGTTTGCAAGATCGACTATTGAAGAAAACAATCGTCCCTGCGGAAGAAGAGTCAAGTGGAAGTACGAAGAGGAAAATAGATGATAAAAGCTCTGCTAGTTTTTTCAAGAGAAGTGAAAAAACACAATCAACAATTAACAACATTTTTAAAAAGGGGGCGAGAGGAAGCATGTAATGATATTGCCTCATTCATCTACAACAACGCAATACCATTTAATGTGGTAAAGAGTGATGAATTCCACAAGATGTGTGAGTCTATTTCAAGACCCATATTGGGTTTCAAACCACCATCTTATCATGAACACTAATAAATTTCTTAGTAAATAGTTCTATGGGAACAGTTTTCCTCAAATCTATTGATGTTTCTCATATGACTAAAACAACAGAGAAGAACTTTAAGATGATTGACGACATTATTGAGGAGATTGGTGAAGATAATGTTGTCCAAGTAGTGACAGATAATGCTGCAAACTACAAATCTGCCGGAGAAATGTTGATGGCTAAAAGGAAAAAGCTGTGTTGGACACCTTGTGTCGCGCACTGCATTGACTTGATGTTGGAGGATATAGAGAAGAAGATAGATGTGCATCATGAGACAAGTCCAAAGGCGAGGAAAATTACAACTTATATTTATTCTAGAACTAATCTCATATCGACTTTGAAAAAATTTACAAAAGATAAAGATTTGGTGAGGCCAGGAATGACTCGCTTTGCCACTGCATACTTAACTCTAGGATGCCTTCATGACAAGAAACTGACATTGATAAGAATATTTAACTCTGGTACGCAACTATGCATTAATTACAATGTCTTTTATATTAATATTTGTCGAATGTTGATTGTTACATATTTCTCATGCTTTTGTTTTACATTTTCATGATGCTTTTGTTTTATAAAAATAATTCTTCCAATGTGTATAATTTTTTTTTAATTTTTATTGTAATACGATCTTGCGATCCGTGTCGATCCTACGTTTTTCGATCTTAAGGATGCCTCCCGATCCTAAGTAAGATCTTGATCTTACAACATTGCTTGCGGGACCTCTCAACGCTAGCCTAATATGTCCTCACCTGATCTAAAAGTCTAAGTTTCTCCAAATTCTGCAATGCCTTCAAGCAGCCCACGAACCATCAATTTATAATAAAATGAGAATTGAGGCATCCCATCATCGATGACTATGATTGACCGAAGGTGTGGCCACGTAAATACATCAAAATAAAATGCAAAATTGTGAAATAATATATCAAATCAATTCGCAACGCGAATCCGAACACATCTGCGGAGTCCGATCATCGATCCAGGCACTCCATATATGGAAAGTCGTCAAATCAGCCCCGAATGGGCCCAAACTCGTCATCCACTGCAAGTGCTCGTCTATGCTCCGCATCACTAATCCTATCTGGTTGCATTGTGACTACTAAATTGCAAGTAGTAATGCCAAAGGTGAATGCTTTTTGTGGTTTTATCGACATGTTGGGTATGAGAAATATAGCATGCCTAACTTGAGGGGGAGTGTTAGAAATAAGTAACTACTTGTATTCTCCTCTTATATAAGATGCTATCTTCACATTAATTTAATTACCGCATATTTTCAGTTCACATTAACAAAAATAATTGTTACTATCGTTTGGTCCCATCCTTTAACGCCTGGCAATTTGATAATTGGGGTTTGTAGCTTTGCAATAGTTTGCACATGAATTCACTTTACATTCCTTTATTTATGTCTTTCTTTGATCTTTGCAAAAAATAATCTCCTATGAAACCCTAAAACTCCACCAGAAACTCCTTTGTCATAATTATCCTACTTATGTAGCAATACTTTCATATCCATAGTCCTAGATTAAGAGGTAGCTTGCACGTGTACATAATCTCGATGACATCCCGAAAAATAGTTGTGTCCCATGTATGATCTCTGTGTGTCAATCCGACATCCGGGACCAGAGAAGCAGGGTGGCTATTATGCGTGCACCGCCCTTGTGGGCAATCAGTTGTGCAGTCATACATAAGCAGGGCATGAGGATTACTCCTGACATGATATGATCAAGCGAGGACCCTGATCCATAAAAAAGGTTATCCTGAGTAGGAAGAGTGGAGTATTATTTTGATGAGGGACAAGCAATTTGGGTTTTCCATGTACTGCTAGCTATTGGGAATTCCATTTACTCTTAATTGTTGATGCTTAATTTGGGCCGAACTTGGCATTACTGTTCATGTTATTGTTCTGTCTTCTCCTCATCTTTCTATTTTGGAAATTTAATTCACGCTTCACCACGAGAGGGGGATTGACCGCCCACTTCTTGCTTTGCAAGATTTGAACTCGATCTCTTTTTCCTCGTCCTTTCATACCCGAGGGCTGCCTTATTTTCCGCCTTAGGTTCCAATATTCATGGGTTTCTTAAAATTTTTTGGACAGATCACCTAAATTCTTTTTAACCTGAGACCACTCCTGGCAAGTCTAAAATCTTTTGATTGAGTCAATGTCGCCTCTAAATAAAGATGCAACCGCAATAAAAAGAGTTGCCTAAAAAACGATGCCTAATTACAGATAAATTGAAGGATGACATCAAACATTACACGTGACGATGACCTACGATGAGATAAGGGAAAGAAAGTTATGCAGGTGAGAATTATTTTTTTAATTTACACTGGAAGTTATTGTACTTTCAGTTATATGAAATGTATTTTGACATTTTAATATCTTCCTGCATGTGCATCATATTACAGATAAATTATAAATTGTTAAACGATGGAAATACTGCAGAGAAATCAAAGAGCGATGACAACCTGAGGGGGTTAAATATTAAATATTACTTTTTTCTTTAAAATAAACTATACATATATCAATACCTTAGAAAAATTCTGGGGACAATGAATGTACTGAATTATTTCGACAACCAAAGCAGTCAGCTGAAAAATCACTAACGCGCGATGAGCGTACTACATTGGTAGTCGTTGACCCTGAGGTGTCGGGCCCAAATACTGATATTGATACTATTGTGCTTGTTAGAAATGCTCATTTAACATAGACACATTATGTATTTTTATTGTTATTTCTCTCTCCTCTTTAGTCCCACTTCATGTATATGACCTTCCTCTCTCTTTCTTGCTTCTATAAATATGTACTCATTCTTTGTATTTGTGACAAGTGAACATATATACAATGTTCTTTTTCTCCTCTACATGGTATCAGAGCCACCGGTTCTCCTTGGGCGGTTTCTCCTTTCTTAACCGCCTATCCCGAGCGGTCTCCTTCCCCTCCTGCGGCCTGCCTCTTCTGTCCGCTGCCCGCCCTTGCAGCTCGGTCTCCTGCGGCCTCTCTTCTATTCCCGCTTCCTCTTCTCTTCGTGGTTCCACGCTCCTCTAAGGGCTTCTTATAGCCTCCTTCCACTCTGACCAGTGGGGACCACCTCTCCCACCTGCTCTCGCTCTACCCGCTGTGGACTGCTCCTTCCTGTCCGCTGCCGGCCTCTCTTGTCCACCGCGGTCTCTCCCTGCGTCTGCTCGCCGCAGACTTCCTCTGCTCGCCGCGGACTTCTTCTGCTCGCCGATCCGCGGACTGCCTCTGCGTCTGCTCGCCGTGGACTGCTTCTGCTCTCCGATCCGACGCCTTCTTGTCGCTGGAGTTTTGCTACTCGCGACCTCTGCTCGCGGCCTCTCTTCCCGCTGCCTTCTCTATCTGCTCGAGTTCTTCTTCTACTCGCGGCTTCCTCTCTCTGTCCGCTCGCTTCCTCTTGCAGCCTCCCTTTTTCTGACCGATGTTGTGCTCTCCCAGACCGTGCGGGCTATTGCCTTCCCGCATTTTGGTCGCGGTCCTCTCCCTTCCTCCCGGCCGAGCGGTCTCCGGCTCTTCCCGTCTGTCCGCGCGGCCTTTTTCTCTCTGCGGCGGTCTCCTCGAGCGGGTTGGCTCTGCTCGCTGCGGTCTCCGTCTCCCGGCCTCCGCACCTTGGTCGCGGCCCCCTCCTTGCCGTTGGTGTCTTCACACCGTGACCGTGCGGTCTCCCCTGCAGTCTGTCCGCACGGCCTTTCTCTAGTCGCGCGACCTCCCTACCCGTGCGGACTCCTCTGTTGCAGGTCCTTTCTCCTTGCCGCGGTTCGTCTTCATGACGTCTTCTGCTGACTCTACCGGACCGGCGGTTACTCCTGTAGACTGCCCGACCTCCCTTCCAGATATTCGTGATGTGCTCTAGATTACAACTATCTCTCTGACCGGTAAGAAAAATTTTGTGGAATGGGCGCACTCGGTTCGCCGAGTCCTGCAGTCGAAGGGGTTTCTTCATCACTTGACCCAGGTTGTTACCGGTACTCCTACTAACGACTGGCTTCGCAACGATGGTCGGGTTCAGACGTGGATCCTCAACTCTCTTGATGACGAGCCTTATCGTCCGTCCATGTACCACGAGACGGCCAAGGGTATGTGGGACGAGCTCTATACCCTCTACTCCGGCAAAGATAGTCTTCATCATTTGTACGACATCATCACTGCTCTTCAGGCTCTTGACAGTGGTGGTGCGGCCGATCTGACCTCCTTTGTTGCCCAGGCTCGGTCTCTGGTCGAAGCTTGGATCCAACACCAGCCTCCTACTGTGGACCTTGTTGTCCAACGTGCCCAGAAAGAAGCCGTTGGCATCGCTATGATGATCGCTCGGGTCCTGCATCACCTTCATAGTGTGCGGGCTCAGATTCTCTCTACAATTTCTCCGTCCTTCTCGGATGTATGCTCGATGCTTCTCAAGGTCTCCCCACCTCCGGATTTTTCTGGACCTCCTTCTCCGGCTCTTATCCAACAGGCCCCTGCACCTTTACTACCTCTCCCTTCTTCAGCTCGTGGGGGCCGTTCTGACTCTCGGGGACGTGGTCGGGGTTGCTGGCCGCGGCCTAAGTGTTCCTTCTGTGGCAAAGCCGGACATCTTAAAGCCACGTGCTATCGCAAGCATGGTCGTCTTCCTCGTTCACAGGCCTCTGTTGCTGCCACCGACTCCTCTCCCACTCGTACTGACCTCGACGAGGTTGGCCTTCAGCTCCACCATCATCATGGCCGTCTCAGCCGCCCGCCTTCCTTGGTTACCTCTGCCGCCTCAATCTCCAATTAAGATATCGCCTGCCTCTCCACTGGACCGCGATGGATCATCGATTCGGGTGCCGCTCATCACATCACCTCTGTTCGACTGCCTCAGTACTTGTCTTCTCCTCACCCGAAGTACATTACTGTGGGCAATGGGGCAGGTGTCCCCGTCTCGGGCTGTACTGATATTCCTCTTGCCTCCTCCCTTATCCTACGCTCGGCTCTTCATGTTCCGGGCTCTCCCTTCAATTTACTTTATGTTGGTCGCCTTACTACTGACTTACATTGCTCCGTGACATTTACTTCTTCTTCTTTTATAATACAGGATCAGCAGACGCGGACTATCATTGGTAGGGGGAGACTGCAGAACGGGCTGTACCTTCTTGATGACTCTCCTACTCTCCTCGCATCTGTCTCTTCTTCGGATTGACATCGACGTCTTGGTCATGCTCCTCTCCCAGTTCTCCAGAATGCTCTCTCGGATATATCTCTTCCTGCTTTTCAGTGTGAAACATGTATTTTTGGCAAGCAACCACGTTCATCTTTTCCTTCTCATTGTACTCGGAATTCTGCTCCTTTTATTTTGGTACACTCCGATATATGGGGTCCGTACTAGATTACTAGTATTTCTGGTTACTGTTACTTTCTTACATTTATTGATGATTATTCTCGCATGATATGGTTGTATCTCCTTCGCGATCGTTCTGAGCTTTCCCGCGTCTTCCAGGCCTTCATTCTTGAGATTCGCACTCAATTCTCTGCGCCCATTCAAACTATTCGTACTGACAATGCGTGCGAGTACACTGGTCATGACTTCGCGACCCTCTGCTCTAAGTTTGGAATTATTCACCAAACGTCGTGTGCTTATACCCCACAACAGAATGGTGTCGCTGAGCGCATGCATCGTCACCTTCTTGATGTGGCTCGCTCCCTTATGCTTCAAATGCAGGTTCCCAAACTATACTGCAACTTTGCGCTCTCCACGACCTATTTTGTTATCAACCGACTACCATCCTCCGTCCTCCAGAATGCTACTCCATTCGGCCTTCTATTTCCCTCCACTCCGGCTTTTCCTATTACTCCATGAATTTTTGGGTGTACTTGCTATGTTCACCACCTCGGCCCCTCTATAGACAAGTTGGATCCCCGTGCAGCCAAATATGTTTTTGTGGGCTACTCGCGCGCTCAAAAGGGCTATGTGTGATATTCGCCTACTACCCGCAAGGTGACTGTTTCTGCGGACGTCACTTTCCGGGAAGATCTTCCCTTCTTTTCTGCTCTGGATATCGCTCCTGTTCCAGAGCCCGTCATGCGTCCTGTCATCTCTGTTCCTCGTTCCCTACCGTCTCCTCTTGCTGCCCAGCCTCCGGTCCGTCCACAGCCACCTGTCATCCGAGTCTATTCTCGTCGTTCTACTCATCTCGTTGCCCCACTGCAGTCGGCTTCAACCTCTGATGCTCCACGACCTGCTGCTCCGGCTCCAGCCTCCACCGCTCATCCTATGGTGAATTATGTCTCTCTACATCGCCTTTCACCGCCACTTCTTCACTTTGCCACATCATTATTCTTTGTTTATTTCCCTAACTGTGTGCAGGAGGCGCTTCAACATCCAGGATGACTGGCTGCCATAGACGAAAAAATGACGGCCCTTTGGGCTAACCAGACCTCGGTCCTTGTCCCTTTACCTCCCGGTCAGCACCCTGTTGGGTGTAAATGGGTTTTCGTCATCAAACATGCTCCTGATGACACTATTGCCCGACTGAAGGCCCGCCTGGTGGCCTATGACTTCACTCAGCAGCAGGGACTTGATTATGAGGAAACCTTCTCTCCGTTGGCCAAGCTCAACACCGTTCGTGTCCTTCTTTCCGTGGCTGTGCATCGCCACTGGCCCCTTCATCAGCTGAATATCAAGAATGCCTTTTTGAATGACGATCTTCAGGAAACCGTCTACATGCGCCAACCGTCCGGGTTTGAGACCACGGGGGAGTCTCGTGTGTGTCTTCTGAAGAAATCCATCTATGGTCTCAAACAATCCCCTCGAGCGTGGTTTGACAAGTTCAGCAAGGTGGTTCGGGACTTGGGTTTCACTCGGAGTTCTGCAGACTTCTCCCTATTCACTTGACACTGAGCAATAGGAACGGTCCTTTTGTTGGTTTATGTTGATGACATCCTGCTGACTCAAAGGGGATTCAAGCGGTCAAACAGCATCTTAGCACTGTGTTTCAGACCAAAGACCTGGGGCATCTTTGCTACTTCGTCGCTCTTGAGGTCGCACGACGACCGGATGGGTTTGTCCTCTCCCAACGGAAGTATTGTCTTGATCTTATCAAAGACGCTGGCCAGTCTGGTTGCAAGCCAGCTAATACCCCGATGGAGGCAAATCACAAGCTATGTGCTCATGCCTCTGATTATGATCTGCCTCTCCAGAACCCGGAATACTATCGACGCCTTGTGGGAAAGTTAATCTACCTAACAGTCACGAGGCATGATATATCGTTCGTTGTTGGGGTTGTCAGTCGGTTCATGCATGATCCCCGAGTTTCTCATCTCCAGGCGGTTGAACGGATTCTCTGATACCTTAAGGCAGCTCCGGGTCAAGGGCTTGTTTACAAAACCTCCAATTCAGTTCCAGTATTGGTTGCTTATTCCGATGCTGATTATGCTGGTTCCCTGGACGATCGGCAGTCAACCAGTGGATTCTGTAATTATTTTGGAGGTCATCTCATTACATGGAAAAGTAAGAAACAAGCCGTGTCGCTCGATCCTCCGCGGAAGCTGAATACCGATCGATGACAGCGGTTATCTCCGAACTCACATGGCTTGAAAGCCTCCTTGCTGACCTGGGAGTAAAACTTCCTTCATCTGTTGTTCTATTTTGTGATAGTCAAGCGGCCATACACATAGCAAAGAATCCGGTGTTTCACGAGCGCACGAAACATATCGAGGTAGACTGTCACTTTATTCGGGAGAAAGTTCAAATGAAGAAACTTGAATTAAAGCATGTTCCGGGCACTGATTAAGTTGCTGATATTCTCACGAAGGCTTTATCAAGTACCTTGTTTTACCAGTGTTTGTCCAAGATGGGTGCATATGACCTATACGCTCCAGCTTGCGGGGGAGTATTAGAAAAGTTCATTTAACATAGGCTCATTATGTATTTTTATTGTTATTTCTCTCTCCTCTTTAGTCTCACTTCATGTTTTCGACATTCCTCTCTTTTTCTCCCTTCTATAAATATGTACTCATTCTTTGTATTTGTGACAAGTGAACATATATACAATGTTTTTTTTTTCCTCTACAATACTGATGCTCTCGACATTTCCTTGTTATGAATATATATAAATAAAATCAATTTCAATTATATACTTGTACTCATATTTTTTTATGTTATTGTTTTACATGCATATGGATACACATGCAATTATTGTTCTTATACTGTTAATTTAATCCATATTGCTAATATTCTATTTTATTTGTATGTATTAGTGGTTAAAAACTTAAAATCTCATTTAGTCTTTTTAGACTAACCCATTGTGGAAAATTTTTTAGGAGCCGAACACCGCTAAGCCAACCACCCATGAAACTCATAATATTTCTCAAGCTGAAGGATCAATGCGTGTACAAGATCATGTATGTTAATATGTAAATATACTACCTTGTGTATCTGGATGTAAATATGTAATAAATGAAATAAAAGTTGTTATTTACTTGTAAGCTCATTGTGATTATTATATATATTGTGTTGCGTTATATTTGATTTCAAATCATGACTTATGTTACTATATCATTTGTGATGGTCTCTAAGCCGTTACAATTAATGGTATCTGTTGGAAAAGCCCATGTAAAGTCGCCCATTTGTGGCCCATTTATTTGTTATTCTTCTTTTCTCCTCTTTAGTCTCACATCATATATAGGACTCTCTTCTCTCTTTCTCCCTCCTATAAATGTGTATTCATACCGTATATTTGATTATTGAGAAAGTATATATAAGTTTTAGGTTTTTTATACATGGTATCAGAGTGTACGGTCCGACCTGTTTTTTTCTAACCGCCTGCTTCTCCGGCTTACCGTGCGGCTTGTTCTCTTGCTTAGCCGCAGTGTGTTGCGGTCTGCTCCCTTTCTAACCGCGGCTTCCTGCGCGGTTAAGGATGTTCTAACCGCTTCCTATGCTCTCCCTCCCTCTCTCGTGGCTTCCACCTCTACTTCTCCTTATCCTCCCTTTTTATACCCTTCCTATCAGGTTGGGTTTTCCCTCTGACTGCGCGGCTTCATCCCGGCTACCCGCTTCCTCTCTACTCGGTGCGGTCCCCCTGTCTACCCGCCGAGATCTTCCCTTCTCTTTTCTCTCCACCCTTCTCGAAGAGACTTCTCTTAGCCGCCAAGTTCTTGCGTTTTTCATCCCGGCTACTCGCTGCGGTCTCCTTGGCTACTCGTTGCGGTCTCCTTGTCTACCCGCCGAGTTCTTGCCTCCTCGCTGCTCTGCTCCTTGCTCGCCGCGGCTTGTCTTAGTCGCCGCAGCGTCTCTTCACGATGTGATTTGTTCTTCTAATCGCTGCGGCTTCTCTCTTCCCAGCGAGCTCCGCATCTAGGTCGCGACATCTTACCTTGCCGCTGGTGTACTCACCGAGACCGTGCGGCCTCCTCGACTGGCTTTCTCCCTGCTTAGTTATCGCTGCTTCTCTTCTTGTCCGCGATTTGTTCTTTTAGTCGCTGCGGCTTCCCACTTCACGGCGAGCTCCGCATCTAGGTCGTGGCATCTTCGTTTGCCGCTGGTGTACTCACCGAGACCGTGCGACCTTCTCGATTGGCTTGTGCCCTACTTAGTCGCTGCAACTTGTCTCCTCGCAGCAGCTTCTTTTCCCTGCTGCGGGCTCCACATATTGGTCGCGGCATCCTCCTTGCCGCTGGTGTGTTATCACCGTGACTATGCGGATTCTCTTCTTCTCTAGTCGCGGCGGCTTCTCCCAACTAACTGCCCCGCACTCTGGTCGCGGAAACTTCAGTGCCTTGCCGCTGGTGTGTTGTCCCCAAGACCGTGCAGTCTCCCTTCAGTTCGCTGGTTGTCTGTCCGCCGGCCTAGCTTCCTGCTCGCCTTGCCATGGCATCCTCTCCTGACTTTACCGGACAGACGGTTTCCTCCTCTGCAGACCGCCCGGCCTCTGCCCCTGAACTCCGTGATGAGCTGCGGATTACTACTATCTTGTTGACTGAGAAGAAGAACTTTGTGGAGTGGGTCCACTCTGTTCGCCGCGTACTTCAGGCCAAAGACTTTCTTCATCACTTGACCCAAGCGGCTCCTACTGACGATTAGTTGCGTTCTGATTGTCAGGTTCAGACATGGCTCCTCAACTCCCTGGATACCGAACCCTACCGCATGACCATGTATCACGAAACCGCCAAGGCAATGTGGGATGAGCTTCAGTCTCTATATTCCGGTAAAGATAGTCTCCAGCATCTATATGACATCATCACTGATCTTCAGACCGTTGAGGTTGGCGGGGCCACCGACCTCACCTCCTTTGTTGCTCGGGCCAAGACTCTGGTTGAAACATGGATCCAACATCAACCTTCTACGCTGGATCTGGCTGCACAACGTTCTCAGAAAGAAGCTGTTGGTGTTGCTATGATGATGGATCGTGTACGACCTCATCTTCAGAGTGTTCGGGCCCAGATCCTCTCCTTTGCTGCCACCCCATCACTTTCAGATGTGTGTTCCATATTGCTCAAGGTCTCACCACCTCCTGATAGTTCTGCTCCTCCGTCACCAGCTCTTTTTCAGCATACTTCTGCACCCCTACTGCCTTCCCTACCTCTTGCTCGCGGGGGTCGTTCCGGATCTCGGGGCTGAAGTCGGGGAGGTCGTACTCGACCAAAGTGTTCCTTCTGCGGTAAGGACGACCACCTTAAGGCCTCCTGCTACTGCAAGCATGGGCTTCCTCCTCGACCACAGGCCACTATTGCTGCTACCGACTCCTCCTCCGCTCGTACTCACCTTGAAGAGGTCTGCCTTCAGCTCCAACAAATCCAGGGTCTGCTCAGTCGCCCACCTGCCTCCGTTGCCTCTGCTGCCTCCATCTCTCAAGAAGGTATAGCTTGTCTCTCCACTGGTTCGAGCTGGATAGTGGACTCAGGTGGCACTCATCACATCACCTCCCTACGACCACATCAATACCTGGATTCTCCTCATCCCAAGTGTATCACAGTGGAAAATGAGGACACTGTTCCCGTCTCCGGCTCTGCTGATATCCCTCTCACTTCGTCTCTCTCTGCGCTTGGCTCTTCATGTTCCGAGCTCCACGTTTAATTTGCTTTATGTTGGTCGCCTTACTAATGATTTAAACTGCTCTGTAACCTTTACCTCTTCTTCTTTTTTGATACAGGATCGACAGACACAGACTATCATTGGTAAGGGGCGAATGCAGAACGGGCTCTACCTCCTTGATGATTCTCCGGCTATCCTCTCTTCCGTCTCCTCCGTCGATTGACATCGGCGTCTTGGGCATGCCCCTTTACCAGTCCTCCAGAAGGCTCTACCAGATGTATCTCTACCTCCTTTTCAGTGTGAAACATGTGTGTTAGGCAAGCAGCCTCGTTCATCTTTTTCGTCTCATTGTACTCGGAGCACTGCTTTTATTTTAGTACACTCTTATATTTGGGGTCCGTACAAAGTCGCTAGCATTTCTGGTTATCGCTATTTTTGAACTTTTATTGATGATTATTCGTGAATGACGTGGTTATACTTACTTCGTGTTCACTCTGAGCTTCCCCGTATCTTTCGGGCTTTCCTCCTTGAGACCCGCACACAATTCTCTGCGAACATCAAAACTCTTCGCACTGATAATGCTCGCGAATACACCAGCCACGAATTTATGACTCTTTGCTCTGAATTTGGGGTCATTCACCAAATTTCATGTGTCTATATCCCCTTGATAGTTTTACTTTCAAGACAACCTAAACACCTAGAGGGGGGGGGTGAATAGGTTCTAATTTCTTGTTTATACTCCTAGGCAGAATTCAATTACAAATTAAAACATCTAGCACAACATTCACAGATAACTAAGCATCACAGATTGCACAATGATTTATAGTGGTTCCCCAAGGTCTGGGTACATCCACTTTCCCCCTTCACCTATCTAGCAGTATGCTAGATTCGGCCAAACTTCCACTATTCTCAGATCTTCAGATCCTACAGCTCAGAACCTGAATAGGTTCCTACAACTAAGGCTCAACAGCCCTACCTCAGCCTTGCCTCAAGGCCTACCACTCAGAGAATAACCTTCTCCTACACTCAGGCAAATAGCCCTACCACTCAGAGATCACCTCTCCTACACTCAGCCTTTATAACACAGACTTACAACTCAAATCTGTATAAACAGATACTACAGAAATTTGGAAAAGATATTTTAATGTCTTGCCTTTGTTGAGAGAGAAGAGGACAAGACACTTCTTGATCAGCTGATGAAATCAACTGAATCTGAGCTTTCTTCAAAGCTTCTTGAATCTGAACTTAGCTGAGTTGATTTCCAAACAGCTTCTTGAGAAACCACTGATGGCTTCCTTCTTCTTCTTCAAGATGACTGGATCCCTCTCTATCCAACACCTTTTTTGATATTTCAGACTTCTTCTTCTTCTTAGATCCACTGATGAAGATCTTTTTTAGAGCTTAGCACTTTCTTGAATTGAAACTACAACAGGATCGTAATCCTTCTGTTTCTTCTTCTTAGATCTTCTTCAGTTATCTTTCTTAATTGTTGTTAATTTCCTTCTGAATGTGTCTATTTATAGACTTTTTTCATGGTAACCGGCTGATCCAGTTTCTAACTGTTTTCTGACAGGTCTGACACCTTCAGTTAAACGGTGGCAACCCACAGCTGTCAAGTCTTCAAACAGTTCCTGTACCTTAGCCTTGGACAGCAAAATGTCGAGACAGTCTGTTAGAAAGTGTCGAGACCAATCTGTCTATCTGTGTCGACACAAGTGACTTTGGTGTCGACACAGTCTTTGATGATGTCGACTAAGTTGCCTTTAAGTCGACACAGCTTCTTCAGAAAATAACTTGGTCTAGACTCTGCAGTGTGTCGACTCAAGTCCTGTGTGTCGACACAGTTGTTGTAGATTCAGAACTCAGTATGTGTCGACTCAGCCTTCAGGTGTCGACGCAGCAATCTTCAACTCTGCCAGAATGTGTCGACTCAGTCTTCTGGTGTCGACACAAGCATAGTCGACTTCTGCCAATATGTGTCGACTCAATCTTCTGGTGTCAACACATCCACCCAGTGTCGACACAGTTGAGGTCGACTATCTTCTTTTGTGAGTCGACACTCTTTCTCTGGTCGACTATCTTTCACTAGTCGACTATCTTCCACTAGTCGACTATTTTTCTCTGGTCGACTATCTTTCACTAGTCGACAAACTTTCTCTGGGTGTCGACTATCTTTCACTGTGTCGACACTGCTTCCCAGTGCTGAGGTCGAC
Source organism: Platanthera zijinensis (assembly GCA_039513925.1). Classification (NCBI taxonomy): domain Eukaryota; kingdom Viridiplantae; phylum Streptophyta; class Magnoliopsida; order Asparagales; family Orchidaceae; genus Platanthera; species Platanthera zijinensis. Next base: position 101,638,538 of record CM077085.1, on the reverse strand, counting down.
GATTTTCTTTATGTGTCGATACTGCTTCCCAGTGTCGACATAAGTGTGGTCGACTATCTTTCTCTGTGTCGACACTGATATTCTGAAGTGTCGACACAAATATTCTGAAGTGTCGACACAATTTCTTCAGGTGTCGACATGCGGACTTAGAATATTTTTCTGCATTCTTTAATACTTCTTCACCTGCACATGTAACCTCAAAACAACATCAAATACACCTTGATGTATATCATTGAGCTAAGTTGGGCTTCTTCAAATCAGGTACACATTTTCCAATGTACCCAACAATCTCCCCCTATTTGGAGAAGTCATAACCCTATAGCCAATGATATACACCATTTATAAAAAGTATAAAATGATGATATATGACATAACAGGAATACTTAATATAAACAAAATAAAAACAATCCATCACAGAATGAACATTATATGATACCAACCAACATTTTGTTTATAACTTGATAATGTTTGAATACAGAGATTTACATTTAATGATTTAATCAAAACATTACAAAATACTTTGAAAGAACTAAAAATTAAGACTGATCAGGCTCTTTAATGACAATCCCTTTGCCAGATAGAACTTGAGCCTTCACAGGAGCTTCAGAATCTTCAGCTGGCTTTTTGCCTTTTAGATCAGCCTTCTTTTTTGCTTCTTCCTTGAGCCTTTATCTTTCAAAATAATGAAAGGGCTTTGGGAAGTACTTGTTTGGCTCCTGAGCATCTGGAGGCTGCCTACCCAGCTTGGCTTTTCTTCTAAACTGGACTATTGCCTCTTGTCTGGCTTCATACTTCTGCCATTCTATCTCATTGAACCACTTGCCTCTCTCATGTTGTTGGTCTTTGACAGCCTTCCATGCAGTGAGTATTATATTTCTGGAAGTAGGACTCCACTGCTCAAAGTCTGGCTTAAGTTCAGCCTGCTCTCTAAATCTTTTCTTAGATAGTAGAGCATCTTGCTGGTCTTTCAAAGTAGCCTCAGGCTTATCAACCTTCCCAATAACAACATTAGTAACCTCCTTTGGAGGACTATACATTCCTTGAACTTGCTGATCAATCATATCATAATCTGGAGGAGGGTAAATGACTTGGGCAACCTCAGGTTGATTGCCTTCAAGTAGACTTGTTTGTATTCCTGACTCAGCCACCATAGCATCATCACACAATGGTGGATATCCCAATGTGGCTTGAATACTATTGGTCACCCATTTGGTGTGCTCTGAGCCTGCATGAACTAACATCCTCTCCCCCTTTATGTCTTCTCTAGAAATATGATCTCTTAGATCTTCCTTCTGAAATCTGATTTGGCCATCCAGATAATTGACACCCTCTTTAAAGAATGGTTTTAACTTTAGAAGCTTGTCAGATATTTCCTTTTGAGAGGTAGTGATAGCAGTTTTAACAGAATCAATAGCAGCTTGAAAGTTCTTATCAAATTCTTCCATTTCTTTTGCTCTACCTACAGGCAGGCCTGGAACAATCTTTTTCAATTCCTCAATGATCTCATGATGAGATTCAGTTAAATTGTCATTCATCCTTATCTGATTTTCCAAGACATAGCTTTGCTTTAAAGCAATATCATCCACCTTAGGGATGATAGTCTGCTGTTGTTTTGCCAAATACACCACAGCATTACCTCCCTTATGGAAGCAATCTGTCATCTCCTTTTTATGCATATTGACCTCAAACCTAATAGATTTTATATCTTGAGCTATGTCAAACTGCAGGGACTTGTTGTTCTCATCAACATATTTTTCAATGGCCACTCTGTGTTCATCCAATTTCACTTGTAAATCGACCAAAAACTTGTTATAATCAAAGTCAGAAGGAGTGTGATGTGCTGTAGACTGTAGAGCCTGCTTGTAGCTCTTGCTCCTTCTCTGGAAGACCATAAGTTTTCTCTTCTTAGCCACCCTGGCTTCTTCACTCTCAGAATCAGAAGTACTATCAATTTGAACTCTTTCTTTGGGAGGAGGAGGAACAGCTGCTTCAGTGCCATGTTGTACAGTCTCAACATGCATAGGCTCTCCCTCAATTGCTTGCTCCACTTCCATTCTATCAGTAACTATTTCATCATTTGGAAATAACTCATCAAGAGTATATTCCTTCTGGGCTGGTACATCTGCAGTATTCAAATCTTGAGACAAATCAATTTGAGCTTCCTCTTGTACTTGCTCAGACAGCTTCTCCCCCTGTACTTGTTCAGTATTGGGGATGTCCTGGGCAGGTGAGGACACTTGCTTTTCCTGGACCTGTGCAGAAATAGAAATATTAGAAATGTCTTTTGTAGGAAAATACACCAGCTCCCCCTGCACCTGTACCTGGTCATGAGTAGATACAGTCTGTGTAGGTGAATAAACTTGCTGAGCTGGTATTCTTACTTCTTCTTCTTGAATTGCAGGTATTGTGGCATCCTGAACTTGTGTAGAAGCAGGCTGATCCTCAACCTCTTGTCTTACTTGCTCTTCTTGTTGGTGCTCAGTACTGGTAGCATGACCTGGGGATTTCTCAGGTGAATCCTGCCTTTCCACTTCAGGCATCTCTTTGGTCAGCACCCTATCCCATCTGGAGAGCAATCTCATGTCCATCCTTCTCATATGATTAATTTTTGTTCCAGGTTGTTGTTGCATAACATCAGGAATCTCCTTACTTAGGTAGATACTCATTATTCTAGCCAGATTTGGCTTCTTGATTCCTTCCTTAATCTTTTCAAAGATTACAGTTGACCAATCCGTTGGAGTTGTAAACATAATCCTGGTCATTAGGCTGAACATATAGGCAGAAATCCTATCATGTCCACCTGGCTTGCACAGAATAACTTTTCCAACCACCTCAGACAGGAACTTGCCCTGTTGATTCATTCCTTTCCTGTTGAATGCTGCTCCAATTTTCATGGTGGAATCCAATCCACACCATTGAAGAGCCTCCCTTGATTTAGAAGCAGGGACATCCTCTTCATTCTCAATTATAGGTATTTGTAGAATTGTTCTTAACTTACTTGGTGTAATCTCCACTGGTGACCCATGAACTGTGGATTTTATCTCATGACTCTCAGAGTCTACAGATGCAGAAGTAAAGAACTCATGCAGCTCCTTCCATATCTTAGATGGTTCGGAGACCAGAAATTCTAATCCTGAGTCGGAGAGGAGAGAGATAACCCCGAGAACATCTGGAGGGGCAACAGCAAAGGCCTGGCGCACCAACTCATATCCTTCATTCACATTATCTTCAATCTTTGGCGCCATTGATCAGTCGAGAAAGCTTGAAAGATGAGAGAAAGAGAGAGAGAGAGAGAGAATGTCGACACAGGGTTTCGAAAACCTTGTAAGCGTGTCGACAGAATGAGTTTTTGACCTATTTATACCTTCTGTTTAAAGAAGATCAAAAGTCGCCAAAAACAGACTATAAGTGTCGACACAGATGGAATGTGTCGACACAAGCTTCTATTGTCTCGACATCAAGTCTGTCTATTATGTGTCGACACCAATTTGCTGTTATGTCGACACCAGAGATATGTAGTAGAGCATCAGAAATTCTGTGTCGACTCTTAGTATAAGTGTCGACACAAAATCTGTAAGTGTCGACACCACTATCCTGGTGAAGTCGACACTACATTCCTGGATAAGTCGACAATAAGATTCTTAAGTGTCGACACATATTTTCTGTGTCGACACAACATCTCTGACTTGTCGACATTTCTACCCTGAGTCGACACATTATTACTGAATGTGTCGACACCATATTACTTAGCCAATTTCTGTTTATTCAACACAACTTATAAGTACTACAAAGTACTTGATACTACTTCAATGTGTCTTTATATCACTTAAATGTCTTGTTACCACTTCAACTTCATTGTTGATGATTTTGTGATTACACTAACCAATAGTTAACATACCTAATTCAATTTTGAATTTATTGAATTTGGTCTCATCCAGGGGCTTAGTAAACACATCTGCTATTTGATAATCTGTTTTCACAAATTCCAATGAGATGTCTTCTTTTTCTACATGTTCTCTAAGAAAATGGTATTTTATTTCTATATGCTTAGTTCTACTATGAGAAACAGGATTATTAGCAATAGAAATTGCACTCTTAGAATCACACAAAAGAGGTGTTCTACTTACTTGAATACCATAATCCTTAAGCTGATGCTGCATCCATAATAGCTGTGCACAGCAGCTTCCAGCAGCAACATACTCAGACTCAGCTGTGGAAATTGCCACACTAGTCTGCTTCTTACTACTCCATGATATTAGTCTTCCTCCCAGGAATTGACAAGTACCTGTAGTACTCTTCCTATCCTCTCTACATCTTGCAAAATCTGCATCTGAATAGCCTGTTAGTTGAAAATCTCTATTCCTAGGGTACCAAAGACCTAGATTAGGTGTGCCCTTAAGATATCTCAGAATCCTTTTGACTGCAGTATAATGAGATTCTTTAGGGCAGGCTTGGTACCTAGCACAGACACATGTAGCATACATAATATCTGGTCTACTAGCAGTGAGATATAGTAGTGAGCCAACTATTCCTCTATACAAAGTCTCATCAACAGGTTTACCTGCATCATCTTTGCATATAGGCATACTTGTTCCCATAGGAGTTCTCATGGTGGAGGATGACTCCATACCATATTTCTTAATCAATTCTTTGGTGAACTTAGACTGGGATATGGACAAGCCATCATCAGTCTGTCTTACTTGGAGTCCCAAGAAGAATTTCAGTTCCCCCATACTGCTCATCTCAAACTTCCCTTGCATAAGTTTGGCAACCTTTTTATAAAGGTTGTTTTCAGTAGATCCAAAGATTATGTCATCAACATAGATCTGTACTAAGATGATCTTGCCTTTGGATTCCCTAAGGAATAGAGTTTTGTCAATTTTTCCTCTTGAGAATTTATTCTCAATAAGGAAAGTAGACAGAGTTTCATACCAAGCCCTTGGGGCTTGCTTTAACCCATACAGAGGTTTCCTAAGCTTATAAACAAAATCAGGTTTAAGAGAATCTACAAAACCTGATGGCTGCTCTACATATACTTCTTCTTTAAGATCACCATTCAGAAATGTTGACTTCACATACATCTGGTATACTTTGAAGTCTTGATAGGCTGCATAGGCAAGGAATATTCTGATTGCCTCCAGCCTTGCTACTGGAGCAAAGGTTTGATCAAAGTCAATCCCTTCTTCCTGCCTGTATCCTTTTGCCACCAATCTTGCTTTATTCTTTACTATTATTCCACTTTCATCTAGCTTGTTCCTATAGATCCATTTTGTGCCAATTATGTTGTGGCCTCTTGGTTTAGGAACAAGCTCCCAGACATTGCACCTTCTGAATTGATTCAGCTCTTCTTGCATAGCATCAATCCAGTGCTGGTCTTGGATAGCTTCTTCAAACTTCTTAGGCTCCATTTGTGACAGGAAACTTGAATGTAGAACTGTGTTTTGATTTCTGCTTCTAGTTTGCACCCCCTGTCTTGGATCACCTATTATCTGATCAGCTGGATGATCTCTTAAATATCTTGTAGCTGGAGGAAGATTCCCTTCTGGTTGAACATCTCCAGCTCCTTCATTTAGCTGAATCTCTTGGTTTTCATCAGCTTCTATAGTGTCTTGTTCTCCCCCTGGACAGAAGCTTTCATTTTTCAATGCCCCATCTTCCTTTGATACTTCAGTAATGAAGAGCTTGTCCATACTTTTGCTTATACCTGTTGAGTCATTTGATCTACAAAATAACTCACAGTTGATTAATCTTGTTTCATCAAACACAACATGCACAGATTCTTCAATAACTTGAGTAGTCAAGTTGAAGACTCTATAGGCCTTACTATTTGTGCTGTACCCAACAAATATCCCATCCTGGGATTTGGCAGCAAACTTAGTCAAATATGACTTGCCATTGTTAAGTATATAACACTTGCAACCAAAGATCCTAAAGTAAGATAGATTTGGTTTTCTGCCTTTCACAATCTCATAGGGAGTTATTTTGTGGCTTTTGGAGATAGTAGCCCTATTGATTACATGACAAGCAGTGTTAACTGCCTCAGCCCAAAAATATTCTGGGAGAGAGGTGTCACTCAATAGAGTTCTACCAGCTTCATTTAATGTTCTATTCTTTCTTTCAGCAATTCCATTTTGCTGAGGTGTTCTAGGTGAGGAGAACTCTTGGAAAATCCCAAAGTCTTTACACAATTTTGTTATGCTTTCAGATTGAAACTCAGTACCATGGTAACTTCTGATTTTGACCACTATATTATTTAGTTCATTCTGAATTTACTTTACAAAATTAAGTAATACACTAGGGGTTTCAGATTTTTGTCTCAGAAAGAACACCCATGTAAATCTTGAATAGTCTTCTACAACCACAAAAGTATAGACTTTCCTACCTAGACTGTGAACTGGCATAGGACCAAAAAGATCCATATGCAAGAGGTATAAGCACCTCACAGAATCCTTGTTTTCAAAGCTTTGAAAGGAGGATTTTGTCTGCTTGCCCTTTTGACAAGCTGAGCATATCCCTTCCTTTATATACTTAACTTGAGGTCCATTCCTCACTAACTCTTTGCTAAAGAGTAGGCCAATTGTCTTGTAGTTTAGATGAGCCAATCTCTTGTGCCACTTAACACAATGAGAAGCATTGTCATCAGCTACAAGACAGATGGGAGAAACCTTATTCTCACATTCAAAATTAAGACAATATACATTTCTCTTCCTATACACTGTCAGTATGATCTTTTGATTACTTGACCTCTTGATATGACATCCATCTTTAACAAATGAAATGTCATATCCTAAATCACTTAGCTGGCTTATGCTTATTAGATTATGTTTCAAACCTTTTACATAAGACACTTGAGTGATAGTAATTAGGTTAGAAGAAATGTTACCAAACCCTTTGATGACTCCTTTTTCAGATCCACCAAAGATCACTTTAGGTCCATCTTTGACAGATGAATACTCCTTCAGCAGCCCTTTGTTCCAGTCATGTGCCTGGAACAACCACTATCCAAGTACCATATAGGGGCATGGTTACTTGGATTCACCTGCAACACAGAATTACTTACCCTTAGAACCCAAGTAAGTCTTGGGTCCTTGGTTCAGGTTAGCATTAATAAAGCTACTATAACTTCTTCTAACAGGTAGACTATTGTTCTTTATAACACTTGGGTTATACCAGCAGTCTAGTGCAAAATGGCCTCTCTTGCCACAACACCAACATTCAAACTTATTGTATCTAGATCTAGATACATCCTTGTCAGAAGAATTTCTGTTCATTGCTGGTGCTGCAGCAACTGCACCTACTGATTTCTTAAAACCATTGGGTTTATGACCATAGGTAGACCTGCTTGCATTTACACCCTTGTTCTTCAGAACATTAGTTTTAATATGACCTTGAATATCTTCATGATCATATTTGTTAGAAGGCATTTTCACCTTACTAAACTTTATGGGGACTGAAAGGTTTAGTGGCTGAACAGGAGCTTTGCCTTTCCTCTTGAATCTGCCAGCCCTGAAGTTACCTTTGAATCCTAATCCAGCCTTACCCTTTTGAGTGACAAATTCATCTATCAAGGGTAAGACAGATTTTGGCTTAGAGTAACTAGCCACTAAATCCCTTTCAATTCTAAGTCTGGCCTCCAGACTCTTCACTTGATTATTAGTATAATTAATTGTGCCCATCTGAATAATAGTTATATTCTTCAGCTTGGCAATTTCATTTAATTTTTGATCAATAACTTTCTCTAACTCAGGTGTAGCAACCCTTAGTTCAGTAATTTCCTGAGCCTGAGATTTAACCAAGTTCTTGCTTTTCTTAAGGGCCTGCAACAAGTCCCCATACTTGTCTATCAATTGATAGACATCTCCTTCAGATTCAGATGCATCTACATCACTTGATGCAGATGTAGCTGATTCTTCACTGGTACAACAATCAGATGTAATAGAAGGACATTGTACCTTATTAGGACCAGACTGATTCTGGCATATGTCCTCTTCTGATCCTGCCATCAGCCCCATACACTGATGATTCTTTTGTTCATTGATGGAGTCTAGCAACTGCAGAAACTCCTCTTCTTCAGATGCAGTATATAGTCCAATATATGCTTCAGCTTCAAATTCTGACTCTGAAGTTGACTGGTCTGTTAGACTCTTATCTTTCTTTGCAACAAAGGATTTCTCCTTCTTGCCTTTCTGATGAGTCTTCTTCTTGTCTGAAGACTCCTTTCTCTTATCAGGACAGTCAGCCACTACATGTCCAGGCCTATTGCAACAATAGCAGACAATCTTTGAAGTAGAGGCTTTGCTGGGCTTTGATCTGCTCTTCTCTTTCCTTGATGACCTTTTCTTCTGATAATAGTCATCAACTTGCTGTGATGTGGAAGGCCTAGACTTCCATTGCTTCTTTTTCAAGAACCTCTGGAATTGCCTTGTGAATGCAGCAAAGTCTGCATCTGAATCATAGCTTTCTGAACCCTTATCTGAATTTTCAGAACTATCTTCTGCAACTTCCTTAGGAGGAGATGGTGATTTCCTCCTATTCTTTCTAGTGGCTTCTGCATTGAATGCCACAGTCTTTTTTCTATGCTCTCCTCTTGAATTCTTTTCCTCCTCCTTCCTCACCATAAGTTGCATTTCATAGGATAGCAACTTTCCAAACAAGGTGGGAGGAGATATCTCTGCCAATTTAGCCACTTCTCTTATGACACAGATCTTTGTGTCCCAATCCTTTGTTAAGGATCTCAAGAATTTGTCATTCAGTTCATAAGTACTGAAGACTCTTCCATAGGTCATAAGCTCATTCACAATTCTATAGAATTTCTTGTAGCACTCAGTTATGCTATCAGATTTTCCTTGTCTAAAACTTTCATACTCCTGATTGAGCATAGATTTCCTGTCCTGCCTTACTTCTTCAGATCCCTCCATGTAGACAATCAATGTGTCCCACATCTCTTTGGAGGTCTTGCAGTGAATCAGATTCTGAAATGTTGAATCATCTATGGCACTAACAATAATGTTCTGAGCTCTTTTATCCATGGTTGCCAAGATGATTTCATCCTTGGTCATTTCTGAATAACTCTTTGGAGTTTGGATATTTGCATCAAGAACTGATACCTTCATTGGAATGAAGGAGCTTTCCTGTACTGTGATGTAAATCCTTGGGTCAGATGCCTCCATAAACAGTCTGACTCTTTCTTTCCAAATTCCAAAAATTTCTTTCTTGCATATGGGTAATTTCATAGACCCTAGCTCCTTATGATTCTCACCAGAACCCATCTTTTTGAATCTTGATTCTGCCTTTCAGATCTACCTCAGACTGTTAAGTCCTTTTTGAGGAACCTGCCTCTGATACCACTTGATAGTTTTACTTTCAAGACAACCTAAACACCTAGAGGGGGGGTGAATAGGTTCTAATTTCTTGTTTATACTCCTAGGCAGAATTCAATTACAAATTAAAACATCTAGCACAACATTCACAGATAACTAAGCATCACAGATTGCACAATGATTTATAGTGGTTCCCCAAGGTCTGGGTACATCCACTTTCCCCCTTCACCTATCTAGCAGTATGCTAGATTCAGCCAAACTTCCACTATTCTCAGATCCTCAGATCCTACAGCTCAGAACCTGAATAGGTTCCTACAACTCAGGCTCAACAGCCCTACCTCAGCCTTGCCTCAAGGCCTACCACTCAGAGAATAACCTTCTCCTACACTCAGACAAATAGCCCTACCACTCAGAGATCACCTCTCCTACACTCAGCCTTTATAACACAGGCTTACAACTCAGATTTGTATAAACAGATCCTACAGAAATTTGGAAAAGATATTTTAATGTCTTGCCTTTGTTGAGAGAGAAGAGGACAAGACACTTCTTGATCAGCTGATGAAATCAACTGAATCTGAGCTTTCTTCAAAGCTTCTTGAATCTGAACTTAGCTGAGTTGATTTCCAAACAGCTTTTTGAGAAACCACTGATGGCTTCCTTCTTCTTCTTCAAGATGACTGGATCCCTCTCTATCCAACACCTTTTTTGATACTTTAGACTTCTTCTTCTTCTTAGATCCACTGATGAAGATCTTCTTTAGAGCTTAGCACTTTCTTGAATTGAAACTACAACAGGATCGTAATCCTTCTGTTTCTTCTTCTTAGATCTTCTTCAGTTATCTTTCTTAATTGTTGTTAATTTCTTTCTGAATGTGTCTATTTATAGACTTTTTTCATGGTAACCGGCTGATCCAGTTTCTAACTGTTTTCTGACAGGTCTGACAGCTTCAGTTAAACGGTGGCAACCCACAGCTGTCAAGTCTTCAAACAGTTCTTGTACCTTAGCCTTGGACAGCAAAATGCCGAGACAGTCTGTTAGAAAGTGTCGAGACCAATCTGTCTATCTGTGTCGACACAAGTGACTTTGGTGTCGACACAGTCTTTGATGATGTCGACTAAGTTGCCTTTAAGTCGACACAGCTTCTTCAGAAAATAACTTGGTCTAGACTCTGCAGTGTGTCGACACAAGTCCTGTGTGTCGACACAGTTGTTGTAGATTCAGAACTCAGTATGTGTCGACTCAGCCTTCAGGTGTCGACACAGCAATCTTCAACTCTGCCAGAATGTGTCGACTCAGTCTTCTGGTGTCGACACAAGCATAGTCGACTTCTGCCAATATGTGTCGACTCAATCTTCTGGTGTCGACACATCCACCCAGTGTCGACACAGTTGAGGTCGACTATCTTCTTTTGTGAGTCGACACTCTTTCTCTGGTCGACTATCTTTCACTAGTCGACTATCTTCCACTAGTCGACTATTTTTCTCTGGTCGACTATCTTTCACTAGTCGACAAACTTTCTCTGGGTGTCGACTATCTTTCACTGTGTCGACACTGCTTCCCAGTGCTGAGGTCGACGATTTTCTTTATATGTCGACACTGTTTCCCAGTGTCGACATAAGTGTGGTCGACTATCTTTCTCTGTGTCGACACTGATATTCTGAAGTGTCGACACAAATATTCTGAAGTGTCGACACAATTTCTTCAGGTGTCGACATGTGGACTTAGAATATTTTTCTGCATTCTTTAATACTTCTTCACCTGCACATGTCAACTCAAAACAACATCAAATACACCTTAATGTATATCATTGAGCTAAGTTGGGCTTCTTCAAATCAGGTACACATTTTCCAATGTACCCAACACCCCTAACAAAACGGAGTCGCTGAACGTAAGAATCAACATCTTCGATACTTCCTCGGTCTTGAGATCGCGAGACGACCGGACGGACTTGTCATATCCCAAAGGAAGTACTGTTTGGATCTCCTTCAAGATGCTGACTACTCTGTATACAAGCCTACTCTTACTCCAATGGATGCAAATCATAAGCTGTGTGCACATTCTTGTGATACAGATCTTCTTCTTCAAAATCTGGAATACTATCGACGACTGGCTGGAAAATTGATCTACCTAATGGTCACAAGACCGGATATATCCTTCGCTGTTGGGGTGGTCAGCAGGTTTATGCATGCCCCGCGAACATCTCACCTTTACGCTCCGGGTCAAGGATTGGTATACAAAACCTCATCATCCACTCCAACATTAGTTGCGTATTCTGATGCAGATTATGCCGGTTCCTTGGATGATCGTCGGTCAACCAGTGACTTTTGTACCTATTTTGGAGGTCATCTTGTGACCTGGCGATGTAAGAAACAAGCCGTGGTTGCAGATATCGATCGATGACATCTGTTGTCTCTGAGCTTACCTGGCTTGAAAGTCTCCTTACTGATCTAGGGGTAAAACTTCCCTCACCTGCCATCCTGCTATGCGACAGCCAAGCGGCTATACACATTGCAAAGAATCCAGTCTTTCATGAAATAACGAAACATATTGAAGTGGACTGTCATTTTATCCGGGAGAAAGTCCAAATGAGGAAGATAGAATTGAAGCATGTTCTGGGTACTGAACAAGTTGCTGATATCCTCACAAAGGCTCTACCTAGTACCCTGTATTACCAGTATTTGTCCAAGCTGGGTGCATACGACTTGTACACTCCAGCTTGCGGGGGAGTGTTGGAAAAGCTCATTTAAAGTGGCCCATTTGTGGCCCATTTATTTGTTTTTCTTCTTTTCTCCTCTTTAGTCCCACATCATGTATAGGACTCTCTTCTCTCTTTCTCCCTCCTATAAATGTGTACGCATACCTTGTATTTGATTATTGTGAAAGTATATACAAGTTTGAGGTTTTCTCTACAGTATCAAAGTTGGTTTCAGAACTCTTGATCATAATGAGTATTTCATATTGTACTTAACAAATACATAAGAATATTTACAGTTAGATATTCATTCATTAAAAGATAATCCTATCCTCCGCCATATCTTAGGAACCTATAAACGTGTATTCCTCTAAACGATTACGGGGAATCCCCAAAGAACCTGAACTTGAAGCAGTGCTGAAAAATATAACAACGGAAAGAATGAGTAGTAGTGGGCAAGCACCCCCAACAAAAAATATCTTACTTTGCCCACGCTCTTGTAGAAGAGATTAAAATCGTACGAGATACTCCTTCCGTTTTACCACCAGTCACAGTTATACCACCACTTTAGCGACAAATGGATGTCGATTTGAAACAATTCCTGGAACTAAAACCCCCTGGATTTCAAGGTTGATTAACTTCGTTAGTGACGAAAGATTAGATCAAGAGGAATTAAATGATATTTCAGGTTATGCATTGCCTGTAAGATAGGAAGGTGGATCTAACCACTTTCCTCTTACATGGAGATGTCAAACGATGGTGGGATAAACTTATCAGTAGTAAATTAGCAATACGAAAGGTACTGACAATATCATGGGATGAGTATATTCGCGAATTTACTGCATGGTTTGTACCCGCGTCAGAGAAACGACTATTGTTTGATAAATTCCTAAGGCTGGTGCAAGGGAATAAGTTTGTCGTACAGTATGAATCTGAATCTTATGCATCTACTCCAACACCAAGTTGGTATATGAATTAAGAAAGATGAATTCATCCTCGTGTTTTCAACATGGGATAACAAGATGCTAAGGCAGATGATACTGTCATCACAGGCATGATTAATGTTCACGGGAAATTATTGAAAGTTTTATTTGACACTTGTGCAAGTCACTCATTTATCTCAGCTCACATACTTCATGCTTTATCGGTAAAACCATATCACATCAATGATATACTTCATGTTATTATGCCCAACAATCATATCTTGACAACACAATTTTGAGCTCAAATACAATTTTGTGTTACTAATCAAAAGATGGAGATAGATTTAGTTGTCTTGCCACTTAATGAATTTGATATCATTTTGAGTATGCATTAGTTGATAAAACATAGTAATAATTAACTGCAAAAGAAAGGAAGTTACCATAAAATTTTCATATTAGAGTTTCATGATATTCCACTGATTCTGGGAAGCACCAAATATATTAATTTCTGCTATGAAATCATTTAAGAAGTTACAGAAGGGTTGTAAAGTTATACTCGTAATGTTTAAGGGAACAAAGGAAGAAAAGAATGATATTTCTTCAATACATGTGATATATGAATTTCTTAATGTAGTCCCTGACGATTTACCAGGATTAGCTCTAATACGAGAAGTTAATTTTGAAATAAAATTAATTGAAGGAGCAACTTGTACAATCCCGTATTCGGCGAGTGGGTCCCTCAGGTAGGGTCAAGTTCGGGAAGGGTCGTCCTGGTCTAGGCGAGTCGTGTAAGCGAGTCGTTGGATCTCTCTCCAGCTCGCGCATATCGTAGGCCGAGAGAAAGCAAGGGGCGAGTGGAGTATTTTGGCCCTCGCCCCAGATCAAGGCGAGTCGCGAGTGCGAACCTCACCGAGTACTCGCCATATCCTGCGAGTGGTCGGCTCGCCTGGGATCATTCTTCTAGGGAATCCCAAATTGGTCTACTAATAGCCCCTCCAAACAACGGAGTCTCGTGTTGGCAGACTGCTTTGGGTTGCGTATAGTAAAGCCAAAAGTTGAGATTCCTCTATTTGCAGGCCAGACTTAGACAACTATAAATAGACCCCAAGGGCACTTTTGGAGGAGATCCTTTTCTTGGTGCTTCCAGTACCCTCCAAGGTCCTTAGCTCAGCATTGATTAGGGACGTGAAATTCTCTTCGATCTTCTGGGTGCGAACTCCTCTGGTGTTATTACTTGGGAGAAGTAAGTGCAGGTTACCCCCTTTGGGTTCGAATTCCTCTTGGGACCGAGATCCGGTTTCAACATTTTTGGTGCGACGAGCGTGGACGATAGCCTGCACAAGAAAATCCGTAGTTAAGCCCCATGGCTGGACATGAGGGAAAATGAGACGACCTTGGCGACTCGCCACCTCTGGCGGGATTCGTCACGGTTAAGTTGTTCGAGAATTTCAAGAAGGAGATCATGGAGACCTTACATCATGTTTTCTCCGCGCGAGGCGAGTGCTCGATGCCACTTGTCTCGGTGATCGCACCCAAGGCACTAGGCGAGAATGCCCCGGGTCAGTGACCCGAGAAGGAGGTGGCTGCCGAGACCAGTTTGCGAGATCTCGCCAGGCGAGAGCTGTTCACCTGCCCGACGAGTGCTGGTGTGTCCGACGAGCTGATGGCGCGATATCCGCTAGCTCGTCCTGCAGGAGGAGGAGGTAGCCCTTTTAGCGAACTGATCATCTCGGCCCCAGTTCCAGAGGGGTTTCGGGAGTCGGAGATGTCCTACTACACTGGTAGAGATGATCCCGTTCAGCACGTTCAATGGTTTGATGACGCAGTTTCCATCAGGCAAATGTCGGACGCTTTCAAGTGCCGATTTTTCGCCATTACTTTCAAGGAAAAGTCAAGGGACTGGTTCCACTAGCTTCCCTCCAACTCAATATACTCTTTTGAGGACCTACGTCGTTGCTTCCTATTGAGATTCTCGACGTCAAAAAGTGTAAGGACTAGAGTTTTTGTTCGCGGTCAAGCAAGGGCCAGAGGAGACTTTGGGAAGATTTGTGGATAGGTTCTAGGAGGAGGTTCTCCTATTCCAAGAGGTACCAGAGTACACCTTGATGCTAGCCTTCGTGCTTGGGCTTCGTCAGTGATTCTTTAAGATGGAGTTGAAGCGGGAGCCTCCTCTATCCTTCGATGAGTTGATGGAGAGGGCGACAAAGGAAATAGAGGGAGAGTCAGCGAACCTGACATTCGCCAAAAAGTTGGCTAGGTTGGCGGAGGACGAGGTGAGAGAACAGGGAGGAAGCACTCAACAAGAGGTGAGGAGGAGGGACGAGCCCAGAGGACCAGGGACAGCAGTAGGGATGGGGTCACCAGGAACCAAACAACCAGCTGGTCTGGAGCCCACAAGCAGGGCACGTCTAGGGCCAGGGAAGATGATACTAGGGAGGGGGGAACTTCCATGAAGGGCAAGGACGGTTCAACCCCCCGGGGTGGTCCGGCGAGCCGATGGCACGATATCTGCTTGCTCGTTCTGTAGGAGGAGGAGGTAGCCCTTTTAGCAAACTGATTATCTCGGCCCCAGTTCCAGAGGTTTTTCGGGAGCCGGAGATGTCCTACTACACTGGTAGAGATGATCCCGTTCAGTGGTTTGAAGACGCAGTTTCCATCAGGCAAATGTCGGGCGCATTCAAGTGCCGACTTTTCGTCATTACTTTCAAGGAAAAGACAAGGGACTAGTTCCACTAGCTTCCCTCCAGCTCAATATACTCTTTTGAGGACCTACGTTGTTGCTTCCTATTGAGATTCTCGACGTCAAAAAGAGTAAGGAGCAAAGTTTTTGTTCGCGGTCAAGCAAGGGCCAGAGGAGACTTTGGGAAGATTTGTGGATAGGTTCCAGGAGGAGGTTCTTCTATTCCAAGAGGTACTAGAGTACACCCTGATGTTAACCTTCACGCTTGGGCTTCGTCAGTGATTCTTTAAGATAGTGCTGAAGCGGGAGCCTCCTCTATCCTTCGATGAGTTGATGGAGAGGGCGAAAAAGGAAATCGAGGGAGAGTCAGCGAACCTGGCGTTCGCCAAAAAGTTGGCTAGGTTGGCGGAGGACGAGGTGAGAGAACATGGAGGAAGCAAGCAACAAGAGGTGAGGAGGGAGGAGCCCAGAGGAAAAGGATTCCTTGAAATTACAGTAGGGATGGGGTCACCAGGAGCCAAACAACCAGCTGGCCTGGAGACCGCAAGCAGGGCCCGTCTAGGGCCAGGGAAGATGATACCAGGGAGGGGGGAACTTCCATGAAGGGCAAGGACGGTTCAACCCCCCACGGTGGTCCAACGAGCTGATGGTGCGATATCCGCTGGCTCGTCCTGCAGGAGGAGGTAGCCCTTTTAACTAATTGATCATCTCGGCCCCAGTTCCAGAGGGGTTTCGGGAGCCGGAGATGTCCTACTACACTGGTAGAGATGATCTCGTTCAGCACGTTCATTATTTGAAGACGCAGTTTCCATGAAGACGCAGTTTCCATCAGGCAAATGTCGGACGCTTTCAGGTGACGACTTTTCGTCATTACTTTTAAGAAAAAGACAAGGACTGGTTCCACTAGCTTCCCTCCAGCTTAATATACTTTTTTGAGGACCTACGTCGTTGCAAGGGCCAGAGGAGACTTTTAGAAGATTTGTGGATAGGTTCCAGGAGGAGGTTCTCCTATTCCAAGAGGTACCAGAGTACACCTTGATGCTAGCCTTCACGCTTGTGCTTCGTCAGTGATTCTTTAAGATGGTGCTTAAGCGGGAGCCTCCTCTATCCTTCGATGAGTTGATGGAGAGGGCGACAAAGGAAATCGAGGGAGAGTCAGTGAACCTGGCGTTCGCCAAAAAGTTGGCTAGGTTGGCGGAGGACGAGGTGAGAGAACAGGGAGGAAGCAAGCAACAAAAGGCGAGGAGGAGGGACGAGCCCAGAGGACAAGAATTCCAGGGACAACAGTAGGGATGGGGTCACCAGGAGCCAAACAACCAGCTGGTCTGGAGACCGCAAGCAGGGCCCTTCCAGGGCCAGGGAAGATGATACCAGGGAGGGGGGAACTTCCATGAAGGGCAAGGACGGTTCAACCCCTTGGGGTGGAGGCCTACCCTGAGGCCCCTCCTACCTCCACCTTAGCATGCAATGGCTATCAGAAGAGGAAGAGGAAGGGGTAGGGGAAGAGGGAGCAGAAGAGAAGTTCTGGTCGGATGAGAAGGAGGCAGTGTGACGTTGCCATATTGTGACTTGCATCAAGAGGAAGGTCACGCAACAACCACCTTGCTCAGAGTTCTTGTAAGGAAGGCAAGAGGCCCCGTGCAGTAGTAGCAGCAGGTGCAGATTGATGAGGTTGCAGCATGAGCAGGTGAGCAGGATAGATGCGAGAACCGGACCAATGTGGGAATCCGAGGAGGGATCAGGGTGATCCACGGGGTAGTGGGAATTGAGGCCACCCGCAAGGGGAGCCTGCAAACAATGTTCCGAAGGAGTGTCGCCTCGACCTCCCAAGTCCCACCCCCGGAAGAAAGGATCACCTTCACGTCGAAGGACATGTCGGACTACGATGACCCGTTCTGTGACTCCTTGGTGATCTAGACGGCTATATAAAATTTCACAGTCTCTCGAATCTTGGTTGACAATGGTAGTTCAGTAAATGTATTTTCAAGAAGGCCTCCAAAGAGATGAAGGTGGAAGCTTGGAAGGTGCTGGCTTTAGATGGACCGTTATTCGGGTTTTCCGGAAAAACGAAGTTGGTAGGAGTCGGGCTCCATGTGACGATGGGGGGAATTCAAGGAACGGTCGGTTCGTCATTGTTGACGCTCAGAGCAGTTATAATGCCATCTTCAGTCGCCCCTCATCAACGCTTTCCGTTGGGTCTACTTGTCGTTCCACCAGTGCCTAATGTTCAACAGCGGAGGAGTCCAGGTCAGGATTCGGGGAGATCCCAAGGTGGCGAGGCTGTGCTTTGTCATGACCGTTAACACCATTTCTTGGCAAGGCGAGGAAGAAGAGTTTGGCAAGGTTCTGTAGGAACAGGTCGGGGAGATGGCAAAGGTGGAAGAGAAGGTTGAGGAGAGGTCCTCGTCTGAGGTGGGAGGACGAAGAGTAAGCGGGAGGGGCAGTCTCGGTTGGAGTCAGCAGAGAAGGTAGTGGACTCGGGGGTTTTCACCTAGGCTAGTAGCCCGGAAAAGGTGAGGATTAATGGAGGTCTGAGCTTGGAAGATCAGGCAGAGGTCCTGGGATTCGTCCAGAGGAATGTGGACATCCTCGCGTGGAGCGCCGCGAACATGCCATACATCGATGTAGATGTGGCGTATCTCACTTCAACCTCAACCCGAGAGCCCGTTGCATCCGCTTGAAGAGGACCGTCGTCGACAACCTAGAGGAGCCCGTCCAAGAGGTGTAAAAACTACTGAAAGCAGGTTTTGTATCAGAGATCCAGTATCCAGAATGGTTCTCCAATGTGGTAATGGTGAAGAAGGAGATGGTAGATGGAGGATTTGTGTTGACTTTTCTCTTCTAAATAAAGCATGTCTTAAAGATTGTTATCTTTTGCCTAAAATCGACACGCTGGTAGACTCAGCCGTCATTTTTTTTTGTGATGAGTTATTTGAGAGCCTTTTCAGGTTATCAAAAGATGAGGATGCACCTACCAGATATTAAAAATGTCTCCTTCATCATGAGCGACGGTTGTTATTGCTATAAAATGATGTCCTTCGGGCTGAAAAATGCAGGAGCAACATACAAAAGGATGATGGACCGAGTCTTTTCGGAGCAGAGGGGGAGGAACTTGGAAGTGTATGTGGATGATCTAATAGTGAAGAACAAAGACGTAAGCTCTCACCTCCGGGACCTGGAGGAAACCTTTGTCACCTTGCGGAAGTTCAAGATGAGGCTGAACCTCCTGAAATGCGTTTTTGGAGCCAGCATAGGGAAGTTTTTGGGTCATCTACTCACCCCGGCGGGGGTGGAGCCCAACCTTGACAATGTTAGGGCAATACTTGAATTGGAATCACCACGAAGTACCAAGGAGATTCAGCGCCTGACGGGAAAGCTTACAGGGTTGAACAGGTTTCTCTCTCGTGCAGGAGAGAAGTGCTCCCCTTTCTTTAAAGTGCTGAGAGGCAATCAAAAGTTCGAATGATCCAATGAGTGTGAGGAGGCCTTTCAAGCCCTGAAGAATCAGCTCACTAAGACCCCAACTCTCTAGGGGCTGAAGGAGGGTGAAGATATATCTCCGTACCTCAGGGTGGGAGCGAAGGAAGTGAGCTCCGTCCTGGTCCGGGAGGAGGGTAAGAAGCAGTTGCCCATCTATTATGTTAGCAGTCCTGAAGAAGGCAGAACTCTGGTACCCAATCCTGGAGAAGTTGGCGTTCGCTCTGATCATCTCAGTGAGGTCACTTGGGAGGTACTAGTGGACGGGGCGTCGGGGAAGCACTCTCTTGGAAGGCGTGGTATCGGTGAGTCCCCAGGGGACTAGGATTGAGTAGGTCGTCAAGATCCACTTCCCCCTCACCAACAATCAGGCGGAGTACGAGGCCGTGATCGCAGGGCTCCTCCTGTCCAAGGAGTTGGGCATGCAGGATATAAGAATGCTCACAGATTCTATGATAATGGCCTCCCAGATCAGGGGGAGTTTGAAACATGAAAGCCTACACTCCAACGATAATTGGCGAAGGTCAGGGGGCTTGTCGGGTTGTTCAGGACGTTCTCCATTCGACATATGCCGCGGGAAGAGAATACCTTGGCGGACTGGCTAGCCAAGTTCGGGACTCGGGCAGGAGGGATTGTGATGGAATTGTTCCGCCCGCCCATTGAAGAGGGAGAGCTGATAGAGATTGACCGACACCCTTCATGGATGGATCCCTTTGTGACCTTCTTAGCCACAGAAGAGTTTCCATGGGGGAGTCCGACAAGAAGAAATTCAGGTGTAATGCGGCGTATTACCTATTGCACAAAGGGAATTTGTACCGGAAGACCCTCCCAGGATTCCTGGTACAATGCGTGGCTGAGGAGGTATCAAAGATCTTGGAAGAAGTCCACTCCGACGAGTGTCGTTGTCACTCTGGGAGCAGGAACTTGGAGGGAATGGTGTTGCGGCCGGGATATTTCTGGCCGACCTTGAGCAAAGATGCAGCTGAGTTCGCAAAGAATTGTCAGAAGTGCCAGTTGTTTGCACAACTCCAGCTTTTGCCAGCCCAGAGGCTTAGGAGCATCATGGCGTCATGACCCTTTGCGATTTGAGGGATTGACCTAGCGAGACCCTTTCCTCAGGCAAGTGGGCAAAGGAGGTTCCTTCTGGTCATGATCCACTACTTCTCAAAATGGTTAGAGGTCAAGGCGCTGACGTCCCAAGTAATCCGCAACTTCGTATGAAGAGAGATTATATGCCGACACGTGTTACCCCTGGCCATAGTCACCAACAATGGGCCGCAGTTTGCCAGCGAAGTGTTCGTCAGCTTCTGCAGCTAAGTGGGGATAGAACTTCGTTTTGCATCTGTCTATCATCCCAGGAGCAACGGGCAAGTGGAGGCGGCAAACAAAATAATTATGAACTCGTTGAAAAAGAAGGTGGAGAACCCGAGGGGGAACTGGGTGGAGCAACTCCCCTCGATCCTATGGGCCCTAAGGACTACACCCAATTCCGCTATAGGGGAACCCCCTTTCAAGTTGTCCCATGGCTCCGAGGTTATGTTGCCAGTGGAGTTTGTGGTAAAGTCACTACGGGTGATCGCTGCGGGAGTAGGAGACGAGGAATGGAGAGTAGAAAATGAAGATGAGTTGATGGTTCACTCGACCTTATGGAGGAACTCCGCGACAAGGCTATCATTCGACAAGTGGAAGTAAAGCTCCGGATGGTTGGGTACTTTGATAAACATATCCGGATCAAGCAATTTGTAAAGGGAGATCTCATCCTTAAGAAGGTCGACGCGGAAGGGAGGTCAGCTGTAATTGGGAAGCTCAATCTCAAGTGGGAGGTCCCCTACATAGTGAAGGAGGCCTTAAAATCAGGGGATACCACCTCCAAAATGTAGAAGGGGTCCCACTTGGCCGCACACAGAGTTGTGATGACTTCAAGCATTTTTGCCCTTGAGCTTTAATAATAAAATTGTTTACCTTCACAAAACTCTTTCTTACGACACATGTTCTTTATTATGTAATGTAGTAATATGTGGTAACGAGGGCCCCGAGCGGACCTGCTGACCAGACTCTCACTAGCTAGCATGGCCGAAGGCTCACTCGTTGGAAGGTTGAAAGAAAAGTATGTGGTATTGATGACCCCGAGCATACCCGCTGACCAGACTCTCACTAGCTGGCAGGGTCGAAGGCTCACTGGGTTGTAGGTTGAAAGTAAAATATGTGGTATCGATGACCCCGAGCAGAACCGTTGAGCAGACTCTCACTAGCTGGCAGGTACGAAGGCTCATTCGGTGACAGGTTGAAAGAAAAGATGTGGTATCGATGGCCCCGAGCAGACCCTCTGAGGAGGCTCTCACTAGCTGGCAGAGTCGAAGGCTAACTCGGTGGTAGGTTGAAAGAAAAATGTGGTATCGATGGCCCTGAGCAGACCCGCATACCAGACTCTCGCTAGCTGGCAGGGCCAAAGACTCACTCGGTGACAGGTTGAAAGAAAAATATGTTGTTTCGATGACCCCGAGAAAACCCGTTGACCAGACTCTCACTAGCAGTAGACCGCATCATCTTGTCGGCCTCTCGCTCAGAGAATTGTTATGCTTTCGCAGCCTTTTGGGACGACTCACCGCGGTTTGAGGGGAGAACGGAAGAGGCCAATCGGGCGGTATCTGCTTTCAAATCCTTGTTCTCTCTTTCCAAACTGGCAATTCACGCGCGCTGTCAGTCCCAAGTAGCAACATCCTGTAAAAGCGAGTGGGGATGGGTTAGAATAGGGAGAAGAGGTAATGGTACAAGCACCCAAGGAGAGTCGAAGACTCACCACCCCACCATAGCTCGCCTCCAGGAGTTTCTCGGCGGTCGTCAGCCTGAGCGCTAGCCTTTTCAATTCTTCAACCGCGACATCCCGCGCAGTTTCGACCCGATGCCAATCTCGGGAGAGATGCAGACTACGGCGTGAGTTCATGTGACCAAGCTCCAGTGCTCGCAGCAGTGCTCGCGCGCTCTCGCGGGCCAGATTCTGGGTGGATAGATCGTCGTACTTCGTTGATCCCTCCGACCATAGATCCTGAAGCAGAGCACGTAGGCATGTCCGCTGGGGGGCTCCGCTCTGACGAGGAGGGGAAGAGGGTAGAGGTGGAGGTCCGGTTAGATTTCTCATCCAAGAGGACCATCGGCTCGTCGGAGCTGTCTTTGACCTTTTTCCCCAGTCTGAAATTGGGGTGCGAGTCAGGTTGCTCTTCCTCCAGCCCTTGCATTCCCAGCCCGGTGGGGGATTCCGGCACGACATCCCCCCTTGAGGAGCCTTTTTGGCTCCCTTGTCCTTGGTCGTCGCAATTTTCTTCTTTTTCTTTGGAGGAACTGCGGATGGAGACTAGTCGTGGTCGTAGGGCGCGTGCCTTTTCCTTCCACTGGGAGGGGCGGAGGTACTGGTACATCACGGTAGGCCGTCTCTGCCATCTTCGCTCGCGCGAGTTCAGCAGTTGGCGCTCTTGCACTCACCTAGGGTTTTATCCATTCTCCTGCAACAAGAAGGCTTGGTTGTTACTATGCATGGGGGGGGGGGGGGGGAGAAGTGGGTATGTCGGGGTTCGGGGGAAAGCAAGCGAGATGGTACCTTCAATGGGAGGCACCAGGAGCAGCGAGTCGACATTTCGCCTCTGATAGGCGGCCTTGAAATTCTTCTGAAGAAAAAACGTGTGGGGTCGTGTCCAGGCCCCCTAGCTGCGGCGCGCGATAAGTCGCCTCATCCTGCTGGATTGGCAAGTAGGGGATATTCCTGAGGTTCCCCTTGATGAAGATGAACTTCGTGATCCAGTGATGATGCTTGTTGGCGGTCTCACACCCTTTCAAGTGCGAGCCGGAGAGGAAGGTGATACTGTCGTTGGTCGCCTGGTAGATGAAGAGTTTGCGGAAGAAAGTAAGGTTGAATTTGATTATCTCCTCGCGAAGGAAGCATGTGAATGCTACCAGCATTGCGATGGCGTTGGTATTCAGCTGAGCCGGAACGACGCTAAAGTATTTTAGGGCCTGACGAACTTCATGCCATAAGGAAAAGCGCACCCCCACTGTACAACCCCATGTTCGCTGAGTGGGTCCCTCAGGGAGTCCCAGGGGCAAAGGGCCCCATGACCCAGGGTGGCTGAGCAGGCGAGTGGTGTAGTCGGACTTGCACTCGCCCAGGACCACGGGCTTGCGCGTGACCCGGTGAATGAGGCCAACAAGGCTGCATTCGCCCTGGACCTGATGCTTGCGCGCAGCAGGCGAGTGTGTTAGTCAGTCCGCACTCGCCCAGGGCAGCGAGTGGGTAGTGGGCCAGTGCGAGTTTCATCGGGCACTCGCCCCGAGCCAGGAGTAGGTGGATGCTCGTCATCTCGCCTAGGCATTCTCCACTCCTTCGAGGAGTTATATTTTGTCCTGCTATTAGCCTTCCCAAATAGTGGAGTTATGTTGTTAGCAGACCTAGTTGGGCTGCGTATAGTAGATCCGAACAACGCAGTTACGTTGTTTGCAGACCAGACCTTGAAAACTATAAACAAACCTGTAGGGGCACCTTTGGTGTTGGAGGGGGGCTCTTTCTGGCTTCTTCCTCTGTTTTTTTGGTTGGCTTTCAAGTGCCCTCCAAGGTGCCTTAGCTCAGCATTGGCTAGGGATGGGAAACGCTCTAAGATCTTCTTGGTGTGTGATAGGACCTCGTTGTAGCCTAGGATCTATTCCTAGTCCTATGTCTTTGGTCTTGTGCACTTCTTCAGAAGAAGTAGGTGCGAGGTTACCTCTTTTGGGTCCGAACTCCACAAGAAGCCAAGTTTTTATTTCAATGCCCACCTCAAAGTATGAGATGGGGAAGACATGCTCATCCTTGTATATTGTGTTAATCGCCTCGCCTTTGTTGGGGGCACGCGCAGTGAAACCCGGCGGGATGTATTTGCCTACGCAGGAGAGGTGCTCGTGCTCAGTTAAGTTACCCTCAAAGGAGTGGTCGATGAACTGCTTCACACACTTCGTCCTACCATCAGTGGACTCTCCATCGCCTCCCATCGAAACAGTACGTCGGAGGTCAAAAGTGTGAAGGCGAGTGTTAAGGGAGGGCAAGGGGGAGAACGCGGGAGCAATAATTGTGATAGATGAAGTGTACGGTGAAAGAAGTGGGGGGCCTATTTGTAGATGACACAGGAAATGATTGATGAAGGGGGGACGTGTGTTCAGATAGCCAACTCGCCGCTTCCCTCCCTCGCCCGCGGCCAGCCCCATGGTCCACACCTCACCTTGAAGTGAGTCCATTGATCATCGCATCACACGCCAGGGCTCACAAAAGAGTTTCCACATGGCGTCAGGTAAAACTTAAATTATGATCACTCGCGAAATGAGCCGAGGTTCACCAACATGATAAATAAGTTCAGGGAAAAGATGGGTACGGCGGGCGAGTGCTGGTAGGCTCAGAATTGGAGCCATTTCCACCTTCCCCGGCCTCGCACCCCCGCCCCAGGAGGACAACGAGGGTTTTTGTATTCTCGAACCTCGTTAAGTTCCAGTTGCACATGACGCATGTGCTCTTCAACTCGCTCAATATGCACTATAGCGGAGGTCACCTCGCCACTTGTCCCTTGTCTCGCCTCCTCTGCCAGCAACACGTAGTACCTCTCAAGATTGCTCAGTCGATGTTCACTGACGGCCCGTTCCTCTTGGATCTCGCGGAGTATATGTCCGTACTTTCGAAGAACCTCCACCAGCCGCCTTTTCATCTCTTCAGGATCACTCGCGTCACCCAGAAAGTCCCCCATCTCTTCGGGGGAAGGAGGCGGTGACCAAGCTCCTGCGTAAGAGGACTCAGCCACCGAGACTTCCTGATTATCTATTAAGAGAAGGGACGAGTGTTAAGACCAGCACCACCATGGAGAGAGAGCGAGTAGTCCAACTAACCACGCGAGCAACCGGCCCCTTTGCTCGGGTGACCACGAAGTATGCTAGCTTGCCCCTGGAATGGTTACCAAGGGGGAGCGAGAGAGATTTCCCGAGGCCTAGAGGAAAAGCGGTTTGGTTATGAATTTGGGTGACGAAAGGAATTTGAATGGCGAGAGCGCCCTTGGTCTGGATGCCAGCAATAGAGGCATGATCGAGTTAAGTCTCGCGGATCGGCGATTTCGACGACGTCACCTTCAGGCCTGCAGTTCCGAAAGGGGGAGCTGTTAACTGCCACAAGAGATCAACCCGAGGAATAAAGAAATGCAGTCGGCAAGACAACAACGGACAACTCATCGGGCACCTGCTTAAGGTCGCTAGGGGTAGCCCGGGGACTTGTCTCCTCATGCAGATGGGTCTCTCGAGCCTTCAGCCGGCTCGCACTTACAAGAGGATGCGAGCTGGTATCCATGACGACATCTCCAGAGCCAACTTCTTGTGGTCGATTTTCCTGCAAATGCTTATAATCACCATGACATAGCGGCGAAACGAAATGCGAGTGGCTCAGATCATAAGAACCTACAGTTCCTCAGGATGGGTAATCCCAAGACCGGGCGCCGAAACCTGCAAGCTGGTAGGGCGGCTTCTTGGGGCGTCGGGTCGCATTTTACCTTTTTAGCTACCTTCTTTCGCTTCGAGGAAGAGCTTTAGGATTTGTTTGACATCCACGACAAAAGCCCAAGTGAAGAAGACTAGTTTTGCTCCCGACCAGCGTCCAATCGATCCTGGAGTTCTTTGGAAAGAGGCATTTTTGCGAGATGAGCAGGGGATTAGGTGAGGAGTGGGTCTATTCCCCCCCCCCCCTAGGGTCGTCATATTTGTAGTGTTCCGTGGGACCCACTAAAAGATTCTCTCTTAAACAGTTACCACTTGTCAAATACCTGGGGTTGGAATTTTCTTTACGAGCTTGGGGCAATCTTGTAAATTGCGGGGATTGTGTACAACTCCGTATTCGGCCACAAATATCAGATGGTCCAGGTGTACTTATTGAGGGAAGATGACGAGGAAGAGATGCCAGAGGATGGAGGGGAACATCCTGGACATAACTGAGTTCGAGGTATCTATCCAGGCCATGGAGGGAGGATCTACACTGCTCAATATGCGTATCACAGGGCAGATCTGCCAACAAAAGGTGATTATCTTGGTTGATAGTGGGAGCACTCACAACTTCATCAACCTCGCTGTGGCGCAGAAGTTGGGGCAAGATATCACCAAGGATGTGACTTTCCAAGTCATTGTGGCTGACGGAAATAAGTTGCAGCACAATGGGGTGCTGAAGAGAATGGTGTTTACTGTGCAAAGATACACATACAAGATGGATGTTTACTTGTTGCCCATTTGGGGGTCAGATATGTTTCTGGGGGTCTAGTGGTTTCGACAGCTGGGGAAGGTAACCCTGGATTGGGACCACACGACTATGGAATTTGTTCAGGGAGGAAGAGAATACTGCCTGAACGGGATCAGAACCTCTCCGGTGAAGGAGATCTATCTTTGGTGCTTAGAGAGACTGTGTGAACAAGAAGACAACATGGCTGTGATTATGGAGCTCGTGCCTCAGGCTACACCCCCGCAAGATGTCTCAGAGCAGATGAAACCACTACTCCTCTAGTATCCAGAGGTATTCTAAGAACCCCGATCATTACCCCCTCGGCGATTCCGAGATCCCCAAATCAGCCTGAAGGAAGGAACCGAGCCGACAAACATTCGACCCTACCATTATCTGTATATATAGAAGACCAAGATATAACATAGCTTGAAGGATATTTTAGCTGCAGGGAACATTCGACCCAACACCTGCTCGTTTTCCTCACCCATCATCCTGGTGAAGAAAAAGGATGGCTTGTGAATATTTTGTGTTAACTACCGCACTCTGAACAACTCTACCATCAAACACAAGTTCTGTAGTACCATGATCGAAGAACTCCTGGATGAACTACACGAAGCACGCCTGTTTATTAAGCTGGATTTGCGTTCAGGATACCACCAAATCAAGATTAAGGACGAGGATGTCTTCAAAACTCCCTTTCGGACACATGATGGTCACTACGAGTTCTTCGTGATGTCGTTCGGACTCTCCAACGCGCCCTCTACATTTTAGGAAGTAATGAATGAGATTTTGTGATCCTTCCTTTATAGGTCTGTATTAATATTTTTTGATGATATTCTCATCTATAGTGCCAACTGAAAAGAGCATCTTCAACATGCGGAACAAGTGTTCATGATACTACGATAGCACCAAATCTATACCAAGCGCTCCAAATGCTCTTTTGGTCTGGAAGAGGTGGAATATCTGAGTCACATTGTATCTGCACAAGGAGTCAAGCCCGACCCCAAGAAGGTTGAGAATATGCAAACGTGGCCAAGGCCCCGCATTGCCCGTGCTCTCCGTGGTTTTCTCGTGTTGACAGACTACTACAGGCGGTTCGTGAATGATTATGGGGAGATAGCTTGACCGGTGACCCTGTTGTTATATAGGGATGCCTTTTACTGGTAGGAGAAAGCGGGAGATGTATTCCAAGCTCTCAAGATGTTCATGATGACAACACCAGTGTTGGCCCTCCCTGATTTCACCAGGTAATTCATTGTCGAGACTGATGCTTCTTGCATAGGGATCAGGGCCTTTTTCATGCAAGAAGGTCGACCGATATCTTGCTTTAGCAAGGCGTTGGCACCACGGATGTTGTGCTTGTCTACCTACATGAAGGAAATGGTAGTCATCATACATGTCATGACTTTGTGGTGATCTTACCTTTTGGGAGGACACTTTAAGGTCCGTACTGATCACCAGAGTTTGAAACATTTTTTGGAGCAACAGGTCGCATCTCCTTTGCGACAGAAATTGGTGACGAGGTTGCTAGGCTATGAGTACAAATAGTATATAAGTAATGGAAAAATAACATTATGGCTGACGCACTATCCCTCTTGCAAGAGGGGACACTTCAACACATCTCAGGTCCGTTGATCGGCGCACTAGATGACATACAGAAGGAGGTTCTACAGAACCCTGAGCTTCGTCTTATCATAGAGCCACTTCGACAAGGACAGGACGCTCCTTCCGGATTTCAGCTGCAGGACAGGCACTTATACTTTCACGATCTGGTGGTCATACCCTCATCGTTGTCATGGAAGGGCACTATGTTACAAGCGTTCTACTCTTCGCCAGTGGAAGACATGCAAGAGTTCACGTACCCTATAGCAGGTTAGAGATAATGTTTTTTGGAAGGGCCAACGAAGGGATGTCCAGCGGTTTGTGCAACAATGCGAGATTCTTTAACGACAGAAATATGAAACCACGTCTCTGAAGGGCCTACTTACTCCCCTGGAGATACCGCGATAGATTTGTGACACAATCTCTTTGGACTTCATCGACGGGCTGCCGAAGTTCCAAGGGAAGACAGTCATCTTGGTAGTGGTGGATAAATTATTCAAGTATAGGCACTTCCTCGCCCTGAGCCATCTCTACATAGGTGAATCGATAGAGGACTTGTTCGTGCGGGAGATAGTCAGACTTCACGGAATCCCATAAGCCATCATCTCTTATCGGGATCCAGTCTTTCTGAGCAACTTTTGGAAGGAACTCTTCAAGCAGTAGGACACTCGCCTATGTAAGAGCACTGCCAACCATCCACAAATAGACGGACAAACAGAGGTACTTAATCAGGGAGTTGAGACATACTTACTGTGTTGCGTGATGGACGAGGCCTGCATATGGACATGATGGCTATATTGGGTAGAGTACTGCTATAATACCTCTTATTACACAGCCAGTAAGTTTACTCCTTTTGAAATTTTCTATGGGCGCTCTGCCTCGAGCTTGGGTGCAAATGAGCCAGGGGAAACGACGCTACCTGTTGTTGATCGTGAGTTGGGCGACCGGGACCATACTCTTGCCATGTTACGAGAAAAGCTTCTAGCCTCCCAAAACAGGATGAAGGTGCAAGCAAATAAACAGCGGTTCAAACGTCTATTTGCAGTTGGTGATGAAGTCTTCGTAAATCTACATCCCTACAGACAAACCTCGGTGTCCCGAAGGGCTAACTAGAAGTTGGCTCCCCGCTATTATGGTCCCTTCATAATCATTCAGAGGGTGAGACCGGTTGCTTACACCCTGGACCTTCCCACGGGCTCACGTATCCATCCCACATTCCATGTCTCCTTGTTAAAGAAGAAAATCGGGGAACAACACAAGTGTGCCATACCCTCACAGAAGCAACCAGCACTGAGGAATTACGATCACTTCCTGAGGAGTTGTTGCTCATCAAGTGGAAGAAACGCGGAATGGAATACAGTCTGGAGATTCTTGTCAAATGGAAGAACTTATCTACAACACAACACTTGGCTCGATATGCTCATGTTTCAGGAACTTTTTCCCAATTTCTACCTTGAGGACAAACTGATTTTTGAGGGGGGGGGGATATTATGAATTCTCATAACGGCCAGTTTGCGGGACAACAATACCGAAGGCGAAGGAAGGATGCAGCATCAAGCGGGGCTGAATCAATCAGTCCAACCTAGCAGATGGCAGCTGGGGGGCTGAATCGATGGGTTTAGCCTCTAGGGGGGGGGGGGGTCGGCCCTCCTGGGCCCGAGTGGTATTATTACCTCTAGAGTGGCATTGTGGTGGATTATTAAGACTTTCATGACATCTATCCCCTCTTCCTCTCAAACCCTAATTTTTTCCTTTTTCTCCCAAATATCTTTTTGTTCCTAACAATATCGTTTACTGTTTTATTTTATATATTCTAGCAGTATTTGTTTAAATCACATATTGTTATTATATTATTTATTCTTAAATAAATTTGATTTATTATGGGCGCTGATATTAGCACCGTGCTTTTGACTATCCGCACAAAGAAATTGATGTTTTTTAGATTTATAAAATTCCTTTTAGCACCGCAATTACTTAGCCGCACCGCACTGGTGAATCTTTCATCTTGCTGATGTACTTGCATCCCCATTGTTGAAACCGAAAAATCGGTCTCTGTGGAGTTCGACCCTTGGGGAAGGGGTGGCCGCGCACCTACTTAGCTCCTGCAAGAAAATGACAAGAAAAAAGAAGAACCAAGGACTAGACCAAGGGCCCGGCGTGGAGGTCCCACCACACACCCGGAAGATCTTAGAGCGCTTCCCCTCCTTAGCCAAGTGCCGGGCTAAGATACCTCAGAAAGCGCTAGTAGGCCGGAGAATTAGTAAGCATGCCTTCTGAGGTACCCATTGGGTCCTATTTATAGGAAAAGATGGCCTGCCAATATACAACCTTCACTGTTCTCGAGGACTATAGGCAGACCAAAGGGGGCAACATGGTAAAAGTATGTCATGGCCAAGATGCGAGCTGGACCTGAGGTAGCATTCGCTCGGCAGGGGGCCTGACTCGCCTCGCCCTGGGCCTAGGCGAGCACGTACTCGGCAGGCTATGCTCGACTATCGCCGAGCTCGGCTCGACTACCGTCGAGCTTGGGCTCGGCACGACGATCGCCGAGCTACAACAGAAACTGAGCTCGGCATGGAGATCGTCGAGCTCGGTTCGACTACCATCGAGCCCTGTTCCATTACCCGAGCTCGGTCTCGGCATGCCTGGCTCCGTTCGGCCATCGTCGAGCTCGGCTCGACTATCGCCGAGCTCGGCTCGGCTATTACCGAGCTCGGGCTCGACATGCTGGATTCATATCGCGGTCTGAGCCGGCCGGTTTAACTCCTGTCGACCACTCGCTGGATACGGGGTTGTACATAATCCCCGCTCTTTGCGAGGTTGGGACAAGCTCGGAAAGAAACATCCAATCCCATAGAATCCTGCGAGTGCGACAGGGGCAAAAAGGAATCTTCTGGTAGGCCCCACAGGTAGCTATATATATGTACCCCTGCGCATCTGGCTGACCTTTGCCCTTCCCCAAATTCTATCAAGATGCCGCTCCCCAAGGAAGTCCTAGAGCGACTCGCACGTTCCCGCGAGGAGATCGCTGCTCAGGCCGCGGGACTGACCAACCTAGAGGCCCCTGCTCGCCGCTTTGCGGATTTCGGCTCGGCCAAGCGGGCGAAACCCTTTCCACCGGGGGCCGAACCCATTCTGGCCGACTTTACTGCCGCCTTGGGGAACGGGGCCGGTTCCTCCAACCAGCCGGTTCTTGGTTCTTCCACTAAAAATCTCGTGGAACTATCTTCCGACCAGGAGAATAGCGGCGAAGCATCCACCCCGCGGGCCAAAAGTATTCCTGACAGCTCGCCAAAGCAGGATCCCGAGGTCAAGGAGCCGGGCTCACAGGAACTGGCGTCGCCGAGTCGTCTCCCTTCCCGACAACCCTCCCCTGGGTCCATAGTCGTGGGGAGAGGCGCCGGGATTATCCCTATCCCCGGCTACCAACTTGCTCCTCAGGAACTACAGGGGCGTGGCAAGGACCTGCGCCACTTCTCTCCTCGCGCTAACCCAGAGGAACCAGGCTCGCGCGGTAAGTTTTCAACTTTACTCTTCTGTTCCGGGGGTATTCGCTTTTCTGACCGTCTTTTGGTTCTTCATTCAGAACTTCTTGGCCGGACGGAGGACGGCGAGTCCGTGGATCGACCTCCTTACTCGCCCCTCCCTTCTCCAAGCGCCCTGGACGCCTTCCTGGACTCCGAACTGGGTAGTCCTGAACGTGCGAAACGGGAGCGGAAGGTTCTCAAGAAGCTGGTGCGCGAGCTCCACGACCTGCGGAAGGACAACAACAGGCTGCAGTGGGAGTGCTCGCGTCTCGCGGACGGTGCTGGAGTCAGCTTGGCGTTCGAGGAGGCGTCTTCCTTGGTGCTGATGGATGAGATTGACGAGAACCTGCGGGTGGTAAATAGGAACATGGGGCGACTTCGCGAACTTTACGCGCGGCGACCTGCGACGGCGGGCCGGCGAGACCGGGGAGGATGAAACGGCTCCTGTCAGCCGACCGGTACTCGCCCTCGCCCTCGCATGGTCCTCGCGCCCTTATTTTTATTTGCTCTGAATGATCTGCTTGTAATAATTTGAACAACTTTTCTACAACTTTACATATGTAGATGCTTTCTCAATATCCTGGTAAGTCTTTTCGAATTCCTTATTCTGGGATCTGGCCGGCTCGCAGGATTTGCGAGGAGAGGGTGGCGAGGTGGCGTGGCGAGACCGGGCCGATCGGCCGACTCGCCTTCCCCCTCGCCCTTCTTTATCTTCTTCTATAAATAGGCCTTCTCACCTACCCTCAGGGCACGCTTTTATTGCTTTCGAACCCCTGTTTCGTCTCTGTCATCCCGAGCTCGCGATCTTCCTTTCCTCTACGACTATGGTTAAGACCAACCCTGACGCAGATGGTCGGTCTAAGTGCGCTCAGCACTTCATCGACCATTGCTTCTTCGAGGGGCATATTACCGAGGAGGAGCTCGTCGAATTCGCGGCTGCATTCGTCCCCCCCGGCTTCCAGGCTCGCAGGCCCGCCGAGCATGAAGCCATCAATTCCTTCCCGGAGGGCGAGCTCGCCTTCCCCATCTCGCACTTCGAGGTGGGGCTGCGCCTCCCCGTCTGGCCAGAGATCCGCCAGATCCTGAAGTACTACGGCGCGGTGCCCGCGCAGCTGAATTCCAACGCCATTGCTATGATGGTGGCGTTCGCCTGCTTCCTCCGCCGAGAGCGGATTGAGTTCAACCTTGCGGTGTTCCGTAAGTTGTTCTCCTACAAGGCTACCCCCGACGGAGTCGCCTACTTCGGCGGGTCCTTCATCAAGGTTCGCGAGCTCGCGAACAAGAACCACAATTGGATGACTCGGCTTGTCTTTATTAAGGGCGAGCTCGGCAACATCCCCTTTCGTCCCCTGCAGAAAAGAGAGGACATATATCGTCCTCCCTCCCTGTCTGGTAGCGACGCCGACCTCCACAAGTTTTTCCTCCACAAGGACTTCGAGGTCGCCTTCCTCCGCCGCGGCCTTGATTCGCTTCAACCCGTTCTCCCTGGTGAAGGTATATCTCGCCCTGCCTTCTCGCGAACTCTTTCAAGGTGGATCTCTATATTATATTTTTTTTTTTGATCCTCTCTCTGCAGGGGAACGGGTTCTGCCGGAGCACCCGCCGTTCGCCGACTCGGGGATATTCTCAGATCCCCTGGAGCTGGCCCGGGAGGCGGCAGCGGCTTTTCGCGAGGAACAAGCGCGAGGCCAACTCCTCGGCAAGAAGCGCTTGGAGCCTGGGGGGTCAAGCTCGCGCCCCGCTCCTTCGCTCCCCAAGAAGAAGAAGGCGAAGGTGGTCTCGCGTGGACGGCTGCACCTTCCTCCGTCACCTACCAAATTCATGAGCTCGCCGGAGGCTCTGTCCGACGAGCCGCCTTTGAGTCCGTTAAGAGGAGCCTCCTCCCCCCGAAAGGGGAAGAAGAAGAACGGGCCGTCCTCTGATTCTACCGGAGAGGACACCCTCCGCGAGCCCGACCTGCCGAAGGATCACCCCCACTTCGGCAAGGGGTGCAAAAGCAAAGATGCGGCCGGCGAGCCCATTTTGAAGTGAGACGAGGGGGCTCACCGAGTTTCTGTTTCTACTCGCGCCCCCTCCTGGGGAGCTCGCCGGCCTCCTACCGCCCACGCCTTCGCCTTCGGCTTCGGCCTCTACAGCCGCGACAGCGCCGAATCGTACAAGAAACTCACTCCCAGTCAGCTCGGCTACGAGGGGTTACAAGCCCACCTGCGGGCCTTCGAGCTCCACCACATGATGGTCCGCCGCGGCTTCCAGCTCAGCAATGCCCTGCTGACTGTCGAGCAGGAGCGCGACCTGGCGAAGGAGAGCGCGGCCGACGCGGAAAGGCGGTTCGGCCTTGCCGACGCTCTACTCGCGAAGTCTGCCGGTGGCTTGGTAATCACTGGATATCTCTATTTACCTTGCTTAGGATTATTCCTGTGCGTGTTCTGAACTTTTAACCCTACAGGACGCCGAAGCCGCCGACGCGCTGCGAGGCGAGGTGGCTCAGCTGCAGGCTCAGCTTGCCGAGCGGGAAGTCCAGCTCGCCGAGCAAAAGATGTATTCTCGCGAGCAAGAGGCTGTTGCCGCCCAGCTGGGGGTGGAGGTGGAGGAGTTGAAGGAGAAGAACAAGGGGCTCCTGGGGGAGGTCCTCCGCCAGGCCGACGCTCTCCTTCCCCCGGGCGCCAGCGAGCCAGCCTTCCCCTACAAGAGGCCTCGGGTGTTTGGCGAGTCTGATGTCGCGGAGCGGCTGCGAGTCAACTCTATCGAGGCTGCCGAGTGCCTCCTGAAGGCCATGAGGGGGACGGGGATTTTGGCGGAAGGCTGCGAGGAGGTCACCGTCCGGGAGCTCCTGCCGACCCTGTTCCCACCTAGCCCGCTCAGCGAGAAGGAGGATAGCTTCGACTCGCTCTTCGCGGGGGCGGGAGAGAAGGGCGCTCGGCTTGACGGCGAGGAGGACCGTCATTCGAGGGGGGGGGGACGAGAGCTAGCTTTTGCTTTCCTTTTCTTTTGTATCCTGCCGAGGCGGGCCTTTTCTTGTACACTTGTAATGATGAATCAAAGATATTTTTCATAATTTCTCTATCTTCTTTTCAAGCTCACTTGCGATGTTATACCCGCGCGCTTGATGTCCCGACCTTGCTCGTAGAATGTTTTGAGTTAGGACCAGCCCCCGCGGTGAGATCGTAGGCGCCGGCCATGGCTAGACTCGCCGATGTTATCGGTGCTCGCGGCAAATTCCTAGAACACGTGCTCGCGCCACATCCTACTTGCGCCACACCTTCCCGCGCCATGTCTCGCTTCCGTTTTTCGACAACTCAGACAAGTGAAAATATGTTTGGGTCGAGATGCCGCCGGCATCCGCCTTAGACTCCGGGGCGTGTCTTCTGCCGAGTTAACTGGAGCGAGACTAGGCTCGCTGGAGAGGGCTGTTTCCTCCCCCCTGAGTCTGGGACGGGACCAGGACTTCCTTAGTAGCGAGCTGGAGGGGGGGGGGGCAGGGTATTCCGAGCTCGCCATCTTGACTGGCGAGCTTGCCCCCTGGTGCTTTTCTCGGGCCAACTCCCAGTCTTAGCTCCAGGGTCATAGCAATGTCCCTCGAAACTCGGCCGTGCCCGCTGGGTGGGAGCCTGGCAGGGGAGTGACGAGACCTAACCCCAGAGCGAGAAGACTTAGAAACCTTTGCCTCTCTCGGGTGCTACCACCGGGCCAGTCAGCTAGGTGAGAGCCTGAGGGCGGGTGTTGAACATCCTCCGGGCTCAGCCCCAGGGTCATAGCGATGTCCATCGAGACTCGACCGTGCCAGCTAGGCGGGAGCCTGGCAGGGGAGTGACGAGACCTAACCCCAGAGCGAGAAGACTTAGAAACTTTTGCCTCTCCCGGGTGCTACCACCGGGCCAGTCAGCTAGGTGAGAGCCTGAGGGCGGGTGCTGAACATCCTCCGGGCTCAGCCCCAGGGTCATAGCGATGT
The DNA here is from genome assembly GCA_039513925.1 of Platanthera zijinensis. NCBI lineage: Eukaryota > Viridiplantae > Streptophyta > Magnoliopsida > Asparagales > Orchidaceae > Platanthera > Platanthera zijinensis. Next base: position 101,603,104 of record CM077085.1, on the reverse strand, counting down.
CCCTCGAGACTCGACCGTGCCAGCTAGGTGGGAGTCTGGCAGGGGAGTGACGAGACCTAACCCCAGAGCGAGAAGACTTAGAAACTTTTGCCTCTCTCGGGTGCTACCACCGGGCCAGTCAGCTAGGTGAGAGCCTGAGGGCGAGTGTAGAACATCCTCCGGGCTCAGCCCCAGGGTCATAGCGATGTCCATCGAGACTCGGCCGTGCCAGCTAGGTGGGAGCCTAGCAGGGGAGTGACGAGACCTAACCCCAGAGCGAGAAGACTTAGAAACTTTTGCCTCTCCCGGGTGCTACCACCGGGCCAGTCAGCTAGGTGAGAGCCTGAGGGCGGGTGCTGAACATCCTCCGGGCTCAGCCCCAGGGTCATAGCGATGTCCCTCGAGACTCGACCATGCCAGCTAGGTGGGAGTCTGGCAGGGGAGTGACGAGACCTAACCCCAGAGCGAGAAGACTTAGAAACTTTTGCCTCTCCCGGGTGCTACCACCGGGCCAGTCAGCTAGGTGAGAGCCTGAGGGCGGGTGTTGAACATCCTCCGGGCTCAGCCTCAGGGTCATAGCGATGTCCATCGAGACTCGGCCGTGCCAGCTAGGTGGGAGCCTGGCAGGGGAGTGACGAGACCTAACCCCAGAGCGAGAAGACTTAGAAACTTTTGCCTCTCCCGGGTGCTACCACCGGGCCAGTCAGCTAGGTGAGAGCCTGAGGGCGGGTGTTGAGCATCCTCCGGGCTCAGCCTCAGGGTCATAGCGATGTCCATCGAGACTCGGCCGTGCCAGCTAGGTGGGAGCCTGGCAGGGGAGTGACGAGACCTAACCCCAGAGCGAGAAGACTTAGAAACTTTTGTCTCTCCCGGGTGCTACCACCGGGCCAGTCAGCTAGGTGAGAGCCTGAGGGCGGGTGTTGAACATCCTCCGGGCTCAGCCCCAGGGTCATAGCGATGTCCATCGAGACTCGGCCGTGCCAGCTAGGTGGGAGCCTGGCAGGGGAGTGATGAGACCTAACCCCAGAGCGAGAAGACTTAGAAACTTTTGCCTCTCCCGGGTGCTACCACCGGGCCAGTCAGCTAGGTGAGAGCCTGAGGGCGGGTGTTGAATATCCTCCGGGCTCAGCCCCAGGGTCATAGCGATGTCCATCGAGACTCGGCCGTGCCAGCTAGGTGGGAGCCTGGCAGGGGAGTGACGAGACCTAACCCCAGAGCGAGAAGACTTAGAAACTTTTGCCTCTCCCGGGTGCTACCACCGGGCCAGTCAGCTAGGTGAGAGCCTGAGGGCGGGTGTTGAACATCCTTCGGGCTCAGCCCCAGGGTCATAGCGATGTCCATCGAGACTCGGCCGTGCCAGCTAGGTGGGAGCCTGGCAGGGGAGTGACGAGACCTAACCCCAGAGCGAGAAGACTTAGAAACTTTTGCCTCTCCCGGGTGCTACCACCGGGCCAGTCAGCTAGGTGAGAGCCTGAGGGCGGGTGTTGAACATCCTCCGTGCTCACCCCCAGGGTCATAGCGATGTCCATCGAGACTCGGCTGTGCCAACTAGGTGGGAGCCTGGCAGGGGAGTGACGAGACCTAACCCCAGAGCGAGAAGACTTAGAAACTTTTGCCTCTCCCGGGTGCTACCACCGGGCCAGTCAGCTAGGTGAGAGCCTGAGGGCGGGTGTTGAACATCCTCCGGGCTCAGCCCCAGGGTCATAGCGATGTCCATCGAGACTCGGCCGTGCCAGCTAGGTGGGAGCCTGGCAGGGGAGTGACGAGACCTAACCCCAGAGCGAGAAGACTTAGAAACTTTTGCCTCTCCCGGGTGCTACCACCGGGCCAGTCAGCTAGGTGAGAGCCTGAGGGCGGGTGTTGAATGTCCTCCGGGCTCAGCCCCAGGGTCATAGCGATGTCCATCGAGACTCGGCCGTGCCAGCTAGGTGGGAGCCTGCCAGGGGAGTGACGAGACCTAACCCCAGAGCGAGAAGACTTAGAAACTTTTGCCTCTCCCGGGTGCTATTACCGGGCCATTCAGCTAGGTGAGAGCCTGAGGGCGGGTGTTGAACATCCTCCGGGCTCAGCCCCAGGGTCATAGCGATGCCCATCGAGACTCGGCCGTGCCAGCTAGGTGGGAGCCTGGCAGGGGAGTGACGAGATCTAACCCCAGAGCGAGAAGACTTAGAAACTTTTTCCCCTTGGGGCTTTAAGCTGTGAGCCCCTCTACCCTCACTATTCTGCCAAAGCATAAGATATGATAATGAGATTCATTTTTATTCATGAGGCCAAGATATTTACAATATTTTCAAGGATAAAAACGTTTCAGATCGTCGCCACTCCAAGTGTGGCTGAGGGTATCCCCTTTTACATCTTGGAGGCGATACCCCCCTGATTTCAAGACCTCTTGCACAATGTAGGGGCCCTCCCAACTGGGGTGGAGTTTTCCCACAGCGGCTGATCTCCCTGCCGCGTCCACTTTTTTCAGGACAAGGTCCCCCTCCGTGAACTGCTTGACACGGACGTGTTTGTCGAAATACTTGGCCATCCTTCGCTTGGCCTCTTCCTGCCTGACGACGGACAAGTCGCGTAGTTCTCCTACCATATCAAGGGAGAGTCGAAGCTCCTCCTCATTCTCTGACCTCCACTCTTCCCTTCCAGCTCCTGCCTCGATGACCCGAGGTGTCTGGACCTCGAATTCGATAGGTAGAACGGCCTCGCAGCCGTGAGAGAGTTTAAAAGGTGTCTCCCCTGTGGCCGTATTGGGGGTGGTCCTCAAGGCCCAAAGGACTGAGGGGAGTTGTTCTACCCAACTTCCCCTCAAATTTTCCACTTTCTTTTTTAAGAGGTTCACGATGATTTTGTTGGCCGCTTCCACCTGCCCGTTGCTCCTGGGGTGATTGACAGAAGCAAACCGAAGGTCAATCCCCAGTTGTTCGCAGAAGTGAATGAACTCCGTGCTGGCAAACTGAGGTCCGTTATCCGTGACGATAGCCTGTGGTAGCCCATGCCTGCAGATGATCTCCCCCCAGATAAAGTTCCTGACTACCTGGGAGGTTACCTTGGCTAAAGCCTTCACCTCCATCCACTTAGAAAAATAGTCGATCATGACCAACAAAAATCTCCTCTGCCCGCTGGCCTGAGGAAAAGGTCCTACGAGGTCCAGTCCCCATATGGCGAAGGGCCATGGTGCCATGATGCTTCTTAACCTCTGAGCCGGCTGGAGCTAGAGCGGGGCATAGAGCTGGCACTTATGACATTTTTTTGCGAATTCGGCTGCATCCTGACCGAGGGTGGGCCAGAAGTACCCTTGCCTGACGATTCTCCCTTCCAGGGTCCGACTCCCCGAATGACTTCCACATTCGCCGGAATGGACCTCCTCCAAAATTTTATGCACCTCCCTTTCGGCCACGCAACGGGCCGACATCCCTGAGAGGGTCTTGCGGTACAACTGCCCCTCACGCAGGAGGTAATACGCCGCCTTGTGCTTGAGCCCTCTTCGGTCCATTCCCTCCGGGTACTCTCCGGTGGACAAAAAGGTGACAAAGGGATCCATCCATGAGGGGTGCTGTTCCACTTCCATTAGTTCCCCCTCTTCGATGGAAGGTCAGAAGAGATCCGTAATGGTGCCTCCCATCCGGGGGCCGTGCTTTGCTAGCTGGTCGACTGGCTCATTTTCCCCTCGCGGCACGTGCTTGATTGAGAAGGTCTGGAAGGTCCCGATGACTCCCTTTACCTTCATCAAATAGAGCTGCAGGGTGGGTTCCCTCGCCTCAAACTCCCCCTTGACCTGGGAAGCCACCACCATGGAGTCGGTGAGGACCTCCACGTCATGCACCCCCAAGTCTCTCGCCAGGCGCAGACCTGCGATTACGGCTTCGTATTCGGCTTGATTATTGGTGATAGGGAAGTGCACTACCACAGTTTGCTCGATTCTTATCCCCTGGGGGCTTTCCAAGATGACCCCAACCCCTAAAGAATGCTTCCCCGAGGCACCGTCCACCCTGACTTTTCAGGGGAGAGGGCGAGTGAGTCTCTCCTCCGCCACCTCGACCACATACTCTGCCAGGAAGTCAGCCATAGCTTGAGCCTTGATTGAGAGGCGGGGAACGAAGGAGATGTCGAACTCGCTCAGTTCCACCGACCATTTGGTCAACCTACCTGAATGCTTTACCCCCTTGAAGATGTTGCGCAGGGGATGGTCAGTCACTACTCGGATTGAGTGTGCCTGAAAATAAGGCCGAAGCCTCCGGGCTGAGATGATTAAGGCGAAGGCCAGTTTTTCCAGGATGGGGTAGCGGAGCTCGGCCTTCTTTAGTATCTGACTCACATAATAGACGGGGAGTTGCCTCTTCCCTTCTTCCCGAACCAAAACCGAACTCAAGGCTTCAGCCCCGACCCCTAGGTATAGGAATAGGTCTTCCCCTTCCTTGGGCCCTTGGAGCAGGGGGGCCTGAGTCAGCTGTTTCTTTAAAGCCTGGAATGCCTCCTCGCACTCCGAGGTCCATTCAAACTTTCGACCCCCTCTCAAGGTTTTGAAAAACGAGGAGCATCTCTCCCCGGCCCGGGAGAGGAATCTACTCAACCCTGCCAACTTCTCTGTCAGTCGCTGTACTTTCTTGGTATTTTGTGGTGACCTTAGTTCCATGATTGCTCTCACCTTGTCTGGATTAGGTTCTACACCGGCGGGGGTGAGGAGATGCCCCAAGAACTTTCCTCTACTTGCTCCGAAGACACACTTCAAGGGGTTCAGCCTCATCTTAAACCTGCGGAGAGTGGCGAAAGTCTCTTCCAAGTCCTGGATGTGGGAGTCGACATCCAAGCTCTTGACCATGAGATCATCCACGTACACTTCGAGATTCCTCCCCTTCTGCTCTCGGAAGACCCTATCCATCATTTTTTGATAGGTGGCCTCCGCATTCTTTAGCCCAAAGGGCATCATTTTGTAACAATAACATCCGTCTCCCGTGATGAACGAGACATCTTTGACGTCAGGGGGGTGCATTCTGATTTGGTGATAACCTGAAAAAGCATCCAGAAAACTCATTACAGGGAAACCGACGGCTGAGTCAACCAGCGCGTCGATCCGAGGCAAAGGATAACAATCTTTCGGGCATGATTTATTAAGAAGAGAAAAGTCGATACACATCCTCCACCGGCCGTCTCCTTTTTTAACCATTACAACGTTGGAGACCCAGCCGGGGTATTGGATTTCAGATATGAAGCCAGCCTCGAGGAGCTTGGCGACTTCCTCCCTGATTGGCTCGGCGAGCTTGTCCGTGATGGATCTTTTTTTCTGCTGGATGGGGGGAGCCTCCGGGTCCAGGTTGAGGCGATGGCAGGCCACGTCGGGGTCGATCCCTGACATCTCCGCGGCGCTCCAGGCGAAGATATCCACGTTCCTCTGGATGCACTCCAGCATCCTGCCTTGAGCTTCCGGGGTCAGGCCTCCGCTGACGCGGACCTTCTCCACCCTGCCTCCAATGGTGAGAACCTCCATCTCCACCACCTCTTCCGCTGCCTCCAGACGGGACTGCTCCCCCCATTCCTCGATACCTCCCCCTCCGGGGGCGAGGACCTCTTCCTCAGCCTCCTCGATGGCCATGGCCTCGGCCGACTCCCGAGTCTCTTCCGTGACCTCCTCCCGGGCGCGGTACTCCACCTCCATCTCTTTGTCAGCTTCCTGCTTCTCCTCCAATCTCCGCCCCATCTCCTCGGCCCCCTCCAGCCAAGAGATGGAGTTTACCGCCGAGACGTAGCACTCCCTTGCCTCCTTAGGGTCTCCTCGGACCCGGATCTGGACCCCCTCGACGTTGAGCTTTAGACACTGGTGGAAGGACGAGGGGACGCAGCGGAAGGCACTGATGAGGGGTCTCCCGAAGATGGCACTGTAGCTGCTAGGAGCGTCCACGATGACAAACTTGCAGTTGCGTGACTGCCCCCCCAGAGTGACATGGAGTCCCACTCCTCCTTCGACTTCTTTCCTCTCTCCCGAAAAGCCGAACAGGGGCCCATCCGAGGCTAACACCCTCCTGGCCTCTACTTTCATCGCATCGAACACCTTCTTGAAGATGACGTTGACCGAACTCCCATTGTCCACAAGGATCCGGGAGACAGTAAAATCCTCGATGGCTGTCTGGATGACCAGCGCATCGCAAAAGGGGTCCTCGTGACCCGGCAAGTCCTCTCTGGAGAAGGTGATTTTCTCCTCCGGGGAAGGGGACTGGGATGTGGAGCCAACGCTCCTTCGGTACATAGTGTGGAGGCTTGACTTACGGGAGGCCTCGATCCCGGCCCCCCCGTGGATCGCTCCGATCCTTCCTCGGGTGCCCACATCAACCCAGTCTTCACACCGATCCCCCTCCTCCCGAGGCCGGATCTCCTCTATCCGAACTTCCGGATGGTCTTGCTGTTGCTGTTCCCTTCTCCGTCTCATCTCGAGGAACTCCGGACACGTGGATGTGAGGTGCCCCTCTTCCTGATGAAAGTCACAATAGGGCAGGTCCACCCTGACCTCCCTCCTTCTCCTCGGCTGTCCTCTCCTCCTCCCCCTCATGGCAATTGCCATTGCCTCCTCCTGATCGGGGAGAGGGGGTCTCTGACCCTGCCTACCCCCCTGGGGATTGTACTGCCCTCGGCCACCCTGGCGGTTATCTCCTCCCTGATAACCTCTTCGTGGTGCCTGGTCTTGCCACTCGGGCCTCCATCCCAAACGGTGGGTCTGCTCCGGACACACCCACCTGGGTTGCGGCTGCTGCTGCGGCTGCTCCCTTTGCCGAGGTTCAGCCCTCCTCTCCTCCTGAATTCGACCACCCCTTGGCCTCTCCTCCTCCACGGCCCACTTGGCCAACCTTCGCGCAATCTCCGGGTGCGCTGCCTCCATATCGGCCTCCCTGGCCGCTCTCTCCAGGAGTGCCTCAAAAGACACTGGAGGTGATCTCTTCAGTTCCATCGCGAAGAACCCGGATTGGAGGCCCAGAGTGAAGGCCACCATCATGGTGTGCCCTGGCATCTCCTGAACTTGGGACAGTTCCTCTTGGAACTTGTCCAGATAGCTTCCCAGGGTCTCTCCCACCCTCTGCTTGATGCGGAACAAAGACTCCGCCTCCTTCTTCCTCTTCTTAGAAGTGGTGAATCTCAGCATGAAACCCCGTCGCAGATCCTCAAAGCAGTAGATGGACCCGGTCGGGAGTTGGTGGAACCACTCTCTCGCCTTTTCTCTGAGGGTGATGGCGAAGAGTCGGCACTTGAAGCCGTCTGACATCTGTCGAATAGAGACCATGTCCTCGAACCACTGGATGTGGTGGGCCGGGTCTCCTCTCCCAGAGTAATAAGTCATCTCTGGCTCGCGAAACCCCTCGGGAACTGGGGCTGAAGAAACGAACTCGCTGAAGGGACTCCCCCCCTCAGCCGGGCGAGACGGGAACTCCCTCCCTGCAGTCTCGCCGAAGTGGTACTCGGCGGCCGAGCCGGGGAACAGGACTCGCCCCTGGAACTCGCGCTCGCCCCTCTCGGCGGGTTCCTTCCCTGGTCGCCTGAGCGGCGCGTCGTCGCCGAGTGCGGGAGCGGCGACCACCGGAACTGCCGGTGTCGCACTCTCAGCTCGCATGCCGAGGGCGGTCCTGACGAGCCCGAGGATCTCCTCCCTAAGCTCCGCCGGCACGCTCGCCGCTGGGGGCGGGGGAGGGGGTGGCGAGCTGCCCCTGCCTGATCCTTGTCCTTCTTCTCCAGTCATCGAGCCTGCAGAAGGTTTTCTCAGCTGACCACTGTCCACGCTCACCGCACCAAAATGTTGAAACCGAAAAATCGGTCTCTGTGGAGTTCGACCCTTGGGGAAGGGGTGGCCGCGCACCTACTTCGCTCCTGCAAGAAAATGACAAGAAAAAAGAAGAACCAAGTACTAGACCAAGGGCCCGGCGTGGAGGTCCCACCACACACCCGGAAGATCTTAGAGCGCTTCCCCTCCTTAGCCAAGTGTCGGGCTAAGGTACCTCAGAAAGCGCCAGTAGGCCGGAGAATTAGTAAGCATGCCTTCTGAGGTACCCCTTGGGTCCTATTTATAAGAAAAGATGGCCTGCCAATATACAACCTTCACTGTTCTCGAGGACTATAGGCAGACCAAAGGGGGCAACATGGTAAAAGTATGTCATGGCCAAGATGCGAGCTGGACCTGAGGTAGCATTCGCTCGGCAGGGGGCCTGACTCGCCTCGCCCTGGGCCTAGGCGAGCACGTACTCGGCAGGCTATGCTCGACTATCGCCGAGCTCGGCTCGACTACCGTCGAGCTTGGGTTCGGCACGACGATCGCCGAGCTCCAACAGAAACTGAGCTCGGCATGGAGATCGTCGAGCTCGGTTCGACTACCATCGAGCCCTGTTCCATTACCCGAGCTCGGTCTCGGCATGCCGGGCTCCGTTCGGCCATCGTCGAGCTCGGCTCGACTATCGCCGAGCTCGGCTCGGCTATTACCGAGCTCGGGCTCGGCATGCTGGATTCATATTGCAGTCTGAGCCGGCCGGTTTAACTCCTGTCGACCACTCGCTGGATACGGGGTTGTACACCCATGTTTCCGCAGAGTTCGACGACGCAGAACTTGCTGGAGACGCCTCTGAAATCTCCACCGTCGCCTTTCCGCTCCCGAAAATCAACTTCCCTCTTCCCATGCATTAAAAAAACATTTTTTAGTTAAGTTTTGTTAGTAAAAGCTTCCAAAAGTAATGATAGGAGGTTCGATCTTTCTGTTTCCGGAAGAAATGGAGAAAAGAAAAGCAAGGGGCCGGTGATCCTTCTGTATATTTAAGTCTTATAAAGAATGAAAAAATTCTTGTGGATAGCTAACTTCCTTAAAAAACGCTTGCTAATAAAAAATTGCTTGCGAATAGCCAACTTCTTGAAACTATGCTTGCGATTAGCCGTCAGTGCAGATAGCCAAATGTGTGGTGTAAATATTAGCGCCCTTTATTATTTTGTTCTCTTTAGAATTTGATATTCTTATAGTCAATAGTTTAAATTAGTTCTCATTATGTCTTTTGTATCTCGTTTCACAAAAAATATAAAAACTTTTGACACATTTATTAGTTTATTTATATATTTTAACATAAATTTTGTAAGAATGAAAAGACTTATAAGTTATAATCAATCAAAAATATTTAATTTTTTTTCTACAAAACGTAGTGTTATCCAAAAAAAAAAGTAGTGTATAATATTAAATATTTTTTTACAATATATCTATTTGTACTTATTAATAATATTATAGTAGTCATAGTATGTTACTAATTTTTTATTTTAGATATTTTTATTTTATGATATACAAGACTCAATATTTGTAAACTTATGTAATTTTTTAATTTTAGAACATATAATTATAGTATATGTAAAATTATTTTATTTATGGGATCTGAAATTTTGATATTTTAAAATATCTCCTGCATGTCTACGATTTTTTATATACGGCATTTAACACTCATTCGGACATGTCACGAGCCTCTAATATTTACAAGCTTCCCATACCATGTGAGAAAGCGATGTGCAGCTTAACAAAATTTATTACTTCTTAGATCCAAACATACAAGATCATGTCAACATATTTATATGGAGTAGTGACCCCACAACTCCTATTCACAGTATGAGACTAATATATATAAGATAAACAAGACTTCTAATGGGCCATTGAATGCAGGATTTTGTATTTTTGCTTCTTGCATTTTTTCTTTAATAAATAATCTTGGAAAATTTTTGAACTCTTCCCTTATGAGGCTCTGGTTGACAATCAAGTCATGTCTTTTTCTGTCATTAGATTGTTTTCTTTAATGTTTTAGCCTGCAACTAGATGAGTACTAATCTTCTTATGTCACATCCCCCCCCCCCCCCCCCCCCCACGGACACCTAACGTTACAGAGCAAGAAATAAAGAGAGAGTGCTCCGACCAAAAGCGAACGAAAAGGGGTCGGTTGTCTCCCAAAATTCCGGGACTCGATACCACGTCCTTGGACCTACCTCTCCAACAAGCACACAACTCTCCATAAGCCGGACTCGATACAACGTCCTTAAGACCTACCTCTCCAACAAGCACACAACTCACCGCACCTACACATGCATCTATTCATTTCAACATAAGTCGTTTCAAACGCAGCAATAATTTTATTTTGGAGCTGCGGAAAACTTTCAAGAGCGATCGAAATTCGAGTCGAGATTAACTCCCTTGTTGTCACACAGTGCGCCGACCGGAAGAGCAAATCAAGGCTAGGCCAAGTTGCGCTCCTGAGACGGATCTACCCGCTCTGGTTAACAGGAGGTTCAATAACAACAAGTTCGAATTCAGATTTTTGCAAGCGATGAATTTAAAAATCACGGAGAAAACGATGCGTGAAAAACCTCCACAAACTAAAGCATGAATCACACAAGAGGGAAGAGGTTACCCAACCGGGACTAATGTTCACACAAGATAAGGTGGGAGAATCACTCTCTCCACGGATCCGCCGGCGTCACACCGAGGGGTTTGCAACCTTCTTCCAAGGAGTCGCACCGAGGGAAGCCGCGCCGGAGTCGCACTGAACGGATGGAGGGAGCAAGGGGGGCAGCGGATTCACACCACAAGCCACAAGGGGGGGCGGCGGCAAGAAGACTTGCTCTTGGCCGAAATTCTCTAGGGAGAAAATTAGGTTTCAATCTTTCAATATTTGATTCCTCATAATCACCTCCTTAAATAGGAGTTTACAACAAGCCTTAACCCTCCATGATGGAGATGTAATCTCATCCATCCGAATGGCTTAGTGCACACCAAAAATAAAATTGTTCGAATTAAAAAAATAAAAGCTTGCCATGAATATAAAATTATCACTTAAACATAGGATAATTTCATATTCCAAAAATATAAAATAGAGTTCATGAAATAAGATAATTAAAGCTAATTCTTCATGGCGGTTCTAGCACTCCGCGGGCGGAGGTTGTAACGTGCACTTCCTTCAGCGTCATCACGGCGCCTAAGATCTTTATGTCGTAGCGCCTCGGCAACCGGGTCATCATCAATTAGCGGCGGCGTTGCATCAATCCTCCCCCACCCAAAATCATGTATCTCTGATGCGTGAGTGGAGAGATAGCGGCGGAGAAGCTCGGCATCCAAACGTTGAAGCTCTGTCGCGAGTACCCAAGAGTCGTCCGAAGGGGGGCGGTCACGCCAACGGACAAGGAAGCGGTAAGTAGTACCATCCAGAGTAGCAAACGGTTCCGCAGCGAGTATCATATCTGGAGTGATAAATGTCCTGGGTAACATGTCAGCAGTAGGAGTAAAAGAAGGCAACGTACCATCCGATGTTATACCTGCGGGGACTGAAAGAGAGAGATCATCCGAACTACCACTCCCCAACCCATCAGAATTTTTAGTGGAGGGAGAAGACGACAGAGAATTCAACTCAGGCGGACGTAAAACAAACAACGTCAAATCCGAGACATTAAAAATTGGGGAGATACCCCAATCAGTCGGCAAATCCAAAACGAAAGCGTTGTCACCTAGTTTCTTGATAATCCGAAAAGGGCCGACGCGCTTCGGTGCCAACTTCTTAACGGTGCCAGATGGCAAGCGTTCGGGAACTAATCGGACTAGGACCAAATTGTCAACTTTAAAGTGCGACACCCTCCTATGTAAATTAGCGTGCGACTGATAAGACTCGTATTGAGCAGTCAAGGTAGCTCGTATACGTGCATGTAAGTCATGAATATGTTGGACGAAGGATTGTGCAAATTGACTTGTCTTGTATGTTGGGGGCAACGAAACCAAGTCAATAGGCACAGGGGCCTTGTACCCGTGGACAATCTCGTTTGGTGACAGACCAGTGGACCGATTTTTGGAAGTATTATAAGCCAACTGGGCGTGGGGAAGAATAAGATCCCACGTGCCTTTGTGATCGCTCACTAGGCATCTAAGAAGACTGCCCAAGCTTCGATTAACCACCTCCGTCTGCCCATCAGTCTGAGGGTGATAGGCAGAGGAAAACAATAACTTCGTACCCATTAAGACCCAAAGTGTCTTCCAGAAATAGCTCGTGTACTTAACATCTCGATCCGAGACTATTGTCTTCGGCACTCCCCGTTGACTAACTACTTCTTTAAAATATAATTTGGCGATATGAGACGCATCGTTAGTTCTGGTGCACGGGATAAAATATGTCATTTTGGAGAACCTATCCACAACTACAAAAATGGAATCGTGACGTCGTAAAGTAGTGGGTAGGCCTAAGACAAAGTCCATGCTCACATCTTCCCATGGGGTGGAAGGAATAGGCAACGACGTATATAAACCGACGTTGGTTTTGGTGCCCTTGGATATCTGACAAGTACGGTAACTACTCACTACTCGTCCCACCATTGCCTTAAGTTTTGGCCAATAGAATTTTTCTTCAACTAACGTAATGGTCTTTTCTCTACCGAATTGACCAATCAACCCTCCGCCATGCAATTCCCAGATTATATGGAGACGTAACGACGACTGCAGAATACATAACTTTCCAAGTCTAATTAGATAGCCATCTTTAATGACGAAAGCCGATATGTTCGTGGGGGAGCTATCTTGGGCTGACAAATATGCGTCCTGGAAATCGGGGCACATGGCGTACTCATCTTTGATTCGTTCGAATCCTACCACATTAACCTCCATAGTGGTGACTAACAAGGTTAAGCGACTAAGAGCGTCCGCGACTCGGTTGTCAGCTCCCTTAAGGTGTTTAAGATTGAAAGTGTATTCTTGCAAAAAGGATACCCATTTAGCGTGGCGCGGGCTGATCTTGTGCTGACCGTTGATGAATCGTAGCGCCTCATGATCGGAAAGGATCACAAACTCCTTAGGGAGGAGATAGTGCCTCCAATGGTGCAGACATCGAATGACGGCGTAGAACTCCCTATCATAATTTGAGTAGTTTAATTTGGCGCTCGCCAACTTCTCACTAAAATAACTCACGGGGTGTCCCTCCTGACTCAAGACACCTCCAACTCCAACGCCAGACGCATCACACGTAAGCTCGAAGACCTTGGTGAAGTCGGGGAGACGCAACACCGGGGCTTCGGTCATAAGCTCTTTAATGCGACGGAATGCAAACGTGGCGGATTTCGTCCATGTGAATTCGCCCTTCTTCATGCAGTCGGTAATGGGTGTCATAATGCTACTAAAATCGCGTATGAAACGACGATAGAAGGTAGCTAAGCCGTGGAAACTGCGCACCTCTCGAAGGTTAGTGGGCTCGGGCCAATCTCTAATCACTTGAACCTTTCATGGGTCAACACGAATTCCATCAGAACCAACTATGTATCCCAGGAATTCTACCTCCAAAACATAAAATGTGCATTTCTTAAGATTCAAAAATAAGGTTTCCTTCCTTAAAGTGGTGAGGATTACTTTGATGTGGGAGAGGTGTTCGGCGGGGGAGGTACTAAAGACTAGGATGTCGTCGAAATATACTACAACAAACTTCCCCATATACGGTTTAAAGATGTGCGTCATCATCCGGGAGAAGGTGCTAGGGGCATTGGATAACCCAAAGGGCATCACAAGCCACTCATACAACTCGTCCTTAGACTTGAACACGGTCTTCCACTCATCCCCCTCTCGGATCCGAATCTGGTGGTAACCACTCCGTAAGTCTAGCTTCGAAAAGATAGTGGCACCCGAAAGGACATCCAAGAGATCATCTAATCGCGGGATTGGAAACCTATATTTTATAGTAATTTTGGTGATAGCCCGGCTATCAACACACATGCGCCATGTGTCATCCTTCTTTGGGGCAAGGAGGGCCGGGACAACACACGGGCTCATACTCGCCCTAATAAATCCCTTACGCAGTAAATACTCTATCTGGGTTTGCAACTCTAGGTGGGCGGCGGGATTAAGCCTATAGTGGGGTTGGTTGGGTATCGACGATCCGGGGATAAGGTCGATGGCATGTTGTATATCTCTAAGCGGAGGCAACGACGATGGAAACTCATCCGGGTAAACGTCCCTAAACTCATCCAACAATACCCGTAGCTCTCGGGGTAAATCATCCAACACACCACTATCAGTCTTGGTACCCATGAGAACGAGAGCGTACATCATGCCCTCAATGAAGGGATCCTTCACAAATTCTTTCCTACCAACCAAGCTCAACGCTTTCGTCTCTACAGGGACGGTGGTATCCTTAGTCATCACTACCGGTTCTTTTGGCACAGTCGGTCTCAAGGTGATGGTCTTGCCGTTGAATTTGAACTCATATGTGTTGGCGCGACCATAGTGCGTCACATCACGGTCATAGAGCCAGGGGCGGCCTAATAACACATGACAAACGTCCATCGGCAGGACGTCGCACCAAACCTCATCCGTGTAGGATTTGAAAGACATGGGGACTAGGCATCGTTGGGTTACCTTAATAGTAACCTTGCTAATCCAAGCAACCTGATAGGGGGTCGGGTGCGGCTCAACAGTCAAGGACATACGCTTAACGGCGTTCTCAGAAACGGCGTTCACGCAACTACCACCATCAATAACTAGTTTGCATAGCTTTTTGCCATTCTTAAAGATCAGGGAAAATATGCTCGTCCTTTTCCAGTCGTCTACGGGACGAGGAGTGGTCAAAATACAACGCATCACCATAAGGCGGTGATCGTCCTCCAAGTCACTAGGGACTCCGTTGGGGTCACTCTCCTCCGCGGCCTCGTACTCATAATCGTCAGGGTCGGCGGCCGGATCTAATAAGGCTAGTGTTTTCGTCTTGGTTGGGCATTCGTAGGCATAGTGGCCTTGAACGCCGCAAGAGTAACAAGTGGTGTTAGCCTTGCTAACCTTCCCTATAGGAACACGCTCGCTGGCGGGGTTCTTAGTGTTTCGAGCAGTGATCACAACAGACTTCGACTCGTGGGATTTGAACTTTCCCTTATCAGGATATGTGGAAGAAGATGTCCCAGTGGTGGACTTGTTCTTCGCATGAGAGTAACGGGAGTGAGCCTTAGAGGCTAAGTGTTTTTCAATGTCCAGGGCGGCATTGAAAGTTGCGTTCAAATCCGTATGCCCATATCGCAAGAGCTTCCTTTGGATATTGGGGTGAAGCCCCTTTTGAAATCTGGATAAAGTGACTTCGGGGATCTCCCTCAGGTCACATCGCACCATACGGTCCTTAAGTTCACCCATATATTCAGCTACCGAACTTGAGCCTTGCCGCAGGGTGGCAAGCTCGTCGAACATCTGTGTCCGATGGTACGCGGGGACGTACTGATCGGTTAACAAATTCTTTATTACGGCCCAACCAATAATTGGGTCTCCGTTCCCAACCCCTAGCCTACGCTCTTCATTCAACCAATAAGTTTTGGCACGACCAGTTAACTTCATCCTGGCAACTTGGACCTTTTGGGGGTCCGTGAGATGGTGCCAGTCGAAGTAACATTCCATATCCACCGTCCAATTAAGGAAGTTTTGTGGATCTCCCATGCCGTCGTAAGTGGGGGCCTCAATCTTGACGGCCCTAATAATGTCAAACTCTCGCTCGTGGCGACGGCCTCGAGGGGGCACTCGTGGGGAGTCCCCATCAGAATCTGAATCGGAGCTTTGTTGGCGCCGACGGGGCAACTCAACATTAACTGGTGGTGGGGGTGGCCTAGCTTGGGTTTGTATGAACTTGGTTAACATGTTCCTATGTTCAGTCATCTCGTTACGCAGCCCCGCTATGACCTCGGTGTTGGGATCTACATGCTCATTCGCAGCCATCCTAGACGTAGACGGAGTCGAATATTCCGATCCTAGCCTAGTGCGCATTCAGGATTAGAAAAACCTTGGAAAGATGATTTTTCCTAGGGCTGTAGCTATACTGAAAATAAGATATTTTTATAGATTCCCAATGTGACAAACTCGTAGATCGTTAAATTTTTTTTTTTTTAAATTTCGCTGAAAAATAAGGATTTTAGCCCGCTATTGGCAGACCACAGAAAATAATTTTTTTGATTTTCTAGAGATCCGAACGACCAACAAAGAACGCAGAGAGGATGTTTACAACGTGGAAGTTGAAACGACCGCCTCTGATACAAAATTGATGTGGGGGTGATCGTGACACGGACGTGCGTGCACTAACGGACACCTAACCGTTACAGAGCAAGAAATAAAGAGAGAGTGCTCCGACCAAAAGCGAACGAAAAGGGGTCGGTTGGCTCCCAAAATTCCGGGACTCGATACCACGTCCTTAGGACCTACCTCTCCAACAAGCACACAACTCGCCGTAAGCCGGACTCGATACAACGTCCTTAAGACCTACCTCTCCAACAAGTACACAACTCACCGCACCTACACAAGCATCTATTCATTTCAACATAAGCCGTTTCAAACGCAGCAATAATTTTATTTTGGAGCGGCGGAAAATTTTCAAGAGCGATCGAAATTCGAGTCGAGATTAACTTCCTTGTTGTCACGCAAAGTGCGCTGACCGGAAGAGCAAATCAAGGCTAGGCCAAGTTGCGCTCCCTAGACGGATCTACCCGTTCCGGTTAACAAGAGATTCAATAACAACAAGTTCGAATTCAGATTTTTGCAAGCGTTGAATTTAAAAATCACGGAGAAAACGATGCGTGAAAAACCTCCACAAACTAAAGCATGAATCACACAAGAGGGAAGAGGTTACCCAACCGGGACTAATGTTCACACAAGATAAGGTGGGAGAATCACTCTCTCCACGGATCCGCCGGCGTCACACCGAGGGGTTTGCAACCTTCTTCCAAGGAGTCGCACCGAGGGAAGCCGCGCCGGAGTCGCACCGAACGGATGGAGGGAGCAAGGGGGGGGGGGCGGCAAGGGGACTTGCTCTTGGCCGAAATTCTCTAGGGAGAAAATTAGGTTTCAATATTTCAATATTTGATTCCTCATAATCACCTCCTTAAATAGGAGTTTTCAACAAGCCTTAACCCTCCATGATGGAGATGTAATCTCATCCATCCGAATGGCTTAGTGCACACCAAAAATAAAATTGTTCAAATTAAAAAAATAAAAGCATGTCATGAATATAAAATTATCACTTAAACATAGGATAATTTCATATTCCAAAAATATAAAATAGAGTTCATGAAATAAGATAATTAAAGTTAATTCTTCATGGCGGTTCTAGCACGCCGCGAGCGGAGGTTGTAACGTGCACTTCCTTCAGCGTCATCACGACGCCTAAGATCTTTATGTCGTAGTGCCTCGGCAACCGGGTCATCATCAATTAGCGGCGGCGCTGCATCAAGTTAGTCTTATCTTCTGTCTTCGACAATTCAGCCTCAATTTGAGGGGAAAAAATCACTAGGTTAAACTTGAATGGAAGATCTGAACTTTTTTTGTGAATTCCAATATTACTTCTGGAGTTTGATACTTATTTTGTTTTGTTATTTTCCTTCATTTTCTAGGCTTTGTGGGTTCATCGCCGATTTTTGTCCTATTACTTTATAAAGCACGTCACCAATCCCATTGACCTTGGATTCCCATGCGAAGTTCAGAAGGGGATGATTCATTCGGTGGATTGTTTCCTTGGTGAAGAGAGA
Organism: Platanthera zijinensis; assembly: GCA_039513925.1. Classification (NCBI taxonomy): domain Eukaryota; kingdom Viridiplantae; phylum Streptophyta; class Magnoliopsida; order Asparagales; family Orchidaceae; genus Platanthera; species Platanthera zijinensis. Next base: position 101,585,620 of record CM077085.1, on the reverse strand, counting down.
GAACTTTTACTCACCTGCCTTACCATCCCATCCCATGAATTCAGTGATACCGTAGCTCAAGCTCAGCATGCAGCAACCTACATGCTGTGGATGTCTAAGGTCTGAATTCGTGCATGAACTTTCTATTGCTTTATTGAATTTTATTTTTTCTATTAAAGAAATAATTATGCACTAGTTGAGGTGTTGCCGTGTGTCCATGAGGTCATGGGTTCGAGTCCTGGGGCTGTCTCTTGCAAAAATGCAGGGTAAGATTTGCCTACATTTATCCTTGTGGTGGGACTCTTTCCCGGACCCTCGCTGTGTGAGGATGCTTCTTGCACCGGGCTGCCCTTTTTATTAAAGAATAATTATGGAAAACTCCCCTCTAACTTCGCATAATTATAGGGTCCTGTCATCCATCTTTCATAATTACTAAATTCTATAATCTAAATTTTCATTGCTAACATGCGTGTACTACACAAAAATCTCGAGGGACAAAACCTCTCGGATGACCCCTCGAGGTTTTTGTGCTTGTGTCCGTATAATATAATAACAATGTAAAATTAGAGGAAATTTTCTGATAATTTTGAAAGATACAAAAGATATGCCTGTAATTATGCAAATTTAGAGGAGATGTCCTTGCAAAAGACCCTTCCTTTAATTGATTAATTTTTAACGCTAGCATTTTTTTTCGTTTCACTATTATTATAGTTAATATTTGAGTTTATCTGAGCAGGAAATCATTCTGCCACAGGAGTGCAGATTTCAAGAGAAGCTTAAAGAGATTGGAGACCTGAAGACTATATTGATTAATACTTGGCCTGGGAGGACCGTAATTTGGGAGAGCCTACTGGACCAGTTGCCTACTGAAGTCCAAGAATGTCAGATTTGTGGTGCCGATTCATCTTAATTCATTACCTGAGTTTTTAAATCAAATTGTTGCCTCGATGAGTTATTAAGGGCTGAGATATGAAGGCTTCAATTATTTAATTTTTCTGGTCAATAAAATGCTAGAATTTCCAAAACTCGTCATCTTAAAGTTAAATTATCCAGCTTTTATAAAGAGTTTCTATAATGGAATCTTATGTACAGTTGTGTAAACCGCAGTAATGATTACTGGCGTTTTATGATTATGGTTTACTTCCTCTTGCAATCAGTTTGTACGTATGCTTTTGAAGTAAATAGAAAAGGAAAAAAGGTTAGTCATTTTGCTATTATAAAAGTTCCGGTCTTTGTTTTCACTTGTTGCCGGCATGTTCTTCATTTTGTGAAAATTGACGATTCAAGTGATCGAAATCGTGCGACGTCATTCGTCAACTCAAGATCAAATCTGACGCAATTACCAATGCTTTCGTTCAAAAAGCTATAAAAGGCTTTCAGGCCTTTCATTTGAGGACAAACAATTCTAGATATTATAGAGAGTTCTGAGGTTTTCTGGCAAGAACATGAAACTTAGATCTTTCCTCTATTCGAAATTCACCACGCTCCCTCTCCAGTCTGCTCCATGTGTAACGCTCACTTGGACGTTTCAGTGAGCCCGGAAGGAGGCTCCAAGGAACGCTCTCGTGAACGCACTTGTTGACAACTTGTGGAAGCTCCATGTACTTAGCAATTTTCCTTTTTTTTTCTTGTACTAAAAACTTGTACCGGATAGGTGGTCTGCCACCCTTCGAAGAACATCAAACACTTGTAAATAAAGTTAAATTTTTAGATTTTTGCTCACATAGATCCAGACACGTGGTTTTTCCCCCTTTCCGGATTTTCCACTAAAAAAAATCTTGTCATTGTTGTCTTGGACTTCACTTGACTGTTTCCGATCTGGTCTAACTCAGAGCTAAGACGCTAAAATTTCTCTGGATTAGATGAAAATCGGGTGACCCACAAAAGTTTGATGTCGTCTGTGGGAAAGATGTTCTTGAAGCTCTGAAGAATTTTTGAGGATTACACTTTGTACAATGTAGCACTCCCGACCAACAACAATAACTCTGGAAAGGACTTTCCCTCGGCCTACAGAATGATTCTCGCTGAAGAAGCATCGCAGGACGCTACGACAGCAATCACCCTAGTTTGAATGAGCCTCCAGCTTTGGGCGCACTCTAAGTTGCAGGGGGCAGGCTCTCCAGGAAGGAAGTTCGAACGTTTGCAGGTTACCTTGCCCACACCGACCAAGTTTTTGTCATTATGTGGCACAAAGAAAACCATCTTGACAAAAAGGTGTGTCGAGACAGCACCATCCGCTTCGAGGATGAGGACCTGAAATTACTGCACACACTACATTGAGACGCCCTTGTTAACAGCGGGTGGATAGGTGAACCCTGCCTTAGAGTCAAGAGAATTCTTGTGGTAAACGAGAGTTTGGTCAACATCCTTTTCGTGTTTGTAGTTTGAAGCATGAAGATCTGTGAGGGATCTCTTCACCCTGTAAGTGGACCCATCTTCAGATTCAACAACCAGCCAATTCGGGTTCGGGGAATGATCATCCTCCTAGAAATAATAGTAGAGTACCCGAGGTACGCAACTCGGAATATCCAGTTCATAGTCGTGGATTGCAACCTTGCCTATAACGCCATCTTTGACATGCCTTTACAAGCTGTGTTCAGAGCGATTCTCACTATACCTTCTCGTGATGAAGTTCTTAACGCCTGACAGCATGTGCATTGTTCTGGGAGATCAAGGGATGGCACGGATTTGTTTTTTAAACCAGGTTCGACCATTATAGGGCGTAACTTTTCACATCAACAACTTTGACCTTCGAGACGAGGCAACGATGCAGCGGATTTGTAATCTAAACCATGCTCGACCATTGCAGGACTAGTTGTAGATCCGCTCCTCGCAGGGGACTCTACATGCATAGGGTGGATCGGGTCGCTTTTATCCCCAAAGGAGCAGAAGAAATACACGGGCTTCTTACGCGCAAATCAAGACATGTTCGCATGGATTCCTGATGACATGCTAGGAGTAGATCCGCGGATGATCACACATTCATTAAATATTAATCCTGTGTGTCGACCCGTGATCCAAAAGAAGCAAAAGTTCACACCCGAGTGACTACAGGCCATAGAGGAGGAACTACAAAAACTTTTGACAACACGATTCATCCGGGAGGCAGAATACCCTACCTGGCTTGCCAACATTGTCATGTTAAAGAAGGCATATGGTAAGTGGAGGATGTGCATTGACTACAACATTCACAACCAAGCATATCCCAAAGAAGCTTCCCACTTCCCTGCATTGATCAGCTTGTAGACGCCCCAGCCGGACACAAACTTCTCAGCTTCATGGATGCCTACTCGAGGTACAACCAAATTTGGATAATCCTAGCAGACGAAGAACACACCGCCTTCCGCATGGACAAAGGGGGTATACTGCTACAAAGTAATGCCCTTTTGACAAAGGAGCGTCGGGCCACTTACCGGAGGCTGGTGAACAAGGTGTTCAAAGATCTCATTAGACAATCCATGTAGGTTTACGTTGACGACATGTTGGTGAAAAGTATTTGGCACGCCGGCCACCTGGAAGACCTGTACTAGTATTTCCAGGTTCTCTGTCGGTTTTAGATGCACCTAAACCCATCCAAGTGCTCGTTCAAAGTCACTGTGGGAACATTTCTAAGCTTCATGGTAACGCAATGAGGGATTGAGGCCAACCCTGAGAAAATTAATGCCCTAGAAGACATGTCTCCCCCTCACACCATCAAGGAGGCTCAACGTCTCAACAAGAGAATAACCGGGCTCTACCACTTCTTGGCTCGGATAGGGGATAAATACATCACATTCTTCGAAGCCCTCCGCTGAGCGCAACACATTGGGTTTCAGTGGACGGACGAGTATCATTCTTCCTTCGAACAACTGAAGTAGTACATGTCCACTCCCTCGCTACTCACCAAGCCCATCGCGGGGAAGGCCCTCTTCCTATACTTGGCGGTATAGCTGCATGCACTTAGCTCTGTCCTAGTTAAGGAATAGGGAGGAGTTCAACAATGGGTTTATTACCTCATCAAGGTCCTATCAGACATTGAGGGTAGGTATCTCGCAACACAGAAAACTTTCCTGGTCTTGTTATTCTCTGCGAGAAAGTTCTGGTTGTACTGCCAAGCCCACACCATCAAAGTTCTCACGTAGATGTTGCTCTACATGATCTTACAAAGACTGGATGTATCAGGGATGATGCAGGACGACGCGTAGGGTTTACGCGTCTGTCGGCTCTTTTATAGGAAACCCTAAATGCATGCGATTCTTAAATTAATTCTGCAAATATTAGAGCGGGCGCAGCACTTTTAAAATTTTGCAACTTGAATTTTTAAAGCACAAATCGCTACTTTCTTTAAAATTGAATTTTACTTGAATAAAAGTTCAAAATTAAATCCGGAGACGGAAGTTCGCAACTTCGTTCCATTCCCCTTGTCGTAGCAAAACAGAAATCGTGAACTCCAAATACGTTTCCGTTTGGAGTTTTCGACGTAGCGTTTGCTGACGAAATTCGGGCGAAAACCCAACAATGAGTCTAATGATCCTAATGAGAAAACTTAGACACACACAAAGGAAGGAGAAAGAAACAATTACCCACGGAAGAGGCGTCTTCCGTATTCTGAAGTCGATGGCGATCACGCGAGGAACTCCTCGTCACCTTCGTTTTTCGCTCCGAGGTCGGCCGCTATCGCACACGGGCACCAAGGAATTAAGTGGCTCTCTCACACGAGGTGGTTCCACGGAATTACTCAACAAAGTAAGGAAAGCCACAAACTATCAAACCTAAAATTCATTCGCTCTCACACTAGAGGCTCCATGAAATCTCTATCACTCACGGTAGTTTCACGAAATCTCAAGTAAAAACAACAGTAGAAAACCAATTTTCAATTCCTAACTCTAATCCAAAATCAGTAGCTACAGGAGACACTAATTATATTCTCTGTTCACTGTCTTTCCCCAATTGCTGGAGTTTGCTTCAGCATTCAACTCTTGAACACTCACCACTAGCAACAGTAACATTAAAATGTTAACTGTTCCTTTATCAAACTCACAAAAAAAGGCTACTGTACATTATCTCTATCGGCAGAAGGCATCAAACAACAAACTCAACAACACACATGGAAGCAGCAAACCGGAAATCTAAAGCCTAATCTACAGCTCTCACATGGAGCTTTAATCACGCCATAACTCTAACACACGGTAGGAAGCACACAGCAACCTCACAGGTACAGGACATCACATTGTTCATCGTCTTCACCGACGGGACTTGCACAACAGCAATCGATTTCAACATTCAACAATCACCAAAAAAATACAGGGCACACTTTATCCCTTTTATAGGGCTTCAATAATACTGGAAAAAAACAAATAACAAGTAATGACAGAGCTTCAAAGGTGCGGCCATGGCCGATGGTTCGTGGTCGCTGGATAGCCGCAAAAAAACCTTGCGTGGAGGAGATCGTGGTTGGCGGTTGGAACTTCCGAAGAGGCGGCGGAGCTTCGTGGGGCTGGATCACGCTTCACGGAAAAGGGTCGTGCTCCTTGAAGATGGACAGTGCGGCTGGATCATGCTTCGCGGAAGAGGATTTTGCGGGAGATGAACAGTTGCACACGGGATTTGCTGGGAAGAAGTGACTGGTGGAATTTAATAAGCTGACAGCCTGGTTCGGCTTGGCTGTGACTTAAATACTATGTAAATAATATATATATATATATATATATATATATATATATATATATATATATATATATATATATATATATATATATATATATATATACTTATATGAATTAGGTATATATATATATATATTCACACACACTTAAAGTATAGCTTTGTCCATATATATATATATATACATATATTTATATGTATTATATATATATATATATATATATCTTCACACACACAAATTACAAATTACATAAATTTAAATGTCACAAATAAAATATAATAGAATTGGGGCTGATAGTGATCCGGTCGGGTGCGGCGTCGGGCACTTTTGCGACGACCTGACCTAGGTTGGTCTCCACCAACTCTCCCCCTCTCGAAATCACTCATCTCTGGTGAGTGGTCCGCGTGATAGTACCGGAGAAGATCACATCAATGCCAATAAACCAAAGATCTCTGAAAACCATCATCAGTAGTGGTCGTTGTCCAATATGTGCTTGGACACTAATAGAAGAATCTCCTGGTGTCTCATGTTCAACCTGAAACTGGTAGTGAAAATAGAAGAAAGTACGGTGGAAGTGTCAGTAGCGGAATGAAAATCAGGGTGTCATGAATGTGGCTCCTCACTTTCACTCACCAACCCAAAAGAAACAAATGGAGGAGAGGCAATGAAGATTCTAAAGACTCATGCGAGTAATCGTAGAATTAAGTCAGATTGGCTACGTAAAAACCCGGATTTGCTCCCCAAACGGAAGGCATCTCAAGCTCATAAGCCCAATCCTCTTCACTACTCGAAAGGGTCCAGTTCTAGAGTAGCTAGCTTCTTTACGGTACCCGAAGGTAACCATTCTGGATCTAGCCGAACCATAACCAAGTCATTCATTTTAAAATTAGTAGCTCTTTTATGCTCTTGTTAAAATTGAGTTGCATAAAAATCATAAATACTATGCAATTTTCCACTCAAAATATATTTTATGCAAATCTTGCAGATGTAATGAATGAACTACTAATATGACTAATGCCACAAACCGATGGTTTCAGATACAGAAGGCAACTCCTGAGAGAGGCACATGATCAGGAGGCTCAGAGGGTGGATCATAAAAGAATTCATCGCGGGGGCGATGAACACTTAAGTGCAAATCAGAGATAATAGTGACTAGATGTGTCAACATGGTGTACGGGCTATCTCTGAAAGCGCGAGTGACAAGATATAACATCAATGAATCAGGGAGTGCACCCTCTAACTCAACTGTGTCACTAAAGATGGAAACATCCCAAAAGTGCGGTGAACCCATATGTGGATCATCCGGTGGTTCACCGAGAGGGGTATAATAATATTCGTCGCAAATGCGACGCGTGCAAATGTAGTCTCTAACAACAGATGAAGTGCTCTCAGATAAATGTGCACGAAGTGTGACAACCGTAATAAATGTGCTCAGCGAAGGTGAGGCATCAGGAGGCTCACCAGGTGGGGCATATGAAAACTCATCGCGAAGATGATGGTCAACAGTAAGTGGTACGTCCCATAACTCATCTGGAGTGCGAGTCTCCAGATGACTATGCCTAAGCACTATCAACATCAAGTGAGACAATGGAGCAGGTATCCATGTCTTAAAATTCGCAAGTGTACTATCCAGATAAAGCGCATCCACATAAGGACGAGGTGGCCCATCTGGAGGCTCAAGAGGAGGGTCGTCAAATGACCCATCAGTCGAGTGATGGTCCTCCAGAAATAAACCATCAGAAGGGGTCATACTCTCAGACATGGTAGGGGTGACTACCTCGAGATCACTACTAAGCTCTCGGCTCTCTAACGTAATGTCACTAGGTGCAACATCAGGTGTGGTGATGGGACTCGATGTGACATTGGGTGTACTGATGTGACTCGGTGCACCAATAGGTGAAGTGTGCATGGAATCTACACTCAAAAGAGAGCTAGCAGATATCGAATCAAGGACAGGGTCACTCAGTGGAGCATACTCATATGGGGGTTGACTCCGCACATCCTGTATAAGAATCTCAGATAGAATGGGTGATGTCTCCCTAGTGTGGGCAGTGGAATGCTCTTTCTGACCCTTAACGTCTAACATCATGTTTACCTTCAGAACACTAGGAGGATCACTAGGTGTGACGTACTCGTGACGATAGTGGCCTCTATAGGTAGTTCGAGGGTAATCATGATGAGTGTCCCCAACATAATCATGACGTGCTCGTGGATAATCGTGAGTCCTACGAACGGGTGGTGGTGGTTGCACATATGCTGTCTCGGGTTCCTCATATAAGGGTGAAGTGTAGTATCGATAATGAGAGTCATACTGAACTCTACCCTCATAATATGGTGTCAAAGAACTACTAGAATCCATTCGGGTACGAGGATAATAACAACGATAGTCTTCATACTGATCGTCTCTAGCATAATGTGAATGTGTTGATGGGTCAACACGATCTTTAGCAGTACTGTACTGTGATCGAGGATAATCATCAAAGTATCGTAAAGATCTCTGTGACTGGTCACTATGGGAGTGAGTGTAAGGGTAGTCGTGATCCTCAAATAAAAGATTCCTCCTAAAGGTAGACCTTTCCACATAGTGATGAAGAACATCGTAATGTGCACGGACAGAATGCTCATATCGAATTTGATACGACATTGACTCATGAGGGGGTATTTCTAAACTACTCACTCTACCTCTACTTTCACGCATCTGACATGTACTTTCAGTTAAAGCCGTCCTTTGGTGGGCGAAAGGTAAAAACCACGGGGGTGGTTCATTCCCGTCGTTCCCACGACTCGGTTGACCAAGCTCAACTCGACGCATTTTATCACTATGCTGATGCATGCAAACACAAGTCAAATGCAAAGATAATGCTAAAAAAATTCATTTTGTTTTTTTTGAAAATATTTTTTAAATGATTTGTGGGTTCCTATTTTATGCAGAGCGGATCCCAAAACTTTGAAAATTTTTGAAACCTCCCTCTGATACCAATTTGATGTAGGACGACGCGTAGGGTTTACGCGTCTGTCGGCTCTTTTATAGGAAACCCTAAATGCATGCGATTCTTAAATTAATTCTGCAAAAATTAGAGCGGGCGCAGCACTTTTAAAATTTTGCAACTTGAATTTTTAAAGCACAAATCGCTACTTTCTTTAAAATTGAATTTTACTTGAATAAAAGTTCAAAATTAAATCCGGAGACGGAAGTTTGCAACTTCGTTCCGTTCCCCTTGTCGTAGCAAAACGGAAATCGTGAACTCCAAATACGTTTCCGTTTGGAGTTTTCGACGTAGCATTTGCTGACGAAATTCTGGCGAAAACCCAACAATGAGTCTAATGATCCTAATGAGAAAACTTAGACACACAAAGGAAGGAGAAAGAAACAATTACCCACGGAAGAGGCGTCTTCCGTATTCCGAAGTCGATGGCGATCACGCGAGGAACTCCTCATCACCTTCGTTCTTCGCTCCGAGGTCGGCCGCTATCGCACACGGGCACCAAGGAATTAAGTGGCTCTCTCACACGAGGTGGTTCCACGGAATCACTCAACAAAGTAAGGAAAGCCACAAACTAACAAACCTAAAATTCATTCGCTCTCACACTAGAGGCTCCATGAAATCTCTATCACTCACGGTAGTTCCACAAAATCTCAAGTAAAAAACAACAGTAGAAAACCAATTTTCAATTCCTAACTCTAATCCAAAATCAGTAGCTACAGGAGACACTAATTATATTCTCTGTTCACTGTCTTTCCCCAATTGCTGGAGTTTGCTTCAGCATTCAACTCTTGAACACTCACCACTAGCAACAGTAACATTAAAATGTTAACTGTTCCTTTATCAAACTCACAAAAAAAGACTACTGTTCATTATCTCTGTCGGCAGAAGGCATCAAACAGCAAACTCAAACAACACATATGGAAGTAGCAAACCGGAAATCTAAAGCCTAATCTACAGCTCTCACATGGAGCTTTAATCACGCCTTAACTCTAACACACGGTAGGAAGCTGATAGTTTTACTTTCAAGACAACCTAAACACCTAGAGGGGGGGGGGGTGAAAAGGTTCTACTTCTTTATAAAAAATTCTAGGCAGAATTCAATTTAATGGCTAACACAATAATCACAGCAATCACAGAAAATAAAACATCACAGATTGCACAATGTTTTATAGTGGTTCCCCAAGGTCTGGGTACATCCACTTTCCCCCTTCACCTATCTAGCAGTATGCTAGATTCGGCCAAACTTCCACTAATCTCAGATCAACAGATCCTACAACTCAGAACCCAACTGGTTCCTACAACTCAGGCACAACAGCCCTACCTCAGCCTTGCCCCAAGGCCTACAACTCAGAGAAGACCCTTCTCCTACACTCAGGCAAACAGCCCTACCACTCAGAGTTCAACACTCCTACACTCAGCCTTTATAACATAGGCTTACAACTCAGATCTGTGTAAAACAGATCCTACAGAAATATAGAAAAGATTATTTAACTGTCTTGCCTAAATTGAGAGAGAAAAGGCCAAGACAATTCTTGATCAGCTGATGAAATCAACTGTATCTGAGCTTTCTTAAAGCTTCTTGAATATGAACTTAGCTGAGTTGATTTCCAAACAGCTTCTTGAGAATCCACTGGTGGTTTCTTTCTTCTTCTTCAAATTCTGGCTTGATCTCTCTCTATCCAGCACTTTGAATGATTCTTCTGAATTCTGATTAGAACTCTTCTTTGATCTATCCTTAGATAGTCTTCTTAGATCTTCCGGAGAAGATCTTCTTAAGTGCCTAGCACTTTCTTGAAATGAATTGGATTGTAATCCTTCTCAACTTTTTGATTCTTATTAATGTTTTTCAAAGTTACTTTCTCCTTCTGAATCTGTCTATTTATAGACTTTCTTCATGGTAACCGGCTGATCCGGTTTCTAACTATTTTCTAACAAGTCTGACAGCTTCAGTTAACCGGTGGCAACCCACAGCTGTCAAGTCTTCAAACAAGTCCTGTGCCTTAGTCTTGAACCACAAGTTGTCGAGACAGTCTGTCAGAAAGTGTCGAGACCATCTGTCTATCTGTGTCGACACAATTGATCTTGGTGTCGACACAGTCTTTAGTGATGTCGACTAAGTTGCCTTTGAGTCGACACAGCTTCTTCTGAAAATAACTTGGTCTTGACTCTTCAGTGTGTCGACACAAGTCCTGTGTGTCGACACAGTTGTTGTAGAATCATAACTTAGTAAGTGTCGACTTAGCCTTCAGGTGTCGACACAGTCTTCTTCTAACTCTGCTATAATGTGTCGACTCAATCACAATGTGTCGACACATTCTGCTGGTGTAGACAAACTTGAGATCGACTATATTCTTCTGTGTCGACACATTTTGCTGGTGTCGACAAACTTGAGGTCGACTATATTCTTCTGTGTCGACACAAATTCCCAGTGTTGTGTCGACTTACTTCTTCTGTGTCGACACAAATTCCCAGTGTTGTTGTAGACTAACTGCTATGTGTCGACACTGCTTCCCAGTGTTGTGTCGACCAATTTCTTCTATGTGTCGACACATCCTTCTCTGTGTCGACACTTGGACTTAGAATTTTTCTGCATACTTTATCAATTTCTTCACCTGCACATGTCAACTCAAAACAACATCAAATACATCTTGATGTATATCATTGAGCTAGGTTGGGCTTCTTCAAATCAGGTACACATTTTCCAATGTACCCAACAATCTCCCCCTATTTGGAGAAGTCATCACCCTTATAGCCAATGATATACACCATTTATAAACAGTACTAAATGATGATATATGACAAAAACACAGGGATACTTAATTGTAAACAAAATAATAAAAACATTATAGATAAAACAATCTATCACAGATTTAAACAAAATTTTGTTTATTACTGGGTAATGTTTGATTACATTGTTTCACATTTAATGATCACATCACAACATTACAAAACATTATGAAGGAACTAAAACACAATCAGGATTGATCAGGCTCTGTAATGATAATCCCTTTGCCAGATTGAATTTTAGCTGTCACAGGAGCTTCTGATTCTTCAGCTATCTTCTTTCCTTTTAGATCAGCTTTCTTCTTAGCTTCTTCCTTGAGCCTTTGCCTTTCAAAATAGTGAAAAGGCTTTGGGAAGTATTTGCTTGGCTCCTTAGCATCTGGTGGCAGCCTCCCCAGCTTAGCTTTCCTTCTGAATTGTACTATTGCTTCCTGTCTTGCCTCATACTTCTGCCATTCTATCTCATTGTACCACTTCCCTCTTTCATGAACTTTGTCTTGTACAGCCTTCCATGCAGTGAGTATTATGTTCCTTGAAGTAGGACTCCACTGCTCATAATCTGGCTTAAGTGCAGCCTGCTCTCTAAATCTCTTCTTTGCTAATAGAGCATCTTGCTGTTCTTTCAGGAAGGCCTCTGGCATCTCAACTTTCTCAATCACAACATTATGCACATCCTTTGGAGGACTATACATATCCTGCACTTGCTTATCCAGAATTTCAAAATCAGAAGGGGGGTAAATAACTTGGGCAACCTCAGGTTGGTTTCCTTCAAGTAGTCCAGCTTGAATGCCTGATTCAGCCATCATATCATCATCACACAAGGGTGGACATCCCAAGGTGGCTCTTATACTATTTGTCACCCATTTAGAGTGCTCTTGGCCTGCATGAATCAATAATCTCTCCCCCTTTATGACTTCTCTTGTCATATGATCTCTAAGATCATCCTTCTGAAACCTTATCTGTCCATCTAGATAATTTATACCATCTTTATAAAATGGTTTCAACTTTTGCAGCTTGGTTGATATTTCCTGTTGGCAGGTGGAGATAGCAGTTTGTACTGAGGCAATGGCATCTTGAAATTGCTTATTAAACTCTTCCTTTTCTTTTGTTTTGTCTGCAGGCAGGCCTGGAACAATCTTTTTCACTTCCTCTATTATCTCATGATGAGATTCAGTTAAATTATCATTCATTCTTAACTGATTTTCTAAGACATAGCTTTGCTTCAGGACAATATCATCTACCTTTTTAGTAATAGCCTCCTGTTGTTGAGCAAGATAAACCACAGCATGGCCTCCCTTTTGGAAGCAATCTGTCATTTCTGTCTTATGCATGTTGACTTGAAACTGGATGGACTTTATATTCTGAGCTAAGTCAAACTGCGTAGACTTGCTATTTTCATCAACATACTTTTCCAGAGCCATTCTTTGTTCATCCAATTTCATCTGTAGATCTATCATAAATTTGTTATGATCAAAGGCAGGAGATGCTTGTTGAGGTGTTGTCTGTAAAGCCTGCTTATAATTCTTGCTTCTTCTCTTAAAGACAACAAGTTTTCTTTTCTTGGACAGCCTGGCTTCTTCAGCTTCAGTATCAGATGAAGTATCTAGGTGAATTCTTTCTTGAGGAGGATGAAGTGTTTCTGTCCCAGTGACCTGTTGTTCAGTCTCAACATCCACTGGCTCCCCCTCAACCTGTGGCTCAACTTCAGCTTCCTGATCAATTTCCATACCTATGGACTTCTCAATTTCTTGTCCTCCTCCTTCTTTATCTGTAGTAGTATCAGCATCAGGGAATAACTCCTCTAGAGTAAATTCCAGTTGAGCTGTAACTTCAGCAGCAGTTAAATCTTGAGATAAGTCTAACTGTGCTTCCTCTTGCACTTGTACTGACAACAGCTCCCCCTGAACCTGTGCAGTAATAAGAATATGAGCAATGTCTTTTATAGTAAAATACATTAGCTCCCCCTACACTTGTACCTGATCAGGAGTAGATACATTTTGAGCTGGAGAGTGAACTGGCTCCCCCTGTATCTGTACAGGTGTTGACACTTACTGTAGTATAGTTGAGTCAGGCTGTTCTTCAACCTATGTCCTGAGTGGGTCTTCTTGTTGTTGTTCAGTTTCTTGAGTTTGAGAAGGGGATTTCACAGGGGTGTCTGGCCTGCTCTCTTCAGGCACATCCTTGGACAGCACCTTATCCCACCTAGAGAACAGTCTCATATCCATCCTTCTCATATGATTGATCTTAGTCCCTGGCAGTTGCTGCATCACTTCAGGGATCACTCCAATGAGATATAAGCTCATGATTCTAGCCATGTTGGGCTTCTTGATTCCTTCTTTGATCTTGTCAAAGAGTACTCCTGACCAATCAGTAGGAATTGTAAAAACAATCCTGGTCATAAGACTGAACATATAGGCAGAAATCCTATCATGTCCACCTGTCTTGCAGAGGATTACTTTCCCAACAATTTCAGACAAGAATTTCCCTTGCTGATTCATACCCGTCCTGTTGAATACAGCTCCAATCTTCATACTCGAGTCCAGTCCACACCATTGAAGGGCTTCCCTTGTCTTAGAACTAGGAACTTCCTCTTCATTCTCAACTACTTGTAATTGAAAGATCTTTCTTAAAGTTCTTGGAGTAATCTTCACCTTAGTCCCTTGAACATTGGACTTAATCTTGAGGCCTTTTGAGTGGACTGATGCAGAGATAAAGAACTCGTGCACCTCCTTCTTCCAGATTTTAGTTGGCTCTGAGATTAGAAATTCTAACCCTGACTCGGAGAGGAGGGTGATAACCCCTTGAACATCTGGCGGCGCATCTGCAAAGGCCTGGCGCACCAACTCATACCCCTCATTGACGTTGTCTTCCATCTTTGGCGCCATCGATTCGTCGAGAAAGCTTGAGAGAAGAGAGAAAGATAGACTGTCGACACAGGGTTTTAGTCTCGAAAACCTTGGAAGCGTGTCGACAGAAAGCGTTTTTCACCTATTTATACCTTCTGTTGAAAGAAGTTCAAAAGGCGCCAAACACAGACTAAATGTGTCGAAACAGACGGAATGTGTCGACACAAACTTCTATTGTCTCGACATTACTTCAGCCTACTATGTGTCGACACCAATTTGTGGTTATGTCGACACCTTGGATACATAATAGATAGACAGAAATTCTGTGTCGACTCTAAGGATAAGTGTCGACACATATTCTGTAAGTGTCGACACCATTTTCCTGGTTGAGTCGACATTACATTTCTGATTAAGTCGACAATATAACTCTTAAGTGTCGACACATATTCTCTGTGTCGACACAATATTTCTGACTTGTCGACATTATTTCTCTGAGTCGACACATAATTACTGAATGTGTCGACACATTCTTACTTAGCCAATTTCTGTTGGTTCAACACCACTTGTAAGTGTTACTTCAATGTGTCCTTTTTTAACACTTAATTATGTTGTTATTACTTTAACTTACTTAAATACCACTTCAATTGCATTGTTAATGATTTTGTTAATACATTAATCAATGGTTAACATACCTAATTCAATTTTGAATTTATTGAATTTGGTTTCATCTAAAGGCTTAGTAAATACATCTGCTATTTGATAATCTGTTTTTACAAATTCCAATAAGATGTCTCTTTTTTCTACATGTTCTCTAAGAAAATGGTATTTGATTTCTATATGCTTAGTTCTACTATGAGAAACTGGATTATTAGCAATAGAAATAGCACTCTTAGAATCACATAAAAGGGGTGTTCTACTTACCTGATACCATAATCCTTAAGCTGATGCTGCATCCACAATAGCTGTGCACAGCAGCTTCCAGCAGCAACATACTCTGACTCAGCTGTGGAAATTGCCACACTGGTCTGCTTCTTACTACTCCATGATATTAGTCTTCCTCCCAGGAATTAACAAGTACCTGTAGTACTTTTCCTGTCCTCTCTACATCCTGCAAAATCTGCATCTGAATAGCCTGTTAGTAGAAAATCTCTATTCCTAGGGTACCAAAGGCCTAGATTAGGAGTGCCCTTTAGATATCTCAGAATCCTTTTGACTGCAGTATAATGAGATTCTTTAGGGCAGGCTTGGTACCTAGCACAGACACATGTTGCATACATAATGTCTGGTCTACTAGCAGTAAGATATAGTAGAGACCCAACTATTCCTCTATACAATGACTCATCAACAGGTTTACCTGCCTCATCTTTGCATATAGGGATGCTTGTTCCCATATGAGTTCTCATGGTGGAGGATGACTCCATACCATATTTCTTAATTAATTCTTTGGTGAACTTAGACTGGGATATGGACAATCCATCATCAGTCTGTCTTACTTGGAGTCCCAAGAAGAACTTAAGTTCTCCCATACTGCTCATCTCAAACTTCCCTTGCATAAGTTTGGCAAACTTTTTACAAAGGTTGTTTTCAGTAGATCCAAAGATTATGTCATCAACATAGATCTGAACTAAGATGATCTTACCTTTGGATTCCCTAAGGAATAGAGTTTTGTCTATCTTTCCTCTTGAGAATTTATTCTCAATGAGGAAGGTAGACAGGGTTTCATACCAAGCCCTTGGAGCTTGTTTTAACCCATACAAAGCTTTCCTAAGCTTATACACAGAATCAGGTTTAAGAGGATCTACAAAACCTGATGGCTGCTCTACATATACTTCTTCTTTAAGATCACCATTCAGAAATGCTGACTTCACATCCATCTGGTATACTTTGAAGTCTTGGTAGGCTGCATAGGCAAGGAATATTCTGATAGCCTCCAGCCTTGCTACTGGAGCAAAGGTTTGATCAAAGTCAATCCCTTCTTCCTGCCTGTATCCTTTTGCAACCAATCTTGCTTTATTCTTCACTATTATCCCACTTTCATCTAGCTTGTTCCTATAGATCCACTTAGTGCCAATTATGTTGTGGCCTCTTGGTTTAGGAACAAGCTCCCAGACTTTGCACCTTCTGAATTGATTCAGCTCCTCTTGCATAGCATCAATCCAGTGCTGGTCTTGGATAGCTTCTTCAAACTTCTTAGGTTCCATTTGAGACAAGAAACTTGAATGCAAAACTGTGCTTTGATTTTTGCTTCTAGTTTGCACTCCTTGTCTTGGATCACCAATTATCTGATCAGCAGGATGATCTCTTAGATATCTTATAGCTGGAGGAAGATTCCCTTCAGGTTGAGCATCTCCAGCTTCTTCATTCTGCTGAACCTCTTGGTTTTCATCAGCTTCCATTATCTCTTGTATTCCCCCTGGACAGCAGCCGTCATTTTCCAATGCTCCATCTTCCTTTGAAGCTTTAGCAATGGAGAGCTTGTCCATCCTCTTGCTTATACCTGTTGAGTCATTTGATCTACAAGACAACTCACAATTGATTAATCTTGTTTCATCAAATACAACATGCACAGATTCCTCAACAACTTGAGTAGTTAAGTTGAAGACTCTATAGGCCTTACTATTTGTGTTGTACCCAACAAATATCCCATCCTGGGATTTGGCAGCAAACTTAGTCAAATATGACTTGCCATTGTTGTGTATATAGCACTTGCAACCAAAGATCCTAAAATAGGATAGATTTGGTTTTCTGCCTTTCACAATCTCATAGGGAGTCTTTCTGTGGCTTTGGTGATAGAAGCCCTATTGATGACATGACAAGCAGTGTTAACTGCCTCAGCCCAAAAATATTCTGGGAGAGAGGTATCACTCAATAGAGTTCTACCAGCTTCAATTAATGTTCTATTCTTTCTTTCAGCAATTCCATTTTGCTGAGGTGTTCTAGGTGAGGAGAATTCTTGGAAAATCCCAAAGTCTTTACACAAGTTTGTTATGCTTTCAGATTGAAACTCAGTACCATGGTCACTTCTGATTTTGACCACTGTACTATTCAGTTCATTCTGAATTTGCTTTACAAAATTAAGTAATACACTTGGGGTTTCAGATTTTTGTCTCAGAAAGAACACCCATGTAAATCTAGAATAGTCATCTACAACCACAAAAGTGTAGACCTTCCTACCTAGACTATGAACTGGCATAGGACCAAAAAGATCCATATGCAAGAGGTATAAGCACCTCACAGAATCCTTATTTTCAAGGCTTTGAAAGGAGGATTTTGTCTGCTTTCCCTTTTGACAAGCTGAGCATATCCCTTCCTTCATACACTTAATTTGAGATCCATTCCTCACTAGCTCTTTGCTAAAGAGTTGGCCAATTGTCTTGTAGTTTAGATGAGCCAATCTCTTGTGCCACTTAACACAATGGGAAGCATTGTCATCAGCTACAAGACAAATGGGGGAAGCCTTATTTTCACATTCAAAATTAAGGCAATATACATTTCTCTTCCTATACCCAGTCAATATGATCTCTTGATCACTTGACCTTTTGATATGACATCCATCCTTACCAAATGAAATGTCATATCCTAGATCACTCAGCTGGCTTATGCTTATTAGATTATGTTTCAAACCTTTTACATAGGCCACTTGGGTGATAGTAATTAGGTTAGAAGAAATGTTACCAAACCCTTTGATGACTCCCTTCTCAGATCCACCAAAGATCACTTTAGGTCCATCTTTGACAGATGAATACTCCTTCAGCAGCCCCTTTGTTCCAGTCATGTGCCTGGAACAACCACTATCCAAGTACCATATAGGGGCATGGTTACTTGGATTCACCTGCAATACAGAATTACTTACCCTTAGAACCCAAGTAAGTCTTGGGTCCTTGGTTCAGGTTAGCATTAATAAAGTTATCATAACCTATTCTAACAGGTAGACTCTTATTCTTTATAACACTTGTGTTATACCAGCAGTCTAATGCAAAATGGCCTCTCTTGCCACAACACCAACATTCAAACTTATTGTATCTAGATCTAGATACATCCTTGTCAGAAGAATTTCTGTTCATTGCTGGTGCTGTTGCAACTTCACCTACTGATTTCTTAAAACCATTGGGTTTATGACCATAGGTAGGCCTGCTTGCATTTACACCCTTGTTCTTCAGAACATTAGTCTTAATATGACCTTGAATGTCTTCATGATCATATATGTTAGAAGGCACTTTCACCTTACTAAACTTTATGGGGACTGAAAGGTTTAGTGGCTGAAATGGGGCTTTGCCTTTCCTCTTGAATCTGCCAGCCCTGGAGTTACCTTTAAATCCTAATCCAGCCTTACCCTTCTGAGTGACAAATTCATCTATCAAGGGTAAGAAAGATTTTGGCTTAGAGTAACTAGCCACTAAATCCCTTTCAATTCTAAGTCTGGCCTCCAGACTCTTCACTTGATCATTAGTATAATTAATTGTGCCCATCTGAATAATAGTTATATTCTTCATCTTGGCAATTTCATTTAATTTTTGATCAAAGACTTTTTCTAACTCAGTTGTTGCAACCCTTAGTTCAGCAATTTCCTGAGCCTGAGTTTTAACCAGGTTCTTGCTTTTCTTAAGGGCCTGCAACAAGTCCCCATACTTATCTATCAATTGATAGACATCTCCTTCAGATTCAGATGCATCTTCATCACTTGATGCAGATGTAGCTGATTCTTCACTTGTACTACAAACAGATGTACTGGAAGGACATTTTACCTCATTAGGACCAGACTGATTCTGGCATATGTCCTCTTCTGATCTTGTCATCAACCCCATGCATTGATGTTCATTGATGGAGTCTAGCAACTGCATAAACTCCTCTTCCTCAGATGCAGCATATAGTCCAATATATGCTTCAGCTTCTGATCCTGATTCTGAAGTTGACTGGTCTGACAGACTCTTATCTTTCTTTGCTACAAAGGATTTCTCCTTCTTGCCTTTCTGATAAGTCTTCTTCTTTTCTGAAGATTCCTTTCTCTTGTCAAGACAATCAGCCACTACATGTCCAGGCCTATTGCAACAATAACAGACAATCTTTGAAGTAGTGGCTTTGCTGGGTTTTGATCTGCTCTTCTCTTTCCTTGATGACCTTTTCTTCTTATAATAGTCATCAACTTGCTGTGATGGGGAAGGCCTAGACTTCCACTGCTTCTTCTTCAAGAACCTCTGGAATTGTCTTGTGAATGCAGCAAAATCTGCATCTGAATCACAGCTTTCAGATCCCTTGTTTGAACTTTCAGAACTATCTTCTGTAACTTCCTTAGGAGGAGATGGTGATTTCCTCCTATTCTTTCTAGTGGCTTCTGCATTGAATGCCACAGCCTTTTCTCTATGCTCTCCTCTTGAATTCTTTTCCTCCTCCTTCCTCACCATAAGTTGCATTTCATAGGATAGCAACTTTCCAAACAGGGTTGGAGGAGATATCTCTGCCAATTTAGCCACTTCTCTTATGGCACAGATCTTTGTATCCCAATCCTTTGATAAGGATCTTAAGAATTTGTCATTCAGTTCATAGGTACTGAAGACTCTTCCATAGGATATTAGCTCATTCACAATTCTATAGAATTTCTTATAGCACTCAGTTATGCTATCAGATTTTCCTTGTCTAAAGCTTTCATACTCCTGATTTAGCATAGACTTCCTGTCCAGCCTTACTTCTTCAGATCCCTCCATATAGACAATTAATGTGTCCCACATCTCCTTGGAGGTCTTGCAGTGAATCAGATTCTGAAATGTTGAATCATCTATGGCACTAACAATAATGTTCTGAGCTCTTTTATCCATGGTTGCCAAGATGATTTCATCCTTGGTCATTTCTGAATAACTCTTTGGAGTTTGGATATTTGCATCAAGAACTGATACCTTCATTGGAATGAAGGGGCCTTCCTGTACTGTGATGTAAATTCTTGGGTCAGATGCTTCCATAAACAGTCTGACTCTTTCTTTCCAGATCCCAAAGATTTCCTTCCTGCATATGGGTAATTTCATAGACCCTAGCTCCTTATGATTCTCTCCAGAACCCATCTTCTTGAATCTTGAATCTGCCTTTCAGATCTACCTCAGACTGTTAAGTCCATTTTGAGGAACCTCCCTCTGATACCACTTGATAGTTTTACTTTCAAGACAACCTAAACACCTAGAGGGGGGGGGGGGTGAATAGGTTCTACTTCTTTATAAAAACTTCTAGGCAGAATTCAATTTAATGGCTAACACAATAATCACAGCAATCACAGAAAATAAAACATCACAGATTGCACAATGTTTTATAGTGGTTCCCCAAGGTCTGGGTACATCCACTTTCCCCCTTCACCTATCTAGCAGTATGCTAGATTCGGCCAAACTTCCACTAATCTCAGATCAACAGATCCTACAACTCAGAACCCAACTGGTTCCTACAACTCAGGCACAACAGCCCTACCTCAGCCTTGCCCCAAGGCCTACAACTCAGAGAAGACCCTTCTCCTACACTCAGGCAAACAGCCCTACCACTCAGAGTTCAACACTCCTACACTCAGCCTTTATAACACAGGCTTACAACTCAGATCTGTGTAAAACAGATCCTACAGAAATATAGAAAAGATTATTTAACTGTCTTGCCTAAATTGAGAGAGAAAAGGCCAAGACAATTCTTGATCAGCTGATGAAATCAACTGTATCTGAGCTTTCTTAAAGCTTCTTGAATATGAACTTAGCTGAGTTGATTTCCAAACAGCTTCTTGAGAATCCACTGGTGGTTTCTTTCTTCTTCTTCAAATTCTGCCTTGATCTCTCTCTATCCAGCACTTTGAATGATTCTTCTGAATTCTGATTAGAACTCTTCTTTGATCTATCCTTAGATAGTCTTCTTAGATCTTCCGGAGAAGATTTCTTAAGTGCCTAGCACTTTCTTGAAATGAATTGGATTGTAATCCTTCTCAACTTTTTGATTCTTATTAATGTTTTTCAAAGTTACTTTCTCCTTCTGAATCTGTCTATTTATAGACTTTCTTCATGGTAACCGGCTGATCCGGTTTCTAACTATTTTCTGACAAGTCTGACAGCTTCAGTTAATCGGTGGCAACCCACAGCTGTCAAGTCTTCAAACAAGTCCCGTGCCTTAGTCTTGAACCACAAGTTGTCGAGACAGTCTGTCAGAAAGTGTCGAGACCATCTGTCTATCTGTGTCGACACAATTGATCTTGGTGTCGACACAGTCTTCAGTGATGTCGACTAAGTTGCCTTTGAGTCGACACAGCTTCTTCTGAAAATAACTTGGTCTTGACTCTTCAGTGTGTCGACACAAGTCCTGTGTGTCGACACAGTTGTTGTAGAATCATAACTTAGTAAGTGTCGACTTAGCCTTCAGGTGTCGACACAGTCTTCTTCTAACTCTGCTATAATGTGTCGACTCAATCACAATGTGTCGACACATTCTGCTGGTGTAGACAAACTTGAGATCGACTATATTCTTCTGTGTCGACATATTTTGCTGGTGTCGACAAACTTGAGGTCGACTATATTCTTCTGTGTCGACACAAATTCCCAGTGTTGTGTCGACTTACTTCTTCTGTGTCGACACAAATTCCCAGTGTTGTTGTAGACTAACTGCTATGTGTCGACACTGCTTCCCAGTGTTGTGTCGACCAATTTCTTCTATGTGTCGACACATCCTTCTCTGTGTCGACACTTGGACTTAGAATTTTTCTGCATACTTTATCAATTTCTTCACCAGCACATGTCAACTCAAAACAACATCAAATACACCTTGATGTATATCATTGAGCTAGGTTGGGCTTCTTCAAATCAGGTACACATTTTCCAATGTACCCAACAGAAGCACACAGCAACCTCACAGGTACAGGACAACGCATTGTTCATCGTTTTCACCGACGGGACTTGCACAACAGCAATCGATTTCAACATTCAACAATCACCAAAAAATACAGGGCACACTTTATCCCTTTTATAGGGCTTCAATAATACTGGAAAAAAAACAAATAACAAATAATGGCAGAGCTTCGAAGGTGCGGCCATGGACGATGGTTCGTGGTCGCTGGATAGCCGCAAAAAAACCTTGCGTGGAGGAGATCGTGGCTGGCGGTTGGAACTTTCGAAGAGGCGGCGGAGCTTCGTGGGGATGGATCGCGCTTCACGGAAGAGGGTCGTGCTCCTTGAAGATGGACGGTGCGGCTGGATCGTGCTTCGCGGAAGAGGATTTTGCGGGAGATGAACAGTTGCACACGGGATTTGCTGGGAAGAAGTGACTGGTGGCATTTAATAAGCTGACAGCCTGGTCTGGCTTGGCTGTGACTTAAATCCTATGTAAATAATATATATATATATATACTTATATGAATTAGGTATATATATATATATATTCACACACACTTAAAGTATAGCTTTGTCCATATATATATATATATATATATACATATATTTATATGTATTACATATATATATATATATATATATATATCTTCACACACACAAATTACATAAATTTAAATGTCATAAATAAAATATAATAGAATTGGGGCTGATAGTGATCCAGTCGGGTGCGGCGTCGGGCACTTTTGCGACGACCTGACCTAGGTTGGTCTCCACCAAGGGAGGCTTGTCAAATGTGTAGTGGAGGTAGGATAGTTTGATATCCATTCCTGCAGTGGCCCTTCATTAAGTCTCTGGTCCTGACAGACTTCATAATCGAGTGCACAATCCCCTTAGAGGATGTGCCCATCCCCGGCATTATGACTCCTACACGGTGTATCTTGTATGTCGACAAGGCATCAGGGGATGAGGGAGCAGGAACAAGTTTGCTATTAACATGTCCGGAAGGATCCACCCTTGAGTATGGACTTAGGCTGATGTTCTTGGCCACCAACAATGTCATAGCTTATGAGGCCTTAATCGTCGACCTTCACCTGACCATCGACTATTGAGAGAAGAACTTGACCATCAATACTAACTCTCATCTAATGGCCTCACTGATCGAGGGAGACTACAAAGCCAAGAACGAGCAGCTCGTTTAGTACCGTTAACTTGCAAAGTCTCTCCTCAGGAAACTCGAATCTCACCAGATCCTCCACAAACCTAGGAGCAAAACACCAGAGCCAACGCTCTATCCAAGCTCGCTGGCTTCACCACGGGATACCAATCCCGGTGTCGCCGAGTCTAAGTCTTATGCATCCCCAACATTAGCGGCCCATAGGAGATCGCCCCCTAAGTGGGAGGGGAACCCTGCTGGAAGGATCCCATCATTGCTTACCTAGAGGACGAGCAACTGTCCGTTGACCAACTGGAGGAGCGACGACTACAGATTCACACCGTTGTATACTCCATCATTGCCAACAAGCTCTACAAGCGCTCTTTCTTTGTACCCTATCTGAAGCGTCTATGCCCGGTCGAGGCATATTGCGCTCTAAGGTAGATTCACGGGGGAATATGCGGAGAGCACCTGGGAGGCCAAGTACTGGAACAAAATTGTCTTGCACCAAGGACTCTATTTTCCTACTCTAAGGAAGGATGCCCTTAGCTTGGTCCAAAGGTGTGAAAGCTGGCAGCTCCATTCCAATGTACCATATCAACCCCAAGTCGATCTTACCCCGCTCTGGAGTTTATGGCCCTTTACGCAGTGGGGGATTGATTTACTCAGACTTTTCCCACCGACTTCCGAACAGAGGGAGTTTATCATGTTAGTCATCGATTACTTCTCCAAATGGGTATCCCGGCTAACCAAAATCACTGAGGAGAATGCTAAGCAGTTTGTCTAAAAGAATATCATTTGCCACTTCGGTATCCCGGCTACCATCGTCACTAACAATTTGACATAATTCATAGGAAAGGCCTTCACCAAAATATATGAGGATATAAAGATAGAGCTCCTCCACACGGCTGTAGCACATCTGCAAGCCAATGGACAGACGGAGGTCACTAACCGCACAATCATGAAGGTCCCGAAGACCCGCCTCCAGGAAGAAAAAGGGCAATGGGTTGACACCATCCCCAATATGTTGTGGGCTTACCGAATGATGGAGAGGACCCCGATAGGAGTGACGCCCTTCAACCTTAATTATGGGTCAAAAGCGGTCATACCAGTGGACATCGACATCCTGAGCCCCCATGTCCAAGCTTTCAACCCGGAGGATAATGAGACACTCCTTCAGGGAATCCTAGGTCCAGGAAGTCAGGGATAAAGCAGCGCAGAGGATTTTTGTGTATAAGAATTGCATGGCTCGCTTCTTCTACATGAGGGTAAAGTCAAGGCCCATTAGGATTGGGGACCTAGTCCTTTGAAACCCGGAGGCGACCAGAAAGGGACCCTAGAAGGACAAACTCTCCCTAACCTGGGAAGGTTGGTTCATCATCATCGCAATAATAAAACCAAGAAGAACCAAGAACCCACGGCTTAACTAGGAGTTCGGGTCAGAGGTATAGCTCGCTTTTACTTCTCGCGAGTCAGTGTCTTGGCTGAGGACTTAGAGATTGGAAACTTATTCAACAGAACAACCTCAAACAGACCTCGAGCCACAGCGAGGAGGTCCCGCCACTTACCCTGAAATCTTAAATTGCTTCCCCTCTCTGTCTAATGCTAGACCGAGCACCTTTGGAGGGCCACGAGAGCTCCCGACCACCCACCCAGAAACCGTGGTGAATGATGAGTTGAAGCTCTTGCCAACCAAAGCTAGCCAATGGAGAGGAAAACCCCAGAAGAGTTCCTCTTTAAAGATGCTTTTGGGGGTCTATTTATATTTTTCTAGAGATGGTCTACTACAACAATATTTTGCCGTTTTGTTCTACTAAAGACAACCCGAAGTTGTCCGCCAATAGCGTAACTCCTTTGTTTGGCGGGGCTATTAACGGGCCAAAATGGGATCACGATAAAATGTAGATCACTTCTCTTGATATTCGAGCTGGGCTGACCTTAGCTCACTCATCCAGGAGGTGAGTGCTTGGTGGAACTGGCACTCGCTCCTTGCCCAGGCGGCGAGTGCTTGGTGTAACTGGGCACTCGCCACCAGCCTCCTAGCCATGGGTGAGCGGGAGCTCGCCTGTTCCACTCGCTAGAGGCTCCTCTTCAGGTGGGTAGCAGATGCTTGGTGAAGCTCAATACTCACCTCGTGCCACCCGCTTTGGGTTAGCCTAGACAACTCGACAAATACGGGATTGCACACTTTCTCTCTATGAGTCCTGCCCCATGATAAGAAAGACCGTTCAACCCTATTATTATTTGGCGAGTGTGGGTTTTTAGGGAATCTCTCAGTGGGTCCTACCGAAGCCTATATATATCGTAGGATGGAGGTCACCCCTAAGACCCCTATCCTCCCCCCACTTAATCCAACTTTATCCCTTCTCTACAACGCTATATCAATGTCAAAGACAACTCTTGCACGCCTTATTGCCAATAAGGAAAAGAACAAGGCGGCCACGCCTACCCGGATGGCCATTGCTATTGAACATTCATTGTGTACTCCGGTGAGGCGGTCAGAGGATCGAGTGATAAAGAGGTCGACGACAAACCCTGTCGGGGGACTGAACTCGTTTGACCCCCTATAACCCAACCCCAATCAGGATCTCGACCCCCCCCCCTCTTCTAGGTGTTATTTTGACCTTACCTCAAGTTCAACCTGCTCTTTCTAGGTCCCTAACAAACTCATTTCATATGCCTTTGTAGCTCAACGCTCTTACTAAGGTCACGTAGGGTATGGACGACAAGATCCAGGGGGCTTCAGCTAATCGGATCGAGCCGGATGTTCGTGCGCAAATCCCTGATAAGTAAAATTGTTTATTACTAGATTTGACTTGCGCACCTAGTCGAGCAATACCCAGATCATATTTCCCATACAGTCCTCCCTCATCTACATTACCTCGACTCCTCTGGTTACATCTCTCCTTCGATCTTAACCATGACCTCACTAACGCAAAGATGTCTCTGGAGAGTGGCGGTGCGAGGACCTCAACGTCGGGTATCTGGTTTCCCTGCATCCCTAGCCTCTCGCAACCGAGATTGGGGAAATCCATTCTACTACCTCTCAATGACCCCTTAGGAGGCAAACCAAGCTTTCCCTCATTCCATCCCGGTAAGGAGGGTGAGACCTCCCTTGGTTAGTCATCTGAAATCCCTCATTACTTCTGGCTGCGCTAATTTGCATTGATTTCTCGCTTTAACTTGGCAGATGTGACCGACATATCTATCGGTGTTGAGTTGGATGTCACCATGACTTACTTGGCCCCACTCCCCCGATGCGATTTTGGGTTACTCGACGACTCGGCGTCCGTCGTCGAGCTGACGGAGCAGGTGGCAGCCATTCTACAGAAGCACTGATTATAGCTCCGCGAGAATTAAGAGGAAAGGGCCCTGTTGGTGAACGACCGTCTTCATCACCTTCTTGCTCTTGAGCACATAGTGGAGTCCTTGGAGCGCGAGTGTGCTTCATTCATGGGGGTGATGCAGACGTTGCTTGGATGGAACACATCACCACTTTAGGGGCACTTGAAGAAAATGGAAGAGGGTTGTTGTCGTTTGTGAGAAGATCATCCAGAGGGGAGGCCCACAGGTGAGGAAGTGGTGGAGAGGCTCATGGAATTGGATTCGGCAATTATCTAGCGATAAAATCTGATGTTAAACTAATGTATCTATTTGTTTTTCATTTCTATGAGATCTGTCAGAACATTATTTATTTATTTGTTTCGCGAGACTTTATTTTTTTGGTGTCATTTATTTTACTGTGAATGAGTGCTCTATGATGGGGAGTAGATTCATCTCGCCAATGAAAAACGTTTTGGCCACCGTCGATAGACGAGTTGAGGTAGCATGAGCTCGGAACATTGTGCGAGCATACGAGTGGATTCCCAAAAATTGACTGAATCCCCTTCCCCCTAGCCTTGCTGTAAACATATCCCTGTACCCGACTCTCACCCACTGCTATAACTTCTCTCTTTCTGCTACCCCCATCTGTTCTCTACTCGCTTACTTGACTTGCGAGATGGGTGGCGACGTTGATGGTTCTGAGTGGCCCAGAATTGTGCTGCCCACTTCCTGGACTACATTTTCCCAAACAACCAGGTCTCAGGAAGAGTAGATGCTCGAGATTATTTTTGAGTATGCGCCAATAGGGGTTTGAGGCTCGCGCCCCAAGACAGGTGAGTCCCTCAACTCCATACAGGAGGATAAGTTCTCCATCCCACTTGCTCATTTCAAGATGGAGCTCTGCCTCCTACTATGGTCGGAGGTAGTTTCTGAAGTACTTCAGGTTGGTGCCCACGCAGGTTAGTCCCAATGCGATTGCCATGCTAGTGTATTTCGCGTGCTACCTGCGCAAGGAAGAAATTGAGTTAAACTTTACAGTCTTCTGAAATTTGTTAATCTACCGAGCCACCAACGACGGGGTTGATTTCCTCACTGGCTCGCAGATCAAGGTCTATGAGATCATCAACAAGGCATATTATTAGATGAATCGCTTTATCTTCGTCAAGGGAGTGCATGGGAATGTTCTTACGAGCCGATTCAAAAAGACAAGATTGTCTTATGAGCCCCCCCCCCCCCCCCCCGCATTGAAGGCATGGACGCCAAGCTATACAAGTTCTTTTTGTGGAAGAACTTCGAGGCCGCCTACCTGCGCCGTAACCTCAACTCGTTACCCCTCATTCCCCCGGGCGTGGGCATGCATGCATATTGATCTTGCGCCCTTCACTTACCCATGGAGGGATCTCAGCGTATTACTACCTTTACTTTCTCTATAGGAAAGCACCAAGTCCCCGTGAACCCGTCATACATGGGAAAGGGTAAAGTGGACTTGCTCTCGCTTAGCCCGTAGCGGCAGCATGCGCTGATGATTTGAAAGCACCTACAATCGGTAATAGAAAGAATAAGAAGAGTGCGGAGCCCGAGAAGGGGGTGCCTGGCCCGGGATCATCGTCTGGAGGACACTCAAAGCGACAGAAGTTGTTGTCTCCCAAGAAAGTCGCTCCAACGGGCGACCTGGCTCCCTCGATGAGGAGAGGGCTGGAGGGAGGTGAGTTGTTAGGTTGCGAGTTCGGGGGTGGCGAGTTGGGGACACCCAACTTGCACCCTAACTTTGGACTGGGCAGAAACCCTTAGATAGTTATGGGTAGGCCCAGCTCGCTTGGGACACAAAATCTCATCGAGTTTCTTTTTCTACTCTCCTCCTCTCCTGGACTGAATAGAGGCACTCCGGTTAGGACGCCTACTCCCTATCTTACGGGTTGTATGGCCATCAAGACGCTGAAGAATACAACAAGGTGACCTTAAAGGAGCTCGCCTACGAGAGCTCGCTGGCCTAACTACAAGCCACATAGCTCGTGCATTTGGTCGCAAGGAGGGGCATCATCTTCAGTGAGAATTTACTCCATGTTTAGACTATAAAGCGTTCATTGAGGAGAAGGTACTCAATCTCGATACATGGCTCGATTTGACAGAGTGTCTCCTCGCTAAACACTCTAGCGGTGTGGTAAATCATCCGATTTCATTTTCCTTTCTCCTTTCTTCTCGAACTCATCCCAAGTTCTCTCTCTCTCTCTCTCTCTCTGTAGGATGCCGAGACCGCTGGACACCTTAGATCGCGTGTCAACGATCTGGAGGGAGAACTTGCGAATACCAAAGCGGAGCTCGCAAAATCTCTCGTGGAGAAGACCACCAAGAAGCCTGGCGAGTCTCACCCCAGCGGATACAAGCTTCTCCACTTTACCCCGCAGGAGGTCGAAATCACTCGCAAGCTCCTAATCATGCATACCATAGAGTCTACTCTGAACATACTGCATAACCTCGATGCCTTGTGGGATGACTGTATGTTGGTGCTCGTGGAGGACCTCATCCCGGGCTTTTACCCCTAGGTGGCTAGCCCGCCCTCCTCGGGGCGCGACTATTCTCCTTCGGACGATGGCGAGGTGGGGTGCTCATCGACGGATCATCCCGCGAGTTAAAAGCTACGAGCAATTTTGCTTTTTGATTTTATCATATATATATATATATAGAGAGAGAGTAATGGCGAGCGCGTCTATAACATTTTTGTGAAACAAATATTCATCTTTTCCTTCCCGTGTCATTTATCTATCTGTACATCAAGTAATCACCTTCTTAATTAATAGTTGGGATCTCGCCATTAAGTTTTAGCCGATCCTATTGGGAATATTGCCCTCAATGTTCCCTAGGTTTGAAGAGGCATCACAATCATTAATAAGAACATAATTTTATTTGATGTATGTTCAAGTTCAATATGTGCAGGATGTTCCTTGGAACAAGTTTAGACAGGCTGTCTAAGTGATTTTGATAGGGGGTCACAAAGAAGAAAGATGGAGAGACAAAAATTTGTCTAAGTTCATAGACGTTGAGTAAAGCCAGTTCACACAACATCAGATGTCAAGGAAGAATACTAGAAAGACATAAATTCGTCTAAGTCCACAGGCGTTGAGTGAAGCCAGTTCACTCAACGCCAGATGCAAAAAAGCACTGAGTAAAGCATGGACAGTCAAAGCCCAACTTTTTGCGAAGTAGATTTGTGGCTAAGTCCACAGGCGTTGAGTGAAGATAGTTCACTCAATGCCATATAACAAGAGACGTTGAGTAAAGCTCTGTCTGTCAAAGCTTTAGCAATGACAAGGAAGAAATATGACTAAGTCCAGAAGAATTGAGTGAGGACAGCTCACTCAATGCCTGAAAAAAGAAGCATTGAGTGAAGACAGTTCACTCAACGCCTCAACAAGATGGCAAGCTTCAGAGAAGCAGCTAAGTCTAAAAGCATTGAGTGATGAAGGCTCACCCAATGCACTCAATGCCTAAAACAACAGGAAGATTGTCCAAGGACAAAAGCATTGAGTGAAGGTCGTTCACTCAACGCACTCAACGCCTAATGGTACAGAGATATTGGCTAAGTCCAAATTCATTGAGTGATGAAGGTTCACTCAACACACTCAACGCCTAGCAGTACCGATTATCTGGCTAAGGGTTTTTGCGCTGAGTGAAGGTTACTCAATCAACGCACTCAATGCCTGAGATGAAACTGTGAATTTGGCTAAGTCCACAGATGCTGACATCAGCATGAGTCAGCAAAATTCAAACTCGTTGCGGGAAGTCTAGAGTACACGACAAATGATGTCGCATGCCTACTGTATGACTTTTTCTGTAAAAGCAAAGTTGCAGCCAACAACTTCAGCTGGGCTCACGGGTCAAAGAGCCATTGGATGACATAAAAGGATTGAGATCCCAGGAATTGAGTGCGTTGAGGGGCTTAGTGTCGGTACAGTGTTTGGTCAAGGGCCGGTTCAGGTGGAAAGTGGTTCACCTTTTTAGCCCCGGGTGATTTTACACTTTTGCCCTTGGTGGTCTGCATATAACACTTCAGAATAGCGTAGTTTGGCTGTTGGCAAACCCGGCTAAGGGCATTTTGGTAATTTCAGATCGGTTCAGTTTGGTTATTGACAGTCCAAACTCAGAGGCCTATAAATAGACCGTTAAGGTGCCTGGTAGAAGGTTGTTGACCCTTCTGATGGAGACGTTGATGATGCGGCCGCCATTGATCCCCATCGAAGAGAGTTTGTGGACTGGGACGATCGCTGCCGCAAGCTCGAGGATGGCTTTTCTTCCACGACGCCACCGCCACCTCCGCCACATGTTTTGTTCGACGTCAACCACCATTTTATAACAATATATAATTATAAATTAAATAATTATAATTATATATTTTTAATAATTTTATTATTTTAAGCAATTTTATTTCAAGCATCTTTATGTTTATTGCATTTAATTAATTCATGTAATGATGGGTGCTTATAACCATCATAGGATATTTTAATTATTTAATTTCTTATATTATGATGGGTGCTTATAACCATCATAATTTTCATTTTTAAATTTTGAATTTTGAATGTTGATTGGAGGGAGATTGAGTGGTGTAGGCTATATATAGCCATGTTATGAATGATTAATTAGTGAATGAAGAAAACAATTTGAAATCCCCTAAAATCTTCCTTGAGATCTTTTCCCCCTCCTTCTTCCTCCTCTCAAATTTCGGCCCCCCCTATAGCCTCCTTCCTCTTGGCCGCCGGCCATCTCCCTCCCCTCTA
Organism: Platanthera zijinensis; assembly: GCA_039513925.1. NCBI lineage: Eukaryota > Viridiplantae > Streptophyta > Magnoliopsida > Asparagales > Orchidaceae > Platanthera > Platanthera zijinensis. The sequence goes on along the minus strand of CM077085.1, from coordinate 101,554,293 downwards.
CTTCTCATTCTCCTCCTCCTCTCCTCCTCCTAGTGAGAGCTTCACCCTCCTCCTCTTTTCTCTCCCCCACATCAAACCCGAGCCCTCCCCCTTGCCCTTCAAAATTTGACCACCACCTTTCCTCTCTCCTATTTCCATATTTGTGACTTTTCAAGGTTTCTCCCTCTCCTAGGGCTTACAAAAGTAAAACGGCTCGCGTCTTCATCGTTCGGTGCGGATCCGAGGACTTGCGTGGAAATAGAGAATCTACCACCTTCGTGTGTGCGTCCTCCACTCATTTTTGTGGACGGATCTCTTGGGTTTTGGGTAACGATTTCTAAACTCTTCCTTGTGTGCTTCTTCTTATTATTGTGAGATTTTGGTGGAATCAGAAGGCTGGTAAATTGTTCTGATTTATATTGAATATTGTGCTTAATTAAAATCTAAATTTTCAAGCCTAAATCGTCCGAATACTTTTATGTAAATTGGAGCGGGTAAGCAACCCTCCTTTTAATTAATTTTTGGGGATTACTTTGGACTTAGTTTTAAATCACTTATTTAGTCCGGATATTCTTGTATTGGCCTTGTGAATGTTTGCGCGTAATTTAGTTTGATTGGCTAATTGTCCGGATCGGGTGGGTCCTTTTCGCTTGAGCAAACATTGGCATATAGCCCTTATTCAATCAAAAATAAGGGGTAGCGTCCCTTTGCATTGATTAATTGGTTAATATTGAAATTGTGCCATTAACTGCTTGGATATCCGATAGTGCTAAGTAGAACAACAACGCGCTAGTTATTTTATTTTAATTGTCAAATCTAAGAACGCGTAGTATAATCCGTAGAAACCATGGGCCTGCATCATTTTGGTATCAAAGGGAGGTTCTCGTCAATTTCCTAATTGGCACTCCTCCCCCACTCAAAATTTAAAATTCAAATTTAAAATTTAAATTTTCCAATTTCGAATTTCAAATTTTGAATTTCAAAATTCAAAATTAAAATTTCAAATTTCAAATTTCAAATTTCGAAATTTCAAATTTCAAATTTCAAATTTCAAAATTCAAAATTCAAAATTTAAAATTCAAATTTCAAATTTTGAATTTCAAAATTTAAAATTAAAATTTCAATTTTCAAATTTCAAATTTCGAAATTTCAAATTTCAAATTTCAAAATTTAAATTTCAAATTTAAAATTTCCAATTTCAAATTTTTCTCCAAATTAAATCAAAAAAAAATTATTTTGTGGTCTGCCAATAGCCGGCAAAATTTTATTTTCAGCAATAAAAAAATCAGAAAAAAATTAATTAATAATCTCCATATTTTAGCCAACAAGAATATCAAAAAAAATTTATATATTATTTTGAAATATTAGCGGGAACAAATCTATCTTTAAAAATAAAGAGGACTAGGCTATTTTCTTCTTTGCATGTGCACCGGTTCCGGTTGAGTGTTCTCTCCGGTTCCCTCTGAAATGACCTACGATGTTCACGTTTCCCGAATGAAAACTTTAGGTTCCGTCATGAAAGTTAGAAAGCCATTCCATTGCCCGGTAGTGGAAGAGATTAAGGGGTTGATTGGCCAACTAAAGGCTAATCAAGTTACACCGCGCACCTCTAGGCATGTTAGGATTCCTGCTCCGACATATGATGGGCTAGGTGGACCCCGAGTGTTTCTATGTTGGGTGAACGACATGGAGCATTATTTTGAGCAATATCGTATTGTGGATCCCCACAGGATTCCCATTGCGAGACTGCAATTATTTGGTCGAGCCCATACCTTCTGGCTCAATGAGGAAAGACGTTTAGGAATGCCCTCCGTCGGCCCACGTATAGGTTGGAAGATTATGAAAAATTTCTTAACGGATGAGTATTACCCTACCTACTATCGTTCCCAGTTTCCTAATTGTAGGAATGACTATAAGCCTCACGCTAGATACTTGCCCCGCAAAGATCTAATTATCTCAAGCACAAGTACACCTACCTATGAGAGGAAAGAGAAACTTAGGACCTTTATCCCTAGGTCGTTAGACGTAAGTGCAAGGAATGTAATGAGCCCACGGGGTGAGAGTGTTCCTATTAGCATGATTGAGTCTAAGGCTGTGGTTACGAGTGTGCCTGTCACTAAGAATGAGACTATTATCACTGACGAGTGTAGCGACGTTTAGGAGATTGGTTACCCTAGTGACCTTGATGAGGATTTCTCTTTTGAGAAATCATCTCCGCTCCCCTTCAACGACATTTCGGAACCATCTATCTTGATTGTAGTGGAGTCTTTTGATGACACTAAGTCGATTGATAATCTGGCTGAATCAGAAGAGTTACCTTACGCTGAGAGCTTACCCCGTCGTGAGTTAGATAATGTTTGGGATGATGATAGTTTGACCTGTGAGGGTATTACTTTGCCCATTACTAGCCACACTAGCGTTGTGACTGATCACCCTAGTGTTGAGAGCCCTCTCCAAACTACAAGCCCCGTCGTGTTAGAGGCTACGATTACACCTAATGAGAATATCTCTGATTTTCTTGAGAATCTTGTAAGTGAGGATGTTCTAGTCGATTTCTCTAATCACGAATTAATGGATGCCCCAACTGATTTGGAAGACTTACTATATGATAAACATTTATTGTTGGAAGGACTTTCAGATGAGTTGGTAGAGTCCTCCTGTGAGGAGTGTTATTCAGAGAGTGAGTTGGGTGATGACGAGCTAGATGAGTTTTTCGTGAGGGAAAATCTTCTGTTTGATTTTCCATTTGATTTTGATGGTTTGCACTCGGAGGTTTGTTCTTGGATGAGTAATCCATGTTTTGACGTTGAGTGTGACTTAACTTCCCCTACAGAATCACCCATGTTGACTCTCCCTCCGGTTCATTTAACTCGAGTAGATGATTTGTTAAGACACGAGCTAGTCATTTCTAGCCCTTTATATTTGGAGAAGTTTATTATTACCGCCTCCCCATTAGGCTTACTTCGATGGATGTGGGTAAACGTAGTTGGTAACGAGCATTTTCTACTGGCTATTCATTACGAAATTTTTAAATAAAAATTTAATTCCAAATTTAAAACGAAAACATTAGGCTCAACGAAATAATTTCTGATTTTAAAGCTCCCGTGCCACCTGACTTAACCCCTTTATCCTCCGTATTTGGTTCTAGTCATGTAGAACATGGATTCTCTCATCATGTGTCTTGGACGTTAGTATTTCACCTTAAGTTATGTCGTACACACTTCCACTCCATTCTGAGATTGTCCGATGCTAGAGCTAGTGATTTGGGTGTAGTCTGGTCAGTCCCCGAGCGGATGCCGTCTGGCTCCGTTAATAAATTAATATGTAGGAATGCCGACCCATCCAAAATTATGAAGAACGTCGTATTTTATGCTTTTATTTTAGATTTTTATATAACACAGGGTGTTTCACTTTATTTCAAGTTTCTGGACTTTTTACTGTACGTCTCTGTTCCACCTGAGTGTATTTCTCCGTCGTTTCTTCCTACCACTAAATATTCTTTTGGGTTGGGGAGTGTTAGTACTGTCGTGTCTATTTTCCACGTTGACTTCTTGGTTCTTCAACTGGATGGTAAGATGTTAGTTTTATTTCTTTTGCTTGACACCCTTTCGAGTTTCCTCGGAAGTCTTGTTGTTTCTTTGCCAGACAGGTTCTAAGCGCTGATGGATGTACATGCTACCATGACACTGATAGCGGGGCCAGATTTTCCCCATGCTGCTGCTGCTTTTTATGGTTCTTACCCCATGGGCCACTCATCGGTGATGAGTACTTTTGAGTGAGGGAGGATTGATGGAGACGTTGATGATGCGGCCGCCATTGATCCCCATCGGAGAGAGTTTGTGGACTGGGATGATCGCTGCCGCAAGCTCGAGGATGGCTTTTCTTCCACGACGCCACCGCCACCTCCGCCACATGTTTTGCTCGACGTCCGCCGCCATTTTATAAAAATATATAATTATAAATTAAATAATTATAATTATATATTTTTAATAATTTTATTAATTTAAGCAATTTTATTTCAAGCATCTTTATGTTTATTGCATTTAATTAATTCATGTAATGATGGGTGCTTATAACCATCATAGGTTATTTTAATTATTTAATTTCTTGTATTATGATGGGTGCTTATAACCATCATAATTTTCATTTTTGAATTTTGAATTTTGAATGTTGATTGGAGGGAGATTGAGTGGTGTAGGCTATATATAGCCATGTTATGAATGATTAATTAGTGAATGAAGAAAACAATTTGAAATCCATTAAAATCTTCCTTGAGATCTTTTCCCCCTCCTTCCTCCTCTCAAATTTCGGCACCCCCTATAGCCTCCTTCCTCTTCGTTGTCGGCCATCTCCCTCCCCTCTACTTCTCATTCTCCTCCTCCTCTCCTCCTCCTAGTGAGAGCTTCACCCTTCTCCTCTTTTCTCTCCCCCACATCAAACCCGAGCCCTCCCCCTTGCCCTTCAAAATTTGACCACCACCTTTCCTCTCTCCTATTTCCATATTTGTGACTTTTCAAGGTTTCTCCCTCTCCTAGGGCTTGCAAAAGAAAAACGGCTCGCGTCTTCATCGTTCGGTGCGGATCCGAGGACTTGCGTGGAAATAGAGAATCTACCACCTTCGTGTGTGCGTCCTCCACTCATTTTTGTGGACGGATCTCTTGGGTTTTGGGTAACGATTTCTAAACTCTTCCTTGTGTTCTTCTTCTTATTATTGTGAGATTTTGGTGGAATCAGAAGGCTGGTAAATTGTTCTGATTTATATTGAATATTGTGCTTAATTAAAATCTAAATTTTCAAGCCTAAATTGTCCGAATACTTTTATGTAAATTGGAGCGGGTAAGCAACCCTCTTGTTAATTAATTTTTGGGGATTATTTTGGACTTAGTTTTAAATCACTTATTTAGTCCGGATATTCTTGTATTGGCCTTGTAAATGTTTGCGCGTAATTTAGTTTGATTGGCTAATTGTCCGGATCGGGTGGGTCCTTTTCGCTTGAGCGAACATTGGCATATAACCCTTGTTCAATCAAAAATAAGGGGTAGCATCCCTTTGCATTGATTAATTGTTAATATTAAAATTTTTCCATTAACTGCTTGGATATCCGATAGTGCTAAGTAGAACAACAACGCGCTGGTTATTTTATTTTAATTATCAAATCTAAGAATGCGTAGTATAATCCGTAGAAACCATGGGCCTGCATCACCTTCTTTTTCTTTCATTAAGGAACCTAGCTTAGCATTGGCTAGGGAGGGGGAGAATTTCTAATTCTTTCGGGTAAGAGGTGGGACCTCCGAGCTGAAGCCCACAGTCTGTTCCTTTGAGATTCTCATCCAGGGAGTTGTTCGAGAAGAGTAGGTGTGAGCTGTAGCTTTAGATCCGAGCTTTAGGAGGAGCTAGGTTTACTGGCTTCAACATATACAAGTTAAAGTGTATATATCTATGTTGATAGATTTCGATTGACTCAGTGCTCCTTGAACTCAAAAAATAAATATAAAAGTGATAGCTCAAAGCAAACTAAAAAAGAAACTATGCAAGCTATCAAATATCATGTCAAGGACCCCCAAGCACTAATCACTCCTCCTGATAAGTCTTTATAAGCATTGTGAGGATGAGCCCTTGGTTCAAAGAGTCATTTCGATCTTGTGCATAGACTCTAACTTAAGCTTAGTACCCCTAATTCAAGTCTTTGTATGATATAGATAGACATGTGACGTGATTGTTCACTCTATTTCTCTTGTGTTAGAATTTTAAAGGATCGAGATAAAACATGTACAATATGATATTTCTACTTGGTATTTTCTCTCTTTTGATGCTACACGTACACATGTCATTTCTTTATTTAACACTTACATTCATAAGTATTGGACTGAAACTACACTATATGTTTTTAGCACATAGGTACTAGAACACGATTTCTACTTTTGACGTTTATAATGTTTCAATGTGATTAACTCTATAACTCTAGTAGCATTGTAGTCTTCCTCGTTATGTGCTTAGTCCACTCTGTATTTTCCAATCCGTATAAATTCTTCACAATGATTTATTTTATGTCTGTGTACTCCGCTCTTTTGTGTGACCCATGTGCTTCATATTCTCTTATTTGTGTTTCTTTTTTTGGTCACTCCTATATTTCTTGCTTCTTGCTTTACTGATTGTGTGCACTGTCTGTTGTCTATATTACGCTTATCATTTATACTATTTCTCACCCTGCATGTATATTTGGTCTGGCCCGCCCTTTTGATACTATCAAAGGAGGAGAAGAGATTGTTCATGAGTATGAGTCACGGGTTAGGGAGGATCACATGTAGGGGGAGCTTGCTATAATGTGTACACGAAGATAGGGGGAGCGTGTAGAATATGTAGATAGGGGGAGAAAAAGTGTAGGGGATCTATATAGAACCTGAAACCTAAACTTTCAAGATTATCTTTTATATATTTTCACCTTATCATGCATTTCATTGTTATTTCTCATGAATGGGATTTGATATTATCAAAAGGGAGAGTTTGTTGGAACCGATGTTTCACATTCCCTATGTTTGAGAATATCAACTCCCAAGTTGTATTTGATTACATCTTGTGTTTAGTAGAGTGTGCAGGTTTATAGGTCCGAGAAATGCAAGGAGCCCTCCTCTGGAACCTACCGCCGAGCGGTAGCAGCTAACGCCGGGAAGTAGCCTGAATTAAATGGAAAAAGCGCTCGGGAACCTACCGCACTGCGCTAGTCCTACCGCCCGTGTTAGCTCGATGAATTAAATTATCAAGATCTCGGGAACCTACCGCACATGCTCTAACATTCTACCGTCCCGCGCTAGCCAGAGGCGCTGAGAGCGTCGAGAGCATTGAGACAGTGGCGTCGAGAGCATCGAGATAGCACTACCGCCGAGCGCTAGCTTGGTACCGCACCGTGGTAACTCACTCAGTGCTCAAGGCGTCGAGTGCAATGAGATAGCACTACCGTCGGGCGCTATCTACCTGCCACGCCACGCTAGCATTGGAAAAAGGAAAATATTTGTTTTGAATATTTTTCCAAATTTGGAGGACAGCTGGCAGAGTTATCGCTGGGTGCTATCTATCCAATGCACTGCGCTAGCATGATGAAAAGGAAAAATATTCGTTTTAAATATTTTTCTAATTTTGCAGGACAGCTTTCAGCACGAAGCATGCAAACCTACCTCCGGGCGCTAGTCCTACCGCCAGCGGTAGCGTATTTTCTTAAATACGTATATAAGGCTCCTCGCTTTCAAAATTCTATACCATGACAAAAAGAGATCAAGTACTGGCATTCTAGGGTTCAGCCGCATCTCTGCGTTCCATTCTAATTATCTTCGTTGAAGGAAAAGAAAACTGCCTCCCTCCCGTTCTTGAACGAAGAACTCTGGCGATTCAAGGACTATATCGATTACAAAGAAACGACCGGTTGCAAGCACACAGAGATCTCAAGCATCGGTCGCGGATTGCTTTATGGAGAAATCGTCAAGAGGGAGACTTTATTCTTTAGGTTCTTTAAAACATGTTTTGTAATCTTCTTTTCTTTTCATTCTTGTGGTGTGGAAAATCGATCGATAAAGGTCGTCGGAATCCGGGAAGAATTCCATTGGAAAATTGTCCCAGGGTTGGGACGTCTAGATTGGGTGATTTAGCGGGGCTTTAAGACCCTTCCTTGCGTGGAGGTGAAGAGCCGGCTCAAAGTCCTTTCTTGGAGGGAAAGGGAGATAGCCAATCGGTTCATGGAGCGGGTCGGTATAGAAAACAAAAGAGTTTTTCTTTCTCACTGCCTTCGATCTCCGGCATCACGGGGATCATAATTTTGTAATTGTCAAAAACATTTGTTATTTGTTTTTCTAATTCTTGCAATGAAATTCATTTTCTGCTTTAATACTTTTGTCATATGTTGTGATTATTAGTTGGTATTATTATATGGGGTGTACAACCGAATCTGCACAGGAAAATGAGTACATAGACATACTGCTGCGCGTTAGCTACCTAACGCCCCGCGGTATCTTCAAAAACTCGATTTTCTAGGGTAAAATCACTTAAATTTCATTTAACACGAAAAACCTTATTCACCCCCCCCCCCCTCTAAGGTTGGCCACGAGATCCAACAATTTTGATAGGCACTAGGAGTGAAAATATTTAATGTTTAAATTTCTTATGTATAATTACAGACTCTCTAGTGTGTCTTGTTGCAAATGAGAAAGTCTTTTATTGTGTGTAATGGAATAAGAGGCTTTCTCACCTGAACTACAATGCAATCAGCAAGCTCTTTAGTGAATAGCAAGTCAGAAATGGACCCAATCTAAAATGCACCAAATAGGGCATTTGCTCTGTATGTCAAAAGGGCAAATAGACAAAGGCATCCTTTAAGAGAATTGGTGCCAAGGATTCTGAGAGATGTTTATACCTTCTGCATGTGGACTTATTTGGTCCTATGCCAATTCATATTCTAGGTAGGAAATTCTACACTCTTTTAATAGTTGATGGCTATTCCATATTTGCTTAAGTATTCTTTCTTAAGAAAAATATGAAACCCTTGACATCTTTGTGACCTTTGTTATGAAAATTCAGAATGAAAAGGACTGTTCTATGGTCTAAATCAGAAGTGACCATGACATAGAATTTCAATCTGAAAGCATGACAAGGTTCTGTGAAGAGCAAGAAATATTTCAGGAGTTTTCTTCTCCAAGAACACCCCAACAAAATGGGATAGTAAAAAAATAAGACTCTCATAGAGGCTGGAAGGACATTGCTCAGTGACACCTCTCTCCCAAAATACTTTTGGATTGAGCCAGTGAACACTACTTATCATGTCTTGAATAAAGCCACTATCAACAAGTACCACAAGAAGAATCCCTATGAGATTACGAAAGACAAAAAAACCAAATCTTATATATTTCAAGATCTTTGGATCAAATGTTTTGTGCTTAATAATGGGAAGTCATACTTGACAAAGTTTGCTGCCAAATTCTATGAGGGAATTTTTGTTGGGTATAGTAACTACAGTAAAGCCTATATAGTCTACAACTTGAAGAATCAAGTTGTAGAAGAGTCAATCAATATAGTATTTGATGAGTCTTCTATGATTCACAGTGAGATGCCAAGCTCCTCTAGATCTGCAGGTAAAGATTTGAAGTTGGACAAGCTGAGCATCAATGACACACCTCCTGCTGAACAAGAAGAGGATGAGGGTGTGTTCATTCTAGAATATGGTACAGGTTAATTGGACATAGATGAAGATCATTAGGCACTAGAAATTTAAGTTCAAGATGTTGTATAAGGAATGCCAACTATAGTCTGGCATCTAAGAGATCATCCCAGAAACTTGATCATTGGGGATGCAAGCCAAGGTATCACAACAAGGTGCAAAAACTTAAATGTTTCAATGTATTCAAGCTTTCTATCTCAAGTTGAACCAAAGAATTTTGAAGATGCCAACATTGATCCATTTTGGATTATGGCTATGCAAGAAGAATTGAACCAGTTCAAGAGATGCAATGTTTGGAAGCTGGTTCTCAAGCCTCATGGACATAACATCATTGGAACCAAATGGATTTTCAGAAACAAGCTTAATTAAAATAGGTTTATAATCAAGAACAAAGCTAGACTGGTTGCCAAGGGATACATGCAAGAGAAAGGTGCTAACTTTGATCAAACCTTTGCATCAATTGCTAGACTAGAGGCTATAACATTATTCCTTGCATATGTTGTATATAAAGGATTTAAAGTCTACCAAATGGATGTTAAGTCAGCTTTTCTAAATGGTAACCTGAAATAGGAGGTCTACGTTGAGCATCCCTCGGGTTTTATTAATTCTAACTTTCCTGATTATGTTTTTTAGTTAAGAAAAGCTTTGTATAGGTTGAAGTAGACCCCCAGGGCATGGTATGAAACCCTGTATAGCTTTCTCATTGAGAACAAATTCTAAAAGGGGAAAATAGTCAAAACATTTTTCATGAGGGAAGTCAAGGGTAAGATAATCCAAGTCCAAATATTTGTATATGACATAATATTTTGGTCTACTAATCATGGCCTTTGTAAGAAGTTTGCCAAAATTATATAATGGCAATTTGAGATGAGCTGCATGGGTGAACTCAAGTATTTCTTAGGCCTCCATGTTAGATAGTCTGAGGATGGATTATTCATCTCTCAATCTAAGCTCACCAAGGACTTAATCAAAATGTTTGGAATGGAGAGTGCCTAAAAAATGAAAACTCTTATGTGGTCAAGTATGTTAATAAACAAGGATGAGATTGGGAAACATGTTGATGAAACCTTGTATAGAGGCATAATTGGCTCCCTCCTATACTTTACTTCTAGTAGTCCAAACATTATGTATTCTACATGTATTTGTGATAGGTACCAGGCATGCCCTAAAGAGTCTCATTATTCTGCTGCTAAAAGAATTCTAAGATAACTCAAGGTCACACCTATTCTTGGTCTATGGTACCCTAGAAATAGTGATTTTGAACTAATCGGGTATTCAGATTGTAACACCCCTATCCGTCACATAACATATAGCAGTAGGTCCGGCCGGGGCCCGACGCCATATACCACGGACAGACCGGTGGGTTACTCAATGAAATCATTCAACTAAAACACACGTCCTATACAGAGCATCTAGCGGAAGCAATTTGTTAAGTTGCAAAGGAAAGAACCCAGCATAAGCACGAATGTCCACTAACAAAACCCAATAGGAATGAACTACATAATACACAAAAGTACTGGACTTATGGCCTTACAACAGTTCACTTAAATAAATAGTGTTTTACAAACTTCGGCGCGCAGACCGGCCACACATGATTTAAATAAGTAAACAAACAAGGCCTTCGAGGGTCGGCTCAGCAACTTGGGCTTTGGCCCGCTATTTGCCGCTCGGCTCCGCAACACCTGCAAGCACAAATCACCGCAACGGTAGCAAACAAGAATAACGGTCAGCTAAAGCTGACCAAATTATAACGATTCCACCCCCACCTCGGGGCGGCAAAGCTTCTTACCTGTACTTGTATTAGTATCAACAAACAGGATTGAGAAAGTACAATTTAAGCACACTTCACCACAGGTGTAAGCACACACGGCTGCACACCCCGTGCTCTCAGGGCACTTACACGGTGGACTCGGTTCACCACCGTCCTCGGGACGGCAATCTCGTGAGCAATAAAGTCTTCGTGGCTTAAGCCGAAGACCCTCCCTCTATGCCATCGGCAGGCCACTAAACCGAGCCACATAGAGCAGGTACGGTTTCACTCAACTCGCTGCTCATACTGCAACGACACTAAAAGTTATAGGCGCGAGCTAAGTTTCCCCATAGCCCGTAAATCGATCGACCAAATTACATAACACGGTTATGTACAAAGATGGCTCCCGGGCCACCAAAGATGGAAGAAACACGCTTCTGCCCAGATTTCTGGGTGTGCCTTGGGGTTAATCCCCAAGGATCTCTGCTGCAATCTACCACGTAGAAACTCGAAAACAACCAAAGGCACGGAGTCTTCTCTGGATAACAATGCATAACAAATAATCACCGATCCAGACCAATATGTCTGGGTAGGCTTCACACACCATGCCTATGCCCGTACTTCGATTCCGGACACTAAACAAGGGGGACTTTACATATATACCCCAAGTAACACCGCAACTCACCGCATACTCGCGGGAGAGGGTTTTCCCTATGCAAAAGAAGAAGAGCTTCACATGCTCAAGATGAGAATCGTTACCCTAGCATTTCTCTTTGGCGCCATGGAAAACTACGCGGATGAAAAGCACCGCGATGATCTTACCTCCGCAGATATGGTCTTAGTTTGCGATTTGGCGCTCCGAATCTCCTCCGGCGATCGGATCTTCCCTCCTTCTTCCTCCTTGCTCTCCCCTCTCTCTAAAAGTTAGAAAGAGATAGCCAAAGGAAAAGTGAGGGTTTCTCACCCCAAAACCGGCCTTAACCCTAAGGTGGAAAAAGCCTGAACCATCGGATCCCAAAATAAGGAAATGAACGGTCACGATGCGCCCAAAAAATAAACTTCCCGGGCCGAACACGGCTTGCGACACGCCTGTGTCCATGGCCGTGTCACTCATTCATCATCGAAACCGTCGCGTCCCGAAAAGAACACGGGAACTTGACACGCCCATTTCAGGCTTGACACGCCCGTGTCATCCATTACACACCCGTGTAGCTGGGCGTGTTCCTCCATCGACATAGGACCAAAACGTCCAGAGCACGACACGACCATGTGACACGCCTGTGTCACATGTCGTGTGCTAGACACGCCCTGGCACACACCCGTGTCCCAGGCCGTTTAGCTTCCTTAGCACAACTCGCCAAACGACCCGAGCAGGATATGGGTATTCGACACGCCCGTATCGAATTTGACACGCCCGTGTCGGACCCAAACATGCCTGGTCTCAAGCCGTGCATCCTCACTCAGTGATCGTTGAGTGAAAGTCTTTGAGTGATTGACATGCCCTGGGACACGCCCGTGTCCCACGCCGTATTCACCCCCCGACGACCGTTGACTGCAAATTCATCGACCACGCGACCAACGCCGAACCCGAGCACGACACGCCCCTGGGACACGCCCATGTCCCAGGCTGTGTCACCTATACCAAATCCCAGACTTGGCTCAAAACGCCACCTGTCACTCTTTTGAGTTTCGGAGCGTTACACAGATGTAAATTTTGTAGGTTGTAGAGAAGACAGGAAAATCATATGGCACCTGTCAGTTTCTAGGGAGAAGACTAGTATCTTGGAGTAACAAGAAGCAGACCAGTGTAGTCATCTCCGCTACAGAATTAGAGTACATTTTAGCTAGGAGTTGTTGTGCACAATTACTATGGATTCAACATCAACTCCAGGATTATAATCTTCAGTTAAGTAGCACTCCAATATAGTATGATTCATCTAGTGCTATCTCAATTGTTAAGAATCTTGCCTCTCATAGAAGGACCAAGCATATTGAGATTTGATATAATTTTATTAGAGAGCATGTTAAGAAGGAAGACATCAGTCTTGAGTTTGTCCCTACAGACAAATAGTGGCTGATATCTTCACCAAGCCACTAGATGAATCCAAGTTCAACACCTTCAAATTTGAGTTGGGTATGTTGAACTTGGAGTAAAATCATTACCTTTACATGCATATGTGCATTTGGAGGGAATAACCTTTTTCAAGTAATCAATAAAGATATGGATTAACTGTCCAGGAGTCGAGAGCATTGTAACAACTTCAAGCGTCGAAAGCATCAAGAGCATTGAGACAACTTCAGGCGTCAAAAACATCGAGAGCATCGAGTGCACTCAACACATTTATTTTGGAAGTTCAGATCTTGGTTAATTCTAGGGATTAATTTTATCCATTGATCAAATCTTGTAAATCACAACAGGTATACGCCTCTCCACATTCTCGAATATGGATAATTATAAATAGAAATGTGTGCCTAGAATAATACACATAGTTCCTTGCCCTATTCGACTCTCTGCATCCTTGCCAAAGTGTTCACGAGTAAGCTCTTCAACTATCAAAAATTTCAAAGGTTCAATGGCACCTAAAGGATTTGATTTCCTATTCGAGGGATCTGAACCTGTTAGGAATGGTTTCAAAGGTGCTCCTGAATAAATACAGCTAGTTCTTCATCTTCTGACTGCCGCCGACCTAGACTTTGTTCTGTTAGAACTAAGCTCAATCTGGAAATGAGAAGTATTGGAACTATACTCAAATGCCAAAGTGGACTATTCTTTTATTAAGATTAAGACTTAAATCAGTGAAAACATGATTGAGATTTCCTCAAGGAGGTTGAACAAAGCTATGAACCTGACTAAGTTTGGGCCAAAAGATGATGAAGATGAATTTTTCTTGTGGATATGAAGTTAGCTCTTAAATGGTGTGGCTTGTCAAAGCACACCACTAGTTCTATACTGAGGAAATAGATGAATCTGAAGGGGAAGTTCTTGGTTTATGTAATAGGCACAACCTTAATATGCAAAATAGGGTCACATGACAAAATTTCGAGGAAGATGCTTGAGATAATGACAAGAGTGATTCTGTCTAAGAGGACTGACTAGGGAAGGATTCTTTTTTAGAGAATAGTGGAGTGAATTCCAGAACCTAACTAAGGTAGAATTCTCTCCTTTTACCTTCTGAGCTCTGCTTTAGGGATCCTCAATATGAGGTTATAAGATGCATCATATGAGAAAGATGGACTCTAGGATGTTTGAAAGGTGGGACAGAGTATTGTTCCCACACTAACATCCAGCTAATAGTAAGAGAAAGAAAGTGGTCACTATCACTGAAGAGAGTTCTAAAAGCAGCTCTTCTGAGAGTAGAGGTGAAGAACCTCATGACCCATAATTATTTGAGTCTACTGTTGAGACTAGAAGAGATATGAGTGCTCAAGTGTCTATATCATCAGAACCTACAGTAAGGACTCTACCAAGTAGTGTGTCTCAATCTGACGACAACAGGAACACTACATTGATGAATCCATCAAGGGAGTTAGACAAAATCTTTCTACTGAAATAAATTCCATCAGGATTGAGGTCAACCTACTGAAAGCAAACATTGTGGCATTCTTCATAAGGGTTGCACCTGCTATCACATTCACTGAGGGTATACTTCAAGAGGTCAGAAAAACCATAAATTACATTCTACAGAACCAAAACATCGCATCTAGCAATATGGAGATGGTCCATAATGCCTAGAAGTCACTGATGGAAGCACACCAGATCACAATTGAAAGGAGAATGGATGCATGCACTCAATCTCTGGATGACCACATTCTCAAGGTCAAAGACCATGTCACAAAGCGTGTAAACTACCAATATGTAAAGATAGTTGAAGCCAGCACCTCCATGACTAATACTACATCTTAAGAAGTCAGAAAGGGGGAGAAAGCAATGATAAAAGCAAATACTGAAAATAGATTTTGGATTATAAATGTAATCAGAGGCTTATTGGGACTTAAGCATCTCTAATATGAAAACATTGACCCTTCTCCAATCCTTGAAGATCTGTATGGTGATCAGTTTGGTGCTCAATATGGTGATCAAAGTGGTGTTCAATATAATGAACAAAGTGGTGCTCAGTGGGCTGAACCTTCAACTGCTGATGTAACACCTACATTCAGTCCCACTACTGATTAGATTATCAGGGCCAAAGGCAAGTAAGTTGTTAAAGAAGAGGAAGAAGTAAGACTCAGCAAGAAAAGATACAGAGAAGGGATGAAGACCAGGCCTGATTTTGAGAAGTGGAGTCCCCAATCAAAAACCATCATCTTGTCTACCTGAGATCAAATTAAAGACCACAAAACTAATAGAGGAAAGCTTTATAGCTCCCTAGAATGAGCCAAGCTTGAAAGGAATGAGGAACGGAGAAGAACATTCAGAAGGCACAAAAATTCAGGTACACTGCCACCAGATGCTGTGGAGCCTAAGAAGTATTTTCCTAAGACAAATAGTTACTTTGAAAGGCAGAAGAAGAAGACATCTGATGATCAAGTAAAGGCTGCCAAGACACAAAGTAGGGGCATAGTTATAAGAGAACCTGAAACTTAAAAATGTTCGTGTTTTCCTTAGGGGTTGTAGGAGAGTGATCATTTTGTTTTATGCACACTATCTAATCATGATTTCTTCCTTTAATGAAAATCATATTTTTTTGGGTGTGTATAAATTATTGCTCTTTTCTACTGTGATGTTTATCTGCTAAATAAGGTAGTGTATATCATTGACTAGGGTTCTAACTTCTTCAAATGGGGGAGATTATTGGGTCCATTGATCACAATATCCTATATTTGAAGAAGGCCCACTAGTCAATGGTATACACATGAATGTATTTGATACATGCTCGAAGTTAAATGTATGCAGTTGTTCTCTATTGAATTTATTTGACAGGTAGTCTGAGTCACAAATACAGATGGACTCATGATAGGATGCTGACAAAGCAGAAATCTGGCTAAGTCGAAAAGCGTTGAGTGAAGGTAGTTCACTCAATGCCAAGAGACTAAAAGTGTCGAGTGAGGCTCAGGCAGTCAAAAAAGCAGTATTGCTAAAGAAGAAATCTATTTAAGTCCATAAGCATTGAGTGAAGGTAGTTCACTCAATGCCTAAAAGCAAAAGCGTTGACAGAACACCCAATAGTCAAAGCAGCAATGTTACTGTCAAGAAATCTGTCTAAGGACAGAAGTGTTGAGTGAAGGAAGTTCACTCATCGCCTAATCAACAGACAATTCAACTAAGTACATAAGCATTGAGTGAAGATTGACCACTCAATGCCTCATCAAGATGCCAGACAAAGGCAGAAAGCATTGAGTGAAGAAGATGCACTCAATGCCTTCATTCAGAGAAATCGAACTAAGTCCAGATGCGTCGAGTGATGAAGGCTCACTCAACGTCTAAGCTGCTAGACTATAAAAGTATATATGCATTGAGTGATGAAGGCTCACTAACCGCACTCAATGCCTGAAGATACAGAATTTTACTAAGTACTTTTGCGTTGAGTGACAAGGCTTCACTCAACGCTTGAGTAGTCTGTCTTGATTTTTATAAGTCTAGAAGTGTTGACTCATATTGACGTCATCAGAAATTAAAATATCATGGGATTTGCATGCAAGAAGACAAAAGGTGTCATATGCCTTTAGTATAGCTGTAAATGCAAAAGTGATGGAGCAGGTTCCATTTTCGGCCAACCCATACTACGAATAGAGCCGTTGAGCGGCGGGATACAAAAGGATAGTTTCGAGAAATTAAACAAAAAGCTTTTGGAGAAAAAGGAACAACTCATCTTCTTCCTCTAGACTGAGTTAAAGCTTTCGAAGAACTTGATAAAAAGTTTGTCTATGAATCACAGACAGAGTTTGTTGTTGAAGGAATTTCTCTTTGAAGATCAAATCAACTCTCGACAGCAAGGTCAGGAAGATTTCTTTCTGAGTAATAAGAGGCAACCTCTATAGTTACTTCTCAGCACAAGCAGAACCAACCTTGAAGATCTTTTCTTAGTGTTGTGAAGAAAATAGGACTGAGTCTTCTCAGTTTTGGAAGAGGCTGACTCAGAGATTACTTCTCTAGAGTCAAATCATCTACAACAACCAACACTTCATCTGTAGGATCTTAATGATCTTAGTTGTAAGCCTAAATTATAAAGGCTGGGGTAGGATCCTTTGGTGGATCTGAGTGTAGGATCCTTCTATAGATCTGAGTGTAGGATCCTTCTGTGGATCTAAGGTAGGTCCTGTGTGCCTGAGCTATAGGAGATTCATTCTTTGAGGTAGGATCCTATGATGGATCTGAGTGTAGGGATATCCTCCTAGCCTGAGTTGTAGGAATTTGATTAAAGTCTTAGGCAGGTGATTTATGGATCACTAAGTTGTAGGCGCATCATTTACTCTGAGTGGTAGGGCCTTAGGTATGAGGTAGGACTTGGAAGAGTCTGAGAGATCCTGAGGGTTCTGTGTTATAAGCTTTTGGAGCTGAGATTGGAGAAGTTATCTTTGTCTAACACTCTGTTAGAAAGGTGGGAGGGACAGTGGATGTACACATACATTGGGAAACAACTATAAACACTTGTGTGCTGTTGTGTATTCTTGAAAGCTAACTTAAAACTAAATCACAACATATTAAAGCTAAAAGATTGTCATAAAATACATAAAAACCTATCACCCCCCTCTAGGTGTTTAGCTACTCTTGAAAACAAAGACTTTCACTCATTCTCCATGGCAATCCGCTGCGAAGAATGCAGACGCTTTGCCAAAAATAATCTCGAAAACTCATCCATCGAGATCTCAGATAGTCGTCTGCCCGCAAAGTGGTGTAACTCCAACTCGTCCCACCAAAGTTGAGCCTCTCCCTCCAACAAGAAAGTGGCCAAGGTTACCTTCTTCCCCTCCTCTGTTTCAATTGCCGTCAATACTATCTTGACACGTGAAAGCCAGTCCTCCACCTGCGTTGGGGATCCTGCACCCGTAAACGTAGGAGGACTAAAACTAATAAATACTTCAGCTTCCTTTCAGTAGTTCGCCTTTCAACCAAAGCCACACTTGCCTAATAGCTATAGGCTCAGCCACATCAACCTGGTCCGGGACCATAGCAGGACGCACCTGCCCAATCAGCTGTGCATTTATCATAACAAACACTGCCTCAGCAACTAAACTTATCACTTCGGTAGAAGGGGGGAGGTGTGGGCACATTAGTTGGTGCCGCACTCTCCACAGAACATTGGGGTTCAGACTACCCCGCACCACTTCGAGTCACCTATAAGTGTAAAATACACAATTTAGGGACTACTCATAAGGCAAACATCGACCTATAGGAATGTGCAGGTTCCTCAAATATGTGTATTTTCATTCCTAAGTGGACATTCTTGAGTTCATTTTTGTTATAATGGTAAACACATACACGTGCTCGCCACCCCTCAAAACAATTCGATCACGAATTCGCAGAAGGAAGACTGAGACAAGAAGCTGATACCAAATTGTAACACCCCTATCTGTCAATGTAGAATATAACAGAAGGTCCGGTCGAGGCCCCACAGAATATACTACGGATAGTCAGGGGAGTTACATGTGAATATCAAAACTACCAAACAAATCCTAACTCGGAGCATTCTAGCAGAAGCATCATGGATTACTAGAACTCAAGTAACATGAATGTCCACTATTACACCACATAGGAATGTTACTTCAAATACACCAAAAAGTGTGGCCTTAAGGCCTTACTGTTTGTTGGAACACCCTATTACTAATTTGGGTAAGGATCACTATGCTTGTCTTAGGAATCCCAGTTGACCTAGTTGTATAGTTGAAAAGGTCAACATTAGAATGAGTCTAGGGCTTAGAACTTAGGTTTGAAGCTGCCCCCAGGATCATTCCAAGATCAAGGTTGAAGAGCTTAGTCTAAGGCAATTTTCGTCGAGCTAAGGTTGACGAATCGTCGAACTCCGTTCGACGCTCTCTGAGCTCATCTTCAATAAAACGTCGAACTCCGGTCGACGATCTTCGAGCTCAAATCGACTATCTGCTTTTGTCTAGCTTCTGCTGAGTCGTCGAACTCCCCTCGACTATCTTCTAGCTCAGTTCGACGATCCCTCCCTAAAGTTATTTCTCAGGTCTCTGAGCTCGGTTCGACGATCTTCGAGCTCAGATCGACGTTTTCTGTCTGCTTGTCTATTTAATCTCTGAGCTCAGTTCGACGATCGTAGAGCTCAGATCGACGTTTTCTTTGGAGAGATCGACGCTTTCAGGAATTCAAATGCTGCTGTTCTTTGGAATGTTTTTGAATATTATCAGCATTTATGTCAGAAGATCTCCCAGCCGTTTGTCTTTATTTCTGGAGCAAGTTTCAAGGAATTATTCAGAGAATGTTTGCTGGACTTTCCTCTAGAAGACAAGACTATTTTTGGAAGACATTTATGACTCCCAACGGCTAATTTTGGACAAGGAAACGTCAGAAAACTTTATTCCTTTCTTCTGTGTTATTAAGATTTACAGAATACACAAGAAGAAGAGATACAGAGATTGACAAGAAAAAAAAGTGAACACACAGAATAGAGAATACTGATAGCAGAAGAACAACAGAAGAACTGTGACTCCAAAAATCTTCTTGCTGACTGAAAAGTGTTCACAATCTCATCACTCCAGACACCTTACCTTCAGCCTTCTTGCTGAAACCATCCTGTGCTGGAGATCAAAATTCTGAAGATCTATCACCCTAGAGCAAAGCTTCTTTTCCTGAACTTTTCTACATCTCAGGGGGAGCTTTGATATCATCAATCCACTTGTGCTTCTCTCATTTGATTGAGAATAGAGAAGACACCCTTCACTCTTATTTTTCTTTTCCTGCTGTAAAAGGGTTCTTGAACTCCCTTCAAAAGTTCTGTCTGGTTCTGAGAGCCTTGTCAAAACTCAGTGGTGGCAAGACACCTTATCAAAAAATCTAGTTTTGGTTTTTGGGCACCTTATCAAAAGCTCATTGGTGTCAGGACACCTGATCAACTCATCCTGAGTGGATTCCTACCAAGGGTGGTAGAAGAGTGGATGTACCCAGGTTTTTGGGGAACCACTATAATTCCTTGTGTCTTCTGGTTTGTTTGTGTGATTTGTTTGCTGTGTGCTGTGCTTTTTACTTCTTAGTTTTTAACTTCTTACTAGCACTCTACACTATATCATAAATTGAATTTTATATGTGCTGTTTATTTCAACTGTGAAAAATTATTTTAAAATACTCTATTCACCCCCCCCCCCCCTCTAGAGTTGAGATAGATCTTAGCCTCACTTTCAATTGGTATCAGAGGCAGGTTGGTTGCTCATACAGGCTAACACCTGAACCAAAAGATCCTTGATAAGATCAATCTCTTAAGGGGATTATTTTCTCTACATCTTCCTTTTTATTTAAAGACATGGCACAGAACAAAGATTATGCAAGCACCAGACCACCAGTGTGCAACCTTTCTAAGTTTGCACTCTGGAAGGCAAGGATTAGATTATACATGAATTCTATTGATGAAGACATTTTCAATTCTGTCTTGACAGTTTGTCCAACTCCACCAGCAAGCTCAAGTACAAATGCTGTCCCACCTCCTTCTGGAACAGATGCAGATATAAAGAAGTGGAAGACTGCAGATGCTAAGGCTATGAACATCTTAGCCCAAACAATGTCTGATGAAATCTTTCAGAAGGTAGCTGAATGCCACTCAGCCAAAGAAATCTGGGACAAACTCTCTGAAATTGTCTCAGGATCTGCTGATGAAAGGAAAGATAAAAGATCTCATCTGATAAGCCAATATGAGAACTTCAAAAAGGGAGCAGCTGAATCAGTGGCTGACATGTACAATAGACTAAGTCTAATTGTCAATGAGCTAAAAACCCTAGACAAAGAAATCTCACTGACTGAGCTGAATGACAAAATCCTGATGTGCTTCCCCAGCACTTGGGATTCAAGAATCTGGCCAATTAAGGATGCCAGAAGTTTAAATGAGATTACTACTGAAGCTCTCCTGGGCAAGCTCAAATCCTATGAGCTGCTCATTAAAAATAGAGAAGAAGAACAAAAGGCTATCTCTCCAGCTACAAGGAAAGAAAAGACCATAGCCTTCAAAGCTGTAGAAGAGGAGCCTGAAGATAAAGCTACAGGAAATGATGAGCTCATAAGTCTACTGGCCAAAAGATTCTACAAGATGGCCAGAAAAGACTTCAGAAAGAAACCATACAAGGGTCATGATAAACCAAGGTATGATAAATCAAATAACAATAAAGAAATCATATGCTTTGGTTGCAGGAAACCAGGCCACATTGTGCCTGACTGTCCAGAAAACAAGAATAAGGACAAAAGGAAAAGAAGAGAAAGAAGAAAAGAAAAGGATTACAAGAAGAATAGCTCAGACAAAGCCTCCTCTAGCAAGAATAAACATACAAGGAAGGGCTTTGTTGCTGAGACATGGAGTGAGACTGAAGAGGAATCTGAAGCCTCATCCAGCTCCAGTGATGATGAGGATGATGCAGATGAAAAAGAATTTTGCATGATGGCTATCAATGCATCACAGCAAAACTCTGATGAAGAATCAGATTCAGATTCAGAAAGTCAACCAGATGAGGATCAGGTAATCAACTCTTTTGATTTTAATTCTGAAGACTTCAAAGATGAATTTAAGACACTGTGTCTAGATCTATTAAAATCTGAGAAGGAGATAATCTCTCTCAGGAATCAATTATCTGAGCATAGTGTCCTAAACTCAAAGAACCTCAAACTCTCTGAGGAGTTAGAATGTTGTAGGGAGGAGATAGCTTCACTGAAGAATGAACTATCAAAGGCCAAAAAGTTTGAAGAATCCCTAAATGGGAGAAGTATCAGACTGATGGACATCACAAGCACAGTGAACTCTAGATTTAATAGCACACTGGGCTTGGGTGCTTCATCCAGCCAACCTATAATTTTGACAACTCCAATCAAGTTTGTCTCTGACAAAGGAAAGGGAGTAATAGAGGTACCCAGGAAGAATGCAGATCTGTCAGAGAAGAACTCAGTTCAACAGATGGCGTCGAGCAGAGCTCGACGATCGTCGAACAGAGCTCGACGATCTAACTACAGATCGTCGACCTCAGCTCGACGATATCCAAACTCTGAACCTCAGCATAATCAATCTTCGAACGGAGATCGACGATCTGACCCAAGATCGTCGACCTCAGTTCGACGATCGTCGAATAGAGTTCAGGCTTGTGAACACTCCTTCAATGGCACATTCAGATTCAATCCTAGAAGCTCCACATCCCAAGGCTTTAATCCCTATACTGAATGGATAGTACCTCCTAGGAGATACCATCCTGAAGGCTATAAGGATCAACCTGGGATGTCCTTTATTTCAGAATTCAAGGGATATCAACCTAGGCCCAAGGTTAACTGGGTCAAAAACAAATAAGCTGTTTTTGTGTAGGTGAAGACCTATCCAGCATCAAACCATCAATGGTATCTGGATAGTGGATGCTCAAAGCACATGACAGGGGACAAGGACAACTTCACTTCCTTCAAAGCCAAGCTTGGACCCAAAGTAATTTTTGGAGACTCAAGCTTTGGAACTACAAAAGGATATGGTGCAGTCAAAATTGGCCCAATCACATTCAAGAAGGTGGCATATGTTGAAGGACTCAAGCACAACTTGATAAGTATCAGTCAACTGTGTGATGAAGGATATCAAGTGACCTTCAACAAAGCCATATGCAAAGTCAAGTCAGTGGACAACACAACTGTAGGCAGCCTACCCAGCTTGGCTTTTCTTCTAAACTGTACAATGGCCTCTTGCCTGGCTTCATACTTCTGCCATTCCATCTCATTGTACCACTTGCCTCTTTCCTGCACTTGGTCTTTGACAGCCTTCCATGCAGTGAGTATTATATTTCTGGAAGTAGGACTCCACTGCTCAAAGTCTGGCTTAAGTTCAGCCTGCTCTCTAAACCTTTTCTTAGATAGAAGAGCATCTTGCTGGTCTTTCAAAGTAGCCTCAGGCTTATCAACCTTCCCAATAACAATATTAGTAACCTCCTTTGGAGGACTATACATCCCTTGAACCTGCTGATCAATCATATCATAATCTGGAGGGGGGTAAATGACTTGGGCAACCTCAGGTTGATTGCCTTCAAGTAGACTTGTTTGTATTCCTGACTCAGCCACCATAGCATCATCACACAATGGGGGATATCCCAATGTGGCTCGAATACTATTGGTCACCCATTTGGTGTGCTCTGAGTCTGCATGAACTAGCATCCTCTCCCCCTTTATGGCTTCTCTAGAAACATGATCTCTGAGATCTTCCTTTTGAAATCTGATTTGGCCATCCAGATAATTCACACCCTCTTTAAAAAATGGTTTTAACTTTAGAAGCTTGTCAGATATTTCCTTTTGAGAGGTAGTGATTGCAGTCTTAACAGAAGCAATAGCAGCTTGAAAGTTCTTATCAAATTCTTCCATTTCTTTTGTTCTATCTGCAGGCAGGCCTGGAACAATCTTTTTCAATTCCTCTATTATCTCATGATGAGATTCAGTTAAATTATCATTCATTCTTAACTGATTTTCCAAGACATAGCTTTGCTTTAAAGCAATGTCATCCACCTTAGGGATGATAGTCTGTTGTTGTTTTGCCAGATATACCACAACATTACCTCCCTTATGGAAGCAATCTGTCATTTCCTTCTTATGCATATTGACCACAAACCTAATTGATTTTATATCTTGAGCTAAGTCAAACTGCAGAGACTTGTTGTTCTCATCAACATATTTTTCAATGGCTACCCTGTGTTCATCCAATTTCACTTGCAAATCTACCAAGAACTTGTTATAATCAAAGTCAGAAGGAGTGTGATGTGCTGTAGACTGTAGAGCCTGCTTATAGCTCTTGCTCCTTCTCTGAAAGACCATAAGTTTTCTCTTTTTAGCCACCCTGGCTTCTTCAGTCTCTGAATCAGAAGTGCTATCAATTTGAACTCTTTCTTTGGGAGGAGGAGAAACAGCTGCTTCAGTGCCATGTTGTACAGTCTCAACATGCACTGGCTCCCCCTCAATTTCTTGCTCCACTTCCAGATTATCAGTTATTATTTCATCATTTGGAAATAACTCCTCCAGAGTATATTCCTTCTGGGCTTGAGCATTTGCAGTATTCAGATTTGGAGATTGATGAATTGGAGCATCTTCTAGCACTTGCTCCCCCTGGACCTGTGCAGAAATAGAAATATTAGAAATCTCTTTTGTAGGAAAATACACTAGCTCCCCCTGCACCTGTACCTTGTCATGAGTAGATACAGTTTGTGTAGGTGAATAAACTTGCTGAGCTGGTATACTTACTTCTACTTCTTGAACTGCAGGTATTGTGGCATCCTGAACTTGTGTAGATGCAGGCTGATCTTCAACCTCTAGTCTTACTTGCTCATCTTGTTGATGCCCAGTGCTGGTAGCATGACCTGGGGATTTCTCAGGTGAATCCTGCCTTTCCACTTCAGGCATCTCTTTGGTCAGCACCCTATCCCATCTGGAGAACAATCTCATGTCCATCCTTCTCATGTGATTAATTTTAGTTCCAGGTTGTTGTTGCATAACCTCAGGAATCTCCTTACTTAGATATATACTCATTATCCTAGCCAGATTTGGCTTCTTGATCCCTTCCTTAATCTTTTCAAAAATTACAGATGACCAATCCGTTGGAATTGTAAACACAATCCTGGTCATTAGGCTGAACATATAGGCTGAAATCCTATCATGTCCACCAGACTTGCACAGAATAACTTTTCCAACTACTTCTGACAGGAACTTACCTTGTTGATTCATTCCTTTCCGATTGAACGCAGCTCCAATTTTCATGGTGGATTCCAATCCACACCATTGAAGAGCCTCCCTAGATTTAGAAGCAGGGACATCCTCTTCATTCTCAATTGTAGGTAATTGCAGAATTGTTCTTATCTTACTCGGTGTAATCTCCACAGGTGACCCATGAACTGTGGATTTTATTTCATGACTTTCAGAGTTTACAGAGGCAGAGGTAAAGAACTCATGCACCTCCTTCTTCCATATCTTTGAAGGTTCAGAGACCAGAAATTCTAAACCAGAGTTGGAAAGGAGAGAGATAACTCCAAGAACATCTGGAGGGGCAGCTGCAAAGGCCTGGCGCACCAACTCATATCCTTCATTAACATTATCTTCAATCTTCGACGCCATTGATCAGTCGAGAAAGCTTGAAAGATGAGAGAAAGAGAGAGAGAGAGAGAATGTCGACACAGGGTTTCGAAAACCTTGTAAGCGTGTCGACAGAATGAGTTTTTGACCTATTTATACCTTCTGTTTAAAGAAGATCAAAAGTCGCCAAAAACAGACTATAAGTGTCGACACAGATGGATTGTGTCGACACAAGCTTCTATTGTCTCGACTACAAGTTCGTCTACTATGTGTCGACACCAATTTGTGGTTATGTCGACACTAGGGATATATAGTGGAGCATCAGAAATTCTGTGTCGACTCTTAGTATAAGTGTCGACACAAAATCTGTAGGTGTCGACACCACTATCCTGCTGAAGTCGACACTACATTCCTGGATAAGTCGACAATAAGATTCTTAAGTGTCGACACATATTTTCTGTGTCGACACAATATCTCTGACTTGTCGACATTACTACCCTGAGTCGACACATAATTACTGAATGTGTCGACACCATCTTACTTAGCCAATTTCTGTTTGTTCATCACAACTTATAAGTACAACAAAGTACTTTATACTGCTTCAATGTGTCTTAATATCACTTGAATGTCTTGTTACCACTTCAACTGTATTGTTGATGATTTTGTGATTACACTAATCAATGGTTAACATACCTAATTCAATTTTGAATTTATTGAATTTTGTCTCATCTAGGGGCTTAGTAAACACATCTGCTATTTGATAATCTGTTTTCACAAATTCCAATGAGATGTCTTCTTTTTCTACATGTTCCCTAAGAAAATGGTATTTTATTTCTATATGCTTAGTTCTACTATGAGAAACATGATTATTAACAATAGAAATTGCACTCTTAGAATCACACAGAAGAGGTGTTCTACTTACTTGAATACCATAATCCTTAAGCTGATGCTGCATCCATAATAGCTGTGCACAGCAGCTTCCAGCAGCAACATTGTTGGGATTTGTCTCCACAATACCTCAGATTTGTAGGAGGTCAGACCTTGAACTAAGATGAATTAAGGTGTATTTGATGCTGTGTTTAAGTTGTATGTGTGCAGGTTCTAATTGCCAAGTGTAGACCAATGTCAGTCTATAATGGGTCACCAAACACAGGACCATACAATGTAATCCCTCATTGTGTGATCCAAAGTGTTGGCCCATGTATAGCCTCTCAATTGGGATACACTTCCTATATGCACTTGGATTGATGGACAGAAGCATTGGAACTAATTTCCTCAAAATTTTCTAAGTCTAAAATACTCGAGTAACCCCTTTGTTATACTCGAGTATCAGACTTAATACTCGTGTATATATTTCCATACTCGAGTAGTTAATTAGACTTACTCGAGTAATCAGTTAGACTTACTCGAGTAGGCTCTGAATACTCGTGTATATACTTCTATACTCGAGTAGTTAGTCAGTCACTCGGGTAAGGTATCTTCATACTCGAGTAAGTAAGTTAATCACTCGAGTAAATCATATATCATACTCGAGTAGATCCTTTTTCTTCTCTTTTCTGCAAGTTCTAGTATTGATACTCGAGTAATTGATTTTGATACTCGAGTAAATTATTCGATACTCGAGTAGTTGGTTTTAATACTCGAGTAAGCAGTTGATACTCGAGTAAATTATTCGATACTCGAGTAGTTGGTTTTAATACTCGAGTAAGCAGTTGATACTCGAGTAAATGATTCTGATACTCGAGTAAATTATTATATACTCGAGTAATTGATTTTGATACTCGAGTAAATTATTCTATACTCGAGTAATTGATTTTGATACTCGAGTAAATTATTCTATACTCGAGTAGTTGATTTTAATACTCGAGTAGGTGAATGTTTCCTGAATTCATATGCTGATACTCGAGTATATCTTTGCTGATACTCGAGTATATCTTTGCTGATACTCGAGTATATCTTTTCTGATACTCGAGTATATCTCTTCTAATACTCGAGTAGTTCATTTCTCTATCAAGTAAACTTCTATTCTCATACTCGAGTATATGTCTCTTTGTCACTCGAGTATCTAAACTCCCATACTCGAGTATATCTTCTCTTACTCGAGTATAGCTGTTCCCTATTCCAGAATTCTTCTAAGTTCGAATTCGCTAAGTATTTTTGAATCCGTCATTTCTGATTGGTCCACGTGTCATCCTTAATTAAGATTATGACCGTTGGAGTCCACCTATAAATAGGTCATTTCAGAATTGACTAATTAACAAGATTACAGAGATATTCTTTTGAAGAAAAAGGAAATTCCGTGAACCCTAATTCTCATGCCGCCGCCGCCGCCATCGTTGTTCACGAAAGAAATTCTGGATCGTCGATCTCCGTCTTCAAGGAACTATTTCTCCAGCGATCCAGACAAGAGTGAATCACTCGATCTCGCCGAGCCTCAAGGATTTCAGATCTATCTTCTCGATCGAGGTGGTTCTAGTTTTCAGATTTGTGGATCTTTCTCTCAAGTCATCTTCAACCTTTTCTGATCAAGTCAAAGCTCTTAAAGAAGAAGACTGTCAAAGATCCAGATCTGAAATTTGTTGTGTTGATTTTTATTCTCAAACCTAAATTTCATTGTAGGAGTTTTTCTCCGAGATTTGTAGGAAGATCTTTCTTCCGAGTTTTGTAGATCCAGTTGGATCGAGATTTGTAGGAACGTGGTTCCGAGGTGTAGGATTGTTTTCAATCCGAGATAGTGGAGTAGCCGAGTCTAGTGATTTGCTAGATCGGTGAGGAAAGTGGACGTACCCAAGGTTGGGGAACCACTATAAATCTCTTGTCTTCTGTGATTGCTTGATGTGCGCTGCGTTAAATTTTAATTCCGCTTTTGACACGCATTTCACCTATTCACCCCCCTCTAGGTGATTTAGGCTAACAACTTAGACCTCGCAATTGGTATCAGAGGGAGGTTGATCGTTAAAAGGTTAACACCTTGATCTTATCCTTCTAAGTTGTTTTCTGAAAAGTATCAAGCATGAGTAAGACCAAGGATTTTGCTAAACTCCCTATCTGCACCAAGAACAACTTTCCTATGTGGAAGGAAAGAGTAAAGTTCTTCATGGAAGCAGTAGATCCCCGGATCTTCATGATTGTTGAAGAAGGTCCCCACATTCCTATGACTACTTCCACCATAGACCCTAACAAGCAAGTTCCCAAGAAGTTGATGGATCTAGATAAGGATGAGATTGCACTTGTCTCTCTGGACAAGAAGGCTAAAAACATTATAGCAAGTGCAGTCGATGACTCAATGCTGCAGAATCTAATTCATTGCCAGTCTGCCAAGGAGATGTGGCAATCCCTGGTGACTCTGATGGAAGGCACTGAAGAAGTGAGGGATGATCGGAGATCCCTTCTGAATCAAAAGTATGAAGCCTTCCGGCAAGGTCACAAGGAAGCCATAGCTGACACATTCGAGAACTTTTTCAAGATAGTGAACGGCCTAAGAGTTTATGGCCGAGTCTTCACCAACGGGGAACTCAATGACAAATTCTTAAGATCCCTAACCAAGGAATGGGACAATAAGGTATGTGCCATTCGGGAGTTTGGAAGGTTAGCTGAGACGGACCCGCAAAATCTGTTCGGAAAGCTTATATCTTACGAGCTACAAATCAACTCAAGAAAAGCTGAAGAAGAGACAAGCAGGTCTGCATCCAAGGAGAAATCTGTCGCTCTAAAGGCAGATAGCTCAAGGAAGATAAAGGCTAGCTCTCCTGCCCCAGTTCCTGAGGCTGATGAAGAAGAATCATCTGAGCCCAGCTCTTCTGGCTCAGAACTATCTGATGGAGAGTTCTCCCTACTCTCAAGGCAGTTCAAGAAATTTTTGAACAAGAAGAAGCAATGGAGAGGCAAGGATGCCTCATATAGAAAATCACGACATGACAGTGATCATCGGAAGAAAGGCTCAAGTAGCCATGATAGGTATAATTCTAAACCGAACAAACAGATTTCTACTGACATCATTTGTTACTGTTGCAATAAGCCAGGTCACGTCATCGCCGATTGCCCTCACAAAAAGAAAGAGGGTGGAAGAAGAGAGGAAAAGAAATCCTCACACCACAAGAAGAGGACAGAGAAAAGCTTAGTAGCCAAGAAGAGCAAAACTCTCAGCGACTCTGACTCATCTGAGTCGAGTGAAGAAGAGGAAGCTTACTTTGGGCTCATGGCTCATTCGGATGATGAACAAGTCCCCCAGTTTACTGGGGAGGTAAAATCTCACACTCCTCTCTCTGATTCTGATGATGACAATGAGCAAGAGGGATATTCCTCTGAAGATGAATCTGAGCTCATGGGTCAGTATAAGGAGTTACTCACCGCTTACGAAAAATGTCGTAGATTAATGAAAACTCAAGCCAAAGAGATAAATTCTCTACGAGCTACTGAGAGCAGCTTGAGAGAAGAAGTCGATAAGACTAACTCTCTTCAAGAGAACCTCAGTGCAGCTATGGAGGGATACAATAAAGCTCTCAAGCACATCGACCTTAAAGAGGAAATCATCAAAGAATTGGAACGACAACTCGAGGCTGAAAAGAAGCTTGTTGAGAGTTTTTCTAAGCCTAAGACAGTTCTTCCAATCGTTGCTGAATTCTCTGCTAAGGCCAAGGGTGCTGGTTTAGGCCACATTGTCTCTTCTAGTAAATCCTCTAGGAGAAACAAGTCCAAGAGAAAGAATAAGGCTGCCCGGAAGGCTCTAGCTGAAGAAAAAGGGAAAGCTCCCTTGGAACCTGTTGCGTTCAAGAAAGTTATCTTTCCCACGAACGAACTCGATTATGAGTCCACCTACGGACACTTTTCTAGGCCGATCCCTGAGAAGCCTAAGTCAAGATACCAAGGTTGGACTCGTCCTCGTAACTTTGGCGAGAGTGTCTTCAAGGCACCTTATGAGGAGATTCAGCTTCAAAGCTATGGACCTTATGCTCATGGTCATAATTTCAAAAAGACACCAAAAGTAAAACCCATTGTAGAAAAGCCTATGAAGGAGAAGACCTCATGTAACTGCCATCATCATGAAGCCTCCTCCTCCAAGAGTAAAGCTCCTGCCAGACCTTCATTCCAGAAAGTCAAGCAGGACTACACAAGGCAAAGATACAATAGGTTCAACTGTTGGTGCTGTGGCAGAATTGGTCATTTTGCTAGTGATTGTTGGTTCAATCCTGAAAATGCTGCAACCCCTAAGGTTAGCAACGTGAGAGTGACCACTCATGAGGCTAATACTCGTAGGGGGAGTATTCTAACTCGAGACCAAGGACCCAAACTTGTTTGGGTTCCTAAGGCTAAATGATTGTAATTGCAGGTATGTCCAAAGGCCACCAAAATGCCAATCTGGTACTTGGACAGTGGATGTTCTCGGCATATGACCGGGACAAGGAGCCTACTACAGAATTACACCTCAGTCTGCAACGGACCAAAGGTCATCTTTGGAGGTTCAGATCGAGGAATAACTAAAGGCTATGGTATGATCTCTAACGGTAGTGTATCCTTTTCGGATGTAGCCTATGTTGAAGGATTGGAACACAATCTCATTAGCATAAGCCAACTATGCGACAAAGGATACGTAGTTGAATTTCATGCTGACAAGTGTTTGATAAAATCGGTTAACAATATGGAAACTATTTTATCAGGCACTCGAAGCAGAAATATTTTCTTTCTGAATTTTATTTGTATAGACTCTTCGACACCAGTGTGTCTTTTGGCAAAAAGTAGTGCATCTCTTGCTGACCAATGACACAAGAGACTAGCACATATTAATTTCAAAACTATTAATAAATTATTCTCTCAAAACTTAGTGCGTGATGCACCTAATGTCAAGTGCGTTACGGACAGTCCTTGTCACGCTTGTATCAAAGGCAAGCAAACAAGAAGTTCGTTTAAAAGCATAATAGGCAAGGACTCCAATAGAAGTTTGCAGCTTCTCCATATGGACTTGTTTGGTCCACTGCAGGTTAGAAGTTTGGGAGGTAAGGAATATACGTTGGTTATTGTGGATGATTACTCGCGCTTTGCGTGGGTGTTCTTTCTGAAACACAAGTCAGATACCTTCGGTATTTTCACTAATTTTGTGAGGCAGATCCAGAATGAATACAACTGTTCCGTAGTCAAAATCAGAAGTGACAATGGAACGGAATTCAAGTCTGGAGCCATGACAGAATTTTGTGAAAGTCAAGGTATCTTTCATGAGTTTTCCTCTCCTCGCACTCCACAGCAAAATGGAGTAGCTGAGAGAAGGAACAGAATACTCATAGAGGCTTGTCGGACTATGTTGAGTGATGCCTCACTTCCGGAGTATTTCTGGGCTGAAGCAGTCAACACCGCTTGTCACGTGCAAAATCGAGCACTCATCAACAAGAACCATGATAAGACTCCTTACGAACTTCTAAAAGGAAGGCAACCAACCATTTCATACTTTAGAATCTTTGGCTGTAAGTGCTTCGTACTTAACAATGGCAAGTATCACTCTACCAAGTTTAGCGAGAAAAGCTTTGAAGGTATTTTCGTAGGATATAGTAGCCATAGTAAGGCTTATAGAGTATTCAATAGAAAAACTCTGGTGGTGGAAGAGTCGATACATCTTGTATTTGATGAGACGAGTCTGTTGCAAAGCAACTCGTCTAGTGTGCCTATTGTAGATGCAGGTACAAAGTTGAAAGAACTTAGCTTGGATGAACCTAGTGAAGATAAAAATGAGACATTCATCAAGGTCCCCTCTCCAACCACCATTGGAGAGGTGGATGATCAAGATGAAGAAGACATCCCAGCTGAAGATGGAACTCCAGTGGCGGAAGAGATCCCAGATGCAAGGACTCTAGAGTTCAGACACTTGAAGGATCATCCTGTTGACCAAATAATAGGAGATCCTCGGGATGGCGTCAGAACTCGTCGAGGTACAACTAACGAGAATTTACACTTAAGCTTTCTCTCACAGGTTGAACCAAAGAAATTTGAGGAAGCCAACTCCGACGCATCCTGGATTCTAGCCATGGAAGAAGAATTGAATCAGTTCAAACGATGCAAGGTTTGGACACTTGTTCCTAGACCCAAAGGTAAGAACGTCATCGGGACAAAGTGGGTCTACCGGAACAAGATGGATGAAGATGGAACTATTATAAAGAATAAAGCCAGACTTGTCGCCAAGGGATATCGTCAAGAAGAAGGAATCGACTTCGACCAGACTTATGCTCCAGTAGCGAGACTGGAAGCGATCAGGTTATTTCTTGCCTACGCTGCACTTAAGGGCTTTACCGTCTATCAAATGGACGTTAAGTCCGCCTTCCTAAATGGTGACATAAAGGAAGAGGTGTACGTAGAGCAACCTCCAGGTTTTGTTGATTCAACCCATCCTAATTATGTGTACTTATTGCAAAAAGCACTATATGGTCTTAAACAAGCTCCTCGAGCTTGGTATGAGACTCTGTCTAGCTTCCTTCTTGAGAACAAGTTCACAAGAGGAAAGATAGACAAAACATTATTTCTTAGGGAAATAAAAGGCAAGATTTTGCTAGTGCAGATCTATGTCGACGATATTATTTTCGGCTCTACGGATAACAACCTCTGCAAGAAGTTTTCTAAACTTATGCAAGGGAAGTTTGAAATGAGCAATATGGGAGAGCTAAAGTATTTCTTAGGGCTTCAGGTGAAACAATCTGAAGATGGGATTTTCATCTCACAGACCAAGTTCACCAAAGAGCTACTTAAGAAATTCGGAATGGAGAATGCAACCTCTATGAGGACTCCAATGGCCTCAGCTATGTCTCTGGACAAGGATGAGAAAGGGAAACCTTTTGATGAAACCAAGTACAGAAGCATAATTGGGTCCTTGCTCTACCTCACTGCAAGTAGACCAGATATAATGTTCTCAACATGTGTATGTGCTAGATTTCAGGTGAACTCTAAGGAATCTCACTACATCGCTGCAAAGCGAATCTTGAGATACCTCAAAGGTACACCAAATCTTGGCTTATGGTACCCAAGAAGTAATGATAGTGAACTAATTGGATTTTCAGATGCAGATTTTGCAGGTAGCAAAGATGACAGGAAAAGTACCTCCGGGACTTGCCAATTTCTCGGAAGGAGACTCATTTCCTGGAGCAGTAAGAAACAAAACTGTGTAGCCATCTCAACGGCTGAATCAGAGTACATCTCTGCAGGCAGCTGTTGTGCACAGCTCTTATGGATCAAGAATCAATTTGAAGACTACAACATACAGTTCCAGAACATTCC
Organism: Platanthera zijinensis; assembly: GCA_039513925.1. Lineage (NCBI taxonomy): Eukaryota > Viridiplantae > Streptophyta > Magnoliopsida > Asparagales > Orchidaceae > Platanthera > Platanthera zijinensis. The sequence continues at coordinate 101,520,933 of CM077085.1, read as the reverse complement.
CCTGTTCTGTGACTCTTCCAGCGCAATAGCAATAGCCAACAATCCAGTCTCCCACAGCCGGACCAAGTATATAGAGCTTCGCTATCATTTCATCCGGGAGCATGTGGAAAATGGAGATATAGATCTACAGTATGTCTCCACAGACATGCAAGTTGCAGATATTTTTACAAAGCCGCTGGACGAGTCCAAGTTCTCGTTCTTCAAAACTGAGCTTGGACTGCTCAACAAAGAAGACCAGTGATGGACTCTCAAATTAAGAAGATATCAGTAATGTTGGCTGCTCAGAGGTATAGTTTCTCAGTGGAAATAGACATCTACCAGGGCAACTCCTTCAAGTATTAGAGACTCGAGCATCGCTACACTTACACGAGTAAACGGCTAATACTCGAGTAAAAAGGTTCATATACTCGAGTAATCCAAAAGATACTCCCGTATGAACTTCTCATACTCGTGTATGAAAATTCGTTAAGAACCTAATACTCGTGTATGCTGATTACATACTCGAGTATGTATGATTGATTACTCGTGTATGTTGTGCCTACTCGAGTATACTAAACCTAATACACGTGTATGCTGTCATCTCCTACTCGAGTATTCGGAAGTACTTTGGATTTTCAAAATCTCTACTCGCACCCAGCAAATTGCCGCCTTGTTCAGGTATGCCATTATACTTAATTCTCTTTAAACCTAATTAGGATTATTTATATATATATTCAAAACGAAAAAGTCCTTTCCACTTCTCATTCACTCAAGTAGCCGCCGACCTCTCGTATTCCCGACTACTGTTCTTCGTCTTCCTTACCGCAAGATTTCCGAATCGCTGATGGCTCCTCCCTCCTCCAAGTTTGGAATCGGCTCTGAATTAGTGACAGATGGCATTGAAGATATCTCGGATGATTTCAAGAACCTTCTGATTCTCCTGGACACGGCCGGATTGACCTTCGTTCTTCAAGAACCCTGCCGCCTCTTGCTTCCTGATGTTGAAGAGTTCTACAAAACTTTGAAGGTTAGACACAATGGTACAGTTCTGAAATCAAAGGTCAGGGGAGTTGATATTCGGTTAGATAAAACCTCTGTCGCCACTCTGCTTCGGATGCCAGTGGTCGACGAAGAAGATGACTTAGACAAGGCAGATGCCGACCGCACCTCCTTATTCTGTGGTCGAGATCCAGAAGGTGGAGGTGAAACCCTGAATCGTTCTCTGTTCAATTCAGAAGGAAAGTTTCTCGTTGACATCATTGCCAAAATCCTCTGGTGCAAGACTTACTCCATCAGAGATGTATCCCAAAATCTATTTGACGTTATGCAAGCTATTGTCTGCAGGAAGAAGTTCCAGTTTGGAATGATGATACTGGATAAAATCAGAGAAAGCGTCAAACATCCCAGTTTTGCCAGGATTATCTCCCTCCTCCTCCATGAGATCAATCCTACAGTGTTTGACTTCTCTAAAGGGACTCCTCTTCACCACATGAAGAAAGTCTCAATATCTTCCATTCAGAGGTATGACCTCAAGATCATGAACCCTGCCCAAGCCTCCAAGGCTGATGCCATCTCAGCACAACACCAAGACAGCAGTTTACCTGAAGTCAGGATCCCATCTCCTCCTCTACATCAAACTATTGCTACCTCTGGTGCTTTAGTTGAGGGGGAGCCTGCCTCTTCTCTTTCTCAGCTTCAAGTTACTTCTGAATCAGTAATTCCAGCACAAGAAGAAGTCAGAGTTGCTACTCCTCCAGTTTCCCCTACTCCAGCTCATCTTCAATCAGAAATTCCTGAATCTGAGATTCCAGATACAGCCCACCTACTGTCTACAGCTGAAGATATAGACAGATTCATTGATGAGCTAAGCTCAGATGCTCCTCCTTTTCAAAATGATTCAGCTGCCAAGTCTCCTGCCCAGTCTCCTGCTCAGTCTCCAGCTCTCTCCCCTTTGGGTGCCACAGATCTTCATGATGATATCATTCTGTCCGATGACGAGGAGGATTCCCCAGACCCTGTTGACCCTCCTCTGAAGACACTTGATTTCTCTCTCCCTTCCTTCACTGATCCCTGTGACTCCATTGAGTTAGTCCAAACCAAGAGAGCTGTAAGCTCAGTGGTTGTGGAAGAGATCGCCCCTTGGACTGCTACTGCTCTACCAGTCCCTGGATTAACCTCAGCTCCCTCTTCCTCCTCCTCTTCAGATCTAGTCAGCAAGATTGAGCTCATACTCAAAGAACAGAGAGATTACTTTGATGCCTCTCTGCAGTCAGTCAGCTCCAAGGTCTCTGCTCTTGAAAAGGAGATGAGCAGAGGCTTTGCTGAAATCCAGGCAAATACTGATGAACTGAAACGATTGTTCCAGATAGGTGGCAAGGCCATAGATCACACCATCACGAGCATAGGTGAGCTAAGAAACCAAGCAGAGACAGTAGCTCATAATCAGCTCAAGCTAGATGAGAGTGCTGAAACCAATGTTGTGAAAGTCTGTGATGAAGTGAGCACTTTCAAGGATGAAGCTATTGCCAAGCTATCCTTAGATATCAGCAAGGGGGAGAAGATTGTAAAAGAACAAGTTGAAAAACTTTCTGTACAAGCTGAAGCCCAGGTCAAACAACAGTCTACCCAATCTCAAGAGGCTATAAATGATCTAGTAAAAGGATTGAAAGAATCCATTCTTTCCCAGCTCCAGTCAGTCAAATTCTATACCTATGACACTGCTGTCTGGCTGCATAATCAAAACTTTCCTGAGTTTCAACTGGACCCTACCATTATACCTCAGCATCTAAATCCTCTTGCAGAACAGCCTCCAGCAGATGTCTCAGCTCAAGCAACCCTTCAAGGAGGTGTGCCAGTTTTCTCACCTAGAGCTGAGGGTAATGTGACTGAGCCTCCCCTATCCTATACTGAAGCATGGCAAGATGATTTCCCTTCCAGTTCTCAAGGCCCTTCCAAGAAGAAAAGAAAATATGGTGACGGCGCTTCTGCCAGCCGTTCTGCACCAAGGAAAGAGCCAGCTTCTGAAGGTAGACCACCTGTTGCTCATGCTGAAGTGTGGAGTCCTACCTCTAAGTCCCTAATTCTTGATACTCTGAGGTTAGTGACTGATCTTGGGGAGAACAGAGATAATTACTACAGTTATTCAGAGTGGAAAGCCTACGAAGCATCTCAGATAAAGATCAGGCTGCATGACAGAAATTGGGGGCATAACAACCCAGCTGCTCCTCCTAGGCCCAGGACTTACTTTCCAAAACACTTCAGCTACCTAGAAAGGCAAGACTTGAAAAGAGAAAGGATGCACAAGGATGCCCCATCTTGAGTTGAACTAAGAATGTGGAATTGGACTTTTGTTTCTGTGCTTAAAACATTTCTATATATATATATATATTTAATTCTGGTTATGGCTATTTCATTAACTAACCTGCTTTAACTTATGTTTTGTTTTTCAGGTATATGTGCATTGTTCTTTTTACTCTGTATAATTCACCTTAGTATAGAGGATGCTGACATCTACAAATAGGGGGAGATTGTTGGGATTTGTCTCCACAATACCTCAGATTTGTAGGAGGTCAGACCTTGAACTAAGATGAATTAAGGTGTATTTGATGCTGTGTTTAAGTTGTATGTGTGCAGGTTCTAATTGCCAAGTGTAGACCAATGTCAGTCTATAATGGGTCACCAAACACAGGACCATACAATGTAATCCCTCATTGTGTGATCCAAAGTGTTGGCCCATGTATAGCCTCTCAATTGGGATACACTTCCTATATGCACTTGGATTGATGGACAGAAGCATTGGAACTAATTTCCTCAAAATTTTCTAAGTCTAAAATACTCGAGTAACCCCTTTGTTATACTCGAGTATCAGACTTAATACTCGTGTATATATTTCCATACTCGAGTAGTTAATTAGACTTACTCGAGTAATCAGTTAGACTTACTCGAGTAGGCTCTGAATACTCGTGTACATACTTCTATACTCGAGTAGTTAGTCAGTCACTCGGGTAAGGTATCTTCATACTCGAGTAAGTAAGTTAATCACTCGAGTAAATCATATATCATACTCAAGTAGATCCTTTTTCTTCTCTTTTCTGCAAGTTCTAGTATTGATACTCGAGTAATTGATTTTGATACTCGAGTAAATTATTCGATACTCGAGTAGTTGGTTTTAATACTCGAGTAAGCAGTTGATACTCGAGTAAATTATTCGATACTCGAGTAGTTGGTTTTAATACTCGAGTAAGCAGTTGATACTCGAGTAATTGATTCTGATACTCGAGTAAATTATTATATACTCGAGTAATTGATTTTGATACTCGAGTAAATTATTCTATACTCGAGTAATTGATTTTGATACTCGAGTAAATTATTCTATACTCGAGTAGTTGATTTTAATACTCGAGTAGGTGAATGTTTCCTGAATTCATATGCTGATACTCGAGTATATCTTTGCTGATACTCGAGTATATCTTTGCTGATACTCGAGTATATCTTTTCTGATACTCGAGTATATCTCTTCTAATACTCGAGTAGTTCATTTCTCTATCAAGTAAACTTCTATTCTCATACTCGAGTATATGTCTCTTTGTCACTCGAGTATCTAAACTCCCATACTCGAGTATATCTTCTCTTACTCGAGTATAGCTGTTCCCTATTCCAGAATTCTTCTAAGTTCGAATTCGCTAAGTATTTTTGAATCCGTCATTTCTGATTGGTCCACGTGTCATCCTTAATTAAGATTATGACCGTTGGAGTCCACCTATAAATAGGTCATTTCAGAATTGACTAATTAACAAGATTACAGAGATATTCTTTTGAAGAAAAAGGAAATTCCGTGAACCCTAATTCTCATGCCGCCGCCGCCGCCATCGTTGTTCACGAAAGAAATTCTGGATCGTCGATCTCCGTCTTCAAGGAACTATTTCTCCAGCGATCCAGACAAGAGTGAATCACTCGATCTCGCCGAGCCTCAAGGATTTCAGATCTATCTTCTCGATCGAGGTGGTTCTAGTTTTCAGATTTGTGGATCTTTCTCTCAAGTCATCTTCAACCTTTTCTGATCAAGTCAAAGCTCTTAAAGAAGAAGACTGTCAAAGATCCAGATCTGAAATTTGTTGTGTTGATTTTTATTCTCAAACCTAAATTTCATTGTAGGAGTTTTTCTCCGAGATTTGTAGGAAGATCTTTCTTCCGAGTTTTGTAGATCCAGTTGGATCGAGATTTGTAGGAACGTGGTTCCGAGGTGTAGGATTGTTTTCAATCCGAGATAGTGGAGTAGCCGAGTCTAGTGATTTGCTAGATCGGTGAGGAAAGTGGACGTACCCAAGGTTGGGGAACCACTATAAATCTCTTGTCTTCTGTGATTGCTTGATGTGCGCTGCGTTAAATTTTAATTCCGCTTTTGACACGCATTTCACCTATTCACCCCCCTCTAGGTGATTTAGGCTAACAACTTAGACCTCGCAAACATACTCAGACTCAGCTGTGGAAATTGCCACACTGGTCTGCTTCTTACTACTCCATGATATTAGTCTTCCTCCCAGGAATTGACAAGTACCTGTAGTACTCTTTCTATCCTCTCTACATCCTGCAAAATCTGCATCTGAATAGCATGTTAGTTGAAAATCTCTATTCCTAGGGTACCAAAGACCTAGATTAGGTGTGCCCTTAAGATATCTCAAAATCCTTTTGACTGCAGTATAATGAGATTCTTTAGGGCAGGCTTGGTACCTAGCACAGACACATGTAGCATACATAATATCTGGTCTACTAGCAGTGAGATAGAGTAGTGAGCCAACTATTCCTCTATACAAAGTCTCATCAACAGGTTTACCTGCTTCATCTTTGCATATAGGCATACTTGTTCCCATAGGAGTTCTCATGGTGGAGGATGACTCCATACCATATTTCTTAATCAATTCTTTGGTGAACTTAGACTGGGATATGGACAAGCCATCATCAGTCTGTCTTACTTGGAGTCCCAAGAAGAATTTCAGTTCCCCCATACTGCTCATCTCAAACTTCCCTTGCATAAGTTTGGCAAACTTTTTACAAAGGTTGTTTTCAGTAGATCCAAAGATTATGTCATCAACATAGATCTGAACTAAGATGATCTTGCCTTTGGATTCCCTAAGAAATAGAGTTTTGTCAATTTTTCCTCTTGAGAACTTATTCTCAATAAGGAAAGTAGACAGGGTTTCATACCAAGCCCTTGGGGCTTGCTTTAACCCATACAGAGCTTTCCTAAGCTTATAAACAAAATCAGGTTTAAGAGGATCTACAAAACCTGATGGCTGCTCTACATATACTTCTTCTTTAAGATCACCATTCAGAAATGCTGACTTCACATCCATCTGGTATACTTTGAAGTCTTGATAGGCTGCATAGGCAAGGAATATTCTGATTGCCTCCAGCTTTGCTACTGGAGAAAAGGTTTGATCAAAGTCAATCCCTTCTTCCTGCCTGTATCCTTTTGCAACCAACCTTGCTTTATTCTTTACTATTATTCCACTTTCATCTAGCTTGTTCCTATATATCCATTTTGTGCCAATTATGTTGTGGCCTCTTAGTTTAGGAACAAGCTCCCAGACATTGTACCTTCTGAATTGATTCAGCTCCTCTTGCATAGCATCAATCCAGTGCTGGTCTTGGATGGCTTCTTCAAACTTCTTAGGCTCCAATTGTGACAGGAAACTTGAATGTAGAACTGTGTTTTGATTTCTGCTTCTAGTTTGCACCCCTTGTCTTGGATCACCTATTATCTGATCAGCTGGATGATCTCTTAAATGTCTTGTAGCTGGAGGAAGATTTCCTTCTGGTTGAACATCTCCATCTCCTTCATTTAACTGATTCTCTTGATTTTCATCAGCTTCTATAGTGTCTTGTTCTCCCCCTGGACTGAAGCCTTCATTTTCCACTGCCCCATCTTCCTTTGATACTTCAGTAATGGAAAGCTTGTCCATACTTTTGCTTATACCTGTTGAGTCATTTGATCTACAAGACAACTCACAGTTGATTAATTTTGTTTCATCAAACACAACATGCACAGATTCTTCAACAACTTGAGTGGTCAAGTTGAAGACTCTATAGGCCTTACTATTTGTGTTGTACCCAACAAATATCCCATCCTGGGATTTGGCAGCAAACTTAGTCAAATATGACTTGCCATTGTTAAGTATATAACACTTGCAACCAAAGATCCTAAAGTAAGATAGATTTGGTTTTCTGCCTTTCACAATCTCATAGGGAGTCATTTTGTGGCTTTTGGTGATAGTAGCCCTATTGATTACATGACAAGCAGTGTTAACTGCCTCAGCCCAAAAATATTCTGGGAGAGAGGTGTCACTCAATAGAGTTCTACCAGCTTCAATTAATGTTCTATTCTTTCTTTCAGCAATTCCATTTTGCTGAGGTGTTCTAGGTGAGGAGAACTCTTGGAAAATCCCAAAGTCTTTACACAAGTTTGTTATGCTTCAGATTAAAACTCAGTACCATGGTCACTTCTGATTTTGACCACTGTACTATTCAGTTCATTCTGAATTTGCTTTACAAAATTAAGTAATACACTTAGGGTTTCAGATTTTTGTCTCAGAAAGAACACCCATGTAAATCTAGAATAGTCATCTACAACCACAAAAGTGTAGACCTTCCTACCTAGACTATGAACTGGCATAGGACCAAAAAGATCCATATGCAAGAGGTATAAGCACCTCACAGAATCCTTGTTTTCAAGGCTTTGAAAGGAGGATTTTGTCTGCTTGCCCTTTTGACAAGCTGAGCATATCCCTTCCTTTATACACTTAATTTGAGGTCCATTCCTCACTAGCTCTTTGCTAAAGAGTTGGCCAATTGTCTTATAGTTTAGATGAGCCAATCTCTTGTGCCACTTAACACAATGAGAAGCATTGTCATCAGCTACAAGACAGATGGGAGAAGCCTTATTTTCACATTCAAAATTAAGACAATATACATTTCTCTTCCTATACCCAGTCAATATGATCTTTTGATCACTTGACCTCTTGATATGACATCCATCTTTAACAAATGAAATGTCATATCCTAAATCACTTAGCTGGCTTATGCTTATTAGATTATGTTTCAAACCTTTTACATAAGCCACTTGAGTGATAGTAATTAGGTTAGAAGAAATGTTACCAAACCCTTTGATGACTCCTTTTTCAGATCCACCAAAGATCACTTTAGGTCCATCTTTGACAGATGAATACTCCTTCAGCAGCCCCTTTGTTCCAGTCATGTGCCTGGAACAACCACTATCCAAGTACCATATAAGGGCATGGTTACTTGGATTCACCTGCAACACAGAATTACTTACCCTTAGAACCCAAGTAAGTCTTGGGTCCTTGGTTCAGGTTAGCATTAATAAAGCTACCATAACCTCTTCTAACAGGTAGACTTTTGTTCTTTATAACACTTGTGTTATACCAGCAGTCTAGTGCAAAATGGCCTCTCTTGCCACAACACCAACATTCAAACTTATTGTATCTAGATCTAGATACATCCTTGTCAGAAGAATTTCTGTTCATTGCTGGTGCTTCAGCAACTTCACCTACTGATTTCTTAAAACCATTGGGTTTATGACCATAGGTAGGCCTGCTTGCATTTACACCCTTGTTCTTCAGAACATTAGTCTTAATATGACCTTGAATATCTTCATGATCATATTTGTTAGAAGGCACTTTCACCTTACTAAACTTTATGGGGACTGAAAGGTTTAGTGGCTGAACAGGAGCTTTGCCTTTCCTCTTGAATCTGCAAGCCCTGGAGTTACCTTTAAATCCTAATCCAGCCTTACCCTTTTGAGTGACAAATTCATCTATCAAGGGTAAGACAGATTTTGGCTTTGAGTAACTAGCCACTAAATCCCTTTCAATTCTAAGTCTGGCCTCCAGAATCTTCACTTGATCATTAGTATAATTAATTGTGCCCATCTGAATAATAGTTATATTCTTCAGCTTGGCAATTTCATTTAATTTTTGATCAATAACTTTTTCTAACTCAGTTGTAGCAACCCTTAGTTCAGCAATTTCCTGAGCCTGAGATTTAACCAGGTTCTTGCTTTTCTTAAGGGCCTGCAACAAATCCCCATACTTGTCTATCAATTGATAGACATCTCCTTCAGATTCAGATGCATCTACATCTGTTGATGCAGATGTAGCTGATTCTTCACTTGTACAACAAACAGATGTAATAGAAGGACATTGTACCTTATTATGACCAGACTGATTCTGGCATATGTCCTCTTCTGATCCTGCCATCAGCCCCATACACTGATGATCCTTTTGTTCATTGATGGAGTCTAGCAACTGCAGAAACTCCTCTTCTTCAGATGCAGCATATAGTCCAATATATGCTTCAGCTTCAGATTCTGACTCTGAAGTTGACTGGTCTGTTAGACTCTTATCTTTCTTTGCAACAAAGGATTTCTCCTTCTTGCCTTTCTGATAAGTCTTCTTTTTGTTTGAAGATTCCTTTCTCTTATCAGGACAGTCAGCCACTACATGTCCAGGCCTATTGCAACAATAGCAGACAATCTTTGAAGTAGTGGCTTTACTGGGCTTTGATCTGCTCTTCTCTTTCCTTGATGACCTTTTCTTCTGATAATAGTCATCAACTTGCTGTGATGTGGAAGGCCTAGACTTCCATTGCTTCTTTTTCAAGAAGCTCTGGAATTGCCTTGTGAATGCAGCAAAGTCTGCATCTGAATCACAGCTTTCTGAACCCTTATCTGAATTTTCAGAACTATCTTCTGCAACTTCCTTAGGAGGAGATGGTGATTTCCTCCTATTCTTTCTAGTGGCTTCTGCATTGAATGCCACAGTCTTTTCTCTATGCTCTCCTCTTGAATTCTTTTCCTCCTCTTTCCTCACCATAAGTTGCATTTCATAGGATAGCAACTTTCCAAACAAGGTGGGAGGAAATATCTCTGCCAATTTAGCCACCTCTCTTATGGCACAGATCTTTGTGTCCCAATCCTTTGTTAAGGATCTCAAGAATTTGTCATTCAGTTCATAAGTACTGAAGACTCTTCCATAGGACATAAGCTCATTCACAATTCTATAGAATTTCTTGTAGCACTCAGTTATGCTATCAGATTTTCCTTGTCTAAAACTTTCATACTCCTGATTGAGCATAGATTTCCTGTCCTGCCTCACTTTTTCAGATCCCTCCATGTAGACAATCAATGTGTCCCACATCTCTTTGGAGGTCTTGCAGTGAATCAGATTCTGAAATGTTGAATCATCTATGTCACTAACAATAATGTTCTGAGCTCTTTTATCTATGGTTGCCAAGATGATTTCATCCTTGGTCATTTCTGAATAACTCTTTGGAGTTTGGATATTTGCATCAAGAACTGATACCTTCATTGGAATGAAGGGGCCTTCCTGTACTGTGATGTAAATCCTTAGGTCAGATGCTTCCATAAACAGTCTGACTCTTTCTTTCCAAATTCCAAAGATTTCTTTCTTACATATGGGTAATTTCATAGACCCTAGCTCCTTATGATTCTCACCAGAACCCATCTTTTTGAATCTTGATTCTGCCTATCAGATCTACCTCAGACTGTTAAGTCCTTTTTGAGGAACCTCCCTCTGATACCACTTGATAGTTTTACTTTCAAGACAACCTAAACACCTAGAGGGGGGGGGGGGGTGAATAGGTTCTAATTTCTTGTTTATAAATCTAGGCAGAATTCAATTGCAAATTAAATTATCTAGCTCAGCATTCACAGACAACTAAGCATCACAGATTGCACAATGTTTTATAGTGGTTCCCCAAGGTCTGGGTACATCCACTTTCCCCCTTCACCTATCTAGCAATATGCTAGATTCGGCCAAACTTCCACTATACTCAGATCCTCAGATCCTACAGCTCAGAACCAGGATAGGTTCCTACAACTCAGGCTCAACAGCCCTACCTCAGCCTTGCCTCAAGGCCTACAACTCAGAGAATAACCTTCTCCTACACTCAGGCAAATAGCCCTACCACTCAGAGGTCACCTCTCCTACACTCAGCCTTTATAACACAGGCTTACAACTCAGATCTGTGTAAACAGATCCTACAGAAATTTAGAAAAGATATTTTGATGTCTTGCCTTTGTTGAGAGAGAAGAGGACAAGACACTTCTTGATCAGCTGATGAAATCAACTGAATCTGAGCTTTCTTCAAAGCTTCTTGAATCTGAACTTAGCTGAGTTGATTTCCAAACAGCTTCTTGAGTAACCACTGATGGCTTCCTTCTTCTTCTTCAAGATGACTGGATCCCTCTCTATCCAACACCTTTTCTGATACTTCAGACTTCTTCTTCTTCTTCTTTGATCTACTGATGAAGATCTTCTTTAGAGCTTAGCACTTTCTTGAATTGAAGCTACAACAGGATTGTAATCCTTCTGTTTCTTCTTCTTAGATCTTCTTCAGTTATCTTTCTTGATTGATCTCTTAATTCCTTTTGAATATGTCTATTTATAGACTTTCTTCATGGTAACCGGCTGATCCGGTTTCTAACTGATTTCTGACAGGTCTGACAGCTTCAGTTAAACGGTGGCAACCCACAGCTGTCAAGTCTTCAAACAGTTCCTGTACCTTAGCCTTGGACAGCAAAATGTCGAGACAGTCTGTTAGAAAGTGTCGAGACCAATCTGTCTATCTGTGTCGACACAAGTGACTTTGGTGTCGACACAGTCTTTGATGATGTCGACTAAGTTGCCTTTAAGTCGACACAACTTCTTCAGAAAATAACTTGGTCTAGACTCTGCAGTGTGTCGACACAAGTCCTGTGTGTCGACACAGTTGTTGTAGATTCAGAACTCAGCATGTGTCGACTCAGCCTTCAGGTGTCGACACAGCAATCTTCAATCCTGCCAAAATGTGTCGACTCAGTCTTCTGGTGTCGACACAAGCATAGTCGACTTCTGCCAATATGTGTCGACACAGTCTTCTGGTGTCGACACATCCACCCAGTATCGACTATCTTTCACTAGTCGACTATCTTCTTCTGTGTCGACTATCTTTCACTAGTCGACTATCTTCTTCTGTGTCGACTATCTTTCATTAGTCGACTATCTTCTTCTGTGTCGACTATCTTTCACTAGTCGACTATCTTCTTCTGTGTCGACTATCTTTCACTAGTCGACTATCTTCTTCTGTGTCGACTATCTTTCACTAGTCGACTATCTTCTTCTGTGTCGACTATCTTTCACTAGTCGACTATCTTCTTCTGTGTCGACACTGCTTCCCAGTGCTGAGGTCGACGATTTTTTTTATGTGTCGACACTGCTTCCCAGTGTTGACATAAATGTGGTCAACTATATTTCTCTGTGTCGACACTGATATTCTGAAGTGTCGACACAAATATTCTGAAGTGTCGACACAATTTCTTCAGGTGTCGACATGTGGACTTAGAATATTTTTCTGCATTCTTTAATACTTCTTCACCTGCACATGTCAACTCAAAACAACATCAAATACACCTTGATGTATATCATTGAGCTAAGTTGGGCTTCTTCAAATCAGGTACACATTTTCAAATGTACCCAACAGATTCTAATGAGTCAGAAGGTTCTAAGAAGAAGAAAGCAGCAAAAAGAAAAAGGAAAGCTGCTTCTCCTCCTCCTCTTAATCCTGATCATGATGTTCCCTATTACATACTGAAAGGGATAGATCCCAAATCTAAAGAATATCAACATTTGATGGGACTATCCAGAAATCAACAAAAGCAGAAAAAGAAAAACAAAAGATATGACAGTCCAGCGCCAAAGTGGAATCCCAAAGGACTTCCTCCTCCACCTCCTAGTGCAGGAGCATCTGGAAATATTTCTGCCAATCCCTCAGCCCCTTCTGCTAGATTCACACCGTCTCAAGCACATCAAAGAAGAAGCAATCCAGGATATCAAGGCAGATCTAAATCTTGACATCAAAGACAAGAGGCTGATACAAAAGAGCAAGTGAAGGAGGTAGTATATCAGAAGCCAACCTTTTCTCCTCCTCCTTCACCCAAGAGAAAAGCATCACCTCCAAAAGAAAGCAAAAGCATACCATCCAAAAAGCCAGCTTAAACAAAGAAAACAGATTCAAGAGGTAAAAGAGTAGTTTATTCTTAGAAATCAAGTAAAAAATATGCAGAGTTTGCTCCTCCTTCTCTAGTTATTCAAGAAAATAAAGAGCCAGCTGCAAGTATATTAGAACTCTCTACAAAATTCAAAACTGTAAAACCTTTAGATTCAACTGATGATAATGAATATGAGAGCCAAGAGCTAAATCCTGATTTCAGGATGGCCACATTTCTCGAACTAGTTGGATCAGCCCAGATTAGACAGGCCAGAGCTGAAGGTAAAGATATTACAGGCTTAACTACTATGTCTAAATTCAGAAAGAAGGAGCTAGATAAATTCCAGGTCAGACCCGAGATTTTTGATCCTTCTAAATATATGGAAAAGCACCCAGAAGCAGTAGTGCCAAGAGCAGGAGAATCTAAAATCATTGGAGAACAAGATTTAAAGATATCAAAGAAGGAAGCTCTAGATCTCTTCAGAAAAATTTCTTTTCTTCCTGGTTCTTCTGTATCTAAATCAGATTCTGATGCTGCTTAAGTTTCATTTATTGACAGTATGTTTATTTGACTATTTGCTTGGTGCTATTTGATGCTTAGATGTTTCTTTTCCTGAGTTATATTTATTTCCAGTAGTTTTTGTTTTGAGAGACTTAACCCAAATAGGGGGAGATTGTTGGTACCCTAGTTTGGATTTGAGTTTAGTCTTCTCAATTAGTTTCTTGACCCAAGATTTATCTATGGTCAAAGGTTAGTTGTTTGGTTAGATTGCTTTAGTTGTAGAGTTGTCACTTATCTAGATGAAGATTTGGTTAAGTTGTTTTTGGTTCGACTATGGTCGAACGCCGCTCGACTATCGTCTATCAACTGTTCGACGATCTTCTATCAGTTGGTCAACTTTCGTCAGTCTGCAGATCGTCTATCTTTGAGTTAGTTCAACTTTTAATAGCTCGATGATCTGTGGTATCTGCCTCTTTGATCGTCGAACCCCGCTCGACTTCTTTTGACCAGACAGATTTCTTGATAGTTCAACTATTTGTTAGTTCAACTATTTGTTTGATAGTTCTACTATCTGGCTCGATAGTTCAACTATCTGATAGCTCGACTATCTGTTTGATAGTTCGACTATCTGTTTTGTTTGATAGTTTGACTATCTGCCTTGATAGTTCAACTATCTGCCTTGATAGTTCAACTATCTGATAGCTCGACTATCTGCTCTGATAGTTCGACTATCTGTTCTATTGTTGATATTTCGACTATGTGTTTGATAGTTCGACTATCTGCTCTGTGTTGATAGTTCGACCATCTATTTGATGGATCAACTATCTTTTTGATAGCTCGACTATCTGCTTTGATAGTTCGACTACTTGTGTCGTTCGACTATCTGTTCTGATAGTTCGACGATCCTTGTAGTTCGGTCGACGTTTTCCGTGGATCGTTCGACGATCTTTTGTCTGCTATTAGTAATTTTGTACTCCTTCTCTTCTGTGATTTATTTCCTATTTATTTGGCATATTTTATTAAAGATTATTTCATTGATTTTATGCATACATTTCAAGGCAATCTTTGCCCCATCCTTTGTGCATAAGTCAAGCTTTATCTGATAAAGTTTTTTTGTCTTATTAGTTGAAATATCTTTATGCTTTATCTGCCATGCTGTCCTTTATAGCCGTTAGACACAAAAGTCTTCTCTGGCTGTAAAGAGTTTAGTCTGATGTGACTTTCTCTAGTTTTATTTTATCAGATTGGATTTGCAGCTTCTTAGAAAGCGTTATCCCTTTATATCATGTCTGTCTGCAGGATATGTTTTTGTTTTGTGCTATTTATAGCCCAGATCGCAGATCTCAGAAGAAGACAATATTCAAACAAATATTAGAGCCGTTACAGAGGCCAATATATAAAGTGCTTTCAAAAGACAGAGACATATAGAAGAGATATACAACAACACATACACATAGAAGAGAGATACACACAGATATTCATATACAGATTCAAAACAAGAAGAGATACAACTCTCAGATATTGTTACATTCAACTGAGAAGATCAACCTTCTTCAACTCTCTCTTCTTCAATCCTGAGTTCATCCTACTGCCAGGAACATTCACTCAGAGTCTCAAGAAGAAGAAGAAGAAGAAGGAAGAAAAGCTGTTAAAGAAGAACATCCATTACAAATCAGGAGTCTTCTTCAAGCTGCTCCTTCAAGAACTTCAAGACAGCTCTCTGTCAAGAGTTCAGAAGAGATCCTGCACCTTGAAGCAAGACTTCTTCCTGGATATCACTAAGCCAGGGGGAGCCTTGATTCTTTAGAGCTTTCTAGCTCTTTGCAATCCACTTGCTTCTCTAATATTGTTTTAACAATAGAGAAGACACTCTAACTCTCTCTCAACCTCCTGTAAAAGGGTTATTACTCCCTTCAAATGTGAACCTTGGTGGCAGGGCACCTTAGCAAAAACCTGTGTTCGATTTTGAGCTCCTGATAAATAGCTCAAAGGGTCTACTTGATCTACCTGAAGCAGATCAGTTGGTGGCAGGGCACATAAACAAAAACCTGTAGTGGATTCCTACCAGGGTGGTAGAAGAGTGGACGTACCTATTTAGAGGGAACCACTATAAACCTCTTGTGTCGTCTGTGTTGCTTAATTTAATTATTGCACAGTGGCTATGAGTAGAAATAACTAGGATTGCTAGTTGCTGTGATAGGACCAAAGCTCAACTGTAATTACAGTTAGCTTTCTCTTGTGCACTTCACTTTGTGTTAGGCTCTAGGGTTTCAAATATCTATAAACTCATTCCGCAAATTAACTCTAAGGGAGTTGAGTAGTGTGTCATAATTTTTGATTACTCTATTCACCCCCCTCTAGAGTTGTATCTATCCTCACTTTCGCGTAATCTATCACCTTACCATGTTGTAGCAAAACATAGCCTAAGCTGCTCCCTGAGGCATCACTGTAGATCTCATATCCATCCGAACCATAAGGAGAGCACAAAATAGGCGCCGTGGTCAGAAGACTTTTCAATTCTTCAAAAGCTTGCGCACACGCTGGAGACCAAACAATCTTCTAATCCTTCCTCGTCAAGGTCGTGAGGGGTAACACTATTCTAAAGAAGTTCTCCACAAAGCGTGTAGTAGCTGACAAGCCCCAGAAAACTCTGGACTTCTGCAACAGAAGACATCACATGCTACTCCTGTATCGCAACAATCTTTGCCGGATCTACCGCGATTCCCTCTCCACTAATAATATGACCAATGAATGCTACCAAAGACAGCCAAACCTCACACTTAGAGAACATGGCGTACAACTGATTTCTCCTTTGGGTCTCCAATACTATGCATAAATGATCCACATGATCTTCGTCAGACAGGGAATACACCAAGATATCGTTGATAAAGACTATCACAAACTGGTCTTAATACTCCCTGAACGTCCGATTCATTAAGTCCATAAATACTGACGACACATTCGTTAGTCCAAATGGCATGATAGTGAATTCATAGTGTCCATATCGTATACTAAATGCAGTCTTAGGAATGTCACTTTCTCTGATTCTCTGCTGATAATAACAAGATTTCAAATCTAGTTTTGAGTACACAGTTGATCCAACTAGCTGGTCGAAAAAATCATCGATCCTCGGAATCGGGTACTTGTTCTTCTCTGTCAGCTTATTTAATTCCCAATAATCGATACAAAGCTGCAGATTACCGTCCTTCTTCTTCACGAAGAGGACTGGTGCGCTTCAAGGTGACGAACTTGGACACACATACCCTTGCCCTAACTATTCTTGAAGCTGTACCTTCAACTCAGCAATTTTGGTTTTTGCTAAGCAGTACGGAGATCGCGACTCAGGTTTGGCACCTGGAACCAACTCGATGGTGAAATCGATCTCTCTCTGAGGTGGAGCTCCCGGGATATATTCAGGGAAAACGTCTGCAAACTCTGACACCATGGGAATACTGACCAAACCAGGCTTGAGCTTCTTAGCCTCTAGTAGAGTGAAGAACAACTTCGCACCCTCATGAACTGCTTTAACTACTCAGAGAGCATACATCAGCGTCTTGCTCGATCCCTTCATACCATAGAAAGTAGTTTCATGACCTGTATTCAGACCCAGTTTGACAGTCTTTAGACTACAGTCAATGTATGCACATTACTCCGAGAGCCAATCCATGCCAAAGATCACTTCAAACTCTAATATCGGCAGTAGTGACGCTTCCAAGTCAAACTCTTGACTTCCTATCAGCACCTTAACGCAACATACTATCTCCGCTCGCATCGAACACTCGTTAGGGAGCATCACATCCAGTCTATTCTTCGCCACGAAGGAAGGAACTCCGATACGCATTGTGAAATCTTCGAACAGAAAGGATTGCAAAGCTCCTATATCAAACAATGCTCTCACCAAACAGTCCGATATTAAGACAAAGCCTAAAATACGACAACCATACAACCAATGCATAATACATAAGGTAGAGAAAGCATTAAAGCTGAAATCTATCTCATACCTGTAACCATATTGCCTTGCTTGATGGCCTCCTGTTGGCTCCTACCTTCTTCTCTGACTTTCCACTACAACAATCACGGGCAATGTATCCCGGCTTGCCACAATTATAACAATGGATTGGGCCTCTTTGACCAGACATTCCCTAGAGGGAGCAGATGAAGAAGCCGGTTCAGTAGATCTGGGCTTCTTTTTCCACTTTCGGTACCTAGACTTCGATGAATTTGGCACCTTAAACTCTGTCCTCTTTAGCGTTGAGTTATTTTTATTCTGCACGCACTTCATTTCTTGCTCCAGAGATCGAGCTGTATTAACCAGGGTCAGAAAGCCCTGCGTCATTGGACCTGAAAACAACAACCTCAGATTGTCACACAGTCCTTTATAGAACCAGTTGGTCTTGCATTCCTCATCAATAAAGGTAGAGCCTGCATATCTACCCAACCTTATAAACTCATGTAAGTAGTCGTCCACACTACTCTCACCCTGAGTTATTCTCTGAAACTTGTTCTCCATAGCAATACTCTATGTTGACTGGATATACTGCGTTAGAAACAATATCGAGAACTCATCCATTGAGATGTTGGTGAGTTGTCTCCAAGCATAGTTATGTAATTCTAGTTCATCCCACCACAACCTTGCTTCACCGTCCAAAAGGAAAGTGTCTATAGTAACCTTCTACCACTCCCCCGTCTTTATTGCTGACATGACTCTCTTAACGCGAGAGAGCCAGTCATCAGCTTGTGCTGGGGTTCTAGTCCCCATAAACACTGGAGGGTTAAAGCTTGTCACAAGCTTAAGCTACTTTTTAGCCGCTCTTCTTTGCACTACATTCTCTACCGCTACTTGATCCACCACTATAAGTTCAGCTACGCCAAATGGTACTAGACCCAATTCTGGAGCAGGGGGTTGCACTTGCCTCCCTGGCTGAGCATTAATCATGGCGAACATCGCTTCAACTACCAAACGTTTGGTTTAGGCAGAAGGAGGGGTCGCAGGTATGTCATTAAGCACAATACTCTCCGCAGAGTGCTTACGTTGGGACTGCTTTGCACAACTCCTAGTCACCTATAATCGTGAAACATTCAATTAGGTGGCCAAACATATTGCCAAAAAGCAATTATAGGAACACTCAGGTTCCTCAAACATGTGTATTTTCATTCCTAAATCGACATTCATGGGTACTTTCATGTAATAATTATAACGCACATACATGTGCTCACCACCCCCTTAAAAGAATTATCCAATGAATTCAAATAAGAAAGACCGTCACCAGAATTTGATAGCAAATTGTAACACCCCCATCCGTCATATAAGATATAGCAGAAGGTTCGGTTGGAGCTCCACGCTATATTCTACGGACAATTAGTGGAGTTACTTATTGAAACCATAATCCATAAACGTGTATCCTAACTCAGAGTGCATTCTAGCGGAAGTAAATTAAGATTGAAATAAGAACCCAACCATGTGAATGTCCAATAAGCCAAACAAGAATGACAAAACAAATACACAAATAGTTATGGCCTTAAGGCCTTACAAAGTTTCCTCCAATATCAATGTTTTACATACTTCGACACGCAGACGGTCCACACATGAGCAGTAAAAGAAAACACTCTTCGCTTCGGCCTTCGAGGGCCGACTTAGCAACCATGGGCTTTAGCCTGCTATTTCCCGCTTGGCTCAGCTACACCTGCACAAAAACATTCCACCCAAAGGATGGAAAACAAGGCAACGATCAACATTAGCTGACCAAATTATAACGACCCCACACCTCACTCGGGGTGGTGGTGCTCCTTCCCTGCAGGCATTAACATATTTATACATTGGCAATCAAAATGTGTAACTTAAGCACCATTTTTCACAGACATTGCCACGACCGTCCAATGCCCCGTGCTCTAAGGGCACACTCTCGGTGCATAGGACCTCAAAGGGTCACACCTACGTTCTCTACGATGGTAAACAACGTTTGAGCATTCTAGTCTTTCCAGGCTAAAGCCAAAGACAACGCCCCTA
Organism: Platanthera zijinensis; assembly: GCA_039513925.1. Lineage (NCBI taxonomy): Eukaryota > Viridiplantae > Streptophyta > Magnoliopsida > Asparagales > Orchidaceae > Platanthera > Platanthera zijinensis. The sequence continues at coordinate 101,501,380 of CM077085.1, read as the reverse complement.
TAACTATGAGAAAGTCAAGGTGATCCCCGTGAACCATACAATTACTCACTCCAAGTTGAGCGGCATAGGGTTGGGTACAGTTCAGCTCTTTCCCGATTCTTAAATCGTTGGGCACAATAAGTTATGATGCAGGTCAACATCTCCTTTCCCTTCGTACGATTCATAAATCTCTTATGATCCTAGGCCAGCACTAATGACCGCCTAAGCTGGCCCCCTCAGGATCTCAGCTCCACGCAATGGCCCCTGGTCTCCAAGAGACAGTCCTCACAGATAATGACCCCCAAGTCTCCATGAGACGGGTCTCATAAATAATAGCCCCCGGGTCTCCACGAGGCAGGCCTCAAAAACAATGGCCCTCAGGACTCCACGAGATAGGCCTCACAAACAATGGTCCCCCAGGTCTCCACGAGACAGGCCTCACATAACAAATGCTCATTGGGAGCTACCGCTAGCAGTAGAGCTACCGCCGAACAGTAGGGGACAAACTATCATTTCTTCCCCTGAATAGGTGTTTTTCGGGATACCTACTCTAGTACTCTCACTGAATCCATCTGCGCACCATGTGAATCCGAAATTTATACACTATCATGGAGTCTTCTCTGGCATACAAACAATTATCGCCAATCCAGACCAACCCATCCGGATGGGATTCACACAGCATGCCTATTCCATACTTCACTTCCGAATTCTAAATACAAAACTAATGGGGATACACAGATCAACCCATCGGGAGAACTACTTCTACGTGTTCATGGAGCGTCTACCCTCACATGCTAAAACAAAGTACTTCACATGCCCAAGGAAGAGGATCCTTACCCTTGAAGTTTGTTTCGGCACAATGGGAGAGATTCTATCAAGATGGAAGTGACCACTATGGATTTGCTTTCGAAGATATGATATCGTCTCGCGGATTAGAGTTCCAAACCTACAACAGCCGCGAGATCTCCTTTGTCCGACTCTCCTCCTCCTGCTCCAGCCACTCAGAACAAAACCTCAAAAGAAATGAAGTGAAAATGCCACTTCCTAGGCTTTAAATCGAGCTACCGCCGCGCAGTAACTATCTACTGCCGCACGGTACCTGAATCGACTGCTTGTTCCGCAAGCCACCGCCCAAAACCTCCAATCACAGGTTGACACGTGTCCGCATCATAACTTATCTGCTACTGCCGCACGATAACAACCTACTGCCGCGCGGTAGACGATGCGTCGTATCAATACAGTGCTCTCGACGCCTGACGCTAGCGCTATGCGGTATCTTTACCGCCACGCGGTACCTCCCAGAGAGGTATTTCGGCTTAAAAGTTTCGCTACCGCCGACGTTAACTTTACCGCCGGGCGGTATCTTAGATAAACCATTTCCTGCTTCAGGAAACTTAGGGCGTTATAGTATCAAAGGTAGGTTGTCAAAAAGGACTTAACAGTCTGACCAGATTCCTAAAAAAGGTAGTCTAAGTCTTCATTATGTCTTCCAGTAGTCCTAAGGAGTTGTGCTTTATGAAGTTTCCATATGTAGAAATGAAACATTTGGCACGTGGAAGCAAAGAGTTAAGTCATTCATGGAGGCCTCAGATCCAAAAATACACATAACTGTTATGGAGGGGCCTTTTGTCCCTATAAAAGCAGCCTCCATTGATACAACTCTGATGGTTCCAAAGAAATATTCTGAAATGGATAAGGATGAGATTTTGTTGGCTAAAATGGATAAAAGAGCAATGAATAAAATAGTCAGTGCAATTGATGATTCCACCTTCCAAAACCGTGTGCACTGCTAGTCATCCAAGTGTACATAGAGGGAACTTAAGAAGTGAGGGAAGACAGTAAATCTCTAATTAATCTAGAGTTTGCATCCTTAAAGCAGAGAAACAATGACATGATAGCTGATTGCTATGAAAAGTTCTTCAAAATTGTTAATGAGCTGAAGACCTACGAAAGGGTCTTTTCAATTATGAGCTGAATGGTAAGTTTTTCAGGTCTCGAACTAAAGACTGGGACAACAAGATATGTGTCAACAGGGAAATGGGGAACTTGGCAATATTCCTCCCCATACTTTATATGGAAAGCTGCTCTCCTATGAGATGCAGCTAAATGCTAGAATAGAGGAAGAGATTGCTGACAAGGGTCTTTAGAAGGAGAAGACAGTGACTCGCAAAGCTGGAGAGTCAAAGAAGAACAAGAAGAGAATTCCCCTCTCAGAAGACCAGCTGACTCAGAAACATTTGAGTCCAACACATCAGATGATGATGTATCTGATAGGTAGCTTGCTGCCTTCTCTAAGCAGTTCAAGAAGATTATGTCCAGAAAGAAGCACTGGAAAAACAAGCCTTCTTCCTCCTCCAGCTAAAAGAAAAACCCCAAGGGGGACAAGTATGGTTCCTCATACAATAAATTTCTACGGATATTATTTATTATTGTTGAAGCAAGCCTGGACATGTCATTACTGACTGTCTAGTGAAAATAAAAGAAAGAACCGCTTCCAAGGAGAAGACACATGATGGTGATAGGATACATCATTACAAGGGAAAGAAGTTTGAAAAGATTTTTATTGCCAAGCAGGAGGAGAAGAGATGTGGTAAAAGTGACTCAAAATCTTCCGATTCTGAAAAAGAAGAAGCCTAAATTGTGCTATTTGCTATTGATGAAGATGATGTCCATCCTGCTACCGGGATTGGAATCAGGGCTCCTTTGTCAAATCCAAAGAGTGATAATTAGGAAGAAGATGAAGAAGAGGAAAGCTGTGGCCTAATGGCCATGACTAAAGAAAGAACACAGGATGAATCTAATCCTGATAAGTAATAATACATGCTATTTATTCCTCTAAATCAGAATATAAGATTTTCTCTAATTCTAAAGCATATTCATCTGATGATGAGAATGATTCAGAATCTGAAGAGGATGTCAATGAATTAATTGACAAATATGATGCTCAATTATAAGCTCTAAAGAGAGCAAGAAGTTTGTCAAGAGGCAAGCTGAAGAGATTGCTTGTTTGCAACAGGCTGAATCTGTGCATTCTGAATTAGCCTCTTAGCTAGTTCAGATGAGCAGAGAAATTAACCAGCTGAAAGAAATCACTATCATCCAAGTTAGCTCCATAATCAAGATGAGCAAAATGATAAAGGATCTAGAAGTGAAGTTCTTTAAAGAGAGGATGCTTGTGGCTCAATTCTCCATGCTAAAATCGATGCTGCCTATCATTGACTCTTTCACTTCCTAAACAAATAGGAAGGGATTGAGCTTCAAAGGTAGTGCAACAGGTGATTGGAATAGAAGAAAGGGAAATGCTCCAGTCAAGCCTCAGACCACCTTTCAAAAGGTCTTATTTAATTCTAATAGGTATGACTAGGACAACATGTATGGTCACCAGAGGAATGGAAGTTCCTATAATAAGGGAAAAAATGCTCCTAACAATAATGGAAGAAAAGAGATGGGGATGAGTGCTTTGAAAGCTCCCCATGAGGAAATATAGATGTATCAATATGAGTCATTTGTGTTTGGTTCTCCAGCTCCTACACTCAAGGGTAAGGAAGCAACATCTTTCCAACCTCTTCCAGTAAAGAAACATGTGGTTGGCAAGACAGTAACTAACCCTCATAAGGCAATATCAGATGCCATCAACACCATCTCAGCTACTAAGCTGAGACCTGTTGTTGTCAAACCAATACTATTGAGTAAGGCAACATACTGTCAAGCAAACAACCAAGGGCTAGTTGTGAGAGATAAGAAGAATGCAGCTGCCTTCTCACCTGAACTTGGAAATACACATGTACTATCCACTTTCAGAAGTGTTCAAAAGAGAAGGTACAACATATTTGAATGTTGGTGTTGTGGTTTAGTGGGACACTTTGCCATAGATTGTTGGCACAATCCCAATGTGCCATGTTCAAAGAAGAGCATGATTGCCAGTGTAACTTCTAGCAGAAATTTTATTATTAATGTTAATAAGAACCTAGGACCCAAAGTCAGTTAAGATCCTACGGTAAAATAAACATCATCTTGTAGGATAGTTTAAGTACCAACCTGAAGAAAATATATTACTTGGACAGTGGGTGCTCAAGGCATATGACAGGTATATGGTGTCTTCTAAAGGACTATATACTAGTGAAGAATGGTCCTAAAGTCATCTTTGGAGGCTCAGATAGAGGATTCACCAAGGGATATGGTATGATCTCCAATGACATAATCTCTATCACAAGGGTAGCTTATGTTGAAGGGTTGCAACACAACCTATTGAGCATAAGTCAACTGTGTGACTTGGGTTATGTCATTGAGTTTCACAATGATAAGTGTCTGATTAAGAAGTCTAGTAACTTAGAGGTTATCTTCTCAGGAACTAGGAGTGGGAATGTGTACTATTTAGATTTCATTTACAATCATTTCTCTACTCCTGTGTGTCTTGTACCTCATGAGAGTGAGTCCCTTTGTGTTCAATGGCACAAAAGACTTGCTCATATTAACTACAAGACAATTAACAAGTTATTTTTAGAAAACATAGTTAGAGATTCTCCTAAGTTTAATTGTATTAAATAAGGTCCCTATCATGCATGCCAAATGGGCAAGCAAACTATGACCTTTTTAAGAGTATTGGCTCTAAATACTTTATAAGATGTCTTTATCTGCTGCATATGGACTTGTTTGATTATTTTCTCATTCAGAGTTTAGGAGGGAAGCAGTATACCTTTGTGATTATTGATGATCACTCAAGGTTTATATGTGTATACTTCCTTAGGAAGATGTCTGATACCTTGTATGTCTTCATGAATTTTGTCAAGGCAATCCAGATTGAGATGAAATTTATAGTGGTCTCATTGAGAAGTGATCATAGTACTGAATTCCAATCTGAGGTCATGACAAAGTTCTGTGAAAAACTTGGTATCACCCATGAATTATCTTCTCCTAGAACTTCATAACTGTTGTGTCCCAGATTTGAAGAAAGCCTACAGGACAATGGTATACATATGTTTGTATCTGATGCATGCTTTAAGTTCTATGTATGCAGGTGGTCACTTGTTATACTGATTAGACATGTGGTCTAAGTAACAATTATAGGTGGACACAAGGAAAGATGCTGACAAGATAGAAATCTGTCTAAGTCCACGGGCGTTGAGTGAAGCCAGTTCACTCAACACAAGATAGCCAAAAGCATTGAGTAAATACTAGACAGTCAAAGCCTCAGCATTGGCAAGTAAGAAATTTGCCTAAGTCTATATGCATCGAGTGAAGGAAGTTCACTCAACGCCCAGAGACAGAAGCGTTGAGTAAAGCTCAAGCAGTCAAAGCCGCAGAAGAATCTGCCAAAAAATCTGGCTAAGTCCAAAAGCGTTGAGTGAAGGCAGTTCACTCAACGCCTCAAGAAGAAAGCGTTGACAGAATAGAGTGATGTCAAAGCCCCAGAAGAAGTAGACAGAAAATCTATCTAAGTCCAGAAGCGTTGCAGTTCACTTAACGCTCCCTAAAGAGAAAATTTAACTAAGTATAGAAACATTAAGTGAAGGCTATTCAGTCAACGCCTTATCAAGTTTGCGAGCTAAGGCAGAATGCGTTGAGTGCAAAAGCATCACTCAACGCCTCCATTCAGAGGAAATCGACTAAGTCCAAATACGTTGAGTGAGGAAGGCTCACTCAACGCCTAATAAGTTGACCACATAAGTCTATATTCGTTGAGTGATGAGTGATGACTCAACGCCTCCATTCAAAGGAAATTGGCTAAGTCCAAATACGTTGAGTGAGGAAGGCTCACTCAACGCCTAATCATTTAGACCACATATGTCTATATTCGTTGAGTGATGAATGATCATTCAATGCCTGGTGCTGTAAGAAATTTGGCTAAGTGTTTTGGCGTAGAGTGACAAGCCTTCACTCAATGCCTATGGTGAATTGTGTAAATTTGACTAAGTCTACGGGTGCTGATGTCAGCAAAAATTCAAATGTTGCGGGAAGTCTACAGTATACGATAAATGAGGCGGCTTGCCTATTGTATTGCATTTAATGCACAAGCAAGATTGTAGTTACCAACTGTTGGTGGTCCCAATGCTCAAAGAACCATTGGACGGTGGAATGGAAAAGCAATTAGATTAGGGAAATTAAACTTAACTTCTGGAAAAGAACTGAACTTCATCTTCTTCCTCTCTACTAAGTTGCAGAGCGTGGAAAAGTTGTTCAAGTCACTGATCTAAAAGTGCAAACAATTAGCTGTTGTTCTTCAACAGTAAGTTGCAGCAAAGGCAAACCCTAGCTGCAGTGATTTCATAACCCAAGCTGAACTTTCCTAAAAAACCATTCTTGAAGCTATGAAGGAGAAAGGACAGAGAAAATCTCTGTTTAGAAGAAGGAAGACACAAAGACTCTAGCTCTGGTGTCAAAAATCATCAACAACCAACTATTCTTCTATAGGATCATTTTGATATGAGTGTAAGCCAAAACTTATAAAGGTTGAGTGTAGGATCTTTAAGTAGAGCTGAGTTGTAGGATTCAAGTGGCGAATCTGAGGTAGGATCCAGGCTTGGATCTGAGGTATATGATTTTGATTAAAAGTCTAAGGTAGGGCCTTTGTGCATGATTGGTAGGCGATTATATCTCTGAGTGGCAAGGATTTGTGCCTGAGTTGTAGACTTGGAGGAGTCTAAGTGATCCTGTAGGATCTGAGTTATAAGCTCTTTTGAGCTTAGTTGGAGAAGTTGTCTTGTCTGACAAACTGTTAGAAAGATGGGAGGCATAGTGGATGTACCCATAATCTGGGGAACTACTATAAATTTCATGTGTGCTGTTTGTAAATGTTTTGAAAGCTAAGGTTAAATAAATCACAACTTACCTAAAATAGTAAAAGACCAAAAAGACTCAAAAACCTATTCACCCCCTCTAGGTGTTTAGCTACTCTTAAAACTAAAGACTTTCAAGTGATATCAGAGGGAGGTTGCTCAAGAAGGACTTAATAGTCTGAGTTGATCTCCAAGAGTAGCACATGTATTTCCTTATGGGTTCAAGAGAGAACCATAAGGAGTTAGGCTCCATTAAACTTCCTATATGCAGGAAGGAGAGCTTTGGGATCTGGAAGGAAAGGGTCAGGCTGTTTATGGAGGCATCTGACCCTAGAATTTTTATAACAATTCAAGAGGGACCTTTCATCCCCATGAAGGTCTCAGTTTTGGATGCAACTGTCAGGATACCTAAGAAGTATTCTAAAATGACCAAGGATGAGGTCATATTATCAACCATGGATAAGAGGGAACAAAACATTATAGTGAGTGCCATTGATGACTCAACCTTCCATAGTCTTATTCACTGTAAGACCTACAAGGAAATGTGGGATACATTGGTGGTCTATATGGAAGGGACTGAAGAAGAAAGGGATGACAAGAAATCCCTGCTTAATCAAGAATATGAAGCCTTCAGGGAGTCCAAGAAGGACAATATAGCTGAATGCTATGAACAATTCTTCAGAATAGTGAATGAGCTGAGGACCTCAGGGAGGGTCTTCAACAATTATGAGCTGAATGGCAAGTTACTTAGATCTCTAACCAGAGACTGGGATGCTAAGATCTATGCCATCAGGGAGGTGGCAAAGCTAGCTGAAACTCCCCCCCACATTGTTTGGAAAGCTGCTCTCCTATGAGATGCAGCTATCTGCCAGAAAGGAGGAGGAGACCATCAACAGATCATAGGCCAAGGAGAAGGCAGTGGCCTTCAAGGCTGAAGGCACCAAGAAGGGAAAGGAGAGGATTGCCTCTCCTCCAAGGAGGCCAGCTGACTCAGAAAACATTGAACCAAGCACCTCAGACAATAACATGTCTGATGGAGAGTTTGCTACCTTATTTAGGCAATTTCAGAAGATGATGAAGATGAAATAGTGGAGGAACAAACCATCCTCCTCCTCTCATCATAAGAAGGATCACAACCATCCTGATAAGAAGTTCTCCAAAGGAGATAGGTATAATTCTAAACCTAGTAAACAGTTTTCTTCTAAAGTTGTTTGCTATTGCTGCAGCAAGCCAGGATATATCATAGCTGATTGTCTTGTCAAGAGAAAGGAGTCTGGAGAGAAAAAGAACCACCAAAACAAGGGCAAGATGGAAAAGAACTTCATTGCTAAGAATGAAAAGAGCTGGAGTTAGAGTGACTCATCTTCTTTAGAGTTTGAAGAAGAAGAAGATAATATTGGGCTGTTTGCTGCTGTTACTGATGAAGAATAAGACTATCTTACAGAAAGGATAGGTATTAGGGCCCCTCTATCACATTCAGACAGTGACACTGAGGAGGATTAAGATGTCAACAGAAGTTATGGGATAATGGCCATGTCAGATTAAGAATCCATCCAGGATTATCCTGGTCTAGATAAGGTATACTCACTGTCCAACTCCTCTTCTTATTCAAACTATACGACTAGTCCAAATTCTGATGCATCTTCATCCTGTGATGAAGATGGGTCAGAATCTTAGGAAGATGTCAATCAATTGATTGGCAAGTATGGTGTTATTCTAGATGTTTTGAAGAGAAGCAAGAAGTTGGCCAAGAAATAAGCTGAGGAGATCATCTCCCTACAGCTAGCAGCTTCCTGCAGTCTGACTACACATCTTTGCTGGAACTAAAGATGAGGGAGTCAGTCAACTGAAGGCTATCAAAATCATCCAGATTGGGACCATCAGCCACAAAAACACAATCTTTCTAGATCTTGAAGAGAAGCTCCAAAGGGAAAAAATAATTGTGGCTAAATATTCAAAGCCCAATATAGTGTTACCCCTGATAAACTCCTTCACCTCTCAAAAGGATAAGAGGGGTTTGGGATTCAAGGGGAACCCTAAAGTTGGCCATTACAAAAGGAAAGGCAAAGCTCCAATTCAGCCTCCCATCTCTTTTAATAAAGTAGTGTTACCATCAAACAGGTATGACCAATAAAGTATCTATGGTCACTGGTTGAATGAAAGATCCACAAGTGTGAACAAAATTATTCACAACTATGGTGGAAGGTAGATGAGTGCTCTTAAGGCCCCACATGAGAAAATTCAAATGACCCATCATGGACCATTTGTGTTTGGTACACCAGCCCCCACACTAAAGAATATAGCAGTGAACTTTTCTCAGGTTCTCCCAGCATACTCTCAAACCAAGGGCAAGTCTGTCTGCAAGCCTGACTTGGGTATTTCTGAGGCCATGAATAGTATGTCTTATGCAAACAAGACCACTGCTGGTAGAACTCAAAATAAACCAAGCTCTTCTACTTATAGACTCACTTTCAATTAGATTGTTGTTGAAAGAAACAAGTATAAGGAAGCTGCTCTTCCTCCTGAACAGTCAGCAGCTATCATGCAATCTACCAGACCTATTCATAAAAAAGATACAATATCTATAAGTGTTGGTGTTGGAACCAAAAATCGGCCTCAATGAGAGTTCGGACCCTGGGGTGTAGCTAACACCTACTTCTCCAAAACTCACATCCATTACCAGTTGCTGAGTACTGATGAACTAACCCTGGGCTACAACACGGATGTCCCTCCACTAACCCGAAAGATCTCAGAGCGCTTCCCCTCCATAGCCAAGTGTCGATCTAAGGATACCTCAGAAAGCGCTACAAGACTTTAGAAAATGATAAAACTTGACTTCTAAGGTACCCTGTGGGTCTATTTATAGAATCCAAAAAGCTGGTCTGCGAACAGCCAAATTCCGCTGTTCAAAAGGGCTATATGTAACCCAAAGTGGTCTGCCAACAACCAAATTCCGCTGTTTTAGGAGCTAAATGCAAACCTCCAAAGGAATCCAGGTAAATTTAACTCTGGATCAAACTGGGTAGGAGGATTCTCGCATACCTAGGCGAAAATCCTTCTGTCTACTTATCTTATCTGACCGGACAATCCTAGGCCCAAGAAAATACGTCTAAGTACTGGTATGTTGAGAGCGAGAGAAGTTACACTCAACGCCTTTGGACAAAAAGCATTGAGAGCATTGAGTGAAGGAGCAACACTCAACGCCTCAAGGAAAAAAGCGTTGAGAGTGTTGAGTGGAAAGGCTTCGCTCAACGCCAGAGGCGGAAAGGCTTCAAGAGCTTTGAGTGGAAAGGCTTCAGTCAATGCCAGAGGCAGAAAGGCGTCGAGAACGTTAAGTGGAAAGGCTTCACTCAACGCCAGAGGCGAAAAGCGTTGAGAGCGTTGAGTGGAAAGGCTTCCCTCAATGCTAGAGGAAAAAAGCTTTGAGAGCAGTGAGTGGAAAGGCTTCACTCAATGCTAGAGGAAAAAAGCGTTGAGAGCGTTGAGTCAAAAGGCTTCACTCAACGCCAAAGGATAAAAAATCATTGAGTGAAGTTGCTTTTACTCAACGCCTTCAACAAGGAGTCTGCCTACCCTGGGGGGCTTCCCGCCTACCCAGGCATAAGCCTTTTCTCCTATCTTGGCAGGAGCCCTTTCGCCACTTTAATCGCTTGACCTGACCAACCTGGGCCCAAGGTCCCACTCAGCGAATATGGGGTTGTACATAATCCCCGCTCTTTACGAGCTAGTTCTACGCTCGGAAAGAAACGTCCAACCCTTAATATTCGGTGAGTGCTTGTTGACCTGTAAGAGAATATTTTGTGGGCCCCTCCCCGCAGATATATATATGTCACAGGGCTTGTTCCCAAGACACCACTTGTTCTGTTACTGCTTACCGCCTGAGCTCCCGCGCTGCTTCGAGAATGTATGCCAAACATGCCAAGAAATCACTCTCACAAGAATTCCAAGAATGTCTCGCCGCTGCTCAGGCGAGAGCTCATTCTGACTGTACTGGCTTCGCCCCTGGCTCTCGACACAAAGGCCCGTGGACTCGACCTACCAGCAGAAAAGGGCTAAGTCAGTTTGACGAGATCGCTCCAGGAATGATTCGGCTTCACCGACCCTGACCCCCAGCCGCAAGAACCCTCCTTCTCTGACGGAGGTATGTTTCTTGCCCCATCCTTTGGCACAAACCCCCATAATGGGCTTGTCATATTGATACACTATCCTTCTTGCAGGGGGCGGTTCCTGAAAATGTCGCTGATGCCCCTTCGACAAATACCGAGTCCACCCGGCTTCCTGACAAACTTACAGTGGGTCTCGGAGGATTCCCCTTGATTACCCAGGCCGAGCCTTCAATTGCTACCGGTAATTTACTTGCCTGGTTTCCGCTTTACCTATCTTGTATTTTCTTTCGCTAATCGGGCTTTTCGTAGCACTTACTTTCAGAACCTTTGGTGTTATCAGCCCGAGGCCCAAGACTCCAACTGCCAAGGTCCCTATCAATCCAACGACCAACCTTACCCTCTAACCAAGGATAGCTACTGATAAGTCTCTTACGCCAGATTATTGCTCACCTGGCGAGGAGAACACTGCCCTCTTGCATCCAGACGAGATTCATTCACTGGAGCAGACATCCTTCCCCCTAGGTCGGGGAAAAACGTAGAACCCACTCTTTGGGAAACCATTCGAAGGACGTCCTGGATCTTTCCACCAGCAATCAGGTAATTACTTCCCCTCTTGGCACTTTGATTACTCTTCCCGCCCCTGAATTGGCCCTGACATCCCCCTCACCAGATAAACGGGAGACTGCGGAAGAGCTCGACGCAGACATGGAGGTGATCTCGCCGCCGCCTTCCCCAAGCGAGATATTGAGCTTCCTTGAGGCCTCTGGAAATGCCGATAAGCAGAGGGAGAGAATAGCTGAAGTCCTGTCAAAGCTTGTTTGGATGCGGCAAGAGGATTCCTTTTGGGAGACTACCCTCTTGACATCGATTTAGCGGTGTCTATGCGTGATCGAGCGTGATTATACACATCTTCTTGGCAAGACTGAGCGCCTGAGAGGCGGGACCGAGGATGTAAGACCCCCCTTTTTTTTTCTTTTTTTTCAACCATCGGGGTCTTAGGCCCAGAGTCTCCGCTTTGTGGTGACACCTTCACGTCCTGAAGGGTCATCACCACAAGGCGCCGATTCTGCCGGCCAATTCGATCACAAAAAGGTAGCACAATAATAGAAGTAAGAGCAATGCAGTCCACAAATATACATCACATATATAGAATAAAAATCTCCATGAAGGGAGTGTCCATAGAAAGCATCAGAGTACTATAAATGTGGGCTTATGCCCGATACATCATGTCCTCACCACAATATCACTCATGCGGAAGCTAAAACAGAAACTACACAGGGTCGAGACTCACGGTCCCGGCTGTATGAACTCCGGAGCTAGACTGCCCCATCTCTAGGCGCACCGATCTCTCTGGCTGCTCCTCCATGCTGGGCTCCACGATCCCCTAAATGATGCGGTTCGAAAACCGTTAGTCATAAAGACTAAGCCCTATCATCCCCCACCCCTTCCCCCATGGCTCCTAGGTACCGAGCGGGGTGGAAGAAAGGGAAGGACATGAAGGTAGAGATTAATCAAGAAACAGATGGCAGCGGAACTAATCTAGCAATTCTATGATAATATGACAGAAACAGAAAGTAAGGAAAGTAACCTTAACTTATGTGCGAAAACGCATAAGCCAAGGGATCTTCTGCAAGGCTCCCATCGTATAGAGTGTCCCATACCACCTATACGTTGGGGTGTCGGTTATCAAACAGCAATGGTTGTTATATATTGAAATTAACCTTTGATTTATAAACTTGCCCACACAAGCTTATAGACCAAGGGGTCGTTTTGCAGGTCCTAATGTATAAGCGTCCCATACCACTTATACTTTAGGTGTCAGGGTTAAATGAATCGATTATGCTATGACATGCTAGTGGGTATGATGAAACATGCAAGTGTAACTCACACACCCGACTCTGTGCACACAGACCTTTAGTTCCCCCTTTCGGAGCCGTTACCTCCTAGGATACCTCCGTAGTGGCAGACGGAAGCGGTGGGTTGGGCCTCGCCCACCTCAAAACCAGTAAAAGCACCACTGGTTTGACCTATCGTACGCCTCAACGCTTGGTGCACTAAGTAGACGCCTGCGTACTCTTGCCGGCTGGCGCACCGGACTTCTGTTAGCGAAGTGCTAATCACCTCGCTGAGTCAACGATATCGGTGTCGGTGCAATCGAACTCCCCGATATCATAAAACCCACCACCTTAACTTTTCCTATTTTATGCACATGCAAGTTTAATCGTAAACACACAAAAACCGAGTCGAAGCTCCCCGGACCAAAACTTCCGTCTCCAAACCAACCAAGCCGAAGCTCCCCGGACCCAAACGTCCATCTCCAAACCAACCGAGCCGAAGTTCCCCGGACCCAAACGTCCGTCTCCAAACCAACCGAGCCGAAGCTCTCATCAATCTTCCTGTGCCAACAGTGTTTGTGAAAGGTGCAGTCCTAGTTACTAAGTTACTCTTGTCGGTTTGTTATTACAGTTTACGTTAGCCCAGGACTGCCCCCGGTATACCCCGTGAAGGGCTCTCAAGGGGCACTAGGAACCAAGACGGCGGCATTACGGCCCGAAGTTCCCTTTTGCAAGGCACTTATTGTTATTGGTTGATCTCCTTTACCCATTCCCTTCTCACATTACGATAGACTATCCTAGAGTGATTTCTAAACCTTCCACTCTTCGGGGAAGACGATCTTTCGTCGAACCTGAGCACCTCTTAACTCTAGCTATCACAACTTCTCGCTACTCTTCATATCTTCCTGTTGTGATTTCCCCCACTATTACCCACCCAGACAAAAATGATTAACTCCAATGACTTCCTCAGATCGTGTCCTACTGCATTTCACAATTGCTATAAGCAGACCGACCTAGACTTCATGTCGAACCGGTTATGCAATGATCCAATGCTCATCCAAATGCCCTAAATTGTTTACTGGAGACTCACCATGATCTAAATGACCTAAATCCAGAAAATGGAAATTTTCCTAATCTATTTGGCATTTAATTAAATTCCTCGAAAATCCCAAGGGCTACCGGTTTGAACATGAACTACCCTAAGTAATCATGCAAGATGTCCAGCAAATTTATGATAAATAGTAGGTTATCTCAATAGGTTAAACCTAAGTATCATAATTTTTCTATCATCAAAAGGGCATGAAAACTATTTTAGAAATAATCTCTAACTTCTGTTGTTTATGAATCAAGTACAGAAAATATTCTTCCAAAAATTAAAAATAATTTATGCCATGCATATAAAGGCCTAAAATTAGCACTGGCCAAGTTTCATAATTTTCCAGCAAGTATTTTATCCATAATTAATTTTTAAACAATAAGACCCCTTTCTAATATCTGTGAACAAAGTACTAGATTTACTCAACATAAAATTCTATAAAAATTCAGGGATCAATGTTCTACTAGTCAAGATCTAAATCCAGAATTTTAACTGATTATAATTAATTTAAAACCTCCGAATATTTGAAACAACAAATCGGGCTAATACTCCTTTAACACATGAAGTATAATATTTATTAATCATAAAATTCCAGGAAAATTACCATAAGTCTAAAACATCCTAAAACTCCCTCCTCCCGAGTTTCATAATTTTTAGATTAGATTTAGTGCTTAAAACAACTAAATTACATGTTTATCCTAATCCAAAATCTCAACTTCCGAGGTACCTAATTATCTCCAATTCCTTCACTATTTCAACTAGAGGGTTTTCATCATATCATCCCCCTCTCCTCCAAATTTCAAGGGCATACAAGAGCTTTAGCTCCTATGTCCTTCACAAACCTCAAAACCCTTTATTTAGGGTTTGAGCTTGGATCCTAGGGTAAATCAACCCTAAACCTCACCATTTTTCTCCAAGCAGGTTATAACACCCTTCTAAGTCAGAGATCAGAAAATCAGCCTCTGTTGAGGTGATTTGACCTTTCCAAACTCTTAGTGCACTTTTTACTAATAGGTGTCTCACTAATGCCTAGTTAAGGGTAGAAGATTTCCTACCCAAAACTCCTCCAAATTAGTTGGAATTTTGTACAGACCTAGGTTTTATAGCCAGGGACCACTCACCAAAATTTGGGAGGGTTTGGAGGTCATTTGACCACTTAAATAAATTCCTCTAAGTTTATTAAATTAAAACAAAAACTTTAGGCAAAGTATCCCCAAAAATTCTCATCTTTTGTCTGCCTTTAGGTATTGTTAAGGCTAATCCCCTGCCCAAATTTCAGGTCATTTGGACAAGGGACAAAGAGTGGGCATCCGTTTTAATTTCTGCCCAACTCTAAGTACAGCCCTCACTAAAACGGGTGCTGCGGCCGAACCACTTACCCAAACGAGTTGAAACCAATTTTAGATTAATCTAGACTCGAAGGGCTATGACTTTTGTGTCTGGTCACTTTTCCTAAAATGGCCTCTAAATGCCTCGTTTTGCAGCATTAAAATATGCCCATCCAATTATAATTTCCATACAAAATTATTTACATAATTTATATATTAAAAACAGTTTTCACTGTTCATCTTCTACAGAACCCGAAAACCAGACACAGAAACTCATATTTCCTGTAGCTCTTTCGCGCTCCGTCACCGGTCGTTCGGTCACTTCCCTGGCCAGCCACCACCACCACCGCCTCCGTTGGGGCGATGGCTATCGGTCGGCGGTGGTTTGGCCGCCGGAGGTGGCGGTTTCCGGCGAACTCAAGAATACACTTTTCATGGTTTTCCATGAAAACGAGAGTTGGGTCCGACTCCGTTGAGCGCGAACTTCCTTTCTAAGAATCCTAAGATCTACCCATGAAAGAGAAGAAGCAGAGGAGGACCTTATTCGCGGTTTGGAGGCGAGAAGAACGACGAGGTGCCATGGCGCGGTGGTGGCGTTGTTGAACTTCTCCTACAACAAGAACAAAGATCTGATCCGTTTACTTGAGCGTGTAAACTTCTCCTCTTGCCCCAAGTGGGCTTTTATAAGTCAGAAAGTGGGGAGGTGAAAGGGTTAAGCCGTAATGGCCATGAAGGCTCCTCTTAATAGCCTTTCGGTTACAGTGAAGGGATAAGAAACGGTGGAAGATGAACAGGTGTGTCCAGTTGGCGGTTTCCTATTGGACCAACACTTCCTCCTTTATTATATAATTATAGAAGGAAAAACGGTCCGTAATTACTCCTGGTGTAACTTCCCACACCAGCATTTATTTCCATGCGTGTTAGAATAATTTCGGGCCTGAACCGTCGTTTCGGCCAATGTCACGGGCGTGACACATAGGTCACGGGCGTGACAGGCCCGGATAGCCAATTCTGGGTTCGATGATCGTCGAAATGAGATCGACGATCGTCGAAGGGTGGTCACGGGCGTGACACCTGGGTCACGGGCGTGACAGGCCCGGGTGGTTAATTCTGGGTCGACGATCATCGAACTGAGATCGACGGTCGTCGAAGGGTGGTCACGCCCTAGGTCACGGGCGTGACACCTAGGTCATGGGCGTGACAGGCCCGAGTGGTTAATTCTGGGTCAACGATCGTCGAACTGAGATCGACGTTCGTCGAAGGGTGGTCACGCCCTAGGTTATGGGCGTGACACCTAGGTCACGGGAGTGACAGGCCCGAGTTTCAATTTCGACGATCTCCTTACGGAGATCGACGATTGTTGAAGGAGTCACGCCCTAGGTCACGGGCGTGACACCTTGGTCACGGGCGTGACATGCCCGGGCTGCAAGTTCGACGATCGTCTCACGGAGATCGGCGATCGTCGAAGGAGTCACGCCCTAGGTCATGGGCGTGACACCTTGGTCACGGGCGTGACACCTATGTCACGGGCGTGACATGCCCGGGCAACAAGTTCGACGATCGTCTCGCGGAGATCGACGATCGTTGAAGTAGTCACGCCAAAAGTCACGGGCGTGACGGGTCGGTCACGGGCGTGACCAACCCGTGACCCGAAACCTCGATCGATTTATTTCAATTTTTGGGCTTCACAGGGTTCCGTCACGACCAACCGACTCCAAGGGGTCTAGCCGGAAATGGGATGTTACAGAGGAGACATCTCCCGGAAGGCATATCGCGTGGGCCCGAGACCAACTGCGCCTGGTCCACCAGGAACTTACAGCCGTGATAGCTTATAACTATCCGCGGGTTCCTCCGAGGACATGGAGGCGAGGTCGGGGATGTTGGCGGTGGGAACAATACTGAGCCCCACTGGTTCTCTCCCCTTCTTACCCCAACCTCCCTGCCTACCCTTCACACGTGTACCCTTTTTCGTTTATGTAATAAACATATGATCAACTATTATATTTTATCATGGCTCTCGCCCAGCGAGAGGCCAATTGTATCTAACATCTTATTTTTTCACGCCAATCTTTCTTACCGAATGCCTAGCTCTCGCGCCATAATTTCTTTTTACACTTGTCGTTTCTTTATCCTTACCCGGGATCCCTCCCAGTGGCTTTTGCCATCTGCAGGTATAGGAAGCGTTGGCGGGATCGGGCAGAATATGAAGTGTCAAATTATAAAATATTGCTATCCGCACTTCCGCCATTATAAAAAACTTCATGATTACCATATTCTTCTATAAATAGGTCGGCTTACCAGCCATATTTACTTCCATTTGCTTCCGAACCTTCATCTTCCTCCTCCCCCCCCCCCCCGCTCTCGCTACTTTTGCAACCTCAGGCTTCTCGCCCATGATTTTTCTCTCCCTTTTCGCCTTTCTACAAAATGCCAGGCTAGACTGATGGTCGTACCAAGTGTGCGCAGAAATTCATTGAGCACGACTTCCCCCCTTATCGCTCAACTGAGGCAGAATATGCTTCCATTATTGCAAACTATATTCCTCCTGGGTTTGTCGCGCGCAACCCCGGGAATGAGGACAAGGTCAATCTCATGCCAGAATGGGAGCTTGCCATCCTGCTAGAGTATTTTGATGTAGGGTTTTGCCTCCCCCTCTGGCTGGAAGTTCTCCAGGCCCTCCGTACTATGGAGTGGTCCCTGGCCAACTCAATCCTAACTACGTTGCGCTTCTAGTGGATTTCGCTTGTTACATGCATGCGGAAAGGATTAAGTTCAACCTCTCCATCTTCCAGAAACTCTTCAACTTCCAGGCTAAAAGCGGGATAGTCTTCTTCTCGGGGCAGACAATCAAGACCAGCGGTCTCGCAAACAAGATTCACAACTGGGCCCAGAAGTTTGTCTTCGTATCCGGGAACTTCGACAACGTTCCCCTCTCACCGGGTCAGTATGATGAGGCGACTTATAGGCCTCCGACACTTAGGGGATGCAAGACAACCGTCCTCACCTTCTTCGGGACTAAGAACTTTAACGTTAAGTTCTTGTGATGAGATCTCGAATCTCTTCCACTGGTTTCTGCCGACGAAGGTACCATATTGCCCTATCCCTTTAATCTATAATTCCGAACTATAAGAATAACTTTTACGGATTTCATAGGTGAGATGGAGATCCCCCTCAACCAACCCTTCGACGAGGCTAGGGGTTCTGCCGCTACCCTAGATCTCGCCAAATCCGCAGCCCTCGCTTGCCGGAATGAGCCGGGCTCTCTCTCCCAGCTGAGTGCCTAGAAGCGGAAGCCTGACGCTCCTCCGTAGGCCCCTTCCAAGAAGAACAAATCATCGGCGACGAACAAGGAAAAATCTGTAGCTGAAACCCCAGGCGAAGGCCCACCTACCGCGGATGAAATGGATATTGTCGCAAAGGTTCTAACCGCCTCACAGAAAGCTCCCGCGAAACTGGTGCCGAGAGGGCATCAAAATTTTTGCCTTGGTGGGAAGCACCTGGATGAATAGGGCCAACCCCTTATGCAGTAGGATGCAGAGGCTAACTATGTATCCATCTTGTCACTCCTTCCCTCATTGATAGAGTTGGAAATAAGCAGCAGCGAAGCCTTCGCGCTCGGCTTCGGGCTTTAAAGCCTTGTGGATGCAAGCATATACGACCAGGAATCCACCAAGGTTCTCGCTCATGAAGATATTCGAGCCCAGCTGCATGCGTTTGAGCTTACGCATATGTCTGCCCACCGTAGCCTCATCATTGAGCGCAACCGAATTGAGGCACTCAAGATGAGGGATCTCGCCGCTACCGAGGTGGTCACCCTGAAGGCCGATCTGGAGGCCTCAGAGACACTTCTCACCCTCCGCCCGGTGACTGAGGTATGTTAAACTTTAGAGGCCTTCCACGTCATGTCTATTCCCGCTATTTAGTCCTATTTAGTACTAACAAGTTTATTACAGGATTCCGGCCAAGCCCAGGTATCGCATGCACGGGAGGCTGCTCTTATGTGCGAGATTACGCTGCTGAAGGTCAAGCTGAAACGAGCGTAGGAGGCCAAGGTTTTTGTTCTCCACCGCCAGTCGAGAAGGTCAAACGTCACCAATGTTCCAACTATGAGATAAAAGTGATGATGCAGGAGAATGCACAGGCGGTGGCTAAGTGCGTGATCCAGGTGCTGCGAGAATCTGGGTTTCTGAACGAGAGTAGCGAGACGCTCATGCCGCGCGAGATCTTGCCCTGCTATTTGAACCCATCCCTATGCCCGCGCGAGAGGATGAATCCCAATGTGAGGATGATGAAATAATCCTTGGCGAGAGTGACGGGTCTACTGACGAGTCATCTAGCGAGACGTCTGACGACTCTTCTTGAAGACCTTTCGCCTTTTTGGTTTCCTTTAACTTGTAAAATTTTCTTTCTATGAATTTCTGTAAGGGGCGAGACCCCCCAAACAAATATAATAACTTTTGGAATATATAAATGACCTTACTTTTTGCCGAAATGGCTACTGTTTTCTATACTTTTCTTTGCATCTCGCATGTTATTATCCGCAAACTAATCCGCACATTCGCTTAAACCCTAGGCTCTAAGGTGATGACCACCACCCATTCGATGAATAGATTAAGTAAATTTTGTCGAGAGGGACATACTGAAAGGGACATGCCGAAAGACCCTTGCCAAGAGAAATATACCAGAGGACGATGCCTAGATGGGTCTAAATTACCTTATCCCTACTAAGGATAGGCATTAGCTATTTGAAAACCTATAATTTAAGTGCTCCGTAATACTTGTCATTGTTAGAGCTTCAAGAGACCGATCGGTCTGATATCTAGCCAAAGTGGTATGCCTGTCTCAGTGGCCTGGAAGTTTGGTCATCCGTCCTGGTGATGGAATTCAGACTGTAGTCTGGTGGACAGCAGCAGTGGCGATCTGAGACCAAGCAACAACAGTCTTATGAAAGCCGCAACAGTAGTCAGAGGGTAACCGCAACTATGGTCTGGTAGGCAGCAGTAGTGGCGGTGTAAGGTTAAGCCGCAGCGGTCTAGTGAAAGCCCTAGCAACAGTCAGAGGGTTAACCACATCTGCGATTTGGTGGCATCCCGCGGTTGCTGACTGTCTGCTATTAGTGGTTGCAGTCTGATAGGTTGCCGCAACTGCGGTGTGGTGGCAACCCACATTTGCGGTCTGGCGGTCTTCCCTGGGCGGTTTGGCAACTTCCCTAGTTGTCGGTTTGGTATTTTATTATTTGTATAGTGGACGGTTTGACCTGGTTGACTTTATTTTCTTTCTAAAGCTCCAGATTTTCTTAGGTAGCTGCTCTCCCTTCCAAATCCGAGTGAGGAGGAGTGTAGCTGGCTGATTCCTGAAGATTGAGGCAAGTGATGCTCTTTCATCCTTTCCAAGACTGATTCTCTATTTTGTTGTTAGTTTTATCCCTCTTTTTCTTAAATATTAGGTGTACTGTAGGTTTTGGCCATGGTTATATTGCTGTTTGCGTAGAGAAGCTCCAACTAGTCCAAGTTTTTTAGAGAAAAAAATGTCTGATTGGGTTGGTATTGGTATGGCTCTGGCTGTATAGGATAGGTTAAGTCTGTATCAGGATAGTTAGTAATAGCAGGTTTTCATTCCAGCTAGTCGATGCAAATAAGAGAAAATATTATGATTTTGGGCTAGTTGTTGTGGTCTAGCATGATCGGTTTGAGTAGAGCAATTTTTCTACCAGGTCTCTGCCCCTTGGCGTTGAGTGTATCTTAGTACAAAAGTCCAGTTTTTAGGCTAAGTGTAAAAGCATTGAGTGTGGAGGACACACTAAACGCCTAGCTGCTTTGTTTTTGAGTCTAAGTAATTAGCGTTGACAGCATTAAGTGAGGTGAACTCACTCAAAGCCGTCTGATTAGACTATTTAGCTAAGTATTTTAGCATTGAGTGAGGTTAGTTCACTCAACGCCGTCTTAGTTAAAAGCATTGAGTGCATCGTATACACTCAACGCCTTTCTGTAAGTTCTTTAAGCTAAGTCATAAGCATTGACAGCATTGAGTAAGTTGAACTCACTCAATGTCGTCTGTTTAGCCAGTATTCTAAGTAAAAACGTTGACATCGTTGAGTGAGGTTAGCTCACTCAATGTCGTTTGCCTTGATAGTTTTTTTCTAAGTTTTTTGGCATTGTGTGAGTTGAGCTCACTCAACGCCATCTTGCCAGTAAGACTTTTCAAAGTCTTTTGGCATTGAGTGAGTTGAGCTCACTCAACGCCGTCTTGCCAATCAGACATTTATAAGTCTTTTGGCATTGAGTGAGTTGAGCTCACTCAACGCCGTCTTGCCAGTTAGACTTTTATAAGTCTTTTGGCATTGAGTGAGTTGAGCTCACTCAACGCTGTCTGCTTAGCTTGGTAGTTTAAGTCAAAAGCGTTGAGTGTGGGGAGCTCACTCAACTCCTTTGGCTATTTAGCATTGACAGCATTGAGTGTGGTGATAACACTCAATGCCTTAGTCTATTTTAGATGTTAAGTCAAAAGCGTTGAGTGTGGTGAACTCACTCAATGTCTCCTTCTGTTTTCTTCTAAGTGAAATAGCGTTGAGTGTGGTAAGCTCACTCAACGCCATTTCTTTGCTTTGTTGTTAAGGAAAATAGCATTGAGTGTGGTAAGTTCACTCAATGCCTTTTCTCTATTGAGTTGTTAAGGCAAAATCGTTGAGTGTGGTGAGCTCACTCAATGCCCTTTTGCTGGCTTTGCTGATTTAAGCAAGAAAGCGTTGACATTGCCGTCAGCTATTTATGCAGCTAAGTATTTTAGCTGTTTGTTTTAGATTTAATGGGGTTCAGCTTGGATTTTAGTGGATATAGAACCTGGTTCTTATACTTTAGGGGTTGAGTTGGACCGATGCCGTCACCACAGTACCTGTGGTTTAGTTGGACTGATGCCGCTTCCCCCTCTTTTCTTGTCTTGCTAGACAATTGGACTGTTTGGTTGAATTGGACAGATGCCGCCGCCACAGTACCTCTGAAAAGATTTCGGTCTGATGGTCCTGGTTGGACATTGTTACCACCGGCTTAGGCCATTTTCCTCTAGTGTTAATGCTTCTTTTGATTCTAAAGCTCTGTTCAGATTTTTGTTATCCTACTAATTTTACTTGCAGATATTCTAGAAGCTTGGATTCATTCTCGCACTTGGTGCAATTTTGTTTACTCTATTTGATGAGTATATTACCTTTTGCTGTCAAATTTTAATCCTTTTACTGAGTGTATCAGCATCCTTTTGTAGGGGTTTGGTTAACCCCTTGGTTCCATTGCTTATGATCTTTTGCTCCTTTACTACTTGTTTTTCTCTCGTGCTGAGGTGTTCTTTCTTTGAATGCCTCAGGTTTAGGGTTGTAGCTGATTGAGCGGCTAGTTTTCTTTTGGAGCTTGCTGGTGATCTACGGGGTTGCAGAGGGTTCTTTCCTCATCCTTGTGAGGTAGTTCACTTCTTATTTCCTTTCTGCATATACATACATACTCCCCAGTGGGTTTGTGTATGGTTGTTGACGCCCACTGGTGGCCTTCTTTGTGATGCTAAGTATGAACTTAAACTGCTAGTTTTTGCCTTTTTGAAGGTTGTTTACTTGCTCTCTGGGATTGTTTTATGCTAGGGTGCATGTTAGATATTTCTAACTTATAAAACCCCTACCAATATTATTTCATACATGCCATATTTCTAAAACTAAAGGACTATCTTTTAATCTAACATAAATCCTATTTTCATACTATACTAAATTAGAGTCTTGCATACCGTAAGTTGTCCTCCAGGGGCGCTTATACTCACGTAGGATGTCAAATCACTTAATCAAAGTATTTTTCCGTAGCGTATAAAGATATTTTACACGTAGACTAGTTGATCCACTGTGCCGAGGGATATGACTATCTTACTTAATATGATTTCATTCATAATAACCTGTGATTTTCTTATGAACTGTAGAGTTTGGAGTTTTGCCTGAGCATCTATAGTTATCCCCTACACGGCGTGGCATCACGACGCATATTTTTTCTTACTCTGATATAATTTTTATGCTGAGAAAATGCGGGTTGTGACAGTTGGTATCAGAGGTGCATTTTAGATATTTTTAACTTATAAAACTCCTACCGATATTACTTCATATATATCATATTTCTAAAACTAAAGGAATATCTTCTTATCTAACGTAAATCCTATTTTCATACAATAATAAATTAGAGTCTTGCATACCGTGAGTTGTCCTTCGGGGACGCTTATACTCACGCAGTATGTCAAATCACTTAATCAAAATATTTTTCCACATCGTATAAAGATATTTTACTCGTGGACTAGTTGATCCACTGTGCCGAAGGATACGACCATCTAACTTAATTGGATTTCATTCATAATAACCTATGATTTTCTTATAAACTGTAGAGTTTGGAGTTTTGCCTGCGCGTCTGCAGTTATCCCCTGCACGGAGTGGCATCATGGCGCGTATTTTCTCTTACTCTGATATAATTTTTATGCTGAGAAAATGCGGTTTGTGACAGTTAGTATCAGAGGGAGGTTGCTTGACAATTGGTCGGGCAAACCTTCCCTTATTAGTGTTAGTAGTTTAGTGTCATATCATACACACACCGATGTGTCATCAGTACGTCTTTGCTGACGCATGAACACTAGACTCATAAGCATGATTAGAAGTATATGGGGCATATTATGTAGTATGGGATACATAATATGTGTTTGTGTATGGATCCACCATAGGTGGCAACATGTGAGGGTTATGTAGTATGAGATGCATAACCTCACCACATGAATGCTTATTAACACGTTTTCTCTTTTTGTGGCATGCAATGTTATGTAGTATGGGATGCATAACATTTCCATGTATATGCCGCTCATAACATGCATTAAGGCCTTTTTAGAATGCATAACACAACATGCATATCATAACATAGAATAAGCACAATGTGCCAAGCTAAAGATTTACATGATGACATATGTACACACATTCTTTTGAGTCAAAAGGAATATAAATTCATGTTTTCATGGTCTAAGCACATGAGTTAGTGTGATGATGGTGAATCATCCTAGGTTAAGCATAACATCATTATTGAAAAATCCCAGAATAAGTTAGTATTTGAAGCTAATACTTAAGTATGTTTTGTCTGTACTGTGTTGTTTGAGTTCTAGCCGTTAACTTAGGTTTTGATTAACAGTTTATTGTTTTATTAGAATGTCGCTTGAGCGTGATGCAACAAGGTCGACTCCCCAGCATGAAGGTGAGTCGTCAGATGTGCAGGATGAGGCGGTTATTGTAGAACTGCGCCAGAGTATGGAGACCTTGTCGGGCTAGATTATGGTGATTCAAGCGCGGTTGCAGGCATTGTTGGCTGCCACCTTAGGATGGCAGCCTAGTGAGCAAACCCCCGCAGTGGTGGAGAATGAGAGCGAGATTAGCATATTGAATAAGATTACTTTTTGATTGTTAGCGGCTGAAGAGTGCAGAGTCAAAGGTTTCTTGGGTGGCCTCCCAAATGACATTCAACAGTACACCAATACTTACCTGTTTGAGATGAATGAGAGGATAGTGGAAGTTGCCCTTAAAGTTGAGTCTGTGGGATATGCTAAGGATCGGGGCATGATACTAAGGAAGGACAAGAGGAAGTCCGATGAGGGTAAGAACACCCAGGTATCCGAAGCTGCTCCAAGGAAGAGGAGTAAGGAAGTGTGTAGTTTTTTGTGGCCGACCGGGCCACCCTTTCGAATGATGTTACCAGAGAATTGGAGCTTAGAAGAAGGAGCAGGTTCATGCGATTCATGGTGCTCCTAAGAGGGACTCAGTGTGTACTTTGTGAAAGAAGAAGGGGCATGATGTTGCCCATTGCTTGTTAAAGGATAAGGTTTGCTTTCAGTGTGGACAGAAGGGGCATGTTAAGACAAAGTGCCCGCAGCCCCATCCCATTCTTCAACCAGTCCCACCTCGGGCTTTGCCATCGCCGCAGCAGGTGGACAAAGAAAAAGGAAAGCCGAATGTGTTATCATCAGAAGATGCTCAGACTTCTACCCAAGTAATATCTGGTTAGGTCCACGTCTAGTCATAATTGTTAGTAGTATTTATAGTTTTAGTATTCGCTTTCTTGAATGCGGGAGCGATTGTTTAGGAAGATTTCCAGCACTACCCACTCGTTTGTGTCTAGGACCCTTGTTTGGCCCTCAATCTTATGGCACGCGCTTCGTGCCGAGTTTCCCTCTGGTGGTTGGGTATTGTGGGGCCAAGGTATTAAGATTGTGCGAGTCTATATATGAATTCCAAGTTTTTGCTGATTCGATAGAGTAGAATTATCCACGCCAGGTCTCTCCGGCTATTTCTGCGGTATGTGCTCGAAAGCTTTTAGATTCCGGCTATTTTGCTTGTTGGTTTCGGTGTTGGAGACCAAGGTTAGTTTGTCGCGTTTAGAGGAGATCCCTGTGGTGCGCGAGTTTGAGGTTGTCTTTCCAGCCAATCTTCTTGGTCTTCTTCTTGAGAGAGACGTGGAGTTCGTCATAGATCTGGAGCTGGGTACTTATCCTATTATTAAGGCCTCATACTGTATGGCCCATGTGAGCTGGATGAGTTGCTAGAGAATGGTTTTATAAGGCCAAGAATCGCTGATGTGTTTGATCAAGTAGCGTGGTAGCACTGAGTTGTCAAAGATTGATCTTCATTTAGGCTACCACCAGTTCAGGATTCGTGAATCAGGTATCCCACGGACTGCTTCCCGTTCCAGGCATGGACATTTTGAGTTTTTGGTGATATCATTTGGTTTGACCAACGCACCCTCTGCCTTGATGAATATGATGATCGGAGTATTCAAAGATTTTCTAGACCGACTAGTAGTTGTGGTTATAAACGACACTTTGGTATATTCCCGCAATGTTGAGGAGCATGACCAGCATCTATGTTTAGCCTTATCGGCTTTGAGGGACCCCAAATTGTTCGCCAAGTTGAGCAAGTGCGAGTTTTGGTTGCCTCGGGGTTAGTTTCTTGGTCAAGTGGTTAACAAGAATGGGATTTCAGTCGACCTAGAGAAAATAGCTGCTGTTGTAAAAAGGACTAGGGATTTCAGTCGACGCAGGAGAATGCAGCCTTCGTTAGGAGCGAGAAGTGCGAGGAAGCTTTTCAAGAACTAAAGAATAGATTATGCACTATTCCCGTTTTTGGCATTGGCTACGGAGGGCATGGATTATGATGTGTTTATGGATGCATCTCATGTTGGGCTTGGATGCATGCTGATGCAAGAAGAAAAAAAGTGATGGTGTATATGCATGATCTAAAGTTCGCAGCTGTGAATTATGAGCTAAAGTTGTGGAGACACCTGCTGTACGACGCACAATGCAAGATTTACGCTGATCATAAGAGTTGAAGTATGTCTTCACTTAGAAAGAATTGAATTTGCGCCAGCGGTAATGGTTAGGGTCTGTTGCTAATTTTGAGGTTGAGATTTGATACTATCCGAGCAAAGCTAAAGTAGTGGCCTACGCCCTAAGTAGGAAGACATTAAAAGTTTCCAATCTCTCCGCTGAGTTGTTGATAGAAGGATTTCTTTTAATGGACATTTCAGTGAGAAGTAGTGACACGCCAAGTAGTTTTGCGGTGTCCGAGACTTCATGGATTTATCTTACGAGGCTTCATCAAAAGGACGATCCTGAAGTACCGCACCTTCATAATTGAACTGAGAAGGGGAAGTTGCTGGATTTTTCGATCAATGATGCAGGTAACTTAAAGTACCGCGATAAATTTTGAATCCCCAATGTTGAAAGTCTACGAGTTAAATTGTACAGTGAGGCGCACGGTTCCAGTGTTGCCTACCACACAGGTTCTACTAAGATGTATCAAGACTCGAAGAAAATTGCCTGGTGGTATTGTATGAAGGGTGATATAGCCAGGTTTATTTCTGAATGCTATACCTGCAAGCGTGTTAAGGATGATCATGGAAGGCCTGGTGGCAAGTTGACTCCCTTGGAAATTCCAACTTGGAAGTGGGAAGGCATTTTGATGGATTTCATCACGGGTTTACCGAGCTCTCCTAGGGGGTATGATTCATTCTGGGTTATTGTGGACAGATTGATGAAGTGTGCTCACTTCGTACCTTATAAGATTGATTACCCCATGAAGAAGATAGCTGAGCTATATCTGAATGAATTCATCTGGTTGCATGAAATTCCAGTCAGTATTATATCAGACTAAGACTCCAGGTTTACGTCTCGCTTCAGGAAGAGTTTGCAAGAGGGTTTAGGTACTGATTTAAGGTACTCTACCGCATATCATCCGCAGATAAAGGGTCAGATGGAGCGAGTTAACCGGATTATGGAGGATACGATTAGATGTTATATTTTAGACTACGGAGGAGCGTGGGACGAGTGTTTGTGGCTGATGGAGTTTGTTTATAATAACAGTTATCGATAAAGCTTGCAAATGGCTCCTTTTGAAGTTCTATTTGGGAGACGCTGCAGAACTCCCCTATTTTGGACTTATGTTGGCGAGAGATTTTTGTTGGGTCCAGATGCGCTCGAAGAAATGGAAGTTTCTGTGAAGCTATTCGAGAGAAGCTTCGGATAGCTCAGGAACATTATGAGAAGAACGCCAATCGAAGTAGTTCTTATTTAGAGTTTGCAGTAGGGGACCTTGTATTTTCTTAAGGTTTCCCCGATGGTTGGAGTTAAGAGGTTTGGTAAGAACAAGAAGTTGGATCCAAGATATGTAGGGTCGTTTATAAATTGTTGTTTGGATTGGTGTGTCAGCTTGCAGGCTGGATTTGCCCGTAATTTTTCCCTAGTGTGCATGATGTTTTTCACGTGAGCCAATTGCGGAAGTGTGTACTAAGCGACAGGCAAGTTTTGAATTATGTGCCCCAGTTGGAGTCTAATATTTCTTATGTTGGGATGCCTATCCGCATTTTGGATACTCAAGATCGTGTATTGCGGAAGAGGACCATTCCGATGGTTAAAGTTTTGTGGAGAAACCGAGATGTTGAAAGCATGACTTGGGAGTTGGATACAGCTATGAGGGAGGCTCACCCTCATCTGTTCCCCTGATTTTGCTTGGTATGTATTCTTCTTTATAACCCTTGGTTATTTATTCTTTTCCTTCTATAGTAGATGTTTTGTGTGTAAAGTTTCAGGGCGAAACTTTCTTTTAGGGGGAGTGACTGTAATGCCCCTGGTTTTTTTTGAGATTATTTAATCTTTATTTGGCATTACGTTGACGTGTTTCCAGCTTGTGCCGTTGTTAGAGCATGATCTTAACTCTTTAGGATTTCTTAGTGGCTTGTTTGTAGCCGGTTGGCAAGATTCCCTAGCGAGCCGGATTCTGTTTTGGCGACTCGGTGGAGCCTCTTCGGGAATGCTTGTATTTTGGCTTTGGGAGATGTTAGCTCGAGTTTTGTTTGTCGGATTTCAATTTTGACTTTTATATTAGGTTCATAACATGGGTATTTACCTACGGGGTGAATTTCGTCAAATTCCGAGGTTATTTTGTCTTCGCGTCATTTTGATGTTTTATTTTAATTAACTGATATAATATTATATCATGTTAATTGTTTGTGCTGTATGACTGTGTGGTTTAGAATAAGTAACTAATGTAATATATTATTATATTAGTTAGTATATAAGCTATTATTATAATAGCTGTTATTATATTTACTGTCATAATATAAGTGACTGTAAGTGGCTATTAGGTTATATGAATGGCTTATTTTATTATTAGCTTAATCTATAGTGGCTGAGTTTTATATTACTTAAGTTATAATATATTACTTGAGTTGTGAGTGAATATAATTTATATATAGTTTATTTTAGTTTTATCCCATTCATCTTCCCCAAAAAGGACGGCTAGCTTCTAGCGGAAGAAAGAGGACGACGGAAAACCTGGAGCTTCCGGCCGCCGATTTCTTGAGGTTTAGAAATCGAAATTCTGGTTTGAGTCTAAATTTGGACTGCTCTCGCCGATATCTACCTCCCTAAGGTAAGCTTTTCGAGTTTCTTGGATTTTTTTGGAGGTTAGGGTTTGTGGGTTGACTTTGTTTTCTTTCTAAAGCTCCAGATTTTCTTAGGTAACTGCTTTCCCTGCCAGATCCGAGTGAGGAGGAGTGTAACTGGCCGATTCCTGAAGATTGAGGTAAGTGATGCTCTTTCATCCTTGCCAAGACTGATTCTCTATTTTCTTGTTAGTTTATCCCTATTTTTTCTTAGATCCTAGGTGTACTGTAGGTTTTGGCCATGGTTATATTGCTGTTAGTGTAGAGAAGGTCCAGCTAGTCCAAGTTTTTTTAGAGAAAAAATGTCTGATTGGGTTGGTTTTGGTATGGCTCTGGCTGGATAGGATAGGTTAAGTCTATATCAGGATAGTTAGCAATAACAGGTTTTCATTCCATCTCGTCGATGCAAAAAAGAGAAAATATTATGATTTTGGGCTAGTTGTTTTGGTCTAGCATGGTCGGTTTGAGTAGAGCAACTTTTTGCCAGGTCTCTGCCCCTTGGCATTGAGTGTATCTTAGTACAGAAGTCCAATTTTTAGGCTAAGTGTAAAAGCGTTGAGTGTGGTGGACATACTCAACTCCTAGCTGCTTTGGTCTGGAGTCAAAGTAATTAGCGCTGACAGCGTTGAGTGAGGTGAACTCACTCAATGCCGTCTGATTTAGCTATTTAGCTAAGTCTTTTAGCGTTGAGTGGGGTCAACTCACTCAACGCCATCTCAGTTAAAAGTGTTGAGTGCACAGTATACACTCAACGCCGTTTTGTAAGTTCTTTAAGACAAGTCATAAGCATTAACAGCGTTGAGTGAGGTTAGCTCACTTAACGCCGTCTTCCTTGATAGTTTTTTTCTAAGTCTTTTGGTGTTGAGTGAGTTGAGCTTACTCAACGATGTCTTGCCAGTAAGACTTTTCTATGTCTTTTGGCATTGAGTGAGTTGAGCTCACTCAACGCCGTCTTGCTAGTTAGAATTTTCTAAGTCTTTTGGCATTGAGCGAGTTGAGCTCACTCAACGCCGTCTTGCCAGTCAGACTTTTCTAAGTCTTTTGGCGTTAAGTGAGTTGAGCTCACTCAACGCCGTCTGCTTAGCTTGGTAGTTTAAGTCAAATGAGTTGAGTGTGGGGAGCTCACTTAGCGCCTTTTGATGTTTAGCATTGACAGCATTGAGTGTGGTGATAACACTCAATGCCTTGGTATATTTTAGATGTTATGTCAAAAAGCGTTGAGTGTGGCAAACTCACTCAATGCCTTCTTCTATTTTTCTGCTAAGTGAAATAGCGTTGAGTGTGGTAAGCTCACTCAACGCCATTTCTTTGTTTTGCTGTTAAGGCAAATAGCATTGAGTGTGGTAAGCTCACTCAACGCCTTTTCTCTGTTGAGTTATTATGGCAAAAGAGTTGAGTGTGGTGAGCTCATTCAATGCCCTTTTGCTGGCTTTGCTGATTTAAGCAAGAAAGCGTTGACAGCATTGAGTGAGCTGAACTCACTCAACGCTGTCAGCTTTTTGTACAACTAAGTGTTTTAGCTATTTGTTTTAGAATTAATGGGATTTAGCTTAGTTTTTAGTGGATATAGAACCTGGTTCTTATACTTTAGGGGTTGAGTTGGACCGATGCCGCCACCATAGTACCTGGGGTTGAGTTGGACTGATGCTGTCGCCCCCTCTTTTCTTGTCTTGCTAGACAATTTGACTATTTGGTTGAGTTGGATAGATGCCGCCGCCACAGTACCTCTGAAAAGATTTCGGTTTGATGGTGCTGGTTGGACATTGTTACCACTGGATCAGGCCCTTTTTCTCTAGTGTTAATGCTTCTTTTGATTCTAAAGCTCTGTTTAGATTTTTGTTATCCTACTAATTTTACTTGCAGATATTCTAAAAGCTTGGCTTCATTCTCGCACTTGGCGCAATTTTATTTACTCTATTTGATGAGTATATTACCTTTTCCTGTCGAATTTTAATCCTTTTGCTGAGTGTATCAGCATCCTTTTGTAGGGGTTTGGTAAACCCGTTGGTTCCATTTCTTATAATCTATTGCACCTTTACTACTTGTTTTTCTCTCGTGCTGAGGTGTTCTTTCTTTGATTGCCTCAGGTTAAGGGTTGTAGCCGATTGAGCGGCTAGTTTTCTTTTGGAGCTTGTTGGTGATCTGCAGGGTTGCAGATGGTTCTTTCCCCCTTCTTTGTGAGGTACTTCATTTCTTGTTTCCTTTTTGTATAGACATACATACTCCCCAGTGGGTTTGTGTCAGGTTGTTGACACCCACTGGTGGCCTTCTTTGTGATGCTAAGTATGAACTTAAACTGCTAGTTTTTTCCTTTTTGAAGGTTGTTTACTTGCTCTCTAGGATTGTTTTATGCTAGGGTGCATGTTAGATATTTTTAACTTATAAAACCCCTACCAATATTACTTCATACATGCCATATTTCTAAAACTAAAGGACTATCTTCTAATCTAACGTAAAGCCTATTTTCATACTATACTAAATTAGAGTCTTGCATACCGTGAGTTGTCCTTCGGGGATGCTTATACTTACGTAGGATGTCAAATCACTTAATTAAAGTATTTTTCCGCAGTGTATAAAGATATTTTACTCGTGGACTAGTTGATCCACTATGACGAGGGATACTGCCATCTAACTTAATTGGATTTCATTCATAATAACCTGTGATTTTCTTATAAACTGTAGAGTTTGGAGTTTTACCTGAGCGTCTGCAGTTATCCCCTGCATGGCGTGGCATCACGTCGCTTATTATCTCTTACTCTGATATAATTTTTATGCTGAGAAAATGTGGTTTGTGACAACCTTGACCGTGCGATTTTTGCTCTTCTCTTTTAGCTGTGGCTTATCTTGTCCGCCGTGGTTTCCGCATTTTTGTTGCAGCTTTGTTATTTTCGTTGGTGCCTTGAAACCGTGACCGTACAGTCTCTTCTGTTATTCGCGCAGTTTGTTTGGTAAACTGTGCGGTTTCTTTCTGCTTCCAATGAACTCTCCTTCTACTACTACTACTACTACTACTACTACTACTACTACTACTACTACTACTACTACTACTACTACTACTACTACTACTACTACTACTACTACTACTACTACTACTACTACTACTACTACTACTACTACTACTACTACTACTACTACTACTACTACTACTACTACTACTACTACTACTACTACTACTACTACTACTACTACTACTACTACTACTACTACTACTACTACTACTACTACTACTGTTGGTACCCTAGTTTGGATTTGAGTTTAGTCTTCTCAATTAGTTGCTTGACCCATGATTTATCTATGGTCAAAGGTTAGTTGCTAGGTTAGATTTCCTCAGTCGTAGAGTTGTCACTTTTCCAGATGAAGATTTGGTTAAGTTGTTTTTGGTTCTAATATGGTCGAACGCCGCTCGAGTATCGTCTATCAACTGTTCGACGATCGTCTATCAGTTGGTCGATTATCGTCAGTCAGCAGATCGTCTAACTCTGAGTTAGTTCAACTCTTATTAGCTCGACAATCTGTGGTATCTGCCTCGTCGATCGTCGAACCCTGCTCGACTTCTTTTGCCCAGACAGATTTCTTGATAGTTCAACTATCTGCTTGGATAGTTCAACTATCTGATAGCTCGACTATGTGGTTGATAGTTCAGCTATCTGCTCTGTTCGATAGCTCGACTATCTGTTTGATAGTTTGACTATCTTTCTTGATAGTTCAACTATATGCTTGGATAGTTCAACTATCTGATGGCTCGACTATCTTATTGATAGTTCGGCTATCTGCTCTTTCTTGATAGCTCGACTATCTGCTTTGATAGTTCGACTATATGCCTTGTGTTGATAGTTCGACTATCTGTTTGATAGTTCGACTATCTTTTTGATAGCTCGACTATCTGCTTTGATAGTTCGACTATCTGTGTCGTTCGATTATCTGTTCTGATAGTTCGACGATCCTTGTGGTTCGGTCGACGATCTCTGTGGATCGTTCGACGATCTCTTTTTCTGCTGTTAGTAATTTTGTACTCCTTCTCTTCTGTGATTTATTTCCTATTTATTTGTCATATTTTATTAAAGATTATTTCATTGATTTTATGCTGACATTTCAAGGCAATCTTTGCCCCATTCTTTATGCATAAGTCAAGTTCTTTCTGACAAAAGTATTTTGTCTTATTAGTTGAAATATCTTTATGCTTTATCTGCCATGCTGTCCTTTATAGCCGTTAGACACAAAAGTCTTCTCTGGCCGTAAAGAGTTTTGTCTGATGTGACTTTCTCTAGTATTCTTTTATCAGATTGGATATGCAGCTTCTCAGAAAGCTTTATCCCTTTATAGGATGTCTGTCTGCAGGATATATTTTTGTATTGTGCTATTTGCAGCCCAGATCGCAGATCTCAGAAGAAGACAAAGTTCAAATAAAGATTAGAGCCGTTACAGAGGCTAATATATAAAGAGTCTTTTCTTTTGAAAGAAATATATACAACAACACACATATACATACATATACTAAGCAAGCAGAGTATATACAAAGTGATTTAAAACAAGAAGAGATACAGCTCTCAGATATTATTTCATTCAACTGAGAAGATCAACCTTCTTTAACTCTCTCTTCTTCAATCCTGAGTTCATCTTGCTGCCAGGAACATTCACTCAGAGTCTCAAGAAGAAGAAGAAGAAGGAAGAAAAGCTGTTGAAGAAGAACATCCATTACAAATCAAGAGTCTTCTTCAAGCTGCTCCTTCAAGAACTTTAAGACAACTCTCCGTTAAAAGTTCAGATGAGAACCTGCACCCTGAAGCAAGACTTCTTCCTGGATATCACTGAGCCAGGGGGAGCCTTGATTATTTAGAGCTTTCTAGCTCTGTGCAATCCACTAGCTTCTCTAATCTTATTTTACAATAGAGAAGACACTCAAACTCAATCAACCTCATGTATAATGGGTTATTACTCCCTTCAAAAGTGAATCTTGGTGGCAGGGCACCTTAGCAAAAACCTGTGTTGAATTTTGAGCTCCTGATCAAAAGCTCAAAGGGTCTACTTGATCTACCTGAAGCAGATCAATTGGTGGCAGGGCACCTGAACAAAAACCTATAGTAGATTCCTACGAGGGTGGTAAAAGAGTGGACGTACCTATTTAGAGGGAACCACTATAAACCTCTTGTGTCGTCTGTATTGCTTAATTTAATTATTGCACTGTGGCTGTGAGTAGAAATAACTAGGATTGCTAGTTGCTGTGATAGGACCAAAGCTCAACTGTAATTACAGTTAGCTTTCTCTTGTGCACTTCACTTTGTGTTAGGCTTTGGGGTTTCAAATATCTATAAACTCATTCCGCAAATTAACTCTAAGGGAGTTGAGTAGGGTGTCATAATTTTTGAATACTCTATTCACCCCCCCTCTAGAGTATTATCTATCCTCACTTTCAATTGGTATCAGAGGGAGGTTGACTGACTGTACAGGCTAACACCTGAGTCACAAGATCCTGATAGATGCCAAGTTTATAAACATTCACTTCATGGCCCAGTACAAGGATTATTCTTGCACCAGACCTCTAGTTTGCAACTTAGCTAAGTTCAGCATCTGGAAGGCAAGAATCAAGATATATATGAATTCTATTGATGAAGATTTTTTTTCTTCTATTTTGATAGGACCTCCAACACCACCTACTGTAGCCACTGCTATAACATCTACAAATCTAAGTGCAGTGCCACCTCCAGACTACATTGATGCATACAAGAAAGAAAAAGTAGCTGATTCTAAAGCAATGAATATTCTGGCTTAGACTATGTCTGATGAAACCTTTCAGAAAGTGGCTGATTGCACTTCTGCAAAAGCCATGTGGGACTCACTGAACCAAATTGTAGCTGGTTCAGCTGATGAGAGGAAGGACAGAAGGTTCAACCTTATATCTCAATATGAAAACTTCAAGAAGACTGAAGTTGAATCAGTTGAAGGAATGTACACCAGGCTCAGCTCCATCATCAATGAGCTGAGAACCCTTGATAAGGAGATAACATTGACAGAGGTCAATGATAAGATACTAATGTGCTTCCCCAGCACATGAGATCTCAGGATCTGGCCCATCAAGGAGGTCAGAAGTACTATTGAGATCTCAACTGAAGCCCTCCTTGGAAAGCTCAAATCTTTTGAGCAAGTTCTAAAGTCCAGGGAAGCTGAAGCTAAAGCTAAGACTCCCACTCCAACAAGGAAAGAGCAAACTCTTGCTCTCAAAGCTGCTGATGCTTCTGAAGGAAGCCAATCCAATGAGGAGCTGATGACACTCTTTGACAAAAGGTTTCTCAAGATGGGCAGAAAGGACTTCAGAAAGAAGTCTTCAAGATATGAAGATAAACCAAGGTATGACAGATCTCCTGCTAAAGAAATTATCTATTATGGTTGCAGGAAACCTGGACACATTCTACCAGAGTGTTCAGAGGAAAAGAATAAGGATAAGAGAAAGAAAAAGAACATCAAAATAAGCACTCCAAGTCCTCCTCCTACAAAAATAAGAAGAAGGAGAAAGGATTTGTTGCTGAAACCTGGAGTGATTCAGATGAGGAATCTTCCTCCTCAAGCTCCAGTGAAGATGAGGAAGAGAAGAAGGCAAAAGAAATTTTCCTTATGGCAATTGATGCCTGCAGCAATCACTAAGCTGCAGAGAGTTCTGATGATGATGAAGAAATGCCTACAGAAGATCAGGTATTATCTTCTTATGATTTTTCTTCTGCTGAATTTAAATCTGAATTTAAATCCCTTTATTTAGATTTAATTAGTTCAGAAAAAGAAATTAAGGAGCTTAGAAATAGGATAGCAGAATCAGAAATCCTCTCCATTGAAAATGCTAGGTTAGAAGCAGAACTCACTAAGTCTAGTGAAGAAATAAAATTTCTTAAAAATAAACTAGCTAAGTCAAAAAGATTAGAAGAATCTCTACATGGTAGAAGCCTTAAGCTGCCAGAGATCACTAGCATGACAAACACTAGGTCAGGCAATGATAAGCTAGGCTTAGGAGCCTCATCAAGTGAACCCCCTTGGTTCTTAAAAATCATCTTTCAACTCCAGTAAACTTTATTTCAGCTGATGGAATAAAGAATACTGAGCAAGTAAATCTAGTTAACAAAGCCTTAAATAAAGCTAAGAGAGAAAAGAGAAAGCAAAAATTTAAGGAACTACAAAAGTTGTCGAACGCTGCTCGACGATCGAAGGCTCAATGGTCGAACGATGCTCGACGATCTGAGCATCGATCGTCGAACGATGATCGACGATCTCAATATGTTTTTCAAAATAATAACCTGAACCCTAGAAATCCTAATGTAAATAGAAACCCTAGGTTTATTGACCCATCAACTGCTTGGAGTATTCCACCTAGGAGATCCTAGCCCTTAGGATATAATCCCCAGCCAGCTTATTCTTTTATTTCAAGTTTTCATTATGTGAAGAATAATGGACCCAATTTTGTCTGGGTCCACAATGTCTAACTGTTTAATTTGCAGGTGAAGACCTATCCAATTACTAAAGATAAATAGTATTTGGATAGTGGCTGTTACAAACACATGACAAGAAACAAACAAAATCTGTCAAGATACAAGGCCAAGCTTGGACTAAAGGTGATCTTTGGGGATTCCAGCTGTGGTCAAACAAAAGGATATGGTAGGATTACCATTGGAGCAGTAACATTCAAAAGGGTTGCATATATAACTGGACTGAAGCGCAACCTAATCTCAGTAAGCCAGTTATGTGATGCAGGTTATCAGGTATCTTTCACTAACACTCTCTGTAATATTACTTTAAATAGTAATGTAGTGTTAGTAGGCATTAGACAGGGTAATATTTATTTAGTAGATTTTAACTCAACTCAATCTGAAATCTGCCTGTTTAATGAAGTAACAAATAATAACACCTTATGGCATAGGAGGCTTAGCCATGTTAACCTCAAGAACATATCTAGGTTATATAAATACAACCTTGTTAGGGGTTTACCTTCTTGCCCCTACAAGAAGGAAAGCCTATGCAAGGCTTGTCAATTAGGCAAGCAAACAAAAAAATCCTTTAAATCTGTAAAAAAAAGTGATTAACCTAGAATCCGGTATTTATTACATTTGGACCTTTTTGGCCCAATAAATGTACAGAGTCTAGGAGGTAAGTTTTACACTTTAGTGATTGTAGATGACTTCTCTAGGTTCACTTGGGTGTTCTTCTTGAGAACTAAGGCTGATAACTTCAAAGTTCTTACAGACTTTCTGCTATGTGTGCAGACTGAGTATTCTAATCATGTGGCCTTGATCAGAAGTGATCATGGTACTAAGTTTGATTCTCTTCTCATGCAAGAATTCTGTGAGAAAGAAGGTATCAAACATAGCTTCTCTTCTCCTAGAACTCCCCAACAAAATGGGGTAGTGGAAAGGAAGAATAGAACCCTGATTGAAGCTGCTGGAACATTATTGGCAGATGCTAACATGCCTATCTCTTATTGGGCA
This sequence comes from Platanthera zijinensis, assembly GCA_039513925.1. Taxonomy (NCBI): domain Eukaryota; kingdom Viridiplantae; phylum Streptophyta; class Magnoliopsida; order Asparagales; family Orchidaceae; genus Platanthera; species Platanthera zijinensis. The sequence goes on along the minus strand of CM077085.1, from coordinate 101,463,810 downwards.
GAAGCTGTTAGCACAACTAATTATGTCTTGAACAGATGTCTTATACACAAGCTTAAGAGTAAAACTCCTTATGAGTTGCTTAAAGGAAAGAAACCTAAAATTAATTATTTTAGAGTCTTTGGTTGTGTAGTGTATATTCAATATAACAACAAATAATACCTTAGAAAGTTTGAAGCAAAAGCTTCAATGGGAATTTTTCTTGGATATTCCCAAGTAAGCAAAGCTTATAGGGTCTTTAACAAATCAACATCTAAAATAGAGGAGTCTGTGCATGTTTCTTTTGATGAGTCAAAGATGTTTTACAAGGAGAAGGAAACTTCTCCTTCCTTAAGCTCATTGCAGGTACCTGAGTCATGTAAAGAGGTCACTCAAGAGATTCTCCATCTTTCAACTCTTTATATCACTGATTCAGACAGTGATGAAGACACCGTGGAAGCAGTTGCTGTACCACCAACAGTTGATCCAATTCCTCAAGAGGAATTAATCCAAACTATTGTTGAAGATCACATCCCACCTGCTGATATTATCACACTTAGAGATCATCCTACATCTCAAGTGATTGGTGACCAATCAGCTGGTGTTCAAACAAGACATCAATTAAGACAGGATGTGATGCATGCTTGTTTACTTTCACAGATTGAGCCCCTCACCATAAAAGATGCTGATCTAGATCCCCACTGGATCATTGCTATGCAAGAGGAGCTTAATCAATTTGAAAGATGTAAAGTATGGACTTTGGTTACAAGACCAAAAGGCCAACTGATCATAGACACCAAGTGGGTGTTTAGAAACAAGTTGGATGCAAATGGAATTATTGTAAGGAACAAAGCAAGGCTTGTAGCTCAGGGCTACAAACAGGAGGAAGGTATAGACTATGACAAAACCTTTGCCCCTGTTGTAAGGCTAGAGGCAATAAGGATTTTTCTAGCCTATGCAGCCTATATGAAGTTTAAGGTCTTTTAGATGGATGTCAAGAGTACATTCCTAAATGGTGAGCTTAAGGAAGAGGTGTTTGTTGAACAACTTCCTGGGTTTGTCTCTTCAACTCAACCCTCATTTGTTAACAAGTTGCAAAAAGCCTTTATGGACTTAAGCAAGCACCCAGAGCCTGGTTTGAGACTCTAGCTAGTTTCCTGTAAAAGCACAACTTTGTTAGGGGAGTAGTTGATAGAACCCTTTTCATTAAGCATCACAAGGACACCAACCTGTTAGTTCAAGTTTATGTGGATGATATTATTTTTGGCTCCACTGATCCCAAACTGTGCAAAAAGTTCTCAGACCTGATGCATTCTAAGTTTGAGATGAGTAGTATGAGTGAGCTGTCTTACTTTCTTGGTCTCCAAGTAAAGCAAGATGCTGTTGGCATCTTCATCTCCCAATCCAAATATGCCAAGGAATTGGTAAAGAAGTTTGGGATGGCTGATGCTTCAGCAATGCATACACCCATGGATACTAATGCAGTTATAGATTCTGATGATCAGGGTAAGCCAGTTGATCAGAAAAACTATAGGGCCCTTGTTGGTTCCCTATTTTATTTAACTGCAAGTAGACCAGATATAATGTTTGCCACATGCCTATGTGCTAGATTCCAGGTAAACCCCAAGGAATCTCATTTGATTATCCTCAAGAGAATTTTGAGATACCTGAAGGGATGTCCAAATTTAGGACTATGGTACCCATTTGAATATGAATTTGAGTTAATTGGATATATACTCTGATTCTGACTATGCTGGTTGTAGAGTTGACAGGAAAAGTACCTCAGGAACATGCCAGTTCCTGGGAGAGAGATTGGTCTCTTGGTTCTGTAAGAAACAGGCTTCTGTCTCAACTTCAACTATAGAGGCTGAATATATAGCAGCTGCTAGTTGTTGTTCACAGATCCTGTGGATTCAAAACCAGCTTTTGGATTATGGGTACATACACAAGAACACCAAAATCATGTGTGATAGTACCAGTGCTATCTCCATTGCACAAAATCCTGTGCACCACTCTAGGACCAAGCACATTGAGATCAGGCATCAATTTCTAAGAGATTGTGTGGAAAAGAACAAGATCAGCCTTTAGTTCATATCCACTAACCTTCAGAGAGGTGATATTTTCACCAAGCCTTTAGATGAACAGAAGCATCTGTTCTTTTTGGTTCAACTAGGCATGATAAATGGAAAAGACTAAGTGTGACTTCTGCCTTTGTTGAAATCTGTTTGAAGATCGTTGAACGACGTTCGACAATAGTCGAACAGGTCGAGCCTATCGTCGACCTATGGTTGACGTCGGCTCATTTGCTTGTGAAGACAGAAATAGTTGAACGATTGCTCGACTACTCTGCTTCAGGAAACGATCATCGAACGACCGTTCGACTATCGCTTCTACTATCTGTTAAAACAGGTCGACGATTTTTGTTTTAATATAAAACCGATGGTCAACCTAGGTTAAGAGATCATCTTTTTAGTAGTCGACAGAGCTCGTCTTTTCATATTCCGTCTTTCTGCTTGAGCTCTGCCCCGCACTTTCTGCTCTTTGCTTCTCTCGTCTTCTCCGACCAAATCGATGGCGATTGCTCCAGCTCTCCTGACAGCGATGAAGTTGGACGCCAGTTTCAGTGTGGATTTCGACTCGTTCAGCGCCTGCGAGGTGGAGATCATAGAGATGCTACAGCTCTGCAAGGATCAAAGATTGAAAAAGCTGATGTCAATAAGGATCAAGATCAACATTCCAGAGATCAAAGAATGGGTTTACTCTTCGTCTTCCAGCGATGAATCCATGACCGGGACAATAGGCGGCGAAGAGGTAATCCTGACTCCTGCCGTACTGACTGAAATTTTCGGATTATTGAATGGTCAAGAAGAGTATGACCAAGATACTCAAGAGTATGGAAGAATGCTCGTCAAGCTAGGACATGCTGAGGGCATTCCTACAAAGTTGCTGAAAGTGAACATCCCTTTGAGGATTAAGTTCTTAGCTGAACTTGTTAGAAAAGTGCTATTAGGTAAGCACTCAGCTCATGACAATATAACCAGGCAGCAATTTGCCTTGATGAGTGCGATTATCAATAAGAAAGAGATAAATTGGGCAGGGATAATGTTTGATTTGATAAGAAAGAAGAACAGCAAGAAGGAAGTAACCCTTGGAAGGGTAATATGAATTTTCCTAAAAGAAAAATATCCTCAACTGTTGGGTACAGTTGCAACTTCCATCAATGCCAGTAAGAAAATGGATCCCACCTTATTTGTTAAGTGGAAAAAGAGCTTTCAGAAGCCTTCACCAGCTGGGGTAGCTCCTGTTTTATCTGAGAGCACAAGGACTGTACCAGTCACTCCCCACCTACATGAAGAAGGCTCCTCCATTCCCCCCATTACTTCTACTTCTGCATTGCCATCCACCTCTGCATTACCATCCATTTATTCTACATTGCCACCCACTTCTACTGAAGTGCCATCTACTTTCGCATTACCATCTACATCCACTGTCTCTCTTCTACTTGATTCCTCCACTATTCTCCATGCATAACCACCAACATCTCCACTCCCTTCACATCTTGCTAGGATTTCTCATCCTAGTTTTTATCTGTTGGTTTATGAGAATCTACCCACTCCACCTCAGTCACCAATTTCTCATTCAGATCATATTGATCTTCCTACATCCACCCATCAATCACCAGTTCACAACATATCTCATCAGGAGAACATCATCCCTGATGATCTTCCATCTACTGAGCTTCCCCCATCCACATCATTTGAAATAACTCAAGCTTTCATTGCAAACATCCTGGAGCTAATTACTCCTTCAATCAAAACCATGATTGAAGAAGCAATTGCCCCTCTTGTTTCTACCATCTCTTCCCTGACATCCTCCACATAGCCCTCTCCAAGTCTGCTGAGCCCTCTTTATTTAGGGGCCTGACTTCAGTATCAACTGAAATCAGGCAGGGGGAGATGTTCGAGGAAGATGCCTCAGGACTGACCCTTGTTACTCTTCCAGCAGATCCCCAAACTGAAATTCAAAAAGAAACAGAAGTTCCAGTTCACATTACAACATCATCTACAGAACCATAACCAGTTTAGAGACCATCTAATATCATAATGGAAGCAGAATTTGCCTTCAAAGTGTGCCTTGAAGAAGCCTCCACTCCCATAGTTGCTCTATTCTTAGAAGGAGTCATTACCTCCTATCTAGATGACTTGTGGGAGTTAGAAAATTCTGAAGAAAATTCTGAAGATCAAGTTTAAGAAGATCAAGTTGTTCAAGAACCAGCTCCAGAACCAGCTCAAGAACCTGCTGCTATAAAAGAACCTGAAGTTGAGCAAGCTCCAGAAGAACTGGTCCTCAAGATAGTTACAGTGTAGCAAGAGAATGTTTCAGTTGAACAAGAAGAAAGATCTACAGTCTGGGATGACACCGCTAGACTAGACCTGGATACTCTTCTGGCACAGGATGCCTTAGAAGAAGAAAGAGAGAAAGCTGCATTAAAAGCCAAAGAACAAGCTGAGCAAGAGGCTTTTGATCCCTATGATCAACCTCAATCATCTCATTCTAATGATGAGGATGATTCTGATGAGTCAGAAGGTTCTAAGAAGAAGAAAGCAGCAAAAAGAAAAAGGAAAGCTGCTGCTCCTCCTCCTCCTAATCCTGATGTTCCCTATTACATACTGAAAGGGATAGATCCCAAATCTAAAGAATATCAACATTGGATTGGACTATCCAAAAACCAACTGTTGGGTACATTGGAAAATGTGTATCTGATTTGAAGAAGCCCAACTTAGCTCAATGATATACATCAAGGTGTATTTGATGTTGTTTTGAGTAGACATGTGCAGGTGAAGAAGTATTCAAGAATGCAGAAAGATATTCTAAGTCCACATGTCGACACCTGAAGAAATTGTGTCGACACTTCAGAATATTTGTGTCGACACTTCAGAATATTTGTGTCTACACTTCAGAATATCAGTGTCGACACAGAGAATGATAGTCGACCACATTTATGTCGACACTGGGAAGCAGTGTCGACACATAAAGAAAATCGTCAACCTCAGCACTGGGAAGCGGTGTCGACACCGTGAAAGATAGTCGACACCGTAAAAGATAGTCGACCAGAGAAGGTTAGTCGACACCGTGAAAGATAGTCGACTAGTGAAAGATAGTCGACCAGAGAAAGATAGTCGACTCACAGAAGAAGATAGTCGACCACAACTGTGTCGACACTGGGTGGATGTGTTGACACCAGAAGACTGTGTCGACACATATTGGTAGAAGTCGACTATGCTTGTGTTGACACCAGAAGACTGAGTCGACACATTTTGGCAGGATTGAAGATTGCTGTGTCGACACCTGAAGGCTGAGTCGACACATGCTGAGTTCTGAATCTACAACAATTGTGTCGACACACAGGACTTGTGTCGACACACTGCAGAGTCTAGACCAAGTTATTTTCTGAAGAAGCTGTGTCGACTTAAAGGCAACTTAGTCGACATCATCAAAGACTGTGTCGACACCAAAGTCACTTGTGTCGACACAGATAGACAGATTGGTCTTGACACTTTCTAACTGACTGTCTCGACATTTTGCTGTCCAAGGCTAAGGTACAAGAACTGTTTGAAGACTTGACAGCCGTGGGTTGCCACCGTTTAACTGAAGCTGTCAGACCTGTCAGAAAACAGTTAGAAACCGGATCAGCCGGTTACCATGAAGAAAGTCTATAAATAGACACATTCAGAAGGAATTAAAAAGCAGCTAAGCTAAGAAAAATTATAGAAGAAGATCTAAGAAGAAGAAACAGAAGGATTACGATCCTATTGATGTTTCAATTCAAGAAAGTGAAAAAGAAGGTCTTCTTCAGAAGGTCTAAGAAGAAGAAGTCTGAAGTATCAAAAGAGGTGTTGGATAGAGGGAGATCCAGTCATCTTGAAGAAGAAGAAGGAAGCCATCAGTGGTTTCTCAAGAAGCTGTTTGGAAATCAACTCAGCTAAGTTCAGATTCAAGAAGCTTTGAAGAAAGCTCAGATTCAGTTGATTTCATCAGCTGATCAAGAAGTGTCTTGTCCTCTTCTCTCTCAACAAAGGCAAGACATCAAAATACCTTTTTCTAAATTTCTGTAGGATCTGTTTACACAGATCTGAGTTGTAAGCCTGTGTTATAAAGGCTGAGTGTAGGAGAGGTGATCTCTGAGTGGTAGGGCTATTTGCCTGAGTGTAGGAGAAAGTTATTCTCTGAGTGGTAGGGCTATTTGCCTGAGTGTAGGAGAAAGTTATTCTCTGAGTGGTAGGCCTTGAGGCAAGGCTGAGGTAGGGCTGTTGAGCCTGAGTTGTAGGAACCTATCCTGGTTCTGAGCTGTAGGATCTGAGGATCTGAGTATAGTGGAAGTTTGGCCGAATCTAGCATATTGTTAGATAGGTGAAGGGGGAAAGTGGATGTACCCAGACCTTGGGGAACCACTATAAAACATTGTGCAATCTGTGATGCTTAGTTGTCTGTGAATGCTGTGCTAGATGTTTTAAATTGTAATTGAATTCTGCCTAGATTTATAGACAATAAATTAAAAACCTATTCACCCCCCCTCTAGGTGTTTAGGTTGTCTTGAAAGTAAAACTATCAAGTGGTATCAGAGCGAGGTTCCTCAAAAAGGACTTAACAGTCTAAGGTAGATCTGATAGGCAGAATCAAGATTCAAAAAGATGGGTTCTGGTGAGAATCATAAGGAGCTAGGGTCTATGAAATTACCCATATGCAAGAAAGAAATTTTTGGAATTTGGAAAGAAAGAGTCAGACTGTTTATGGAAGCATCTGACCCAAGAATTTACATCACAGTACAGGAAGGCCCCTTCATTCCAATGAAGGTATCAGTTCTTGATGCAAATATCCAAACTCCAAAGAGTTATTCAGAAATGACCAAGGATGAAATCATCTTGGCAACCATGGATAAAAGAGCTCAGAACATTATTGTTAGTGCCATAGATGATTCAACATTTCAGAATCTGATTCACTGCAAGACCTCCAAAGAGATGTGGGACACATTGATTGTCTACATGGAGGGATCTGAAGAAGTGAGGCAGGACAGGAAATCTATGCTCAATCAGGAGTATGAAAGTTTTAGACAAGGAAAATCTGATAGCATAACGGAGTGCTATAAGAAATTCTATAGAATTGTGAATGAGCTTATGTCCTATGGAAGAGTCTTCAGTACTTATGAACTGAATGACAAATTCTTGAGATCCTTAACAAAGGATTGGGACACAAAGATCTGTGCCATAAGAGAAGTGGCTAAATTGGCAGAGATATCTCCTCCCACCTTGTTTGGAAAGTTGCTATCCTATGAAATGCAACTTATAGTGAGGAAGGAGGAGGAAAAGAATTCAAAAGGAGAGCATAGAGAAAAGACTGTGGCATTCATTGCAGAAGCCACTAGAAAGAATAGGAGGAAATCACCATCTCCTCCTAAGGAAGTTGCAGAAGATAGTTCTGAGAATTCAGATAAGGGTTCAGAAAGCTGTGATTCAGATGCAGACTTTGCTGCATTCACAAGGCAATTCCAAAGGTTCTTGAAAAAGAAGCAATGGAAGTCTAGGCCTTCCACATCACAGCAAGTTGATGACTATTATCAGAAGAAAAGGTCATCAAGGAAAGAGAAGAGCAGATCAAATCCCAGCAAAGCCACTACTTCAAAGATTGTCTGCTATTGTTGCAATAGGCCTGGACATGTAGTGGCTGACTGTCCTGATAAGAGAAAGGAATCTTCAGACAAAAAGAAGACTTATCAGAAAGGCAAGAAGGAGAAATCCTTTGTTGCAAAGAAAGATAAGAGTCTAACAGACCAGTCAACTTCAGAGTCAGAATCTAAAGCTGAAGCATATATTGGACTATATGCTGCATCTGAAGAAGAGGAGTTTCTGCAGTTGCTAGACTCCATCAATGAACAAAAGGATCATCAGTGTATGGGGCTGATGGCAGGATCAGAAGAGGACATATGCCAGAATCAGTCTGGTCATAATAAGGTACAATGTCCTTCTATTACATCTGTTTGTTGTACAAGTGAAGAATCAGCTACATCTGCATCAACAGATGTAGATGCATCTGAATCTGAAGGAGATGTCTATCAATTGATAGACAAGTATGGGGACCTGTTGCAGGCCCTTAAGAAAAGCAAGAACCTGGTTAAATCTCAGGCTCAGGAAATTGCTGAACTAAGGGTTGCCACAACTGAGTTAGAAAAAGTTATTGATCAAAAATTAAATGAAATTGCCAAGCTGAAGAATATTACTATTATTCAGATGGGCACAATTAATTATACTAATGATCAAGTGAAGAGTCTGGAGGCCAGACTTAGAATTGAAAGGGATTTAGTGGCTAGTTACTCTAAGCCAAAATCTGTCTTACCCTTGATAGATGAATTTGTCACTCAAAAGGGTAAGGCTGGATTAGGATTTAAAGGTAACTCCAGGGCTGGCAGATTCAAGAGGAAAGGCAAAGCTCCTGTTCAGCCACTAAACCTTTCAGTCCCCATAAAGTTTAGTAAGGTGAAAGTGCCTTCTAATAAATATGATCATGAAGACATTCAAGGTCATATTAAGACTAATGTTCTGAAGAACAAGGGTGTAAATGCAAGCAGGCCTACCTATGGTCATAAACCCAATGGTTTTAAGAAATCAGTAGGTGAAGTTGCTACAACACCAGCAATGAACAGAAATTCTTCTGACAAGGATGTATCTAGATCTAGATACAATAAAGTTTGAATGTTGGTGCTGTGGCAAGAGAGGCCATTTTGCATTAGACTGCTGGTATAACACAAGTGTTATAAAGAATAATAGTCTACCTGTTAGAAGAGGTTATGATAGCTTTATTAATGCTAACCTGAACCAAGGACCTAAGACTTACTTGGGTTCTAAGGGTAAGTAATTCTGTGTTGCAGGTGAATCCAAGTAACCATGCCCCTATATGGTACTTGGATAGTGGTTGTTCCAGGCACATGACTGGAACAAAGGGGCTGCTGAAGGAGTATTCATCTGTCAAAGATGGACCTAAAGTGATCTTTGGTGGATCTGAAAAAGGAGTCATTAAAGGGTTTGGTAACATTTCTTCTAACCTAATTACTATCACTCAGGTGGCTTATGTAAAAGGTTTGAAACATAATCTAATAAGCATAAGCCAGCTAAGTGATTTAGGATATGACATTTCATTTATTAAAGATGGATGTCATATCAAGAGGTCAAGTGATCAAAAGATCATATTGACTGGGTATAGGAAGAGAAATGTATATTGTCTTAATTTTGAATGTGAGAATAAGGCTTCTCCCATCTGTCTTGTAGCTGATGACAATGCTTCTCATTGTGTTAAGTGGCACAAGAGATTGGCTCATCTAAACTACAAGACAATTGACCAACTCTTTAGCAAAGAGCTAGTGAGGAATGGACCTCAAATTAAGTGTATAAAGGAAGGGATATTCTCAGCTTGTCAAAAGGGAAAGCAGACAAAATCCTCCTTTCAAAGCCTTGAAAACAAGGATTCTGTGAGGTGCTTATACCTCTTGCATATGGATCATTTTGGTCCTATGCCAGTTCATAGTCTAGATAGGAAGGTCTACACTTTTGTGGTTGTAGATGACTGTTCTAGATTTACATGGGTGTTCTTTCTGAGACAAAAATCTGAAACCCCAAGTGTATTACTTAATTTTGTAAAGCAAATTCAGAATGAACTGAATAGTACAGTGGTCAAAATCAGAAGTGACCATGGTACTGAGTTTCAATCTGAAAGCATAACAAACTTGTGTAAAGACTTTGGGATTTTCCAAGAGTTCTCCTCACCTAGAACACCTCAGCAAAATGGAATTGCTGAAAGAAAGAATAGAACATTAATTGAAGCTGGTAGAACTCTATTGAGTGACACCTCTCTCCCAGAATATTTTTGGGCTGAGGCAGTTAACACTGCTTGTCATGTAATCAATAGGGCTACTATCACCAAAAGCCACAAAATGACTCCCTATGAGATTGTGAAAGGCAGAAAACCAAATCTATCTTACTTTAGGATCTTTGGTTGCAAGTGTTATATACTTAACAATGGCAAGTCATATTTGACTAAGTTTGCTGCCAAATCCCAGGATGGGATATTTGTTGGGTACAACACAAATAGTAAGGCCTATAGAGTCTTCAACTTGACCACTCAAGTTGTTGAAGAATCTGTGCATGTTGTGTTTGATGAAATAAGATTAATCAACTGTGAGTTGTCTTGTAGATCAAATGACTCAACAGGTATAAGCAAAAGTATGGACAAGCTTTCCATTACTGAAGTATCAAAGGAAGATGGGGCATTGGAAAATGAAGGCTTCAGTCCAGGGGGAGAACAAGACACTATAGAAGCTGATGAAAATCAAGAGAATCAGTTAAATGAAGGAGCTGGAGATGTTCAACCAGAAGGAAATCTTCCTCCAGCTACAAGACATTTAAGAGATCATCCAGCTGATCAGATAATAGGTGATCCAAGACAAGGGGTGCAAACTAGAAGCAGAAATCAAAACACAGTTCTACATTCAAGTTTCCTGTCACAATTGGAGCCTAAGAAGTTTGAAGAAGCTATCCAAGACCAGCACTGGATTGATGCTATGCAAGAGGAGCTGAATCAATTCAGAAGGTGCAATGTCTGGGAGCTTGTTCCTAAACCAAGAGGCCACAACATAATTGGCACAAAATGGATCTATAGGAACAAGCTAGATGAAAGTGGAATAATAGTAAAGAATAAAGCAAGATTGGTTGCAAAAGGATACAGGCAGGAAGAAGGGATTGACTTTGATCAAACCTTTGCTCCAGTAGCAAGGCTGGAGGCAATCAGAATATTCCTTGCCTATGCAGCCTATCAAGACTTCAAAGTATACCAGATGGATGTGAAGTCAGCATTTCTGAATGGTGATCTTAAAGAAGAAGTATATGTAGAGCAGCCATCAGGTTTTGTAGATCCTCTTAAACCTGATTTTGTTTATAAGCTTAGGAAAGCTTTGTATGGGTTAAAGCAAGCTCCAAGGGCTTGGTATGAAACCCTGTCTACTTTCCTTATTGAGAATAAATTCTCAAGAGGAAAAATTGACAAAACTCTATTCCTTAGGGAATCCAAAGGCAAGATCATCTTAGTTCAGATCTATGTTGATGACATAATCTTTGGATCTACTGAAAACAACCTTTGAAAAAAGTTTGCCAAACTTATGCAAGGGAAGTTTGAGATGAGCAGTATGGGGGATCTAAAATTCTTCTTGGGACTCCAAGTAAGACAGACTGATGATGGCTTGTCCATATCCCAGTCTAAGTTCACCAAAGAATTGATTAAGAAATATGGTATGGAGTCATCCTCCACCATGAGAACTCCTATGGGAACAAGTATGCCTATATGCAAAGATGATGCAGGTAAACCTGTTGATGAGACTTTGTATAGAGGAATAGTTGGCTCACTACTATATCTCACTGCTAGTAGACCAGATATTATGTATGCTACATGTGTCTGTGCTAGGTACCAAGCCTGTCCTAAAGAATCTCATTATACTGCAGTCAAAAGGATTCTGAGATATCTTAAGGGCACACCTAATCTAGGTCTTTGGTACCCTAGGAATAGAGATTTTCAACTAACAGGCTATTCAGATGCAGATTTTGCAGGATGTAGAGAGGATAGAAAGAGTACTACAGGTACTTATCAATTCCTGGGAGGAAGACTAATATTATAGAGTAGTAAGAAGCAGACTAGTGTGGCAATTTCCACAGCTGAGTCAGAGTATGTTGCTGCTGGAAGCTGCTGTGCACAGCTATTATGGATGCAGCATCAGCTAAAGGATTATGGTATTCAAGTAAGTAGAACACCTCTTTTGTGTGATTCTAAGAGTGCAATTTCTATTGCTAATAATCCTGTTTCTCATAGTAGAACTAAGCATATAGAAATAAAATACCATTTTCTTAGAGAACATGTAGAAAAAGAAGACATCTCATTGGAATTTGTGAAAATAGATTATCAAATAGCAGATGTGTTTACTAAGCCCCTAGATGAGACAAAATTCAATAAATTCAAAATTGAATTAGGTATGTTAACCATTGATTAGTGTAATCACAAAATCATCAACAATAAAGTTGAAGTAGTAACAAGACTTTCAAGTGATATTAAGACACATTGAAGTAGTATAAAGTACTTTGTTGTACTTATAAGTTGTGATGAACAAACAGAAATTGGCTAAGTAAGATGGTGTCGACACATTCAGTAATTATGTGTCGACTCAGGGTAGTAATGTCGACAAGTCAGAGATATTATGTCGACACAGAAAATATGTGTCGACACTTGAGAATCTTATTGTCGACTTATCCAGGAATGTAGTGTCGACTTCACCAGGATAGTGGTGTCGACACCTACAGATTTTGTGTCGACACTTATACTAAGAGTCGACACAGAATTTCTGATGTTCTACTATATATCCCTAGTGTCGACATAACCACAAATTGGTGTCGACACAGAGTAGACGAACTTGTAGTCGAGACAATAGAAGCTTGTGTCGACACAATCCATCTGTGTCGACACTTATAGTCTAATTTTGGCGACTTTTGATCTTCTTTAAACAGAAGGTATAAATAGGTCAAAAACTCATTCTGTCGACACGCTTACAAGGTTTTCGAAACCCTGTGTCGACATTCTCTCTCTCTCTCTTTCTTTCATCTTTCAAGCTTTCTCGACTGATCAATGGCGCCGATGATTGAAGATAATGTGAATGAAGGATATGAGTTGGTGCGCCAGGCCTTTGCAGCTGCCCCTCCAGATGTTCTTGGGGTTATCTCTCTCCTCTCCGACTCTGGTTTAGAATTTCTGGTCTCCGAACCTTCAAAGATATGGAAGAAGGAGGTGCATGAGTTCTTTACCTCTGCCTCTGTAAACTCTGAAAGTCATGAAATAAAATCCACAGTTCATGGGTCACCTGTGGAGATTACACCGAGTAAGATAAGAACAATTCTGCAATTATCTACAATTGAGAATGAAGAGGATGTCCCTGCTTCTAAATCTAGGGAGGCTCTTCAATGGTGTGGATTGGAATCCACCATGAAAATTGGAGCTGCGTTCAATCGGAAAGGAATGAATCAACAAGGCAAGTTCCTGTTAGAAGTAGTAGGAAAGGTTATTCTGTGCAAGTCAGGTGGACATGATAGGATTTCTGCCTATATATTCAGCCTAATGACCAGGATTGTGTTTACAATTCCAACGGATTGGTCATCTGTAATTTTTGAAAAGATTAAGGAAGGGATCAAGAAGCCAAATCTGGCTAGGATAATGAGTATATATCTAAGTAAGGAGATTCCTGAGGTTATGCAACAACAACCTGGAACTAAAATTAATCACATGAGAAGGATGGACATGAGATTGTTCTCCAGATGGGATAGGGTGCTGACCAAAGAGATGCCTGAAGTGGAAAGGCAGGATTCCCCTGAGAAATCCCCAGGTCATGCTACCAGTACTGGGCATCCACAAGAAGAGCAAGTAAGACTGGAGGTTGAAGATCAGCCTGCATCTATACAAGTTCAGGATGCCACAATACCTACAGTTCAAGAAGAAGAAGTAAGTATACCAGCTCAGCAAGTTTATTCACCTACACAAACTGTATCTACTCATGACCAGGTACAGGTGCAGGGGGAGCTGGTGTATTTTCCTATAAAAGAGATTTCTAATATTTCTATTTCTGCACAGGTCCAGGGGGAGCAAGTGCTAGAAGATGCTCCAATTCATCAATCTCCAAATTTGAATACTGCAAATGAACAAGCCCAGAAGGAATATACTCTGGAGGAGTTATTTCCAAATGATGAAATAATTACTGATAGTCTGGAAGTGGAGCAAGAAATTGAGGGGGAGCCAGTGCATGTTGAGACTGTACAACATGGCACTGAAGCAGCTGTTTCTCCTCCTCCCAAAGAAAGAGTTCAAATTGATAGCACTTCTGATTCAGAGACTGAAGAAGCCAGGGTGGCTAAAAAGAGAAAACTTATGGTCTTTCAGAGAAGGAGCAAGAGCTATAAGCAGGCTCTACAGTCTACAGCACATCACACTCCTTCTGCCTTTGATTATAACAAGTTCTTGGTAGATTTGCAAGTGAAATTGGATGAACACAGGGTAGCCATTGAAAAATATGTTGATGAGAACAACAAGTCTATGCAGTTTGACTTAGCTCAAGATATAAAATCAATTAGGTTTGAGGTCAATATGCATAAGAAGGAAATGACAGATTGCTTCCATAAGGGAGGTAATGCTGTGGTATATCTGGCAAAACAACAACAGACTATCATCCCTAAGGTGGATGACATTGCTTTAAAGCAAAGCTATGTCTTGGAAAATCAGTTAAGAATGAATGATAATTTAACTGAATCTCATCATGAGATAATAGAGGAATTGAAAAAGATTGTTCCAGGCCTGCCTGCAGATAGAACAAAAGAAATGGAAGAATTTGATAAGAACTTTCAAGCTGCTATTGCTTCTGTTAAGACTGCAATCACTACCTCTCAAAAAGAAATATCTGAAAAGCTTCAAAAGTTAAAACCATTTTTTAAAGAGGGTGTCAATTATCTGGATGGCCAAATCAGATTTCAAAAGGAAGATCTCAGAGATCATGTTTCTAGAGAAGCCATAAAGGGGGAGAGGATGCTAGTTCATGCAGGCTCAGAGCACTCCAAATGGGTGACCAATAGTATTCGAGCCACATTAGGATATCCCCCATTGTGTGATGATGCTATGGTAGCTGAGTCAGGAATACAAACAAGTCTACTTGAAGGCAATCAACCTAAGGTTGCCCAAGTCATTTACCCCCCTCTAGATTTTGATATGATTGATCAGCATGTTCAAGGGATGTATAGTCCTCCAAAGGAGGTTACTAATATTGTTATTGGGAAGGTTGATAAGCCTGAGGCTACTTTGAAAGACCAGCAAGATGCTCTTCTATCTAAGAAAAGGTTTAGAGAGCAGGCTGAACTTAAGCCAGACTTTGAGCAGTGGAGTCCTACTTCCAGAAATATAATACTCACTGCATGGAAGGCTGTCAAAGATTAAGTGCAGGAAAGAGGCAAGTGGTACAATGAGATGGAATGGCAGAAGTATGAAGCCAGGCAAGAGGCCATTGTACAGTTTAGAAGAAAAGCCAAGCTGGGTAGGCTGCCTACAGATGCTCAGGAGCCAAGCAAATATTTCCCAAAGCCCTTTCATTATTTTGAAAGGCAAAGGCTCAAGGAAGAAGCAAAGAAGAAGGCTGATCTAAAAGGCAAGAAGCTAGCTGAAGATTCTGAAGCTCCTGTGAAGGCTCAAGTTCTATCTGGCAAAGGGATTGTCATTAAAGAGCCTGATCAGTCTTAGTTTTTTAGTTCTTTCAAAGTATTTTGTAATGTTTTGATTAAATCATTAAATGTAATTCTCTGTATTCAAACATTATCAAGTTATAAACAAAATGTTGTTTGGCATCATATAATGTTCATTCTGTGATGGATTGTTTTTATGTTTTGTTTATATTAAGTATTCCTGTTATGTCATATATCATCAGTTTATACTTTTTATAAATGGTGTATATCATTGACTATAGGGTTATGACTTCTCCAAATAGGGGGAGATTGTTGGGTACATTGGAAAATGTGTACCTGATTTGAAGAAGCCCAACTTAGCTCAATGATATACATCAAGGTGTATTTGATGTTGTTTTGAGTAGACATGTGCAGGTGAAGAAGTATTAAAGAATGCAGAAAGATATTCTAAGTCCACATGTCGACACCTGAAGAAATTGTGTCGACACTTCAGAATATTTGTGTCGACACTTCAGAATATTTGTGTCGACACTTCAGAATATCAGTGTCGACACAGAGAATGATAGTCGACCACATTTATGTCGACACTGGGAAGCAGTGTCGACACATAAAGAAAATCATCGACCTCAGCACTGGGAAGCGGTGTCGACACCGTGAAAGATAGTCGACACCGTGAAAGATAGTCGACTAGAGAAGGTTAGTCGACACCGTGAAAGATAGTCGACTAGTGAAAGATAGTCGACCAGAGAAAGATAGTCGACTCACAGAAGAAGATAGTCGACCACAACTGTGTCGACACTGGGTGGATGTGTCGACACCAGAAGACTGTGTCGACACATATTGGCAGAAGTCGACTATGCTTGTGTCGACACCAGAAGACTGAGTCGACACATTTTGGCAGGATTGAAGATTGCTGTGTCGACACCTGAAGGCTGAGTCGACACATGCTGAGTTCTGAATCTACAACAACTGTGTCGACACACAGGACTTGTGTCGACACACTGCGGAGTCTAGACCAAGTTATTTTCTGAAGAAGCTGTGTCGACTTAAAGGCAACTTAGTCGACATCATCAAAGACTGTGTCGACACCAAAGTCACTTGTGTCGACACAGATAAACAGATTGGTCTTGACACTTTCTAACTGACTGTCTCGACATTTTGCTGTCTAAGGCTAAAGTACAAGAACTGTTTGAAGACTTGACAGCCGTGGGTTGCCACCGTTTAACTGAAGCTGTCAGACCTGTCAGAAAACAGTTAGAAACCGGATAAGCCGGTTACCATGAAGAATGTATATAAATAGACACATTCAGAAGGAATTAAAAAGCAGCTAAGCTAATAAAAATTATAGAAGAAGATCTAAGAAGAAGAAACAGAAGGATTACGATCCTGTTGAAGTTTCAATTCAAGAAAGTGAAAAAGAAGGTCTTCTTCAGAAGGTCTAAGAAGAAGAAGTCTGAAGTATCAAAAGAGGTGTTGGATAGAGGGAGATCCAGTCATCTTGAAGAAGAAGAAGGAAGCCATCAGTGGTTTCTCAAGAAGCTGTTTGGAAATCAACTCAGCTAAGTTCAGATTCAAGAAGCTTTGAAGAAAGCTCAGATTCAGTTGATTTCATCAGCTGATCAAGAAGTGTCTTGTCCTCTTCTCTCTCAACAAAGGCAAGACATCAAAATACCTTTTTCTAAATTTCTGTAGGATCTGTTTACACAGATCTGAGTTGTAAGCCTGTGTTATAAAGGCTGAGTGTAGGAGAGGTGATCTCTGAGTGGTAGGGCTATTTGCCTGAGTGTAGGAGAAAGTTATTCTCTGAGTGGTAGGGCTATTTGCCTGAGTGTAGGAGAAAGTTATTCTCTGAGTGGTAGGCCTTGAGGCAAGGCTGAGGTAGGGCTGTTGAGCCTGAGTTGTAGGAACCTATCCTGGTTCTGAGCTGTAGGATCTGAGGATCTGAGTATAGTGGAAGTTTGGCCGAATCTAGCATATTGCTAGATAGGTGAAGGGGGAAAGTGGATGTACCCAGACCTTGGGGAACCACTATAAAACATTGTGCAATCTGTGATGCTTAGTTGTCTGTGAATGCTGTGCTAGATGTTTTAAATTGTAATTGAATTCTGCCTAGATTTATAGACAATAAATTAAAAACCTATTCACCCCCCCCCCCTCTAGGTGTTTAGGTTGTCTTGAAAGTAAAACTATCACCAACATAAACAGAAAAAGAAAAGCAAAAGATATGACAGTCCAGCTCTAAAGTGGAATCCCAGAGGCCCTCCTCCTCCTCCTCCAAGTGCAGAAGCCTCTGGAAATGTATCTGCCAATCCATCAGCCCCTTCTGCTAGATTCACTACGTCTCAAGCACATCAAATAAGAAGTAATCCAGGATATCAAGGCAGATCTCAATCTGGACATCAAAGACAAGAGGCTGATACAAAAGAGCAAGTGAAGGAGGTAGTATATCAGAAGCCAACCTTTTTTCCTCCTCCTTCACCCAAGAGAAAAGCATCACCTCCAAAAGAAAGCAAAAGCATACCATCCAAAAGGCTAGCTTAAAACAAAGAAAACATATTCAAAAGGAAAAAGGATTATTTACTCTGAAAAATCAAGTAAAAAATATGCAGAATTCGCTCCTCCATCTTCTCTTATTATTCAAGAAAATAAAGAGCCAGCTGCAAGTATGCTAGAACTCTCTACAAAATTCAAAACTATAAAACCTTTAGATTCAACTGATAATAATGAATATGAGAGCCAAGAGATAAATCCTGATTTGAGGATGGCCAGATTTCTCGAACTAGTTGGATCAGCCTAGATCAGACAGGCCAGAGCTGAAGGAAAAGATACAACAGGCTTAACTACAATGTAAAAGTTCAGAAAGAAGGAACTGGACAGATTCCAGGTTAGACTTGAGGTTTTTGATCCTTCTAAGTATATGGAAAAGCACCCAGAAGCCGTAGTGCCAAGAGCAGGAGAATCTAAAATCATTGGAGAACAAGACTTGAAGACATCAAAGAAGGAAGCTCTAGATCCATTCAGAAAAATTTCTTTCCTTCCTGGTTCTTCTGTCTCTAAACCAGATTCTGATGCTGCTTAAGTTTTATTTATTGACAGTATGTTTATTTGACTGTTTGTTTAATGCAATTTGATGCTTAGTTGTTTCTTTTCCTGAGTTATATTTATTTCCAGTAGTTTTGTTTTGAGAGACTTAACCCAAATAGGGGGAGATTGTTGGTACCCTAGTTTGGATTTGAGTTTAGTCTTCTCAATTAGCTGCTTGACCCATGATTTATCTATGGTCAAAGGTTAGTTGCTAGGTTAGATTTCCTCAGTCGTAGAGTTGTCACTTTTCCAGATGAAGATTTTATTAAGTTGTTTTTGGTTCGACTATGGTCGAACGCCGCTCGACTATCATCTATCAACTGTTCGACGATCGTCTATCAGTTGGTCGACTATCGTCAGTCAGTAGATCGTCTAACTCTGAGTTAGTTCAACACTTGTTAGCTCGACCATCCGTGGTATCTGCCTCGTCGATCGTCGAACCCTGCTCGACTTCTTTTGCCCAGACAGATTTATTGATAGTTCAACTATCTGCTTGGATAGTTCAACTATCTGATAGCTCGACTATCTGGTTGATAGTTCAGCTATCTGCTCTGTTCGATAGCTCGACTATCTGTTTGATAGTTCGACTATCTTTCTTGATAGTTCAACTATCTGCTTGGATAGTTCAACTATCTGATAGCTCGACTATCTTTTTGATAGTTCGGCTATCTGCTCTTTCTTGATAGCTCGACTATCTGCTTTGATAGTTCGACTATCTGCCTTGTGTTGATAGTTCGACTATCTATTTGATAGTTCGACTATCTTTTTGATAGCTCGACTATCTGCTTTGATTGTTCGACTATCTGTGTCGTTCGACTATCTGTTCTGATAGTTCGACGATCTCTGTGGTTCGGTCGACGATCTCCGTAGATCGTTCGACGATCTCTTTGTCTACTGTTAGTAATTTTGTACTCCTTCTCTTCTGTGATTTATGTCCTATTTATTTGGCATATTTTATTAAAGATTATTTCATTGATTTTATGCTGACATTTCAAGGCAATCTTTGCCCCATTCTTTATGCATAAGTCAAGTTCTTTCTGACAAAAGTCTTTTGTCTTATTAGTTGAAATATCTTTATGCTTTATCTGCCATGCTGTCCTTTATAGCCGTTAGACACAAAAGTCTTCTCTTGCCATAAAGAGTTTTGTCTGATGTGACTTTCTCTAGTATTCTTTTATCAGATTGGATATGCAGCTTCTCAGAAAGCTTTATACCTTTATAGGATGTCTGTCTGCAGGATATATTTTTGTATTGTGCTATTTGCAGCCCAGATTGCAGATCTCAGAAGAAGACAAAGTTCAAAAAAAGATTAGAGCCATTATAGAGGCTAATATATAAAGAGCCTTTTCTTTTGAAAGAAATATATACAACAACACACATATACATACATATACTAAGCAAGCAGAGTATATACAGAGTGATTCAAAACAAGAAGAGATACAACTCTCAGATATTATTTCATTCAACTGAGAAGATCAACCTTCTTCAACTCTCTCTTCTTCAATCCTGAGTTCATCCTGCTGCCAGGAACATTCACTCAGAGTCTCAAGAAGAAGAAGAAGAAGGAAGAAAAGCTGTTGAAGAAGAACATCCATTACAAATCAAGAGTCTTCTTCAAGCTGCTCCTTCAAGAACTTCAAGACAGCTCTCTGTTAAAAGTTCAGAAGAGAACCTGTACCCTGAAGCAAGACTTCTTCCTGGATATCACTAAGCCAGGGGGAGCCTTGATTCTTTAGAGCTTTCTAGCTCTATGCAATCTGCTAGCTTCTCTAATCTTATTTTACAATAGAGAAGACACTCTAACTCTCTTAACCTCCTGTATAAAGGGTTATTACTCCCTTCAAAAGTGAACCTTGGTGGCAGGGCACCTTAGCAAAAACCTATGTTAGATTTTGAGCTCCTGATCAAAAGCTCAAAGGGTCTACTTGATCTACCTGAAGCCGATTAGTTGGTGGCAGAGCACCTTAACAAAAACCTGTAGTGGATTCCTATCAGGGTGGTAGAAGAGTGGAGGTACCTATTTAGAGGGAACAACTATAAATCTCTTGTGTCGTCTGTGTTGTTTAATTTAATTATTGCACTATGGCTGTGAGTAGAAATAACTAGGATTGCTAGTTGCTGTGATAGGACCAAAGCTCAACTATAATTACAGTTAGCTTTCTCTTGTGCACTTCACTTTGTGTTAGGCTCTAGGGTTTCAAATATCTATAAACTCATTCCGCAAATTAACTCTAAGGGAGTTGAGTAGGGTGTCATAATTTTTGAATACTCTATTCACCCCTCCTCTAGAGTTGTATCTATCCTCACTTTCAACAACAACAACAACAACAACAACAACAACAACAACAACAACAACAACAACTACTACTACTACTACTACAACAACAACAACAACAACTACTACTACTACTACTACTACAACAACAACAACAACAACAACAACAACAACAACAACAACAACAACAACTGCTGCTGCTGCTGCTGCTGCTGCTGCTGCTGCTGCTGCTGCTGCTGCTGCTGCTGCTGCTGCTGCTGCTGCTGCTGCTGCTGCTGCTGCTGCTGCTGCTGCTGCTGCTGCTGCTGCTGCTGCTGCTGCTGCTGCTGCTGCTGCTGCTGCTGCTGCTGCTGCTGCTGCTGCTGCTGCTGCTGCTGCTGCTGCTGCTGCTGCTGCTGCTGCTGCTGCTGCTGCTGCTGCTGCTGCTGCTGCTGCTGCTGCTGCTGCTGCTGCTGCTGCTGCTGCTGCTGCTGCTGCTGCTGCTGCTGCTGCTGCTGCTGCTGCTGCTGCTGCTGCTGCTGCTGCTGCCACTGCTGCTGCTGCCACTACTACGGCTACTACTGCTACTACTGCTACTACTGCTACTACTACTACTACTACTACTACTGCTACTACTACTACTACTACTACTACTACTGCTACTACTACTACTACTACTGCTACTACTACTACTACTACTGCTACTACTGCTACTACTACTACTACTACTAATACTACTACTACTACTACTACTACTACTACTGCTACTACTGCTACTACTGCTACTACTGCTGCTACTGCTGCTACTGCTGCTGCTACTGCTGCTACTGCTACTGCTGCTGCTGCTGCTGCTGCTACTACTGCTACTGCTACTACTACTACTACTACTGCTGCTACTGCTGCTACTGCTGCTACTGCTGCTACTGCTGCTACTGCTGCTACTGCTGCTACTGCTGCTACTGCTGCTACTGCTGCTACTGCTGCTACTGCTGCTACTGCTGCTACTGCTGCTACTGCTGCTACTGCTGCTACTGCTGCTACTGCTGCTACTGCTGCTACTGCTGCTACTGCTGCTACTGCTGCTACTGCTGCTACTGCTGCTACTGCTGCTACTGCTGCTACTGCTGCTACTGCTGCTACTGCTGCTACTGCTGCTACTGCTGCTACTGCTGCTACTGCTGCTACTACTGCTACTACTGCTACTACTGCTACTACTGCTACTACTGCTACTACTGCTACTACTGCTACTACTGCTACTACTGCTACTACTGCTACTGCTGCTACTGCTGCTACTGCTGCTACTGCTGCTACTGCTGCTACTGCTGCTACTGCTGCTACTGCTGCTACTGCTGCTACTGCTGCTGCTGCTGCTGCTGCTGCTGCTGCTGCTGCTGCTGCTGCTACTGCTACTACTGCTACTACTGCTACTACTGCTACTACTGCTACTACTGCTACTGCTGCTACTGCTGCTACTGCTGCTACTGCTGCTACTGCTGCTACTGCTGCTACTGCTGCTACTGCTGCTACTGCTGCTACTGCTGCTACTGCTGCTACTGCTGCTACTGCTGCTACTGCTGCTACTGCTGCTACTGCTGCTACTGCTGCTACTGCTGCTACTGCTGCTACTGCTGCTACTGCTGCTACTGCTGCTACTGCTGCTACTGCTGCTACTGCTGCTACTGCTGCTACTGCTGCTACTGCTGCTACTGCTGCTACTGCTGCTACTGCTGCTACTGCTGCTACTGCTGCTACTGCTGCTACTGCTGCTACTGCTGCTACTGCTGCTACTGCTGCTACTGCTGCTACTGCTGCTACTGCTGCTACTGCTGCTACTGCTGCTACTGCTGCTACTGCTGCTACTGCTGCTACTGCTGCTACTGCTGCTACTGCTGCTACTGCTGCTACTGCTGCTACTGCTGCTACTGCTGCTACTGCTGCTACTGCTGCTACTGCTGCTACTGCTGCTACTGCTGCTACTGCTGCTACTGCTGCTACTGCTGCTACTGCTGCTACTGCTGCTACTGCTGCTACTGCTGCTACTGCTGCTACTGCTGCTACTGCTGCTACTGCTGCTACTGCTGCTACTGCTGCTACTGCTGCTACTGCTGCTACTGCTGCTACTGCTGCTACTGCTACTACTGCTACTACTGCTACTACTGCTACTACTGCTACTACTGCTACTACTGCTACTACTGCTACTACTGCTACTACTGCTACTACTGCTACTACTGCTACTACTGCTACTACTGCTACTACTGCTACTACTGCTACTACTGCTACTACTGCTACTACTGCTACTACTGCTACTACTGCTACTACTGCTACTACTGCTACTACTGCTACTACTGCTACTACTGCTACTACTGCTACTACTGCTACTACTGCTACTACTGCTACTACTGCTACTACTGCTACTACTGCTACTACTGCTACTACTGCTACTACTGCTACTACTGCTACTACTGCTACTACTGCTACTACTGCTACTACTGCTACTACTGCTACTACTGCTACTACTGCTACTACTGCTACTACTGCTACTACTGCTACTACTGCTACTACTGCTACTACTGCTACTACTGCTACTACTGCTACTACTGCTACTACTGCTACTACTGCTACTACTGCTACTACTGCTACTACTGCTACTACTGCTACTACTGCTACTACTGCTACTACTACTGCTACTACTGCTACTGCTACTGCTACTGCTACTGCTACTGCTACTGCTACTGCTACTG